>OY756967.1:21235687-24111521 GCA_963580455.1 Euonymus europaeus
TCTCTCTTCTCAATTCTCTAGTGAGAATTGTATGTATATGTATCTATAAATTCAAATTCATATACATACATAGGCACACATAACTTCACACATGTATTGATGTATATCCGTAGTTGCCTCTACCTGATCATGACTACATATTACATCATAAATTAAGTATATAGCTACCATTCCTTAGTTTAATGAACTTAATCACTATTTTGATCATCAATATCGTTAAATTTTATGTTTCCATTAGGTACTTATAATATATTGATTAATTGTTTTGTAAAACTAAAATAAATCGAGCATGGATGTTTGATATCGTGCTCAGTGGATATAGGCAAAGATGAAATTTAACGTACGGTGTTCTAAAAACTCGTTGGTTCTAAATAATAATAAGAAAGTACGATAAAATTGTAGAGATACTCTTCTCAAAATTGTGTCAACTCGTTGATTCCTAATAAGCCACGGTTTGTTGTAATGTGGAGGTTATATACAATCCTTTAAAGGCTTTGCTTGACAACTATGGGAGTAGCGATCAAGTTTTGGGGTATTTTCAAAAGAATGGTTATGACTCCAATTCCGATCAAATTAACACCACATTGGTTTTGAGAGTTTAAAAAAGTTCTCCAAAATCAGTATTCTTAAAATGTAAACAAGTACGAATTTTTAAAATCCATCATTTTCAGTCACTTAAAAAATCTATAATTTCCAATCATTTTGAGTCTTACAAGCATAGCGAATATAGAGTTTATAAAAACTCTTTGTAGTCCTCAACTTAACCATCTTATTTGTATTTGATTTCATAGATCCACTTAAAATCAATTGCATGTTCTTTATTGAAAGAGGAAGAGGAGTAAGGCGCCATGTGTGGTTGGCTTCCAATGCTTCGATTTTAATTATAAGCTCTAGGATGTCCCATGACTCTAATTAAATAACTATCGATTCTAATTTTTCTTCTTCCAATCAGCATCATTGTTCAAAGCTTAATTAGCTCAATTAAAATCTTTTAAAATAAAGTTCAAGATCAAGCTTAAATCGAAGATGTATTGGTGAGCTTATATATATATATATAAGGATTCACGAGTCCTTGGACATATATATAAACCCTTGAATATAATAGTTAATTGTGTTGGCATGCTTGGTGTATAATATAAATAGAGTAAATGAATGTCGAATTGTGCTTCAATGTGTGTGCATATTATCACTGATTTCATATCAGAAAACACGCACGAATTGAATTGATGATTAATATATATATATATATATGTATGTATGTATGTATATATGACCGGCGTGACTAAGAAACTGAAGAGAATTAAGCGGCCGTGCAGTGGGATTTCCTTGAAAGACTTGAATGAATATTCATTGAATTAATGTATATATATTGAGTAATACATAATTTTAAAAAAGCATTGAAAAATAAAATAAAATAAAATAAAATAAAATAAAATAAAATCTCTTATAATTATGGAAACGTGATTAGTTACAGAGAATTTATCGGGTTCTTGACACAATCCAAAAGATTTCTTTCTTCTTCCTCTTTCCCTTCAATTTAGCCTTCTTCTCTTCTCTTACCTTCCCTCACTCTCTATCTCTTCTCACT
The DNA here is from genome assembly GCA_963580455.1 of Euonymus europaeus. NCBI lineage: Eukaryota > Viridiplantae > Streptophyta > Magnoliopsida > Celastrales > Celastraceae > Euonymus > Euonymus europaeus. Next base: position 21,237,276 of record OY756967.1, read on the forward strand.
CTCTTTCCTTTTCGATCTTCTCTCTCGTGGTTCCCTTCTTTTGAGTTTTATATTAATCCAAAAACCCTAAGCCGCAGCCTAGCTTGCTAGCTCATATCTCACTCTCATCTCACTGTTAATTAGCTCCTTGATTTCCTTAACCTTAATTATCTTCTTCAATCAGCTAAAAAATGGATCTCCATGAAGAGAAGGAGAAGATTAACCGACACGGTTGTGATGATTACCTAGAGATGAGCACGATTCGACCTGCAGATCACTATCAAGAGGTACTTTAAAACCCTAACCCTAGCTTATATCACAGGACTGTAAGCTATGCTTGATTTGTTTATCTTGTATTCATGTATATCTTATCTGCTTCAATCAGATCAAGATGAATTCCGATGATAAGCAGCATCAAGAGGAGGAGGGGAAGATTAATCGACCTGATCAAAATCATCATAAAAAGATTCTACCTGCAGTTGATGACGATGAAGATGAAGAGATGCAGGATGAGGCCGATAAAGCTGCAGCTCCGTCGGAGATCCAGACCTTGCGTATCAAAATTAAGCTCCCGAAAGACGAACTACAGCAGTGTGCTTGCTCAACTTGTGGGAAGGTCTTTTCGTCGAGAAAAGCATGGGGAGGCCACTGGAAGATGCACCTGAAAGAGGAAAAGGAGAAAGAAAACTTAAAGCAGATTAGAAATACGCAGCTGATGCTCAAGGAGCTTCAAGACTCCATCTCCAATGGTGGCGGCAGAGGTGGTGGTGGTTGTCGTTTTATTAATGCCGCAGATACGATATGCTCGATCTGTCATAAGTATTTTCGCTCATGGAAATCGCTATTTGGACACATGAGGACACATCCTAATAGAGGCTGGAGAGGGATTCGACCTCCGGTACTGATACAATCCGGTACTGCCGCTTCAGCAACACCCTCACAAAGTGCTGCTACTGCCACATCCGATGTTGTTGGATACGTTGATTTATCGAGAAATTTGGTAGGTTGGGCCCAAACTGGGAAGCGAGGGCGGCCGAGTACTTATTGCGCTGCTTCTTCTCTGATGAATCTCGCATACTCTAATCCTACCTTGAGAACAATCAACAACGGAGCAAGAATTCAAGAATCCGCTTCGAAGAGAAATAAGATCACTATTTCAGATTCTAAAGCATATTTTAAATCTAGGGATTTGAAAATCGTCGGACGAGACGAATCGCGTACTGTTCAGGAATTTAAGTGCAGCTCGTGCTCCAGATCCTTCGCAAGTTTTCAGGCACTAGGAGGGCACAGATCGTTTCACAGCAAAGGAAAAACCAGTGATACTAATGTCGTCGAGTTTTCAACGGACGTCGTTGATTCAGAAGCTGAGGAAGAAGACGACAATATTGCTAACGATTCGGAAGAGACTGAGGAGGCGCACCAGTGCGACGTTTGCGACAAGTCGTTTTCAAGTGGTCAGGCTCTCGGTGGACACAAGAGGTGTCACTGGAAAGGGCAAACTGATCAGGTAGCGTCGTCGTCGGGAGAAGAAAATCAGGTTGTTTCGAATTTGGTGGCTAACGAGCCCGGTAGAAAGATGGTCGACTTTGATCTGAATGAGCTTCCAGACATGGACGATAATTAAAGAAGAAGAAAAACGACATACAGTTGATTTGCGGAATTGTATGCACTCGCTCACGCTTCAATAAGGTCTGATCTCCAATCAGTACCATCTCTGATGTTTTGGAATTTATGTTTTCATTTCAACAATTTAATTAGTTGCATCGATCGCCATTGATGGAATTGTATCCTCTCTTCATGAGTACTTTTCAGTTACTAGGGTTTATGGTATACTGTTTTTTCAGAAGATGAACTGATCTATATATTTACTTGTTTCATGTAAGTAAGCGGGTTTAAGTCGATTTGATCAGTAACCCTTCAGTTATGCCTTTTCATGCATCTTATCTTGAATGAATGTGTATAATTGGACATGAAATTATGAAAATCATCATTTTTTTCTGCTGAAGAATAGACTATTTTTTCTATATTAAGATACTGTAATGTTACTGTTTGATATTAAAAATGTTAATATGGTTATTGGTTTGTTACAAAAATCGACCATTCGGCCCAAGCCCAGTATCTTCAAATAAGCCCAAGGGCTGGGCCCTTTCATTTTGAAGCATTAGAAGGTCATCCACTTTGGTTTTACAGAGAAATTCAGTACTGTTTGTTGGAATGGGGACAAGAGTCTTCTCATTGAAGATAATATTTCAAACTTTATGTAGTAATGTATTCCTTAGTTATATGTAGGTCGTAATATATACCTTTCTTGCCATGGAACATTTTTTTAAAATGTAGGTTTTATACCATCAATAGCATGCAACTTCCCTGATAGTTTTGGACATTTTCAACCAATATATGATCAACGAAGGTTCAAGTCCTCCTAAAGGCATGGTCTACGTGGTTTGTGAACTATTGCATAAGTTCAATAGTTTATCCAGTGCACACACAAATGATAAAGGCTGAGAGTTCCATCGTTAAATTATATAAAAAAAAAACACATAATTATCAGTTCTACTAGTGTAGATGATATGAAGAATTCATCCAAAGGGGAAAGGAGGAGGATTTTTCCCTCCATCAACATTAACATCAGCTCCGAAGTTCAAACAACTTGGCCATTATTAACTGCAGCTTAGTGGAGCCCAGAAACACCAGTTTCACTAGTGTCTGCAGGATCCTCCAACTCCAGTGCTATACAAACAACGTAGGAAAAATTCTTAGGAGAAAACAGAACAAATTGAATTCGCCAGTTACTGCAATGACATTGGCCCTAGGTTGCTCAATTACAATAGCTGATCATCAATTTCATGGTACGGAAACTTCAACACAATCACTTCAACATAAAAATAATCTCAACTTACAGAGTCACTACACCATGGAAACTGTCCAACCCCAAATCCCCAAAGCCACCCACTATTCACAAAATTTGAAGAAAAAGTTACTGACAATTCACAAGATAAATCAGTGATTGAGGTTCCAGGAGGAAATCAAGAGATATAATGGAAAGATAACTCATGAACAAGAGTCGGGCCTGCACCATTTCAAATTTTGATGTCAAGCCACCAATTTACTAGTCGTAAATTCCAACATCTTCCCCAAGAAGAGCCTTTATAGGGTCCGTTGGCAGGGATTGATCCCTAACATGCCCATCGCAATGCCCGAACCAACTTGAGCCAAGTAAAAGATCTGGACGAGAAAAGTCTATCTGACTAGGAGCTTCTTTCTTTTCAATATCGCAACCTACATAACACAGGATTTTTTTGAGTTAATGAACTACTAAAATTCATTACGAAAGTAGATAAAATGTAGGTTTTTCTCACCTGGCATGTTCTCAATTGATTGGGGTTCATTCATTGAACTTCCGCTGACAGGAGTGTACTCACTAAATATAGATGCAGCAGAATGGCCTAAAGGAGAGTTTGGATCGTGGAGCACTTCCCATTTGGCCTTGCCAGGATTCACCAATGACTCATCCACCACGTCACCAGGAAAATCTGAAATAACAGAATTTTGCTGGTGCGAAGACAATTTTGAGCTTTTCAAAGTTTGCGATTGATAAAGTACCGCATCCAACAGACCACTGCTTCGTGGGGATATACGATCTGATTTGGTCTTCTCAGTCGGAAGAGATTGGAATAAAGTATCAACAGACTCAAGCGAAGGCAGTGGGGACGCAGGTGTGCCCCAGCTATCTTGTTGAGTTTCTGAATATTGGAGTGAAGGGAGCTCCAACTTCCTAGCCCCACATGTGGGCTCAGAAGAAGAAGAAGTGCCATTTAAAAGGGCATGGCTACCAGAAAAAGCATCCAGTGGCATCTGGCCCCAGGTATCGAAACCAGGATCATATGAAGAGGACATACAAAAGGGGTCAGCAATCTTCTCAGAAGCATAGTCCACATATTGGTTATATGAAGGGGGACCACCACAAAGATTACCATCCAATACAGGAAATAGAGCTTCTGACTCTCGTAGTCGTTTCCGAGGATGCATTGTTGGGAACATAAAGCTGCAACTATGGGATGAACCTACACTTTGTTTAAGCACATTGCCTGCTGGAAAATCAAGAAGCGTCGGCGAATAAGATAATAGACTCTGATTGAGTTCTAAATTTTTAAATCTTACATCTGGAATCTCCAAATTGTCTGCTGGGATGAGATCAGGGTCATGGGTATCCTCAACATGCAATCTACCCACGTTTTGACCTTCTTGATTCCCATTGAATACTTGGAGGCACACATCGGAAGGGTAAATCGGTAGACCAGCACGCTGTAATCTCTTAATTCTCGTATTCCAAAAGTTCTTTATTTCATTGTCGGTACGTCCAGGCAACTGCAAGAGACAAGACTTCAACAAAACTATGCAAACAAATTCAGCAAAAGGAGAGAGAGAGAGAGAGAATGAACATTAAGCATGAAAAATGATGTCATTTTGAATGGCCAATAAACTATATCAGAGAAGCAGTTTACAGTACTATCCATCTACCTATCATGGCAATCGTAACTTGTCTTGCTTGAAAGCTCACATAAGAGCAACCATGTTCAGTATATCATATGTCAAAATTGTCTTCCTCATTGTATACGGAGTCTAGAGTCCTGGAAAGAGCAAGACAGATCTGCTTCTCTGTTCCTGTTTACAGTTCCAAATGGAAATATATCTAGAAAATAATGTTGTTAGTTCCATTGTTGTCTGAACACTATACAAAGTACCTTATGTGGGGAGTATCTAGAATTTGTATTATACCATTAAAAACCAAAAGAAATGGCTTGCAAGATTTCACAAGTTTGAAGGATTATTAAAAATATCTCACTCCTCATCCTCCCTCATCCTCAGCCAGGGCCCAATAGATCGAGAACAGAATGCTGAATTATCCATCAGAACCAATGATATTTTTAATTAATAATCAACTGTTTTTCAGTAGTCATTGAGAAAAAGCCTAAGCTGGAGCTTGCAAAAAAAATTTCCCCCTAAATAAATTGTTCATCAGCCATACTAAAAGAAGATGATACGGAAAGAAAAATTTATAAGCAGGAAACAAAATATAAGTTCATGATAGAAATGCCGGAGTGCTAATATCCTAATACCCTGTGGATTACAAGAATGATGACTGACATGGAACCAAAATTATTTTTCCCACACACAAAGGTAAAATAGTAGCTTCAAACTCCAAAGTCATATAGAAATGTGAATCTTCAACAATATCACCTAAGGTTGCCCGAGGGGAGAAAGAAAATGGAAGGCCAAAGCATGATAGTTAAATTGAGTTGTCAATGTGATGATATAATTGGCATAATGTGCCTCAGAGACTCTACCTACTATCAATCTTCTTCCTATTTAACAGTTCCAGTATTTTTCCACAGAAATTATAAAAGCTTTGCCCCACGAAAAAGGCACATGATTCAATTCTCGTATGAGATCAACAAGAAGAATAACAAACTGACTTCGTAAGATTAAACATAGACTTATTTAGACAACTCAAAAGAACTGCGGGAAAAAGAGAGGCATGGAATATTTAGATTTAGTCATATCTACTTATAGCATGTGTGAGTTACGTCTTTCATCATTTGTATGATTCATTAGAGTTTTAATTCTGGGCCTCCGACAATAGAGAATCTGGAAGAAAAATAAAGTTTGAAGAATGAAATAATATTCAGACTATATACTTAGGGGTTTCATCAGTGCATCACACTTCACTTGACAAAAATGCTTGAAAAGTATTTCTTTAATCTCCATCGTTTTTGTTTATGTCCCCATTGTAGGTTTGTAGCCACGATCATGTCATACAGTCAAAGCCTTAATGCCTTACATTTTAGGGAAAGCTGATACACTTTCACCTTTGCAATCCAATATAAAGTTGCACTCTCCATTAGTACCGTGTCTTTACCCTTCTTATTGATTCACTTTAACCACCTCATACTAAAATTTTCTTTATTCTTTCACACCAGAGCATCCAGATATCTATGCTTTATATTCTCAAACTATCTAAAAAAATGATCTCCTCTAATCTTATCTTCCATGATAGCTAAATTAAAGTATTGCTTCATACCCTATCCTTCCTAGTGTTTTTGTACATCCAAGCAATATTCTAATTTTTATTCATTTTCAGTGGATGTTTTCCATTATCGACCCAACATTCCACACTTCCATACCATTTGTGCAAAACCGATAGGAGTACTCCTTCGCCACGAAACTCATCCGCGATGATCAATCCATGATCTTCATCGGGCTCATCCATTGTAAGTATTCAGTTGACCATGCCATTGGAAAATAAATGCAACTATGACCATGCTAAAAGAGATCAGACATCCATTTAAAACTATGACAAAGAAATACTGAATAGAGCTACAAACCTCTGCAGCCATTCGAGCCCATTTGTTTCCTATCTTAGCATGGAGTTCAATAATGTGCCGTTCTTCATCTGGAGTGAATGCACCCTTCTTCAGATCAGGTCTTAGATGATTTGCCCATCGTAGTCTGCAGCTTTTCCCACATCGGAAAAGTCCCGAGTGTTTTTGAACGGCATTCCAGTTCCCCTCTCCATGTTTCTTGACATAGGCCACCAGAATTGCATCTTCTGCAGATGTCCACGGCCCCTTCTTTAAAGCCACATCTCCTACTGGGTTTCCTCCCATGCTGTCTTCTTCAACCAACGAAGAAGATTCGCGATGAACCTTTCTCATTTTCTTGCCTACACTCTCACTCTTCATGCTATTATCTACCTGAATGCACGTGAAGAAGTAAGAAAGAAAACTCAACATACTCCAACAACAAACAAAAATAGAATTCCAGTTCAAAAGGAAATCATATCATTTCAAACAATTAGCCAGACAGACACAGGAAAATAATTTTTGAGGATAAAAAAATGGGAGATTCAAAATCTGATAAAAAAAATCTTGCAGCTCAAATTTGAAAGAAAACAAATATACCCTGAAAATTAATCAGAATTCAGCAGCCACAACACTCCGATGGAAGAAGCGAAAAGAAGAAAAACCGGGGGAGAAAAAATAGAATGAAATTAGAACTACTTGTAATTTAAGATTTGTCAACAACGAACAGAATTATGAGCACGGATGCTAGATCCACCCACCAAAATGAATTACAAACAAAAACAACAAAATTTGAAAGAACCCAGAAAAGAGAGCTTCAAACTGTAATCCTAGCCATAATCAGTGAAAAAAAAAACATGATCCCAACATGGAGGTCCCTTGCTAGAGATGATGGGTAGAAACAATTGGGTACTTGAAGGAGAAAGAAAGAGAAGGATGGGGAGGAGGGGAGAGAAAGATATATAGAGAAAGCTGAGCTGATTGGTAATGCCAGCTAGAGATATAAGCAATGATGAGCTATTAAAGCAGATTATATTAAAGAGAAGAGAATAAATCTAGAGTTAATTGAATAAAAAGAAAAGAGATGGCAAGAGGAGAGCATATGTAGGGGAGAGAGAAGATCCACTTCTCTAAATTTTTCAATTTTAGTTTCTACTTTATTGAGATTTCAATACAAAATATCTATCAACCTCAGCTTGGGCTTTGATGAGAGAGGCTTCTTTCAAAAAGAGAAATGTAGAAAAAACAAAATCAGAGAAGAGAGAGAAAGAGATATAGAGAGAGAATGGGGGAATTTCTCTATTTGTGGAAGACAATGACTGAATCAAATGCATGAATTGACTCATACTACACAAACACAAACACTGGATCCCATCAAATCTCACTTCAAAAATTAAATTTACATATCAATTAGTATCAATCAAACATCCAAGTTTTTGTCTTTCAAATGGGAAATGCTAATCATTTGATGCTGACCCAGCCGTAAACTTAATTAGCATATTAATTAATCACTCTGTTTAAGAAACTGGTCATCTAAGAAAGCTTAATAGACGTTGTATTCGAATTTCGAAAGTAAATAAAAATATATATATAATAGAACAAAACTAATTTAAAGCTTTTTTTTGGCATACGTCCTTTTCTTTACGTGTTTTTTAAGTACGAGTTTTCATGAGTTTACGTATTTTACATATGCAGTTTTTTTAAAAAGAACGTTTGTGTTTTTTAAAGATAAAAATGATATTATTTTAAGATTTTCTTTTAATATCCCTTAATTTTCATTTTCGTGATAACGACGTAGTTTTTTAACCGAACACGACACCATACAAACAAACACATATCTATATTTAATTGATGTATTTTTTTAACCGAGCACGACACTGTACAAACAAACATATATCTATATTTAATTGAGAACGACATTATACAAATTTATCCCCTCTCTCTCACAAACCCCTGTATACAGATATGAGCAATGTCAGTGGAGACTCCATTGTTGCGAAGTGCACTTACATTGCAGTGAACCCCGCATCATTCTAAAGCAGAACTGTATAACAAAAGTCGTGTGTTCTTCAGCATTTTTCAAGATTTGTCTGTTATTTATGACAAAAGACACAAACAATAAGCAGAGAATAAGAAAACACCGCTACCACTCCTTATTTGTGGTCATTTCATTCTTATGTCGAGGATGTTCGGCTGTCTTACATGGTGAACAATCGCCTGAAAATGGGTAATTTTTTAGGCTGTTCTTAGTTGGGTTGTGTACAAGTGCAACACAACACGTCCTCCTACTGTCAAAACTATTATTCTACTCACTGTGAAAAGGGAAAACGAAAAGAAAATCCATCATACATTGTAAACCTCCTGTTAATTGTCAGGGAATCAGCATCACAACACTAAAATCTGGAAGTTCTCATTGCATTGCTTCCCCAGTCGCCGACATTATTACAGCAAAGCTGCTCGTTCTTCTCTTCGCTTGATTTGCTTTGCCAAAACTGCTCAGCCAATCAGAATGTTGTGCACCAGTGCCATGATCCTACCAAACGTTTATCTACAAATAGAACAAATCAACTCTAGTCATAAATTTTCCCATCAACGGCAAAGATATGATTTTGTTAGAACAGTTGTAGTATAGACTTTGATCACAGCAAAAACTCAATTGTGCCATCCGTACTTCAAATTTCCTCACTATTTGGAGATCGTAAGATTTACAAAAGCTCCTCACACTAAAGGAAAGTCCCTGCATAACACATAGATCACCCCAGTTTATATGCTCAAGATTGTTGTTGCTAAATTTACTAAACAATGCCAGAAACTTCAAGTGAGCTAAATTCTTGTGCCATTTCAAATATTTTCTCCGATCGCTAGTCTAGATGAGTGAATACAACTCTGCAATTTGAGACCTAAGAGGCCTAGTAAGATGCTGAAGAGGCAAATCTATAACAGAAAATCTTAGCACAGGATTGTACTTCATTCTAACCATATACCCTCATCTGGATCGTCATGAGATTTGGAGAAGCAGGATCAAAATGGGTCCTCCAGCTAACCAAGAATATCCGCAAGTACAATGGGCATGTTTAGTTCCTTGTCTAGATAAAAAGAAGGATCAGGAAGCATAGGGAAAAGTTACTAGACTCAAAATACGGCATAGGACCCATTAGCCAATAATTGTCCAGCATCAAGTTGTTTTGCTTATTTTGGCCCATCTCTTGAGAGATCGAACCAGTTAATTGGTCCCACTGAGATTAACACCTATAATACCAGATATCATTACATCATCCTCTGGAACTTTTTCTCATGTACCCATTGACATTATATGTACATCTCAGCCATGGAAGTGTAGTTGGGCAAAACATTAAGTTCTGAAAGAAAAGGCATGCTATTTTTCTTCTAAAAGTATACTGCTTTGGAAGCTGAGAGCCAATAGTATATGGAAAACAAAAACTTCTAAGTATCTTGAATTTACCAGCCAGTCATTGTTTAATACTGTAGCAGTGTTTTGCAACAAAGTATGATGTAAAAAGAGCACTAGAGTTAGACTAGTATCACTCACTCCAGAGTATGATATAACATACAAACTTGGGAAAAGTCTGCCCAAAGTTCACTTGAAATCAAAGCAATTCTCATAAACCTCATGTGAGAAATAAAATCATAAATCAATCCTAGAAGGAAATTGGAAACAAAAATGCAACAAATATTAACCACAGATTTAAAAGAATTATCAGACATTTAATATCTGTTGGATGACAATGCATTCACTCTTTTTTTTAGGCTCATAATGCAGGGATGAAAAAAGATTCAGGCATTGAAAAACAGCAGAACTTCAAACATTTCAAGGATGAGCTAAAATAGATGCTAATATATTTACCGTCATCAAGAGCAGAACATTCTTGAAAACAGGTAGCTATGACAGCCCTGCACAATATCAAGTAAAGGAGCTGTTTGGCATGCATCTACAACTGGGCAATTCATCCATCTTATCAATATAGTTTCAGCAACAACAGACACCTGATGCTGCAGTACTGCTGCACCCAGAGGTCCAACCAAATTTAGCCTTGTTGCAGCTGAGATAGCATCCCTCATCGTGATAAACATGTAAGCTCTCTGAGAAGTTTCTGTATCCATCCCTAAAAGTCCACAAATAAGCCCAAAAACAAGAGCGTGGTGAAAACACGCAGCCCTAGAAGCAATAAGTACATCCCTCATGGTTTTAAGAGTTGGGATTTCTGTATACACAGATGCAGCTACTCTCATCAGCGCTGATCCCTGAGCAATTGATGCCTTTCGACTCACTTCATTAGTTAGAGTTGCATCAAGCCTTCTGTCGAGATTCTGCCAGGTTTCCAAATCAGGGCACACTGAAGCAGAATGCACAAATGGAAGGAGTAAGCTCCCAGTATTTTCCAACACATGTACCAAGTAAGTACGGAGATCTTCAGGATCAGATATTATGCGGGACTGCATCGCTGCCTCCAGGCCAAAAGAATGAGCAAATCCACCAGTTGGAAGAATAGAATCAAGCAACTGCCATTGGCTCCACTGTAAAGGAGCAGAAGCAGTCCTCTTGCTCCCTTGGAGTGTGCACATTCCATCCTCCATCGGGGCACTTCTCTTGCTTCCCTCTTTCTTTTCCATCTGATTCACCACTTGAACAATCCAGGTACACTAGCATTCAAGAATGAATTTCAAAAATAATAACGAGCATTGTGCACACCGAGCAAAAAAAGAATCTTAAGCTGATAATAAAGATGACCTCTAGTCATTAATGCTCGCCTAGGAAAATCAATGTGGGATGTGTCCAACTTTAATTGGGACTAGTATTATACTTACGACCTTATGTTTCCCAAGTGCTCCAATGCCTCACAACCATCATTTTTTTCACAAAAGCAGAATGCTTAACCTAATTGGAAAGTTGATATCTAGTTATACAAAATAGTGCACTAACCTGAAAGAAAGAAATAATCAATTGCATCAAATATATGATTTCCCATGGGAGTGGTTTTGCGAGAGTTGAGGAGGGTAAGGGTCCAGCCCTTGTTTGGTAACGTTTTGTGCCAAAACCAATTTGATGAACCACTCAACTTGGAGGGTTTGCAAGGGTTCCTTACAATAAAAGTAAGAAACTCACAAAAATGACCCTAGCACCTCCGTTCAGATGAATCCTCCAGCCAAACAAGCTTTTCAAACTCGAAATACTCCCCAATATTTCCCAACCTTCCTAGTTCCTCCCAATCAGGCAAATGGGTTTGACTATTGTTCGGATTTTGGACATAAAGTTCAACTCATTGACCCAGCACCAAAAGCAAAAAAAAAAAAAAAATGAAAAACAAGCAAAAGGAGGAACACCTTGTATTGTAGACTAATTAATTACCCGATTCAGAACAAATGAAGGGTTGAATCAGCTCCGGGCTTCCATGATCTATTCCTCACCAATTTAATGGTTCCTGAAACTAATTAGTAACTGGAAAATGGAGCTGAAATTTATCAAACATAAACAATTAAATTTGGATTTGACATTTATCTCAAGTAGTACATCCAATGAACATGGTTTTGGAATAGATTTTCCTTCTTCACAAAAGCAAAACAAAGAATAAAAATTAACAATCAATCAATAATGTAAATAAGTTAAAGTAAAATTCAAGGATACTGATACCGGTAACGGATAGGGATACGAGCTACGGAGAAATAATCCGTCAGTTCTACAAGCAAAAATCCATCAATTCAACAGACTGCGAGGGTAAGTGAAGAAGAAGAGGCTCCGTCGTTTCGATTCAGAAATGGCAGGCAGCCAATTTAAAGGGAATTTTGGCAAAATGACTCAATTTGAAAACATTTTTAGTGAACTAATCCTTTTTTTAAAAAATTAAAATTTTGACCCTTTTTACAATGGAAATGTCTCAAATGTCCTCCTGCCATCATTGCCACAGCTCCTGTCGTATTTTGTCACTTTCTGCACACTTTTCAGTTTTGTCTATAAAAAAATATTAAACAATTAATAACGTAAATCATGAAAAAATTTCGCAAAATGAAATAAAGTAACAGTACATTTTCTTCTTCAAATTATTCATTTCTTCTTCTTCTTTTCTCCGAGTCTATTGCAAGAACCAGAGCCTTCTCTTTTTTTTTTTCTTTTTCCTTGATCTAAGTCGCAGTCTCCCGTTAAGCAGAAATCGAATTCGTCGAAGTGTAGCCTATTTTGGCCTATAAACAACCAGTCAGTAGGTGTTTTGAAGAAACAAGAAGAGTCCTTGAGAGTTCAAATCTAGTGTTCTCGAGTTTAAGAATGTCTGCATTTGCAAGAACGCTTGGTCATACAGTGTATAGGCACATGTTGAAGAATGAAAATGTGGCACCTTGCACGTCTACAAAATGAAACAAGGTAACAAATACATACATATAAGCTTGAATCAATGTAAATACATAGATTTTTGAATGAATTTCTTATTTTGTTGGTTGATTTTGATGAAAACTTTTTTTCTTGTTTTGGTCATGTTGTAAAAAAATTTATTTAGAATAATATTTTTTTTTTGTTTAGAATCGTTATAATTATGTTTAGAATAGTCAAATTTGTATTTAGTATAGTTTAATTTTTTATTAGAACAATTTATTTTTAAAACTTTTGATATTTTTGATAACGTTTTTTTTTTCAATGTATATTGTCAATGAAGTACAAGATTAAATTAGAGGACATATTTACATCAAAGATTACTACAATCTTCTTTTTCTTCTTTTTCCTTGGCCTGAGTCGCAGTCTCCCATTAAGCAGGAACTGGATCCGTTGAAGTGTAGCCTATTTGGGCCTATAAACAATCAGCCAGTTGATGCTTTGAAGGAACAAGAATAGTCTCTGGGAAGTTCGAATCCAACACTGTCGAGTCTAGCATTGCCCGTATTTGATAGAATTCATGGCCATACAATGTATTGACACATGTTGACGAATAAAAATGTTACATATTTCACACCTAGAAATTGAAACAAAATAACAGTGTATCTAAATTTGAATCAGTATGAATACACAGATTTTTCAAAACGTTTTCACTAACTTTGGTCATGTTGTAAAAGTTTTGTTTAGAATAGTTATTTTTCTGTTTAGAACATTTATAATTATGTTTAAAACAATCAAAAATTTGTTTAGTAAAGTTAAATTTCTAATTAGAACAATATAATTTTAAAACTTTTGACATTTGCGATATTTTTTTCAGCATATATTGTCAATGAATTACAAAATTAAATCAGATGACATATTTTCATCAAAGGTTGCTGCACTTTGGAGACTCCAACAATCAGAGTTCATTTTGCATTGCTTGGGAGAGCTGATAAGTTCAAGTGTAAGAGTTTGAATATTAACTTCTACAATCGGTTTTCCACATGTCCTTCAGGTAAAGACACTTCAAATGTTTTTAGAACATTTAATGTTGTTTTTAGAAAGAGTTTTATTTTTGTTCAAGAGAGGTATATTTATGTTTAGAACATTTATGTTTCTATTTAGAACATTATTATGTTTTGAACAGTTATTTGTCTATTTAGAACAGTTATAGATATGCTTTGAACAGTTATCGTTTTGTTTAAAACAATTTTAGATTTGTTTTGAATATTTTTATTTTTATTTATAACAACTTTAATTTATTTTTTTCCTTCAGTTATGGACTTATGAGGCAATCCCAAGGTTGAGTGCTATATTTGCGAAGACGGTTTGGGATATAGAGGCACGAAGACTGCTATCCAAATTCAAAGTCCTGCTCAAAAGTTTTTTCTCTTACGTTGATGTTTGAAATCCACATATAGCTTTCATGTTTAGTGTATATTTAAAGTATTGGTAGCCACAGGAGATTCAAATAAACTTTAGGTGGTCATCTAATTAGTTTCAGAATTAATTGTTATCATATTTAGAATTGTTTACCAATTTTATATTTAGAACAGTGTAATTTATGTTTAACACAATGCAATTTTTGTTTAGAACAATTTAATTTCTATTAAGAGGGCACATGGGTCGGATTGGGCCCAAATCAATCTTCAAACTCTTATACTTGAACTTGTTAGCTCTCCCAAGCAATGCAGAATGAACTCTGCTTGTGGGAGTCTGCAAAGAGTAGCAACTTTTAATGGGAATCTGTCATCTGATTTAATCTTGTACTTCATTGACAATAGACACCCAAAAAAAAACAGAACATTATCACGAATGTCAAAAGTTTTAAAACTAAATTGTTCTAATCAGAAATTAAACTATACTAAACAAAAATTTGACTGTTCTAAACAAAAAAAAAATGCATTGCATAGGATATAATTATTTATGAGGAATAACTCAAAAACTCATATAGATTACACCAATCATATGCATAAATATCATAGAAACAATATAGTATGAAAACATAAAAGTTATTTGAGACAAAAAAATTCCAAGTATGTAAGTTCAACTATGATGACCGTAGGAGTTCTCCGGTAGCTCGTTTAAAAAAAAGAGTATGAATTTGGGAGACACAAAACTCTTCAACGAAAATGCATGAATTTATTGGTCTTCAAGGGCGAAACGCATGAAAATGAGAATGCGTCCATGATGAACTTTGTTATTTGATTCTTGTAAACTGGCCCCTTAGGATTTGGGATCCATTTGATTACATAGGAGGTGTAGAGAGTATAACACGCTTGGTTCAAATGGCGAAGAGTGTGATTCGGGGTTAGATCCTTGCCGAACAACAATTGTTTGGTTACAAAAAATAAATTCTACTTGTATGAGTATAACCATTCCTCTATGCTTTCTCTATTATATGTTATCCTGGTTGAGATTTTCACTGGATCTTTCATCAATTGTGGCGAACTCGACCAAATCAAGGCCTAAAGTTCTTATTAAAACTAACCAGTAAAATAATTTATTACAAACAGAACTCTAACACTTGATAAATAAAACACGTAATAGTTAATTCTAAAAAAATTATGTTTCCAAAAAAATACAACTTTTTTCAAACCCTATAATATCTATGTTCTAAAAAAAACTATAATTGTTCTAAACAAACTCATAACAGTGCTAAACTAAATCATAATTGTTCAAAACAAAATGCTTTAATATAGCAAACATAATTCGCGAACATTTCTGCATAGGTTAGTTGAATAGTAGTAAGCTACCTATCAATTTTCTTGCTCAGTTCTTTAAGCGCAAGAAGTGATCCATCTGCATGATTGAAAGTAACAAAACCATAACGAAAATCATACTCTACTTCGAGCTCCTTAGACTCAGACTTCTATCTTTATCTACTCCCACCACTGGACCCTGATCCATATCCAGGTCTATTCATATCAGTCTCAAATCCACAAGAAAGCTCTAGCCTAGGCCCTACATATCCTCCTCCTTCACATGGAACAAAACCTAGAGTGAGTCAGGGCTTAGAATGACCATACATGTGTATCATTCATCTATACTTCCTTTATTGTATGTTATCCTAGTCGAGATTGTCATTGGATCTTTTATCAATTGTGACGAACTCGACCAAATCAAGGCCTAAAGTTCTTAGCAAAACCAACCATTAAAATAATCTATTCCAAACAGAACTATTAACACTTGATAAATAAAACACGTAATAGTTAATTCTAAAAAAATTATGTTTCCAAAAAAATATAACTTTTCTGAAACCCTATAATATCTATGTTCTAAACAAAACCATAATTGTTCTAAACAAAACTATAACAGTTCTAAACAAAATGTTTTATTATAACAAACATAATTCGCAAACATTCCTGCAGAGGTTAGTTGAGCATTAGTAACCTACCTATCAATTTCTTTCCCAGTTCTTTAAGCACAAGAAGTGATCCATCTGCATGACTAAAAGTAACAAAACCATAGCCAAAATCATACTCTACTTCAGGCTCCTCATACTCAAACATTTATCCTTATCTAGTCCCACCACTCGACCCAGATCCATATCCAGGTCTATTCATATCAGTCTCAAATTCACAAGAAGGCTTTAGCCTAGGCCCTACATATCCTCCTCCCCCACCTGGAATAAAACCTAGAGCGAGTAAGGACTTAGGATGATCATACCTGTTGTACTCAATCTGGAGCGGATCTTCAGCATAAGCAGAAGCTTCGGTAGAGGACGAGTATGGCGGACGATTGCAATCAAAGTCATGAAAAGAGAAGTTAGGATAGCAAATCCCCTCAAAAGCTCTCTCATTCGTTTTTTACAATTTTTATTTGATACAGAAGACTAGTGGCTGAGCTATTTGATTTGACAATTTTAACAAATATAATATAATCAATACTTTGAAAAGTGTGGCAGGGGACATTTGAGACCTTTCCATGGTCAAAAAGGTTAAATATTAACTTTTTTTAAAAAAGGGTCAAATGACTAAAAATGTTTTGAAAATGGGTCATTTTACCAAATTTCCCCAATTTAAAAGTCATTAAGCGGTGCTTACGTGGCTTTATTGTAAGAAAGGAGGTTGAACCAGCGAGGAGGAAAAAAGCTTTGTTTGATAGTTCTATTGGCCATCCCAATAAGACAACATGCAAATATCTTTATTAATTTTTTTTTTTTTATTGTATAAAATATAGTCTCACATATTTACTAGTATCAATAAAATATATTTATTATTATAATCACATCAACATCCTTTACATCTCTCTCTTCATTTTAATGGGAAATTTGATAAAATGATCCAAAAATAATATATTTTTTGCTAACTAACCTTTTTTAAAAAAACTTAACTTATAACCCTTTTACTCAAGGAAATGTCTCATATGCCCTCCTTTGACTATTTGTTAATTCGCAATTGCAGCAACTTTCTAAATTTGTAAAATTTCGTTGCAGCTTCCTCGAGCTCCTCCTCCGTTCTTCCTCCTTCCCAATGCGTATGGACAACTCTGCATCGAATATTGATTTCCGACCATAAAATGGAAGCTCGAGTTGTGACATAAAAGTTTTAGAGCTCTAGCTCTGATTATCGGTGTTCTTGGTTTTCGGATTCGGATCTGAAGCTCGGATTTGAAGCTGGAGACTCGTTTTGACTACAGGTCAGATATTGAACCCTAATCAGTAATGCATTATGTTTATTAGTTGGTATCTATAAAGTGGATGTCTTCATTATGTTGGATTCATGGAAACCGTGTAGTTGTGTGCTGCATATAGGAAAAATGTGAAGCAATGGACGTTAATTTTCTACGTTATGACTGATTTTGAGTTCTTGGCAACGGGTTGAGAAAGCAGTTGTTGTTATATGCTGTTTAGAAGAGTAGTATTATGTGAAGTTTTGGTTTAGAACAGAGTGAACTTGTGTTTAGAATAGTATATATTCTATTTAGTGTAGTATAATTATGTTTATAATATTGTTTTTATTTTGTGTCCTTGTGAAAAATGATCCATTGAGAATATATTGTTCATTTTTTGAAGGAATGAAAGAGGTGAGCATTTTGATTCAGTATTTTGGAAAGTGGGAAAAAAATGACACGCACTACACATATAAAGGTGGGAAAAGCAAGGCTATCATAGTCTCAGAGTTTATTTCTTACTGTGAATTAGTCGATAAAGTACGTGATATTACAAAGTTGCACCATAATGATATTCAGATGAAGTACCTTTACAATGTGCGTTGTCCTACCGAGCCGGTTGAGATCGAAGGAGATGATGATGTTCGCTGTTTTATTTGGTGTAATATGGATAGAAGTATTCCGGCTACATCTTTGTGCATATCTTCTAATATCGGAGGCAGAATTGATGATTTCGGGGATAACTTACCAAATATCCAACATAGGGATGACGTGCATAATTTTGTAGAAGGAATAGAAGAATTTCCTAGTCTTGGTTTCAGTAGAAACAAAGGGACACTGTCAGACATTGATGGAATAGAACCACTTAACAATGAACCTACTATTGAACTGTATGATGATGATTTTGATGATCAAAGTCATGAGGCAGCCTATGATATAACTGATGACGTAGTCGATGAGGCATTCCTTGAGGCAGTTGATTATGCAGTCGAAGATCATAATAATGGCCGGAATAATCAGGCAACAAATACATCCCATTCTTGCCCCAGCAATCCTTCGGTCAATCGTGCGATTGAGTCCAATGTTGAGTCTGATGGAAGTGCCGAGGTTATGAGAGTTGGTAACATTTTTACGGAGAAGAAGATCTTGCATAAAAGGTTGTGCAAGTATGCGGTGAATAAACACTTTCAATTCAAAGTTGTCAAGTCTACCAAAATACTATTTGTGGTTCGGTGCTGTGTTGATGAATGCAACTGGTGGATGCGAGCCACTGCAATGAAAGATGTTTCTTTATTTTAGATTAAGAAGTTTCGTGATGTTCATGTATCGTCTAACTGTCTGACTTTCACTGATAATCGACAAGCAACAAGCTCGTTGATTGGTGACTGCATAAAGTCTAAATATGAGAAAGTTGGTCGAATTTATAGGCCCAATGACGTCATTCAAGATTTTCAGAAGGAAAATGGGGTCAAGTGTAGCTACTGGAAAGGGTGGAAGGCTAGGGAGTGTGCCCTTAATTCTATATATGGTACTGCTGAAGAAGGATATGCTCAGCTGCCAACATTTTGTAAGATAATCGAGTCCAAAAATCCAGGTACGTGAAATGCTGCTCAATTTTAAAATTAGGTTTAGAGTAATTGTCATTCTGATTATAATAGTATTACTTTGGTTTATAACTGTGTAGTTTCTGTTTGGAGTTGTGTGAAACCTGTTTAGAATAATGTATGTTTTTGTTAAAAATGGTTATTGTAATAGTATTACTTTTGTGTATAACTGTGTAGTTTATGTTTGGAATTGTGTGAAACTTGTTTAGAATAATGTATGTTTTTGTTCAAAATGGTTATTGTAATATTATTACTTTTGTTTATAACTGTGTAGTTTCTGTTTGGAATTGTGTGAAACCTGTCTAGAATAATAATGTACATTTTTTTTAAAGAATGGTTATTGTAATACTATTACTTTTGTTTATAACTGTGTAGTTTCTGTTTGGAGTTGTGTGAAACCTGTTTAGAATAATGTACGTTTTTGTTAAAAATGGTTATAGAATGGTCTTATGTTCTTTTGAGATCCATCTTATTTTCAATGTGCATCAGGTACAAGAACTCACATTGAATATGACTCTCAAAATCGATTCAAAATTTTCTTTTGGCACTTGGTCCTTGTGTAAGAGGGTTTACTATGTGCATGCGGCCTGTTCTATGTGTTGATGCAACTCATCTTAAGAGCAAGTTTAAAGGGGTGCTTTTCCTTGCCAACGCCCTTGATGGCAATAACCAAATTTACCCGTTGGCCTTCGGAATTGGTGATTCAGAAAACGATGCCTCGTGGGGGTGGTTCTTCGACAAACTACGTGGAGCAATCGGCACTATAACTAATTTGGCTATTATATCAGACCGAAATAAAAGCATAGAGAATGGGGTAAAGCGTGTTTTCCCCGAAGCATTCCATGGGGCCTGCATGTATCACATCGAACAAAATATGAAGGCGAAAAGGTACCCTGAATATGCTGTTAATATTTTTTTAAGGCTGCTAAGTGTTATAGGGTGTCAGAGTTCCAACATGTAATGTGCCAATTGAGGCAATTTGAAGACGGGAAGGTGTATAAGTATTTGGAAGATGCAGGGTTTGAGAGATGGGCCAGGGCATATTGCCCCGTGGATCGTTATACCATCATGACAACTAACATTGCTGAGAGCGTAAATGGGGTTCTGAAAGAGGCTCGCTTGTTACCAATAACGAAGTTGATGAAGTACCTAGTTGAAATGCTACAGAGATGGTTTCATGAGCGTCGAGAAAAAGCACTTGCCATGAAAAATGATCTCACAGACTTCTATGAAGATGTCTTGAAAGCTCGACGAGTGAAAGCTAGTCGAATGACAGTTGAACCCATCAGTGTCCACGAGTACCATGTTAGGGATGATGATCTTGGAGGGCAAGTGGATTTGCAACGCAAAACCTGCTCTTGCAGGGTATTTGACATTGATCATCTTCCTTGCACACATGCTTGTGCTGCAATTTCAGCTAGGAATTTATCGACGACGCCTTTGTGCTCAAAGTACTATACGACAGACATGCTCCTCCTGGCTTACGCAGAGCCCATCTACCCTGTAGTCAGCACTGATGAGACTGTGGTAGTTGAGGATGTTGTTTGTCCGTTACCTCCAGAACGCGTGATTCGAGTTGGGAGACGAAAAATTAGCAGAATACCATCAAGAGGTTAGTCACATAATTTTTTAACTTTTAATTCAATTCAGAATCGCTTTTATTCGGTTTACAATAAGTTTAATTACGTTTGGAAAAGGTTTCGTTATGTTTAGAATAAATCACATTATTTTCCGAATCTGGTTCACGTAATTTATTACTTTTTTTCAGATTAGAATAGTTTTGATTCAGGTGAAAATAGTTTTCATTACGTTTGGAACAGGTTTGATTATGTCAAGAATATATCCCACTGTCAATTTAGAAGAGTTTTATGTCGATTTAGAATAGTTTTCATTACGTTTGGAACAACTATGAAACTGTTTGGATTTGAATATTAATTGTTGCCCAATGCACAGGTGAGACACAATCGTCTAGGCGTTGTGGCAGGTGCAGACAACATGGTCACAACCGACAGACATGTAAAGAGGCCACGCCATTGCATTCAACAAATAAGTATGTCCTCCAAAAGATAGATTTGTTTTTTTAAAAAAATTAAGTCCATATTTTGAACCATACTGTCATGGCTCATCTACTAAATACTTATTCAACAGGTAATCATGGAATACAAATGATGTATGGAGCTGAGGTGTGGCGGGTGTTGAAATGCGCAACACCTAATGTTGCCCATTTAGTAAGATATTTTTTTTCCCATACCCAACAATCCCTGTTTGTTTTTAAGAACAAATTCGTACACATTTGTAAGAGGGTTGTCAGACAATGTCGTAATGTGGACTGAGAGATCCAATGAATGTATGCGAACACAAGGCTGGATAGTGGATACTATGGTATAAAAGTAGAGTGCTAGAATAAAATTTCTGTTATTAAGGAATTACTCTAAACTAAAGAATACGAATTCAAAACTAGAGTACCATTGTTCTAAACTATATCAAGGAATTACTCTAAACTAAAGAATACGAATTCAAAACTAGAGTACCATTGTTCTAAACTATATTAAGGAATTACTCTAAACTAAAGAAGAACAATTAAAAACTAGAGTAGAATTGCTCTAAACTAAATTAAGAAATCATGATCCGCAACCCCATTCACCCAGCCAATTCTCAACCGCCATTAGCTTCCTGTAATTGTTCATGTCATTCGCTTTCAGGATCGATAAAGGCATGTCTGCAGATAGTAGCTCTATGACTTTAATGCAGAAAACCCCGCAGTCCGACCTGAAAAATAAGTACATTAGTGACGTTTTTTTTGGGAAATATATGTTAAGAGCTATTTGAATGTAATTAATACGCACCCATTTTGTTGTTGTGGTACGTAGTCTGCCCTCTGAACTTTCCATTTCTCGTCATTTTTTCCTGATATTATTCCTGCTCGCAGTAATACCTTAGGTAGGAGTGTCCGGAACGGCTCAGTTTCGGAGTTAAATTTTGCAGCCCTAACATGGCTTTTGAAGGAGTCGAACGCAGTTATTTGTCTGTCTTTCATGTCCACCATCAATGCTATCCAGTGGTCTCCGTTGATATTGAATGGAATGTAGACTTTATCCAACCCCAACCAGGAAACATTGTCCCCAAAACCACGAACAATGTTGTGAAGTCCATTGTCTTTGTCCCAGTGCGCTGGATCGACATTCTTCTGGAACATGGACCATCTAAGAGTCATGTATAACTGGAACAGTAAAAGGACACATTAGATGATACTACAAAGATGACCATTCTAAACAAAAAATAAACTATTATAAATGAAATTAATAACTATTCGAAACCAAGTTCTAATTATTCTAAACATAGTGCGCACAGACATAATATTATTAATAATTGTAAGAGGAACTTACAGCGAATGTTGTATTCATAATATGACATTTCTGAGGGAACACAGTGGGGAATTTTGCTTTCCTAACTAGCATGTAGTATATGGACGTATCCAAATGCTGCATAAAAAAATTGACATAACTTATATCAGTTACAAACTAATTAAATGAATAACAGTAATAGGAAAACAATGTGAAATTGGATGCCCATACCGTGTCACTTAACCAACTCTCCTCGGTCATGAGCTCAGTAAACCATTTTTTGTTCGCCTCACAAATTGGTAACTGAAATGTATCATTATCTGTCATATTTTTGTAAAAATAATCAAATTCTTCCTCCAACTCAGCAGCCAATCCTCGTTCCGGATTGAATTTAGTCGGCAGCTCAGTCGGGGCCTTAGGTCTCTTGGAAGTGGGATCAGTGTATGGAGACATGTGATACTTGCTCACCTTTACAACCCTCTTTGGCCCTACTTGCATTTTTTCATCAGGTATGGCTGTCTTTCTTAAAAACTCTTTTAACTCGGGACTGGCGATCACATATGATGTATCTACTGATAACGGCTTTGGTGGCGTGTACAGAGTAAGATCAGTTGATGGACTAACATTTGCTACCTTCTCTTCATCATCTGCTTCAACTGGGTCATTTTGAACTACATTCTCCGCATCTCCTGCTTCCACAGTCTCACTTTGGACTACCTTCTCTGCATCTCCTGCTTCCACAGTGTCAGTTTGGACTACCTTATCCGCATTTTTTGCTTCCGCAGTCTCACTTTGGACTATCTTCTCTTCATCTTCTGTTGGTACATTCCCACCTACATTGTCATCAGGAAACTCCTCCTCCACACTCTTTATCACCTCTTCCAGTATATCGTCAGCCTCCTTCTTCTTTATCTGGTCCTCCCTCATCACCTTTCTCTTCTTCAATGTTTTTATCCTTCCGAACTCTTCTTGTAGAGTTGGTTCAGCTGCTTCAGCAAAATGTGGTTGAACAAACCTTGGTGATGTCCTCCTTTCAAACATCACACTAGGGTCAGGGGTCCTCTTCTTTGGCGTGGCCCTTGAAGTATATATTGGATATACCTTCTTCTCTGTACTCCTCTTCTCCACTACCACACTCCCCACCTTCTTCACCTTCTTGACATTGGCCACCTTCTTCACCTTATCGAGATTCTTCACCTTCTTCTCCGACACGGTATCCTTTTCTTCACCTCTGACAAGGGATTGAATCTCTCTATTCATCGCATCCATTTTCCTCAATATCATTCTTCCTTTTAGTTCCAGTTTCTTATCCAATCTCTTCTCCAAGGCTGATAAATTCTGAGATATGGTCTTCCCAATTTCATTAACTGAATCACCCTGTAATTTAACATTTCATAAATGAAACTCATCCTCAAAGAAAGAAAAACATTTAGAACTGAAAACTTCTAAACATAATAAGAGAAAATATCAACAAAAGTTAAACTGTTCCAAACAGAATATGATACTGTAAGTCAACATAAATAGATTGTTATCAACATAAGTTGTACTATGCCAAACATAAACAATCTATTCTCAACATAAGTGAAAATGTTCCAATCGAAAAAAGCAAACTGATCCAATGTAAAAACAAGTTGTCTCAAAATAAAATAAAACTATTCTCAACAGACTTATAATGCTTATAAACAACTGAAAAATAATACTTCTAAACTAAAAGATGCTATTGCAAAAAGTGTTACAAAATATGTATAACACAACATATTATTTATACACACCAGAGATGCTTCATTTTTTGTGTCTTCATTTTTTGCTTTTTGTGCTTTGAAGCCTTAAACACTGGCGGTTTTACACTTATGCATACACTGGCATCAATCAACCGTGTGTATTGCTCCTCCATCTCAGCCAATGAGGGTAACAGACTTTCATGCACGTCAAACTCATCATTGTCAAGCACATGATCAATTGCAGCAGGCTTAGGAGATACAGTTGGAGACCATTTCAACATCCGTGGATGTTGGTCTTCATCCTTCACAGCAAAAGTTTCACCCAATTGTGGGACAGCCTCATAAGCCCATATCTGAAGCAAAATAATGTTCCAAGTGTGTAATTTCAATAAATATAAACAAGACGTTTTAATGTGTAAACACTAAGTATTCTATACATAACTAGATTGGTTCTCAACCAAAATATTAAGTTCTAAATTAAGTAAGCTACTATTCCAAACGAAAACATTCACCTTTTCATGGAAAATACCTGAAAGGCATATGGGAACCCTACGAGGCTGTAGAAGTCAATTTTCACCCCCTTCTGCTTGAATTTCTGAGCTCTCCCACGTAAGGCTGTTTGGAGTCCTTCACAAGTTCTTTTGAAGCTCAATGTCCCCCATGGGAACTCATTGAATTTTTGCAAGTCCATAACTAAATTCAAGAAGTTAAGGTCGATGGACAGCTTCGTCTCCTTACCAAGTAAAACAACCTCAACAAAGTATACCAGAGCCAGCTTCAACTTCATCTCTACCTCCTTGCATCCAATGAACTTCTCTTCCAACTCTTTGCATGATATTAGTGTTTTCCCTTCAAAAACTGTATCAAAAATGCAAAATTGCCCAATTTCTGGTAATGGATCAAATTCCGGCAATGGGGAACATGTCATACCCGTTATTAGGTTGAACTCCCTAATGGAGAATGTCGCTCTCTTTTCACATAGTCTAAAAACCATTTTTCCCTCATACTCATCCTTTGGAGCTTTGACTTGGCGTAGGAGAACTTGGTGTATGATCTGCGGATGGTTTTTTGGTGCTTTTATTTCTAGGAACCTCCCAAAACATGAATTGTTAAACTGCTGTAAACAGTTAAATTTCCCGAGTTCTTCTCTAATAAGGCACGTGGCTTGATACAGTCTGCAGAGAACATTCACCTTAGAAGGGAACCTGTCTGCCTCTCTTATCCTATACTCCATTTAGATGGACTGCAAACAAACAATTAAGTATGCCCAATGTAACGAATTTCAACTCTGAGATGTTATAAATACAAA
This sequence comes from Euonymus europaeus, assembly GCA_963580455.1. Taxonomy (NCBI): domain Eukaryota; kingdom Viridiplantae; phylum Streptophyta; class Magnoliopsida; order Celastrales; family Celastraceae; genus Euonymus; species Euonymus europaeus. The sequence continues at coordinate 21,262,570 of OY756967.1, forward strand.
TGAAAAAGCTATCCTAAAAAAACCAACAAAAGTGCAAAAAAAACCTAATTTGTCATATACAAAACATTGAAACGTTTCACAACCAAACTTTTACTGTTATGAACAAACTTGACACTATTCTAAACGAAAATAAACGGAGTGATAAACAAAGACAAAACTGTTCACATAAAAACTTCAAAGCTTCTAAACAAAACTGTAACTACTTGATGCAACATCTTGTTTAGTATCATCCACTCAATTCCAAATTCGTAAAACCTGGGAAATGTTTGCATTTCATCAAACCTACAACAACTAACTTCAATCCATAATGGAATACCCAATATCACCCAAATAAACAGCAAAACCTAACCCATAACCCAAATGACATGATGCACAACAACAAAACCAGTAAACAACCAAAGGACAAGGGACATACACTCATGCATTTCATACCATGAGCAGACACATTATCGTTCTCCTTCCAGTTCTTTCAAAACGAGATCATCAACAACAAAGGGAAGATAGGAATAACAAGTAAAATACATGTCTTACCCGTGCGTGCTGGACTGAGAGAAGTAATGGCAACACCTCGTGAACAGCAGAACGAACGGGACCTTTCTTTGGGTGCAATGCCGGACTGCTTCTTTGGTCGGCTTGCGTCGTTCTTCCTTCCTTCGATCTTCCGTTCTTCGTGCAGCAGTGGTAACTGGTAAGGTAAGTTATTTAATTTTTCAAAAATTTAATTAATTAAAGCAGTTTAGTTGGAGGGAAGAGAGTAAATGTGGAGTGGGGGCATATGAGACATTTCCTTGAGTAAAAGGGTTATAAGTTAAGTTTTTTTAAAAAAAGGTTAGTTAGCAAAAACAGTTTTATTTTTGGGTCATTTTGCCAAATTTCCCCATTTTAATCAAGTTAACAACTTTCATTTCTCCGTATTGTAGCTATTAAATTTACATCAGAATCAATATTAAATTCATTTTTATTATAAAAAGTTAAACCATATATTTGTTCATATAAGTAAAACGCATCTCTAAATATAATCACATCAATAAAAATATATTTCAATCAAAGTTTTGCACCCATTGAAATTGCATGATTGTGGTTGCTTAATAGTGTATAAGTTGATGAACAATTTGGTAAATTAAGGTATTTTAAATTAAGTGTATAAGCAATTGGATTAAACTACTCTGAGTTTAATAGTTGTTTGACAATGCTAGAGTGAAAACTGTATGTAAATTTATTAATAAGAGTATTTAAAATAGTTAAATAATGAAATGAAGAGATATTAAAAAGAATTTTGGTTTGCGTAATTTTAAAAGCTCATTGAGCATGAAAATATGAGGTGTAGGAAATTAAGCATCACAAATTAAAGTATTAAGTATGTTATGGCTTTGACTGCCTCGATGTAAACCGCCTTCGGAGGCTATGGTATAAGCTTTTACATATTTTGAAATTATATTATATTAAATTAAATTAAATCAAGTTTTTAATTTTTTAATTAAATTAAATAATTTTTAATGAGATAACCGATTTTTTAAATAGTTTATAAAAACATATATGGTTATCTATAAATAGCTGATTTAATCCATGGAGAGATTTTATTTTGAGTTAGGTTAAATAACTGAAATTATTTTCTTGCAGCTGGAAGATTTATCATCAAAATAGCTAAATTAATTAAATAACTATCTCCATAACTTTGATTATTTATTATTTTGAACTATTTATTATTATATGAAAAATTAAAATATGTATTTTTCAGTTTCCTATATCATTTTTTATTCATGTCGGTAATTGCCAACGCTATGTCCAGACCATGAGTTCAATTGAGTACCTTCGGCCATTAATGGAGCCAACCCCACCTCCTGCTCCGTTGCCCAAACTCAGCGAGCTCTCGATCCATCAATTAGGGTTTGTGGACAGACATTTCAAGGAACCCCACGATCTCCTCGGGGCTCCACTTCTATTCACCGAACTGAACAACTACTGTTCTGATTTGGACGCTAATCTTCTTCTCCTTAGGAGATCTATCACCAAGCGCGCCGTTTCATGGATCTCCCGTTCTTTTGCCACAAAAACATCCCTTCGTCGTCTCAATCACAATTTGGAGAATCTCAGTCTATCCACTTCTCAATGTCAGTAACCTTGAATTTATCAATATTCATTTGCACTTCTTTTTTTGATTTTAATGTCTGGCTTGTAGACGGAAGTGGCCCAAGGAGTATTCAGAAGATTTTGGGGGAGGAGCTGCCTCCACTTGTAAAGGAATTGCGTAGAATTGAAAGTATTCGCAAATATGTGGGTGAGTTTGAGAGTAATTATTCCCTTTTAATTTATTTTTTTGATAAAATTATTCCCTTTTAATAGTTTATAAATTCTGAATCTGTGTATTTTGGTTTTTGTTTTATCGTTCTTGAACAAGAGTGCATAGACTGCTTGGAATTTGAGATTTCATGAGTGATTCTAAGGGTTTGCTTGGATTAGAGTTAACAAGGGAGAGTTAAGTAGAGTAGTCATCAAGTTTCTAAATTGGCATTAATAACTAGTGTTTCTAAAAAGCGGCAAAGCTCTGTAAAGAAACTCTTTGATTGCTTAAAATGGCAACATAGTTATGTCTGTTTTTATTGTAGCATTATAACCTAATGGTCTGAATTTCTGTTGAGGGCCTTAGAGTTCTTCCCTAGTTTTCTTAAGAGCAACGCCAAGGGGAGTGCTAAATGGGGTGCTACATGGTTATAACTACCAAAATGTGGTGGAGATAAACTAGCACTTTGGGTGGTGGGGTGATATATTTAATATTTTTTGAAGAGGATGAGAGGGGTGGTATAAATGGAGGGCAAGGTAGTTAAGAAGGAAAATGATGTGTTTTAAATGGGCTTGGCCCAGAGAAACCCTTTTAGCACGCCATTTTATCACCTCATTGAAACCAATGCATTTTAGCACCTCTCTTTTACACTATCCCTTTGGAGTTGCTCTTGCAAAAGTTCATGCTTAGACCTAGGGGAGCTTTTTTCCTTTTCTTTTGAACGAAAGAAGAATTTACATCACAGGGCACCAAGAGTTTGCCAATTGCCACCCAAGTACAAGAGCTTAATGTCCTCTTATCCGAGAAGGGCTTCTCCTCTTTCCGTTTAACACAATTTTTACTTACTAATATTTTAATTTCTGTTGCAAATACATATAACTGAAGAGTATCTGGCCAGCTGTTTAGCCTATTCTTTTTTTCAGATTTCACTCTGAAGGTGGAAGCTGTGGTTGGAGACCTTGAAGATGCAGTTTTCTACAGTGTAAATAAACACAGGAGTAGATCGTCAGCAAAACTTCCAGATTCACTAATTGTAGGGTTGATTCTTTTTCTTTCTTAATTGTGAATGATTTGAAGAAGAAGAAAAATCAGTTGACACTTGACAGTATAGATCAAACCCATGTAGTTGACAGCTTCTTGGTTTGCAGGACTCCCAGAGGAAACAAGAAAGGCTACTTCAAGCAATGAAATCCATGAATGAAATTGAGGAAATGTTGGTTGGTGGTGTTAAAGAATTTAAATGTCAGTGGCATCATCTCATGGAATCGGTTGATTCTAGAGTGGATAAAGCCCTGGCTGTTCTTCGTCCTCAAATTCTCGCAGACCATCGTGTTCTTCTTGCTTCTCTAGGATGGCCACCAAAGCTTTCGTCATCGGAAGTTGAGAATGGCCAAATGTCCAGTGTTCCTAACCCACTAGTTTTGATGCACGTGGATAAGAGAGAGAGATATTCTCAAAGTTTTTGTGACCTCTGTGCTTTGCAGCATTTGCAGACACGGAGGGAAGAACGCGAACTTAATTTTTTTGGTCATAAGAAGAATGACATTGGGCTTTGGGCTATTGATGAACTGGTGACACCAATTGCATCACGAATGGAATATCATTTCACAAAATGGCTCGAGCAGCCTGAATTTATTTTTGGTCTTGTATCCAAAATTACTGAGGACTTTATTGTAGGAGTTGATGATGTTTTGCAGCCATTGATTGATAGAGCAAGGCTGGTGAGCTATAGTGCCAAAGAAGCTTGGGTTTCAGCCATGGTTCATATGCTTTCTGTGTTTACAGAGAAAAGACTGTTTCCCCTTCTTGCTGAAAGGTACAAGGAAAAAGACTTGAGATCAGGAGTTATATCTTCCTGGCTTCATTTAATAGACCTTATTGTAGCTTTTGATAAACGGATGGAATCGCTTATAAATTCTGATACTTGTCTCTTTATGGGGGAATCTGAAAGGTTCGGAGGATTTTCAAGTGGCGTGTCAGTATTAAGGATCTTCTGTGATAGGCAAGAATGGCTAAAAATCTGGGGAAAGATAGAGCTCAAGGATGGCTGGAAGAAACTGAAAGTGGAACTAAAAGATGAAAGGGTTTGGTTAATTGAAAAAAATTGCGGAGTTCATATTGGCACAGAATCTGAACAGTTTTTACTGTCGACGAGAGAAGAGTTTAAAGCTCCTTTAGTTGCAGAATCCGTCCTCAAAATTTCTTGGGACATTATTGAACGAAGTCAAACTTTTCCAGCCATTCTAGCGCGTGCCCAATTTATTAGATTAGCTGCTGGAAGATTCCTTTGGCACTTCTTCAATGTGTTGATCTTAAGGGGCAAGAGAACTGAATTTATTCTTGACAATCCAAATGATGATGCCCTAATGAGAATCTGCGGGTCAATAAATGCTGCCAGATATATTGAGTCTAAACTGCTTGAGTGGAGTGATGATGTGAACTTCTCGGAGATGAAAATTGCTGAAAATAATTCTAACATCCACAATAGAGATGTTCGGAATGAAACTTGCTTCTTTTGGGAAGAAATTAAAAGCTTGGTTGAGCTCGAGACTAATTGGCTTCTGGAGATAATAGGTGTTCTTCTTCGTCAGTTTGAATCTCTATGCTGCGATAATGGATGTTTTGAGCAGCGGGTAGAAAACACAATTCCTGATAGAATTTTAAGAGTTGAGGACTTGACCGTGTCCATGGGTTTCATTGAAGCATTGGATAGTTTGAGAAGTCGGCTTCAATTTCTCAAGACGGTTCTCAATCCGAAGGACTTTTTCGATTTATGGCGAAGCGTGGCCGAGGGTGTTGACCGTTATATATCCGGCAGCATTATCACAAGTGAGATTGAATTTTCCAGCAAGGTGATTGATCAGTTTGGAGTTGACATGAATGCAGTTTTCCTTGTTTTCCAACCTTTTTGTGTACGCCCGGAAGCATTCTTCCCTTGTATAAGAGAGACTTTGAAGCTATTAACTATGAGCAGGGAAGAGGCAAAGCATTTGAAACTGGTTCGATCCAACGATGCAAGTGGAATAAAATGCTTGCGTGTTTTTGGAGTTTCTCACTTGTCTTTTGATCAAGTTGATAGAGTTTTGAGGAAAAGAAGGTTATGATCTTGAGTTCCATAGTGGATGTAGATCGAAAATCTTTTTTTGCCTTCACAGTTATTTTCTAATCTCCTATTATATGAATATCTATTCATTGTCCGCAGTTGATTTGGTTCTCCTTGCGAACATGAAATCCGCCTGTGAATCGTTTAGAAGGCGGCAGATGTGGATGTCACTGGAGATGGTGAAAATTGCTTGTCATGAAAAACGGAAGGGAAAAAACACGATTAATTTAGCCATTTAGGGGTGGGAAAGAGGGTAATATTTGCATGTCCATATCTGGTTTAGTTTAGATTTTTTGGAGGTATTTAATTGATTTAAGTTCGAACAAGTTAATCCGACGGTAATTCAATTAAAGTTGAGATTTTGATCATCAAATGGAACAATCAATCAAACAAATTAGTTATTCAAAAGAGATATGATTTAATTTGAATCGAACAAATTGATTATTCGGATGAAACGTGATTTAATTCGAATCAAATAATCAAAATATGGTTTAATTTGAATCGAATAAATTGACTATTCGGATGAGATATGATTTAGTTCGGATCAAACAAATTGATTATTCGGATGGGATATAGTTTTGTTATCCTTTAACAATATAGTCTGACTCTTTTCTTTTCTGTTCTTTAATATTGAAAACACAGTACTACACACTTGGGTACAGTGGCATGTGGTGTTGTGGTGTTGCCTTGTTGGTGCAGGACATTGCTGGTGGCGAACCCAAATGGTGTGTGGTCTGATAAACTCTATCAAGGGTGGCCTGGACTTCATGAATTAGGGTACTTGGATGGTGGATTCTTCCGCCCCGACAATATATGAATAAGAGAACCCAATTTGTGATCTCAATCGAGTCACTGTGATGATAATGCTTCAGTTGCCACTGAAAAATGTAGCTAAGTCGTCAAGGGTTTTTGGCTCCCATTCGATTTTCATTCTCAGGACAACACCTCTGTATATTCACCACCACTACCAGCATCAATTCTATCCCGCAGCCACTTCGACCCAGACAACAGCCATTGATAAAGAGGTTGGTAGCAGCTTAAACGCCAAAGAGGTGGTCTTTGATTTTAAAGAACGGTTCAAGTGCGGCAACGCCGTCTTGCTGGATCGGATCTTGGAAGTTCTTAGGGTCCACGATGACGACGATGCCAACTTTCGCCTTGCCGGAGACCTTGCACTTTCCCAGTTGAATCTCCAGCTTTCAGAAGCTTTTGTCCTAACCGTGCTCAAACATGGGGCTCGTCACCACCAGGTCCTAAGCTGCCTAAAATTCTTTGACTGGGCAGGCCGACAGCGGGGCTTCTATCATACCCTTGTAACCTTCCACGCCATTTTCAACATCGTCGTTAAGGCAAAGATCATGCCCCTCGTGCTTGAGTACGTCGCCGACTATCGCAAGCACAGGCGGTACAGCGTCCGTTTCTACAGTGTTTTGGTCATGGGTTATACGGTGGCTGGCAAGCCTCATGTTGCACTACAGGTGTTCGGTAGAATGCGGTTTCTTGGTCTGGACTTGGATAACTTCTCTTATAACGTCCTTTTGGATGCCCTTGTTGAGCAAAGTTGTTTCGATGCAGTTGAGGTCGTTGCAAAGCAGATTTGCAATAGGGGTTTTGAGAACGAGATCACTCAATCAATTATGGTGAAGAATTTGTGTAAGCAGAATCTGCTTGACGAGGCCGAGGCTTATTTGCACGATTTGGTGAGCAGAGGGCGACCATTTAGTGCCCGCGCACCTGCTATTCTCGTGGATGCCCTTTGTAAGAAGGAACAGTACGAAAAAACAGTGGGGTTGATGGAGGAGTTTAAGCAGTCGGGTTTGGTTGCAATGGACGATGCGTATGGTGCGTGGCATAGAAACCTTGTTCAAGTTGGCAAGGTAGAAGGAGCTTTGGAGTTCTTATGGGACAAGAAGTCTCTTGGACATTATGTTCCCCCCTTGTTCCAGTATAATATTTTGCTTTATAAGCTTTTGCGGGAGAACCGTCTCAAAGAGGTGTATGATATGCTGACAGATATGAAGGAGAGTGATATTTCTCCTGATAAGGTCACAATGAACGCAGCAGTGTGTTTATTTTGTAAAGCTGGAATGTTGGATATCGCACTTGAATTGTACAATTCAAGGCACGAGTTTGGGCTCTCTCCAAACAGCTTGGCTTATAACTATTTGATCAATACTTTATGTGGAGACGGGAGCATCAATGAAGCTTATTGTGTCTTAAACAATTCCATTGACCAGAGTTATTTCCCCAGTGAGAAGACATTCTCTATTCTCGCGGAGGCTCTGTGGAGAGAAGGGAAGAGTGACAGGATGAAGGAACTGGTATCCAATTTCCCAGAGCATAATTTTCGACAAAGAGATTTCATAATTGATAAATTTATATCAGCTCTATGCATGGCTCATTGGGTAGAATATGGTTATCTGACAAAATTTACTTCAAGAAATACTTATGTTAACTTGATTCATGGGTTTATCAACACAAGTAAGGGAGATATTGCTGCTAGACTTCTCATTGAGATGCAGGAGAAGGGATACCAAGCAACTCAGGCTATGTTCAGGCAAGTTATTCATTGCCTGTGTAATATGGACAATTCCATGACTCAGTTTTTCAAATTGCTGGAGATTCAATTGTCACATCATAAACCTAACCTTTGCATTTATAACAACTTCATTGCTGAAGCTGGGAAAGCCGAAAGACCTGAATTAGCAAGAGAAGTATTTGAGATGATGCATAAGAGTGGAATTGAGCCCGATATTCACTCTTACATTCTTATGTTGAAAACTTATCTGAATAGCGGAAGAATTTCTGATGCTTTAATTTTTTTTAATGATTTGTGCCATCGAAGAAAGGTTGAAAGAAAACTCTGGAGTGCTATGGTTGTTGGCCTCTGCAAAGCCAATAGAATTGATATCGCAGTGGACATTTTTAAGAAAATGAGGAGTGCTGGAGTGGTTCCAAGCAAGAAGTGTTATGAGGAGGTTGTAAAGCTGTTATGTTCAAGAGGATATTATGACTTGGTGGTAAATTTTATTAATGAGTTAGCTAAAGAAGGTTGTCGTATTTCCTCGTTTATTGGAAACACGCTCTTGTTTCATTCTTTGAGGACTCAAGAGCTCTACGAGGCTTGGCTTCTAGCAAGAGAGGTGCAGAATGAAACATCTTCAATCGCAATGCTTGGCCAGCTCATTGGTGCATTTTGTGGCCGCCTTAGTGTGAGTGAACATTTCAAGAGCTGGGAAGAATTGATTGAACAATGCTTCCCTCTTGACCTCTACACTTACAATATGTTGTTGAAAAGATTAAGCATGAGCCACATTGACCAAGCCCGTGAGTTGTTCAACAGGATATGCCAAAAAGGATATGAGCCCAATTGCTGGACTTATGATATCTTAATAAATGGTCTTGTCCAACATGAAAGGACAGCTGAGGCTAGGAGGCTAGAGGAGGAGAGGTTCATGAGAAGGTTTGATCCAACGGTGAAAAACCAAGGTACCAAGCATTTTGATGGGTAAACGGCTGGTTGGCGGTCCTAATAAATGACTATAGATGTTAACTAATCACCGAGCTGTACAAGTTTAATTACTATTTCTTAATTACTAGTTTGTTGATACTAGTGTTTATAGTGAATGAAAGTATTCTTGCATTGAATTGTCGTGGAAGTGGCAACTTGAGGTTCATTTTTTGGTGATAAACTGTTGTTCTTGGATTCATCTGTATCGGTTGATGTCATGGTGGTTTTTTATGAATCATTGCTAACATTCTAGCGAAAGCCAACGAGTTACTTAAATTACAGAATGCCAAAACTTCACGATGGACACAGGGATCATTTGAATGATTTTCTTCTTGGACTTGTTTGAGGTGAGTGAACTCCAACCAATATGATTATTTTCAACAGTATCAATTGATTCCCAAAGAGTTGGAGCATTTTGCTAGATTTTTCTATTCCAGGAGCAATGGAGGAGAAGATGATTTATAGACTTTGAGATACTTCTGGCAAAGATTGTATTACTAGGTACAGAATAATATATTCTCTGTAGTTTCTCCTGGCTCAGAATTCTTCCACAGAAAATTCTCAACAGAAGAAAGAAACCTTGGGATTGGGAGGCACTTTCAGAGATAATGGTTTGGTAGCTTGCCCTTGCACTTGCATGAGTTCATATACTTCTTTCATAGATGCAAAGTACACTCAGTAGGAACTTGTTTCTTATTCTTTTTCTTGTCAGGTCCATAACTTGCTTCTATAGTAGATGGTAACTATGAGCATTAAATATGGTGGTTGCCCTTTGAAACTGGATCTTTGGTGTCTTGAAATTTCTGATGTAGCAAGGGATCAATCAAGCTTTAATCACTACAAACACACACAAAAAATGTCATTTCATAGTACCTGCTGAGTACAAAGCAAGATCTCATGAAGCTGGAATTACAACATCAACGACAAAGCAGATAAAACATGCATGTATTACAAAAGCCAAAGTGGTGCAATAATTTGCTTGCTTAGAACAAGAACAAACCCTGAATGCATAAATACAAAGCATCTTTATCAGTCACTGCAGCAACAGGACGTTCTACATTTGTAGGGCAATACAACTTTTGCATTTTTCCCAGTCCAGCAGGCCAATGTATCTCTTCTTCACACTTGTTTCAGGTGATTCAAGTATTTGTTATCAACGTATGCATCACATGCTATTATTGCTGCCAGCCATACTGTTGGCTGCGGTTTCCACCCATCATGTTTGAGCCGCGACCAGCGCCTGAGCCACCATATGGACCGCCTTGAGGATAATTTGGAGCACCAACTCCATAGCTGCTGCTCCCTCCGCCCCGTGGACCAGGCATGGCATTTGAACCATAGGGTGGGCCTCGCCCTTGAGGATATGGCCCACTACCATAGCCTCCACCACCGCCTTGACCTCCACGATTTGGTTGGTTAGGGTATCTACCTGGACCTCCAGGAGGTCCACGAGGCTTCCCATAATGATGGCTGGGCCCCGCAGCTACAGGTGGGTGAGAACCATGCATGGGCTGGTTAGGTCCTGGCCGCATTTGAGGATGTCCTTTCCCAGACTGCTGAACTGGCGGAAGGCGAGTATGCTGCTGTGGATGCTGTAGTTTTTGACGTTTTGCAGCATCTTCATGTTGTCGCTGTTGTTGACGCTTCTTCTTCGTCTGAAACTCGTGGGATGATTCATATTTGGGCAAGCTTTCAAAGAAATAAACCAGAAAAATAAAAAAACTAAGAACATAGGTCATGGCAACTGATAAAATTAATGATTGCAAGAAGCTGGAAAAAGATGAAACCAAACCTCTTAGGGTCACAAGGTAGAGGGTCAGTCCAAAAATACTCGGCATCAAGTGCATCCTTGGCAGATATTCTCTGTTTTTTCATAAAAAAAACATAAATAAATTGGAATTGAGATTTAAAACAATCTTAGGTAGACAACTCTCGTATTGGGCAGGATCGGGGACAGACGGCATGTACGAAGACCTTACCCCACATAAATGTGGATAAACTGCTTTTAGGAATTGATGCACACCTTCAATATGTTCGCATATAAAAGGGTAAACTCTGTGCACAATGCTCCACTGTGGGCGGGGTTACAAACATGACCTTACCCCCGCAGAATATGTGGCAAGACTATGTCTAGGAACTTAACCTATGACCTCTAAGTTGCACCCCGTCAACTCTACATCTGAACTACATGCTCAATTTAAGACAATGTTATCAGGTAAAATTATGTACTTAAATATTTATCCTGGACAACAAAGTGGGTTAATACTAAATCCGAAACCACAATTGCCAAGCACTGAAATATCCACGCCTCACACAACTCTATTGAAATTTGCAAAGAGTATAATTTTCCGAGGATTTCATATCAAAATATGCAGTTGAAATACGTTTGTCAAAACAATCCCAGAATATTTTTCATCAACTCCATCCACATAAAATGGTCTTCCTCACACTTTTTCTAGCGAACCCAAAAAACTACAAGATTCAGAAAATTTCAATCAAAATGAAAAATAACTCCACAACCATTAGATGCTGCAAGATTACCAACAACCAAAACACAAGTATGACAGAAGTACATGAATGTTTCAGAAAACAAAAGTAATGAATAAACCAACATGAGAATCTGAGAAGATGATACCTGAGAGGGATCAAGAGTTAGCATCCTCTCCAAAAGCTCCAAAGCATGACGATCAAAACTAGAACAGAAGAACAAAGTTTTGGGAGATACAGGGTGTTTATTGTAAGGGCATGGAATACCAGAATCATCTCAAAGTATTGAAAGTTGTAGTATCACATAGTCTGCAAGTTGAATGACTTACTGCCTGAACACCTCCCTGAGGCGTCTTTTCAATGGTCTTGACGGCTTGAAGTTGTTATACCAAGGAATCTTAGAAACCCCAGGCCAATTGGCCTCATCCGGAGCACCACATAACTCAAAAATCTTATTTAGTTGCTCGGGCTACAATCATCACGAATATAACGCATGTTACATTTTGTCTCGCATCTGAATCATGGGTATAAAGATCCACAGTTCCACACAATATAAAATTGTGTGGTCGTACATTTGGTCCTTAATATTTTCTCCTAACAGCTAATCATTCTTCATTAAATGCCATCAAAAGTAAAAAAAAAATGCAATTAAAAAGTCAACTTCAATGGTCATACAAATGAACTCAATCAGAATGGCAAAAAGATTGGAATTAGGAGTCTAGTCTAGTATTGGCAAGTAAACTGATGAAAATAAAGCCTATCCATTGGCAAGAGTAGTGGCTCAGCTAAACCGAAACTACAACAGAATATTGTTGTCAGCCTTTTCTGACAATCTTAAAAAAATTACTACCCACAAAGCTCCTAGTCTAATCCAGGGCTAAATTTTGAATTGAAAGGCCTAAATTCACGTTACATCCCTTTTAAAGTAGTGCTTTGACTTGCATCATATCTTCTTCTCAAAAGTCAGATACCTTCCTTAAAGTACAAGGCACGCTTCAGTTTTTAGGGTTCATTTGCCAGTGAATCAATTAGAACAATCTCAAACACAAAAATTACATACCTCATCTTTTCCAGGGAAAATTGGTTTCCCGTGGAGAAGTTCAGCAAAAATACAACCAACAGACCACATATCAACAGCAGGACCATATTTTGTTGCCCCAAGCAGCAGCTCTGGAGGTCTGTTAAAAAGAGAAGTAAGAAAAAATAAAAAGACAAAAGAGAAGACAGAAGAAGTGAACTGACTTTTCCCTCTCCACCACCTCCTTTTCGCTTTTTTTAGGAGGCAAGGTGGCATATTCCTTGAAGGAGGAGAAGTTGGCTAATATTCCAAATGCCTTATTCTCTAAGCGAAAAAATTTACCTATACCATAGAGTAATAACACGATTTGTGAGATTGGCATTATGATCATTCGAGAACGAACGGGCAAGCCCAAAATCTGCAAGCTTCAGATTTCCCTCATTATCTATTAGAAGATTAGAACCTACAACACATACATGATCAGCTCAACCAGACTTCATTAACTCATAAAAAACATCCATTAAAGCAAACTTTCTTTGACCTTTGATATCGCGATGAAGTACTTGATTTACATGACAATAATGTAGTCCTGTCAAAAGCTGTTTCATGTAGCACTGCAAGAAAAAGAAGTGAGCTAATGGAAAGAGTAAGGGAAGACGATGGGACGGTGAATAATAGAAAATACAAAGTAAAAAGGGCAGAAGGAAGAACAGTTGCAGTAAGCTAATGGAAAGAGTAAGGGAAGACGATGGGATGGTAAGTAATAGAAAATACAAAGTAAAAAAGGGCAGGAGGAAGAACAGTTGCAGTAAGCTAATGGAAAGAGTAAGGGAAGACGATGGGATGGTAAATAATAGAAAATACAAAGTAAAAAAGGGTAGGAGGAAGAGCAGGTGGGCAAAAACATCATATAGATGCAAATTGCAATGGTAATCCACTGATTTTGATACCTTAATCTGGGATACTGAAAATCTCATTCCAGGACGATCAGCAAGACCCGTCAGATCATGATCCATGTATTCGAAAACCATGTAAATGCCACCTTTATACTTGTTACCATCTGTCATCTCACAGAACACAAAAAAGTCAGTTATGCAATAGCACCAAATTAGAGTACAAATGAGCTCCGACTAAGGTGCATGAGAATGCCTTTATCTAAAAACCAAAGAAAGGAGTTATGGGAACAAGTAGGACACAACTGAAGATCACTTGCCTGGCCGTCCTTGCTCATCCTTCTCAGGACCTGGAAAACAATCCCAAATTCTTTAGATATTCCTTTTTTATTTAACATATAGAAAATTGATCACCAATCGATTCAATAACACGTTAGAAATAGCAATCAAAGGTATATCTGCAAATGACTAAAGTTGAAATCTACTATAATTACCTGGAGATGTCACTATCTCTTTCAAGTCAATTACATTTTCATGGTGCAGTTTCTTCAGGATTTTGATTTCACGAATGGCCGTTATAGGGAACTGCAATGAATATAGAAATAAAACACAAGCCGGAATTCACATCCCCCTTTTTGCTTATTGCTCATAAAAAAACATTATTGTGGCAGAAACTGTAAGTGGGATGCCAATAGTGCAGATCCTCTTTGATTATACAAGCTAATCAGAGAATTATATTTTACCAATTATAACTAGCAAGACAGAGAAAGATTGAAACACATGGACATACCCCTTCTCTCTCATTGTCCATGCGTATTTTCTTCAAAGCAACAATTTCACCTGTCTTTATTTCCCTTGCCATGTAAACTTGACTGCAAGTAAAAAGGACACAGATCAAATGAATTTCCTCCCCTACCTCGCCAAGTATAATACAATTCCCGCACGAAAAAGGTTTTTCTTGAATGCAAATTAGAAAGACAAAAACTGCAGAAAACCTCTTTCAGGTTTAAGTGCTTAAAAACTGTGCCAGGGCTTCTTTTCTTTTCCACGTTCCTTTCCTTTCCTTTTATTTTTCATACAATAGCTATCAAAATGTTTCAAATTGCAAATAAAAAATAACTTCAACCAAAACTTTCTAATCTTGGAGAATTTCACAACAAAACCATATCCCTTCACAACGTCAATTAAATTCAGAATTGGGTTACAGAAAAAGCTAAAATAAATCGTAACACTGAAAGAAGAAGAAAAAAAATAGAAAGAAAGAAAAAGAAAGGAAATCATCAAAGGAACAAGATGAAAAAGAGAGAGAACATGCCCATAAGTTCCTTCACCAATCTGTTCGAGTTTCTCGAAACAATCGACACTCCTCGATCCCCATGAAGGCGATTCGTTGAGATTAAGCTGTCCGGCGGCAGCTATGGCCATCCTCTTTTACCTTTCCTTGATCACAAAATATTTTTTACTCAAATTAGATCAACAACAACGCATGACATGCAAATTATAACATAATAATGATGACAATCACAAAGAACAGGTCCAAAATCCCCGTTTTTTACCTGAAAATTACAGAAACGCTGACAAACATAGGCTGAGCAGTCGGTCTAGCTCACCAGTTGAAAGGAAAGGACAGTCTCCGACTCTCCGATGACGATATGGACTTCCGTCACGCGAGCCCAAGTATGGCCTTTTAAGTTATTTGAAACAACCGCTCGATTACGCTGGCCGGGTCCAGTACTGGACTTTTTCATCCAACTAACTAAGAGAATATGGGCCAAGGCCCATTATCCTTTAGATATGCATCTAATGACGAATAAAATTATTAGATATTTACCAAAAAATAAAAAATCAACCTTTTTCTATATATCAAAAAGGTCTGAAGTTGAATTATATTTGAAATTTAATAAATATTTGATTCTGAACAAAATGTTTATTCGGCCGGCGACCCAATGACCTACCTTTTTTTTTGACCGGCGAGTCAACGTGGGAGATTGGGCCCAAGCTATCGAAGTAGGGCCAAGTTGTTCATCCTACTTGCAGGCCCAATATCCTTAACACCGTGTTTATGTGTAGATTTTCTTCCACTGTCTTGCTTTGGTACTTCTATGGTGAATACTGATTAGCTAGTGAAGGATCTTCCTGGTTCTGAAGGCATTAAGAATCACATATTGTTTTTCTTTCCTTTAGATTTTCTTCTTAGTCATTAATCGTTATCTGCATAATTTACCTTCCTTTTTTTCATTTTTTACTTTGGATAACTTTTGCCCAACCCTTGGTCGTACCAGATGATTTCACTTGGTTGATTGTCCCTCAGCCATGGTTTGATGGTTCAGAACCAAAGGACCCAACAACCTGGTTATTGTAGCTTTGTAACAACAACCTGGTTATGGTTTGATGGTTCGGAAACAATAAATTTGAGCTCCGATTATCTTCAGATTTCTCAATGTAATAGATTTGGATATGAAAATCAGTGTCAAAACTTGTATTAGTTACTATAGAACGGAGAGAACATAGTTGCAATGTTATTGCCTCGCATGTACGTTTCAATCTCTTAATCCTACGTGACATTTTTTTCGAAACGAGAGGCATTGGGTTCAAACCTTAGCTTCTATCATTTAAATCCTCATTTGTTGTATACACTCACTGTACACAGCTACACAGCAAAATGAAAAAAGGAGACAGTCGACAACATGTCCTTTTTGTATGGAAAATCTGTATAACTAGCTATGTTCAGCATGAAAATGCATATGCAAGATGCAAACCTGAATCATGGATCATGCTGAGTTTGCAATTGCTCTGGTAGGCTTACGAGGACTGCCCTTATGCTTAACCCTATGTTGGTCCATCAGGGAATGTGTGGGTGTTCTTGGTGTGTCCCTTGATAAGTGGAGTTGTTCCAATGTGGCTAAAGCCTCAATCATGGGTGGCCTGTTCTTTGGATCTGTGTGGAGGCAATGCAATGCAAGTGCAGCTGCAGCCTGTGCAGCTTTCTTCGAATACTGACCCCCCAACCGTGTGTCCATGATTCTCAACACTCGTTTGTTATCTAGGAGGAAAGGCTTTGCCCAATCAACCAGGTTTTCTTCTGCATGTGCACCTCTATGATCATCTATTGCCCGCTTTCCTGATAGCAACTCTAACAATACAACACCAAAGCTGTACACGTCGCTCTTCGGGGTCAAATGACCTGCTCGATTGTAACCATTTCATTTGCTTTATAACATAGTTAAAATCTTCTGCTTTTTATAAATATATATAGAGAGAGAGAGAAAGGCAAATGCCGAGATTAGAATGGCAGAGCTAACCTGTCGCAACATATTCTGGTGCAGCATAACCTCGAGTTCCAACAATTCCGGTCGAGACATGAGTATTGTCTCCAGTAGGACCATCCCTTGCCAAGCCAAAATCTGAAAGCTTCGCATTGTAATCCTACAATCATCATCATTAACCATCAGCCAATGCAAATCCCTATACCAATTTACCAACCTCAGTCTATATTCACAAATTAAAAATTTTGAGATTATAATTCTATCTACCAGATCAAGTAGAATATTTGAAGCCTTCAAATCACGGTAGATGACGTTGGCATCTAGGCTATGTAAGAAGGATAATCCCTTTGCAACATCAATGGCTATATTCATCCTGATATTCCAAGCAATAGGTTGAACGCCCTCTGCAGAAAAAATAAATAATAAATTAAGAAATTATCAAATACAGGAAACGGAGAAGGGTTCAGATTTAAGAAGAACGAGATTCGCTTACTTCTGAACAAATGATTCTCTAGACTTCCCTTTGGCATAAATTCGTATACCAGAAGTCGGTTGTCTGACTCATCGCAGTACCCAATAAGTTTTACTAGATTTTCGTGGTGAAGCTGACCAAGATAGTTAACTTCTGCCTGCCACGTTGAGGGGTTTAAACAGGGTTTAGTTTAGAAAAATGAGTGACAATATCAGATTGTCAAAAAGAAGAAAATAGTTGATAATCAGGGACCGCAATACACATACAAGCCATTCCTTGTGCCCTTGAAAGCTTTCGACCTTGAGCTTCTTGATTGCTACTACAATCCCACTTCCTGGTTTAGTAGGTGCAAATGTGTGTTCGTCAATCCATCCTTTGAAGACAAAACCAAAACCTCCCTCTCCAATTAAACTTTCTGAACGAAAGTTCTTGGAGGCATTTTTAAGATCGCCAAAGCTAAAAGATTTGAGACTGCTGGATAAAGTTGTATCATCTTTGGATTTTATGGAGCATGTGCTCAAACTTCCTGCAGAGGTTTGCTGGACAGAAACGGCAGCCTGTTTCTTCTTCTCGACATCGGCCCTGGTACTTCCTGAAAAAATAAGGAGTCTACCAGATTTACATTGCTGCTTATATGAAGTGTTAAACAACAGAAAGACGCATCAACCATATTGTGAACATTATGAAGTTTTTCCATTAATCAATTCTTTAACCAGGAACCCAGTAAGGCCAAACCCAGCTTTCCTGTTTTCACACTCTTTCTGCTTTCTAGCCATATTTGGGTTGAACAATCATCAGCCAAGTGCAGCTACCCGGGGAGACTATATGGACAAGACTATAGAACAGAGAAATGGACAATGTCAAGTAGGCTGACAATTAATTACGAAGGAACTAACGGATTAAGCAGAATATTAAGAGGCTAAAACTGATCAAAGACTTTACCCTCAGATCTGATTTCAACCTTCTAGGGCTCCAGTCCTAATTTAAATGTTTCTTTGCATAATTCCTTCAATTCAGCCTTAGTGGAACAAACAGTTAATAGTAGTGATGATAATCCAAGTTCAGTTAGCCTCCAATAAGCAGACTTTGCACTTCTTCAAAAACCAGATTTCATCATAACTACATAACCCTTTTCTAATTGAAAAATAAATAAATAAAGAATTGTAGTAGAAATAAGAATCCATCATTGAGAGCTTGAAAAACAAAGGTGATAAAAGTGAAACCTAAAACGAATCAGCTCATACACAGAGAATAAAATCAGGGCATCAGAAATAAACCTAAACCCAGGAAACACCAAAATCAAACAGTGATTTAGCACAATAGTTGAAACAAAAAAAAAGGATTAACAAAGAGAAGACAAATCACCAGAAAAATTAGTAGTGGAAGCGTGAGCCAACTTAGCAGGTGAACCGAAGCAGATGCCCATGGTGGTGGACAAGCCCTCAAATTCTGTGGAATACTTGGAGGAGAGGAGAAGCAGAGTATTTGAAGTGGAACTATGTAAATAATAGAGAAGATTACATGAAAACTCCATTGAGAGAAGAAGCAGTCAATGGAAGAAGCCTCCGTCCACGATTCACGAATGAAATTCAAAGCCAAAGTATAGCCCTGGGCCCCACACTTCCATTTTTCGTATATATTGACTTGTACCGTTATATGTCAACTTATGCATAGATTATTGGATTATTAGACTACACGCCAACATTCCATACGGACCAGTACCGAGTAAATTTTCCATACTTCTTGCTTTTTGGGCCGGCGTCAAGAGGTTTTGCTGGGGGTGAGACGTGGCGGCTTTCGTAAACTCTCATATATAAATTTCTAAATAAAACTGATATCATTATTGATAATATCCAAATTATCCCTTTATGCTACAGGGGAGAAGAAAAATTTGAGAATAATGGAAAATAAAGGGGAAGAGAGTCGGGGAAAAATTAATTTTATCTCTTATTGTTTGGATACTCAAAAAATAAAGTAAAAAAAATAAAAAAATATATTTTTATGAGTTATAAAATTGATATAAATTTATCATTTTATCTTTGATATAAATTCACATTAATTATGATATGTTTATTTATATATAGATTATTCAACTTTTCGTAACATGTCTCTGACGGTTATGACAGAAGTAATTGCTGGGGGATGTGTAGGAGGAGCTCTTTTCAAGATAAAAATTATACTAACTTTTCAGATTATAATTGACTAAAGAGTGAGAGCTCAAGTATCAAGTGAGTTGTCTCCTTTACGCAACAACTAGGGGATCTTAACTGACATGTGGTTCTTTTGATGTGATTCTGACGAATTGAGATCTCTTCAAGATCTACGAGTTTCGAACATCATCAATAGTAGAGAGACTCCCTTTTAGAACGAAAATGCTGAGGTCCCGAAACTGGAGCATACATAATCTATGTGGTATGATACATCATCATGCCACATAGATTATTACATGTTTTTTATTGTGCTCTTCCCTAGATAAGCAAACTAAGCCCGCCTAAAAGGTTGTGTTTTCCCGCTTCTCTCTCTGAGTTAATGTGTTGTACGGTTGACTAGGGTTAGTTCTTGTCTGGGTGGGAGTGGCAGCTAGGGTGGACTCATCAGTTTTTTCTCTCTCATTTTCTTGCTGGAGAGAAGACAATCACTTCTTCATCGTTGAGGTATTTTTTGCCGAATGCAGTTGGATCATAGTTGTTTTTTGCTTAGTTATATATTTGATTTTGTTTTCGTGTTTTCTTTTTTAAAAAAGAGTAAATCGCACACTTCATTTTTTGAGTTTGGGTTTTCATGTGAATGAGTCGTTTTTGTAGTTGATGTTAGTTTCTGTTTTTTTTTTTGTCAGTGCATTATGTCATTGTAGCTTTAACATTGTAGCTTTGCTGGAAGTTGAAGGTGCAGTGTAATTTTACATTGTGTTCTCAATGTTATTAAATGATTACATATTTTTACATTGGGCTTTAGGAATGTTGATGATGCAGTTTATTATTGCATGTGATTTGGCATTGTTAATGTCGATTTATTATTGTGGATTGTATTTTAGGTTCTATTATTAGTATGTCATTATTTTGTGTAGGTGGTCGTTATTACATTGTATTGTTATAATATTTAAATAATCCTATTCATTATTACATTGTTTAGTTCTTTTATTTAGTTCATTCTGTTCATTATTACATTGCATTCTTATTATATTTAAATCATCTTATTCATTTTAGCACAATAAAACTTGTGATTTTGGATATTTGCAGTATGGTAATGCATTGTGCTATTATTTTTTATGTTTTTATTTGTGTTGGAATACGCTAATGCAACAAAAGTTTATTTATGCAGTGGGACAATGCTCAACCGAATAGAGCCAGTTGAGAATGTTTATGATGTCGTTGAGGCGATTGGATCGAATGTCCCGACTCCGGGGATGCTATTTGAGTCTGTTGACCACATGTTCAATTTTTATAGAGAATATGGATTTTGTTACATTGGCATAAACTTTGTCTTATTGTGTTCAACATTTATGTACAATGAATATAAAGTGCATTGATTCGTGGAAGTGATAGTAGTTAATTGGTTACCATTCGGTTAACTAGATTTTTACATTTGGGTTTTTGTTTTTGTAAAGAAATTAATTCAGCTTTTTAATCGTCTAAGTAGGTGTGATAGTAATTGTTTTAACAATGTGGATCATATATCTTTTTGTTATGAGATTTTGTTGGATATTACATGGATACATTGAAAATTACCAAGAGAAGATGGACAATGTATAAATGACATGGTCTTGTTAAAGAAAATTGTTCTAAATACATAAACATTGTGCTGCAATTAATATAAATTCCATTGAGTCCTCAAACTGTATTTACATTGTCACTTGATGTGATTCAAAATGTATTTACATTGTCATTCTATCATTCATTGTTACATTGTTACATTGTCACTATTTTTGTGGAGTCCATTGTAATTGAAGATGTAATTGAACATTGTTACATTGACCATCTAGCGTAGCATTCTTACCTATTACATTATAATATACAAAACAAAATTTAATAATATAATATATCACTTGCATTGTCTCAATCCCTCAACTGTATGGGAGTTTAGATGTACATATAACCACTGTCTTCTTAACATGTACATAAGACCAACCAAAATATTGCAACCGCAGCAATATACTCATTGACCTAATATAAAAGACGCAATACCTAAAATATTAAGCTGGATTGCAAAACAAAAGGAGAACCAACATGATATCAATAACATGTCAACGACGGGCCCCCATCCATGCTTTGGGTCATTCAGGAAAGTTTGAATCAAGCTCGCTCGAAACTTATGAAGATCAGCTTGAGTGAGTTTCTTAGGGATAGCCTTGTGGGTGAAAATAGCATGCATAATATACATGCATATTATCCCACAGTCCACACTACATTCAATAGCAAAATGTCAGTGTATTTAAGTAATATGATTAGTCATAGTAATAATTCATTGGTTACGTATGAACTTACGAGGCATGTCCTTGTTATAAATGAATGATAGAATCCAAATATAAATACATTTCAAATCACATCAAGTAACAATGTTAATACACCATATTCAATTGAAAATGCCATACCATATGTCAATGCAAGTGTCCAAGGTGAAACACATTCTTTTAGGTGGGACAACGAACTTGTACCAATGCAATTTATATTCATTCTACACAAACGTTGAACACATTAGCACAAGGTCTATGCCAATGTAACAAAAAATTTGGTACACACCGCTAACACATTTAACACTACACATAAATAAAAGGCTAAACACATGTAAAATTATGAAAATAATCCATAAAAATATTGTAATATTGTACAGATTTATCAATGTAATATCACACATAAAACCACTATCGTCAACTGAATCCATTTAAAAAAGCAGACCCATACCTCAATATTTACGCATTCTGCAAACCATTGTTTCACACAACAAATTTCAGAGTCATTTTTATATTCACCAACAAATATCACTTTGCAAAGAACCAATGCAATAAATGGGGGCATAAATTTTCCTTTCCCCTTACAGCAATAATGAAACTCATTAGCTATGACTATTTTGGATTCTATAACCATTTCAGTGAAACAAAAATCAGAAGTGTGTAAAAAGTTCATACCTTTAACAACTTTAAGCGATATTGGCTGTTGTCGGTTTCCGAAAACTAACCCACGAGCCGTTTGCAGCACACCCAGCGTAAGTACAATCTCACCGGACAGAAACAGGTTTCATCCCCGGAAAATCAGAGAGAAAGTAGAAGACAATGCAGACAGAGGGTGAAATGTGAAAAAAGGAAACATGTGGTTCTAAAGCTTTTGGGCAATGTAACCATGGTTAAATTACACTCGATAATTGTGTCGAAAAGTTTTCGAAAAGCCTGGATCAAATATTTTAAAAACTAAGATTTGAAATTGTTGAGTTATACTGCCACGTAGATTAGGGACCTCTATGTATACTAATCGTATGTACCTGTAGTACTACCGCTTTTAGAATTCCCTCAACCCCTCACGCCGTGTATGACACTGGTGCGTCATCAATTTAACTGTCTCTATCCCGCAAATCACCGAAAATTTACTAGGACTGATTAAATCATTCCAATAATAATAAAATTGGACAGGATTAAGATATGTGTGTTGGGTTAGGGCTTAGAAAAATTCAAGTCTTCGTCTTCCTAAAAAATAAAAATAATAAACTATCAGACTTTTGGTCAATGTGTACTAATTTAATTGTCCTTATTCCCACAGAAGTAACTAACTAACCCGACTTCGATCTTTCTCACATAAATATAATTTTAAAAAACTCAGACCCAAATTTGTTAGGGAAAAAAAAAGTGTTAGCACAGGTCGGTCTATGAAGTTGGAATTTTTCAACACGTAATTAATTCTGTATCGTAAGATTCTTTCAAAGTTAGGTACATCTGTATATTACTCAATCAAAGTCTAAAATTAGCCTCCAATAATTAACATCATTTTACACTAAACAACCAGTCGCCCCAAGCGTTTAAAAACACTGTATAGTGCATACAATGCATACTACCCTCTTCTAGCTCTAGATGTGTGAACGGTCAATTACGATCAGGTTTTTAACTTTCACACATAAATTTAACATCAAACAGTCGGTTGCGATTGATTATATTAAAAAAATATAATTTTTTTTTTAAAAAAACCTGCCAATCAATTCAATTATTTCTGATATTACTTACCACCCTAATACCCTCCTTGTTTTGGTAACTTTTAGAGATATCCCTTTCAATGGCCGCGTCCCCTAGTCATGAACGACAAAGATGCAAATGGGCCTTTTCGGTGTAACCACTATGGATACTTGGAGAAGGGCCATTCAACATACACCTGCAGTCCGCACCATTTAGTGCATAGTATCATCTTGCTCAAATTATTAACACGGAATAGAAAATGCGGGAATCACTGCAATTGAGTTCAATAATGGGTAAAGCTTTAAGCACATATGGTAAAAACAATATGTTGTGTGAGTTCCATATGATACAACAGAGGAAACAACAGAGAAGACGTCATACAGGATAATTCAAGTAAAGGTAGAGGAACCTCTGCTAAGTATCAGAATCTAATGACTTGTTTAGGTTGGCTTCCTCGCTTCCCAAGGGCCTTGTCCAATGCTGCATGAAAATTCTCAAAAGGGACCAGCTCCATCCTGCCAAAAAAACCCTCAAACCATAAGCATCAAACTGATGGTAATGGTACCAAGAAATGATAAATGGCAGTTTTTGTGCGAAGAGAGCATACCCATATCTCAACTTCCCTTCGCGCGCTAAGGACAGAAGGAAGTCTATCATGCTCCTGCACTCCTTTGCTTTATCTGGAGTCAGCCATCTCTGCAACCAGAATCCTCTCAAGGAAAGATCCTATAGAAGCGCTAGATGTCAGCAAAATACTCCACAAAGACCTCAGTTAGTGAAGTCATGAGCTTTTGATTCCCAACCAGGACTCATACAAAAACAAAAAACACAACAGCAACAAAGAGTCTTTATCGCAAAATTTTACAAAAATTTTATGCCAAAACCATTTGGAGCACACCATGTCGATTCCCTTGGAATACTTTTTGGTTCATTTTTGAAAGAGTCAAGTGCAATTTGGCATTGTGTTTAAAAGTAAAAAGCATCTAAGTAATGAAGGAGGAAGAAAAGCGTCAGAAAAAAACACCCGAATAATGATGTTGATGCAGTTGCTGTAGGGGCTGATTTTTTATTACCACATCCCAAATTTCAACTCAATAATTACTCAGGAATTCCACTAATTCCCCTGCCAATCTCATTAAGACTGACCATAATTTGAAATCACCGCCTTAATATTTCAGTAAGCCTTTGAAATGTGGCTTACCTTGAAAATGAAGGATGAAGTAGATGCAGTGATGGGTTTCTTGGACATTCCACCGTATGTTACCATAGTTCCTCCATTCCTATAAACAAAGAATCTTTTAGCTTTGTGATACAGAATAAACTTCAATGTTGAGAAGAATCTCTAAATCTCTCAATAATATACCACAGCAAGACATACCGCAAGAATTTGAGAACCAATGAAGCAGCATTGCCTCCAACACAGTTGAATCCCAAAGCAGGTTCAGGTATACTAATCTAGCATATGAAGTAGATCGTGAATCCGTGATAGCAACAAATCCTTGATTATCACAAATGACCAAACACCTGCCTACTTCATATAATATATACTATCAACTATTTACTTGAAACCTTAGATGAGATACCAGAAGATCCTTGACATTCTTCACTTCCAACTGGCTCTCAGTAAATACTTCATCAGCGCCAAGTTCCCTCAAGTTTCCCTTTACTTCATCTGACCCAACCCTGAAGCGAGCAGCACATACTGGTCAGGCGCCACAAAAATACTGAGTCAAAATGACAGCTTATGTCTGACATTGAAAGAGGAAATGACAACATACAAAATAGTGAGACTTCTTACAACAGAGTCAGGCGCCCTACACCTTCTCAAATAAGAAATAGATATCAATCACCATGAGTACTCATTAAAATTAATAGAGGCGAAGTGGCCCACTTGGTGAACTAGAGGCGATTTGAAATACTGGTTGTTAACTTAATCCATATGCTAGGAGATACATCATTTGCTGGAGAGGACAACAACTGATCACATAGTAAAGAAACTGCTGCCCTTTGGAAAACCATGATTTCATGCTTTTTAATAATTTTAATAGATTCTAAAAAAAAAAGGATAAGCAGTTTTCATTAGGGATAGCAAATGAAAATGAAAGGAACCGTCATCAAGCAGGCAAATTCAATATAAGGTTTTCATATGCAATTATTTCACATGCATCTAATCAAGGGAAAAAAAATCAACTAACACTTCATATTTAGAGTACCCCTTGAAATGTGAACGACTTGGAATATCTTTCAAACATCACACAGTCATAATATCAGCTGGAAGGACTTCACCTGACATTTCAGTTATTGACTCAATAAACCATCATTTCCAAGGATTTGATCTTCAGTTTCTATATAATTTCATTGAACTCTGAATTGCAAGTTTTCAGTTAGGCTACACCAAAGTAAAAACCCATGCAATATGCGCCGTTTTTTCATAATATGAAAAATTCAAAGCATCAATAAAACGTACTTACGTATTAGCTTGAAAAATTGAACATAGCTTCCAATATATCACCTGTCCCTTATAATGTTGATGCTATGGATGCCACGAATTCTTGCAAGCTGGATGATACATTGCCCAACAATGCTAGTAGCCCCATTTTGGACTATAGAATCTCCTGCTCATACCCAATAAAATAAAGGAAAAGTTGGTAGCATAGGCAAAAACAGGAAAATACTAACATCATCCAAATAGAGCAATACCTTTATTCAATGTGGTGAAATCTTCAAGCATTTTCAAAGCAGTCAAAGGATTAACAATAACCGTTGCAGCATATTCCATCGGAGTATCTTTATTGATTTTGTGCCAGACACTCTGATCTTTTACAATGTAAGACTGCCACGTCCCTAAACAGTAGAAAATTTATGATAGCATCTGAAAAGGTAAAACAACAAAAAAATTCTGCTACTTTTTATAAGTGTCCATGAATTATGCAATGCCTTTTCTTATTTAAGTTTTTTTTTTTACTTCTTTCTGGTCAAATGCCGGACAATCAACATGAATAGGAAAATTATTAAATTCAGATAAACATGCTTACACACTTGGATTGCATAAACAATACATACTTAGAAGAAAACAAGATATCAATATGCAATTACTGCAGGTACATAGCAAGTGGCAAAGTCATAGAAAGAAAGTACCAAAAGAAGGTGGAGATGGTATGACCCAGTCCCCACGATCTAGGCCCTTAACAGCAGAGCCGACCAAGTGCACCTCTCCAACACCCTCATGTCCTCCAACTGCCGGCACTTGCGGCCTCACAGGGTAAACCCCTATTAGCACCACCAAAATGAACACGATATTACGCTTAACCAATAAAAGCCATTAAATTAAGCTCAAACATCAAAAAGAAAAGGATGTAAGAACATTAAGGAAATATAGATAAATGAATGTGGAAACCTTCAATTCTATTCATATCAGAAGGATTAATAGGAGCAGCAAGCATTTTGACGCACACATCGTTCTCCTTCACTTCGATAGGTGGTAATTCAATCACTCTGCACAACAAACCATGGACGACTGACCACAAAACAACATATAAACTTAAAAATATATAAATATACATGGTGGACGGACCTGGTAACGGATTCCGGCGGACCGTGGCGCTCGTAAACAACCGCCTTAGACGGAGGCGACATGATGGCGGAGAAAGCCCTAATGCTTTGGACTTGGGCCCGACGAACATGGGGCTGCATCAGTTCGAAAAGAGACGACGATGAGAATGATCCACTGAGAACTCTCACCGCTGTCGATTTCACTAGCGCCATGCCTCAGCCGGAGCGTCGATTCGTAGCTTCAGTTCGTTTCCAGAAGAGAAGAAGAAAACCCCTCTCCAGAAAATTTTGCTTTCGCGCCTCCTCAACGCCATACGCACCGTTTAAACCACAGTGAGTTCCAAAATTATAAAAACTGAAAACCCTTACTTTTAATACTGGCCTGGTAAAGAGGCCCATTAAGCCTGGAAAGTCCAGCCCACTTCGTTGACGGAACTTATGTAGGCTTGAATAGGTCAGCAGCCAGTATTGGGCTGATCCAGTTACAAAGTTGGGTCTGGCTCGGTTGATTTGGTTTCTGATGCGTTGGATATCTTTCAGGTTAAGGAAGAATTTTTTTTGTAAAAACCCTAACTGTCTTTCACGTTCCATTAGACAAGATTTCCAGCACCAAGGAAACAAACTAAACCAACAGAAAGCAACATGAGAACAAAATCTCAGATAAGAGCTGAAAAGCTTTTGATGTTGTATTGTGTGCCATGAAAACTTTTGTTTCTATAAACGTTGTTTAAAATATATGATTCGTGGATGCATTTGTTAATTTTATTTGGAGTGAAAGTGTGAAACCATCTTTGCTTTTGGTCTGATCTTAGTCTGGAAGAGGACAGGTTTGTTTCTTAATTAAGAAAGATTTCAAAATATTACTGTAAAGTTTACAAAGATATACATCATGTTGTAGAGTTTAAACAACTGTCTCAAAATTTGGTGCAAGCTTTCCATCTTTAATACTTGCATAGAACATCGTTAGGAATGGCTAGCGATGTCATTCTTGAACATCGGGTCCCATGCATGATTCAAAACATTGTACAGAAGACTTTCTATGATATTGTCATCATCTTCATAAAAAAAGGAACTCAAGAACTCAAGAGTTCTCACGAGATTTTATAATTTCAATCATGGTTGTAGCGGCTAGATACCCTGGAAGAAATCCAGGAGAGACATAATGCTTTGAAGGAAGTCGAGAAGAGGCTACTAGACCTACATTAGGTACACTTTGCATGAGACCGACCTAAGCGTGGATTGCCAAAACCCAGATTACCTAATGCAGTAATGTTAGTTATGCTTTTTTTCCCGATTTTCCTAGACATGGGATGTGACTATGGGAGTCCTGGTGCGGCCCAAGGAGAGATTTTTGAGGTACAACATAGAAAATTGGGTTAGTATTTATACCGCGCTTAGTTTCCACATTGTTTGCAGAAAGTGAGATGAGAAAAGAGAAAAGTGAAGAAAGAAGAAAGATGGAGAGTTGCAGAATGATGAAGAAAATAATAGAGGTAGAGATGATAATAATATAAAATGTATTCATTGACTTCATACTTTCAAAATGATACAAAGATTGAATATATAAATATTCATTAAACGTCACAAGAAATGACATTATAAACAATGCTTGAAATGTCCAATGATGTGCCGTTGGAAAAAAAATGGGTCGAACTAATGAGAGTCCAGTCCAGTCCAGTAGTATGATTTACTGACACTGCTTTCAAGTATCCCGAATATTTGAACGCAATCAACGCATACATGCTGATTTACATACGTGAAAGTGACAAGGATATTGCTGAGCATCTAAAGGTACTGGTTTTAGTTTTACTTTTTTTTTTTGTTGTTGTTGTGACTGCAACGCCACGTCATGTAGTCGATTGCTAATCGTATCTTGAAATATCAGCATACTTAAAAATTAAAAGTAGGATGGATTGACTTTTTCTTATTTATGTTACAAAATCATCTCAATTCCCTTCAACTCCACGTACGTACACGTACAGTCAAAGCTAAAAGACTTGTGGTCCAGAAAGTATTTCGTTAATTGGTTTAAAATCAGTCGATCATCTGCAGGGCTCTTAGTCAGAGAAAATACGGTCTCAACAATTGTTTGTTGCATGACACAGGGTTCATTGATTCAAAACCTCCTCCTTCCCCAACATATATAGTTGATCAATACACATCTTTCTCTCAGTAATCAACCATATAAATAACTATTCACGTCTTGAAGCATCCAATGAAAATTTGCTACCTAAAACATCCAACACACAGACGAGGATGATAGACATGGATATTCTCATTGTCTTGCAGAGATTAATTTAAAAAAATTATCTATTAAAGACAATGCTACTTGTTCCGCAACTTCCGGTGTTCAAGTTAGAGGCTCTACCTGTTTAGAATAATTAGAAAACCAAAAAGGACCGAAAATCCCACCTAATGTAGTTAGTTTCCTGCTGAATCAACACCCCCAAAAGCGAGGAGATTGAGTGATCAACACGTAACGTATTACAATCGAAAAGGATTTAACCAGTGTTAGAAAAGCATGGGTAGGAAACAAACTAAACCAACAAGATATTCAGACGATGTACTGGGATCTATCCACAAGATAAACAAAGTAACAGCTATAAGAGTCGACTTACAAGGGGAAGGAAGCTGTGATCTTCCTCCTGCACTCCTTCATGTTGTACTCCTCCTTGTACTGACGGGAACACAGGCGTTTGAAATTGGGTCCATCTCCAAAAAGCCCTATTGCGACATAGTGCGTACTGGGATCAACAAGATATTCAGAGGGTGGCCGATAACGATTAGCCACTGGCCGATCATATCCAGACACAACCGCGGAGACTACACCATCACCCAAAGACATTGGAAAACATCCCACCACTTTACTGGGCCAGTCAAAGATATACCGGAAGTCATGCCAAGTATGATCACTACTGTTGTAGCGATAAGAACCAAGTACCTTGTGACCGTCATCCCTGCGCTTTATAAACCCTAAAAAGCGATCACCACCAATTGACACTGCACATCCAGTTACAGTATATACTGAACCAAGGAGAAATGGAATAGAAGCTTCGACGTAAATAGACCATTCATCTGAATCAATATTATAGGAGTAGAGACCGCGTGGGGTTGACAGGAGAATTTCCCGATCATTGTTCACAACGGCATATGCAGAAATGAGAAGATGTTTAATAGTTTGTTTCGGCCGATAAGGAACGGGAGGCTGACTGAGGGGAACCCAAGAATCCAATTTTGGGTCGAACTGCTCAAAATCATGATCTCCCAAGGATTTACCAATGACATAGAACTTCTCATTAACAGGACCAATAATCACAGGAGAGAACTTGCTGCTATTCATGCAACTTACCTTCTTAATGTTGGAGTCGCCGGAGGAAGTGTCATAGACAAAAACATCCTCCGAAATTAGATCAAATTCTCCCACACCATAACGGTATCCTCCCAAAAAATAGATGCTCGAATCAAAGGCAAAGAATGTCATACCGGCTGGGTAGTCGTTCGGAATTCGGAACAAGGGGAAGGGCAATTCTCTGGGTCCACGAATTCGTCGTCCGTCACCAGAGCCAGGACCAACGTTAATGACGAAAACTTCATACCCACAATCAAATATTCCATAGTCGATCACCTCGCAAACCAGGCAAATCTTGTAGTTCCTTGTGGAGGAGGAGGAGGAGGAGGAGGAAGAGGCTGAGATTAAACTCATGATCTAGAGAATTTCTGGAGGGGAATCAATTTTGTAGAGGTAGACGTAGAGCTAGCTAGGGTTCTGGCCTTCTGGGTATCAAGAACACCGAGGGGACCGTTCGGCGTCCCACCCCTGTCTCACTCCATTTATGAGCCGTTTGATCATACAACACGTTATTGACCATGGATCTGTTTGCCAATAATAATAAAATTGACCTTATTTATTTAAAACAAATAAATGTGAATACCATAAACAACCCTTACTATCAATTAACGCTGTTAACGGGGACAAACCGACAAACAGTTCTGCATGCTGACACGATTCCAATTCCTTGAGTTGCTTATTCTCTCTCCTCTCCTCCTCAAATTAGGGTTCGTCCGGAGCTCTACCGATTCTCTCTACAATTGAATAATAGTGACAACAACCAGCAGCATGGTGGAAGATTTGGCCTCGAAAGTACGCGTAAAAAAAAAAAAAAAAAAAAAAAAAAAAACGGCATGTTCTACTTCAAGATCGCTGCGTGGAAGCCCGTTTAAGTTTTCAACTTCAAGATCGACGTCTTTCTTCGCGATGATCGCTGCTTTCGCCTTCATAACAGGCTTGTCATTTCTCCTACTCTCCTTTTATTTTAATGCATGTCATTTATATATGAGTGATTCTTCTTTGTGGTGGTGTCGATCTTGAGGGGAATTTTGGATCTAGGGTTTTTGCCTCACCTTTGAAGCCTTGCGAAGATTCCAAGTTCATCATGCACCACTTTTTCTTGCTCAATTTTTTTTTTCAATTGTAGTGGAACGGCTTGGTTAAATAAGATTTGTGAGTAAGTTCACTGATTGAAGGCTAATGGATATATGTGGTAGGCTTTTGTTGGTTGTGAATGATGTGTTTGTTATTCTTCGTTTTATTTCTTTGCTTGATCACAACATTGGATTGCTCAGAGGAATGCCTTTAAATCCAATTATTAATTGCTCAGGTTATTGCTTTTGTTCTTTATAAAATGTATATATATGTTTGGAATGAGTTTGTCACCCTCTTGGTCCCTTTTCCTTTTAATTTTGCAATGCATATCGTATTGGTGATATGATGTGGCATTTCTACATAATTCTCATCATTGGTGGGGTTCCCTCTCCTATGCCTGACCCCTTTTTAAGTTTTGTATCAGTATCCTTCAGCTGATGCATAATTGTATTGTCAATATTGTTAACTTATGAGTGATTTTCTATTGCTAGATCAAGTTTCTTACAAGCTCCCGATCGTTTCATTGTGGTCCAGATGGCATTGAGACTTGTTTGGAACAAAACTGAATTTGAACCTCTAATGGGTTAATGATGAGTGACATTTGAGATATCTAAGCATGAACCAAAAGAGGACAAGTATTGTGCAATATTTATTTGATATAATGTTACTGTTTGGGAACATTAACTTTACTAAATAGTAACATTGTAATTATAATCTTCGTTGTACATTTATGAATTAAAAGATTGACTATTTTATCAAACAATAATTGAATTATAAATATTAAATAACAATTAGGGAAATCATTGTAATGTTATTGTTTCAAAATACAGTAATATTATGGAGTTAGTGTTTTTTAAATAAAAAATTACAGTACTATTGTTTTTTGAAACATAAACATTTTTAAAACAGTAATGTTATAGATAAATAATTTTAAAACACTATAAATTAGAATTTTTGAATCAAAAATATTGCAGTGTTAAGGTTTTTGAAACAGTAATATTGTAAAACAATAAAATATAAAATAGTAACATTATAATGTTATTGTTTTTTTTTTGAAATAGTGAAACTTCATTAAAGATTATCAAAGAAAAGAGCATCATAAATCCATGGGGGCGGGACAAGACCCCAAACACCCCGATCAGACACAGAACTTGCCGCCCTAGTTAAAGTATGAGTGACCTACGCACAAAAGCAAAGAAACAATGACTAAAATCCTTTGAGAGACTCCGACAGTCCTCCACAATGGACCAGAAATAATGTTATTGTTTTTGAAATAATAAAACAATGTAGAACAGTAACAGTATAATATTACTATTTCTGAAACAGTATAATTGTTCAACGGTAACAACATAATGAAATGAATCGGTGACCCTGTAAAACATTACAATACTATTAAAATATTGTGAAAAATATATTATATAATAAATAATATTTAAAAGAAACAAGTTAATAATAATTTAATAGATCTGAAAAATTTAAATTAAAAATTCAGTAGAATTATTTAATTTCAAACGAGATACCAAAATGAATATTTTATAAAAATTGATCAAAGGTTGTTTCACAAAATATGTTTATGGTGATTAAATATAGTTATCTGTCAAGTTTTAACTCATTCACATTTAGAGTTAGTTTGACATTTTCATCTCTCATGATGTGGAGTTTCATGAAACAGTTTTTCCCTTCTGTGCTGCATTTCACTCTCCTTCTTCACACTCATCGTCTGAATCTCCTTTATACACGCATGTGTTACCCACAATAGATCTTACTTCCCTTGAGAATCTTACATCTGAAGTCCAACCATCTACCATCCTCCTCAAGGAAAGTGAAGAGACTTCCAGCACCAACACTGGATCATCCACCATGGATATTCTTCTAGTGCGTCGATCCCAACGGCCAAAACAGTCCCCATTGTATGTAGAGGATTATCAATGTAATAATGTCACTTGCATGTGCTCTTCCAATGTTCTCCATCGTCCCAAGTCCACATCAGATTATGCCATCGGTAAGTACTTAATTTACCAAAATTTTGCTCCTTCACATGCTAAATTTCTATGTTCTGTTTCTGCTGCTCACCATGACCCATCTCGTTTTTCTGTGGCTTTGAGAGACCCTGCATGGCAATCATCCATGACATCTGAATTGCAGGCTTTACAAGATAATGAGACGTGGGAAATGACTCAACTACCGGCAATTGGATCCAAGTGTGCTTATAAAATCTTTTTTTTTTTTTTTTTTTTTTTTTTATAAAATCAAAACCACATCAAGATGGCACAATTGAGTGTCACAAAGCACGGCTAGTGGCTTAGGAGTTCAGTCAAAAATATGGTTTTGATTAAAAATAGACTTTTTCTCTCATGGTGAAAATGGTAACAGTCCGGGTGTTTCTAGCTTTGGTTTCCATGCATGCACAAGTGGTCCCTTCATCAACTCGACGTAAACAGTGCTTTTCTCAATGACGATTTGCACGAGAAAGTATATCTGATCCCTCCTCCTACTTATCCAGTTGAGGATCCCAGGCTCGTGTGCAAGTTGAAGAGATCTCTCTATTGTTTAAAACAGGCTTCGAGTCAATGAAATGAGAAATTCAACTCTATTATGATCGACTATGGGTTCAAGCAATCAAGTTCTGATTATTCTGTTTTTTACTTTAGAACAGGCACCAGATTTTATATATATAAACCCATGCTACTGTACGTCGATGACATGGTAATTCAAGGAACTAATGAAGACCTCATTCGATCAGTCGAGCAATATTTGCAGTCACGGCTCAAAAAGACTTGTGGCCCAGAAAGTATTTCCTTAATTGGTTTGAAAATCGGTCGATCATCTGCAGGGCTCTTAGTCAGAGAAAATAATGTCTTAACTTGTTTGTTGCATGACATGGAATAATGTCTTAACTTGTTTGTTGCATGACATGGCTCATTGATGCAAAACCTCCTCCTTTCCCAACATAGTTGAATACACATCCTTCTCTCAGTGATAGTACACAACTGATGATCCTACTATATATCAGCGTTTCAATAGGACGATATAGATGTACTTGACATTAACTCATCCAGACATTAGCTACGCCATTCAGAGTCTGTGTCAAACTGTCAATTACTATCTACCATCACCATCAGATCAACATCTTCTTAGAGCACATCGAGTGTTACATTGAAGAGCACACCTGGGCAGGAGCTGTTCTTTCCTTTCCAACCTTGTACCAACATCACCGTCTACTATGATTCAGTGTTACATTATTGCCCGGATTCACGCAATAAAATGGTTACTTCAATTCTTTAGATATGCACCAAATTTACATGCACATATGAGGTGTAATTGTCAATAAATATTAAACTTTTTAACGATTCAAATGCCCAGATTAAAACCATCAACACAAGAACCAGAAAACCATCACTTAGCTGTACCATGAGATATCTGGAGAGTCCATCTCTTAACAGCCCCCACAAGCGAAGAGAATTAGTGATCAACGCATAACGTAATCATTATAATATACAAGTAAGAATAAGGAAAAGGGTCTCAATGCAAAAAAAAAAAAAAAATCTAAATGTTAAGAACTTTACAACATCAAACCAAAATCCAATATCATAATCAACCATAAAAATAACTATTCACGTCTTGAAGCATCCAACGAAATTTTGCTACCTATAACATACAACACACAGACGAGGATGATAGACATGGATATTCTCATTGTCTTGCAGAAATTAATTTAAAAAATTGGCTATTGAAGACAATTCTACTTGTTCTGCACCTTCCAAAGTTCAAGTTAGAGGCTCTACCTGTTTAGAATGATTACAAAACCAAAAAGGACCGAAAATCCCACCTAAGGTAGTTAGTTTCCAGCTGAATCAACACCCCCCACAAGCGAGGAGATTGAGTGATCAACACATAACGTATTAGAATAGAAAAGGAATATTTAACCAGTGTTAGAAAAGCATGGGTAGGAAACAAACTAAACCAACAAGATATTCAGACGGTGTACTGGATCTACCAACAAGATAAACAAAGTAACAGCTATAAGAGTCGACTTACAAGGGGAAGGAAGCTGTGATCTTCCTCCTGCACTCATTCATGTTGTACTTCTCCTTGTACTGACGGGAACACAGGCGTTTGAAAGTAGGTCCATCTCCAAAAAGCCCTATTGCTACATAGTGCGTACTGGGATCAACAAGATATTCAGAGGGTGGCCGATAACAATTAGCCACTGGCCGATCATATCCAGACACAACCGCGGAGACTACACCATCACCCAAAGACATTGGAAAACATCCCACCACTTTACTGGGCCAGTCAAAGATATACCGGAAGTCATGCCAAGTATGATCACTACTGTTGTAGCGATAAGAACCAAGTACCTTGTGACCGTCATCCCTGCGCTTTATAAACCCTAAAAAGCGATCACCACCAATTGACACTGCACATCCAGTTACAGTATATACTGAACCAAGGAGAAATGGAATAGAAGCTTCGACGTAAATAGACCATTCATCTGAATCAATATTATAGGAGTAGAGACCGCGTGGGGTTGACAGGAGAATTTCCCGATCATTGTTCACAACGGCATATGCAGAAATGAGAAGATGTTTAATAGTTTGTTTCGGCCGATAAGGAACGGGAGGCTGACTGAGGGGAACCCAAGAATCCAATTTTGGGTCGAACTGCTCAAAATCATGATCTCCCAAGGATTTACCAATGACATAGAACTTCTCATTAACAGGACCAATAATCACAGGAGAGAACTTGCTGCTATTCATGCAACTTACCTTCTTAATGTTGGAGTCGCCGGAGGAAGTGTCATAGACAAAAACATCCTCCGAAATTAGATCAAATTCTCCCACACCATAACGGTATCCTCCCAAAAAATAGATGCTCGAATCAAAGGCAAAGAATGTCATACCGGCTGGGTAGTCGTTCGGAATTCGGAACAAGGGGAAGGGCAATTCTCTGGGTCCACGAAATCGTTGTCCGTCACCAGAGCCAGGACCAACGTCAATGACGAAAACTTCATAACCACAATCAAATATTCCATAGTCGATCACCTCGCAAACCAAGCAAATCTTGTAGTTCCTTGTGTCGGAGGAGGAGGAGGAGGAGGCTGACATTAAACTCATGATCTATAATTTCTGGTGGGGAATCAATTTTGTAGAGGTAGGGTTCTGGCCTTCTGGGTATCACGAATACCGAGGGGACTGTTCGCGTCCTACCCGTCCCTCTCCATCTATTTATTACTTTAAGTAAAGCTGAGCCTCAAGAATACTCACATGAGGTCATGTCATCTTAAATTTTGTAGTTGAGTGTCACGTAGGATTTTAATTGTATGACACAAAGGATGAATTAGTTTTGAATGAATAATTAAATAACAATTGTGTGACAATTCATTCATTGTCAAAGTTAAACGAATTCATGGACTTGGGAGTAGTTTTGGTATGATAATTAATGATGAATTACTTTACCATTCATTCATTGTACTTGAACGAATTCTTGCACTTGGGAGTAGTTTTGGTATGATAATTAATGATGAATTATTTACCATTCATTCATTGTCAAACCAGCGTCTTTAACATGAGAATAAGAACAGTGTATGCTTGATTGATGAATCATAAGTGAAATGCCTTCATATAATAGTCATTAATAAAACACGCCTCATCCTTTACCTAATACGTTTAACTTGACCATTAAATTATTCAATGATTTCATTTATATTTGAGTGATAAGAATTTATGTTATTT
This sequence comes from Euonymus europaeus, assembly GCA_963580455.1. Classification (NCBI taxonomy): domain Eukaryota; kingdom Viridiplantae; phylum Streptophyta; class Magnoliopsida; order Celastrales; family Celastraceae; genus Euonymus; species Euonymus europaeus. Next base: position 21,299,468 of record OY756967.1, read on the forward strand.
ATCTTATTCATGAATCCATCACATTCACACGCTATTCAATGATTTCATTTATGTTTAAGTGATAAGAATTTATGTTATTTATCTGATTCATGAAATTCCATGAATCCATCACATTCACACGCCTCATCCGTTACTTGATATACGTTTAACTTGGACATTAAGTTATTAAATGATTTCATTTATGTTTTTGTGATAAGAATTAATGCTATTTATGTTATTAATGAAATCTCATCAATTCGTCACATTCCCTTCCCTTTATATATAATCGGCCACCCATACAAGTTTGTAAAATTTTGCGCAAAATTGCAGCCACAATGCTTGCAAATCTGCAAACAAATAGAGTTCAATGGAGGATTAACGCGCGAATCACACTTATGTGGGATGCAATTAATTTAAGCAACGATGATGAAGTCATTGGTATTGATATGATTATAATCGACGAAGAGGTAAATATGTTTGGATTGTTTATCACCTTCTAAGAGTATATCTTTATGTTGTTATCAATCAAGAAAGTTGTACTGCTTGTCATTTGTTAGGGATTCACAATGCACTCAACAATAGGCCAACGTCATGTCGATGTATTTAGGAGGCAATTGGAAGAGGGCAAAGTATATCGTATCACTACTTTCCGAGTGGTAGAGAGCAAGCCTTACTATAGGCCGATTGATCAATTTTACATTCATAAAATATGATTGAATTTTTCGTTTATTTGGAGATTTCAATAAATGATAAATCAGTCTAAGCACGATTGGGAGAATGATTGACTATGCTACTATTTTGATCCTATCATGAAAATTTTAGAATTTAAATATGTTCTCATAAATTTTTACTAAAATTATTACCATTAAACCGCGCGTAGCGCGGGTATTACGCTAGTTTATGTGAATATCATAAACAAATTTTTAGGCTCCGCTTGATTGGAAGAAAAGAATAAGAGAGAATTAACTAAAGTAATTAAATAAAATTTTATTTAATTGGATGTAGTAAGAATTAATTAAAATATAAATTATTAATTTTATTTAGGTAGGAAGTAGAATAAGGTAGATTAAAGAATTTAAATATTTAAAATAATTTATTTTTAAGCAAATTAGATAAAAGGACATAAATGAGTTTAATTTTAGATGGAGATCCAATTTATTTAAAAAATTAGAAATAAGAACAAAATAATTAAACTACTCAAACTAACTCTCTCATCCATTATACGTGGTCTTCATCTTCGATAATCATCTTCCCAACATCTGATCGAAGAGAGACCACTGCCGTTGAAATTGTATCGTAGAGAGGAGTCCAACGACGGTGGTATCTTCTCAATCCACCACCAGGTCAGATCGAGGCAAAACGTTCGAAACACATTTTGCCTCGATCTGGACGTTTCTGACATCAGATTGAAGTGATACTCGTGGCGTTGGATTTGTATCGGCCAAACGATTCCAACGCCACCAATCTTACCTCGATCCAACATCGAAAACGGCTACAACAATGAAAACAAGTTTTGGGGCGTCGTTGGAGCTTCACGGTGGCTTTCCGGCTATTATGGACCTCTGTTCTGGCTGCCATAGGTCGGGCTTTACTCTTCTCATAGTTGCGCTTTTTTTGAGACCAACGACGATCATTTTGGTGGTTGGACAAAAAAGTTAGGCTAAAAAATATAAAATCATAGTTTTAAAAACTCTTTTTCTCTGTATAACATATAATTATATGTAGAATCTTTATTTTTCTTTAAAATAACTTTTTCTCTGTAAAATATATTTTTCTCTATACAATAGACCGAAAGCTCGCATTCAATACTAAAACTCTATGTCCCAAACTTCAGACATAAAAGTCAGGCCAAAAATATAAAATCATAGTTTTCGTTCTATTGCTAGTGCATTACTTTTTTTTCTTTTTATAAATTATATTTCTCTGTAGAATTTTTTTCTCTATAGAACATATATTTCTCCGTAGAATATTTATTTATCTTTAAAATCATTTTTTCTTTATACAATAGACCCAAAAGCTCGCATTCAATACTAAAATCGTATGTCCCAAGGTTCAGATATAAAAGTCACAATTTTCTTTCTACTGCTAATGCATAACTCATTTTTTCTTTATAACTTATATTTCTCTTTATAACTTTTATTTCTCTGTAGAACTCTTTTTCTCTGTAGAATTTTCTTTGTAGAACTTTTATTTATTTTTAGAATCATTTTCTCTACGTAAAATATCTTTTTCTCTATACAATAGATCCAAAGGTCGGATTCAATACTAAAATTTTATTTCCCAAGTGATGAACCCAAGGTTCCGACATAAAAATTAGGCCAAAAAATATGAAATTATATTTTTCATTCTACTATTAGTGCATAACTCTTGTTCTCTTTATAACCTATATTTCTCTGTAGAACCCTTATTTCTCTGTACAATTTTATTTTCTTTGTCATTTTTTCTCTATTCGATAGACCCAAAGCACAGATTCATTACTAAACCTTTATGTCCCAAGTGATAAACCTCAATGCTCATATTCGTTAAATCCTAACGGGCTCAAGGAACGGTTTCACTACTAAAATATTAAATGTCATAAGTGCTAAACCCTAGGGCCCTAACTACTAAATTCTAACGGGCTCGGGTATCCTAAACACCGCGGTTAAAACTTTCAAAATTGGTTAGAATTCATTTTTCCTGTAGAACTATTTTTTCTCTATTCGACAGATCAAAACCTGAATTCGCTATTAAAAACCTATGTCCCAAGTGATAAACTAGAAAGTTCAGATTCACTAAATCCAACAAAATTCTTACCATTGGAAACACTTAAAGCAAGACCTAGATAATGTGTCAATAATATCATCATAAAATGTACAGTGTTATTTCTCTCTGTAGAAAATACTTTTTCTCCGTAGGAACTTCGAAAATATTTTTTGACCAGATAATCACTTTCCAATGACGGATTGAGGCGAGACCAGCGACGTTGGAATTGCCCGACCAAGATGAATTCAAAGCCACCGGTCTCGTCTCGATTCGTTTCTAGAAATGGCCAAATCGATGTAAAACACGTTCTAATTGGTGCCGACTATTTTGCCTTGATTTGAAAGTTTTTAATGTTGGATCTCGACAAGTCTAGTGGCGCTGAATTTTTCTCGGCCTAACTATTCTAACGCCACTAATCTCATCTCGATCTGACACGAGAAACGATCGGATTGAGACAAAACATGTTATGAACGTTTTGTCTCGAATCGACAGTTTTCGATGTCGAATCTTGGTAAGGCCAATGAATTTGAATTCGTCTCGACTTCACGATTCAAACCCCACTGGCCTCTCCTCAATCCAAAGTCGGAAGCATCCGCAGCGAGAAAAATGTTTTCAATCATATTTGATTGGAATAACAATGAAAAATCTACAATTTCAAGTTTTGTCCTTAATTCAATAAATTTAAAATTCAGTTGAACCTTAACTAACAAAAAAAATTTAGTTGTCCTTTTACTCTTAAAAGTTAGTAAATTTAGTCCTAAGCCTAATTTCCCCTTTATTTTTTACTCTATCCGTCTAATCTTCAAATCAAGAGATTATAATTATCACTTCATGAAAGTAAAATAGAAGACAAGTTATCTCCAAAATTTATCTAGTCAATCCATTCTTACTTAAAACCTAACAAGATATATAATGATGAATGTACTTAACTTTCCAATACCTTAATTACAGCAAGGCCAAAATGAGGAGCAGGAAAAACCTATAGGGAAACCTCACATGAGAAAACTAAAAAATTAGGCTGCCACATCAGCTTTTTTATAAAACACAAAACTGACACCTGGATTTATCAAATTATTTTTTATAAATGAATAAAATTAATTAAGTCAAAATGCATAATTTAATTCCATATAGTGTCTTCTGGTCTTCTTTACGACTTCCTGCTTCCTGCTTCCTGCTTCCCATCCTCTCAAGTTTCACGACGCTCTACAAAACGGATCGAAGAGCTGGAATCCAAACTATCTTTGGCTTACCCTTTCAATTCTTCTACCAAATTCTTTGCGTCCAGTCTCTGCCTTTCCACACTCCCCTCAAATCTCCAAATTTCCCTTATTAGGTATGCTGACCTGCTTCTTCTGCCCGGTATGTATTTTGTTTCAAATCCTTACTGCTGTGATTATATATCACGCTGACCGGGGGCAAAACTTGCCGGCGGAATTTCCTATTGAGGGAGGTCTATTTTTCGTTTTTATCTTTCTGTTCGCTAAGTGAAACATGCCCTCTAGCCTATACCTCAACGAACGGAGATCTCCGCTGCATTCAGAGGAGAAGGTGAACTCAATGTATATAGACAGAATCGAGGACGACCATAAGTGACCGGTTAAAGGGATTTCTTTTTATTTCATGGACATCTGCGACCTGTGGTAGGGGTATTGTTCATCATGCAGTGCGTAAAGGTGTATAGACTTCTATATTGAAAGAAGAGAACAAGCCAATCGTAGGAAAACAAGTCCAGAGTTGGGAGGATGGATTCTGTGGAGTCTAGGGACTTCTATGTAAACCAGGATACTAATCAAGGCGTGTTGGTAAGCTTATCCTCTCTCTATCCATGACTTCATAGATAGTTTAAAGACTGAATTTTCCTCTTTTTCCATTTTTAAATTCACCAAAAAAATCTGATGTTGCAAAAACGACAGTGTTAAAATTTAGGAAGTCTTTACTTCTGTGGTTCTGTTTGTTAGATGATAACCATTTTTTAAAAAGTTGTGATTTTAGGATTTCGACGGTGATATTAATTGCGAGTGGTCTTGCAATGTAGTATTACTATAAGATGTTGGAAGTTGATTTTGATGATGTCTTTCCATTGTTCCTCCTTTTTATTTGTCACATTCTTCTTCCTAAGTAATCTATGTAGTTTTCTCATAATTTTCAACCACCACTTACGTGGCTCGCATTTTTTGCTTATTTAGATTTTGTTTTTTCCTTTCTTCTGAATGTTCTTATTCTAGATTTTCGTCCAAAGGTTGCGGATATAGAGTTAATTCGTCAAGAGGAAGATATTACCAACAGGGATTGGTCGAGTAGCGAATATTTTCTCAAAGATGTCAATGAAGGTAGAAATCATTCCACGTCTTAGTTGGTGTTTATGTTTATCTTTCTAGAGTTCAAATAAGTAGAGATATTATCAAGCAATGCCTTATTGTGGATGAATGTTTAAGATAATTACATACATGAGCAATTGGAAATAGAGAGATAATGATCAGCTCTTCTTAAATTCTATACTAGCTGTTGAATTGTAATAATGTGCTTATGATTTCCTTTGTGGCTTAATTTTTTATATTAGAATTTGCTTTTTGTATTATTTTTGGGGGAGATTTGAATCACAGAAGTACTGTTTATTAATTGAAATCAGATGGACATGCACAGGAGCAGGTAAGTGTGAGGTTATCTATAAAAGGACATTTTTGCTTTGAGAATTCAGTGCCAATAACAACAACAAGAGAGCTCTTTCTGTCTTTTTCCCTAATTGGCTACAGTAATATCTAGCTTCAGATTTTAGAGAACTATCATTAATCATCATCACCATCTTCATGTCCTTATCGAAAAACACTGGCCTAGCATGTTCAAATCCCAGTACCACCACCTCTAATGGCAGCATGATATCAACTGTAATTCAGTCATTCCAACTACTGCTTGACATAGAACCGCCCCTAATTTTCTTTAGTTCAAGTTTGTGTTGGAGAATTTATTTTCTCCCATAAAAGATACATAGAGTGCATGCTGTAGACGTTATTTGATTGCATAAAATATATACTAAGTTTTGAATGGCTTGCCCAATTGTTCTTTGATGGATAAAAAGATATAGTATATTTTTTCTTATATCGTTGCACACACACAATGATTCTTACAACATCAAACCAAATGTTAAGAACTTTACAACATCAAACCAAAATCCAATATCATAATCAACCATAAAAATAACTATATTCACGTCTTGAAGCATCCAACGAAATTTTGCTACCAATAACATACAACACACAGACGAGGATGATAGACATGGATATTCTCATTGTCTTGCATAAATTAATTTAAAAAATTGGCTATTGAAGACAATTCTACTTGTTCCGCACCTTCCAAAGTTCAAGTTAGAGGCTCTACCTGTTTAGTACGATTACAAAACCAAAAAAGACCGAAAATCCCACCTAAGGTAGTTAGTTTCCAGCTGAATCAACACCCCCACAAGCGAGGAGATTGAGTGATCAACACAAAACGTATTACAATATATAGAAAAGGATTTAACCAGTGTTAGAAAAGCATGGGTAGGAAACAAACTAAACCAACAAGATATTCAGACGGTGTAGTGGGATCTACCAACAAGATAAACAAAGTAACAGCTATAAGAGTCGACTTACAAGGGGAAGGAAGCTGTGATCTTCCTCTTGCACTCCTTCATGTTGTACTTCTCCTTGTATTGACGGGAACACAGGCGTTTGAAATTGGGTCCATCTCCAAAAAGCCCTATTGCGACGAAGTGTGTAATGGGATCAGGATCATCATCAAAATCATATCCAGACACTGGCCGATCATATACAGACACTGGCCGATCATATCCAGACACAACAGCGGAGACTACGCCATCACCCAAAGACATAGGATAGGCACATTCTACTTTACTGGGCCAGTCAAAGATGTACTGGAAGTCATGCCAAGTATGATCACTACTGTTGTAATGATAGGAACCAAGTACCATATGGCCGTCATCTATGCGCTCTGTAAACCCTAAAACGCGATCAGCACCAATTGACACTCCAGCACCAATTGACAGTGGACATCCAGTACCCCTTTCACCCCTTTCATTATAGACAAATGGAATAGAAGCATTGTCGTAAGAAGACCATTCATCTGAATCAGTATTATAGGAGTAGAGACCTCCTGGAGTCAACAGAAGAATTTCCCGGTCATTGTTCACAACGGCATGTGCAATAATGCAATGTTTTTCAGCAACATCATATGGATCACGATAACGAACGGGAGGCTGACTGAGGGAAACCCAAGAATCCAATTTTGGGTCGAACTGCTCAAAATCATGATTTCCCAAGGATTCACCAATGACATAGAACTTCTCATTAAGAGGACCAATAATCACAGGGGAGCGCTTGCGGTGATTCATGCAACTTATCTGCTTAAAGGTGGAGTCGCCGGAGGATGTGTCATAAACAAAAACATCAGCCGAAAGTGGATGTTTTTCCATTAATCCCGAACGGAGTCCGCCCAAAAAGTAGATGCTCGAATCAAAGGTAAAGAAACCCATATCCGTTGGATAGTCGTCCGGAATACGGAACAAGGGGAAGGGCAATTCTCTGGGTCCACGAAGTCGTCGTCCGTCACCAGAGCCAGGACCAACGTCAATGACAAAAACTTCATAACAACAATCAAATATTCCAGCGTCGATCACCTCACAAACCAAGCAGATCTTGTAGTTCCTTGAGGAGGAGGAGGAGGAGGAGGAGGCTGAGATTAAACTCATGATCGAGAATTTCTGGAGGGGAATCAATTTTGTAGAGGTAGCTAGGGTTTGGGTATCAAGAACACCGACTATCAAATATCAGACTTGGTCAATGTGTATTAATTTAATTGTCCGTATTCCCACGGAAGTAACAACCCGACTTCGATCTTTCTCACATAAATATAATTTTAAAAAGCTCAGACCCAAATTTGTTAGAAAAAAAAAAGTCGATGTATCATTTTAAAACGAAGTGTTGGCACAGGTCGGTCTATGAAGTTGGAATTTTTTAACACGTAATCAATTCTGTATGGGAAGATTCTTTCAAAGTTGGGGTACATCTGTATATTACTCAATCAAAGTCTTAAATTAGCCTCCATTGATTAACATCATTTTACACTAAACAACCAGTCGGCGCTCGGGTTTAAAAACACTGCATAGTGCATGCAATGCATACTACCCTCAAGCTCTAGATGTGTAAACGGTCAATTACAATCGGGCTTTTTAACTTTTACACAAATTTAACATCAAACGGTCGGTTACGATTGATTATATTAAAATATATATAATTTATTTTTTAAGATAACCTACCAATCAATTCAATTATTGATCGATTCAATTATTTCGGATTCTACCTACCACCCTAATACCCTCCTCGTTTTGGTAACTTTTAGGCTTAGTTTGATTGAGAGATTGATTCAGAGATTAAATAAGTTAGTGTATAAGCTGTTAAAATAAGCTAGTGTATAAGCTGTCAAAATAAGCTACTTTAAGCTGCGTACTTGTTTGGTTGTGTTAATTTATTCATATAGTAAAAGCTGTCAAATTACCAATAAGGATATTTAAAGAAGTTTAATAATAATACATAACAAATAAGTTTAAAATTATAATAAAATGAGATTTGACGTAAATATAACAATTCATGCATCAAATTTAAAAATATCCACGAAAATATTCAAAATAACACGAGAAATATTGATGTTTTATACATATTAAACACTAATCCCGACACCAATAAAAATTCAAAGCATCAATAAAACTTACTTACGTATTAGCTTGAAAAATTGAACATAGCTTCCAATATATCACCTGTCCCTTATAATGTTGATGCTATGGATGCCACGAATTCTTGCAAGCTGGATGATACATTGCCCAACAATGCTTGTAGCCCCATTTTGGACTATAGAATCTCCTGCTCATACCCAATAAAATAAAGGAAAAGTTGGTAGCATAGGCAAAAACAGGAAAATACTAACGTCATCGAAATAGAGCAATACCTTTATTCAATGTGGTGAAATCTTCAAGCATTTTCAAAGGATTAACAATAACCGTTGCAGCATATTCCATTGGAGTATCTTTATTGATTTTGTGCCAGACACTCTGATCTTTTACAATGTAAGACTGCCACGTCCCTAAACAGTAGAAAATTTATGATAGCATCTGAAAAGGTAAAACAACAAAAAATTGTATGCTCCTTTTTATAAGTGTCCATGAATTATGCAATGCCTTTTCTTATTTAAGTTTTTTTTACTTCTTTCAAATCAAATGCCGGACAATCAACATGAATAGGAAAATTATTATATTCAGATAAGCATGCTTCCACACTTGGATTGCATAAACAATAAATACTTAGAAGCAAACAAGATATCATTATGCAATTACTGCAGGTACATAGCAAGTGGCAAAGTCATAGAAAGAGAGTACCAAAAGAAGGTGAAGATGGTATGACCCAGTCCCCGCGATCTAGGCATTTAACAGCAGAGCCGACCAAGTGCACCTCTCCAACACCCTCATGTCCTCCAACTGCCGGCACTCGTGGCCTCACAGGGTAAACCCCTATTAGCACCACCAAAATGAACATGATATTACGCTTAACCAATAAAAGCCATTAAATCAAGCTCAAACATAAAAAAGAAAAGGATGTAAGAACATTGAGGAACTATAGAGAAATGAATGTGGAAACCTTCAATTCTATTGATATCAGAAGGATTAATAGGAGCAGCAAGCATTTTTACGCACACATCTTTCTCCTTTACTTCGATAGGTGGTAATTCAATCACTCTGCACAACAAACCATGGACGACTGACCACAAAACAACATATAAACTTAAAAATATATAAATATACATGGTGGACGAACCTGGTAACAGATTCCGGAGGACCATGGCGCTCGTAAACAACCGCCTTAGACGGAGGCGACATGATGGCGGAGAAAGCCCTAATGCTTTGGACTTGGGCCCGACGAACATGGGGCTGCATCAGTTCGACAAGAGACGACGATGAGAATGATCCATTGAGAACTCTCAACGCTGTCGATTTCACTAGCGCCATGCCTCAGCCGGAGCGTCGATTCGGAGCTTCAGTTCGTTTCCAGAAGAAATGAAGAAGAAACCCCCTCTCCAGAAAATTTTGCTTTTGCGCGTCTCCTCAACGCCATATGCACCGTTTAAACCACAATGAAGTGAGTTCCAAAATTGTAAAAACTGATAACCCTTACTTTTAATTAGTGTTGCACACCGGTACCGGGTTTCCCGGTAACCCGGTCATTATCGGGCTAACTCAGTCTGGACTGATAACGACCGGATAAAACCCAGCCCGAATTCAAAATTATCGGATTGGGTATCGAGTCTAGGTTTTGATAATTTTCGGGTTATCGGGTACCCGATAACTCGAATGATAATCAAAAAAAATGAAAAAATTAACTTAAATAAACTATTATCTAAATTACTAAACTATTAAGTGTACAAGTGAAAGAAAAGAAATCAGAAAGAAATTAAAATTAAAAAACTGAAAGAAAAGAAATAGGGTTCCATTCCTCCGTTCAAGAACGAGACTTCCAGTACAGCAGCTGCAGTTCCACAATCCACACCGTGCCATCGTTCTAGACTTCCAATTCGTGACGGCAGAAGGCGCAGAGGCAGCGTCTCACGAGCTAAGCTTTCCGAACTGCTTGCAAGAAGAAATTGATAAAAAGTACAACGATTTTTTTGCATTGAGGAGAAAACTGAGCGAAATACAAAAGTTTATCATCATCCTCATAGCATTCCAATCAGCATCCACAGACGCAGCAATCGATACCAAAGCCTATTTAGGCACACAATCCGGATATTAGCTTCAAATTGAAATATTTTTGCAAAATAATAATCAATTATGCACATATATATACCTCTTGAACACGAGTTGAATCGAGATGGTGATCTTCGACATGGTCGGTGAGCTTGTCGAAAGCTTTGCTCTGTTTCTGCAAGTCCTTCGAATCCTCCACTCTCTCCACACCTCCTTCATCTGGACCCTCCATCACTCTCTCCTCTTACTATTCTTCCTCTTCTCAATGAAATTAGCACAGTCCCTTACTTAGTTGTAGGCTTGTAGCCTATAGCCTTGTAGGTGATTGGCTGATTGGGGAAGCCCAATCCCCACAAACTTGTTGGGCTTTAGTCCAAACAACCCTTTTACTTTAGCCCAATTTAATTTTGGATCCACAGCCTGCAAAAAATAGGATTTGCTGGTTGCTGTTGATTTGCTCAATTTACAACTGGGTTACCCGGTAACCCGGTTGACCCGAACCTGATAGCCCGAAACTTTAGAACCGAGTTATCGGGCCGAGTTTGAGGTTTTAAAAAATAATCGGGTCTGGTCAAACCCGGTCCGATAACCCCGGACCTGACCCGGTGTGCTACTATACTTTTAATACTGGCCTGGTAAAGAGGCCCATTAAGCCTCGATAGCCCAGCCCACTTCGTTGACGAATTTTATGTAGGCTTAATTAGGTCAGCAGTCAATATTGGGCTGATCCAGTTACAAAGTTAGGTGTGGCTAACAGTTGTTTTGGTTTCTAATGCGTTAGATATATGTCGTTAGGTTAAGCAAAAAAAAATTGTAACTAAAACCACTTGTGGTAATTGAGAATGATATGCCTGTCCGCGGTAAATCGCGGAATCTTGTCGGACTATTGTAGATGTCCAAAGCCCAATGTAAGAACCAGCAACCAACCTACTTACCTCATTTCTATGTTTCCATAATTCCTCCTAGTCATTCATTAGGTTTCATAAACAGGTGCTTAAGCGAATAGTCTACTTTATTCAGTTCCATGAGGTAGCTAAAACCACTTGTGGTAATTGAGATCTACCTGTCCGCAGTGAATCGCGAAATCTTGCCTGACGATTGTAGATGTCCAAAGCCCAATGTAAGAACCAGCAACCAACCTAATGTTTCTGTAATTCCTCCTAACCATTCATTAGGTTTCATAAAGAGGTGCTTAAGCTAATAGTCTACTTTATTCAATTCCATTAGGGATTCCCTCTCCATAAAATTTTGCTTTCTCACGTCTTCTCAACGTTATATGCACCGTTTAAACCACAGTGAAGTGAGTTTCAAAATAGTAAAAACTAAAAACCCTTACTTTTAGTACTGACCTGGTAAAGAGGCCCATTAAGCCTCGATAGCCCAGTCTGCTTCGTTTACACAACTTAACTTATGTAGGCTTGATTAGGTCAGCAGCTACTATTGGGCTAATCCAGTTACAAAGTTGGGTCTGGCTAACAGTTGGTTTGGTTTCTAATGCGTTGGATATCTTTCGTCAGATTAAGGGAAAAAATTGTAAAAACCCTAACTGTCTTTCATGTTCCATTAGACAAGATTTCCAGCACCAAGGAAACAAACTAAACCAACAGAAAGCAACATGAGAACAAAATCTCAGATAAGAGATGATCGAGGGGAATTTTGTCTATTATTTTTATCTTTATTATGCATGTAAATAACCAATGACAATCTATTGGGTTTTTTTTACTATTATTTTAATCAAATTCATTTAGAATAGCTTCTTTTGCTTAATGCGTTTGCAATACATCATATACATTCAACTTTTATTTTCACAATTTTCAGGTTCTCTCTAGTTGTGCTACAATTGGTTTCTCTAGAACTTCTGCCTTTAATTTAGAGTTTGTTTTGAAGTTGCAATTTCTTAAATACTATATTCACCTGAAAAGCTTTTGATGTTGTATTGTGTGCAATGAAAACAGCTGTTTCTATAAACATTGTTTAAATTGTATGATTCCTGCTGGATGCATTTGTTAATTTTATTTGGTGTGAAAGTGTCAAACCATCTTTGCTTTTGGTCTGATCTCAGTCTGGAAGAGGACAGGTTTGTTTCTTAATTAAGAAAGATTTCAAAATATTACTATAAAGTTTTCCAATGATATATATCATGTTGTAAAGTTTAAACAACTGTCTCAGAATATGGTGCAAGCTTTACATCTTTAAAACTTGCATAGAACATCGTTAGGAATGACTAGCGAAAGCATTCTTGAACCCCAAGTCCCATGATTCAAAACATTGTACAGAAAGATTTCTATGATATTGTCATCATCTTCATAAAATAAAAAAATAAAAAACTTAAGAGTTCTCATAAGATTTTATAATTTCAATCATGGTTGCAGCTGCTAGATTAGATACCTTGGAAGAAATCCAGGAGAGACATAATGCTTTGAAAGAAATTGAGAAGAGGCTACTAGACCTACATCAGGTACACTTTGCATGAGACCAACCTAAGCGTGGACTGCCAAAACCCAGATTGCCTAATGTAGTGATGTTCGTTATGTGTTCTTTCCCGATTTCCCTAGATAATGGGATGTGATTATGGGAGTCTTGGTTGCAACCCAAGGAGAGATTTCAGACGTACACCATAGAAAATTGGGTTATAGTATTTATACCGCAATTAGTTTTCACATGTTAGCCTTTTAGACTTCCAAATCTTCTGTGATTTTGGTCTGATCTCAGTGTGTTCGTGTCTGTTTTGTTGAATTTTGGATAGTAAAAATCTGTAGAAGCTGGGACCTCGAATCTTCTTGTTAAAAGCAGTGTTATTTGTTCGTGGTTACCGCAAAATGCATATGCTTCAGATGAGTTCACAACCAACATTTCTAATTTAAACCAAAGGCATATCAAGTACTGGCAGCAGTGCCCATGATAAAAATACATCTTCACCAGTCACCACCATACCGCTCCTCTAATGCCTTCTTCATAGCTTCCTTTGTTACCCTTTCATCGTCAAATTTATATCAGAATTATCAACAATGAGAACTATCAACAATCACCATTTAGAGAACTATCAACAATGATATGGTAGTTAGTAAGGACAAAAGCCATAATCCCTGCCATTCTCCCCAAAACATAAGACTAGCAAGTTGAGTTTCATCTACTATTTAGGATGTTGATTAATTCAGTGAATTATCCTGCCAATTGGGGAGCTAGAAATGAAATCAAGTCCAACAATTCCAGTTCCAGTGTCTAGGAATACCACCGGAATTTGTCATTTCATATGGCATAACAGCAAAAAGGTGCTGCATAATGTGAACCAGAACATGTCAAATTGAAGAAAGAAAAGAAGACACAATGACTATAATCCCATACAACCAGAATGCACAAGATCATATCATCATAATGATTGAAGAGTAGCATACAACATTTCAGCAGAAAAAAAAGGAATTGTTTCTGAACATTTTGAATCCAAGCACCAGTAACCAACATGAAATACAAATTGCAATATGAGAAAAAATTCATCTTCAAAGCAACTAGCTGGACTTTTTAATAGCTAGGTTCATTGTCCTCCCAATCTTCGTCAACTACTTATCCTCTGCAAAATGTAAAATGCAACCAAAGTGAGTATATATATAAAAAAATACTTAGTGACACTCTCCATATTTAACAAGGGAACACTCTTTAGTCCTTACCAAAAAATAGCAACGAGCTAGAATCGAAAACAGCCACTGCAATTTTAAGGATTGTCGATTTAAATGTGGCTGAAAGCCACATATCAACTTCCATATCTTTGATTGGTCATCGAGCCTGTTCGGAAAAGAAGAAAGTAAAATATTAACCCTAAACAAACCAAAAGAAAAAAAAACATGAATATCTAAATGTTGGAGAAATACCACATCGTTTGAATTGGGTTCTATATTGTGGTTTAAATTGAGGGTTCCTTCAACTCTTTAATAGGCCTTTTAGGAGGTTGGGTTAAGGGCTCAATAAGTTTAACATGGTATCGGAGCCTCTGTTTAAGTTTTCACGTGTTGAGCTTCTCGGAGTTAGACCAACCCACACGTGAGGGGAAATGTTGGAGAAATATCACATCGTTTGAATTGGGTTATATATTGTGGTTTAAATTGAGGGTTCTTTCAACTCTTTAATAGGCCTTTTAGGGGGTTGGGTTAAGGGTCCAATAAGTTTAACATGGTATCGGAGCCTCTGTTTGAGTTTTCACGTGTTGGGCTTCTCGAAGTTGGATTAACCCACACGTGAGGGAATGTTGGAGAAATACCGCATCGTTTGAATTGGGTTCTATATTGTGATTTAAATTGAGGGTTCCTTCAACTCTTTAATAGGCTTTTTAGGGGGTTCGGTTAAGGGCCCAATAAATTTAACATGGTATCGGAGCCTCTGTTTGGGTTTTCACGCGTTGGGCTTCTCGGAGTTGGACCAACCCACACGTGAGGGGATGTTGGAGAAATACCACATCGTTTGAAATTAGTTTAACACTACATATCATTTTCACATTTGCTTCTTGTTCCAGATGACAACACACATTATCCATGAAATTAATCAAACCCATAAGTTCAGGAGTTTGTGTATCGTCACAGTAAATCAGATGAAGCATGCTATCATTTGGAACCAACCAGCTCCAACTTTCCTGTTTGTTTAGAATGATCTTTTGAAGTTCGTTTACAACACTGTAATACTCTCTCAGCTTTACAGCATTGAGTTGTTCTAATGATCTTTCCACCGAAAATATAAATTTTACTCTTTCTCTGGAGCTCATCAATACTGGATGATGTTTCATCCTGCAAAAAAAATATAACATAAAGATCCCTAACAAAATTCAGATAAAAAACGGAAACAAAGTTTTGCATACTCACGTAAAACTTGTCTTGTTGTTGAGAACACCTATAAAATGTTCAAATTCATATGTGTGGCGCCCTGGTATCATAATTTCCAGCCATCTCGCGAGTCGCCCAAGGTCTATTTCTTGCTCACTTGATACGCTAGTATCAGTGATCGGACCAAGAAGAACTTCTAACTTGGGGTGTCCCTGGACAATACAAATACTGTTTTCTTTCCATTCGTGCTTCGTGCATATATTTCGGCAATGAAGAAACTCCAATAAATCAATTAACTCCTACAAAAAATTCAAACAGTTTAAATCAACTGTCTCAGAATTTGGTGCAAGCTTTCCATCTTTAATATTTGCATAGAACATCGTTAGGAATGACTAGCGAAGGCATTCTTGAACCTCAGGTCCCATGATTCAAAATATTATACATAAAACTTTCTATGATATTGTCATCATCTTCATAAAAAAAAGAACTTAGAGTTCTCACAAGATTTTATAATTTCAATCATGGTTGTAGCTGCTAGATACCACGGAAGAAATCTAGGAGAGACATAATGCTTTGAAAGATTTTGAGAAGAGACTACTAGACCTACATCAGGTACACTTTGCATGAGACCAACCTAAGTGTGGACTACCAAAACCCATATTGCCTAATGCTGTAATGTTAGTTATGTGTTTTTTCTCGATTTCCCTGGACATGGGATGTGACTATGGGAGTCTTGGTTGCGGCCACAGGAGAGATTTTATGCGTCATCAATTTCAAGCAGCATTATCACAGGAAATCTCAATATTCAACATGGTCTAGATAGGTATCAAAGATTAATCATAAATGTATGATAGATTATCAAACATGACATGCTGACAAATATATCGTAGCTTTCAAAATTTTAAATAACAAGTGTTTGAAATAGGTATCACACAGATATTGTAAAAATATCGCAAATTATCATGAGCAAACTCAGTGCTGAACTTGGTCTATTATGTTCATTAAAATATGAAGGATATCACAAAGGTATCACATTCCAATCACAACAACATGGATCGAGTGTGGTGGTTGGTGAGCATGGTTCGAGTATCACGTCTGCTAGGGTATCATGGTTCACAAGACAATGAAGTAGATTTTGAATTTTATGATATATAAATGTCACAATTCCCGACAATGAAATATAATTTGAATTTTATGATACAGAGGAATCACGGTTCACGAAAGAATAAAATATAATTTTAATTTGAATTTTTGTGATACAAGAGCAACTTCATAAAAATAACATATTGGGTGACTAAAAATAAGACAAGTTTTTGGCGTCATACTTATGTACTCACAAGTTTCAAAATGTTGCACCGACTTCCAAATATCCCTTGGTAAAAATGGGTCAAACTAATAATAGTCCAGTTTAGTAATATATAAACTAGCCCAATGAATAATAGCAAGCCCAATATGGGAAGCCTAGATAAAAGCCTAAAACACACCATTTCAATGATCAGAAACAACTAGGATTTCAAAAGTGTTTGTGTCTTCACACAGATGTACACTCTTCTCACCTTCGTCAAGCTCGTCAGAATCGAATATATGATCATTTTCTCGTAGTTTTTTAGTGTCTACGCGGAAAACCATAACTTGATTTCATAGAACGGAATTTCTATCAACTAATGATGGGTTCGACGTTTTTGTTCCCTTTTTCTTTCTTTCTTTGTTGTGGTATTTTTCTTTTTCTTATATATTTTGGTATGTTTTAGAATGATGCTTACATTCATTACCTAAATGCGCGAGAGCCTGAAGAACAGTATATTGAAATAACGCAGCGTCGCACATCGGTTAGGAAATAAGTTTGAGACATAGTTATAAGTGTTGGGGAAAACTCATCCCATGGCATATGTATTTTGGGTTGGTTAGGCTTGGGCGGGCTTGAGGATTATCCCTCTCGCCGTGTGGGCCTGTGCTCCACATTTGGGCTTGTAAGGCTCGTGTTCGTCTTCTATCAGGTGATATCGGAGCTAGGTTTGACCCATGGACAGTGCCATCAAATTTCCAACCTTCGTCAAGCTTGTCAAAATTGAATATCTAATCATTTTCTCGTATCTTTAGGTTGTTTACACAGATTTCATGGAGCGGAATATCTATCGACTAATGATGAGTTTGACATTTTTGCTTCATTTTTTCCTTTCTTTGTTGTGGTCTTTTTATGCTAATTCTATACTTTGGTATATTTTAGAAGGATGCTTATGTTCATTAACTGAATATGTGTGCAGAGTTTGAAGAATATTATGTTTACATGATGGATGCTTACATAGAGATGTTAACATACATCAAGTCAATAGTCATACAAAATTGCAGTAAGAAATGCATTCATGATATCATTCCATTCAAGCAAGATGTAATAGAGGGCACATTGACGTCATTTGATGCCCCTGTCAAGAAGATGGATATAGAGAATACTGTCATTCGTGTGAGCGTTCGTAATTTAAGAAATATAAAACATAAAAATTTGTTGAAGCTAATACCCCAGTGCTGAAGGGTTGCCTACTTTAAGCCTCCTTTAAATGGAGTTGATTTTACAACTTGAATTCTCTCTATCAGTAATAGTACATGAAGAGTTTTTCGAAGATTTTATTATTTATCAAGACCCAGCTTCAAATCAAGATATGTTGTATTCGACGTTTTTGTTCCCTTTTTCGTTCTTTGTGGTATTTTTTTTTTCTTCTATATTTTGGTATGTTTTAGAAGGATGCTTACATTCATTACCTAAATGCGTTTGAGCCTGAAGAACAGTATGTTGAAATAACGTAGCGTAGCACATCGGTTAGAAAAAAAGTTTGAAACATAGTTATACGTGTTGGGGAAAACTCATCCCATTGGATATATATTTTGGGTTGGTTAGGCTTGGGCGGGTCTGGGGATTATCCCTCTCGCCGTGTGGGCCTATGCTCCACATTTGGGCTTATAGGGCTCGTGTTCGTCCTGTATCAGGTAATATCGGAGCTAGGTTTGACCCATGGACAGTGCCATCAAATTTTCCACCTTCGTCAAGCTTGTCAAAATTAGATATCTAATCATTTTCTCATATCTTTAAATTTTTTACACAGTGAACTATAACTCGATTTAATGGAACGGAATATCTATCGACTAATTATGGGTTTGACATTTTTGCTCCCCTTTTTTTCTTTCTTATGTTGTGGTCTTTTTCTTCTACTTCTATAGTTTAGTATATTTTAGAAGAATGCTTATGTTCATTAACTGAATATGTGTGCAGAGTTTGAAGAACATTATGTTTACATGATGCAGCGTCCAACATCGGTTGGGAGAGGGGTTTTAGACCTAGTTATAAGTGTAAAGCAAAGCTATGTCATTGTACATGTCTTTTGGGTTAGTTAGGCTCCCTTATCATGTGGGTCTATGCTCTCCATTTGAGATGTATTCCTGTTTGGACTCGTGGCTCGTCTTCGTCCTGCATTAGATGGTATCAGAGCCAAGTTTTTCATGCGTACCCGGGCGGCCCTCTCCTGTGCATAGGTAGGTTGATGGGAGGCGTACACGTGGTTATGTAAGATTCTAAGCAATGGAAAATGACACAGCGTCCCACATCGATTCAGAAAAAAGTTTGATATTATAAATGTTGGACAAACCTATCCTATTGAACATGTCATTTGGGTTAGTTAGGCTTGGGTTTATAATTTGGCTTATAATTGAGCTTAGGCTTGTGGATTATACCCCTCACAGTGTGGGTCTGTGCTCCTCATTTGAGCTTCTGTTTGTCCTGCATCATGGCATCGACAAACAATATTGCAACTATGAAGATATGAGAGATGTAATTTAATGGACATTACGAAACCATATGGGCTTTTATTGTTTTTACTCCTCTTTCCCTCTTTTCCCTGTTTCTAATTGTATGTTTTGCAATACTAATGTACCCCTTCTCCCCAACACCCAAACTTGGAAACGAAAAAAAATTTGGTTGAAACCCAAACTTGGAAACGAAAAAAGATTTGGTTGAAACAAATTTAGTAAGAGCACTTGTAGGCTTTGCTGAAGTGGTTCACATGAAACTTGAGAAGGCAAAGTGGTGAGTTCTCTAGAATTTTTATTCTTATTGTGAACAGGATAAGAAATCATATTTCTTTGGAATTTGGTCTTACTTTCAATAATGTTGATTTTCTCCAAATTTTTTGAACATATGGTTTTCACTATGGTTGGTTTGTAGAGGATCAACGTGTGCAACCCTGATGGGTAGTTCCACTACCTTTGCATTTTGGACTGAATCATTATATTCTTGTCTAAAATATGCAGCTGAACTAAATAATGACCTTTGACTCAGGAATTGATCATCTTATTTTTTATCGAATGTCATATCATTCGAGAAGGAACTAATGCTCATTTCCAAGTATAAACTTACTAAACTAAGAAATAGGGATACAACCACCTAATTATGATTGAGTCCTAAGTCAAAGGCCATACCGAAGGGACAAGTAAAGAAGGAACAAAATGTTTTACTCCAAGTGTAACCATATTAAACTAAGGATGCTGTCTGGAATGGAGCATTCTATGACTTGTCCATTGTGCACATCAAACTTAGCATTAGCTAGCATCTTGTGTTTGTAACTACCACTCAAATAATAGACTTCTAGTTACCTTGAATTTTGTTTTGTGTGAATGTTTATGCAACTGTAGATGGTTCTTGTTGCTGGGGGTTCAAAGAAAACTGTCAAACTTTATGGTTTAGGGAAGTGCAAAGAAGTGATGGATGCTTATAGAGAGATATTGACATACATCAAGTCAACAGTCATGCGAAATTGCAGTAAGGAATGCATTCATGATATTATTCCATTCAAGCAAGATGTAATAGAGGGCACATTGACGTCATTTGATGCCCTTGTCAATAAGATGGATATAGAGAATGCTGTCATTCATGTGAGCGTTCGTAATTTAAGAAATATAAAGCAAAAAAATTTGTTGAAGCTAGTACACCAGTGCCCAAGGGTTCCTAGTTTGAGCCTCCTTTAAATGGAGTTGATTTTACAACTTGAATTCTCTCTATCAATAGTAGTACATGAAAAGTTTTTCAAATATTTTATTATTTATCAAGACTCAGCTTCAAATCGAGACATGTTATATTCATTCATCATTATATGCCTCCAAAACTTCAATTCGTGTTGAAAATAATTTCTAATAAATTTATTGCTATTTTGAAATTAATAGTTTAATTTTAAAATTACTAACTATGATGCCTGCGCATTGCCTCAGGTCTCTCTTTTTTTAATTCATTTTTGGCTCTTCTTAAATTATTATGGTTTGTCTTATTAATTTGTTTTTTTTTTAATTACGTGTATTTTCTTGTGAATGAACTTGAGAAAGGCATTGGCTCTATCAGGAAAATGGCAAGACATGAATATAAACAGTGACATGAGACGCAAGCATATGAATAAAAAACAGAGACTTGCCACCAAATGTGTATGATGATAACCCATCAATACCAACAAAATAGTCTCTCTTTTCGTTTCCTTTTAATTTCAATTTGATCTGGACTGATCATCTTTGTGATTTTATAAATGGGTAATTGTCAATTAGTGATGCCATTAATTAGATGTTAGCTTTAAAAAAATTGGTAAATAAACACAGAAACATCACAAACTATCATTGAATGAAGCCTCAAATCATGAATCGAAGACACCCAAACTAAAAGCTGAATCACCATAAGCTCAAAAAGAACTCCACAGTTAAGCCTCAAAATATGAATTGAACAAATTAAAAAAAAAACAATGACCATGAGGCTTAAAAAAAATGCAATCTTTTAGAGGTTAAAGAAATAGCAGAAGTTAGATTAAGTGATAACGCAACCAATGTCCAGACAGCCATCAGAAAAATTTACTAACATCCCAACCAACAGTAACACAGATGGCAGATGCACATGAGTTTGTTAAGACCCAAAAGACTAAAACAATAATACCATCAAACAATGACTCCTTAATTGGAATTTTATTTAATTAGTACTCATCACCAAAAAGAAAATATCACCACCTGCACTTCTTCAAACCTTACCTGCTGCTACCTTGAGGAACACACAGATTGCATATGCCTCATTACCCTAAAAACAGAACCATCACCACCACCGCCACCACTGCTTTGAAGTGTTAACTTAACCCAAAGAAAACAATAACCCAACTTAGAACCTACGTATCATATACACACATCCAGGAACCAGAGTAAAATCGTTTCACTAACAATACACAGTCATTAAGTCTTTTCATAGGCCAGAGTAAATCTTGCATTTCCAGCATTCATGCCTGGGGAATAAAAATTTAAAGCAATCTCCAGTGTAATTTGCAATTAGACATCCACAAAATATAAAATCACTCGTACATGTTTTCATCAAAACCACTCATACATATGACAATAGTCGGATAATATATTTTGATTATGCATATCGAAGGTTGTTCGTTAGTCTGAAAGTAGGCAGTACCAGGCATCCAGGGGTTTCAACTGCAGGAACTGGTGTAGCATATTTGGAATCCCCTGGCTCGGCTAATCTACTTACAAATGAGCCACACCTGACCAAAAACAATTAACAAAATAGTGATTTCATATAAGTAAAATAAATGTCAAACTGAAAAATACTATACAAAAAGTTAGGAAGAAACCTGAGCCAATAAATATCATAAATTACATGTTTGTCCACACTGTGCTGCCCAATTTTTGCAACAACAAATGGTTCCAACACTGCATGAGTGTTAAACCTGTCACAACTCACAAAACAATATCATCCATACTATATTACTCTCAGTATACGTAAAGATATGCAATTTGAATGTAATGATAACAAAAATCATACACAATGATGACAGCCCATGAGAAAAAATGAAAAATGATCCGCACCACCAGTTCTGTTCCAGATACTATATTTTCTTGCAATTAAGTCCAGATACCTCTTTAGATATACGCCAAGTTCCTTTTGATTATGAATATCTTGATCAAACAGCACAGTTCTAAGCATTTGTGAGCTGAAAGGTATCTATCTAAATTAGTATATGTATTCAAAAAAGAGACATCCCAAAATGGAAGAAAACCTGAAGTAGGAATAAGAAAAATAGTTTGCTGCAAAATTGTTGGTCTTACAGGGACTGCCCAAGTTCTGAGAACACAAAATAAAAAGATACAGTCCACCCAAACAACCATACCCTTAAGATTTGTTGTCCAAACAACCATACCCTTAAGATTTACAACAAATCAGCTAGCTTCTTTCTAAAAATTCCAGTTTCTTGAGACCTTTAATTCTCCATTGTCTGCATAAAATTCAAGTAAAAAACGACAAATTAATAACCAAATTCCTTCAGACTATAAAGATGTAAAGCATTAGTTTTTTATTTTAATAAACGATGTGAATCAACCAATAAAAACTGAATCTGCCACAGCTCCCTCAAACATTTGTGATTTGTGATCAACCTAACTTTTTTTTCATATCACTTCCCATTCTCTTTCTCGGCGGAATTGGGTATGTTTATGATGATTAAAAAGTGTCTTTGAATAAGATATTAAGAGTCAGATGCAAAGTGGACAGGAATAAAAACATACACTGTATTAGGAGAACAATTACTTTGAAATTATCAAATCTTAACCATTGAAATCTTAACCTGTGTAGTCATATCACAGGGTTTACTATATTTCATGAAACTAAAGCAAAGCATAATCACATATAAGCAAAGCCACCGCAGACAGCAGTGGCTAAGCTAACCAACCACACAAAGTAGCAACCTAGCTCGACTGACCATCAAGAACATGTCATGACAGAAAAAGTTGAGCAATTATAAACAAGGAGAAAACAGCCTAGTGAATCAAAAAATGCTGAATAGACATCAGGAGTAGTCCATGTGGAACTACAATATGACATAGCAGCTAAATAAAATTAGACCAACCCAAAGAATGGCCTTTCAACAATTCATCCACATGTTTGTTTTAATCGACAGAGGAAGCCAACAAAACAAAGTAACAGACCATTAAACAGAGAAGGCTAAAGCACCCAATCATCCAGACGAAGAACATGAAAGGTCAATCAAAACTCGCAGGAGCATTTCCAAGACTCACTGACACACAGACAGTTATTAGATTGGTGTAAAGGAGGTGCATGAACCTCGGAAAGCTTAGCTTTTAGCCATCAAAGTACATGCACAAACAACACAACCCAAAATAGCAGTATGGATCCAAACAAAGACAATTCCTCTTAGGCATCGCAAGATCACAGGGAAAAGACATAAAAGCGAAAGATACAGACCTGGTCAGGTGCAAACAGCGAGAGTCCTCAATCGCCCATGGAGAGCTGCGAAAGCCAAAGACGATTGATGGTAGCTGAGAATGGCGGAGGCAGAAGCAATGTATTATCTCGAGTCGCAAGTGTATGTGATGGAAAAGCAAGGGGTGACGTCCATAAGCAGCAAGCCAAAAAGGCTTGGACGCGCAAACGGGAGCAGTGGGCGAACACTCGACAACAAGAGGTGACACGGAGGGCAAGAGACAAAACGGATGAGAGAACAACGTTTTTTTTCATAAACATAAAAAATTTGTCGAATCTAATACACTTGTGGCCAGGGTTACATTCTTTGAACCTCTTTTAAATGGGGTTGATTTTGTAACTTGGCTTCTCTCCATTAGTAATCGTAAAAGAGGAGTTTTTCAGAGATTTGATTGTTTATTAAGACTCAGCTTTCGACCCATACGTATTGTGTTCACCCACCATTATATGCATCCGAAACTTCAACTCGTGTTGAAGTTAATTTCCAAAAAAAATTATTGTTATTTTGATATTAGTAGTTTTAATTTTAAGGCTATATGAACTAATTATTATTCTGATTGTCCTGATTCTAAACTGTTCGAATTTTTTTTATAAAAGTTAATTGATTTATTGAAGTTTCTTCATTGATAAAATATATGCACAAAGCAAGAATGGGGAGAAAAAAATATTTTTATTGTCCAGGACATGCAAATTAAAAGTTTTTCTTGTTCCGATCACTGATGTTGGCATATCAAGTGACTAAGAAATGGACTTCAAACGACTTGCGAGATGGCTAAAATTTTTGAAGTCGGGTCGCTAGACAAATAAATTCGAGAACTCTATAAATGTGCTCAACAACAACACAATATTTACGTAAGTACGCAAATCGTGTTTCAATCTTTTATGTGAATTTAATTAGGGATATCTTTATTTTTATTTTTTTTGCAGGAAGAAACATCATCAAATATTGATAATTTTTAGAAAAGAGTAAAATTTATATTCTATGTGGAAAGACCATTAAAGCAACTCAATGCAGTAAAGTCGGGAGGGTACCATAGTGTAGGAAAAAAACTTAAAAACATTATTTTAAATGATTGGTTCCAAATGATAGCATGTTTTAGGATGACGAAACTCCTGACATTATGACTTTGATTAATTTCATGAGTAATGCGTGTTGTCATCTCGTACGAGATGCGAATAAGGTGATGATATGTAAATATTGATTTTTTTTTCTAGGATTAGCATTCTATTTCTAATTTTCCCAACACACTTGATGTGTCTGCAGAGACGGAAGTTGATATGTGGCTTTCAACCACATTTAAATCCACGATTCTTATTAAAATTACCATGGCCGTTTTCAATTATAGGACGTTACTATTTTTGGTAAAAACTAAAGAGTCACAAAGTATTTTTAATACATACTCACCTTGATTGAATTCTTACATTTTGCAGAGGATAAGTAGATGAAGATTGGGATAACAATGTAAGAATTCAATCAATGTGAGTATATAAAAAATACTTTGTGACACTCCCATAGGGAAAGGGAACACTCTTTAGTCTTTACCAAAAAATAGTAATATAATAGAATTGAGAATGACCATTGCAATTTTAAGGATCGTGGATTTAAATGTGACTAAAAACCACATATCAACTACTGTCTCTTTGATTGGACATCGAGCCTGTTGGGAGAAAGTAAAATGTTAACCCTAAACAAAAAACATCAATATCTACATATCATTGCCTTATTCGCATCTCGTACGAGATGATAACACGCATTACCCATGAAATTAATCAAAGTCATAATGTTTTTTGTTTCGTCATAGTAAATCATATAAAGCATGCTATCATTTGCAACCAACCACCTCCAACTTTCATGTTGATTTAGAATAATATTTTTAAGTTCTTTTACAGCACTGTAATACCCTCCCGACTTTACTACATTGAATTTCTATAATGATTTTCTCACTGAGAATATAAATTTTACTCGTGAGGTAATCAATATTGGATGATGTTTCCTGGTAAAAAAAAATCTAACACAAAGATTTCCCTAAAAAAAATTCACATAAAAATTGAAGCACGGTTTTGCGTACTAACGTAAATCTTGTGTTGTTGTTGCACACAATCATAAAGTGTTCGAATTCATGTCTGGTGATCTGATATCAAAATTTTCAACCATCGTGCAAGTCGCCCAAAGTTCATTTCTTGGTCACTTGATATGCCAACATCAGTGATCGAACCAAGAATAACTTCTAACGTGGGGTGTCCCTGAACAATAAAATTACCATCTTGTCCTCATTCTTGTTCTTGTCCTCATTCTTGTTTTGTGCATACATTTTGTCCATGAAAAAACTTCAATAATCAATAAATCAATTAACTACTACAAAAAAATCAAATAGTTTAGAATCAGAATAATTAGAATAATAATTAATTCATACAACTTTAAAACTAAAATTACTAATTTCAAAATGACAATAAGTTTATTGAAAATTACTTTCAACACGAATTGAAGTTTCAAATGCATATAATGATGGATAAACACAATACGTCTTGGTCTAAAGTTGAATCTATATGAATAATCAAATCTCTGAAAAGCTCATCATTTACGATTACTGATCAAGCGAAGCTAAGTTGCAAAATCAACCCCATTTAAAGGATGCTCAAAGTAGGCAACCTTAAGCACAAGTATCAGATTCGACAAATTTTTATGTTTTATTTTTCCTATAGTAAGAACGCTCACACACATGTCAGCATTCTCTATATTCATCTTCTTGACGGGGGCATCAAATGAAGCCAATGTGCCCTTTATTACATCTTGCCCAAATAGGATAAATTTGATTACACCTCGGTCAATACATACATTATACCCTTAGTTTGTCGAAACAGAAACCAAATATCAATTCAATTGAAGGAAACAAAGATCAATTCAAATATCAATTCTAAAATGCAAGTTCTAATGAAAAAAATGATAGAATTCTAACCTCATTTAGAGCCTCTAGAGTAGTCTGATAAAATTCTTTCAAAACACCAACGTGTAGCTGACCCATAAACAGAATCACTAGCTGGCCCAAAACAAAAGTCAAAGTAACTAATACTGTAATAAATTCAGAAGTCAATTATTGGAGGGGTAGTTAAAAACATAAGTGCTAGCTAATGATAAGTTTGATGTGCACAATGGACAAGTCATAGAATGCTCCATTCCAGACAGCATCCCTAGTTTGATATTGTTACACTTGGAGCAGAGCATTTTGTTCCTTCTCTACTTGTCCCTTTGGTATGGCTTTTGACTTAGGACTCGATCATAGTTGGGGGCTGCATCACTAATTCTTAGTTTAGTAAGTTTATACTTGGAAAGGAGCATTAGTTACTTCCCAAATGGTATGGCATTTGATAGAAAATGAGATAGTCAATTCCTGAGTCAAAGGTCATTATTTAGTTCAGCTGCGCATTTTAGAAATGAATGGAATGATTCAGTCACAAAAGAAAAGAAGTGCAGCTACCCCGTCAAGGTTGTACAAAGACACTTTTAGTTGTGAATACTGAATTTCAATGTGGCAGAAAAAGCACATATCTATGACTAGTTCAAGTCACACTCCCATAATCCATTTTCTCTTACGAAAATTCCCGTCAACTAGTCATGTCAAATAAATAATACAATTTTTAATTCTAATCTGGCCTTGTTCTATTTTCTTATCACTGAATGCCACATGCCTTACTTTTCCAGTTCTTAAGTAGATGTAGTAAAAAAAATTAAGGTTGAAAATAACTCTAGCTGAGAAGCTCTAGAGAGTAAACTGGAAATAGTGCAGAGAGTTTGTACAGTTTAAGGTAGTAATTTCACATTTTAAATTTTGAAAAGACAGTGTGTCGACATAATTTCAGTTTAGAAAATGAACCAGAAAATTTGATATTTTCGTCAATCGAAAGCATGTCAACCACTTTTAAGGCCATGCTCAATAAAATAGTTAAACTATGACAAAACAGCCAACAAAAGTATGAATTAATAGAGGCAGAGAGTTATAACCTGGGTGGCAGCAACAAAGACATAACTCTCGAGAAGGCTGTGCCAGATCATTGCGCACTCTACGATCATAACAAGTAATAAAGCAGCCCGAAAGCCCAAGCAAAGCAAAAAACAAATGTGCTCCTGCAGTCAATAATATGTTTATGTGAATTTACCAGTAGCACATAAAGGTGTTCAAGCGCTTTCTGTAAATTACATGTTCATGAGACAGACAACAAAGGTGACCCAACAGCAAGTATCACTATTGCATCCACATCTCTCTTGCCATTGATAGCTAAACCATGTTCTGCTAATTTTCTATATATATATTGCCAAACCATAATGAAAAAGGAAGAAGGAAAATTGATCTATTTTTTTTACATGTTGGAAGTTCTAGAATTTGAAATCATATGAAATTTAAGAGCTCAAACCACAAAAGCACTAATGTGGCATCTTTATCTTTCAATTTTTTTCCCTCTTTATACAAATTCATTCTTTGACCACAATAGCACCAAAATAAAGGAACCAAGTAATGGTACATCTGAAGAGCAGGCAGATAAAACTGAATCAATAAGTTGAGGGCTGTACATAAAACAGTAGAAATATTAGCAGTAATAACACCATAAACTTCCAAAAAAGAGGGTGGGGGAGGGAAGCACATCCAAGTTCGTAAAAATAATGAATTGCTGGAATTCTTGAAGACAAAGTAGGCAAACAAGGACATTAAGAGCCATGAAATATAACAATAAATACTAAAGTATGAACTATGGATTCCAGTGATTCCACAAATGATAAGAAATTATGAAAACATCTTTCAAGTTATAAGCGAAATTTTGAGGCACTCAATTACATGTAATTTATAATTTTCAGATCGACCATAACTAAGCAATTGACTTTTAAATAGAGTCAAATATGTGTCAGTCTCCATCAACTGATTAAAACCATTGTATTGGTCTTTCCTCCTCATTCCTCAGTCAAATTACTTAGCTCATCAAATTCAAGAATAGACACAAGATCTGAATAAAACCTGATGCATGAATATGTTGCTTTGATTATTTTTTTCTGGACTCATGTCAAAACATAAAATAGAACTCATATCTGCAAGATAAATAAATAAAAAAATAGAATCCTCTGAAATTGCAAGCATTTGGTATGGATGGCTAAAACTCAGAGTTGCTTAACACCTCTCTTTTCACAGGTCATTAGGCAACAACACTGTACAAAATACAGTAGGCAACAACGCTATACAAAATGCAGATCAAGATACAGTAGGAAACAACACTATACAAACTAAGGTATGGACAAACATAGAAACCAAAGTAGTATTCGCTACATGGGAGACATCAGAATTCAGAAGCAACACTCAAAAGAATACATAGTAATCCATTCAATTAAATAGGATGTTGAGATTTTACCACAAATGTAGTAGAAGCTATAAACGCTGTCAAAACCCCATGCAAGACACAGCCAAGACTATTGATAACTGTCGATCAAATATACCAAATATGCCAGAAAAGCAATTACCTGTTCATAACAAAGATACAGATAGGGGCAATCAAATTTCCATGTAAGCAATATATTTACAAATAAGGTAACTAAGACACAGAAGAAGAAAAACAACAACAGCAGATAAATGACGTACAAGCTGAACAGCCAGGAATATAGATATAATTTTGTAAATTTTAAGTACAAGCAGCAGCTATGCAAATGGATCACATAGTCAATGGAAATTTTGGAATTATAAGTTCAAAGTCAACCAGTGAAACTGTATTTCAAAATTGTAAAATACACATAGACAAAGGAATAAGAAAGGAACTAATCAGAAAGGAGTCCGAGCAAAGCAAATTGCAGTGAAAACCTAATTTACCCAATCTGTGATACATAGTGAAAACCAAGATGAACAAAGTAAATTGTAAAATACACATAGACAAAGGAATAAGAAAGGAACTAACTAGGAAGGAGTCCGAGCAAAGCAAATTGCAGTGAAAACCTAATGTACCCAATCTGTAAATGGCAGCAGCTGAGTTGTTGCTTCTATGGGAGAACAGTAAATGGCAGCTCAGTCGTTGACAATCGTACGGCTCGCAGGCATGAGTCGCTCCGCGCAGGTCCACAAAGTAGGCATGAGAAGGAGTCCGAGCAAAGCAAATTGCAGTGAAAACCTAATGTACCCAATCTGTAAATGGCAGCAGGTGAGTTGTTGCTTCTATGGGAGAACAGTAAATGGCAGCTCAGTCGTTGACAATCGTACGGCTCGCAGGAATGTAGCGAAATAGTAAATTCTCGCTGAGAGATTGAGTAAGGTCTGATGTCGAGATCTATGGGAGATAGAGGCGTATCGCAGGGTGAGAGATTGAGTAAGGTCTGATGTCGAGATCTACGGGAGATAGAGGCGTATCGCAGGGTGAGAGATTGAGTAAGGTCTGATGTCGAGATCTATGGGAGATAGAGGCGTATCGCAGGGCGGAAGGCGCGTTTTAGCTGGTACGACGTCGTTT
The DNA here is from genome assembly GCA_963580455.1 of Euonymus europaeus. Lineage (NCBI taxonomy): Eukaryota > Viridiplantae > Streptophyta > Magnoliopsida > Celastrales > Celastraceae > Euonymus > Euonymus europaeus. Next base: position 21,329,553 of record OY756967.1, read on the forward strand.
TGCGGGAGATAGATGGACGCCTACTCGCAGAACTGTAGCGAAATAGTAACTACTCGCCCGGAGAGAGCTGCAAATGCTGCAACTTATATAATAACTAGAGATGGGTCCGCCGCGTTGCTGGCGAATGAAGCCCAGCGCAGGGTTTTTTTTAATATTTTTAAGTAGTGTGAGAGAACTAATCTATGGGCTTCCGTACTCTGCCTTTGTTGTGCAAAGTTGCAGTTCTGTTTCTTCGCTGTGTAGATTATGTACATTTGGTTAGTTGGATTTTCATGTAAGAGTATAATTATAAAAGAGAATAATATGGGTTCATTACCTGTCATCTTTTTTGCATTTGTAGGTTTATGTGATTTTAAGGCTGCTAGCTGAAGCCTGGAGGTTGTTGACTTGAATTGAAGCAGGTTATCCGGAAGTTTCATTGAGGTGAGGGTTCTGTTTGAAGGATGTGTACTGAATTTGAGGTATTTTTTGGTTCTACGTGTGTTGGTTTTTGAATTTAGGATCTCTGGGAAATGAGATGGATTGGAATCTATTTAAGTGGTTTTTGATGTGTGGCTGTAAGGGATTTGTGTGTGAAAATAGTTTGAGAGTTGACTGTGTGCGTGTCTTCGAGTTGACATCGTAATATTGATGTCTTAGCAGAAAGAGCAATTTGTTTGAAAAATAGCATATAAAAAAATCTTGAAAGGTTCATGACCCAGGACAGGGAATATTCTCATATAAATGAAAATCTTGAAATATGTGTTATGGGGTTGAAGAATGGAACAAATTATAATTATTCAATGAATTAAATTAAACATGTAAAATAAATAATTTATTAATTTCGAGATAGAATTTGAGTGTACATAAAAATAAGAATATTGATGAGAGCAAAATAGAGCACATGACAGAAGAAAGTTAATTTATACTAAAAGATTCAATAATTTGAGAAGTCGCATGAAGGATGATCAATGTAGTTAAACGTTCAAACATTTAGAGTATCAAAGAGAAGTACAAAAAGGGACTGTGAAGACAATGTCTAACCTTTCCATAATTGGATCGATAATAGCATATCAACAAAAGCACAAGTAGATTTGCGATCGTTCCTGCGAATGTTTGAACTTTATTGAGATGAGTCAAAGAGAAAAAGAATGATATTATAAACACGAATCCTTGAATTTCCTTTTAAACAAAGAGGAATCGGGGAAAGTTTAGTACCAGTAGTAGCTGAACTTTTTCCAGAGAATCACTTAATCTGCATAATTTTTTTTAAAATGTTATGTACACAATATTACAAAACCTTATAGCATCACATTGAGAAATAGAAAACATATTTGTCACTTAAAGAGAGAAGCTATGTAAATCTATGAACAGAAAAGGGGAATACATGGATAGATGTGTTCGTCAAACTATTTAAACGGCCCATAACATAATTATAATATATCAAATTGACTAACTTGCAGCCACATTGAATTGCATAACAAAAAGGAGTGTTGGAAAATGATTGCATGTATTACATGGAAGTTGCATTTGTCTATGAAAGGGGGAATGAATCATTTTACAAAAGGTCTATGCAAAGCGACAAACACATCACAATGCGCAGTAGTTGTTACAACTTTGGAAATCCAGTGGAAATTAGCAACAATTATTCACCATCACTATTCAGTAAGCTCAATGTGCGTACTCTTAGAAACTTTGAAACTAAAATCAAAGTCTCATTTTTGTGCTTCTTTGGGAAGTTAGAGGGAGGTGACATTTATTTGATACTATGGACCATTTGATTTAACTATAATGTATAACATACCAGTAGTTACGCAAATAATAGAAAACCAACCGATGAATTGTAATAACTCAAATAAGAAAAGCAAAAATCATGAGCACAAATTGACATGCATGGACCAAACCAACTATATATGCCGGTTTCAAATGCTGAGTATGCGGAATGTACTCATAGAAATTGAAATGGCAGAGAGTGTTCCACATCTTCTTTAACCCACATAAAAACATAAAACTTTCAATGATAAGTTCCAACCGTAAAGCATTGCACAAGAAGGGAATGGAAATTCTTCTTAGGGACACTGAATCATAAGTCAAGGTGGTCCGTGGGTCCGCATGAAGGATCACACTCTCCTTTTGACTATGAGACTTCGCTCTCACATGGATTGGATCTTTAGTACCAGTTGAGAAAGTGAACCGATTGAGTTGTCTATTCTTCACATCAAATATCTCACCTATTTACTTGTACTAAAGAGATTAGTCTTCTTTGCCTATGAATTAGCGTAGAAGAGAGGCACTTATAAATTAGCGTAGACTGTATTCAAAAAAATATAACTATGTTCCATCAATGATCAAGTTTATGTCTAAAATAAGCGAGTGTGTACTAAAATTATCAAATGTAAGTTAGCATTGGTTTTAAAAGTATCACCAAACACCCGACCACTTGAAATAGAGCCAATGTGAGATATCCAACTATATATGCTTGTTTAAATGACAAAAGATATATATATTTATATATATTTATGAATCTCTTTATTATTACACTGCCATATATATGCCATATTTTCTCAAAAGTTTTATTGGAAAATTATTTTTTCGTAAAAAGGAATAATAACGTTACATTTTCCTAATAGATATATTTTCCATATAATACACGTATAATATTTACTTTGTCCATAATAGAAGGATTATTAATAAATATATTCCTTTAATTTATTGTGAAGTTAAGCAACTTCCAGGTCTACATTTTTAGGTATAGAATGGGCAGCTACTTTTTTTACCCTCTGTTTTGGTTTACTTTTATGGATTTCTATGGAAGATCTTGAGAATGTAATAATGTATATAACTCTTAACGCACTTGTGTCTTTATGGTGTTGACCTCAAGTTTCTCTGGACATTCTTGTAGGTAGCCACATCAATGCAAGCAGATGAAAATGAACCAAGAAGTCAAAAGATGTGAAGGGCTTACTGATACAATGAAACTGTAGAATTCAAAGACTGTTCATCGATTGTAATTTCATCAAAGACAAATCATGAGCAGACCCAGAAACAAAACACAAAGGAGATGCAGTGTAGACATTTTTTACCAATGCGGATAGTGAATTAATGGCTTAATTCCTTAGCACCACAGCAACCATAAAGTACCCACAAAGCAGATGACCACTTGATGAGAAAACCCCGAAACAGAGCACGAAAGCATGAAAGCCGGATCAACATTTTAGACATCCACGCAGAAAACCCAGTGCTTTAGGATAAAAATATGTTCAGGAGATATGGAGCCTTCACAGGAAACGATCTCGAAAAACTAAGACCCAAAATTCGACATTAAACAATGGAACCTCAATCACACCTCAGAGTTCTGAGGCTGAATTCTATGTTTTGAGGAGAAAAAAAAAGATAGTTTCAGAGATGACCCAAAATCTCATATCGAGTTCATGACAACCTGAATGGTTGGCAAAAGACCGAATCGAAAAAGAAAATTAAAAAAAAGAAAAAAAAACTCATTATTGCAAGTAATTTTTCAAAGCCACAAAAGTGAGAATACAAATGATCAACAATGATTCTCAAGCACATATACAAAACATAGGGACTTCCGATCAAAATACAGTTGTTCAATTCAAGGAAAATTTTCAATAAGTCTTATTCATTTCCCATCAAAACTTACGAATCAAATACACATGAAGGAGTAAACCTAGGATAAAAATCCATCAACTTCAACAGAAATCACGTCCCAAAACCGCACAAAATTCGACTCCCTCACCTCCTGGTGACGATTTCTCGCAAAAAGTGTAAACCTTTACACTCCAGCCAAGTTCACAGGATTTTCACAAAAATGTAAGATCGTAGAAGAAACAAATCACCAATCACAATTCTCTCCCCCTTCCTAGAAACGCAAACACTCTCATTCTTCCCTCTCACTCTCTCATTTTCTATCGCAAATTATAACCCCAGAAAACGTTATTTTAAACACTACCCATTTCTCTTTCTCTCCTAAATCCCATACCTATACATAATGATGAAGATAGATAAGCGTTCTCTCTTACTAAAAGGTAGGCCATAACACAGGAAATAGAACCAGAGAAGCAGGTACCAAGAATTGCCACAATTAAAAAAAATGACGAAAGAGAAGCAGGTACTAAGGTAGGTCACTTGTTCTCAAGCTACAATCTGACAAAAGGGGACCAAAAAATGACAATCATTAGAAGTGGTAAGGAACAATATGTGCACATCAAGCCCTCACAAAACAGAACACAAAAGAGAGTGGAAATCAGAGCTGAAAGAAATCACAAAACGCAATGAAATTAAGGACATCAGACAATTGAGAAGTAATTAATTTAACTAAGTGAAACCACACAATCAGCCTATGACAACAATTGAACCTAGTAAGTGGAACCATGCAGATCAATAAGGAAACCCAGTCAAAGATACAGTATCAAAGGATTTCTTTCTATTAAAGAAGAAGAAAGGGCAGCTGACTGCTGACCTAGATTTTTGGCTTTGCCTTGGCGTGAAGGGGAGGGAGCGGGCCGCAAGCTGAGTGAAATCTTAGAGAGTCGAATAGAAGAGATAACCCAAGGGTTTGATTCGTCAGTCTAGTGGTAAATCGTCGAACTCGGAGTCACTGCCGAACAACTTCTTTCCAAGTCGCTTTGGACTGTGTCTGTGGTGTGGAAATCAATACGTTGCAGCCTCCACCACCACAACCATCTCTGACAGCTTCGCCGCGCTGTCACCGTGCTTGCCGAGTCGATTCTGACAATGTCGACGTCGCACTGTGTCAACCATGTGGTTGTTTTTTGGGACGAAAAAAAATACTCTCGAAAGTAAGGGGGAGAAGATAGAAACACAAAAGTCTGCCTTCACTGGGAGTCGAACTGTGGGCGTTTTGAACGGTGCACTGCAAAAGTTTCCGCCAAAGCATAAGTACGATTACTAACATTAGCCCCGACCATTTTTACAAACCGCTTTCTGCCAAGTGGTGGTTATCGTTCACCGACATCCGACTCGCGCGAGTAGGCGAAGTCTCGGGCCACTCGTCAGGGAATTGCTCGGAATTTTGCGCTTTTGAGTATACTAGTGCTAAACCCGTGGCTACGCCACGGGAATTGATTGATTTTATGTACATACATCCAAATATTTGAAGATGTTTATAAATGAATTTTTAAAAATTGTAGTTTTGGAGAATCAAATTTTCAATGAGAGTGTTTTGTTATTTATAATTTGCATACGTTACTTTATCAACCTAATCGAGAATTGATGAATTTAACATTAAATTATTATTTTCTTTGGTGGTTTCGATTGCAGTCAATTCTTTGATGGTCTTTCTATTCTGAACAGTCTGTTGAGCTAGTGGTATTGATGAGGAAAGTTTTTCCTTTAGCGTCACTAAAGATGATTGTTTAGCACCAAATATGCAAGGAAACATTTTTTAAAAACTGCATATTGAATTGCATTAAAGTAAAGTAAAAAATTGTTATACATTTTAAATTTGTAAAGATAACTTGATGTTTTTAGTATCTCTCTAATTTCTGGCAAATCCATGTTGACATGTTTTGGTGGCACAAGTTGAGGAGAGTTTTTGACTTCACCTGAAAATTATTCATGAAATGTTTCTAAAATTAGTATTTCTTAAGTATAAATTTGAAATTTGCATATCGATTTATACATACCTAAAAGCATCTTCATAAATGTTGAGGTGATGACAATAACATAAAGGCCCTTTTCAAAACTCAGTATTAATTCTATAAAAGCTTTCGCTCATAGAGTTATATCCAGCCTATAATCTCTGTATAACCAAGGTCAGTATAACTGAAGATGTATAGCGTTGTTGCAAATCTAATTAAATGGAAATGAAACACTGTTTGGTAAAAAATCGCTGACCATCTGATATTTATAGGCATTAGCTAGGGAGCATGATTAATGGTAGCACATAAAGAGTACAACATAAATTTTTATAATGTTCAATAGGATAACATGCAATATTATTTGATGAGGAGACTACTCCAAATGGATAAAGGGACATGTCATTCCCATGTCGTGGGATAACATATTATAAAGAACTATATGTTACTAACATATTTATACATTCATTTCCAAACAATATAATGGATCTACGAAAAGCGTATTGTTAACATGATGCGTCATATCTAATGAATTAGAGCATGAAAGAAACGATGCAACAATCAATTTTAAAAAGCAAAACAATAAAGATACTTTAGCTGCATAAACCCATAAGAGGAGCATTGATGTTAGATGATTTTAATGATGCACATGATTATGGTTTTATATTTTAAGTGGTATTAGAGAAAAGTAGCAATAAAATGTATTGGAAGGAATGATTTGTGGATGTAAAATTAGTAAATAATGATCAAACACAATAAAAAATTGTAAATATTGAAAGTAAAGAAAAATACAACGCAAAGAAGTGTGCAGTAAATTACTTTCCGCGCAACTGGCTTCTAATAAGTTTTTATATTCAAAATCTTAAAGGTTTCCACTGGCTTCTTATACTTTTTTTTATTCACATTTCAGAATAAGTGGTTATCAGTTGTTTGTTTTGCTATAGTATTTCCAAAACCAACATATATCACTCTACTTATGTAGTCCCTTACAGTTGATAATGATACATAAATAATAACAATAAGTATGGTGATTTCAAAACTTTTTTTTGTCCATTATTTATCTCTCAAAATGTTTTTTTGTTTTTAGTCCAGCACATAACTGCAGTCACAAGATAGTAGAAACACAAATTAGCATGCCATCAGTAGCCACAACCTATGGAAATATAATGAAAACAATGATAACTAACATCCATGTATGTAATATTAAACTGAGTCGGTCTTCCCTTGCTATTGTGCAAGGAGTATCAATAAAGACAAGTAGAATCAAATGCATTATAATTGAACAAATCAAGCTAACACGGGAGTGATCTCTGAACAAATCACCGATTAATACAATGTACATGGAAAAATGAAAAGTTGAAGGCTGCAACTATTTATTTAATTTATACGCACCTTTCAAGGTCAATTTTCAAGTCCTGTTTGTCCACTAAAACACCACTAACGTCAATTTTTTCAATGGTGCCCATTCCATACATCAAACCAATGACATCTATGGAAAAGGAAGGAGGTTAGTCTTGTTCTTTTTTAAAAAATTAAATTTGTCTAGCCAAGAACAGAGACTAACTTTCTTAAGATTATTTGTGTACCTGTTAAGTAAATGTCATTGCCAAGCCGTTCTCATATTATACTCCTTTTCTGAAAGTAAAACTTGTGTTCCCCAATGGTGGCACCAGCATAGTCTTCAATCTCCTTGACTGAATTTGTTGGCAAGAAAATGATTGTGTTTTTTCCTCAACAGGGTTAAAGATAGCTTCATTTTTCAGAAGTAAAAAATTTTGTATCCTATAAATAGCATTCTCCTTGATCTTGGCACGAAATTTGGTAGCTAGACGTTTCCAAATCTTAGCATGCACTTGAGTGCCCTGCTTTGTGGAAATTAAAAGAATACATGAGTTAGGAACAAAATCTATCCATATGTTTTTTTCCTAGAAAATTATTAAGGATGGACAATATAATATAATCATGCAATACTATTAGATAGATGCATCAATACCTCCATCCAAAAGCAACATATCAATACTCATGAATTCATTGTTGTTTTGAACATTTTCCGAATCCCATAATCGAGTTATTCGGGCAACAACCTCTCATGATATCTTTGAACTATTGACATACTTGAATGTGACTACCATAGTGGGATTGCAAAATAGGTATTTGAAATGTTACAGTGATGGCCAACAATTGCTACAGGTGAGTATATTTATATGGGTTCTATCATTTTGAAATGCATGGATCTTTATTAATGAGACACATAAATCTAAGCAAGTCTTGTTTATATTGATGAGTAGTACGGTGAATTTATTTAGGAATTGTAACCATTTAATAAAACCATTAACTATAAAGTTGCAAAAACATTGAACATGAAACACAATTATTCAATTATTATATTATATATGAGTGTAAAGGCTATACATTGGATTTATAACATGTAGGGAGGTGTTAAGTTAATACCTATAAATCAATTGTAGCGGTCACTTAAGGGTCAAAACAACATTATGTCAGCTAGTGCATGAATCCTTTGTATATGCTCAAAAATCTGCAATAATAATAAAGATATCAGGAAATTCCCTTCGCAACTTGTTTAAAATTGTTGTTGATTTCATTCATTAAATTTCATTAGCCCTTCCTCTTTCCCTCCAGGATGTTGGCCTACTGTCTTTTAATATTGAGATTTCACACCTATAATATGTGATGCCTGAATTTCAACAAATATTAAGCCTCTAATATACCTATGCATATTGATGCTATTATATGTGGATAAGGTGAAATGTAAATGCTTCTTTGCTTTGCATTTGATTAAGATCGATTGGATTAATTGTTTAGCATGAGGGGGAGCCAATATTGTTATAGGGCTTCCAAAAATGCTTAGCAATGCAATAAATTTTCCTTTCTGGATGAAAGTGATGGGCAACTTCTCCAACTCTGCATAGTGATGATGAGGGTCAATCTGGATTGTTTCCCAATTTCTTGATTACCAAATAAAGAGTTCAAGAAATAAGATCGAGGTTTACAAATTTTATAAGAAGGGCATTGGACAATTTGTCAATTTTATTATCTGAGCAATAACATATGAAACATAACTATAAACTCTATAAGTGGCTCTAAGATATAAGATTCAAGATTTGAAGCACATAGCGTTGTGGCCTCAAAATATTTATTATAAAATATCTATCATCCAATCTTATGCAATTAGATCCCATTAAGTAAAACCTAGTTTCTACTACCCACTATTACATGATGAATAGTAAAACATATATAATTATATGAATACTAACCTTGCTCAGTTGGTTCAGATAACCCATGTATCCTCCCAGTTAGAAGGACTTGTTTCACAGAAGTTACTACTATCGGAGATCCCAAAACTACAAATGAAACCAAAGAAACCCAGAAATCAAAACTGTTATTCGTTTTAAAAAACCAGATGACCCTTCATCTTGTCCGTTAAATATTAACAAAGGCACTTCATTTTGAATCTACAAACACTAAGGCTCTTGAAAATCCAAGCAAACAATGAATAGCAACGACCAATTATGGTAATTTTTACATCAAGAGTCACCCAGTTTTTTTTCTTTTGTAGAAAATTCATCCAGACTTACAAAACTCATCAATAGAATTGACTGGTGTTCTTAATCTTAGAAAATATATACAAAGATATTCATTTCTAAACATCCCCAAAGATAACTGAAAGATTAGATCCAAACTAATTTAGGAAATATCCTCATTAGAATAAGAACCCAGAAAAACAAACCCATGAATCAACAACAAAGGTGAAAAACATGCAAACGTACTCGCAAACCACTTGATTGGGGGCAGTAGTATCCATCTAGTAATGTCTGGACCATTTAGAAATATCAAGGATCTGCGCCTGAGTAGAATAAAAACCCAAAAAAACAAATCCATGAATCAACAACAAAGTTTTAAAAAAATGCAAACGTACTCGCAGATCACTTGGTTGGGGGCGCTAGTATCCATCTTGTAATGCCTATACCATTTCGAAAGATCAAGGGTGTGCACATGAGAATACTCGCCAAAAGCAAAGGCCGAATTCTCCTCCTTTTTTAGGTAGGCGCAGAGACAACCTCAACCCTTGGGGTATCTCACCTCACATTGGACCCTATCGAATTCAAGAAAGATAGAACAAATAATTTTGGCATCATGGCCCTTTCGTTGATTAGCAAGGATCCGCTGCTTGCCATGGCGACAACATCGCTAGCAGTTTTGAAGGAAGAGTCTGGTGGAGAGGAGGTCTAAGAGTCATGATTTTAGGGTTGAATTAAATTTAGACTTTAAAATTCATTTTAAAATCAAATCTAATTAAATAAAAACTCTAGGTGGCACTCTTAGGTTAATCCACATGTCATAACAGTGTTAAACCAAAAATTTTGTTTCAGAAATTATAAATAGTATAGATAGATAAAATCAAAAGGCTGGATAGGTGAAACTCAACTGACAAATTGGAAATTTTTTAGCACTTCCCACTTGAATTGCTCTTAACTTTAAGGGATCCATTGGACTAAGGTTTACAAACAGAGACCCAAGTACGATTTTCTCCGAAATACAGACACACACAGAGGACAGAGACCGGACACGTCATTATTTAAAATCGAAGTACGATTTTACTGGACAATTGAGCCCCATTTTCCCTGATTCTAATTTTGAGTTTTCAAAAGGGATCTACGCCAGAAATGCACTCCAAAAATAGACGCCAAATTAAAGCCTCCGCATGCTGGAAATCCACACCGGAGTGAGATGATATTTCAATAACATATAAGCTGTAAATTGCATAAATTGTCAAATAAACGATGTTGTATTTGGTAGAACACGAGTTTATGATTGTGTATGAGCTGTAAATTTACTACTAAGAATATGTAAAATAGTTTAATAATGAAATAAAATATATGGGCAATAGAGAAAATTAGAGAATTTTTTGATATGTATGTCAAAGTGGATAGAGCATATAAGTTTTTGAACTGAGAAAACAAACTTATAAGATGTAATATACTCCACCAAACTCTCACTTAATGAACTGGTGTCACAACAAATGTCCTTTTAGTAAATTTCCCTTTCAATAACTGCCTCCTATTTGGCATAATTGCCAAATTATTGCTTCAACAAATTATGGTAAAGGTCCACTCCAATTAGACTTTTTTTTTGTAAGCAGCAGAATCAATTAAGAGAAAGAAAATAATACAACTCCAATTAGACTTTGGTTGATGGAATTCCCGAATGGCTGCTTATTTAGACCTGGTGCACGGCAATATTATGAAATCCAATTCATTTTCTTTGCTCGTGCTGATTTTGTGATTTTGTATCAAATCAAGTTTGACAAGTCGTTTATTTATTTTTGTGATAGTGCATGTAGCATAACAAAAATTTGAAAAACAAAAATGTTAGTCAACTGCGAAGAGATAGGTTGAAAGATATCTTAATCAGTAAAAAGCTTACTGCCATGAAGATCAATTATTGGCAGGTTTAACTGGCCAAGAGCCACCATTGTAATAGCTCTATCTTGCATTTTTAGGGTTATTGAAAAATATGCACTTGTGGAAACGTTTTAAAAACAAATAATGCACATAGGAGTAATCGATAGATAACAGCTTTCAAAAATTTATTGCTTATTATGATTAAAATGCATAATCTATGATAGATCTAATCGTTTAAAGATTGTATATCTTGATATCTCTCTGAATTGATCTCTAAAAAATATTGAAGGATAGAGGCAGCTAGTTGGATACGATGTTAAACTTGCGGATCTTTCATCTTATGAACCAATTCTCAAACTTGGATTTTAAGAGTGCGGACTCCCTACACCAAGAACATGAAAATGAAAATCAAAATCAAAACTGTGGAGAAAATTAGATAGTCGATTCCCACTGGTATCTCAACGTTAGGGAAACAAAACACACTAATGTGTGTTTATATAGGGATCGGCCAATTTAAGGTTTCCTAACCCTAGTTTGCCGGCCCTCTCTCATCTCTAATGTGGAATCTCCAACCTTAGTTAGGTTTTCTGATTCACTTAGGTTTGGACTTTCATGTGCTACAGTGGGGACCAACGAGGAAAATAAAACATGGACTTCATACGAATTTAATTATTAGCACAAACCCATGAGCATAATTAAAATTCATAAATTATAATATATTTTACTAAAATATTATTATTAAACTCTCTGTTTTATCTCAAATTAAATCTGAGTATTTCGTTATAATTGTTCATTAAAATTCTCAAGTTAAGTTACAGATATCCATCAATTAAATATACCACTGACAAATAATATTTAATTAATATATTTAAATATTTCTCGAGTTTACCGCTTAACTTATTTAAATGTGTCGAATTAATTAAAATTCACCTACAGGGTTTTGAACAAATCTCAAATTCTATAAGCATTATCTAGAGGGCATCATCAATCCATAATTGAATGAGAATTTTATTAACATATTATTGTTTAGCGTACATTTAATGTGGTAACATAATTCACTCGGTGTATGTCGACCTGTATAAAAAGACTTCACCCTTTGATAAATCGAAGTCGCATATATTACATGCACACGCACCAATAATCTTTAATAAATTAAGACTATGAACAATATCATAACGTCAGTGTGAGTGTACAATATTCCATATAGTCAGAATCGGAAAATTGACTCACACAAAGTCTTAATCAATACACTCTAAGTGTACTAGTATAATAAGTTTAAGCTTTACAACTTTCCGTAACCAATATATATGCATGCTGAAATACTATACTATGCTTTGCCGACGGTTCATCTAATTACGTCTAAGCTGTGATCATTTATTTATATTCGATAAGAACTTATGAATTGATCTTCCGTGTGTAAGCTAAACTCTATACACCAATCCATATACCATATAGAATAAAAGCCGTTTATGCTAATATGTCATTTTTTATATTTAAATATTAAATATATTTTATTCAAATAAATAAACTGAGTTTGAACATTATATAAAATAATGACATTTAGCATACTATCCCTATCAAGGGTCAGTTATGATCATACACTCATAATACTCCAGCTAGATATGAAATCTTCAAAGGCATTTCACCAATAACATCCTACCATCGCTCCTCAATAAGATCCATTATAGCCATGGCTTGGCATCGAGTTGCTAGTGCGAACAATATTGCGACGCAATTTGCCAAAACAAACCACTTGAAGTCCATTAGAGCTGGACCAACATTCTCAATGAATTATCCTCCTTTAGTTGGCATGAAGTCAAGCGCCCACTCCGGTACTGATTCGGGTATAACGTAACATTGAAATTATTAAGAGCAATATGAGAGTATTCCTCCGTCTTAAACCAGTAAATATTGAAGCCAAAAGTAACTGTGCATGTGGTAGGTTAATGGCTTAATATCGGCAGTCGCTTCTCAATCACCATTATGAACTCCTTCCCGCCACCTTCATATCGAAGTAGTTGCAAAGCACACCTTAGCTCCATGAAAAACAATGCCTGAATCTCAATAGGGTAACTATTAGGATAAATATCCTAAGTTGAATGACACATTGTGGGATATGGTATGCTTAAAGTGTACTGTAAGGTAAGTAGAGGTTACCATTGAGTTACTCAGTTGCAATAACCTACAGGTACCTTCAGGTATGCTACCGATCACCACGGGATCAGATGTGAGTTACACAACATTTTGAGTTTATCTGAATTTTTTTTTAAAATTTAATATGAACCACGTTTTTATCCAGCTAAATCTGTTGTGGATATTATCTATAGGAGTTATGATTAGAATGAAATTATGCTAGATATCTGTTGGTTTGTATTTCTTAGGAAAAATCTTTTCATATGACAATTGTGTGATGAGATAATTATTGTTGAAATAACCTTGGGTAGGATGCCTCATAACATGTTTTATGGGTATCGTTAAAACCACGTGTGATAATGCATGGAATTTGCATGATATTTTACGTACACAAGTTGAATTGTGAATAGATAATATCATGTGACTTTTAAAGTTGGTAATTTCATGTTTTTGTATGATGATAATGACATAGGTGTTTGTGTCATATATGTATGTATGTATGTAGATAAGACTTATCATATAGGTGGTTTTCTCAATATATTGTTGGTGGATAATTACTCTATGTTTGTTAGGTCTTTTGCTTTATCCCTATTAGTTTTTCAGGATATGTTGATAAGATATTATCATAACCTAATAAAAATTTATCAAGATAAGGATGGGTATCTATAAAAAGGAACGGCTATCAAAGAGTGAGGGGTTATGGAAGCGTATACAAGCACAATTGAGATTTTATTTTGCTTCTATGTATCGTCAAATTCTCTCATTAATTTAGTTATCTCTTAAGGTGAGATCTTGAGAGTGGATATAAAGAGAGAATTATAGTGAGGTTATTTTGTAATTATTTGAGACTCTACAAATAGTTGTTTAGTTCATTGAGATTAAATTTTTTAGGATTTCAAAAGCAAACTTATATGGTTGTACTCTTGATTCGTGATTAATAGATTGTTTCGTAAGATTGGTAGCTCATAGACTCGAGGTTTTCCGAATTTTATTTTTTATCGTAAAATTTTTGGTGTTATTTTCTTTTATTTTATGTATTTTAATTTTTATATTTGTTTATTAACATTATTATAGACACATCAATTCTCAATATCATCATGATCGACATCTATCTCTTTCTTGAGAAGATCTAAACGCCTATATAGGAAGAATGCCCAAGGAATTTCGATCTCCAAAGCGCATTTGATGAAACTTATTTTGAGATTTTAAAAGGACTTCTAATCTTTTTTACTTTTTAGAAAAACAATATAAAATAAAAATTAAATCTGAAAACTGGAATACATTTTTCGCAACATAAATATATTTTCCTACGGTCACCGCTAATATGACCACAGTAGCACGAACTACCACGCGACCCGCTTATTTTCAGCCCTCCCCTCAGTCGATGCCCTCTGGGATTTCAACCGGATTTCTGATCGTTTTCTCGTTTCGCCACTCTTGGTGCCTGCACGTTCCCGGAGCCGAATCTCTATTGTACGAGTAATCATGGGTTCAGGTAGGGTTTATATTGCAGTTTCTCTCAAATATGCACGATTATGTATTAGGGTTTTAAGGTCTGTTTTCTCTCGTGGATTTTTTTTCATCTTCTGTATATTTTGGTATGTTTGAGCGAAAGCAAGCTTACGTTGATTACCGCAGATGCTGATATGGAGGATTATGGCTTCGAGTATTCAGATGAGGAGCCTGAGGAACAGGATGTAGACATCGAGAATCAATATTACAACTCCAAAGGTATTTTTCATTATTTTTACTTGTGTAATTTAATGGAAATTCTTGAAAGATAAAAGTCTGGGTGATATCCATTATTTGAAATATTTATTAGGCATTAAAGGGTTTATAGTAGAGAATTAGAGATTCTATCCACGGAGAAAATTTCGTGGGACGAATTTTATTTAGCTGGTGAATTTTGAGGGGACTTATCCTGTCAATTTTGCATGATCGAGTTCTTCCATACGATTTAGATGTACTTTTAAGAGAATTTTACGACTGTGTATGTAATTTTTTTCCCCTTTTGAACCAGTAGCATATATTCGCTCTGATGATTATAAGAAATTTAAGGGTTGGGAGAGACCTAAAGGCTCAAATCCGGGGATTATTACACTTAAAGTATTTATTTATTTAATGGATGGCTTATGACTGATCCCACAGAATCTGTTATTATCACTTTTGAATTCCAGAGTTCTGAATTTTATGTTAACAGGGATGTCCTCTTGGTGGCACGGCTCTCATTCAGAATTTGATTTATTGTGTTTGGGCTTTTTGATTTATGGTAGTAGGACTAATAGTTCCAGACCAGTCTTTTTTATATTTCTTTGTCAATAGGTAGGATTACTTAGGACTAATACATGGTTTACGTAAAACCCTTATTAGCATGGTAGGTTCTAGAATATCAGAATAGCTGGCACAATCTCTTGTCTTTTGTGCACTGTCCTAGTTATAGGCAAGGTGCTTTTGGCGTTTGAGGATTATGAAATGATGAAAATTATATTTTGAAATTGGTTATCTACTTCTGTCGTTTCTCTCTGTTTTTGTTATGGTTAAATCAAGAACAAGAGGGCTTTCTTGCTCCTTGACCGCTTGAGTTTACCACTGTTCCAGCAATTTCTCTCTGTCAGTGAACTTGATACTTGGATTTCCTCTCTTGGGTATTTTGGTTCATAATAGAATCCTCTTCAAGAGATACGATCTGAGACACCAAAAATTTGTTTCCAAAAGTGTCAAATACAATCATAGTGAGTTTTAGATTTATTTTCATTGTAAGTTTGCAGGTAAATTATGGTTTATGAAGTGTGGTTGGATTTCTTGATACATAACATCCTTCAGTTTTTGAAGGCTGGGTACCTTGTGAGTTGTGACTATAACACAATGCGAGAATATGGCCTAAATTGGCTTGGTTGGAGTGTGGGTACATTAAGCCTGTTTGAGGCTTACATCTATGAAAAGAAGGAACGCCTGAATTGACATAGAGATTGAGGCAATGAGGAACACGTGTATCAAGGCATTTCTGAACCTTGTTTATTTTGTTTTCCATTCTTACCTAGTTTAATGGGTTTTATCTTTTCTTTTGTTTAATGTATTTATTGATGTTTCATAGTTTTTTTTTTGCATTACAGCCATTTACAGCCATTATAAGTGATGTTATTCCTTGAGTAGAAGATAAGCTATACATGAAATATGATTTCAACTGTATATGCTAATAGCTACCATCTGGGCTTTTACTCTTCTCTTTCTCTCCTCTCTCATGCTAGATGTTGGTAGCTGCATCATTTGTTGTATGTTTTACTAATGTGCCCCCCTCCCGAACCCCCAAATCTGGAAACAAAAAAGGTTTGGTTGAAACAGATCCAGAAGGAGCACTTGAAGGCTTTGCTGAAGTGGTTCGCATGGAACCTGAGAAGGCAGAGTGGTGAGTTCTCTAGAATTTTGATACTTATTGTGAACAGGATAAAAAAATCCTATTTTTATGGGATTTGGTTAAACTTTCAAGTTTCAAGAATGTTGGTCTTCTCCAAATGTTTTGAATATATGGCTTTCACTATGGTTTCTACTTTGTAGAGGGTCAACGTATACAACCTTGATGGGGTCCTGGGATGCTCCACTCCCTTTCATTTTAGATTAAATCATCCCATTCCTGTCTAAATTGCACAGCTGAACTAAAGAATGACTTTTGACTCAGGAATTTACATCTCATTTTCTGTCAAATGCCATCCCATTTGAGAAGGAACGAATGCTTCTTTTCCAAGTATAAACTTTAAACTAAGAAATAGGGATGCAGCCGCCTAACTATGATCGAGTCCTGAGTCAAGAAGGGGGCAAGTAGAAAAGGAACAGAATGCTCTGGTCCAAGTGTAACCATATCAAACTTAGAATTAGCTCATCTTATGTTTGTAACTACCCTTCCAGACTTCCGAATGATTTAATTACCTTGAATTTTGTTTTGTGTGAAATGTTAATGCAAATGTAAATGGTTCTTGTTGTAGGGGATTCAAAGCACTAAAGCAAACTGTCAAACTCTATTATCGTTTAGTGAAGTACACAGAAATGATGGACGCTTACAGGGAGATGTTAACATACATCAAATCAGCAGTGACGCGAAATTACAGTGAGAAATGCATTAATAATATTATGGATTTTGTTTCTGGGTCAGCTAGTCAGAACTTTGGCCTTTTGAAAGAATTTTATCAGACTACTCTAAAGGCCCTGGAGGAAGCAAAGAATGAGGTTAGAAGTCTATCCTTTTTTTTTTCTTTTCCTCTTTCAATCATAACTCCCCTTTTAGGTTGAGATGTGATCGAGTGCCCCTGGTCATTCAGAGACTTTGGTTCAAAACGAATCTTAAGCTATGCAAGATTTGGTTTGATATGGGTGAATATGGGCGAATGAATAAGGTATCTTTTCTCTACACATTCTGTGTCCCATTTTAATGCAATTATGTGGATTTCTCATCACTTATGGATGTATATCATGCACAATTAGATTCTAAAGGAACTCCATAAATCTTGTCAAAGAGAAGACGGCACTGATGACCAAAAGAAAGGAAGTCAACTTCTGGAGGTTTATGCAATTGAGATTCAGATGTACACGGAAACTAAAAACAACAAAAAGCTCAAGGTATTTCCTGTATTTACAATACATCGGGGATTTCCTTTATATGTGTGGTTGCTTTATATCTTCAATTATTTTTTACTGTTGGTAGTTTATCATATGCTACATTATGCATTTTTAACTGGCTTTATTTTACCAATTTGTCAAAACGATTGAGCTGCATTTGACATATAATGGATTTCTTGCAGCAATTATACCTACAGGCACTTGCAATTAAGTCAGCAATACCCCATCCAAGGATAATGGGAATAATTCGAGAATGTGGTGGGAAGATGCATATGGCAGAGCGTCAGTGGGCTGAAGCTGCAACAGATTTTTTTGAAGCCTTTAAGAATTATGATGAAGCTGGAAATCAACGGCGCATACAATGCTTGAAGTATGTTTATTGTATCTCGTATCTTGTTTTTCTTAGAACTTTTACTTTAGCTCATAGTCTTATACCCACCTCAGTTGCATTTTCAATTGGCAAAAATATCATTACATCATTGCATATGGTGTAACCAGAATGGCTTTTTGGAAAAGAAAATATAGCAGTAGGTTGTGGTTCGGCAGTTCGCTAAGGCTGGAGGAAATTGGGGTGATAAATTAGAATTAAATGGAGCAGTTTTCCAGAAGAATAAGGGAAGGAACATTCTTTGGACAAAGTCTGATGCATGCTGTATATAAAAATTTGTAATGTGAGCGTGCCCGCTCTTCATAAAGTCTGACTGTTGAAGCCTTGTATTCTGAAGTTTTTATTGATTTGCAAGGTCTTGTTATTCACCATTGCTAGAGATCACGCACTGGTGGATTGAGATAGAAATCTAGTATGTTGATGTATTAATGTATTTTCTTTCCTCTAAATCTGTGTAAGCATGTTTAATCATGTTCTTCAATGATCTCACGACCCAGAATGTCTCAATTCACAGGTATCTGGTTCTTGCCAATATGCTAATGGAATCTGAAGTTAATCCATTTGATGGTCAAGAAGCCAAGCCGTAAGTCTTTACTAGCTCATAAAATCAGCATTTTTTTTCCATCCCTCTATCTAATTGTTCCACTGCAGATACAAAAATGATCCTGAGATTTTGGCAATGACAAATCTTATAGCAGCATATCAACGTAATGAGATTTTGGAGTTTGAAAAAATTCTGAAGGTACTCTAAACTTACTGATATCACTAGCATTTTTCTTTCGTCACTCCCCATTTGCATTCTTCTGTAAATTTATTTATTTTTTGATATACCATCTGGTTATCGGTGGGTATTCCAGAGTAACCGCAGGACAATAATGGATGATCCGTTCATCAGAAATTATATTGAAGATCTGTTGAAAAATGTCAGAACCCAGGTGCTGCTTAAGCTTATCAAACCTTACACTAGAATCCGGATTCCTTTCATATCAAAGGTGAATGAAACTTTTATTAATCTTTTTTTTAATGCAAAAAAAAAAAGAGGCTACGAAGGAAAGGTAGATGGTTTATTCGTTTGTTTAACTTGGTGACAAATATTTTCTTTGTATGTGCTTGCTAAATTCGGTTTGTATTCAGGAACTCAATGTGCCAGAAAAAGATGTTGAGCAGTTGTTGGTTTCATTGATTTTGGACAATCGCATTGATGGCCACATTGATCAAGTGAACAGGCTTTTAGAACGCGGTGACAGGTTTGCATTTCTTGTCTTTTCATGTTTGCATCCTTTTTCACTCCTTCGTTGCAGCTGAACAATTATATATTGTTGTAATACATTTAGTATATTGCTCATACCATAATTGTTGACGTAAAATGTCGTGCAGGTCAAAGGGAATGAAAAAGTATACTGCCATAGATAAATGGAACACCCAGCTAAGGTCTCTTTATCAAACGGTCAGCAATCGCGTATGAAATCGTTGGCCTGAAACATGGTTTTCCTCTCAGAGTGCCAATACGATGGTGCTTTTTGCCCTAGCATGGCCACAACATAGTATAAACTGCAAAGTAGATGGGCTTAGTTTTTTACGCATCAGAGAATGTCAGCGCGAAAATATCTAGTTCATCGAATTATAAGATGTTTTGAAGACAAGTTTTGAGGGGTATAAATATTGTTCGGAACGCAACCGAATTTTAGTACTGCAAAATTCAAGACTCGTTGATAGCACAGATGGAAAACATTGCTTCCTAATTTTCTTTTTGTTTGTCTTTTGCTGCAGTTTTGGTCGATGTATTGAGGTGGTTGTCAAGGTGAAAATGGTCGTGTTGAGTTTGATGATTTCACCATTGCCTTTTGAGATCTCGAGCTCTTTACAGGGTGAATTCAAATCCTCAACGAATCACTACCATATCCATTGAGATGCACCTTCTGTCTCTAATGTTTAGCATGCGGACCTTATTTTTTGTGTTCAATTCTTGTACTTTTTAAAGAGGACATCAAATTACTTAAGAACTAGATCAAACTGTGACAAGGTATAAATCCGAGTATGCATCAAGTAAACAAGTAACTCGAGTAAAAATTCACAAGCTAAGAACAAAACAAGCATTTCGAGTAAAAGTTCACAAGCTAAGAACACAATTACGCTTGATGACTCAACCATAAAAGCAGCAAGGTACCAGAAGTTTAAAAAATAAAACAATAATTCCAAAAATATCATCTAAACCAACAATTGTAGACCAATGCATGAAATATTATAAGGTGGGGTTGTATTGGTCACTTTTGGGTAGAAGATAATCTTCTTTTTTCATTAGCACCAGAAATGTTTGAGATAGACATGTACAATCTTTATTGTACGTATACTCATTAAAAAAATCGCATTAAGATCCCCTATATGTATACATAAATACATATATACATAGTTCGTTCATATATATATATTGAAATATTGAAATTACTTGTAGTAGCAATATGATTATACTAATATAATCAAAGAAAATAAAGAGTTTTTCAAAGAATTTTCTGGAAGAACTTCCTTAACTTTTTTATTTGAAATAGAGATTACATAACGTAGGTTGATATTCCATACCTAACATATATATAGATGTTTCGCATGAATAGACATATCTACGTGTTCGTTAGGTTTGCGTGCTTTTAGTGATATTTATTTCATTTTTTAAACATATCTATATAACGATGAATATCACAATCCTAAATAATACACTCAATACTTTTATAAAAAAAATAATAATAATACACTCAATACGTATTAAATAATCTACGGAATAATCAAAATTTGAATAAGATCAATTATTATCACACAAGTCAAAATTAAGGATATTCCCACTAACTAAATTTGGCAAGTAATTATTAGCACATTTTTAGGGTTCCTAATTAATTAATTATACGTTAATATACTCTAAAGGAGCATTAAAAAAAAGCTAAAAATCGTCATAAAAGTAGGTTGTTTATTTATTTATTTTTGTCTAGAGGGACTTTATTTTCTTTCTTACCAAACAAAGAAAGAAAGAAAACTAAAATGGTGATGACGGTGTGCAATTAATATGAGATGACCATTGATCAAACACATCCACACAGAAGAGGAAACACAAATGGCTTGGTTACTTTCTGTATTAATGAAGGGAATGGGGTCATCAGCAGAACCACATGGACCAGATTCTCTTCGACTCGAAAAGTCGCACGTAACCTATATGACAACAATGCCGTGAGAGGTGGAAAACGAGGACTGTGTTGGTGCTTTGTAAAATCTGGCAATAAAGACAGTGATATCTGTTGTAGGCCAAGCTTTGTCTTCTTGCAAGAATCGGAGAGAGATCATCATCATAATCACATCCACGGCAAAACATGGTTACTTTCTCTGCCCTTTGCACCAGCTGAAGAACCAGTTCTATCTCTTCTCCAGCGTTTCCTCTTATCTCAGGTTCCCACAAATCTCCAAGTAGGCGAGTATATCCTCTCTTCCTGTTTTTTTTTTTTTTAATGCAATCATTGTTGAGTTATTGAATGTTATTACACATGTATATATGTGTGAAGCCGTTGTTGAATTTGCCTTCAAGCTTTTTATGCATCATGTTGTTTTCGAAATCTCCCTTTCGTAAATTGATTTCAAATTTCGTTTTGCTCGTACTTTTTTTTTTGAAACTCTGAACTGGGTTTTTCTTCTTCTTTCCCGAAACTGGTTGAACTCTGAAATCTACGAGGGTCTCTTTTTTTTTACCTTTTGGTACCATTTCCAGCGAAACTTCATTGAATCTTTTTCTGGGGAGGTTTTAGAGGTTGGTTTCTTCTGATTTGATTGTTTTTTGTGATTCTGAGCTTTTGTTCTGAAAAAGAAATCCTTGTCGCTAGAGAAAAGAGTTTGGGTTTTGAGAAAATATTATCTTGCTAATATTTTAATTAATCAACCATAGAATATGCTCTTACAGTTTGATGAGAAGATTTTTAAATTTCTTGCTTGTATGGTCGACAATTTGGTCTAAATTCCAGTCGGGCTGCGAAATCCTAACTGGTTAATGTTTGCTTTGAGGTCAAATCTCTTTCTCAGTTTTTCTTTCTGTGTTTAATTGGGATTTCTTTTGGAGATCTTGCTATCTCTTTTCTCTTTTAGCCCCAATTGGAATTCTTTCTCTATATTCTTATTTTTGAATGCGGTGTCAAGTTTTTTGCATTCCATAATTGGATGTTCATTGTCCTTTGCTCAGCCAGTTGAATTTTGTGACTGAACTGTAGCCTAGATTTGATTTAGCAAATTGGTTTTCTTTCCATTGTGTTGCAATTCTAGATCTTTCGTGTTTACTGCATCTTGAAATTGCTAAGTTCCTCGTGCTAGCTCGAAATGTGATGTGATGTTAGTTGTAAACATTGCAGCGAGGGTTTTAATAAATTGCAGAGGTACCGACCTCTTTTATCAAAAAAAAAAAAAAAAAAAACATTGCAGTGAATTTATGTGTAAAAGACAGTGATGTTACCTGTTGTAATCAACATTTAGTCCAATAGTTTTCTCTTCTTCCTACATTTTGTTGTTCCTAGCTCAGGCACTTCTTCAGAGTCTAGCATCAAGCATAGAAGTGAAAATTTTAATCTCTACTGTTCTCAGTATTAATTTTAACATCTTTGGTTAATGCATACCTGACAGACTTTCTACCCAGCTTCCTCTATTTGTTTCCCTTCTTGTTTTGAAATTCAAATATTTCTCTGAACCTCAAGCTACTGCAAACAAAAAAAAAAAACAGAAATGGTGGAAATCATTTTGTTCCTGTGTTATGATGTATAGAACAGCATTTGGTAAGACTGTCATGTAATGTCTTTGAAGTTTATAGCAGTAGTCAGAAACCACAACTATGGTTACTTACAGATGGTCCTTATTCCCTCCTCCACTCCTTGTGTTTTGGGGACTTAGAATCTTAGAATTTTATCTCTGTATGGGGTTCAGGCTGTGCACTTATTATTAAATAAATTAGGGCAATCTGCTACTTGTTTCAATTCCTGAAATCGTAAATTGTACGAGAATATATTAGCCTTTTGAAAAAAAAATTCCAATTTAATTATTATACTTTGTGTGGGCTGTCACCATCCTTGTTTATATTTATCAAATCATACATGCTTATAACCTTTTAAAACATGTCTTTTCTTCCATTGCATATCTACTAGGAAGCTTGAAGCATAGTTGCCTAATCTGGAACTTGTGTTTCTATTTGCATTTCAGGAAGATTTTCTTTTGGTAAAACTTGTCCAGCTGCAATAAGAAACTCCAGCTTGTCAACAAAGCATGAGTCAGCCTAAAATTAAGCGCCGCGTGGGCAAATATGAGGTCGGAAGAACAATCGGTGAGGGAACATTTGCAAAAGTGAAGTTTGCACGGAATTCTGAGACGGGGGAACCTGTGGCTATTAAAATTCTTGATAAAGATAAGGTTCTGAAACACAAGATGGCGGAACAGGTGTCGTCATTAGGATCCCTCCTATTTTCAAAACTTTTTTTCCTTGTGCTATACTAGATGAGAATTGTCAGTTGCATCATTGTGTTCCAAAGTGACATTCTAGATGCTGTTTTATTCATTGTCAGCTATCTTTAGCCTTTGAACTCCATTCTCTAAAAGATCTTATCATCGTGAAAATTATGTTTTAACTGTTGGGTAAGCAAGTCATCATTGTGATCATTGTATATTTGTTCTTAGTTGTTTTGTTCATGCTTCTGCAGATCAAGCGAGAAGTTGCAACAATGAAGCTGATAAAGCATCCACATGTTGTTCAATTGCACGAGGTCTCATTCCTTCCCGTTCTCTCATTTCGTCTAAATTTTGATGCAATTGATTGTAGTACCCCTCTCCCTCCTCAAAAAAGAAAAAGAGTGAAGAAAAAACAATGTGCATTTTTTTTTCGGTTGATTGTGATATTTTGAAAATGCCCTGTGAATATTGACTTTGAAGGGTTACTTTGGTTTTTGCTGGTCCGTGCCTGAAGTAATGTTGTTGTTGGAGATCACCTATTTTGACAGTTTTCCCGAAGTTGAGTGCTTGGCAAACTTTTTGTTATTAAGAAGCCTTTTGCAATATGCTTTAGAGCCAAGAGAGAGGTGTTTGGCATCAGCTGGTATATGAGCTTGTTTACCCTCCAGATTGGCATGCCTTGCCTTGCCTTTTACCCTTGTTATGATTTTAGTTCACGAATGAAGAAGATGGTTGGACTGTCTAAAAATATTGGTCAGGGAAGATTTTATTTTATGAATGGGAAATATCACGCTCACTTTTGTTCTCTTTCACAACACCTCTCCCCTCCCTCCCCCACCCCCCCAACTCCCCCCCTACCCTTGTTATGATTTTAGTTCACGAATGAAGAAGATGGTTGGAAAGGAAATGACTGGCTCTAGAAGATTCTACTAGATGTTCATATGTTGCCAAGAATAGGAATTAGTTATCCGTGTTATAATTAATTTTTAGTGGAGCTGAAAGGAATTTGCATATGAGGGAAATACTATGGCCAATGCTAACTTATTGAAATTTGATATGAATGATCTTTAATATATATTTTTCTTCCAGGTGATGGGAAGCAAGACAAAGATATTTATTGTTTTGGACTTCGTTACTGGGGGAGAGCTCTTTGACAAAATTGTAAGCGATGAATTTACAATTAGTCCCATTTTTTGCGTGTTTCAAAATGTAGGGAAAAAAATATTGAATGCCATTAATTTTATTTGTAATGTTTATCACATTATACCCGGGGTTAAGGCTGATTGCATCTTACGCTTCCCTGACTTTGCCTCCTCTGTGGGAGCTTTGTGAGCTGAAGTGATTTATGTTTACCAACTATCAGATTACATAAAAGACTTTCCTACATATGGATGTCAATTTTTTTCACACCATGTTTTGTTTTGTATATGCTGCTCTTTGTTGATTGGTATTACAATCTGTAGTAGCTCGAAATACTAGTCCCACACTTGCAGTTTTGTTCAAAACAAGGCAGGAGATATTTCTTGATATGATTGTTTCAATCTTGAAGGTAAACCATGGGCGGATGAGAGAAGAGGAAGCTAGGAGATATTTCCAGCAGCTTATAAATGCAGTTGATTATTGCCATAGCAGGGGTGTCTATCACAGAGACCTGAAGGTGACACATATATGATCATTTAGTCGTTTTTTTTTTCTTTTTTTTTTCTTTCTTTTGTAAGTTGGGGATTAGGGAGTGGATGACTATTTTCATGTTTGTCAGAGTACGTAATTATCTTAGTGTTCTTTTTCTTGTGTGTCAGCCAGAAAATCTGCTGTTGGATGCTTACGGAAACCTAAAAGTTTCAGATTTTGGATTGAGTGCACTTTCCCAGCAAGTCAGGGTAATCTCAATATGAAAACATCTGAAATTGCTGACATGCTTTCTCATTATTCATTCTTGTCAATTATCTTCATGTGCTTTGAAGTACATAAGTGTGAAGGCTAAAAGGCAAGATAAACTCTAGCTATAGTAAAGTGTAGCAAAGGAGTTGTACTTAAAAGAGCATTTTTCTATGAAATTATGGTGTTACATTCTCCCTTTGGAAAAGGAAAAATACGATGAGCATTTTGACACAGTAGAATGTTTTAGTGGCCTCTTCTAATGAGTTTCGATGGAAAAGCATCCCTTCTGGACTGTAGTAGAAGAATTAGCTCAAGTAAAATCATAACTGACAGGATGGCCCTTGAAGATGTAAACCTTTGCACATTTGGAATAATTGGTGGAGATTTGCTGCTTCCAATCAATTTATGGCGAAGTTAATTATTTTCTGCAGACAAATTGGGAAACTGAAGAAGAGTTGTTTCACTTAGTGTTACACCTGGGACAGCATTGAAAGCTTGCCTTTCCTTGTGTTAGTCTTGCTGGGTTCTATATATGACAGTTGTGAGGATGAAATACCCGCTAGGACTATTGAGAAAACGAACCAGGAAATAAAAGTAGACATGCAAACCAAGAGTTCAAAAAAGAAGAGAAGGGAACATTAAACTTCATTTAGGTAGCTGCTTCGATTAATTTGTTTGACGGCCTCTGTGACTCTGTTTAAGTATATTTATGATAAAAAATCAAGAACATTTCAAAATAATAAAAATCAAGTCTCTCACTTAGTAGTTATGGCATATGAAAATATACTTTTTCAACATTTTATGCGCCTATGCTATTATAATAATAGTTTTTTTCATTTCCTAATTTTGGTTCCTGGATTGTTTTCATTCATTTTGTAGGATGATGGTCTGCTTCACACCACCTGTGGCACTCCAAATTATGTTGCTCCTGAGGTGCGGATAATTGTTGTTTCATTCTAAAGTCCTTTGCCCATCTATATGCCACTTCTAAACTTTTGGAGTTTTGGTACTTAAATCTGTTATGTAATTTGTTGTTGTTTAGGTCCTTAATGATAGAGGCTATGATGGGGCAACTGCCGACTTGTGGTCATGTGGAGTGATACTCTTTGTACTGCTTGCAGGGTACTTGCCTTTTGATGATTCTAACCTTATGAACCTATATAAGAAAGTGAGCATTTTACAATGTCGTATTATCACTCTTCTATCATTCTCCTACTTTTGCTTTCTCACACTCGCTTGCACCTTGTCCAGATTTCAGCTGCAGAATTCACTAGCCCTCCTTGGCTTTCTTTCAGTGTCATGAAATTAATCACTCGCATTTTGGATCCCAACCCTATGACGGTAAGCCACAGTGTCATAACATTCTCTTTTTTTAACCTAATCATTGTGATTGCAAAAATTGAAGCCCAAAATATGTTTACAAAGCTTTAATGTGCGTGTTGCTACATACGGTGGCAAGTGTCACATCATTATATCATCATTCATATTGATTCTCGGTCGCAGATGTGGAATGTTTTCTCTTATCACTTTGCTTCTGGACACATAGGACCCCAGGCAATTATCATTCAGTATTTATATTTTATACAAGAGTGCAGGTGAGTTGTAAAGTGCATCTGAGTATAAACCATGTCAAACCTGTTTAATGGGAGCCCGCCAACCTAAATCTAGACGGTCGAAAAATCTAAAACGTGATTCATAAAAGCATTGAGTGATGTATATGAAGTTGTATGATTTTCATGTTCAACCAATCCTAAGGAGTTTGTTTGGCATAGTCGCATAGATGAAGAATGGTGTCTTCTTCCAACTGTGTTTTGGCCAATTGTTAGAACTTAGAACTTAGAAATGCAATCCAAGAAGTCATGATGCAATAATTAAAATGCATAGTTTTCCTGGTTTCATGACGATCGGTGAATACTTATTCTGTTTCATTTGTTTGTCTAACCAACTGTTGGTCTAACCAACTGTTGTCTCCCATTGCATGTACATTAAGCAATGATTTTCCTTCATTACAAACCTGCTAAAGCATATACTACTCATTTGAGATTTTCTCATGTATATTGGACTTTAAATATAACCATTAATGCTTTTCTTACCTTTGGAGCTCATATTATTCTGCACCTCTTACTTATTTGTGTGGTTCCCCTTTTTTGAATTACTGGCTACTGCGCTCTTTATGGCAGCGAATAACCATTCCTGAAATTTTAGAAGATGAATGGTTCAAGAAAGGTTATAAACCACCAGTCTTTGTAGAAAAAGAAGATACAAATTTGGATGATGTTGAAGCTGTCTTCAAGGATTCAGAAGTGAGTAGATGATTTTGTAATCGCACGATTTCATGCTTATAATTTGACTAATGTCTGGTGGAGTGTTTTCTCTTAATGCATTGTTGCTTGACATTGCTACAGGAACACCATGTCACGGAGAAGAAAGAGGAACAGCCTACAGCTATGAATGCGTTTGAGCTAATTTCTATGTCTAAAGGTCTAAACCTTGGAAATCTATTTGATGATCAGGTGCGCATGTTTATAAATTTTCATGAGCCTCATCCTCCATCCTTTGTAGTTTTCATCTACCGGTAATCCGGTATGAACTGCTAATCTTGCGTTCTGTGATGATCTGTTTGTTTTCTGATACTAATGAAACTGTCAGCAGTATCTAAAAACATCAGTCCTTGGCACCTTGCATCAGTGGTTCAGAATATTATGCTATTATGCTGTCGTAGTGTTGCCTGTCCTTAGGATTATAGGTCCGGTACCTTCTTTTTCTTTATTCCTTGTTTCCTTCCCTTCCCTTTGTTGTGTTTGTCATTATGAGCCTCTAGAAATGCGAAGTCAATTTGCAAAAGTTACAGAAACATTTAGTTTGAGAACACATCAAAGGGATTGATGACTAGTTAAGAGAATAAACTGATTCAAAGTGGTTCACTGCAGTTTTAAGGTATAAATTTGATGTCAGAGCTGAAATGCATGTACGCCTTCATGTTGCACTTCGAATTGAACACTAGAGATATATTATTTTATTTGGAGCCTCTAATAAGAATTTAGTGGCTTCATCAGTTCATTAGACCTTCCCAACGTAATTCCGGCTTTCTGATTCTGCCTACACTTCTTTCTTTTAATACGTCATTTGGATTTTGTAATCCTATTAATATTTCAAGCCTAACAATAATGGTCACACGTTCAAAATTCCGAGAAACAGCCTCTCAACCATGCAGGGATCGGAGTGATCGCATCTTATGCACCCGATTCCGCCTCCACTGCTGAAGCCTTGTGCACAAGTGTTTGTTACCTTTTCACTAATATTTCAGTCTTGTTTTGTTTTTGGTAAATATTCGTTCGTTATGCGTGGGCACTGCAGGATTTCAAGAGAGAAACAAGGTTCACTTCTAAATGCCCAGCCAATGAGATAATCAATAAGATCGAGGAAGCAGCGAAGCCCCTTGGTTTTGATGTTCACAAAAGAAATTACAAGGTGGGAATATTCCCATTCCACTTTTGTTTCATTCAGCAGTTACAGAAACAAGGCTCGAGGTAATGTTTAGGTTTTGCTGTAAAATTTATGAGTTTCTTCTCATTATGCTTTTCAGATGAGGCTTGAAAACATGAAAGCTGGGAGAAAGGGAAACCTTAATATTGCGACAGAGGTACGGCACAATGAATTTCATATTTTGGTTAGAGGTCTCAGATATTGTCTGCTATTTTTAACTTTCTATTGGTATCGTAATCAGATATTTCAAGTAGCTCCTTCCCTTCATATGGTTGAAGTGAGAAAAGCAAAAGGCGACACTTTGGAGTTCCATAAGGTACCTTATATATTGTTTCTGCTTTGTTTGCTCATTAGTTATTTTTCAGCTCTCCCGCTCATCGGAAGAGATTTATAGCATGCCAACATTGATGATAAGTTGAATACTGGCAATGTTCTTTACTGGTTAATACTCTTAAGGTTATTATGATAAGTTAAAAAGATGTAAAAAGTATAAATTTTTGTTTCCATTGAATTTGTTGGATTATGTATGCACTACTGCAACATAACTCTAGTTACATATTTTAATTTTGCTGCTGTTGAATGTGTTTTTGCAGTTCTATAAAAACCTTTCGACGTCCCTTGACAACGTTGTTTGGAAAACTGAGGAGGACATGCAAGAAGCAAAGTGAAAACACTGTCAATTTTGACGTGTGATTGGCTGGATCTTCTGGTTTCTACGTTGCCCCCGCCGTTTTCCATTGAGTTTCATATGTTCGTTCATTTTTTTGTATCAACTTATCTAGCCACCTTTTTTGTGTTCTGTTCTTCCTTCTTATTGGATTCTACTTGCCTTGTGGAACTAATGAACATGTGGTCCAATGATAGAGTTGTTGTGTCTAAACACAGACTTCACAGGTTCACTTTCTGTAATTGTTTTCCGTGTTACTGTGCTGAAGAGCTTGTAATTTTTCACTTCTAAAGTAAATGTCAATTGCGAAGAAAAAGAAACTCTTATTTTCCTTGATTTTCTTCCAATGTGATTTGTTCTCGGTGAACACTGAGTATAAGGTGAACACTGAGTATAAGTTGGTGTACATAAGTTTGTACAGAAATTAATGTCTGAATATATTTTAGAGTATATCTGACATGGAATAAGTTTCCTAGACCTTCTACCAAATAAAAATTAAATTGAGGATTTCTTGTCTAGCGTACTTTTGAAAGGCCTGTGGTTATTGGGTTTGTTTGCAGAACCAAAAATAACCCCAACTTGAGGCCCATTAGTCTATGGTCGTAGACTCCTACTTCAGACATCCAAAACAAACGTAGAAGGTATCAGCCCAAACAATAAGGCCTATAGTTGGCTCAACTGGAGGCCCATCAGTAGGAAGCCCAAGGCCCATTTATTTTCACCTTTGTTTGTAAATAAGTTACAAAAATATGCCCAAACAAACACTGCAGTATAAAAAATAAAAATAAAAAACTTCCAAACGAGGAAGAAATCAATTTGTTCCTCTCGGGGAGTGGATCTACTGCAGCTAGACTCATTGAAATCATTCAACTTATATACAGTAGTTCAGTATAGCATCTCTTAGTTTGATGTCTGGTTATGCTTATGGAACAGGAACACCTGTTGGGATTGAGAAGTTTGAATTTCACTTTCTCTTTCTAGTTTCAGGTGTTTTCATGCTTGAGAACGCAGTGAGAGTTCTGAATTTGAGTATAACAATTAGATCATGGTACTGTTTCTCTATTTTCTTCTTTGCTGCGATCGTCTGACTTTTCGGTTTTTATTTAGATCATGTATTTGTTCTCAGAATTTCTTGATCGGAGCTTTCAAGCCACCATGTAGCGTTTCAATCACCCTCGCAGACGCAAGAACTCGTAAGCAGGTGCTGTTTGATTATTTGTAGAAATTTCAATTGAATAGATTATAGATCGTCTCCCACTCTTGCGATGTGGATGTGTGTGTATTCTTATTAGTTATGTATTTGTTCTTGTAGGTTCCTTTGAAGAAGGACAATGGTCAAACGATTATGGTTCCTCTTTTCCAAAGTCAAGAAAACATCATTGGAGAGGTCTATTGTGATTTTTTCTTTTAAGACCGGAGCTGTTTTTGTTTGATTCTTGGAATTGCAATTGCGATAAGAACGGATAGTTTACTCTTTGTATTTGGATGTGGCGCTCAGGTTGTTATAGAGCCAACACAAGGGAAAAAATTGGAACATAATGGTGTTAAGATTGAATTACTTGGTCAGATAGGTGTGTTTCTTTCTACTTTAACTTTCATTTCTAAGTTTCGTGATATTTCATATTTGGAACTTCATGTTTACCGAAGACTGTTTATCTTTTGATCTTTGATCTCAATTGAACATATCTCACGAATCTGGTCTCAGTTATCTTTGATCTCACTTGAGAAGACTGCCTGAAACTTTTACTGCTTTCAGTAGTTAAAATAACCAAGACTGAAAGTACTGGATTTAATTTATTTTTTTTAAAATGCATGAATTGTTGCTATTTTCTGATTTAATCCAAACCTCTATATTGTGTTGTTAAGACCTACTTACTGTCTCTGAGTTCACAAAAGTAACCTTCTTATGATGTGTTCTTTTTCATATTAGAAATTTTCTAGTGTTTTATTTTTCAGCCTGGTTCGTTTTTTGTTCGAGTGTTCTTTCACTTTACCCCTTATTTCCTTTTTGAGGGTTGATTGCTGAGCTTTTCGGTCCATGTTTCCTCTAATGCATGATTTTGTGGTGATGCCATAACAGTTGTCCTTGTTTCTTTGCAGAATTGTTCTTTGATAGAGGAAACTTTTATGATTTTACTTCTCTTGGTGAGTTGAACCCCTCGCACTAGACCCAATAGTTCATAAATTTCCTGTATATATGTGGTTGTCATTTTCATTGAGATTCATTGGTGGTTCTGTTATGAACTTTAGCTTTATCCTTTTAATTCAGTAGCAGTTGTTTCTCCATCTAAGGTATTTTTCTTCTTTCTGATTTTGAGATGGGCTCTAATTTGCTCATTTTTTGTGCAGTTCGTGAACTTGAGGTCCCTGGAGAATTATATGACAGAAAATCTTATCCCTTTGAATTCTCTACTGTGGAGATGCCTTATGAGTCATACAACGGCATAAATGTGAGGCTTAGGTGGGTATCTGTTTAAATGTCAAGTGTCGTGCTTATATAACTTGAAATTGTCAAATTTTGGCTCGCTCTCTTTTTTCTTTTCATTTTTTCCAGTTTTCTATATGATATCCTTGAGCTTGATATATGATTTATATATCCTCTTATTTGTGCCTATGCTATATTTTAGTCTGCATGGGTTTAAATAATTTTTCCTATCTTATCTTTGTTGATACTCTCTCTTACGATTTTTTTTCCTAGTGTTCCCCTATCCCCTTTGATGCATTTGAAAGAATTTGCATGTTTGGGCTTGTATCAAGCAATGAAATGAATTGTCAAATTTGCTTTATCGATCATGATTTTTGTAATTCGGGCATTCTAGATTGTTTTTCTTGAGAAAATTTCAAGATATTTTCTTATCTTTTGTTGAGGAGAATTCCTTTCAAATTCATGTTCTTTACTTCTAGTCATGTGGTTCCCTTTTCTCGTTAATCCAGTGACTGGAGAAGTATGAATCTGTGTATCTAACTCCCCTATTCTTAGGAGAGAGGAGTATCGTCTTCTAACATTGTGCGAATTTCTTTAATGGATGAATAGCATTGAAGTGGAAACTTTTTG
The DNA here is from genome assembly GCA_963580455.1 of Euonymus europaeus. NCBI lineage: Eukaryota > Viridiplantae > Streptophyta > Magnoliopsida > Celastrales > Celastraceae > Euonymus > Euonymus europaeus. Next base: position 21,362,251 of record OY756967.1, read on the forward strand.
CCTCTAATTTTGAGATTGGAAAGTTGAATCAATTATAAAAGTATCTCAAGAGAGAGCTGATTGCGAAGATTTTTCATGTGACTTACAGGTATATTTTGAAAGTGGCCGTCAGTAGGAATATTGTCAGCAACATTGTGGAGCACCAGGATTTTGTGGTAATTTGTTCTCATATATGTAATTGGGTGCTGAATTTCCCTGTCACCGTGTATCAATTGGCAAATAGTTGGTGTGTTTGATTTGTTTTTTATCTATTTGGTGAATTATCTTAGTGTAAGACTCGGAACTCGAGTAATTTGGAAGTGATACTGTCTACTTCTTGTTTGGTGAGAGAAGAGAGGGAGGGTAGGGAGTAGTTTGTCAGAATGGAGTTCTTACCAAATGTTTTTAATGTAACGACCCATAATGAATATTCATCTCTAGAGTTTATTATTCATTTCATCCTGTTCTCCAAATTAAACGGGAGATTGGGGATGAGTTGCGGTGTTCTTATTAAGTATTCATATTTGGCAGTGTACATGTCATTTTATATTTGTTACTTCTGGATGTAGAACCCAGTTAGCTCTTTTACTTTCAACAAACACTCAAAGACAGAGGAAAAGTGCTATTTTTTCATCATTTCATCAATAAAGTTGATTATGTCAAAATAAAGTATTGCAAATCAGCTTCAGCTCATAATCATTAAGTCTATTTTCATGATGACCTCATGAGATAGATTCTTTTCATTGTACCGCTGACTCAGTAAATTATTCTTCTTTTCTCTTTTCAAGACTTACTAAGTCCATTTTTCGGCCTTTTCCTTTATTTTTTTTATTTCTTTAAATTTCCATTATGCCTATGAACCAGGTTCGCAACTATACTCCTCCTCCGTCAATCAACAATAGCGTTAAGGTTAGCAAATTATTCTTATTTGCTCAATTTTTCACAGATTTTTTACATTGATATCTACTTGCAATTTTAATGATTATTTTCCTGATATTTGCGATGTTTAGTGGTTGCGGTCTTCTGTGGTTTTTACCATTTGTTTTGGTTTATAGGAGAACTCCATGCTGAACCAAACCTGACCTGTTGGGTGCATTGGTTTTCATACTGTACTTTTGTTCTGTTCGCTAATACATTGACCAGATATTTCAATGGTTATACTCATACCCATAAAATGTATATATAAATGTAGAAGGAGATCAATTTGGTTTAAATAGATATACTGGTCTGGTACTCCAGCCAAACTGATGTAAAACCAAGACAATAAATGGACCACAGTAAACTGACAGGGTCAGTTTGATGAGGAGCCATTGTGCTCAATAAACATGGCTTATACATTCCTTCTTGTTCATGCGTGCGATTTGCCGTGATTGGTACACAGAATACGCATCACCACATAACTGATTTAGTGCTTGATAATGCATCATATTTATGAGTAGGATTTCACATATTTATTTCAGATGTTTCCTTTGTGATTTTATGCTTGATAATTTTTGTGTATGTCATAAGAAATCTATGTCTCAAGTATATATTTATCCTGCATGGTTATATCGATGCCTTATGTAGATGGAAGTTGGAATTGAGGACTGCCTACACATTGAGTTCGAATACAGTAAAAGCAAGTAAGTACACATGAAGCTCTTGCTAAATGGGCGAAATATTATCCAGCATATCTGCCAGAGAGTGTCGGGGGATATTAATTTATAGGATTCATTTGTCAATGCATTGATGGTGAACATATTCAGGTATCATTTGAAGGATGTCATCATTGGCAAAATATATTTCCTTCTGGTGAGAATAAAGATAAAAAATATGGAGCTTGAGATCAGGCGTCGAGAGTCAACAGGATCTGGACCTAATACATATGTGGAGACAGAGACCCTTGCAAAATATGAATTGATGGATGGTGCTCCTGTACGAGGTATGAGATTTTCATAAAGCTGCATAATCTATTGTGATATGCCATGTGGTATCATTTGAAGGATGGCATCATTTTTGTATTGATAGTTGTAGAGAATCGAAGTCATTGAAAATTTGATGTGATTGCAACTTGGCATCTAAAACTGATTTATGCTAGCATTAGATTTTTCTACTGAATTTTTTCCTGACCTTTTCCAATAACTGAAAATGCAACTGATTTGTACCTGATCTTTCCAGACTGAACTTTCTCAATGGTTGGTGAACTTTTTAGTAGCCCGGTGTCATGATGTTCTTATTTTTTCCAATACCATATAGTAATTCATGCTTTGATGGTCAGATCTCGTGCATTTAGAAACGTCGATTCCCTTACATACTTTCCTACCAGAACAGTCCATTTTTTATGGGATGTCTCCGAAGGGACAGAACCGTCCATATGTGTGTGTAGTGCTGTGTGATATGTGGGAAGTTCTACAATGACTGATTTGCCCAGATAATTTCATGAGTTCATGTAGATTCTCATGATAGATTATCCTGAAAAGTATTGACATTCTTGCAACTGTTGATTCTGTCTCAGGAGAATCAATTCCAATCAGACTATTCCTAAGTCCGTATGAACTCACTCCGACATATCGCAACATCAATAACAAATTTAGTGTGAAATATTTTTTGAATCTCGTTCTAGTTGACGAAGAGGATCGGCGATACTTTAAGCAGCAAGAAATCACAGTTTATCGGGCCCTTGAAACTTCTTGATTGTTTATAATGCTTGAAGAACCTCAACATGTTAGAAAGAGAATAGAAAGAAAAGTACCTGTCGAACCATTAGAGCGGAGCGGTGGAGCCTATTGTTTAAATCTTTGGTAAGTGGATGCTGCGAATGCCTTGATTTTTGCTCGCACTTCACAAGACTTGAATGTTTGTGCTTGGTTAGGATGTTTGCATTTCAAAGTTCGTCTTTTGTGTGCTTGATTTACGAGGTTCTTATTTTATAGATTTGCATGCGGAGCTAAACCTATTACTTTAGTTTAATAGCGATGTGTACTGTTAATCTCACATAACCTTATTTTAGTTTTATATGAATGAATTAATGAATTGATGTTAGTACCTCCTGAAATAGCTATACAGGGGATTCGAGCTATACCGGGTATCTGGATAGTCCATTGGTGTCATTCGGGTCGGCCAAATTGTGTTTGGTTGGACAATTACGCGGTAGTATTAAAATAATTTGCATGAGTTTGTTTTCTTCTATACATCCGACTAAAGATGACTCATGCAGTCATGCGGTGTGGAAAAGGGAAGGTAATTTGGTAAATAAATTAATGATGGAAAAAAAAAGGGATTATTAACCAGCTCCAGCACTCAGCCCCTCCCGAAAAGAGTTAAGATGGGCCCCATCCCCTAGGCCTTGGCATCGGGCCTATTGACTTCGTTGACTTATTATTTTTGTTCGTAATGTAGGTTTACTTTATTTTTGGTAAGACCCCATGAACCGATTGAAACTCCAGATTCATACTAGAACCACAATCATTCGATAGAACTTTCAAGCTAAGTCCAGCAATTCTCTGAGTAAGAACCACTGTATCATCACTTATTCAAAGAATAAGAAAAGACATAACAATTAAAAAAAATGCAACACATCCCGTGTGATCAAAATAAACATGAACAGAAGTTTGAAAGCTCAGCCTGTCCCATTAATTTGAAGCCTTGGCCCAATAGACTTGGGCTAATGGATCAGGATCAGATTCAAGCCTGGGCCCGGGTCGTATGGTTCGGGCTTGGGCCGATATACTTGATAATGAGCCCAGTAAGTGATAATGTGAGCAAGTCTTAAGGTGATGTTGTATATAGAATAGAGAGATAATAATAGATGAGGAAAAATTAATGGATCATTTCATTCTCATTTTTAGTTTGTTAATTTTTGGGCCCATTCCCACTACACTCTCTCCTCTTTTTTATTCAATGCAAATTTGGTAGAAATTTATCATTCCACATGAAATCCAACGTTAAAAGATTGTATTGCCCCTTATTTGCATTTGTTAACATGTTTATGTCATATCTTAGATTATGTTAAAATGGATTGCATTATCATAACAAGTATTTGAATTTGGATAAAAATTAATATGTTATAAATTTATTTATTTGTTAATATATGTAATTTAATTAAATTGTTTTAATTTGTTAATTATACTTAATTAGAAATGGTAAAATGAAATTTGTTATACATAAATATAAATGGTATAATATACATTGCACATGTTTTATTCTCATTCCCAATACATCCTTTTATATATCTCAAATGTAAGAATCAAAAATCATTCATTTCATTCTCACTCTCTAAAACTATTTTACATATTAAACGATACCTAAGAGACTAAAAGATAAGAGTAAGAGATGTTACGATTCCTCAATCTTCAGGACAACCACAATGGTGGTTATTTGTTGGGGACAACAATAAACTTCATAAGCATAAAATAGATAGCCAATGATGGAATCATGGCCAGTATAGAGATGGAAATAGCTTTAACAGTGGAAGGTGATGCATGACTAGAAAGATATAAAAGTGAATATTTGCCTGAGTTTTGGGAAACAGGAATTTCCCGATTATTAAATTTCCAAAGGATGCTAGGCAAACTATATATAGAGAGAGAGATGGCAAAAAAAAAAAACAAAAACTGATCATGACATAATCTGCATGGTATTGGATCCATTTAAAATTGGAAAACTCCTATAAGATTAAGAAACAATTTTAATTTTTGTTTAAATCCGTCATGATTTCGGGTTGATATTTGATGTCGTGTTTAGGATACCTATATCGATTAATAAATGGTTAGGATATTCGAACCGAAACTAGACCGAAATCAAACCCAAAATCGCAACCGACGCAACCCACCTTACCCTTAATTACAAGTAAATTCTTAAAATATTAGTAAATATGTTAGAGAAAATATTCAAACTTTACACATGTATACAAACATAAATTTTTTAACCACTAATCCAATAAATAGGTACCCGACGATAAATAGTTTTAGTAATGATAACGATTTTGATATTTTTTAATTGAAAGGGTATTCAATCCATTGTCATCATTACCTTAATAGGATGTATGTATAAAAACAAACAAAGGTAAAGTAGTATAACATTCTTGCCGTTTGATAAGAAGACAAACTCCCCTCTCACATATATAAAAAGACAAATACCCCCTTATTTCATAAGATAAACTTTCTCACGATTTCATAAAAAGACAAACATCTCACATTTGTAAAAAATCAAATTCTTCATATCTAAAATAATATGAATAACTAAACTAATAATTAATAGTATAATTTTAAAAAATTGATAATTTTAAAAAATTGATAATTTTAAAAAATTGATAATTGAAGATAAACTATCATAAATATAAAATAAAATTAATTTTAACAGGGATATAAAGGGAGACATCTATTTTTTCATGAAAGCTGGACGTGTTACTTTACCCAACAAACAAAAATTGTGCAAGGCTTATCCGTCAATGTATTTTTCATAAATATTAAATTTATTATTTAAAAAAAAGGGAAAAAAAAAGTTTTCGTGGTGCTGTTAGCGGATCAGATGCTGCTTGGGGTTTGGGTCGCCCTTTTTCTTTTATAACCGCCAACCTTCCCTTGTATTTTCCAAATTGAGGGCAGTCTGTCTTCAACAGTATTTTTTTTTTTAAAAAAAAAGAGAAGAAAAAGAAATATCGGTTTCATTTCTCTCCTAAAGCTCAACATGGCTGAAAACCTAACGGACGACCAGATCTCCGAGTTCAAGGAAGCCTTCAGCCTCTTCGACAAGGACGGCGATGGTCTGCTCTCTCTCTATTTCCCTTCTTTACTCTGTCCTGGTTGTTGTAATTAGATCTCAATCATTACCCTCTCGATTAAGCTGTCATTCTTTACTTTCTATTTTTGTTTTTCTCTTAATTGATTGTTGTATTTTTATCGATGTGTCTTTATTTGCACAATATCGTTCTTTTGGTTTGATTTGTGTTAGGGTTCTCTGTGATCTGTTCAACCTAGATCGTCGTATGTTGCTGGATGAGCTGCTTAGATTCTTCTGTTGATATGGTTTTTGAGGTGTTCATCGCAGTTGTGTGATCAATTGACTTTGATGATATGGTTTGACCCCATCCAGTTTGTTATGCATCGGATGATTTATTTGGCTGAGGTTTTTCTTTGCGATCACATAGCTATTTTAAGCTGTCTTGGCTGGTATATGATTGATTTTTGTATTTTATTGCAGTCTCTTCTAGGATTAAAATTGTTCGGTTCGGTTTGCTCAGCCATTGTCAGCTGAGTGTAAGAATAACGTTCTATGTATCTTGTTGATTGAGTTTTAGCTACTCCATGCCCAAATTGTTGGAGGCAAAAGTTGTGATGATGACGGAAATTAAGTAATTAACTAGTTTTTACCAGCAGTCATGGGGCGGATCTTCTTCTTTTTTTCCTGATTCGTTAAATTGTCTCTGCTAGTTGCACATTTGAACTGTCATATTTGGTTGTGCGACTTAAGTTCACATATTTCGTGGACTTAAGTTCACATATTTCGTGGAATGTTACGACGTTTCTTATTTTTCCCATTGTGGATGAGCTCTGGTGGTCATGCCCTTCCAGAACAATTTGATCACATTGCATTTTTTGTTCAATTTTGCCATCGTGGAGGATGCATGGTATGTGTTGATGGTGAAGATGAAGGATTTATTCTTGCCTTTTGAGAGAGAGAGAGAGAGAGAGAGAGAGAGAGAGAGAGAGGTTACTCCATTTGTTTGAAATACATGGAAATGATTTTTTTTTTTGATGGATTAGCTGATGGTGCTTGGTTGTCTTATCCAATGTCTCTTGTTACAGATAGTTTGTTGCCATTATGGTTTCATTCCATTTAATGAAAGTATTTCAGGTTGCATCACCACTAAGGAGCTTGGAACTGTGATGAGATCTCTGGGGCAGAACCCAACTGAAGCTGAGCTCCAGGACATGATAAATGAGGTCGATGCTGATGGCAATGGTACAATTGATTTCCCAGAATTCCTCAACCTGATGGCCAGGAAGATGAAGGACACTGATTCTGAGGAGGAGCTCAAGGAAGCTTTTCGGGTTTTTGACAAGGACCAGAATGGCTTTATTTCTGCTGCTGAGCTTCGCCATGTGATGACAAATCTCGGTGAGAAGCTGACAGACGAGGAAGTTGATGAGATGATCCGCGAGGCTGATGTGGATGGTGATGGTCAGATCAACTATGAAGAGTTTGTCAAAGTCATGATGGCCAAGTGAGGACTTCAGACTCTCATTCAACTCTAAAAACAGATATCATTTAAAAAAAGAAAGTCGAAGGGAACAGGGCAGATAAGTTTGATGAGATTTCTATTTGCCATTAGGACATCTTAACTGTTTCTTGCACTCTTACCTGTCGTATCCACTTCTTGTTATGTTTATTGTTTGGTAGCTTGGGTTGATAGTGCCTGCTTTTGTTCTTTTGGTATTCCTTTTTATGCCTGTCGTGAACCTATAACAATTGGCGGTATCTCATTTTTCTTCTTCTTATGGATATCTAATGTTGTTTATAATTATATACAGAATTTCAAGATTACTTCTTTTTAGTTTGTCGTTTTGACGCTACCAATTGTTTCGGGAGAGCTTTGAACTCTGATATAAAGTTTTTTAGAGGAAAAGGTGGTGTGATGCTTTCATTTAGAGGTGCTACAAATAGTCAAATCCTAAATCATTTTACTCAACTTATATCATTTTCCTTCGATTCTACTCTAATCTTTTAGAGTGTGGCTTTCATAGTTGCTTTTGGGAATTGGCTTTGGATTATCTTAATTAATTAATTTATGGTTAAATATAACTCCAGCAACGATACTAATTGGTCTGTTCCGATTTGTTTGGGTTCGCTGTCAGTTGGACGGTAAGCACCGTATGGCACTACCACGGGGGGCTGTGTGGTGGGGAGGTGGTTGATCGTGATCTTGGTATCATTGGATTATTGGAATTACACGGTTAAATTTTTGCAGAATTTTTTTTTCTGGCTACTAAATCCTTCAAAATATTACTCCTCAGATTATTCATTTCTTCGTTTGTGTTGGGAATATAATGGAAAAAGGCATGCTTTTTTTAGTGGGTTTTTTTTGTTTCTTTTCATGTGGTGCAATTTATACCAACTGATTAAGATGAATAAAAGATTGAATATAATCGAAAATGTAGTATTGTTCGATTGTGATCCATAACGCTTAAATAAATCTGTCTGGGAAATGGAAGCTAACAACATGATTTTTCATATAATTATAATAATAATTTATTTCTAATGGCAGACGAAAGGCGGCACAGGGAATGGCAGAGAGGAAGGGAAGAAGCAGCAGCAGTAACGACTCCAAGGATGATCAGAGTAACAGTAAAAAGAAACGACGCAAAAGAGAAGGGGTTAGTAAATGCACGATCCTCTAATTCTCAAATAAGCAGCTCTTTCAGATTTCTGGTAGTTCTAGGTGATCCAGCAGGACCAGCATCCTCTCCCTCAATGGAAATACAGATGGTAATATAATTAGTGATGTACGATAAAATATTTCGATGGAATAAAACTTCGGGAACTGTCACCAAGACAGCCGAGCCTCTCACAGATAAACAAAACATCAAGTCAAAAAAAATCATTACTAAAGGCGGATCAAAAGTTTCATGTTACTAGTTTGGAAAGCAACTGGGTTGTGAAACCCTAGAGTTACAAATTCAATAAGAAAAACCAAGTAACCAAAGGTACAAATTCAACGTCTTGACAAAAATGTCTAGAAAGTTTAGCTTCCCCAACATAAACATAAAGTCGTATGATGGAACATTCGACCTGGGCGACCACGTAGTTCAATACAAGCAAAGGATGTTCATCGTTGCCTCCCACACGATATGAGAGAAGCATGCATGTGCAAGATAAAATCAAAATTCAATGCCTTGAGAAGACAAAAACGAAACTTAGTCCCATTAAAACGAAAGCACAAACATAAAACACTTCAAAAGGTTCCTCAAGTCCGTAAGTATCATGATATATGTTATAGCAAAACTGAAATATTGCCAACAATGAGAACAAACTCATGTACTTTCTTTCTCTGAAGTAAACGGCTGTTTACATTGTATTGAGTGCAGGTTCCAGGAGTTGAATGTTCTGCCATCAAATAATAACATAAGCTGTCAACTCCTGAATTGAACAATGAGCCAAATACTCTGTTGCACAATGCAAAAACAAACTGGATTCAACTTCTGCTCCAATCATGGGACGGCTAAAAATGGCTTGAAAGTCAGCAGCAATCCAACGAATTGGACCGAGTTTAATACGAAGAAAACCATACGATCACCTGCATTTCATTCATATAGTTTGAATTTCAAGGAAAAGCAGAAACGATAGTAAAGAATTACATTTTAATGCGCTATGTGAATAATGAAAGAGAAGGTACAAGACATGCAGTTAGTCGCATGCATTTTCTATTACTCCCATGCATTTGGTTCTTAACCAAAACATCCAATGATGCTACAGTCCAAAAAAGCATTGCAGCTTTTTTCAGCTATGCGAGAGTACGACTGTATATCTTGCCATTCTTCAACCGCACACAGGAGTTATTTGCCTATGTCTTTTTTATCAACCCCATAAATGGCAGTTCATTCTACTAGGTTCGCTGGATTTTCCTTCTCATAGCCATTAAGCTGCAAAGCCTGCAATATACTAATTTACTAGCCAATGCCAGAGATCTTTCTATCACCACACTGCATCAGTCCCCCTCACAGTCCCAAAGGTTTGCTGTCACTCATCCACCTAAATGCAACCCATCATCTCCAGATTAAATCATGTTCCGCCATAGATCTCGAATGCCACTTGTCCAAAATTCATGATTGATGATGCCCTCAATGCCCCTAGAGGCAACCTCCTGATTTGAATGTAAGGAGTCTTTCATGAAAAACCAAAAAACCATCTACCGTACACAATGGGGTCCGAATTCTATTGCCTATAACACACCAAATGAACTTTGAATGCAGAAGTAGAACATTGATGCAAAATAGGAATTGATACAACTGAAAATAATAATCCCACCATCCACTGAGATTGTCTTTTCACCCTCTCTTCTCATGATTTTCTCAATGACCAAAGTTTAATACTACAAAACACGACCCAAATTAGACAAATCTATAGGTGGGAATGAACAAGTTGAGGAATGAAGTCATTTTCCAAGGCAGTCAGAGGTAACTTGCTGAAACAGTGCAGCACTTAAAATAATAAATAAATCCCTTGCAGAGAAAGGAGAGAGCACGGATTTAGAAGGTCTGTGTAGGAGTACATAAGTTTGGATAAGATAGGATAGTGTTCCTTTAACCATTTGCAAAGACTAGTACATACGCTTCGGAGATGAAACATGTGTGCGTGTTTGGAAACATAAACAATTCGTACCAGGGAGGAAGGCAGCAACTTGTCGTTTTTGTGCCCAAGAGAACCTGCAGTTGTAATAGGTGTTAGGAGTTGAGAGAACACAAATTTCTAGTATATTCAATCCTCTTAAATAATTACACAGCAGCTCACTAATATATATAGTCACACATACATAGTTCTAGATTTTCCTAGATAATTCTAAAAACATATGGATATATGTTTACCTACATAATTCTAGAATCATCTATACAAGTCTACACACTTGCGGATATATGTTTACCTACATAATTCTAGAATCTTCTATACAAGTCCACAGACTTGTGGATATATGTTTACCTACATAATTCTAGAATCTTCTATACAAGTCCACACACTTGTCCTTCAACACTCCCCCTCAAGTTGGAGCATAGATGTTACTCATGCCCAACTTGTCACACAACTCTAAGAATTGAGTCCTCCACAGTGCTTTAGTAAAGATATCTCCAATTTGATCTTTAGAGCGAACAAACATTGGAAGAATTCGCTTGGTCTTCACTACCAAGTCTCGAATAAAATGGCAATCCACCTCAATATGTTTAGTACGCTCATGAAAAACAGGATTAGAAGCAATATACATAGCTGCTTGATTATCACAGAACATTTTCATAGGAGTAAGAGATGGAAAACCTATTTCTTGCAGCAAGGACTGAACCCACATCATCTCACAAGCAGTGTGTGCCATAGCACGATACTCGGCTTCTGCACTAGATCTAGCAACCACATTCTGCTTCTTACTCTTCCATGTAACCAAGTTATCTCCCAGAAAAACACAATAACCAGAGATTGATCTCCTATCAAGAGAATCTCCAGCCCAGTCTGCATCACTAAATCCCTTGATTTCAAAGGATTTAGAACGTTTAAACAATAAACCCAATTCAGGTGCACCCTTAAGATATTTAAGTATTCTACAGGCTGCATTCCAATGTTCTACCTGTGGATTCTGCATGAATTGACTCACAACTCCAACAGCAAATGAAATATCAGGACGAGTAACAGTAAGATAAATCAATTTTCCTACTAATCTCCGATATCTACTTGGATTCTCAAAAGGCTCTCCACCATCTTTGCTAAACTTAACATTAGGATCCATAGGAGTCGAAACGGGTTTAGCTCCCAAGAGACCAGTCTCCTGTAATAAATCTGTCACATACTTTCTTTGGCACAGAGATAAACCAAGATTGGATCGAGCTACCTCAATTCCTAAGAAATAACGCAATTTACCAAGATCCTTTACACTAAAAAGACCATTGAGAAACAGTTTGAGTGCCTGGATGCCTGCTAAATCACTACCAGTGACTACAATATCATCCACGTACACAACAAGAATAATGCAACCACTAGCACTATGTTTCACAAAGACAGAATGATCCACAACTACCTGCTTCATGCCAAAGGTTAACACAGCATTACTGAACTTTTCAAACCATGCCCGAGGAGATTGTTTAAGACCATATATGGCTTTGTGCAATCTACATACCTTCTTACACTCCCCCTGAGCAACATATCCAGGAGGTTGCTCCATATACACCTCTTCTTGTAAATCACCATGTAAGAAGGCGTTTTTAATATCAAGTTGATATAAGGGCCAATCTTTGGTGACTGCAACTGCCAAAATGACTCGAACAGAAGACAACCGAGCAACTGGAGAGAAAGTTTCAAAGTAATCAACGTCATATGTTTGAGTGTACCCTTTTGCAACTAAGCGAGCCTTATATCTCTCGATACTACCATCAGGGAGATATTTAATGGCATAAACCCATCGACAACCAACAACATGCTTTCCAGGAGGTAAATCAACAAGAGTCCAAGTCTGATTGCGCTTTAGAGCAGCAATTTCATCATCCATAGCTTGTTTCCAAGCAGGAATAGTAACGGCTTGATTAAAAGAAGAGGGAAGACGAGTGGCAGAAAGAGAAGTAATAAAGGAAGAAAAGGAAGGAGTCAAATGAGAAAAGGACACAACATTGGAAATAGGATGTTGAGTACAAGTCCGTTTACCTTTACGAAGAGCAACAGGAAGATCAGTAGGAGAGACTGTAGGAGGAACAACAGGATCTGGGAGCGAAGAGGACAGTGGGGGAGTCGAAGCAGGTTGGTCTTTAAGATGTGGATCTGTTGGACCAGCAGATTTAAGCTTGGACCAAGTGCCTCTACTATAAACTTGTAATGGTTTGGGTAAATCATTAGAAGAGGGAGGTAGAGGTAAAGGAACAGAAGAGGACTCGGGAACCATAGGAGAGTTAGAAAAATATGGAACATCATCAAAGAAAGTAACATCAGAGCTTACATAATACCGACAAGAAACAGGATCCCAACAACGATAACCTTTTTGTGTACGAGAGTAACCAACAAAGATACATGAAGTAGCCCGAGCAGTCAACTTATCATTATCACCACGCAAGATTTGAACAAAACATTTACTACCAAAGACATGAAGGGGAAGAGAGAATGCAGGAAGAGAAGGAAAAAGAATAGAAAAAGGAGATTTACCATGTAAAAGAGAAGACGGCATTCTATTAATTAAATAACAAGCAGTTAAAACAGCATCACCCCAATAGCATTTAGGAACATGCATATGAAGAAGTAGTGTACGAGCAATTTCAATAATATGCCGATTTTTACGCTCAGCAACACCATTTTGTTGAGGTGTATGTGGACATGAAGTTTCATGAATAATACCTTTGGTTGCCAAAAAAGAAGATAAGGGTCCTTTAACATATTCAAGAGCATTATCAGAACGTAACACACGAATAGAAGTACCAAATTGATTGTAAATTTCATTATAAAAGAGTTCAAAAATAGGGGCTATATCAGAACGACGTTTTAATAAAAACAACCAAGTCATCCGAGAATGATCATCAATAAAGGTTACAAAGTAGAAATGACCACTAAGACTAGCAACACGAGTAGGCCCCCAAATATCAGAGTGCACTAATTCAAAAGGAACAGAACGACGACTAGTAACACGTGGAGGAAAGGAAACACGATGATGTTTACCTAACTCACAAGCATCACATTCTAACTTAGACAGAGAAGAAGGAACAAACATAAGTTGTCGAAGAAGTTTCAAGGATGGATGCCCCAAACGATAGTGCCACTGAAGAGGAGACAAGGAAGATACGTCAAAAGTAGAAAGCAAAGCAGTAGGTGGATCCAAATAATAAAGACCAGCGTGTTCACGACCCCCACCAATCATCTTCTTCGTCTCTAAGTCTTGAAAAACACAATGAGAGGGAAAGAAAGTGACACTACAGTTAAAGGCTTTGGTAAGCTTACTGACAGACATAAGATTAAAAGGAAAGTTAGGAACATATTGAACATGTTGCAGGGAAAGAGAAGGAGTAGGGGATAAAGTACCACTGCCTAACACAAAACAAGGACGTCCATCAGCAACAGTTATAGTTTGAGGGGATGAATTAGAATCAAAGGTAATAAATTTATCAAACTTTCCAGTAATATGTGTTGAGGCACCTGAGTCAATAACCCAAGAAGACATACCAGAAACATTAAGACATGGAGAAGTACCTGATTGAGTAAGAGTAGCAACATCTGAAGACGAATATTGTTGAGAACGATGGAGAAGAGAGTCATACTCAGCTTGAGAGATAGTGATAGTAGAAGGAACAGGTACGGAAGATGAAGAAGCAGCACTAGCAGCACCAGAACTTGGAAATCCTGAACTACCGCCAGAAGAAGGCCGAGAGAGATTATTACGTTCCCAAGGTTTACCATATTTATCATAACATCGATCAACAGTATGGTTGTCCTTTCCACAAAAGATACATTTACGTACAATTCCACGTCCACGACCACGGCCAAAAATTTGAAGAGTGTCATGATCACGGGACAAGTCTGAAGTAGAGATTGGTGAAGATGCAGAGGCAGACATTGGTATGGTAGATAATCAGACACAAACACCAGAAGCCAAATAGAAGGACTAAGAGAGTACCAGAACAGCAAGTGATAGGAAAATGCTAAAGCAAATTCACAGACAGAACCTGAGAATACCAGCAAGACAGAACCTGGAACAACTGGGGAAACAAAACAAATTCACGCCTGAACCACAGAATACCAGACGAAATAGAACACCTACACAGGACGAAACTTCCGACAGAGGCGGGAAGCAACAAGCGCAACACCACAAACAGAAGCGCAACAGCAGAACAACTTCCGAAACAGAAACCAGAGACGAGGCGCAACCACCGCAGCAGAGGCGCGACCACACAAGAAGGAGAAACCCTAGATACCTGGCTCCGATACCATGTTAGGAGTTGAGAGAACACAAATTTCTAGTATATTCAATCCTCTTAAATAATTACACAGCAGCTCACTAATATATATAGTCACACATACATAGTTCTAGATTTTCCTAGATAATTCTAAAAACATATGGATATATGTTTACCTACATAATTCTAGAATCATCTATACAAGTCTACACACTTGCGGATATATGTTTACCTACATAATTCTAGAATCTTCTATACAAGTCCACAGACTTGTGGATATATGTTTACCTACATAATTCTAGAATCTTCTATACAAGTCCACACACTTGTCCTTCAACAATAGGGACATAATTAATGAAAAGCAAATCAATGGCAGAGCCCGTCCAACCCTTTTGGTGCTCTTTCCACTATGATGTAATTGTAGGCACATTTTAGAAGTTAAAACACAAGCTAAAAAATTGCAAGGTGGTCAAAGAATTTTGCACTGCACTTACAGAATACCCCCTCCTGCTGGGCCAAATGCTTTGAAAACAGACATGGCGGTCATGGAAATGCCATTAGCAGCTGCTCTTTGGCTTTGAGGCTGCAGTCAAAGCAAATGAGTTGCAATCAGAAATTACGATAAGCTGAAGAAAATTTCATAACAAAGCAGGCAACCAAACTTCACAACTAAAGGATGAAACTTACCACGGCGTTGTTTAGCAGTATGAATAATCCAGTGACAAGGGACACCTACAGAATATTGAGAAAGTCACCCCGCGAGAGTAAAGGCTCAACAAGAAAATAAGTCATAATGCAGTCCTTGTAAGTTCTGCCAGTTTAATCTCACACCAAGACAAACATTACGAAGTAGTTATTCTTCCATAATCTTCTTAAGAAGAAATGAGGTCATTATTCGAGAATACTCGAGTCAAAATGCACTTACAGATAAGGTATTCCTCAAAATTGATGCACAGTTTATTGCCACATGAAGGTTGATCCCTGATAGCAAAGCTATATAGGGGTAACATGAAAGCAAGGGTATCGATATTGCCTGGACAAAGGAAGTGTCAATAGCATATTATTTAACATCTATCTTTTAGAAGAGCAAAGCGAACTCATTAAAATAGAGAGTAAAGCTCAAAACATTACCGCTGAAATGCGGGTTATCATCGTAGGCCCAAGTATTTTCTCAATCGGTGGATACAACAAAAGTTGAAACAATAGAAGACCAAAACCTAATACAAAGAGTCAATAATTTAATAAGTAATGAAAAAAGACAATCCTATTAATATAAAGAAGCTTATTCCTTAGTGTAGGCCTGCAATAGATGGCCATGCATAACAGCAATGTCATTAATGATGGTTTAAAGCTCTAAATCTCTCAAAGTGTATGACATCCGTCACAGAACTGTACTAACATGGAACATCGTCTATTCAATATGTCTTCAACTATTCTCATGCATGGATGGTCAGTTGTCACCATTACAATGGACTAGACTCTAGAGTGTAGAGAGACATTTTATCAATCAAGTGGTTCAAAATACTTCACTAATAAAAAACTTAGTTGCACAGTTGCGTACAACATCATAAATAGTGAATTATAAATTCAATTATTTCTATTACAGACTAGATTTGAGCATTTCTGAAACCATTTTTCAGATAAGTGGTCCTATTTCTTGGATCCTGATCACACCCATATAATGGAATGTGCTGCATAGAGTGAATGAGATAAGAAATAGGACTTAGGTCACACGAACAGTCATGTATAGTTGCCAAATGAGAAAGAATAATCCAATAAGGCGCACATCGAGTTTGCATCAAACTTTAGTCAGCATGACAAGTTCACAACATCACGGAATAAAATAAAATTATAAAATTGTATTTTGACTAAATTTAACCCTACACAAAATCACCAGCAGTCTCTCCTCCATATGACAGTAAACTTGTGCATAGTTCTACATTCAAAGTGCAGGTAGTTTATCCATATATTGCTCATTTTTCTAATTTCACGACTTAATTTAAGCTTTCAAGTACAGCATCACCAGACCATCATTTTATCTCCAGTTGTTTTATACTATTATATTTTATTTCTGTGAATGGTGGCATCCAAAAAAACATTCACATGATTTTCCGGAAAAGTTGACAATTTGCAAATAAAACCACAAAATAACTGCAGGAGGAGAAATGGAGAATTTCACTCAAATTATTAAACCAAGAATGACAATCATTTTTCAGACATATATATCACAAAATAACATAGGAATACACACCAGAGATTGCTAAAACTTCACCAACATCCTGAGATGAAAAACTCAATCCTCCATACTTCTTGTCACTCACTGCCCAAAGTGAAAATATCTACACAAATGCCAACTGTGACAAGTTAGACAACTAACAAGTATGATATTCTTATATGTCATTGAGTGAGCTGTATACACAAGCATATTAAAAATTAGATAACTGGCCCTCATAAAGGTTTTGCTATTCTATTCAGTAGTTAGCAGACAACTTTTTTCTCTCCCACATTCAATTTCATAACCACGGACTCAGTAAAAACATAGGATTAAGCATTTTTTGCCAACAAATCATGTTTATCTGATTGTCCAAAGGCAAAAACTAAAAGCATCATTTTCAACCCGGGTCAAAGAAGACAAAGCCAATCTCGATTCAAGGACAAGCACTACTAAAGGAAAGCCTCTAACAATTAATTCCCGGGGGAAGTTTGAGTGGTGAAGTTCAAAAGTAATCTAATATCTCAGGTTGCACAACTGGTGAAGTTCCTTACGCATTGACACATAGTCACATACACATCAATTTTCCTAATTGCAGGAAAATTTGCATGGTAGAGATATGTGAATGTCAGTATTTTCAACTGACAGCAAGGTTTGAAGTTGGATTTATGGCTAACAATAATCTCATCGAAGCAACATTGTATGCACGATTACCATCGCAAAAATCTTCCCAGAGGCACTTAAAAAGATGAATGGAAAAGAAACCTACTTCAGCATAAGCCACTTCTTGAAGTGAGAATATGCAATATACTGCAATGGTAGACATTAAGGGCCAATTCTTAAATAGATTTGCATAATCAGATGACTCTCTTTGCTGAACTTCTTCAGACTTTTCAGGTTCAGCAGGTTCATCTGGAGAAGCTTCTATTGCATCACATCTTTCATTTACTTCTCTCTTATGAATATGTAGTGTCTCCTGCACCAACAATCACATTCTGTATGAGAAATCTGCAAAAAATCACAGAATCATTTTGCATTTTGTAGCATTTGGACTTGCAAATTTATTGCTGTAAAGGAGCTAGAAACACGAATGCATAACGAGGAATCCACATCATTATTTACATTTTTAGACTAAAACATTAAACGCAATAAAACAATAATATAGTAATTCAGTATAATTCTTATTGTTTAACAAAGAGATCTTCGAAAAAATGTCTGTCCCCTATTGGAAGTCATGGGCTCATATTCCGATATCACATATTTCAAATCAAAATTCTAAGACTTTGATAATGGTCAATCACAATAACAGATATCCAACCAGCAACCAATCTATATATTGATCTTGAAGAGAGTGTCTGTTTTTTTTGTTATTTTTTCCTGATGAATAAATTGAAGTTAGTTATCTCTTTCATATTGTAAGGATGGCTGCTTAATGTAAATTGTTGCCACACAATTGACCTTTTGGGATAAGTGGTTAACTAAGAGGGTATCAGAGTCAATGTCTCATGTTGAAATCCTAAAACGCCCAACCCCACAACATCATATTCCATTAAATAGTTGGTATTCCCTTTTGCACTTTTGTTGCATTTGGTTTCTGGTTTTGTCCAGCAGGACTTTAGGATGACAGTTTGACCTGACAGCACAAGCTTTTCCACCGACAGTCCATCAGTTGGAGCCAACGTTAGTAACTTAGTGCTAAGTACTAGTACAAAATCTAGAGAGGTACTGATTGATTAACAACTTCTAGAATTTTCAGATTCAAAAAAATCATGAGATCCAATTGGCAGATGTATTTGGTTATCATTTTAGAGCCATATTGCAAGATACTGCATGGGAACATTTCATAACAAAAGAACAAGAAGACAAATTCAACCACAAGAGTTAGACCAAAGCAGATAATGCAAAATAGAATGGTGGGAACAGATGCAAGTCTTTATCTTTCTTGAACTAACAGGATCTGAGAATCATCCAATTGCACAAAAGAACTCTGAAACTTACAGGAAGCCACCAACAAGCAATAATCGCACCCACAGCATAACCTGATATTAGTAGGCATGGTAGAAAATAGGGAAACCTGGAATATGAAGACATAGTAACATTAAATACTGGCACAAAAAGAAAAAAAAAATAGTGACATAAATAAATGCGAAATAAAATAGCATATAAGTACCTTCTGAAAATTGAGCTCTCAGCAAAAAAATTTGGATATTTCTCCGCAGGCTAACAGAACAAACCATTAAAAAATAACAAAAAATTATCAACAACTTGTAGAAAAAATTCAAATAAATGAAACACTATTTAAGATTTCACAAAAAGAACAATTTACATTACAAGTGCCAATGATCTAAAACTAAGTTAAAAGAAGAAGAAAAACATTGAGAAAGTTGTGAACTGCTTCAGAGCTAAAAAAAATAAGGCCATTTTTCTTGCCAAAAAACTGTGAGTACGAGCAAGTGATGGAGGAGAACCAAAAGTAATGCATGTTAGTTGTTCTCAGAAGTCTTTACCCCTGAAAAGCGATAATTCGTGTCATCATAGCCAAAGCATACAAAAACTGCAGAGCAAGTATCACTAATCAGGAACTTCATTACTTTTAGTGTTAGAGTGTGTCTAACATACAAGTATTGAACTTCCAGTAGTAAATAAAATAAAAATTAACAAATTTGCATGCTTGAAAATGGTTTGAGGGCAAATGCATAAGTGAAGTAGTGAACCAACAACCCTAGGATGCAAAAAGTGAACAGACCAAGCACCTCGATAGCTTCTAACCAGTAAGGGAGAGTATGTTAACCTTTGAAGTTTGACTGTTTGACAAAGTACAAAAAAATCATATCTGCCACCAGATTTTCTGTTTGAAATTTATTTGTTCCTTAGTATCAAAGAATCAAAGTAGAGATGATCTTGAAAATAAACAATTATTATCGGTTTCTTCTCAAATGAATGTAACACACGTCCAGTTTTCTAACCACAGGAAGAACTACTTTAACCAATAGCATTAGCAAATTTAAAGCTCTTATGAACGATTGAACGTTTAAAGAACTTTGTAAGTGTTGCACTAGACCCCCCCATTAGATATTCATTTTAACTGTGAATAAGTAATAAAACTATATGGTACATATGACAATATCTCTTCAAATCCACAATCGAATCCCTGACCTAGGAGCAGGAGTGAGCCGGACCATTCAAACACATAAAATCATCCGTACCTGAGCCAAAAAACCTCCAATGGCAGGACCGATAATGAAACCAATGCCTCTCGATGTGCTAACCTAAAATTTCAAAGAATAAAAAAGACACTTCAGATACATCAATTCAAATGATGCATGAAAACATATCATATATTACCAGAAAAATCATCTTACAACTGAAAGTCCTAAAGCCCGGTATTCTTCCCTACAGACTTCAGAAGCATATGCCTAGAATACAGCCAAACGATGAAGTTTAGGGTTGAAAATAAAAAGGAACAAAAAAATAAACAAATCCAAAAACCAAAATCAAGCTAGCTAACTTCCGTGCCCAAACATGTATATGCATATCCGTAGATGCACATGCAAGCACACACATACAGAGAGTGCATACCCTTATGGTGCCAAGTAGACTATTGAAACATCCAAGAAGAAATCTCGTTGTAAGTGCCATCCAAAAGCTTGTACTAAGGCCAAAGAGAGCATTGAATACAACCCTGAAACCCTAACTGTTAGCAGTGCAGCTATTGACGGTAAGAAGTGCCAAAATTGACCTCAATTGATATCCTTGGCAAAAAAATGTGGAAAACAACTAATTAGAACTGCTAACACTGAAAATGTCCCTATCAATATGATAGGTTTTCGACCATAACGATCAGCTGCCACTCCCCAGAAAATAGAAGTCAAAGCTCTTCCAATCATAAACGAAGATCCTTAAGTCAAAACAAATTAGGCAGAAAAGATGAGGCACCACAAAAGTTCATTCATTTTAGATGGACAGTATAACAACAGGATCTAAAGCATGATATGATAAACACGTTACCAACAAATCCAGCATAGAAACCAATATCTTCCTCTCTGTTTGCAATACGAAAGTCCCTGATCTGTACAAAAATAGCCGAGTGAATCCATTCATTCAAGCATGTAATTGACCAGCCCAAAGTAACATACAAATGAAGCCCATCAGAAAACAGTTTGCCTCCTCAGTTCTATTGAGAAACATTTAGAATTTTAGCATCCTGTCAATCTGAAATACATCTTATTAATCATCGACAGAGATGGCAGCAAGGGAAATTTCGTTTTTGGAATTAAAGAATATTTTAAAGAAGGAAAGAACCAAGTCGATATCTACCATGAATCAGAATGTACAGGACAAGTGTTCTAGCACATAAAAAAAAAGAATGTTTGTCAGAACCTCTGCGTGACAGTTACAACTATAGTGTAACCATCTAACCTTTACAATGTCAAATCCAGATTATATTCCTTAAAAATACTTTCTATTTCTTTCTTCTGGAAACTTCCAAATCAGAACCCTTGCTTTGAACTCTTTTGCACTGAACTAGCAACCAATCAAGATATTCCCATGCTTAATAGCTCTACACTTGGCCCATTGCAATAGTGGATGACAAATTGACAAGTCTTATGGTTCCCTCCTTTTCCTTTACAGTCCTACAAATGCTAAGACTATTAAATACCAAATATACTCACCACAGCATAAATTTTTTTAACACCAAACAAAAGCTTTCATTTAGTTCTCTAGCAACAGACTAATTCCCTTCTTATTCCAAAAAGTTAAGAGTTTATTCCATAAATAGACCAGTCGTGCTAAATATAGAGTAACTTTCAACATATTCATCAATGGAAAAATGACTTACCATGAAATAAATGAACGGAAAAAGTGATGTTATTGGCAGAGCTGAAAAAAGTAACACAAACAAGATACAAACATCAGAACACACTGAACGTAGTCAGCTTGCTAAGAAAACAGTTATAATAAAAAAATAACATTGAATTTTTAGTTAATAGCTTCAATACAATTGCCATGAATCTATATCGGTTCTGATAAGTGTTCGAGAGAATTCAAGGTGATTGACGAAAAAGTAGATCAAAACTTGTGCCACAGTATATGACTTTGAAACCTAATTTTCTATACTAAATATATTATTACCTCCAACTACCGCCACTCAATAGTAGAAAGAAACAACTACAAGTTGAGAAAGGGAAGGCAACCATCACAGAGAGAGACGATCCAGATAGATTTTGATTACCTCCTAATACCACTCAAGAAAAATCTTACAACGAAAAGAATTGTAAGTAGTAGAGACAGAGAAGGCAACCAAACCAGCGCAGAGAGAAACAATCCAGATATACGACAAGTACTTGTATGGCACTCCTCTTTGCTCTTCCTTTATGCGATCCATCCTACAACCTGGACATCGCGCATCATAGTTTCGTTCCAGCAAAGCATCCCTGTTCCCATCATCATCACTTCCATCCATGGCTACTGCACTATTAAACACCAGATCAATTACTCCGTAATGGTGTTGAGAATCAAGCGTTCTCGTTTCAGAAGGGGATTTTGAACTGCGCGCGTACCAACGGAACAATTCGTAATAATGGTAATATGAATCAAATTTTCCCGTTTCAAAATGGGGAATTTTGAACTGCGCATATCCGACGCACTGTTTTTAAACAGAAGTCTCGTAATTTGAAGACTTTCCTTTTGACCGACACCGCATTGACTATTGAGGACAGTCATTTAAAGCAGGATTGTGATAAATAATTCATATTTTATGAGGGTATGATAATTCATATAAAAAATAAGTGTTTAATTTTAAGAGAAATAGATTTATTAAATCATAATGGGATCGTGTATTGGATTTTTATGGTGTAATCTAAATAATAATTGTTCGATTATAAAGGAAACAAATTTAAATCCTAACGGATTCGTGTATTAAATTTTCATGTTATAACCTAAACAATAAGTGTTAAACTATAAGTAAAACTGATATGTTAAACCCTAACGGAGTAATAATTGATTAAAATAAAATCATAAACTAAATAAATGCTTAGCATATTAATTAAGATAATAAAATAATTAATTATAATAAAAAATTATTAGAATAACAAGATATGGACTACTACGAGTTTCTAAAATATGGACTATATATCATTTTTTTTCTTTAAGGCTATTGTAATTTTTAGAGGAATTTTATGGGCTAATTGAAACTTAATCACTCAAAGTTTAAATGCTCTAAATAAAAAATTGAACTTCTGAAATTGTTTCAATATGCACCACGGACAGATTTCTCATCGTTCGGGCAGATCTCACCTCCTCAGGAGATTTCCACTTAACACTGAAATTTTTAGTTTGTACACAAGAGAACGACTAAGCAGTTTATGCTTATATAACCTAGATAGTTGTATTTCTCCTGCAAAACAAAATCGGACGACACAGTTGCCTAACTCCAGCCATCATGTACATCGAACATCATAATCAGGAATGTGGTGCTAGCCAACAAGAAAAACATTGAACTTCAGCTATGCAAAAAAAAGGGGGGATGGCAAATGTTCTAGAATTGGGAAAATACTGCACAGGCTTTACCATGTCATAATAATACTGGTGCACGACCTGACTGCATGGACTACTCAACTATTTCCTTTCTATATATCCAACACAGGGCACGAATTTATATAAACATGGCACATTTTGTACATAGAGCCTGAACTTATATCTTAATCACAAAACCAAACGCTAACGACAGCAGCAACAAGCAGCCTGGTAGTTAAATCCCAAAGCAGCTTCCTCACAAACCCAAATGGATGGCTCTAGTAATTCTGCGCTAACTACAAAACTTGGAGCATAGGGAGAAAGCCATCATAGTGAGGCTGAACTTGTCATTCGAAGCTGATATTTTGCTTCAGGTGACTCTTCATACTCACAAGCTAAAGCTGCATCTTATAAAATTCCTACCAAAGTAGTATGAACTTTATAGTATCAGTGGCAAGTACAAGCCTGGATATCAGGTAAGAATGAATGGCCAAAGGAGAACACTTAAATGGATTCATGTGGAGTCGTCCAAATTATTAAGGCAAAAGCATTGACGATGACGATGATGATTTTAATGGTGCTCATCCAAGGTGATGATATTTTTCAAGTAGAAAACATCAGCACGCTTCATCAATGCATTTTAAGGTTACACTGATAATTAAAAGCAGGATGACAAATCAATAAAAATGCCTACAAACCCATTTCTATCTAACATGGTGAACAAGCATTTGTGTCTTCGGAGGAGAATTCAATCAAGACAACTAGTTACATGGTGATGATATCTCAATATCATTTAGGGTAGGACATGAGTCAAAAACTTGTGTATGTTATTACAATATTAGATATAAACGTATAAAAATGTCAGTTGAACCACCAGCTCAGTGTTTGATGTAGGTTCCTCATTTTCAAAACTTTAGGGATGGTGTCAACTGCTCGCGTTCTTCTGGGTCATGCATTTCCTTAT
Source organism: Euonymus europaeus (assembly GCA_963580455.1). Classification (NCBI taxonomy): domain Eukaryota; kingdom Viridiplantae; phylum Streptophyta; class Magnoliopsida; order Celastrales; family Celastraceae; genus Euonymus; species Euonymus europaeus. The sequence goes on from OY756967.1 coordinate 21,386,528, forward strand.
GCTATCAAAGTGATGGAAATAATATAATTACATTAAGAAGAAGTTTATACCACAGACGGTCAGAAAGTCACCACTGTGATTTCATAGTTTGGCAGGGCTCCGAGATAGCATCGCTACCTCGCGAAGTTTCAAATAATCTAATGGACAGAATGATGCAAGCAGATAAATAACAAGAATGAAGTTCAAGGTGCGAGTTAAACACGAAAGAACTAACACTGAGAGACAATATATGATAGACTGAGCCTTCTCTTTCTTCAGCTTTATTCTCCTCTTCTAAACGTGAGACCTTGCTTGCTAGCTCATTATGATAAGCCTACATGTTCACACCAAGGTTAGTGAAGTAAAGGAATAGATAGATAGGTGTTTTCGTATACTTATTCCCTAACCCTTTTTCAACAAGACTCATATACAATAACTTTTATTTCATTATTGAATTATTTTACATACCCCTAACTTCCGCTGTACCAAATGACGCACAGCTTATACGCTATCAAAACTTACGCTCTACCGAGAGACATATAACCGACTCAAAGCCTCCAAAAGGGGACTCACATATTTATTACATGAGTCATCACCAATAGTTTTTAAGGCATCATCCATTGCTCTGCACTAATCCAAAAGAAATTCCAGAAATCAATATGAATACTATAAATAACACGAATATCTAAAATCAGTAATAACTACCGACTATCATGTGTAGGTGACAATTTTGCCTTGATTTGTCCCAGCCCACCCTATGCGGATTCCGATTTTCCCCAATCCGACATTGGGGCGGGGGCGAATCTGTCCCGTAACCCACCTTGCTAATGATCCAACTCTATCTAATACTCTTTTATATATTTACATAAATTATAATTTTTTTTTATTTGAATTGATATTAGTAAATTCTAAACCCTATATTTTGAATCCATTCATATTGTTATAACCAAGGTTTTGAATTGAATTGGAAAATTCTTCGGTTTTAAGGTTTAAAGATTCAACCGGGTTCAAAAAAATACAATATTATATATACATTCACACATTCTAATATATATATATATACACACACACATGTATATCTATTATCTATGAATTTTAATTTGTAAGATAATTCTTATGAAATATCAATATATACAATTAAAATGTTAATTTAAATATCGTATTTTATTTTTTCGCCGACCCTAATTTTGGACGTTATGGGAGCGGTACCTCCCAATTCTACAAACCGACGCTTAAAGTGATTAGCTGGAGTGGGCCTTAGATGGGCTTCAGGCCCAATTACAAAAAGCGTGCGCATGCTAGGGTTTTTAGACAAGTGTTCTTCACTTGCAAGTGCCATTAGCCAGGCCCTATGATGAATACACGCCAACTTTTCCTCCTCCCACACCTCACTCTGACATCATTGCAACTCTGTGACTGGAAAAAGCAAAAACCTCGCTCCAACTACTGAAAATAATCCCTTTTCCTCACGTATAAAACCAAGACACTCTTCGCTACTCCGCCTTTTTCGCCAGTTCGTCTTCTGGAACTGTCATCTGGTCCAATACTTCTCTCGCTCCTGAAAGAATTTTCATCTCGAAACCCTAATTCCGTCAACGCTTACTCCCTCATCTTCTCTATATACATACATACATACATACTTGCACTGTATTGATCGAATACAGCCAAACCAGAAACCCTTCCCTCTCCTTTGATCAGTTGTACCAAGAGGAGGTAATCCTACTTTACACTCTGATTTCAGCTTTGATCACGCCTGACTGGCTCTTGAAGTTGCCTAGGAGCGCATTCATTGTTTTTGAAAGTTTGTGATAAGAATTGGTGAGATCGGATTTCTGCGATTATGGTAATGGCGGGGAATGAGAGTGGGGATGATCACATGGAGGTGAGTGGTGGGCGCAAGTCCCCGTGGAAGACTCCTGACGCCAAGGCTACCGATGCTCCCGTTATGGGCGCAGAGTCTTGGCCCGCACTTTCTGACGCCCAACAACCCCGGCCCAAGAATCCTGATTCTGCTGCGGAGATGCCAGCTGACGGCCCTGCAACTGCTCCTTCTTCCGCTCCATCCCCAGCTCCCCATCAGGCTAGTCCGATTTTGTTTTATTCTCTTAATGCGGTAGTGTTGCTGTTTAATTATTGATCCTTGTGTCTCGCTTCGATGGAATCTTGTCTTATTAGACTCACAAAATTTAAGAAGCTTATGATTTGAAGCTGCTGGTATTAATTAATTAGTATGTGCTTGTGGTGATCATCAACTTCTGTTGGCTAATATCTTCTAACTGAAGATGGCAAGCTCGAAGCTGCATTCTTGCTGTAAAATCTTAAGATTTCTCGGGTTCGGGTATTCAATAACTATCAGTGACTGCTCAATCTACAAGGTTTATCTTTATGGATAGTTTGGGTTTTTCTTTGTCATTATTTTCATGTTAGAATGTTGAGAAATGCTTCACCCCAACACCCCTCCCCCCTCCCCTTCTTTCAACACGTTCTTTGAGGTTTTAATTCTCATCATATGTTTACATTTGTGTTTGTTCTATCAATAGAAACACAGGTTTTAATTTAGCAAATTGTTATTTACATAAATGTGTGGCATTTTGCAGGGATCAGTTGGACATCAGAAATCATATGGTTCTGGAAACCCTAATTTTTCACATAAATATTCTTCATCTAGACATCAGAAATCAGGTTCTCAGCGTAACACAAATGGTGGGCCTCCTTTACCAGTACCCTTACCTTACCATCAGCCAATGATGGCACCTGTTTTCCGTCATATGGTACCTCCACCACACATTCCTGTTTCTGGTTATGCTTACCAGCCTTCTCCTGGGCCATATCCAAGTGTCAAAATGTCTTCGGTAAAGCCTGGAAATGACGCTTCCCCAATGCAAGTTTTTGCTTCACCTGTTAATGTTCAGCCTACGTCACGAGGTGATCCCAACAGTTATGTTGTGAATTTTTCAAACAGAAGACCAAATATGCCAGAATCGGTTGGTCCTATGAATCATGCCTGGCATCCTCAAAGAGCTTTTAATCCGAGAGGCAGCATGATGCAGGGTATGGGACCAAGGGCTTTCATGGGACCTGTTTTTTATGGTCCTGCTCCTGGTTTTATGGCTGGTACGGGATTCCCTGGTAAGTTTTTGGATGCTTTCTTTTAAGATACCGGCATGTATTTTGTTAGTGGTAACTTTCTTGATTGTCTTCTCCTGTGTGCTATGATTTTTATCTGTCACTGTGTGCACTTGTAGACTTCTTGATGTTTAAATGCTAGTATGCTATTGCTCTTTTGCCGTCTTCATACTTTGACCTCAGTTGCTGCTTAAATTGAAGGGTTTCCATGATGGTTTATATATATTATACAGGACCACCGGTATGTTATCTTCCAGTTTCTCCTTCAGGCTCTGCTAGGGGATCTCATCCTCCACACATTGTTCCATATCCTTTGGATCCTGGAGCGCCCATGCTTTCCCAAGAGACACTGGATTTGAGGGCTAACATAGTAAAACAAATCGAGTACTATTTCAGGTGAGCAGCCTTGCAAGAGATTATCCGTCACTTATTTCTTTTTTCACAATTTTGATCGTTTAGGCCTTGTTGGAGAACAAGAGAGTTGATGCTTGAACCCTACATCATTCCTATAAGGGCTAGATCCACTTTGTTGTAACTAGTTGATTTTACTTTTCATTCTTATATGTTAATCCATCATTCTTATCCAACTCTTATCATCATTGATGCACAAATATTCTTAATAGAGGCTGCATGTGTCTGGATCGTTGACAAAGGTGTAGATCCTTGATTGGGAGCACTTGTGATGTGGAATGTGGATTATGGATGTTTACTATTTTCATGGCTGATCTGAGTTTCTAGAAATTGTTTATGTTATCTCCGTTTGTCAACCATTTCTCCATTTTGGTTTGTTTGTTTACAGATTTTCACCTTCAGGTGCTTTGTAAATTTTAACTGGCTTACGTGTGATTAACCATATCATATTTTTGTTACTCATTTGTAATTCTGTTTGATATCTTCGTATCAGATGAACTGTTGTTTATTTCCGGTTGACAACATGAACTCTTTTTGGCAGTGAGAGAAATCTTCCAAATGACCATTATTTAATATCTTTGATGGATGGCGAAGGGTGGGTTCCAATTTCTTCCGTTGCTGGCTTTAACAGGGTACGTGCCATTTTATGCTTGACTACTGCAAAGTACGTGCTATTGCCGCCAACTGATTTTGCAGTCTTGTGCTGATTCTTTCATGTTTGCTTCTCCATTTCTTGGCAGCTTGAAGTATGACTTATAGTTCATGTTTAACTTTTTTGGGTCATAGGTTAAGAGGATGACTACTGACATTTCACTAATTCTTGATGCGCTGAAGAGTTCTAGTGTGGTAGAAGTGCAGGTTAGATTCCTTCTCTTGGTGCCATGCTCTTTGACTTTTTTGGCTATTGTATGGAAGCTTAGGTGGGGCCTCATTCTCTTTTGAATGGGTGTTTATGCATTCCATCTCAGGAGTACGTGATTGCCCTTACCATTCAAAAAAAAAAACGTGATTGCAGTTACCAGTAAAGAAATAAGAGCTTTTGTTCCCCATAATTGCTGAAATGTCCCCCTTTCACTCACGTTGGTTATATATAATCCTTTCTACATATGCTTGCTTCTGAAAAGTAACTCACGCAACGTATTGCCCTTTACAATAGAGAAGTAGAATAGTGCATTGCTGTGATGGAATAATATTTTTAATGTTAGAAGCAGAGTGGAATTTCTCTGTTTATGCCATTACTGTACCTTTTAATCGCTAAATGTATGCATCTTTGGGAATAGGTTTTTCTTCTCCACCATATTTTGACAGATTTAAATCTTGAAAACAACCTTTCCTTTATGCAATACTGGGGTGCATATATCTTGCTGTTTGCCGATTCTCCGCCTTTGCTGAAGTTTTGTGCAAAGCATTTAATTAAACTTTATGTACAAATGATCATCACTATAGCTATAATCATTTTTAAAAATACTGTGACCTTAACAGGAATTTGAATTAATATATTTGCCTGACTTTGCTAAAAACGTAAGGAACTATCATACAATTGGAGGCTGTTTATGTAACTGTCACTGTTACCACCTTACTCACTAGCATTGCTGCTGGCTCAAATGGAGATGCATTACCGATAGGAGCAAGATTTTTTACGTATTGTCGTATTGTAGATTTAACGGGGGATAGTTTAATAAGTTAGTTAGAAGGTCACCCTTTGAAGAACATCTTATCATAACCAAAAATACATGTTTTGCGCATCTGATAGCTCAAATTCCATGTGATTGCATTAATAGTAGAAGGATTGAAGTAGTTGATTATATTGCAAATTATGACGCCTTCCTGATCCTCTCTTTTTTCCCTGCCTCCAAATGTTCTTTCCTTCTATGGAGTTGGTGTTATGTCGATAGGGTGATAAAGTACGGAAACGTGGTGACTGGTCAAAGTTGATTCAAACATCTGTTCCTGCATTGCCATTGAAAGATCAAACTTCTGAGGATCAACATGGAGAGCATGTTATTCACTCTTTTGGGGATACTGATGCCAATCAAGATAATGATAGGGGCACCCATGTGGAGAATGTTGACATCACATCTGGAAATGGTCACCTGCTGGGGCATAGATCCGCAAATAAGGATACTTTGATAGCTGCAGATAAGGGACTGGACAGCGGGCGTGCTTCAGCTGATGGTGCAAAACAATCATTCATCGCAGAAAATAGGGGTTCAGGTGAAAAGTTAAACTCAGACTCAATGATGAAGTCCTCAAATCCTGGCATCGATAGTAATATCATACACCCATGCTATTCACATGGAACTTATCCTGCAAATGATAACATGACAGATGGCATGGCTGTATCATCAGTGGCGGAGGCACAAAGCATTTCTGACCTTTCTAGTGATTTTGCAAACACTTTTATGCTTGATGAAGAGCTTGAGCTTGAGCAGAGAAGTCTGAAGAATAATGGCTGCTGTCCTGTTAAAAGGTAATGAACATATTTCTAGATTCTAATTTTCGTGTTATTGTAGCTCCTTGCTTGTGTTTTGTTTCTCCCTTAATATTACTTACAATTTGTTGCTGACTTCTGTATTACCCTGTAAATGTTGATATTAATATCCAGAGATGCCATGCCTGTGTATATGTCTTTTTTGCTGAATATATTATGTTAGTGCCACCGCGTCATTGCTTTTCTAATCTATTTCATTGAGGCATTCCATACGAAGTGATTTGCTGGTATTTTTGCAGTGTCAGCAGAACTTTGCCTTCTCATGGTAGGCTTCAAATTGTTTCAGTAAGCTAAGTCTGTTTGTCAATTAGACTTAGTTTACATGTGTTTTTTTTTACTTTTTTTCCCTTTTATTTTGGCGGTGGGGGAGTGGTCGAGAGAGTTCCAATGTATGACTTCAGTGCAGCTCATTTCTAGATCCTATTGAATGTCAATGTTTTAAAAAGCGGGAGGCGGTGCGAGGCGGTCAAGCTTCTTTGAGGCGAGGCGGTAGCCTCGAGGCGATTGAGGCGGCCGCCTCAATCCAAACTCAGCAATGGATGCTTTTCGAATGGGACAATTACTACTCTGGAAAAACATCCTAGATTTTGAAATAGAAGGTTGTCTCTCCAAAGGGATTATCGGAAAACATACCAGATTTCGTGACCAGCCTTCGCCCAAAGAGTTCGAGGCTGGCATTTGCTGGCTGCAGCTTGCGCCAACAGATATGAACATCGGCACAGACGTGAAGAAGCTGTGCGCAGGCTGCCGTGAAGAAGATGTGAGGGTCGCGAGCTGCTGGGGAGGGTCGCGCGAGCTGCTGGCGAGGGCGCGAGTTGCTAGCGAGCTTCCAGGCCAGGTCGCGAGCTGCTGGCGAGCTTCCAGGCCAGGTCGCGAGCGACTGCGCGAGTTTCCAGGCGAGGGTTTTGTGCAGAGGCAGATTAGGCTTTCTCCGCCTCAGCAACGCCTCAGACTGCCTCGAGCGGAGGCGGGCCTTTCGTTGACTGAGGCGTTTTTGACCAAACTCCGATTTGAGGCTACTTATGCGATTCGGTGAAGAGGGCTAGGCAGCTGAGGCGGCGAATCAGTTCGAGTTTTTAAACAATGTTGAATGTTGTTTTGAGTTTGCACCCAATGAGGGCCCAATTGTATCCTGCATCGCTGGCTGCTTTCCTATGACATAGACTCACATGCTTACCTTGTTTCGTTTTCACTTTTTTGTTATTTTTTCAAGTCTCTGAATGAAACTTTTGCCCAGGATTGATGAAGAAGAAGATGAGATAGCTAATGATCAATATGTTCAGAGACTTGTGATTGTCACCCAGGTATTGTTATGTATCCTTTGTTAAACACTTGTCAATGTTGTACCCTCATTATATATTTTCAATCGTTTGATATTGCATCTCTATTCAAGTGAAGTCCTTTTTTCAGTTTATAGACTCCAGAATATATGTATATACATATTCCCTAATCCCAATTCTTCACAAACATGCGTACGTGTACGGGCTGGGTGAAAGATAGTAATTCCTAAGTGCATGTCTTTTGGGATATGTTTTGCATATCAGTATTATAGATTCTGATTTATAAGAGGTTTGAGAAAGATTACATTTCTCTTGCGATGGTTGCACCCTCTTGGTGTTTGTTTCAATAAAATCTTTTTCCACCAAGAAAAGAAAAGAAAAGAACGAAATAAAACAAGCAAAGAAGGAAGTTGATTAGAACCGGTGCTGCAAGTAAGCTGACCTGTTTATCGGTGGCTTGAGATGAATGGGAGGCTCGATCAAGTAAAGTCTGAATTCTGGGCTAAACTTTTTTGCTAAAATGAGCCAAATCTCAAGCCCACTAGTGTTCAAGTTTTGAGCATGAAAGAAAAGATAGTATGCTAATGCCAATCTTCTTGTCATTTTGAAATGACACAGAAGCAGGGATAATAGAAAGATGTCTTGTAGTTTTCCAGTCTTATCGGGGTGCTCCTTTACACTATACTGCCCAATGTGAATTAACTTACCATAAAGGTAAACAATTCTCGCACACAATACTCCCACTGTGGGCGGGATCCAGGACAGGCTGGATGTACGAAGGTTATTCTCAATAAAATATGAATTAAATGTTCTTTGTAATTTTGAAGACTGGAGTGATGTAATTTCAGAGATAGTGAGATAGCTTTGTCCCTATTCATACAGTAGATTCTTTTCTCTTCCTTCCCACCATCCTTCCACTCAAAATTTAACAAAAATTGTGTTAGTGTGCTAGTTGTGAGCACAATTTCTGTTATGAATTGTATTTAGTCAGTATTGCTCCGAGCACGAAAATCGGTCGTTAGAGCTGGGAAAGCCATTTAGGAAGAATGGAATCTTTTAATTCTTCTCCTTTATAAAGGTAGTAGATGGAGGGAAGGTGAGTTTCTGCCACAATGTGTGGGTTGGAATAGCTTTCTTGCCTTCTCAATTTCCAAGTCTAGATTGGTGAACAACAAGGACATGGTGTGGGATCTGTTTAATATTCATACGGGAGTTCTCTCTCTCTCTCTCTCTCTCAATGTTACGTTTAGTAGAATTGCTATTAATCCGGATTTGGGGAACTTTGCCTCTGGAACATATGATTGATAGACTTGTTTTAAAGAGTTACTGTCGCATGTCTTGTGAGACTTTTGTAGACCTTTTCCTTAATAGCAGAGCATGAGCTTCGAAAGTTGGCTTTCTCCATTTGGGAGGCTGCATGGCAGAATGTTTGAGAATTGATATTCTCCCAAAGCATGGAAGAACTATTGTTAATAGTTTTTCTTTTTCCTATTGGAGGGAAATGAAGAATTCTTGAGCATTTTCATATGTTGGTTTTAATTAAGGAATATTTCAGCTCTACTTCTGAAAACTTTCCTTGATATTATCGACTTATGGATATGCATATGTTGCTTGTTTAGTCTAGTATCTCTTATGTCAATTGGAGTCTTTATTCTTTGGCTTCTGTATGACTTACGGCATTCCTCTGCTATACAGAATACAGGAGCAGGTGGAAGATCTCAACTTTGTAGTAAAGAATCAAATTCCATTTCAAATGAGCATGCTTCTGAAATTAATGATGGTCTCTACTTCTATGAGCAGGTTGGGCATCAAACCGTGTCCCCCCATCCACCACCCACAAAAAAAATATTATTTTTTCCTCCAGAGTTGCTTAGTGCGTGCAATTATTTTCTCGAACTATGTTGTGGCAGGAACTTATATCCAAGCGATCTAATCGTAGTAGGAAGAACAACTCTATTCATGGGAACAAAGATGGAAACTCGAGATCTTTTAGTATTGCTGCTTCAGACACATCAAATTTCAAGGCTAGTGACATTGCTATTGGAAGCAGTGGCTATGATGAGTCTGAAAGTGCAAATACACGAAGAAAACAAAACAAAGGTTTTAACAAGCAGCAGTCATCCCATAAGCAGCGGTTCTTCTCCAGCAACATTAGGAATCGTGGTGCTGGCCGTACTTCTCTTGGAGTCATATCAGAAAGTCCGCCTAGTAATTCAATTGGATTTTTCTTTGGTTCTACTCCTCCTGAAAATCATGGGTTAGTTGGAAGTCAGTGTTATCTATTCTCTCAACTTGCTTTCGTTTTTTTCCCTCGTTGTATATATAGTATTTCCTCCTTGATGGAGGACAATTATTTAATCATGGAATGGAGAGAGAATATTGGTATCAAAGTTGTTTGACTTGTTCCTTTAGATATTTTATGGGCTGACGCAGTTTAATTTCAACTTTGCAGCCCTAGGATCTCTAAGTTGAGTGTTTCACCACGTGGGAATCTTTATGGCAGCAGTCCACCCGTGGGCTCTGTGCCAAAGTCATTGCCGCCATTTCAGCATCCAAGCCACCAACTGCTTGAAGAGAATGGTTTTAAACAGCAGAAGTAAGGGGATAGTGAGTTTTTCTCTCTGTGGTTATGTGGTGCATTCATGAAAGTATGTGTGCATATGCATGTGTATGCGCATAGTATCAAACCAGTCTCTTTGGGTGTTAGTACTGCTATGAAGCACGGGTGCGCCAAACACCCCAAGGCACCCGCACCAGATACGTTTTAGGTGCGGGTGCGCCGTGGGTGCGGCACGAAACGTCCGGGGTGCGGTAATTTACGAATCCAATTTTTTAAAAAATAAAAATAAAATTGAGTGTGGCTAGGGTGCGGCTGACGTTCGGCTGGGTGCGGCGTAGGTACGGTGAAGGATACGTTAGGTCAAATTGTGGCTACCAGTAACCAAACGAAATAAAACCTCAAACGAAATAAAACAAATTTGCAAACCAGTAAGGCAGTAACCAAACCTAAACCTACCTGTGCGAGAAAGAGACGCAGACGACAGAGTTGCTGGCCGCTGGTTAGCTCGTCATCGTGGTCGTCGTCGACAAGTGCTGCAGAGCTCGTCCACAGGTCCGTCTCTCTCTCTCTGTGATTCTTCCTCTGATTCGCTCTCTGTCTCTCTGTATCTCTCTCTGTCTCTCTGATTCGCTCTCTGTCTCTCTGTATCTCTCTCTGTGGATAAATCCTCTATCTGATTCGCTCTCTGTCTCGAGTTCCTCCATGATTTTTTTCTCAATTGCTGTTTTGTATTTTTGTGGAATTTGTGGCTACTGGGCCTCCCTTCGGAGATGAGACATAGTCCTCGATGATAATAGTGACAATTTCAGTAGGGTTTGCTTCTAAGTTATCATGTTTGGTGCACCCGTGCTTCATAGCTATTGGCTAAGTTATCAATTTATCATGTTAATGGGTAGTGGATTAGTGGTTCTCGGGTACTGGGCAGTGGTTAATGTTCTTAGTTGTGTACTGGCAGTGATTTTTTTTTGGTTGAAAATTGTCAATTTTTTTGTATTGCAGTGTGCTTCTTTCTTGTTATGAATTCAGACACAATATATATATATATATATATATATATATATTGTATCCGCCGCACCCTTGCCGCACCCGTATCCTTCATTTTTTGAGAATTGCCGAATCCGCGTATCCCGCACCCCCGAATCCGTACTCCCGCACCCGTATCGGTGCTTCTTAGTAGTACTGTGACAGACACAGAGGAAATTGGTTCTACTGCCTCAAACTTAACTTGGTTCACTTTTGTTGCTCTTTCCTTTAGGTACTTGAAGTTTCATAAGCGATGCCTAAGTGACAGAAAGAAGATGGGAATTGGTTGCAGTGAGGTCTATTTTGCTCTGAATAATGTTCTTAATTTACTAACATATCAAAGAAATCCTGAGTTGCTTATTATTTAATCATTTTATTATTCTAGAAATTATTTGATCAGTTACTTTTATTTTCTTCTCCTCTATTATCATTTTATTTCTTTAATCTCTTGCTGAAATTTCCTTACTAACTTTTAGGTGATCACACTGGCACAAGGTGTTTGTGTTGTACTATTTTTTTCACTTTTCCCCACTCATTTCTCAATCTTTATATATGGGAAAGAGATCCTGTCTCCTACCGTGAAACAATTGAGCTTGTGCAAGAATTTGGAGCATATGTTATTTAATTTGATTGCACGTCCAATTTTTTATATTTTTCACTGGGTAATATTACACCTAGATATTCTGGTTTACCTGCCAATCTTGGTGAAGTTTGCTTGCTTGATTTGAGTGCAGGAAATGAACTCGCTGTATAGGTTTTGGTCATATTTTCTTAGAGACATGTTTGTTCCTTCAATGTATAACGAGTTCCGAAAATATGCTTTGGAAGATGCTGCTGCTAACTATAATTATGGGATAGAGTGCCTCTTCAGATTTTATAGGTATCATCAGATAAGTAGCCTTTCCACCTCAACTTGTTTCTATTGTTTGTTTTGTTATTTTCCAGCCGCCAGGGGAGGTGGGGGGATTTTGGTATTTTCAAAGTGTTTATAGGCATGCTGTTTTTATTTAATTTTTTCCAATAGTTTTTTACCTTCCAAGCTTGTTTAATTATTATTCCAATAAGTCGCATGGATAACTTACCTTTTCCTTACTTTTTCAGTTATGGATTGGAGAAAGAGTTCAGTGAGGACATCTATAAGGACTTTGAACAGCTCACCCTTGACTTCTACCATAAAGGCAATATCTATGGTCTTGAAAAATATTGGTACCACTTTCGTCCTTTTATTTTTAATTACAAGCGTTTAAATTAATTTGGTATATTAATGTTTTAGCCGGGGATGCTTGTGTGGCATTTTATTGGATTTCTCATTTGTTTGGAATTAATTTGATTGCTTTTAGACTGTGTAATTTAAAAGTTGGTTTGAATTTCTTGATCTCTAATCCATAGAGATAACAATGGCTAGCTTGATAAAGATATGGGGCGACACATTTGAGCAGTACCATGTTTTTACTGACTAGGGCTAAGTGTAACATTTTAAAATCCTATATATATATATATATTTAGATATCAGTTCATTGGAGTGCAGGACAAGGAGGTGTTTTATAAAGAATGATTTAGCTCAGTGGTCTTCATTTTCTATTACAACCTGATCTGCATGGATGTAAATCTTCTTATTGACTGCATCATTCTGTTGACTTCGTCAATATGGTTCTCTTTATGTTTTTTCTACGTTCTTTCTTCAAATTCTGCTATTCCGGATGAGAATGTCCAGTGTGTTATTCTCCTCCTTTCATCCTTTTTCTTAGATATTTCATTCCTTGGCTGTCCCTACGAGCCGATTGATTTCAAGACACCAGATGACCAAGTGAAAGTGAAGTCCCCAGTTTGAATCTTCTAGAGAATGTACCTTTGTTCTAATCTTTCTCCTGAAAAACTTCACAATCTAAGTATGGAAAGAAGTGTTGCAAGTTATCTAGATGATGACAGTACATTCCTCCAATTTTATGAGTTAAACAGAAACACACTCAAACGTCAGGCGTTAGACTAATATGTTTCACTAATGGGGGAAGAGGAAAGTATATAGCGTTGTGATGATAAGAAGGTGAAGCTGAAACATTTACATTGATAAATATGAAACAAATCCATATTTGTAGAAATATTCTTAGACTAAAGTTTTATGGCGTGTAGAAGTAAGAAAATTTGGAGTACTATGTGCGTCCGCTAGATTGACACGCTTGTGCTTGATATGGTAACTCATAATGACTTTTTTCTTCTCCCTCGCGTCTCTCTGCCCCTCGCAATTGTTTGAATTTGAATCCTATTTCAATGTACATATAAATTGCTTTTATGATCAGAATTGCTCATGTAAATTGCAGGGCTTTCCACCATTATCGTGTTGAACGTGACCATGATAGACCATTGGAAAAACGTCCAGAATTGGAAAGCCTACTCAATGAAAAATACTGTAGCTTGGACGACTTCCGCCCCAAAGAGAAGACTACATCTGTTTAAAAAGACAGGCAGTGGCAAGATGATATTGTTTCCTAGTGGAAACATCCCAATTTTGAATCTGTACTGATGACTGATGAGGGAGCTAAAGCAACCTGTCTTTATTTGCGTTGGATGTGAAGAGAGAGACGGGATTTTGTTTGTACATTGTATTGTAAAATTCTGGTGGGGGTTATCTTTTGCACGTCCACGAGGTTTGTTGATTGCCGAGGGTTATCTATTGCCCTTTGCATTTGGCCTTTTCACAAGAGCTCTTTCCTCTGGCTCCAGGATATTTTCTTTTTGGGGTTGGCAGTGGCAGCAAGCTAGCTCCAGATTGTTATTTGTACATATGGCACAAGCTTGAATAAATGGGGAAGGGAAATAAAAGACTTTTTTGAAATTAAATAAATTTAGTTTTCAAATTTGTGTTATTTTCCTAATTACAATTAAATTTCAAAATTTGGGGATTAGGGGTGTGTTAAACATTTTTCCAGAGTACAATTATATTTCAATATTGAGGGTGAGATGCTGTGTTTGTTCTTAAAAATAGGGTGTCTGCTGTTTTTCCAATAGTCAGCATCTCTCTTGGCTTGGGCTCTGAATATATTTATTATTTCTTGTATGTTCAAAATGGAATAATAAAGTTTTAATTAAATATTTTTTAGAACTGTAATAAATTACTATTATTTTCATTTTTAAAAATAATTAGTATATTCTATTATTATATTTAAGATAATAAAATTGTAATTGAACTAATTTTAATATATTTTATTTATTTATTTGGTGCTTCTAAATTGTTTGACTTTTAAGTAGCAGTATAGATATATAAGGATAATTTTCCGATTATATTATATGGGTTCTGCTACAATTATCTTCATGCCCTTGTGGTCAATGTGAACATTATGCCCTGATATTTGTAACCAAACATAACTGACAAAATAAATGATATTATTAATGACAAAATTAAGGAAAAAACAAGAAAATGAAGAGAATCAACGGTTCTTTCTCTATTCAAGGTATGTTAATTATTCATCTTTAAATGCTTTATAAATCCGTCTTTGTATTTAATCCCCACAGACAACCAGAAGGTAAAAGGCCAGACATGGATTCTTGGATGAAAAATGTTATTTTGTTTATGTTCTTGATGATGATGACGGGTGTGACAAAAGGAAGACTACACTATGTTGGAGGAGAAATGACTACATGGGCACCACATGTCAATCTCACTGACTGGGCATCTCACCATGAACATTTCTTTGTGGGCGACTGGCTCTGTATGTTTTTTTCTTCTCGTGTTCTTGATTATTGGGGTTTAGGGTTTTGTGATTCATGAATACATAATAGTTTTGATCTTCCTGTACAGATTTTGGATTTGACAAGCACACCTACAATGTTCTTGAAGTTAACAAGACCAGCTTTGAGAACTGCATTGTCACAGATTTCATAAAAAATGTAACTCAAGGTGGTAGAGATGTGTTCCAAATGACAGAGGCAAAGACTTATTACTTCATTGATGGGAGAGGCTTTTGCTTTCAAGGTCTCAAAGTTTCTGTTCATTGTGAAACGCCTGCACCCACTCCATCACCAGCTCCAGCTCCTGCTCCTGCAAAAAATGATTCCCCATCACACTTTGGTTCTCTAAATGTTCTGGTTTCCATTGCTTTGTCATGGATTTTTTGTGTCTCACTTGATTTTTAGGTTAATTGAACTATTTGACATACTATTTGAGAGTAAAATAATTGTTCCACTTGAATTGGGAATTAGAGTTTTTATTTTGGCATGGATTACTCCCAACGCTTAGCGCCCGGTACTCGAACATTGGCTCGAGGCATTTTCTCTACCCAAAAAAGTCTGGACACCTTGCGTTTTTGAACCCATAACCATTAAATCTTTAAAACACAATGGAGTACCAAACAGGCACTAAAAATGTCCACAATAAACACATTTTTTGCAGATCATGAAATCCTGGTGAACTTGGTACTTCCAGTACAAACCCAACCTCTAGCAGCCTGGCTGGCACTTCACACCCAAGAATGCAAATCTTGCCACAAACTAACCCTAACTTCAAAGGGAGTATGAGTATCGGCTGAGGGCTCTTCACTTTATTTCTGTAGCTAGTTTGTTAGTGAATGAATACAATATGCATGTGAGGCAGTTTCTTAAGCCTTCCAACAGGGCCAAATAAAAATAGTTCAAACAAATAGCATAGAGAGCTGTGAAAATGGAGAGCCTGAGGAAGATTTGCTTCTTGTTGATGGTGTTGATGGCAACGATGTTGTTGGCAGATTGCAGAAAACCAGTACTCCACAGGGTTGGCGGAGGGAAGTATACCTGGGCACCAAATTTCAACTTCTCAGAGTGGGCAAGTCACGAAGAATTTTACGTCGGCGATTGGCTCTGTGAGTTTTTACATCTCTTTGTTGTATTGCTGCTACTGCTACTTCCTTCTTCTTCTTCTTCTTCTTTATATATTTTCACGCTTTTTTCTCCTCTCTTTTTTCTTATTTTCAGATTTTGGATTTGACAAGCAGAAGTACAATGTTCTGGAGGTGAACAAGATTGGCTATGACAAGTGCATCGACACTAACTTCATCACCAACATAACAAAGGGAGGGAGAGATGTCTTTAACCTGACACAAGCAAAACCCTTTTACTTCATCAGTGGCCGAGGCTACTGCTTCAAGGGGATGAAGCTTGCTATCACTGTGAATGACAGCCCACCATCTTCACCGATTGTGATAAGTAATGCTTCTCCAAAGGGCACCTGCTGCATACAAATCATCATGTTTGCCTTAACATTGGCCAGCAACATCCTCTTCAAGTTTATTGAAAGAGCAATTCAAGCATGAAGAAGTAGTAATGGTGGAGTGAGAATAAGGGAATAATTTGCAATTGTAATAGTAGAAAAATTAACTTAATAGAAATATAGTTACAAAAATTATTGTTTTGACATAGTTATCTTTAGTAAAAGTGATATAAACTATATACACTATATTAAGAATTAATTGCTGTAACATATCAAATCTAAGGTATATTGATAAAAGAGATAAAAACTAGTTTCAAAAATAGTGCAAGTATCTTTTTAGTGTACTTCAAAATATGCAAAGTTCAAAATTTTGTATTCACTTTGATGTTTTTTTATCTATGTAAATTTTATAAATACATCGTCCTATAATACAAATCAAAAAAATTTAAATAAATATTTATTTAACGTAACATAACATATATTTTTGGAATGTAAAGATGATTATTACTCTATGGAGGCAAATTCATTAAAATTGTAACTTATTAGTTATTACATGTGAAATTTATTCTTATTAATAACCGGCACAGATTGGCATCATAATTTTTTATGACTGTAAAAATTATTCTTATATAGAGTTTACTATATTTATTTTTGACAGAAAAATGTCTATGATATAGTTTTTCTTTTGTTTTTTTATAAAAAAGGTAGACAAGAACAAACCCGTGTAACAACATTCCCTAGGCGTGATCATGAGAATACTCCACAGCAGGCGAGCCCAACAAAGCGGTCAGTTGAAGAATCTCAACCCGATGGCATTTGGGTTCACAAAGTTCAGCCCAACTCGCAACTTGACAGAGACCATACAGTTTTCTCAGCACACAGAACTTGAACCTGCGACGCATGTTATCCCCTTGTCGGTAAATTAGGCAGGTTATGATAAAAGTGTATTGAGACAAGCTTCATCTTGAATATTAGCAGGGGGAGGGAGAGATCTTTGACAGTGCCAGCTGCTGACACAATGGCTTGCACATCATGTGAACTTATGCCAGAACAATGCTGGTGATGCAATAAGTGAATCCAAAACCTCTGGTCCCTGTGGACGAACCCT
This sequence comes from Euonymus europaeus, assembly GCA_963580455.1. Lineage (NCBI taxonomy): Eukaryota > Viridiplantae > Streptophyta > Magnoliopsida > Celastrales > Celastraceae > Euonymus > Euonymus europaeus. The sequence continues at coordinate 21,403,685 of OY756967.1, forward strand.
CATTTCTCCGAAAGAACTCAATTTCAACAATTAGGCAACCATAATTGTATTGATATCGACCATACCAAAAGAACTATCCATCGATATGAACATAAACAAATTCCAGTAAACATCACAACAGACGATCAACAACTTGTAGCAGTAGCAGTACCAACCGAGTCTCAATTTAGTTTCGATGTTTGCCCGATGCCACAAATTCGAAAAGTAAACATCCATTTCAAAAGCAAAGCAATCCTGACAACCCGACTAGAGTTAACTGTGAAAGACTAAAGTTTATAAACATCATGTGATCACAAGGACAAAAGGAAAGCAAAATTAAAGTTAATAAAACGCCAGCACTTCCTTGCACCAACAAAATCCAGCATCAAAGACGTTCCTTCCATCCCACAAGTTTCCACCATTCCAAAATACTAGAGAAGGCACAAGGGGACTTTAAAAACCTTAGTTAACTAACCGTTAATGAGTTCAAACCTAAAACAGTCCAAGCACGCAACAGGCAGTGCCAAAACACGTAACAGGCCAAAAAAGGAAATATAAACTTTACATGCCATTTACAGCTCAAAAGCTTCAGCAAAAGAACATGGAGCTGCACACATTATCACGCAATTTAGGTATTTGAGGAACTGGAGGAGCCCCAACAGATGTCATCCCACCATGGCTGGAGGAAGTCTCGGAAGCATCTTCGAACTTCATAAACTGACCCATCTGGGTAGCTGCCAGGTGAGCATAGCACACTGGAGCAACTGCACACACAGACTGATTTGTCAGAATTCAACTGATCCATCCAGTGTAAAGTAAACAGGGCATAAACAAGGACACGATGAAATTGGTGCAAGCTTTTCATGAAAATACACAAGAACAATAAGTTCTGATTTACCAACAGAAACCGCTGTAGTGCTCCTCTGGTACCTGCAATCAACCACATGTCCCAATCATAACAAAACCACAGCTTGAAGCATACCATCAAAGCAAATAATTCATACAAATGTGTACTTACACATAGGAGAGACTATGCACAAGTTCTTGCAACTCATCAGGAGAAAAGCCAACCTCATCAAACAAAACTTGATAATGGGTTGGCCTTGTAGTTCCCTGTGCGGTACATGTGAACAAGAGTCAGAACACACGTAACACAGACATGGAACAATCACTAGCACATTGAACATCAGAAATCAAAGAACTTTCAGACTATAAATCAAGGATAAGGATAAAAGGCAGGAACAATAAGTCAATAACCTTCAGATTACAAATATCATGGACCCATAGGGGTCCCATACTGAACTATATAGTATCAACCAGTATGCCATGCTCAACAAAACCAGTAAAAGGGTAAACAGAATTACTTAGCCACAGCCAAAAAATTGTGGTATTAATCAAAGAGTAGACAATAGTCATCTTGGAAGCAGAAAAGAAAGAGTAACTTTTCCATAAGTTATTAACGATTTCCTCCATTTTTTGCTTCATTACTTGTCACCGGAGGTCACAGAAAAGGGCTTCCACATCTTACGTGCGGGTGAGGTCTAAGTACATCATGTCTATCCCCGACCCCACCCGGTGCGCGAGCCTCATGGAGGGAGTTCTTAACCTTTGTTTACCTAATTATCACTGGTATAGAAGGAAAATGCACTTCGGGCAAACATCCAGTCAATTAACAAGAGTAAAGATCTAGTGATTTACCCTGTCTTACTGGAGGCATATAAATTAGATCCCAGAGAATTACTCAAGTGAAAAAACCCAATAAAACAAGAAATATTCATCAGAATAGAAAAAAAACTTTTGATACTGCCTCACAGATATCTGCTTTCCAACCATTTATTAGAATGTAAAACAAGAATTACAGACCAGTATCAGGCATTTTAGAAATCTTAATTTCATTAGTTTAAAAGAGAACGTTCAAAATCAAAGGTAAAACCAGAGAAGAAAACGAGCTTACATATAAATACCAATTAGCTAGATAACAAAACTGCACAAGACAAAAAATAAAAGCATTGAACTTTGAAGCAAGTAGACCATTTTAACTCCTAAATAGACCATAAATAACAATAGTCGACAATCACAAGCAGCACTCAATTATGAGTTTACGACTTAATTACCAAGATTAAAGTGTTGAGTTGATACTTACTATCATTCCAGCATGTGCACAGAGATAAAAATCATTGTTCCGAGGATGACATATTTTGTTGTCTATAATTGTCCCTGCAAAACATTAACTTGCTCATAAATTTTTTGAAATTTATAAAAGTTACTGCAAAGAGTATTAACTTTAATTATCATGTCCAACACTCCCATCATATGCATCTCCACTAACCAGGGGGAACATTCTCAGGAGCTCCCTGTTGGAAAAACTTCGTATGATGATTTTTCTGTGCAACAATCACCACAAACTTGGGGCACCACTTCTCATCAAGAAACTTGCAAGCCTGTAAAATTCAAAAGAAATTATGATCTCGTTCAAAAAATAATGGGCATGGCCAGAACCCAGTATTGGGAGGTTTAGGGACAAACCTCAATTATCTGATCGAGTTCAATGTTCAGCACTTGATTGAATTGCGACTCGCTGACTCCATCCCTGAGAGCAAGATAATGCATAACAAAAGTGTGAGGGCAAAATAGCATAGTAAACTCCATTTCTAGTACAAACAAAAAGGTTTACATGAATGATCATTATACGTTTCCTTTTGCACTTATCAAGCAAATGACCATCAGGTCTCATTGTAAACAAATAAGGACATTACTTTGAAAAATCGCCATCTCTAAGTCTATGGGCAGAGGATATACATACCTAAAGATGATAATCTGTTCAGGCTTCCTTTTCCCGGAACTCGTGTAGAAGTCCAAAAGAAGTTCCCTATGATGGAAAAATACATGCATAAATAAAAAAGAAGTCCATAAAATATAGCTAAAGTAGGCCACAACAATTCACTAATACAACTGTAAACCAACAATGAAAGAGAAATAAAAAGAGCAAAAACCCAAAACAGAATCCTGATATAATGTAGGACTACAAAGTTGAAATGACCACCTAGTGAGTAAACATAGAAACTAAAAAACATGGCAAAACCCTAATGAACAAAAAAAAACTGTAACACAGGATCCCACCTAATAATCCCTTCATCCTCTGTAGGAGACACTTGCTTAAACAGCGAATCTATCATCTCAACTTTCGGTGATTGGGTTCGCACAGATGCTCTGTAGCGAGAAACCAAAGGCCACTGCCGAGAGCCAACCACCTAAGATATTTAATGAAAAAAGTCATAAATTTCAAGCGTACTGTACAAAATTTAACAACGCATTAAATATAAACCGAACTGTTGAAATGTTGAATAGTCATGACAGACCAAACAAAAATGCAATTAGAAATGTCTGAGGGTCCTCCAGTTAAAAAATTAGAGAAAAACCAATTAGAAGGACATTGACTAAGAATCATAGATACACAAGTTGACAGGCATGAAGCAAGATTACCGCAGCTATTGATGGAATATCAGATTGCCCTGGGGAGCCATGTGAAACGTCCATCCCAAATATCATAGTGGGTATCTTAGAAATCCGAGGGATATTGGGAGATTGCTCGATTGATAACAAAGAATTCAATCCACCGAGCTGCACATATGTAAGGGAATTACCAGGCCAAGTAGCATTGAAAACCCAAAAAAAAAACACAAGCCACCCTAGTAAATCAGAAAATAAAACAAATGTAACCAATGAAAGAAGTCCGGTAACTGATCCTTATATGACTCACCTTTGCATTGATCTTCAAGAGAACATTTGTGAGATACTGGTCATTGACCCTTGTAGGAGCAATGCACTGAGTTACAACTCCAAATTCAGTAAGGTTTTTCCTTTTCCATGGACCTAGGGGATCATGGATTTCAGTTATCAGAGATGGCCAATATTGCTAAACATGGACATTGAAAAACTATATCAATTCACTAAACCATAAATAGCGCAGTTCTTTTTCTCAGGTAACAGGCAGAGAAGGAACTGTGGAGCCCCAGGAAGCTTAGATTGCATCTCTTCGAACATTTTCTCCACTCGAACAACTGGTGGGGCACGCCTATACTGTGGGCTCTCCTCAAAAACATCAAACGGAGGCTCTATACTCTAAACACAAGAGAAATGACTTCATCAAGATTCTCAGCTTCCCATGTCAATGATGAACATAAGTTGGAAACACTTACAATTCCTTTCATGGCAGCACATTTGGTGATATCTCGAACAAGGCCTCGTACATCACACCGTGCAGAAAAGTTGACAATTGCCCATCGTTCAATCTTGGTTGGCTCTACTAGTTTCTGCAAAATCATTGCAAGGTATTATAGTGAGATTGATAAAGCAGAGTCACAATCAAATTGGAAGAAAGGGAAGCACCTTGTTGTTGAAATTCCATCTACCATTACGAGGAGAGAAATCCTCACCATTGCCAAATCTTAACTGTTAGAAAATAAATGAAATTAATTAAAGGCTTGCGAGAGATATCTATAAGACTATAACCAGTGCCATCAAAATAGATCGTAGAAATACAAACATGAAATGAAACAAACTGAAATTAAAAAAGGGAGAGAATGCAACTTGTCTTAGATAAAGTAGATATAATACCCTCGGAGCTGGTAGCACGCGCCCTTCCACTTGGTTAAAGCTAGTGCTGATGGATATGCCACATGAACGTAGCATCGGTTCAGTATCATACTTGCTGGTTCTCAAAGCCTGCAAGAACCACCATGATAGACAATCAACTCAAACATATAAACAAATTTAGAACGAATAAGTAGAGGGTAGAAGCCTACGTTAGACAAAGCATTCATCCTTTCTTGAGGCTTCTGTCTTGATTTCTCCACTAGCGAAGCCCTCTGAAGATTGGTCAGCGCTTTTGTGTATCGTTGTAATGGTAACAAATCGCAAAGCTAGCAAGAGAGTAGGTAAGGCAAAAAACAAAGTCAAGAATTAAAAACAAGAAATGCAAAACCAGCATAACAAAATATACACAAAATTTACTCATCCAACATCCATAGAGTCTGAATATACCAGATTATACAAGTAATAGATTCACCTCAAGAGGAATGTAAGTCGGACGTTTTGGCTTTCCCACATTAACGCATGGAACATCTCCAGAGTAGCGAAGTTCAATTTTGCGATAGTTAACAAAATAGTCAAAAACAGTCACTTCTGTGGTCTCTACTTCACCATTCCCATCCTTTCCCTTCTGCTTCAAGGAAAACCTACAAGTAAGAGCAAAAAGATTCAGGAATGCAGAATAAAATTGACTATTGTACTAGTAGTAAGAAAACAAAAGGAAAAATGCAGGCAATTCTGCAGCAGAAGACATACAATTGCTGCTTGCAAGGCTGCTCACTTAATCCAGTGATCTTGTACTCTTGATTCGAGGGATTGACCTTAATCCTCAGATTTTTTAAAGTTCGTTTAGCCTGTTGACTCCATAAAATACAACTTACTGATATAAACAGTAAAAGAAAAACAAAATACAGAAAAAAACCAAAGATAAGACACAAATATTCAATACCTTGGCCCAATCAACGGATAAGAGATCTCTTGTATTTTGGTGCTCAAGTAGAAAATCCACCAGGGGTCCAGGCTTTATGGTCATAGTGGTTGTTACATCTGCACGCAGCCACAAGTCAAGAAAATGACCCAAGGAAAAAGAAAAACAAATTAATCATTACAGATAATCATTACCAATATTCAAAGACAACCCTCCCTGAGTGGTTCTAAAGCTTGAATGAAATCCTCGACAACCCTGTACACCACCACCTATATTGTCAAAATTTCTTATGTCGTTGTGAAAGAATGATTGGCGAACAAGAAGACATCCCCTGAAATATAGTAGGCATAGTTACTTATTAGGTTACCAACCTTTTTATGCAAAATATGAATGAATGCAGTGTTTAAGATAATAAGCTTCACAGCTCAAAAAAGAAAAAGAAACAGACAGCCAAAAGTCCAACAATAAGCTGAACCACTCTGCAACCAAAGCAAATAATGCTTTGTAAATGATTGAAAGGGAAAATATAAACCCAAAAGCGAATCACCCACTGTTTGGCTGCATGCTGTCGTAAAATAATATCAAGCACTCTTAAAGCTTCCTGGGAGTTCTCTGATTCCTTTCCTCGCAATGCATTTGCAATCGCTTGCATGGGAATTTTCGCAGCAAAGCTAATTTCGACTTTGAATGTTTTGGACTGATATGAGCGTCGCAATCTTTTTCTATCACCCTCCTTTGGACTTCCATTTCCATCAGGGCTACGATTTCCATTACTTCTGCACGAAGAGTCGAAGATAAACCTTTGTCAAACCTGATAATATTGAACAATAACTAGCAAGACAAGAAGATTCTCCATGTTTACCTGTTGGATGAGGCATCATCCAGAACAACTGTGAACTCAAGTTTGTTGTGTGGAAGTGGGCCCTCTGTAAACAAACTCTTCTCCCCATCATAAGCAAAATTCTTTCCAGCTAACTCCGAATTGTAAGTCTCCTGCACCCTATCAACAATTCTTCTCCCAGCACCCTTACCTTCCAATGGTCGGCCATCCTCATATGATACAGAAACCTAACCAAACAGAATATTTTCACAAATTTGAAGCCCTAAACAGTACCATATGAAAGAAAGAAAAAATACGAGTCGGAGAACTTACACTATAATGGAAGAAGTGACCCTCAACATTAGTAACATTGACTTTAAAGTGATTTGTCAGCAGTGTTATCTTCTGGCCCTTAGTTCCAAGGCCGCGTCTAGCCATCGGAACCCGCAAAACCTTTTTCTTTAATGGTTCTTGTTCCAGTTGTTCTGGAACAACATTTGGTGGAATGGGTGGTGGAGGTGGCAAACCTTTCCCTGCCTCATTTTCATCTGGCAAGAGGGAATCCATCTGTAAGCAAAAACAAACAGCATCAGGATAACTGAATAAAAATCAAGTTGTTAAACAGATAGATGAAATGCAATGATACTAAAGGTCACTGTGATCCACCAATCACAAACGTGGCATCACCATACCAACAATGTATTATATCTACACCAGTGAAGTTAATGCCTATAGGCATTAACAAGAAGCTCAACAAGCAGGTCAGAAGGATGAACATTCTCTGAGGCAACAACAAAGATTTCATACAGACATAAATAGCCACAAACAGCAGAAACCCAAAAACCTAATCAGTTTGAAATCAAACAATTAATTGGATATTAAATGCAACAGAGGCTAGCAGAGACCCATAATACCTAGACACCATTCCCACCGTCCAGAAAAACTTTTGAGAAAACACAGATAAAATAAATAAACTCGAACAGGACAAAAGAATGAATTGCAAACAAGCGAAAACAAAGCTACGAAGTTTGGAACTACAATTAAGAGTTAATTACAGACATTCAAGAAGGATAACCTCTATTAAAGGTAAAGTCTACCAGATATCAAAGAAATCTCTCCAGATGGAAGAAAAAAAAAATCAGAGCCGCACCTCCAACACAGACAAGAAGTAAGAAAATATACTAAAAATGACCATTACAAAAGGAAAAAGACAAGAAAAAATCCCATAGAAAAAATGAACCGGCGATCGCGAGTATTAGACTTTCAAAAATAGAAAGAAATACAGCAGCTAAAAATTGTAGACATAAAAAAAAGGAAAAATAGATATATCCAAAAATGATGCATGCATTCAGACTGTTCATATTGTACAACTATGAATGCGATAACTGTTCACCAATTTAGTTTTGAAAAAGAAACAAGCGACAAACAAATGAACCGTTCATGGCAACAGAACATGAAGAAACCAATGAACTGAGCACAGATCTTACTACAAACCAAGAAAATCCTTGTAATGAACCAAAACTGAGCAGCATTCTCCAGTATTAAACTTACACGACTGAAAAATAAACAGAGGACAACAATGCTTCCATAATTTCAACAACAAACACACAGAACTCGAAAAATATGAGGGCAATGAAACAAAATGAACCTGAAAACTCCAAAGTAAAACCCTAGAAACGCGGAGTCTCTCCTGCTCTCTCTTTCAAAATAAAAAATATACTCACTCTGTTGATAGTCCACTTTCCGCATTCGTCTCACCGTTTTAGTACTACGGCAGTACTGCTGCACTGCCAGGACTCTGTCCTGTGTCGCACATGCATACGACACATTCCAAATACGACTGAATCGTGACCCTTGGATTCCCGACCAACGGTCTGATTCGTCTGGGTTTTATCTTTGATATTATATCATGACGATTATACTATAACCGCCCGCGTGCACGTACTAGCCCACGGGATATTAAAGTGACGCGCCTGGCTTGACTCGTATACTCGCTTTTTTATCGTTCGTTCACAAAATTAACATGTTCTCACTGAGAGACAGGTTGGGTGTAAAACGGGTAAAATGCAAAAAAATGCATTTGTTTTTATTCGGTTACTTACGTGGGGCCACACTCACCCGATAACAAACAACGGCAGGCGTCAACTTTTCTTCAAGTCCACTGTAACAGAACGAATTAGGGGTACAACAAAAAATTGATTCCGAGCCTGATGATTTATTTTTTATATAAATAAATTTGATAATAATTTAATTCCCATCAAAGGGAAAAAAATGTTAGATTCAAACTTAATTTTAAATCGGATAATTTTGTGTTTAGACTCAAATTGTTGGTCTAATTCAAATTCAACACAACTATCATCAAAAAAATGGGACAGGATTAAAAACACTAGTTTTGGATCATAACAAAAAGCCCATGCAAGCTAGCCGCACGACATACACGCGTGCGGCGTGCCTTGGGGTTTTGGTTGCAGAGTTGGGCGCCATAACACCATCAGATTTTATCTTCCTTAGTCCACACTCTGTCAAATAAATCAGTTTTACAGTCGACTTTGATTCTTTACAGACGATTTGGCTATATCATACAGAAATCCACAAACGTATATAATAATAATAATGCATACATATCGCACAAAAGAGGTTCAATGCCGGCTTTGATAAAGGAAGAATATACGTACCAGGATAGATAATTTTGGTTGCAGGTCAGATCAGATGGTTCAGAACCTTAAAATAATGGAGTTGCGAGGAGTGAGCATGAAGCCTGGCCGCCTAGTGAGAGGAGGATTTTATGGAGTTAGGGTTTATTTATATGTGTTTGTTGAACAAATAGGGTTTTCGATAATTGGAATTAGAAGCGATTTGTTTTTCAGTGCAAATTAAATGAGTAGTAAGAGGAGATAATGAAGGAACAAGTATTCCTTGTTTGGAAATCGTGGGTTGGTTTTTGATATTCTTCCGTTTCTAGGGGTTTAAAAATTAATTGTGAATTAAAGACCTTGTGATTGAATTAGACAATCATTGGTCATTAATTAAAGACTTTTCATTTTAGAAAAATGCCGTTGAGTAATTCGAGCTTGTTTGGTATAATGTAAATGTACCTTATTTTCATTTACTACTATTATGATATGTCATAAACATGACTCAATAATCATTTAATGATTTTTTACTTTATCATGGTGTATATATTAGGTCCGTATGATTTTGTTTTTCTTTGTAGCCCAATTATTATAGATCGAATCCAACCTTGTTATATGAAGAAGGTTGAGATTTAACTGATATATCACATCACTTGAGAGTGCCTAAGCAATGTGATATTCTTGACACTCGACAACAAAATTAGAAAATAATAATTTATAGATATCTTTGAAATTTAAGAATGACCTGATGATACCTCATTTTAAACGACAAAACAATACTTAAATTGCATTTGTGGACGTCTAACTCGTATTTAATTTGACCCTATTTGCATGAGGCTAGATTAAAAGTAAAAAGGTAAAAAAATTATTATAAATTTTCAACACATACATTTTAGGATATGGCAGGCATCATTTAATCAACAACGTAGTCAAAAATTGATCTAGTTTATCTTTAATCAATTTAGTTTGAACAATATCATTTACAAAATTTAAAGAACGTGGAAACCTAAAGAAGTACACGAAAGTGTATCTTTTAACACTTCCCTACAATTCAATTTTAAATGATTTATCTAATGTCATGTAAGGTATTTTTCAACTGTCACTTGAATCCTAATGAATGAAAAATTATTATTTACTTTAATTCGCGACATGCGTAATTATATTTTTTATTGATGTTTCTCAAGTTTACATGACATTCCATGTAGGTGGGTCATGTTAGATTTTTTTAAAAATCAGTTAAACACATTTTTTATTTATTATTTAATAAACTAAAATTTAAAATGTTTTTTCTCTAAAAATACATGTTAAATTTTTTTAAAAATTACATATTCGAACTCAGCGAGTAAAAATATTTCTAATAAAACTCATAGTCAATAGTTTTTATTGCGTTTTTTCAATTATATTATTTTTTAAAAACAATGTAATTCATGTGTATGATGTGTAAACTGTTTATTCGAGTTAAAATTATGTTACACTATGATAGCAGAATATATATTTGTTATTTTTTTATTTTTTATTGAAATTATATTGGGTATCCTAACCGTTAAGTTTTAGTAGTTAGGGTTTAGCGCTTGAGACATTTATGATTTTAGTAGCAAATCCGAGTTTTTTAGGTTACAACATGAAAATCTAATACACGGGCCTATTAGGGTTTAGCGAATTCATTCCGATTGAGATTTATAACAATTTTTGCTTAGGTTACAACATGAGAATCCGATGCACGAGTCGTTAGGATTTAGCGAATTCGTTCCCTTTAGAGTTTAACACTGTTTAGGTTATAATATGAAAATCGATATAAGAGCCCATATAAATACCTATAAATAAACACTGCAACCTACGCAATTCACATATTAGTACAAAAAACAATGTAATTAAAAATGATTGAATAAAATCTATCAATTATGGATCTTGTTGGATAAATATTTATTTGTTGATTGTGGATATGTAATTTTTTTCGAAATCTAATATGTATTTTATGAGATAAAGTGTTAAAATTTCGTTTAATAAAAAAAAATGTACTGTGAAATTTCAAATAAAATATTTATTTTCTAAAATTTTAATTTTTCATGTCATACGCCTACAAAACATGTCATATAGACTTGAGTTAATGTTGGGCTATAAAAATTTGGGCTATTTAATATTACTAAAGTTTTTAATGTACTTTTTTAATTACATTATTTTTCATAAAACAATGTAATTAGTATATATGTTATGTAATTGTGTTTTTTTTTCCACTATTGTAACCTAAATAAAAGTGTTAATTTTTCATATTTTAAAGAGCATTTATGTAATTTAACAAATACAAAATTAACGTAATTACAAAAAAAACATAAAAGCTAGGCCTAATTATAAATAAATTTAAATTGAGTGACTTTATCCTTAATAAGTTTCATAAGTCAAATTTACTTACAATTTTATTTTTATAAAATAATTATTATTATTTCAGAAAAATTAAAGAACAGATGGAAAATAAATATACCAATTAAAATATTACATTCTTTAAAAAAACTCCGTATATATTTTTTTAATTACAAATATATCTCCACCACCTCACAAATCAATGCAATTCAAGAATATCGAATAATTCAATTCGCGAATTATGTCGCATATAATTTCAAATCCGAAACTCGAGCTCAAAAAGAAAAATACCCAGCAACTCGGTCTTTGTCACGCTGTCGTTTTGGTACCTTCATGGTTCCTTCCAAATCCCTCTTGATCCTCCTACTTACAAATGCTCCTCTGGGCCTTCTGTCAAAGGAAGAAAGTTTGTAGCAGTCTATATGTAGTCTGTAGCCACTGTTGCATGGGGTTTCCAGTGACCACGAAGAAGTAGAATATAAATACAATGTTTCGCTCGAAAGTCATAATCAATTTTGCCAAGGAAGCCATGATCACAAAGTACCGAAACCAGTATCAGCAGCTGCAGTGTACTGCTTCCCGTTGGAGCTCTCGATTCTGGTCCACCAGTCCACTCTCTTCTTCCATGGCTTCCTCTTCTGATTGCTCCACTATTATTTCTCGAGACAATATTAACCCCAGGGTATCATAGTTTATTTTATCTGTTTCTTTCTTGCTCCTACATTGTTGATTTACTTTTCGTTCATGGGTTGGTTGAGTTTGATTATATTCGTTTCTGGATCCTTGTATCCGTGTGTCTTATTTTTACCAGAGGTTTTAGTATTGTGCGTGGTGGGCATGCCTGATTTTGATAATTCTGTTTACTGTTGAGATTGTGGCTTTTGCATTTCTCATTGATTGAACTTTGTGGATACTAGTACGCCTCAAATACTATGCTGATTTGGAGACATTTTTAATTGAATCCGAATGAGGTTTTTAGTTGGAAAACCACTGTTAGCCATTATTTAGAACATGAGAAGCTCATATCGGAGTGGACTGAGAAACTGTAGAGATGCAGTCTTACTGGGCGCTACTCTAATCTGTAGCAATTCTGCCTAAGTAATAGATGTCAAATCCTTCATATTCGAGTTTTTGGATAAATATTTTGAAGATTAATTTGTGAAGTATTGTTTTTGTTTTGATTGCTCAACTTAAGAAGATTCTCCACCCCCACCCAGACCCTTGCTCTGGGGTTCGTAGTTTTTGAACTAATATGTTCATGTCTGCTTTCACATTAGTTTCCCTTTTCTTTTCCAGATCTTGAAGTGTGATTATAGTATTCGTGGAGAGATTGTGACTCTTGCCCAGGTAATATGTGAAGCTGCTCCTGTAGTTCTAATGTTAAGAATTTCTATCATATTCTAACTTTATACGTGGACATAAATACACATTGCATCATTTACACTTTATGAACAAGCTTGCATACATGCACGGTGGCTTTAAGGAAAGCGGGGACTTCAACTTTTCAATTTCAAATTTGGAGTAATTACATTCTTGATGATTTTTCAAAAGAGTTAGATGATATGAATTTTGCATTTTCTATATCATAGTCTTTATATTCTTAAAGTTCCTATTATGTCCTTGCACAGAGTTTAGAACAAGAGTTGCAAGCTAAGCCGGCATCACAACCCTTTGACGAGGTACCTTTATTTGTTCTTTGATTTTCACAAACCAGTAGTTGTGGGCTGTTTGGTACAAATTGATTATTTGATGCCCAAGCAAACATAGTTTCACCCTTTTTCGTTGTGCCAAATGAATATGTCGTTCTGTTCTATGATCAACTTGGATCATAAGGTTGAATCCTAACAAAGATAGGGAGCGAGGAAAAAAAATAGTACAATATTATATTTTTCCTTCTAAGTTACTAAGGGGGCTGAATTTTGTTCCTTGTGTCTACATTGGCAACTTTTTCTATCTGATTACTTATTCTTTGTTTTCTTTTACAGATACTTTATTGTCACATCGGAAATCCTCATTATCTAGGTCAACAGCCAATAACATTTTTCCGACAGGTTCATCATTGCTGAAACTTCTTGGTGAAAGCACTACGTTTATCCATTTAAATTAATTAACAATAATATTTACCTTAGGTTCTTGCATTATGTGAATATCCAGCCATTTTGGACAAACGTGAAACACAGGTTTTGTTCAGGTATCTATGATTAAATCCAGTTCTATGCAGTTCATTTAAGCATTTCATGAATAGTTTTCGAGATATGGTTTTCTTGAAAATTTGGGAAATATTTTTGCGTGTTATGCTAGGACCATATTTCAGTAAACAAGTCGTGTTTTTACTATATTAGGTGGGTAGGTGGTACAAGTGTGCAAGTCTCATTATTTTCCAAAATTTATCAACCTGTGCAGTCAACATTCTTAGACGACCCTTCCTCTTCCATTGAACCCCCAAAAAAAATTAAAAAATAACAGAAGATAAGTCCTTCCTGGTTATCAACATCTTACTGGCAGAAATGTTTTTTTGTTGTGTTTTAAAGAGCCCCTTCTTAATGATCATCATGTGCCTTACTGTTAACTTCCCATATATTCATTCAGTGTGGATGCCATCAAGCAAGCGTTGAAGATTATAGATCAAATTCCTGGAAAAACCACTGGCATTTACAGTGACGCACAGGTTATTATCAGTTGACTAAAAGGCCTGCATTCAAGAACCTTGGAATTTCAAATTAATGCGTGACCCATATTCTTTTTACAATTTTACTTGGTGTCAGGGTATTAAGGGATTACGTGATACGATTGCTGCTGGAATAGAAGCCCGTGACGGTTTTCCTTCTGATCCGAATGATGTTTTCTTGATAGATGGTGCAACTGCAGGGGTAATGGCCAATTTGACATTTTGCATTTCAATGAATGCAAATATGATGGCATTAATATGCTTGCCTAAACATAGCTCGTCTAATCGTATGTTTTCACTGTTGCCAGGTCCAGATTATGATGCAGCTCCTTATAAGATCGGAAAAGGATGGAATTCTTTGTCCCATCCCTCAGTACCCCATATACTCTGCTTCAATTGCTCTACATGGTGGCTGTCTGGTATGCTTATTCTCCTTAAAGGCTTGCTTCTAAAATCATGTTTCATTTTAGTTAGTTTAGCATTGATAGCTAGTTGATTGAAACCCTTCATACCAAAGAATTGGCCTTGACATTAACATGAATGGTGGGAAAAATGGACACTATTACCTTGGAGTTTTGTTACATTGGTACTAGTCATTGAAGTGGGATTTCATGGTGTTTGTTGCAGGTTCCTTATTACCTTGACGAAGCAAAAGGGTGGGGATTGGAAGTTTCTGAGCTCAAGAAGCAATTGGATTATGCCAAGTCTAAGGGAATTGCTGTTAGGGCATTGGTTGCCATAAATCCAGGCAACCCGACGGGTCAGGTAAGTGACTCTTAGCCTTTTCTTGAACTTATATTCAAATTTCCATAAAATATCTTTGATGGGAGGTAATTGCAGGTTCTTGCTAAAGATAAACAGTGTGAAATTGTGGAGTTCTGCAAGCAGGAAGGGCTTGTTCTTCTGGCTGATGAGGTAGGTAGAGATAACAGGGTTTGACTTTAGCCACTTGATGACGTTATTTTCCTAGCACTCTTAGATTCTTAATAATAATCTTTTACGTGTTCTTTTGTGTTAATGTATGTATTACAATTTACACATAATTCTTCAGTGAACTTTATGTAGGTTTATCAAGAAAATGTATATGTTCCAGAGAAGAAGTTTCACTCATTTAAGAAGATCTCACGGTCCATTGGATATGGAGAGAAGGATATTCATCTAGTATCTTTTCAGTCAGTATCTAAAGGTAGATCCTTTAATCATTAACATTGATTGAATTGAAAAAGAGTATAATCAGTCTTTCTTTATGTTGCTTTCAGGATATTACGGGGAATGTGGAAAAAGAGGAGGTTACATGGAGGTCACTGGGTTTGGAGCTGATGTAAGGGAACAATTGCTCAGAGTATTTTCTGCTAATTGCTGTGCTAATATCCCTGGTCAAATTCTTACAAGCCTTGTTATGAGCCCACCCAAGGTTGGATCATTTTCTTCCCTTTTAAGTAGTGTTGCCTTTCTTTTTTTAGTCTCTTTTTTTATTTTTATTCTGAAAAAAAAGGACAGATGGTTAGCCAAGGTCCAGTTTAGCAACTAGTGACATGCCCAAGAGCTTTTGCTTTCTGAGCTGTGACTGAGAGATGTTGTGGGACTAATATGGTGCTAAATTGTGTTTCTTCAGTTCATGTTTTTCTTATCATTATAATATTCTATGACATGATTATCTTCAACTTAAAGTTCTTTTCTTGACTATTATGATAAGTGATAATTGGTCAATTTATGCAGGCTGGTGATGAATCCTACAATTCTTATTGCGCGGAGAGAGATGGAATCCTCTCATCCTTTGCAAGGCGTGCCAAGGTCAGTTTGACGAGTTGTATTTATTTTGAGTTAAAAAATTCCTGCTTTGGCTTCTGAATTTGCTATGTCAACAATGCCATGATGAGCAAACTCATAATATAGGAAGCATAGACTGGCTCCTCAACATTCTAGTAAATTCATAGCTAGCAAGGGTTGTTGGGCTTACTTTTTTAGTGAATTGGCGGTCTTTTTCACAAGTGATGTAATCTTGTTTCTTAGTTAGTTAAATGTTTATTCCATAAGAATCTTCTCAGAATTACTACTACCATGTAATATATGGAGAATGCAGAAATTGGAGGATTCTGGGAAAATGTTCGTGCATTGTTTAACGGGAGATATACATTATGCTCTTGCCTTAATAAAGTCTCAGAAATGGTATTATCAAGTAATATATGGATCATGCAGACATTGGAGGATGGCAGACAATGAGAACTCACTACAATTTCCACCTCACATTGCTATTGTATGTTCTAACAGTATGTTAATATTATGATTATTGATGCAGGCATTGGAAAATGCATTCAACAGTTTGGAGGGCATAACGTGCAACAAGGCGGAGGGAGCAATGTATCTCTTCCCACGTATTCGGCTTCCTCAAAAGGCAGTCAAAGCAGCAGAAGCAGCAAATGCAGCCCCAGATGTGTTCTACTGTCGTCATCTCGTTAGTGCCACTGGAATTGTAGTTGCATCTGGTTCCAGCTTTGGCCAGGTCTGTTAATAATTTTACTCTCAGTGTGTTGGTTGGAAAGTTTGGAAGTCTGCAAAATAAATAGTGTTAGCATCATAAGGAAAAAAAAAATATGCAACATACACTTGAAATTAAAAATCATAGATTTCAATTCACTTCTAAAAATTGGTATTCAAATTAAAAATCATAGCCCACTCGTGAATTTTGTAAAGGAAAAAGAAAATCATTTTATATGAAATCATGTCTAATTTGGTGATTATAACTTACTAGTGTGGATATATAGAGTTTCATTCAAACACAACTTGCAAAAGATGTTAGCAGACTGCGATTATAAAAGCATAGAAAGACCACTAGTTACTGTCATGCGGCAAATGGGATAGGGTTTGTATTTTTGCAACACCATCCTCGAAAATCCGAGGTTAGTCCTAGCTCTGCTAACAGAAGTTCATTGTTAATGAATGGAAATTAAGTTTATGGTTACATTTAGCTTGTCCTATTACGACCTTGGAATGATGCTTTTGTGATTTTTTTGGAAGGTCCCTGGTACTTGGCATTTTAGGTGCACTATATTACCTCAAGAGGATAAGATTCCAGCGATTGTCTCCCGTCTGACAGAGTTTCATACGTGTTTCATGGACAAGTTTCGGGACTAACGGATCTCAACATCCATTGCCTTCAAGAGAAAGCTAACCAGCCAATTTTCATATACAGACATGAATTTCACTAGTGCAGCTCCCAGTTTTTATGGTGAAGGATGGCGTGCCATTGATAAGTCTCTGTAAATGCCTGTACTAGTTGATTTGTCAACTAACTTATTCTGAACTTCAGAAATTGTCAATCACCTCTGATCTTGGATCTCCTCTTGTTGCAGCTCTTGAAGATACTGTGAACATGGCGTGCCATAAATGTTTGCAGGATAATTGGGTCTCAGTCTCAGACATCCCATCATTACCAAACTTTTGTTGTAGATGCCTTGTTGACTCTTCCAACTCAAAATATCAAATAAACCCTATTATTAATCATCATTACTGGTCTTTATTCCAAAAACTTTGGATCCGAGTCTATGAGAAAATATTTTGGGACTTCATTCATTTTTTCTTTTCATTTCTATCATTTCATTCACTCTTATTAAATTCATGTCCTCTCATTTAGATTTATGTTCATAGGTTTGGCAAAATTTTATGTCAACCTATCGCAACCCTCTTCTTTTGTTTTGTCCAGGCTTGGGATCGGTT
Source organism: Euonymus europaeus (assembly GCA_963580455.1). Taxonomy (NCBI): domain Eukaryota; kingdom Viridiplantae; phylum Streptophyta; class Magnoliopsida; order Celastrales; family Celastraceae; genus Euonymus; species Euonymus europaeus. Next base: position 21,421,378 of record OY756967.1, read on the forward strand.
ACAAGGGCCGGCAGAGTTTAAGCCCTATTATTAATAATTAATTAATATTTTAATTGCATTATTTCATTCAAAGAAAAGCAAACACAGCCTTAGGGCAACTGTAACAATAGTATTCTTTGTTATACAAAAAAGTTAAGTCACATGTACATTCAAATCATTAAAACACGTCTTTTAATACAGTTATATCAGTAAAATATAATTTTCTATATATTTTTTTATTTTTTCTATCAGCAAATCATCTAATCTTTTATTTATTTAATTTTCACTAAAATTATATCAAAATCAATACTGAATTTAACATTTTTACAAAAATAAAATAATATATTTATACACATTACTAAAACACATTAAGTCATATATTTTAATAAAATTACATCGATATTTTTAAATACAACCATATCAATAAAAATATAATTTTTTATTAATTATTCGTTCTCCCTAACAAATATATGATTGCAAATTTGCAATCCAAGTGCAGCACTTTGTGGTGGTGGAGTAGACGGGCCCACTCCACAGTTCAATGATGACAAAATTTAATTAAAAATAAAATAATAATTTATTATTATTAAAGGCCAAAGCTCATGGAAAGAAAACACAAAGGAAAGCCCCATGTTCCACTCTGTTATTCCCAAAGCCGATACTCTTGCCTTTTAGAAGAAAAACTTGTCGACTCTCTCTTTCACGCTTTCTATCCCAGTAATACCGAACCCTAGAAACCCGAATCCAAGCGAGCTTAGCTGGCATCAACCATGGCGGCATCGACTTCGCTATGGACCATCTGTGTAACCCTAGCTCTAACCGTAATTCCTCCCTTGGTGTACGGTAACTCCGAAGGAGACGCTCTCTATACCCTGCGTCGGAGTTTGTTGGATCCGGAGAATGTTCTCCAGAGCTGGGATCCGACCCTTGTTAACCCCTGCACTTGGTTCCATATCACTTGCAACCAAGATAACCGCGTCACTCGAGTGTATTATTTCTCTCCTCTCTATGCCGCATAAATATTTCTTGATATATTGAATTAAAACTGGTTCTGTTATTGGATTTGAAATGGATATATGACTATTTTTGGGTTATTTTATCAGCTTTAATTTTTATTACCTCCGTTGATTGCCTTTATTTTTTTAGTTGTGGACATTAAATTCTTTCCTTTGTAGTATTCTTAGCTACAGAGTACAGACTTTGTTGTGTGAAAAATTTATCTGTTACACAGAACTTGATAGAATTAAGGGGATTAAGGAGCCTGGTTTTCTTGTCTGGAACATATTCTCTGCGATCCTGTGTAGTTGATTCAATGAGATTATCCATGTGGCCGGCTGCGGAGAGGTTCTGAGCTCTTAAAAGATACAATACCATCTTTCATGGGATGGGACGTATCACTGTATGATTAATGGAGATCTTAGCTTTAGGCAGGAGCTAATTGGGAGGAGGAATGCATGCAACAAATTTCATTATCCGAAAATGATTGGAATAAGGCTTCGATTATGATGATGGGAGTGGGGTAAGGGTGGGAGGGATTGGTGATGTGGGTTCTACCGTTCTACAACTTCTACGGTCAGAGGCACCTTAAATCCTTAATACAAGCTAGTTTTTCAAAGTATTTGATTCAAGGAGGGCACTGCAATTTCACTGCTGCATATTTTTTTAAAAAGATATCCTATATTATTATTTTCACTATTGTTTTCTTGGTAGGAACTTGACTTTTTACCTTTTTTAACATTTTATTATTGCCGCAGTACTTAGTTTACATTATTTTGTGCAGGGACTTGGGGAACTCAAATCTATCTGGACATCTGGTTCCTGAACTTGGGAAGCTAGAGCACTTGCAATATCTGTATGTACCTTGTTCTTGCCTAATTAGTATTTTGGTAAAGAATCTGTCATTGCATGGTGCTGTGCTAACTTGGCAATGATTTCTTTTATTATTTGTGTATGTGTTTTAACTGTTGACCTCCCATTAATTTTTTAGGGAGCTTTACAAAAACAACATTCAGGGAACTATTCCTGCTGAGCTTGGTAAATTGAAGAGTCTCGTCAGCTTGGACTTGTATAACAACAATATCTCTGGGACTATTCCTGCTTCGCTTGGGAAGTTGAAGTCTCTCGTGTTTCTGTGAGTTTGATGAAATTTAACGTGTATATGGTTATGAGTAGACTTAATAAGAGCTTTGTTTTACCATATTCTCTTGTTTGGAATTACTGTTAATGTTCTCCAATTATATTTTTTTGGCTCAAAAAATTTAAAGAGTGCTCAGATGTTCAATTCGGTGGGTTAAATTTAAGCTGCCTGGTGTAATTTTCTATGGCCAAATATCAGTCTGGCTACTAGATATTCCCATTCCTAGAGTGTTAGTGAGATTGGGCACTTACATCATCGTGAAACCAACCGTCACTGAAATGTTTTTCATCTACCTCAATATTTGTCTCAGTATTTTCATTAGTTAATTTAATATGGCATTTCCAGCAGCTGGCCCTCCTCTTATCCTTGTTTGGTTTGGCAGACGACTTAATGACAATCGATTAACTGGTCCAATCCCCAGAGCACTTGTGGGAATTTCTAACCTCAAAGTTGTGTAAGTATTGTTCTCGTGTATATTGATGGAGTAGTAATATTATATGTATCTGCATATTCACTGATGTTGATGTATGCCTAATTTTCCAGGGATGTCTCAAACAATGATTTGTGTGGAACAATTCCTACCAGCGGACCATTTGCACACATCCCTTTGAACAAGTATATCTAACTTTAATTAAATGTTTATGCCAGAGTGATTTTTATCTAGTGCTACAAATGTTACCTCTGATATCTTATTCTCTGTATTCTGCAAGATTGATGATGGATTCTTCTCGCAGCTTGTGCACTTGTTAGTTCTTTTGTGTTTACTTATCTTGTTATTAGATTTAGAAGCTAGTAATTGGCACTTCCTTTAGATTATGCCCAGCCATCTCTCCATCTGCTTCCATTTAGTAATTCATTGCCTTGGAGGACGCACACTACTCAGAAAAAACAATCCATGTAGTTTTGTTTTGGTTGAAGTAGATTTGGACCAGTGTTGTCAAGGCGCTCTCCTAAGCGCAAAGGCATCCTTGTGTATGGGCTGAGATGAATATTTGCAATTTCCTTTCCTTTCTAGGTTTGTTGTCAGTTATATTTCTCCAGTGCAAGGTGCTTAACTTGTGTTGTTCCAATGCTGTAGCTTTGAGAACAACCCTCGACTGGAAGGTCCAGAGTTACTGGGACTTGCGAGCTACGAAACTAACTGCTCATGATGCTTGAAGAGAAGTTGATGATGCAGAATCTGAATTATCCTTCAATCGGATACGTACCACCTATGTCGGAAGTTTTATCACCTCAGTGTAGTGGGATTGGTAAAAAAAGATCCCTAATATAAAGTATTTGTAAATGTTACAGTCTTTAACTTATCAGCATTTGTAACTGTAATATTGTGCACCCGTAAGAGTCACTCGAGACATGAATCTATGCCGAACCTTTGTGAAGGACACTAAATATGCATATACTAGATTTCTATGTTTACACTGACGATATTTGCATACGATGATGTACGTCTGATCATCATTCTGATGGATGTGAATCTGTGACCGCTACCACTGGTTGCGATGGTGATTCTACTATACTAGCAGATTCTTTTGCTAACTTTATGTTATTTGATGATTTGAGAAATAATTAACGAGGGGAGAAGAGAACTTGTAACTTGCAAGTATTGGATGGAAAAATTCAATAGTCTGTATATGACCAGACTAGACTAATATATATTGATCGATCTCCTTGTCTTGTTGGAAAATAGTAGCTGAAGCAGTCCAGCAAGCTTTGATGTAACTTACTTATTTTGCCAGCCTTGTCTTGCCATCTTTGTGATCTGATGCCCTTAATTATTGCCTTCTTTTGCCTGGTCTGGATTGACAGGGCAAGAGTATATAGCATTTTTCTAATTTTGTGTGGACAAGTATATATATATACAGAGTTAGGGTTGAATCAATTTATGGCTCAGTGAACAGGAGTTTGACTCATGCATGAGTTATGTTTACTTTCAAATATTCTTCTCCTGAAATTTATATGCAGGTTTTCTTGCTTAAAATTCGGAAAAGTTATTTGTATTTTGTTCTGTTTTATAAATTGAACGATATTTTTTTTTAAAACAAAAATAAAATTTTAACATGAAAAATGCTTAATAATTCGAGACCATTGGATATAAAACACTAAAAATATTTCATGCATCGTGTTAAATTTTATTTTTATTTCGAATAAAAAATATTTTATTAAATTCATAAAATTCAATCAAAACACAAATACGATTTTTTAGCTTCACGTCAAAAAGAAAAGCAAGAATTGGCCATGCACTATGAGTGAATGAAAAAAGAAACACATTTCTTATGACCATAATTATCAGATACCGAAATACAAATACAAATTTAAATTAAGTATGCCATCAACCCAGCAAGTGCAATTCAAAAACTCTTACAGCTATAGCCTCTTACTATATAAGTGGACTACCACTACAAATTATTCATCAACCAAACACCATAGGTCCCTTCCTCCCTGCTTTCTTTCCTTCCTTTTGTCCATTTGTTGCATAATTTTGAGTTCACAGAATCACAATATGGTGGTGGGGGAAGCTGATGGAAACTATCTTCAACCATTTGAAGTTTATGACTTGGACATCTAGTCTGTTGAGAGCTATTCAGTCCTTATAACAACAAATCAAGACCCAATTACCCAAAACTACTAGGTCTCAATTGGTGTTAAGAGGAAGAGAATCCAAGACCCCTCAAGGTCTAACCTTACTAAACTATCTTCCAAACTCAGCTTCAAAACTCCCTCTGACTGCCCATTCTGTGACACCAAAATGGGATGATTATGACTACAGCAAATCATTCTCTAACAAAATATTAGCCATAATGGGATCCCCAAAACCACCCACAAATTATGACCACAGAATCTTCCTACTCAACACCCAAAACTTGATCAATCGATACATTAAATGGGCTATCAACAAGGTTTCTCTAGCTTTACCTTTTCTTTTTTTCTTTTTTTGATAAGCATTCTCTAGCTTTACCTGCCACACCTTACTTGGGTTCAATCAAGTATGGTCTAAAACATGCTTTTGCCAATAACCCTCCACCGGAGAGCTTCTCTGGCAACTATGATGTGATGAAGCCACCAATTAACCCAAACTCCACATATGGAAACGGAGTTTACATGCTAAATCTGAACAGAACGATCCATGTCATACTGCAAAATGCCAATGCATTGAGCGCCAATGTAAGTGAAATCCGCCCATGGCATTTACATGGGCATGATTTCTGGGTTTTGGGTTATGGAGAAGGCAAGTTCAGAGATGGTGATGAGAGAAAATGGAATTTGAAGAATCCACCATTGAGAAACACTGCAGTGATATTCCCCTATGGTTGGACTGCTTTGAGGTTTGTGACTGATAATCCAGGAGTTTGGGCTTTTCATTGCCACATTGAGCCTGACTTGCATATGGGGATGGGTGTTTTTTTTGCTGGAGGTGTGACGACAGTGGGTAATATATATAATCAGGCTCTTCTTGTGGGTTGACTGAGAAGAAGTTCGTGAACAAAAAATCAGTAGTTTTGCTTTAGACTAATTAATTAGTGTTTTTAGGTTCATCACAAGGCAAAATGATTTGATATTCAAAGACCAACCAGGAAGTGGCACGTGTAAGAGCGATGGGTATGTTTCTTTAACGAATAGTCTAAAATACCCTCTTTTGAAATCAACGAATGCTCTAGCTAGCTGGCTATTGTTTTTCTCCACAAGGTTATGTTGGTAAATACCAAATTTTGGGCCCATTTGGTTGATTGGTTTGAAGTACAGAATCCATAGTGTCCATGAACACTCATGTTTGGGTCTGGAAGCCCAATTTTCTATAGACTAGGCTCATAAATACTCACCTCACCTCACGGTCCTCACCCATTCACGAGGCCCAAAAATGCCATTGGATGGTACTGGGCTAATCAAGTAAGCGGGTTGGGCCCCGCCACTGGGCTAGACGATAGTTACATTTATAATATTTTGGTAAGTTATATTTGCACCCGATTATTATTTAATCACATCTTAAGTAATAGAAAAAGTTACACATTTATAAAATACACTCAAATGCAAAAAAAAAAAAAAAAAGGACCCAAAAATAAATAAAACATATTGCAAACTCTTAAAATTCATCATCATGATGGGAACACAATGTTGAAAACATATCAGATATATTTGGCTAGAATACTGTCTATTTAAAATATATATATATATTTCAATGAAAGACACAACACGACACTCCGTTTCATTTGACTGGATTTGAATATGACATAAAAAAAATAAGTATAGAGCAAGGAGGGTGTGCTCAGTTTATTGTTTCTTGCTCGTGTTGTTGCGCTAGTGAGAGAGTGGAGTGTGAATGTGTGATAATCTTATAATTTGAAAAACATATGGCCAAATATGAGTTGAACAAAACGAGAGCGTAATTGAAAAACAGTCGGATGCAAATAAAACTGGCTTAAAATTTTAAACCGAATCAAGAAAATGTAAAATTCATCTAGAAGCAAAGAAAATTTCTTCTAGAAGTGAGGTAGATGTTCCCTTTCTTTTAAAATCATGTCGAGATTTTATTCTTTTTAATGAGAATTCGCATCCCTATAATGGAATATGTGTTTCTTTTATGCACCCCATTTCCCTTATATCTTAGAATTTACAGACTAATAAGAACCCAACCCTGAATAGAATGTGACCAATTAACCAACCAATCAAAGTAAAGGTTGTTTTTAGCCCAATACCAAAATCAACGATTCAAAGACATGGTAACTTATTGATACATTGCAAATGAGGACAAAAGTTGAACAATATTTATGTTACAAACACGTGTATTAGTTTTTATTTTTAAATATTTTCACACAGCTCGCAATTAATAGCCAATTTACTAAGAGTTCTTATATTATTAGGATAAATAGGAGTCAATGAATGCAAGATTCATAATAAAAATGAATGGATAAAACGAATCCACGTGGTGGAGTCTTGTTGATTTTCTCATAGACTCATGCAACCGATTATAAACTTTCGAGATGAAAATTATTATGATGGTTATATTACTAGGATTATCATGAAATCTAGCCCTTATTTATTGATTTTTAATATGATTAAGATACAATGATCGTAGCGTCATTTTACGAGTTTTCTATAATACATCCGCGCCATTTGTAAATAATATATAGTTAATCACATATCAAGGTAATATAAAGTTACGAATAAATTTAAAAGTTGATTCGAATTGGTAATTTTGTCAATCAATTTACCTATAATGAAGTCCGAAGTGAAAAGGTTTTTGAAACTAATATATATTACATTGTAATGCGAGTCGAAATTATTATACATAGTTTCATCGATAATTTTTAAATTATGATACGATCGTAGATATATGTTAGCATAATACGTCACAAACATTTTACATTTTATAAGTAATGTCAAATTTTTTAAAAGAAATCACTAAGTTTTTGGAATATATTATGAATTGAATTCAAAAGAACGCAAATAGAAACATGTGGATGGCTGTAAAAAAAGAAAAGAAAAAAAGAACAAAGAATGTAAAAAATAGAAATACGAATTAAAGCAAAAGAGTGTGAAACAGAGAGATTAAAATTGTACTGGGGGTGAAAATCATAATAAGTGAAAATATATAGTACAATAAAAAGGAGACAGAGATCACACTACCCAAACGGCGACGTTTGGATCAGGATTGCTATAACTACACAGTAAAGCGTCTAATCCTAAACTAAAGTCACCCATGACCCATGGATTGATTAATTAGCATTACCCGACCCACCTCTTCTGTTTTATCTCACTTCCTCACCACCGCACCAATAATGTAATAATTATAATAATAAAATAACAATAACCTCCCCGTTCAGATTTTCTCATTCTTTCACCACCTCCAAATTCTGCTTCTCAAAAATCAACTCTCCTCTCTCTCTCTCTAGAAGGGGAAAGAGTAAGGATTGACCGGAAGCTACAGTCGCTGATTCTTGACCAAGCTCTGTTTCTCTCTGTAAGCTCGTTTGAACTATCTTTCTTAATGATTGGTGTTTTGGATGTTCAATTTTTCGTGGCCTGATTTGAATTCGACTTTTTCCAGTCATGGGTCTGGGTTGTAATCTTGGAAATTCATGTTGTGACCAAAGCGTGTGCTATTTTTCGGGACGAGTTTCATGCCCGATTTGTTGCTCGAGTTTGTTGATCAATAAAAAATGATTTTTTCGCTTTTTTGGTGATGATTTGTGGTATCTTTTGGGTTAATCGGCATGTTCTGGGATATTTGTTTTTATTGTATTGACTATGAACGAATCGGTTTTATCAGCATGTTTTGTTTTGTTTAATTGCTTTATTTGATCCAAGAATTGAAACTATTCGTCTAATTAAATTTTTTTGGAAGTATTTCTAAGTGTTCAGTCTGTCTCCGTCCTTCACATGCTTAGATCTGGCATATTTAAGGTTTAATAAGGTGGTAAGTAATTGAAATATGATTGCTTGCTTTCAGTATTGAGTTGCAATGAAACTACTGGTATCTGTAATTGCTTTGATTTCACATCTGTTGAGTTTTAGATCTTTTAAACTTCTCTGGTTTTGTTTGTTTTGGTTAATTTCAGCCAATAAAAATATCTTTAATGGTGGATTCGCTAGTTTTATGGAATCTAGAATTTCTCTGCAGTAATGTTTTTATCCTAATCAAATGTTTTCTAAAGACTGGATATTAACCTTAATAGGGTAGCCCTGTTGAAATGGAATGAAAATCTGAGGCAAGCCTTGAACATGGATTGAAGTGATACTGTTGTAATTATTATGCTGGATAGGTTCATTTGATCACAGCAAGTTTATTGGTTATTTATGGGTTTTTTGATATGCCAGATTATCATGACGACAAGTTTATATTTTTGTGGATTTTTTATGTTTTTTTTTTGTTTCAGGTTACTTCATACTACAGATATGGCAATGTTCGACGACATCCTACTTGCAGGCGATGTGGATTTCATGAATGCTTCTCCTGTGGGGGCTGCACAGGCTGGGAAAGATCCCAGAGTAGAGGAGGAAGAGGATTCTGATGATGACATTGATGTCACGACGCTGGAGAGGCGTATGTGGAAGGACAAGATGCGCCTTAAAAGGCTCAGGGAACAACAGGCGGCGCCACCAGCAGAAGGGGTTGACTTTGCAAAGCAGCGGCAATCCCAGGAGCAGGCCAGGAGGAAGAAGATGTCCCGGGCGCAAGATGGCATCCTCAAGTACATGCTGAAGATGATGGAAGTCTGCAAGGCGCAAGGGTTTGTCTACGGAATTATCCCAGAGAAGGGCAAACCAGTTACGGGGGCATCTGACAACCTCAGAGAGTGGTGGAAGGACAGAGTTAAGTTTGATCGGAACGGTCCAGCCGCTATTGCCAAGTATCAGGCTGATAACTCGATACCTGGCGCAAGTGATGCTGGTAATGCCATTGGTTCGACCCCACACACTTTGCAGGACCTTCAGGATACAACTCTCGGTTCCCTCCTCTCGGCACTGATGCAGCACTGCGACCCTCCGCAGAGGCGGTTTCCCTTGGAGAAAGGAGTTTCTCCACCATGGTGGCCCACAGGGGATGAGGAATGGTGGCCTCAGCTGGGATTGCCGAATGATCATGGCCCTCCACCGTACAAGAAGCCGCATGACCTTAAGAAGGCGTGGAAGGTGGGGGTCCTCACTGCAGTCATCAAGCACATATCCCCAGACATCGCCAAGATTCGGAAGCTGGTGAGGCAGTCAAAGTGCTTGCAGGACAAGATGACTGCCAAGGAGAGTTCCACTTGGCTGGCCATTATCAAACAAGAGGAGGCGGTGGCTAGGGAGCTTTTCCCTGACATGTGTCCACCTCTTTCGTCAGCTGGAGGACGCTGCTCCTTGGTGATCAATGACTGCAACGAGTATGACGTGGACGGGTCTGAAGAGAACTTCGACGTGCAGGAGGTGAAGCCGGAGAATCTTGACTTGTCGAAGTTTGGGATGCAGAAAATGATGGGAGGCGTTCAACAGTCTTATCCAATCAATGGAGAAGGCATCACAAACCTGGACTTCATGCGGAAGAGGAAGCCCTCAGATGATCTGGCCAGCATGATGAATCAGACCATCTATACATGCGAGTTCAGCCAGTGTCCATACAATGACATCCGCCTCGGCTTTCGGGACAGGACTTCTAGGGACAACCACCAATTGAATTGCCGACATAGAGGCAATTCTACTCACTTCGGTGGGTCGAACGTTCAGGTCAATGAAGTCAAACCTTTGATCTTCCCTCAGCAGTCGTATGTCCAGCCAGCAGCTGCTGCTCCATCAGTGAACCTGGTGCCAACTCGGTTTGACTCGAAGGTAGCTGGACCACCAGTGAGGTTGGCCCCTCCTAGCTTCGATGTGTCCACACTCGCGGTGCCAGATGATGGGCAGAAGATGCTAAACGAGCTGTTGTCAATGTATGACACTGAGGTCCAGGGCAGCAATATTGCAAACTCCAGAAACACTCCAGCTGCTGGAACTCAAAACCCCTTCCGGCCAAATGTTCATCCCCAGCCAAACCAGGCCATCTGCAATCAAGGGACTGTTATGGATGGAAATTTCTTCCAACAGTCCAATGCACACAACAGCCAGCAGATGTTCCCTCGGGACGATGGCCCCCGTCAGCTATTGCAGGCTCTAAATCCTCCTCTCAACAACCGGCGGACCACCACAAATTTCACCAACCAGAACAACAGCAGCTTCAACCCGATGATGTTCGGGTCTCCATTCGACCTCTCCTCCTTCGATTTCAAGGGGGATCTTGACGGACTAATTGACGATCTCCCGAAGCAGGACACTACAATGTGGTACCAGTGAGAATGCCAAGCTAGGACGTTTCAACAGGCTGTCCGCATAACAGTCAGTTGTGTGAAGGACTTGGCCTTCAAACTGGCTTTCAAACTGGCTTTAGATTTGGTCAAATTTCAACTCCACCTTCCTCAGCAGTTATTTTCTTTCACCTGCTTGAACACGGCAATGTAGGGTTCTCAAAACGGGACAGTGAATGTAAAAGTCGACTTATTGATGAACAATTTTGTAACATAAATAATCTTAGGTATTAGTGTGGGGGGAGAATGATTTGTACTTTATGTGAACTATATTTGTAATTGTGATTGTAATAGGAACTAGACCCTTGTACTGTTTGAATCAATGAGTGGAAACAAGCTTTTGTCTAGGTGCATCTTTTGTTTGGTCATCTTTTCATGTGATCTTGATTCTTGAAGTAGACCCACCACCAGTAAATGTTGAGGACTAGTTGACTAGCATCTTTATGACTTTATCTACTCACACGTGAATTTTGCTATTGGTAGGTGGGGTCTCCTTTCAAGGCGGCTGCTTTGGACTTTTCTTTGAAGTGATGCGTTAATCCTAGCTGTCCAGCTCTTGATTTGTTCAATTTCAGTAGTTTGGGACTTGTCGTTTCAATAAGACCCTTTTTTTTTTAAGATATTTCTTTTAGACTTTGAAGCTTGCAAGGCATTCAAGCTCAGCCATTGACCCTCTCTTTTTGGCCCTTTTGAGTATTAAGAAGGGAAAGGAAAAAGTGTTTAATGGAAAGAGAGTGATTTGGGTGGGTTCAATTGATTTCTCTAATGGATTCACGTAGTGGGATAAGAAATTTTTGGGAAGGATAGCGAAATGTAATCGGAGTGGATTGATAGGCGATTAACTAGCGAAACTGATCAATTTAGGGCTTGCTCACGAACCTCTCCAATCCCTTGTTTGGCATGAACATCTCTTTTTTCGAGGTGTTCACTTACAAAAACATCTATCAACACCTTCCAACTCTCTCAATATCAAGTACGAGTTCATTTTTATGAACCATTCCTAACCCACATGTCAAGCATATAACCTTAATGGCAGACGGTCAGTCTGTTTATCAATATAGAGTCCATACAATTTTTTGAATTTGGTAAACAAACTGAAAATCTGTGATGACTACAACAGTGACTACATATAGGAATTAATTATGAATATTGTAATTATAGTTTAATAAGAAATCAAGGGGTCCCATATATGATTTAGGTTTGTATCATTCCGGAGAATCAAAATAATATCCAATAATCTCTCTTTGTGGCTTCATTTGTGTCAGTTAACTAATGTTCATACAATAGTATTTGGAGGACAAAAGCCATTCTATAACCTTTTATTTTTGGCATTTTTTTTATACCCATTTCAAATATGGGTGTCAAAAAACACTTTTCCTCTATAATTTACAATTTTGACCTTATTAATGCAAACTAAAAAACTAATTCTTGGTAAACCTAAATTTACATGATAATTTTGACATGGAAATCACATATTATTTGCTACTAATTTGATAAGAATGCATGGCTATGCTCAATCTCTTAATTTATTTTAAAGTTGGGTGAATTCATGATGTTAGCATAAAAGAAGTTATTGACTTCTTGATAAAAAAAAAAGAAGAAGCTGTTATTGACTTCTGTAAATACTATTGAAAAATATTATACATATTTAGATGATAAAAGCATGTTCATATACGTGCCAACCGAACTCGAAATAGATCAATTCACAAATTAAATCGTATGTAATTTCGGAGCTCTTAAAAAAAATGTAGGTGTAAACCTGTGTTTGGTATTGTTTGGTATGGTAGTTGTTGCACAAAAGTGCATAACGGACACACACCCACATACACAAACAGTATGACATGACAACATATATGAAAGCAAAAAAGAGTATTGTTTTGGGTCACTTCATCACTCATAATTTAACTATAATCACATGCATGTGGACATTATACATATCATTCACATCAATTGTTCTATAATTAAAAAATAAACCATAAAAGTAAGTAATTTATTGATTACTTAAATATAAATATTTTCTGTTGAGTGAGATTAAATCCAAATGTTAGCTTGCAAGGGGACCTTCACATACTTTTAATTTATTATTGTTATTATTATTATCTAGTTTATTTGTTATTTGTTTTTGACTTTTCTAGGTGCATGAATCAGGAATAGTGGACCACACGACATTGAGAATCAATTATATGTAAATAATTATATACATAAATGATAAATATATGTTTGTATAGTTTTATCATAAATATTTTAACTTTTTTGGAACTAAATAATCAACAATTCATATATAGAGAGAGTGGAATTCCCATATGTCCACTTATAATGTGCATCTAATCTCTTGGAATCTAGGACCTTTTTAAAAAAAATTGGAAAAATTATATCAAATGCAACATGAAAAGCGTATCAAATGTTTTTGTATTTTATATCCAACGGTTTATAATTATCATACACCTTTTGAATTGTATTTGATTTTTATTTTGAACCAAAAATATATCATTAGATTCGTATAACCGATCAAACACAAAAATGATTTTTTCAAATTTTTTAAAAAATGTCTTGCATCCCAAAAGATTAAGTGCATGTTTTAGATGCACATTTTAAATGCACATAAGAGAATTCTCACACACACACACACTATATATATATATTCAACTGTTTAAACATCTTTCTTTAGCTTCTGACTATTAATGATTAATTTTGTTTTTTGAATATTCACTTTTTGTTTATTTGCATTCTGTGTAATTAATATACCATTGAAGTCTTCATCATAAACAATTTTGTTACTGAGATTTCTTTGTTTTTCAAGCAAATATTAAGTCAAAGAATCTACGAATCCGAATCCGAGTAGCTCAGTTAACGAGTTGAATTCCATGTAATTTCGAACCTTAAATTGAAGTCCCACATCCTTTCCTTATTGAAAAAAGAGTCAAAGAAATCCATTTTGATTGAACAAGTTGGACCATTTCTCCAAAGTAGACGGTTCGCGTGTGGACCCGATGTGGGCCCATTAGCATTTAGGGCCTTCATTTTATCGGACTGAAATGCCTCCTTTTATGGGCTATTTGAAAACGACAGCCTTTTGTGGATAAGAATTAAGAACCTAGGGTTCAAGTTTAACTCTCTCCTAGTTATTAAATTGAATTGTAAATTGATACTTGATAGAGCCAAATCCTGGGCTTCAAATGCTGTCCAGGCGAGCCAGTGCTATGTCTTATTAAAATCAAGTCGTATTTTTAAATGGGCCTGGAGACTGGGCCAATGAGGCCCACAAGCCACCATAATAAACTTATAAACCTCGAATCCTATCCCTATGACCCTATGTTAGAGATTAGAGATAAACAATAACATTAGCCCAAAATTAAGCCAGACAAATCAGATCATACCGGACCTACACACATGTGGGCTTCACTAACTGTTGTAGGCCCGGGCTGAGCCCAATTCTGGTGACATGGATGTAACTCATCATGAATCCGTATTTTTCATTTTTTCTCTCGTAACTTGCTCCAGTTCAACTCTTCACCTGAAGAATAATGTGCCAATTACCTGGGAAAAAAAAAAGGAGAGCACTTTTGTGGCGATCAAAAAAGATTCCATGGATGTTTTTGGCAAGAATGCCAAAACTGTGTTTGATTCGGATGATCGATTTGTTCGGTCTGAATTAAATAACGTTTGAATATAAATTATATGTCCGAAATTCATATTCAAATACAAAAATTTTGATCGATTTAATAGCGAGTTTTAGCTTAAACACATACAAAAATGTCTGATTAATTATCGAGATACTAGCTCAGATTGAATTATTATTCAATTTATGTATCTTGATTTAAATCAATCAAAATATAATATATTAAATATGTTCAAAAATTTAAATTAATTCGATTTAAAATATATAAATGTTTCGTAAACCCCCACTAGGAACTTTTTTTTTTGTTACCCCTAGTTTTGGGGCATTCGATTTGGTAAGAAAATATTGGTAGAATCAAAGAAAGTCAAAAGCACCAGCTTATCCAATGCTGTCAATTATGAATCAGTTACCAGAAAGTGAATCTGAAATTTATTAATGACTGAACCTGCGGAGTTACAGAACCCACATCCGCACACCTAACACTTCCATTTTCGCTCTCCAGCACTACTGCTGCTCTCAGACTCTTCAGTATTTACTAAGTAAGTGTCCTTTGCAATTCCTGGAGTGTCCATCTTCGTTTCGCAAAACCCACATTGTATTTCAGAGAGGGTGAATTGAGGACTGTGGAAGAGGAGCAATACTGGTTGGGGGTTATCTTGGTTTGCTCCTATTAGATTGCTATTTTTGCTTCAATTTTGATGGTGATTTTGTGCATTTTTTGACCTGTTCAATCCATACTTCCTAGTGGTTCTTAGTTATCTTGAGTTGGGGAATTGTGTATTTTCGAAAGGCTTTGAATTGCTTCGGTTGTTTTGGTTTTTGGCAATTTTTAGTACTTATTATGTCGTGAAGATGGAGAATTTAGGGAGTTCTGCTATTGTTCGGTCCCATTCCTCTGTCTCATCATCGTACTGTTTGCCATTTCCATTGTCAGCAATTAACGTTGATTCAATTCCATTTTCATTATTCTGATTCTGATTCACATCAACTTGGTTTTCAAGTGTCCAGAGCAGTACAGAGAATATATTTTCTTCTGATTTGTCTAATCTTCTTCTTTTCTAGAAATCAAGTTGATATTTTCCCCTTCTAAGTCTTGTTGTCCACGTAAGTTGGTTGATTTTTTTCCCCTTTAATCTGTATCCTGTATGTCAATCTGAGGGTATTTGTGAGGGTTAGGCTACTTTTAAAGGAATGCAGGCAATCTGTTTGATATTGTTGGTGTTGATAGCAAAAGCATTAGGACAATCAGATTTTGAAGTCCTTCTGGAGCTCAAGAGAGGAATTGAGCAAGACCCAGATCAAGTTCTTCGTTCATGGGACTCTAAGGCCTTGTCATCTGATGGATGTCCTCAAAACTGGGCTGGAATTACCTGTAGTGATGGCCATGTGGTATCAATTGCTCTGGATAATGTGGGTTTGGTTGGAAATTTTAGTTTCCCAGTTATCATTGGCCTGAAAATGCTCCGCAACCTATCCATTTCAAACAATCATTTGATGGGAACTATCTCAAGTATAGGTTCCATGGAGTCCCTTGAATTTTTGGACCTTTCGTGCAATATGTTTAGTGGGCGGTTACCCCCTGATATGTTTGATTTGAGGAGTCTCTTGCTTTTAAATCTCTCATCAAACAATTTTGAAGGCAGGGTTCCATCTGGCCTTCACAATCTTGAGCAGTTGAAATATCTAGATTTTCGCGGCAATGGTTTTTCTGGGGATATTATGGAAATTTTCTCCCAATTGGGCGGAGTACTACAGGTCGACCTGAGCAGTAATCGATTTTCTGGTTCACTGGACTTGGGACTGGGAAACTCCAGTTTTATTTCCTCCGTTCAGTATTTAAATATTAGCCGCAACTCTTTGGTTGGAGAGTTCTTTGCTCATGATGGGACTCCATATTTTGATAAACTGGAGATCTTTGATGCTAGTAACAATAATTTAGAGGGTACCATACCTTTGTTCAGTTTTGTAGTGTCTCTTCGGGTATTGAGGCTTGGTAACAACCAACTGTCAGGGTCTCTACCAAAAGATCTTTTGCAAGAAAGTTCAATGTCCTTGTCTGAACTCGATCTTAGCCTGAATCAGCTCCAAGGTAATTTTGATATTTAACGCCTCATTGTATGATTTGTGCTATTAGTTCATGTGTTTCATTGGACTGATAATATAATTCATTTTTTAACCAATTTTAAGAAGAAATTTTCCTTAAGATTTTTTCGTCGGTCTTAGTTGGCGTTATTTGGCAATTTCAGTATGAATAATCTTGCCCTCCTGCCTCATAGTACGTTTATCTTATTTGAAACTGTTATTTGTAGTCATCCAAGAATCCTTTTATTTGAAGAAAGTGGTTCCTGTATCTGGGCATTTATTCAAAATTGAAACCTATCCCTGTAATGATCATTCATATACTTGTATTTGTATCGCTGTTATGCAACTCTAAGTATCTTGTGTACCCATTGCAGGTCCAGTTGAAAGTATCACCTCTACAACTCTAAGCAAGCTTAATCTTTCTTCTAACAAACTGTCAGGTGCCTTACCTGCCAAAGTTGGGCACTGTGCCATCATTGATCTGAGTAATAATATGCTGTCAGGGAACCTGTCCAGAATCCAGAACTGGGGGAACTATGTGGAAGAGATTCAGTTGAGTTCCAACTCATTGAGAGGAAATCTGCCAAACCTAACTTCTCAATTTTTGAGGCTGGCTTCGTTCAAGATATCCAACAACTCATTAGACGGTGTTCTCCCACCGGTTTTGGGCACATACCCCGAGCTTAAAGTAATTGATGTTAGCCTCAATAATCTCAGAGGTTTCCTCCTTCCAAGCTTCTTCACTTCGACAAAATTGGCTGTTCTCAACTTGTCCGGCAACAACTTCTCTGGTTCAATACCTCTTCAAGGTGCTCAAAACATTCCTTTGGACTCAGCTGGAAATTTGAGTTTGGTATCCCTTGATCTGTCGTTTAACTCATTAAGCGGCCATCTGCCTCCAGAAATTGGCAGGTTTCGTAATTTGCTATATGTCAACTTATGTAACAATAAATTTGATGGTCGCATCCCTGATGACCTTCCAGATGAACTGGTTGCATTTAATGTGTCCTCCAATAATCTCTCTGGTGTAGTGCCTTACAATTTAAGACAGTTTCCTGATTCAGCTTTCCATCCTGGAAACTCCTTGTTGATTTTACTCAAGTCACCGGTATCAGCAGATGATGCTCCGCATCTTAATTTGAAGAAGCATGAATCCCATACAAAAGCTGCTTTGAAGATTGCTCTGATTGCTGGTTTAGTTGTCATTGTTGCTATGCTAGCTCTTTTGTGCATAGTGATTTCTTATAGGTCGCATTGGCTGGAGTCCAAGAGAGAAAGTTCAAAAGAAGATGGGCAAACAAAAAGTATTTCACAAGAGGATTCTTCCCTTTCTCATACATCAGCGAATAACAGAAATGCAGATCCCTCGATATCATCATTTAGTTTCCATCAACATCATTTACCATCATTGCCAACAGGGCCTGGATATGAACTTGGAGACACATCAACCATTGTAAGGAAGCCTAAAAATCTCAAGGGTCCTGAATCATTGAGAGTAGCTGAAGGATTATCTTCTCCCATGTCGATCTTCTCATCCTCAAATCCTTCACCTTCCAGAAACCAACTTCCAATTGAGCATCCTGGTATGCTAAAGGTTTATTCTCCGGATAAGTTGGCTGGCGATTTGCATCTATTTGATTCTTCCCTGCTAATCACATCACAAGAACTTTCAGTTGCTCCAGCAGAAGTTATTGGGAGGAGTTGTCATGGTACATTATATAAAGCTACACTTGACTCTGGTGATGTATTGGCTGTCAAATGGTTAAAGGAGGGGATAGCAAAACGAAGAAAGGAATTTGCAAGGGAAGTAAAGAAACTGGGGAACATCAAACATCCTAATTTGGTCTCTCTTCTAGGATACTACTGGGGTCCAAAGGAGCACGAGAAACTGGTTATATCGAATTTTATTGACGGACACTGTCTGGCTCTCTATCTTCAAGGTATGATGTTATTCTATGTTTGATGTGGGCTTGAAATTTTCCGGTTTTTAGTGACTATTGTTTTATGTTTCGACTGCTTATCTAAAAATTGATCCGGTATATTGCTTCTAATTGGTGTATATATGTAACATGCATGTGTGTGTATATGCCGTAAACTTACCGGACCAGGGGAGGACCTATGATATTGATTAATATTATAATACAGTTTTTTTCCTTCATTGTAGATATTGTGAAAAAATTAATATTTTTAGACAACCACTCTGATGCGGGTATCTATCTTGTCCTTTTCGAATGTTGTGCAGAGACGGAGCCATGGAGACTCCCACCCTTGTCTCTTGATGAACGGTTTAAAGTTGCGATGGATGTTGCCCAATGCTTAAACTATCTGCATAATGAGAGAGCAATCCCACATGGCAATCTCAAATCCTCTAACATCTTGTTAGAAAGTTCAAGTATGAATGTACTCATCACTGATTACAGTCTCCACCGGATATTGACACCTGCTGGCACAGCCGAACAAGTTCTGAATGCTGGTGCTCTTGGATATCGGCCTCCTGAATTTGCCAGCTCTAGTAAACCATGCCCATCTTTAAAGAGTGATGTATATGCATTTGGTGTCATCCTGTTGGAGCTCCTGACCGCGAAAAATCCCGGGGAAATAGTTTCTGGCCATCCTGGAATAGTTGAACTAACCGACTGGGTTTGGTTATTGGTGGAAGAAAACCGCACTGGCGAGTGTTTTGACAGACATATAGCAGAGCACCCACCCAGGGTTCTCAATGACATGCTACAGGTGGCTCTGAAATGTATTCTACCGGCATCTGAACGACCTGACATGAAATCCGTCTTTGAAAATCTTTCAATGATCGTGTTATAATATCACGCAAATAAACAGAAGCCCAGTATAGTAGTGTTTCCACTATTTATTTATTTTTCTGTATTTTTTGCAGATTTGTAGATCCTGCTCGCAATTGGTCCTGTGAATGATTGGGGAAAATAAGGTTATTATTTAGTGAATGGGGGGTTCTTCATGGTCTTTCTAACCCAAATATGGGAATGCAACTTCACTTTCTCTTCCAAGTTGGTATTATTAGACCTCTGAATTCATTTAGGAAACCAGATTTACATATGCCAGTCGGCATTTCGCAATTCTTTGGTAGATGTTAAATCACTCTATTTTCTTACATTGTTGCATTTGAATTTTTCTGTGACTTGTGTATGCCAAGCTAATAAGCAAATGATTTTGGGGTTGGGTTGAATGGCTCAACAACATAGGGCTTTTCTTTTCTTATGAAAAAGTTTTGAGAGTTTCAATCACAGTGTTTTAACTCTACTCTTTTTTTTCTTCTTTTCCTTCTATTGATTTCACGAACTTTGATTCTGTCTTCAACCCAATTAACCAAGTCAATTTTTAAAAATAGGAGTGATCAATCCAGAGTCTGAAATGGCCAATAAATGAAATGAAAATGCTAAATATTCATTTTTAAGTGTGTATCCCAAAGTATCCTACGTGAAAATCATGATTTTTTATTTTTCGAATTTGAAAATGGAGTCAACCCAGTTAAACTTTGATTTTTGATTTTTGTATTATGAATGCTTTAGAGATGTTTTTTTAGAAATATCTAGCACTACCGGCAATGAAAAGGAAATGAAATGCACCCTGATCAGGCAGAGTGGAATTTTATGTCATAAAGACAAGAAAGCTTTTCACCCCAAGGAATGGGCAGGGGCATATCATTCTCTATACTAGGCTGAATCTTCTAGTTTGTAGTTTGAACTCGTCCTTAACCTTACGCCTTTAGCTAGGCAAACTCGGGCGAAACTATAATGTCAATGGCAATGTCTTAAAAGAACCTTAATTTGGATTTTCCTATCTTCTGCAAAATACAAAATATACAGACTCTGAGCACAGAAAATGATTCATCCCTCCCTGTTCGGGCTCAGTAACGACAATGATCAATAAAAATCAACCCCTTTATTTCCGATCAGATACCCATTTATTGGGTTATTCTTCTTCCATATACAAACATCATATACAATTTAAGTCTCCTCTGAAGATACCTCATGTAATTGGATTCATTCTTGAAGAACTGCAATGAAAACTCAAGCAACAACTCCTCTTGCTTTCTCAATATCCATATTCTTTCTTTCCAACTCAAAGGCTTCTACTTGCAACTTCCATCTTTCATAATTACTTTTAGCATCTTTTATGGAAATCTGAAGCCCTGAATACAGCTTTGCAGAAGATTCCGCGAAGTTATTCAACTGCTCGAGAAATAGCTTTAAGCTTGATCGGAAACGATCAAAGCCTGAAATCCAGTCTTCTGAAGCTTCATTGCTCAATAGATTAACTGCTGACTCACTACGATTATCAAGTTTCCCCTGATTCTTCTCCTTCCGAGGCAAAAAGTGAGTCGTGTCAGCTGCTAAACACTTAATAGATTCTACAACATCCTCGGTAGGCAAATCATTAAGTTTCTCCATCCAGTCACCACAGGTAGCATATATTGGAGGGCCTAAGTCTTTTAAGTTAGGGGGTTGTGGCCTCCTTTTTCTCCTGGACGATTTTCGAGGGATAGAGACGCATTTCACAAGCCAATTATTTATAGCTTGCAGATAGGATTTCTGAGAACGAATCCACTTTGTGAAACTTGAAGACAGACAGCTCAGTTCATTCACAAGAATGCTTGCACTATGGCGATGCGATTCTGACAGTAAAGAGATTTTGTAATTGCCGTTGTTGTATGCAACTGAGATGATTTGGAACTGTAGTTTGTGGCACTCAAGCATAACTACCCACATCCGACTTAGCCTGCAATGGAGTGAGTAACAACAAAGATATCAATCAAAAGAGAAGTAACTAGTTGGAAAAACTTGTAAAATATCAAGCAACGTAAGGATCCTTGGCTCTTAGGCAAAAAAAAAAAAAAAAGGCCCCGTGGCGCAGCATATTATGAAAAAATTCCCATGCATATTTTCCAAGGAAAAGCAAAATGTACTCGGATGAAATTTCTAAGATGAAAGCTACATCACATTTACAGACCCTTACGAGACACATTTTGATTATATTCTGGCGTTATGATAGCTAAATAGTTTGGTGATAATGTTAAGGAGCACATGGTTCCAACAGATGATTTTTCCAAAGATGGGAGTTGGGACTAGGATTCCAAAGAGAACAAATACCAAGTTACAACAAATCATGAGACACAAAGACTTTAAAGGGAAATATAGGCCCAAATTTTAGCATAGTTGGTCAACATGGAAAGTAAAACAAGTAATAACGATAAGCCAAGCAACCAAGCAAGAAACACACACCCGTTGATCAACTCCTCGAGCTGCGGCTGGAGCTCTTTGTCCCTCAATTCCTCAATCCTCTTTGATATTGAATCAATTCTGTAAATGGCAACTCTGATTCTGGAGTGTAGATCTTTAACAACAGCACGGGTTTTATCAATTTTGTTGGAGCTTTCCCCGTTTGATTCCAGTTGCCTCAGAATTTTACACTTGGAATCGTACACCCTCCTTATCATCTCACAAGCCTGAAGTCATAAAAAGTACAAAACATAGGAAATCATTATTGAGCACAGAGAACTTTTTGATGAAAAATATCGACCAAAAAAAAAAAACTTTACAACGAATAGGAACCCCCAATAAATACAGCTAGAATGGGCAGCAATGTATTAAAGGTTGAGGGGTAATAGTCACTGTGGCCAATCATGATGGCTTTGGCTTTGAATGTGGTCATGCTAGTCAATGTGGCATGAAAAAATAAATGAAACAAAAAGTCGACGATACCTTCACTTCATCATATAGCTTCCTCTCCCATGCATATAGCCTATCCAAGGTTGAGGCATGACTACCAGATATCATGCAAAAGTTATTGAAAAGGTTATTGGCAAGGTCCTCTGAATCGTCGCTGGTATTTAATCCAAGAGGGTTATGAGATGAAGATGATCGCGATGACGTGGTCCTATGCCAAGTTAGGTACTTTACAGCATCTTGAGGAGGCTCTAAATGAAAATAAAAAATGGTTAGCCAAGAACTCAAGGCACAAAAGAAAAATCGTATAAACATTTATGACGGCAGGGACAACGAAATCTACCCTCCTGAACTTGGCTAGGCTCTTCCCCACAAGAGAAACAGGCCCTGAAGATTGTAGAACCCACCAACCCACCTGCCAAGAAGGAAATTGTGCAATGAAGAGCTTTCCCCAACTCATATCAGGAGAAGAAAGCTGAAAAAAATTAGGTTTGGAGGCCAACATTGACTGCAGCATGTCATGATTTCAGGCCACAAGGATTAAAGATCATCCAAGCAGTGCCAATATTATTGGGTTTGTTAATACTCAAGAAGTGGGAAGAGTATGAAAATCATCAATTTAACCTTCACCATTACATATAACCTTATAACTTTAGCACAACCACTAGTGAATAAAATGTTTACCTAACACTACGTGATGTATGTACATATATAGATAGAGAGATAGATAGGTAGGTAAATAGACAGGAAGAGAGCAAGAGAGAGAGAGAGAGAGCACGTGCACTAACTTTCTTTGCCTTGAACTATTGGACGGAAATGCAGCTTATTTGCTTCAAGCATCCTAGGCACTTCTTTCCCAGACTCGGAAGCTCTTATAAAGAGAGATTCAATGTCTTTCATGCTTGAAAGGAAGTCCTTTGGTGCAACCTTGTTCGTAGCACCATCTTTTTTCACGGGTGTTTCCTTTGGGTCCGTTGCATTGGTAACTGCTGAGGAGGGTGTTCTTGATGGTGATAAATCAGGAGAGTTGCTTTTCTCCCCATTCAATAACTCAGATTCTGAAGCTACACTTGCACCAGAAGGCATAGTAGGTGAAGCACTAGGGACACCATGCTCATGCACCCTATTAAGATTTTCAAAACTTCGAACCAAAGTATCTGTGGGGGGCTCATCAAATTCATCTTCTGAATCCTGAGATTCTTCCCTCTCATGAGAAGATGCCTTCTCTTCCTCATCTTCCATCTCAGGTATTCCCTTCTCTTCCCTAAGCTGTCTTATATGATCCAGATTTTCGAATCCTTGGTTCATTCCCTTTCCTTCTTGAAAAGAGAACTGATGGTCAATAGGATGAAAAAAACCAAAGAAATCCCAAGGGGGAGTTCCAGAAGTATTGGAAGAGCCCTCAAATGGCGAAGTTTCTGGTTTATCAGTGGAGCGAGGTGTTATATTTTGCGGGGTACTCGATGAGGTTACTGTTCCTGTAACAGATAAAGGAGGTTTCTCTTCGACTTTATTGGAAGAGAAACCCCTAAATCTCATATGATTTACCTGAAAACGACTAGAGCTGGGAGGAGATGGAGATGGAGATGGAGATGGAGAAGGGTTTTCAGTCGCTTCAACAGGTTGTGACAGAGTTGGGGACGAAAACGATAACTGAGAAAGAGACTTCTCAGTTAAAGCAAGTGCCTCTGGTGTTGTAGTAGTGGAAGTGTACAAGGAAGATTCAATTGGAGCTTCAGGTGCTACAAATTTTCTGAGAGCAGTTCCGGTGTGTTTCAGAGACTGGATGTATGCAATATGAGCTGCTGCTAGCGAACATCTCCCATCAAGAGCTTGCCGGACAAACTTCTTTCTTTCACGACACAGCAGTAGAGCCTTGTCTTCCTCTATTTTAGACTGTGATGCCCCCATTGTTCAAAGAGTCTTGACTACTCTCGACTTTCCACCCGATTAATTGATCATGACATAGCCTCTTTCTGAAAATTAATTAAAGATGAGTAGTATCAGAGAATCATCTACAAACGTGCCACAATTGATTGGAAGTTGGTTTATAAAACTCAAAATTTCCCAATCATTCAGAGCAAATGGCATTATTCAGAAAATTAGTCTCAGTGATGACTCAATCCCAAATTGCATAAAGAGCCAGTAAGCTATCTCATTCATAAGGCTACCAATTACCATCCTTCACTGAAACAAAAATGCATTGGAAAATTTAATAGTTGTCGAAATTTAGAGATTACTACTTTTCTCCAAAATATTTGAATAAAAACTTGTGCAAATTCCGGAAACTTTGCAGTTTTTAATAAATAAAAAAGAGAGGAAAAAGAGAGACTTTGTTTTCAGAAAATTGACAACCCTTTTATAGCAATCAAGGTCTGTAGTAAAAGGGTGGAACACAGTATTTGCTCATGCTTGAACAAGGTAGCTACTTAGTTTTAAAAAATGATTAAATTAATGACCAAATTGAAAACCGAATCTGTCAATTGAACTGCCTTGCTAATGCCTAAAAGAAAGTCATGCTATACGGATGGATCACGCTCTATGAACAAGAAAGTGAATGGAGAGAGAGTGAGTTCACCAGAAGGAGAGAGAAGTACCTTATGAAAGAAAAAGTTCCAATACAGTGAACCAAAATTGCATCAAAACAGATCAAATTGATTGAAGCCCGTTAATCAGTAGAACCTGCAGGAACAAACATACAGAACAAGATAAGATTGACCCACGAAGAGGAAGAGAGATCAATAACAAGTAGAGCAAGAGACGAACAAAGAAACAAAACAGACGAAATTCCTCGAATTCAGTCTCCAATCAAACCCAAAACAGATTAAATTCGTTAAAAACAAAACCAAGAAGAACAATCGAGAATCAAAATAATTGGGCCACAAAACTGATTTGAAAAAAGGAAGTACCTGAGCCAGATAGATGAACTCACCCGTCAGATATGCACGAATAGAGCATGAAATTCAGGAGAAGACCCACTTAGAGAGAAAGCAATGAGTGATTGTAGTTGAGAGAGCGAGCTGGGGGAAGCGAATCTGGAGGGAATCGTGGGAGATGGGAATGGCTGCCGGTGCTTGTTCCAGTTCCATGCAAAAAAGGCATTCGGAAAGACCGTGCATATGGACCCCACCGACCACCCCCCGAAGTCCCTAACCTTCCTCATCCAACTGGAGGCGCGTGTAAAATACGCTCCCCTTGTTATTAGTTCGTTGAAAGATAACGGCTTCTTCGGACTTCGATTAAGCGAGAAGTTTTTATTTTATAGAAAATGACGTGGCTTCTATATTTAAATACAAAATATATTTTTTCTTCCAAAA
The DNA here is from genome assembly GCA_963580455.1 of Euonymus europaeus. NCBI lineage: Eukaryota > Viridiplantae > Streptophyta > Magnoliopsida > Celastrales > Celastraceae > Euonymus > Euonymus europaeus. Next base: position 21,447,027 of record OY756967.1, read on the forward strand.
AGAACAAAAATTGAATTATAATTTGTACGTTCATCTGCGTTTATATTATTATGTAGAAAATATAAATAATTTAATCGTTGAAAATTATGTGGCAAATCAAAGAACAGTGTGTTAAATAGAAAGGTAATAATAATAGTTTTGTGAGAGGCAATTCCGTAATTAAATCTATACAGTTTGCTTTTGGGCAACTGGTGTTAAAGTTTCAGAGGACATAATTTTATTTTTTCAAAAAAGCAGTAAACGATTGTTTTTGAGGTTCATTTTTACTTTTTTTTTTCCCTTTTCAAAAATTGTTTTTGATGAAGTGGGTAAAATGTGATAATGACGTTATGATCAGAAAAAGTGTCCGATAAAGGGAATCGATTATTGGATTTGGTACAAAAAAATAAATGTGAAGAGTAAGCAAACAAAAAAGGAAGAGTAGATGTTGTGCTCCACCTCCCTTAGGCAAAAGCCTTTACCTATTCCTTTTTATCAAACTATGATAATCTATCTAGTTACATTAAAATTGGAAGATAAGAGAACGTCTCTGGCATATATATATATATGTATAGCATTGACAATGACTTGTTTTTATACACCAACAATATTATCAACTTTTGTCATCCGATTCACTTAATATATATAAATTATCCAGACATCAACAATATTATCTGTTTTAAGTTATTCGATTCACTCGATACCTCGGACCCAATTCACTATGCCTTAAAAAATGTCTTGTTGTAGTGAGGGTTGGGACTTTTACATATCCATCCATTTTTGTCTAGACCAGTCAACTTTTGTTATGAGCATTGATGCCTACTTCAATGTTCGTTAAGATAAATAATAATGATAATGATAATGAAACGCTAAACTGAAATTTACTACTACAATTATCAGTACAGAAACAAACTAAAAAAAGGGGGTGATTGGAAATCAATTACGTTACAAAAGTAAAATTAATTAAAACTTAGACGGAATACTTAATTGTCAGAATCATGTGATTAGGATCCGATGCCAACAGTAGATTCTGTCTTCAAGCATCAAGCATTAATTGTATAATAATAATAATCTTAAGAGAATCTTCCATGTGTGTGTACATAAACCCTAAGGTGTCAGACATCATGTTCTTTAAGAAGCTTTTAGTTGTGACTTGTGACTGGAATGAATGGCACAAATGCCACCACCAAATGATCAGTATAAAACAACCAGTCAATTAAATGCATGAAACATTGGCAGGTGATGCACTTTGGTACTTATACAACCCTCTAGTCTTTTTTTTATTATTTTTATGAAATAACCCTCTAGTCTATACCAACACACACACGCACACATATATAAATGGATTCAAAATTCTTGCATAAACTTTTAGAATGATGAGGAAATAGAACTGAGAATTTTTTTTTCTCTACATGTTATTAATTACTGAGGGTAATGCCACAGTGACCATGAGACCCACAAAAGAAAAATGGGTGGGAGAGGACAAAAATGAGATAAAATATATACCTGAGTGACCCAACAACAACAAGGTTTTGTTTCTATTAGATGTCTTCAAAGCGATCACAAACACATGGGGCGGCTGGTTGGTTCATGACTTGCACATGAATGGAGGCAAAAAGTTAGAAAGGTGGTTTGATCACATCTCTAAAAAGTTGGGATGTCCGTATCATTCTCATTCCAACTCTCCTCCTTTTTATTCATCAGTTCTTAAAATGTCTCACCCACAACAATACATATGTCCCACTGTTATATGTGATAGACTCTTCAGATGTTTAAACTTAAAAAGAATCTCAAATACCCAGTGGGCAGTGGCTACCCGTAGGTTTCTGTGGCCTGCTAATTGCCCGACGCATTTGGGACAAAAGAGTTGCTTGTGCTAAGGGATTAATTGGAACAAAACCTCGGAGACCCTCCCCAATTTGTAATGAAAATTAACTTATCATGTATGCAATTGCAAATAGCCAGATATGATGATCTTATCCTATATTGGACCTAAACTCAAGGTAATAACAATAAAAGATAATGCAGTATACCTCACAAGGTGACATAAAATATTTTCAAAAGATGATCCACCGGGAATTATTAGCAAAGCTGATTATCACACGTCCAAAAGGCAGGGCTGTGCAGTGCTTCTTAACAATACCTGGCTGCTTTTGCAGGATAAATGTTCGTCCAAGCAACTAAACTAGAAGCATAATATACAGCAAGTTTCATGTAGTACTAATCCCTAGTAAGACATATACAAAAAAGTTTTACCTTGTGCGGGCAGAAGCTCGAGTTACTCTTTTAACATCAACCGAGGACAGAGACTGTTTATGCGACCCTTGTCCGGTAATTTCTGCATCATTTGTTCTGCTGGACTTAGGAGGTCTCTTACGTTTGGATCCCAAAGCCTGCTGGCTCTGCATAGGTTCTGCATGTTGTTGGTTCTGACTTAGGTCATTTGGCTCATCAGACTCCACTGCTTCTGCTTTGGCCATTTGAAATTGCCAAAGAGTGCCACAAGTTGGGCAAGCTCGATTACTCTGCAAATCAAGTTAACATTTTAACTGACAAAATTAAACAACAAATACTAGACTAGAAATGCACCAAAAGAAACACCTGTCTTTGGGAGAATTTTTTCTTTAGGCAATAATTGTGAATTCGAACTGAACAATCTTCACCTTGACACAATTCTGCCTGTCAACAAATGCAATTAAAGAAAGAATCACAACCATATAGTAAATAAACCAGCTGCAACAAAGCAAATTTCTAGCAATTAAGTGGGGAACATAGGGACACTACTAGCTGAAGAATCCCTCCTTACCTCAATTTACCAAAAAGGTAAGTGTTTGGACATTGCATGTTCTACTACAAACCTAGCCAAAGTAATTTCAGCACTCCAATCCAGGAACAAGTACAAGGACTTAAGGACTATGTTGACAGAATCTTACAGCAATCGTAGTTTTCAAATTCAATAATTAGTCATAGAACTCAGAAGCAGCAGTGAGAAAGCAAATTCAAAATTATGAGCTAACTCAAAATATATGAGTGCTAAGAAATATCAAATATGGCTAATCAACTGGAAAACACAAAAGATCTGTTTCACAGAGCATGTGTCAAACAACTGAATAAGTCAGTATCCCTGACATGTCAAAGCAGAGATAGGGTAGAACCTTGACAGCAGCTTCATTGCACACTGCACAGAAAGGGACATCATTATTACGGAACCAACTTCGTAGATCAAGGAAGGATCTGACACCAAGTCCAACATTGCCGTCTGTCGAGTAACAAAGCCACTGGTCATGCACAAGTTCATCAACAGTTTTTTCTTTCTGGGTCATTGAAAAGTTTCTGAAAGCAGGAAAAACACCATCCTGTGATTGTGACCCATTCCCAGTCGGAAGCTGAAAGTGGAACACATTAAATTCCAACAGTAGAAGCAGCATGATATGAATAACCAAATTTGCTTCATATATTGTTATGAAACTAGTCTATCTACAATATTTCCAACGAAAGTGCAAGCAGCATAGTAATATGTCCATTAATAATAAAAAGAAATGCAACCCAGAAGAATATATCAAACCTGAATACATATACTTATGTGGGTGTAATGCAAATAAATACACAGGCAAGAAAAAATTGCCAAACCTGATTCTCCAGACGTATATTAAGGGCATCAACAATAGACATGTAGCCCTGAGCCCTAGCATCTTGCACAATGGATTCTATCTGATATTTGACATCAAAGTAACAATGAATGTGAAAACCATATAATCGCAATGGAGTTGACTTAATTTGACATCAAAAGAGCAATCTGTTGAGATATCTGTATCTAGACCAACACAAATTAAAGAAAAATCATTCACAAAGCAATAGAACACATCAGAATAAGTGTCAATGCTAATAAATCATTCAGCATATATACATTGGTAAAGGGGGACTTACAATGCCTTTGTATAATGCAATTTGTGGAACGGAATATTTTGTACCAAGCTTGGACTGTTCATCAACAACATTATTAACCACTCCATAACAAACTTGGCCATCATTCTGGTTTTGGCAACACCGTAACTCAAATTGAACATACGAAAGTTCCTTATTTATCTTCAAAAGATAATCATTGAAATGCTGCTGGTGTTTGCCTATATTGAAGTGTCAAGCAAATAGCTGAAGTAAATAAATGGAATTGATAAGATATGATAACAAAGTAAAATATATGGAAAATACTTAAATACGATGACCGGCATAATGGGAACTAACTTAAGTTCTCATAGTGACTGACTTTTTTTGTTCAAAATCCAGTTTGATAAATTAGTTTAAATTAACTTTTCTTGTTGAAGCCCAACATAACACATTATGGAGTAGACCCCAACAGGAATGAAAAAAGTTTATTATGCATCAAAACAAGGATAATTCAGGTCATTCTTCCACAAGAAGAAACTTTGAAGAAGCAGATCTCTCATTCGGCAGGAAACTCCATCACAGTCTGCAAATACTACTGCTGAAAACATAACTGGATCCACATTAAGTAGGCAAAACTGATAAAACCATAATATCCCGTTAGTTTATATCATCAGTCCGGTTAAAATAAGTTTAGGGAATATGAGTAATTGTCAACATCCAATATGATACATAAGTACTAAGATAAGGAGATTTACACAGTATATTAAGAACCCTAACTTCTCACACTGGGAGGCGAATAATTGTGCCATAAAAATATTCTAGGATCAATTAGACGGGGCATTCCATATTTACAGTTCCTCAAGAGACATCGGCAATTAAATGTTGCAAATTAAAAAAAATAATTAAAACCTAACAAATTTAAAAAGAAAAGGAATAGCAATTGAAGGAATAAGCACAGAGGGAGCATATGGATCGAGCACCTGGGTTTCTCCCGGTGACGCCAGCAAAGATCTTGTGGAGCTCTTGCTCCGTCTGAGGGCCGCGAGCGAGCAACGCTTGAATTAAAGCATGATGCTTCCAGTTCAGTGCCGACATTATCTCAGCAACCCTAGATTTCGCAAGCGATTAGGGTTTTAATGAGAAAGGGAGCAGGTAGACTCTGACCAAATTGGAAACACTGGGGGGAAGGGGGATGAAGTTGGGTGTTTGGTTACTCGGATTAGTCCAGAATTTTCCCCTAAAGAGAGCTTCCGCCTTTTGGAATCCACTTGAGTGGCGGGAACCTATATAGAACGAAAAAAAATGAAAGGCGGGAGAGGCTCTTTTTATAGACACGCGCGTCTGTGGGTTGATGGGAAAAAATGGGCGGTCGAAAGTTAGGGTGCGTTGCGCTCATCTCAAACTCGTTCAATATTTTTAAATAATTTTTTAAAATATTTATATATAGGTTTTGAAAAAAACCAGTTTTTTGATAAATGTAGATTGTGATTTATGGTCTAAGCTTGTTTGTTTAACAAGTTTATGTGATTTATAAAGCCTTGTTTATTAACATGTTTATTGGAATATTGGCATTATTATACCCAAAAAAAAAGTGTTCCTGCACATATGAAAATGGACAAATGAGGGGCAGCCAAACACAGTATCGATTGAAATTTGCTGCAAATTCCCAGTAGAAGATGTGATTAACATGATTGCATATCAATCGACAATGGCCATATTGGCCATTGAGGAAGAATCCTAGCATCACCAACCAAAATCCTAGCCCGATAGAACTGCAATAGAAATCACAGCACACCTCTTACAGTTAAAAAGAATTAAATAAGCTTGAACAGAGAACGGAACCTGAAAATCTAGCCAATAATAGTTTACATAAAGTACCAGTTGATTTAGGGTGAAGAAATCCTGCAATATATTAACATTTTTACCACAATAAGGAAAACGAGTCCTCAAAGCACAATGAGCTTACGACCCAAATGATCTCCAATGGAACCTTCATTGTGATCGTGATCGTGATCATGAAAAAGAAGTGTCAAAATTCCCACCAGACACAGCACCGAACCTACAAGAGGTTTATCATACCGCTCCACCCAGTGAAACTTGAGCTGGCTTGCACCGTAGAATGATAGAGCCACCAGCGATGTCATTACAGTAATAGTGCTGCAAATCCAATATCACCTTCTTTCAGATTGAAAATATATAGTAAATATGTAAAATAACTAAATTTCAAAGACTGGAGCGGTATTGTTGGCAAACATATCAGCAGTCTTTTTTTTTATCTAACATACATAAATTGAACGATCCAAAATTCAAATATAAAATAACATTACTGTATAAATAAAGCAGTCACCACCAGATGGCCATAATTCATTCTAAAGAAAAATGGAAAACCCAACCAGAGAACACATCAGTCGAGGCCATCACTTTGAATGTAGATGATACTCAAACATTCAACTGAAGTTGCATTTTAACTTTAACGGATAGGAGGCACCTCGCCTCCCCAGGATTCTGAGTAAATGGAATACGCACACAAAAACAGAAACACGTACATAATTACACATGTATGATTGTTACTGACATACACTACATTTGGCACATGAATGGATTTGATTACCAACCAACCCATCAACTTCTTAATGACAAATGTTATAGATTTCCAAAAAAGAGCGTGACATAAAAAACTGAGAAATCAAAGTTTGTGTTCTATACTTCTATAATTCTATTACCTTAGTAGCAAGACTATTATGGCAAGGACCATCATGGAGGATGAATTACCAACAGTGAGAAACACTGGAAGCGTGGTTGCACAAGGAGATAAAGCAGGAACAAGAACGAGTCCAGCAACAGCCATTTTCTCCATTGGCTGATTGTGCGAATGGCTGTGGCCACCCTTTCCAAACAAAAAGAGCAATATGTAACCACCACCAAGAATTACAAGCAAAAGTGAAGCAAGTTTATGGACTGTTTCTTCACCAGCAATACTGTCTGCAATGGTGATTGCTGTTATACCAAGAAGTGAAGTGGATATCACGTGCAGAACTGCTCCAAATGCCGCTGCATTAATAAAATTATAAATGTAAAAATTACAGAACCACAGTAATACTAACATTTTTGAAATATATCCCATTTGCCTTCTAAATATATGCATGTACCTAAGAGGAGAGGAGGGATTCAAACATTTTCAAGATGGAGACAGATTCAGACTTCAATTACTTTGAAATTGCAAAGTTAAGAAACAGTCTATCTTAATGCAGTAATAAAGTTTGTTACAGGACATATAACTAGTTGTTGGGTCAAAATCAACTGCATGGAATCTAAAGTAACTCAAACCACTGAACCATCACGTATGCCTTCAGTTAAGAAACATCAAGTCGAACTTGACCTAATACATAGATGAATTAACCACACCAACTCAACGATCACTACAATCTATCATCATGAATTCTTAAAATTATTTCGATTTAATCTTCCTGGCTAAGTAAACATTGATCGTAGGCCTATAGTGAAAAGATTATTTAAGATCGATGCTAACAGAAAGCAATTAATTCCTGATCAATCGCGACTGCCAATATTTTCAAATGCCTGATATAAGTGCTTCACAGATCCAGCAGTCTCTTAAAATCTCAATAATGCAACGCGAAGGAGTATAATAAACTCAACTAATCGAGTATATATACAAAAAAAGCAGCGTCATCGTCAAATAAATATAAAAAGAAATATACATGTCAAAGAAGCTTACTGACGAAGAGAGTCCTGGAGAGAGTCCATTTCTGAGCTCGACCGACGATGGAGAACGGCAGCCAGTGCGTTGGTATGAAGGAATGCAGAAGAGAAACCGTGGCAATTCCGCCTATTTTCGACAGATCTTCCGCACTCAAACTCTCCATTCTACCCCCGAAAAGAGAGAGTTGGTCCAGAATTCAACTCGGTGATTCTAAAATCGTAGCAAGCAATGCGACGATGGCGGATCCAGCCGACGGTGTTGAGTTCCAAAGGTGTTTTCATGAACCTACATTAGGTAATTCGGAAGAGTTTCGCGGCTCGGCGAGTCACCAACCACAATTTTCGATAACCAAATGCGTGGGCACAATCCACTTAAAATTTAAGCTCAGCCCATTTGGTGTTAAAAGTCCTAGGCCCTGCGTATTCTTTTTGTCTCTCTCTTTGGCTAAATTTTTCATATCTGTAGAAGATGTGTGTTTGATTTGTTTTTTGTTTAGAAAATATGTTTGGTTTGAACTTTGAAGTATTTAAAAATTGTTTTCTAAAATAAAATTTTTAATAGGTTGGAACTAGGATCAAGCCATGTAAGAATGGATTTCGAGATCATTTGGGATTGATAGGGATCTAAGATCATGTTCGAGTCTTATCGAGGTTTGGGATCCAATTCAGGTCATCATGTGGTCTGGGATCGGGCCCAAATCATGTCGGATCTAAAATTAGGGATTGGGCCTATGTCAACTCTAGATCAGGGATTGGGCCCGAACAGGAAAGTGTTCGGTAATTGCCCGAGTCTTGTTGGAGTCCAAGATCATGCTAAGTTATTGCTACAATTTCTCAATAGAAACATGCGAGTGATGTTGTTTTATGTAGTTATGGTGGATTTAAACCAAATTAGTAATCCTTGTAAAACGGATGTGGATAATACAGTTTCATTATATATTTTTTGCCGGGTCTAAGTAGCATTTGGTGAGGTACTATTGTTTACGATAAATGTTTAGTGCCTTATTTGGTGAACCATTACTGCCATCCAGTGGACCAGTACCCATTATCTCCATGCGTCTGACTGTTTTATTTGCAATCCAATGCTACAGATTCGAGACCAATATTGGCCATAAATCTTTATCATGCGGCCCGAACCCCTCCCGACCTGGCCCATTCGTTCTGGCAAAAGTATGAGCCTGAGATCCCCGTGGGCAGAGTTTGAGATTGCTGGCTGCCAGTCCAGCCACGAAATTTGTAAAGCACAATTTTAAAAACATTTACTTATGGGCCGGGCTTGAAATGAATATTCGGCCTGGAACAAGAGCCGGCTTAGCCTCTGGCTGACTTGTACTTAACAACTTGTAGGCCGAACTTGAGCCGAATGTTTAGCCCAAGTCCATGGGCTTAGATCGGCAAGCCAGTTTGGCCCTTCTAGAAAATTTAGCCCGAACTGCCCACGAAAAAGCAGCAAAAAATGTTAACATGCAGAGAACATAAAACTTCGCCAATTTAATGGAATTCAAGTAACATAAACAATCATTTATGATCGACCTGAGTAATTGTTTCCATGCCTCCATAGCATTTCTACTATTTCCATCAGCATTCCGATCTGAAGGCAAAAAATACAAGCCTGCTTTCAAGTAAAAGAGGGGAACGAAGCAAGCTAAACACCTAATTGGGGACTATGAGAAGAATTACCAATCACAAGAACTGTTTGATAAGCAAAATGCTTCTCACTAATGCCACAGCAAGTAAAACCTTGTGCAAAGATCTTTACTTTCGGTGAATGAAAGTTCTCCTAGTGCCTAAAAGTAGTTGCTTACTTGCTTTAAGGGAAAATGCTCTACACTCGAAACTCACCGAGGTCATATCTCCCAAAATGCTGCACTTCTGTTTGGGGGAAAAATGGAGCGGTGGCCCTGATGATTTGCTTCACCCATAACTGCAGTCTCATGAGTCATGAGCCGGGTTACATACACTAACTCGTCTATTATGACATCTACATCAATCTAAACAAGTCAAGAAAGTTGATGGAGTCCAACAAAACAAAAATTAACAAAGGGTATATAACCAAAAATTTAACTCTTCAAAGCCTTTGGATTTAAATTTCACATGTCAAATGTACAAATATGTTACACAACAAACTCGCATTGCAGCATGGCAGAGGAAGCATTGAGAAATTGAACAAAAATAATTCTACAAAATACAAAAACAAAAAAAAAATTAAGAGTAATTACTTGGAAAAGAGGAGAGAGAGAGAGAGAGAGAGAGAGAGAGAGGAAAAGTAGCAAATCTCACATACTGGGAGTGCTACTCAGACAGTCTAATGGCCTATTTTCTCATCCATGAGATATGTTAGTCCACAAACCTGTGATAAGTTATTCATTATTTCTATTTCCGCTGCTTCTTTGATTGTGACTCTTTTTGAGGCTCAGCCTGCCGAAATAAAATTTCCCATGATTGGTATAAAATAATGTAGACTAAAAAAAAGTAACAAGAAGGATAGAGAATTGAAAGGAAAAAAAACCTATGTTCTATGACAAAAATAAATTGGGACTTGAGAAGACATCAAGTGTAAAGCTGCCAATCTAAAATCAATCAAAGCCCAAGTAAAGGATGCCTAGTTGCAAACTTAAGGCATATAACAAAAGAAAACAGTGAACCTAGACCATACCACCCCATTTAAAACCCATCTTCAAAACATAATTGACCACCTGGTGAGGGACATGAGGACCATAAAGGATTTCATTGACTGTTGTTTCAATTGTGCAAATCCCATACATCATGAAGTAGAACTAGGCATTTGGCGCTGCATTAGCCAACAAAGTGACCTGATTGCAATTATAACCCTACCAAGATATTGGATCCATCAATTAAACATGTCAAAATCTTAGCACTGTAGACGGGCAAGTTGGTAACCAAAACGATAGTGACCATTTTGGGTCCGGAAAATATGCTCAAGTAACATCAAATACAAACAATTCCAAAAACATGATACCTGACCCACAGAAGAACCGTACTGTAGTGTTTGACAATGATGACTAAGAAATGGAACTATCCATTCTAGACACTTGAGACTTGTATTCTTAGCAGCAATGAATTGTAAATAAAGAAAACACCACACTCTGTCTTAAGCTTTAGATTTATAGCATCCATTCCAAAGCATCTATGTGTCCAGTGAAACTTGATGTTGAGTCAAATAATTCACAAAGCATTAATTGCAAAAATACTCTTTGCGGTGGTTTAACTGATTTACATTTTTTGTCAGAAAAACCAAGGAAGCAGTGGAACCCATGCAAAAACTAAAATAAAATGGAAAGTCCAAATAAAAATAGGAAGAGAATGCATACGACATTTGAAAGCTGCTCCCGAATGTAGGACATTGATCTCAGCATGGCACCTAATGTATCCCTGGACACCTGAAATTTAACTTCCGAATCTCCTGAGGTTGTCTCTGTACCCTGAAGCTGAAATGAGGACAAAGGAATACCTCCATTTGAATCAACTATATGCTAAACAGGGAAAAAATGAAGGACAACATAACCATGCAAGATAATTAGATTACCATTTCAATCCTTAAAGAAATAATCAAATAAATACTAAAGAAAATATGCAAGCAATAGTTTTACTCATATGAGTAAGGATGCAGTGGAAAACTGAGATTCACATTATCATGTTTCTTTTTGCTTGGGACCCTTCCACTGCACTCGGCATCCCACCTAAACTTGTCCTATTTGTCCCTAAAAAATTTCTTGCCTTATTAAAATGACAGATTAAACTCTCACAGAGTCCTGGGAAAGAAGATTGCTACTGCTATTCTAAATCATCCCCACTGCCAATATTTGAGAAAAACTCATTCCAATACCAAACATTAAATAAATGAAAATATGCAATTCATGACAAGAACAACTCCAAACTTAACAAAACAATCAAAAAGCATACTTCTTTTCTTTATGAAAAGGGAAAAAAGTACATGATTATCCCTTGAAATTCCAACATTTCTGTAAGAATACTTTTAACTAAATTTCATCACTATAGACACCTACACAGATGGTTTGTTTCAGCTAAGGGTTTATAGATTTGATTTAGATACCTTCAAATTGACGACGGCAACCTGGCTAGCTGGTGTTGAAAGCTGTTCACTAATATATGCCATAGATCTCAACATGGGTTCCAAAGTGGGCCTTGAGAGCTGAAACTTAACCTCCGATTCAGAATGATTCTTGCTATAATCATGCAACTGCAGCAGTTGTAAGTAAATAGATATACAATTAGGGCTTCATCACATAGCAAGCATTACTAGGATGCTTTACAGTTCACTTCTCATCATTTTATTTTGTACAAATAATCTATAGCATCCCAAATCAATGAAACACCAGAATAACGGTTGAAATACTTCAAGAAGTTACAAAAATACAAGCAGTCATGTCTAGGTGGCAAAACATCAAATGATCATGGTAAAGCAAGTTAAGGACAGTATAGTGTCCCACATCTCATACGGTCTCAGCTTATCCCAGAATACCTTCAAGTTGATGACAGCGACTCTATTCCCCGGCACTGAATTCTTATTCTCCATAACCCAAGTCATTGATTTGAGATAAGGAAGAACCCCCTAAGCATAAGGCCAATATATAACTAAGTCAGTACCTATTTTTTAAGTGAAAATTAAAAGACTGAGTGACTAACGAAAACAAAGATTTTTCATCAATACCATGCTTTCATTTGAGCCATCATCCCGGTGAAGGGACACAGGGGCCATGTGCGGAACATTTACATCAGCAACAGATTGAGATTGGGCACCTGCGTCGTTCAGATTAAATCGCCTTGACACTTCATCCTGTCGTGGCCATAACAATGGGGTTGTGTCTGATGCTGATGTAGTGGTCTTCTTGTACTCATAACCAACCCCACCAACCTGTGAGCTAGGGGATGCAAGTCTGGCAACATTTTTCTTTACAACAGCAACCTTACTTGCACCTTCGCTGAGAGCACCTAATGCAATATTATAGGTTTCTGCAGCTAATGCCCCTTCTTCAGCATAATGCATGGCTTTCCGACATAGATTGTTATACCGTGAAGTCAAAGACTCGTGCCCCTGAAGGTCCCCACTGTGTCCATCTATTACACCTCCAGTCTTAGCATTTATTGTCCACCGTTTAATGATGTAATGAGATGGTAGTGTAAGAACATTTGTAACAGTGAAAACTGTCAAAACATGACGACAGAGAACACCTGAGTATTCAAAAAATTGACAGCTACAGTTTGCTCTCATTTCAGGATAATTTAATGTGACAAAGTATGCCTTGTGGTCATCCTCAAACTTTGCCACCCTGAATGTGCTAATTGCTCCATCACCCTCAATTCTATTGGCAATGTATACGAAAGTTTCAACTAACTCTTCCTGAAATTTCATAAATATTTTCCTCGTATAAAGACTCGCTGCCTGTTTTTCCATAGGTGAAGGCGTCTTCAAAACTGGCAAGGTACAAATTGTGTCAAAATCTGCTTCTATCTCCCTTTCAAACCAATTTTCCAAGGCTCTCTCATATTGTCTAAAGAACACAGACAATGTTGTTTGTTCATTCACATAGCCATCAAAGAAGGATGCTCCAAATCCTTGATCCAGAGATACAGCAAAAAAGGAATCCCGAAAGTACACTGGAACCCACTGAGCACGAGCATTATACAACGATTGAAGCCAACCATGTCCTCTGAGATCATATTTATCAATGACGTGATCCCAAGATGACTCAAACTCCTCAATAGTTTCAGTCAAGTTGATGCAATTATAAAGCTCAACCTGAAAATTAGGATGTGCATGGCACACATGAGCCAACTTCTCGTGGCCTTCTCGTAAGACATCCCACTTGCTAATACAATGGCGGGCTTTTGGAAACACTTGAGCAACTGCAGTCTGTATGGCCTTGTCTTGATCAGTGATTATAGAGACAGGTGAACGATCATTCATTGCCGTAAGAAATGTCTTCAACAGCCAAGTAAAGGAAACCTCAGAATCATCAAGTAGTATTGCGCAACCGAACAAAATTGACTGACCATGGTGGTTCACTCCAGTGAATGGAGCAAATGGCACTCTGTACTGGTTCACTCTGCACCTTGTGTCCAGTGTAACTGCATCACCAAAATGACTGTAGGCCCCCCTTGACCTTGCATCAGCCCAGAACACATTAGCCATGCAGTTTTCTTCATCAAGTTGTATTGCATAAAAGAAACCCGGGTTCTCTGCCTGCATTTTCTTAAAATAGTCCATCAAATTTTGAGCATCCCTCCCTAAAGTCTTCTTTGGAGCTAAAGGTCGAGCAACAAAATTCATCATCCCAGTGTCTTTAACAGGTCGATTTGGTACTACACAAGAAGTGCTCCTAACTCCATGGTTTGGATCTACAGATCCACGGTTTCCATCCATGGACATATACATCACACCACTTGGAACGATCCCTCCTACTTGCTGAGTTTCAGCCACAATTTTCGCAGCACCAGCGAAATGCCTTCGGGGCCGAATGTTGTGCACCCTACTAGGGCTTACCAACGAATGAGTATGATCTTTCACAAACTTTGTGACAACCCATCTGCCTTGACCTTTCAATTCTATTCTAAGCATTGCATCACAACTATCAGCATTTCTTCTTTTCGAGCCTTCTCTTCCACACACAAACTCCCTAGCAACAATTGTCCCATCTTTAGAGCGGCTACATTGACCAGCTTTGGAGCTAAAACCAACGCGTCTGCAATATTCATCGTAAAAACTCTTAGCAGCATCTTCAGAATCAAATTCCATCCGTTCATGCGGCCCAGCAATTCCATCTTCATCATTGATTGAGGCATTTCCAAAGCTGTTTGCTTCTACACCCTCATTAGGGTCAGCATCTCCATCGTCTGGCATCACACCATGCCCCGCACCCTCTTCCATATCAATCACAGGAACATCTAAAGCAAACCACTGTACAATGCTAAGTTTTATTTGGTTTCTCAATTTGTCAGCCAATTACAATAGCAGTGCACCACAAATTTTGTGCCCTTATTGGAGAAGCAAGAATTATTGAAATCTGCTTATCATATAAACAACGGAAAACCTAATGCGATGTCCAGAAACATGTAGAGAGAGAAAAGCAACTCAACTTCCACCAATAAAAACACTAACAAATTAAAAGAAATCATATAAAATAAAGCCATAAGAGAGCAAACTCCGAATAACCATAGGCGGGCGGCCAACCATAACCAATAGTATAAGTGTAATTAACTCTATATGTATATATATAGTACGCATGTACATTTCAATAATTGTACGTAGGAATACCAACACACAATCATACATTTGTGCCTTTTACCATCACTACATACAACACAATTCATATACATAAAACATGTGGAATTGTGGATGAAACGATGTAAAGATAAGAAAGATTGCTTGCCTGGTGCGAATAAAAGTATGTTCTAAAGCCATGAATATGTTTTATGCATGCATACGCAAGAACAGTTAACAACCTCGAGCATACTCAAATTTGGACACCAAAAAATCTAATTCATCTCCGCAAGAAACACAAGCCTGGCAACTGCAACAACAGACGTATAGAGATAGACAGAGAAGGAGAGGCACCTGTAATTGTCGCAGAGAATCTATGACAAAACTTGAGGCGGGATTATTACGTGAAAGAAGGGGTGATTCGGTGAGGGAGAAGCAGGGAGGGTGCGACACTAGGGAGTTTAATCGTGGGTTTGATTAAGAGAGAGTGTGAAACCCTAACTTCGGTTTTAAAAAAATTGGTAATTTTCTTTACAATCACGTCCCCAAAAAGAAACGACGGTGGAAACTGGCCTATTTTGTTGAGGTGGGGTATAAAACTGTTGGAGGTGAGGGGAGATTTTCTAACAAAAGCTATTTGACGTGTCAAAATATGAAAAAAAAATTTAAAAGAAATAACGTCTTTATTATAACAATTGAATCAAATAATAGCTCACCAATAATCAATAATAAATAGAGGACGCTCAACATGCCACTCCGTGTAATTAGACACAGAAATGACAGTTCTAACTAATCCATGCAAACACTTTGATGTACAAACTTCAACATGCACTGAAGTTGCACCAAAAAATCGTGACCCAATATCCTCAAAATGGGCTGCAATAGCTTTCATGGCAGAGTAATCCTCCCTTCCTTCTTTACCTCACCATTCTTCTCTTTCTCGACATTCTCATTTTCACCATCATCACCACTCTCTTATTTATACATTTCCCCATCTTGACCAACCTAGACCTCTCAAAACTGGAGTAAAGTGAATTTTCAGTTATTGAAATATTTTTTATGTCTCAATTTGATTATCAAAAGATTTTTTATCTCAACTTGGTGATTGAAAAAAAAAATTGCCCAAACTCGTCACTCGAAACGTTTTTCAAAATTTCAATCAATTTTTATGTTGACAAGGATAGTTGTGAGGGTATTTTGGTTATGTGGTTTTGACACTTGCTTAGGTAGAGATTATAAATAGATAACAAATAAAATAAAATGATAACCCCAACCTTCCATCCCCTGCCACCATCGGAGCACTTCCTTCCCCTACATCAATCCATCATCTTCTCGTAATGCGCCCAGCAAACCAATTCCAATAATATCTAGCCTTGTTTGAACTCCAATTCCATGAACATCTGCTAAGCTACATATGAATATCTACGCAACAAGACTCTTTTCGCAATACTGGATTCAACGCCAGCAACAAACCAAGTTCTGCAGGTTTGGAAATCCTTCCGTTGACAATGTACTGAATTCCTATCTAGATTTGGAGGCTTCATTCACCAAATCTGAGAGAATCTCTCACTCTGAAGGAGTCTTCATTCCATTTGAGGAGAATCTCGCTATAGTAGGGGGATTGTTTGTGTAGAGTATGAGTTTAGTGAAGCAATTGTGCTTTTGCATAGGCTTGGATTTGGTGAAACAATGAAGTTATTTGGGGGGAGAAGAAGGAAAAAAATCCTAACCTTGGCTAATAGCATTTGGAGAAGATGGCACACAAGAGAGAAGAGATTTTATTTTTTAAAATTTTTGTAATTTATTTTTTCGTTTCATTCCACATCAACCTAAGTTAATGTTGTTTGTCAAATTAGATGGTTAATAAACGATCAAACAAACACATCAACGTAAAAATTGATTGAAATTTAGAGAATTATCCGAATGACGAGTTTGAGATCAACAAGTCAAGGCAAAAATATTTCGATGAATAAACTGAAAAATTCAAAATCTTTCTGTAACTAAAAATAAAAAATTCACTTTAACCTACAATCCTATTCCTCCTGGTGGACCTTACAGTCAGATTCATTCCTGTTGACTTTTTTTTTTAATTGGGGATTTTGATTCATGTTAAATGCCAGGGTTTGACAGATCGGGTCCGTTACGGATTGAGACATAGGATCTCGTTCTACAAAGTACAAACTACAAAGTCTCATGATTTTAGGCCCATCATGAAACGTATTGCGCATTTGCGCTTTAATCCTGCGGAGAAGCAGAAGGTAGCCAAATCCAAAAATAAGCCCAGTCGTCACTCACCCCGGCCCACATCAACTACGGTTCCTTCCGTGCCATGACAAATTGACAACTACTCCCGTTATCTCAGCCGTCAGATCCATCTATCATTGAACGGTGATTAAGCCTTCAATCCAGCTCTTGGACCGAATTAAGTCTTCTGCAGCGAATCTGGTTTTTTCTTGTCCTCCACATTCGTCCTTGGAAAGTTTGTTAACATTTGAGACTCCTTGTCGAACGATCTTGAACTATTTGGAGGTACCTTTGGAAACCATTTTTTCCCCTTTTTAGTCGCTCAATTTCTATTCTCTCTTTTCCATTGTTGGTTTATTTTGTTGCTTTCAATCTTTAGCTTTTCTGGTCAGATTTCATCGTTTGAGCAATTGATGAATTCAATTTAGGTTTTGGGTTTCCATCAATTAGGGTTTTTTAGAGTTCGATTAAAAGTTTCGATTTTCGAGATCTCACTGATATTTAGCGTATTTGGTTGAGGGTGATAGGGATTTTGATTCTTAAAACTTGATTCATTCGAGGGCGTGGAGTAACCCTCCAATTCAAGTTTAGGTGGATAACCATTTTTATGGCATTTGAATGCCAAGAGTGTACCGAGGTCTCTAAGAATTTGGATAACCGTGAAAAAGATTATTGTCTCGAACAAATTGAAGCACAGCAGATTAACATCTCAAAACTCACATTAGACTGTCATCATAAGAACTGCATTAAAAGTTCTTATACTGCAAAGCAGTCTCCTTGCAACAATGTTTTGTCTGGTTTTCGTCGCTCAATTACTGACCTTCCTTCAGCTTTGATTTCCGAAATCCTCAATTGCCTTGACCCTAAAGAACTTGGCATCGTTTCTTGTGTATCACCTATCCTCTATAGGCTTGCATCAGAGCACCAGGTTTGGAAGGAGTTTTATCGTGAGAGATGGGGACTTCCCATAGTTCCCACGCCTCTGGGTGCAGGATTTTCAGATGAGAAATCATGGAAGGAACTGTTTGCTGAGAGGGAGTTTAGAAGTAAAACATTTCTGGGACGTTATAGTGTTGATGCTTTGCATGGTCACACTGAAGCAGTGCGTGCAGTTTTCCTTCTTGCTTCTGCGAAGCTGATATTTACATCAGGCTATGACTCGGTGGTCCGGATGTGGGACATGGAAGAAGGGTTGTTGATTGCATCATCACGACCCCTTGGTTGCACTATCAGAGCTGTTGCTGCAGATACAAAACTCTTGATTGCTGGGGGTACTGAGGGGTTCATTCACTGTTGGAGGGCCGTGGAAGGTCTCCCATGCTTATTTGATTTTAAGGGTGCCGAGGCACGGAACACTGAGTTCCGGCTTTGGGAACATGTAGGACCTGTAACTTCTCTTGCATTGGATCTTACAAGCATCTACAGTGGTTCATGGGACATGGTTGTCCGGGTGTGGGATCGTGCTTCTCTCAAGTGCTTAAAGGTTTTGAGGCACGGAGACTGGGTTTGGAGCCTCGCTCCTCATGATACTACCGTTGCTAGTGCATCAGGTTCAGATGTATACGTGTGGGAAACAAAGAAGGGGATTCCTTTGGGAGTCATTCATAATGCTCATGTTGGGAATGTTTATTCCTTGGCTCGAAGCCACACAGGAGACTTTATATTTACAGGAGGAGAAGATGGGGCTATACACATGTTTGAGATGACAAGTCATTGTGTTGAAACTGATATCATGCGGGTTGCAACGTGGATTCCTCACTCAGGGCCTATTTACTCCCTTGCATTTGAGTTTCCATGGCTTGTTTCGGCTTCAAGTGATGGTAAGATGTCACTGATTGATGTGAGAAAGCTTCTGAGGACCAGAAGACGCTCTCTGGGAAAGAATGTTTTGAGGTTCAAGCATGCAAATCCAAACAGCCTTGAACCACCCCAGAGAATGTTACATGGGTTTGGGGCAAACTTATTTTCTGTGGATATTGGTGCTGATCGTATCGTATGCGGAGGTGAGGAAGGTGTTGTTAGGATCTGGAACTTCTCTCAAGCTTTGGAAATTGAGCAGAGGGCTCGCACAATGAGAGGAAGGCGGGTAGAGAACAGGATGAGGCGTAAACTCCAAATAGATATGAACCGTAAGGGTGCTCGGACTGATCAATGCTCTGTTGCCGCCAAGAACAACTCAATGCATGGTGATAGGAGTGCCTGGAACAATAAACGCGGGATGAGCAGGAAGCTGAAGGCATAGCAGCTGCTGGCAATCACTCTTCATTACCAGGGACCACTTGCGTACCCTTTGGTAATCACTCTACAGATATGGTTTAAACTCGCAGGATCACTGATCTTTGTAGGTGTTATTTCGACATGAAGCTTGGTGTTATTTTGTTTTTTAGTGATTTGGAGATACTCTTGCACGGAGATACTCTTGCACTGATGATAATCTCATTAACTACAATCCGCAAGTATATTTCCTTTCTGAGACATCAGGGATTTTACTCTGTTTTATTTTTCACTTATGCTTTGGCCGTTGTGCTGACAAAATACCAAAATGGAATGCACGAGACAGATTTCTAATAGCTTGAAAGTTTCTTTGCTGCGGTTGCCATATCCGACTTGTATGTGATTAATTTGTACATTGTGTGTAGTCAATGGGGGTTTCGAGCCAAGGATCATGTTGTGCTGGTGAACTGCGATTCTGTCATGGAGATGGAACAATTTAGCTTCGCAATGATAAACAGGTCTCCCAGAAACTGAAAATTTGAGCTTAGCAATCGGTCAAAAAGAATTTTCTCATATGATCATCTGTTACGTAGTACTGTTAGAATATAAAGATGGAGTTTGATTGTTAGCAAGCAAACATACTATCACATAACCAGCCCCGAGTGCCACTTCCGATTCTGGAACCAAATAATCATCATCAATAAACACTCATAACCGATAAACGCACCGTACCCACAAGGTTTGACGGATTTATTTATACCGTCGTATTTTGCTTAAAGAAAAAGAACAGATTTTCGGTGCCAGCCCGAAGAAAATCGAAATGGAAACAGCAGTGGCTGGAGTGGGAAGGCGAGGAATAGTCTTGTCTGTCTTCTTGCTATCTTAGTGGGTATGGCCAGTGTAATAATGGGCAGTTCTCTACTTTACTGACGGAAGGTGGATCGTATGTGACTCTTCTGTGGACTCTGGAGATAATACTCTCTTCTACCCACTCTTTCGCCATAATCTTTCTTTACTTCCTTACAATGGGTCTCAATGCTTTCTTCTTTATGTTCTTGGGTACTACCCCTCTCTCCCTTAATCTTCCACTGCAGATTTTATTTTATTATTCTCAATCCATTGTCAAGAAGTGGGAGAACCGTCCATAGGGAAGAAAGATCGAGTTGTTTAGGAGTATTACTGATGGATTCCCTTGAATCATGTAACGTCTGGTTGCATGGGGGAGCTGCAGATTATCAAGATATAATTGCGTGGCACAGACAATCTGTCTCAAAGAACGTAGAATGTATAAATTCTTAGTAAGCGGCTTTCGGGGATTTTCAATGCGATCTATCAGCAAAATGGAGGCAAGGGGTTTAAAATGGGGGCAAACTGTTTGGGTGATCAAATCGAGTCAAAACAAAATTTTGATTATCAATTTGAGATAAAAAAATCTTTTAGTGACTAATTTGAAATATTCAAAAAAATTTAGTCGCTCAAAGTTCACTTTATCTAATTTTTGTGGTTATCCTAGACTCAATTTTAAATTTGAAAAAATCTTTGAATTTAAATTTTGAACATATAATTTTTGTGCATACTTTAATTTAATTTGGGTTAACAGAATTTTTTCCACTCTAGAAACGTACAGCAGAGTTTTCTTATTTTATTTTACTGCATGAACAGGGTGCCCTGTTTTTGCTACTCTGTTAAATGTTTTGTAGTGCTGCCAGTGATGATGGTGAGCCTGAAACTGAAGGACTTGCCTTGTGGGTCACTTTACATGTTTTTTCTCAAAAAACAGCGAATGCTCTTGGTTTTGTTTTCAAGCCAAAAGCATTTCTTCTCAAAAAAAAAAAAAAAAAAGTTTTTTTTCTTAAGTCTTTTTTCTTTGGCCACTGGTAAGGAAGTTCAAGATTTTGTTATCCGCATCCTTATCAGAGCATTAAATAGTTGCCACATAATCCAAACACATGTACCAAGTACCAAGTACCAACAAAGCTCTTCATCCACACCATCCCATGAAAGCCTTGGAGCCAAAATAGTTGAGAGAAACTAAAAGACATGGAAGTAACCACACAGTATCTTTCCCATGCCAAGCTCCCAAGGCCTCCATCATCACCTTCTCAATTTCATGCCAGAACCTCTTTTCTGCCTTCTCGGTCAATCCATTTTCAGTCCTCAAAAAACCTTTCCTCGCAGTTACATGGTGCTCGGATTAGATCAAGAAAGCATAGAGGATTTGGCGCTATATACGCTGCTTCTGATCAAGCACAAAGGACTTCCAGTACAGATGTTGCAGAAAGATGGCTTCTTGTTCCTGTTGGTCAGTCAATTATCTCTTCTTGACATTTATTTGGGATAACTGAACTGCTTTGTTACTAATTCATATTCTGCTCATATGGGTTTATTAATTATTTCCTGCAATTCAGTTCCATGCCAAGTTTCTTTGATCTTATATATTTGGAACTCAGTTCAACTACTTATATGTACTGAAACCTGAAGTGCTGCAAGAAATACTGTTAAAATTCTTTGCAGACTTGTTGTACTCTGATTTCTTGATACTGTTTACAAGTGAGATGCGAAAATTGCAGGTGATGGAGATTCAAAGCACATAGGTTTTAAGGTTAAAATGCCTGGTGCATTCGAAATTGCTTCTGTAAGTACTTCTGCTGTTCTGTTCTTACTGGTTTTATGTACTTTTTCAAGTTTGATTCAACTTAAGGAGATTGTTTTGGATTATCAAGAGTGAAGTGACCGTGGGACGTCTTCCTGAGAAGGCAGACATGGTGATTCCAGTTGCAACAGGTACAATGTGTTATTGATTAATTTGTGTAAGCATTTCTGCACATATAATTGTGAGTCAGGGTCGTGTTCCAGCGGCCAAAAATACCATTCTGGACCAGAATGCTATTTTGGAGGCGCTCAAGTGGAAGTCTGATAGTGCAACTTCAATGAAGTCACGAAAACAGAGTTAAAAACGTAAGTTTTGTTTTAGGTTTTCTTCCAACTCGAGAGAGAGTGAAAAATAGAGAGCTTTGTGAGTGATTTCTCGAGTGAAAGTGAACAAGAGTGAGACTTTTAGTGAGACTCTTGAGAGGAGTGCTCAAAGCTTGTTGAAGCAAACTTGGTGGATGTCCAAGAGGCTTGGTTTCGTTGATCTAGTGGATACTTTTGCAATCCCATGGACATGGGCTTGTATAGCCGAACCATGTAAATCCGGTGTCGTTTTTTTGCCCCTCTACTTGTTTTACTTTATTGCATGCTTGATTATTGCTTGCGGTGGTTGAAGCTTTACTCCTGGTTGGGTTATTGAGAATTGTTGTTGATTGAGGGGCTAC
Source organism: Euonymus europaeus (assembly GCA_963580455.1). Taxonomy (NCBI): domain Eukaryota; kingdom Viridiplantae; phylum Streptophyta; class Magnoliopsida; order Celastrales; family Celastraceae; genus Euonymus; species Euonymus europaeus. The sequence goes on from OY756967.1 coordinate 21,469,629, forward strand.
TTTGTGTGTGTTCCGCGTGTCTATACCACAACAATAAGAATACTGGTTTCATTTTGGAGTTATGTATGGCCAGTATCTTCATCACATCACGCACGCAATTGCAATTTACAAGACAAAACCCTTGGAAATTCAATAATGGCTTCCATGTTTAAATTTCTTGCTAAACTTTGACAGTGTCTGGTGTGCATGCTCGCATTCAGAAGAAAGGAGGGAGTCTTTTGGTCACAGATTTGGAGAGCACAAATGGGACATTTGTGGATGACAAGAGGCTGAGACCTGGAGTTGTAGCCGCGGTATCATCTGGAAGTTGTATTACGTTCGGTACTTTCTCTACCATAATCATCCGGCTTATCTTGCTCTTTACAGTTTGCGTCTGTCGAGAAGATGATCGATCGATAAAGCCAAATGGGGAAACCATAAATATACTAATATCAGTAGAATTACCTGCAGGCTGCAGTTCGGTTCCCTGGAAAAACCAGTAATGGAATTAAAAGAAAGTGATAGTCTAAAATCTTACTGGAAGAACAAAGAAATCAATCACACAAAATGACACAAGAATCAGTCTCAAATTTGGACTCTTTTTTTTTGCTTAGGTGGGAGATTTTCTTCTGCTTAGAATGTTTGAAGTTTCCTTAAATGAGTTATCTATGTTGCAGGGGATATTCATCTGGCAATGTTTCGCGTATCTAAGCTTGAAAGTGTGGAAGCTGCGAGTAAACCAGAGGAATCAGAAGAGAAAGTAGAGACTGATAGCCCAACTGAGAATACTGAATCATAAGGTTGACATCGAGAGATATGTTTGTGTAATATATGGTCAGTTTATTAATATGTAAGGAATTTGCTGAGATACACCAATTTTGACAAGACTTTTGATTGATAAAAAATAGTTTTATCAACCATGTAAAGGCCAAATTGGTTCTTTTGTAATCTCTTGCGAGGGTGCAACCTAGAAGTCGTATGGAGGCAAGGTTTGTATACATATTGTTCATTCATGCTATCGTTTTTTTTATTGCGAGAGTCTTGTGCACTAGAGTTATTTATCTATGAACATGAATATATATTTTAGTAAATATATATTCAGTAATTCAATTTTCAGTTGAGTTAGTGTTGCAAGTTCATTTCTTAAAGACACCCTCCATAGAAGTTAATTTATAAAGAAATACGTATGGATTAACAAGTAAACAAAATTTATTTATTTTATAACTTAAAGGAAAAATTCCAATATTAAGATACTTTTTTTTTAACCATCATGTGTTGGATGATTTTCAGTTAATGAAATTATTAAAATTTAATAAATCCAAGTAGCTTTTATAACACAATCAAAAATAGAAAAATGAAAAATCATAACATTTTCTCCGGACTGGGAAAGTGGGTCCCGTAGAAACTTCCATCAAAACGACGACGCCGTAGCAACATTAATCCTTTTTTTTTTATCTTTAAAATAATATATTCCTCCTCCTATTGGTTCCCTCTCCTATATATTGGGGCGCCATATTTTCTCCGTTTTCTTTGCTTCCTCGATAGTAATTTCCTTGATTTCGTAGCTCCGAAGATGGAGCTTTCGCAGTCTCACCGAGTGCAGATGATAAGCATGGCCGTGGCTCTCGTCGCCATTGGCGTCGGTGCGGCCTACTATTTCTACGTTGCTAAGAAACCTAAAGGTATTGCATAAATGTTTTTTTGAATTGTTTGTCAGCAATTCAATTTCAATTAACTTAGAGTGATATTCAGAACACTTTGTTAGCAAGAGGATCTTACATGAGCTGGTATTTCGTGATATGCGTGTCTTTCATTATATAATTTTGTAGAGAATTTTTTGTGGAAAATCCGGAATTTTAGATCATCATACCCAGATGTTAATCGGATTGCATGTATGATTGGTCTGGCCGTGCGTTTTGATTTCTAGTTGATGAGTTGTTTGTATGGTTTGAAAGGTTGTGAAGTTTAAGCTGGTTTGACCATTTTAGTTTTGATTTCTTCAGTTGAATTTTAATCGATGTGAATTACTGCATAAGATCGTTGTAAACAAGTGATAAAGGTAAACAACACAGATGCATAAGCCTACTGCAGTGGATGGGTACAATAAAGGTGTACAGACTTAGCCAGCATAATATGTGGAGTGGCTGTTTTCAAGAATTGAAGAACTCCGAAATTAGTGATAGATGTATAAAAAGAATGTATATAAGGTTGCGCAAAGAATATGACAGACTAACTGGAAATTCTCCATTTTCAAAGAAATCCTATGAAAGTGAGATTAAAATGCGTAAAACAGCTTGTATTTTGAGAACTATAAATTAGTTTCAGAACTAGCTAAAGTTACCAAAACCATTCTTATTCCCTCTACTTTTCAGCATCCATAAGTTATTGTTGGTGACTAATAACTTCTGTTGGTCATCAATGTGATTGTTAAGAAAATAAAGAAAGTACATAATAAATGCGTTTGATTCGTTATTTGCAATGCTCTTCATTGCCTGTGTTTCTTTTTTCTTTTTCTTTTTTCCGTCTTTTTTCCTTATTTGATTCCATTTCTTTCTGGTCAGGCATCAATCTTTCCGTGTACTGATCTTCTTTATGTTATGTTTACATATGGATACAAATATGTATACTCTTTTCAGTGAATTAAAACACCTTGATGTCTTTATAGGTTGCCTGGATCCGGAAAACTTCAAAGAGTTCCAACTCGTTAGGCGCACAAAACTGAGTCATAATGTGGCTAAATTTAGATTTGCTCTTCCTTCACCTACTTCTGTGTTGGGACTTCCTATTGGACAACATATGAGTTGCAGGTTTGATTTGTGGTTGAATTTTTGTTATACTTTTCTATTTCATAATACAAATCTCAATGTCTGATTTCTGCATGTATGGATTCTTACCCCCGAAAAATAAATTGGCATGTGATCATCTGTCATCACAACCACGTTTTGGATTTTGTCAAACAGGGGAAAGGATAGTCAAGACGAAGATGTAATCAAGCCATATACTCCAACAACTTTGGATTCCGATGTTGGATACTTTGAATTAGTTATAAAGGTTCACAAATTTTAAGGTGCATTCTTCATGTATTACATTCCTTGTGAGGTACTTTATTTTAAAATTTAAACATTTTTGCTTTTGATTATAATTTTGATGTCAAAAGATGTATCCACAAGGAAGGATGTCCCATCACTTCTGGGAGATGTGTGAAGGTGATTACTTGGCTGTCAGGGGTCCTAAGGTGAGAAGGTTTCGTTTTTTGAGTATAACAACATTTCTAAGCTGTTCGGTATCCCCAGTTCTGTGCTGGTTCTTAAAATGCATTTACTTGGTTCTTATGCCTACTGAATTAGAACTGGGCAGTACTTAGCCAGCTTAATTATCATTATTTTTCTGTATCACATCAAGTGAAGCGGTCAACCTCAGCTGGTCTGTATTCCATTCTGAATAGATTTTTTTTTCTCAGTTTATTTTTTTTCTTGAGAATTACATTGATTAATGGTTGTAGGCCTACAACCATTAAAATAAATAGAAACTTGTTGTTATGGTAATTTGTGTTGAAGGAATATAATTAACTTAATAATATACCATCTAATCAGCTTTGCTACACTGGCTGAATGCTATTATAAATAATTCACGCCGACTCTATGCCACTAAAATACTAAATCAAAGGACTATTTAGTTATAGACCCTGTATATTTTACATTTCATAGATAGTGCTTCTATGTTTTATTTATATATTTGATCAAAAAGATGTTTTATTTATATATTATGTTTTTCCTGAAAATTTTGACATTTTTTAGTAGTTTATGAGAAACTCAAAATTTTATCAAAAATAATTGTGACACGTTATTGGTAATAATTCTAGGGGCGCTTCAAGTATCAAACTAACCAAGTCAGTGCTTTTGGGATGCTTGCTGGAGGCACTGGCATTACACCAATGTTCCAAGTAGGTACATTCTAACTGGAACGGCAATACGCTTTGCTCTTAACCATTATTTTTGTTGCCTTGTCTTGCTGCAATCATATTTTGACATTATTTATTTGGTACAAAACTTTGTTCCATTAAGGCAATCACATATACTTTTCTCTATTTTCTTTCTTTAGGTAGCTCGAGCCATATTGGAGAACCCTGAGGATAAAACTAACATATCTCTTATATATGCCAACGTTGCATGTGAGGACATTCTTTTAAAGGTAAAACTCATTTTCTCCTCACTTGCACATCTGTTATCTATGGGATGTATTCTGTGCATCAATTGTTTAGGATTTCCAAATAATACATTCTGCATGGACAAATCATAAATCCAAGTAGTATAATAAGCGATTATTAGTTGCTTCAAGGTTTTCTTTGCTTCAGATATATTAAAATGAGCCTGAAATTCCTACACCTTGGTACAATAATAGTGAGCTTGATTTTGCGTTCTGAATATTAGATCCGTGAACGTATGCCATTCATGTTGATTGAAATAAGAACAAGTGAATTTTTTTTAATACATGTACATTTTCTCTGATTATTTCTACTCACTTGTAAGCAGCTTTGTTCTAATTATTTCCAATTTTGCCCGAACTTTATGAAACCTTCCTTTAATTATCGTGACTGACGTAGTAATGGCCAATGACGGAAACTAGTAAAAATTGAAGAAGGATTCATGAATCTTAAGAAAGCTAATGAAGTTGCATAAACTTTACGTCCCATCACAAACCAAATCAATTTCGTGTTAGCAGTTTTAGTGGGAGAATATTTGCTACCTGACTAGGAGTTCCCAAAAAAAGGGAGGCAATGATGACCTGAGATATTTTAAAGTAGTTGGCTCTTGGGAAACAAGTGGCATGCATCGTCCAGCCGTCCATGACTCAAAAGTTCCAGATTGATGGGTGATTAACGTTCATCTTTGGTCATTGCAGGAAGAGCTGGATAATCTTGCATCTAATTTTCCAAGCAGGTTTAGTGTCTACCATGTTCTGAATCAGGTATAATTCACCTCAGCTTATTTTCCACTGTATTTCATGACATCAGGCCTCCATCTTTTGAGTATCTACGTTGTTTTTTGTCAACCACACTCATGCCCACCCTAAATTCAATATCTTCTTTTTCCTTCTTTTCTGACATCCGATGTATTCTTAGCCACCTGAAGGATGGGTAGGTGGCGTCGGGTTTATATCGAAGGAAATGATTGAAATGCACTGTCCTGCACCAGCATCTGATATTAAGGTAAATTTAATGTCCATAACCTTTTCTCCCCAACACCACTTTTCATCGCATTCTCCTGAAACCCTACCCTTCGTCATCGCCTCCCCAATCAAGGAAAATAGAACCACTTAAGTGTGATGTCTCTTGCAGATATTAAGGTGTGGCCCACCCCCTATGAACAAGGCTATGGCTGCTCACCTGGATGCGCTTGGATACACTCCTCAGATGCAATTCCAGTTTTGAAAGCTTTAAGGGGAGTGTTTGCCAGTTCTTCATGCTTATCATTTAACATATTAAAACAATTTCATGCATGCTTGTGTCGTTGGAGCTTCAATCTGTTCTCCATTATAGCAAAATAAAGGAATGTTCATGAATGATGACCATTTTCCACTGCCCTTAGTGTGCACAGTGAGTGAGCCTGATGGAGTGAGTGGATATCTTTAAAGGTCTGCTATTTTGCCTTTTTTCTTGGTGGAGGGTTTTTTTTGTTTTGTTATTTAGCCTTAATAGAGGCATATTTTATTCTCTTTTTGTGTGTGCGCGCGCGTTCGCTGTGAACAGAACTAGCTGAGGAAACTGACATTCGCTATGGCAAGGTGCTTCAATCATTTCTCTTCACGTATCAACTTTGTTTATTAAAGATAAAAGAGGGGCCTGGGGTGGGTGGGAGAGTTCGTCATTGAGAATGCTCTCTTAAGCGTGGTCGCCATCAGTGTCGGACTTGTAGTCTTTGAGGTACAAAATAAACTTTATAAATTGAGTCCTCATATTTGCTAAGTCAGTATTTTCGATGGTGAAGTTTTTTTAAAAAAAGAATCAAATTCCTTGAAATATTTATATTATAATTAAATAATAAAATTGAAAAAAATACTTATTAATATTTTTTGTTTGACTTTGAATCAATACCTCTTCTCTTTGTTTCCTCTTTCTTTTTTAAGCTATAGACATATGTTTTCATCAGTTCATCAGTCCCCTTCCTCTAATCACTTAATTGAGTATTCCTCTAAAGTAAAGTCTATTTAATAATCATTTTAGTAAGATTACAATAATTCAAAAAGACAAGAAAAATAAACATTTGAATTGGAAATTGAAATTAAATTTTTTACCTCCATAGTCTCAATCTCTCACGGTCTCACCTCTGTCCTAGTGCTTTTGTGCCCCTCTTAAGATCAAGTCTCGATTCCAATCTAAGGTACCTATCTCAATTTCAACTTTCAAGCCTTATTTACTCCTAATTTTTGTAAGAAAAGGTTAAAAATATATATATGAACCCATTAAAGTTGGGCAATCAGCAACAGCTTGCTCTGCCTTGGCCCAGGTCCCACCTTGGTGTCCATCTTCTTGGACTTCTTGATTTGTAAGTATGACTTAAATTAGGTCTGAGCCCATAAATAATCCAAGTAAGTTAGTTCATAGGCTTAATATAAAGCTTGGACCCAATACAAGCCTATGAAAATCTTGAAGCTGGGCTTTTTATTTAACAGTTTGAATTTCGATTTTGGATATATGTTTGTCAATAAAAGTTCGCTTCAAATTTTGCACTATGAATAGGGATGACAATAGAACCTGGTATCATTTTAACTAAGAAAGATCAACTTAGTTTTCATTTAAGATATTCTATATTAAATATCTTCCTTTTCTGTTTAGTGCAGGTTCTTTCATAAAAAAAAATTCTATATTAAAATTATTTATATTTCAAAACCGAAACAGTTTATCATCGAATAACTATAGAATCAACTTTTGAGATTTTAAAGAAATTGAGAGTACCCTATTGGAAATTGGAATAGGATTGAGTGGGCGGGACGGGTTTTTTTCCTCATGCCTACTGGCGAGTGACAAAAATATTGAGATCCTAATTTGGGATTGTTTACTGCACGCGCCATCTAGAGCCTATCAGTAATGTAGTGAAGCTTAACGATCTCTCTCTCTCTCTCATCTCTCTCCGACTCTTCCCAGTGTCTCCAGTACTTCCATGAACAGCCATCGATGGACTTCTCAAACCTCCAATCAAGGGCGTCCAGTGCATACATTCCGCCCCACCGTACTCAGATACACCCTCGTATGCACATTAAGATCCCCTCCTACCCTCACAACTCCGCCAACAAATCGCAACACCACTATCACCTGCACAGATACGTCGTCCTATTCGCTTCCCTTCTGACTATTCCATTCCTCTTCTACCTCTTTTCCACGGCCCGCAAAATCCACCAGAACCCTAAATTCGTCGAGCCTAACTCCCGATTATTTGGTGTCGTCATCGCCGCGGGGTCAACTGGGTCCCGCGTACGCGTCTTCGAGTTTCTCGGCGAGGGGCAGATGCCATTCATCGTTGGCTCCGTCTCAGTCAGGCCCTCTTTGTCGGGCTTTGCCGATGATGCCGAGGGTGCTGGTCGTTCGATCGAGGTTCTGATCGAGTTTGCGAAGCAGCAGGTACCTAGGAAGGAATGGGGGAATACTAAGGTGCACTTGATGATGGCTCGTGATGAGACGGAAGGGCTAGGTTTTGGAGTGAAGAAGGGGATCTTGGAGTCCTGTAGACTTGTTTTGAGAGCGTCCGGGTTTGCCTTTAAGGACGCGTGGGCTCGCGTTGTTGAAGGTTTGCTTTGAATTGATGCAAAGGATGAATTGGTTTATGGAATTATTTATTGATTTTCTGTTTCTATTGTTTGAACGGGATTGAAATTGGGCTGCAAATTTTCCTTGGTTTTCCATTGATGCTATTTTAGCGTTATATCGTTTTGAATTCTGTACTTGGTTGATTCGTGGTTAAAATCACCCCACTTCATATTTATGATCAATGCAAGTAATTTCAGGTTAGTTGGAAATGTTAGTTGTTGTAACACCCTTAAATATAGTTAGTTTGTTCTGTGATTTACTTCCAAATATTGGTACCTATGTGGCTAGGTTTATACCCAGTCATACGGACTTGAAGGCTGGGAACTGGGTTCTTCCTTTTCGAAGTTATTCTTACTCACTGATTCACTACTAAAAAAGGCTGAAAATGTATATAGTACATCTTCTGCCTGACATCTCATTCATTAATCTCTAGGTTCTATCTGATTTTTTGTTGGATTTCAGTTATAGTGGCCTATAGCAAAAACCTGGGTGGATGAATAATTATAGTGTTTGCCTTATTATAAGGTTTAACTAGACGACAATGATGTAGGTAACACACAAGATGATTTTCGTGCAGGAGAAGATGAAGGTGTCTATGCTTGGGTGGCTGTGAATTACGGACTAGGAAACTTGGGAGGTGAACCTAAAAAAACAACTGGAATAGTTGAAATTGGTGGGACTTCACTGCAGGTTCATTCCACTCGTTGTATACCATTTTATAAAATCCTTTTTTCCTATCACTATTTACCATATGATGGCATCTTATTTATGATTTATGAATATGCTCATGATTGTCCCTTGGTGCCTTTGTTCTGTTTCAGCTTACATCTCTATCTGCAATAGCTAGTTCGGCAGGTTTGGGGTGGGGGGGGGGGGGGGGGGGGGGGGGGGGGGGCATCTTTTCTTCTGAAAAGTATCTTGAATTTGTTTTTGTTGCTCGGATACAATCCTCCATATCTAAATTTTTTGACTTCATTTGTTTCTTAGACACAAAATTAGCATCCATGTTGGTAGTACAATACGTGCAGGCATTGCTCATTTCTAGTCCAGAAATCACTACTCTACTTTTTATGTAAATATTAGCCCCGACGATATTGTCATGGCAAAACCTTCTAATGGATACATTTCATTTGCTCCTGGTTCAGGAGATGAGGGTTTGATTCTCATGTTTTCAAATGTGAACAAATTAACTCCCAGCAAGATTAGATTTGCTATGTTCACATGTTACAAATACTTTTGGTGTTGTGAAGGTGCTTTCTCGATGACTCATGGAGTTTGTGGATAATTACTTGGAAGTTCGAACATGCGAGCTGAAAAAAAAGTCCATTTTTCTGCTACTTTCCCATTTAAGTTTAGGATCTTTTTCTACCATGCTTGCATACTGTTTGGTTTTGTTGAACAATTATAGATTCCTTATCCATAGGGAAATTGATGTGAGGTTTTTTCTTATTGGGTTTGTTGTTGTGTAAGTTTTCTGATTGATGCCACAAATTGTGGGGATCTGTTGTGGAACGATTTTGCAAGGTAGAGCAGTAGCTTAGCATGGGTCAAATTCTCACTGTGTAACAAGGGGATTGTGGCTGGATAGATATTGGTCGTTTATTTATTTATTTATTTATGGAAATAACTTTTATTGAGCTCCAACAAGCCATTCTTAAGAGTGAAGCTCTTCATTGCTGAAATAAAGAACTCTTGTGCAAAATATATTCGATACTTTAGTTCAACTATGAATACTTTTTTCCTTGTCCTTATTTAGATGTGTTGAAACCTTGCTCAGTTTATCTTAAATTTTCACCATGATGGTCTAAATAATCGCGTAATTATCGCATGTACTTGATATCTTTTTTCAGTTAGCTTTTGAGTTGAAACAATTTAGATTTTAGAGAAGAAAATAACGAAAACAAAAAAAAGGAGGTTAAATCCCTAGAATTCAAGTTGAAATATGTAATATTTCTATTTTTGATAGAATTGTAACTCTAAACTAATACATGCAGATTGCATTTGCTTCAAGAAAATCAACAGAAGTGAAATCTTCACGAGTCATTAGATTTGCTGGAGTAACTTACAACCTCAACACTCAAACCTTGCCACATCTTGGTCAGGTGTGTGTTTCTCATTGATACTCTTTCTGCATAGTTGTTAATATGCATGCTTTTTTTTATTTCATATTCTGCCTATGTTTGACAAGATCGACATGGATTCCTCCAGCGCTGGAGGATAAATGATATATACTTGAAGATTTAAAGACTGAAGTTCTTTCGTCTTTAGCAATATTTTGAATACTAGTCAAACTGAAGTGCATGCAAATGCCTTCCTAATCAAAGGGAGTTTGAAAAAAGGAATGATTGAACCATTATGTCCAATGTTGTAGAGTCAGCTAGCAGAATATCATAGCAACAAAAAATTAATAAAAATGTTAGTCAACCATTATGTCATTGTTTTTTTATAGGATGCAGCTTGGGAATCACTGCACGGGCAGCACAGTTACATAGAGACCATTTTATGTAAGTTATCCTTATATTTACTGTTGGATAGTTCTTTGTACTAAATCTAATGTATTTGAAATGTTAACAGATGCATAAAAAATGTTATGGAGTCCTTATACACTTGCATGTATATGCATTACTTCTAACACGTAGCTTGATGATATTTTTCACTGGTTGTTGCATGACGACATTAGTTCACATGTCAGGAGAGAGAAATGTGTCATTTTTCGTCTCTCGTCTCCTGTGATAAATATCATATGTTCTTCACTGGAGACAATAGCACAGATGAAAATTCTTCCTATTTGTATGTTTTGACGTTTTACTTGGTCATCAAAGATGTGTCATGGGTATTTTAGGGCAGTAATTTCGAATTCGGTTGATGCAACTGCCAATGCACACTTTGGACTCTTGTAAAACAGTTTGATTGATTATGCAGCCTCCAATTCGAGGAAGGAAACTCACAGTTACCCCTGTATTCCCAAAGCATATGAGATCGCAGCCAATGTAAGCAATAAACAACTTATTACATCGCACCCATTGGGAAGCTTCACTGCATGCCGATATGAAGTTGCTTCATTATTGAAGAGAAGACAAGGTAGAATGCTCATTTCCATACTGAATGTGTTTCTGTTGCAGGAACAATGGCTAGGTTTTCTTCTTAAGGACTTCCATTTTTATTCATTTATTTTGGAGAGTTTTGTATTTTTCATTGTCTATATATAATGTGATGGTTTAATTCAAGGTTAGGAATTTTTTGTTAAACAAATTCAAAGAAGAAAAAAAAGAGCACACTTTCTTTTTCATATATGTTAGCTCATATATCTTTGAACTGTGTGATTTTTGAACTGTTAGTTCTTCGATCATGCCAAGTGTATATTTGAATGGTCATTAATGTGAACCCCAAATGATAATCTACTTGTATTAATAATAAAAAACACAATTTTCCTAAATAGTTGGATTTTTTGTCGTTCGTATTATTCTGTTATTTACCATTGGAGCACTTTGTTAGATTGTTTTCCCAAATTGAGAGAGCAAGAGCTTGCAAATCTTTTCCCCTTCAGTTGGTTTGTTGTAATAGAACTGGTAGATGTTGCCAAATGGAAGCTTTACTTTTCCGTAATCAGAGGCTATTGACCCAAATTAATCCCAAAGACATATCCTTCTTCATCGCGATGATAAAGTTATTCATGGCATCAAATCCTATATAATTTCTTTTGTTAGAAAAGCATCTTATTTTGCACTCTCTTCCTAGCCTCTATAGGAAAGTCTTTCGTGTCCCTTCGCTTTCTTCATTTCTAATCTTACATACTATTGAATCCAGAAGTGAGTGTTCTTATATTATTGCATTTTCTTACATATGTTTTCTTACTGAAAACTCGTTGTATGATCTCTTACTGAAAGATGCTTTCTTAGCTTTGATGTGTTAGTTTCATTGAATTTTGATGTTGTTTGCTGCGGAGAAATAAAACAAACATGATCACTTCAACAGTTAAGTTTGTTTTTACAGATAAATGCTCGAGTCCTCCTTGTAAGATTGTCCCATCTATCTTTTTGGAGTTTCAAGGGACCCGGTTTTCTCCAGAAAAGTTCTTCTTTGTTTCTGAGGTTTGTGAGTAATAATAATTGGAATTTAGTTATATATAATTTTCTTTGTTTGAGACATAAACTCTGTCTCTTATATTAATTTTGTGCTCCCCACCCCTACCCCTTCATTTTTACTGCACCCTCCAAAGATTTTTGGGCTGTTCCCTGGGGCTTCTCTGTTTGATTTGGAGACAGCCGGACAACATTACTGTGAAGATGACTGGGAGACACTGAGAAACCAACATGTTAGTATTGATGATATGGATTTGTCACGATACTGTTTCTCGTCTGCATATACAGTGGCACTGCTGCATGACGGTCTTGGAATCCCTATGAATGATAAAAGGTACTTGTACTACCTATAGAGCTTAACATCAGCAATTTCCTTTTTAATTCTTTGGGGTTTTAAACCTGAACTTGTATGAAATTTAAACTGACAGCTACATTTTTGCCTAGACCAAATTTAAACCTAACTATATTTGAGTAGATAGTGCAAAAATCGCCACAGTACGTCCTTGAGTCCCTCCCTGCTTTTGTTGATAGAAATGGTTCAGCTCTTTACTGACATGTTTGCTTAGTATAAAGAAGCTATCATACGATAGTTGAAATGTGACAAAAGGTAAAGGATAAAGATAGAAACAATTAGTAACGTGTTCAAATGTGATAAAATTCAGTTCTAATTTCGACACATATCAGATCCAGGCCCGTTATCTTGGTACCCTAATCATTAGGGAAAATAGAAAATTTGCTTATCATGATTATTTGCATATGAAATTTGTAATCAAATAGTGATAAAAAAGTTCAATTTTTGCAGAGTTGGATTTGCAAATAATAATGGAAGTATCCCGTTTGACTGGACTGTTGGAGCCTTCATCTTATCAATGCTGGAGCCCCATGAGTTAGAAGCGGCCACCACGGAACAGATGGTTGGAAATGCATCAGTGACTTACTTCACAATGTTTGCCATTTTGTTAATAGGTTTGTTTGCTGCATTTTTTGTACTGCAAATGCGAAAACCACAATTAAAGACTATTTATGACCTAGAAAAGGGACACTACATTGTCACGCGAGTTCCCAGGTAGTCTCTGATTGCAAATTATTTTGTATACTAATATTGAAGCATGGGACATTTCTTTCCCACAGTAGATAGATAGAAAAATACGAATACAATTTTGGTAACCACGTATTATAGGGGCTCGGGCCTCCCAAAGCTTGGCTCATTTTGCATCCCTACTTTATGTGATTAGCCAAGTGAACAATGTTGAAGAAAATAAAAGACAGAAGCAGCTTGATCCAAATTTGATCATCAAGGTACATAGTTTCTTACTTGAAGATGGTCGGTTCTACTACTCAATCTCAATCTTGCACTTTCATCTCCCATAATCTTACACCTCAGTAGACTTCCAATAGTATCAAACAACATCTTCACATCCCTCAACCCATCTCCTCTAGCCAACTTCTTATACAAATAGCTATCAAATGTCATTCTTTGCACATACTCATCTCCACACATCTCCACTAATGCCTCCCTAGCTGCATTACTCCCATAGAACACCTTCTCCAACAAATTCAAAACCCTAAATGTGTCAACATACTTGATATCCCACTCCCTCAAGTACTCCCTCTTCAAATCTTCTTCCTTGATCATCACCTCTCCTCCCTCTGATGCTCTTATTATTGCTTCTCCACACATTCTCCCTGATTTTGCCGCGAAATATATTCCCTCGCCTGAGCACTTTGTAACGTAGCCGGCGGCATCCCCTACAAGGGCCACGCGTCCTCGAACCCTAACCGGGCGGGGATGCTCCGGTATTGGATGGGCCTCTACTTTGATCACTTTCCCACCGTTGATCTTGTGCTTTGCTCTCTCCCTAATCCCTCTTTGGTAAGACTTAATATGCTGCTTCGCGCACACCGTGCCAGTCCCCACTGCCACGTGGTCGCATTTTGGAAAAACCCAAGCGTAAAAATCTGGTGACACGTCATCGCCGACATACATCTCCGCGAGATTTTGATAGTACTCCATTTTCTCGTCCGGCAGTTTGATCCTCTCTTGAAATGCGATGGCACAGCTGTAATTACCTGCATTGATCGACTTGGCGACTCGGCTATTGGCTCCATCCGCGCCGACGATGACATCAACGGCAAGGGAGAGAGGAGCACAGTTTGTCGTGTAGTGTATTACGTAGGGAGAGTTAACGGAGGTCGGAACGTCGAGCTTTGTGACGAGTCCTTTGATGAGATGTGCACCCTTCGATTCGGCGCGGGAGCGGAGGAACGAATCGAGTACCTCGCGGCGGAGCATGGGGATGAACTCGTGAGGCTTGAGCGTTTTGGAGCCGAAATCGACGGCGAGATTCGACGGGGATATGATCTTCATGCGAGTGACATGTCGATCGATAAGGTGGAGAGGAATGGAGAACTCGTCGATCATGCATAGAGGGATGGCGCCGCCGCAGGGCTTTGCAGTGGACGGAGGGTTGCGCTCGAATAGAAATGTCTCAACGCCACCGGAAGCCAGAGCCTCGGCTGCTGAGGATCCGGCAGGACCAGCACCGACAACGGCCGCACGTAGCTTCCGGCCAGAAATGGAGTCGTTGGAGGACAATCTGACTATGAAGTGTCGGGTTTTATGGTTGTGGTTGCTTTTGGTTGAGAGAGGAGAAAAGTTGATGCGGAGAGGATGGTACTGAGCGGCCATTTTTGGGAATATGTTTGGTTGAATAACGTAGGGTTTGACTGTAGGGGCTATAGACAACAATGTTGGGAAAGTGATCTGTGCAGACTCTGCATATTTTAATAGAAAAGGTTTTGGTTTTCAAAAGATAGTAATATTATACTAGCAGTTTATGGCCTTTTCAAGGGACTGATAATGAGCAACCTTGGTGGTGGAGATGCTTTTTGTCTGGTAATGGGTTGGAAACAAGCGAATCAATTATCTAAGTTGAGGCTAGCTCTCTTCAAGCTTAGAGGTTGTACTGAAGGACTATGCAATATGCATGAACACTAACTGGTAAGTTGAACTTGCGTTTTTCTTTATTTTGGGCCTTTGGTACTGCCTGCCTGCATGCATAGCTCTGTAGTGAAATAGATAACAAATTATTTAATCAAGAACATTATTGAATATGTGATGTTTCATTAGGATGGAGTAACTCCACAATTTGACAAAGTCTGAAATCTGCATTGCTGGAATAATCTGATAGAAGTAATTTGTGTTGAAAAAATAAAAAAAAAATAAAAAAATCTGATAGGATGATGCGTCACACTTCTCAAGCCGTTGGATACATCGGGCCCCCATTTCACTGTTGCTTCGAACTTGATAACTGCAATTGGATTTTAGTCTTTTTGACGACCTTCTGTTGGGAAGGAGCTTTACAGTTTTATTGTTGTCAATTCAGATCAATCAATCAATCAATTTATATGCAGATGATTAAGCTAATTAAGTGACTTCCCACATGCAGTTCATGACTATGATTCTAGGTCACGGCACCGAATCAAACAAAGAAGAGATGACCTGGCATGAGAGAGGAGAGCATTTCAGCTTAGCCAAGTGGACTGGCTGTGTACAAATGCTCAGTTTTTCAATAGTAGTCCGTGGTGAAACCTCCTTGGAGCTCCAGCAACAGGCAAATCATTCTTGGCTACCAAACTAGTCTGAGTCCATGTAAGCTCCTCTCCTTGTCTTAGTTTGTTCTTCCTTTCATGGGATGCGTGTAGAACCGTTAACATATAGGAGTAATTAGGCCAAAGAGAAGAGAAGACCTAGCATGAGAACAGTGAGCCTGTCAAATAAGCCAAGGTGACTGCCTGCAAACCCAAACAAGAGTTTCTCATTTCTAGACTCTTGAAAAAACCACTTTGAAATGGGATTATCAGGCAAGTCATCCTTGGCTTCCAAACAAGGCTTTTTTTATCCTCATGTTAGGACTCTCTTCCTCTCAAATTTCCATGTCAATTTCAGTGTCTTGAAATCTATATTTATAGCCTATTGAAGAAACTTGGATGCAAAAAAAATTTCCTCTCATTTTTGCTGCATCATTTGCTGTATATGATGGAACATATTCTCTTGATTGCATGAAGCTGAAAATTGAATTTCTACAAAAAGTCATGAATGAAGAAGTTTGGACGGGCATTTGACTACTGTCACAGTTCGTTGAACTTATGATAGTGTAAAGGTTGACCTTCTCAAAAAGAAAATAAGATTCAAAACGATAATATTCATTTGATGTGCAATAAGTGAGGTAGTGGGGACTAAATTGCATGCAAGCTTATTCAGAGAGCTCTTTCCCAGTTCCTTAGTTACCACCCTATCCATTGAGATGCCTTGTAATGAATAAAGTCAATTTATCTCCACCTATGACCAAGTTAAGATTCAAGTTGACTTTGAGGGAAGTGGAGGTGGGGAGTTATCGGCACAACATGCATTCTGTTGAGTTTTTTCTTCTGTTCAATTCCAGTCCCCTTGTTTTTTAGAAGATTGTGGGGTATTTTTCTTTCAATGTTCATATATGTGGAGTTGTGGATACAATTAAGGTACAAAAAACAGATTTGACAACAGGAATATTGGTTGAGAATTAATAGGCATTCTTCTCATCGAAATAATGATAATTCCATTCTGTTGATGAAACTTCAAACAGAGCAGATTTGCTTGTTTAAACTCGTTTGTATAATGCTAATAGAAATGGAATATCTATCAAGTTTTACACATATTGGACCAGTGTTTTCACGTTTCGAGTGATGGGTTTTTTATGTTCTAAATTCGTGAATTCATTTTAGATTAATTCCTACTCTGTTTTGTAATGACTAAATTAATTCAAATTTGAGGCATATTGCCCCATGGGGTACCATATCCTTTGGAAGGAATAGTGGAATACAACTGTGGGAGTCAAAACCCTTTCATGCAAGTTGCCTGAACATGCAACTTTTTGCCTTTGAACCATTCATATCATATGTCTGGCGTTGTTTGAAAGAATTTTTGCCTTCCATTGCAGGGCATGCAGTAAGGATGAGCATATGTAGATGCAACTGATGAAGAGAATATATTCCACTGTGACCCTGTAAATTTTGAAGACAATACAACCCAAAGCAGAGGATTGGGCATATTGATACAATTATTCTGAAAGTTTGAGATAAGTAGTTTTCCTTACTTTGTGATTCTTTTATGGGTCTACAAATAGAGGTGTGGAATTGTAGAACCAGCAGATCATGAGTTGGAGAGGAAGAAAGAGATAACATGGGGGGTCAAGAGTCTTTTTTAGTAGCCAAGGATGACTTGCCTGCTCCTTGCAAGTGGTTTTGAGTTGTGTTGACTGAAACTTTTGTTTGGTCCCAGGCTACCCTTGGCTAACTTGACAGACTTTTATCTCGTCACATCTTTTCTTCCTTTGTACTGAAAAATTAATACTCCGATTAACCATATCAAGCCCGTAAAACTGTAAGGGTTACACTAACATTTCACAGTAAACTGTAAGGGTTACACTAACATTTCACAGGCACACGCAATATATATGCTTGCTTGATTGCTTCATATGAACTGTGAAATGCTAATATACAAGAAAATCTTAAATTTAGTACCAAAGCTCTGGAGTTTTCCTCTCCATGACCATAGTATTTTGCACTCCACTGAGAAAATACTTGGGAGTCGATAGTCTAACTTGATAGATCATAATTTTTGTTACGTGTGTGATATATATATATATATACACACACACACACACATATATGTATGTATGATTGAAACTGTAGAACTAAATATTGTTTGCATTTTTTTACATGTGAAAAAAGATCGAAAGGATAGAGAAGAAACTGTGATTCAAATTTTGCTATGTCTATGAATTTAAAAGCCACGAATCAAGAGAGCCCGTTAATGGGTTTAATTATGGGTAGGGGTTAGAAGCCCATAATATGCGAGGCCTATCTGTAAAAGGCTAAAAGCTTAGAAGCCCAAATTAGCAGGTAATAAAAGATTTGGAGGCCCAGCCAGTCTAAAATAAAAGCCCATTCAAGAAGGAAGCTCAGCCCATATAGAAGTGACAAAAAAAACTTAAAAAAACGCCGTTGCCGGGGATCGAACCCGGGTCACCCGCGTGACAGGCGGGAATACTCACCACTATACTACAACGACTTGGTTGTTACATAGCTGTTACGTCCTAAGTATATTGGTTGCTTTTATTTGTCATTAACTCTCCCCATTGGTCACTACCAAGTTAAAATCATGAATAATATGAATTCAAGCCCATCGAAGGTTGATTTTGTTGCATCTAAGGGTTTTTTTATATATATTTTTCTCTCTTCCAACGAGCAACTTAAATTATATATCTCATTTTAAGGTGATTTTTTTTTCAGTTTTCACCCCCTAAATTTAAGATATACTTGCGTACGCCAAATCATATAATAAATTTTTATTCCTCGTTCTAGAACTCTTGGCGCCCATCCTTGATAATGAGTGAATGTGGCAAGTGAGCTTATTTATAAGCAACTGAAAATGAATTGAATGGTAGCTGAATATTTTGAGTGGTGGATGAAATTTTGAAAGCTAAATGTTTGAGCAGTAAATGAATGTTTTGACAGTGTGAAATTTGAATGATAAATGAATATTATAATTTTTATATAAATAATTTTGAAACAATATTTTAAAGAAAACCATTTAGAATATAAATATATATACCTCTTAGAAGGTCTTATATTAATATTAATGATATGATTATTATATATCAATCTTAAAATAAAATAAATATACATGATATCAACTTTTTGTTATTACTTTCTGCAATACTTCGTACAATAGAGATAAACATAGAATCTTCTCCTATTGGCTATGATTTGTTTTCCATAAAGAGAGAATCCCTCTAGTTTTTCTTCTTCTAAATAATCTACACTTCCTTCTAATTCTTGGATTTCTTGTTTTCCTGAGCTCAAGTTTCCTGTGGACCATGACTTCGCCGATAATCTTTCCACAAGTAGAACAGCATCTGCGATAAAATCGAGAATATTTATGTAGGAAAAAAAAATAAAGAATCGATGATGAACGAGAAATCCAGTTCATGGACAAAATACTTTCAGAAATTTAACCTTCTTAGCACTGGATCAATGAGTTTTCCCTTTAAATTATACAATCGAGTAGTTAGTTGCGAAAGCGAATTCATAAAAAATAAAATAATCTAGATGAAGGGTGTGCTTACATGAAATCGCTGGTGCATGATGTGCGGGGAAATCCGAGACAATGAGTGCACCAAAGCATTGAAACAGAGAGAAGGGAGGGCTGCATCTCTCTCTCTCTCTCTCTCTCTCTATGTATATGAATCGTTGAATTGAAACCCTAAGTTCCTTATGTAAGTGTTTTACAATTTCTTGACGACCAAGAAATCCAGGTCAAGGCATGATTCGGCAAGGGTTTTTTTTTTATTAATTTTCTTATGGTAACTGCTAGAAGAAAAGGAAAAGAGGGCTACAGGCCCAGCCCAAAAAGAATTAGCCTTCTAAATAAATTAATGAGCTAAAAAAAATGTCAGAATAAGCACAAAAGGATAGATTGATGCTAGCTCACTTGTTTGTGGGAGAGATTTTATTCGGAAGAACCAAATTGATAGAGATAATAATTTCCTCATTGAGAACTTGCAACACACAATTATTTTTCTATACAAGTCGAGAAATCCACACTACGCAGCAATATAAAGGGTCTTGAATCTGTCTAAGCTTCTGGAGACGAAACATGGAAATGGTGAGCATTCAAGACTCAAGAGTGTGCAGGGGAAATACCATTGAAGGCGATTCGGTACCTGTTCGGGAATTGATCATAAAGGCAACATTTCATTAAGAGGATTTGGTCCTTATTTTCCATGGAAATCAACTTCACCATGACATGAAAATTCTGTGAATCCAGAGGAGATATTACTGACTATGATCTTCCAATTCTATCTTCATGTGCATCAGAAAGACTAGTCATTAACTCATTAGCACAACAATAATTCTTAAAAAAAATTAAGGAAAAAGAGCAAAAGATTTGTCTTTAACCTAGTCGTCTGGAGAAGGCTAGTCAGCATTGCTGCAGTACAATAGAGTCCCATCTATAAACGCTATATCACAATTAGTGAACAAAAGAAACCCAGCATAGTGTCTGCTAAGTTAATTTTTTAAGTTTAAAAAAAACAATTTAACAGCATCCATTTTACTTCTATGCTGGTATCTTCCATCAAAAAACATGGCTAGTCCTCCACATTTTACAACAGATTTTTTTGCATAAAACTTCATCGACAACGGCTGCCATTTACAAAGACAGCAATTCTCAGACAGACATCAGGTTCTTTGCCTAACCCGCCTCTCATTGCTATCACCGCCATCAGAAAGTTGTGCCCATACACTCCTTGATTTCCCACTGCCGCTGCTGCAATCCTCCTCACAGCCAGCCACAGTCTTCAGGAGCTCAGACTGCAGTGATGGGCAACTCTCTTTAAGGCACTGAAATCCGTCTGACCGCATAACCGCTGAAAAAGAGTGTTTCAATCAGGAAACAGATAAACATATATGAACCCACAACAAGTTTCACAACATCAGAAGCAAGATATTCTCCGCCCACAAAATCTTCTACTACTTGCCCTTCAAGCAAACTACAGTTTATAACTTTATATTACCAGCTTCAGAAGCAAAGCCATACTTTAATAATGAACGAAGGAGTCTTGAAGGTTGATTACTAAGACAATCATCTTCTCGTGACAGACCTCATGAATCAAACAGCTTTGACATCATATAAAAAATGTAATTGTTAATAAGGAAGATATATATCAGAAATTAAAGGAATTTAACAACTTTCTTCAGATAGCACATGCAAAAACAACCCATTGACATAATTGGAAGATAGTACAGCTCACAAAGACGGAACTAGAGAGGAGGTAAATTACTAGTGAAGGACTATTACAACTTGTGCTCCAAAAAGGAGGACAAAGAAATACTTACTGCAATTCCACTCTTTGTTTGCTGGAACATATGAAGAGAGAAACTAGAAATTTTATGGGAAAACCCACCTCTTTGACCCTTCGATTTTGAGATGGAGCGGACTCCACTGTTAATGAATGCACAATAGTTGACGTCATATCATCATTAAAACATTTACCCAAAGAGTTTGAGATCGACTACATGAATTCGTAGCAGACATAAGATTGAATCTCAAGAGCTATCATTAATTAGCACCTTCTGTACAGGATGCCAGCCTATTATTGTTGAAAGCTTTTTTTATTTCAAAATGACTAAAAATTTCAGCAAAAACTAAAACCTGACAGCTATCGTGGAACTCCAAAAAACAACTTCTAGCAGAGTCTTATCTTCCCAATAGCTAAGGGGGAACACCACAAAAGCAGCTCTGCGATTATTATAAAAAAAAACCTCAGGACGCCAGCCTGCCTCTAGCAAACAAAAGCAATCAACTACTGAAATTATGAGGATAACATACATGTGGGCGAAGCAGTGAAATGCCAACACTTTTGCCATCCCAATGGCCAATATTTTTAGAGGATGAACAATTCAAGTATTTCTTTCCAAATTTTTTTTTCCACTTGACTTTTTTTCTTTCTTTTTACACTTGAGCTGATGTGTGTTAGATGACCACTTCAAACAAAATACCTGAAGAGAATTTGTACATGCTATATAGTGGAATTTTTTATTATAAAAAAAAACCCATTTGAGCAGCCTAATGTAGGCAATCATCAGTCCCTAGAATGTCTTGTTGGATCATTTGAAGGCAGACGAGAAGTATAGATAGCTATCCACTTTTCCTGACACTTTTTTCATGATCTGTAACTTAATTCTCAGATGTTATCTACATTGTAGCATAGGTGCTCAAAACATGTGAGTGGCATGGACAGATCACGGGAGTGTTTGATGAACATTGTTGCCATGCGCAAAACAACCGCAAAGCAAAATATCTCTACACATGGAGTACATATCAAAATTCAACAGCAAGCAAGAAAATTAGGTTTATCTGGTACGTCTGAAGACATTAGGAAAATACATACAAAAAATATCCAACATCCCCTAGCACTTCTGCCTCAACTATATGATACTTTGCTTACCAGTAGGTCCAGTACAACAAAGTAATCAAGGGCCTCATATAGTTCAGAGAATTTATTCCTTTATTTAGTTTTATAATTTCTAATATGAAAGGCAAAAAAAAAACTTAACTTACTAACCAATTAAAACCGCCTTAGGAAAGGCAAAAAGAAAAAAGTTAGCAAAACCAGCATTTCCATTTTCACTTCACATAAAGAGAATAAACGAACTAGCTCAATGAATATTTTATGTGAATTTATTGTTGTTCGACATAATACTCAACAAGTACGTAAACAATGCTGGGCATAAAATTATCTCTATGATCATGGAAGTGCAACATTGTCTGACTGGCAAAGGAAAATTCCGGTGATGAATTCACACCAATTCATTATATGAATTAATGTTGCCGGCCCCAACATTGTTTGGGAATTGGGATAAACGATTTGATGACGATGAGGACTATCTTGGCAATGGATATTAAATATGATAAACATTAAAATAACCATTGACCAAAAGCAATATCAAAGCATATATTCAAGTTCCCAAAGTGCAAAATGCACAAGTAAACATGGAACATCTTTTTTATGCAAAAAAAAATACATGGAAGAATAAGGCAGTGAAAACTTCAAGACTTACCCGCAAGATTTTCAGCAGCAAATCTTAAGCAAACAGCTTTTAGTTCCTTAGCATGATACTGGTTTGCCAAGGCCAAAATTTTGGCAACAGAATTAACGGATATATCCTTGCAGAGATGGGATTCACACACCAATCTGAGCCTCTCCAAGTCATACCTATCTGCTGCTGCTAACAACTTTTCCGTTAGAGAGTCTGATAGTGAAGATACAGCAGTTGACGTAGATGTCACCGCATCCACATCTTCTGTTAGATCATCTCGGTATATGAAGTATAGCAAGGCCTGTCAGAGATAACAAAAGAAAGTTGGTGATTAAGATACAATACCAAACATACAACACAGTGGTAGAGTTGCAAGGTTGCAACCTATAAGTCACGAGTACGATTCCTGAAAATAGTCTCGCCACATATTATGTAAGGTCTGTGACTCTAAATACATCTTGCATGTCCCCGACCCTACCCACTGTGGGAGCCTTGTGCGCGAGAGTTTACCTTTTTTTACCAAATATACAGCACAAATATGACCTAAACACTTAAGGAAACAAAGGCAAACAGAATAATCAAATTTATGTTACCTTAAAAACCTTTGGTTCCATGTCAGTAATGACAATCTCTTCCTTATTTTCCTCCAATTTCTCCAAAAATTCAGACCGAAATACAGGAGATCGAGCGGCCAATACCAGTTTATGAGCATGAAATTTTTCCCCAGCCACATCAAAAGTAACATCTGAGCCTTCGTTATCTTCAAGTAGAATGCCAAAATGCGCACCTATATCAGATTCCGGAACCTGAATTGTGCGTAATCTTGAACAGTCTATCGCAGAAACCACAACTCCGACAGTACAATTGATCTTCAAGCAATCATCTTTCAAAAAGTCCGAGGTTTCAAGAATAACACGACGGAAAAAACGCTTGTACCCCCTATTAAAAAAAAACTAACAAAATGAATTTCTTGACATTCAAGTTCAAAAGATAGATGCCAGTAGATAATCAGATTGTTAAACTTTTTCAGGAAATCAGGTTAAAACTTAACCTCCAACACATAAATCCATGAAAGCAAACCAAAAAAGGAAGGAAAAGATAGGAAAAAAGAGAGTAAACTTCCAATCTGATACAAAACACGGGGAAGGAACTGACACATCCTAAGCTCTCCAAACAGATTACTTTATTAATTAAAAGTTATTTGTTTTTAGGGGCACTGATTTGAATAACTAATGTCCTCTGATTCTGGAATACACAAAACTAAAGTTATCATTCTTGTTTAGAAGAATTAAGGATTACGCATTTGCAAAATCCAATAAATTACCATCTATTTTGGAGGTAGAAAGATCATGCAACAACATTTTTATACGACCAAAAAAATTAGTTGGCAAAACACAGTTGCTGAGTGGTTGTTGCCACAATGTTAACACCATAACGCGTGGATTTAGTTTTTCAAGTAAGCTCAGTCCGATGATATTGTGCTAGTTCATTGATGCAGGCTGTTGTCACGAACCATCACCAATCTATAGCAAATAAAATTTGTGGTGCGACAACTCTTAAATTCTAGTATTCAATCTACTTCCGCTTCTAGCCTCTAGGATCCTTCAACTTTTGAGATAGCTACTAAAGGTAACCCCGGCTACAGAACATGACCAAGTGATGCGGGAGCTACAGAGGTCTCAAAAGAGTAAATTCAAAGATCTATGCAATGTAAATCCATGGCATGTTATAGAGTCTTTTTCTAGCTAATATTTAGTATATTTTGTGTTTTCAAAAGTTGTTTATTATTAGGTCTCTTATAACTATGTTTCTTTTAGGTTTCATAGTAAGAGTATTGTTGGAATTTCCAGGTATGTTGGAATTTTGAATTTTATACTTATAAGTAGTTCTATTAGTCTTATATTATTTTTCTAAGTCAAGTATATATATAGATGTAATCTCTGCGATGATGATAAATAATTATTTTCAAAAATGTGACTTGCTTTTCAATTGTGTGAAGCAATCCTCCTTCAATGTGATGCCAAGCAATCCTAAATGTGATGCTTACATATCTATCTATTTTCCTTGCTTCGTTTATCAAAAAAAATTACAATTTTCAGATCTGACCTAACTGTTTTAAAGCCCTAATTTTGAGTTTTTCCAAACCCTAATCATCCAAAATCCTTGACTTGACCCTACTTGCTTAAAATCCGTCGCAAGAACATCCTTTAATACAAGGTTAGCAAAAGTTGTCTCATGTCACTAAGGGAACATATTCTAGAGCTCTGTCAAAAGGGAAACTGAACAGCAATAAAAGTTACCAAAGCCAGTGTGCATTTAGTGTTCAACTATGGTATATGAGATTGCATTGACTAAAAAACCTGTTAAGGAGAATTCCTTTGCAACAACCAAACCCATGAGGGTATATGTAAACACCATCACAAAAGTAGTACAGGATTTGGAAGAGCAAAATAGGATAAAATATAAACTAATATAAGATTATTTTTTCTGAATGAAATTGGTGAAGAAATAGAAATTACAACGTATGTAAAAGCCCTCCCTTCAACTGCAAATACCAGAGCAGCGAAGCGGCCATGGAGCCCCAGTTTCTAATTTGCACCTATCACAATATTGTGAGCCACGGTCAAAACTTTTCTCCTTGGAATACCATGCCAAGTTGCCAACCCTAACTAAAGAGGTACGCGATAAGCCTAAGGAGCTCTAATAAACTAATATATGGTATTATGGTTAACCTGAGATTGCAAAGTTTACAAGCACGAGATACACGTCGTGAAGAAGAAAGGAATGGATAGTTTAGATTATGATAACAATAAGCACTCGACAATATTTCATGCAATAAATCTGCAATTTAAAATGCTCGAACATCAACTGAAAGAACCTCGTGCAATCATTCCTTTGTTTATCTTCCCAGCTGGCAATATCAGTCAACTATGGAGCATCTAGATCTGGTATTTCCAAAGGAAACAGATTACTGATTCAATCAACATTTGACAAAAACACATTGTATGTTCATTAAATTTTCATGGGTCACTCTCTAGTGTTACCACAAATGAGGCCTAAAATCAACCCTCATCACAGTTCTTAACTCGTGTATCTCAGTCCATATTGAATTCTCATTTTTCTATATCGTGTAATAAATGCCAAGTTTTTTACGTAGGAAAGGTTTTGCTTTAAAGAATTATAAATGCCTGTAATAATAAATCCACACTGATGTTTAATGAGCAGGAAGATTGTCTATATTATCTTTGAAGAGCATCACCACCAAGAATTGAGAGAAGCAATCTAATGGTTGGGCATCCTAACTGGAACTTGTTTAAGATTTAGAATCTCATAGACCATTAGATTCCACAACTTTGTATTGCATTGTGCTGACACATGTCAGTAGTGTAAGTTTTTAGTTAGACCACTATATAATGGGTGTATTGTCATGGAATCTGTCTTTGCCAATAAGAATCGTACGAACGTATGAATGGCATCTGTTACGGTAAATTTTTAACAACTATGCCCTAAATAGGATTATAGAATCCCATACACAACCTTAAACATGCCAACACAATTTTAAATTTATAGCTATATGCACAATATGGAAACTCAATAAGTTCCCGGTAAATCAACAACACTATCGCCAAGCAAACCCGCAAAGCAATTAAATTAAGATCAGTGATCACAACTCCACATCCAAGTACGCCAGCTCAAGAAATCAACATCAATCCACATATCCATGTTTTAACACGAAATTAAACTACATAAACAATTAGCATTTTTTCTTTCTTCTTTTCTAGATGATATACAAATCAATTCAAGAAAGCACCAGGGAACGCTGCCAAAGAGAGAAATTCGCAAAAGATATCACGTACCACATGCTGCCACGATATTTTAGGGTGTAAGGGCCGCTTTCGAGCGACCGATCAAAGTGGCTGTGAACCTTGTGCTTTCCTTTGCCGCTCTGGTCGAGGAGCGTCAACTCAAACAGCGCCCTGACGTCGGTGCCCTCACTGGCGAGAGCAATGAACACTGATACATACGCAGAGTTGTCCTCGGGATTCTTGCCGTCCGGATAGAAGTAGATCGCCCACTGGTAGCCGCCCACGGTGAAATTATCGCTAGCAATGTGCTTCCCAACTCCCATCCCCTTAGCAAGACTGTACCCCTGGATCACGAACTTGTGCGAACCGTTCACTGTCTCGGTTACCGACCGCGAGCTGGACGGCGACACCAGCGCGCTCGCCTCCGGCCTCAGGTGATTGGTTGTGTTACTGCCGCTCATTGTTCAGAATTACACAATCCCGAGCAGCAAATTCATGTACTAAGCAGATGTAACCCGAATTGGTTGATTTTGGGAAGAAATCGTGATTGCAAACGCTGGATAAAATTCGGATTAGGTTCTCCGTCCGCGCGTAAGATTGAATTGTAAATGGAAAAAAAATGAGGTATAATTTCTACTACCATATAATTTAACATTCAATATAGATGCTCCCTACAAAAAAATTACTCAATTAAACACTTAATAACAATTTTAACATATATATTATAATTTTCAAATATTATATAACAAATTATTTCAACAATATTTACCTTCTATCAAAAATAAAAAATCTAAACTATCCCTTATATTTCAATCAAATGACTAAAATACCTTTAAGATTAGTAATCTATTATTTATTTTATTTAATAATATATTTATTTATATTTAATAATATATTAACATTTTTACTAACATATTTAATTATTTATATTTAATAATATATTTATTTTTAAATAACATATTCAATTATATTTAATAATTTATTTATTTATATTTACTAATCTATTATTTATTTTTATTTAATAAAATATTCATTTATATTTAATAATATATTAATATTTTTACTAATATATTTATTTATATTTACTAATCTATTATTTATTTTTATTTAATAATATATTAAAATTTTTAGTAATATATTAAATTATTTATATTTAATAATATATTTTATTTTTAGATAATATATTCAATTATATTTACGAATCTATTATTTATTTTTATTTCATAATATATTCATTTATATTTAATAATAAATTTTTATTTATTTATTTTTAAATAAAATATTAATTATATTTAATTAATTATTTATTTATATTTACTAATCTATTATTTATTTTTATTTCATAATATATTCGTTTATATTAAATAATAAATTGTTATTTATTTATATTTAATAATATATTAACATTTTTACTAATATATTGAATTATTTATATTTTTATAGATTTAATTAATTATTTATATTTAATAATATATTTATTTTAAAATAATATATTCAATTATATTTAATAATTTATTTATTTAATAATATTGATATAATTATATTTAATAATTTATTATATATTTTTGAAAAATATTTTCTAATTTGTGCTACTGCCCCTGTATGTAATTAGCCGCATCATTTGAAATAGCATATATGTTTTTCCTACAATAATGAACCAAACAATACAACATTTGAAACAACATATATGCTACCACCATATAAGCTAAATTATATGTTAACTGCAAAATTATTTACCAACGCTACCCTAAGGTATTTTTAACTTCGACTAATAAAGGCTACTGTTAGGAAAAATACAACCACCTGCTTTGTTCCCTTGTGATTTAATTTTTTTTTTATAGTCGAAATATCTTATCGTGGTTAATTTTTGCAAAATATTTTTTTTACAATTAAGGAAATCTCAAGAAATATTTGGTCGCGGTTAATTTTTAATTAAATTTTTTAAAAGCTATTTGGTTGAATAATTTCAAACTTTACCCCATGGGTTAGAAACTTAGGATAAGGTATTTGGATTTATTTTTATACATATTTTTTCATTGATTTTAACATAAATTTGGGGACAATATGTGATTTTCAGCGGGTTCGGCCTGATGTATCTAATTGTGGGCAGTAAAAATATCTCGTCGAGTCAACACGTCACGTAGCGTGGAGGTCAACAGGCGGATGCCTAGAATAGAGCATACGTCAACTAAAAATATCTCGTTGAGTCAACGCCACTCAACACCACGTAGATAAGTCCCATCTTTAGATAACTGAAGACAGGCACATTTTTCGGTTGTAGAACATATTTACTTCAGTATCGTATTGCCGCTCACAATGTGGTGTGATGATCATACGTGCTCAGCCATAAATTCTCTCCAGCAACGAGGGTCTCAGCTTGATCTGTGTTATTCCAAAACAACTCTCTCAACATTACCAACCACAAGAGTGCAACTGAGTACTTTATTGAAGAACATCATCATGAGAGAGAGAGGAAGAGAGAGAGAGAGAGCTGTGGGGTGAGAGACCGTCCAGCCTCACCAACCTCCACTCACATCCACGCTCCGGACACACATCACCTTAACCAGCCACCACCTACTTTTGCTCCGTCCGATTTCCCTACTTTCAAAACACAACCCAATACTCAACCCCAAATCACCTCTGCCTCAAACACATCATCATACCATGTTCTTAGTCATCACTATGATCCGAATCCTAGGTTTGAAGTTTCTAAGGAGCTGGTCTTTGGAACAACGAACAAACCGAGAGACCCCCGCCTGGGTTTACACATACAAAACCTATCCCCCATCTCTCCAGGCTTGCCAATCTCACCTGGTTTGCCTTTTTCGGTGTTACCCCATGCCAAAAATCAACCCCTCTCCTTTTCCTCTATGCCTTCCAATCATAATCATCCTTGGGGTCGCACTAACCAAACTAACCATACCTCTCTTACCAATATCTCCACACCTTCACCATATCCAACTCAAAAATCACATTCAGATGGCCGGTACAACCTTTCTTCCACTGTTATGGCAAAATCACAAGAAGACAACTTCATAGTTTATTTCGAGAATTTTCCGGAAAGGGTTACAGTCGATATGACACGACGTGTTTTGAGCAAGTATGGAACCATTCAAGATGTGTTCATCCCTAATAGACTTAACAAGAAAGGGTGCCACTTTGGTTTTTTACAATTTAAGGGAAGTAAAAATGATGATCTGATTGAAGCTCTCAATGATGTATGGTTTGGGGGTTATAAAATAAGAGCTAACTTTTGTAAGTTTGAGAAGCCACGGGCTGTTATGCCTAACAAAAAATTTCCAGTTAGAAGATCTTTCGAAAGGCACATGGTAGACTCGAGGCCATATTCAATGGTCGTGAGCGGAGAAGGCTCGAGAATTTCCAATGCTACTAGAATTCCAGGTGAGGGAGTAAGGTCTGAGACTAAGAAAGTACGGGTTGTTCCAAAGGATGAGGATATGAGTTGGCTTGAAAGATCTGTTGTTGGGTATGTCCATGATTTTGATTGTCTGCTGAACATTGGGGAGAAACTACAATGTCATGAGGTCTCTATACAAGCTACACCTATGGGGGGACACCAAGTGCTGTTAATGTTCGAGGACAAGACGACTATGGATAGGACTCTGCGGGATGGAAACTGGTTGGGAGAATGGTTTGGGCTGGTCAAACAATGGGATCCACATGCAACATGTACACAACGGTTCACTTGGTTACGGTTTACGGGAGTCCCACTTCATGGATGGAACAATGATGTTTTTGTTGAAATGTGCGCTTTCTGGGGTGAATATGTGACCACAAATGAAGAAACAATAGATAAATGTCGGTTTGATGTTGGCAGAGCACTCATATCAACAACGGTGAAGGAAGCAATTGTTGGCACAGTGCAACTAGAAATTGGTGATGACACTTTCACTATTCAAGTAACTGAAGAACCAAGCCAGCTTCTTTTCAGCAAGCCTTTGTATGCCAGACCAAATATTCCAATGGTAGAAAAGGGAGAGGGGAGTAAACTGCAAGAAAATGACTTGGCCGATCGAGATCTAAACTGGTCGAAAAAGGGTGACGCCGTTGTTTCATCAGTTGCACGGCATGATCCGGAAGTTTCAAACGACGAGGGATTTCAAAATTCAAATTTCAAAAAAAACATGTCAGATGTAGGAGCCGAGCTAGTTATGCTAGAAAAGGAAATTGTGGCACAACCTACTGTCTACCAGGAGGTTGACACTTTTCAGAATACCAATGCAGAGGGATGGCGTGTACATCCTCCTGGGCATGGTAAAATTCTGGTGGGTCCATCGGTCCAAGCCAGTGATCAGCATGATGCTAGTGGGGACTCTAGTAGTAATTCTTTTGTGGACTGTACGTTAGGCCCACTTCATAAGGATCCTCCTGTAGTGGTAATGGGCCTAGAGATGTCTAATGAACCACTACACGAGAAGGATAAGACTGGAGAAATTCAGAAAGAAGACTCCTCTACATCCTAATCTACGGAGGGTGATTCAGATGTGTCCAAACCTCCTGGCTTTGAACATATTTCTCCCTCAAGTAAAAGACGGAGAGGGAGAGGCAAAAATCATATGAAGAGAAATTATTTCAAACACATCTTAATAGCTCAGTGTAGACGCGTAGCTGAAGAAGGTAGGTTAAAGAAGCAATCGAGAAAAGATGTTCGTGCAACGTCAGTAAACAGTGCCTCAATATCTGCTAATTCCACGTCAGTTATAGATAACAATGCCTTCTCTACAAGGAAGTACATCTCTGAGGAAGTTCAAGCTACTTTGGAGGTCTGGAATAAGTTAGAAATGACAAGTTTGCGAACTGAAGAGAGCTTGATACGGAATAAACTGGATGCAATCATCTCTCAGGAGGTCCTGGAGGCTAATGCACGAATGGCCAAGGGAAAGAAAATTTGAAAAGGGGAACCCATTGTGATTTCAGGAGTAAAACTTTTTTATGATAAATTTTCTCTGTTGGAATGTGAGGGGTTTAGGTAGACCATTAAAAAGAAGGGTAGTTAGGAAGTTAGTTCAGGATAAAAAGGTAGATTTAGTGATTATCATTGAAACAAAAATTGAGACCATAACGGAAGCACATATTAGGAACTGTTGGGGTCAAGGAATTTATGAGTGGAGTGCAATTGGTTCAGTTGGGGCATCAGGGGGCATGCTCCTAATATGGAACCCAGATCGTTTGCTAGTGAGGGATGTCTCTAAAGGGGATAGATGGATCTCTTTATATGTCAAAATAGTAAGTAATGGATTCGAGGGTTGTGTTTCTGCTGTGTATGGTCAGAATGATGTTAATTCTAGGTTGGCTTTATGGGAGGAGTTGGTTTCAGTTCATCAACAAAACTCTTCACCTTGGTTATTGATTGGAGACTTTAATGAAGTAACTAGCTCATCGGACAGATCGGGGGGGTTAGTGTCCTATAGTGGAATGAGAGGTTTAAATTCTTTTCTTAATAGGGTAGGCTTATTGGAAATTCCACTGCTAGGGAGAGCTTTCACATGGAGAAATACACAGAGTCAAAGTAGAATAGATAAATGTTTTGCCTCTGCTGAGTGGTTTAGAGTATTTCCTAGCATAAAATTATGGGGTCTGCCAAGAGGAGTCTCAGATCATTCACCTTTGCATTTGGAGTCTGGAAAATTAAATTGGGGAGTTAGATATTTTAAGGCTCTTGATTGTTGGTGGCAACACCCATGTTTTCTAACCACTATTGAAGTTTTTTGGCAGGAAATTTCAAATCATTGTTCTGGTGGCATTTCACTCTTCCAAAAATTGATGGTGCTTTCCTCTTTATTAAAGATTTGGAATAGGGAGGTCTTTGGTAATATTGAATCAAAAGTCAAAGCATTGGAGCTGGAGTTGGATAGATGGGATCTTATTGCTGAGCAAAGGGAACTGACCATTGAAGAAAAACAGCGAGTTCAGAATTTAAAAGGCAACTTGTGGAAAGAGTGTAAGAAGTCTGAGTCTATATGGAAGCAAACGTCAAGGACACAATGGTTGGCTGAAGGGGACAAGAACACAAGGTTTTTCCATACCATGGCTTGTATCAGGGGAAGGATGAACCAGTTATCATGTTTAAAAAAGGCAGAGAAACTCATCACAGCTCCAGATCAGATCAAACGAGAGATCGTTGACTATTTTCAGAATGTTTTCACGGAGAAACTTGTTCCAGTTTTGGACTGGGAGGGTCTGAATTTTAAATCCATTTCAACTGGACATAAAAGGTCTTTGAAAAGTCCAATTTCAATTGAGGAGATCAAGAGGGCAGTTTGGGATTGTGAGGGCTCAAAGGCCCCGGGGCCTGATGGTTTTAACTTCTTCTTCATCAAAAGGGCATGGTCGGTGTTGCAAGATGATATTCATGTTTTTGTGCAGGAATTTTTTTCAATGGGTGTGATGCCTATTGGTGTAAATTCTTCCTACATTTCTCTCATTCCAAAGAAGAAAGGTTCTTATAATCTCTCGGATTATAGGCCTGTAAGTTTGATAAGTAGCCCATACAAAATTTTATCCAAAATTCTTGCAGCTAGACAAAAAGAGGTGATGCCAGTGGTGATAAGCGATTCACAATCAGCTTTCATTAAAGGAAGACAAATCCTCGATAGTGTGCTAATTGCGAATGAAGTTTTGCATCTTGTTCAAAGGAAAAGGAAAAGGACTCTGCTAATCAAACTAGACATGGAGAAAGCCTTTGATACAGTGAGTTGGGATTATCTGAACACAGTGATGTTTAAAATGGGATTTGGGGAAAAGTGGAGGGCTTGGATCATGGAATGTATTAAAACTGCAGCGGTATCAGTGTTAGTCAATGGATCTCCGACAACATCTTTCGCTATGCAAAAAGGTATTAGGCAGGGAGATTCTTTATCTCCATTTCTATTTAATCTAGCAGTAGAAGGTTTGCATAGGATATTCTCCAAGGCGGAGGAAGTTGGTTTGCTTAAAGGTATAAGGGTGCGGAAAAATAACCTTACGAGCCTTAGCATATCGCATATTCAATATGCCGATGATACGCTTGTGTTTTGCAAAGCTACAGCAGAGAATTTGCAAATTGTTAAAAGGTTGCTAAGGTGTTTTCAGCTAATATCTAGTTTGAAAATTAATTTTTCAAAAAGCTCAATTGTGGGATTGGGTATGAATGCTGATTGGGTGGAGAATGTAGCTATCAGGAACAATTTCAAAGCAGAGACCCTCCCAATCACCTATTTGGGGTTTCCTTTGGGTGCTAATTTTAATCGTGTGAAGACTTGGAGGCCTGTTGTTGATCTCTTTAGAAGTAAATTGGCCTCATGGAAGGGGCGACAGCTTTCAATTGGAGGCCGAGTGACCTTAATTAAATCCACACTATCGAATTTACCTGTTTACTTCATGTCTCTTTTCAAAATGCCTGCTACTGTGGCTAAAAAGCTAGAATCTATTCAAAGGAATTTTCTTTGGGGACAATCAGAAGAGAGGAGGAAAATACACTACATCAAATGGGAGCAGGTGAAAAAATTGAAAGAGCTAGGTGGCCTTGGCATTGGAAGTTTTCTTGAAAAAAATACAGCTCTTTTGATGAAGTGGATATGGAGGTTTATTAATGAGGAATGGATGTTATGGAGGGAAATAATCCGTGAGAAATATCGGCCCACGGGGCATTCTTTCATACTCCAAATACCTTACTCTCCATCAGCATCTCCTTTATGGAAAACAATACAGACACTGGTGCATGATGAGAATGCAGTGACTAATAGGATCCTCAAGGCTGGTGTGGGAGGCTCACTTGGAAATGGTGGCATGATTAGCTTTTGGAGTGATGCATGGATAGTAGACTCTCCACTGCGGGAGTTATTTCCAAGGCTTTTTAATGTGTCTATTCAGCAGTCTCATACAATAAGTAATATGGGCAGTTGGGTTAATCAAGCGTGGGTCTGGGAGTTCCAATGGAGGAGGCGCCTTTTTTCATGGGAAGATACGATACTGATAAACTTGATGCAGCTGTTATTGAATTGCAACCTTAACGAAAACAAGCAAGACAAAATTATATGGAGGTTTACTACTGATGGAATTTTTTCAGTCAAGTCTGCCACTTCAAAAATCATGGAACTTTCGGTGTCCGATCAGCCTTCACCTACTCCAATTTTTTATCTTCTCTGGCAAGGCCTAGCACCACCCAAGGTGGAAGTTTTCTCTTGGATGCTACTGCATAAAAAAATCCCAACCAGAGGCGAGCTTGCACATAGAGGGATATTAACTGCTGCAGAAAATTTTTGTCCTTTTTGTCATCTTGCTCCGGAATCGGTAGATAATCTATTTTGTGAATGTGCTGGTCCAGTTTCGATTTGGTATACTTTAACATCTTGGTGGGGGTTATGCTGGTGTTCATCTAATGATATCAAAAATCTCTTCGAGCAATGGTGTGCTTTAGTTTGCCATGGTAGCCTTCAAAAGAAAATCTGGAAGTTGTTGTTCTTTGTTGTGGTCTGGTCCATATGGAAGGCGAGAAACGAGGTGGTCTTTAAAGATAAACAAGTGGAATGGAAGGAAGTTCTATCAGTCATCTTCTTTAGATTGAATAACTGGATCTCCAACATCATTCCCTCCCTCCCTTATCATAGTTTTCAATTTGCTATGTCTGCAGCTCCACTTATCTCTCTTACAAATAAGAGAAAATCAAGACCTTTCTTCGATGCTCAGTGGGTACCACCTGGTGTTGGTTATCTCAAATGGAACGTAGATGGTTCTTCTTTGGGGAAACCTGGACCATCAGGTATTGGTGGGGTTTTGCGGGATGCGGCTGGTTTGGTTAGGTGTTCTTTTTCTTGCAATATTGGCATATGCGATTCAAACCAAGCTGAACTCATGGCCATTCAAAAGGCTCTTGAGTTATCTGCCTCCTCTTCCAATTTAATACGTGAGAACC
This sequence comes from Euonymus europaeus, assembly GCA_963580455.1. Taxonomy (NCBI): domain Eukaryota; kingdom Viridiplantae; phylum Streptophyta; class Magnoliopsida; order Celastrales; family Celastraceae; genus Euonymus; species Euonymus europaeus. Next base: position 21,504,858 of record OY756967.1, read on the forward strand.
TCATTCTGGAATCCGATTCATCGAATGCTTGTACATGGGCTCGCGGTAATAGAGATGTCCCCTGGCGGCTCAATAACATGCACAACTCTATTTATTCTCTCAAGTCCAAGCTTTCTTATCTAAAGATTGTGAATATCAGAAGAGAAAGCAATGGATTGGCTGATGAATTAGCAAGAGAAGGTGTTTTTGCTCAAATGGATCATGTAATCTGGTCTTAAACTAGGGTGGCTGTCTTTGTTTAGTGTTCTCTCTTTATTTCTTCTTCTCCCTCTCCTCTGTATCTTCTTTATCAGGTCATCCATATTGATGACCTGCTATCTCTTCCTCTCTTTCTTTTATATATGATCTGGTTTTATCAAAAAAAAAACATTACCAACCACAACCAGTTCCGATGTAATATTTTATTCCATTATCTCAACTCCAACAAGAACGTGAACTATTGGAGTCACAGCTTGTGAATACACTCCATGGCTGTACCAACCTCACCCAAATCAAACAGATGCATACGTATATTCTCCGGAAGGGGATTGACTAGTGATGTTATGTGCTCACCAAGCTCATTCGTATGCTTACGAAAGTTGATGCCCCCATGGACCCATACCTTCGACTTATTTTTTATCAGATTAGGCACCAAAACCCATTTTCTATACACTGCTTTCAATTGACGCTATGCTCTTCAAGGCACATTTAGTGAGTCGATTTTGTTGTGTAGTTCTATGAGAAGGGAAGGTATCGGGTCTGTGTCCTTCACATTCTCCGCCCTTTTAAAATCATGTGGTGATGTTTTTTTGTTTTTTTTTTTTGGGGGTGGGGGGGGGGTGGGGGGGGGGGGGCAGATACATGCTCAAACGATTTTGATTGGTGGCTTATTGTCTTTTTCGTATGTTGGAAATTCTATAATTGATATATATGTGAAATGTGGGTTTCTTAACTGTGGGCGTAAAGTATTTGAAGAAATGCCCAAAAGGGACGTTATTTCTTGGACGGAATTGATTGTTGCGTATGCCAATGGTGGAAGCATGGAATCTACAAAAGAGTTGTTTGAGGGCATGCCCGCGAAGGATATGGTGGCGTGGACTGCAATGGTTACAGGGTTTGCCCAGAATGCTAAGCCAAGGGAAACCATAAAGTATTTTGATAGAATGCAGCAAATCGGTGTTAGCACATATGAAGTTACTTTGGCTAGTGTCATTTCGGCGTGTGCACAACTGGGTGCTGCAAAATATGCTGATTGGATTCGGGATATTGTTGAGAAATCTAGACTTGGGCCTGATCATAATGTCTTGGTGGGGTTTGCACTTATAGATATGTACTCAAAATTTGGGAGCGTGTAGGATACATATAAGGTCTTCATGGTGATGAAGGAGAAGAATATATTCTCATACGATTCAATGATTTTGGGTTTTGCAATGCATGGTCATGCTAAAGTAGTAGTGCAGTTGTTCCATGAGATGGAGAAGACTGGGTGATAAAAATATCTCGTTGAGTCAACACACCACGTAGCTTGGAGGTCTAACAAGTTGATGCCTATGGTAGGACATACGCTATCTGGTGCGTGCAAACCATGCGTAGGAGACTTGCTCGAAGTGTGTGACCGAGTCAAAGAAGACGTCACTTATTAAATAGTGCATTAATTCAAACTACTGCAATTCAGAATTATCTCATCCACAGTTTAAACTTCAAATGAAGGAACCGTTCCATGATTCAGGAAGAAGAAACTGTTATTCTGTTATTTCATTTTACTATAAATTGAACCACTTGTATTAAAGGAAATGAGTTGAATAATATTGACTTTTCCCGTGGATGAAGACATTCTTGCCAAACCACGTATTTTTTATGTGTTCATTATTTTCATTACACATATTCAATAGCCTAGTCATAACTCTCACGCTCAACCTTTGATCCGCGTAATCAGTGTGATTTAAAAGTTAGAGATTCAGGAATATTTGTTTTTTAATTATTGTAAGATGTAATTATTGAGATCAATAATAGTAATGTCGTTTCTTTTAGAAGTTCATTGACTTCCATTTTATTTTAGAATTTTCCCTATTAAAAAATATCATTTATGTTTTGTGTGAACGCCGAATAGCTGCCATTGCAATTGAAAAGTAAATTAATTGTGTTTTCCATTATATTCAATTTGAAAATTAAATAAAAAATAGATTCGTTCTTTTAATTTTTTACTCATTTATTTAATTGTATCTTCTTTACTTTACATTATTTTTCATTTTCATTTTTTATTGAATTCTTCACTACTTTACTCAATCCAATCACATCATTATAGACTTTTGCCCTTCCAAACATTTTGAAATATCATTTGCGTTAAAAAGTACACATTGGGTCTCGATCGTAAGTTTTAAAATTCTATGTGTTATCATGTCACAAAAGGCCACTCAATGAGATTCAGATATTTTCCTGTCCAAGAGGTCAAACAACACTTAAACAAATCTAACGTTATTGTAATAATCTATTTAGTTGAGACGTGAGAGTATATCTCACAGAATATAAACGGTACAAAGTAGAGAATATAAACGGTACAAAGTAGGGATGGCAAATTTTGCCCGACCCGATCCGCCCCGACCCGATCCGCGCGGATATTAACCGATCCAAACAAGTAACGGGGCGGACACGGATCGAACTTTGATGACCCGACCACGGATCGGGGCGGTTACGGATCTTTGATCTGCCCCGACCCGATCCGCCCCGTTGACATGATCCGCCCCGACCCGAATATATACAATACATATATTATATATATATTGTATGTATTATGTATATTAGAGGATGTAAGATATTTATACATAGATATTATATAACACATATATTTTACTTATGTAGTTAATTGATTTGTATCTCTATACATATATTTATACATAGATATTTGTATGCTTGTACTTTTATGTGTTTAGTACATTATGCTTTGATTTCTATTGTTGGACCATTTTGTTAATGCTCGTAATTTTAAATTTGCAGGACCATGTCATTTTGAGCCTTAATATTAGCTTGTAATGTTATTGTTTTTTTTTTAAAGTTAGCAACGGGTCGGGTCGGGTCGGGTCGGGAACTGCGGATCAAGAGCGGGGCGGGCACGGATCAATTAAATCTGCCCCGCAGGTCGGGGCGGGGCAGATCGGGGCATCATGTTTCATTTTCGGGGCGGCACTGGGGCACCGCTGATCCGTGCCCGATCCGCCCCGTTGCCATCCCTAGTACAAAGTTCATTATACTCAATCGTCTGTGTTCCAGGCGATTCTCAGTGCAATCGCTGAGCCTAGTGTGCCTATATTTATTACGAAGTCAACTTTGTTCCCTGTTTGAATATATTTTTCTAGTAATTAGCGCTAATTATACCCTATTTTAACTAAATATATTTAATTATAAACAATCTCAGTTAAAAAAATACTTTCTTTGTCCCATTTTAATTGCCCCTTATTCTTTTTTGGGATGTCCCAAAATGCATGCCCATTTCAATTAATGAAACCTATTTTTTACCATTTTTTTCATTTTACCCTTAACTTGAAAAGCTCAACAACTAACTCGATATCCATGCACATTATAAATAAGGTATAAACATCAAATTGAAAGATAATTAAATATTTTTTTTAAACTGTGTAAAAAAGTGAATGGTACAATTAAAATGGGACGGAGGGAATAACAATTAGGAATACACCCCAATTTTTATTTTTTAAAAATTTTACAAACTTCACCTCGTGCATAACAAAAACATAGAGAATAAGATTTGAAGTCTCAAAAGAGAGTATCTCATTCATGACAATAAACATGAAATCAAAGACAAACAAAATTAACAAGGCTTCATATTCAATTTAATATCTCCCCTACACGAATTCCATTTTACATGAAATTTTAAATAAAGAGTTCTTTAGTATACCATCTCAGTTTGAAAATACTTTGTAGTTTCTACTTCAATCATCAATGAAGTGTGTGACTCAACAACATAGCCATGTAAACATCATGTAGACATGCATTGTATTTTGAACAATTAAAAATTTGATATGAACTAAACCTATTTGTCGGGCGAGGTCTCAACTAACGCGTTCCTCATCAACGAACTGTTCTTCATCGAAGTGGGCTTCCTCATCATCCATAGCTTCTCCGTCGTAGAACATATCATCATCGTAGAAGACTTTGTCAACTTATCGATTGAAAATTTCGTCGACGCTTTGATGATGCTCTGTTTCGAGTGAGAGAACAAGGAGAAAGACATTAGAGCTGAATGGCAAGAACAAGAGGATTGTTCATAGATAAATTCATGTTAATGATTGATTAATAGGAGTACTAGTTAGGTGGAGAGCGGAAATAAGGCTCATTTTTTTTAATTAGATTGGGTTGGGTTAATTTTGTTTTGGTACATCAACAGTTCGACAGTTCTCAAACTTCGGACATTGATGTGTTTTTAAATTTGAATAGATTTTCTCTTATGCAGATGAATTGGACTGGACCAATTTATTTTGGACCAACAAAGACTGGGGATGTCCATACTCCATAGTTTCTAATTTCTGTACAACTCCCTCCTAACTTGTGAGATTGGGCCTAGCCCATCAATCACTTTTGGACCCATAAAGAATATGATGTCTATAATACTACAATAAGATAGAAAAAATTGATCTCGACGAAGCTCTGTTCCTCTCCGGCATTGTCCCCGAATTCGATATGGGGTGTCAGTGTACTCTCTAATGATATAAAAAATATTAATTTTATAGTGAACTTAGAAACGTTTTATTTTTTGTTGAAATCTTTTTAAAATGAGATGAACTTTAAAAATAGTGAGATGGAAATAATACTCGTCTAGTTATGAAACTCCTTAATTGTGAAATTGGGCTGACCGATCGATTTATTTTGAACCAACAAAGAATAGTTTGTCCATCCATAATAGTTAGACCCTTTCAATTTCTAGTGAAATTGGGCTGGATCAAATTCTTTTGGACCCATAAAGAATAAGACAGACGTCCAAGAAAAAAAACAAAAAAAAAGCAGGCGTCCACGGTAGCTCAGCTAACTATCTATAGAAGTGGGACTAATTTTAATTAATATATTATTAATTTATTATAATCTATTGTTATGATGAAATAATGACGTCAAGCAGTGGATAAACCCAGCCATATAGGCTGTAGTTGACTTGCAAATAATATGCTGCATGCCTTCAACACTTTTTTTTTTGTCTAATTCGGTTTTTTCCCTTTACACCAACCTCCTTAACCTAACAAAATTAGAGTCCAAGTGCTGGCCCACTTCACCAACTCATTCAACAAAACCATTGTTTCTTTGACAAAATAAAGACGAAAGCAAAAAAAATAAAAAAATAAAAATTATTATTAGGTATTAATTGTTGGATATGTTGGCTGGTTGAACACCTACGAATGCTGCATTCAAAAGATGTGAACCCGAGTAGGCCGTAGATAATATTGTACGAGTTACGAGCACATTATGATAGACAATAAATTGCTTTAAAATCGGGGTGTAACTTTGTTCAATTTGATTCGGTTTGTAAAAGTTTCGATTTCTCTATAATTTAATATTTTGTATATATGTGTGAATTTCCTAATAAATTTAGTGTTCAAGTATCACAGATTTAAACAAATTACCCGAGTTAAAAAAAATCTCCAACGTTAATTAGCCTAATGATACTTGTTTTGAGTGCAATGTACATATGGTGAATGATACGTTAGAGCAACAGGAGTGGCCAACAACCACTTGCTCACCTACTCCCATGACGTGACCCCAAAAAAGAAATTATTTAGTGTAAAGTGGGTTGGTCATGATCTCACTTACCTTCCACCAACGATATTTACCCTGTTGAGTAAGTTATCCATGGACCCAAATACTCGACTCGACTCGGGCATGCACAACCCGGTAATATGATACTTACAGCTCCGGTTGAACCCGGCCTGATCCGAAACCAGCTTTGCAAAAACAGGTTTCGGGCATCCGTAATGCGTGAATGTACGCCGGTTATTTCAATAAAATTATAATTTTAAACATTTTAAATTATAAATTATAAATCTCAAAAATATTATCCACTGACTTTGTGTTATCCGATTCTCGAGTATTAGACTAGCATGATGTTATTTTTATTGTTCCGTCTCACTTAATGAGACTTGAGCCCTAAAAAAAGCTTTGTAATGATGAAGCTTATACTTTTGCTTATATACCACATTAATTGGGAGTCCCTAAGTAATATAGTATTCTCGATAATTTTAGGCATTTAATTAATTTTCTTATTAAAAATTAATGCACAACTTTCCCTTTCACACACTATTTTTCCTCTCATTTTAGTATAAAACATTTTATTTAAATTTTATCCTTTTCGAAATTTATTATTTAGTGGTCAAACTTTTTTTTTTTATATGAAAAGTGTCAATTTCTGAAACATTTAATTATTTATGAAAATGCGCAATTTTGTATTTAGACGAAAAACTGGTCGAATTGCTTCACCCACCAAATACCAAATATTATTTGTCAATTAAAGTGGTTGCAAACGATGACAAATGACAGAGACATTGTCACATAAACAAAATATTAAAATAAATTATGAACATATTAAAATGGTCAATTCCACGTGGCACAATCTGGTAAGTGCATATTTTACAGGAAATGGTAAAATTGATCACTAATTAAAAAAGGTAAAAAAATGATTGGGAAAATAAAATGCAATAAATAAAAAATGAAAAGAAAAGAGCAATTGAAGGAGGTGGAAGTGTGGAACAAGATTCAGATCTAGAGAGAAGCAAGCAAGATAGTGGGTGGTAGGAGAAAGTAATATAAATAAGCCAAATCTCCCCACACAAACTCGCGCCGTTCAGTTTTCTCAAGGATCTCCTCCTATTAACGTTCCTCCTTTTCGTTTCTCTTCGTTCGTTTCTCTTTAGGTAATCATATGAAGTTAACATGCCTGTGTAGTTTCTCTTCGCATTCTCTGCATTCAGTCTGATTGTTCTGTGATTGCTGCTCCATTGATTTTAGATCTGATTCACATCGTTGGTTCGTGTTCTGTTTATGTGGTTCTTGGTTATGAAATGAAGTGATTGAGAAATCCTAACTGATTATAAGAGACTGAGATTCTGCTTGTGTTTGCTTTGATTTTATTTGCTGGAATCTGTGTTGATCCAGATCTGAATTGGTAAAGCTTTTATCCTTAATTAGAAACTTTTCGTTTACTCTTTTCCAAATGGATTTGTTTTGGATTATTGCCAAATTTCACTTCACTAAATATAGTTATTTCTTGACGAACCATCTGCGGAGACATCCAGTTTGCTCGGATCTTTGCTTATTCTCATTGTCAATGGAAGAATTCACTCGAAGCTGAGTGTTGGCTTAAGATATTTACTTGTTTTTGCTAATATTGCGCGGTTCAACTTGTTCACTGTGTCATTCGTTTCACTTCTCTTACGTGATATACATAAAATTGCTTATCCCGTCCTTCCTCTCTCTTTTAATCTACATTCGATCTCATTAACGTGAGATCTCACTCTATCAGTCTAAGATAAGATCTGATTTAGATGTCATGTTGGTTTTTTCCTTTCTGTTTTATATGATTTTTTTTTTAAAAATGAAATGAGAACCAAATATCGATGGATGACGAGTAATTCAGATTGGACAACTAGCGTTAGCCTTGGTTTTTTTTGAAATTTGTTGGAGTGTGGATCTCTCATTTATGATGGTCCAGATCTGAACTGAAGAAGCTTTTTATATGTACGTATCTGGAAAAAATTTACAGTTTGGCAAATTTTGTACTTTGTGTGGAATGAATCGGATCATTCTAAACACATTTTACTCAATACTACCCGTTTGTGCTCAGATCTCTTATTTCTAATAATTGAAGCTGAAGCACGTGTAAAATTTAAGATATTTTCTTCCATCTGCAGAAATTATTTCTCGACTTTTTTTATTCAGAAAAAGAAACAATCAATGAAAATGTAGGAAAAGACAAATAATAACTAAAATTTATCTTGTTGACTTTAATTAGACTTTGTTAGAAGAAGTCATTTCTGCAGCTGTAGGGAATTTTCGTAGCATGCTTTGTCTTTAATCGAATAATCAGCATGCTTTGACTTTTATCTAATAATCTTTCATTTTGAGTTGCTTTTACTCCTAATTGTTGAATGGATTTGCTGTCAGCATTCGTTTGCAAATAAAGTTTTAGTACTTGGCTTTTATAAGCTTGCCAAAGGAATTGACACTTTGTTTTGTGCAACAGTGAAATGGCGTCCCACATTGTTGGTTACCCCCGCATGGGCCCCAAGAGAGAGCTCAAGTTTGCTTTAGAATCTTTCTGGGATGGCAAGAGTGGTGCTGAAGACTTGCAGAAGGTGGCAGCAGATCTTAGGTCATCCATCTGGAAGCAGATGTCTGAAGCTGGAATCAAGTACATTCCTAGCAATACCTTCTCCTACTATGATCAGGTCTTGGACACCACAGCAATGCTTGGAGCAGTTCCGGCTAGATATGGCTGGAACGGCAATGAGATTGGGTTTGATACCTATTTCTCAATGGCCAGGGGTAATGCCTCTGTTCCTGCTATGGAAATGACCAAGTGGTTTGACACCAACTAGTAAGTCATAAAATCTCCTTTGTGTTTAAGCATGTCTGACTCTTTGGGATTGCTCTATTGCAATACAAAACACTTACTTGTTTGTTTCTGAACAGCCACTTCATTGTCCCTGAGTTGGGACCAGATGTCAAGTTCTCATATGCCTCTCACAAGGCTGTTGATGAATACAAGGAGGCCAAAGCTGTGAGATTGCTTGATTCTCTTGCTACATTTTTTTTTTGTTAGTAGATATAGGAAAACTATTTTGATGTTCAAATCCTTAAAGCATCTGGGTTCAAAATCTGTGCATGATTAATTAATTTTTGATCCTTTCAGAAAGATGAAAAAGTATTTTTCTAGATATATATTTTTGAATTTTGAGAGACAAAGTAGGAACAGACAACTGCTGTGCAGTTTTTACTTTTTATTTTTGTTGAAGATCATAGATTGATGATAATTCTCTGCACTTTACTTGAGTCAGTCGTGGTGTTTGTTTTATGAAAGCTTTATGCACTTATTTATTTATTTGATGATTTTTCTCATTGCTGATATTTTTCTTAATTTCCTGTGGAACAGCTTGGTATTGATACTGTCCCTGTCCTTGTTGGGCCTGTGTCCTACTTGTTGCTGTCAAAGCCAGCAAAGGGTGTGGACAAATCTTTTCCTCTTCTTTCCCTACTTGCCAAAATTCTTCCAATTTACAAGTAAGTTATTCAAATTTGTACAAGTCCTCCGGGATATAACCAGCCTTCGGAATTTTAAACAACGAAACTCTACTAATCTATTTCTTGTAGGGAGGTTGTGTCAGAACTAAAAGCTGCTGGAGCAACGTGGATACAATTTGACGAACCGACCCTTGTGAAGGATCTCGAGCCTCAGCAATTGCATGCATTTACTGGGGTCTATGCTGAGCTCGAATCATCTTTATCAGGATTGAATGTTCTAGTAGAGACATATTTTGCTGATGTACCTGCTGAGGCATTCAAAACCCTTACCTCTTTGAAGGGTGTTATTGGTTTTGGGTTTGACTTGGTTCGTGGATCAAAAACCCTTGAATTGATCAAGGGAGCATTCCCTTCTGGAAAATACTTATTTGCCGGAGTTGTTGATGGAAGAAACATCTGGGCTAATGATCTGGCTTCTTCCCTCAGCACCCTGCAGACTCTTGAGGGAATTGTTGGAAAAGGTGTGCATAATTTTGCATTGTTTTTTGTGATTGCTAATTTACCTTGTTTTTACTAAAATCAGGGTATCCGTTTCTTCTCTTCAGACAAGCTTGTCGTCTCTACATCATGTTCCCTACTCCACACTGCTGTCGATCTTGTGAATGAAACTAAGTTGGACAATGAGATCAAGTCATGGCTCGCTTTTGCAGCACAAAAAATAGTTGAAGTAAATGGTTTGGCAAAAGCATTGGCTGGACAAAAGGATGAGGTATCTATTACTCATTTCGTTGTCTTATGATTTTTTTATTGTTTGAAAGTGGAAATTATTGCTGTTATAAAGTGGAAAGAGCTGATAATATGGTTATGCTTAGCTGTTCTGTGAACATATTAATTTGGAGAGGGTCCCATGGAAAACATATTTCTTTTTTAACTTTTTTGAAGAGAGATATTTTTAGTTGTGAAGGTTCCCTTATAACACAATGTTTTACGAGGTTGATCACTAGAGAGATAATTCTATGTATTTTTTCATTTGTCACACAAAAAAGAAAAAGTAATACTATGTATTCAGATGTTCTACGAATAATACACTTTTTTCTTTTCAACTTCTTATCTTCAGGCATTCTTCTCTGCTAATGCTGAGGCTCAGGCTTCAAGAAAATCTTCCCCAAGGGTGACAAATGAGGCTGTTCAAAAAGCTGTAAGTGTTTGCTTGAAACTTTCTTTGTCCTTTGTATCTCCTAAAATACTTGCATTTGACAACCCTGGTCTTACATAAGATTATTGTTCTTGTGTGTAGGCTGCAGCTTTGAAGGGATCGGACCACCGCCGGGCGACAAATGTTAGTGCCAGGCTGGATGCACAGCAGAAGTATTTGAACCTTCCTATTCTTCCTACCACTACCATTGGATCCTTCCCTCAGACCATGGACCTAAGAAGAGTGCGTCGTGAGTACAAGGCTAAGAAGTGAGCGTCTCAGTATTTTTCATGTTGGTCACTTTCTCATTTATATTATTTTGTCAGCTGTTTTAATTTTTTGTGGCTATGTTTTAGGATATCTGAGGAGGACTACGTCAAGGCCATCAAGGCGGAAATTGAGAAAGTTGTCAAACTCCAGGAAGAGCTTGACATTGATGTTTTGGTTCATGGTGAACCAGAGGTGAGCTTTCATCATAAATGCACTTGTTTTATCTTTAGCCAGGATGCACTTTGTGTGTAAAGTTATGAGTGTCTCATTATTGCTTTCCAACAAAATTTGGAGTGCAGAGGAATGACATGGTTGAGTACTTTGGTGAACAATTATCTGGTTTTGCATTCTCTGCCAATGGGTGGGTTCAATCTTATGGTTCTCGATGTGTCAAGCCTCCAATCATATATGGTGATGTGAGCCGCCCCAAGGCCATGACTGTCTTCTGGTCTTCAATGGCTCAGAGCATGACCAAGCGACCCATGAAGGGTATGCTTACTGGTCCCGTTACAATTTTGAACTGGTCCTTCGTCAGAAATGACCAGCCCAGGTGAGAAAAACTAATCCAACTTAGTTATTCACAATTTCACATCAGTAATTAACTGGGTTTTCATAATGCTTTAACTTTACTAACCATTGTTAGGCATGAGACCACCTATCAAATTGCTTTGGCCATCAAGGATGAGGTTGAGGATCTTGAGAAAGCTGGTGTCACTGTTATCCAGATTGATGAGGCTGCCTTAAGAGAGGGTTTGCCCCTTAGGAAGTCTGAACAGGCTTTCTACTTGGATTGGGCTGTTCATTCTTTCAGGATTACTAATTGTGGTGTAAAAGACACTACCCAGGTATGTCATTCCCCCATCTTTTAGTGTACTAGTAATGTTTAGTATGTTCCTCACTCCTCCATTACTTTTAACAAAATTTATGGCAAGCATGTCATGCTAAGGAAACCAATTCATTTGCTTGTCGAGTTTTTCAGAATTCACGTTAATGAATTCTTTTTGCACGAAAGGTGATGTGCGGCATCTTTTTGTTAGAATATTTGTTTCGTGGTCTATCATCAAATTATGGGTGTAGTGTTAGAATTTATTTCCATGAATGGTGGAAAAGTTTGTTGTTGATTATAGGCTGTGAAGCTCAATATTCTATGAATGTTTTGGGCAGATCCACACCCACATGTGCTACTCAAACTTCAATGATATCATCCATTCAATTATTGACATGGATGCCGACGTTATCACCATTGAGAACTCCAGGTCAGATGAGAAGCTCCTCTCTGTCTTCCGAGAGGGAGTGAAGTACGGTGCTGGCATTGGTCCTGGTGTTTATGACATCCACTCACCTAGGATCCCTTCCACAGAGGAAATTGCTGATCGTATCAACAAGATGCTTCAAGTACTCGAAAGCAACATCCTGTGGGTGAACCCTGATTGTGGCCTGAAGACACGGAAGTATGCTGAAGTCAACCCTGCCCTCAGCAATATGGTTGCCGCTGCAAAGCTCCTGCGCAGCCAGCTTGCAAGTGCCAAATGAGTCCATCAAAGTTTCGCCAATCAATCATCTTTCTTACATTTGTGAAAAAATTAATTAAGCTCAAATAACGTTCAGCATTTTGTCGAGAGCAAGTTTGTTTCCATTTTTCTCTGTTTCGTTTAGGAGTAATGATGATGCATTATTAATGTGGATTTTCTTGATGCGGCTTCTCATAAATTTTGTTTTTATGAAGCTGTTCTGTCATCTTCATCCATATTGTGTATTTCTTTTTATTTTCATGTTTTCCACCGGAAAGTATTCCTGATATGAGATGGGAAATTTCCTGGCTTGATCATTTGGCAAGAAACGATGTTTTGTTTAATTATATGTTCAATTTTATGGCCGGTGATGAGCCATTATCTGTCCAATTTTATTATTAATTTTGTTTTGCTTTACTGATTCGTCCTATATTCATGACGCTCACCTTCGGTGATCCCCTGATCCAGTGACCCAATGGATCAATTCCTGAGCTTTTACGATAGTAATCTCCAGCTTTTAATTCCGATAAAATCTACCTATTTGTGCCGGGGGCCAAAGGCCTCCGATTTGACACGTACATAACGAGGAAATCTACATGAAAAATTCAATCCGAAAAATTGATCTAGCGTCACATGTCTGTCACGAAGCATGTGATGATGTAAATAGAAAGAAAATTATATTTTCAAAAAATATAAATCTAAGAAAAAAAGAGGCAAAAACAAGATTTAGACTTCTCATTCTCAGACCTAGAGAGAAGAAGCAGGGGAAGTGGGTGAGTGGCAGACCTGGCGGTGCAGAGTAACATTAAATGAGTCAAGTCTCCCCATACAAACTAGCACCATTCACTTCTCCAAGATTTAAATCAGTTGGCTCCCTTTCTCACTCTTTCTCTACTCAACGTCTCTCCGTTGCTCGCTTCTCCTCCCCCCGTCGCTCTTCCTTAAGGTATGCTTACGTTTACGTACACATGCTTATCTAATACCTCATATCTATCGTTCTCGTTATTCAATCTGATTGATCAGTGATCGCTGTGCCACTGCGTTGCTCGTTAGATATGAATTGGAGGCCATGTATTCCGTTTGAATTCTGTTTTTATGTGGTTCATGGTGATGAAATGAAATGTAAGATAAATCTTATTTAGTTGTGAGAGTGTGAGATTCTGCTGCTCGTGTTTGCTTTGGTTTCCTTTTCTGGAATCTGAATCAGTATCCAGGTGTGAATTTCGCGCTAGTATTGATCTAAAACTGAATGGAATACATGACAGAAGCTCGGACTTCAAATGTACTTTGTTCTAAATGAAATTGTTTTGGATTTTTGTGAACATTTGATGAATCTAGTGACTCCAACCTTGTTGTTTGGTTCTCTGGTTTCTTTAACGTTGAGACTTCTTGTCATTGTCTATAATGTATAATTCACAAGAAGGAAAATTAATATACTCTCTTTGTTTACGAAGTTAAGTAATATGACTTGCTAACTATCTTATCCATCCAGGAACCGACGAAAAGGTAGCAAAAGAACCAATGATTTCAAATAGCGAATTGTGACATTCAAAGTCTGACTTGTTACTAGTCAGTTTAATCTGCTCATATTTTTCATTTGTGCGTTAGGAGAAGTAGACCCTGTCATAGACTTACAGTAGGAGAATATTTTTTCCATTGATTGAATGCTTTCTTCTACCATGCTTTGACAGTTATTGTGATTGCTCTTTCATTTGAAGTTGCATTTGTTCTTCAATGTTGAATAGATTTCTCATCTGTCTTCGTTTTCAAATATAGTTGCGTGTACTTTATTTTCACATAGCCTTATAAAAGGGAGTGTAACTTTATTTTGTGGCATTTGTTGGAACAGAGCAATGGCATCCCACATTGTTGGCTACCCTCGCATGGGGCCAAAGAGAGAGCTCAAGTTCGCTTTGGAATCTTTCTGGGATGGTAAAAGCAGTGCTGAGGAATTGCAGAAGGTAGCAGCAAATCTCAGATCATCCATCTGGAAGCAGATGGCTGAAGCTGGAATCAAGTACATTCCTAGCAACACCTTGTCGTACTATGATCAGGTCTTGGACACCATGACAATCCTCGGAGCAGTTCCTGCTAGATATGGCTGGAATGGCAACGAGATTGAGTTTGATACCTACTTCTCCATGGCCAGAGGTAATGCCTCTGTCCCTGCTATGGAAATGACCAAATGGTTTGACACCAACTAGTAAGTGAATAAAATCTTCTCCATATCTAATTATGATGTTTGGCTTGTCAACTTCTCTTATGCCTCTCACAAGGCTGTTGACGAATACAAGGAGGCCAAAGCTGTGAGTTTTCTGGATCATATTTCTTCCAATTATTATTTATTTCTCTGGTACTCATTCTACAAAAAAGTATTATGTTCTGATTGACAGTGGTGGATGTTTTGCTGAAGTAAGATTGGTTTTTCCATTTTCTTTACAATGAAAAATATTTTCCTATCGTAGCCATTCCAGAATTTGGAAAGCTTAATGGGGCATTTATTTCAGTTTCAGAAGTTTCTAAATCCTATTTGAATGTTTTTGATGTTTGAAAAGCTTAAAACCGAAAATGGGATACACACTGGAAAATTTTCATCTCTACCTATCATCTTCAAACATTTGACTCTAAAAAGATAATGGAAATCTATGGAGCACTGACTTATTGAAGAAAAAAAAAGGCTTTTAGCATTTGCAATCAAGATTAGCGGTTTAATTATGTTCTACTTTTTTTGAAAAAATTGTTTCTTTTTGATAAATACAGTGTAGATGTAGTCCTTAAGAGGCAAAGTAGGAAATGGACAACTAATGGCAGTTTTCATTTGTTAGGATTATAAGTGGTGTTTGGCTTCTTAAAGCTTTAAAATTTATTTTCTGTTTTTTTTTTGTCATTTACTGATATTGTCCTTAATTTCCTGTGAACAGCTTGGTATCGATACTGTCCCTGTTCTTATTTGCCTCGTATCCTACTTCTTGTTATCAAATCCAGCAAAGGGTGTGGGGAAATCATTTTCTCTTCTTTCCCTAGTTGGCAAACTGCTACCTATCTACAAGTCAGTGCATCTTTTTTCACTTTTACTGGTGTTTGTTGGATATAACCTGCATTCCCTATTAGTAACAGATAATTTTAGAGTTTCGATTGAAAAATCTCCACTAATGATTAGTTTCTTGCAGGATAGTTGTGTCAGAACTAAAAACAGCTGGAGCGAATTGGATACAATTTGATGAACCAACCCTTGTAAAGGATCTTGAGCCTCACCAATTGCTTGCATTCACCGAGGCGTATTCTGAACTAGAATCATCTTTATCCGGTTTGAATGTTCTGATTGAGATATATTTCGCCGATGTAACCGCTGAGGCGTTGAAAACCCTTGCCTCTTTGAAGGGTGCTACCGGATTTGGGTTTGAATTTGTCCGTGGAACAAGGACTCTTGAATTGATTAAGGGAGGATTTCCTTCTGGATGCACCTGTTTGCTGGAGTCGTCGATGGGAGAAACATCTGGGATAACGATCTCGCTTCTTCCCTTAGCACCCTGCAGACTCTTGAGGGAATTGTTGGAAAAAGCGTGCATAGTTTATACGTTGTTTTGGTGCTTGCAGTTTTACCTTACTTTCTCTAAAACATGGTATCCGTTATATTCTTCTTCAGACAAGCTTGTGGTCTCGACATCATGTTCCCTACTCCACACTGCAGTCGATCTTATGAATGAAACTAAGTTGGACTATGAGATCAAGTCATGGCTTGCTTTTGCAGCACAAAAAATAGTCGAAGTAAATGCATTGGCTGGACAAAAGGATGAGGTTCCCCTTACTCATTATGCTATCTTATGTGGGTTTTCTTGTTTGAATGTTTAAGGCTAACTGGTACTAAGTGTGATGACTACTGTGATGTTGTTTTTAATGAAATGATAGCTTTTTTTCTTCTCCAACTTTAAACTTTTTCTTGATCGATAATTTGCTTTTAGATAACTTCAGCTATTGGTGCATATGTTTAGACTTGGCCATATTTAATTGATTCCTTAATTTAGTATTATAACTGATGTTTTCTATGGCCTTTCAAGTTCGAGTCTACGCTCACCCTAATAGTAATAAGAAAAATAATTTAACTTCTAGGAAAAAAAACTAAATGTTTTGTGCTTTTTTGGAACTTTTAGTGAATGTTGGCGCATAGCTTGTTAAAATTTGGGAATTCAGTAAACTGATACCATGACCTTGATACATTTTCCCCTTGGTGCATTGGCTCAAGGATAAGGGATCTGACCGTCTCTATTTTCAATTTTTGTTATTCAGTCGTTCTTCTCTTCTAATGCTAAGGCTCAGGCTTCAAGAAAATCTTCCCCAAGGGTAACAAATGAAGCTGTTCAAAAGGCTGTAAGTGTTTCTTGTGCATATTCTCAGTGTTTAGATCTCTGAAAAATGCCTGCATTGGCAACCTTGTCTTAGAATGATTGTTGTTCTCTCGTCCTTAGGCTACTGCTTTGAAGGGATCCGACCATCTTTGGGCTAAAAATGTTAGTGCTAGGCTGGATGTGCAGCAGAAGCATTTGAACCTTCCAATTCTTCCAACTACTGCTATTGGATCCTTCCCTCAGACCATGGACCTAAGAAGAGTGCGTCATGAGTACAAGGCTATGAAGCGAGTGTCTCGATACTTTCGTGTTGTTCCCATCTCACTTTCTGATTTATATCATTTTCAATTATATATGTAAATTGGTTTTTACTGTTATGATTTCAGAATAAATGAGGAGGATTATGTCAAGGCCATCAAGCAGGAAATAGAGAAAGTTGTCAAACTCCAGGAAGAGCTGGACATTGATGTTTGGGTGCATGGTGAACCAGAGGTGAGCTTTCAATCTTCGCTTCAACTGTTCAACCTTCAGCAGGACACACTTTGTGTAAGGTAATGAACGTCTCATTATTTCTTGCCATCAAAATCTGGCGTGCAGAGGAATGACATGGTTGAGTACTTTGGTGAGCAATTATCTGGTTTTGCCTTCTCCTCGAATGGGTGGGTCCAATCTCATGGGTCTTGATGTGTCAAGCCTCCCATCATATATGGTGACGTGGTGACGTGAGCCGTCTCAAGGCCATGACTGTCTTCTGGTCTTCAATGGCTCAAAGCATGACTAAGCGACACATGAAGGGTATGCTTACTGGTCCAGTTACGATTTTGAACTGGTCCTTTGTGAGAAATGACCAGCCAAGTTGAGAAAAATCAATCTTACTGGTTTCTACCAGTTAGTTTTTCTTAGCATGATTCTTAAAAGTATTTAACTTAAAGAAATCTTCTGTTGTTAGACATGAGACCTGCTATCAGATTGCTATGTCTATCAAGGATGAGGTTGAGGATCTTGAGAAAGCTGGTGTCACTGTTATCCAGATTGATGAGGCTGCCTTAAGAGAGGGTTTACCGCTTAGAAAGTCTGAGCAGGCATTCTACTTGGACTGGGCCGTTCATTCCTTCAGAATTACCAATTGTGGCATTAAAGACAATACCCAGGTATGCCATTTCCCTCCTTCGCTCAACTCTTTAAGTACTTGTAATCTTGAGCCTGTCTTTCAAGTCTAAACGGCCAGTCCCCCTCTCATCTTGGTACATTCAACATGATGAATATGGTAAGCAATGCCATACTGGGGAGCTTTTATTTTCTATGAGGGATGTTTCCGATTTTCTTTACATGAACGATGAGACGAGACTTCATTTTTGTTAGAACATTTCTTTGTATGATTATCATCAAAATATGCATAGTTATAGCTGAATATTATGGATGACTGGCACAGCCGTTTCCAAGAATGATGTGAAAAAGTCTCGCTGTTGATTATGGTTGTGAAACTCAATTTTTTCTTGTTCTAAATGTGTTGGACAGATCCACACCCACATGTGCTACTTAAACTTCAATGATATCATCCACTCTATTATTGACATGGATGCTGATGTTATTACCATTGAGAACTCAATATCAGATGAAAAGCTGACGCAGCAAATAGCGTAACCTTCAACGGCACAAAGCTTTCAAACTTGATATCAAAAGTTCTTTCAAGTTTCAGATATCAAAAACCAAAAGCGACCACATACCCTATAAGGGAAACTTACAAAGGACAACCAAAGAAAATTAAAATTAACAAAAAACAAAAATACAAGGCCCACACAATTAAGACTTTTGGACTCTTCGTTTGGGCTTCTGATTGTCCATTTGCTCCAAATAGTCTTCAGCCACTTGATCCGCATCAGTCCCGTCCACCTGAAGAGAACTCGTCCTCGAGTGGAGATCAATCTCAGGATACAAAGGTTCACCAGCAGGATGGAATGGATAAATATCGGAAACATTGAAAGTAGTAGAGATACCAAAATTAGCAGGAAGATCGACAACATAGGCATTGTCGTTGATTCGCTTCACAATCCGATAAGGACCATATTTCTTGGGCTGTAATTTGCTGTAGACTCCAGCAGGCAAACGCTCCTTTCTTAAAAATATCATCACCTGATCCCCAACTTCAAAGACCTGTCGTCGACGATGCTTATCGACAGAATTTTTATATCTGTTTGTGGCCCGCTGCAACTTCTCCTTAACATCTGTGGTAATGTCATGCAACTGGTGAGCTAATTGTTTAGCAGCCTCATTAACTCCAGGACCACGAAATAAAGGAATCAAATCAAGAGCATGATGAGGAGCCTTTGTATACACAATGGAGAAGGGAGATTTACCCGTAGCACTGTGGATGGCACTATTATAGGCAAACTCTGCTTGGGCTATTGAAAAATCCCATTGTTTGGGACGATCACCACAAATACTTCTAATCAGATTTCCCAGCGTGCGATTCATAGATTCAGTTTGCCCATCGGTTTGTGGATGCGCCGTACTACTGAAATTCAACGAAGAGTCAAACATTCGCCACAAAGTTCTCCAAAAATGCCCAAGAAATTTGCTATCACGGTCGGAAGTAATGGTCTTGGGCACACCATGAAGTCGAACGATTTCGCGAAAAAATAACTTTGCTATCCCATTCGCATCTGAAGCTCTCTTACATGGAAGAAAGTGCGCCATTTTTGAGAACCGATCCATAACAACAAAGACCGAATCCATCCCACGCTGAGTCTTGGGCATACCCAAAACAAAATCCATCGATACATCCTCCCAAATATTCTCAGGTATAGGTAACGGCATATAAAGACCTGTGTTTTGAGATTGTCCCTTGGCAGTTTGACATGTGAAACAGCGCTGGACAATTCGAGTAACATCCCTTCGTAAATGTGGCCAATAGTAGCGTTCATTCACAGCAGCAAGAGTTTTGTCACGCCCCAAGTGACCAGCCAACCCTCCACCATGTAAATCTCTGACCAGCTTCTCTCGTAAAGAGATTTTTGGAATGCAAAGCTGGTTGCTGCGCATTAAATAACCCTCATGTATATAAAAGTCATCTGCAGGTTGGTTTGTACTACATTTGCACCATATTTCACCAAAATCTTCATCGGAGGCATAGAGATCCTTTAAGACCTCAAATCCCACAACCTCTTGACTCATGGTAACTAACAATGCGGCTCGCCGACTTACAGCATCAGCTACAATATTATGCGCCCCTGCCTTGTACTGCAACTTAAAAGGAAATTTCTGTAAAAATTGGGACCACCTGGCATGGATGTCCTTGCTGATCCGCTTCTGACTGTTTAAGTGTTTTAGAGCTTCATGGTCTGAAAATAACACAAATTCTCGCCCGATTAAATAGTGCTTCCAGGTCTTCAAAGCACGCACAATGGAGTAAAACTCTTTGTCATATGTAGCCCATTTACGGCGAGCATCACTAAGCTTTTCACTAAAGTAAGCAACGGGTCGTTTGCGTTGAGATAGAACAGCTCCAATGCCCACACCACTGGCATCACATTCAACTTCAAAAAGAGCCTCAAAATCAGGTAGAGCCAACACAGGGGCAGTGCACAACTTTTCTTTAAGAATTGAAAAGCTGGTAGCTGCCTCTTCGGTCCATTGAAATTTCCCCTTCTTTAAGCACTCCGTTATAGGGGCTGCAATGCTACTGAAATCTCGTATAAACCTCCGATAAAAAGTGGCTAATCCATGAAAACTTCGCACCTCCGAAATAGTTTTTGGTGTGAGCCACTCCTTCAACGCTTGCACTTTCCTTTCATCTACCCGGATGCCATCTGCAGTAATAACATAACCCATAAACAGCAACGTACTAGTAGCAAAGCTGCACTTTTTCAAGTTAATATACAATTTTTTTGTTTTTAAAACAATAAGAACTTCTCTCAAGTGATGGCAGTGTTCCTCTTTCGATTGACTATAAATAAGAATATCATCAAAATAAACTACTACAAACTTGCCAATAAAAGGTTTAAGAACCTGGTTCATGAGGCGCATGAAAGTACTTGGCGCGTTAGTCAAACCAAATGGCATCACAAGCCATTCATACAACCCCTCCCGGGTCTTAAAAGCTGTCTTCCACTCGTCACCAGGCCTGATGCGTATTTGGTGATAACCGCTACGAAGATCAAGTTTAGTGAAAACTTTAGCCCCATGTAGCCTGTCAAGCATATCATCTAGTCTTGGAATTGGAAACTTATACCCAATTGTGATCTTATTGATGGCCCTGCTATCGACACACATTCGCCATGTCCCGTCTTTCTTCGGGGTTAAAAGAGCCGGCACAGCACACGAGCTCATGCTTTCTTGGATATGGCCTTTACGAAGCAACTCATCCACCTTCTCGGTTAATATATCACTCTCCTTAGGACTCATTCGGTAATGGGGCAAATTCGGCAAACTAGCACCGGGAATCAAGTCGATGTGGTGCTGAATGTCTCTCATGGGAGGTAACCCATGGGGTAGATCCTCAGGCATAATATCCCCAAATTCATCCAGCAGCGATTTAATCCACTCAGGGTGCTCCACCACTTGTTGTGTCTCCTCTGCCAAATAGACATTTTTCACAATCAAAGCATGAACCTGTTGGGTCTCTTTGCAACTTGCCTCAAAGTCAGCCACTGATCGAGTGAGAGTGAAGAAAGTTCGACCCTTCTTGTCCTTAGAACTTTTGAGAATAGAACCAGTAGTTAATGGTAGCAATGTGAACCAAATCCCATGTTTTTCCATACGGTAAGTATTTTCCCTGCCATCGTGTTGTGCCGCTACATCATATTGCCAAGGTCTGCCGAGTAACAAATGGCAAGCGTCCATCTCCACTACATCAAAAAATATCTCATCAACATATTTGCCAATAGAGAAAAGAACTTTACACCTTTCTGTCACTTGAATTTTTTCAGCATCTTTAATCCAACTAATAACATATGGATTGGGATGTGTTTCAGTTTTTAGCCCCAATTTCTGCACCACTGCTTTACCAATAATATTTTCGCAACTTCCCTCATCAATAATGACATCACAAAGACAACCTCCCACAGTACAGCGAGTGCGAAACAACTGGTGACGCTGGTTACTTTCTGTAGTACCCCATTTTTGTCCGGGAGCTTGTTATTTTTAATAAAATAATAATAAAAAATAAAAGAGAAAACAGAAATAAAAAAAAAACTCAATAACTTACCAAATCAAGCCCTAAAAACCCAAACTTAAATTAAGGTACTCATGAAGCCCATTTCCTAATTAAACCCAACAAAACTGGCCCACCTAAAGCTTACCCAAAACTCTAATTCATTTACCTACCTGGCCCGGCCCAAAATTATCTAAAAAACCTATGAAGGGCCCGGCACCAGGAAGCAAAAAGAAGAAGAGCTGTTGATAAAGATAGTGGCCGGCCATTGCGGGAGAAGGTAAGAGAGAAGGTGGACTTGAGAGACAGCAGGTAGTGGAGAAGGTTGGTAAGGAAAAGGTAGTGGATGACAGGGAGGAGAGACAGCTGGAAAGAAGAAAGATGACAGGAGTAAAACAAAAGGTTTTAAGGGGGATCCGGTTGAAGCAAAGGAGGAGAAAAAGCCACTGGTTTTTGGTGATTAAAGGGAGGAAAAAAGAGGAAAAGGAAAGAGGAGGAAGGAGAGTGGATTTAGGGGTGCTGCACCAGTTTTCTGGACGGACGATCGGGGAACGATCCGTGGTCCGATCGAAGTGCAATTTGGACAGTAACTTCACAACACTTGGAGCTTTATTCTGATCGGTGCGATTACCATTTGAAGGTGTCTATCTAACCCGGTTTCCGATAGAAAGTGACTACAATTTTGGGGAGAAGAGACACTGCACACAGGTTTTTCAATCAACGATCGGGGAACGATCCGTGGTCCGATCGAAGTGAAATTTGGATAGTAACTTCACAACACTTGGAGCTTTATTCTGATCGGTGCGATTGTCATTTGAAGGTGTTTATTTACCCCGGTTTCCGATAGAAGGTGACTGTAATAATAGGTTATTGTGGATGTTTGGACCTGGTTTGCTTTGTTTTCCTGTTTGGTTTGCAGGATTCGCCGGACGGAAGGGAGATGTTGCTGGTGACCGGTGATGTGCTGGAGGAGGATGATGATGAACAGTAGCGGGCTGGATCGGGCCGGGCTTTGTTTGTATTGATTTGGGCCGGTTTTGTTTGTATTGATGTGGGCCGCTTTTGTTGTGTTTTTGATGGGCTCTGTTTATATATAATGGGCTGGGTTTGTGTGTTTTGGTTTGTATTCATAATTTTAAAGTTGTGTTGGGTTCTGAATTTATTGGGCCTGCTGGATTTGTTTTGGGTTTTTTAGTAATAGGTTGAGTTGAGTTGTTATTTTCATGATATTTAAGTTCAAACAAATGTAATAATATAATAAAATAGTAAAAGTAGTGTAGATATAGGTTATATTAATATTCATGTGTAGGATTTAATCCTCAAATTATTTTAGTCTGTACGCCAAAGAATACCCAAAAGCAAAATCAAAATCAAAATCATACGGTTGATAAGGTTTGTATACCCAACTCGTCAAAAATCCAATTATGTTTAGAGAATATCAAAGTATTGGTTTCTCGTGACATTTCTTTTCAAACATCCCATCATGTTTAGAGAATATCAAAGTATTGGTTTCTCAAGACATTTCTTTCAAACATTCGATTATTTTACCATGTTGATAAGGTTTGTATACCCAACCCGCCAAATTTCAAACATCCGAAAATATCAAAGTATTGGTTTCTCGACACCTTTCTTTTGCACATCCGAGAATATCAAAGTATTGGTTTCTCAACACTTTTCTTTCGAACATCTGAGAATATCAAAGTATTGGTTTCTCAAGACATTTCTTTCAAACATTCGATTATTTTACCAGGTTGATAAGGTTTGTATACCCAACTCGCCAAATTTCAAACATCCGAGAATATCAAAGTATTGGTTTCTCGAAATAATCGGATTTCCGTCTAAAGTTTGAACTATATCACCACTTAAATAAGTTAGTTTAATTAATGGAATTCTTCTACCAATTTGGCGATAAATTATTTTCACAATTTGAGACATTTATACAACATTTTTAAGAAAAGGCATAAACAATTTAAAAGGCAACCGACTAGGGAGTTGTGGGGTGCCTAACACCTTCCCCACACTCAATAGACCCCCTTACCCATTTTCTTTGGTTCGCAGGCTTAACATTTAGTGTCCAATTGCACTATAATCAATTGGTGGCGGCTCTTACATTTTTTTACATTTTTAATCTCATTTTCTCAATAGCGCTGGTACGTGTCGTGATTTCGGTTGCGACACTTTCCTCTTGCTTTGGAGATAACATCATCCTTCGTACCACACAGGTCTGCTCTTCATGAAGTTCATCCTCATCGTCGTCATCTTTCTCCTCCCCATCAGGACCACAAAAAATCTCACCATCCTCTGTATTCTTCCCAACTACATTGACTGATTTTCGGAGCGGACAATCACTGGACCTATGGCCAGGCTGATTACACTTGAAGCATTTCCCAACACTGGGCCGAGCATATGGGTTTGTAAGCTTTGTCCCTTCTTTGGCGTCACCCACTTTTTGTTTTCCCGTAGCTTTTTCTTCCATATATTTCTCACTACGTGCAGGAGCATCTATAGCAAGCTTGGGCTTATCAATAGACTCCCTATATGAACTACCAGCAGAACCTTTACGAAGAAATTCAGACTTTCCTTTCTCTTGTAGCATCATTTCAGCCTTGAGATCCAAATTTCGAGCCTCTGACAAATTCCCTAATACTTGAACACCAATTTTATCACGAATAGCTGGTTTTAAACCTTCCAAATAACGGGATACTTGTTGCCCTTCAGTCTCTCGGAGATCGTTCCTCTCGGCCAATCTCATAAATTCAGCAGTATACTCATGAACCGATTTCAGCCCTTGATGACAGCGTTGATATTGTTGAAACAAAATTTGCTCATAGTCAGGAGGAAGAAAATCATTGAACAACAATTGCTTCATCCTATACCATGTTCGAACAGGTGTGCGACCTTCCCGAAATCTCCTGGATTGCAATCGCTCCCACCAGGCCGAAGCCCCTCCTTTCAGCCTACAAGCAACAAGCCGCACTCGCTTTTCTTCAGGAATTTCCATATACTCAAAGAATCGATCAATCTCAGCAACCCAATCCAAGAAACCTTCAACATCCAAGTTCCCGTTGAAGCAAGGAATGTCTACTTTCAGTCTAAATTCACGTGGCTCTCGTTCCCCATATGCATTTCTCCTATATCCTGTATTCCTCAGTGGCTCTTCAAAGTACTCATCATCTTCATCCGAATCTTCTGAGGGGTTAAATTGTCTTCCCCCGCGAGCAAGAGTTGGTCGTCTGGGCGGTCGTTCGCGAGCTAAACCATCTCCTAATCGTTGCCTCCCATCATCCCCATTCCTGTTAGCATCCAAGTTCAGAGTTTCAAGTCGATCAACTAGCTCATCAAAGCGCCGCTCCAAGCGCTGGAATCGAAGATCGAATCGCCTCTCTAAACCCAACAATGCTGCTCCTGGATCTGACACCGCAGATCGTGAAGCCTCAGTTCTCTGATCTTCGCCAAGAGAACCGCCGCCTTTGACTGAATCATGGGCTATCGCAAGGAAAGACAATCTCGCTCTGATACCACCTGACGCAGCAAATAGCGTAACCTTCAACGGCACAAAGCTTTCAAGCTTGATATCGAAAGTTCTTTCAAGTTTCAGATACCAAAAACCAAAAGCGACCACATACCCTATAAGGGAAACTTACAAAGGACAACCAAAGAAAATTAAAATTAACAAAAAACAAAAATACAAGGCCCACACAATTAAGACTTTTGGACTCTTCGTTTGGGCTTCTGATTGTCCATTTGCTCCAAATAGTCTTCAGCCACTTGATCCGCATCAAAAGCTTCTCTCTATCTTCCGGGAGGGAGTGAAGTATGGTGCTGGCATTGGTCCTGGAGTCTATTGACATCTACTCTCCTAGGATCCCATCAACAGAGGAAATCGCTGACCGTATCAACAAGATGCTTCAAGTTCTTGAAAGCCACATCCTCTGGGTGAACCCCTATTGTGGTCTGCAGACGTACACTGAAGTCAAGCCTGCCCTCAGCAACATGGTTGCCGCCGCCAAGCTCCTGCGTACCCAGCTTGCAAGTGCCAAGTAAATTCTGAAATTGCCGTCAAATTGTTTGTCTTACATTTTTCCTTTTTGTTAAGAGCAAGCCCTTATTTCCTTATTTTTTGGCTTTTCATAAATTTTGTTTTTATGAAGCTGTTCAATTATCTCTATCCATAATTGGCCTGGGTATTTTTTTTCCCCTTCCTGGGGAGTGTTCTCAATAGGAGAAATAATAAATGAACATTTACATATTTTATTTACCGACAATTCATTCTAATCCACCAAATCCAACAGTCCAGATCAAACCATATGAATCTTCGTTGGCGGTTTCCCGCTTTAACAACTTCTGTAAATAACAATTCCATTTTTCTTCCTTATCACACGGTAAGCGTTTCCTTTCATGCTCTCTCCCTCTCGCTTTATATTCCTCTGCAAATTTCATGTTTCTTCAAATTCTTCTTTGGCTTCTCTAATACCGTTTCTCTCTGTGAATAATTTCTTCATACAGTCCTTGTGAGTAATAAAATGTACAAGGGCATGCTGCAGGAGATTTGCCACCAGAGGAGGTGGGCGCCTCCAACGTACTCGACCATGAAAGACGGGCCAGACCATCTTCCTCGCTTCAAGTCCTCGGTTTTCGTGAACGGCCTGACGTTTGACTCGACTGAGTCCTGCGGGACGTCCAGGGAGGCACATAACGACGCCGCCAAGCACGCCTTCCTCCACTTAGCTGTTCCCTTGCCTGAATATTCAGGTCAGATTGAAGGTGTGCCTAATGATCGCCGTTTTAAGGCCATTGTTGCAATAGGTGGGTGTACTTTCGAGAACCAAGAACAGTTGAGAACTTTGAAGGAAACAGAGCAGGCTGCTGCAGAGTCTGCCTTGATATCTTTGTCACAAGAAGGCTTTCAAGTTGTAGGTCTCTTGATCGAACTGGTTCCTTTCAGTTTAATTTCATTGTTTCTAGGTTAAAATTGATAGATTACACTGAAACTTTCCCGAAAACTGGATCTGACCTGGTATTTTCAGGGTGATCCTGTGCTTTACAAGAATCTATTACAGGAGTTTGCTCAAAGAGAGAGAATAGACATGCCGGCATACAAAACCCAGAAGTCTGGTCCACATCACACACCTGCATTCTTTTCCAGTGTTGGAGTAGGAGGAGAGGTATTTCATGGAAAATCAGGTGGATCGAAGAAAGAAGCAGAGAGGCAAGCAGCCAAAGTAGCTTACTGTGTTCTAAAAGAACGTAAATCAGGTTCTACTCCACTTTCTGTAGAGCCAGATCTCGGAAAAACTTATGGAATCCAGGCCGGCTCTTCGTCAGAAAACATTCTTCTTTCTCCGACAGGGAACCTTTTACCTTGTACGTTGACTGTTCCTGGTATTTCTTCTCGTTCGATTTCAGAAACCTCACATGGAATTATGTCACCCAATACCAACATTAGCCCTGAAAACGGTTCTCCATTTCCGGCCGTAAGAGAAGTGGAATAATGTGATGGAATCCAGGCTGCTTTTCCTTCAGAATCCATCCCTATCTCACCCAATGGAGATCCTGACATTTCAACTCTTGCCATTTCAGGCTCAAATGTGAGCAAGACTCCTTACTTGCTTAACGACAGGGTTAGGGTGTATCCCTGCTACCCGGACACTGCTTTTCCTGAAGGAATCACAGTGCTGCCAATCGGTGAAGACAAGTGGGTGGCTGTCAGCCTGGAGTTCCCAAATGAAGATCGATGCTGCTTAAGTGAAGCTGCTTACTTGGCTGACATTTCATGAATCATTATAGTTTTTCTAGAAAGAAGATATTAGTTTAATTTAACTATGAGCCGAACCCAAACTTACATTTCATGAATCATTATAGTTTTTCTAGAAAGAAGATATTAGTTTAATTTAACTATGAGCGGAACCCAAACTTAAATTTGGACCAAGCCCAAAAGCTATGTTAGAATCTTATGTTAAGGCCCATACCAGATTGATGTCAACGGGAGCAAACCTTAGGCCCCAATCGAACCCATAACTACTTGATCGAAGGCCCATCCAGTAACAAACAACCCAAGACCACAAAAGAGACACTCATATAGCTTAACCTTAACTATTCGGAAATTAATAACCATTCAACGTTCAAATGAAAAATCTAAATCAACATTATTCCGAAATCTACTTAGTTAGACCTCAGAAAAAACTGTCGACTAAAAAATCATTATTCTTCTAGAGCTTATGTATTACATTCCCTTGACAGGCTCAGTAGTAAGACCAAAACCAAAGGGGAAGAGTGGATCATAGTGAGCATCACCAAGATTCATTGGTAGCTGATCAACTGTTTTAAACCATGTCCGGGGAAGCTTTCCGGTGAATCCATAGTCCCCGAATAGAACATCCGCAACTCCATGGCCTTCAGTACCTGGTAACCATGCAGCCACAAGTGCATCTATTTGTGGAAGATAAGGTTCCATCACAACAGGTCTGCCAGATATGGTGATAACAACACACTTAATACCACCACACACATTGCTGATTGTGCTAGGGCCAGGTTCCATAATAGTCAAGTTCAAGCTGTCTCCATTGGTCTCAGCATAAGGAGGCTCTCCAATAACAACTATGGCATAGTCAAATTCATTGGACCTGAGAAAAACACTACTAGGGTTCTCACTGTAAACAATCTCACTGCTAGGGTCGACAGCAGTTGAGATTGAGTTAAGGATTGTGGTTCCTGTTCATTACAACGCGATAAGGAATCAGTTGATGTAACTATAGTCCTAAATACATAAAATGTGGTTAGAAGATGAAGTGTATATACATACCAGAAGTGTGGTTGCTGCCACCAAGTCCCTGCCAAGTGGTAGTCCAACCACCACATTGATAACCTAGATTATTAGCATGAGTTCCAGCAACCAAGATTCTAGACACAGTTTTTGGAAGAGGCAGCAATGGCCTATCACCATTCTGCCCATTCTTCAAGAGAACAAGTGATTTCCTTACGGATTCCCTTGCCAAATCTCTATGCACCTGCGACGAAAAGTAAACAATTCAAAAGTGCTGGAGAGATGCTTCAGGTGTTATTGTAAAGAAACTGAAACTGATGCTGACCTGGCTCCCAAGATGGTGTACATAGGTTTGATCAGCCATGGGGTTCTCAAACAAACCCATTGTGAATTTCACTCTCAAGATTCGCCTAACAGCATCATCAATACGACTCATAGGAATAACATTGTTCTCAACCAAGTTGGACAGGATACCGATGAATTCAGTATGGTTGTAGGGAACCATGACCTGAAAAGTGTTCAGCAGACACAATCGTATCATGGCATGATGTGTGTAATTTCATCTATGAACAATTTCAAATGCTATATAGAATAGATATGGTAACCATGTCGATTCCAGCTTGAATGCCTTTGAGAACTGAATGCGTGTAATTTGAATGTTCGGGTGAGGTGACCCTATCAATACCTTGCCAGTCAGAGATAACAAAGCCCTGCAGTTTTGCAATAACCCAAATATTAGAAGACCAAGGAACGTTTCTTTATATTCGAGGCTGATACAAAAAACTATACAAAATACAGCACCCTGAACTTTAAGGTATCCTTGAGAAAATCGGTGACGAGTTCGCGGTTAGCATGCATCTTTTTCCCATTCCAGCTCGAGTAGGAAACCATGATTGTGGCCACACCCTTCATAATAGCATGATAGTAACCTGGCATGTGAATGCTTAACAGTCCATGCCAATCAATCTCGGTGTTGTTCTCATTGATACCTCTGGTGGTGCCACCATCGCCAACAAAATGCTTCGCACAAGCCGCAACCTTATCACTGTCGCAAGGAATTTGTTTTCAAGCATTAGAATCAAATTTGGAACTTGATTTCACATCAAACACTTTTCATTAGATTAAAAGGACCAAACAAAGCACATCAAGCTGCTTAACTTGATTTGTTGAGTTAGAGCAAATAATGCGAAATCAGAATCATCACAAGTGCATATTTACCTTCCACCAACATAGGGAACACCCTTTGGTGAATTCAAAGGAAGGTCCCCTTGCAATCCAGGTATGATTTCTGCCATTTCCTTGACAATGCTTGGGTCCTCACTGTAGCTTTCATAACACCTTCCCCATCTAGGATCTCTACAAACCTACCATGAAAACAGTTGGCAGTCAATTGAGTTATGGAGAGAACATAACTTAATCTGCAGAATATATATAT
Source organism: Euonymus europaeus (assembly GCA_963580455.1). Taxonomy (NCBI): domain Eukaryota; kingdom Viridiplantae; phylum Streptophyta; class Magnoliopsida; order Celastrales; family Celastraceae; genus Euonymus; species Euonymus europaeus. The sequence continues at coordinate 21,534,743 of OY756967.1, forward strand.
ATATATATATATATATATATATTTCTAATTCCATTCCAATCAATTGAATATACCGCAATGCATGGAGCAAAAGCATAATTAATCCCAGTAGCTCTAACTTCAAGAGCAGTTGCAGCACCAATCCTTTTCGCAAGGGCAGGGTCCCTGCAACAAGATAGACCATCATATGAATAATCAGATCCTAGGCATTGCATTGAGAACTAAATCAGGAATGGAAAAAGAACTAATATCAAGGTTTTGAATACAAAAAGTGTTACAACTTTGTTGAAAACTAAATTCATTAGATGGGAAAACATCTTTATCAGAAACATATCTTAAGGATTATGTATGACTAAGCATTTTATCAAACAGTTTGAATTGGATGTCAAAGAGAAAATATGTGGTGTCTGAGACAAGTTTTAGACATCACAACGAAACCCAATTCCATGTGAAAGATGACATATCAAATAAAACAAAGGAACAACATATCCAGATAATCAGATTGTAAATAATCAAAATTATAATGAGAAATACACAATGTTATCATATAAAGATACCTAGTGGCTCCAAGACCAACGTTGTGTGGGAATATTGTAGCCTTGTAGACATTATTGTGGCCATGAACAGCATCAATGCCATAGATCATAGGAACCCCAAGACGGCTGGATAGGGATCCCTTCTGGAAACCATTAACCATGTTAATCCAATCCTCTGCAGTGGCATGAGGGAGTGGCACACTCCCTCCTCCACTGAGTAGACTACCGATAGAGTAATCCTTCATTATCTCAGGAGTAGCAGCAGTTCTGTCTAGTTGAACCATTTGACCAATTTTTTCCAACAATGTCATCCGACCCATCAAGTCTCTGATCCTCTTATTCATGGGTTCAGCTGGGTTTTTATATGTTAAGATCTCTGCTTCAGCTGACAAGCATAACAAGATGCAAAACAAGAAAAAACCTGCAATTCTAGCCATTCTAATTCTGCAAAAATGAAAAAATTGCTTTATATTGAACCAACCGACAGAATTGAGAGAAGAGATTCAAACACCAATCTGTGGAACATAACTCAAAGTGGACATAGAAGTGAAAACAGAGCAAAGCAATGAATTGAATATATAGTAGTAGTGATTACCTAGGATTCAAAATGGATATGAATAATACTGACAGATTCAGTAAATCTTGGATTGGAAGTGCATAACCATTATTAGCTGGAATGGATAAGAACAAATACCTCACTCTGATTTGTTCCGGATTACATTACCAGACATATCAAGCCCTGAATATTTCTTACCGTATATACACAAATCCATAAAGAATAATGAAGCAAATAATTTTATATAAATAAATATTAACTACTGATCTAAATAATTACCTATTTAGCCTATTACTTCCATATTCACAATTTTGTAGTTTGTGAAATATTGAATTTTTTTGGTGATTTGGTAATAGCTGTGTGTATTTGCTAAAGAACAAACTTCTTACCTTTACCTGAATGATATTCAAATATTTTCAAACTCGGAGAGATGATCAAAATCTCCCATTCATGATGTTTTGGCATGGAATCTACAGTAGCAAGACTTTTTATAATCCTCTCCATACTGTTAGCTATTATTTTAAATTTCTAAATTTTTATCAAGCAAAATAAATATTTGCATGAAAAACCAAACAAGCCAGATTGAGAAGGGATTTCCTCAACATTGCAATCGAACATTAAATTTGTTTTTCCAAGTCCAAGAGATTCGATGAACAAGCAAATCAAATATTAATGATAAATGCATATGAAACTCAAATACATCTAACTTGAATAGCATTGAACATAAAGTTTCAACTCGATTCCATTAATATTTGATCCAAAAGAAACTTCAAGGAAGACGGAGTGATTGATGTTGAGAAGATCAACTCGCATAGGGAAACCTTAGCAGCAACTTCAAGAGGGAAACCCTAGCAGAACCTAGCGGTAAAAGTAGACACGAACAGAGTCACAGAGCTCCGGGACAGATCGTCTGGAAGACGTAGCGAGATAGCCATTGTAGCCATCGAAAACCCAACAGTAATCGAGGATTGGACGATAAAGGCGGTCACCTGAAGCAACTCAGAACACTGAGCCGCGGCAGAGGCTCATTGTTCGAAATATGGGTTGGCCCAAGCTTCGGCCTAATGGACTATAAAAGTCCAGTAAACTGGCCAATCGAAAGTCTAGTGGATTGGCCCAAGAGTCGGCCTACTTAGTCACCTCAAAATGGGCTCTACGGTTAATCAAATCGGCTAAAATTGATTTGGCCCATTAGTGTCAAAATGGTCATAGCCCTCGGTTTTGCCCACTTGGCCTAGGGTCACCAATAGGCCCAGCCAGCTGCTTCTCATGAATTTACGGGCTGGAAGTATTCTTAATTTATATTCGAACAAATTAGGTTTCGGCTTAGGCCTTCTTTAAAGCCCAAAAAGCTGCTGATAAGTTATAATTGCTGCAAGTCTGTAACTGAGTCCGAGAGAGAACCTGGGGGCCTAGTGGGCTTCGAAATTACTGGGCCGTCTTACTATCCAAATTCCAGATGGCTGGTCCTCCTTGACTTGACGATCCAGAAAAATGGGCCTCCCGACTAGCGAGACTGCAATTGCATAATGGATCTCAAACTCCGTAATTTACCAACCCAAATTAGTTTTGGTAAGAAAACCGCCACAAACAAAGCAATTTCTTGGAATCCAAACAAGTTGATTTTTGTCCTATAAAAACGTATAAATTCAACTACAACTCAACTAACAAATCTTATACAGTCTCAAACTCTTAAGACAATCCAGTTGCAAAACTAATATCAACTTCTAACACTCAACTCTTACAACACTAAATTAACAAGTCTTGTCCTCTCCACTCCTATTACAACTCAAATATCAAACCAAATATCAACCCCAAACTCTCCACTCCTTCGCCTATATATATATACAATTATTATACACTCTCACTACTGTTGAGGAAGAAAAAAAACCTCAGAACGTGCAGGATTGCTAACAGTAGTACATTCTAGTCAAAAGGTACTTTTTATGAGATTAAGGTATGTACTTATAGTTATGTTTGTTGTGATCTAGACTGATGTAATTTTCCTTTAGCAGAAGTAAAGATGGCATTGATGGCGAAGATGATTTATCTTGTCTTGTTCTGCTGTTTATCAGCAGAAGCAACAGAGGTCTTAACATATAAAAACCCGGATGAGCCGATGAATATGAGGATTAGAGACCTGATGAAGAGAATGACACTAGCAGAAAAAATTGGTCAGATGGAACAACTAGACCATGATGTTGTCACACCTGAGATCATGAGGGATTACTCAATTGGTAGTGTCTTAAGTGGTGGAGGTCATGTGCCTTACCCAAAGGCTACTCCACAGGATTGGATTGAATTGGTTAATAATTTGCAGAATGGATCACTCTCAAGCCGACTTGGGATTCCGATGATTTATGGTATTGATGCTGTTCATGGACATAACAATGTCTATAAGGCTACCATATTCCCACATAATGTTGGTCTTGGTGCCACCAGGTACTTAATCTTTTATATAATATCATTGCATATTTGTCTTTATGTTTTGATCTGAAATTTATTCATATGATGACGTAACTTATTGCAGGAATCCTGCCCTTGTGAAGAAGATTGGTGCTGCTACTGCTCTTGAAGTTAGAGCAACCGGAATCAATTATGCTTTTTCGCCGTGCATTGCGGTATTCAAGCTCTTCTAATAACAATATTGTGAAGTAGCAAAAGATTAGTATTTGCAACAAAAAAAATCTGTCTAAAAAAGCTTATAAGGTGTGTAAATCTGTCTTGACAGGTTTGTAGAGATCCTAGATGGGGCAGATGCTATGAGAGCTACAGTGAGGACCCCAACATTGTGAAGGAAATGACAGAAATCATCCCTGGATTGCAAGGAGACCTTCCTTTAAATTCACCTAGGGGTGTTCCTTATGTTGGTGGAAGGTAAACAATTACTTTTAATGATTTTTTGGTATCAAATTAAAGGACTCAATATGCACTAGCTAGATGTAAAATCAAAGAAAATCATTTGTCACAGGGAAAAGGTTGCAGCTTGTGCAAAGCATTTTGTGGGTGATGGTGGAACAACCAGAGGCATCAATGAAAACAACACAGTGATTGATAGGCATGGATTGTTGAGCATTCATATGCCAGCTTACTACCATGCTATTATTAAGGGTGTTTCCACAATCATGGTTTCATACTCAAGCTGGAACGGAGTAAAGATGCACGCTAACCATGAGCTCATCACCGATTTCCTCAAGAATAGATTGAAGTTTAGGGTATAAATTTTGTCTGTAAAGAAGTGCACTAGTGTTTTTTTTAGAGCCCGGAGAAATTACTAATACTGTGTTTTTGGACAAACTGCAGGGTTTTGTTATCTCTGATTGGCAAGGCATTGATAGGATCAAATCACCAGCACATTCAAACTACTCCGACGCAATCCTACAAGGCATTCATGCTGGAATTGACATGGTTAGTAAAAATCTATTCCCTCAGCAACTTCAAAAGAATTCCATAGACTAAGTACATATATGTAAGGTAACATTTGCTATGTTTCCTGAAAACATTTCAGGTCATGGTTCCCTACAACCATACCGAGTTCATTGATATCGTGACAGATTTGGTTGAGAAGAAGGTTATTCCAATGAGTCGTATAGATGATGCTGTCAGGAGAATCTTGAGAGTGAAATTCACAATGGGTCTGTTTGAGAACCCCATGGCTGATGAGACCTATGTAGACCAGCTTGGTAGTCAGGTCAGTTTCACTTTCAATTTATTCACATTAATCCCCTAAATTTTTTTCTATAGTCTACAATATTTGTTTTTTCATGAACAGGCACATAGAGATTTGGCTAGGGAAGCCGTAAGGAAGTCACTCGTTCTTCTGAAGAATGGAGAGAATGCTGATGCTCCATTGCTACCACTTCCAAAGACTGCGTCTAGAATTCTAGTAGCTGGTACTCATGCCAATAATCTGGGCTATCAATGTGGTGGTTGGACCATGACTTGGCAGGGACTTAGTGGCAATAATCACACTTATGGTATATATATTTATGCACTTCAATCTTTACTTTACATGTATTTGGATTAAGAGCTATATTTTCTGATTCCTTGTCCTGTTGTAATGAACAGGAACTACAATCCTTAATGCAATCTCAACTGCTGTTGACCCAAGCACTGAGATTGTTTACAGTGAGAATCCTAATGGTGAATATGTCAAGTCCAACAAATTCGAGTACGCCATTGTTGTTGTGGGAGAGCCTCCTTATGCAGAGACTAATGGGGACAGTTTGAACTTGACTATTATGGAACCTGGTCCTAGTACAATCAGCAATGTCTGTGGTAATGTCAAGTGTGTCGTGATCACGGTCTCTGGCAGACCTGTTGTGATGGAACCTTATCTTTCACAAATAGATGCACTTGTTGCTGCATGGTTACCAGGCACAGAAGGCCAAGGAGTTGCTGATGTTCTATTTGGAGACTATGGTTTCACCGGAAAACTTCCCCGGACATGGTTTAAGACAGTAGATCAGCTACCGATGAATGTTGGTGATGCTCACTATGATCCACTGTTTCCCTTTGGTTTTGGTCTTACAACCGATCGAGCCTGTTAAGGCAAGCTATAATATAAGCTTTAGACTGTTTCTTTCAGGCTAGATAGATTTTCTAGGTAGTTGTTATTACTGGATTGAGAATTTTAGTAGTTGATATAGTCTTTATTCCACTGTCACTAATTTTTCTATATAATTATTCCTCGACTAGTTTGATAAATTAGCTCATGGGAGCCTAGTAGACCAGTTCAAGATTCTGATATCCCAACCAATGGAATTTAAGTTCCAATCCACTCGGAATCGTTGACATCAGAGATTCAAACCAATCAAGTAACAAACACATCCACAGACGAACAAGTCAAATCTAGTTCTTTACTTCCAAAGTCAATTGCCAAGCTTGAGAATTTTTTCTAACACGGCTCTTTGAATCAATCCCCATAAGGTCAAGTGTTTGAACTGGTATTATTCTACATCACTGTACGGTAATATAGCAATTCAAGTCCTTTTGCATGAACATTGCTGCTGCTATATAGTAATGCAACATGGAAACAGTACAGTGTCAACCTTTTCAGGTTTAAAAAGAATATTTTTGCTTTGTCAATAAACCTGACATAAACATTGATGACACTGAAAGCACTCTTTGTGGTCCTAGAAAGCCAAGCCATTAAAGTAAACTAAACGAACAAAGATTTTCCTTGTACAATTTGCAACTCAAAATGTTTTGAAATGTTAATTGCTTAATCCCAACAATGGCTGTGCAAAAAGTCCACTAACTTGTCTCAATCTTTGATATCGATGGCCGAGGCATCTCTTGCAAGTTACTGATAGAAGAAGTACAATGCTGACAGATTAAAGTCCTAAAATGTTTTAGATTCTCAAATGTCTCTATATATAGACAGATCGGAAAAATAAGGTAGACAAAACATGGTAGAAGTTGAGAAGGTGTTGCTGGGGCTTGTTTTGTTAAGCATATCTCAAGCTACAAAAGCATACATAGCAGATTCAAATGTAACAAAATCTGGATGTTCTGGTAAATGTGGAAATGTCAGCGTTCCGTACCCGTTTGGGATTGGCAAAGCTTCTTGTGCCATAAACGACCATTTTTTCATGAATTGCAGTGACACAAACACTAGTGATATCAATCTCTTCCTTGGTATTAACACGCCTATTAACAGCATATCAGTGGAGGAAGGAACTGTTTCAGTCAACATCCAAGCAGCTTTCAAGTGTTTCAACGAGACCGGGCCGGTGCAATGGTTCAACCAGATCGTCACATTTGGAGCTGGACCGTACAGATTCTCAGACACACGGAACAAACTGATAGTATTTGGTTGTGATTCATTTGCTTTGATGGGCGATGCAGATGGAAAATTCAGCAGTGGTTGTCTTGCCTTATGCAGTGATGCTCCAGACATTGAACAAAAAAAGACCTGCTCAGGTGTTGGATGCTGTCAGACGCCGATTCCAAGTAATCTAAAGAAATTAAATATTATTGTAGGAAGTGTGGATGATCACAAAGAAGTTATGGACTTCAATCCTTGTGGATATGCATTTGTGGCTGACCAAAGAACCTTCAATGCTTCGGATTATGGGTTGAGTAACTACTCAGATGCAATTGTGAAACCAGATGCTGTGATAGAATGGGTGGTGAGTGAGGAGACGTGTGAAGAAGCTGAGGCAGACAGCAGTAGATATGCTTGAGGCAGAAATAGTAACTGTACTTTCTCCCAAAACGGCAGAGGATATCGCTGCTTATGCAAGGAAGGATTCAGAGGAAATCCTTATTTACCAGATGGTTGTCAAGGTGAAAATATTTAATGTTGTTAACGTTAGTTACTATTTTTTCTGTCACTTTGTTTGAATTTTGTCTTTCTGGGAATTGATAACGGCCTAATTCTATGCATTCAACAGACATTGATGAGTGCGAGGAACCAGAAATATATACATGTAAAGGAAGTTGCAAGAACACAATGGGGAATTACAAATGCCACTGCCCAGTTGGTATGCGGGGCGATGGAAAAGTTGGATGCCAGGGATTTCGAATCACCACGATTTTCACTGGTAATCCTCCGTGTTTTTTTTTTGACTGATTTAGGAGTGACAAAATTTTGCATGAAAGCGGCATGAAATCAAGTTTGAACATAGGGCAAACATAAATATTTTGTTTAATTTAGTTGTCAAAATTTTAAAAGGACTGAATTTTTGTCTGATTTAATTATCCGAATTTAAATCAATATATATATATGGTCAATTAACTAAGTCCAAAAATTCACATCAATTCGGATATGAAAATATATCGTAAACACCCTATATTGTTCGACTTGGATCGACAAAAACCTGATTTTTTGCACCCCTACTGTGATTAGCCTCTTCCAGAAAAGAAAAGGGAAGTTGTGGTATTCTATTGACGATCTTCCATTAATTTTTTGACGTGCAGTTATTGGGGCAATCACTGTATCTGTGATCATCAGTGTTCTAATCTTTGTGTTATTCAAGAGGCGAAGAAAGGAGAAGAACTTCTTAGACAACGGGGGTCAGTTATTGAAGCACCAACGAGTAAGGATCTTCAGTGAAGCAGAGCTAGCAAAAGCAACCAACAACTATGACGAAAGTCGGTTTCTTGGCGAAGGCGGGTTCGGTTCAGTTTACAAGGGGATACTGACTGATAACATTGAAGTTGCAGTCAAGAAGCCTAAAGGGGTGGATAAAACTCAGGTAAATGAGGAATCTCAACATGAAATTGGCATTGTTTCACAAGTCAATCATAAGAATGTAGTCAAGCTATTAGGCTTGTGTCTGGAGACCAAAGTGCCATTGCTGGTTTATGAATTTATCTCCCATGGAACACTTCATCAGCATATCCATGATAAGAAGTCGCGCATTCTAAAGACATGGAAACCTCGCTTGAGGATCGCAGAAGAGACTGCTCTAGCACTGAATTACTTGCACTCTTTGGCTTACCCTCCGATCATTCATAGCGATGTCAAGTCGATGAACATACTCTTGGATGATAATTACACTGCAAAAGTGTCCGATTTTGGTGCTTCTGTCTTAATTTCCGCTGATGAAACTGTCATAGCAACAAAAATTCAAGGGACTTTTGGTTACTTGGATCCTGAGTATCTAATGACCGGTAATCTAACCGCAAAGAGCGATGTATATAGTTTTGGGATCGTCCTCTTGGAGCTACTAACCGGAGAGAAACCTTCCTCCAACTCGAGGTCTAGCGAGAAGGGTAACATTATTCAACACTTCATCTCATCATTGGAAAACAACACTCTCCACCAGATTCTGAATTTTGAGGTATCCGATGAAGATGAAATGGATGAGATAGAAGCTTGCGAAAAGATGCGTACAGAGCAGTGGAATGAAAAGGCCAACTATGAAGGAAGTAGATGACGAACTCTCCAGGCTTAGGAAGCTCGGTGAGGACGTGTCAGCTCAGCAGCACAGTGAAGAGACCGAGCATTTGCTTGTTGAACCTTCCTACTCTCCCCCGAGTATTGTCACTGCAAAGATGAGCCAGACAGACACACATACAGTGAAAACATTTGAAATGGAAGGTTATGGTCACACTTACATGGCCAAGTCGAAGTTGTCCCATCATGCAGTTTCTTGATCTGTAGGACTCATTTCATGTGCATAAACAAGCTTATTTATATATATATATATACACACACCATAATAAGCAGGTGATTTTACGTGCAGGATTCCATACTTATCCGTCCTGTATATCCCATATATTGATGGCTTGATTATGCGTTCTTGATAGACTTCACTATTTACGATCATGTATAAGTTAAAGTTTACATTAGTGTTCTTGACCATATAAAAGATGAGACAGAATTGAAAAAGTCCCCACTTCTTCTAAACTTTTCTCTTGGCAACACCCAGTCCTCTCCCTAGTTTGAGGAGGCAGCGGCGGCACTTGTATTCAACTTAGCGCCAAATCCTCCCTCTTCACCATTTTAATATCTATTTTAGTTTTCTTTCTGTGTCCAGCTATTTTCTAGCTGGTTTATCCCTTCGACCGATTGGCAGCTTTGATTTGAAGATGAGTACTTTCGGGTATGAAAATGAAAAAGAAAAAAAAAGTACTGTGGGCCCTCAAGTACCAAACAATGGATAGTTACAATGGGTAGTTAAGAGCCAGTGCAATGGTAACAAATTTTAGAGTGCTGAAAATTTTAGAACGTATAGAGAGAGTAATTTGAAAAAATTGTATTGAAATATGTGTAGAATGATAGAAAAAAATGAAAAGTGGTAGAAAAGTATGAGAGAAATGGTGTTGATGCTTGAAATTTGGAGTGTTTACAAATGAAAAGTGAAAAAATTATATTGAAATATGTGTTTCGTTGATATGATTGCATTGGAAATCGTGTTTTGCTGTAATAGAAGTAGGACCGCACTGGAAAATTTAAAGTGTTGTAGCATTGGAGATGCTCTTAATTTGCGTATATCCGAGAACCAATATCTCGTGAGATTGAGAAACCAGAAATTGAAGGAGATTCCTCAGTCATCATCAACCCTTCAGCAATCTAAAGTAAATTAATTGCTGATTGGACCATCTCATCCATTATCTTCGAGAATCTACCTCTCGTATGCTCTCAAGTCTCGAAGTAAACAGGCATTCCAATTCCTGGGCCGATAAATTGGCCACATGTACCGTACTAGTCTCCAACACTATACTGTTAATTTCTTTACCAATGTGGCACTTTGCCTTAAAACTATGTTCCCCAAAAAACACTCAAAACTCAAGTCTCATTTCTATGTCAACAAGAACAATAACAAAATTGTAATGATCCCATATCACGTATCGAAAAATTGAAAATCCCTTATTTTGTAGTGATCCTATATGGTATATCCCATAGGTATACTATCCAGATTGAATTTTGGAAACCTGATGGTACTTCATAATCAGGATCAACTATCTAATCGAACACTGACCTGAACCAGGAAGTAAACATTTTTTTTTGCATGAAACACAAACAGCATTAACCCGGAAAGGAACTGGATTTAAAACCATCATCGAAAGTTTGAACACTCACCAGACATAAGTCACGGGAAATGTAAAGAAACACAACACACAATCAAACCTAAAATCCCCATATAAGCCTTGGTGTAGAATCAGTAGGATCCTAGTCAATCAGTAACTGTCAAAGTAATTTCACGTTCGAACTTCCCAACTAGTAAAAGCCCAAATTAGCAAACATTCACAAGAATTGGCCTAAGATAAGGGTATAACCCAATCAGTATCATGAGAACCACATGTATAAACTCTAGAATCCAGTACAACATTCATCGTACAAAGTACATGGATCTACCTGAGAGCAGACTAGTCAGTCTAGCGTTGTACTTGCAAGGAAACATCAGAATTAATATCAAAGGATCTTCATGCAATCACCTCATCTATACTTCAGACTTCGCTGCAACACCAACACAAGAATCAGAAGATCAAAAATTAATTATTGCAATGAGAGATTTGATGATCCCTATGGGTGTTCAACTTTATCTATTTCGGAATCAGCAGAAAAAGATATCATACCTCATGGTAGGCACTAGGCTCAATTTTTGGCATGCCAGATAAAAGAGATTAAACTATTTAATCTCATTCCTCAGTTACAAACTGGTAATTAGGTATAATAGGGGCATTATTCCATTACATTCCCCCATGGGAGGTACAATGCAATCCTGCCCCTAATCCCCGTAGATGGAATTCTACTCTGGTGGATTACTTAATAAGAGGATAATTAAAAAAAAGCCCCACAAACACATAGGTCTGTATGTGAATTGTGTAATGTATGAATTTCTAACTTTACATACACAAGAAACGTATACATACAACTACATAACAACAAATGCATATATATACACTGATATTAAATTTAGTAAAAGTATAACCTATCCAGTTCTCTCCAATAATCCAAACTAAACACATATTAAGAACTAGCACTTAATTTGAAGAGAATGTCATCTGACAGTTCATCCATTTTTTTTTCCCATTTTTTATTTCATGATACATCCTCTCACACTGGAAAACTTAATACTTGTAATCCAATACCCTCAGTTCAATCTGGCGAGATAAAAGAGGCCTATGTTGCAGTAATTTCCCTAGTCTAGAATTTGCCATGCCCTTGTCAAAATCATTCAAAATGAAGCACTCTTTATTAGGGGAAAAAAGATAATTAAAATAATGTTCTAACCTTAATCAGCACTGTGAGACTGGTCATGCTCAATAAAATCTAAGGCATCTTCCTTGGAGACGACATTGACATGGCTCACCCTGTTTTTATGTGTCACCCCATAAATCTTTTCAGCAACTTTCACGAGTTCCGGCCGGAATGTTGTGGTTATAAATTGTGTATTAGTCATGTCTGCCAGTCTACGAATCATATCTAACAAAGAATTAAGGATCTCCAGTAAACATGCACTTTGGTTAACAAGGACAATAGCTAAACAAAAATGCAAAGAAAGGGAAGCATATCGAGAATGCACCCACATTTAAAGTGATTTAGGAGTTCGAATGAGTCAACATGTCATCTGTGAATGTCATTGCATAATGTACAATTGTACAGCAATTTGCACATCAGAAAAGGTTGCTAGATTTTTTCCCTGGCTAAAATGATTTCAAATTATGAAAATACATATGCATGCACATGAAAATGCAGGTAAAGAAGTGCTCTGGTGGATGTAACATAAATGTATGTATGTGTATTGTCTACTTTATACACAAATGGATACTTCCGACAGCAGTTCTGTACTGAGGATCCAGAGCTGCATCTATCTCATCAAAAAGATAAAAGGGAGCAGGATCACATCGCTGTATGGCGAAGATGAGTGTCAGAGCCACTACAGTTTTTTGACCCCCAGACAACTGCTTCATCGACTGCGTCTCTCCTTGACCAGTAAAAGAAACCTATCACATCAAAATCCCATTTAAGAATAATTCCTTTGCCTAAAAGTATAGACATGATGACATGGATGACACTAGAAGCCTTGCTGAAATGTGAAAAGACTGATGGAGAATGAACCATAGACCAGGCTTCAGTTACTCCAAGGAGAGTGAAATCCATCTAGACACGGGATAGCACCAGCTATGCCTAATTATGAAAGTTCTTTAATGATAAGATGCTGAATTGGCACAAGATGCTTAAAGGTTTAAAATTTCTGTGTAGTTTCAAAACGTTTTCAAGTGGATTTAAAAACGTTTAAAAAGCACATACTGTCAAATATATCATACCGACCACCACTCAACCCCAAAAGTCATTATAATATTACCATACTGCACAAAACTTCAATTTCCCTAATAGGAGTAACCCAACAATTTTGCATACTAGTGAAACAATGAAAAACAAAACAAACAGAGAGTTTGCTACACCTTCACTTTCACTCCGATGTATTTCTCAACTCTTCCCTCCAAATCTGCTTCACGAGGGGCATCTTCATCATTGTCATCACCATCATGATCACCATCCTGCGGAATATCATCAAATCAAAAGAACTCATTGCAACTCGGAATAGATTAATAAAAGAGATCATCCAAGATAGTAGCAGTGATGAGAGAGTGAACTACTCTGGATGGTTAAAGAACATATCATGTGAAACATACAAAACTATGAACCCACTCACTTTAGGGAGTCAACTTTTGCAAACATTCAGTATGAATGGGATATACAACATAAGAAATTTAAGACCATCATAACAAAAAAAAAATCGTGGCCCATGCTTTTGACAAGACTGCAAAGTAAACATTGTAATTTCTTGTGATATAACGGTAAAATTAGAAAAAAAAATGATAGCTCCTATGTAACTTAACAAGAAAATTAACCAAAAGCATCCTCTTGGTGCCTTAATAAATATTTCATACATTATTAAAAGAAAAGGAAGCTCCTGGGTACAAATCCAACCAGGTTCCTATAAACCATTTGTATTGGACAGAATTTACTTTGAGATCGTACCGAACAAATTCATAACTCACAAGGCAGCAAGCCAAACCTCAATATGACAGAGATGAAGCTAGAAAGGTCAGTGATAAGAGGGGCAAAAAAGATTAGTAGAGTACATGAATATATGAAAAGGCAAAAGAAAAGAGGGATTATAAACAATCCAAATGGCAAACCTTTTTCTTCATCATGACCAAATGGCCATGGCCACCTTGCACAAGCTCTGAAAATACTTCTCGAAAGTGTCGAGCAACACCTTTAAAAGTGCGTTCTATTGATTCATCCTTCCGTTGATCTAAAACTGTTATCAGTTCTCCAATTTTCTAACAATGACATTATAAGGCAAATTAAAATGAACATGGTTCAAACTTCACAATAGTATGCATAAGAGTACGTTTTGGTATTTTACACAATCAAGTACCTCGTCACCTGCATCCAGTTCAGCTTGCCGGTTCTGAAGCTCTTCTCGTTGCTCGGTGAAATTTACATACTGGTCAAGCGCTTTCTTGTTTACATGGCTGAATTGCTGCAGCTGCTCATTGCACCTATGGAGCATTTTGTGCAGTTCTTTCATGCTCTTCCGCTTATACCTATAATTTCCATTTACATTAAGAAAATTAATAAATCAAAATTTAAAAAAGTTGGGCAGCAGCCAGCAGGCGGCATAATGACTGACCCACAACACAAGCAAGATTAAAAAATATATACATATATACAACAAATATTCATGGATTCTGATTTAGTGACTATTAAATTGTAAAAGGGCACGGAAAATCTCCCATTACATCATGCACCATAATGTATAATGTAATGAAAAGCCAAATAGTAGGAATAAAAAATACTTGAGCATGAACCACCTATATGCCAATGCAAACAACACAAAAAATCTATCGAAGGTAAGAACTCATTAAAAAATCCATACACCATTGAGCCGTTTGGCATGTTATTATGCTCCTCCTTTTCAAAATAGATGTAAGCAGGTGAAAACCAATAATCTGCAAACCATGCCCATCAAGTGTACCGAGAAAACAAAGACAAAGAATAACAAAGAAAGAATTTTCAAAACATGATTGATAATAAAAACTAATTCAAAATCCAAGTAAAAAATTTATATTTTAACAACATTAAAAGATTACGTGACAGAAAAAAAAGAGCAGAAAATTCAAGTTTAAGATGCGATACGTTTCAAAAGCATCTGCAGACAGCGGGCCAAGTTCCTTAATTTTCATCGAGTACTCTTCTTGTTTAGCAAGATGTGCATTCCTTTCACGCAAAAGTTGTTCTGATTTCTTGGCTTCATCCTCAAGTTTTTGCTCAAAATCCTCTTCCATATACTGCATTCAAGAGCGAACATCTTAGCAAAACAAAAATAAATGCCAAAGCCCAACAAATCTAACTAGTCATCAACCTTTAACTTAGCCTTTTCATCTTTAATCTTCTTGAGTTGCTTTGTTAGTTCAGATATACGGCCAGAAAATTCTGAGAACCACAACCAGAATATGATAAGGGGGATTTCAAAATATAACATCCAAACAGCATATTTTACAAATGCAGTTAAACTTCACCATTGAGCTCCTTAGAAGCAGCTTCAACAACCAATTTCGCATCATCCAGGTCCTGCTTTTTTAATTCAGCTTCACCATGCAACAAGTCAGAATCTACGGATGATATAATGCCTTGCAACTCTTGTTTACGCCTCTTCAGATTAGTTGTAAGGTTAGTCTCAAGCTCTGATTTTCTCGTTTCAGTCTGAATTGAAAGTTTACCATAATGATAAATTGAGTTTTAATGCAAATTGAAATGCTATAAGAACTCAAATATATTTCTTTTACAAACCTCGATACGATCAGTCCTGCAGGCAATAAGCTTCTCTTTCAGCTCCGTTATTTCTGGATTCAATCTTGATAAAAGATCTTTCTCCTCTGGTGTCAAGTGATCAATGAGCTCAGTCTGCATTTCTGCCCGTTTCATGGTCATACTAGCCCTAAGCTGATCAATTTGAGCCCTGACCTCTGCAAGAGACTTTTCCTACACAAGTAGAGAGAGATGAAACATGTTGCAATCTCCTAATAAATGATGTTCCTGAGAAGTACATTTAAATTAAGTAATTTGGATGGCTCACAGTACCTTTTTTTCAAGAGCTTTCAAATTAAGTTGTTTTTGCTTATTAGCATTCTCAATATCCTGCTTTAGTTGTTCCAACTCGGATTTGTCGTGAGCACGCTTAGCATCAATTTTCTGTTGCTCAGTGACAAGTTCTGTAATTTTTTCATCTATGCGTAAGATCAGTAAAGGAAATCAGGAAACTTTGACAGTTTGGAGCAAATACAGGTTGTTGTACGGAGAGTTTCCTTATGAACACTATGACACAGTTCCACATACTTCTGAATCAAATGTAGATGTAACATTACAAGAAAGGTGCGACCATAAAAATAACTCAGTAACCACACCTAATAAACAGGGCCATGTTAGGTAGTCTTAATTAGTGAGACCACAATAAGTAAGTCAATAATAAGAATAATAAGCAAAAGGATTCACTAAAGGGATTTTGGGAGGGAAAAAAAGACAGGACCTAACATATCAAAAGGATATCTTGAAGCATGGATCTAACTTTATCCAGTTCTTTTTCCTTCATTTCAATAGCTTCTTTCCTCTGCCTGATGATGTACATATATTTTAATTTAGACCGCCTATGATCATAAAAACCTCCCGTCATACCGCCTTTCTTGCTTACCTGATCACCTACAAAGGATGAGGGTAACATCTTAAGGCATCAGAGAAGCAGAACAAAGTCCTGAACTCCTGATGCAACCGTAAATACAATAAACCTCTATACCAACCTTCCAAAGTTATGCAATCCAAGCCATTAGTTCTCGCAACTCTAGTGGCCACATCCAAATCCCGGCAAATCACAGTTCTAGCAAATACCTATGAAAAGGAAGGATGCGTCTCACCAAAAGCAATATATAACATTTGAACATCTTACTAAAAGAGACAACACTGCTAACAACTCTAGTTCAGCAATATGGGGAAATACATACAATAATGTATGCATGTATTTCTAGTGCCCTGTGTCATACTTGATACTTCTTTACCATTCAATCAATCCAGGGAATGTGAGCAACAAGAAGGCTCTCAAATATAGCCAAATGAGACGTGCTGTGTGCATAATTGCGCAATATTTTATAATATTGCTGAAAGACACAATATTTGTGCAATCAATTTCCAAAGTAATAGGCAATTTGGTCAGTCAATATCAATCCCATGCCTTCAACCATTCTATAATACCAAGAGTTTATCACTGTCATTCCCATTTCCCCCATTTCCAATCAAACTGCATACCAAACTTGAGCCTTCCCACTCCGAATTGAATGCAACACAAACCCAGACACACAGAAAGACTAACCTGGGCAAAGGCTTCCTTAAATTCAGCAGAAACATCCAATTTATGTAGCAGGGGTACCAAATCAGAACTCTGGGGATAAGTCATGGATGGAGCCTTCACCCTGTTGAGTGGTATAAATGTAACCCGTCCTCCTTTCAAGGCATTTAGGTGTCTAATTATCTGTGTTGATATTTCATCATCTTTAACCACCACATGAAATAAGCTGTTCAGGAAACCAAAGAAGTAAAACAACACAATTACAAGCTTAGAACACAAATAAAACAAGCAAAACAATAAAAATAGAATTCAAAATCTTTAAAATGAATTTTACAGAAACCTGTTTCCAGCAGTAACTTCAACAGCAGTGAAAAACTTCTCATCACACTTAAGCAACTCAATAATTGTACCACAAACTCCACTGATTTTATATTCTCTGCAGATCCGACGAATAGAATTCAGCCCTCTCCTCACATCCTGAGAATATCATACAGTAAAAGAGTGAAAAAAATGAAAAGAATAAGCGAAATGAGGTGAACAGCTACAGCCTACAGCTATGTAGCTGCCCCATTAAATCAAATTTCTGATAAAGGAAACCTCTGCCAATCAATCAAGAGAAGGAAAAAAAAGGCACCATTAATGCAATAATAAAACAATAAATTTCATATTTACATAAAAAGGCTGATGGAAGGAAGATTAGAGAATAGGAGATGGGCAACACTCAGACCAAGCCTTCATTAGTATTAAAACGAAGAAAATTACTCCGATCACCCCAAATCTGTGAAGCATAAAATGCACAATCTGACTAATGACTTCCCCTCATGGCTCGAGAATGAATGTGTGTATCATTTCAGTTTGTTATGAATGTCATGTTCTGCTCTTATTAAGGATATCTCCAGTGGGTTGATCTAACATTTAATAGGTATTGATGCCCATGGCCCCACAGGTGCCTTTTGCAAAGAACATGCACATTTTACTTGGATAAGCCAAGGGCAAATAATCCATTTTTATCAACACACTATTGAATGCAACTAATTATGCCATTGCGCACAACCAATTATGAGAAGTACAATACTGAAGATGAGAAGATGCACAAGACTAGACCAACTTTCCTCTCCCAACATCTTCTCTTTTAAGGTGAAGTCACCAACCCTGCAACCCATGCATGTCAGAAGAAATTCTCATATCTCTAGGGTTGATGCATCCCTGAGAAACGCACATTATCCATAGAACCTCTAACATACAACATTAGTCCCACCGTAAGACCAGAGTATCAAACCCCTCACTGAGTAGTCATCATAATAATGTTTGATTAGAAGTTTTTCTAAGTATTTTAGGTTAAATATTTGGCTTGCACTAAAAAACGCTGCCTAAACCCTCTCTAGCTCTTCTGAATTTTCCCATTGACGTACTATTCGAAAGGAAAAAGGAAGTAATGAATTTTTTAGTAACTATAGGAACAAGGTAGAACCACTAAGCTAAAATCTAGACTAATGGGAATTTTAAGGAGAAAATCAGAACAGAATTCCATGAAGAGAAGCCTCAGCTACTGCCAAACAGAAAGATACACGAAAAGAATCATTTACTGCAACACAAACTCTAAATACAATCTGTTCAGCGGCTCAACAGCACTTTGACAGTTCAGAAAATCAAAAGCTAAAGAAGTCAAGCAAACTATTACTCACACCAGGTGTTGCATGTTCAAGGTTCTTCTCCGCTTTCTCAAATTCTTCTTTCAATTTGTCAATTTCCCCAGAAAGCGTGCTTTCTATCCCCCACAATGATCTATTACATGATAAAATTCTTTTTGATTAATATTCTTTCAGAACACTCTCATGAAACATGACCAAAACATAAAGTGAAATATCATACTTCCGCTCATCTTGTAGCCGGTCTCTTTGTGCTCTTTGATTGTTGAATCCTTCACGTGATTGGGAAATGAGGGATTCTAAGTTTGCAATTTCAGCTCTGCGTCTCTCAATGGAAACATCTTGTTCCTTCAGATCAGAATCAAGCCGATGAATTTCATCCTGGATTTTTCGCTCCTGAGACATAGTAAAGTAGATGATGGGAGACTTAAATTTTTTGCAGTCAGCTCATATGGAAGTCAAAACTGGAATACTATTAAGGTTAAAAATTAGCTAATGCCTTAGAAACAGCATAAGGTGCAATGTCAATCAAAATTGGAAGCAAAGAGCCAGCAAGTAGCAGGACCAGCAAAAGGAAATAAGACCACACACAGAGTTTCCTCAATCCTTTGGAGGCCCATCATAATTCTTAAATTAATAGAGTACAAAACAGTGCCGAGGTAAAAGTAAGGTAGCAACAACAAAGGCAACTTAGCCGTCAGAAAAAAATAATTGAATCCAAATTGCATTTCCCAATGCATAGAACCACACAAAAAGAGAAAGTGGAGGAAAGTAACATCTCAAACTCCTCCACCTCTGACCCACCAATTGCTTAAAAAGAAAGGCACACCAACCAGAGAATCACCCTTAAATACACCTCATCCCTCAACATTGAACTCACGTTCAGGAAAACATATGCCAAAAATGTCATTTCATCAATGTTATGCAAAACAACTAGGTACCGAAAGGAGAGAAACTGACACTTCTCAAAAGCACATTCTTAAGTTTGCTGATTTATTACATGTTCCTATTCCATATGTTTGAGAGCATTGCAAAGAGTTAGAAAACATCCAAAGAAGATCCCCCTCGGAAGCTCCAACAGGAAAATAAATTATCTTCTGGTGCAATGGCAACACATTAAGCTTCCAAAAGATATTGGGCTTTAAAAATTAAATCAATTTCTATATTTAATAAAGCAATTCTAGGCAAATGGCTATTGGAGATGCAAAGGAGATAAACCATGAAGAGTCGGAGATACTAAAGCAAAAATAATAAGAAAAAGGTGGCCATCGGAAGGAAAAAATCTGAAAAATAAGAACCTAAGGAGCAGGGGTTTGAAAGAAAATTCAGTAATGAGGGGCAATCATGCATTTGTTTTGTTGTAGGCAATAGAAAGATGTCTTTCAAGGCACTTTAGATGAAATATAAATGTTGTGGGGGAAGAAAGCTTCCACATGTAAAGGTGAAAAGGAGAATGTGATTATATGCCACTTCAGGTAGGTAAGCCATACATTGAGAGTTGGAAGAGGTCGACAATTTTTTCCGACTCCATCTAAAAAAATATGCAAAGATTCACCTTGGTGATCCCATAGCAAGCTTGGCAGGAAGCAGAAGAGGCAATTCCACAGTAAAGACCTACTATAATACTCTTTCTGAAAAGCTTGAAAGAGTAGGAAGAATGGACATTCAATTGATATTTGTGAACGTGAGGTATCTGCTAAGGTTGCATTTTGAAATGTGCCTAAGCTGCTCACCATAACAGAGATGTACAAAGCTAAAAAAGGTTAAGATGGTTCCCTTGGGTGATGATTTCAAAATCCATCAACCTTAGAAGAGTTTACCATTCTTAGCTGGGCCATTGCAAGGGGTACCATACTAACTGAAGAAAAGCTGAAAAGAAAAGAAAACATTCTAATGTAATGGCTCACCCGAGCATGGGTGCAAATATCTGCACTTTTTTATCACTTCAATTGCCAGTGTCATCAATACTAAGAACAGCTGTTAGAGAAACTTTTGATGGTCCTTCTCATTGTACTCACCAACCAACAAAGCTTCATGAATAATGAGCAAATTAATGAGAAACTTACCTGCATCAAATTTGAA
The DNA here is from genome assembly GCA_963580455.1 of Euonymus europaeus. NCBI lineage: Eukaryota > Viridiplantae > Streptophyta > Magnoliopsida > Celastrales > Celastraceae > Euonymus > Euonymus europaeus. The sequence continues at coordinate 21,555,357 of OY756967.1, forward strand.
GAAAGAACACGTTCAAGATCATCAATCTCCTTTTGAAGCCATTTGTCACGAGCAGCTTTGTTGGAAAATTGGGTGGCACGACCTTGTTTCTGATAAAGAATGCTAAGCTGCTTTTCACGCTCCATTATTCTACACATCAGCGAAACCATTCATGAGTGAATTTTCTATTTTCCTTTCTTGTTTATTTGGAAGGTAAGGAGTGAATACTAAACTAAAAAAAAAAAAAAATCCCCAGTAAAAAAGCAGATAAATTCCAAAAAAAAAAATCTAGATAAACTGCATTATCAGAGTGCATTTTAGAAAGAAGAAAATGTCCGCAGAAGGGGGAAAATATAAATGTTACAAAAGGCCAGCACCCAGTATTGGCTTCATCAAAGAGAAGTCCAGGGGTGGAGTCATCAGAAAACAGTCATCTCAAACTTTGCGCATTTTCTTAGAAGTGACAGCTCTCAAGAATCAAACCCCAACTCTGGAGATTCACAGATCAATACCTTTCACTTTCAAGATACAATTGGCAGAAACTATATGAAAACATGTATGCAAATATATCCCTAGACATACCCTTTTGTAATCTCCTTTTCCTTTTCAACTTGGCTCTCATAAAAAGGATTGATTTTCTGAAGCTCTTCCTGCGAATATTGAATTTCTTTCTGCAGAATATCAAGCTGTTTCATTGCATCCTCCTGAAAGCAATAAATACTGAATTAACAAACACGGCATTTTATACCTAAAACCAAACACAGAGAGTAATATTAGACGCGGCATAATAATACTTTGGCCTGCATATTTCCAGCAATCTTCTCTTGCAGGTCTTTCACATCAAGCTCAAGCTTCGTTTGCTTCTTTATTGCTTCAGCATGTCGCTTCTCTGCTGTTTCTTTCTCCTTATTCAATCCTTGAACTTCCTTTGTTAAATCTTTTAACTTCTTGTCCAAGTCCTTGGACTTCTCATGGGAATCAAATTTACGGTTATACATTTCAGCAGATGTTTCAGTGATTTTGTTTCGAGCCTCTTCCACCTAATCCAGGAGAAAAATATATATCTTCAGACCAAAAAACACACACACACTGTAATCCAACAGAGATACATATATAGATAAATGTGTAACTATATCTTCAATCCATAGCAAAAAAATTTACTCAAACATCAAGAATTCAACCCAGTTTATTTTAAAACTAACAAAAAGTTGGGACCTCATTCATGAGGCTTATGTAAAAATCCAGGCTGGGACATGTGTGCAACTTCACCCCAGCATTGTAGAGAGGCAGAGGCTGTTAGAACTCAACCCAAATATCACAACAGAGAAACCTTACCAGTGCTCTAGGGCTTTTCCCATATGGAACAACTGAAAGATGACACATCAGAGCACCCGGCACACCCCAGCATTGTAGAGAGGCAGAGGCTGTTAGAACTCAACCCAAATATCACAACAGAGAAACCTTACCAGTGCTTTAGGGCTTCTCCCATATGGAACAACTGAAAGATGACACATCAGATCACCCGGCATACCCCCTTGTCCATATTTTAAAGGACTTGCTCTATTGTTCTAAATGTGCCCTACTTATGATTAAGAAACACAACCAACAGATATCATCATCAGAATATCATATTTTGCTCCAAGGATAAGGTCTAATTGCTGATTACGTATTGAGTGAAATTTCAGGAACATGAAACTGCTTTTTTGCACTTAGTGGTTGTTTCCAATAGTCTTAAACGTTTCTCCACACAGCTATGTTGTTTCCCATGATGACATTCAAGAAATACTTGCCACACAGGAGGCAATATATAATATTCTTACAATTGCTGCCATTCCAATACAACTTCAGAATGGGAAAATACAAAATAAAATATGTAAAAAAAATAAAATTAAGGGCCTTGAAATTAGGCAGCTTTAAGTCTTTTACTTCCTCTCCTGAATATCTTCCTATATTTGTTTTACTTTAATGTATACTTGTTCAATTACCTTGAGCCAGAATAAAAACTTCTCTCAAGGCACCTACATCCAAGTTTTAAAACTTGAACAAACCATGGCATAATACGATTTCTCTAGGGTTGAGAAATGAAAAATCACAGTGTCTGCTGCACAATGACATAACACTCTTCAAGATAAACAAGTAACCTTTCTTTAAATGATGGATATGCAACAACATAAACAAAGAGACCTTGAAGTGTCCGGGCCTACAACAAAATAAGCAAACCTTTGCCAATTCCTGCCGGGCATCATGAAGTTCCTTGTCATAAATTGTATATTCTAGAGATTTCCGCTGTTTGTCAAGCTGCTGATATTTTCTCAGCTCTTCTTTCTCCTCATCCAGTTCCTTTAACCTTTCATCTAAGTACTGAACAACTTGAATGATCTGCTTCCTTTTATTGCCTGAGGAAATTACATGTCAAAAAGTACAAAAAAAAACACAAACAATCAGTTCAACGGTGATTTACCTGTCTCTTGCATGATTTTTAAACTTTCACGGCGTCTCTCCTCATAAACTCGAGTTCCACCGATTTCCTTCAGTAAATCCAGACGTTCAGAATCTTTCATCAACGTCAATGATGCTATCTAAAAGCAGTATAAGAAACGAAAAGAAAAGATATATTTTAAATTGATATGAAAATTGCAATTAACATAAATGAACAAAAGAAGGGAGTAAGAGGATTAGCATATGATTTATACTTTTCCTTGCTGCACCACATAATAAGGATTGGAGCGAGAGAACCCAGCACTTTCCAGCAAATTCATAACTTCATTTTTCCTGCAATTTCCTTATATCATATACCTAACAATGGCTACAGGAATGACTTCAAAAGCTGAGAATGAAATGAGGAATATCGACTAACATCTCGAGAAAGACGAGAGACTCACGTGATGTGTTTTCCATCCAAAAAATACTCATCCTTTTTCAAACCTATGGTGCGACGTAGACGCACCTCCTCTTTATCAACCTGATCAGAAGGCAGAAGCAAATCAGAAGCAGGCTTAGGATGAAAACAAGAAGCAACCTCGCCACAAAACATGCATGATATAGCATTGAAGTGTTAAATTTACAACGGACGGAAAAGGCACGTAGCATTGAGAGGTTTGCTTACTTTAGAACTTCACAATATAACATGATCAAAGACAATTGACTACATGTTTTGTACACACTTTATAACAGTACCTCCAAGCACCCAACAAGTGTTCCAGGTCCCTTTCCCTCAAGTTGAAATAGGAACTCAAAACCAAAACTTATAAATATGTTGGGTACTATGAAACGGAAATAGGCTTAGATATGTGGCCAAAGGCACAAAAGTGGCGACTACCAAGAAGCTAAAGTTGAATAAATGCTCCTCTCATCATCTGTAAGGCTAACTATCAATGCCAATCCAAAGCCTTAATTGTCATTCTAAATCAACATCGAAGCCTTTTTCCAAAAACTTTTGGGATCAGTTACATTAGTCTACAAGAAAATCAATGAGAATCGATTACATGAATCCTTTTCCGCCATTCATTTCTATCTAGGATCATGCAAACAACAACTCCTATTGAATCCATATCCTTTCGTACTACTTCAAGCCATGCCTTTTTAGGCCTTCATCTTCTCTTCCTATTTTTCTTCTATACAAATTCATAGAGATGAACTTTTCAACAACCAACGGATTTCAGAATACAGTAGCTAAGTGGGGCAATTCAGAGAGATAGATAGATAGAGAAGGTGAGAGAAAGTAAGAGTGAAGTCTACTGCGAACTAAAATAAAATAAAATAAAAAACTAAATATTAAATCTGCCACTTAAATCTTCACTGCCACCCATCATCCACAGAGAAGAGTGTACGTATTACCGGGATGCGATTATCAGAGTTATCAAACACAATTTCCACAAAAGCAGATAATACTTGATGCCCTGCACCTTCCTGTTGAAGCAAATAAAACGAAAAGAAACTCAAACTAAAGAAGTCATGTAATAAAAACACTAAGAGAGAGACTATGGAAAACAAAAGATAAACGTACATGAAGTAGTGCATGCCTTTCTTCACTCCGCAGATTTTGAAAGAGGTCACTGAGCACAAAACGAATGGCTACAAGCATAGCATGTGTTAAAACCCAAAAAGCAGCATCCAGACATTCAGAGTTACGTTGGAATCGAGAAGAGGGTGAAAGAAAAGAAATATAATCAAGCAACTTAGCTTACCATGGAAAAAGTTTGTTTTGCCAGATCCATTAGCACCAACTGCCAAAGCCAGAATTTTTAGGGGAACTATTATTAGAGAGCCCATAAAACACCGTTTAAAAATATCTATGAAAAACATTCGAAGAAATAGAATTTTATAAGGAAAATAATAATCATATGTTAGTCAATAGTTTGCATAGCATGCCAAGTTATCAAAAAAAAACTTAAATGCAAGGGAAAAAACTGCTGAACTATGTTTAAGATATCGCATGGTGGGATTGCATTTGGAATCAAGCATCACAGGTTAGCCATACGCAGGATTGTCAAGTGCGCAAAGGCATCTCCAAGCTTCAAAGACGCAAAGCACAAAACTCATAAATTATGTAATAAATTCAATAATGTTATGAATCTCTTTTCTGACATGTTCACTGTCCATAGCTGGGTCTATGAAGAATATTATTAGTTTCTACTTTCATATGGATCCCAACCAGCCACACATGCACAATCACAAGCATTGTTTACAACAAAATCCTAGTAAAATTTTCTAAAACAAAATAGCAATGTTTTACAGATAGCAAAAATATAGTTTACCAATTCACAGCTCACAGCTCTGTATAAATAAAAAAGAATCATAAGGAAGAACATGATTACCGACACAATTGATTTTTGGACTGAAGGGCTCAGTGGAAACCTGTTCTCGGTAGCTTTTAAACCCTTCAATTATAACCTAAATTGAAACCCCGTAAGTCAAAACAAGAGAGATGACAGAAGAAAAGGGAACAAACAGCAAGTTCAAAGTTAGAGAACAACTCCGTCTAAAACTGATAATCACCTGTTTTATGTACATCCTTACGATTCCAGATTTAATAGCATCTGTTTCGATAAAAAAAAAAACGGAAATTAGGAACAATAACTTAAAATTATCCAATTTTATCCACTCCTTAAATACACTCGAGTGGACAGAATATCAACCCTGCCCAAAAATGGAAGAAGAAATCAACAACTAGGAACACGAACACGCTGGCAAGCGAAACTATCAGTAGTGAATTGATCTAAAAGTCCCAAACCCTAAGAAGCATATTCACGCTCTTAGTGCAGTTCGTGTATCAGAACTATCGTGAACACTAAACGCACAGAAACAAGGGAAACCCACCCAAATTTTGAGTCTACGGTTTCCAGGAGTGTGTGTCTGCAGTTACAGCAGAACTCGGAGCTTTTACCACAGAAGCGAAGAGAAATTCGAGAGATGACTTACAATTTAAGCCGTTACCATAGTATTCTCTTGCTCCGAGCGGCTATGAATTCAAATAATTTGAGTAGCAACTAGCAAATAACCAAAACTCATTAGGTAAGTGGCCGAAGGACATTTATAATAAAACACTACTATTTCAAAAACATCAGCACAAGCAGATACTTCGAATTTCGAGCAATTAACAGTGAATTGATCTAAAAGTCCCAAACCCTAAAACCAGATCCATGCTCTCTAATCAACGTTCGAGTACCGGGAAAGCGTTGGAAATTCCATCTCATAGAACAACAGAAAAACTAGCTAAATGTTGAGTCTAGGGTTTCCGTGAAGTGCAATGTCTGCAAATTACAGTACAACCTGGAGCATCGACCACGGAAGCGAAACGAAGAGAAATTCGAGCCAATACTTACCAATTTAAGCCGTCACGGTAGCTTTTATTGCTGGAGAGGCGACGAATTCAAATAGTTATAAAGAAACTTGTAAAGAGAGCTTGGTTGTACCGTTTTAGTGAACGGGGGAGTACAAATGAGCGGCAAGGAGCACTCAGCACACCTGCCGGGCTTCATACGGACTCATAGGGCCGCTAGGAAATAAAATGGGCCGAAAAGTGTGGATTGGCGACAGTGGTTCATTGCTGACCAGTGGGCTTTAGAGGCTTTCCAGTTTCCACTGACCACAGGTATTCAGGCCCACAACAATACTTGCGAGTTTTTTTTTTCTTCTCTCTCCTAAGAAGAAACCCCTATATTTCATTAGCATATAAATCTCTATAAGTAGATAAGTATAACTCCACTAAAGTAGATAACAAACCTCTCCTTGTGAAAGGAAAACAACTCTCTCATAATAGGGAGAGACAAACCCCACACAAAGGAAAACCAAACAAATAGACAATATGATATTAAAAGATCTCATGTAGGAGAGACAGAAAATCATATAACACTACATATCACAAAATCTTTGTGCAAAAGCAACATCTCATAACCATAATAGGGTCAAAAAAAAGGCTAAATTTAGAGAGCACTGCTAAACAAATAGTAGTTTTTGTCAAGGAGTGAGCCAAAAGCCAGAATAAACCCATAAAGCTCATCCAAAAACCAAATCTAAGGAACAAATCCTCAAAAGGTAACCGAACAAAAGATCCCATCCAAAGATGTGTATGAAATTGCATAATACTTGAGAAATCAGCCTCCACCAATTATTGAAAAGTAACTAGAAAGAAGGAGAAGAACAAAGAAGGGGAGGGGAGGAGAAGGGAAGACAGATATGTTCCTTAGCGACCTCCTCCCCTCAAGAAAGTTGTGAAAAGGACAAACTTGTGTTTAGAGAAAAGGGGGAGCAGATATTGAGAGAGAGAGTAAAGTTAGTGCTCAATACTCAAGAGTTTGTACTACTCTTCGTCTACTGTCTCCTACACGAGGTTCGTTAATTGCAGGATTTTTTGATATTTTATAAACAAATTTAATGGGGATAAAATAAAAAATAATAAACTTACTCGATTTATAGCATGTGATCCTCCTATCTTGTATTTTAAGCTTTTGAGAATAGTTCTTCACTGAAATAATACACTTTCTTTTTGAAATTTGTAAATAATATAACGGTTATTCAACCATTCAATAATGATTTAATATAATGGTATGTTTAACTCCTTTAAAGATTGCAAAAGCTGTGAGAGCTTTGCCTTTGGAATTCTCCCAAGTTCGGGTGGGAGAACAAACCTTTGGAGGGGACTAACTTCCCTCAACATGGGTAGCAGCTCCCCATCTATGTCAACGCCCAACTGAAGGTTTAATTAAGGTTAATACAGATGCTGCTTTCATGGAAGGTTTCTTGGCATAGGGGTTGTCCTAGGGGATAGCAGTGAGGACGTGGTAGGAACACTATGTTGCATGTTCCAAGATGCTCGGACATATGCCAAGGAGAAGACCGTGCTCTGCTAGCTGGGATCCAATTTGCTTTTGACTGCGATTTCCGTTACATTACAATTGAATCGGATTCCAAAACTGAGGCGGATCATGTTGCTTTTCTATCACTGAATTTTCTATCCTATGGAGTTATCATTGATTCCATCTAGTCTTCGCTTCAGAGGTTCCCAATTTATGATGTGCACCATGTAGATAGAAGTGCAAATTCTGTTACTCATAATTTGGCGCAATTAGGCCTATTTCTTATTGAGGACTATCCTCAATTGGTGTCCCACTTTGTAAACCAAGATGTGACTCTTTCGATCTAATACATTAGTTTTGTTTGCTATAAAAAAAACATTAAGTAATGTACACACACACACAAAAACTGTTTAATAAAAAATTCTATACTGCTTGAAATGGTTAGCAACTCTGTCTTTAAATAATATCCCATATATGAAGATTACAGTAAACTCCTTCGTACTGGTCTCTTCTAAAAATTCAATGGTCCACGCAACCAAAATTTAAAGATTCAACTTTTACAACATGAGAAACAAATCTTGTATCACAACAGCCTTCACATAATCACGAAACCTACCACCAATCACGATTTCTCCTGACTCCATCATCAATGAAGTCACCAAACCTAGATGCCGAATATCTACGAGGAAAAGCTTTAACTGATCTATTCAATACTGGGGTTCCGTAGAGAACCTTGTCCATTTTTTTATATGATTGTGAACTATAATTATATCCACCAGAAGCCATAGAAGAATTCTTATGACCCTTACTAGATGGTGGAGTACCTGGAGATCCCCAAAGATTCTTTCTGGACTTTCCTCGTGAGGAGTCCCCAGGATGTTCTGTCATCCAGCCACCTCTCCGTTTTAGTTTATGTGGTGTTGCAAAGCTTCTTTCTTCATCGTGGGATCTCCATTTTTTATGAGACTTGTCAAGAATTTTGGATGCAGAGTTTTTCCCTTGGCGATCCCTGTATTCTTTACGGAATCTTTGATCACGGGCTGCTGAATCATGATTCCTCTTATTAACCTGCAGCTTCGCAAGTGCTTAACGTTAACACAAGAAACAAATCTTAAGAGGGGGTGGGTTGGGGCTTCAGACAAGGGGAAACTAGTACAAAAAACCATCTACAATCAAATGAATATGCAGCAGTAATAATGGTTCCTTGAACAAAACACACACTTGAGCGCTCACCCTAGCAGAAGCAGTGCATTCACGAGCAAAGTGTCCTTCTTTACCACACCTGTAGCACGAACTAGGCGAGTATTCCCCAGCTGCTCCTTGACGCAACCTTGCACATGCCTGCATGGTGAATTTCTCTTTAAAAAAAAAAGTGGTACTCATACAAGAGTGCGTCAAATATGCAACCAACGTATCCATTGCCAAAGTCCATGGATATTACAACACCAAGCATGGAGAGATATATCAGCATACATGAGCCACTGGAAAAGAGAATGTGCGATGTCAACATAAAACAAAATCAAGAAAAAATGGAAGGACATAAAGGCAGACAAATGACATTTCAGCATTCCCTCATGAGTAGACGAACAACATCCATTTCTCAAAATTTCTGAACTAAGATTTATTTGCAGAATATAAAATTATAATGCAAAAAATTATTTAAAGAAGATGTGCCATAAGTTATATGAAGTAAAAACTAAAACAGCCTAAAATAGGAGAACAACAACTAAATTATAAGTTCAAAAAAGTGACTTTCTTGTCAGCCGGGAAAAGCTGGTGCAGATATGATATGTTATGTCAATGTAAAATAACACAATGGAAATTCCTATACCATGAAAAAGACTGTATTACACCACACCTGGCATCACTGCAATTTAAGGATTCATAGATAACGCATATTAGTGTATAACACACACCGATCATTATGTAAATAAGAATAAAAGATATTTATTAATAACTGTAACAATAATTAATTATGCACAACATTCATACGACACAACATATCTTCTTCTCCCGAAACAAATACGTTTCATAAATATCTTTTATGCAACATATAAAAAAAATGCATCAAAGCATTTTACAAACTCAAGCATCGATAAAAATGCATAGCATCTATCTTGATGTATCCAAGCATAGATGCAGACTCACAACGAAGCCACAGACAAAACATATAAAAAACATTGAATGGGAGTTACCAAACCGGTGTGGCCCAACTGACCACATTTATAACATGATTGTTCTCTTCGGCCACTATCTACATAGTTAATGCAACATAAATGGCCAAAATTCTTGCAGACATAACACTGTATTCCCTGATCAAGGAAAATATAGAACATAAAGTTACCACATAATAATTTGCTAAATAACACAGCATGAAAAATAAAATGAAAACAAGAAATAAGAAGAAAAGGATCAAATTGTAAGAATCCTGGACAAACCTTGAGATCATCATTGGAATATTCACCCCCACAAAAAAACATATCATGCCCAGAAGTTCCACACTTCAAACATATTTTAGAATTCTGTGCACCAAATTTGTGTTTCTCAGGACAATCTTTAGCATGATGGCCACTTAGTTTGCAAATAAAGCAATCTTGAGCCTACAGGGTAATTAAATAATGGATTATATACCAAGATGACTGCCAAACTCAGTGCTATTGTGCACGATGGATACAAGGATAATAACAAACCAACCAACTAATTTAATGAACGAAAGGCATGATTTCATGCAACACTACAACCCTAACACAGGCTAAATGGCAATTTTGTTACTTAGTTTAAGTGCAATACTTAAAATGAATATCTGCAGAGTGTTGATAACTGTTGTTAAGAGTACGTCCATTAATAAACATGTATCAACTCACTATGCTTCCGTGCTGCATAAACCTTTAACTACTCTCAAAAGAGCATGTACAAACACGGATAAGATAACCAAGCATAGGTCAGATGTTCACAAAATATAGGATATTTGGAAATGCATGGATTTATCAAGCTAAAAAAATCTAAAAATTGATGATAATGTATTCATCAAAGGATTCAAGATATTTGTTTTATTTACATCTTACTCGCTATGCCCACTAATATGATGCCCAGAGGTAATAGGAAACGAAAGACTAAAGACTAAAGATAATTCAACCACACCAATCTTTACAAATGCTTAATTGAGCACAAAAAAAGACAGTAAGGCATGCAGCTGTTAAACAATATTTGAAGTTCAAACCTTCGAGCATTGCTTAGCACCATGGTCAAGACTCCCACAGACAAAACATGGCTTCTTCCGCTTAGCGGACATGCAGTTCACCGTCATATGACCTTCTTCACCACAATTATAGCACACCCTTCACCTCCCGTCTGGGGCATCAAAATATCTTGGCCCTCGCTGGTATGATGAATATCAGAGATACTACACTGAGCCTTCACATTGAATTACATTTTCAAAATCGTAGAACACAACAAACATAACTCACAAGCAGTTTTCGCATCACAGTATTGTCAGAAATCTGGACTGCATCTGGATCCAATGGCTCAAGCATCTCGTTGACTTCAACCATTCCTGACTTTTGCACTTCTTCAACCATTACAGTGTTCACCTCTCCATTCATGGCGCTTACCTAATGCAGTAAATGATCAAATCTTACCACGTCTGGAATTCCATGCTCATGTTAAGGCAAGAACCTTAGCGAAGAAATCATGGGGAAAAAGAACATGCAGTAACAATGTAACGTGACATTATATCACAAGCCACCACAACTACATAAATCCATGTGAAGTTGTGAACTCAACTAGCAACCCAAATAATAGGCTAACTGTTTTAGTACATTTGAGCTATAGCCAGAACAAACAAATTAGCTACCAAAGTTCGGTTGCCATATGATATCCTTTGGTTAAACTGGATATTTTATATTAATAAGGAAAACTATAACACTAACCTCTAAATCTCTTTCCTGTGATATCCTTTGGTTAAACTGGATATTTTATATTAATAAGGAAAACTATAACAATAAACCTCTAAATCTCTTTTGTCCATCTTTTCAGCAACCAAATAAGCACTAAGGTTCAAATCACCATTATTTCTCTCTCTCCCAATAGATGAAATTATAAACTCTCGTTTTTAAAGTAATAAGCAGGAAAAAGGAAGTGATAACATGATTCTGCGTCGGCTGGATTCAAAATGGGCAAATAGCAACTACTTTCCATCGAAACTGACAGAAAATACAAAATAATTGAAATTCATAAAACAGAAACTCACGGATTGCTTCCCAGATTCTATCTTCCCAAATTCCTTGGTCTTCTTTCTCTTCTTACGCTTCATATCAACTACAACCTCACTGCCACTACCAGTACCACTGTTATCCGTAATAACAGCCTCGGCAACCAAAAAATAGGATGGAGACAGATCCGCCCCAATATTATCACCGTCTACATCAGCATCTTCGTTCGACCTTGTCTCACACATCAGGATAGCCTTCTTCACAATCTTCAGGCTCATATCCTCGTTGGCCTCCGCGTCGCCTTCCCACTCACTTATCCTCGCCGCTTTTAGTCCCTTTTCTTCATTCTTCACTTCTTCTCCTCGATCGTCTTCGGCTTTTCGCTTCTCCCTCTTCGCCATCACTTAAATTTCCAAAAATCCTTAAAATCAGAAACGTATACGGAATTAGGCGAGATTGAGCTAGATAGGAAGCTAGGGTTCGTCTATGCCTCGCGAATCGATTTCAAATTTTCTATCTCGAGTGGGCTCGCCGACACGTATTATGACCTCTGGGCCTCCACCCCGTTAATACTGTATAGTGTGTATGAGAAATCACTGCCCGGGGAACTGCTGTCAAAAACTGATATTTAGAAATATGAGTCCACGACTCGACTTTTTTCGTTCCTTGATACATTTCTGCGATTAATGTCTTCACGTATAAGAGCACATGTAATGGTATGTGTTTAATGGAGACATTAAATATTATTGGAATGTGTGTTTTTATTGATGTGGTTGTATTAGGAGATGTATTTTGTTGATTTGATTGTATTGAAAGATGTATTTTGGTGGGATCAATCTTGATTTTTGTGTAGTTTTGTTGTGGAAAAGATGTAGGAAAGAAAAATAGTTGGTTTGAATAATGGAGAAAGGAATAATTGTATTAGGAGATGTGTTTTACTGATGTAGCTGTATTGGAATATGTGTTTTGTTGATGTGACTGTATTGGGAGATGTGTGTGGTTTGAATTTTTGTGTGATAAAAGTGGGGTCCACAAATAATTTTAATGGGGATTAACCATTGCATGTGCTCAATTTTGACCTAAGAAAGATAACACCCATGACAATGGAATGACGAACTATTTCCGATTTTTTATTTGTTTTTCAGGAGACCATTTGTGGATAGTTGAGGTTTGCTGTGACGATGATATAATGAATTTATAGTTATTAAAAAATTTGATTCGATTTTATAATTTGAAAATCATGAATGTATTTTGATAAATATTACGAGTCCAACGATAAATTTATTTTCATCAAATAAAAATTAAATAGAACATAAACAAGACATTTAATATTTTGAATTTGTATTTGATAATTTCTAAATAACCATATGATCAATCTAATATTTGCATGGCTTTTGTACATCAATTAACATTAGTTTTTGCCTCATTTGATGCTTTTGAGCATCAATACTACATAATCTTGTGATTAATGTTACTTTCAGATCAAAGGCAAAAATGGAAAAATATGAGGTTAAAAAGACAGAAGTATTGGCGATGGATCAACTTTTGTGGAGATGGATCAACCACAAAACAAGGCACAAGAATCTAGAGAAGTTTGGTGATCGATCGCCCCATTTTGTGGATCGATCCCCCTTGAAGTTATGAATGGCAGAGAATTCTGTGGATCGATCACCCATTTTGGGGGATCGATCCCCCACGCGCAGATCGCGAATCTCATGTTTTCCAGCTGGGAAAACTTTGCTAAAATTAGAAAATACTAAGCCAAAACGGCATAGCTTAGTATAAAAACGTCATTAGGGTTTGTGGAGGTATAAAAGACCATCATATATCATTTTGGAGGGGGTTGATGACCTAGCCACCATTCTCTCACATCTTGGAAGAGTTGAAGAAGAAGAAGAGGAGAGAGGAAGTGGAGCTCCAGATTTTCTGGGTTTAATCTTTCTTCTTTACTTCTTGTTATGAATATTATGATTGTTATTTGTGTTGTTCTTGTTATTATGAGGAACTTATCCTCTCATTAGGGTCCTAATATAACCTAGCTTTGAAGGTTCCATGAACTTGACTTGATATTCTCTTGATTTCTGCATATTATTGAGTATTTATGGTTATGCTTAATGCTCTTGAGTGCTTGATCACCATTCAAGTGATTTGATGCTTGGGTTGAGACCGGAAGGAGATATCCAGGATTTGCATCTTGCCATAGATACCATAGGGTTCATGCACCATAGGAATATAGGGACATGCCTTGTGCAATCGCTATGTGGTTTTCCACGAATCTTAATGAGTTTTTGTCACTTAAATCCGAATGTTAGGAATAACAGGGGTTAGTGATAGGAACACTTTCAGTGTAACCAGGAATGGAGCATTGAATAGGTAAGGGAGACCGATTGTCAATAATTGTTGGTAATTACGGATTATTAAGTCAAGGGAGTGGAATTGGATAGGTGATGGTGAAATTAGGAACCCTAGTATTTACTCATTCGATTAATATAATCTGTCACTATTGTTCGTTTACATCTTAAAGTGCTTCTTTAGAGTATAATTTCTTGTTACATTATTTATGTTAGTGTTAATCAAACCAAAATCACTTATTCGATTCTCCAAATAGCGCTAGTGTTAATCATAACGAATACTCATCAATTGTTAACTCAATCCTCGTGGGAACGATAATCTATTCATCACTTTATTACTTGTGCGATTTGTGCGCTTGCAAATAAGTCTCATCACCATACCAATAAAAAAATGACACGTGTCATCTATAGACATCAACTCGATAGGGAAGGAGTCACCTTGGTCATAATCGAAGCAGTTAATTGATGTTGCTTAAGATACATATCTCGACCAACTTCCAATAAGACATTTCGATCGATCTTCTTAAAGGCAGCTCGATTGGCCTAAAATAAGCTAATTTGATTTTAATTAATTTCCACAACCACAAGGAGTACAACTCTTATTAGAGGAAGAGTCCCAATATGATTAAACATTCGAGAAACTCGCTAAAAAATAAGGGAGAGAGATTCCTACTTAAATTATAAATAGGATCCCTCAACTCACATAAAATGATAGATCTCCAACAACAACAACAGGTAAAATCTTAATCAACTTTATACTTTTAGCTGATTGGGTTGAGAGAGCTATGAAAAATCGTGCCCTTCCAACCGCGAAATCCGACTAGTCTAGTGAGCACATTTCAAGGTTATCTTAATTTATATTTATTAACTGTATAGATTGTCCAACAACCTCTCCAAAAAACAAGTTTGACCAACTAATTTGTCATATAGTTCAAACGCAAGTTTTTGACAACGTCCAAAATTTTTATACATTTGCATATTTTTAATTTTTATGTGATACAAGAATTGAATTCATAATTCCAAATTTCCAATTAAGACGCAATGATTTTTAAAAATAAAATATATTTTTTTAATTGACTGTAAAAGCATTACACCTGGTCTAGTCTTAAAAAAATTCGGCAGGCTCCCCGCTTTCCTATTTTATTTATATTTATATATTTATATATATATCGCTTGCTCTATCGGCCGCCTAGGGGAGGCGCCCTCTTCTTCTGTGACATTTTGTTTACTTTACGAGTTTCAACGAAGAGGTAAATCCCATAAACACCCCTCCGTAATTAGGAAACCACGGGCGACTAGGAAAGGAGAACCCGCTTCCGCTGTGATCTCTTCTACAATTCTCTAACTACATCTTGCTTTTCACACATACAGGCTCTCTGCAATTCCTCGTTCTCGTATCTTCTGTAAGCCCCGGAGGAGTACAATTCCGGTCCACATACACCATGACTGTAATGACTCCTGCTCCCATTGACGTAAGTATCAAATCCCATATCCCGCGAACACACAGTCCCAATATGTATCTATACTTGCAGAGGAATAAGTTCCATCTATGCTATTTTCGGGTGACAAATTCCAGTTCAATTCGCCAGTATTTTGTTTACTCCATGTATGCATGAATTTAATTGTTTGTTTATCTAGGGCTCTAGGCTTAAGTTCTGATATAGATATCACTGGCGACTCTTGATTCACTTCAAACTATGGTCTTGTTTTTCTGATTACTGTATGTTTAGGGTTTTCCAACCATCGCGTGAAATTACGCAGATCCAGGCTTTTCTGATTTTTGACTCTTGCGTTTTTTTTTTAATCGCGTACATCAGCAGCAAGAGGACGAAGAAATGCTTGTGCCCCACTCCGCTTTGGCTAATAATCACCAGCCGATGGAAGGTAATTTGTGCCTTCTTCTTCCGAGAGGTTTTTAAATTAAGTTTCTGCCAAATTTTGTCAATTGTACGCAGTTGCATTGATTTCATGCGCTGTCTCTAGTTTTTTTGGTTGTTTGATTGCAATATGTATGAAAAAACACCAATTTTATGAAGTTTGATTGATGATATCAAAAACATGGAGACAGTGGCCACTCTTTGTTTATGTTTCATTTTAGCTCAGCTCATAAGATCATATTCATATACACCAACACATATTTCTTATGACCTTCAGTGTTCATTATTGTCAAAGAGGGGATTGGTGAGAATTGTTGTACCTGTAGATTTTTTGGCATGTAGCAGTTTAGGGTCTTAATTTGTTCTCTGTTTCCAATGCTCTAGTCGTAGCACAACCGGAAAGTGCAAATAACGTGGACAATCAACCAGCCGAAGACCCTCCATCATCCAGATTTACGTGGAGAATTGAGAATTTCTCTAGGCTGAATACAAAGAAACACTATTCAGAAACTCTTATCGTAGGTGGTTATAAATGGTATTGTCGATCTCTTCTTTCCAGTCAACATGCTACTTTGAGTTTCATAATATAAACTAGTAATTATTTCCTTACTTAATTTATTTGGTTGTGTTATTTGAGCAGGCGTGTGCTTATTTTTCCAAAGGGGAACAATGTGGACTTTTTGTCCATGTATCTTGATGTTGCTGATTCAGCAAGTTTACCATATGGGTGGAATAGATATGCACAGTTTAGCTTGGCAGTTATTAATCAAATTCATAACAAGTATTCTGTGAGAAAAGGTATGCACAATAAATTTAGATTTCTCTGTTATAAGACCATGGGGAATTGTTACTGCGTTTGATGGAAATATTCCTCGTTTCTGCAATTCTTCCTATAAGATTGGGTGTGGCTACGATCATCTGTGCCTTTGGGAAATTGTTAAAAACTTTGGTGGTTATAAAGTGGATCATTGACATATTTGAAGGATCAACCATGAGCCATGACATGTTATATTGACTCATGCCTTTCAGCATGGTGAAGATTCCATGAACTGCACCTTTTTATCTGAGGTCATTTGTCAGATTACACTACATTTTCTCGCCAGTCTCTTTATCTCCTCACATGTTCTCCCATGTCTCCATGTCTTCATTTGCGAAAGTGAAAAGAAAAAATAAAAAAAGAACATAAACTCATACACTATATTGAATTATGGGAAATATATAATTATATATTGCCAGCGTATTTATCTTGTTACACCAAGACATTCATGTGTTTCTGAGTCAAGGATAATTATTCTACCTGGGATGGTTATTATATGTAGGGAGTGCAACCTAGAGATCATAAGTTGAACTACTGAAAACAATCTTTCCACATTATGTGGTGGTAAAAGTCTACTTACATCTTGTATGTCTCGACCCCGCTCTCTGTAGGAGCCTTATGTTAGTGATGTAGAACGGGTTGTTAATGAGTTTATGTTCAAGTTGGATTGTTTCCGCAAGAATAGAAAATAATTAGTGCAGGTCCCAACTTTGACCGGCGATATCTTTTGATCCAAGGATTCGTTTTCTTATTATAATATGTTTCCGAGGATTGTTTTCAGAGATCTAATGGTCATCTCGGGCTTGCCCGCTTGAGGTTCATTGGAACACGTTTTTGTAGCTGTTTAATAGTCTTACGGGCTTAATTAATATTTTAGCATGTTTCTAATTAAGTTTCCTAGTTTATTTAAGATTTCCAATTCTAGTTTTATTAGGGTTTCCTTAGTTTTGTAACTATAAATAAGTCTTCTCAAGAGCATTGTACACACTTCAATTATTACTCAATAAAATCTTTGAGTTTTCTCAATTGTTCCTCGACGGATTCCAAGTTCCTGTTATAGTTGTGAACAATTTGAGTTTATCAAGCTTCCGCGCTTCATCAGCTAGGGTGTTGTTTACTTTTGAACATTCGAGCATGTGTTCTTGTGGTAGAGTTGTAGGGGTGCAATCTAGAGTGAACATGTTCAATTCCTGAAACCTGTTCTCTACATATTATGTGGGATAGGATCTGCGTACATCCTGCTTGTATCCGATCCTGCTCACTGTGGAGCATTGTGCACGAGAGTTGTTTACAACTACAACTAGGTGTTAAAAATTACTTGTGAATAGAGAGAGGTATCTTTCCTCAAGATATCTTCAAATGATAACAAACAAAAGCATGATATTTGTGCACATGCTTCACTTAATTTTAAACTAAAATATGATTTTGGCTTGGAGCTTTGTGGCACAGGTTCCTTGGTATTCTTTTGACAATACTGTTCTGAACACAGCCATGTTCTTTGACTAATTTGGTTGTCAGTGGTACGGTGTGCTAGGTGACTTTTTTGATGGTCGGGTCAAATGGCAATTTTTTGCTGGGTAGACTAGGATTTTTGAGTTGTTTTGATGACGACTGTTCTGCATATCAATGGTCTCTGTTTTGTCCTTGTAACATGTGGGATTATATATTTGTAATGCTGCATTCTATTTGATTTGCAGATACACAACATCAGTTCAATGCTCGAGAAAGTGATTGGGGTTTCACATCCTTCATGCCTCTCGGTGAACTATATGATCCTGGTAGAGGATTTCTTCTGAATGATACCGTGATAATTGAAGCTGAGGTAATTGTTCGTAAAGTTGTGGATTACTGGACATATGACTCAAAGAAAGAGACTGGCTGTGTTGGACTTAAGAATCAAGGGGCAACCTGTTACATGAATTCTCTTCTCCAAACTCTGTTTCATATTCCTTACTTTAGGAAGGTTAGCACTCATGTTTAAGTTATTTGAACTCATTGCGAAGTATCTGGTCTGAGATATTTAATACAAATAAATATTTGAGTTGTACATTTCAGGCTGTCTACCATATGCCTACAACTGAAAATGATATACCATCTGCAAGCATCCCTTTGGCTCTACAGAGTTTATTTTACAAGCTCCAGTACAGCGACAGTAGTGTCGCAACGAAAGAGCTGACCAAATCTTTTGGATGGGACACAAATGATGCTTTCATGCAGCATGATGTTCAAGAACTTAATAGGGTTCTATGTGAAAAACTTGAAGACAAAATGAAGGTAAACAACATTTTTGCTTGTTTTCAGACTTTTTTGTCGTGCGTTCTAGAATAAATGTAAGAGTATCATTTACTTTTCGTCAGGGTACTGTTGTAGAGGGCACGATACAACAGCTGTTTGAGGGTCACCATATGAACTACATAGAGTGCATCAATGTGGATTATAAATCAACGAGGAAGGAGTCCTTTTATGGTAGTTGTCTTAGCTTTATTGTTGAATGGCTGATTAGGGCCTTAAGCAACTCTTTATATGTGTGATGCTAATAGACCTATCATACGCTGCATGGTAGACCTGCAGCTTGATGTCAAAGGTTGTCGTGATGTTTATGCTTCCTTTGACAAGTATGTGGAAGTCGAACGTCTCGAGGGTGATAATAAATATCAAGCGGAGCACTATGGTTTGCAGGTTAGACTTTTTAATCCTGTCGGTTTTGTCTGGATAATTTAATTTTATTTCCAAGAAGTTCATGATGAGAATATTCAAATTTTGGAATGGCTTGTTACTATGTCAGGATGCTAAGAAGGGTGTATTATTTATTGACTTCCCTCCCGTACTTCAACTTCAGCTAAAACGATTTGAATATGATTTTATGCGAGACACTATGGTGAAGGTAAGCAGTCTAAATATCCCTTTTAATTTAGGAATATTGTTTGATTTCATAGCTGTACCTGTACGTAATGGATGAATGACACCATGCTTTTGACTCTGCATCGTATACCAACTTTTTCTAACTTATTTAACTGGCTGTCCCTGTAATATTCATTACCATTGGTGGGGAAAAAAATATACTGAAATCTTTCAGCCCTAAGGTCCACTGTACTATTTTTTTAGCAAGTTAGCAACATTCACGTGCTCTCCTGTGTTTTATATGTCATAGACTATTAGTTTCTGAATTTATTAACCGCTTGCCTTTCGAATGTTGTTACGGGCTATGATTTTGGATGTTGAATATGCCATGTTTGCTTGGTGAAAATGAAACAATTTATTTACAGATTCAGGCATTTTGATGCATTGAAATCTTTGCGTTCTTGAATGATATGATAGTGATACCCAATAGCCTAATTTCTCTTTCCTCTTTTCTGGAAGTCAAAGATCTTTCTTGAGTATCAAGTGAAACTCTCAAGGGAAATGAAAAATGTGTCGAACTCTGAAGGAGGAAGAAAAATGTGAACCATTTAAAAAACCACAAAATACAAGTATAAGATGAATTGAAGATTGTCATGGACATGTTTTTATATTCGTGTGCATGTATGCATACATAGACTCGTTTGTCAGCATTACCCAGTTAGATTCATGGATACAATTTGTTAGAATGTCTGATCTAGTCAAAGAAATGTCCAATTCTTCAACTATGAAGTATTCTCTTTTAACTATGCACCTTTCCTAGATGAAAGGTGTGATCGTTGTCTTCGTTACGGACTTCATAGACTGTCTTTTTTTTTCCCTTATAAATCAAGGCAATTCTATGCTCTCATCATGTAGATTAATGACCGCTATGAGTTTCCTTTGCAACTTGATCTTGATCGAGAGGATGGAAAATACTTGTCACCTGATGCTGATAGGAGTGTTCGCAACCTTTACACACTACATGGGTATGAGCTATCTAAGTGTTAGAATTGTTTGAACTATCTTTCTCGCGTTTTGTATGTTTTTGTTATTATTTTTTGTGTTCCTTTTACAGTGTCTTGGTCCACAGTGGTGGGGTACATGGTGGGCATTACTATGCCTTTATCAGACCAACTCTTTCCGATCAGTGGTATACATTCTCTTCATCCTTTTTTTTTATTTTCTTTTGTACCCGGTTTCCATTAAGTGGACATGCATATCTTTCTTGTTGAATCTTTCTGAGCCTACTGCAAAAAATGCTCTTTAGTTGCAGCGGTATTTGTCCATGGACTCTTGTTTAGACACACATCAGCACTCATCCAATTTGTAACGTATTTGTATAATTTTCTATTTATTGCCTGAAGTAAATGTGATAATTTTTCAAAAGTCAAGTGATGTCTCTCTGGATCATGGTGTAGGAAGCTTAGTATAGGAGTTCATAGTTTTCTCCGAGGGTCTCATTTATCCCCAACATTGGTAGCGCAGTGTCAAGGAAGGGGACTTTAAAACTAGTCTGGAATAGGGAAGTCTGGTGCAACTTTGATTTAACTGATAATACTGTTTTCCTGTTATATCCCAGTTTTTAATATCTTATGAACACAATTCTTTTCATATGATGCGAGTTGGTTAAAGTGGATTTCATGCAATACATCTATTTGATTGGAATCCGGCTAAAAAAGCACGATATGATGAAAATCTTTAGTACACTTTTGATACATGTATTTTTGGTCTATGGGTTTCTTTTACTGGAACAAATTACCCATTAGAATCTCCTGCCATGAGATTGCTTGCCTCTATTCTTGGTTTGGACTTCGAGCCTTTCAGTTATTGAATGGAAAAGTCGTTCCTGCAATAACTCTTCAATGTAGTTTATCTTTTCATGGTAAAGCTAGTTCTTTACATGAAAACTTGGCGATGCACAATCAATACGACAAGAGATGATTCACACAAAGTTAGACTATCAATACATTCTGCAAACTGCAATACACGATTAGCAACTAAGAATTCGCTAGTAACCAGGCTTTAATGTACATCATAATAGGGGTTGCAAATTTATGTTTGATCCGGATGACCGATTTATCTGATCTGCATTAAACGAATTTTGGACATAAGTTATATGTTCGAAATCCTAGGCTAAACATAAAGATTTTGTCCTGTTAAATCGGGTTCAGGTTGAAACACAAAAATCTTGTTCAATTTAGTTGTTTAGACCCTAATTTAGATTGGATTATTGTCTTATTTTTTTGTTCGAAGGTATGGTCAATTAAGTACGTTCAAAAATTCAAACTGATCTGGATCTGGACATGCAAATATTCGCATTTATATTGTTTGACCTGAAACCCATTTTTTGCCCCCTTACATCATAGGTGGGTGCTATGTGTCCTGAATTTTTAGATGTTTTGCCTTTCAAAGAAATATATTGCATTGAAATGATAAATTCCGGTGGTTTTCCTAGACACTGGAATTGGAATTGTTAGATTTCTAGCTCCTTCCCCTAGCGTGCACACGAACCGCCCCAGCCCAAACCCACCCCACCACCCCCCCAATTGGCAGAATAATTTACTGAATTAATCAATATCCTCTATAGTAGATGAAACTTAACTTGCTATCTTATGTTTTGGGGAGAATAGCAGGCATTTTGGCCTTTGTCGTTACTAACTACCATTTCATTGTTGATAGTTCTCTAAATGCTGATTAACTTTCAGGTATAAATTTGACGATGAAAGGGTAACAAAGGAAGATATGAAGAGAGCATTAGAGGAGCAGTATGGGGGTGAAGAAGAGGTATTCTTGTCATGGGCACTGCTGCCAGTACTAGATATGCCTTTTGGTTTAAATTAGAAATGTTGGATGTGAACTCATCTTATGCATATGCATTTTGCAGTTACCACAAACAAATCCCGGATTTAATAACACTCCTTTTAAGTTTACCAAATATTCAAACGCATACATGCTGGTCTATATACGTGAAAGTGACAAGGACAAGATAATCTGTAACGTGGATGAGAAGGATATTGCTGAGCATCTAAGGGTAAGATACCGGTTTTACTTTTTTGTTGTTGTGACTACAATGCCGCGTCATGTAGTGGATTGCCAATCATATCTTGAAATGTCAGTATATATACTTAAAATTGGGATGGATTGAGTTTTTTCTTATTTATGTTACAAAATCATCTCAATTCAGCCCAATTATGGAGTTGATGTCAAGTAGGTTAGTTAGAAATGTTGTATGTTTTAGATTAGAAGCGTCCTATAATCTATATAATTATGGATGGATTTTCTAATAGCATCAGAGTGTTTGCAACTTTTTTGTGCCAAGTCCAAAGTTCTGGGTTCGTCATTCTGGTGTATCAAATATTTTCAAATTCGTTTTATTTTGGAATTTGAAGTGAGATTCCAGCGACTCTGAATATATTTTTTTCCCAGGAGAGGTTGAAGAAAGAACATGAAGAAAAAGAGCATAAGAAGAAAGAAAAGGCTGAGGCACATCTTTACACTATTATCAAGGTTAGGGGTACAATTTGATCTAAATCATCCAGTGCAATTTCTTAACTGGTCTTGCCTTTCATATAAGTTATGATGTTTTTGGGCGACATATGTGTTACCTTTCATATAAGTTACGTTAGGTTGCTAGAGATGAAGACCTCGTACGGCAGATTGGAAGAGACATATACTTTGATCTTGTGGATCATGACAAAGTCAGGAGTTTCCGTGTTCAAAAGCAGACGCCTTTCAATCTTTTCAAGGTACCATAACACAGTTTTCTTGTACCTGATTCTAAAAATACTTCCAATCGTTTTATTGGCAAGGATGTAAAATCATGTTTTTCGGAACAAATATTCTTTACAGGTTTTTCTCTTTTGAGTTTTGATGTGATTTACCCTTCTCTTTTAAACTGGTTTTATCGTCTCATTTTGTACCTATGATATTAGAATTGATGTGTTTTGTAAATTGAGAATGTGTTCTTAGTATTGGAGGAACGTGAGTTCTCTCTCTCTCTCTCTCTCTCTTATTTGATGTGGGGATGGTGGAGTTGATTGGACTGCGGATTGTGTCAGGCTCTCCCTCGGTCCTTTGGTGTTGAATGCTGCAGTGAATGCAGATTGTGTCAAGTCAAACAATCCTTTACTGCTTAGTTGTTTAGTTTTCCGGGATAGTTTTCATTTTATCTGATGTCCCTGAAGGGACAATTGAAGGTCATGGTTTTTTTTCTCCCCAGATATTACTTATGAGAACTACGAGAGAGTACTTTCTCCGCGAGATTAGTTGGTTTGTTGAATGAATGACTGTTCATAACATGGTGGCAACCAGTGGCTGAATGCGTAGTGTGGTTATTTATTTGAAATACTGTTGCACTGGCCAATTTGTGCTTTTGGATTTGGTGGAGCTTATAAGCCAATTTATTAGATCCTACAAATTTTTAAACCAAACATCCCTTTCTAGCGGCTTATATGGTGAAAAATAAGCTGGTGATATTGTGTATTTAGTTACATTCCAGCTTATAAGGAATCAAAGAAAAATATTCAATCCATGCAGGCATTATAGTAGTAATGAAGTGATTTAGGAAATTTTTTGAGGAAAGAAGAGGGTAGTAGATGGAGTTTACAATCCCATTTTCCCATCCTTGATGATTGCAATGTGTGGAATCCTGTAATCTCATCCCAACCTGATTTATGTTCCTTAGATCACCCTGTTACATTTATTGGTAGATTTACTGGTTTTCTTTTTAATAAGTAGCTTCTTCTTGACTAAATTGTGGACTTACTATAACCTATGCATGCAGGAAGAAGTTGCTAAAGAGTTTGGTATACCGGTGCAGTTTCAGCGTTTTTGGCTGTGGGCAAAGCGTCAAAATCATACATACCGTCCTAATCGGCCATTAACACATATAGAGGAGATGCAATCTGTAATGTTTCTTCTTGATAGTAATACCTATTTATTGTGGCTTTAGATTGTCATTTTTCTTGCGTACTTGGTGATTTTTAACACGTTCTTTAATTTCTATGCCCTTGTTTTTGTTTCTTTTTTAAGAATTCCCCTATATGTTGCATTATCAGCTTGCTTTGGTATAATTAGCAAGGGTTCCGGACATGTTTGTTGTGTGCATGTGCGAAAAAATATTGAATGGTATTGGGTATTAATCACTATGATACCTGGACTCTGGTACGGGTGTTGGGTATGGGTACATATCCATCTGTCCGGTTCTTCAAATTCAAAGCTCGCATAGAGGGATGCTAGGTAAAGTGAAGAGTCCGGGGATCATACCAATACCCGTATCATGCATACCCGATACCAGTACGGCAGTGTAAAGTGAAGAGTCCGAGTATCATAGATTAATCATGTGTTATACTATGATTCCACAATCTTCGTTTTGGATTTTCTGAAACGTTTTGTATTTATGAAACTAATATATCCTTTTAAACGGCCTTTTATTTTTGTTGAGCTTCTAACTGAAAGGGTTTGGGAAAATGTTTCTCTTTCGTCGTAACCCTTGCACTTACGCTTGTCCGCTCCCCTTATCAAGTAAAAAAAATGTATTTATTTTCCAGATGTTGGCTGCCAGACATATTTGTATTTGATTCTGGTGTGGTTTATTCATCTTCTTTCGATTGCGCTTGTATGGGGAAAGGGAAATTGTTCAGTGTATATGCTGAGGGATTTCTTTGTGAAGTTAAGTGCTGCACTTCTGATATATCTGCTTAATTTCTGGAGAAGATAGCATCTTTAGTGCGTTTACAGCGAGGAATTGTGAACTATTATTTGCTACTGATCTCCAACTCCTTTACTAGTCGGCTGCCTTACTGTCTTTCTTTTATGCTGATGTTGTTGCATGAAGTAATAGCGTGGTGGGAATTTCAGAGGAAGTCCTCACTACCCTGCCTTAACTCTTTCCTTGATCGTGATAACGGATTTTTTTATGACACAGTGATTCTATAGTTTATCAGATCTTAAACATTGTATTTGATTTTTTTTATGGAATCAACATGACGAAATCCTACATTCTCATGCCAGTTTACAGTCAGTGTGAAACTTTTGCTTTTTCCCCTTTCCATTGCTTTTAGGTTGGACAGCTGAGGGAAGTATCAAATAAGGTTAACAATCCGGAACTAAAGCTTTTCTTAGAACTGGAGCTTGGGCTGGTAATTTTGTTTGAATTCAGGCATCATAGTTGCTTTTATGATATTTTATTTTGCTGGCATTATTAAAATGGCATCACCATTCAGGATTTATGCCCTGTTGCCCCTCCTAACAAGGCAAAGGAAGATATATTACTTTTTTTCAAGCTTTATGATCCTGAGAAAGAAGAGCTACGGTATCACATTATTCCTTTTCCCTCTCTGAATGCACAGAAGGCTTTATATTTATACTGCATCTTATAATATTATATTTGCTCGGTCCTGTGTTGTATTAGTTTTGTTGGAAGGCTTTATGTGAAGAATACCGGTAAGCCATTGGAGATCCTGACGAAACTGAATGAAATGGCTGGCTTTGGTCCAAATGAGGAGATTGATCTTTATGAGGTTGGTTTCTTGTGAGAAGCACCTTTTTGGTGTTTTCCCTTCTATCAATAAAATCTCTTTTGCATTTGGAAAACAAAATCTTTGTGAGGTTTGTTTCATTCATATATGTTCATCAGTCCTCGATCGTTTTTTCGTTCTTATTAAAACCGTGATCTCGGGAAGCTGTACTCGATAGGAACTTGGGCATATCAATATTGTCTAACAGGCTAAGTGAGTCTTGGAAATGTTGGTGATTGTAGATGGCGAGCTCCCATATTAAAAATTCAGACTTGGAGTGACAAACTGAGTGCATACTTGTGGAGACTTGAAGAATTTATTATCCAAGTGACTTGGGATGGAATAGAGCTCTGTTTTCTTTTTTTTCTTTTTTTGCATGGAACATTTATTAAAGCACCCAGGATGTGGAAGCAAGTCAATTATAAAGAGTCTAAAGTCTAAACTAATGGCCTCAAGCACATTGTTGCAAGAGCAACACGTTTCAATTGACTTAAACAGACATCAAATAATGTATCTATAGAGGTCTTAGAGTTGTTGAAAGTTCTGCTATTCCTCATTCCATTTCAGCCACATCGTAATCATAGGGTTAGAGTGAATGATCCTTCTTTTACAGTTTACTAGTTTATGCAAATAGCATCCATAGCATTAGCTCCTCTGACATCATGTACCACTGCAAACCCAATTGACACCGGCAAGCTTCCAAACAGTGATCCACAAGACTCAACTAAGGCCAGCACCATTCAGCAGCTTTGCATTGGGTACATGTGTTTGCAAAAGAAAATTTTTAATCTCTAAAAGCACCCTTCTCCCTTCTAGTAATGATTGATACTTTTGTTAGAGAACTTTTAATATACGCTATCAGCCTATCAGCAAGGGAATTGTGTGATAGGCTTATAAATTTAGGTCATTGTTTGGTGGTTTGCTCAAATGCTGAGTTACTTTGGTGTTTGGATGCCTTATGGAATTATGGGGGAAGTGAAGCTGGGATCTAACATTCTAGGATATATTACCAATTGAAGAACTGAATCACAAGCCATGTTATGGCTGTCGTATGACCTAAGTTGAAAATGAAATCCTCTCCTACCTAAAGTCATTACATAAGATTGTGGACTTGGCCTTCTAAAAACTGGCTGCTAGGAGCAGGAGTGTGAGAGTTAAGCTGTCGGATCATCTTTGTGCCAGTTTTGAGTCAGTTTCAAATGTTGGATGATCCATTCGTGATGCATACTAATATATTCTTCTGTTAGAATGGTAGCTTACTTGATCTTTTGGTGTTCAGGAAATTAAGTTTGAGGTTAATGTCATGTGTGAACCCATCGACAAGAAATTCACATTTCGGGCTAGTCAGGTATTTGTCGGGAACTCAGATCATTGAAGTACAACTACTTTTGTGGTGGTATTGTTACTTTGTTAGTAGTTCGGCTGATGTGATGTCTCTTTTACAGCTTGAAGACGGGGATATTGTTTGCTTTCAGAAGTCCCCCTCTATTGAAGGTGGGGAACAATACCGCTATCCAGATGTTCCTTCATTTTTGGAATACGTATACAACCGTCAGGTATGCCTCTTCTTTACCTTTTTTATCTCAGTTGCACAATTTTAGATCACTTATACTGGAGTTTGGAATGGTTTTTTTATGCATATTTTGTTTTATCATATCTTGGAACTGTGGTAGTGCTGTGTTCAAGCTCTAGTGTTTTTACCTGCCTCCTTAGATGCATTGATGGCACAAGCTCACTTCTTCTCTTGGCATATTATTAAAAAATCCTTCTTGTCCGTAATATATCTAACTTGGTATGCAAGAACTCTATCTGTTGTGTTTAAAAACTTGCTGACCGTTAACATGGAGTTGACTGAATTAAGGGTCCTATCTAGCGGTCCTGGGCTTTTAAGCTATGATTTCATAATAAGTTTAGCTTGATTATTGTTTCAGAATATGTTTTGTGTGGACATTTTGATCAATTCTGTGATTTTCATTGTGGGTTTTATGCAAGAAGAATGATTAATTCAGTAATTTCAAAGATATTAAAATTCCTAATGGTTTCGTTAATTGTTCCATCATAGGTGGTTCACTTCCGCAATATAGAAAAACCGAAGGAAGATGATTTCTCTGTGGAATTGTAAGTTTCAGTTGGATTGGATGATCCATTTTTCCTTTGAGTACATGCTAGTTACGCAGTAATTAAATGATTAATTGTTGGAATCTATCTCATTTTATCAAGGTCGAAGCTTCATACTTATGATGATGTTGTTGAAAGAGTTGCTCAGCACCTGGGTGTGGATGATCCATCTAAAATCAGGTTAACATCTCACAACTGTTACTCTCAGCAGCCCAAACCTCAGCCTATTAAGTATCGTGCGCTGGATCGCTTGACTGAGATGCTAGTTCACTATAACCAGGTAATAATTGCAATGAGATTTCTAAAATATACCAAATTTGGATGTGGATGTGGGAAAAAATTCTGACTTTTATTATTGTTTTGGATCAGACTACTGATATACTGTACTATGAAGTTCTAGACATCCCTCTGCCAGAACTACAAGGTTTGAAGACTCTGAAAGTAACATTTCATCATGCTACGAAGGATGAGGTGAATTTTCCATTCACATTCTTGCTTGATGACCATGATATACTTGAAATTCTTTTAATTCAATTTTATCTGGTCTATTTAATGTAAGGTGGCAATTCATACCATCAGACTTCCAAAACAGAGTACTGTGGCGGATGTAATTAATGATCTCAAAACAAAGGTATTCTTTGGTGATTCACGCAGCTAAAGTTTTCGTCCTGGATACAATGCATGTGACTGAAACATTCCTCTATTTTCTTATGGGAATTGATGTGATTAATGATCTTGAAGCAATTTTCCCTCCTTATTTTTTCTTCCATGATTGTTATAAATTCTAATGCTGGATTATGCTTCAGGTTGAATTGTCCCATCCTAATGTAGAACTTAGGTTGCTTGAAGTTTTCTATCACAAGATCTACAAGGTACATAATTTGTGTTTGCACTTTGCTTGGGAAAAACTGTTCTTTCCTATTACATTTCCTAAATGACCATCTGAAAATGAAACAAATAAATGGGATTTGACTTGGTAATAGTTTTATGCAATCCCTTTCCGGATTCTTTTTCTCATTTCCTTCATGTGCTCTTGCGAAACTAAGAGTTGACTTCATATTGACGGCATGGATTGGAGCCTTTGTTGCTTTACTTTGGCTGTGCCTTAATGTGGACTTTGCTGCTAGTGAGAAATATATTGCATCTCCATAGGACTAGTGGATTACTTTATGCACATTTTTACTCTTGGCTAGATCACCTGAAACTTCTCTGTTTTGTTTTTGGTTTTTGCTCATTGTTATGACGCTTTTAAGTATGAATTATCTATATGCAGATTTTTCCTTTGAATGAAAAGATCGAGAACATAAACGATCAATACTGGACGTTACGTGCAGAAGAGGCTTGTGATTCTGTCTTCCCATCTTCATTATATAAGAAATGTCTTAAAGTGTAACTTGAAATTCAATGTTTTATCATTCTATTCCATGTCACAGATTCCAGAGGAAGAGAAAAATCTTGGTCCAAATGATCGGCTAATTCATGTATACCATTTTACGAAAGACACCGCTCAGAATCAGATGGTACCAGATTTTCACAAATTAATTAGACTCGTTTAATATCGTTTCTGTATTGTATGTATGATAATTAACTTCTGAAGAGTATTATTCTCCAACACAAGATTTTATTTTGTTCTCACAGCAAATTCAGAACTTTGGGGAACCATTTTTTTTGGTCATACACGAAGGTGAGACTTTAGCTGACGTTAAACTGCGGATACAGAAGAAATTGCAAGTTCCCAATGAGGAGTTTGCTAAGGTAGTCAACTTTCACCTGGACCATATTCTGCACCATTCATTTTCTCTTTTTATAATTAAATTTTGTTGATGAAAAGTTGCATATTTTTATATTGGATAATGGTCGTTCACTATGACCATCTTTTATCCTAAATATGCCTATTTTCATTGTTAAGAAATGTTCTTTCCAAGTCCTATTTTCCATAGCGCTATTTATTAATAATTTCCTTCTTTTTATGTTTTTTGTAGTGGAAATTTGCATTTATTTCCCTCAATCGTCCAGACTACCTCCAGGACAGTGACATCCTGTCCAGTCGATTTCAGGTGAATTAACAGAACTTTGAGTATTCATTAATGAGCTTATGTAATTTAACTTTTAGTGTTCTTATATGATTGTAGAGAAGAGATGTGTATGGCAATTGGGAGCAATATCTTGGATTGGAGCACTCTGACACTTCTCCAAGAAGAACATATGCAGCTAATCAGGTCGCTTGATGCCCTTGCATTGAGACTGTCTTCATTCGTTTGCAAATTTATGATAAAAGTTTTGGTGCTGAATCTATAATTTATTCTGATATCTGAATTGACAAATGATTTGACTATTTAAGTAATGATGCACTATCCGTTCTCTAAGTTGCTTGAAACTGGATCTGGGAGAGCTATACTAGGCACTGAAGTTTCCTTGCACTTTTGCAGAATCGTCACACTTTTGAGAAGCCAGTTAAAATCTTCAACTAGGAAATGAGCTTGTGGAATTTTCTTAAGCCATACGTTGTATTAGGTAAGCCTCTACATCATTTGTTTGTAAGAATGGGAGAAACAGTTGGGCAAATGCACTCCAATGGCTGCTAGAAAGTGGGCATTTTGGCAATTCTTGATAGTTGATGTTGTGTTGCAAGTTAGTATCAGCATAATGGACTGGAGACTGAGCTCGCACAACTTCCTCTTTTAAAATGGAGGTTTTTTCGTCGAGCAATAGGTTCTTCGGCTCCTTGTAATTTAATTGGTACATAATTTTGGATTGGTGGATGTATACAGGTTATAGTTGATTTTGGTTTCTTGTTTTGCTTGTTTATCATCAAATGTTCAGATTTGCTTATAACTTAAGATGCAGTAGCAAAATGGATGTTTTTTTTTTTGGGGTGAAAGAGGATGATACCTTCGAAATTGACGAGCAAATTAGAAAAAATTAGAACATTAATCGCAGAAACAAATGCGAGCTTTGATAAAGAAAAATTCAAAACCCTGCTTGAGACGGCTGTGGCCTGGCCACGCCCCTCCCCTTAATTGTAAACAAAAGCATAAATTTTCTGTGTTAGTTTGTATGTGTGGAAGTACGGGATTACGGTTCAGTGTTAGATTGAAATCAAAAATCGAAAATATGATAAAGTGAATCAGATCGAATAATATGAGACCGAATCGAGATTTATTAAATCATTTAGTTTTCGATTTAAATGGTATTAATGAATCAATTCATCTACAATAGTGTGTAATTAGTCAAATCAGTAATTATGTAATATATATTATTTAATTACATCAAATTCTCAATATACTACCCAGTTAAAAAAAAAAACTAGCTAGTAATAAGTAATACTCTAATACTGTGTACTACCAATATTGACATATATATTTTAATTTAAAACATATAAAAATATAGTTCGATTTTGGTTTGAAACCTTAATTATTTTCTATAAATCGAAAGTGAACCAAACACCGAACTAGCCAAAATCTCCAAACTGATATCGAATCATAAATCGATAAACCGAATCATACTTAATTTTTCAGTTCAGTTTATGATTCAGAGTTTGGTTCAGTTCCACCCCTGTTAGTTTGTATTGGTTGTTTGGACTTTTGTTATGTAATTCTTCAGATCAAGCATAACATCCCAGATCAAGGAAACTTCACCGACGATTTTATCAAGTCATACCATGATAGATTTGAATGGTGGGCCTAATTATTCTATTTTTGAAATGGGCCGCTTTCACCAGCAATTTTATCGAGTCAAGTTATAATAGATTTGAATAGTGAGTCTAATTATTCTATTTTAGAAATGGGCCACCGAGATCGATTCTATGATGGACTTGATTATTCTATTTTTGATATGGGCTTCCAGCATTGATTTCCATAGTGGACCTAGTTATTAAATCATGCTAGTTTATATCACTTGTTAAAATTCCTAAACTATTAAAAGTAGGTGTTCTCTGGGAAGTTATTTTCTCATCACAAAATACATTGATCCACGGTTCTTGGCTAAAGTATATAAATGGATCACAGATTTTTTGCTTTCTGAAAAAGCATATTGAAGTTTAGATGCAGTGGGAGTTCAGCAAAAGACTTAACTGTAATTTGAAGTGACATTCCGTAACACCATCTTGGCTTTAAGAACACATGCCGCAATTGTTTTCAGTTTTTCTTCCATCGTTTCTGATACGAAATGTGAAGGGCAAGGAAGTTCTTATTGCTTGAAAATCTAAGAAACAAAAGAGAGTGTCTAGATCCTCTGCAGAGGCAAAATATAGGGCAATGGTCTCTGCAATTGTGGAATTGATATAGATTTTTCTCAATGAACTAAAGATCAAGACAATCAGCCATATGCTATTACACATTGACAATCAGGCCGTCATACAAATTGCTACAAACTCAGTCTACCATCTACCATGAAAGAACTAAACATGTTATAATTTATCTAAACTATACAAAAAAGTGCAGGAAGGGATTATAAAGCTGGTTCACCTGGAAGCTTGAGTCTCGTGCAACTTCATCTTGTTAGGTAGAAATACACCTCATGTGTATTGGTAGTCTTCTTTGGTAGGTGAAGGAATTCTTCTTATACCAATTTGTGGCTAGAAATTATTTCTACCAATTTTTGTTGAAAATGTGGGCAAGGGTTGGTGTAATAGTTACATCCAAATCTCCTATAAATAGGAGAGAAATTTCATTGTGATAATAACTCAAGTGAAGAAGAAAGGAAACTTGAGAGAGTTTTGGAGAGTGTCTGCAAAGAGTAGTTTCTTGTAGAGAGTTGTTCCTGCATCGTGTTGTTGCAGAGAGTGAGAGTGAGTGATACACTAGGTGTATTTGGGGTTTGGGTGAGTGATTCCAAAATATTATTTCACTCTTGTATCCCGTAGTGGTGTTTACTACGGAAGGTTGTTGTACCCATTATTTTAATAGTGGAAGTTTTTAGCTGGACTAAGGTCCCGTGGTTTTTCCCTGTGAAGGGTTTTCCACGTAAAAATTCTGGTGCAGTTATTGTTGGTTCTTCGGTCTACTTATCGATCAAGTAAGTTGTTATGATATATTGTGCTATTAATTGCATGTCTAGGAAAATTCTGTCTAAGGAGATTGGTATTTAAGTGGACCAGTGTGTCCCTCCAATCTTTCCTGGGAATTTACCTGGTGTAATTAGTGGTATAATTATTCATATACTCTTCACTTGTATCGCTTCATTTCTCAACAGTGGTATCGGAGCCGAGGTTCATTATGGAGGAATCAACAGGTGGCATGATCAAATTGACTACTTCCAATTACTCGATGTGGAAGCCCAGGATGGAAGACATCCTTTATTCAAAGGATTTATATTTGCCTATCCTAGGCGATTCTGCCAGGCCCCACAAAACCATCAAGGAAGAAGGTACATCCAAAGAGACAGTTACCTCCATTGATGATGCTGCGTGGAACATACTTCACAGAAAGTGTGTTGGGGCAATTCGGCAATGGATTGATCAAAGAATCTTCAATCTTTTTTCCCAAGAGACCAAAGCAGATGTCTTGTGGGAGAAAATTAAATCAGTTTGTGAACGGGAGAATGCTGTGAACAAATCCCGGTGGGTGCGGAAGTTGGTCAACATGAAGTACAGAGATGGACGCAGTATGTCAGAACATCTCAGTGACTATCAAGGTGTAGTAAATCAATTAACTACACTAAAGATGGTGATCGATGAAGAACTACAAGCATTGTTACTGCTCAGTTCACTGCCAGATAGCTGGGAGACCTTGGTAGTGTCTCTCAGTAACTCAGCTCCAAATGGAAAGCTGAGTGTTGATGTAGTCTCAGACAGTCTTCTAAATGAGGAGATGAGACGAGTTGAGCACAAAGATGGAGGTGCAGAAGTTCTTGTCAACACAGGACAAGAAAGACGAGGGAGAAGCCAAAATCGAGATCGTCGAGGTAATGACAACCGAGGCAAGTCAAGGGGCAAGTCCAAGTCAAGGAAGGACATTGAATGCTTCTATTGCAAGAAGAAAGGCCATATGAAGAAGAATTGTCGAATCTTCAGAAGGGACCAAGAAAGAGGCGAAGACAAAGGCGAAAGAGATGATGCTGCAGCTATAGCTGAAGGAGACATAGTCGTTGTCTGTGATGATGGTAGTATTAACCTCACATGCCAAGACAGTAGCAGTTGGGTCACTGATTCAGGTGCCTCATTTCACGTGACGACAACTGTTGATTATTTTTCATCCTATACTAGTGGTGATTTCGGCCTAGTTAGGATGGGAAATAATGGAGCTGCTAAAATTATTGGTATGGGAGATGTTTATCTGGAAACCAATGTCGGTTGTAAGTTGCACCTGAAAGATGTGCGACATGTTCCGGATATCCGCCTCAACCTAATTTCCGTTGGTCAACTTGATAATGAAGGCTATACCAATTACTTTGGTGAAGGAAAGTGGAAACTCACTAAAGGTTCCTTAGTGATAGCCAGAGGGAAGAAGATCAATTCTCTCTATGTGATGCAAGCATCTTTAATGAAGGGAGAGCTGAATACAGTCAAAGATGCCAGTGTTGAACTTTGGCATAAAAGACTTGGTCATATAAGTGAGAAGGGGCTTCAGATGCTATCCAAAAAGCATCTCTTGCCTAAGGTCAAAGATGTGCAGTTGAAGACTTGTACTCATTGTTTGGCTGGAAAGCAACATAGAGTTGCATTTCGATCATTCCCTCCATCGAGAAAGTCAAACATTCTAGATCTAATCCACACCGATGTTTGTTACATGAAGGAGAAAACTCTTGGTGGTTGTTTATATTTTGTTACTTTTATCGATGACCACTCAAGGAAGCTGTGGACATTTGCACTCAGAACAAAAGATCAAGTTCTGGAAGAATTCAAGAATTTTCATACCATGGTGGAAAGACAGACAGGAAGAAAATTGAAGTGTGTTCGTGCTGACAATGGTGGTGAATACAGAGGTCCGTTTGAAGAGTACTGTAGAAGTCATGGAATCCGACTTCAGAAATCGGTGCCTAAAACACCTCAGCACAATGGTGTGGCGGAGAGAATGAATAGGAGCATTTGTGAACGTGTCAAGTGTATGCTCTCTGATGCGAAATTGCCTAACCCGTTTTGGGGTGAAGCAATGAGAACGGCGGTTGACTTAATTAATTTGTCGCCCTCAGTTCCTTTGGATGGAGATATTCCAGAGAGAGTCTGGACTGGAAAGGATGTTTCCTACAGCCAGTTGAAAGTGTTCGGCTGTAGAGCTTTTGTACATATCCCAAAGGATGAAAGGTCTAAGCTTGATAATAAAGCTAGACAATGTATTTTCTTGGGATATGGACATGACGAGTTCGGGTACAGAATGTGGGACCCGATAGAGAAGAAACTTATCAGAAGCAGAGATGTTGTATTTCTTGAAGACCAGACGATTCAAGACTTTGAGAAGGCTGAAAAGCCTAAAACCTCTGCTGAAATTCCAGTTAATTTGGATCCAATACCACTACCAACAGTGATTGATGATTACGGGGGAGTTGAACAAGAATCTGAAGAAGATAATCTTGATGATGATAACCAAAATCAACAAGTTGATGAAAATGAGGAAGCTCCAGAAGAAGAACCTCATTTAAGAAGATCTAGTAGAGAGCGTCAACTCTCTACAAGATATCCAGCAAGTGAGTATGTGTTGGTAGCTGACGGGGGAGAGCCTGAGAGTTATGATGAAGTCATGGCTCATGAGAAGAAGAACGAATGGTTCAAAGCCATGCAAGATGAGATGAATTCCTTGCATGAAAATCATACTTATGATTTGATGAAACTTCCTAATGGAAGACGAGCACTCAGGAACAAATGGGTGTTCAAGTTGAAAACTGAAGAAGGCAATCAGCCAAGGTACAAGGCTCGACTGGTAGTGAAAGGGTTTGGTCAAAAGAAAGGAATTGACTTTGAAGAAATATTCTCACCAGTCGTGAAGATGAATTCAATTCGAGTTGTACTCGGATTAGCTGCCAGTTTGAACCTTGAAATTGAGCAGTTAGATGTGAAAACTGCATTCCTTCATGGTGACCTAGAAGAGGAGATATACATGGAGCAGCCGGAAGGGTTCAAAACTAAAGGCAAAGAGCACTTGGTGTGCCGGTTGAAAAGAAGCCTGTACGGATTGAAGCAAGCACCGCGACAGTGGTACAAGAGGTTTGACTCATTTATGATGGATCATAAATATGGAAGAACCACCTCTGACCACTGTGCTTACTTCAAGAAATTTTCTGACGGTAATTTCATTATCCTCTTGCTATATGTTGACGACATGTTAATTGTTGGTCAAGATACTTCAAAGATTGATCAGTTGAAGAAGGAGCTCAACAAGTCTTTTGCTATGAAAGACTTAGGACCAGCAAAGCAAATACTTGGGATGAAAATTTCCAGAGATCGACAGAATAGAAAGTTGTGGTTATCTCAGGAACGGTACATTGAAAAGGTGTTGGAGAGGTTTCATATGAATAAAGCGAAACCAGTTTCCTCTCCACTCGCAAATCATTTCAAGCTAAGCTCTAGCCAAAGTCCCAAAAGTGCAGAAGAAAAGACTGAAATGAAGAAAGTACCTTACCAATCCGCAGTTGGTAGTTTGATGTATGCCATGGTTTGTACGAGACCAGATATTGCTTATGCAGTTGGTGTGGTAAGTAGATTTCTTTCAAATCCTGGAAAAGAACATTGGGCAGCGGTGAAATGGATTCTCAGGTATCTCAGAGGTACTTCGAATGTTTGTTTATGTTTTGGCACTAATAAAACTGTGTTAGATGGTTTCACCGATGCAGACATGGCAGGGGATGTTGATTCCAGAAAATCAACTTCTGGGTACTTAATTACTTTTGCTGGGGGAGCAGTGTCATGGCAGTCAAGGCTACAAAAATGTGTAGCATTATCAACCACTGAGGCTGAGTACATTGCAGTTACTGAAGGTTGCAAAGAAATGTTGTGGTTGAAAAAATTCCTACATGAGTTAGGAATGTTGCAAGAGAAGTATGTCATTTATTGTGACAGTCAGAGTGCTATTCATCTGTGTAAGAATCCGACTTTTCACTCAAGGTCAAAACATATTGATGTAAGATATCACTGGATACGTGATATTCTTGATCAGAAACTTCTACAGTTAGAGAAAGTGCACACAGATGATAATGGATCTGATATGTTGACCAAGGCGTTACCGCGGGAAAAGCTCCAAGTTTGCAAAAGCATCGCAGGCTTGGTGAAGCCTCCAATGTGAAAGAAGAGATTCGTTGGTCCACTTTTATGGTGGGGTGGTACCTACAAGAGAAAGTTACATCATCATTAAAAAAAAAAAAAAAAAAAAAAAAAAGCATATGATCTATGAGTAGCAAGGTTACAGACTTGCTGCATTTTCCCACATGAGGCTGTAGGGGGAGATTTGTTAGGTAGAAATACACCTCATGTGTATTGGTAGTCTTCTTTGGTAGGTGAAGGAATTCTTCTTATACCAATTTGTGGCTAGAAATTATTTCTACCAATTTTTGTTGAAAATGTGGGCAAGGGTTGGTGTAATAGTTACATCCAAATCTCCTATAAATAGGAGAGAAATTTCATTGTGATAATAACTCAAGTGAAGAAGAAAGGAAACTTGAGAGAGTTTTGGAGAGTGTCTGCAAAGAGTAGTTTCTTGCAGAGAGTTGTTCCTGCATCGTGTTGTTGCAGAGAGTGAGAGTGAGTGATACACTAGGTGTATTTGGGGTTTGGGTGAGTGATTCCAAAATATTATTTCACTCTTGTATCCCGTAGTGGTGTGTACTACGGAAGGTTGTTGTACCCATTATTTTAATAGTGGAAGTTTTTAGCTGGACTAAGGTCCCGTGGTTTTTCCCTGTGAAGGGTTTTCCACGTAAAAATTCTGGTGCAGTTATTGTTGGTTCTTCGGTCTACTTATCGATCAAGTAAGTTGTTATGATATATTGTGCTATTAATTGCATGTCTAGGAAAATTCTGTCTAAGGAGATTGGTATTTAAGTGGACCAGTGTGTCCCTCCAATCTTTCCTGGGAATTTACCTGGTGTAATTAGTGGTATAATTATTCATATACTCTTCACTTGTATCGCTTCATTTCTCAACACATCTTCCCTCAGTCTTGAATTCATTGAGTTTGAGCTTTGCACTCTCTTATGGATTCTAGGGTTCATGTTTGATGTTTGATGTTGGATATAGTGTTCTATTGGGTTGTTTCAGAGCCTGCAAGACTCTGGCCTTTTACTGGCCTACCTAGTTTTTACTTTTTAGTCATTGGGAGAACAGGCTTCAGAATTATTTTCAAATAATACTTACATTTTTTATTTGTTCCTTTTCAGCGGTCATGTAATACTGACTAGGGGTGCACATCAGACTGGATTTTGAACTATCGATTTGAGTGACGTAACCCTCATTTTTTAGCCTCTTTAAAGACCCAGCTGATTAGGGGTGCAAGTTTGATTATACATTTTGGTTTCAGTTAGGTTTTTCAAAAATCAAAATTTTTAATCCCACTTTTAAACAAACCGAACCAAACTGTATCTGCATAGAAATTGAACCAACCCAAATAAAAAATATAGGTAAGATCCGATTCGGTTCATGACAAAACTGAAACAATTTTAGCAGCTTCATAAATTTTCATACCCATTTGAGGATTATTCCTGGAAAGGCTCTTTCGATAGTCAAACCAAAATCCTTGACAGTAAATAGCCGATTCCTACTTCAAAAGTCAAATTGATTTCTTTGACAATCAAACTCTTAAGCCTGTACTTTTTCTTCACCTTAAATCCTTGGCCTACTCTCCTTCTACTCTAGAACTCAATTTAGAATCAAGTAGAAAAATCAAACACGATTTGCAACTGCCTCCCTCAGATCTGTAAGAGCAACTCCAGTGATGATGCTCTCCAAAATACTCTCTAAATTTCACTAAATTTTTCAATTGGAATCCACCTTTATTTTATAAAAAGTTAAATAACATACTCATCCACGTCATCAAAACACGTCTTTTAATATAATTTTTTATTTTTTATATATTCTTTCTTATCACTCTACAAATATCAAATGTACACATTTTTTAATATAATTTATTTCACTTTTTCTACTCCAATTCACATCTCCAAATGCAATTTACTCACTTTTTACATATTTTATTTCTTCACTCCCTCTGCACACGCTCTAAATTTTCAATATCACTACTCTCAAGCACCATTAAAGTTACTCTAACCTTCGCTGAGAGAGAGAGAGATGGAGATTGAAGCGAGGGAGGATTTAAAGATACATAATATATAATAAATAAAATTATAAAACGTAAACAGTGAACTTTTAGACCTGTAGTAATATAATATAATATGATATGATAATATAGGTCAGCACTAGTAATATGTAGCATACATTAAAAAGTATAAACATATATTTTTGATTTTTCAGTTTGAAACCAAATTAATTTTTTCGAGACCAAACCAAAACCAAAAATCGAGAAAAATAGAATGTCAAAATTCAAACCAAACCATGAACCAAAAGGTCAAACTGAACAAAAAATCTAGATTTGGTTTATTAACCTCTTGATTTGGTATTTTAACCCCTACAACCGATAATCCCACAGGTTCGAGAAATCGTGTAAGTTGTAAATATCTATATTTTAGAATTTTGATTTTTTAAAATTACATTAACCAAATAATCGAGCCTTGATAAACCCAAAAATTCCCAAAATTCGGTCCAATAAAAGAGCTTTCAGCTGAGTCAGCTCCAGACATTATCGGAGTTTCACCTCAATTTGAAATGTAAAAGAAAATAATCTAAGATTTTTTTTTGTTATTACTAACAATATAAAAGATCAAATATAAAATGAAATGAGAATCTTTTTTTCAAATCAGAAACAAATTTGTTGAATCACCATTAACTAAAAGTCCAAAAAAAATTAGATGGTAAAAAAGGGAGTAGCATACATTTACATTTGCGAGTACAAATTGTCACAAAATTTGAGCAATTTTGAGGAAGAATTTTTTAATCAAACAAGGAAATCATGAATCAAAGAGTAAATCAGAGGTAGATAATAATCAATGAATAAAGCACAAGTATCTGCGTACCAACAACAAATGCAGGATCGAAATTGAACCTCTAAACAGAACATGAAGAAACCAAACGCCAGACCACATATTGTAAAACCAAATAATTCTTAGAAGGAAGCAAAACAGAACATTCAGTACCAAACTTAAACGAAACGACAAAAAAGAAACAGAAAAACCACCACAAACAAAAATGTTTTCATATTTTTAAAAATAAAACACACAAATCTTGAAAAAAAATTAGGTTATAACTTAAATTCGAAGCAAAATGCACTTGAAAGCTCCAAGGCAAAACCCTAAAAAACGCAAATGTTGAACTCGTCTTTTCAAACTAAAAATTAATTTCTACCGCATTGTCTCACTGTTTTCAATTATATGACTAAATACGACGTTGTGTTGTATGTATAGCTAATTGTATTAACCAGAGAATCGAGTGACTCAATAATCCAAAAATTCCCAAAATTATTATCGAAAATCCAGTGTAATAAGAGAGGTTTCGGCCGAGTCAACTCCAGACATTATAGGAGCTAGTCGAGGCATAAAATCAAGGGGTTCCAGGGGGCTGCTGTGTTAAAAACACAGCAGCTCCTGCTGTTTGCAATTTTAAGGGTCAAGATTTGATACCCACATATCCAACGGTGATACAAATAATAAATTTTTTAATTTAATATATTAATTTTTTCTAAAAGTTAAAAACTCTTTATGTCTTTTCTTTCCGGTCCAGTGGCTCAAATTGTAAATTTTCTAATTTAGTATATTAATTATGCCTATAAGTCAAAAACAGAGTTTTCCGATTATAAATTTATATGATGGTTGCACTTGTGTGATGAAGTGCAACAAAAGAAAGCAAAATATCAATATTTTGGCTTTCATTATTCTTACCAGTGAAGAAAAATCTCAACAGTCCAATCCCAGTAACATTTCCATAGGATCAAGCATTTGGGCTGGCGAATGAAAGAAGGTTCTACATTTTTGACAGACTTTCAAAAATGTATGTTTGAATATAGTGAAGAGTTCGAATTTGAAAAAGAATGGGACAATTTGCTTGAGAAGTATAGTTTAAGAGAAAATGAGTGGTTACTTCGTATGTATAGTTTGAAGGAAAAATGGGCAAGATGCTACATGAAGTATGTATTCACTTTGGGTATAAGAAGCACGCAACTTAGTGAAAGCTTAAATAGTGACTTAAAAGACTACTTGAAGTGTGACTTGAACATCACAGATTTCTTTAAAAATTTTGATAGAGTGGTT
This sequence comes from Euonymus europaeus, assembly GCA_963580455.1. Classification (NCBI taxonomy): domain Eukaryota; kingdom Viridiplantae; phylum Streptophyta; class Magnoliopsida; order Celastrales; family Celastraceae; genus Euonymus; species Euonymus europaeus. The sequence goes on from OY756967.1 coordinate 21,596,687, forward strand.
GAGCAAAAGCGTGAGAATGAGTTGATGGCTGAGTTTAAAGCTCGACAAAGAACACCTCTAGTGGAATTCTCTGATTCTCCTCTTTTACAACAAGCATCAGAAAGGTACACACCTAAACTTTTTGAACTTTTTCAAACTCAGCTTCGACTTGCATTAAGAGTAATCTTTAAGACAAAAGATGAGACATGTGTCCCACATGAATATGTTGTATGCCTTCGTGATTCAAAAGATAAGGAGTTTAAAGTGTTTTGTGATCCACATAAAGAATTAATTAGTTGTAGTTGTAGAAAGTTTGAGAGAATGGGTATTTTGTGCAGTCATGTCCTTAAAGTTTTTATTAGGCATGACATAATGGACATTCCTGAGAAGTACATATTACCAAGATGGACAAGGGGATTCAAAAGTGCACATATATTGATCAAACAAGGCCAAGATGTGAAAGAAGATGCCAATCAATGGGTTCGAAGGATTCAATCTCAAATTTTAAGGATGACATTTGAAGCTTCTACTCATGAGGTCACACGTCATTCTGTGGAGAAGATGATGATGGATTGTAATAAGTTTGTGTTTGATTATGCAACACAAAATGGAAAACCTGTGGATAAAGAAAATGATGTAGTTAATATTGATAATGTCATGGGAAAATTGAAAGGCTTGAAGAAGAAGGAAGGTTTGAAACGGACAAGGCGACCAAAACCATTGCATGAAATTAATCTTCGAAAGTCAAGACGACCAAAATTGTCATCATCGAAAATGGTATTTCGATCTAAATTTTAGAATTTAACTTGTATGTACATATGGTGTTCTCATGTTATTGTTGGTTTGATGATTGTATCCTTTTTGTTTTTATAGGCTTCTACTTTGATCTCTCAGCCTCAATCAAATGGAGTTGGCATGTCATCACAATTTTTTAACAGCCAACAAGATGATCAAGTAGGCTAATTATTTTTATTTCGTTTTTGCCTTAAAAAATGTCAAAAAAATTGATGTCTCTTTGTCATTCTTATGTGCACAGCCTTACCCTGCAATGTCTCATTCATGGTCTAATGTGCTACACCATCCTAATATGTCATTGCAGTTTCCTCCTCTTTTACAACATCATCAGGTAATTCAAAAAATTTAAACCCATCTCTTTTATTTGTAATTTTCTATTTGCAAGTTTTACTTACATTCATTTTCATTTTCAGCATCTTGCTGTAATAAATCATTCACACATGGATGTGATATGTGAAACTAGGACGCCACGACAAATTTTGACTCCTCCACTCTATGGTCCCTCTCAGGGCTCTCTTCAAAGTGGTCCATAGAAGTTAGATTTGTTGAACAAAAAACTCATATCTAATTGTTTTGTGTTTGAAAGTTTTATATTATGTAATGGCATACTTATGTAGATGCCTGCAAAATGTATGTTATGCAAACACAAAACAAATTTGCATCTGATTGAATTAGAGGATATTCTCAGTTCAGATCATGACCTTTTAAAGGTGGCTTTTGTCATTGCAAGTTATATATGCCATGTGCTTGTTATCTATGGAAATGTTGCTGGGATTGGACTGTTGAGATTTTTCTTCACTCGTAAGAATAATGAAAGCCAAAATATTGATATTTTGCTTTCTTTTGTTGCACTTCATCACACAAGTGCAACCATCATATAAATTTATAATCGAAAAACTCTGTTTTTGACTTATAGGCATAATTAATATACTAAATTAGAAAATTTACAATTTGAGCCACTGGACCGGAAAGAAAAGACATAAAGAGTTTTTAACTTTTAGAAAAAATTAATATATTAAATTAAAAAATTTATTATTTGTATCACCGTTGGATATGTGGGTATCAAATCTTGACCCTTAAAATTGCAAACAGCAGGAGCTGCTGTGTTTTTAACACAGCAGCCCCCTGGAACCCAAAATCAAGACCCGTGAGCACCCTATCAACCGTTAATTAGCTGTACGTACAGAACAACATCGTATTTAGTCACGTCATTTAAAACGGTAAAACGAATGAGGTAAGAATATACCAATAGAGGAAATCCATTTTTAGTTTGAAAAGAAACATTGCATGTGAGTTTTTTTAGGATTTTGTCTTCCAACTTTCAAGTACATTTTGCTTCAAACTTAAAATTCTACCCTAATATTTTTCAAGACGTGTGTGTTTTATCATTAAAAATATGAAAGCATTGTTATTTGTGATATTCTTTCTATTTTCTTTTCTTCCCTTTCATTAAGTTTGATTGATATAGGATGTTCTGTTTTGATTTCTTCTAAGAATTTATTAATTTTACAATATGTGCTCAGGTGTTTGGTTTCATCATGTTTTGCTGAAAGGTTCAATACGATCCTACATTTGCTATTAAGATGGAGATGCTTGTGTTTTATTCTTTGATGCTGGTGATTTGATTATGCAAATGTATACTCTTTACTTTCTTTCCTTTTTTACCATCTAATTTTTTTATTTTTAATTAATGGTGATTCAGCCAATTTATTTCTAATTTCAAAAAAGATATTCATTTTATATTTGATCTTTTATATTGTCAGTCATAACACAACATTTTTTAGAATATTTCATTTTATCTTGTTCTCTTTTAAAATAAAACATTTTGCGTAATACCTATCATTTGAAACGACATTTGATTAGCTAAAACCATGGTTGTTTCGTATAAAAATCACACCTATATTGAAATATGACTGCACGTAATTATTTTTATAATTTTTACAAACCATTTTTATTTATAATTTACTTACATAACAAAAAAATATAACACACAGAGGGCTCCCTAATATTTGCAATCATGTAGTTAATTTTTTTAAGAGCAAAATGTGGAATTTAAAATAAAGATAAAACAAATAAATCTACAATTATAGATTTAGCTACCAATCGAGGAATATCTAATGCATTTCACATGACTGTGATAGGACAAGACAATGAGCGTCTCCAATGCTCCCCACTTTCAAGCATCCCAAAATTTATTTATTCACATCACTAAAACACATCATTTAAGACAATTTTTTCACTTTCCATTCACCAACACTCAAAATATCAAGTTTCAACATCTCTCCCATACTTTTATACAATTTTTCATTTTTTCTTTATCATTTTACACATTTTTCAACACAAATTTTTTAAATCACTTTCTCTACACACTCAATTTTTTTTTCACCATTACACTTGTATCTAGTAACCTTATGAACTTCGTTATTGTGAGTACAAGGGATGTGATTATGTGAAAGAATTCTACGTGTTGCATCATGCTTCTCAAGCATAAAATATTAGAGAAGATAACCCTACTTCGCCAGTATGAGACGTACGTATATGCTCCTATTGCTTGAATTGAGTCACAGCAAATACACACATGAGAAGATCCTTCTTCGTTGAGCCTCCACTAGACCACCATAAATGGCCTCTAATTCCTCCATTAAAACACTAGCTGCAATTCCAAGAGGCCGCGCAAGCATCGACACATCGTTGAGACTGGCAAAGCTCTTTTAACTCAAGCCCGGCTACCTTATGAATTCTGGACTCTAGCCTTTGAAACTGCCAATTATTTGATCAATCGGCTACCTGTGTCCCCTCTCAAACCTAAATCTCCCTATGAATTACTCTTCAAACAACTCCCCAACTACTTCAAACTTCGCACCTTTGGTTGTCTTTGTTACCCCTGGCTGCGACCTTACACCACAAGTAAGCTTCAACCTCGCTCCACTCCTTGTATATTTGTTGGTTATACTACTTCTCAAAGCTCCTTCAAGTGTTATGATCCTCTTTCTAAGAAAACCTACTTATCTCGCCATGTTATTTTTAAGGAAACTATCTTACCTGGTATTTCTTCTCCTGTAAGTTTTCCTCCACCCTCCGAGATTAGTGTCTCTGGTTTATTACCCAATCCTAATGTCTTACCATCTTTATCCTCCACTGTTCCTGAACCTCTAGTGTCTCCTACTTCTACTTCCACTTCTCCTGTCGCATCTAATTCCTTAGATCCCGCTCCTTCTCCTTTCTCTGTGCCTTCTCCTCCTTCTTTTAATACCGTGTCTCCTGAAGTTTCTGCTCCTAATTCATCAGTGCAAGCTCCTACTCGAACTCATTCTATGGCCACAAGATCTATGCATAACATATATAAACCAAAAACTCTCAATCACTCTACCCTTCATCCGATTATTGCTTCTCATGAACCTCGGACTGTTTATGAAGCGCTTCAGTCTCCTCAATGGACTGGTGCGATGCAGGCTGAACTTACAGCCCTGCAGCAACATCAAACTTGGTCTCTTATTCCTCCTAAGCCATCTCATCGCCCCATTGGATCAAAATGGGTGTTTCGTCTTAAACGCAATCCTGATGGCACTATCCATCGCTATAAAGCTCGTCTTGTTGCTCAAGGCTTCCTTCAACATCCTGGTCTTGATTACTCCCAAACCTTTAGTCCAGTCGTTAAACCTACAACTATTCGCCTTGTTCTTTCTATTGCTGTTATGCATGGCTGGTCCATTAAACAACTTGACATTAATAATGCTTTTTTAAATGGCACTCTTACTGAAACTGTTATCATGAGACAACCACCTGGTTTTATTAATTCTTCCTTTCCTAAACATTATTGTCTCTTGCATAAATCTATCTATGGTCTCAAACAAGCGCCGCGCGCTTGGTTTACTACTTTACGCAATGCTCTTTATCAGTTTGGTTTTGTTTCTTCAAAGGCTGATTGTTCTCTTTTTATTTATTATTCTTCTACTGCTGTTGTTTATAGTTTGGTATACGTTGATGACTTAATTGTTACTGGTTCAAACTTGCAGTTAATTAATGACATTACTACTGCTTTGGCTAACAAATTTTCTCTCAAAGACTTGGGGAATCTCTCTTATTTCTTAGGAATTAAAGCTGTTCGAAATCGTGATGGACTATTTTTATGTCAACAAAAATACGTGCGTGATCTCCTTTTCAAAGCCTCCATGCTTGATGCCAAGAGTATTGATACTTCTTTGCCTACCAGCTTCCATCTCTCTCAGCACTGTGGTACTACTCTGTCTGATGGTTCCTTGTTTAGACAGCTGGTTGGGGGGCTTCAATACCTATCATTAACACGTCCTGATATCAGCTTTGCTGTCAATCGGCTTGCTCAATATTTGTCTCACCCAACTACTGCTCATATGCAAATCCTCAAGCGCCTTCTTCGCTATTTAAAAGGCATCGTTAATCATGGGATTTTTCTAGCTGCTGCCTTATCCTCCAATCTCCGTGCTTACTCTGATTCAGATTGGGCAGGCAATCCCGATGACAGGTCTTCTGTTTCTTCGTACATTATTTTTATCGGCAATAGTCCTATTTCTTGGCGCTCTCGCAAACAACGGGCTATTGCCCGCTCTTCTACTGAGGCCGAGTATCGGTCCCTTGCTTCTACCGCATCTGAAGTGGTTTGGATCTCCAATCTTCTTCATGAATTACATGTTCCTATGCCTACTGCTCCGCTTCTGCTTTGTGACAATCTAGGAGCTACTCACTTGAGTCTTAATCCGGTCATGCATTCCCGAATGAAACATATTGCTATAGATCTTCATTTCCTTCGTGACTTGGTCAATAAAGGTCTTGTTCAAGTTCGTCACATCTCCACTGAGTTTCAGTTAGCTGACTTACTCACCAAGTCTCTTCCTCGTCCTCGGTATCTTTCTCTGCGTGCCAAGATCAGGCTTCTTGATGGATCCCTGATCTTGCGGGGGTGTATAGAAATGAAGCAGCCCATCAGTGCAAGCCCTGCATCTCAGCCCACTACTACAACTCATTCCAAGTCCACTGTACAATAACTAGTGTTAGTTTTACAGTTGAACTCTGGTTCAATTATTACCGTTAGCTTAGTTAGTTTTAACCGTTATAAACTTATGCATATATATCTCTGTAAATTACTTTTGTAATTCAATGAAAAGTTCTGAGTTCAAACTGTTTTAAATAGAAGCTCCGGGATAAAACGACCAATTACACTGATCAATGTCGTAGGAGAAGGGACCGGATGGAGTCGATAGGAGAATTTCGCGGTATTGTTAACGGCATATGACGAAATGCAATATTCTTTAAGAAAACCCGGGTCCGGCTTATAAGGAACAGGAGGCTGACAGAGGTGATCCCAAGAATCCAATTTTGGATCGAACCTTTCAAAATCATGACTTGACAAGGAACAACTAGTTACGTAGAACTTTTCCTTGAGCGGACCAATAATCATGATTCACGCAACTTATCTTCTTAATGGTGGAGTTGCTGGAGGAAGTGTCATAGACAAAAACATCTCTCGATTTACAATCTATCTCACGGTATCCTCCAAAAAAGTAGATGCTGGAATCAAACGCAAAGAAGTCCATAAGGATTGGGTAGTCCATCGGAATCCGGAACAAGGGTTCGCGCAATACTCTTGGTCCACGCCGACGTCGTCTGCCCCCAGAGCAAGGATCGATGACGAAAACATCATAAATATATTTATATCTTTTTTTGAAGTCGTCGGTCTCCAAAACCAAGCAGATCTTGTGGTAGGAGGAGGCAACGGCTTCAGTTGTGTGTGATATTAGAGTCATGATATAGACATTCTGGAGGGGGGTCGATATTAGGGTTCTGGATCTCAAGAAGACGGAGCGGATCTCTCTAACTCTTTCGCCGATGATAAAAACCAGACAGAGAGATGACTCGTTAACCCAGGTGGGCTGGATAGTCCATAAGATAGTATATGACCCATTGGGCTTTAGGTTTACGAACAGAGACCCAAATATCTTCTTACTGGACATTTGAGGCCTATTAGTCATAATTGCCAATGTATTGCTTCGAAATAAATTTTAAAAAAATACGATGGTAAAAACGGTCATTTGTGAATGAATAACAAAATAGCCAAATCATCGATCGAATTCGATTTTATTTTTAGTCCAAATCATCGATCATTTCTTTATTTGTACAGCTTAGATATCTCCTATTTCTTAAAAAAGTGGTCGGTTTGATGGGATTTTGTATGATACTTTTTGTGGTGGTATTTTTTCATAAAGGAATTATCCGCTCAGACCCTAATCACACTTCGCCTTGCACGAATTTAATTTCAAGGAATATCTCGTCTTCTTACTTCGAATCCTTGACCTCCTTAGAATTGGGTTGAGACACTAAAGAGTCTATGAGAAAGAAAGTTTTGCCCCCACTACTCCATAGGGCGGCGATCCATGCACACGAGGGCTATGGGAATCAAACCCAAATTTTTTTCTTTTTTCTTTCGTTACGTTAGTTAGCCCCCACTGGGCCACTTTACTTTAGAAAATTATTGATAGGCAAGATAGCCTTTTTAGTGAAGCTGGTGTAGTGATAATGTCTCAACCAAACTCAAAGAAGATCAAAGGTTTGAGGCATAGAGGCAGGGTATTTCCTAAATCTGTGCGAGCTGAAGTGTGATTAGGCCCAAAGCGGACAATTCCTTGATGGAAAAATACCACCACCCTTTTAACACTTGATTTTTGAAGTTGAAGCAATTCTAGGCTAATAAAAAAATTGAAAATTATTTTTAAATTTATAAGGCTTCTCAAAATGGGACACAATAAAGTTTAATTTTTAATTGATTGAATCTTTCATGATGGTAACAAGGGAGGGAGAATATCCATGTAGAAATTTTAATGAAGCAATACAAAAACTGTAAAGCTTAATTGTTATATTAAATGAGCTTGTAGCAAACTAAAAGTAACTCTAACAATCGAAACATCATTAACGGAGACTATATACCCAAAAAAAAATGATTGTAAACTTTTCCGCGATTGTGTATCTGCTGATTATGAGAGTTTACTTGTGATTTAGGCGACTCTGAATATTGAGGAACTTGGAGCGAACTCGATAAAAGGGATCCTCATTAAAAAAAAAGTGAGAGCATTAAAATTTAGATGGGTTAATTTTTTTATTTTTAAATTGAAATTAGCTAAAAATTATTAGATTTTTTTTAATGGAGCTTGAATGGATTTAGGCTACCATAAAATTAGTTTTTTTAAAATAAAAAAATTAGGACCCTTGAGATTTGGGAGTCTTAGGCGGTGGCAGCCTGTGTCGCCTCTTCTCACCACTAGAATGTGTATGAGGCTATGACAATGTGCACAAAAAACAAAAGACCCCAATTATAATTAAATCTGTAACTATGATAACAAAACCACATCTATTTTTAACCGCAGTTTTGGTAGATTGTTGACTACAAATTTGATGAAACATCTTTGTCGTGGTTATAAAACCACAACTAATAAGTAAACTAAGTACGAAAAAATATAGTAAACGTTCCCCACATTTAATTAAGCGTGTAGTTGCGATTATAAAACCACAACTAAGTTTTGATCATGTTTGAAAGCGTATGTAAAATAAAACTTTTCGCATAATACCTACCATTTGAAACGATATTTGATGAGTCAAAACCATGGTTATTTCGTATAAAAATCACACCTATATTGAAATATGACTACACATAATTATTTATGTAATTTTTACAAATCACTTTTATTTGTAATTTACTTACATAACATAAAATATAACACACATAGAGCTCCCTGACATTTGCAATCATGTAGTTAATTTTTTTAAGGGAAATACGTGGAATTTAAAATAAAGATAAAACAAATAAATCTGCAATTACATATTTAGTTAACCATTGAGGAATATCTAATGCATTCGACATAACACTGGTAGGACAAGATAGTGAGTATCTAGCAACCTTATAGCTTGATTATTGTGAGTACAAGAGATGTGATTATGTGAAAGAATTCCACGTGTTGCGTCATACTTCTCAACCATAGAATATTAGAGAAGATAATCCCGCAATCTTCGCCAGTATTAGACGTACGTATATGCTCTATTGCTTGAATTGAGTCGCTGCACTAGACCACCGCGAATGGCCCCTAACTCCTCCATTAAAACACTAGCTGCAATTCCAAGAGGCCATGCATGGGCTCCAACAACGGTAAACAACTCATCTAGAATGACCACCCTATGGCATATCCGCATATACATTCTCAGCACCATCTTTAGATTCGCAATTTTCTCTTGAACACTTACACTGGTAGTGATCTACTTTCGATCTTTCCCTGTATAAGTCACAAGGCGGTGCCCACGAACCTGTTCTAAGGATTCCACCAAACCAATTAGTTACGGGGAATACAAAACTGATAATACAAGGATGCCACTTAGTCTTATAACTAGTTTTATCAAATCCCTCCAACAAGCAAAGGACAAATACTTCATCAACAGTAGTTAGTACAATATACGAGTAACAATAAGGAAAGAGGTCTCGATGTAATAAAGATAAGTCTAAATTTACAGCACCAAACCAAAAATCCAATATCATAATCAAACCATAAAAATAACTATTCACATCTCCAAAGAAAAATTGCTACCAATAGCAGCTTCATATAACACACAGAGGATGATCTGAGTCAAACGCTCTTATTGGGCTTTAACTATATCTAGGCTACAACAGAAGCATGGATTGCTTTCTAAAAACACCTTTGCAAGTCTAGATGAAATGGGAGTTAAGCAGAAGACTTAACTGTAATTTGAAGTGACCTCTCCTAACACCATCTTGGCTTCAAGAACACAGGCCTCGATTGTTTTTAGTTCTTTTTCCATCGTTTCTGATATGAAACAAGAGGTGCAACTGTCATTCAACAGTTTGGTTTTATTTTCGGCAGCTGCAGCCCTTACTGTTTGTAAGTCTTCAATTCTTCTCATCTCCATCCATATTTCTTCCTCCAAAGTCTTAATCTCCGTCTCTTTCAACTCTGCATCAAAAATGTGCTCATGGTACTGAAGAATTACCCTCTCAATCTCAGTCTTTCCATTCTCTCTCATTTCGGCAAGAGTTTCTTTTTCTTGGAGGACACCATGAAGGGCCAGCTCCATCTCCTCCAAAGACATGGTACCTTTCTGTATCTCTAGTTGAACAGCTTGAATTTCACTGTCTATCTTTGTAGACCTGTGATTCAAATTCTGAAATTCCCTTCTTATGGCCCCAACTTTCTCTCGAGATACCTTTATTTCACTTTGCAACTTGGTCTTTTCTTCCTCAGACTTCAGTAACTCGGTAGCTTTACCACCTAAACACCTAACTTTCTGCATGGGGTCTACTTTATCAATGTTATCTATGGCAAATAGAACCTTTTCGTTCTCCTGCCTCTGGTTCTCCTCCTCGAGTTTTGATTTCAAATGCACAAGGTTCTTTGTTAATTCAACTTCAACTTCTTGAATCTTCTCCAACGAAGCTTCAGTTTCACCCTTGCGGAATTGAAGATGGGATAATTCATCCTTTTTCTGTCTCAGGTAAGATGATGAAGCACTTACCCTTGTCCTTGCTCGTACTTCCCGCTGTTCAAAGTAAGTGATAGATGAAGAAAAGTTTGACACAGAGTATTTAAGAGCCGATAACTTCCTCTCGGTCAGAGCTTTTCTTTCTTGCGCCTCCAAATGAAGAAGTTTAATTGATTCGAATTGCTGCTTCTTGACCTGGATGCCACCTTCCACTGATTCAACTTCTTTTGAAAGCTTCTCTAACTCCGCAAATGTTCTTTCAAGCGAAAACAGCATACTAACAAATTTGGCAGAATTCAAAAGTTTTCCCTGTGCCATTTCCAGCTTCGTTCTCGCCAAGTTTAGATCTTCCAATGCATGAATAGGTTCACATGACTCAATACATCCCACTCCATCAACTTCTACTAGCTTTTCTGGACAATCCATGTCTCCAACTTTTACTCTGATTTCTGCACTAGACAGCATTCTTTTGAACTCATCCCTCTCCTCCATGGCTTTCTCGTACAAGCTCATTAGTTTTTCATTTTCTTCATGGAATTCTATGAGCTGACATTGCAAGTTCTCATCCTCTCTTTTCCTTTCATTCTCTTTTGCAAGATCAGCATCACTCCAGCTGCTGTGAACATCCATGTCCTCCTCTTGAAGATTTTCAACTCTTTTTGATTGTTTGGAATTATTTTGTGAACTTGCTCTTTCATACAGCTCAATTAGTTTATTGTTATCATCAAGTAAAACCTTAACCTTCAATCGTAAATCATTGTTCTCCTTAGAGAGTTCAGCTTCCCTTTGACTTGCAGCAGCAATCACATCAACCATGGCTTTCAGCTCCATTTGATCATTAATATTAACCAAAAGGTCATCAGTTACAGAAGGACAAGGATTGAGTTTTTCCATGCCTTCTCTCATGGCTCTAGACAATCTCTCTTCCTCCATCTTGGTCTCCATATCATGAATATGCCTACAAGTTTCATAAATAAAAATTCAGACATCAGCAGTTAGGTAAATAACACTGCCGAACTAACTTGAGTAATGATAAGAGGGAGGGAGGGAGAATTCACCATTGCCAGGACATTGGGGTAATAGCCAAACTCCTAGATTACTATAAGTGGAAACTTTAGAAAGGTATGCAATAAACAAGCTAAACCATTACCTTTCCAATTTTTCTTTCTCATGAAGATATAAATCTAATTTCTTCAGAAGTGTCTCCATTTCTGCCTGGTTTTGAATTGCCTGTAATGGAATATAGTTCTCCATAGTCAATGCATTATGCATCATCTCTCAGTCATTTCAACAAATAAAATCATGTTTAAAGCGAATGCTGAAGTCATTCTGTGAAGAGTATCATCATATACCTGCATGCGGAGGAATTCATTCTCTTCACTAATTGAAGAACGCCAAGAAGAGTCTTGTTTCTGCATTGAATCAAAATACACACATCTTCCGAGAGTTATTTTTACAAAAGAAAACTACAAAATTCTAACATACGATGCATGCATGCCAGAAAGAAGGTGAATGCATTCCCATATAAAGCTGTGAGATAGACTAATAGCTGAAAGCCATTTTAAGCATTGATATAATGCAAAAAAAAAAAAAAAAAAGTAATCTTAGGAATGCACAGATCTTGAAACCAGAAGTCCTGGAATCACTTCTCTGTTGAGAGCGAAAGTCAAATTTTACGTATTTGCTGTTCAGCATGATAATATAATTTTGAAAGATCCATTTTCAAATTTCATAAAAAAGCTTGTTAAGGGCAGATGAAAGTCAGCCAGAATCTTATAATAGGTATTATTATCCTTCGATGAATGAGGCAATGAGCCAACACCCCCACAATGCATATTGCTGACTTTGAATATCCAGTTCCAGTTATCAATGGAGTAAGTTCTGTGCTTCAATAAAACTAAAGAATTAACTTTCTTCTCGTTGATAATGATCATCTGAAGGGAAATAACTCATCTTATTTTATAGTTGGACTTGTTTCCTCATGCTCATTTCAAATGTATAAAGAACAATGTAAAATAAGTCTTCCATGCTGAAAATACATTTAAAGGCGGAAAAAGGAATTAATCTTTGCTTGCCTGATGAGAGTATAGTGGATCACCATCAGCATTGGATTCCTTCTCTGTACCTGAATCTGCTTTCTGTAGCCAAAAAAATTAGAAACAAAGGTTAGGAAGAAAATCAACCAACAGAAATATTATGCATTTGAATTTTATAAGTGTGTGAAAAAACCTGCTTTATAGAGCATTCCGATTCATGCATAAGTTTCCAGTCAAGTGCTTCTAGTAACTGCATATGAAACACAATATTGTAGGGAAAACAGTTTGTAAACCCCAAATTACACATTTTAAAATAAATATAATATTTTCACCTTATTCTGTAACAACATGATTTGTTCGCTCATCATCTCCCGTTCACCTTGCTCAACAAATGACTTCAATCTGAAGTTAAAAAAATGAATGCTTTCATCATATAAAAAGCTCAGTTCTAAGAAGTTGAGAACTTAAGAGGGAGGGGTAAATGGCATGCCTTCTGATTTCTTCCTTCAGCCGCAAATTTTCCATTGCAAATCTAGTAACTTCTTGATTCCTGTCAACTTGGTTTCTCAGAACTTCAATTTCCTTGAGATGTTCTTCCTTCTCTTTCAACCAGTGTGTCTCAGCAGATATCTTTCCAGAAGCAACGGCTTCTAGCCTCTTTATTCCAGCTTCTCGGAACCTTAGTCTCATTTTCAGGCCTTGTATTTCATCCTCTCTTTGTTTTGCCTGACTCAATAGAGAATATCATAAATTGTATGAGTGAGAATATTCAGACCAAACCAATATAGGGGAAGACAGCATGATAAAGGAATTCAGTAAAAGCTCCTTATATCCCAAGATATATCTCTTGCAAAATTCAGAAGCTAAACTTTTCTGTAGCTTATCTTCTCGCAGTCCATACAATAAAATAATAGAATATCTGCCCAAAAACTGCATGGTGGCAACTCCAAAGCAAGAGACAAGTTAATTCTTATACACATACCAATTGCATAGCTGCCTGGTTTTCAGCAGCCAATGACTGCAAAGCAATGTCCTTGTCCTTTTCCCTCTTAAAAGCCCCTACAAGGGCAACCTCGTAGTCTTTCTTCTGGAAAAAGGTTCAGATATAAGGATTTTTTAAAGATACTTATCCACTACTGGACCACTACAAAAGAAACTATCCATCGAATTTAAAAAGAATAATGCATACATGGGATGTCCGTTTATCAGATGTAAGCGGACTGAGTGATCCATCAAGCCCTTCCCACTTGAAATAACCTGGAGATCCCGGAAAGCTGACTGCCAAAGTATCACTGTCCATCTTTTCAGCTTCCCCATTGACCAAACTGCGTAGACGGGATACTTCTTTCTGAAAATGATGTACGTTTCTCAGGTAAACAAATAGTTTTCGTAAGGAATCATCATATTTTTGTAAGATGAGGACGCGTATATTTTTTAACTTTCTAAGATGAGAGGGTCATTTACATTAAATTAAAACAAGCTATACATACATACACATTAATTGAAACAATATAATATATGACCATGGAGAGCGTAGCTTTACATTGAAAGGAATGGAAAAGGAAAATTCAGAGAATAGAGTCCAATTGATTTTGTTTATAAATTCTTATTTCCGACCTCAAATTGTTTGGGAAAAACACATTGAATACAGGTTTACAGCTGCATAGCATGGTAAAAGATAAACTAGAGTCAGCATTGAGGAGAGACTGGCTTCTCGTACTTGATTCCATGACCCCTAATCTGTGGTCAAGCAACTTTACTCACTATGCCACATGTTTGCCCTTTAACTGGAAAAAAAATGACTTTTCAAGACTTTTTCAATGCAGTTGTCAATGATTTCTGATCTAAATTTATATTATATTATACTCAATAACCGTTTTCACTTCCTTCCATACATTAAGACAACCCAGTTGAATACACAAACCAACGAAAATTGATCTCACTCATCTGAATCAGTGTTCATTGCAAGATAAAAATTCTGGTTCTGATCATGAATTCATGATACCTTAAGCTGTTGAATTTGCATCCGCATAGTAATAACATCTCCAGATGCGTCTTCATTTACAACTGCCTGCATAATATATAAAAGTAAGCCCCACCACCCTATCAGAAACCCACAACCACTAATCTACATAGTATTTTCAGTAACATAGAAAAGCTGAAAGGTGTTTATAGAAAAATGGTAACCTAAAGATCACATACATTGTTCTTAATGAATTTTGCACGCTGTGCGAACTTCAATGTGCTTAGCGTCTCCAATGAGCAGCTGAAAACCCCAAAATGGTTAATACATATGTGGTTATTGCAAAAAGAAAAAATAGAAACAAAATATATCAAACCTTTTAAAGGAAAATAAAAAGAATTCACTCACCAATTCGCAGGGCTAATGTTTGCAATTATGGTAGTTTTTGAATTCCCTCCAAGTGAATCCTGAAAAGAAAAGGTGTAAAACCCAATTAAAGGCATATTCTATCGTACCAATAAATTTATGATATGGACTTGATGAATCAACTCAGACGATCAAGTAACTCTGTTCAATTATAATGAGCCTTGGTGCTATAAGAAGCCTTGGCTCCAGTTTCAAAGAGAGATTATTAATGTAAGACCTGCAATGATTAGTATAAGAAAATACTAAGCATAAAACTGCACCAATAAAGAATGATATATCAAAATCACATGAAATGTTTCCAGTTTAGGATATGAGAAATACACTTGGACCTTTTGCTCTATCGTCTAATTCATGTAATCATATACCTGCAGCAAAAATGTGAGTTTTGAGTCTCGATAAGGAACATGGAGCGACTTTCCATTGGATATACTGACCAGGTTCATAATCACAAGTCTGCACATAACCAACCCCATTGATTTCATCTTAAGAAAGAATAACATGTAGGAATAAATAACTCAAAGTTCAAAGAACAAGATGGCTAATCAAATAGAAGATGAAAGTAGGGACATCACACCCCAATGTTGAAAGAGACTTGTTAATATTGGTAGCTTCCTTGAGACGCTCACCTTCAGCGCCAGAACTCTTCTGCCTGTATACAAAATGTTTGGAATACAGTAACAAAAAGGCAGTGAAGTATACTATAAAATTTGTCATCATGGTTTTTTTCTTTTTCCACTTCTTTGTACAATAGCATACCTTTCAGAGCCTGCTAAATCAACAAGATTAAGCCTGGCATATCGATAATGAGTCACACCTTGAGATTCCCACTGTTATACAAAAACTTTATTAGAACATGACATCAAAACATGATCCAACTTTAACATTACTCTATTTAGCGAAAAATTTCAGAATCCTGAGCTAAATTTTTGAAAGAAAAAATACGACTAACCTTACTTTCAATGATACAAGTGAACACACTGTGAGAACGACTACTTGCAAGATTCATGTTTGTCGCAGCTACTTTTCGATTTGTTGCTCCCTGAAAATAATAATATTCAACATAGGAAATCGAATTTTTTTTTGGTAGCAAAACTATTCATTAATAAAACTTCATTTTCTTTGTGAGAGTGTATCTTTCATTTGGTTAAACCTGTAACAAAACTAAAACGCTGTAATGGCTGCATTGAAGTTAGACATTATCCTGGGGGCCAGCTCAATTACTTCAAAGCTTGTTCCAAGTTTTAAATCATCTAGAAGAAGATATGACTCACTCAGTATGTCAACAGCATCCATATTTTCCTTCCGTTCTGTATCTCAAAGTAAAATAATATTCAAACAAATGAAAAGTTCATACAGTAGGCAACCTCCTCCGTCTTTAGGAACCTTTAAACAACTAATGATTATTCATGCCCATCACAAATTCAATATTCATAAGCAAATGGTATTGAATTTAGTTGCACCCAAAAAAATAATAAAGCAGCATCTTGGATAAAGACAATTACATACTTGGATAAGTTGTTGAAGCACATCCCGGGCACTTGTAACTTCTATCTCTTTCAAATTCTCTACATAAACCCCTTTCTTTATATCTTCTCTAATCTGCAACATTCCCAACCAACATATTAAGATCGTTACAAAGTCAGTCAGAGAAAAATAAAAGAAAATTAAAGGATCAACGGAAAGCACAGTTCTTGAAATATAATTTCAAATGCGTTTTAAAGGGTCTAAAAAAAGGGGGAGGTATACGGAATACATTATTCTATCCAGATTATTGATGCAAGCATAGATTTTGTATTAGTAAAGATTTATCTTCAAATGCTAGGTTCCTAAAGTATCTCTTATGAAGAAGAAAAAATAAAAAAAGATCACTGAAGGAACAGAAAATTAAAATGATGAAAAGAAATTTGATGTATGTACTCTGTACCTGTAAGTTGTTTGATGATGGGTCCAAGAGATCAAGAATCTGTTCGTTGTATATCTCTAAAAATGAGCATTTACATGTAAATCTTAACTTTTCATCTTTACGAGCTTCTTTTTCCTGAATTACCACAGATGAAAGGGAAAAAGGGCGCAATTAGAATCTTGGAACAAAGAAAAGCAAAGAACCTTCAATACAGAAATCACATATAATAGCAGTTCAAACAATGGCCATTAGTTTACATATGCCTTATGCCTATTAACTTAAGAAGCTAGAAAAAAATAGTCTAGCCAAATCTCATTAGTGTCCAAGGAAATACATCCTGTAAACAAAATAAAACACAGTTCATAAAATTTCTCACAGGTGAAAAATCTTGTGGCAGTGACTATTGATAACCTAGTTGATGAGCTGATTATAAGAGAAATTTTTCTGGTTAAAATTCCTTATAACAGAAAGAGAGTAACTTAGAGTGTTTACCAAAATGGAACAGAAAATACCTTCTGGATTCTTGAAAATAAATACTCAAAGACTCTTGGTGTCATCCCGCAGTTAACACTGTGTCTTCGAGTGCCTCCCTCAATGTCTCCAAGCATTGTGTGAGTCTTTCCACTTCCAGTCTGAAAATAACCAGATACATTGGGAAATAAAAAGATAAAACCAAATTCAACAGAAAAAATAAGATAATTTGAGGTTCATTGATCGAAGTAAAAACAATAAAAAAATTGAACCCAGCTTATATAATGACATTTAAACTCTTCTGAAATTCATTACTCAAAATTTATTATTTTAAATTAAGTTTCTTTTGGCAATAAAATTAGAAACCAAATGACATTTTTATTCAACATTTTGATGTTGTTCTGTATACCGAAAAATCTCTCTCATTGACCAACACCAAACAAACATGACAGAATAAATTTTAATCCGCACCTGGCCATATGCAAACATGCAGCTGTTGTAGCCTCCAACACAATTTTCCACCATTGGCACTCCGGCCACTTTAAAAAGCTTCTCCTGTTATAATTATAAAATAAAAATCAATCCTTAACATGGGATATACCGGGAACTATGAAAAATAAAAAAAAATTGACTTACCTGGCTAACATTCTCATCTGCAACAATATCAAAGGTAAAACGTGACTCTGGATGCCCTGTCCAGGTAATAGTCTGAGAGCTCTCTTGCCTAACACATTTGCTGTTTCCTTGTACAGATATTTCTGAACTACTAAGAGGACGAAGTCTTATGATTACCTACATATAATTTAAGTTAAGTTAAAAGTCCCACATTCATAAGTCTAAGGAAAGCAAAGTGCTTTAGAAGTTAAAAAGTTTCAACTCATCTTAATCATAGAAGGCTCTTTTAAAAGACAATCCTGGGGGCCTTGAGTCCCATATCAGACAATACCTAGACAAGTTGTTTGGGTTGGACTTTCATAACAGTTTTTGCAAGACGCAGAAAAGATTTACAGGTCTATATAACGCCAATTATCTTTCGTTTGAGAATGTTCAAGTAGAGTGAGAATTTGGACATTCTAGTATCACACTTTTCGTATTCTATAATCAATCTATCAATCAGTAAATTCAGCGGACAAAGACGGCTAGAAAATAGGCATAACTTGCAACAGCACTTCACAACAAGTGCTTGACAGTTTAAAACCAGTGAATCTTCTATCCAATTCAGTCAACAAAAACTATGCTTCAGGAAATAACGAAACTAATTACCTGCACGTTTTGGTCCTTCCAAAACGACGGATCCTCACAGAGTTCGAAGCTCTGACATGCGGGCGGTGGCAGAAGCACCGATCCATTGTCATCGTCCAACTCCCTGAGGCTCCGGACTGAAGACGCCGCCGCTAGGGGTTGCCCGGAACTGTCTCGCGTCGCCGACTTAGAGAGATCTGGAGAACTCCGAACTGAGGGCACCGATTCCGAGGCCGACGAGCTATCCTTGAAGCCGAAGCGGCTCTTGATAGCACTTGCTGTATCCGAGATGAACGGCATTTGTTTGTCAAAAGAGATTCCGATAAAGATTGTGCGGGAACTCGATGATGAGAACGTGAGTGTTTGGTGCGTTTTTCCGGTGAGAAATTGGAAGGCGGAGCAAAAAATGGAACCAGGAAACGAATTGGAAAGCACAAACGGAGATTGTTTTGGAGAAGTGAGCCTGGGAGCGAAAGGGGTTTGAAATTGGGGTTTGTGAGGGAAAGTGATTTAAGAGAGAGATTAGAGAGTTATCGGACGGTCAGTGGGCTGTAGATCGACGGTTCGGATGGAGTTGGATTCGAAAAATTTAGACACTATTGAAGCTCTGGTTTGTGAGGGAAAGGGATTTGAAATTGGGGTTTGTTATGCAGAGTCATAGTAGAGAGAGAGAGTTATCGGACGGTGGGTGGGCTGTATATCAACGGCTCGGATGGAGTTGGATTCAAAAAATGACCGTTTGGAAATTTTCGAACCGACCGTTGGGGGTTGATCCCGTTGCAGAGCATAAATTTTTTCGTCGTCCCTTGTATTTCTCAAATACTTTTAAAATTCCAAAAAATAATTTTAAATTATAGTTAAATCTCTAAAAAATAATATATTTGGGACTGTAAAATTTTATTAATTAATTGATAAATTAATAATTTGTTTATACATTAATTAATAAAAATTAATTTACCAATGTATTCTTTTTTCTCAAAACATTGAACTTAATATATGTATCTTGTATTGAGAACGTCGTGAAAATAATAAGGTATATGAAGTTGAATACGTAGTTTAGTTTTGTACTGGAGCCTATCTCTCACAAATATGTGCTCAAATCAATGATCAAATTGAATAGTTTTCTCTTACAATACGAGAATATTACATCTAAAAAAATTTAATGTGCTCAGAAAAATTAGAGATAGGTTAATATATAATGAGTTATTAATTCATATATGAAGTGGAATTTATGTCTTTTTTAAAATACATATTGTTATTTTATACATTTAACGAATTATTAATTTATCATATTGTTCACCAATCAAGACCAACCAAATTTATTATTTAATCGATATTATATTATAAGTAATATATTGAAACAGCGAAAATAAAAGTCATCATCAAACATAATACACACAAAAATGATATATAAACTAGTCACCAAGGTGGTGGTCGATTAGCAAAAGCAAAAGGGTTTTGTCCCGATATGTTAATGCTACCTTTGGTGTGCAACTTCTGGTTGGAATGGACAAAACTTGGATCACAATGGTTCTATTCTAACGTTTTTATTAATTTTTTAATTGAGTATCACATCTATTATACAAAAAGTGATCTCACATGTAGCTACATCAACAAAACACATCTCTTAATATAATTTTTTCATTTTCAAAAATTAAGTCACCAACATTTTATTCCTCCATCATTTTCCCCACTGAAATCAATATTGGATCTCACATATATTATCCAAAAGTTAAATCACAAATCCAGTTACATCAGCAAAATATATCTTTCAATACAGTCGCCTCAGCAAAACACATATTCCAATAAACGACAACCATTGTGGTTGTCACTAAATGAATGGAATCGTGAAATTTGTTCTTCATGGGATCCCAAGTTTCCAATGTTGTATTTGAGTTGAGAGATTTTGGGGAGGGTGAAAAAGTAAATCGAGTTCCCTCTCGATTTTCTTGTTTATATGATTTGAAAAATAATAAATGAAGAAATTTGGAGAGAATTGTAAGGAAAGGTCTACCATTTTGTGCTAAAATTATTCATTTCAAAATGGTGTCATAAGAAAGTAAGAGAAATATAAATTAAATTATTTATATGTGGAAAATCAATTTTTTCCATTGTATATAAGACTTTAACTTATAAAAAATGATAAGAATGTGTGAATGAAAATGTTTGAATGAGATTGTCGATAAATATGTATGAATAATGTCTCACTTTGTCATTTTTTCACATCACTTTAAAGTGTCACTTTGGGCATGGTCGATATAAAATATCGCAAGTTAACCTTGCAATATCAAATAAAGACGGGTCTTACCCTATCCGCAAGTGTACGTGTCGTAAATAGTATAAAAGCGAATGGGATCGTATCCACAGAGACTGCTCAATTACCAAACAAACAATAAAGCAATAATTAACTTAAAAGGAAACAGAAAAGAATTAGATTGTAATTGGAAAATTTTAAAGAACTTAACTTATATTTAAGATGAAAGATAAGCTTAACTTGGGCTGGATTTGTTCTCTACTACCACTTTGTTATCAAATTCCAACATGCAATCACACACTTTAAAGGATTAATGTTGTCAATCAAGAGACCTTGGTCCGGCTCTCTTGATTCTAACTTTCCTAAGCAATGATCTTGGCTTTGGTCCAGCCCAAAATCGTTTCTTATCACAGGAATCTTGGTTAGTGTACCCTAAGGATTTCCTAAGATAAGCATAAGAACTAGAAAGTTGACAAACACACAACCTCAAGTAATGGTGTATTACCCAACTAATTGTGTTCACAAACCTCAAATCTGGATTTAATTCAGAGATTCGTTACTTGTTAAGCACCGGGTTATGGTCAGCCGAATATGCCTAACTAACAATTCCTATATAACATGAAGCTGATCACACATTCACATTAATAAGATTTAAACAATAAATTCAGAGATTCATAAATTAACCTAGTGTAATCATCCATGGAATCTTACAACAAAGCTTTAAGGAAAAGAACTCATCCAATCCCAAGCTAAGTAAGAAGTTTAGTTACACATATACATATCTAAATCCAGAAATTAAAACCCAGTACAAAACCATATTGAAGGAAGGAATAGAATCTGATTTGTCTGAATCTCCTTGCTCTTTGCCCTTTCTCTTCCTTTCTTTATTTTCTCCTCTGTCGTGTCTATCGTCCTTTTCTGTCCTCCACTTTTCTATTTTTAGAAAGTTTACTTTTTGTTCCCTGGAAAAGATCTCACAAAGATATGTAAGCCCCTCCTTGCCACGTAAGCAGTTAAATTGGTCGTTATTCTACTGCCCAGATTTGTAGCCGCAGAAAGGTCGCAAATCCTTCCAGAATAGCTATTTCACAAACAGCAACACCTGACATAAAAACATATGCTTGGGCAGTACTTTGAACTTATAAAGTCACCAATTTAGACATTTAAGACTAGAAAATATAGGTGCATTTTACACCTAACAGGGCACCAAAATGATTCAGGCCAACCATGAAATTAACTTTTCGAAATTGGTGCGTGACCTCAACCAATTGGGTTAAGTTGATGAGTTTTCTACAACTTATTTAATTTTTTATTTCTTTCTAAATTTAATAGGAGGATTCACAAATAAATTTTTTAATAAAAATGTGTATTTTATTCATTATCTTCAATTTTTTAATATTCTAAAACATCATTTAAACAATTATGGATAAAAATACATTTATTCCGATAAATCCTTATGCTACATCATCAGATTTTTTTCCTTTTAAAAAATTTTAAACAGTTTTATCTCTCAAAATACAAGTCGGATTTTTTTAAAAAAATATATTCATAATAAGCATGAAAAACTCTTTCCAATCAGACCCATGATCGATATGTTTAAATATTCATTCGTCGAATCCTTTGAATGAACTCCAAGGATTTCTCAAACTTATCTTGAATTCAGAAAATTTCTCAAAACTCATCAAAACCAATCAAAAGAGTTTTCAAAATTAAGCAAAAAAATTCAGAAGATTTCATAAAATTGTCTAAAATTTAGAGAATTTCACAAAATTTACCAAAATAAATCAGAGAAATTTTTGAAATTAAGCAAAAAAAAAACTTCATAATATATAATAAATATTATAAGAATTTTTGAAAATCAAACAAAAAACAACCCGAAACTCTAAATCATAAACCCCAAAATCCTAAATACTTAATCTTAATCTCTTAAATCACAAAATTCTAATTTTCTAAACCATAGACTCTTAAACTGTAAACCTAATAACTAGAAATCATCTGAATGTTAACAATTTAATTACTTAAATCACAAAATTCTAATTTTCTAAACCCTACACTCTTAAACTTTAAACCATATAACTAAAAATCCTCTGAATTTTCCAGAAATCCTGTGAATGTTAACAATTCTAGTTTTAATTTTGAAAAAAAAATTATAAATAATTAAGAAGAATTTACAAAAATAAGAAGAAAATCATAAAATTTACTGACTTATATTCCTAAACCTTAAGTCCTAATTCCAAAAATCCTAAATAATAAATTATAATCTCCTAAACCCCAAAACCTTATACCCTAAACTCTAAAAACTATGTTTTAATATCTTAAACCTCAAAACTTAACTTTATACCCTATTACCATAAATTCTCTAAATTTTCTATAAAAAATTTAGAGAATTTAACAAAATCAAACAAAAAAAAACAAAAAATTTAGATGATCAAAGAATTTCTTAAACCTGTCAATAATTCAGAGAATTTTACAAAACTCACCAAAACAATTTAGAAGAGTTTTTGAAATAACGCAAAAAATTCGCAAAAGTCACCAAAACGGCTAGAAATTGTTTAGGTATTTGGTTTTGTTTGAAATATGAGTTGAGTTTTATTATGATATTATTCTCATAAGTTATTGATTTTGATTGTTAGTGAACAATGTAATAAAATATTAACATTTGTATTAGATAACGTTTCGTTGATGCACAAATGTTTCATTGTTGATTTCGATAATATAGTGATTCACAAATTTTAATGCATATGCAGAAGTTACTAAGTCAAGTAAATTTTGTGCATGTGAGTGCATTTGATTTTCGAGGAAAAAAAAATTGGTTGATCGACTCTTCACTTTGATTAATCGAAAGTAAAAATATTAGTTTATCTTTAAAAACATATAGATAAAAGATATGATTTTCACCCGAATTTTTAGAATTATATTTATATTTATTTTATTATAATAATTATTCTTTAAATAAATGGATTATTTGGTGAAAGGTCCTTCATATGGACTTTATATTCCATTTAGTCTTTTTGAAAAGTTTGTAGCCCGATATATCCTCAATTATTTGAAGTTTAACTCAATAAAGACAACTTTAAATTTTAACCATATTTAATGAAAATTTTACCCTACCCTCATTTAAACCTATCTTTATTTTTATTAGTATATGATTGCTTTTAATTTAGAAAATAATTATTATAATAAAATAAATATTACTACAATCCCAAAAAGTCGGATGAAATCATGTTTTTTATTTATATGTTTTTAAAAATAAACTAATATTTTCACTTTTGATGAATCAAAGTGAAGAGTCGATCAATCAAAAAAAAAATTATTCCCAAAAAATCAAGTGCACTCACATGCACAAAATTTACTTGAGTTAGTAACTTGTACATATGCATTAAAATCTGTGAATCACTATATTTCAAACAATTAAAATCAATAACTTATGAGAATAATATCATAATAAAACTCAATTTATATTTCAAACAAAATCAAATACAAGAACAATTTTTAACCGTTTTGGTGGCTTTTGCGAAAATCCTCTGAATTCTGGTTAAAAAATCCTTTGACTTTTTTTTGCATAATTTCAAAAACTCTTCTAAACTGTTTTGGTGAGTTTTGTAAAATCCTCTGAATTCTTCAGAAGTTTGAGAAATCCTATGATCATCTAAATTTTTGGTTTTTTTTTTATTTGATTTGGATAAATCCTCTAAATCTTTTATAAAAAATTTAGAGGATTTTTGGTAATAGGGTATAAAGCTTAGGGTTTTGAGGTTTAAGATATTAGTGTTTAAAGTTTAGGATATATAAGGTTTTGCGATTTAGGAGATTATAATTTATTATTTATGATTTGGGGGTTTAGGACTTAAGTTTAAGATTTAGGGTTTAGAAATATAAGTTAGTAAAATTTTATGATTTTCTTCTTATTTTTATAAATTCTTCTTAATTACTTATAAGATTTTTTGTTGAAAATTAAAACTAGAATTGTTAACATTTAGAGAATTTCTCAAAAATTCAGAGAATTTCTGGTTATAAGGTTTAAAGTTTAAGAGTCCAGGGTTTAGAAGATTAGAGTTTAGTGTTTAAAGTTTAGGATTTTGAGATTTAAGATATTATGATTTAATATTTAGGATTTTGGGGTTTAGGATTTAGAGTTTCGGGTTATTTTTTGTTTGATTTTCAAAAATTCTTCTAATTTTTATTATATATTTTATGAAATCCTCTAATTTTTTTTGCTTAATTTCAAAAATATTATGATTTATTTTGGTAAATTTTGTGAAATCCTCTAAATTTGAGACAAGTTTGTGAAATCCTCTGAATTTTTGGTTATTTTTTATTTGATTTTCAAAACTTCTATATATATTTTTTGATATATTTTTATGAAATTATCTGAATTTTTTTGTTTAATTTTGAAAACTCATTTAATTGGTTTTGGTGAGTTTTGAGAAACCATCTGAATTTTAGATAAGTTTGAGAAATTCTCTGAATTCATTTAGAGGATTTGACAAATGAATATTTAAACATATCGATCATGGGTTTCATTGGAAAGAGTTTTTCATACTGATTATGAATCTATTTTTTTTTAAAAAAATTCAACTTGTATTTTGAGAGATAAAACTATTTTAAAATTTTTAAAAGAAAAAAATAACAAGAATATGATGATGTCAGCATATGTCATCCACATAAGGACTTATTGGAATAAGGGTAGTTTTGTCCATAATTATTTAAAGGATGTTATGGAATATTGAAAAATTGAAGGTAGTGAATAGAATACATATTTTTGTTAAAGGACTTATTGGTGAATCCCCCTAAATAAATAGCAATTATATACTAAAAATAATGATATTTTTAAATGAGGGTAGACTAAAATTGTCATTGATTGAGTTTAAAATTTAAAGTTATCTTTATTGGGCTAAGCTTCAAATAATTGATGATGTATTGGACTACAAACTTTTCAAAAAGACTAAATGAAATATCAAGTTCATATAAAAGACTTATCACCAAATAATCCAAAAATTAATTGGTCAAAATATATTAAAAAATCAATTTAACCGTTCATTAACACCCGTGGTTGAAGCCGTAACATAATCCAAATGAGAAAATAATATGGGCTTCTCCTATTTTTTATTTTTTTTACTTCCCTCTATAAGTTAGAGGCAATCTAGTTCAATATTTGATTATTTGAAATGCATTCATTTTGTTTGGAATGGTTGGTATTAATGGAGCCCGAAACTGGACCGAACATTAATAAATAGAAAAAGAAATCATAAATGGGCTTGACTAATCAGAATATGTCATGACCACAATGGTTGCATTTTGCTGGATCAACAAATTGTGTGAAAATATGTGTTTTTGTTGATGTGGATGTATTAAAATATTTATTTAGTTGATGTGACTGTATTGTGATATGTGTTTTGGTGATATGAATGATTATACGACTTGACTTTTTGTAATAAAAGTAAGATTCAATCTTGATTTTTGTGTAAATTTGATAGAGATAGTATGGAGGATGAGAAAGTGGCTGACTTGACTAAAATTGGTAGAAGAAAATGTTTAGGGATTTGTGTTTTGATGATGCGGATGTATTGCGAAACGTGTTTTACTGATGTGATTGTATTGAGATATGTGTGTAGTTTGCATTTTGTGAAATAGAAGTGAGACAACAAATGTGGATTTGCTGGCCCAATATATTTCTACCATTGTTTTTATATATATATAAATAGAGACATATATTAAGAAAAAGGGGAGAAGACAAATTGGCATCAATATGGATGACCATGCAAAGAGAGTACAGGAGGGAGAGGAGAAAACAATGAAAAGACTCAAGGGCAGACACCCTTGCTTAAAACCAGATTATCTGATCCATTTGTGTATGAACACTCTCTCTAGCTAGCTCATCTGCCATAACATTTCTTTCTCTGCATATGTTCACAATCTGTACATGGGGTTCTTTGGAGATGAGAGAACAAATAGAGTTGTGAATATTATGCAACTTCCAATGGACATCCTCATTAGCAGTAGCCCATCCACAAGCATTTACTGAATCAGATTCAATTGTAAGATGAGCTCGATTGAAATATGAAGAGGATACAAATAGCTCGAGTGCCTTTTGAATGGCAATGAATTCTGCTTGATTGGATTCACATATGCCAATGCTGCAAGAGAAGGTACATATAATCAACCCAACCTCATCCCTCAAAACACCGGCAAAACCTGTTGGTCCAGATTTAACCAGTGAAGATCCATCCACATTCCACTCGAGACAGCCAACATCAGGAGGAATCCATTGAACACCAAGAGAAAGTCTAGATTTTCTCTTGTTCGAAAGAGAGATGATTGGGGCTGCAGAAATTGCAAGCTGGAAACTGTGATAAGGAAGCGAGAGAATATTTCTATCATTGTTGTTGCTCGCAACCACAATGGTAATATTTTGTTGGTGGGAATATGTGTTTCTGTTGATATAGTTGTATTGAAAAATGTGTTTTGCTGATGTAATTATATTAAAAAATATGTTTCGGTGATGTAGATAATTATGTGGCTTGCCTTTTTGTAAAAGATGCGAGACTCAATATTGATTTTGATGTAGTAATGGGATGAATGAATGTCATAGTAGATGTTTGGATAATAATTTTATATTGAGAGATATGTTTTGTTGATGTGATTGTATTGAGATATATGTTATGATTTGATTGTATTGAAAGAATTTTTTTTTTATAAAATAAAAGTGTTGATGTGATTGTATTAAGATATATGTTATGATTTGATTGTATTGAAAGACATTTTTTTTATAAAATAGAAGCATCATTCAGAATACATTTTTGCTCAACCAACAAACCTGCACTATTGTGGTGCTTAGTGCAATTTGCTCTAAAAAGCCAAAAACTCAAGTGGGGAGGAGGAACCGAGGAAGTAATCCGAAAGGATAGTAAGGGCATTCTAGTAATTTAATTGTGAATGGACAATCCTGTTTGGTTAGGGTCTTCGAATCGAAACACAAAGCCGGTCAGGTTTGGTAGGCAGAGGCAGTCGGCATGCACCTTCCGTCCGGTTACTAGTAATTATTTTTTTTAATATATATATTCATTCATTGACGCTTATTTTTCCTACTTTTTTCCTTCTTCGGATTTCGTCTCTAAGAAAAGAAAGGAGAAAAAACGAAAACATCATTTCCTTCTCACCTGTACTTTGTATTTAAAGTTGTATTGCAAGTCTGAGCTTTAGATTCCCGAAACACAGTCAATTGTCGTCGGCGATCGATAACTTCGAAGAAAATGTTGAACGGAATGATGGATCCCGAGATGATGAGAATCGCGCAGGAGCAGATGAGTCGAATGTCCCCAGGCGAATTAGCTAGGATCCAACAACAGGTAACCCTCCTATTTGTATTTAATTTAGAATTGTATAATTGTGTTGCGGTTGTTGTGATTTGAACCGCATGACCGTTGTAGATATCGTCTACATCGTTGGGTTTTTTTTTTTATTTCTTCAAATTTGTATGTGCTTTGTTTGGTTATAATACTCGTTGAGGACGTTAGAGGATGATATCTTAGTCAGAGTGCAGAATTCCATGTAGAATTTAGTTTTTCTTGGGTTAGATTTGTACAAATTTCGTGTAGTATGTTTATTTCTGTACATATTTTGATGATGTTGGTTATTATGGAACTTAAGGCATGGTGTGGATGCTTTTAGCTTAATCTGGTTGGAACGTTTAGACATTTTTGTTGCTTCAGTAGAACGTTTGATTTTTTCACTGGCCAAGTTAAGTAATTTATTGTTTGAATTATAGCAATGAAACATTGGAATAGCACGGAATGGGATTCATAGTCATGGATTTGAAATTTGATGAAGGGTCAGAAATTGGCAAAACTTGTGCGTCAGTCTTTAGTGAATTGGATTCTTGGTTAACAGCGTTCAATGGGCATTGAGTTTTCCTTTGTTATATAAATTGTCAGTTTTCGTTGACTAGTTATATTCCTCCTTTCATTTTCATGTTCATGATATTGTGGTGTTACAGATGATGTCCAATCCTGAGTTGATGAGAATGGCCACAGAAAGCATGAAGAATATGCGACCAGAAGACTTGAAAAATGCTGCAGAACAGCTAAAGTATGCTCGTCCGGAGGATATGGCTGAGATTGGTGAAAAAATGGCTAATGCGTCGCCTGAAGAAATTGCTGCCATGCGTGCTCGTGTCGATGCACAGATGGCATATGAAAAAAATGGTGCTGAGATGTTGAAGAAACAGGTAACTTCGGACTTTCAAGTCTTGAAAGAACAACACTCGTCATCCTTTGTGAATGTGGGTTCCATAGTTCTGCTACCAGTCACCATCAATCATTAAGAAAAAAGAAAGTAGTAATTTCTAGCATTGATAACTGAAATAGGGATGTACTAAATTTCTTTTAATGATATATTGGCATCTTTTGTGATCTATGGACTTATTCGGTGTGCTGCAGGGGAATGAACTACACAGTCAGGGAAGATTCAAAGAGGCCTCAAACAAATATTTGCTTGTAAGTCCAGTTCTCAGTCTAATTATTGTCTTCAAGAATCTTTTAGCGGACTAGGTATGCTTTTATGCATCCAGATTGATGACATATTTGTCGGCCCTTTCCACTATCTTAGGCAAAACGAAATCTGAAAGGACTTCCATCCCCTAAAAGCAGAGCACTGTTATTAGCATGTTCCCTTAACTTGATGTCCTGCTACCTGAAAACAAGGCAATATGATGAGTGCGTAAAAGAAGGCTCTGAGGTATGGACAATAAATTTTCTCATCCCTTTTGATTTGCTTATATAATTTTGCTCATTCATAATATCCCATCCTATTTTTTGATCTAAGGGTGCCTAACTAGTAACTACAGAAACTTTTGTGTTCTTATTCTAACTGTGTGAAGGAGATTAAATCCTCGATATAGAGGATGCTTTTGCTTATGCACCTGTATCTTCCTTTCGCCCCTCCTAATTGAAGCAATGTATTCATACTCTTGCAGGTTTTGGCCTATGATGCAAAGAATGTCAAAGCTCTTTACCGAAAGGGTCAAGCTTATAGAGAGCTAGGACAGTTGGAGGTGAGTTCATCCGGGGACATACCAATGGTTGCTGAACTGAATTTAAAATTGTCATTAAAACTTGTCCAATTGTTAATCTTCTTATGTTGTCTGAAAATTTTCCTAATATTTGCCAGGACGCTGTGTTGAATTTAAGCAAGGCGCATGAAGTTTCCCCAGATGATGAAACTATTGCAGAGGTCTTAAGGTACATTTTTTCCAGAAATCTCTGATCAGAGGCACATGGAAAAATATTATATTTGTGAGGACTTTCTTTTTTGTTTTGATCCAATATGTTTTACCATGGCATTAGTAAAACCAGGTTGGTGGATAGGAATGAATGGCGGGAATGAGTTCAAATAGTGGATTCTCATTGATTTCTTTTTGCCATGGACTCATGTAGCCGACCCCAAATAAATTGTGACAAGGCTTGGATGATGATAATGATGATTATTAAAATCAGACTGGTGGAAAGTTTGTATCTTTTAAATTGCTTTTTCTGCTCGGATAATGGAACTTAGGAATTTTAAATTCACAAACCCCAATCAATAGAAGCTTTTAGGTTGTCAGGTAAGGATATCAAAGTGGAAAGTGGAGAGAATATCTACAGTTCTTGTATCCTCGAGTAATCCAATGATAACTTAGGATCGCTTGTAATTGTCAAAAGCAAAGCTTAATTGCTCTATAAACTTGTTATAACTTGATCCTTACAATGAATGAGCTGTCAGTGCAGACAAAGTAAATACCTTTGTTAGCTTTTGTCCTTCAAGGAATAATAACCCTTTTTCTGATTGAATAAACTGTGTAAGTTCTGTTATTATGATCACTGTCATTATGTTAAGTTAATTAAGTCCAGTAATCTTGTGAGCTTTGTATTTATATTGTCTAATCGATTATGTGAAATTTTGTTGGTAACAGAAAGAAAAGTCTATTGGACATAATATGAAAAGTTTGATCAATGATATCATTTGTCATTACAGGGATGTTGAGGAAAGATTGGCCAAAGAAGGCAGACATCAAGCACGTAAAGGTAGATGATCTTTTATTTGTTTAGTTTTTTTAACTGAATTTCTCTGAGACATTGTCAATTGTAACTATTCTGTTTCCAAAGCATCAAATTAATTTTCCCCCCTTTCTGTTGTCTAATAGGATTAGTTATTGAAGAAATCACTGAAGAAGTTGTGACAGTCTCTTCTGTAAACCAAAAAACTTCATTAAGGGAAAATGCGCAAGTGCAAGAGAGTATCGACTTCTCTACAAATGAGTGTGGGGATAGCAATGGAGGCTTAACAACCAATTCTGACCATTTTCAAGCAGTGAGAGATGACCCAGAGGCAATCAGGTTCAGTTGCTTTCATTATATAATCACAATATGCCTATTTTTTTCCTTTTGTGTATTTGCAGAATTGCAGTAATGATGTACTTTTATTTTAGACTTTTAGTCTGCCCAAAAATTATTTTGGCGACTGTTTCATATATGTGGAGTGGAGTTTGCAGAATCCTCATGCAATGGAGCTGTTGACTTTGCAGTAGCAACTAGTTTCGTTTCTTACATTTTTTAAATGTTATGTACTCAGAATTGTAATTTGTGCCTCCCTTTTGCTCCCTTACCCTCACTTTTTTCATTTTTATCGTGTGTATGATGAGAGTTGTTCTTCTTTTTTCTGTTGTTTTTATCATTGACTACTGAATCCATCAAATTTGTTGAATTTTTTAAGCCTGATTTTTTTTCTCTCCCTTGTCCCCACCGTAGATCATTCCAGAATTTTGTTTCTGGTGCTGATCCTGAAACCCTGGCTGCCTTAAGTGGTGACAAAGCAGGAGACATATCTCCTGAAATGTTCAAGACTGCCTCAAATATGATAAGCAAGATGTCACCTGAAGAGCTTCAGAAAATGCTTCAGTTGTCTTCCTCTTTTCAAGGGCAAAATTCGTATTCCACGGGGGATCCCCCCAGACCTGGATTGTTTCCTCCAAATATAACACCCGACATGCTTAAAGCGGCTTCTAATATGATGAGTCAGATGCCATCCGAAGAGCTGCAGAAGATGTATGAAATGCCATCCTCTTTGAAGGGGAAAGGCGTGGTTCCAACTCCAGCAACTTTAGACTCTAATGGGCTAAGTTCAGATACTGGATTAAGAGAGAACTTTGTAGTGAATGGGAATTATGCAGGTGAAACTAGTTCTTCGCGCACTTCCCTTTCAAATAGAAGAAGTGCACCAGAGCCAAGCTTTCCATCGTCAAATTTTGATTTGCAAGAGCAGATGAAAAATCAAATGAAAGATCCGGCTATGCGGCAGGTACCTTCGTTTGCTTTCCTTGTTGGCTTTTTTTCCCCCCTGAACACAGGGAACACCCTTATAAGTGTGGTTCCCTTCGTTATTATTGCATTCATTGATGTTTCCTTGCATGTCTATCAACAGATGTTCACATCAATGATCAAGAATATGAGCCCAGAAACAATGGCAAGCATGAGTGAACAATTTGGAATGAAACTTTCTAGGGAAGACGCGGCAAAAGCCCAACAAGCCATGTCATCGTTATCCCCTGAGCACTTGGACAAAATGGTACTTTATGTAAACGTTTTTTATAATTTTATTTTGATTCCGTTCTTTATCATAGATTTCAGATTCAACCTGTATTAAAAAAACTTGTTGATGAAACATAATGGCCTCTCTTTCAAGGCTGATGTTGGTTAAATTAAATTTTGAGCTCAAGTTGTTTGATGTTCTTACACACTTGTTCTATTGCAGATGCGTTGGATGGACAGGATCCAGAGAGGAGTAGAAGGTACGAGGAAAGCGAAGAACTGGTTGTTGGGGCGACCAGGCATGATTCTGGCGGTATGCTTGCTCATTTTAGCTATTATCCTTCATCGGCTGGGTTTCATTGGCAATTAGAAAAAGCACCCTGTACCCACATCTGTTGATTATTCATGAATCATGATGCCTATTCATTATTCTTGCAATTTGCCCACTTAGAAAAAGCTTGGATGGTAGGATTAAGTGGAGTTTAGATGGAAAGTGGAAAGAATTGTCAAATTTCTTTGGTGCTCGTCTTGTAACTTTTGGGACAAAGATAAGAATCCCAAATGGCATAATCTTAAATTAGATCCCAAATTTTCTTTGGTGCCCAATGACGCGTGACCATTCCTCCACTTAGTAGACGACTGATCTTATGTCAAATTCATGTAATTAATAAGAGAGACTATAATTTACTCGTGTGGTGATTATAGTGTTGATGTTGGATCGGGGGAGGTCCAGTGGTTTTAACCACTGGATGCCACCGGTGTTCTTTACAAGCCGTGATATTAATCTGATGGCTTGCAAAATTATTTATTTTAAAAACATTTTTTATTCATCATTCTCATCACTGTCCTCGTCTCTCACCATCGTTATTCCCCTTCATTCCATCTTCTGTCTCATTCCTTTTCATTTCACCATTTTCATCAATTTGTGACTTTTTGTATGTGCTTTTCTCTCATCTCATTAAACTCAAAAATTCAATCAAACACGTGTTTATAATTTTTGAAAATAAGACAAATTTGTAATGGCTGTAAAGTCACGACTGCGGGACCTGCTGTATTTTCATTTCTCTCTCGAGAATGCAAGAAACACAAAGCATAGCTTTACATGGCTATCAACATAATTTTTTTGATATATAAGCAATCTCCTTGCCAATGAAGATAACAAATAAAATTTGTGTAATGGTGTAAGCATGTAAAATTTCTTAGCTTATCTAACACGCCATATTTGAGCAACGAAAAAAAAAAAAGGGTAAACACTACTTTTAATTATAAAAAGATAGTTTATGTTTTATTTTAGTCACTGAATGATAAAATGTTTTAACTTAATTACCTGACTTTTCATTTTGTTCTAGTTTTGTCATTTGGTCAGGAATTTTCAAAACCGGACATCGATTTTGCTTATGTGGCACGTTGACCTTGTGTTTACCGTTAGATCGCGTGATATAGAGACATTATTTTTTGACGGATCAGATCATATACACGTGTAATGCATTTGGTGGAAAAAAAAACCATAAATCAATAGATATTTTGCCCAAAAACTCCTTTCTCTCTTTCACATTCCAAACCTTTCTCATCTCAATCCGCAACAAACAAAATCAAGCGATACTAAAAGTGTTCCTTGCTTGCTCCAGTCTTCGATTTCGATCAGATCCACGACTATGCTGCCATGATAGGTGAAAAATTAATTGACGATGGGTCAAAGTCGATTGTGATTGTGATCCAGGAGGTCTGGTCACATAATTTTGAATCGGAATTCGAGTTGATTAGTGAAAAAAACCTGAGAAACATTCTTGATTGAAGCTTGCAACGGACGAAACAAGAATGTCCTCAATATGTACCTATACAACGGCAAGAATTCCAAGAATTAACAACCTGCATTGCATTCGGTACAGACCCAACATCTCACGTCATCGATAGTTACTCTTCCATGGACACATAATTCCCTGGCATTGTTTTTCGTCCCATTGAGCCCTAATCCCGTCATCATCCGCCGTTCGATCACTAGAGGCTCCTCAAGACGCGTTGATTTATTTGTGTCGCAGAGGGGAGAGAGAGGGAAGAACAAGAGATAGTGGGAAAAACAGGAGAGAGGTTTGATTTTTTATTTTTGATTTATTTTTTATATTTTAGTAATTTGTAATTAAAAAACTGTAAGACAAAATACAAATCAACGTGGCGTATATTTTTTCCGTGGATCAATCGAAAACAAATTAAATTGTCACGTCGCTCGTTTGACTGTCCGATTTTGAAAAAATTTGATCGAGTTAGCTTGATTGAAACAAGAAAAGTTAAGTGATTAAGTTAAAATATTTAATTTTTAAATGATTAAAATGAAATATAAGCTCTCTTTTGATAACCGAAAGTAATATTAACACGATTTTTTTTTTAAATATGGGCGGACAATTTCTACCAACCTAACGAGGGCAATACCTCGGTGCTTCTAAGCCGCATAAATTTTGTGTCTTCCGACTGTTTGCTAATTGCCACGTCTTGCACAGCTTGTGATTTTCATTTTGTTGTGGTCGTCTTAAGAAAATCAAAAGAAATAAATTTCGTTATTGAAACAAATTTTAGATGAGACAAAACAGACATACGGTTCCCAAACCGTTCTCCTCGGATTTGTATTAGCTGTATAAGCCAAAAAATCATTATTCCTCCTATTAATTTCTCCTCTTTGATCCCTTTTTCAATTTCCCTCACTTTCTCTCTCGTTTTCTTTTCGCGGAAAATGAAATCAAACGTCATTCCAAGCATGAATGTTCGGGAAGCCATATTTAAGTAGTTAAGTCCATCGTCTTCTAAAAGCTCTCTGCAATTAGCTACGTACCCTCGGATGCACAGGAATATTGCATTTTCTCATATCCATCTCTCTTTTTTTGAACATTTTTTCCAGATTTCAATTTGTTGGCAAATTCGCCGAAATAAAAACAGAGAGAGGCAAACGCTTCGTGTGCTTCTCGACCATGACGAGACAGATTTTTCTCCGATCGCCACCGGAAAACCGTAAGCAGCCTCTGTTGACAGACACTCAAATTCCAAACAAAACAATATCGCCAAAGGCTAGACCACTGCAGTCGAAAGACAAGAACTCGCGCCTCGGAGAGGTGGCCTGCGGGACGGCAGCAGATTGCGCGGCTGTGTGCTGCTGCTGTCCATGCACCTTGATGAACCTCCTGGTTCTAGCCGTTTATAAGCTCCCGGCGGGGCTATGCAAGAAGGCGACGAGAAAGTGGAGGAAGAAGAAGACGCAGCAACAAGTAATTCTGGGTCCCACCTACTCCATAGGGTCACACGGTGATGATGAGGTGGAGAGGGAGCTGAGAACAGTTATGGAGAGAGGAAAGAGTGTACATGATGTCGCTGATGCAACTGAGACCGTTGATTTTGAGAAGGAGATGTGGGACCGGTTTTGTTCGACCGGGTTTTGGAGGAGTCCGTCTAAGAAAGAACCGCTCTTTTATAGCGAAAAACACAGTTAATATTGTTTGGGAATATATTTGTGTTGTTGATGTGGGGCCTGCCTATGATGGGGTTGATTGGCGACAGTTGTACAACTAGGGTGTGCATAAATTAACCATGTGGGTGAATGAGGACAGATTGGAGAATGGCCAGTCAATTGAGTTCGTGGGTTTTCTTTTTCCTCTTTTAATCTAGAATTGGACGATGGTGAAAATTTTGATCCAAAATTGAAAATTCGAGATAGTATATATATATATATGTATACGTATGTATGTATGTTTCAGTTTGTATCTAATACTTTAGTTACCCAATCAGACCAATAAAACATTAAATCTATATGGAATTATCGAATGCAAGACAACAACAATATATATTTTAATATTTAAATGACTTTATTAGAAATGTCAAATATTTTAGTTTTGCTTTTATGGCTGAAGAAAAAGCGTAGAAGAATTAATAATTAACTAGGTACATGCTCGCTCTTTGCGCGATTCATGTTTTATCCCAAAAAATTTATATTATTCGTTTGATTTTCATATTTTATATTTTTTTAAAATAAATATGTGTAACTAATAATTTTATTATAGTTTTAAAGCTTGAGCAGAGATTGTGTTTAGGAATTATTTGAGCGACCTGGTTATTTATAGTTTTATAATATTTCATTGCTTATAAGTAGCCTCTTTGTTAAATCAGATGTTTTTCTATTTGATATTATCATATTTAGTTTGCTCTTGTATCACATCTATCTTAAATACTATGTGACTAGCAAATATTTTTAAAAAATTATTAAAAATAAAATTACTAAATTGTAAAAACTCTCTCTCTTACATCCTAGGTGACACATTGTGGAGCAAAAAGTATGAGTCTGGTGTTAATACTTAATACTTACCTTTTTAGTATTTGAATATCTATTAACTCATAATTTTTTGATATTTAATGTGTCGTTGGTTTAATTTTATCTAACAAAATATTTGACTGACAGTAATAAATTGAGAATGAAAATCAATAATAAATGCTCTTGGCATAACAACTATATTTTTCATTTTAAAAAATAATCATTAACCCAAAATAATTTATACATGTAATACTATTAAATAATGTTTTTGCTGAATTATCATCACAAAAACTCATATAAACATTATTTAAACTTCCATATCATATATAATTATTTATTTATTGATATGAAAAACAAACAGAATATTAAGATGCTTATTAAATTGAATGACCATGAATTTTTTAATTTTTATATAATTATTTTTTAAAATATTAATTTTAATTGTTGACTTACATATTATATCTTTTGAATTCTACGTGACATATTGTTATAACAAAAAGGAATATCAAGAAAATTTTCATATAATTATTAATTTTTTAATATTAATTTTAATTAACAACTTATATATTGTGATTCCTAAATCTTAAGTGTTATCTTACCATTTCTGTTATAAAAAATGAATATTTTTTTCTCATATTAAATGATCATAAATTGTAATTATTTATTTTATTTTGATTATTAAATTATTAAATTTTGTCACTTTTGCATTTGTGAGGTTTTTATTTTATATATAGTTATTATTAATTACCATATATATGTCCAAATGTTGTATTTTTTGGATTTTTCATCGAATTTATAATTTTCGTGTATAAGGCAGGCGGGCAGGTATATCAATACCGCCGTTGACGCGGTGCTCAATTAACTAGGCAACCTCAGTGGAAAGACTCGTCAAAGAAACTGGCATCAGATTGCAACGCGTCTGTCCTGCAAAGAGCAGACGACTGAGCGTCGGCTTCCTCAAGTCATCGCTCCAGAGCGTCCCTGTAAACCTCGCTTATTGTTATCGTCGTTTTCTATTTTTCCAGACACCGACGCACAACAAACGCTTTGATCAGCCTGCTTATCTAGGGGTTTTTGCAATTCAGGACTGGAGCTCGATCTACCTGATTTGGTCCAAGATCGTTTTTCTTTTATCCTCAGTCTTCACGGAGGTAATTCTGTATTTCCCTTGTTTAATTGGGTGTCTGGTTGGTTGCCGAGAAAAAGGGATAATAGGCCCTGAGGAATTCTAAAATTTAATAGTTGACAGACCAGTTCTCTTGCTTTCTCTATGCATTCTTCCGTATATATTTTGGTCACCTCATGGAGTTAAAAGTATAATCTGTATACTCTCTCTCATGTTGGTTTGAAATCGATCGTGTTCACTTCATTTTTTGTATTCTCGTTCTCGATTTCAAGAATCCTCTTCTGCGGGAGACGAATATGGATTGTTTTCCTACTTTGGAACAGGTTTCTTTGCTTGGTTTAAGAGTGTGCGTGTGTCGATTATATTGAGATTGATGAATATCGTCGTTTGGTCAAACTACTGCCACAGTGCAACGTATAACAAACTTGATGTTGAACATTGCGTACTTCAAATTGAGACGTGTTTATTGCGATTCTGGTGAATTTTAAACAAGTAATTGCAATTACAAGGTGGGATGCCTGGGGTTTTACTTTTGCAGGGGACAGAAGAAACAAAGATGTCGGAGTCCCATTTGTCATCAGCTGCGGCTTTTGTGGAGGGCGGAATACAGGACGCCTGTGATGATGCTTGCAGCATATGCCTTGAGGCCTTTTGTGAGAGTGATCCTTCAACAGTATGTCTATATTCAAAATGGATCTTACTGTTCATTTGGTCATGATTGGGCATTTATTAGTCAGTTTTCTGATTTTCTCTCGTTTGGCAGGTCACAGGTTGCAAGCATGAGTTTCATCTTCAGTGTATTCTTGAATGGTAGTTATATTCTATCCTTGTTCAAAAGAAGTCTTTCTGTATTTTTAGTTTAGTTAGTTATTCATATTTTTATGAACGAGTGGTGAAGTCACATAGGAAACTTATATTTTGGGTTGATAAATATTAGAAAATGGCTGATGTTTTTATAGGAAAAAAGGAGTCTTAGTAAAGTTTATTTGGTTGCAAGTATGCCTGATGTTGTTAGTCATTAAACCTACACTCTTGTCTTTTGATTTCCTTTCCTCTTTATTAAAATTGGCCTGTCTCATATATGAAATTAATTTTGGTGCCACTAATATCATGCAAAATGGAAAGCTTATCTCTCAGTTTATCAAATCTACATTATGATTATGATGAACTATTATCAGTTAGTTCGTTAAGGTCCTTAAGGATCAAAGATCATTGCAAACTGAGATTTTGTAGGATTCCTTGAAAGATTAAAAAGATGAAATAGTTATCCATTTATGCATAAGGTTGTGATAGCCTTTCTTTTGACTACTTTGCAACTGTCCATAACTTAAAGTAATTTGAATCAGGTATATATATGACTTTTGGAGCTAAGACATGGTTAAACTTTTGCTTCGTAATTCACATAATTTTTCAAATTTTTGTTTTCAGTAATTGGTATGACATCTGACTATGTCGTTTACGGTTTACCCCAATTCTTTTCAATGTTGGCCATACTAGGATTCACCAAACATTAGCGCATGTTTGGGACATTAATGTATGTTTGGGATGTGTTGCTCCAGAATCATTTTCATATAGGATTTTCATTATAAATTTGAACTCTTGCAATTGAAGAGCTAATGGGTGAGAAAATCAAACTTTGACTTATGGGTTATGATGTACATACTTAGTAAATCTTAAAATTCTTGAATACACAATCTTCTGTTAAATGAAACGTAAATAAACTGAGTCTGGTGGGATCAAAATATTCGACAAGCAATGAGCATTGTATATTGAATATATTCTGTTGTTTTATTACTTTTTATGTGATTCAAAATTGTGACTATCATTCAATTATTTTAATGTTTTTCCTGGAGACCATACTAACATTCTGCCTGTTTTAATTTTGAAAGAGAACTTTTGCAATATGATGTAGCTGTCCTTGATGGTCTTTTGAGTTTTGACACGCAACTGGAAGAAGGCAAGATTTGACCCGGTTGTGGTTTTCATTTTGT
Organism: Euonymus europaeus; assembly: GCA_963580455.1. Taxonomy (NCBI): domain Eukaryota; kingdom Viridiplantae; phylum Streptophyta; class Magnoliopsida; order Celastrales; family Celastraceae; genus Euonymus; species Euonymus europaeus. Next base: position 21,636,241 of record OY756967.1, read on the forward strand.
AGGTGTCAACGAAGCTCTCAATGCCCCATGTGCTGGCAACCCATCAGTCTGAAGGATCCTACCAGGTTCTTTGGTGTACCCTGCTTTAGTGAATTTTTAATTCTTAGTGATTGTATTTCAAGAAAATAATATAATTTGCTCACTTTGGCAGCCAGGAGTTGCTTGAGGCGGTGGAACGGGAGAGGAATTTTCGGTTTAATCCTTCTAGGAATGCCACCATTTTTCGTCACCCAACTTTGGGAGATTTTGAACTACAGCATGTATGTGCTCTATCTATGCTGATTTGAGGGCCCTTTCTCTATTTTTTTGCTCCATTTTTCCTGATCTTTTTTTATTAACTGTAGAAGATATTTATATGATTACCTTAATTACAGTTGCCTGTGGATGCAAATGAAGCAGAACTTGAAGAGCGTATAATTCAACACTTAGCTGCTTCTGCTGCAATGGGCCGAGCACGCCACATTGCTAGAAGGGAAGGCCACAGGAATCGGTCCTCAGCTCAAGGTCGTCCAGAGTTCTTGATGTTCTCAACTCATCCTAATGCACCTACCATTCCTTCCTCTCCGTCTCAGAGAGGAGAAGGTGAATCACTGCCCACAATTGCAGTAGCTACTCCATCTTCCCCGTCTTTAGCTGTGGGGACTGAATCTTCACCACTGGTTACATCATTACCTGATTCTCAAGTCAATCAAGGTTCTGCTTCACCTGCTGGATCAACTATTTCTGCTGCCAATCAACATGGAAATTCTTTGAACGATAGGTGTTTATTTTCAGTTCCCATTCCTAATGTTACTCTCATTAATAGATTATCAAAAGTATATCTTGACAGGCTATCGTATCCGTTTCTTAGTAATTTCATGCATTATTTTTCTAGGAGGTACCCGAATCAGTCTTCTCCAAACAGTCAAGACAGAGCAGGGCCATCAGATTTCCAGTCATTATCTGAGTCTATAAAATCTCGGTTTAATACAGTTTCAATGAGGTGGGGAATGAAAAACGATTCCATCTCGTGATTTAATATATGTTTTCTTACACGTTCATCAGTTCATGTATTTATTAGGATTTCATGTGTATCTTAGATATAAAGAATCAATTTCGAAAAGTACAAGGGGTTGGAGAGAGAGGTTTTTCTCCCGGAACACTTCTGTGGCTGATATTGGTTCTGAAGTCAAAAGAGAGGTAGATGCTGGAATTGCATCAGTATCACGCATGATGGAGCGACTTGAAATCAGAGATAATTGTGCGACTGAGAATGCTTCTGTATCAAATTCAAACAGTATAGACGATAGCCCAGTTCCAGAATCTAATAGCCGGCGGATGTTGGAGGCTGGAGGTGACAGTCCTTTACACGATAAAAACTCCAATGTGCAGGCCTCATGTGCTGCAAGCTCTGGCTCACATTAAGTATTTACTTCAGCAGATGCGTCAAATTCTAAACAAGTAATAATTAAAGGTAAGTATATATGTGGAGCATTATCGAACTCATGCATTGCAGAATATATATAAAGCTTCTTTACTATTAAGAAATCCGAGGAAGTTGGGGAGATCTTGCAGTTCTTACATTAACACGTGCTTGTGCGGAGAACTTATTTTCTGTTGGTGTTCCTCCTTTTTTTTAACTATGATGTGTCTGTTTGCTAGTTTCTTCTTTCTGACATCATATCTCAATTTTTGTTTTCATTTATTGTCGTGCTATAGTTGTTTGTTGCTTGTAGCTATTATGCGTTATGTACATATGCTGCTTTATCTTGCTGCATGTGCTGAAAGGAATAAAATTTTGTTAAGAATATGTCAGTAGTCAGAATTTTGTGCATCACCCTAAACATAAGTATTAATGATGGTGGCGGCTGTTGCTTAAAAGAAAGAAACCACCAATCAGCCAGCTCAATAATAGCAATCGAAAAGTACTGCTTGTTAAAGGCTAACGCTACCAATTATAGCTCTTTAGCTAGACAAGGAGAACTTGTTTGTTGAGAATGAGAATGTAACTTTTTAGTACTTCAATTGATACTCCAAATTTTACTAACGTTTGCAAAAAAATTCTCTTTGTATTAAGTTGTTAAAAATTTCAGGAGGAAGTAAGGCCTCTTTAAACACCCATAATTGGGAATTTTTTACTGAACATGAATTGGCATTTTAGAGTCAATCCAGCCCACTTCTCTGGTCCATTACATAACATTTGTGAAGAATACGAGGTTAGTGTTTAAGTAGTTCTACATGGGAGATAGGAAGGTTTGAAGTAGTTTAGCATATGGAATCTAAAGGCTTAAATCATCTTTAAGATTGATTAATCTTAAAGTTATACGTATGCTAAACCCCATTTGATATCATTGATTCAATACAGCTTAACAGCTGTAAACTGCTGGATAGAGACTTTGATAGGGCGTGCAAAGCTTTTGGATAGACCAAAGGCTCATGGTTCCCTTTTCATAAAAAAGTAAATTAATAATGAAATGGCCAGTGACAGTGTAGGTGTTAGCCTCAACTTAATGGGCCTTTTATACATTGAATTCATGATTTTGGTTGCTGACTTGCTGTGGAGACTGGACAATTTCAAGTGGTGTCCAAATGGCTCTCTCTATGGAAGCTGTTTCTTTTTTTTTTCTTTCTGGGTGTTCAAATGGCTTCCACTATGGAAGCTGTTATTGTTGTTTATTGGGAATGTTTGAAGTAGTGATGAAAACATATGAACTATAGAGGTTTAAAAAGCTCAAGATGGGTTGATAAAGTTACTAAATAGGTATGTGTACTACTTGCATAGCATTAAACTGAATACTCTTCAGATAGGAGAAGTGGAAACGTAGAATAATTAGACTTTAGTGAAATGGTTAATGATGAAATTAAGTAGATCTCACTTTATTAGATTGAATTCGGGTATACATAAATGTTATATGAAACAAACTGGTTCTCCACATCTCTCATGGGTAGCATAGCTTAATCCTTGTTGCTAATTTAGTTTTCTATGGTACATCCTTTGATTTTAGGAGTCAGCGATCTTTCTGGGTTTTCAATTTCTGGTGTGTGTTGATGACTCTTTACAGTCTTGAACATTCGTTAATGGATTTGATGCTTGGTTGGGTTTGGAGCTTCTGGACTACTGTGGCTGTTGAGTGCGGGGTGGTAATATTACCCATGTTTATCGAAGCATCTAATATCCCTTAGCTTCTAAAGCCTGCCTCATCTGTATTACTTGTTCTCTTAATTTCAGAGCTTTATGCTAGTTTTGTTTGCTGTCGTTTTTTTTTCCTGCTTTCTTTTTAAATCTCAATTAATTGCCATGTGAAAGATGATTGATTTGCACAAGGAAACTCTCTTTTCCAGGTGTGGGGTGCCACTGGTATGGTGCTTTGCACTTCTCTTGTAGCCAGCGGACATTTCTTATTTACATAAAAAGCAGAACTCGGTGATGGAGATATGATTCAGAATAAATAAACTGCAGGTAGAAAAAGCTATTTTTATTTTGGACTTGGATAATTGGATTCCAGCAGATGATTGTAGATCAGTTTATAATATTAGAATCTATTTATGAATTAATTTACCCATGCTGGTAATCTCTGGTGTTTTGATCTTATACAATGTCGAGAGATTTAACTGTCTGTGTTAGGGTTATATGTTGGGAAAAACAAAAAGTTATGCATTTCAGAAAATTATAGTTCCTGTCAAGTATGGTGTGGCTACACCATCAGTTGCTTAGTACTTTTATAGTTCCTGTTAGTATCTGATTGCTTTAATGCATTTTGCTTAGTACTTTTATAGGGTTAGATCCAATCATCCAACACAAATTTGACATGTTAAAGACTTACGATTAGGGCTATTCATTCCTAGAACTATCCGGCAATTTGTTTGTAATTTCATATGAGCATTGTAGGTGAATGAGCATGAACACCTGATTTTTATTTTTATTTTTTAAAAAATTAAAAATCCTAAATAGAAATGGACAAAGACCAGAGCATATTATAATAAGATTACGAAACAATCAAGGCAGGCATCCCATTCATGACTATCAAAGGCACCCACTGATTTGGACACCATACTTTCCAATCCAAGACAAAACAAGCCTATGAAATAAAGGGTATTCTCCTCTTCTCAGTTGAAGATGCAAGCAGAACAAATGTATAAACCAGACCAGCGAAGGTATGCCACCGACAAAAAATAATTCATAGCAAGGCAGCTATGGCCCTCCTTCTACCCCATTTCTTGTTATTCCGTACCTAATTCTTTTAACTTTAAAGAATGATCTAATCGCATTTCTAAAGTCTTTTAAGCAGACCCCCTTCTGCTTGCAGGAGAGAGAAGTCACCCTCACTATCTACAATTAACTTGAGAACTAGCCTACCACTTTATAACTCGTATTGTTCCATTCTATTATAATAATGAAATGTGTACAATAAAATTCGATACATGCTTCCTTTTAAAATTGTCAAACCATATGACAGCTCAGTTTCAACATACATTTGATGTCATGCAAATTGTTCTCTGCTTGGACTTCCGATAGCCAAGCCCTAGCCAGCCATTTTGGCACTGTTCCTAAACCATCGAGATTTCCTCCGTTTTTTACATCCCTTCAATTTCTCTAATAATTCCAATACACATATACATAAGGCATACCATTAAAATATCAGTTTTATTGCCTAACATATGATGCAAGTTATATTCCCACACCCACAAGTGGGAAAAATACATGTTTATTTATGTACAGCAAATTTTCATTGCATTATATTATTTGGATTTATTTATTTAAATAGAATGAGAATTATGTATGGGGTTGGAGTTAAATAAACAAAGCTAGTTGAAGCCGAGTCGAGCACAGCTAGCTTGCCAGAATCCCCATTTTCAGCTTGTCCGAAGCTTCCTTCCCTCCCTCCCTAACATTGTTCACGCGCCATTTTGAAACCGCGCTTGCACTTGCCCACCTACAATGATCATTTATCACTAGTACCGACACTTCTCCCAACTCTCACGCTTCAAGCAGTAAACACAGACACAGCGTTTGTTTGAGTAATAAGAAAGACAGCAAAACACCAACAAACCAACATAAACACAACACGAAACCCCCCTTTCTCTTTTGAGAGTCTTTCACTCTCTCTCTCTAGAACTTACCACCTCAATCTGCATCTGTTTGTTTTTGTTGTAGAAACTTACATACAAGTATTTGTGATCAAGAAGGACCTTCAGCTCTCTCTCTCTCTCAGACATACAATCTGTGCTTCATTTATTTGTTGGATAGCCATGGATTTGAGCTTCTATGGCGCCAGAAACCTCATATTGACATCACATATCCTTCTCCTAGCCGGAATGTGTCTTGCATTGCCCGAAAATTCTACTCTCAGGTCGTCTTCTGCTGCAGGTTCGGGCCAAATCAACTCCAACTCGGTCTTGGTCGCCCTACTCGACTCGCATTACACGGAGCTTGCCGAGTTAGTGGAGAAAGCTCTCCTCCTGCATACACTTGAAGAAGCAGTTGGTAAACACAACATCACCATTTTCGCTCCTCGTAATGAAGCTCTTGAGCGCGATCTTGACCCGGAGTTCAAGCGGTTCTTGCTTGAACCTGGAAATCTCAAGTCTCTGCAAAATCTGATCATGTCTCACATTATTCCAACACGAATTGGATCCGAGAAATGGCCGACTCACACCGGGCCAACTCAGCACGGCACTCTTTCCGGTCACTGTCTTAACTTGACCCGACGAAGCTCTGGCGAGAGGACCGTGGATCTAGCCAAATTAATTCATCCGGACTCGGTGACCCGACCCGACGGGGTGATCCACGGGATCGAGAGGCTATTAGTCCCCCAATCAGTACAGGATGATTTCAACCGCCGTCGGAATCTCCGCTCCATTACGGCAGTCAAGCCGGAGGGAGCCCCTGAGATTGACCCGCGCACCAACCGGCTCAAAAAACCTGCCCCGCCAACCAAGCCCGGTTCAACCCCTGCTTTACCAATTTCCTTTGCATTGGCGCCGGGTCCCTCTCTTGCTCCGGCTCCGGCTCCAGGACCCGGCGGGCCTCATCACCATTTCAACGGAATGGCACAGGTTAAGGACTTCATCGCCACATTGTTACAGTACGGCGGGTACAACGAATTCGCGGACATAATGGTTAACCTAACCTCGTTAGCAACCGAGATGGGGCGGCTGGTTTCGGAGGGCTACGTGTTGACGGTGCTTGCACCGAACGACGAGGCAATGGCTAAGATAGGGACGGAGGAATTGGGGGAGGTCGGAGCGGTGGAGCAAATGATGTACTACCACTTGATTCCGGAGTACCAAACAGAGGAGAGTATGTACAATGCAGTGCGGAGGTTTGGGAAAGTGAGGTATGATACCCTAAGAGTGCCTCATAAGGTGGAAGCACTAGAGGCTGATGGTTCGGTCAAGTTTGGGGCTGGGGACGTGGCGGCTTATTTGTTTGACCCAGATATCTACACTGATGGGAGGATATCGGTGCAGGGGATTGATGGGGTCTTGTTTCCGGCCGAGGAGGTCAAAGAAGAGGTTAAACCGGCGGTCAAAGTGACTCCGGCTGCTAAGGTTGCGGCTAGATCGCGGAGAGGTATGTTTCAGCTTCACAAATCACAATATCATTTATTATTATGTTTTTGATGTAATTAGAAGTTAGATATGGAATTATAGATGTTAATTATTGCTGAATTTAGAGGTCTAACATATCTTTAGGATTCTAATGTGTTCAAATTGTATTTTGTTAGATGAGAATAAAAATAACTGTAGAGTCATAGTATTCTGTTGTATTAGACTTAGGATTCTGTTATATGTCAAGGACACTGGCTAGAGATGATAGTCCAGTGTTGATTTTCTGCATCAAAAGAGAAAGTGCAGTGTTGATTTTAGGGTGCTGTGTTGAGTTTACATAATAATGTGATCAATCAAGTTTAGTGTGGGTGTTTGTTTGTTAATTAAGAAAATTATGTGTCGCTGTCGAGTTTGTTGGTATTTTTTTTTATTGCTATGGTGGTAGCTGCTGAATGGTGGAAGGTCAGTTTTAACTAAAATTAATGGTCTTCCATGGGATCTGTGTGTACTTATGACTGTTTCAAAGCTTGGCCTGATTGATTAATTTGTAAGGAAGGAAACTGTGTATGTCAATATGTAGAAGTTTTGCAATTTAAAACAGATTTGTGTCATTGCAATTTATGGAGGGAGAACACTCTTGCAGGTAAATTTTAGCACGGTGAGGATTCCGATTCCGTTTAGACTATTCTTCAATTAGGCAGGGATGACAAATAAATTGGGTTGGTCGGTTATTTTATAATAAAAAAAAATTATAGTGCAAAGATTGATATTTTTTATTTTTTTCCTGTGCCGAGGAGGGAGGACCAACAAATTGGTCAGGTAGTTCCAGACTTGGGGGTTTTTCTAGATCATACTGGATTTTTTTAAAAAATTTTCTTTGTAGGGGGGTAACAGGACATCAGCCGGTTGTTGATGATGTGAGGTTTTGTCTGTCTTGTGAAAAAAAAAGTCTTGTCTTGTGGAGTTGTGGTGCTTCTTATTTTCAACATTAGCCCTGCAAAGAAAGGAGAATAATTAAAATAATCTGGTCGTTAATTATTCGTCTTTCATGTAGATAGCGGACCACATAAAATGTTAGTTTTACCATAACAAATAGTATCTCACGTTATTGATATTAAATGTGAAAACATATGTGAATGTGCAGGAAAATTGCTGGAAGTAGCTTGTCAGGTGCTTGGGGCATTTGGACAGGATTCTCGATTCACCACTTGCCGTTGAATTTTGTCGCCCACTACATCTGGCGGATAGCTTCGTGAAGAATAGTTCGAGGTTCTATATTCTTCCTCTTCGTCAGTTTCTCATCCTCTTCTGTTTGTGTTCTGAATTCTTTCTATCACAACAAAAAAAATTGCGCTTTAAGCGTCAATGTGCTTGTAAGACAAAGCCATATGCTCGTCAATCTTTCCAGGATTATTATTCTAAATTGAATTTAGCTGTGAATGCCACTAACCAAAGTAAACTAATGTGTTTATTACTTAATCTTGAAGGTCCTTCGCATAAATTGTTATTCTTTAGGGTTGCTTTAGGCTAACGGGACACCTAAGACAATATGGCTTACTAAAGTTGGCAAATTGTAGCTTTCTGTCCTTCGTTTTGGGTAGCTATTGTCTAGTCACTGACTTGCATCTTCTGCTTGATTGCCTACTCTGCAGATGCAACAAGAATGATGCAATAGCAAGAAATTCTGAGGGTTGACCGTTGATGCCCATAATCATCTCTCTCTGAAGAAAAATATTTCATTTGGCCTTCTTCTTTTTTTTTTTTTTTTTGCTTCTATTGTTTTTCTTCCATTTTTTCGTCTTTTCTTTTGTGGGTTTGGGGATGAAGCCTGCTATAGTTATAAAGTATACCGTGACGTGTACAAGTGTTTATTGCCTGTACTTATTAAATAATAAGCCTGAGCTCTGTGTAGTATGCGGTGGAAGGTGCTGGATATGTTGTTGCAGTTGCCCATTGCCTTCTGCCTTGGAATAAAAACATCAACAGTAAATGGAAACCTTTCAATTTTTTTCCCCTGCCTCGTTTATTTCAATGCAAAAGACCAAAACGTATTTTACTGGTACCAAAATATGGTATGTAAAATTATGAACATTTTGCTGCCATCAATTAATGCCAATATCTGGTGTTTTCTAAAAGAGTGAATATGATCCACTCCTCTATTGTTGCGTTATTTTCTTACAAAATGGTTTTAAGTGTGTGTGGTTACGAAAGCGGTGGTGAGGTCTAATTGGTGTGTTGAATTCTCATTGATTGATTATCGCATTATTTATGGTGGGATCTCGAAGGACTCTAGTGGTGGTGGTGAGTGCCTCCATTGAGCGAGTGGTCCTGCCAAGAGAAAGGTGGTGGTCGAGTCAAATGAATTTGTGGAATTGGATAAAATAGTAGGGGATGAAAGTTATGAAACTATGCTTTCTTCACAATATGATGCTGATAATCCTTGGGGTTTGTTCATGCTCCAGAGAAGCGTACACAAGTGAATGCTTTAAATCTTAGCCTTAGTTCTTAGCCTGAGGTCGAGTCAAATGAGCTACATTTGCTATTTTGCTTGGTGAAGTTGTAAAAGTGTTAAAGGTCACTGCAATATGCTACAGAAATGCGGAGAAAATGTCGATTAACAATACACTTTTTCGTTGCTTTATCTCAAAATCTTTGTTCACCATGTGTCATTCTCAAATACAGTATTATTGGTGCTATTTAAAATAGAGTAGAGTTTGGTCATCTTTCTAGTTGATATTATAAATCCACACCTTCATACACATTAATAGTATTATTCATTTTGGGTTATTCGATTTCTATGAATATATCAGGTCCATACGGTTTTATTCCTCCTTAAGTATTGTAAATTGGTTGGACCCAACTCACAAAAACTTGGAAAAACACCTTGTTAAGTGTTGGAGGTGGGTCTTGCACTTATAAAGTGTTTTACGATTCTCACATTTTTCAATGTGCGACTTTACACTCCCCGCACTTGTGGACGGAGTTATACCATAAAACCAATCCAAGTAACTGGACCGAATCTTCATTCGATATCATGTTATAAATTTACATAAACAATTTACGTTGATATATCAGGCCCGCACGACTTTATTCATTCTCAAGTCTTGTAAGTGGGCTGAGCCCACCTCACAAAGACAAAAAAATATCTTGTTAAATATTGGAGATAAGCCTTCCACTTATAAAGATAAAGTGCTTTACAAGCTTCTTGCTGAATCGATGTGTCTGTTTTAGTATATTTTTTTAGTAAGACTTATAAACGCAATTGATAATTTTTATCTACTTTTATGTTTCCTTCCAAATAAACAATGTAAAATATCAGCAATAATTTTATTAAAATATTAAAAATTAGTTATTTTTTCACGACAAATTTTCCTTTTACTTTTTCTTTTCTATTAATTTTTCTTCAAACAAACAAAACATTAGCACTCACCTTGTTTTATGCATTCCCAAGATATGTGATAATTATATATTAGTTAAGGTGTCTTTTTTACATGGAAAAATCATATAAAAATCTAATGCAAAATATTTCTAATCGCATAGTAGCAGTAAATTTATCTTATTGTTAATTTGCCTAATATTTCTATCATATAAATATTCTTGGTCATTCAAAAAAGAAACTTTGTGCCTTATATATATTTTTTCCACTCAGAAGTAATTCTGTTTTTTTGGAGCTTTGTGAAATACCGGAAGAAATGTGGCACACATACCACCACCACTAACAATTGAAATAGCATTTGATAAAACATCAACATTTACAGGAGCAAGCACAAGTCTAGAAATAGTCTTACGAATGAATGAATAACGTAGAAACCGCAGGGATATTGGAGCCCTAGTAACAACATGCAAAAAATGTGTAGAAGATATAATGCAATCTTAAACTCTTAAACCTCCTGTGAATGGGTAAAGAAACCCAGAACACCAATAATATGAATCAATGGCTATATCTGAAGAAGATGCGCATATGGATTTAAATGCTTCATGGCCTCATAATTAGCGACAACACAAGACTTAAAGATGTACAACATTCACAAACCAAACCGGCTAATCTTATTCCTACACGAGCCAAATTCGTGTTATGGGAGCGAAGCGCCTAAGCCATTTGCGTGCCTTTTCTTGCAGCAACATCCTATATATACATACATTCTGATACCACAGTACGTAAACAGAGAATACCACAAACCAACCGTGGCATTTTAAAAGCTATGGATCACCTTTCCATCATACTTGGATTTATCATTGATGGGCTTATGAGAGCCAGTCATACCTCTGGCAGCAGTTCTAGCATTTCCGACCATTTGAGTCCCAGGACGACCTGCTTGGAATGAATTAAGAACAGCATTAGCAAAATGCTGAGGTATGACACTACCTACCAGTAACCAGTAATAAACAGTACTATTCATGCAGACTGATGTAAACACCGGCCAAAACAAAACCAGTCATTAAGCTCGAACAGATATTATAAAAACAGCTTGTGGGAACATAACTCCCAACATGCATTTTATGCCCACCCCCATTGTCATGCGTTCAACACTTGGAGCACAAAATGCTGAAAATGTAAGAAACTATGATTCTAGGCAAAAGCCCCAGTGCCCAGTTTTATCAGCATTTTCGGCACGCTCCTTTTAAGTTGAATGAACATCTATAGACCGAGGAGCAAGAAAACTATGTATCTTCTTCTAACATGCACGCATGTGAGCCCCTGTATTCAGTTTTATTGGCATTAAAGGCAGTCCTTCAAGTTATGTAGTGATTTTTGGAACCGAAAAAAGCAAGAAAACTATTTTTCTTGTACATAGACGCCCAAAACAAACTTACCCCTGTTAGGCAGAGACAATCGTTTTTTTTTCTGCTCATCTGGTTGTGTGGTTCTCTCCTTTGGATTACTTTGTGATCTCGAAGCACTACCAGGTTTTGAGTTGGCTTCTTCAACTGACTCTTCAGGAAGTGGCTTTGGCTTTGGCTTGCCAAAATGGATGTTAGAACAGTTAGATGCATCTAACATGCATGCTGACTTACTGGATGAAGAATTACTTCCATCAGAGTGAGATGGACCCATTTTCTGACTCAGAAAGTTTGAATGAACACTCGATGCAATTGGTTTCTTGCTATTAGATTTTAACTGGGACCTGAAGCTATTCTTACCCTCAGCAGACCCATTGTCACTGATCATCACCCCATCTCTGAGATTGATGTCAAGAAAGCGGTTCTCCCATGGACGGACAGCCATCCATCTTTCCAACCAGTTCCAACCCCAACTGCTTTTATCTGGCTCAAAAGAAGATGGTGCAGCCAGCTGCCTTGAACCTGCCTGCCACTGCAGTAGCAAAAATCAGCCACACATACAAGCTCTAAGAAAAATAAACCTCAAATGTTCGAGGAGAAGATGCATGTAAGGTATGATTCCCAAGTTCAAGTTCATAGGAGAAGACGCTAAGATGTAAGTTGTCAACTCATATAGTGCCTACTCTGTAACCTGATTTCCGGATGCGCTTGACAGTATTTCTTAGTTTGCGTTATCCTTGAAAATACCAAAAATATAGTTTCCAATTCAAATTACGGACTATGGAAACCACCATTATACCTGATGAGAAAGAGCATAGGCCATGGCTCTCTCGCGTTTGGCTGCAGCTTCTCGCCTCTTAAGCAACTTGGTTTGCATTTGCTCTACAGATCCCATACTGTCGCACCACCCATCCTGCACCAGTCATAAGTGATACTAAGTAGCCAAGACCCCTAAAGAAGAGTAAGGCTGCAAATGTACAACAAGATTGCATAGCCAGATTTGATCTTATCGAATGACCCAGAAGGGGCAGATTACATGACTAGATGTTATATCGCAGTTCATTTCAAATAATAATGCTCCATGCATTAGAAAAGTTTCCTATTTTTGGAATTAATAAAACCACTTAAAGTGAGACTATTCCATAGTACCTCACTGATTAAATTTCAGCATTCAGTACCCTTTTCCCATTACGAGAAAGAACCTGTAATGTATTTGCAATTTATTATGCATCATTTTTTAACTCACTATCCCAAGTCTACCCTAACTTAACATTGACTTAAAAGTTTGAGAACCAAGTCAACACACAAAAAATCATAACAGTCATTTATATTAAGAGCTCAAACACTTCACTAAATAAAACAAAACAAGACTAAAGAAGCTGGATGCTGCTCCATTCCCCCTATAACCAAAAGCCCATGTATACCGACCAAAGGATATCATCTGACAAATCTAGGAAACGTAAATAAGCATAGGTAGAAAGCCACTTGCTTGAAGAGTGTTACATTAAATCTGGAAAAAAACTAGTCCGTGCCAAACAGTTACTACAGTTCAACTGTACCCTACACTTTGTATTAACGAAAAAAGATAATCAAGTCAACCAATTCGATTGCAGAAGATAGCCTTTTCACAGCCACATTGACATTTAGACCATAAAAAAATATGCAACACATGCAATCAACAAGTTAAAATCGAGGTAAATCTCAACAATTACAACAGGCAATAACATGATGGTCACGTCAGACCAAGACATACTACATGACGGTTATACATGGATGAGCGTGAACAGTCACAGACATATGCACACACATGTGAAGCAATCACACATCCATATTATTAACATATTTAAGAGTACTTCACACTGGTAGAAGTATACTAACTTCTATTTCTCGAACATGAGCATCACTTGCAAGTTGTTCCTGAAGTTTTGGCGGAGTAGTTTGACTTTCCAATGACAGGCGAACACGCCTCGCTCGTACTCGAGCCTGAACTCGTACCAAAGCTTGCATGCAGCGGAGAGTTATTGCCGCTTGTTTTCTCACAGCGTGGCCCCTAACGAGGGCTTGAAGCCTTACTAGCCCTTTCAAAGCTCTTAGAGCTCTTCTAGCCTAGCATTTATAACCAGAACATAAATATGATTAGAATTGAGCTTAAAGATCTTAAAGAGACAGCTAAATAAAACAAAGAATTTTTTTTTCATTAAACCGGAGTGAGATGCACAACATGCGATCCCTCCTGATGTATGCAAACTTCTTCAGGTAACAAATTGATCACAATGTTAAGGTTCTTTTCAGAAATCTTTTTAATCAATTCAATTCTTATTTTAATATTCATGCCTATAAGAAAGATTATTAATCCATTATACACCAAATGTTCGAATTTTCAGACAGCATATTTTCTCAATACCCTAAATACGGAGAACAGATAATGTTATGCAGGAAAATAGGGTGAATTGACTAGCTAAAAGCCTAAAACTCAAGAAAGAGCAGGAAAAAGTTTAAAACCTGCCGTTTTCAATAAAGATCTGTAAAATGCAAGAGATAAAACTTTCAATTCTTACAGCTGAAGCAAAATCTCTCACTTTCATCTGTTTCGAAAATGAAGCCAACCAATATGTCACTACTCACTACATTTGGCGAAGTTTCTTTTATATACATCATGATATATTATCAGCTTCTAAGATAAAGTCTGGCTTTTATTTGCTAGGAATTTGAGTTTAACTGACGAAGTAGAAGTTTAGCTGTTACATTTATATCGAGTGCAGTTCTACCAATGTTGAGCAATAGCAATAACGACAGGCAAAAAATTAATCAGTTAAAGAAAATCAAAATTGTGAAAATATGAGAGAAGCAAGCCAGAATCATTACCCAAATCCTATCACAAGGTTTTCCATTTTTATTAATAACATACTCTATCTTCTTATCTCAAAAAAAAAAAAAAAAGATTATCAGAATTTTTGAATACCAGAAATCCTCGAAAAGCAGTTTGGATGCTTGTTGCAGCCCATTCTTCTCTTGCAGCTTGTTCATTATGTCCTACATCTTGAACTTGAAGTGAAACAGAAGGGGATTCAGTTGCATCTGATATTAAATAGCTATTGGCATCTCCAGGTGATGCAGCAGCATTCTGATCAATCTCCTGATGAAGTAAATCAGCATCGATCTCTACAGAAGAAATAATCACATTTTCATTCTTCTCTGAAGACTGGGGTCTTTCAGACTTTTTCAAACCAACTAATGCTTTGATCCATTTTCCTGTTACACGCATGGTGCCAGACACCTCAGTTTATAGACCTGGCAGAGAATGAAACATCAGATTCCAATACCATTGAAATCAATATAGTTAGTATCCATGAAGAGAAGGAATTGATTAGTTGATCAGATAAATTAAGCTTCTAAGTTCTAAGAACTAACAGAAATATATATTTCAATCAAGTGGGTTGTGGTCTAAAGAGTGCCGGTGCCACACCTGAGCCAATGTACATTTGAGAAATTGTTATCATGATTTGGACACATGACAAAGGTTACATTGCGATGAAAGAATTTCAACATCGGGCGCGCTTTTGCTCTCAACTAATCATCGTATAAAATATGCATATTCATGGTTTTGCAGAAGGTCAAGACACTATGCTATCTTGTTTTACCTCTATACTTTTCTTTTAGATGATCAAGGTAAGTTGTAATGCAGGATAGGCCTTTATACTCTGCTCACTACCCGCAAATGACAACAATAGCTGAATAACACCCAATAGCAGACTGGGAAATTACAAAGCAAACACAAAAAATTGTAATCTGGTGAGCTAGGCTTCTCAGGAGTCGGGATTGTGCTGATTAAAGGAATACAGTTATAACGTACTTGATAGGAAGATCATAGACCTACTGATTGGTTTTTAGTGCAAACAATTTGACAAACGTCATGGAACTTTGCCACTCCGTATGTGTAGATAGTGAAATAATATGAAAGTCACTGAAAGGCAAATTGAAAATAGAAAAGAGTGCCATTAATAGCATATCCATCTGTGCCACAGAGAAATTCATCATACATGACAACTAAAATTACTATCAGAACAGTATCGCGAGACACAGATCTGTCAACTTTCACGGCCAATATCAAAGATGCAAGCAAATTCAATCCTAACCAACTTAATATCGAATTGGTCAAGCACATACTGCAAAACCCGGGCAGTACTCGCACAAGTTTCACTTCGCAAGTTAGAATTGGCAAATACTCTAGAAGTGATGCACCGATTTACACCTGAAGCTGAAGAGGCAGTTTCAGATACTATGCAATCACCGAAGATAGAACAGAATTCACAAACCTAACAATGTAGATCGGTAAATCAAATTCACCTGAAAGTGTGAGAGAGTAAGGAGAAGCGACGATAGAGAGAAAAGTAGAGGTACCTTTTCTGCCTTTGTTCTATCAATCAGTGAACAAGTCAATCTTCACTGCTATAAACTATCCCTAGCTACTGTGTCTCTACATTCTCTCTCTGGATTTATTTTTTGTCTCTGTTCCTGATTTTAAGGCTTTTATAATCACTTTAATAAAAGCCTCCCAGAGAGAAGTCAGTGACGAGCGGTGTCGGCTACGTTACGCCGGGATAGAGAATAGTGTCGGATAATGATCGTAGCCAGTATTTTACTAATTTTCATGCCTACCGGCAGAAGACGACGTTGTTCGACAGGTAAGGGGGCATGGACACGTCCTTGTCGCACATGCGACCCCAGGGCAGAGAGAGAGAGAGAGTGGTTCACGAGATGTGTGATATGTCGTTGCATGGGATCCGTCCACGCCACGTGTCGCTCTTGACTCGCAGTGTACTGTGTACCTTGGCAGTCTCCGACTCTTGCCAGATAATAATTGAAAACCGTTGGAGGGAAAAATATATTTTACGCATATTAGACGATTCGATTAGTATTCGAGGCACGGTGACTTCTTTACCCAACCATTCGATTAGAGAGGAAATTCAACCCAGCCCAACAAAGCCCACACCAATTAGCCAATTAGGAATGTGAGGGGCAACAAAAAATTTCCTACAGTTAGTTGCAATCCTTCACAAAATCATAATCGAAGACTTAGGATTTGAGGGAATTTAAGATTTATTATTTAACTAAATTTAGGATTTAAGATTTAGAGTAAAATTTAGTGTTTAAAATTAGAGTTTATGACTGAGATAAGGTGTCGTTAATTGAGATAGTAAATTTGACTATAAATATTTTCTTACGTAAACCGGACGTTGAGAGTCCAAGTCTCATCATTGTTATTATATTATGACGATTGCATTAATAAACCCTAACTCAATTCCATATAAGGTCGTCCTTTGTTATCTTTCTGCACTGGACCTTCATGTCTCATCAACCATGCATGCATATTTTGTTGAAAAATAAACCTTCCATGGCTCATTTATGCCACACCATTTGAAAGAATGAGAACAGCACGAGAGAAAATATGCAAAGATGCAAAGATATATTCGTATATCAAAAACTGACTGAATACATGTGTGTAGTCCTATGTATATAGGTACAAGAAAGGCTGAGAATCAGGGAGATAATCTTGGTAACTAATGCTAACAGATATCTATCCCTAACTTGTGGGATATACAATCAAATGAATCGGGGAGATAATCTTGGTAACTAATGCTAACAGATATCTATCCCTAACTTGTGGGATATACAATCAAATGTCATCAATCATATAACTACATTCAAGCCATAATTATCGTAACATCCCCCCTCAAGTTGGACAGTGAAAGTTGAACACGTTCAACTTGCGGAGAAGATGATGAAGGCGCTGGACAGTAATTGGTTTAGTGAGGAAGTCACTTGGTTGCTCCTTTGTATTAAGATGATGAAGTTGCAAGAATCCTCGTTGAACCTTCTCACGAACATAGTGACAATCAATCTCGATGTGTTTCGTACGCTCATGAAAAACTGGGTTGGAACCAATATGAATAGCCGCTTTACTATCACTATATAATCGAATAGGTACTGAAACAACACATTGCAGGTCACGTAGTAAGGATACCAACCAAGTCAATTCACTACTAGCATTGGCCATGGATCGGTATTCAGCTTCAGCAGAAGAGCGGGAAACTGTGTGTTGCTTTTTGGATTTCCATGAGATCAAACAACCGCCCAATGTAATACAATACCCAGTCACTGAACGACGAGTATCCGGACAAGAAGCCCAATCAGCATCGCAATAAGCGGTAAGTGTTTGTGATGGAGTGGCTGGATAAAATAGACCTTGGCCGGGATTCCCTTTCAAATATCGAAGGACACGGTGGGCAGCTAGAAGATGAATGTCAGTAGGCGCTTGAAGCCATTGACTAAGTGTGCGAACCGCATAAGATATGTCCGGACGAGTAAGAGTAAGGTACATGAGTCGCCCTATCAATCTTCGATAGATAGAAGGATCTGGGAGAACCTTGCCGGATGTAGCTGATAAGTGTAAATTCACCTCTGTTGGGGATGTGACTGGTTTGGCATCAAGGAATTTGCAATCGGTCAGAATATCAAGTAAATATTTCCGCTGACTGATTGCCATACCTTTGTTGGATCTGCTAACTTCAAGGCCAAGAAAGAATTTGAGGGGACCCAAATCCTTGACTTTGAAGCATTTCTGGAGATGTTGTTTAACCGAGGCAATGAGATCATCACTACTACTCCCAATGGCAATGTCATCAACGTACACTAGGAGGGCAGCAAAAGCATTCCCTTTCTTGATTGTGAAGAAAGATGCATCACAAGAGGACTGAAGAAAACCATAATCAATAAGAGATGCACGTAATTTGGAGTGCCACTGGCGAGAAGCTTGTTTGAATCCGTATAAGGATTTTTTGAGTCGACAAACTAGATGAGGCTGTGTAGCAAACCCAGGGGGTTGGGACATATAAACCTCTTCATCAAGATCACCATGCAAGAATGCATTTTGTACATCCAATTGTTGAACAGACCAGTTGTGCATGGCAGCCATAGCAAAGAACACCCTAACGGTCGCCATTTTAACCACTGGGGAAAATGTCTCGGAATAATCAAAACCGTGTTTTTGGCTGTAACTTTGTGCAACCAAGCGGGCTTTATAACGTTCAATGGTGCCATCAGGATGGTATTTGATTTTGAAGACCCATTTTGAACCAACAACTTTACGCCCTTGAGGTAGTGGCAGAAGCTCCCATGTGTGATTGTCACGGAGAGCCTTAAGCTCAAGCTTCATTGCATGTTTCTAAAGCGGATTCTTTAGTGCCACAGAATAGTGAGAAGGTACCTGTGCAACAGAGATAGCAGACAAAAAAGCAACATGTGTAGGAGAAAAAATTTGGTAGCCCAAATACTTACTAAGAGGATGAACTGGGTTGGCCGAAAAAGATTGAGCTGAGGACTTCTCTTGCTGGACAGAATGACACTGGTAGTCTTGTAAGTAAGTGGGTGGGTGACGAGGTCGAGTGGAATGACGAGGTAAATGTGGTGAATCCGGAGTATGTTGGATGGGCGAGGAAAGTAAAGATGGATCAGAAGATGTGGGCATAGATGAGTCCGCAGACGGCAGTGGACTCGGAGTATTCTCAATGGAAGCGGGAGGTGTGGAATGAATGATATCAGGTGAAGGAATGGATGGAGGAAAAATGGGTTCTGACGTGGAAGAAATGGCAGAAGACTCCAAAGGGGAGTTGGTAGATGGCACGGTTTGGAAAGGAAATTGAGTTTCATAAAAAATGACATCACGGGAAATAAATATTTCATGAGTGGAGATGTCGAGAAGACGATACCCTTTCACGTGGAAAGGATATCCAAGGAAAACACAAGCTCGTCCGCGAGGCTGAAATTTGGAGCGAGTAGGAGGCAAGATGGAGCTATAGGCTAAACAACCGAAAACCCGAAGATTCATATACGTAGGATCCTTGTGAAACGATCTTTGATAGGGGCTGGTATTTTGGAGATTTTTGGCTGGAAGACGATTAATCAAATGGACTGCAGTGAGGATACAATAACTCCAAAAAATCTCAGGAATATTGGCATGAATGCGAATGGCACGACTAACATTTAAAATGTGTTGATGCTTGCGTTCCACGACCCCATTTTGTTGAGGGGTGTAAACACAAGTTCGTTGATGGATAATGCCAAGAGATTTATAAAAATCGGTCATAAGAAACTCAAGTCCATTGTCGGAACGCAAAGTTTGAATAGTGACATGAAAATGTGTCTGGATGTATGCACAAAATTGTTGAATCAAAAGTCGTGTTTCAGCTTTGCTACGCATAAGATAAACCCAAGTTGCACGACTATAATCATCAACAAGAGTGAGAAAAAATTTGTACCCATCAATCGATTCAACACAATGAGGCCCCCAAATATCAGCATGTATTAATTCAAAACAAGAGGTTGTTGTAGAGGAGCTAAGCGAGAAAGGTTGATGTTTTATTTTAGCCAAAGGGCAAATAGAACAAAAATCAAACCTACTACAAAAAGGTTGCGGAAGCATAGTACTAGTTGAAAGAGATGGATGTCCTAGACGATGATGCCATAACATGGATTTATTATTAATGGTAGAGGTGAAATTGGCCGAAGGTTGTGGAGAAAATGGCCGGAAAAAGTAGAGTCCATCATTCAAGATTCCCAGACCAATCTTCTTCAGCGTGCCCAAGTCCTGTAAAAAACAAGAATGAGAGTCAAAAGCGATGGAAAATGGATGAGCACTGGTGAATTTACTGATGGAAATAAGATTAAGTGTGAAAGAAGGAACACATAGTACATGGTTTAAAATGATGTTGGGGGTAAGAATAACACTCCCTATGTGAGAAACTGCATGTCGTTCCCCATTAGGTAAGGTAACAAAAATGTCTTTGACAGACGAAGAGGAATTAAGAAATTTTTGAGAACAAACTCTGTGTTCATTTGCCCCTGTGTCTAATAACCATGGAAGAACAGAAGAGTGATGTGAGGCAATAGTTAAGAATTTACCTGCAGCTGCAGACACGGTAGGAATAGTAGAAATAGGACTTGGAGTGCTACCTGAGGAAGGTATTGAAGTAAAAGATTGTGTGTCACTGGACTGTGGCAGAGAAGAATTCATCTTTAGAAAATGCAAGAGCTGGTCACATAAGGCTGGAGGCATGGGATGAGAGACACCCGTTGGAGATGCACTAGACGAGCTGCCAACATAATTAATTTGGGGACGCGGAGAGCGTCGTGGCTGACCAGAAGGGAACCCATGAAGCTTGTAACACTTTTCAATTGAGTGTCCTTGTTTATGGCAGTAGCGACAGATCTGAGTATCACGTTTACTGCCAGACTGATCCTTCCCGAGGCCTCGTGGTGCACTCTTTACTGCCATGGCAGTGATATCAGGTGTACTGGGAACCAAAACAGTGATCTGTTTTTCAGCATGAAGAATGGTAGACAAAGCTTGAGGCAATAATGGTAATGGCTCAGTACTAAGTATCTGGCTTCGAGCATGGGAAAAACACTCATTTAGACCTGCCAGGAAGGACATGGTGCCTTCCTTTTGTTGATACCGCATAAGATCTGCACCGGAACCGCAATGACAGTCAGGAATAATATTGTAGTAAATATATTCATCCCAAATACCTTTGTGACGAGTGTAGAACTCAGTCACGGTAGAACTCCCATTGCTTGATTTTTCCAAGAGATTGACGCAATTCATAAATGCGTGTGTCGTTGGAGGCTGCATATCGAGATTGAATCTCCAACCAAAGGTCCCTTGCAGAAGACGAAGAGGAAAGGCTGGCCACTATCTCTGGTGATATAGTGTTTAATATCCATGTCACAACCAAACTATTTGCACAAGTCCAACTTGCAAAACGTGAATCAGTTGATGGTATGGGTTGCAAAGATCCATTGATGAGACCATGCTTGTTTCGGGCCACAAGGGCTGTGGTGATTGTTCGATTCCAGGCATGGTAATTGGCATCACCGGTTAACATGATAGAAATCAGTTTGTTGACGGAAAAATCAGTAGTTGAAATCGACAAAGGATCGATCGGAGAAGCGGTAGAAGAAACAGTTTGCGAGACCGCTGAAAATGGTAATGAACCATCAGTAATGACTGAGGTAAGAGGTGCTGTTGACATGATGATAAAGGTGAATTAAGACGAATCGGAAAATAGGAGATCGTGGTGCTCCGATACCATGAAAGAATGAGAACAGCACGAGAGAAAATATGCAAAGATGCAAAGATATATTCGTATATCAAAAACTGACTGAATACATGTGTGTAGTCCTATGTATATAGGTACAAGAAAGGCTGAGAATCAAGGAGATAATCTTGGTAACTAATGCTAACAGATATCTATCCCTAACTTGTGGGATATACAATCAAATGTCATCAATCATATAACTACATTCAAGCCATAATTATCGTAACACCATTCACCACCTCCTCTTTTTTCCCTTGCAAATCACAGCGACAAAAGTCAATATATATAAATAATGTAGAGGCTGTCGCCTGTCGTGATGGCCATGGGCTTAGGATATGTGAACTTATTTAGGGGCCAAACAGTCCGGGCTTAGCCTTCTCAAACTAAATTACAAGCCCAACCCAAAATGCAATATTTCAAGAACATTTATACGGCCAGATGTCTGGGCTTGGGCCCAGTACAACAATATTGGACAAACCTTTTGAGATCCGGGTAAGATAGGCCCAGCCCGGACTGTGACTGATAAAATAATGAAGTGTAATTAGCCCTATCCTTAAGGACCTTAATTAATATTTAAATTAGTTAAACACAAAATTTAATCAGCAAATCAAATTAAGTGAATGCTCATATGATTGCACGTACTATAAAAGGAATGTCTGAATCTGCTGTAATTTTTTTACAATAATGTGTTTACAGTGAAAAAGACCAATATTTTGGGTTTATATTATTTTTTTCCAAGAAAAAAATCAAATGAAAGTGAAGCAAGTGTGAAGTTTCATTAGGTTTGGTTTGACATGAAAGCCATGGTAAGATTCCTCCCAAACTTTATTCACTTGTTCGTCTATAATTTGATTATAACATAATTTAATCTACTTCTGGTTTATGAACACATGTGAACTAATGCAAAGTAAAACTTCCTTCCATGGTCGTCTTCCCCATTTCCACAAAGAGAGACTGATATTTTCTTTCATTTGTAAAATTTAGAGCCTCTATCAGTTTTTTACTAATTCAGAAGAGTGAGAAGTAATCTGAAGAAAAGCCATTAAGAGTAAAATTTAAATAAACCAAATTACTCGATTGCAGAAGAATCCTTATTCCAGAAACAACATTGTATGGAAGTGATTTCCTACCTCACTCCAAGTTATAAACTGCTACAAAGGACATCAAAACACTTCCCATCCACAGCTTCCCATCCTTCTCTTCCACTTCGCTTACTAATTTAACAACCTTCCCCTGACTGTCTTCCAATATTTGCAAAAGCTTACCCTCTGGACTGTATTTAGCAACAACTCCACGAGGCCTGCCCCCAATTTGAAGCAGGTAGTGAATCTTAGCCGAGATCGGAAGCTTGAGCAAAGCCATCCTTAGTGTCGGATATAGTCCATTTATGTGAGTGTACCAGCTCCGACGACAGTGGATGGCTACCCAAAATTCACCCTTTTCATTGGTTCTGACATTGTCCGGAAATCCAGGTAAGATGGCTAATACCTCTGAAGTCCCTGCTTTCTTTCCTTTCAACCAGTATTTGCTCAATCTGCATCCAACATGTTGAATGAGTATGTTGAGAAGTAAAACAGCACATAATGTAAAATTCCTGAATGATGTAAGAAAGCTCGGGATGCTTCAGTTCTTGTAATTATCTCCTGATGACCCTATTAATTTCTCATCATAAAAGTAATTTCCTTTGTAGTATCTCATTTATTAGATGGAAATTCTTGAAAAAAGTAAATACATAGTAAATTAGTGATTAACAAACTTGACCCGCTGTTCCGGAGACAAAAGGCAAAAATAATTTTGACAAAGATAAAATCTTTTGGTGGAGCAAAATTTTAAGAAAAGGCAGTCTGGTGAATTCCTAGGTGACACTCTTATGGATCGATCCAGTGTACGCAGTAGTGGCCTTTTCTCGAGGAATTTAAGTTTATCAAGGGGTATCAGTTTCCCTTAGATACAAATCGAATGAAGCAATGTAACGACCCGAGCAACAAAACTGGGGAAAAAATAGATAAATGCAACCATAGTTACCTGCCAAGGGATCCTTCACAAAAGACAAAGAAAGCTCCATCCTTGCTTAAGGAGACACCATTTGGAAATTGAAGATTTCTCACAAGCACAGTGGTTTCTTTTGTTTTCAGGTTGTACTTTAGAACCCTCCCGCTATCGTCCCCAGAAAAAACCAAGTGCAAGAAGTTTCTGCAAAGGATTTATTGTGTTAGCTGATGCCTAATGTATGTATGACAAGGGAAAACCAACATCAATCACACAACACCAGGAACCACTTGCAGTTATCTTGGAGGTATCCAAGACCAGCTAAATGAATTTAAGGAACTTGGAAAAATAATTTACACAAGCATCAAACGCCATTTGGCCAAGTCAGATATGCCCATCACTGAGCAGGATTTTTGTCATTTACTCATTTGTAAGTAACATTCCTAAACCGTCCGACGCTAGGGTTATCCACCTCCCAAAAAAAAAATGAAACATCAAAAATCATACCTCCTCTGGTATTTGGTACTGCTATCTGTAAAGTAGATATTACCCTCCTCATCTATGTCTAGATCATTAGTAAACCTCAGCGGGCCACCTTCGGCTTCAGTGGTAAGTGATGTTGCCAATCCTCCTTCTGGCCCCACCATCATCAACCCAAGATATGCATCTGCAATGTATAAATCACCAGTTTTCTTATCAAAACGAAGCCCCAAAGGCCTGCCACATATATGCTCATTCTCCATGTAACTCAGAGGCGATGGCTTTGGATTACACAAATCTGACCTGCATCCAAAATCATATTCCGTAAATGTTTATTACATGAGATACCCAAAAGCAACCAAAAACCATTCCAACTTCAGAGAAATGATAGAATACATAAGTAGAAGTAAAAGAGTAAGAAAGCTTCTTTAAGCAAGGAAAGAAGCTAAATAAGTATACTAAATGATATGACCATGGTACAAGTCACATGACAGGGATCAGGATGTTAAAGTTCAAACCTAGCGCAGTAGCCACTAGTGCAACATACACCGTATTGAGAAACACTGAAACGACTGGTAAGGCTACATTTTTTTTTGGCTAATTATTCCAAATTACATGTGCAAACGACACCCAATTAATGAATGAGCACCATGACTAAAAAGCTCGAAATATTTTACCAGATTTAAATTCACAATTTATTATTGCTGCTTTTTGAAAGTCGAAATAAATCAAAAACTGAAGCAAGTACATGATACAAAAGCAAAAAGATAGCTCTTTGAGCTCAGTAGATATGCCTAAGCATAATATGATAACTTGACAATTATGCAAAAGCAGCTCTCTTAAGCCTTAAGTGAAAATCAAGCTTTTAAGCAAATTAGCAGCAAAAGAAGTCTTTTCAAACACAACTCAACAAATTCGCTTAATCGCTTTGATATAGACATTATTCGAATCAGCCACAATGTTCTTCCTCTTTTCACTTTCACAGTACTCAAAACCTGCATAAGCCCCCCAACTCCCAACCCATGACTACTACTAGTTCGATCCTAAAACGCAAGTCAAGGCACCAGAACACAGAATTGCACACAGGACAAAACCCCTGAAACACTCTAAAATTCAAACCTCAAAACATCCTGCAGAAGACAACAATAAAACAAAACAAAGTCAAAACACTAAAAGGATTCACCTATTGCCTGAAGTGTAAGCGAAATCGGTCCATTTCTCGCCATTCCAGAACAGAATCCTCCCATCAGCGACGCCAGTGTAGGGCCCGCGTCCTTGCGGGTCAAAGGCCATGCTCTCCGGGCCCTGGACCTGGTTTAGGAACTTGATTTCCGATTTTTGTAGCAAATTCTGAGTGTCTCTTTCCTTAGGGACCTGTGCCCAAGGAGGCAACTCAACTTTGATCGAAACGAAGTCCGGGAAGTCGGAGATAGCGCTGTGCTTGAACGGGTCTGTCGCACAGTAGATGGATACAAGGAGGAGCAGACCAGCAAAGATCGCCGTCGGAGTCATAACCGCTACACAGAGAAAGTGTTGCAGTAACAGGTGGATTTGGTTAGCTTGGCGTTAGAAAATAGGAGCATGCTCTTGGCCTTAATTTAGATCGTTTGCGGTGGTAGTTGGGAAGTGTGGTATGAGTTTGACTGATACGTCCATGTTGTAGTCTCGTTGACCAATAACCCAACTCTAAAACAGCAACTCTGAAGGGTAGGTGGTTCTTGATTTCTTCCCTACCTTTTCTGTACGGTGACACGAGACATAACCTGTCCTATCAAATCCTGCCATTAATCCGATGATTATTTGAGAATATCTACTGGTACCCTAGTCTATAGTTTGGGTATTTTTAACTACACTCTAATTTTAATCAATTAATTTTTGACCGTCTTTTTTTTAAGTTGTGATATATTCATATCTCATTCATTCTTACATCTATCAATCAGCCGACAACACAAATAAAAAATCTGCATACTTAAATTAACATAATTTTAATCATCGAATAATACCGTCTAAAACTATGTCGATTGAGTTATCACAATGATTTGAAATGATTGTAATTTATATTGATTTATTTAGTTGTTTATCATCGATTTATACACTAAAGTATTTTTGTCACAATGATGAACTTTTTAATTTGCGATTTTTCCCCCCTTTGAATACTAAAGTATTCTACTTTGAGTTGTACATGCCCAATGCAAGATTGGTACCAGGAGGGAAATCATCTCCAATGAGTTGTTCAAAAAAAGAGGGAAAAAAGAAGAAGAAACCACTGCTGTTAATGGTTGAATCCCATCAAAGTTATCTTTGGTGTGTATTTAACTCAATAGATTCAGAAGAATTATATCAACTACACTTCAAGAGCAACTACCAGAACCAGTTTGCTACCTCTTCTCAAGGTTTTTAGCACCATTCTACATGCAATACTTAAACAAGGATTTAATAGTTTTACATAAATAGTTTCTCCTTAGAAACTTAGCATTTCAAACAAGAAACAGGTAACTGCGCCAATAAGATTCAGAAATTACAGAGTTATGTGCAGGTAGGAAACATGAGACAAGAAAGTAGGAAAGAGAATCTAATTTGACGAACTCAATAGTAGTGTGAACCTGTATCATAAGCACTTCCTCCTGGGTATGAGTCTCTAGGCTCAAACCCTTGATCTCTAGCACCCCCAAGAGATCGAGCCCTCTCTGTGAGCATCATAATGAGCTGTATTATAGGCTCGATGGGCTTCAGCAGCTGCTGCTGAGGCAAGGCCATTATGACCACGAGGATCCCTATGTCCCATGCCTCTGTCTGTGTAAAGATCCCTGATTGCTTGCTGGTACTGATGCTGTCGCGCATCTGTTTCCTTCCGCAAGAACTCATCTCTGCGACTGGCATGCTGGGCTCTCAGTGATGCTAGTTGTTCCTGGTACTCGCCATTGATTGCATTTATTTTCTGAAAGAAAAAATCATATGCCATTACATGAAAAATAGCCATAAACTGAGCAACTTTTTAATTTCTTTTTTCCCTATGCAGGATGACGAAAAATGAACACAGAACATGATGGTGGAAACACTTCTTGTTGGCAAAAAAATTCCCAAAGCAGAAAGAATCAAACCCAACTAACTAAAACGACACTAAGCCAGTCAGAATGCATCTCTTTTGACACATATTTTCCAGTACTCTATTTCAGTACCACAAAACATATAGAAAAAGTTCAAACCAAGAAAAGAAATTGTACTTCACGAATATGGTATTCAAATGTTGAGAAATGCCTTTGATCAAACAGAGAGAAAGCATTACACGTAGCTGACTATGCTACAGCTCTTAGGATTAAGTTCACTACAAAACATCAGGATTCACTTCATGCTATCTAATTCACAAAATATAATTCTGAAAAGACAGTGAATACTTGGCCAAACTTCTAATCATTTAGCAACTCACTATTATTATTCACCGGAAATAGTTTCGCAAGCCTCCACACTTCAGGCACACACAAAATAAATTAGAAGATGCCACTTGTTTTCGGGAAATATTTAAAAAATCAGCCACAACGAAAAAAAGAGTAAAGAACAATCTGATCAGCTAAATAACATAACTCATCATGCGAACTTACCTCTCTATGTCTTGCATATTCAGCATCCTCAGTATCATTTTGTTCTTTGGCTAGTTTGGCAATGTCATCGAGGAATTTCCGCTCAAGCCCTCCAAAAGTCAGAGATGAAGGTTTGTCCTCGTATCCAATTTGCATATCTTCGTCATGTGCCCAAGATCTCAGATCATTATTGCCCGGTTTATCTAAAAGCAAGTTTTGATCTGGCCTCTGATGAAGATAGAAAGATTTCAATGCATCACTTCCTTGACCTGTATCCAGAAATATAAGACAAATTATCACGGATCTAAAATGCAGCCTGAAAAATCTGACTCATAAAGCATATAATTATTTCTAATATTAATCATGAGAGAGAAAACATTCAAATATGTTCTGAAACAACACAAGTGCTTTGTGGGAATACTCAATGCTTTAAAATTTGTAAATGGTTACTCAAACCATGCATAGCGAAAAAGAAAAAAAAAGGCAGCAACAGAATGTGAAATGGAAGTGACGCTCAAAAGTATACAGGGCTTACCTACATGAAAGAAGCTCCATCACATCAAAAAGTACCATAGAAGTCATGTTTCCAGTATTTGTTGTCCAATAGCCTATGGTCTGTAACAATCTCTCCTTTATAACAAGTATCATAAAGCTCTTCTTGAGAATAACACAAAAAGATAAAGAAAAGCTAGAACTACAATAATGGGGGTCAATGACAGCTCATTAAGTAAATGCATGATATTAAGCAAGCCACATTATATAGACATTTTTCTTATCTCAGAGATGATACACCTCATTGCTTAAGAAGTTGCATGAGGAGAAACCGAGAAAGGCCTTGCCTCATTAACATATGTAGATTTACATATAGACATCAGAGAGAGTCATATAACTTGATTTACAATACTGATAGGCTGCAACAAATCTCTGATGAACAAATTCAAATGCTTCATTACTGATGCATCCTTAATCTCTATTCTTCAGTCTTTCATGAATAAACTGATAAACACATTGGTTTTCGTTGTAAAAAAAAAGGGTAAATAGATACAAAAGAAAATCTGACAATTAGCAAAATAAATGAAATTGTATTTTACTGCCTCAAATCTTGTGACCAAAACCAAATACATATACGTTGACTTGTGTATAAAATAGGAAGAAACAAGAAGTGGATAGAATCATAGAAGTGCATAATAAAAAGATGCCAGATATGAAGGCAGTGGGACTGAATAAACACAGAGAACGTCTAATAAGATAATTAATACAAGCATATACAGTTTTCATGTTTAGGGTTTTGAGTCCATATCTAAAGGTTGAAGTAAGAAAGAATTAATTTTTTTTTTGCAAAAGTTGAAAGAGAGGATAGAAGGTGAGAGAACAAAAAATTAACACTTGCCTTCGTTGAACATTTGAGATGGTGCTGGATTTGAATTTTTAGATTCATTTCTTTCCCATCTCCTGTGTCCTGCTGCTTTTGGTGCTACATAAGGCTGCTCTCTCTCAGGAGTGAAGGCCTCCAGCATTCTGTTCCATCCTTTGACCAGAATCATGTTCCACCCTCTGACCAGACATATGCTGCATCTGGGAGGCAGGATATGAATTGGGACCAGAATCAGCATAATCCCCAGGCTGTCTCATCTTTTCTCAATTCCACAATAACTTCACCGCCACCTAACAAACATGACAACCGCTCAACCAAGTGAGATAGCTTAGTAACATGGGTCGACTGAAATGAGAACCATTAAAAGAAACTAGTTTCCATATGCAATGAACACGGAAACTCGAAATTTGACAGAAACAAGATGCAAAGTCACAAGCTTACAAAATTTGTCGTTTTAAAGCGGCCTAGCTAGAACCCTAAGTGCGCAAAATTCTGATGTAAAGCTTTTACAAATACACAAACCGAACAGAGTAGCACACAAATTTCACGCTCCTGAATATGTTGATCTAAACTGACCGTGGCATTATATTCAATATTTTCCTAACAAGAATAAAATATTCTTACTTCTAAATCCAACACCAAGAATTAAATCACAAGAATTAAATCACACTCATGATGCAGGGAGCATAAAAGAGAGTGGAAGTGAGAGGGGTGGGACTGGGGAGTGACAGAATATCCTAGTATAATCTTGGAAAAACATACAAGGTAGGCATAAGTAATCATGCCCTTTTCAGATGAAAAGAATCTCCAAGTATTTTATTTATCCTTCAAATTTGAAAACAGAAAACTTATTGGACGCAAGTACAAAACTTAATCTAAACATTTTACTAGTCCACAAAACTCATGCTTGAGCTAATTCTTATTGAAAAGATTCAGCCTTATCATTCTCCCGCAACATTAGCGAGGCAAAGGGATACAAGGAAACGTTCAATAGTTATACCAGTATACCCAAATATCAGACGATTGGCAGATCAAATTAACACAATATTACCAAAACAGCAGGCAGATATTTTTCTATTACGAAATTTTCTTTCTAAAAAGGACGCTGAGAGAAACATCATACAATTCTGGATACTCAAACACCATCCCTCATATTTCTGATACTGAAGAAAACCACGACTGTCTCAACCAAAAATCAGAACACAATTGGAGGCCATTAACCCAAAACACTGAGCGCTCGGCAGCAGCAAATGTTATTAAGACCAACAGGCAACAACTATATCAGTAAATTCATGTCGACAATTTGGTGGCTAAACCAAACTGCACAAAACAACCCCTTCTATAAATCCGTGATGCCATATAAACAATGCTACTATAGAAGATACAATGCACATACACAAGCGGGCAATCATATTTTCAGCCAGCCAAACACAAAATCGATCCTCATAGTGATACGGATATATGAATGCGAGCACGGATAAGTATGCCTGTAAAAGTACAAAAGAGGTCCAGAATAACAATCTCATCGACACTATCAATAAAGCATCGGCAAGCAAAATCTGGAGCGAAACAGCACCAGTATATCAGCCGCTAGAAACCCTACTGATAAACATGGTACGAATGCGAACAAATGGGAAAAAAAACAAAAACAAAAAAAAAGGAATTAAGATTTACCTTATTTCGATTTCTGCAGTGGTTTCGCGTTGGTGGACGAGTAAGTAGTGTTTACTCTTAGGTCGCTTTCTTTCAATTCCCTTTCATGTAGATGGTAAGGGAGAGAAGAAGAGATGGAGCAGAACAGCAAATCACTCTCTCTTTAAAAAAGGCGATTGCAAAAGGCGATTGCCATCTTGGAGTTTCTTCCAGTTAGGAGTTTTATTCAAAGGGCTTTCTTGCGTTTCGGGCATAGTTTTCCTTGAGTCTGATTGAGTCTTTTCTAGTGGGTTGAGTTGTGGTCTTATGGCTCAGCAGGTTCGGCATGAAGAGGAAGGGGATCTTTCCATGGATACTCTTGTGATCAGAACGGGGTCGTTGATGTGGAATGATACAGGGCAGGGTGGGGATGATGAGTTGGAGTTGGAATTTCTTTCTTCTGATGAGATTGAGGAGTCAGATTTATCCTTGGTGGCCAAAATTGCTTCGGTGAAAACTTTTAAGAAGGAGGAGGTTAGGGTGGAATTGCGACGTGCGTGGCCATTTATTGATAGATTTTCTATAGCGGACATTGGTGAGAATCGTTTCCTGCTTTCGTTCCAGAACAAGGTTGATGTCATGAAGCCGTTGCATAATAGCCCCTGGAATGTGAAAGGGTTTCCTCTCGTCTTGAGCCGGCGCGAAATGGATATTCCTCTAGCTGAGATGAAAATGGTGTCGGTTCCATTCTGGGTTCAAATACATAATCTACCGGTGGCTCTATCATCTGTAACAAATGTAAGAAGAATTGGCCAGCGGTTGGGGGAGGTTATTACGGTAGAGGATGAGCATATTAAAGGTGTGATAAACAGGCCATTTCTCCTAGTTCGTGTGAACGTTCATGAAGCTTCTGCTTTGAGTCCAGGCTTCTCTCAACTTATTAGGGGAAGGGATTCAGTGTGGGTTTCATTTAAATATGAGAGGCTTCAGTTCTTTTGTTATAATTGTGGAAGGTTTACCCATATGGAGGCAGAGTGCTCTTGGCCGCAGTCTCGTTATCATCGTGATCAGTTCATGAAGGGTATGAGAGCTACGATGGGCATCGGTAGAAGTCTGGTGGTTGGTGGTAGTCGGAATGTAGGTGGTAGACAGGACTCAGAACATGGCGGGACTACTGCTAGACCTCGGTCAGAAGTCTCCCCGGAGTTTACTCAAGATGATAGGAGTCGTCAGTCTTTCAACTCTGCGGGGGGTGGGATTACCAGATCTGACAACCGGACTTCACTCCGGGAATGTCACCCACAAAGTATTGTGATCTCTGACAGGGCTCCTATCAGTAGTGGAGTGGGACAGAGCATTATTGTTAGGGATGGTGTGGGACAGAGCGGTGTGGCCGACAAAGGTCATATCTGTCAGAGCCCTCATGAAAAGGGTAAATCTCCATTAATGCAGTCGCCCACTATGGCAACTAATGAGGTATTTATGGGTTACTTGGTTCAAAAATCTCACCAAGAAATTAGAGAGGCGTCCTTGTCTAGATATTCACAGGTGGTGCAGTCTGGCGATGCTACCAAGGTTGTTAAAGAGAAAGTTGAAATTCAATCCGTAGTGGGTTCTTTTATGAAAAGCCTCCAGCAAGCAAATTTGGGAGATGGGTCCTTAGTGGAAAATGCTATAAGTGGGCCAATTGGGCCCATAGTGACTAATAACACTATGAAGGTCGTTCATGGGCTGCGGGTTGATAAGAGTCAACTTGCCTTGTTGGGATCTTCTCCAAAAGGTACAATATCAACTATGCATGGGCCTTTACGTAAAAAAGGAAGTGAGCAGCTGCACGCTTCTCGACTTTTTTGCCCATATGATGAGGGATACATTCCTGTAAAAGAAACTAAGGAGTGTAATGGTGTCATGGTTTCCACGGGTTTGGAAGAGACAGATGACACTCAACTGCCAGATGTGCATGTCTTGAATGATGATTTTGTGATGGCTCAGAGCGGGGCATGGCCCCTTGGTGATTTATGAAGCTCATCGCCTGGAGTTGTCGGGGTACAGCTCGGCCCGCGACTTTTTATTCCATCAGAGCTTATGTTCGTCGTTATCATCCAAGTTTTATTTTTCTATCTGAAACTCTAGTTGATTGTCATCTCCTTCGTGGGCAGTTGGAGATCCTGGGTTTTACTTCTTCTGTTTCGGTTCCCCCAGTAGGTAGGCGGGGGGGTCTTTTTTTAGCTTGGAAGTCAGATGTGTTTTTTAATGTTGTTTTGCTGAATCAAAATGTTATTACTGGCTTGGTTTCGTCCGAGACTAGTTCCTGGATGGCTTGTTTTGTTTATGGGCCTCCGCATCATATTGCCCAGCCTATATTATGGGACCACTTATCCCAATTGTTATCAGATTTTCATGGGCCTGCGGTGCTTTTGGGGGACTTCAATTCAATCCTTGGCCCAAATGATAAACAGGGGGTCGTGCAGCTTCTATGGCTAGGCTTGGTCCTTTTCGAGCTTTTGTGGATTCTTCAGGGCTAGTCGACTTGGGTTTTGTGGGTAAGGCGTTTACCTGGAATAATGGTCGGAGGGGGGAAGATAATATTCAAGAGAGGCTTGACAGAGTTTTTGCTACCCCGGAGTGGTGTTCTTTGTTTCCAAATTTTGAAGTTCTCCATATTCCATCTTCTTCTTCTGATCATCTTCCCTTGCTGCTCGATTCTAATAAATCTGTTGTTCCAATTCGTCGGGCATTTATGTTTGAGTCCTTTTGGGTTCGTGAAGAGAGTAGTTTTCGGGTGATTGCTGCCGCTTGGCAATCGCGGGTTCAAGGGTCTCCGGCGTTTCAATTTTGTTTTAAATTGGGTATGGTCAAAAAAGCTTTGAGAAGGTGGAATATTTCAGAATTTGGCTTGATTCGGGAAAAAATTGGGATGCTTCATTCAGAGTTAGCGGAGATTCAAATGAATGTTGGCTCTGAGGCCAATAGAATTAGAGAAAATCATCTTCAATTTGAGTTGAATGAGCAGTTTCAGCGCGAAGAAATTTTGTGGCAGCAAAAGAGTCGAGAACGGAGGTTGACTTCTATAGATTTGAACACAAGATTTTATCATGTCTCAGCTCTTCTCCAGCGAAAATCAAATAATATTTCTCGCCTTCAAGATGACAATGGTGTCTGGATGTTGAATCGTGAGCAGATTGGTAATTTTCTAGTGCAACATTTTTCCACTCTTTTTGCATCTCAGGGTAGTTTGGAGGATGAGCAACTGGATGATCTTGTAGTTCCTATAGTGGATACTAACCAGAATCTTGATTTTGGTTTAATTCCATCTGAGGAGGAAATTTATGCAGCTGTCAGATCCATTGATTCTTCAAAGGCTCCTGGCCCCGATGGTATGACCAGTTTATTCTATAAAACCTATTGGAGTATTGTAAAATTGGATGTTATCTCTACAGTTCAGGATTTCTTTAGAGAAGGGCGTATGTTGAGGCAGTTGAATCATACTAATATAGTGCTTATCCCAAAGGCTGCTGGTGCTTCTCAGGTTGGTCAGTTGCGGCCTATTAGTCTTTGCAATGTTATTTACCGCGTCATCTCTAAGATCCTAGCGGATCGGTTAAAGGGAGTGCTTGCTGATTTTATTAGTCCCAATCAAGCTGGTTTTTTGCCTGGAAGAGTAATCCAGGAGAATGTAGTGCTAGCTCATGAGCTTTTTCATACAATGAAGCAAAAACGCGGGAATGGTAGTTTGATGGCTTTGAAGTTGGATATGGCTAAGGCATATGATCGTATGGAATAGAGTTTCTTGGTGGCTATTTTGAGGCGTTTGGGTTTCTCCTATACAAATGTTCAGCTTATTCATCAATGTATCTCTACACCATCATTTTCTTTTATGCTGAATGGGGGTCCTTTCGGTTGGTTTAGGGCTAGCCGTGGACTACGACAAGGGGACCCCTTATCTCCATTTTTATTCATCATGGGAGCTGAAATTCTTTCTCGATTGTTGTTCAAAGAGGAAGCCAGGGGTGGAATTCATGGAATAAGTATCAGTAGAAGCAATTCTCCTATATCTCACATTTTCTATGCTGATGATTCTATCATCTTTGCTAGAGCTAATGCTTCGGAGGCTCATAATATTCAGCTCTGTCTTAATAAATATTGTAGCTGGTCTGGTCAGCAAGTTCACATTGGAAAATCAGCTGTGTTCTTTAGTCGCAATGCTTCTGCGGGGTTGAAGATTCTTATTTCTGATATCCTAGGGTATCGGGTTTCTCCAGCAAGGGCAGTCTATTTGGGGATGCCAATGGTTGATTTTAATGATCGGCGTTGGTGGTTTGATTCAATGAAGGAAAGGGTTTTTAACAGGCTGTCAGGATGGCGTGCAAAGCTTTTGTCTCAAGCTTGTCGGGGTATGCTTATCAAATCTGTCCTTTCGACATTATGTTCATATGCTATGTCAATTTGTAGATTGCCAAATTATGTTTGTCAATCCTTGGATGGGATTATGCGTGATTTCTGGTGGGGATTTGAGAGGGGGAGTAGGCATCTTTATTTGAAGAGTTGGAGTTCCATGTGTACTCCAAAGGCTCAGGGGGGGTTGGGATTTCGAAGGACTATGCATATGAATTCAGCTCTACTGGCTAAATTTTCTTGGGGATTGGTAGTTGGCAGCTCTTCTATGTGTTCAGCTCATCTTCTCAATAAATATGTTACTTCTAGAGGGGAGAGTTTCATGGTATCTCGAGTCTTGGGTGGTGACTCTTGGACATGGAAGCATTTGATGTCCGCTAGAGAGGTTGTTCGGCGTGGATTGTGCAGGTTGGTTAAATCTGGATCAACTACTAATTTATGGGATGACCCGTGGATCCCAGAGCAACCTGGTTTTAGACCAGTGGCTCGTCCTAATGTCATAGGGAATTTGAGTGAAGCAACAGTGGATAGTCTCATGTTATACAACCCTCGAAGATGGAATGTCATGATGTTGAATGATTTATTTGATCCTCAATCTGTTGATAATATCTTGAAAATTCACTTGTCTGATCTTGGTGGGGAGGATAGGTGGATTTGGAAGCCAGATATTACAGGAGTGTTTTCAGTCAAAATGGCTTATCATTGTTTGAATGAGTCTGCAATTTCTTCTTTGAATTTTGGGATATGGAATCAAATTTGGAGGGTGAAGGTTCATGCCCGCTTTCGTTTACATTTATGGAAGATGATCTGGGACATTTTTCCAACGAAGACCCGGGTGGCATCTATTTTTCATCTCACTTTTGAGGAGCAATTATGTCCCATATGTGGTGTTGAGGTTGAGAGCCTGGTTCATATTCTTCTATATTGTGATGTTACTAATTTGTTGTGGGCTAGGTCCAGGTGGAGAGTCAATCTATTACATCATGAAGTTGTTAATGTTCGGGAATGGGTAAGTGTTGTTTTAGATCCTCAAAAGCTTGGAATTTCATGTGAGAATTTCCAAGAATTTCAATTGTTTGCTTTAGTGGCTTGGGACCAGATGTGGAGTTATAGGAATGTCCTTGTTCATGGTGGGCTGAGGATTTCTACATCCCAGCTGATTAATCAAATTCTTTCAATTCATGAAAAGCATTGCCAGGCTTGGCGCATTCCTACATTCATTGGTCTGCCACAACTAATATCTTGGTTACCTCCACCTACTAATGGATTCAAAATTAATTTTGATACGGCAATTTATCAAAATGTTTCCTCATCTGCTGCTATTGCTCGTAATTCTGAGGGAAATGTGATCTTTGCGGTAGTTTCGAGTTCTTCTAGATTGGAGGTGGAGTTTGGGGAAGCTATTGCGTTGCGCCTTGGAGTTGTGCAATGTCTGGAGTCTCGGCTGGATGGTATTCATTTTGAAGGGGATGCTTTACTTATTGTTAAAGCTGTTCATCAGCCTCATTTGGTCGCTAATTGGGCTATTGAGAATGTCATTGAGGAGATTAGATGGAAGCTTGATAGCTTGTTGAATTGGGAGTTGTCGAAAGTTAGCAGACATGAAAATGCTTGGGCTGATAGTTTCGCCAAATGGGCCGCTACCTTGAGTCTCTCGAGTAGCATTCCTAGTTCTTTTCTTTTACTTTTTCAAAATTGGCTTCACAGCGGGTTTGATCCTCCTGACCATTGTTTTGGGTTGGAGGCGCGTGTGTTGTAATTTCTTCTTATTCCTTTCTTGCCATACAAAAAAAAAAAAAAATACCAGATCGCCTCTGATACAAGTCGGGTCTTGCCAAGTGTCCGTGGACAAATCGGACTTTTTAACCGTTTGTAGGTCTTTCCTTTGGCGCGAGACAGACCCACGCGACACAACCTGATTGGCTGATTGCACCAGATATTATTATCTCATAGCAAAAAAACATAGAAATATCATTTTTGGTCACAATCGGGATTCTTTTTTCTTTTTTCTTTTTTCTTTTTCTTTTTTGAAAAGGATCCAAAGGACCTGACAAGGTGTCAATACACCAGAACATTGTCAGAAAAACTCAACAGTACTATCCCTACGGGCAACTACAATGGTGTAGTTTCTAATGGCCCAATAATTTTGCTTTTGGGTCCCACATTTATCTCACAAAAACACAACTTTCAATACAATCAAATCAGCATAATACATATTTCAATACTGTCACATCAGCAAAACACATATCCCAATACAAAACCATTATCCAACCCAACTATTTTCTTATCTTTCATACTATCCCCATCAAATTCACACCAAAATCAAGATTGGGTCCCACCTTTATTACAAAAAGTCAAGCCACATCATCATCCACATCACCAAAATACATATCTCAATACAACCACATCAACAAAACACATTTTTCAATACAGTCACATCAGCAAAAGACATTAACTTTGTTGACCCATTAACTTTACACCATTGCAATTGCCCGTAGACGAGAGCCAAAACAGAACAACTAGGTATACTACTTAGCTTAAGCAAAAAGAATCAGTAATTGGGATTCGAAACAATTTAATCACT
The DNA here is from genome assembly GCA_963580455.1 of Euonymus europaeus. NCBI lineage: Eukaryota > Viridiplantae > Streptophyta > Magnoliopsida > Celastrales > Celastraceae > Euonymus > Euonymus europaeus. The sequence continues at coordinate 21,673,744 of OY756967.1, forward strand.
AAATTTTTTTAAAAATTCGAATTCATCACTAATTTTTCATATTTGTTGCAATTGGCAAATAATCAATTTAGTAAGCATAGTTTGTTTTACATTTAATACAGCTTAAAATCGTAAAGTCCGCATAAAATGTTATATCAAACAAACGTCACATTTTGTTGACAGTTTAAAGTTATGGTTTCGCAACTTAAAACTGTGCAAAATGAAATGTTGTGGGACTCACAATATTTTACAATCATATTACATAATTGTCATCCGTATCTTAAAAATTTTCAATTATTTTTTATTATAATTTTATCTGCAAAATTAATCTAATAGAAAAATAAACCAAATACGCAACAACATTTTATACAGTTTTTTACACAACATTTTTCATAGTTTTAAACACAACATTTAAACCTATGAAATGCAATTGTGAAATAAACGGACCCTAAATCATTCACCGGAAACTGCTTATGTGACATTTGACATTCAATTGTGACAAGTTCAGCTACCATGACTTTTTAGAGCACCCACAACGATGGGTATTTGTTGGCGCAACAAATAGTGTGAAATTTTGTGTTTTTGATAATGTGACTAAATTGAAATATGTATTTTGTTGATGTGATTGTATTAAGATTTTTTTTAGTGATATTGATGATGATATAGCTTGACTTTTTGTAATAAATGTGGGACTCAGTCTTGATTTTATTGTAAATTTGATAGAGATAATATGGAGGATGAGAAAGTAGTAAGCTTGGATAATGATTTTGTATTGGGATATGTGTTTTGTTAATGTGATAATATTATAATATGTATATGTTATGTTTATTTGATTGTATTAAGAGTTGTGTTTTATGATATAAATGCGGGACCCATTTTTAAAATGTATTGGGCCATTAAAATGCATGGTTGCATTTGCCCTAATTTTAGATCTTACATGGGCCGGTATTGAAGCCTCTAAAATTTCTATATATACCCGCTCTTATCTTGGTATGTGTAGTGAGGTGGTTTGGCTAGTGGTAGAGTGATAAATTTATAAGAGAGAATCAAAAGATTAATGAGGCTTCTCTGCCCCTTTTTTTTTTTTGTTAGGACATTTAGACTTAAACATTACAATTTTAGGATTAAGTTTATATAAAATGAGTTTAATTTTAATTTTGGAGGGGACTTACACTTGAGTGATACATTCTTAAATTAATTATGTGTAAAACGTTGCTTTGCCACTTTGAATGTATGCTGCAAGTTGTGTCATATAAGGTGTAACTTATTCAGTTGCACAATCATATATATATCAAAATCACTGAATCATAATAGAATAACTCGAGTAACCCTCTCTCTAGACCAATTGAATAAAGTGATTATTATTTACAAATTCGATAGAGATAGTAAAATCTTCATGCGTCAATGGAGGTGTTGACCATAGAGGCAAAAAATGTTCGGCATTGTTCAGAACTAGAAATGCGTATATAATATTGTACTTTGAAGCAATCAAGTGACACGTGTCAAATTTTATCATCCAGTTTTGAAGAGGTGTTTGTCTATCTGTTGTTTCATAGAAGTTCACTGAGTTGTAAATGGATCATGTTCTCTCATAGTCACCAAATATGTCAACATATTTTGCCCATAATGTGATCGGTTCGTCGATGAAAAGTTAATTTGTAATGTCAACTTCAAACTATTATTCAATTTCTTGTATGGACTCAAGTTCTTGTTGTACTTCATTTATAATAATATCATCATGCCAACCATAGAAACTCAAATTATTATATGTAATTAATCGGAAAGGATACCCAATTAATTTATAGATATATTATTATTTGTAAGGCTCTTTGATTGTTATTATGTACTGTATTTTCACTTTGGGTGGGTTGTTTACCCACTTTATGTGGATCGATTTATCTCCATCCAGTAGAATTGTATCTCCCTCGGAGCTTTTACTCATATGAGAGAGTCTTTTAATGAAGTTTATGTTTCTATATATAAAAAAAATCACTTGACAATCTCAAATCTTCAGTGCAGAGTTTGAGATGATCTATTAAATTTTTTACAAGATAATCCAATATGTCAAAAAGTACTAGGCAATTGATAACTGAGAGGGAAAAGTGTCATTTAATAGAAATATCCTAGTTAATATGAACAAGCAGCACACTCTTCTCTAGCAGTGAATAAATTATTCAAGTAGATCCGACACCCATAATATTGCAACACATACTCGAATTATTGTAATTATTACTTAGAATCTTATCAAGTCTGCACTCTTTCAAAAAACACAAAAAATCATACCTACACCCTTTCGACGAGAACAGATTGACACGATAGAGCAATATGTGACTGAATTTGAAGCCGCGATCTCAATGCTCGATAAGTACGTCTCCTTGTTGGAATCAAAAGTGCAAACTGACTCGATTACCCGGGAGTTCATTTTCGGGCTATCAAGCGAGTCTCTCACCTAATAAAAATAATCAAGTCCAGTCAAATCTAGAGCGATCGTCTGAAACTTGACCATAGGTGCAGCTCTAGTTCTATCGAACAAATATTACACATTTTGAGATAGGATAGTGAAAATATTACACATTTTGAGATGTGTTAGGACATGGCCCAAGTTTGGGTCCTAAAAAATATTACTTGAGCTGTTGGGTTGTGACCCAATTATAACAAAATAAGAGGAGGGTGTATGTACTAATTTTTGGGATGTCAACGTCGGCGCCCATCGCACATAATCAATTTTCGGTGAATGACTGACCATAATTTATATTTTGCAACAAATCTAAAAAAATTAATGATCGATGAATTGAAACTGTTTAAGACAGAGATAAAAATTGACTCGAGCATCTAAAAAATAAAAAATATTAAGTATTCCTAAATGTTAGTAGCCATAATATCCAATGTGAGTGATGAAATAAATTTTGAAGTTGAATATATTAAAATGGAGCTAAAATTTGTAGTGTATGTGTGCGTCACATAGGATTATAGATGTTAGATATATGAACTCTTAGAGATACCTAACACAACCGCTAAAAAAATTGATATTTTCTCGGTAAAAAAAACACGATAAAAATTAGGAAATAAAAAATACCGAAGTATGAACCCAGGGTTTAATCGACAATAGGCAAAAGTCCGTCCTATCTTCGCCGTCCATCAAAACTACTCGCGAACGATCCACGGCAAGAAATTCATAAAGCAGAGAGCCAGAGATCGATGGTCCTAGCCGGACTTTAGAACCTCTATCAAATACGGTTAATACGATATGTCGCGTCACGGTTGCATCAATTTGCTTCTTCGCTTCGCTACACGTATTACATTAACGTCCAGCCAAAAAGCGAGATCCCCAATTTCGTTTTTAGACTTTTATTCTATAGCGGGAACCAGATAGAGGACGAACGGACAAAACGCGAAAATGGCGAGTGCGGGAAACGATGTCGCTTCAAGCAACAGTAACCTCTCGGCGCCGACGGGCTGGACGAAGAAGGTCCAATATGTCTTCTCTCTTTTGCTCCGCCGCTATGTTGATGATCTTTTTGTGTGATGTTTTCTTTAACGCTCTAGTTGATTCTGTTTTGTGTTCTTGCTTCGTTTATTTTATTTTGCTCTTTTCGTTTGGGTTCGCTTTTTTTCTCGTTCTCTGTAGCAGTTCCGTGCCTTTTTGTTAGATAAGGTTCTTGGAATTTGCCCTTTTTTTTTAATTTGTTAATTTGATATCATCGTTGTTATTGAGTGTGAGTTTACGTTCCGGTGCTTGCATTGTCGTGTGAACTAGAAGCCTGTAACCTGTGGTTGTGTGTCTTATAATAAGCCGGAGTTCTTTTTTTATTTTTTGTGTGGCTTGGATTGACTTCTCATTTTGATTTGTTCATTTACTGCTTTTGAAGGGCGATTATTCTTTTTTTAGCTAGATTCGTAAGTTAAATGTTCCTTTTGTAGATTTTTGTGTGGATTAGCTGGATCATGGATGTAATGGAGTTTTTCTTTTAGCAGAGAAAATTGGAAGTCGGATTTAATTTCTCCCTTTTCCAGATTTTACGTACATTTTTTAGTTGTTGAGTAAATTATTTGTTGGGGAAAATTTCTTCTGTGATGTTTCTTCTAGGAAGGAGATAATCAGTTAATGATGTAATGTGGTTCTTGTAATTTTTGAATTATTATCAATTTGTGTTATCTGTCTCTGTAACCTTTCCTAACTTCAACAAAATTCACATGGTCTTTATTTAAATTCACATCTGTTACCTTGTTTATTCGAATTTTTTGTTTCTAATGCTTTGGCTGTTTTTATTATCTATTCTATGTTTTCATTTTTGTTTCCTTTTAGTTTTGTTCTGAAATTTCTGAATTCCTGAAAGGTTTTAGATACAGGTAAGTACCTATAATTCGCTTCAATGCGTTTTTAAATGTGTCTATTTGTTTGCAAATTTTGTATTGAAGTTGCACTTTTCATCTATTTCCAATTTCAAAAATTACTGTGATTAGTTCTTTGTGATGAAGTCAGCCTTTTACCTTTCACGTGACTATCTTAGCATGAGAAGGAAAGTGCGGGAACGCCGGGAAGACTGGATGTTTTTGCAGTTGGATGTTACTGGAAAAACCCTCTTAAAGATTAAATTGTCATTAATACTTGTTCTTTCTATTTCAAGAACCACTCAGGACTTTTTGTGTAAGCTTACAAAATCCTTTCCTACATATACTAGGCAAACATTATAGAACTGTACAATCTTATTAATCTATGCCCATGACGAGTAAATGACATCTTATTGTTTACCAAAAATTGAATTTATCTTTCAATAAATTCTTTAATAGCAAAATGAAAATATACATAGTAACCGAAGAAACTTTTTGATTATTTCCTATGCTGGCATCTTGTTTTGGAACAATTATAATTTCTCTTCCCGGCTGTTTTCTTCTATGATTTTGGTTTTGTCTAGGTACTCTATGACCGCATGCTGGTGGTGGTTGTTGCATCAGGTTTCTGTGTCTTGCCAGGTGAATCCACTGTTATGGCAGCATCTCTTGGGTTTGTCATGAGTAACTCTTTTTTCAACAACATGGACCGGTGGCAAGACATGGTTATGTACATCTTTTGAGTTTTGATTGTGCTTAAAATCCATCCCATTCTTTTGTTCCCTTTTGGGATTAAAATCATCCAAGATGTGAATCTCTGTGGCAGATCATAGTCCTCCCATAGTTTGCCTTGTATAGGGAGGATCAAATTACTTTATCTAATCTGGTAGCTACAGGTTTGACCGTCTGAGTTGAAAGTGGTTTCTCTCTCAAGAATCTCTCTTGTGTTATAGTTGATTTGAAAATTTTCTATACGTGGAATGTGTGCTTGGGTTAGTGTTTTTCCTATGAAATAGGGTGGTCTAATTTATTATCTGTTGGCTTTTGCTTGCTACATTTTTTCTACTGGAGGTGGGAACTTAGAGGATGCTGGTTTGGATTAGTTAGAAGGTACCACAAAGGGGTTGGAGATTGATAATGCGGTTGATGTGTAGAAGTAAATATTTTGTGTGACAGGTTCTGGTTCGTGATTAATGGGTGGTTTTGGCTGACAGCTTACCAGTGGTAATGGGGTGGTGGCGGCGGATGGCATGGATTAGTAGGTTGAATTTGAAGTGTGAAAGATTTTTCTGCTGGTTCAGTGTGGGAAATTACAACTCAAGTTGTCAGCTGTGAGCATGTTTGATGTTGCGGAAGTGCATCGGTGATGGCTAGCTCTAAAATTACTCTGTCAATTTTTTAATATTTTATAAGCAATTACCTAGTCAGTGTTTCAGCAAGTTGTTGTGGCCAGCTGATTATATTAGCCTGTTTGATAACTTTGGGAAGATGCTTAGATAAACGATTATTATCATGTATTTATATGACATCCGTCACTACTTTTGTGCTTCTGCTGCTTAGATGATGCAGCCTGGGAAATTCTCCTGTCCTAGAATTGGGCTGGGGACAAGATTTACATTTGTTGATCGACTGAGAGCTGCCCTCACAAAAATAGGAGACAGAAAAGCAATTCTAGGGGTCTTAGATCTGCTGTAACATTGGTTTCTTGTACTTGGCAGTCCACTTTGAGTTTAAGGTTTAAGCCAAGAAAGCTTAAGTAGCTCAAGATCTTTTAGATAAGGTGTTTTTGAATACAGGTTATCTTTGGGAAAGGTATATAATATACAAAAGGTGTAGATTGTACCCATAGTTCATTTTGATTATTTGTAGCAGTCTTGTTTCTATTTTTTGTTTTGTGGAACTGGGCTTCCTTTGCTTTTTCTTGAGTCTTTCTTGTTTCGTTAATTTTTTTTGATGCAATTCCAAAACTATGGGATGAATGCATGCGTTGAACCATTTTTTGTTCTGGTTATCATATGCAGATTACAAATATTTGACATTGTTTTTGAGTTCCTACAGGGCTTTTTTTTTCCCTGAAAGTATTTTCATTGTACTTGCAGATAAATCCAAAAAAAATTGGTCTATCTAAGAGGGAAGGGGTTGTTTTTCTTTCGCCTACTGGTGATGAAATAAAGAGTAAGAGACAATTAGAGCTGTATCTTAAAAATCATCCAGGTGGTCCCTCTATATCTGAATTTGACTGGAGTGCAGGTCAGTTTTTGCTCTCTCTCTCTGTGCATGTGTGGGAGTCTGCCAGTAACTAGTGAAGTCTGCCATATATGTTTGTGAAACAGGAGACGGTCCCAGGCGTTCTACAAGATTAAGCGAGAAATCAAGAGGAACAGAGACACCAGTTAGTGAACCTTCACGTAAAAGGCAAAAGAAATCAGACTCCAAGAAGGGAGAAAAAGGTAAAGGGGATGGTGTTGATGGTGAGGATGAGGTCTCTGTAAAAGAAGATGAAGCAACTACGGAAAATGCTAAACCAAATGAGAATGTGGAAACGATTGATATGGAGGATGCCGGTGACAAGAACAAAGGAGAGGCGTCTATTCAGGAAGTATTAATAGCAGGGAGTTCTGACATAGTCTCTATGCCTGAAACTGAGAAGGTTCTCAGAGATCCACGGAATTTGGAGAATCAGAAAACTGCTTCTGATGCTGCTGTCGTTGAGCAAGAAGATGTGGCTAATACCTTGCAGGCAGCAGTGGAGATGGCAGGAAACAAAGAAGATTCTGCATCACAAATGGCAGAGGTGGAAGCCACATCTAAGCTGGAGACTGAAGAAGTTGATGATAAGATTACTGCAGATATCCAGATAGAATTATCTGTTAATGCTTTGCAGCAAGCACCAGAGCTCAAAAAAGATTGTGAGAATGGTGCTAAAGCGGCAGAGACTGAAGCTCCATCTAAGCTGGAAAGTGAGGGAGCTGACAATGACACAACTTTGGATGCAATGGAAGAACAGGTTAGGAGTGACTCTCTGGTGAAACTAGGCCCTGAGGAGAACAAACTGGAATCTGAGAAGCAACCATCTGAAAAAGAGGCATCATGTGAGGTAGATGCAAAGGTGGGAAAGGAATTCAAAGCTGCTGATGCAGAGCAAGCGAATTCTCATGACAAAGAGGTCACAACTTAGAAATTGCCTGGTTGGAGAAACCGGAGTTGATAATGACAATCGGAGGAATAGCCCAAAGAGGGCAAAAAATCCATGGACAATGGTTAACTGTAATGTGATGCAACTTCACGAGCCAAAGGCTCTTCAAATTAGCCTCTGAAAATCTTATTTTTAGAACTGTGCTCATTTTACTCTATTGACATCAATACACTACTACTTACGTTGACTAGGATTATACTGTGCAGAGCCCACAGATTTTAAACATTATTTTTATAGCTTACTCTGTTAGGTATTGTTTGGGAAGGGGGGAAAAGGAGGGAGAATAAAATGGTAGGATAAAATGAAGAGAAAATTAAAAGGGGTGTTTGGGACGAGGAGGTGAAATTTTTGGGGTGATTTTGAAAGTAAAAAAGCAGTGGGTCCATGTAAAAGTTTTACTCCCAAAATTAAGAGGAAAACTGGGACAGTGAGCAGAGTTGGCATGAAATGTGTGTGTATATATATATATATAAATCTATATCAAGAATAATATGATAAATTTATATCAATTTTACAACTCATAAAAATACATATTTTTACTTTTATTTATCCTATTTTTTCAATATTCAAACAAAAGAAGTTAAAATTCAATTCGTCTTCCCTCCATTTTCTATTCTCCTTTTTTTTCTTCTTCAATGCGTTAAGAAATGGTGCAATTGTGGATTATTGGTACTGTTAATAAACAGTTTTCGGCTTGCTCTTGCGACAGGATGATAAACTCAATTTCACATTTGTGATTTGTTTTTCTGGGATTTAATTAATCCTGTTAGAAACAGCAAATGGATTTCTTGTAGGATTTTCATGTCTACACAACCTAAACAATCGATCATCTGGGATTTTCTTTTGTATGGTTCCCAGTTCTCACCATTTGAACATTATGGACCTAGTCAGAGCTGACGGGGAGAGCCACACTATGGAATGTAATCAACAGAAGCAAAAAGTACTTATCAGGTAGAAGTGGATTTGGTCAGGAAAAGGGGGCCAGGGATTAAAAATCTCCGACAGAATTCACAAACAGAAAGGAAAGGAAAACAGGCTGCTGGCTCCCAGAGAACGTGAGTATCACAGTAACCCTTTCTACTTGTTTTAACTCCCAAGGAAAACACTACATACTTTCTTTCACACTTCCTCTTAATTATATTTTGGAAACTTTTCGAGGCCAAATAAGAACAAGGTTAATACAATATTCCCCTTCGGAAGCCAAAAGTCGAACACAGTATTCAGAAAAATATTCAAAATCATGTTCTAATTATATAATACATGCATACATGAATATATGATATATCTCATACGAGAAAACGGCACATATGACAATTCTTAGAGGACTGAGGTCTGTTTGTAGTTGAACGAAAGCACTCACAAGAACAATGTACAGAGAACAAGATAAATTTTGCATCTGCGGATGTTGGTAGCTCAACTATCAGAAACCTGAGATCCAAAACCAATCTTAAAATTGAAGATAATGCAAGTTAACTGTTCATTCTTTTCATCAACCATGCTCATCTTTAGAGTGTAAGTGCCCTGCGAATCCAGAGAATCACTTGTTAATTTCTTAAGACGCACTCGCATTTTAGAATGGCAACCTAATAAATGAAAAAGCTTCATTCATTCCATCAAACATTTAAAACTTTCGCCCTCAGGGAACTAAATAAGGATGAAAATTGCAGGCAAAAACCTAGAAGGCTGTAATACTATATTATGCATGCTGAAACAAGCAGCCATTGGTTAAAGAAAGTAAGTAACTAGCACTCTCTGCATGCACAAGTTAAGTGGATAACCAGTTCTGGCATAATGGAGTTTTAATGGACAGATGAGAGCAAGTAAAGAGCTCAAAATGAGACAACTGGGATCATCAAACTTACTGGCGGAGTAAATGCAGGTAAAGTCTGCGAATGAGAAAGCACGAACTGTCCAGCTGTAATAGGGCAGGATGATTCTACACACAGATCATGCGTCTCCGTATGGACATGTACCCCAAAGTACGAAACATCAATCATTACTTTGCCACCAGAGACATCTTGACCTGAGAAAAACACAAGTAAGCATGTTATTATCAAATCGAATAATATGTCCAAGGACTCATAAAGACAATAAATGCGATAGAAAATATTATAAAATAAAGAACAAAGGGAGCATCCTATATTAACAGTCATTGTAAGAATCAAGCATCATATTCAAACAGTTTTCTGCTACCCTAGTCGTATTTTATATTGACATTGTTATATGAACTAAGTGCCAGCGAAGTAAAGCCGGTTAGGTTGCTAAGTTGTGATCTTGTACCGCAATATGGGGGTAAGATTCTTCTAAGAGCCAGCATATATAGAAACTAAACAAATGAGATGATATGACATGTAATCTTTGACAAGCTCAAAACAAAAGCCAAGGTTATCTATTCTCGACCACAAACTATGTGTTCTTGAACCTTCGTCACTCTATAAAGATCTCCTCTGCAGACGTGAAGCTCATAAATTACATTAAAATGGTATCAGCAAACTCTGTAATGTGATTGAACTTAGACTGTTTAGAGAGAGTGAATTCCCCAAACTAACATGACCAGTAGAAGCACTAGTAGAAAACTGAGTGACAAGTGCTAGCATATTTCATAAATATGAGATCGTCATTGAACAATACACAAAATTGTTTTTTTAATGCAAAAGATTTCTTATTGAAGGGATGCACCAAGAAGGTGCAATCCACATAGAGGATTACAAAGCTAAGGTGCTGATGCTCCTGAAAATCAGTCCACATATCTGAAATCCAAAACTTAACACAGGTAAGCCAATTATCTAACTAGTTGACAGAAGATTCTTGATCGGTAAATGTTCCGCAATTCCTTTCCTTCCAAACTAGACAACGAGAAATTAAGGGGACAAACTGCAAGCCTAAACAAGTCAATTCAGTTGTTCATGAATCCAAAGAAGCCAATGTCTACCATAGTTGATAAATCGACTAATGAACTAGCCAGTCTTTTCCACACCACTACACAGTCCCATTATCTACAAAGAAGCAGAAGGTGCAAAAGAAGTGGCAATCTATTGAAATAGGCCAAAGAGCGAAAATACCAGTTTTGGCCGAGATATTAAAGGTAGCTGGCTTGCCCCTCAGCACCGGGTCAGGTGATATCTCAACTCCCTCGACCTTAACGGCATAGGCTTTCTTATCTGCATCCATCTCACACAGAAGAAATCATCAAAAACTGTTCACATACTAGCAAAACATAATTATAAACGCCAAATCGGCACAAACTTGATATATGCGCACAGAAAGAGGATTTTCCACCACACAAAAAAAATCAGATTGATTTTACGATCTAGCTGACACCCCTCGCGAATTTTCCAGTAGAGCAAAAACGATGAGACGACTCACCGCAGTATGCGACAAGTGTGGCTTCACTGAAACCTGAGAAACAAAGCTGGAGGAAGAATAGTACGAGACACAATCTGAAGCGAGTCTCCACGTCCATAGCGTGCCCTGTTGCAGACGTAAACAACTCGTCGAAGGAATCTTTATTTCTCTCTTTGTGGTAAAGTCTATCAATAATTGCAATAACATCACTGATCGATTAAAAAGTATTGTGGTTGGTAGAATCGTTAACCAACTCCAACGCCATCCATTCTCTTAAATTTTTTATTCTTCTAATTGGTTATCGACTTTATTAAAAAAAGGTTACATCATCATTCACATCACCAAATCAAATCTTTCAATATACGAAAATCAACAAAATACAAATTTCGATATATTTTTTCATTAACAAAATTTCTACTTTTATATTTTATAGTATATTCTTCAACAAAATTATACCAAAATTAATATTAGATTTCACATTTTTTACAAAAAGTTAAGTTATATATTCATCCACATCACTAAAATACATATTTCAATACAGACATATCTGTAAAAATAAACATTCTCATACATTATTCAATATCATTATCAAGAGTCTCAATAGAGTTACTGTTAGGTACAATTTATACTCTATAAGACATATTTTCAGACATTATTTACTACATTAATTTATACTATGTCATACATATTCTATAAATTTCAAGGCTCTATCGTCGTTGGACTGATGAGTCATGAATTTATCAAAGTTAATTTAACTTTAAATATAAGTCATATATTTAAAAGTGGCGTTTAAATATAAAATTTTGTTCCGTATAAAATTTAAAACGGATCCGAACACAAAATTTTATCCAATTTAATTTTTGATATCTCAATTCAAATTCGAATTGAATTATTCTCTAATTTTTTAATCAAATTATAATTAATTGAAATATGATTAATTAAAAACATTAAATAATTGAAACCAATTCAAATTTATATTTCATACTAAAAATCTTCTCTTACTCGGTCCACAATCAATTTTTTTACTAAAAAAACATGATTCGGCTTCCACGACAAAGTAACTGCTCTCACTGGCCCACACACAAAGCAAAGGAATAGAGCGGTGTATTCTTATCTGGTGGCCCTTTTTGGCTTTTTCATAAAAAGTAAAAGAAAAATCATCGATACCTTTCTTCCATGTTTCATCCATCTGTTCTTCCCGAACAAGGCTAATTTTATTTTTATTTATATTATTTTAACATTTAGATATATAGTATTTTTTCAATAAGTTTACGAAGACAAGTATTTAATTAATCAAAATTAAAATACATTTATTTTTTTTCCTTTCTCTTTCTTAAAGCTTGCATGCTAAATCCAGCGGCACTGCCGCTGGACTCATCATTCGTCTTGAGTTTTCCCATAATCAACTGTCTGCGAAGATAATTTTAATTACTTTAGAGAAGAAGCTGCGTATAATTTTTTTGGGGGGTTCAGCCGACCCCCCCACATGCGTGAAACTTGTCGGGTACAGTTGACAGAGTGGAATCGAATTGTATTTTCTCGCAGTCAAGCAATTTGCAGTGCAGTACCGAATCTAGAGAAAACACTGGAAAGATCTTTATAAAAGAGAGAGAAAAGCCAGTTATGGAGATGGACTGTGCCTCCACTTCCCTGCTGCTGGTGGTGGTAGTTCGGAGTACAACCATTTTGAAATATATATCATGATTATTCAACTGAGTTCGAGAAACAGTGAGAGTATGGATTCCATAATTTGCAAGATCAAGCGTCGAATCCTAGCGTGGCTCCACCGTTCTCGCTCTGGTACTTCATTCCTTCTCAATTTTGCAATATTTTCTTTTGTGTTGTGAATTTCACTTCCTCGTTTTGTTTTACACTTCATTTAGATGCTACAATCGTACTCTTTTTTTTGGTGATTTGGTGCTTGGATCCGATGTATTGTTAGTAACCCAGGATTTCTAACATTATATTACGTGAATTGTCTTGGATGTGATGAGAATCAAAGGTTTCTGAACTAAAATTTGTCCGGTTTTGGGTGATTTAATGATTAATTATTCACAATCGTCCGTGGACTATTTCTCGTGTTGTCTCGAATACTGTTCAGTAGATTTCTTTTCCCTTTTGAGTAAGTAATGGAGAGACGACAATTGATCCTGCCAAATTGACCACGGGATGGCAACCTAGCTAGGTAATGTCTTTTGGTCTAATAAGGAATAGTTGGGTTTTTAAGGCCTTGTTTGAGAGAGATATTGGGAGAAGTTCGTGAGCAAACGAACTCCTTCGAAATCTTGCTTGGCTCGAACACTTCAGTGTGTTTAGAAGTGTTGACTTACATAAACTCTCCAAATACCTCCCAACCCTCATGTCAAACATAGCTCTGCTTGACAATCAGGAAGTAGCGATTTTGGGGTGTTTTTAAAATAACGGTTATGATTGGTTTGAAATGTTTTAAAAACATCCTAATTTGGAGTGTTCGTAAAACTTTTCAATTTCGGTCAAATTAACACTACATTGATTTTAAGGGGTTTAAAAAACTCCCGAAATCAGTGTTCATAAAATATAAACAAACAAAGATTTTTAAAACCTCTCATTTCCAATCACTTAAAAAACCTCTCATTCCCAGTCATTTTCGGTTTTTCAAGCACAGCCGAAAGACTAGCTTTCATACTTCCTATATGTTGTTATTGCAGGGCAGATATCATTTTTAAGGTGCTTTTCATACAAGGATATAAAGAGGGCAACTGATGGCTTTCGCAGGATAATCTATAGCAATTCTCAAGGTGCTGCTTACAAGGCCACATTTCAAGATGGGGGCATTGCTTTGGTGAAGGAAGTTAAAGCTTTTTCTGGAGATGAAAATGCTTTCAATAGGGAGCTGGAAGTATTAGCGAGCTTGCATCACCGTCATTTACTGGCCCTTCGAGGTTTTTCCTCAGGACGCAAAAGGTTTGATGCCTGGACTTCGTTACTTTTTTTCACGTGGCTTTTTCACGGCCTCCCCTTTTCTTGAAGAACATGTTTGGATAAAATGCAAAAATGGGACTGAAGTAGAGAAAGAGAGAGAAGCAGAGAGAAAATCTGGTTCTTAAGTTTGAGAGGAGGGTATATCTATTGAATATACTGTATTTAAAATAATAGGATTGGTGACAGTTAGAGTTATTTAGTTCTCAGATTATACTACATCTTGGCTAGAAAATCGGACTAATCTAACATCTACTTCAGGGTTGGAAGATATTTAATCTTTGTTCACCACCTAAGAGATTCTTTGATTTGTTCATTGTGTTTGTAGACTTAGAACCTGAAGAAAAATCGGTGTTAATTTTTTTTCTTTCCTTTGTTTTTTTTGTTTTTTGATCCTACACTAAACAGGTTCTTGGTGTTCGGCAATATAGAAAATGGAAGCTTGAAGGAGCATCTCAATGGTAAACTATGGAACAAAGATTGTGAATTACTTCAACCTTTGATATTTTTACTAACAATTCTCTCTAGGCAGATCCTCTTAAGACTCCGTTGAGTTGGAAGACAAGGCTAGAGATAGCCATCAGTGTCGCATCTGCACTGGTAAGATATGGTCATGGATATACTTTTAAATTTTTTCTGCAATTCGTACTTGATTCCATCCCAAATCGCAACGTCACCACATATAGAGCTCATAGAATCTTTTAGTATACTCTATTTTAAAACTATATGTATATATGCTCGTTTCTCAAGTAAGTGGAAAATATAACATCAGAGCATCACCGCTAATTGAAGAGATATAACAGCTCTCTTACATATTCTGCAAGTTGCAGTGTCATTTTTCTTGCTTCTTCGGAGTAACATAGTAGTTTGATGAGTTCTGCCCATGCATGGATTTACAAGCTTTCACCAAGATTTATTATGGTGATTTTTCACTTCAGGAATATTTGATTCTCTTCATCAATCCGCCAATACATATTGTCTCTGTTAGCTCAAGCACTATCATGTTGGATGAAAACTTTACTGTGAAGGTAAAACCTTCCTATTTTTCTTTTTTCCCCCTTTCCTTTTGTTTTAGCATGTGGCCTATATAAACAGTATGGCTGCACGTATGTACTCCCATCAAAACAAAAACAATTCGTCTTTCCATTTTGTTTTACAGCTCTCTGATGTTGGCCTTCTTGGTTCCACTGGACATCATGTTAAAATGCCTAATGCCTTGTCTTCAGAAGGTGAACTTATCTGCAAATGCTGCAACAAATCCACAATCCCATCGTTTATCGTTATCCATTCTCTCGTTTTCTGCAGATAGTCAGGGTCAGGAAAGTGGCGATATAGTCTTTCAGCTAGGCGTGTTGATCCTGGAGCTAGTGACTGGTCAATCATCGGGGGAGGGATCCGATACCGACTTAATCGAATGGATCCAAGAGGCTCAATTCAGCAGTTCCATTTATAAGATGATAGATCCAGATCTTGGAAACAATTATGATTCCAGGGAGCTTAAAATACTGTTAGCAGTGGCAAGATTGTGCATAAAATCCGGCAACAGGCCAACATGTTCTATTCCACAAATATTTAGGTATCTCCAGAAGAAAGTAGATATTTCACAAGACTAGACACGCGCATTAATTAAGGTTTCCTTTCACATGGAAATTTTCCATGATCCAACCTTTGGCAGTTTCAATTTTTAGAGCATCATATAAAACATCCTCCAAAAAAGTAGAAAATGATAACCCTTCCTAAGCAATCAGTAAAGAATAGTCAATGTGTTCTAAATGTTAATTTGTGTTGGGTGGTTATCTCATACCGGTGGCCTCACCGATATGATTCCAGTTCACATATTTAAAACATTGGCTAAAAGGGAATCATCCAGTCTATATCAGCTTCTAGACCTCTACTAAACCAACTTGAAGGAAGAATAAGATATGCCTGGATCAACAAGTTCCATCAAATCATCAGGTTGAAGAAAAGTAACCATAAATAATCTAAGCCCACATTCAAAATTCCATCATCAGCGCAAGTTCTAGTACCAATACACCCAATTACAAAACATCACAAAAGAAATCAACATTCTTCCATTTTTTTTCATTCTTTGTAATCTGTATTTGATCACTGCTGGGCACATTGGACCCTCTGAGCCCCACCAGGCATCTCTTCATCCTCATCATACGCCTCCTGTTGGGCAGCATGTTGCTTCCTCCGCATCTCTTCTTCAATGTTAACATCATGTAGAGTAGTTTCCTCACACTCGTCTAGCTCCATATCAGTCAACTGGCTTGTTGGCCTTGAAGGCAGAATAGCCTCAAGTGCCTTCGCCTGATCAGGGGCAACAGAATCAGGGAAGTCCACAGTGAAGTGGATATACAGCTTCCCCTTCATAAATGGCCTCTGATACACAGGCATACCCTCATCATTGATTGCCTTGAAAGAATCTGTAACCAGTAATAAACATTAGTGCTTATGCTAAATACAAATAAACCACTGAGCTTCAAATACTATGATGTTCCAACCACATTACTTACCAGGCTTAACAACTTCCCCCTGATTTGATTTAATGAGGAGCTGTCTGCCGTCCAAGTGGGTTAACACAAACTGAAAACCGCAGAGCGCCTCAGTAAGGGAAAGTGTGTGCTCCACAAAAAGGTCATCGCCCTTTCTCTTGAAACGAGGGTGTTCCTTTTGCTGAAGAACAAAGACAATATCCCCAGTGACTGTATCTGGCTGCAGAAAGCAAAGAGACAACCAATTACAAACCCAAACCACAATTGATCAAAATTGCAATGGCCAACACCATTGTCCAACTTACAGCTTCATCTGCTTCACCAGGGAAAGTAATCTTCTGTGCATTCTGCATGCCCTTCTCCACAATCACTTCCAGGACCTTCTTCTCCTGAACAACCTTCTCTCCCTTGCACTGTGGGCAGCGATCCTTGTTGCTAATAGTTTCACCAGTTCCCTTGCAGTCATTGCAGGGATGCTGCATCTGCTGAATCATTGAAGGACCAAGGTGCCTTATTGAAACTTTCATACCAGTACCTTGGCAACCAGCACACGTCATTGAAGCTCCAGACTTTGAACCCTTGCTGTCAGTCACAAACCAACCATCAACAAGGAAATATTACTAAGCACCAAAAGGGATAACTCAAATAGTATGCAAGACCCCTTCTGTGGCTATATACTCACCCATTGCACTTTGAACATATCACATTCCGAGAAAGAGAGAGCTTCTTTGATGTCCCTAGGTAGAGGTCCTCCAAAGAAACCTTCAGTGGATGAACCACATCCTCACCCCGTCTCTGCCTTCGTCCCCTACTGCTGCCGCCTGATTGCATGCAAGGACCACAGAAGAGATTAGTTGCACGGGACTCACAACCCTGGCAGTAGAAGTTAAGACTCTGGTACATTAAATTGTATGCACCAGAGTACATTAAATTGTATGCAAATAGAACTTACCACCAAATGGAGACCCACCAAAGAAAGATGAAAAGATGTCAAATGGGTCATGGCCGCCGCTGCCCCCCATTCCTTCCTTGAGTGCATCCTCCCCATACTGATCATATATATCACGCTTCTCAGGATCACTCAGAACCTCATAAGCGTGGGCAAGCTCTTTGAACTACAAAAGAATTCCAATATTGTTCAACACCGAGCCAAATAAACCCAATAGCTAGTTCCATAACTTGCTAAAACACAACTCAGCAAATCTAAAAACTATACATCCAGCTAAGTTCCAATCAGAAATTCGCTTTAGATTCTAAACTATAGTAAAGAGTGAAGCACAATGAATCATATAAAAGTACTTAGCTCCCGCGAAATCGAATGATCCAATTTTTAGACAATTGACCAACTGTACTGCTTAACTAATTAGGTTACCAATAAAACCCAAAAATATCCACGCATATTCTTTTAATATAAGATCAAAATAATCCAAACAGCTCATACGAACACAAACCCGGCGAACCCATTCAATGATTCTCCGGTATACTTATCCATAAACGCAAAACAACAAATAAACACAAGCGAATCCTCGTCAAACAGTACAAATCCAGCATCCAGGGAGAGGGTAAAAGATTATCGCAGTAAAATTAAACAGTTACTGGGTTGTTACCTTTTCAGGATCGCCTCCTTTATCAGGATGGTTCTTGATCGCCGCTTTCTTGTAGGCCTTCTTCAAATCATCCTGACCGGCGTTCTTCGGAACACCCAATACCTCGTAATACCTGGTGTTATCGCTCTTCTTCGGAGCCCTGCCGAACATATTCGCCGATCAGAAATTCTGTTCTCGCTTTTGTGCTTTCGAATGCTATGGAGTCTGGAAACGGCAACGGACAATCTGAGACAGTGGGATTCCTTCCTCGTTCCTATAAATGCCAATACGTGAGGGTTTGGATTTGACAATGGAGGGTGGAGATGCGCTTCCGTCTGTCCGATCGCGTGTTTGAAAATTAATATAGAAGGATCTAGAATTTTTTTTCTCCTGATATATATTTCGTGCGATACGGACCGTTGGATGGCATTTTGTGTCTTTATTCATTTATATATATTCTTAAAAATATACAGTAAACACCCTCCAAACTACATTCAAAACATTTTTTACTTTTTATACTATAAATTTTATATACTGACCCAAAAAAGATTGTATTTCAATATTATAAATTATATTAATTTTTTAGGTCATGCATTTTTTTTTCCTTTTTCTGCTAATTTATCATTTATGGGAAATGCGTTTTTAAGAGGAAGGATGACGTATTACAGTGAAGAGTTACTTGACCTAGTCATCTAGATGAAGAGTCAATAATAGCTTTGGCAGTGGCACATTCCATGCACGATTTGGTACAATTATTGACAGGGAAACAAAAGAGAGAATGATTAAGAAACCAAGTGCAATTGTGAAAGTATTTGGAGTGCTGAAAATTTTGGAGTATGTAAAGAGAGTGATTTGAAAAATTGTATTGAAAGACGTGTAAAATGATAGAAAAAAATGAAAAATTGTATAAAAGTATGAGAGAGATGTTGTTGAAACTTAATATTTGAAGTGTTGGTGAATGGAAAGTGAAAAAAATTATATTAAAATATGTGTTTTGTTGATATAATTGTATTGAGAAATGTGTTTTGCTGATGTGGATAAGTAAATGAGACCCACTTATGTGTAATAGAGGTGGGACCCAATTACAGAATTTGGAGTGCTTGATAACCATGTAGCATTGGAGATGCTCTTAGAATGTGACTCTCATTTCACGGCTTACAGGGGTCTGCTCTCCAATTTTGGGGAGTAAAAAAATTTATTTTATTTTTTAAAAAAATTATCAATGTGATTTGATCAAAATTACGAGTCCAACGATATTTTGTTTGTGCCAAACAAAAATCAAATGGATCATGCAAATGATACGACAATTTTGAGCCGTTAAATATAAATTGGAAACATTTCATATTAGTTTTTACTGTACATATGAATTTTGTTTGACACAAACAATATATCGTTAGACTCATAATTCCGATAAGATTACATTCATAATTTTTAAAAAATAAAATAAGTTTTTTACTGCTCTAAATTACAGTTACAGTAGGATCTGCTGGTGATCCCATAATGTGAAGTGTTAGATGTGAAATGATCTCTACATGTATATTTATAATCAATGATTTAAATACATACCATATAAACTTATGGAAAAAAATTGTGGTCATATTTTGAGTGGACGTAACATTGCTCTCACGTATAACAATCTAACGGTCTCGCTTTGGGAAAAGCAAGGGAAGATTTTATTTACAGATTTAAGCTAAGACCCCTATTCTTATAAATTTTTAGGAAGGTTCTTATTCTACTTGATTGTTCTTTGAATATGAGGAACCATATGACAACTTTGTATCAAATCAATTAAAGTTCAAAATTTCACTGTTAAAGTCTTTGAATGTCACATTTTTTTATAATATAAATTATTGTTTTTCTTTTACAAGTCCAATTATCCTACAAGAAGACAAATTTTTTTATTATTTTTCATACACAATTTATAGATAAGTTCTAAGTTGCGGGCATGGAGAATTGAACTTCTGCCACCGAGCCAAGTGGGGATCGTACGTATATTTAGTAATCAAAGAAGTAGGACACAACTCATTTACTATTTTGTTGATGAGTGGAAAAGATAGAAGGTTCTCCAAGACGCAGATCATTTAATCTGGCTTTCTAATCCATCGGAAATCAAGTTTTATGCCTCCTCCTTGACTGCACATTAACTTCTTTAAAGTTACAGGAAGTAGGAAAACAATCAGTCATGTTAGGGACAAAAGTCTAATATCGGAGAAATACCTCAGCAAAAATCCATTAATAAAGGCAAGTCCCTCCCAAATTTGTAGTCAAATTTTGGGGCATAGCCCTGAGCTTGGTTACAGTCGGCCCACGACTTCTGTGGGTGACGGTTGAGCTCGGCTGCGGGTTGGATTCTTCGGGGCCCAGAATTATTACATGGTATTGAAGCAGGTGTGCATTCGTCCCCGATAAGAAGTCCACTCGTTGGGCTTGGGCAAAGCTTAGTCTACGAGTGTTGGGGAGTGTTAGGGACAAAAGTCTCACATCGGGGAAATACCCCAGCAAAGATCCATTAATAAGGGCAAGTCCCTCCCAACCTTGTAGCCAAATTTTGGGGCATAGCCCTGGGCTTGGTTACAGCTGGCTCACGACTTCTGTGCGTGGATGACGGTTGGGCTTGATTGCGGATTGAGCCCAGAATTATTACAAGTCAAGCACCTAAAAGACCAGATACATTCCAGTTCAAATTGTAAAAAAAGTTAACAGAGTGAGAAAATTGAGAATTGGAAACAGCCTGATTATACACTTAATTACAAGCATGCATGAGAATCTGCCTGGTACAATGCAGCAAGCATCGTTGCTCAATGTAATAAATAAAGCAAAATCCGCATGACAATACAACACAATAATTTTATAAAAAAAGTGTTTTAAGTCATCACATGGGATTAGCCACACCACTGACAAATCTCAAACATCATCGTCATCAAAATACATAACCAAAGCATGAAAAGTAACAGTACACTAGTAATATAGCAGATATTGGATAAAAAATAAAAATAGTAAACCTCCTCCAACCCGGAAACCCTCCCCCAATAGAAAAAGAAAATAGAAGACTTGACATTACATACTAACTTTTGTAATGCAGTATTTAGATATCAATGTGGTGCAATCGATCATAAACGCTACTTTAAAAACACTCCAAAACCGCTACTTCATGATTGTCAAGCAGAGCCTTAAGATAAAAGGTATAGGAAAACAACTACCATCCACAAGTTTCCTGCACAATGGAGGCGAGGTCAAGGAAGGGTAACATGTATGTAGTCTTACCACCGTATAAGAAA
Organism: Euonymus europaeus; assembly: GCA_963580455.1. NCBI lineage: Eukaryota > Viridiplantae > Streptophyta > Magnoliopsida > Celastrales > Celastraceae > Euonymus > Euonymus europaeus. The sequence goes on from OY756967.1 coordinate 21,694,916, forward strand.
GAGATTGTTTCCAATGAATTGAATTCATCCCTCTAGCTTGGAATGCCAATTATTTGAAAGACTTCAAAAATGGTGGTGGCCAAATCGTCAGAGTTGATTGAGGACAAGGTAACAATTCAATCTCATCGCTCTTCACGTCATACACACCTAAATCGGTGCCACAAAACATGTCTTTGATAATGCCTAAATTGTAGACGCAATAGCCGTCAAAATAGTCATCTGTGAAATAAATGTGATCAGCTTCAAAGAGTCTAGTGTAGCCATGACTACGTAATAACTGGTAAGTGAAGGATTTGCACTTAAGGTTACCTTTTTGAAGAATCTAAATTTCATGTATTCTCCACCACGGCAGAGATTTTCTCCTAGTTAATAATACCTTTCGCCAACTTCAGAAACCTGATAATCCACTATCTCAGGAAAAGTAGTTGTGATGGGTGGTAGTGGAATCTTTGATCTCGTGAGAGGATTCAGTAGAAATACCATAGGGGTTTTATCCACCACAACCATCCAGCCGTGGGATGATCCACAACATAGCCTGCCGCGAAGCTCAGGCAACTCTACGCGATGAACATTCTTCTTGGAGAAACTGTAAAAGCTACAAATATCACTAGTATCATCTGGCATGGCCAACCACGGGAGCTGGGAGTGTGGTTGGAACCGAAAAGTCCCCTCCTTCAATACGGATCGCCATGGCTTGCGGACAGCTTGGAGGCGGAAAATATTACAAAAATATTACAAAATCAAGTTTTCATAAATCAACTTATAAAAGGAGTCGATTCTCATGTTGAATCGAGCAAATACTTGAGCGCCGTTGACCAGTCAAAAACTGCCGATCGATTAATCCAATTTTTCTTTATTTCTTTTGCGAATTTCAAAACTTATGATGTAATAATATTAGCTTATGGAAAATAATATATATCCCATGGGGTTGTATCCCATGGGATCCCATATTTTATTTCATTGTATTATTACAATGGAATAACAAATTTTATTACAATGGAATAACGTATTTTATTGTAATAATACGTATTTCACTGTACTAGAATCTGTTATTCCATTGTATTATTACAATGAAATATCTCATACGTTATTCCATTGTATTATCACAATGGAATAACAGATTCTAGCACAGTGAAATAACGTATTCCATTGTAATAGTACGTATTTCACTGTAATAAAATCTGTTATTCCATTGTATTATACAATGGAATAAATTATGGGATCCCATGGGATATAAAACGGAGCTGTTAACTTATTCATTAAATAAAAATACTCTTTTCGTCTCATTTTGGTTGTTTCATTTTTTTTATACATAGTTTAAAAAATTATATAACTCATTTTTAATTTAACATGATACATCATTGAAATAAATAAAAATTAATTAATGTGCATAATTTTTAAACTTTTTAATTTAAGAATAAAAAAAATAAGATAAAAAAAATGAATAAAATTTGTTTTAATTAATTGAAATGAACATGTATTTTGGGATCTGTAAAAAAGAAACATTTGACAATTAAAATGGACTGGAAGAAATACAAAATCTCAGGCCTTCTTTATCATTGGGTTTCGCAAATTAGCAAGCTATATGAGAGAGGCTGGTGAACTTCGCTAGGAGAAATACGTAAAATTAAATTGCAAGTTATATGACACATTTTTTACAACAGTAAACAAAAAATTAATTGTTTTTTAACTAGTTCCTTTTCTTCCTTCTCAACAATGAACAAACCCCAACACTTATTCCTCACTCCTACTTTGATGGCGGCGCTATGATCAGAGTCTTAAAAAAAGGACTCGCCAGGCGGTTACCTTTTTTTCATATCTAGATTTTCTGCTAAAAAATGAGGACTCAAGTAAGAGAAGACCAGAGTACCAATTTCTGCCGACGAAGCCCACCGAGACCAACAACACAAAATTCATGCCCTTTGAATCAACAATAGTACTTGAACGCCCATCCAGGCCCAGAAGTCAATCATTACATAACCTAACAAAGATTAATCCATTTACACAGCTCATTTTCATGGCCCTTAAAATTTGAAGTATCTTAAACAGATCACATGCCAAGGAATAACGTCTCGAACTGGCCTTGTGCTCACAATAACAAAGCCTTTGTACAATAATATTATGATGAATAGATATTGCAGCCTACATCCAGAGTCTACGAATTCCTCGACAGGTTGTCAATTAGAGAACCAATGCGACTCTGACATGCCAAATTAACCTCGTTTTACAGGCCTTTGGACATAAGACTTGTTGGGATCCTCTGTCTTGAGTTTTGGGGGACGCAGTTCCCCCTTTTTTGCCTGGCAGTATACATTCATACAACAAATATTTGAGGACATCCATTTTAAAAAGACAGCATTGTTTAAACTTTTAACCCAGTATCAACAAAACCGTACCTTCTTGCCACCCTTCATAAAGTCTCTCCAGCTTGAAACCTAAAGATCAAATGAACATGGAGTTCAGTTTTTTAATGGCTTAGGAGGTTAAAAGGGAAATAATACTACGCTATGAACTTAAAGGTTCCCCAACTGATGTGAGCAAAAGGTTTATGCCTCAGAAAAGCACATAGGGGTGGATTTTCTCCCAGTGAGACAAATCTGACCCACCCAGGCAGAGTAAACTGCGTATATGAGCAATCTCTAACAGATTATTAGTATCAGTTAAATTCAAGTTACCCAAAGGGGATTCACATCCCTTGACACTGGGCTACCCTCATGCGAGTAGTAGACAAATCCAAGAATATTTGTCTCTTACCACTGGGCTACGCATGTTTGAGTAGCTAAAATTGATTTTTGTAAGGGTCAACAAATCCATATGGATCCACAAAATGAGAGTGGATTATGGAGAAGAAACTAACCCTTTTTTCTCTTGTTCCTTCCCACATTTCCTCATGCTCACGCTTTTTTTTCCACGTTTCTTTTTGTTCTTCTTCATCCTTCTTTAATCTGCCTTCCTCTTCTGAGATCTACATGACAACATAAGCACAAAAACATCATCATAACACAAACCTTTAAATGTGAGAAGCCAAACGAAACAGTTAAATTACACAGCTTCAACTATACCCTCATCTGCATTTTCCTACGTCGCCATTCTTGATCAGTTAATATTTCTCGAACTTTTAATTTGAGCTCCTTTTGAAAATCCTCAGATTGTTCATACTGTTGGTCATATTTCCCCTGTTTTATATCAAGCACAAAGAAATTAAACATGTTGCATGAGATAAAACTATCGAAGAAGGGAAAACTGCAAAGTCATATGACGACAATCAATGGCCCATTTGCATTGGAGCATATTCTTCAGTTTACAACAAATAAGGAAACACCTCAAGCATTTAAATTACAAAAAAAAATCCTCGTCCAAACTATGTAGAAGGACTTCCATTACTTTCTACTCCTCCCATCTAAAAGCCCAAGAATAGCAACATCATATAATTACCATCACTTGAAGTATTAGCGAAGTCCATTTGAAGAAAAGCACACCATCTTATACCATACTCTGCCCAAAAGGCCACAAATGGTGTGGCATCATCAGGAAATATAAAAATGAGCAATTTTAATATTGACTGAGGCAACATCTTATTAAAATGACTTCTAATACAACAGATCATCTAGCCACAAAATAGCCTATTTTAATTGTTATTAACATGTATGAGAACAAGTAATGCTATAAAAATAGGAAAGAAGCAATTGTACAGGACCTACAGGTAGATAGCAAATATCAATAAATATCTCAAGAAAATAACGGGCAGAAAAATTATTTTCTAGGGAAGAGGGAGAGAACATTATTTTCTTGGGAAGAGTGAGAGAACTTTCAAAAATCCTTGTTTGACACACAAACAAGTAATTCCGAAGCTTATTTAGCATCCCAACCCACAAAATAATGTCCACGACACCTGATGTTGAAAATGTAATTCACTGTGGACCCATCACGCGTCAATCCAATGCTCATTGGTATGGAAATGTTCTTTAAACACCATAGGGAGTACTCAATACTCACCAATGAACTAAGGAACAATAACAATAAAAAAATGCATGCAAATCCTTTGTGTACCTCATCAACTAATTGCTTTATTTTAGAAGCTGTATCTTTCTTCAAGTGCTTCTTCCTCTTTCCTCTTAATTCCGCTGCAGTTCATATCACATTAACAATAAGATATTTTTACATTTCAATAAATAAAGAGAGGGAACATAAAAGGAATGTCAATATATATCTTGGGGCTTATAAAAAAGGAATATAAAGGGAAGCCAAATGCTGCTAATATAGTATGCAAAAAGTACACATGTAAACTATCACGTTTCACAACTTCTAATACTTCACATATGACAATGGCAATGGTGAATGCACAAATCTACAAGAAATCTCGAAGTTTATTAGCTGAAACACTCGGCAGCAAGTCCGTAATAGTTTTAGATAAATGAGAAAACTGTGGGCCAATGAAAGAGTAGAATGTTAAAATCAAATTCTCTTTGTCCCCGTTAGGACCTTTTTCGCAACTATTTTTCTGTCTTACTTTTAAGTTTCTCTCTCCCATCCCTTTTGAAGCACTTGAAGTAGATACCAATCCGTATAAACTCTAAAGCACGTAGCCAAGAAAAATATCATTGCTAAGCAAATACCACTTCTCAAGACATAAACTTTAGTGTCTTCTTTCATCAAGTTAACCTTTCCTACAAGACACCTATTTCCTACTATGGAAGGTTAATATAAGGGATATAAACTTCAAGTTCATTTTGCGTTGAAAGTTTTAAAAAAAAAAGCCCAAAAAAAACTAAATTTATTCATACGAAAAAATCATGTTAAGAAAAGCTTGTTTCACAGTGAATTTGCAAATTGTCCACGGTCACGCCACCTCAAATGCAAATAACAAGTGCAATATAAGTTCGCAAAGAGAAAATTAAAGAAAATAAATTAATATTCATTTCAAACATCCTATAATAAACTGGAGCCTACATTCTATCATTTTCAACAGGTTAAGAACTTAAAACTGACCTTTTGCAGCATTAACTTGACTAAGGATATAATCTCTTTCCTGTTGATCAAGCAGAAGCTGTTGGGCTTTTGCCAATGCTGCTCACAAGTCGACAACCCAATTAGTGAAGAACTCCAACAAATGAGTAGCATGGTAAATAACCAGAAAGAAAGAAAAATACATATTGGCAAAAAAACAAACCCCCACCCCCAAAAAAAAAGAAGAAAGAAGAAGACCCTGGACAGGCAACCCATGTTTGCAGTTGCAGGCGCATACAAGAGAGTATGAATTGTACAAAGGAAAACACAAGAAGGGAAAACCACAAATTTGACACAAAAAAAAAAAAGTATCAACGAATAAGAAAATGAATCTTTTCCCTGGACACAAGATGCCCAACTCCATCAATGTTTCTTATCTTACACCAAAACAACAAATCACATGGCCAATTTCAATAAGTTCAAATTCCTTTTCCAACAAGTTAATATGTGTACCACCTTTCTTCCAGTATTTCACAAAGCACCCCAAAAGCAGAATTACTTCTGAGTGGAAAAAAATAATGATAAAGCACATAGTTTCCTTTTGAAATAACCAAAACAATCACAGAAACTAAGCTTAAAGATATCTACGCAGTTGAAATATTAGAAAGGCCAAAAGACAAAGTTACTGCTACTGTGGCATTTTGCAGGCCCAAATTCAGCATTAGATTTTTCCCATGTAAAAAAGATACCTTAACTAATATATATCCAAACTACAATTTATCTTGCACAGACAAGGTAAGATGTACCTCCAAAAGCCTCCTTCGCTTGAGGATGCTTGCATTTATCAGGGTGAACCAGTAATGACAACTACAAAAGATAGACAAAGAAATGCCACTAAGTACACAAAAGATATAAAATGATCATAAAAAACAAAGGGAAATTCTTCAAATTAAATTTGGATAAAGATTACCTTACGATATTGCTTTTTCACATCGTCTATGGAAGACTCAAATGCTAGGTTTAGATGCTCAAATGGATTTAACTTGAAGCATGAAAGAATCCTGTCATTATGAGATTTTACCAAAGAGGTAAAGACAATGCAATTAGAAGAGAATATTTCAGTTTTTTGAAGAAAAAATAGAAGATAATATATCAAGACATTAGTGACCGCAAAGCAAGTAATATGTAAACTTCTGAAAGAAAGGTAGCTTTTGTGTAAACTAAAGAAAAAAAGGAAATGGGAAGATAAAAAACAATATAGGAGAAAAGTCCCCAATAATAATATAAAGAGTGCTTCTCCTCACGACATCAGTGAGTTTGGGCCCTGAGGCTGCTTCACAAATCTTAAATTCACCATGAGAGGCTGAAATGCTACAAATGAACACCAAATACTGAAGACCAAGATTTGCCACAGTTAATATCCTAAATCAATATCAAACAAGTGGCGCCAGACTAATAAATCGATCCGTAAAGCTAGGAAGAAAGGGACTTGAGGACCATTCCAATAATATTCAGTTGGAATAATTTCTTGTTATTCAAAGATTCTGTCAATGGCCAGTTTCAACTCAGCAACCATCAGAGTTTGGTTTCTGCAATACAATAATGGGTTGTCAACTAATTCAAATAATAATTTGCTATTATTTGGACCTTGTTCTTGTCAGGATTGCAAATAAGCCAGTGTACAAAGAAGCCAATGAGTTTAAAATTAATAACTTCTTTGATGATTCTCATTCAAGTGAACTGATCTGATGAAAGAAAATGTCTCCCAAGCTTAGTGTGCTACATTCTAGTTGAATGGGTCGTAGCAATTACAATGGAGAAGAACATTCACGTATGAGAGATGACGAAACACACATAAAGAGCCAATCTAGCCAAGTTCCATCCAAAAAAAAAATTAAACGGAAATCAGCTCCATTAAACTCTTCCGGCAGTCAAGAGAGATGATTCTCAAATATAAAACAGAACTTCCTTGCCATCCACTAGTAGAAGATCACGGTTGCTTCATGAGGAGTATGCACATTGAAAATTCAGGAGTAATATGATATAAGGAACCATGGTGCATTTGTCAAATTCTTCATACAGTTTTCATGAACACATCTAAAGAAAGATCTACAAGTACACGACTCAAAGCGCATGAAATAAAACACTCCAATCACATAGAAGATTTTTTTAATCCAAATATCAGAAAATAAAAACAATCACGAAAACCCTAACCACCTTTCAACGAAACCACCGGCAATCTCAAACCAGCTCAAACGAATGGCATATTTTCATCTCCAGAAATAAATTCGCAGATATGTGTTATAAACTACAAAGAACGATTGTACGTAGAAAAAAGAAAGATATAGAGCAGTACCGGATAACCTCGTTGTCCCGCTCAACTTCGCTAACCTCCGCAAAGAATTCTTTGAGGAGATAATCTTCCAAGGCCGCAGACGAGGTCGAATTTGCTTTCGCGTCGCCCATGGAGCTTTTCTATTGTCACGATAAAGGGATCTGTCGCGCTCCCTATCTAATATCTATCTGCGTGTTTCTTTATTGCTCTCGGCTTCACCATATTTTGGCAGAAGCAACTGAAGGAAGACTCGAGCGAGTCTGCTGACTCGACTCGACGGGCTTTGCGCCTTGGTTGGATCTTCGGGTTGATGAATGTTATTATTGTGTCCAGTCCATCCTATATTACATCGTTGGACCGGACTTCAACTAAAAGCATACTTAAATCATGGACCTGGCCCAACTCAAACATCAATAGGTCGACCCAGTCTTGTAAGAGTTACAAGTCTCAACTCTCCTCCGCTCCAGGCTTTGCAAAATTGGAGAAACCCATCATTTACCTGCATCGTACGGTACGGAGATGATATTAAATATTTTATTTATCAAGTATTTTAATGGTAAAAAATATTTTGTTTATGAATTAATTTGATAGTTTCGCTAACGATATATCATTTTACTTTTCATATTGCATTTAATTTTTTTTGAACCAAAAAAATTTCGTTGGATTTATAAAATTTATCAGAAGAAAATTATATAATTTTTTTAAGTTTTTAAAAAAATATCTTAGACTCCAAAAGGTGAGATGCACATGTGAGAATTCTTTTATAAAATAATTATTCTGTAAGATTCTAAAATGAGATCCAAACTTTCGATGTTCAAATTTTTTTAAAAAAATTATAATTGTATTTTGATTGATTTTACGAATCCAATGATATATTTTTTGTTTGAAACAAAAATCAACTCAATATAAAAAGTGTGTGAAAATTCTAATGGGTTGGATATAAAATAAAAAAATAATTCATACGCTTTTCAGTTTGCATTTGATTTTTATTTTGAACAAAAAAATATTATTGAATTCGTAAAATTTATCAAAAAATAAATATAATTTTTTAAAGAAGTAGACCGAAAAGTTTAGAGATCATATGAAAATTTATCTATATATATAACTGGTGTATTAAATTTATAGATACTTTTTATACCATCCTTATAAATGAATATTTTTTGAAAGTTTTTGGTTTCGGAGAGGAGAGAAAACCAAAAAACATAATGAAAAAAAGTTTCCTCATTTTAGTTGAGTTTTTTCAATTGCGAGTGTGTGACGAAATGTAATTTGAAAAAATTGTATTGAAAAAAAGAAAAAATTATAGAAAAAAATGAAAAATTATAAAAAAATATGAGAAAGACGATATTGATGCTTGATATTTGAAATTTTTGTAAATAAAAAGTGAAAAAAATAAATTGAAAAAATTTATTTTATTAATATAACTATATTCACAGATATATTTTGTTAATATAAATAATTAAGCGGAATTTAATTGTGTGGAACACTTATCCCACTGGAGTTCAGATGTACCCCTACTTTACGAAGAGGGAAACTTGCTGTCAAATCACAATGAACAAAAACATAATGTTAAACGTGTTAAATATTACTTTCTTTTGATTTTGTCCTCTTGTAATTGGCTTATTCCCATTCTATGGAATCTCCTCCTTTCATAATATCCATAAATATATATTTCGAAAAAAACAGAGTCCATAAATTAAGAAAAGGACTGATCCATCAAAAAATAGTAAAAATAGTAAAATTACTGTTTAAAATCATTGATGAAATAGAACTACCTTAAACCCACAAAGAAAGAACTGATATCAAGACTAGATCATGCTGTTCCCTGATTTAACAGCAGTTAGGCAACACATGACCAATATTGAAACGCCATTGGCCAGAAAACAAAGTGAGGAGGAGCCGCCCTCCAGCATTATTGCAGAGACAGACAAGACAGCCCACCCAAGTCAAAGATCACGTACAGCTAAAGATTTTGTTTAGGTAATCACACTAGTAAACAACACTGTTAATTAATAAGTCATCGATCTCTTTTCTTCTTTCGCTTTTATCTCTTCTGGATCAAACTAGATTCTCCCTCCCTTTCCTTTTTATTTGACTACTATACACAGCCCCATGCCTCAAGGAGTGGAAACTGGAAACTGGAAACTGGACATTCATAGCTAGAACAATAGTAAAATACTAAGGACGTGAGGACTCAGGAGGAAGCAATGCAATGTGGCTCCCAAAACAATAGTGACTTTCTGGGTTCCTTGCAACCCTTCAGCAATGGGACAAAGTACTCCTCTTTATTACCTCTCAGGACTAGCAATTTGTTTTGCTCAATTTCCATGGGAGTCTTGGAAAGAGTATGATCACCGTTGATTTTGTCAACAGTTGATGCCATGGGGTTTGGCCTCCAGTAATACTCATAAGCGTTCAATGATGCAGCAGCTGTTGTTGGTTTAGCCTTAACGGCTGCAGAAGGTGGTGCTGGAATCATTCGAGCCGCTGCCGCTGGTGGCCGTGGTGGGAGTGACTGTGCAAGTGGAGTTTGTTCCAAGGCGGCCTCCTCTTCAAATTTGACCATTTCATTGAACTTTTTGGGCCATGATGGGCTTTTGGTCGCCAAGCCCATGGGCTTACTCATCATTAATAGCTTATGGAAATTAATCACTCCTCTGGACAACTTCGGTGCTTGATCTCTATCTTCCTCTGTTTCCTCTGCTTCCTCTTCAATTTCTTTGCCGCCTTCTTCAATTCCTTCAAAATCTTCTACAAGTTCTTCAATATTATTCTCCTTCTCTTCTTCATAGCTAGGGTAGTGATTAACAAATGTGAGGACAAGACGACCGTCCTGGCGTTGAGCGTGGAAATTATTTTGTGAGGGAACAGAGACGGCTTCGAGAACTAGACGGCCATTATCGCGGCGAGACCTCATGTGCAGAGACGCTCCGTCGTGGTTAGAGAGTGAAGAAATTGGCGGAGGGAACGATCTTGGCGGTGACTTCCTGTACTTAACAGCTGGCGAGTGTCGTGACACTCTCTCCCGCTGCTCTGTTTGTTGTGGTACTACTTCTTGTTCTTCGTCTTCCACGTCACCAGTTTCTGAAGAAGGGTAAGAGAAGAACTCTTCGGAACCGGTTTCGGATCCGAGACTCTCGGTGCATATTTCGAGGCTCTTTTCACTCAAAGAACTCGATGATGTTTTCACCAGCGGATGCACGTAAGGTGGTGGGAGTGATTTCGAATCTTCTTGAACCTTCCGTGATAGGATGGAGCTCCATATATCTAAGTGGTTAGGTTTTTCCATTTCTTCCTTTTTGTTCTTCTTGTTTTCTTCTTGAATTGAAGTCCAGACGTCGAATTGGTCGGGCGCTTCGTTTTCCTTGCACTCCTCCTCCTCCTCATCTTGGATGGAGATTGTCGGGAACTCTTCCGAGGAAGCAATTTTCTTAATTGGCGAGAATCCATGTTGAATAGTCCATTTCTTGGAGGACATATCTGCTGATAGAGTCCTTCGAAGTGAAGCTGATTTGGTCATTTCACAGTCCGACCCGAGAATGGAGACTATTCCTTGCTTGTTGTTGCCCATGGCTTCTTCGTTCAAAGAAGAAGACAAGCGCAGGCTCCTGGTAAGTGATTGCATCTCCAAATGTTCAACAATTCCTCTTCAACTTCTGTCCATGATTATCAAGATAACAATCAGAAAAGGAAAAAAAAAAAAACAAAAACAACAGAGAAAGTGTAATATGACGATAGAGAGATACATCATACATGTAATGATGAACTGAATTACCTCAAAAGCAAAGCAACAACAGCAACCAACAGAGGTTGCTGGGTGCGAGTTGCTGGGTGCCTGAAGAAGGAGATGATGATGATTGTTGAAAGATGAGAGGCAGTGGCTGATTGAGTGGGGTATTTGTAGTGGGGAGCAAAAGGCCCTTTTGGATTCGGGTCACTGGGACCCGCGTACGCCACCAGGAAAAATATCAGTTTATTTGGTTCTCCGGTGCATTGTTAATAATAATTCTGCCAAAAGGTTCGATCAACTATAATTTAAAAAAAATGAATTAACTCAATAATTTATCATGATTTAAACAAATGCATACTATTATTTTATTAAAATTATGCACAATTACTATTGTAAATCTGTAGTTAGGCTTCGGAGTCGCACGACTTTGTTATTTCTGCATGATCTCATACTTGAGCCCAAGAAAGATGCATTGTTAATAGAGTTGGGTGGGCTTGTAAGTTCAAATCCTGCAATGTTTATTGTGTTTTGTGTTTACTAAATCAATGTGTATTGTATTTACTAAATACATAGACTTATATTAAGCCTTAGAGTATGAAAACCCATATCGCCAATTAGTTGAAAAGTGACAATAAATAGCTCATAACTATATAATTAGATTATATATTGTCTCATTCCATTATAATATCATATTTCATGTAAAAATTTGCAATGAAAAATGATATTACTATAATAGAATATTACATAACATAAAATTATAATAGAATATTACAATGAAATATCATATTTTATTATAAATTTATTACAATAGAATATGATGTTACAATAAAATAAACTACAATGAATTGTTTAAGACTGAGACATAACATTTTCTTTTGTTGAAAGTGGACTCATATTTATAAATCACATCACTTGTTATTTTTAACGTGATGCACATAGATAGGGGTTTCACATTGTTAAATTGTTCCAAATTATTGTACGAGCAACTTCAACAATGAGATGTAAAATGAGTCGTTTTTAAATTTGTATTATACATATCTGAAAAGTAGTTTGTACATTCATTTACAAATTTTAAAAAAAAAATACTCCAACAATAATTCCTAAATTAAAATTTTCAAAATATACAAATTCACTCTCTCTCCTCTTTGAGTTTTTATACTTGCTATGATGAAAATGACAAAAACTAAAAATCGATTTTTTTTTTATTGAAGCACTGATTTTATTAAAGAAGAAGCCAAAATCTGACGAGAATAAAGAAGACCGACTGAACAAGAATACAGCCAAGCCAAAAGAAAATAGCAGCACGGAATTTTGTTTTTCTCTTTGTTGTTTGGTGTTTGTAGTTGTCTGTGTTTTGGTTGTTTGCAGATTTTATCTATTAATTGTCACCATGGTATTCCTCCGCCACAAGTGAGGCTATCTAATAAAATTCGGAGGTACCGTCCTTTTTTTATATAAAAAAAAAGAGCACCACCCAATGCTAGAATTAAAAAAAAAAAAAACAGAAGAACCACACCAAGAAAACCAACAAAGAGCTCAAACCCTTACCAAAAACATATTCCTTCTACGAGCTCCCTGCTTAGCTAACGTATCAGCAACGGAGTTTGATTCTCGCCAAATATCATTATGTAAATTGGCGATTATGATTTTACATTCTCATATACATTATTTGTTGGAGTTGCCCTTATAAATCGCATTACTTGCTACTCTTAAGCGTTAGGGGTTTCATATTCATAGTATAAGTAGTACTAAAAATAGTAGGAGCAAGTGTGTGAACGCGTGGGCAACAGCACGTAATGAAAGCCGATGCTTGTATCAACTATCAATCAAGTGTCAATAAAATCCCAGGCCTATGCCTATGAAAGCCGATGCTTGTATCAACTATCAATCAAGTATCAATAAAATCCCAGGCCTATGCCTTTACTACTCAAAGGTGAAAAACATACCCATATACATAAGCTAGCAGCTTTACTAATTAGGTAAGTACTCCGATAGGGACCTAATCGAGGGATGAAAATGGCTCAAGAAGGAACAAAGGAATCAATCAACTTTTGTGCACTAGTGCTACAAGATTGGGCTGCCACGATCATCACTCATCACACAACCCCCGAGGGGAGGGAATCCCGACCCCGCCCTCTTCATACAATATACAAAACAATATTATGACAATATGTTTAGAATAATACTAATAATAGTAAAAACATCAAACCGATTGAATGCGTCACTTCTTTGAATATTTTGGGTCCCTCATTTGCATGGTCTGTCTTCTCTGTCTCTCCCATTTACTACATTGCGAGTCTTGATGAGAAATCATGTGTGTGGGTTATACGTATTTGAAATTGAATCTGTCAAAATATACGTATATAGTAAATCATACTACTAAAAGGTATTGACGTTGAATACTTTGTAAAAATAATCATTCAGTACTTCGGGTACACAATGTCATACGTTTATGTGGTGCATCGATTAAATTTGAAGAATGTGAGAAATAGATTGGGCTCATAATAAATTATCTCACATTAGACCTAAGTCCCATGTGGATTTTATCCTTCTAAAAGTGCTCTCAAGTGTGGGACTTAATACTCTCTCGTTTGGTGTTACCAAATTAATGTGGAACTTAATACTCTCTTGCATTTGTTGGCTTGGTTTTGCAAAGCTCAACAAGTGAATTATACGGGTTATGATCTTTGTGATATCTCTCACTTTGTGGGTGGTCTATTCATAAAGACATACAAAAGACCCACAGGTGATGCCCAAGAGGGGTGGAGATCTTTTTAGGATCAAGCATATGTTTTGATATCATGTTATAATTTGAACAAAGAAAGATAAGCGAAAGAATGGAGTGGAAAATATGTTTGGCTCAAACCACAATTAAAGTATTGTTACACATTGGGCTTAAGACCCATCTGTGTTTTTTCTTTTTAAAAGAGCCCCATCAGATGTATTAGTTTTAGACATACCCTTAAACCACATGATTTGGTAATGTGTTACCAAATCGATGCGGGACTTAAGAATACCAGAACTAATGAAATGGTGTCAATTCACAGGCAGTTTGTACATTTTTAAAATTCTAATTGCAAATTACATCTCTTTATTCTTAATTACTCATACATTGTCACCGATCACTCATGTATAACATTATCTTATTTTTGGTATTTTATCAACATACAACATGCGGTGCCAAAATCATTCAAAAATGCCTACATTTGTACCATTTTATAAAGAATTATACGCAGAAAATATAAATATATTCGCCGCATGAAACCAACTTCAATGCATGCTTTGCCACCAAGCGAGGAAGGCAATTAAAGAGAGAAGACTCGGATGCGCTTTCTCTCCCTAGCCTGCATGACTAAAGCAATACCACTCAAACCAACAAGGCCTTATCTACTGCCCTACCCTAAAATTCATCCCACTCAATTTCAACGAAACAATTAACTCTAAAATACCTCGCATTTTGCAGTGGGTGCCAAATTGAGTTTGTTACTTCGTTGTTGTGCTTTGTACAAGTGTCAAGCGTCTAATCTATCCTCTATCCATGCATGTACAGTACTATTCTCATAGCTATATATATATATATATATAATTACTGACACAATAATTACTTTCGCAAATGAAAGAATACTGCTAAATGATAGAGGTAATATTCATGGAGTATTCCTTGAAATAGCCATGTTAAGTTGATTGATTGACGTAAAAAAAACAAGATTGTTCCAAAAAGAAGCAGAGTGACCCATCAAAGTAAACATGTAAAATTTTCTATTATTTCGTTTCAATTTCAATAAATATATTTTGGTATTTTTCCTTAGATCAAAGATATCAGGTGGAGATTTTTTTTCATTCATTAATTATTTTATGTTTAATTTTATTTGGTTATGTCTTAGTTATGTAATTGAAATCTATCACTTTGGACGACGATCGCGAATTATGATTCTTATAAATTAATCTGATTGATTATTGGGATAACTTTACCGGTGATTATATTCGTTCCATATAAATTAACTCCAAAAAAATTACTTGGTCGTCATCTCCGGACCCCGCTAATTTAGTTGTGACCTCCACACATTATACGCTGCCTTCATCCCTGTTCACAGGTGAGTTTATATATGTAGAGTATTGGATGGACGGTTGGAATATCGGAAAGAAAACCATAAAAGGAGGTATGACTGTATGAGCGCAATTTTTATGTGGGTTTGCAGGCTTTTAGTTATTTATTATCTTAAATAATAATATCCGCTGGTGCCAAATAAAACAGTATTAATTCTGTAAAGACGATATAAAAAAAATTAGTCAACTCAATTTTATTGGCTGACCACACACGTACCCCAACCAATATATATATATATATATATATAATGAATGAGAATAACCCAAGAAATTAGTATGCTTCTTATCAGGGAAAAAAATATTGAATACTAGTGATCAAAGACAAATGGTAGTCTAAATATATATATATATCAAATTTTTTATCAATTCCTATATATAGTAACGACAAAAATTCAGCAGCGCATTCCAACTGGATGGATCGATTCATAGTCGACAACGCCACACAACATAATATGATAACCTGCTAGAGAATCATAATTTCACTTTCGACAATTTATAATTCATAATAGTTAATTAATTTTCTCTATTTTTTATTACAGTCGAGTCGTTTGGACAAATGGACAATGACAGTTGTTATTATACAATGTTTATATATATATATATATATATCGTCATGTCTTTTGTTACAGTTACTATTCTTTCGATAAAAAATCTAGCTGCTTTTAGCTTACATATATCAAATTTCAGTGTGTATATATATATATATTGTAGTATGCTGCCATAACCAATCAACGTAAGCTAATTTTAATCTTAGTTTATCTATAATATGATAGTCTAGAGCATCATATAGAGTTATCTTGAGTAGCTAGCTAAGCATAAAGTTATTGGATTATGATGCATCCATTAATATGGCTGGACCTAAGTTGGAAATCAATAGCTTTATCAACTATTTTGACCATAAAAATCAACTTTTTCATAGTTTTAGTAAGTCGTTATAAATAAGGAAAAAAAGTAGTTAATATTGTTGACCTACATATTTAGAATTGATATAGCGTGAGGGACGGTGATGTTTCAGTTGTGCATATGGAATACTATCCCTTTGCCTATATTATATTGGGCTGGTGGCGTTTTATTGCATTATACTGTCTTTTGTTGCTGATATAATTTTGATAATCGAAGAAAATGCTGTACAAGTTTTCTTACTCAACATCTGATATGAGCATAAATTTATGCTTTCAAGTCTACGAGAATATAAATTTTTCACCTGACAACAAAATAACTTGGCGCAAAGCTCCACATGCAGCCATAAATGTATTAATTGCAGTAAGAATCGAGCTCAGAACATTCTCGATGTGCATGATTTGACCCCAAGGAAATTCATCACTAGAATATTATCAAATTGATTGATGTATTAATTCACGTATATAAATAGCATCTAATGTGAAATCGAGAATGGCCAAAACAAAGAGTGGCTTCTTATCGAAGAGATGTGACTACGTAGGAATCGGATTTAGGGACCTTAATTAGTTAATTAATCACATTTTTGGCTGTAAAGCTTTGAAAGAATTTACTTCAAGAATCACACTGTGGATGAAAACGACAATTTGCACTATTTTAGCTTCTAATTAGGTAGGCAAACTTATAAATAAATAAAAAAGAGGCAAACTTAAGTCGTCATTTGCATCTTCTAGTAAAAAGAATTTGGTATTTACAGCAATTAAAAAATTGCATGCAACATCTTTTATAGTAATCTGCGAATCACGTCTATTAACCCCGACACATTGATATAAAAACCTATTTAATTATTTACTGTACTTATGAACATACATCAACAAACATATATATAGACAAACCTCCTTTATATATATATATATATATATATATATATATATATGGATAGACAAACCTATTTTTTTCAATTACTAAAGCACCGAAAGCCAAAATACTATAGTGGGGGATGCACTCATCCACAAAATTGAGAATCAAAGTATAGATCCACCAGATAAAGCAAAAAAAAAAAAGAATATTTGTCTTCTCATGAAGACTCTCATTCCTTTCAGTACAAGCAATAACGCAAAAAAAATTACCTAACCAAGTTAAAAAAGATAAAGTAAAAAAAAAATATTGAGTAAATCCGTTAACCCACCAATTTGTTCCCCGTTAATCAGGAAATTTTTGACTGTAAAATAACGAAGGCAAAAATAGCCTACAAAAATGGCATTTGTAAAGTAACTTAATTCCTAAGACAAACGAAATCAGCCAGTGAGAATGGGCCACGTCACAGGTTATATATTCAAATGTGATTTAATAAATAAATACAAAAAAGTCACTAGAAGGGGTAATGGGGAAAGAAAGCATAAGATTCTGTGGCCACCAGAACAATTCTGTCTGCTGTCGGACTGTCTGTATGTGATTTAAAGGGTAAATTAAGTAGGTATTTGTCACTGAAATTAAGAAAGGGTTTTTGTCATTGGGTAACCGAATTTTTTTTCTTCCTTTCAGTTTGACCGTTGAGCGTTCAAAACGGCTCGTTTCAGCTGGAATATTCTCTTCATCAGTTGCTGCATGCGTGTGATTTACTGACTTTGTAAAGTAATAATCTGCAAAACTACTCACTTTCAATTTTACTGTTATAAATCAATTTATACTTTATCAAACATACTCTATATATCGGCGGCGGTCACATCTAAGCTATATAACTATTTAATTTTTGTTTAGGAAGGAAAAAAGGGCTTAGCTTGTCTATGCAACAGGCGGCCCCCACCTTTTTGGTCGACAACCCTTTTAAATAGAGGCAATGAGGCATTCATTGAATCCTTGTTTAGGACGTGCAATGGCTTATGATAAACATATTATTATTATTATTATTTTATTTTATTGTTATAAAGTTGGTTATATACGACATTGTAAAGAAACCATCATGTGTGGAACACGTGTGATCGCACTAGTTTAAGTTTAAGACAAATGTTGACCACCAATCTTATATTATGCAAATATCCCTAGCTAGCCAGCACTTTGCATGTCACATGCACTAAATAGTTTCATTGAACAAAATCTCAATTTGATAAATAAAATTTATGTTATTTTATCTTACATGACATTATTATATAATAATAATAATTAAGAGTATCTCCAACGGGAGATGTAAATGGGGACAAAACTACTTAACTCCCATGTTACTCTTTCAAACCTCAAAAAATCGAGGCTCCAATCCAGTAACAAACAATGTAACCAAAAATATTAAAAATTGATCCACAGGAGAAAGAAAAGTAGAAGATGAAAAATGGTGATCAAGACACATGATTTCTGATCAGTGGCGGCCGCCGTCAGGTGGGGCGAGGATGCCGCCGCCCAGGCCCCATAATTTCCAATTTTTTATTATTTTATATATACATACTAATGATAACACCAATGTAATTAATGATTTCACATATCAAAATATTAGAAAAGTCATATCTAAGTAATATCTAATTTAGAGTTGGATTTTTAAAAACTATATGACATTTTAAACAAATTTTAAAGGGGCCCTTTTTGTCAAGTTCGCCCAAGACCCCATAGACGAAGTTACGCCACTGTTTCAGATTTTGTAATCTGGTAATTTAAATGTACTCGAGAAATGGCGTGGCAACTCGTTTAATTATGTGGTTCGAAGTAGGTGATTTTATTATAAAATTAAATGAGGTATCAAAGTAATGTAACGATGATAAAATAGGGGTTTCAATTACTTATTTAGTCACTATAGCTTAGAAATGCTCTAAAGCTTAATTTGGAGATGATTAATATGGTATCTTAGCGGACAAGTATTTATGTGGGGTTGGATGTTCATTTTTAGGATCCTTTGTACAAATATTGGTCCAATTATATGGTAAAGATGTTGACAAAAGTTTTTTTCACGTATTATGATGAGAGAATTAAAAGCTCAATTGTCTAATCAATTTCCACAACAAAAAGCCCTATGAATGATTAACGCATAGGATTCAGACTTATCTCCAAAATAAAATAAAATAAAATAAGCTATGAGATCCTAAAAGGACGTGCGCGCGTCATATATCAGAAGTAAAATCTCTACTTTCTCAGAAAAAATAATTTTCTAGGAAAAATCGAGGAAACGAATTAGTGGGGAAGAAAGAAAATAAAGGGGAGATAATAGATATTTCCCTTCTTTATTCGAAAAGGGTGTGGGAGAAAATGCCAGAATATGTCTGGAAGAGTTTCCTTTCCTGGCATTTCCACTCCATGGTTCATGCTATAAAATTATATTGGGAGCTAGCCAACATTCTCCGAATAAGAGAGTGCCACGTTGCGTGGTCAAATGAGTGACACGTTTCTGTAAGGGTTGGGCTCTTTTGTGATCGGACGTGGTCCAAGTCATTTCAGTCCCTTTAGGCTCTCTTTAGAGCCCACTGTGATGAGACCATCGGTGGCTTTGGTGCTTTTTTGAATCCCGACCACTTGGATGCGGTGGACAGACATGCAGGGAATCTGAGCATTTCCACCTTTGTACGGGGCACAAGCCTACACCTTTGATCTTCTTTTTCTATGTATGGCCGGGCTCAGTTAATCAAGCAATCCTGTCCGAGAATTTCTAGAAATTGAACAAATGAAAATTTTTATTCACAAAAGGAAAGTATATCATATATATATATATATATATTAAAATCACGATCCAAAACTTTAATTATATCCTGATCACAATTCACACAGAAGTTCCAATCAAGGAAAGTATATCATATATATATATATATACTATCAATGAAAATGTGATATGACATATCCTTTACTAATATATATTTTAATATGAGGAAGGCGTAATATGCACGGGATGCCTTAATGCTAGACAGCAACATTCATAGCTTATGAGTGACGCCTAATTAATTAGTGAAATCTTGCCTCCAAACAGTAATTTTAGAGAGAGCATATGCTCTAAATTCAGTTTATCCGTACAATATAGATATTTAGAGTTAAGAAGCAAGGAGATGAAGATAAAAGTATCATGATTAAACAATGAATCTTTTGTGTTGACGTAATTGCATGATCGAGCTACTAGACATGATCACTTTGCTTAAACATAGTCAAGTGGATGACACTTAACTCGCACCTAGTTTGTCTTAAAGTCCACGGGCTAGCTAAGAGCCTATGCAACAATGCATGTCTAATGGGTTATTAAATTTTAAAAATGAGTCTCACACTCGCTCATCTATTGCTCAAAACACAACTTAACATCAGTCAAACATATCTGACAATGTAAATTCATTATTCAAGCCACTACTATTTCATTTATCTATCTCATTTCTAACAAAATTATACAAAAATCAATATTCGATCCCACATCTTTTACAAAAAATCAAGCAACATACTCATTCGCATCAACGAAATATGTCTCAATACAACCACATCACCAAAACATATATTCAATATAATCACATAATAAAAAAAAATACAAATTTTCACGCTATTTTATTGGCCCAGCAAACATCCATCATTGTGGATGCTCTAATAACTGGTATATAGGCGCACCAATTCCCCCATCAATCCACAGTTGTCACTCGCAAACACTTATTTGGGCTCCCTCATTCTGGTTTTCTTGCATCTGGTATAGTTTCAGCTTTGGAAAAGGTAGAGTCCGTTGGTTTTTAGGTAGGGGGTGTGGTATTGTTATTTTGTTTAGTCTTTAATTTCCAATTTAATGAGCAAAATCTATTGCAGGGCCAGATTTGGCTCTTTTTGAGCTATTAGATGATTTTTTTAAAATATCAAAAATTAATAAATGCAAATTATATGGGGTCTAGATCATGGGCATGTATTTTGCTGTGGGTAAAAACATAAAATTTATTAACTAACGATAACAAGTTAAATAGGTATTTAATCCAACAGTATAAAATATTTCATATTTATATCAATCATTTTTCAACAAATTTAATTTAATTGTTTTTTTAAAAAAACACATGATGATGAATTGCATTGATATTTTTTTGAAAAAAATGGCCCAATCATGTCTAATGCATGCACTGGCCCCATTCATTAAATTTGCACTAATTGTGCCATGAAAGCGAGTTTTGGGCCTTGTTATGATGCAACAGTTTATTAAAATGGCTTCATCGAATTTCTAACCAAGTTGTACATTTGTCCTCAAATTAATTTCAAATCAAAAACTGGGTCTTAATTGCCCTTTTTTAAATTTTCTCTTCTCGGGAGTCGGGAATTATATATATGCCAGCCCTGCAACTTCCATGTATTTTAAAATAAATAAATTAATCTCTTTTCTAAGGAATTTAAAAAGTCAAATTGAATCAGAAGAGGAAGAAAAAAAATCCACCTCTTTTGAAAAAAAAATCAAAAATTTTGATATAGAAATGCGAGTCAGCAGCCGCATACACAATTAATTTATATAGTAGCTGTACTCTACGTATTATCTGGGCTTTAATTTGCATGTTCTCTCGATTATTGTAAACGTCCGTGCCTTGATTGATGCCCAGATCGCTAATCAAGCAAAAATTAAAATATGTAAAAGAAATGGAACTATTTTTCTTCTTCTTCCAGACTGAGATTTTTTTTTTTGTCTTTCGTTGAACGTTTCTTGTGATCACTATATAGATTAAAATTAAACAGAGGTAATATAATATTTGATTTATCGAAGAAGAGAAGCAATAAAACAAACACAAGTAGGTCCGAATTGTCGATCCCGAGACACAGTGAAACCAGTCAGTATCGGGTACGGTGATAAATGGTTACATTGATTAAATGTCACAATGTTGCCCCTCGATCAAGGTTTGGGTTTGTGCGCTGTCAAGGAAGGTATGGGTTTGGAACTCTGGTTTTACTTTGGTTTAAAGATTTGGATTTTGCTAAAGAAGTAAGTTAAAGATCTGGGTTTTGCTTTGGATTAGAGATCTGAGTAACAGGGTGCCTTTGCTTTGGTTCATGTGCTTGTACTTTTATCATTTTCTTCTTTATTTTGCTAGAAATTTTCAATATAATTCTAAAAGGGTTTGACCATAATAAACATTCTTTTTCCCTTTCATTAGGGTGTTTTGATGTTACCTGGAATATCACTATAGGATTACATTGTCAGTACTTCTGGAGTTCAACAATGAGGCAAAGCAACAGATGATCAATGAAAGAGAAATGAATGAGAAATTTGTGTTCCTTATTTTCAACTTTTTAATCGAAAATTAGCTTCACTAGGCCTCTTCATGCATTAGAAACCAAGTCAAGTTTTGTGTCTGAAAAATGATAAATCTAGGACATTAGACCAAAGTGTTGTTGAGCTAATCTTGATGTGAATCTCATTTGGATCTTGCAGATAATTAAATTGATGTTGTTAATCAGTTGTGATCTAAGACACACATATGCAGCTTGAGAAACAATGCCAAACCAGCTATGGTTTGTGCTGCTAATGATTTATCAGCATAAAAAAATTTCCCAAAAAATTTATTCAATATTATTACTCTTTTATTAGAATGCCCTTTTTTGTCATTTCATATAAAATATTATAACAAAAAATTAATGTAAAAAAAGTAAACCAAACATCCCACAGCATTTTACACAGTTTAAAGCTGTGGGCCCCACAGCTTTTTACACAACATTTTTAACAGCTAAAAACATAACATTTTTCACAGCTTTTAAGGTGTGAAATACAATTGGATAACAAACGGACCCTTAATGGGTGTAGTGTGGTTGGATCAGATCGCCGGACACGTTCCTAAATGTTACCGCGTGTCAAACACAAAGCTTAGGGTTCTTGGAAAAAAAATAGAGTTCCTAACATCTAACGTTGGTTAGCTTCAATGTGTTACTTTGTTGGCACTTTGTCGGTAAAGAGTACTGGTACTGTCGCTTTAATTTTATACTTTACTTACCATTTCGATTTACTTTTTTAAAAATTTCTTCCATTCGAAAATGTACTAATCGTCAAGTTTCGAGCTTTGTTCCTCTCAACTATTCTCGAAGACAAAGAGGCACAAATAAACCTAATTATTTCTTGCATTTTCTGGTCCCCAAACCCTTCCAATCAAATAGAAAGACAATTTATTTTCTTCGATCAACCCAACTGAATTCAAGAATACAGTTACTCTAACTAACTGTTTAATCAGGACTTGGATCCCCTCCTCTCCTCTTTAATAAATCGAAGGCCCTCCAATTTATTATTTTCATACTCCATCCGTTTCAAAATAAGTGTCATTTAAGGTTTTTTATAAGAATTAAGTAAGCTATTAAATAGCCCTAATATTAGTAAAAATTAAATGCATTGGACTGAAATACTTTATTAAAAAGAAGAAAAACTAATTAATGTGTGTAGTTATTAAGCTCTTAGTAAAAAACAAGAATAAAGGTAAATTTGGAAGAAAATATTAATTATGCTTTGGATTTATAAAACAACATATATTTTGAAACAATTTTTTTAAAAAAATGTCAATTATTTAGGAATGGAGGTATTAGTCCAATATTGTTTGAAAAATCTAAAAAAAAATAAAAAATAAATGAATCCATTGATATTTTGTTTCCTTATTGTTTCAGATAAAGAGCACTCTTTTTAACTACAATTCAAGACAACCTCTATTATATTATATTATATAAATATAAATATATGTGGAAGACCATAGACGATAAGCTATAAGATAAATATTATATATATTATATAAATAAAAAATAAGAACAAATAAGTGTGACGGTAACTCAACCAAGTCATAGTTAATGAAGTCCCGTGAATTTAACAGTTCCATTGGACGGAGTGACCAAGTAATAATAATAATATAACCAAACGATAATGTTGAAGTCGCTGGAGGATCACGAAATGCGCGGAAGCCCCACGAGTCTCACGAGAAGCTGCCGGCACCAGCCATGCAGCATCCATGACCACGATCCAGTCACGCAAAAACAAAATTAATAATTCATATTTTTATGTAGAGAGAGAAAGTCAAAACCTCCCCCAAAAGAAATATACTATAAAAAGTTACACTGGCGCCTGCCCTCGAGACTCAACTCACAAATTAAAGCCCTGTCCAACTTATTTAATTTTATTGCTACGAAAACGCAGTCGTATTATCAATTTTTTTTTTGATAATTTCTTCCTCCAAAACTTTGGAAAAAGTCCTAATTAATTCTCTCGATCTCCGTGTGTTGACTTCTTAGCCTCTGAGACCAGCTTGCATTGCTTCCCATCTCCACGTATAAAAACGTATATCGTCCCACTCTCTCTCTATCTTCCCACATTACAACTCCAACAACAAGCCATCTTGAAAATCCATTCGTTCAAGTGAGTAAACTTTTAACTTTTAGCTCGATTTGTTATAGTTCAATGGAGATGGAGCTTGAAATTGAGGTTCCTGCGCATTTTCTTTGTCCGATTTCGCTACAACTCATGAGAGATCCGGTGATACTCTCGACAGGGATAACGTATGATCGAGAAAGCATAGAAGAATGGCTATATTCATTCAAGCACAACATATGTCCTGTAACCAAACAAGTGCTGAACGACACAGATCTGACCCCAAATCACACTTTTCGTCGTCTGATCCAAGCATGGTGCACTCTCAACGCCTCCTATGGAATCGAACGGATTCCAACTCCAAAGCCTCCTGTTGACAAGATCCAAATAGCCAAGCTCATCACGGAAGCCAAAAAGTTCCCTCACAAGCAGTTCACATGCCTCCAACACCTCAGATCGATTGCCCTAGAGAGTGAGCGGAACAGAAACTGCCTAGAATCTTCCGGAGCAGTCGAGTTCTTAGTTTCAATGATCATGAAGAGGACTGTTAATCAAGATCATGACAAGAATGTGAGCGATGAAGCGTTGGAAATTCTTTATCGTCTCAAGATCTCAGAAACCAAGTTGAAGAGTTTGGTAAGAAATGACGAACGATTCTTTGATACTTTTACGGAAGTATTGAAAAATGGGAATTTCAGGTGTCGAGCGTACGCTATAATGCTATTGAAGTCCATATTTGAAGTTGCAGATCCGGCGAATTTGATTAGTCTTCAACAAGAAATCTTCGCTGAAATAGTGAGTGTTTTACGTGACCAAATCTCGAATCAATCATCGAAGGCTGCACTGAAGCTTCTGGTGGAGATCTGTCCGTGGGGAAGAAACCGAATGAAGGCCGTCGAAGGCGGTGCAGTTGGACTGTTGATTGAGTTACTTCTTGAAGTGAAAGAGAGGAGAGCATGTGAACTGATTTTAGTTCTCTTGGATCAGCTCTGTGGGTGCGCGGAGGGGCGTGCGGAGTTGGTGTGTCATGGTGCGGGAATCGCGATTGTTTCGAAGAAAATATTGAGAGTTTCTTACACAGCAAGTGACAAGGCAGTGAAGATTCTGAGCTCAATTTGTAGGTTTTCTGCGACTCCTAGGGTTCTTCAGGAAATGTTGCAAGTGGGAGTTGTGTCAAAGTTGTGTTTGGTACTTCAAGTGGATAGTAGTTTGAAGAGTAAAGATAGGGTAAGAGAGATGTTGAGATTGCATTCTAGGGTTTGGAGGAATTCTCCTTGTATTCCTCCTCATTTGGTGTCTTCTTATCCATCATGCTGAGAAATTCGAGTGTTCTTTTTTTCTTTAATCATTTTTCATTTCGACCTCATATAACGCTCAATTGAGATTCTTGGTGGAAATAAGTTTTTCTAATTATGCAAACCAATGAAGTTTGTAATTGTAAGTTATTATAAAATTACATGGAAACTGTACCGAAATGCACACACATCGATCGTTCCATAATTTTTTGATAGGCTTTCTTCGATTTGTTTGTTTGATAGGAAAATTTATTGGGGACCTTGTGACCCTTCCACTCCCAATCTTATCTCCAAAGTGGAATCCCAATGTAGAATGGACTGACTCACCGACGTGCGCTTGTAGCGTATATTAATTTAGGTCAAATTAAATTGAACTACATGGTTGATTTTTCTATACTATACAGTGTTTTAAAAAGCATCCCCCTTGGCGCTAACGGTAGCCGGCCGCAACGCACCGAATGAGGACAATTTGGTTGCTCTATGCGGCCGGCCGTTTAGTCTTCACTTAGCCTGCATAGTTGCTGCCTAACTCACCTGAGCGGCTTAATTGTCAAAATCGCAACAACAAAGATAAAACGTTGTTTTGAATTCATGAGTTAAAATCTTATTATTGATAATAAAATGCAATAATCATATTATAATTTCATTTCAATGTACGTATGTCTGGACAGGGAAGGAGTTGACTCAAATAAATGTTGAACAATTAAATATATACGTATAAAATAATGTACATCTGTCGAAAAATTACCTAGACAGCTCGATCCTAAGCCCCGCCTAAACGGTTGTCTGGGTGTCAATCCGCCACCCGACAATTGCCTATCGAATTTTAGAACACTAATACTAGTATGGAGGCAGGCAGTTTCATTCACATATATAACTAAATTCTCTGTTTCTTTTTTTTGGTTTAAAATTGTAGTCCAAAAAAGCTATTCAATGATAGTGGTGTGAATTTGAAACCGTAAGTGTAACTACACAGAAAATATTTGCTCTCTTCTAATGAACTTCTAACCCAGATATGGTTGATTAATTGCTTGATTTCTGGAATCATAATGCATTTTCGATGGAGACTCCGTCTTAATTACTCTCTATTCAATTCTTCTGTGGTTTCCTAGTTATGTCTAGAAATTTGTGTTTCCTACGTTGGTTTTCTTGACTTTCAAAGTGCGGTCCAAAAAACTTCGGTTTTGCGACGTCTTCAATCGACACTGATTTGCTGAATCATAAATGTCCTAATTATCCGACAAACTAATTAAATCTTCCAGACAACAGTCTGTTTAATATTTAATAAAAGGAATTCGTTTTTTCTCTTCCATAAAATTATCAATAACTACGGCCCGCTCCTCCCTTTATTGACTTTTTAATATTGAGAAGCGTCTCGTACTAATAAAACAATATTTGTTAAAATTTAAACCTTTTTTAGCATTCAATATATACTCCGTCCGTTCTTAAATATCTATAATTTTAAAAATTTATTTTTGTTTCAAAATATATATCGTTTTATAAATTTAAAATATAATTAATATTTTTTCTCAATTTTATCTTCATTATCGTTTTTCACTAAGAGCTTAATAACTCTACACATTAATTAGCTTTCATTTTTTAAATAAGGTTATTTAAGTCCTATGCATTACTAATATTAGAACTATTCAATAGCTTCCTTAATTATTGTGCAAAAACCTTAAACGAGAGTTATTTAGGGACGGATGAAGTATGTATATATTTGTTCAGGGTGTTCGTGGCTTCTGTTCTTTTTTTTCCCTGGTTTGTATTAATTGACTGTTTTTTCGTTTTACTTTAGATTTTTTTCTGCCTCATATTTATAACCAGGATATTCCTCCATCATAAGTGAGAAAATTAATAAATTTATGAGGTGTCCTCTTTTATCAATATATATGTGTGTGTGTTATAAGGTATTTACTAACCATAATTTCCAATGGTTTGGACTATGTAAGAAGTTGTCCAATGATTCTACAATGTTTTTTTTTTTGGGGATAAATCAGTTGTCCAAAGTAATATCTATGACTGTAAATAAAGACAAAGATACAAGATTTTTATGTGCTTCACGGAATCACCGCAAGAATACAGCTGCAAATTATTGGATCTCATTATGTTCGAAGGGGAAAAAAACGACAGATTACACAGCCGTCGCAAAATTCAAACCTTTGTTTTTTTTAATAGGGCTACCGTGAAGACTACAGTTGGATCTGCGTTAAACACAGATCTAATTGAAGGAGTGGGGAAGTAACCACCCCCTTTATCCCTTTTTTTTTCCTTTCAAAACCGTAGAATAGTGTCGTTTTTAGATAAAATTTTATTTTGGCCAGTAAAAAGGAGTTGCTTGTATTATAAAGATTTTCACTCCACACACACTATGAATTGTTGAAAAAAATTCGGTTCCTTTTTAAAATTCGGTTACTAGATATAAAATATGTTTTGTTCACAATTGCATTTCACAGCTTAAAGTTGTTTAAAATGCTGTGTTTTAAGTTGTCTTAAATGTTGTGAGATGTTTGGTCCAATTTTTATACATTAGCTTATTGTTGATAACATTTGAGATGAAATGACCAAAAAGGACATGAGAACAAAAGATTATCAATATGGAATAAAATGACTAGGAAAATTGACAATAATAACTTGTGTACTGATATAATGGTTTTATAATAGGTAACACATACAATAATTTTTTGAAATACTATTGTGCATTAAATATTAAATTGGCTACCTACTCTCTCAATGCCTACATTCTTCTATCTTCGGCTTCAGTTGCTTCATGGTCTTCTTCCTCTTCACCATCCTTGTAAACATCATTTGAAGTATAAGCAATATCAAATTCCAGGTCGTGCACGACATGTAGACAAATGGAGTCGTGGAGAAGAGAATACACTGTTGAATATATCCCATCTTCTAGTAGGAGGTTTGGGTCCACAAAATTGTGGAGCGTGATAATAATTTTATTTTGTTCAAATAAGCTATGATAGAATGAGGCAAACCTAGAGGTGGATGCGGGAAATCAAGTCCATGGCCATGTAATGAATCTGTAGGGATACGCATATCATGAGTCGATCCCTCCCACCCAGCTAAAACGTAGATATACAACATGTCAGTAGCATACTGTCAATAAATTCTGCGTTGAAACTCCTTTTCGCCCAACATAATGGCCCAGTTCTTCTTCACTCACAATTGTCGGGATATGAGTTCCATCAATGGCTCCAATGTAGTCCTTAAGGTGTGGCCAATGTCCTCTATCATCTATGATTTTCCTGTGTGTTTCATGCAATTGATTTCCTCTTGGTTTGACAATATCGTGTGTCATTAGATGAATATTGTGCATAACTTGATGGAAGATCTGGCTAACTATCTCTCTAGAGTGTTGAAACCTCTCTTGCACATTCATGTTTGATTGAGCATGTCCTACAATATACACAAACATAACAACCATTTCAGATATTGCAATGTTTCTTGAACCTTTCAATGAATACTTGCCTTCCAACATCTCACATAGACGTTTGAATAAATCCTCAATTATTCATACACCGAATTGGATTGTCTTGGAGGATTTATGCCACCCAAACGATAACTAGTGATGTCCCAATTGACTACTCTTCAAGTTGAGGGGGATATATAGCTCTAAATTAAGAATTATAATTGTTATCATCCTGTATAGAATCCCAAATCTCAAGTGCAGCCATCCTGGTTTTGAACCTATTAGCCCCAGTGGCAATCTTACCCTTGAATAAAATGTCTAGTAGCTTCTCGACAAAATTCAAAAGAGCACAATGAAACTTTTTGTACTGTGGATTCTCCAGCAAATGCATTAATAGTAGTTGTGATTCAATAACAAATGCAAAAAGGAAATACAAAAAGGATATTATCATACACATACCTCAATCTTTGCTTTCCACGAGTCTATCAAAAGTATCGATAGTTCCCCTCTCACTATTCCACCCCAATCATGTTTCCTTATCCTTAAGCCTATTCCACAATTGCAAATTTTGCTTCAAATTGTCATGTTTTTCAAAACCCCTCTGGAAAAGTCTTCACGACTCAAAGTAACAAATTCTAGAACAATACTTCTCCAATTCCATTTATGATTTGGTCTTATTTTCTTCGACTCTTTAATACAAAGATCAATAAAAAATTTAGTTGCCTCATCAGTTCACTTTGTCCTGTTCGCATCACTGACTTGTTCTTTCCCCTTTATACTCATTTTAATAGCTATCATATAACACATACACAAGAGTAGACCAATCTAATGAAAAATCTTGAAGAAAAAAACTCAAGAGGACACTAAATTAGAAAGACAATCAAAAGATTTTGCACCTAGATAAACCCAGCAATAACCATTGAAACCAAAAAACCCTTTGCAAAAAGCATAAACTAAAAACTAAGTCGTGTATCCAATTACAGAAACTATTCAAATCCTTCACCGACAAAAATATGCATAGAAAAATACCCAGTAACCTTTGGACCAAATTCTGCACTTATTATGATCCAAGTCAGCCGCTACACATAATCTATTGGATTCGACATATTAGAGAAGGTACAACATGTATAAACCTATTGCTAATTGAGATAGAAAGCTCACCTTATTCCGAGAAGCGAAAGTTGTGTATAGAGTTTAATGTCTTGGGTGTTAAGATCAAGACCTGAACAGATTTGTAGGCAAAACTCATCAAGTTGATTCAGACAAAACCAAAAAATATCACAAAGTCGTACACCGTTCGCCAACCAAATAGTATGTGCCACCCCAATAACCTATAAAAATTGCAATTGATTCAGAAGCAAAATGAGAGGGAGAGATGCAGCTTATGGAGATCGATCCGCACATACCGAAGTGAGATGCCCAAATTGAGCAGGAGAAGAAGAAGATGAGCGGCGGTGATGGTTAGATTGGAACGATACCAAATTAAAGCAGGGACAAATTTAGATCGAGAGAAACAGAGGGCAAGTCGGAAAAGAAAGATGAGACGCAATGAAACGCGCATCACAACAATGTTTCGTTTTGCACCCGTTAATTAGTATTTTTTACATTCATTCATAATTGGTCGAATGTACATGTAATGCATGTGTTCTTTATAGTTAAACGCGAAATTGATAAAATTAGGTAAAGAAGGACAAGCAAAGGTTAGTTGCGATAAAGAACCCCAAAAGGCACCCTAATAAAACGAAAAGGTATCCAGTTCTTTCATATGATTATTGATTCTCGCGAGTTCAATTAGGAGATTCAACGGTCCAAAAGAAAAAAGTGCCATAGCTTCTAAAAGTCAACTTTTGCTACTACCGCTTATACAGAAATCAATCAACTCTCTTTCTACAAAACAAAAGTCAAGATAGAGATTGCAGTCCAAGTATTCATATACATATCCATTAAAACATAAGATATAGAACAAAATATAAGATATACAGTTAACGAGGTTGCCATGTTAACAAATAAACAGCAATACAAGGTGAATTGTTCCACACATTAGAATGCAACCGAAGAATCAGTCTTGCTCTCTCTTTCAAATAAGGAGCACAATCTGCCTGAATCACCATGCACAACTTAGACACTACACCAACCCTTAACATCTCCGAAAGAACTTCATTTGTGGCTGAAAATTTTGTAATCAAACCAAGTATATGCACTGCTCGATCGTTTGTTGCCGGTGAGACCCTCAATATTCTCTTTGATAACATCGCGAGGCCTCCAGCGTGATTCAGGAACTCAGCCCTCCCATCCGCGCAAGAACACAGTTGTGCCAAAAGATTGAATATGCATTCAGTGATGTTCTTCTCTGGCTTGTCGAGCTCGAGTTCTATGAGCTCGAAAACCGCATTAGCTTCCACAATTTTCAATCTGTTTCTTCCCCAGGGACATGCTTCAATTAGTACTTGCAACGCGGATTTTGTCGCTTGTTGTGAGATTTTATCTCTTAAGACTCTCACAACCCCTTTGAATAATTCAGGTTTTAAACTCTGCAATACGCTTGTGGTTGCGAATTCGGTTACTTGTTTCATAAGTAACACAGCATATGTTCTTACAATATCATGATTGTCCATCTTGCAACCCAAAACCCATGTCAACGAATCGACGAGATCATCATTTTCTTTGACATGAGGCTTGATTTCAATATCGGACGAAGAACTCCAAACTAGATGGAGAATTCTCAAACATTCTTCGAGACCGATTGTTCTGCCTTCCTTAAAACATTTTATGATCAAGAAAACCATAGCCTTCCCGGTACCGGCTTCTGCCAAGCATTTCCTGTTACTCTCCTTCTCCGTCGCTAGTACTTCTAATTTCTTTAAACTCTTCATGCATAAATTGGGATTCCCGATACTTTCAATGAGACGAAGAACTTGTTGTTTGCTGAGAGGAGATCTAGGCGTAGGGATTCGCTCCACGCCGCCTGCAACGCACCAAGCTTGAATCAGCCGCCGTAGAGTGTGATTAGGTGTCAAGTTCAGATCTCTCGGCAGAGGCTGGTTCGTGACTGGACATGTGGTTTCCCTAGCCGTCTTGAGCCAGTGCTCTATGCTTTCACGGTCGTAGGTGATGCCAGTGATGGCCGTGACTGGATCTTTCATGATTTGCAGGGATATCGGGCAGATGAAATACTGAGGAATCTCTACTTCTTCCATTGATGAACACAATAAGGTAATTGAAAGAAACAATAATGTGTGCAAAGCCTTCAGTTAATGCATGTATAATAGAGAAATGGAGAATTCTTCGCTGTGATGGTAAGAGAAATCGGCCTTTTAAATGATATATTCAGAGCAGAATACTGACTTGATGCAACGAAAATTCTAGATGTATTTGAATGTAAATTCTCTTTCTTTGTTGTATTAGACATTTAGACTAGTCATACTTTCTCATTGTCTTTTCGTTGGTCAACCATCGAAATGCTGTGAAACATGTTTCATAATTTTCATTTATTGCATGAATTTTCCTAAGGTTGACCAATTTACAGCCACATGGCGCGTGTTGAGTGGACAGCTAAATAATGGGATGACGCCGGCAATAATTGTACGGTGGGCCCAAAAGTTCAGTGGTGGGCCCAGTTTTGGAAATTTCTGAATTCAAACTTGCGTGCCGTGGCTATTTGGGCCGTGATGATAGCGAATAATATACCAAACCCATGTCCGTTGGTATTCGGATACTGATTTCAAACTGATTTTCTTCTTTCACTGTATCTTTGGCTGGCCGCCATTACGTGTGTGAAACTTCTGAGTATCGGCTTTTTTTTAAGCCAATTTTGGCTTCTTTGTTAACAATTTTTTTTTGAAAGGAAACATAAAAAGTGCCATAGAAATCGCTACTGAAGAAGCGGAAGTAACACACTTGAACTATACAATGACAATTTAAGAAAAATACATCAATTCCAATAGGAAAAAATAGAACAATAGCCGTATTATTTAGAATAATCTCCAAAAAGTGTCTCTAACATGGTTATGGAATGATATTTATACTACATATCAAATCTTTGCCGAACTAGAACAAAGAAATCAAAACAAAGTAGGAAACGAATCAATTAACCCGCAATAAAATGGAAAGACCGTGTAACTAAGAAAAACAAAGGAATTAGGATCCGGGACAAGCTATTATAAGGACAAAGTCCTACTAAATGTGTAGAGCACGAAATTCCTTTTCCGAAAACATATTATGGACCCCGTAAATCCACATTAGGTGAAAGTTACAGACTCGCAAAACCCACTGACTCCTTTAACCTCCGAAGTCCGAACTGCCTTTCTCTGGCAAACACTCGAACTTGTCAATATCTTCGGACACTGTCACTTGCTCTACATCAACAACTTACGACCGTAATTTTTCTTTTTTTTACCAAGAGCGATGACAAATAAATTTATCGGGATAAATTCGAAAAAACTGAACACTTATCACAATAGCATTATTTTTAGTCGGGCTCAAAACCTTTCGAGTCTATTCGATTTGATCTATACAGAGATTCACTATAATACTGTCACGCGTGTGGTTCTCACGACTCTAGCTTGGCGTTACCGCACGTACAATTAAGTTATTATTAACGCCTAAAGAAAATGCTCGTCAATTACATTGCATATGTATTCTGGCGTTGTAATCTTTGATCAATATATTGCACAGCTTGACGATGAGTCATCTTTGTGGTTTATCTGGATCGCCGCCTTTTATTGATTTATTTATTTACGTCTTCCAGATGCACCACAATTAATTAAAGTCTATATAATTGAGTTGACATATACACGTTTTTTTTTTTTTTTGAAATGCATGACATATACATGTTTGAAACACCCTTTTCATATATTAATTTTATCTTTTACTGAGTGTTCTCTGTGCCATAAATTCAAATTTCAGAAGATCTTAATAACTATTTTTGTTATTAAATTACATAAAAGTCAAACTTATACGGTTTCAAATTCTAGATTCAACTCAAATATATAGTCCTTGTGTATGAGCATAGGCTGGGGTTGAAGTCTTGCAACTTGCAATAACTAAATATATTCACAGAATTTGGTAATTTATTAGCATATTTTATGGACCTATATGTTTAATGGTCTTTGAGTTGAACGCTTGCAAGTTGTAATGAAATTTCAGTTAAGAGTCTCTCGTCGGTTGGATGTGAGATTCACATTCAATTAATAATACGAAGTTCAACCTCAAACTCTCGAGGACCGTTTTAGGAATAAATTTCAATATTGATATCAATGAGTTTGTTGAGTTAACATTTATTCTATATTGGTTATAATAATTTTGTTAATTTTATTTGTAAAATATTATCACTTAATTATATGTTGTAATTAAAGTTCTCTATTTCATTATTAATTTTTTTTACATATCTCTAGTAGTAAATTGATAGTTTATACGTTATCATAAACTTACCTACGCTCAATCAAACACCACACAACTTATTTGACAACTTATACGTTATTGAAATTTACGCTTTATGAAATACAAACTATACATACATATATATATATATATACAAAGTCCATTCATGGGGCCAAATTCCACAATTCTCTAATCATAGCAAAAATTTTAGAAAAAATTATCTGTAGAGAATTTATTTCATTATTCAAGGTGACCCTTCATGTACGCATGCATGCATGCACAACCAATAGATTTATATATCAAGGTAATATTTAAATTCCAAATGGAATTTCCAACTTCATTAAGAATTACAGTTTACTATTGATGCTTATATATTAAAAA
Source organism: Euonymus europaeus (assembly GCA_963580455.1). NCBI lineage: Eukaryota > Viridiplantae > Streptophyta > Magnoliopsida > Celastrales > Celastraceae > Euonymus > Euonymus europaeus. The sequence continues at coordinate 21,729,662 of OY756967.1, forward strand.
AAGAGAGTATACGACTTTTGATGCAAAACATCCAACTGTCAACTGTGGGTAGCCTCCACTTTGAGTGTTTGACTACGACTTTTCCATGTCCAATCAATGAAAATGTAGTGTATGCATGTTTTCTCGCGAATGCTTAGCTTTATTTGGAGACGTGGACTAAGGTGTGCCGTTTCACTTTCACAATTGCCGGAAAACATAAAATGCCCATAATTAACCAAAAGCTTACATTTTTTTTGGGGGTTAATATAGGATGTTACCATAAAAAATATAGATCATTTTTCAATTTAAGTATTAAATGTTTGACCAATATTCCACTTCGATAACTCGGAATTCAAATTTGTGCCATTTTTATAACTCGAATAGATTTTGATTATTTCGATCAGTCAATTGATAGTTAAATAAAATGTTGATGTGAACAATTTTTGAAATTTTTTTGAGGGGGAGAAATCAGAGGCATACAACTATAATTATCGCTATATGTAGTGTTTCAAATTGATCAATCCAAGCGTCAAAGTGATTCTACCCAAGTAGAGGGCGGTGAGTGAGTGTTAGGTCTAAGTTGGGCTTGGGCTAAGTATAAACGATTTTCATTGGACAAAAATGAAGCCCGTAGTTAAATTTGAAGGGCCCAAATAAGATCTTTGAGATTCCACCCTGGACCGGGATTGTAGTGTCCAAAAAAGCAAATGAGGCCTAGAATCTTTACTCAGCCCAATATCAGGCCCACTAACTACTCTTCGGCCCGAAACTGTAAATACCGTTATTTATTGTTTGGTTTATTGTCGAAAAACTCCGAGCCTTACTACTAAACCCTAATTCTGCCGAACCCTTCTGTCGTGAACGATTTCTCAACCAGCAAAAACAAGAAGAAAAAATATGAAGACAAGCTACAAGCGGTTGAAGGGAAGCGATAGTTTTCGACAAAGGCTAGTATTAGCAACACTCTCGGCTACTCCGATCGTTATCGAAGGCATTCGCGCCGACGAGACATGGCCAGGACTCCGCCCTCACGAGGTCTCTCTTCTCCGTCTCCTGGAGCGAGTCTCCGATGACTGCGTTGTTGAAATCAACGAAACCGGTACTCCTTTCTAGTGCATCACGTAGCGAGTTTCTGGTTATTTTCTCTCACTTTTCATCCACTGCCTATTATCACCGCACGTCGAGGTTTGAAGTTTATGATTCGTTATATATTGTCTGCTATTTTGAATTGGTTGAAATGTATGTCACAGGCACGAAATTGAGGTACAAGCCCGGGATTATAATGGGAGGTAGAAATATTGTGCACGATTGCGGTGTTAGTAGGTCCATTGGCTATTTTTTGGAGCCGTTGATTTTGGTGAGCCTGTTTGGCAAGAAACCTGTTGCTATTAGGCTTAAAGGTACACGAATTTTCTATTTCCTGTGTTTCTTTTCCATGTCGAAGATGTTCTCGTTTATTAGTGACGGATCCTTTAACCAATGCACTGTTTGGCTTAGAGTAACGAATTAAAATCTCAGATATAGAGCTAGTTGTGGAACACCTTGGTAAGATTCCTTAGCTTGTAATTTTTCAATAACTTTCAGATCTGGTAAGCCAGAACTTGGATGAGAGTTTGTAAGCTTTTATTCCTCTGTAAAATTAAATCTCATTGTGGAAGTTTTGATTGAACGTTTCTATCAATTTTGAGCGGAGGTTTTTTATTCTTACGTGGTTAAGTACTGTAGTGATCCAAGAATTTCACTCTTAAACTCAAAAAGTAACATATGTTGTTTGTTTTCAGGAATTACAAATGATTCTAAAGATCCATGCGTTGATACATTCCGTTCAACTACTTTGCCCCTGTTAAAGCGTTTTGGAGTCCCTTCAGAAGGATTAGAACTGAAAATTGAGAGTCGTGGTGTTCCACCTCGTGGTGGTGGTGAAGTACTTTTGACAATTCCCAATGTGCAAAGTCTAACAGTGAGTCCTAGCATCTAAGGTATTTGAAATCTGTGTATATGTATTCTTTCTCATTTTCATTTTTCTGTTGTTCAGGCCGTATCATGGATTGACGAAGGAATGGTCAAGAGGATTAGGGGAGTTAGCTTTTCAACTAGAGTGTCTGTTCAGTTTGAAAATACTATGATTTATGCAGCTCGTGGCATCTTCAATCGCTTGCTTCCAGACGTTCATATATTTACTGATCACAAGGCTGGCCCGCAGGCTGGAAAGTGAGAATTCTGTCTATTGTAGATATTATCCGGCACTTCCTTTATGCATCACTTTTGCGCAAAGGTCATTGTATTATTTTTTCACTAGCTGATGCAATGTCTGATTGAATATCAGCTCTCCTGGTTATGGCATTTCTCTTGTTGCGGAAACGACTTCTGGTTGCTTCATCTCCGTGGATACTGCAGTTTCTTATGCTCGTGGAGAGGAAACTGGTGAAATTGAAGAAGATGATAAGAAAGAGCTGATTCCACCAGAAGATTTAGGGGTGCAAATGGCTTCAATCCTCCTTGAAGAGATTGAGCAAAGGGGAGTGGTGGATTCAACACACCAGGTTTGTATTGCGAGCATCATTTTCATAAACTAAACAAAGTTTTGTGCTCTATAATGTGCATGCACATATTTATAAGTCACATGTTCAATGCATTACAAAGTCTTGTCTTGCAAGCATCTCTACTTATACAGTTGCCTGTGGATGCATTTTCATCTGTTATAAAATGTCCATTAAGTTTCTGTTTTTGCGGAATCAAGATGGGTTTAGTTGGAAATCTATTAACTTACCATTCTATAGTTTTCAACTTCATTTTGAGATTCCTTTTCTGCATGGAAAAAAAAGCAGAGGGTAAACTCGTGAATGAAAACAGCGGCAAATGTCATAGCATGATGTGAAAGTCTTGAAGGCTAAGGCATTTTCCCTGAAAAAGGGTTCCTTGTATTGGTGTTTTGAATAATTTTCTTCTGTATTATTTATGCCCCCTTGACCATACACTTCTATGATTTGCCCATCATTTTTTCTGTTTGCATTGTAGGGTTTATTATTTCTTCTATGTGCGTTGTGCCCTCAAGATTTTTCGAAAGTTCGTGTGGGAAAGCTCTCTTCATATGGAATTGAAACACTGAGAAACGTCAGAGATTTCTTAGATGTTAAATTTGTTATCAAGCCGGATCCATTAAGTGAGACAGTTGTACTTAAATGTCTTGGATGTGGATTAGAGAACCTTTCTAGAAAAATATCGTGATTTGGACATCTAGAAGTTCAAGTTATGGTGGCATATACGACCGATGTTGATGGGCTTTTTGTTCAAGATATCATACAAAGGAACATATGGGGCATTTCCAAGGGATATGTACTCTTGTTTCATCTCTGTTCAGTTTACTTGAGATTTGGTATTATTATGACTGCTCTAATCTACGGTGATCTGTGATATTCAGAGTGCCTGGCATAATTTTAACGCCAATTAACCCTTTCTTGGACTGTTGATGAGGATTTGTATTTTTTAAAGTTCGCAGTTTCAGAATCAGGCATGGAGCAATTGAGATTATGAGGGGTTAGTTATACGAGGTCTGTTGGTTTGTTCATCTCTGCTCATTTACTGCATTATTTGTTGGCGTATGTTTTAATTAATACAGATCATTTGGTAAGTTTGGTCCTTTTTTTTTATTATTGATCACCAGAAAAATCAAATTTTCTAGATAAGTAAGAAAACTAAATATGTTTATGGATAGTTATCACTGCTATTTATGTTGAGTAAACTATTGAAAACAATTCAACGGCGTTTGGTAAATGGTTGTCTTAGAGCTCGATTGACCTTCAGTATAATTGAGATACCTATGTTCTTGTCCGGTTATCTGAATTTTTTTCATGGGCCGTACTGTATGTTATCTGACTGTTATTCTCTCATATATACACGGACAAAAGGGATGCTTTGAAATTTTACTATGGGTCCGTTTGGATCAGAGTATGTTGATAGAGTATAAGCTCTCGTAAAACGTAAAAGTTAAGAGTGTCTGAGAGTATGGGGACAGAGTATAAGCTTATACTCTGAAATAAACGGAGAACATATTAAAGTGTTATCATGACTCTTTTTTTCCTTCTATAGGTATATGTTAAAGAGAGTGGACTGGATGATTTGAATTTTTTACCCTGAGAGGAAAGTGTATATATATATATATTTTTTTTTCTTTTTCCTTTAATCATTTTTTGTTATTTCACAGAGTACATTTATAATTTCTCATTCTGCGGGCCAAAAAGTTGCTAAATGCAAATGGCGCTACATAAATGTAGTATTTACGGCCAGGCCTGGATATAAACAATTTAAGTATGTGTCTGGGTCGGCTCAAACCACCTAGGCCAATGTTACTTGTGGACCAGTTGTGAACAAATTCAGGCCCATATCATTCTGTCTTTTCTACATTCTGGCCTAACAGGATAAAAAAAATATTGTCAAGCCCCACTATTAAATCTTGGCCATGTGCCCATGGAAATTAAATTAATCCATCAGAGTGGGCAACAAACGATCGTGGCGCAATATCTATTACAGCCCAGGCCCAATGGGCCAAATGTTAAAAAGTGGGACTGTACTGTACAATGCAAGGCCCAAACCATTGGAATATTCGATCCCATTTACCCCAAACCTGTCAAGAATTTTCTGTCTTGCCCAACTCCTCAGTCCCAGCCATCCAATACTAATTCACAACACTAGTTTGATAGTTTCCAACTTTCCATAACAGCATATTACTTATTTCGTCGACCACCGAAGAAAATAAGATGCTTGTATCATTGAAATATACGTTAACAACATATTTGATAGGATTGTAATGATTATATGAGTAATTAAAAATATATGAATAAATAAATAATTTTGTTTGTTAGACTTGTATTTTATTTATTCACGTAATTTTTTTGGACAATTTTTCTCATATTTTAAATGTAATTATTATTTTTGGAGAGAGGTGAGTAATAATTACCCTAATAATATATCAGACTCAAAATTATTTACTTCTTTTTTTATCTAACACCCCCTAAAAGTAATAAATCACCTCACCTTGCTAACAACTTCTTTAATGGTGCATCAAAAAAACCTCACGTTAGAATAAAGAAGTTGTCAATGACAGGGTCCTTCCAAAACAAATTGAGAAGTTAATTCCCGACCAGTAGCTAAAGTAGATTTAACGCTCTGTTTGATAAGAGTTTATTTTTATACTTTCAAAACTAACTTATAAGCTGTGAAAAATTAACTGGTTCATAAATTATAAAATAAACTTTGTGATGTTTGATGAAATTTATAGATAACATCAACTTATAAGCTTGTGAAAATTTTATTTTTATTTGTATCTTTTTAATCCCCCAGCTTGCAACGACTCATCCATCATTTCCTTTTTCTATCATTCCCTATGGACCAATCAGCTGAAAACTTCACAAATCCATACTATCTAGTCCATTGTACGACAATTATTTTTACAAGCTATAGATGAATGTGATGATATTTAAACCGAATGACCAAGCATATGAGAGAGATGAGAGTGTCATTTTTACTCACCACCCCAAGCATCATCTCTCAATTTCTGCCTCGTAGTAATGCGATTCTTCCTTGCTTCTTCCTGGGTTTTTAGTTCTTTGGAGCCAAAAGGTGTAGAAGACAACTTCAATCCCATTCCTTGGGCGATCAACCTCTGAGCAGTTCTCGCTGATGTCTGTGGCCTTTGACGAGGAGGTTCCAAATCTTTAAAAGTAAAAAAACATACATCCAAATTCCAAAGTCAGTAATTCTTTCTTTTTTTGGCAATTCCAGCGGCAGTTATTCTATCAACAAGCAATCCAGTCAGATCAAAGACAAGGCTAACCTACGAGTGTCCTAAAATGCAGCTGGAAAAAACAAAATAGTTAGTTTGAATGCTGAAGGATAAGAATCTACTACCTCTTGAAGAGATTGAGCCCACGAGGATATCATTCTCATCGAGGATACGTACTGCGAACGGCAATTGGACAGAGTTGAAGGCCTCAAGAGCTGCATTAGAAATTTAGAATAATAAGATTATCAACCAACGAAAGCTAGCAATTTGCAGCACAATAATAACTGTTATTAAGAAAATCAAGTAAGATGAAATAAGTGGATGTACGATAATGAGTTTTTTTGAATGGATTTTTTTTTATTCAAGCACCAACGGGTGCAACCCAAACAGACACACAATAATACCCATACATAAACACCAAAAGATTTTTTCTACTAAATATAGTGACACTCATCTATTGCCATGCTATTTAATATCAAATAGATGCACAAAGAACAATAATGATAATTGGTTAAAAGCCCTAGGAACCAAATCCGCATGGAGCATCAGGTGCAAACTCCTGTTAGCCAGCAGAAAAGGGATCCATATCCAGCACCCACAACCCGCAGTTTCTCATGACATAAAAGAAACAACAGAAAAAACTCCCTTTAAGCTGCAAAAGAAAATGGACAAAATCCACATCATGAATGCCATCATAAAACTCCATTATTTCAAACGTACCACGCCAACAAAATTAGAATTTTAAGTCAATAAACACTATTTCTAATTAATTTGACTTCATATGCATACCAATATGATGTTACACTGGAGTAATCTCAATAAATAACAGCTTGCCACACGACAACAAATATAGCAGGAAATAAGGTACGAAAAGATTTAACTGGTTTCATAGATTTAACATCATGCAACTGGTAATATAAGTAAAAGCTGTAGTTACCAATTGATGCTGTTCTAAAAACTGCAAGGGCTGTCGTATCATTGACCCAACGAATAACGACACCACGATCTCTGAAGTCCTGAAAAAGCTTCTCAAGATCAATTGTGCGCATAGTTGGAGAAAAGTCGGCCAAAACGAGGACATGTCGTGTACCGCATATTGCTGTATTAAAAAAGGAAAAAAAAACACTTTTTTAAGACCTTTCGATTTATTTACTCACAAAAAACACAATAATATTCAAGTATCCAACCTGAACACCATGCCTATTATTGACAGCGGTCTCTTGTTGAAGCAATGAAACACATTCTCAGCACTCTTTTAGGTTGTTTTTAAATGAAAAAAAGAGGAGAAAGAAGTAGATCTATTGCAGGCACAAAGAGGGTGCCCCTAAGAGATAAGAAGAAGATAAATCCATCACTTCTATATGGTAAAAAAAATACTGAAAACACATGCCCATGAGAACCAGAACCCAAAAGCATCAAATCAACAGTCTGGAACATATCCCAATTGAGACTCGACACCTTTGAAATGTCTATCAGTTCAAGCTCTTTTGTGACTTAAAACATATTTGAAACAAGTCAACAGAGATAAGAAAAAGGAAACATATATACAGGGCAAAATTTCAACTGATAGAAGGGTTTTCGATATGTTTGTGTTCCTAGTATTTTATATCATCTCTATTGACCTTAGTCACAAAGAACATAGATTCTGTCATATGAGGGAGAGGCACACAGTCAAAGAAAAAAAAAATTGAGTATCCCAAATTAAAAAAGAAAGAAGAAAGTGCATTTACAGAAGTCCAATTCAACAGTACACTACAAATTGTAAATTGTGAAACTGATAATACTTTCCACCGAATTATAGCATCACCACCTAAACTAAAAAACACACAGCACCAAAAAGTAAACATCCATAAGGTTCGCCTATTAAAAAAGGAAAACAAATTTAAAAACACCGAAGATTTATATGTACAAAGACACTACGAAACTGATTCAAACTGACCGAAGAAGGCTTACAATGTTTTAGTAGAGTGTTCTCTTCTTTCAGACTGGAAACACTTTCAGTCTTTAAGCCATCAAGAAGAGGGTAATCAACTGGTCGTTCACTATACAATTCGTCTTTCGCATACGCAAATGTTCCCCTTCCACGTCGCTTAGGATTCTGACTTTTGGTTTCTTCCAATGTAAGATTTGATACTCCAGGCAAGCATTGTGAGGAAAGCAAATCATTAGGAGCACGATCTGCAATAGCTTCCCAATCTGCAGTTTTCACAAAACAATTTATTTCACAAACATCTCACTCCTTAATAATGAATTAAAATTTCAAAGGTGAGTTTTAAAAAGAACTTAAAATCAACCTTAACAAGTAATCCAAATAGGAAAAAGCAGTTATGCTGATGTTCTTAAATGCAACATTGAAATTATATATCTTATGTACCGGCATTTGGAATATTCAATCAGTTTCTTATGTATATACATATACATTCTGTTCAACATAGTTGCCAAGTCATTTTCACAAAATTAAAACTGGTAATGCTGGGACTTGAACTTTTATTGATAATGCATCGTCTATTTCTCTTTTGCCTCTTAAAAAAGTCCATCAACCATATGAAAAGTCTCCAAATAACCATTAAGCAGACTGAGGTCTTCTTTCAATTATCTTTACCCTTTCGCTGTTGGCCATTAGCTGATTGTTCTAGCGCACTGGCCAAAAATACCACAGCTAACCCTTCTTATTGCAAAAGAAAATTAGCATTAAATCCTAAATCAGTATGCCAATAGATATCCCTGTTTGTCAACACTTCAATGATTTGAACTCGTACACACGAATTGCAGGAGAATAATGTTCTACTCCAAGAAAAAATTTCATCACAAATGCATTAATGTTTCTCTTGATGTCAGAAGGCCTAAATAATGCCATTAATAGGTTGCAACAATGGTGTACAGGATTACAATTGTACTAAACAGAAAGTAGGTAATCAATAACAAGGACAGAAGAAGAGAGCGATGGCAACCTACCATCCTCTGCAGCCTCATCATCAGGAGTCCCTTCATGAGAATTTCCATCACCAGTTGATGCAGACGATCTTAGACCATGCCCTTTCACAACGAATACAAGGAAATAGATCTCAGAAGATTAATGAAGGTAACACACGTGGCGATTTCAGAACTAATCGACGGCAAACAGAAGATCAAAAGGCTCGAGGAAATAAAAGCGTACCGTCGTCAGAGATGGATGAATTATTGCAATACAAGCCGACACCAGACGAGGATGCCTCATCATCTTTTCTCAAATCGTCCTCCAAATTCTGTGCAGCACTGAGGAAAAACACACGAAACGCATGGTTGCGGGTTTTTAAGATCTAAACCAAGAACGGAATGAAAAAAGGGAATGAAAGGAGTACCTGAAATGTCGATAGCGGACTTCGCGTTGTTTGAGCTGTGAGGCGCGAGAGAGTAGTTCGTCAGATTTGAGTGAGAATGACTTGGAGGAATAGAGTTTAGCTAATTCGGTGAGAGCAGAGGCCAATAGGAGATCCGCCGCGTCGGAAGGTGTTAGGGTTTCGAGCTTCAAAACGACGGACTCGAGCAGATCTATAGCCTGCTCCGAGTCACCGGAAGCCACCAGATCCTCTACCTGCTCGCTCCAATTCTGGTTATTCTGGTTGTTTTGGTTTTCGCTACTTCCTTCTTCTCCCGGTGTTTCCATGGCTTCTCACTTCGATCCCTCCATCATACATCGTCGCTGTGCTTAACTATTATATAAATGGATGTTGCCTCCTCCTCAAGTCCTCATCTCCCACTCGCGCGAGTAGCGCCTAGCCGCCTATGCCCGTCTTCCAAATACTGCAATTTTCAAATATTTTATTATTGGCCTGGGCTTAAACCTTTGAGACAGCATAAAAAGCCCACCACTGGGCTTTGTGTTGGTCCGGTTGTCATTTAGTACCTAATTTGGTCTCCTAAAATAAAGTAGGGGTGTAAAGTGTAAAGTGTAAATTGTAAATTGTGTCGGTTATGTCGAGTTTTTGACATTAATTTAATTGACTGAACGATTAATTCTTGATTGTTATCGATCGATTATGTCTATCATATTCTATTAAAAATATGTATTTTTTTGAAAATAATTTACCGACTAGTTCGGTTATTTCAAATTTTTTACAACTTTTCTTGTGTAGATTCTTCACAAACCCTAACTTTGTTGTATAGATTGACAACGGTTCTTGTTGCTAGCATCTTTTCTTTCTTTTATGAAAATGTCATATGACCACAGAGAATATTCAAAATCCAGAATATGGAAAAATGAAATGGAGGTCTTATACAAGGCACTCGTGCCAATAAATTGGTGGATTACAGCAAAACGAAAGAAACCGAAGCAAGCTACCAGTAACACTAGAAGAACAGACTGAGAGTGAACATAATCAAACCGGCTTCTCCCAAGCTAATTAGCCAAATCTGCTTATCCTTCACCACAACCGAATGAATACATGCAGGGCCTTCCTCAATCCACACCCTCAAAGCTAGCATATATCTTACATAATTTGGTAATTGCCAAATTGGTATATAAAAAATAAGTCAAAGACTGTCACATTATATATCGATTCTCAATATTTTAGGTGCAGGAGTCACAAAAGTTGTAATTCGAAGAAATATCTCATATTTAAATATATATATATATATATATATATATAAAATTCCTAGTTCAATCGGAGAGCTCCAACACACAATATAGCACGAGCTAGAAAAAAAAAGGGCTCTACTAAAAATCTGACTCCTGTATCATGCATTCTGAGCTTAATGATTCATTAGTGCTCGAACAATTTAGGGTTTATAGATATCATACAGATAACACATCCGAAGCATGCATTTACGGTAGAAAATAATTAAGGAAATATAGATAGCAATGCATGCAGGCAGGCAGGCACATATTCTTATACATAGAGAGTCGTGGACTGGCATATGCAGATTCAAACCAATTGGAGAAAAAAATTTGAGATTGAACACAAAACATAATATGTTTACATATAAGGGTTTGTATTTCCAATCTATATCTCTATTTCCAACATCACCAAAATATATGTACATATTATATGGTAACATATTATAAAATCATCAATAGACAAATACATGACCTAACGGTAGAGTTGCAAGAGTTGAACTTAATTAGAGTTCGCAAGTTGCGCGTATTGCTTTTGCTTCTCCTTTATTAGCTGGTACTTTCAATCTAACTATAGGACCAATATTAGATCAATCGTGAGGTAATCCAAGAATCAGCCTCCCAATTCCCGATAGTTTTCATTGCCCATGCGAGAAGTCATTCAGATTATGAAGAGCTGTGTTCTCAGGCCACAAAGTCTGGCAGCAGTTGGGCAACAAACCTCTTCCTATTCTGAACTTCAATGTCTTCTAAACCAGCTGTACTAGAATGAGAATTCTGAGAATTATTGTTTATCCCACAAAATTCAGTACCACTAGTAATGCCATTGCCAATATCAAGTCTCCCCAACTGAATATTCTGACCGGACATGAAGTTGTGTTGATTTGTTGAGAAAGATAGATTCTCACCAAGTCCAAGAGTTAGTGAAACATTACCATTCCCTTTAAACCTTGGCCCCAACTGTTCAGGACTAAAATAAGCACCAAATCCACCACCTCCATGATCAGTAGTAGCGTTTGTGACTAACGAGAAGCTACTAGGAGAGTTATGCATGGTGTCATTGCTTCTCGGCCGTTTCTGTAGAGTACTAAATTGACTGGTTCCCTCTAATTCAGCTGACCTAATAATGTTGAAGCCTTGTTGCGGTTGAATTGCTCCTCCGACGTGGGGTGTTGAGATCGTTGAGTTAGAAAATTCACTTGGCGAGGAGTTTGGGTTGTGGGAAATCTTTAACTTTTCTGGCTCAGATTGACGTGCCTTTGCACCAAGACTACTCTCCTGAGGAGCAATATTGGAAGTTGATCCGTGCTTATTGTGCTGCTCATTGTTGCTCGTGCTTGCATGATTCGCAGAACCATTTTTCTCCTGCTCTTTCATTTCTTCCAAGTACATTTCTTCAACCATCGGCTTCCATAGTCGAACCCTTGCATTTATGAACCAATTAGACACCTACATTGTTTCAAAGAATACTTTGTTATGGTAATAATTTACGAAGATGTATTGTTGACCAGCTCTCTAAAGATAGTAGTGTAAGTAACCTGGCTCCTAGTAAGCCCTGCTTGTTTGGCAAGTACGACTTTGTCCGAGTCCTTGGGATAGCTAATTAAACAAAGATTAAGATAAAACAATTAAGCAGAAGCAAGTAAAGATAAACAATGTAAAACTCAACCTAGGTGATCAAGAGCTAGCACTTACGGATGAAGGAAGTGTTCAAAAAGCCAAGAGCGAAGGACCGAGACAGCGCGTTCAGGCAATCCTCTCTGGGGTCTCCAAGGATTGTGTTGCATCATTCCTAACTGTTGAATAGCTCTCTGTTGTCGAAGGTGATGATCAACGTACTTGAGTCTTGAGCCTTCAATCTTCACTCCCGAACAATCCTCGTCGCCTAAGCTCTCGTTTGTGGTCTTTATTTGTGAAGAGATTGCATCCTTAAGACACCTGAATTGCTTTGAAATAGTCTGTAATGCAAGAGCTGTATATGACTTCGCAGAGCCGAGCCCTGCTGCTTGCTCGAATGAAGACACTACCAGCTGCATTTGGTTGTGGTATTGTCTGTATCTTTGCTCAACCTTGTAGTAAACAAGAAACAAACAAAATAAATTCACTAACACATATATACTGGTTTTTTTTTCACCAAACAGATATTTCTCGTTAGATGTTCAATGGAATATATTAGTGGATTTTACAGTGAAAGAACACTAAACACATAAGGCCTAGCTAACTGTTTCTATTGACGGGGGACCTAACTTCATTAATTAAGTCTTTGGTTTTGTTTTAAAACAGGAAATGTGATCCACCAAAATCTTGTCTTTACGACAACTAAGGTTAAATACAGCAAGAAATATTAAAGCATATACACGTAGATATCAATAAATACCTCATCAATCATGCTAACAAGCTTTGCCTTCTTCATCTGCAGCTCCTGCCTTTGAGCAGTTGTGAGTTCTTGAACTCGTTTACTACCATCACCACCAGCAGCAGCAGCAGTTGAACCATCTTGTGCTACAGATTCTTTATTAGCCACCTCTATGGGGTCACTGGTCTTTATTTCATTTCCAATGTTAACGACTTCATCAAGTAGCTCTTGTATCACCCTCAAATACTTAGACCCGAAAATCCCATTCGTCGCCACCGACACAGACGGCGGCGATAATTCCCTCCAAACTCTCATATCACCACCACCACCACCATGGCCGTGCTGTTGAATTTCATGTTCCCCACCAATTGACCTCTGTCGCGACGAAAGGCTAAGCGACAGACCTTGCTGGGTTTGCGACCGTACATCTTGAGCCGCCACCGACACTACTGTAGACACAATTCCAGCTGAACTTTGATCCAGAGAACCCCACATGTTGTTCTGAAAGTTCAAAATACCGATTCCGTGATGACGGCTGGGGTCGTCGGAATTTGCCGAAGGGAGGGGAACGCCCAGTAGGGGGTGGTTCTGTGGTGGCGCGTGTGGTATGCTCGTGGGGTTGAGCGCGTTTGAAGTGGGGTTGAAGAATAGTATGTTCGAAGTTTGTTGTTGTGGTGTGTCAGGGTAGGATAAGTAATTAGGGTTCATGAGATAAAGTGTTTGAATTCCTTCAGGAGGTGGAGCTGCAGCTTGGATTTCTGGGCTTCCGTAAAAGTAGGTCGTCATTTCTGTACGGAACTGACAAATCCAGACTACAAAAAAGTTTCTATATATAGAACTCGATCGCTTGTCCTGAAGCTCCAATTAAGCTTGATTCATAGACATTTGACCCGATTTTCGTTCCTACAGAGCAAATATATGAATCAATCAATCAAGAACTTAAGAATCTTATCTTAAACTATGAAATCTTGAGCTTCTTTGGGAGCAGAGGAAGGCATGCGATATATAAACATGGTGTATGTATATAGATGTACAGACACAGAAAGAAAGATAGATACAGTTAAGAGTGACACAAACCCCATCAAAGATTCATCTGTCAGAGACACAATTAATAAAAATATATATAAAAAGTGAGATAGAGAGATAAATTGAAAGGAACCCATGAAAGAAGTAGCAGCAGAGAGACAGGATAAATATGTACCATGAAAATATCTTTAGTAGGCTTTCAAAGGAGGGAGGGGGTTTTGATGATCTTGTCAGACTAGATTTCTTCCATTTTCTTGAAGTGAAAGTGATGATAACTAATAATAAAAACTATGAAAGATGAGGCTTTTAAAATTAAGGGGTCTCATACATCACATTAAAGATATCCTCATCCACATTTTTGTATTTATTCATTACTTTTCTCACTGCTCCTTTGAAAATTTTAATAATTTGACACCCTATTACTGTGCTGCTGCTGCTGCTACACTCACTTTACAGTAACATATTCTCCCCCCCAAACTCCCATTATTTGGGTCAAAATATTCTAAAACCGGCGACTTGTGCAATAATTTGTAATCATACGGCTAATAATACATCAAATTAACCACACACGATAATGTGTATGTAGTTCTCTATTAATAGACAACCTTCTCCTTCTCTCTACTGCGTCAATTGGCAGGAGATCGATCCAAATTAACTAATCAGCAATAAGAAAACAAAGAAAATTCCAGTGATTCAAATCTTTTGGTAAGAAACCCATTTCATAAAAACAAAAGAAACACAAAACTGTAAGGGGGGAAAAAGGTAGGGCCCCATAGTGCAAACAAAAAGCTGAAAAACGAGGAAACGTCTGCTTCCACGTAGAGCCGGTAGAGGCTTAATAATAGAGCTAGCTTTTGTAGTTGGAAGAGTTAGTACTTAAAATATCTCCTTGTCTCCCATATCTTTTAACTTTTTGTGTGCATTTTTTGTGGTTGTGCTTCAATACAGTTTTCAGATGGATAATGAGAATTCCAGACGCCAATAAGTCAAGAGGAGCACCGTTAATTGATGTCTTTCACCAAACAAAACAGCACTTTCATAGAAAAAAGGGCAAACTCGCAATTATATATTTTGAGTTGTTAGATTCTGATGAAAATATTGAACTCATACAACTTTATTCTATGATAATCGCCTCACTTAATGTACCTAGGTTCGAAGAAAAAATCTTATCGTATGAAAGGGTGAGACTTTTTTTTTTCTTCCTCATAGACCACATTACTTGGATGTATCCAAGCAATGTGATATTTTTGCATCTTGACCATCTCTTCTCTTTTTCAGTTTTTTGGGTAGGTAAAAATACCTGTTTATTATGTAATTGTATTGTGTACTAGCATTATTTGTTAATTAAATAGTGTACGTGCTAACTGTGTATAATAATATCATGTCGTTTGCACTGTCAATTATTGCGGGAGACCATATGTAACACAAAGTGACAAGTGTAGTTACTTTTGTATTATCACATCATTAGAGACATTCACCTTCAATATTTGATAATTAATTAGTTGAAACAGATCGATAATCTAATCAAGTCATGACAAACCAGAAAAGAGTGCATTACTTTTATTCTAAAGAGATTAGAGAGAGAGAATTAGGAGTAAAGTTATCTTTCTATTAATTTATTGGAATTAAAATATCGAGCTACAAATTTTAGATGCCCATGATGGGAACAGAGCTTCTTAGTGCATTTTTTACTTTTGCAATTTGTGAAACAACTCCCAAATCTCAAATTTTAATATTCTAATTGATCGGACGGCTGTGTTCCATTATTTGAAGCAGCATTAACATGATTAGAATAAAATATCTTGTCTGAAGCAATGATGTAATATGTTAGACAAAATTTTCGATTTTGTTCATTCCTCACTTGGTCACATGAATTTATTTGAGTCATTAATTAATCAAGGTATATTGCACAAAACATTAATAAATTTCAATTTTATTTTGTTAACTGTATGGGCAATTCAAGATATAGCCCTCTGTTGTTGCAGATCGGGTAGCAGCTGCATTCCTGGAGAAAATAAATATGAAATTTGGGACGTAAATTTAGATCATTAAGATATAAATTGTTTGTACTGTCGGATTGGGTGGAACTTTTACGGTTGACTAAAAGTCTGCAATTTTCTATTATCTTGGGATTTTAATTTGTTTTATTTTCCAAATTTGTTGATATTTAATATTTTACGATTTTATTTCCAAATAAGTTAAATTAGGATTCGAACTTTCGCATCATATAATTTAATTTGTAACCCGTCGTTGAGGGTAGTTACAATCTTGATTGAATAAAAATCAGAGATACTAGTCTTATAATTTTAAATGTTTTGGATATAATTCTTTGAATCAACAAAGTTCTAAAGCTTTCGATTATGAAATTCGTTTCGCTATTTAACGAATCAACATATTCAAATAAGATTGTTCCTGAGTAACTACAGGAGGTGTTTTCTCACTATGTTACCCTGCATCACCCTCTTTAGCTATATATACATTATCCAATATCCGGTGATTCACTTTTTTGCATGGTGGCCTAAACAATGATGCCAAAGTCGAACCACCAAAAGTACAGGCACCTCTAATGTCAGTTGCTCGAGAACATCTGGATGTCCACGAAACCTGCATTATCAATCGCATCCTTTACTTTTTCATATCTGTATCTATCAATCCGATCGAAGTGACACTCGTGAGGAATAATTACAAAGGCACTGCTCTTCCTCTTTAATCTTTATGAGTGGATTTGTAACCTCTCAATTTCAATTCATTTTCTCTATTCTTTCCGGAAGCATTTTTGAGGAGGTGAAAGCATAAAATAGTCATCCAGACATGCAGTGTACTGTATGAAAAGGGTAAAACTACAAGAGATGTCTTTGTGGATGAGTAATATATATCTTGCTAAAAGGGTTGGTCCTAGAATTCCACTAAACTTCCACGAGAAGTAGGACCAATCAATACTAATGGTAGCAGGCACATATATTATACAAACTGGACCACAAAGAAAGGAAGTTCCAAGTTGGCGATGGGTTGTTTTGCCCATTTAGAAACAAAAATTGTGGGTCTCATTCGCGGGTGACTTTCTCACCGAAAGCCCCTTTAAACACGCAAGCGTGGTTGGGTTGGGTTTCTCCTGAATGCTAGGACCCACATATATAGTAACGCCTGGTATTAGCGATCAGCCGATCACTATAGCTATATATATAGTTTGCCCTACTACCACTAATTAATTGGAGCCTACTTCTCCTTAATTTGCTATCGATCTTCTCTTGGTGCATTTTATGGCCAATGGTCTATCTAATACGTACGTAACACCACACCAATATCCAAGAAAACTTTTGGCCATGCATGTGTAAAATTCATGTTTGAATTCTCACGATCCCCTGAGGCTGCCCTTTAAAAGAAAATGACGCAAACGGAAGTCGAACAACAACCAAGCTACGAACCTTTAGGGTTTATTGAATCAACAACATCAAGTGTCTTACAATGGCTATATAAGCCCTTATTTATAATTGAAAACACAACAAACCCTAATTAAGCTAGAATTGTAAACTAATTAAAATACTTTATTTAACGCGTATTTATGAATTGATTGATTTTACGAATCCAACAATATGTTTTTATTTTAAAAAAAATCAAAATGCAAGCTTAAAACCTCATTTTATAATATTATATGAGAATTATCCTATATATTAGATCAGTCTAGCCATCGAGAAATATGTATTAGTTGCTATGGATGAATCCATTATTCTTGGAAAATAAAGTTGTCTGAAAGAATAAGCAATCAAAAAGATCGAAAATTATTTCATTCTGCACCAAGTTTAAGGCTAAAAAAAACATATCCCCGGCCATTCGTCGGCCTAAACTAATGATTTGTAAGAAGCCACGTAACTACGCCACAGCATAAAGAGGCAGATGATAAAGGCTGGCCCCACACAAGCACCCACGTGCCACCTCTGCGTCAAAGTTTAGACTTCTAGCTAGGTTTAGCTAATTAGCTAGACTTTAGCATAATTAAACTAAAGCAAATATATAATATAGTTTTTAAAATAAATAATTAAAAAAAGACCCTGTTCTGTTGTTCATTTGCATCTGGACCTGTCGTACTGTGCACGCGTTCTCTCAGTATCTCATAGCACGTGATGTCCCACAAACCCACCAATTTCTTCCAACCGTCTTTTTCTGAGTAGCCGGACCCACCTTCAAAGATTCGGTCTCAGACTCCTAGCCTCTTTGCGTTGGAGGGGTGTCCATGAGAGAGAGTGGGTCCCACGTTTAACGTTTTCAACGAACTGACCAATCAGATAATTGTGGTTACTTATCCGCTGTCTAAAAGTTATTCGTTTATTTGATGTTTCGCGGCAAATAAAATTCTGCCAACTCAATAAATTTCAAATATCAGATAAATAAAATTCAAATTCAAATTCAAAATAATTGAACACAAGGCCACCGTTGTTGGGCTGACGTATGGCGGCTCCTGGCTGATCAGTTGCCTCTTTTGATGTCTAAGCCTAATCATTTATGTAATAATTCTGGGCTCCAAAGAACCCAACCTACAATCAAATCCAACCGTCACCCACGCATAAAAGTTGTGGACCGGATATAACCAAGCTCAGGGCTATGCTCCAAAATTTTGTTTCAAGGTTTGGAGGGGATTACCCTTATTAATGAGTCTTTGCTGGGGTATTTTCCCGATGTGGAACTTTTGTCCTTAACACTCCTCCGCACTCATGGATTGGACTTTGCCCAAGCCCAACGAGTGGACTTTTATCAGGGACGAATGTACACCTGCTCCGATACCATGTAATAATTCTGGGCTCTAAAGAACTCAACCCACAATCAAACTCAACCGTCACCCACGCACAAAAGTCGTGGGCCGACTGTAACCAAGCCTAGGGCTATGCCCCAAAACTTGGCTCCAAGATCGGGAGGTGCTTGCCCTTATTAATGGGTCTTTGCTGAGGCGTTTTCCCGATGTGGGACTTTTGTCCCTAACAATTTCAGAAAATGAATATCCACGTCAAACAAAAAGGCTTATGACTCCTGCAAATTATTGTAATACTTGTGATGTTTTTTTTTTTTTTGAAATAATACTTGTGATGGTACTGGGTATCGCTAATTGGTATAAATCTCAATCTCACTCTCACTCGCATCTCAAATAATGTTTGTACTTATCGTATTTTGTGAATATATCTTTATTTTTTTCTTTTCTTCTAGAGTTGGAGAATTATTAAATGAGACGGTCAAAATAAAAAAAATGTTGTATGATGAGAACGTAAGTTTGTTTATAAACTAATATCACTTTAATTATTTAAGCGATCTGAAATTTAAATTCGTAACCCAATCATAGGATTGCCTTCGGACAACGAGGGCATGCTGCCAAGTTATATATATTTAGAAATGCATCAGTATTCTTGTTGTGCGTAGTTTTGAGGGAAAGGATCGATAGATGTCCCCACGATTGAGATACCAGTTAATTACTATATATATCGTTGTTTGTTTTTCATGGCCAACAAGTTGAAAATTGTGATTGACTGTGCGTAACCTTTCATTCAGGGTATAAATTGAACAATACAGTGATAGCTCCCTCAGTCCCTCTCCATATGCAGAAAGAAGTAGTACTGGTGTGACACCCAGGAATAATCTCATATATGAAAGCTGTGAAGATCCAAAAAAAAGTATATAATATTGCAATCTAAAGAAGTGTCGAAGACCACTATGTAAGTATGTATATGTCCTTGCTCTGTCTCTCTCAACTTCTTTTAGCTAAACGGCAATATGGCCTATGAAAAGAGTTGTTGAAGCATACATACAATATAATATAGATTAGAAATCATGTGCGTTTAACTGAATTGAAGTAATATGAAACAGTTCTGATGGGTCAAAACCACCATGAGATCCTTAACCCCATGAGACTATTAGTTCCCAGAATGATAGGTCAGTTGTCACTAAATGGGGGCATCGTATTTATTCAGATTCCATCATATCATAAAGCTGTAGACACAGCGCGAACTGAACTTTCAATGTATACATAATTCCACTCCCAGTTGTAACTAGTTCTCCTGATATTCGATATAACTGAAATTATGATAACGTATAAGTTGTCAAATTATTATTAACGATATTTAAAATACTACTAGGGATATTAACACATAAATGTGTCGTGTAAGTATTGAAGCGTAAAATGATAAATTATATAAACTTGTGAACTTATAAAAGATACATAATAAAATCACTCTTATATTCTACCAAACAGATGCTTAGAGAGAATAAGATTTGGCCTTAGAAGTGGGTTTGATAGCAGCCCAAGGCAGTCCTCGCTAGCAGTCACCAAACATTACCTGATGAAAAAGAGTCAAAGTATCAGTCAAACCATGAAAGTTTTACGCTCCAATACCATACTGGGCCTGGGGCCCGTAATTACAATGATGAAAGTTGCATCCACAATATGACAATATGAATAATGGAAAGCCTTATGGCCGTCTCTATAAAAGCGGAATTAACTTTAGCCCGAAAAATAGCCCAATAGATGCTCGGTCTAGAGACTAGACAACCTAAAGTCCACCGGTGAACCTGGCATCACCGAGCTGGGCTTTAAAAACCCAAAACTCGTGACAATTCTCTCTGCCCATTTCTAGTCACACTTGCGAAAGCCTGCCCTCTTTTTTTTCTAAATAAGGGAAGAGGACGGGGTCGGGGTCGGGGTCGGGGTCGGGTTTGGATTTGGGATTATACATGTAACACGGTGTTAAACTTACCCTTGTTGATATTTCTCAATCTAATTTAAAAAATTAAAAAAAAGCCATCATTTCGTATCAATTTCAATGCTCATCACTACGATTTACAATTGCCATATTCACCTTATGTGTGCATATAATAAATACGTATACATAACATATTTATACGAACATATAGTCACGCCCACCTTTTGCATTAATTGATGCAATCGCCACAACAATATGTAACGTGTGAGATACGTCTAGCTTTCATTTATGTGATGTCCCCCATTAGCAGCAATGAAGAAAAAAAATCACATCATTCATTAAATTTTCACAAAAAAAAGTTGTCTTATGCATTCGACCATATAAATGCATGTGAGTAATTACAATGAACAAAGCACAAAATGATGGCCTATGGCTATCATCGATCATCTGATGCCTAAGTGTCAAACAAGTAAAGTGTCTTTCGGCCCGTCTTCTTTAATTTATTATCAAGGAACAAAATATGATGATCCAACAATGTGATTTTTAAACATAATCCAACGTAATAACACTTGAGGTGTCTTTTAGAAGAACAAGTCACGCTATTATTACCTAAAATGACTCGGGTTAAATGCTTCATCTAATCTCCTTTTATTTGTTGCTCTCAGATTCTTCAAATTATAATAATGTAATATCAAAGTACGATATCGATCCTAAACCACCTCCCGACCCGTATGCGTTTTTTGGATGTCTTTGTGAATAGATCACTCGCAAAGACTTTAATCCGTATAATCCACTTGTTAGACTTCTTATAATCGAGACTAGAAATGCAGAAATATATTAAGACAAAAGTCTCACATACAGGATCCAACATAATAAAACTTGATGTGCCCTTTAAAATGACAAAGCCACACCAATCTTGGGCTCAAAGTATTGACTATGGACAATACCTAAAATGATTTTGTCCAAAACCTTTCTCTCACTTCTTTTTTCTTTTTTATCTCTCTTAAATTCTTCAAATGATAACAAAACGAGCCGATAAAGATAAAAACAAAGGAATACATATGTCAACAAACTGATTACCTAATTCACGACTACAGCCATCTCATGGGCAAATATGCATGGCTAAATCCTCGTGCATACAGTACATACCATTAAACGGAGAGAATTGCTCCCCACAAAATCAATCAAGTTGCATTGCAGATATCTGTTTGTCTTGTCATAATTTGGATCACTCAATCAAAATAATTTTCTCCTGATCAGTTCCCAAAGACAGGACAGAGAATTCAAAGTTCATCTTATCTTCGTAACTCAAAATTTTGACTTCTTACGGTTAAAGTGATTTGTGTTCAGAGACAAATTTGCATTTTTCACCATCTTTGATTACCATAAAACGATAAAAACGGCCTGATGTCTTTTAACTAAAATGGGAAATAAGTGACAAGCAGCACGTGACAGATAAGACTCAATTTGGTTCATATCACAAGCAAAATCATACAAAATATATAAATGGTCATGTTAATAAGGATTTGCGTAGACAGGATCCAAGAAGGGCAATCCAAATTGGATTTGGGCATAAATTGGCAGATCTCATTAGTCAAGATTCTCATGCTTTTATGCCTTAGGCAAGTAAATATTCTTATTAATTTTGTGGGTTACATGGCTTTCGCTTTCATCATCGATCCTCAGGAAAATCATTTGGTAAGATGGTGGAGGATGCACTTTAATTTGTCCAATTCAGACACTGTGTACAAATTCCCTACAAATTGACTTTTAAGTTGTTCATCCTGGCGGAGACCTTAATTTTCGTTCACTTTTGAGTTGAAGGGACTTTTTAACACTAATATAAACTCTAAAAACAGTGCATAGCCAAGGGATCAATGTCTTGGGTTCAGCTATGATTCAGGGTTCTCAATCGCAATGGTAATTTGTTAATGGGAATATTAATTGTTATTGAAATGTGTGTTTTTGCTGATGTGATTGTATTGAAAGATGTATTTTGCTGATGTGGATGAGTATGACTTGACTTTTAAGTAATCGTGATGTGACCCATAATTAATTTTAGTGAAAATGATGGAATAAAGTAATGCTAATGACTTGACTAATAAGATTGTATTGGAAGATGTGGTTGTACTGAGAGACGTGTTGTGTGACCACTTTTTATGTAATAGAGGTAAAACCCAATTGAAGAGTTAATGGAGACATTAATGGTGTATTGTTGAGGTTGCCCATTGCACCAATGTTTCATGTTTGTCAAGGCGAGGCGGTAACTATACTAGTTGGAGTGCAGTTTGCTTTGGACTGCAATTTTAACCAAACCTCGATTGTATCTGATTCCCTAATGGTAGTTAACCAAGTCTTTATGAATGATCCTATTTTTCTCCCCCATGGAGTGATTGTGCACTCTATTCAATCGTTGCTCCAACAGTTCTCAAAATCAAACGTCCATCATGTTTATTGATGTGCCAACTCGGTTGTACACGGATTCGCACAACTGGCTTTAAGGTAGAAACATGACTCCTTTCTTTTCGAGGAATTCCTCATGGAGTATTTATCTTGTATCTCTTGAAGCTCCTATTCTGTGTGATATACGAGTCTGATATGAAAAAAAGAGAGAGTCGATACATAGACTAATGTTTTATGGAAAAATCATGTAGTCGATATTGTACAATTTTTTATATACAATTAATAATTTAGTGTCGTCGTTGGCAGTGCGAACCGATTGAGTAAATCATACTCCTGCTATTATAAAATGGAACAAGCACTCATCACTTATTGGGACAGGAGTGAGGAATAAGGACCAGGGACTGAGGGATTATCTAGGGTTCAGTAAAAAAAAAAAAAAGAGGAAAGTAAATTAAATAAATAAAACAGGACACACACATCCATATATCTTTGAAGAGGAATCTTTTTTACTCTAAAAAAATTACCTGCAACTAGATTGCCATTAAAGTAACAGACCCCCTCTACCCTCATGTGTCTCCAACTAGTGTTGCTCCATCTTTTGATGCTCCAGTCTTCACACAGTTTATTTATTTGCTCCAGTGACAGACCAGTGTACTAACCCCATCTATACTAACCACCAATTCAACTTAAATAAATGGCCTCTTAATTAATTTTTTAAGGCTCATATACAGTAACCCACCCACCATGTGGAGGATTAATATATAATAAAGGCTTAATTATTAAATTAACTTTTGGGATATAGAATAGAAGCATCAGTAGTAGTATTCACAACCACCTAAGCTTGTTATAATTAAGTACTAAATTGTATTATCTTGCTATTTAATGGAAAAAGGTTACGACAATGACTGTGCTTGTCAGCCAACCACAGCATATTAAAACCTCAGAAGGAGCAAGAAAAGGATAGAACACTGAACCAGGAATTATTTTTTAAAATTAAACTTTTATTAAAAGAATAATTATTAATTAATATGAATATTTTTTTTAAAAAATCTCAACTTATTAAACCCTCTTCTGCTCTGTGTTTCTTTACATGTCAGGGTATTACCCTCAAAGGCCTAAGACAAATTTCTAGTTTTTTTTTAATAATTAGGAGAGTTAGTTTAATTATTTCATTTTTTATTATTGAAAGTCTATTTCTTATAGAATTATAAGAAATTTGAGGCATTTTGATCAATTCCTTTTAGTTATTTCACGGTCTATTAGGGGTTTGAAGTATTAGTATTTATAGGGCTATAGTCGTAAAAATAATCTTACGACGAAATAAAATTAGTTTTGAGTTTTCTCTCAATCTTTTGGTGCATGGATTCCAAGTCATGTTGGTGTAATCGTTCATTAACCAATCCATACTCGTTTCCGTTCTATATCAGCTATCGAGTAAGAAAAAAGAGAGTTTGTAGCTGGTGTGGTTATGGGCTCAAAAAAGGACGCATGCATGGCTATATTTGTATATCATGCAGACTCGAACTTGTTTTTTGTTTTTTCCAAATTTTCCCCCTAAAATTTGTAACCCTAATGGCTAATACTTTAGGGCTGTGAGTCTGTGTCTCATGCAGTAACTGAGATAGTGAGGTGTCTAGTCATTTAGCTAGGGGTAACATTATCTGAATATGTATTTTGGATACGATAAATAGACCAGTAAGGCCTAAAGATTTTAGTTTATCTCTAAGAACAGAAATGAATAAATACAAAAACAGTTAAATAAAAGTACATTCTGGAACTTTATTTGCACAATAATTGAATGGAGAAGGACTGGACAAGGATCATCTACAGTAGTATAGTTTCTAAAAATTTCCACAATAATGCAATCTCACATTTTTTTGGTAATGCACAATAAATGAGGAAAGTTTCTTCGAAAGTCTGCACAGATAGGGGGGCGGACACATGAATTTAGATGAGTTTGGGTCTGCAGGGTCCGTTTTACCGGACTGTGGACCCCAAATCAAAATTAAAATGAGAATATATGATTTTGAAAAAATTAAAATCGAAATCGAATCATATTTTTAGTTAATCGTTAATTCGGTTAACCGGTTTTAAAATTAATTATATAATTATATATTTATTAATTATTAATAATTATAATTATAAAATAATATGTAATGAACATATAATTTTAAAATAAGGTATAATAAGTAATGAATTATTAAAGTTTTTTATATAAAATAATGTGTAATTGACATATAATTAAAAAATATTTATGTCATTAGACTGATATATATTCACACCTATATATATATATATTTAAATTTTAAATATAATTAAAATTAACCAGTCCGGTTCGGTTAAACACGATTTCAAAGAAATGGAACCAGAGAACGGGCCATATATCTTGATCCGGTCCGATTTTTCAAACCGTTGACCATAATCTGGTCAATAAACCAAAACCGATTTTACGGTCCGATTTGCATAGCCCTAAGTTGGGGAGTGTTTTTTAGATTATTTATTAGTTATGGCTTTAAAGGTATGAAAAATAACACTAAAAATTAAAAGTTCATAAAATAATGATAAGTAGTAGTTGAAAGTTATGCTCCATTTGTTTGAAGGAGAACTAACCTCTTAAAATTATAACATCATTT
The DNA here is from genome assembly GCA_963580455.1 of Euonymus europaeus. Lineage (NCBI taxonomy): Eukaryota > Viridiplantae > Streptophyta > Magnoliopsida > Celastrales > Celastraceae > Euonymus > Euonymus europaeus. Next base: position 21,755,118 of record OY756967.1, read on the forward strand.
GTAATGCATCAAAAATATATTTCTCAATGTATACGATTAAACTACCATTTAATCATTGATCGCTTGTTCGATTTCGAAGCCGATTCTTAACAATTTTCTCGGTAGGAAATGTTTTATATTGTAGCAGTTGCGATTGATAGAATCAATGTCAACCTCAAAGGTCTATAAATCAATGTGTATATATTATATTTTCTAGTACCAATCATTTATTGAGCAAGATCACTAATTCATTTTAATTTTGATAAATCAATGCTAATGCGCACATCAATAATAAAAGTATCATATTTGTCAAAATATATTAGGGTGGACAACGATTGGAATCGAGAGTGAGCAAAATACGTCGGAGGCCTAACACAAATTATCCAAAAAAATTAATAATTTGAGGGCTTGACCCTCTTTGTGTCCGCCTTTGCTTGGACATATATTATGATTCCAATTCATATTCATATTAAATTTATGGAAGATAAACTTATATGATATCGTAGTCTTCGTTAAAAAAAATATATAATAAATTTAGACATATAATTATTTTGATGAATTTTGATTTTCCATAAAATTTTACACTAAACTCCCACCAAGAAAGAAAGTCACATTCAACTTTTTTTTTTTTTTTTCTTTCACAGCATAGATTACCCTCAACTGAGGTGAATAAAGTGGGGGCACTACGCAGGGTCAAATCCCTTTCATCATGGCCCTTTAAAAATCATGAATCATCAACCATTTCTTCCTTAGCCAAAACACCCCAAGTCACTATCCCACTCCTTTTCTCTCTCATGCCCTCCCGAAAGGACACTTGAACAGTCTTCCGAGCCCTTTTTCGTCATTTCACCATAAAGGCCAAGGCAGCAAATGACATAGATGACATCACCCCGACAGCAACAACCACTATCAAAATCCCGGTCACAAACCGACAAAAACACCTCTAATGTTCAGGGGCAGTCACTGTAATTTAGTCCAAACTCGGTGTCTGTTTCCCTGTCCCGCCTTGTGGCGCACACATCAGAAATACTCCAGCGAGCGAATAAGAATTCAGACTAGGCTATAGACAGACAGCGGGACCTGTTTAGTGAAGAGACCTCACCAACGACCCAACCAGTAAAACAGAAGCTCTAGAGAAGGCGACAACAAATCAGAGCAATCTCCGTCTCCGTCTCCGTCTGACACAATCACTAGCTGTCTCTCATTACTCGGGCTCCTCCTCCTCTTCTTCTTCACACTTTCACTTCACTACTAAAGTCTTGTTTTTTTTCCTATTTGTATTCCTCTTTTCTTTTGGGCTTAGAAATGGAGCAGATCATGGCCACGTTCAAGCTCGAAGCTCTTGGCATCATTTGATATTCTTATTATTTTTTTCTCGTTTTTGTTTTCGGATTATCTCTCGGTCTCTAAGCTTCTTTTAGCGCTTATAAGAGACCATGGGCTGCAGAAGAATGGTAGCCGAGAACTTGGATCCGGAGAGGAAAATGAGTGGGGGATTAAGGACGAAGCAGGCAGGAAGAGGATCGTGTCGTGGAAGTTAGTTTCCTAGCAGAAAAGTTTCGCTCTGCCTTGGAAGTGTCCAGTATCCGACACCGACCGCAGTTTTGGATAATTTGCTGACTTTTTCTTTGACTACTCGCCCTCCGTTGTTTTTGAGCTCGGAGTTAGAGGGTGGCGATGGGGCTGTTGAGAGAAGCATTGAAGACGATGTGCGGCGTCAACCAGTGGTCCTACGCTGTATTTTGGAAGATCGGCTGCCAAAACCCTAAGTAAGAATTTTGGTGTTAGAAACTAGCTTATTGTGTTTGATTGCTGTGAAAGTGGAACGAAGTCGAAGATAGTGAGTGAGATACTTTTAGTGCTTACTGTTCTGGTCAGTACTCAATTCAACTAGGTGCAAGTGCAAATGGTATTCTTATTGCATTTTGCTTATACTGATTTTTTCCCTTCTGTGCTATCTCTGTTTGGACTCTCGGAAGAGTATCAAAGAGAACGAGGATGATTTGGGGGAAATAGGAGTGGAGAATTCAAAATCACCCAAAAAAAAGTGTATCAATATTTCCTTTTTTCATTGTCAGTTTCCCTCTGTTTATTACAGGAAGAAAAGAAGAAAAACTAATGACTTAAATTTTTTAGTTGAGTTTGAGTTGGATCAAGACACAAGGTCTTTCGTTTTTCCTTTTCTTTCGGGCAAAGTGCTGTTCTTTAAAAAAGTTGTGGCATCCTATTGTCTTTTTCGATAATATCTCAAGCATACGGACATGAGGGATGTGTAAATATATGGTTATAATATATTTTTGTTTGGTTTCTGAATCGTTCTTAAGTTCTAAATTTATAATGGTAGTATTTGTGAGGTTGGTTTGTGCAAAGAACCAATCGATATAATGTCTGATTGGACGCTATTATCATGAAATTGATTCGCAATCTAGTGTCTTTCCTTTTCCTGTTTTTGGAACCTTGTGTCTTGGTTATTCTGTTTTGTCTCGACGAATCTCAGTAGAAAGTTAGTACGTATTAGTTAGACAAAGCCCTACTCTATATTGGGGTGTTTTTCTCTTCATAAATGCACTCTTGAGAATTTGTCTTCTCCGTTGGATACTTTTGGTCTTATTTTACTATTTTTTTGTCACTCTGTTTGGCTGGTCAGAATATAAGTTGAAACTTTAAAGAGACAAAAGGAAATGGTAAAATTTAGTCTGCTTTGGTCTTCTTAAATTTTTGTCCCTGCATGTTTTGGCTCCTTGTAACTTTAGATTTTGCTTTTAGCAAAGATCTCTTTTTGCAGATTTTTTTTTTTGTTTTTTGTAATAGGCCTCTAAATAAATATTCTGCCCCTTTGGCAGGCTGTTGATTTGGGAAGAATGCTATTTTGAACCCTTACCATGTTCCAATCATCCACCCACCTCTGTGATTAAGAGTCCCAATTTTACCTTTGGAGATTCAGAAGGATGCTGGAGTTCTTCTGAAGTTTTTTCTCAGCAATGTACTCGAGTGGAGAACAGAGTTCATTTGCTTATTAACAAGCTGATGTTGAACAATCAAGTTAATCTAGTTGGTGAAGGGTATGTATCTTGGCACTTCTTGTTCATTGCTCATATATTTGTGTAAATTGTTTTTGTTTAGTGTATGAAGCACTGTGTTTTCTTGCTTTCCAGTATAGTTGGGCGAGCTGCAATTACAGGAAATCATCAATGGATTCGTTCGAACAATTATAACTTCGATGCACATCCACCAGAGGTATGCCATAAACATTGTACCTGCACCTTTTGCAATGGAGATTACTTAGTAGCATACATGTTACAAACCGAATTCGTATTTATGAATTTGATGGTAGTCCATTAGAAACTGTTGTTGGGGAAAGCATAGAAATGGTAATGACATGTGGCTGTCCAATGGGCTGCTACAGTACCTGACCCATATGCACTATAGTTTAGCAGTCCCAACTTCTACGAATACGTTCACAGGCTTTAAAACTTAGAAATTTTTTAACTGTTATTCCAAGGTCTTGACAATTATCATTGTGAACTTTTAAGTGGTAAGTGGTAACTAAGTAATGCAGAATCTTCCATTTATATTCTTATAAATATGGTTCTCTGCAAAGTTCTAGAGCCATTTTACTGGAGCTTGAACTATATATGACTTGGCTTTGGTGCATGCTTCTAGGTTCTAAATGAGGTGCGTCAGCAGTTTTCAGCTGGCATGCAGGTTTGGCAGTTTCTTTATTTTCTACCTTCTGTGGTGAACTTTAATTTGCTGATTTATTCTTAACTGAATCACTTTCTTAATTTTCCAGACAATTGCTGTTATTCCCATTCTTCCTCATGGTGTTGTTCAACTTGCCTCATCCCTGGCTGTAAGTCCTTTTATTCTATCTGTCATGCAAATGACCTCTATAGCAATTCTTTTCTGATAATCAGCTTACAAAGGGTAAACCCTTGGCCTAGTGGTGAGGTTACTTCGCTGCAACTTTGATACTCTTTAATTTTGTTGGGCCTTCTTTCAAATTCATTTTGTGGTCTCGTATGATAAATGTTGAAAAGGTTATTAAAAAAATGATGTAGAGGACATTTTTCTGTTTGATTAGTGTGGTATATAGTTTTTTATCAGTATTTGGGCTCTCTAATAATTAGTGTGGAATCAACACAAGGATGCATTGGATAAAGTTTCATGTCGCCGTATGCAATAGTTGTTTCATATTAGAAGTTCTTTCATATTTTCAATCATTTTCTGTGTTGTATTACTAAATAAAAACTGGAATTTGATTTTGAATTTTCTAATGCATTCTTGATTTCTGCCTGAAGTCAAAGAAGTAATTCTCCTTTTTATTGTTTGCTTCATTGTTCTTCTAGATGTTTATGTGTCTGCTTTCTTGCTTCAGATTGTGGAGAATTTGGGGTTTGTGCATGATGTAAAGAGTTTAATTTTCCAACTAGGATGTGTTCCTGGAGCTCTTCTATCTGATGAATATGGTGAAACAGAATCTTCTGAGAAAATTGGGGTTCCCATTTCAGTTGGAGTTCCTATTGCAAAGAATCAATTTGGAAATTATAAAATGATGAACACTGCTCCTTCGGTGACGAACGCCAGCAACCTCTTGCGCACCTCATCTCGGTCCTCAAAGCATATTGGTCAATCTTCTTTAGTAACAGGGGTTTTCGATAATCCGCAGGCTACTGCTTCAGCAATGCAATCCCCTAATTTTGTCCAAAGGTTAGCTAACTCATGTGATCAGCATTTTGTACCAAAGCTTGTTCCAATGGTCGAGCCTGATGGTTTCTCTAGAGGCCGACTAGAGAATGGAGTTGTGGGAACTGAAGCCATCCCATCAAATTCTGAAGCTTGGGTGAACCAGCCAGTTGCTAAATACAATCTTAAGTCTGCCAATGGTAAGCAAAATGTCAATGGTCCATCTGATTCCAGTGCCAGCAGCCAAACATCAATTCTTCAGCCACTCTTGTCAGATGCTAGTCGAAATAATCATGTTAACAATTTCATAGATCCTTCAGAAAGTTTAATCACATCACACATGCTGACAAATAGAAGCAGAGATCTTAAGTTGCATGGAGGTTCTCTTTCTGCTGGGAAAGAGTTATTTGATGGCATGAATGGGTTATTTGATGGCATGAATGGACGGTCCGGATCAGTTTCAACTCCAGTCTCTGTTTCAGATCACCGGGGGCAAGTAGATAGTTTTTCCTGCACACATAGAGCGGAGACTGGGCATCATATTGCTGGATTGTCTAGTGTAGAGGAGGTTCCTTTCCAAGGACGGGTGTCCCAATTAACTACTACCAATGATGGGTTCTCCGGAGGCTCTGGTCACATATGTCATTCCACTGAAATGAAGCATACAAAGAATGACTCCACCTTTAATAAGGAAAGGATGGAGAACGAATTGTTTCAAGTGCTTAATATCCCACTGACCCAACCGGACGATTGTACATCTTTTTTCAATCACGTCCCTGGTTTTTTCCGTGATTACCATACTATTGGAAACCTGGATCTAGATTCTTCAAATGCAGAAAAGGAGATTTCATCTACCCAACCTTCCTCAGGGGATGACTTGTATGATGTTTTGGGATTGGAATTTAGAAATAAAATACTAAATGGAGAAAGGAATAATTTTCTTTCCGTTGGACCAGATGCAAAGCAAAATTTGAATATCCTGGAAGTGAGTTCTGATTTATATTCAGTTGAAGATGGAATCTTGGACAGTAGATTGTTTGGTGCCTCTAGCTCAGACAATCTCCTAGATGCTGTTGTTTCTAGAGCATTTTCTGCTTCCATGCAGAGCTCTGAAGAAACTGTTTCTTGCAGGACGGTGTTGACTAAAGTCACGTGCTCCTCTCTTCTTGGTAGTTCTCCACCCTATGACCAGGTTAAATTATCTGATCAGTTTTGTGGAGATTATTTTGCCCCTCCAAGGACCCTGGGGAAGTTGGGTACTCCGGCTTCTACTTCTTTTATATCTGGCTGTAGTAAGGATGATGTGGGGAACTGTTCTCGAACTAGTTCTGTTTATGGGTCCCAGATTAGCTCATGGGCTGAACAAGGCCCTAGTGTAAAGCGTGATAATAGTATCTCAACTGCATACTTTAAGAGGAATGATGAAATGGGTAAATCAAATAGAAAGCGGGCTAAACCTGGAGAAAACCCTAGACCAAGGCCAAAGGATCGCCAGATGATCCAAGACCGCGTGAAGGAGTTGAGGGAAATTGTACCTAATGGCGCAAAAGTAATTCCATCTTCTCATTGTGCTTTAAAGAATTGACTAGCATTCATGTGAAGATGAATGCTATTCAAATACTGTGAATTATTTTCATTGCATGATTTGTTGCCTCTATATATTTAGTGATCTATTTCCTTGCTATAACAGTGTAGCATAGATGCTCTCCTGGAACGTACCATCAAGCATATGCTTTTCTTGCAAAGTGTGATGAAGCATGCGGACAAGTTAAAACAAACTGGGGAATCAAAGGTGTGGAGATTATTTTACTTTCTAGTTTCATTGTACGCATACTGGATTCTCATCTATGGTTTAGTCTTTCAATTATCTACTGCATCAAAAAATGGAATACTTCTTAAAGTAACTTTCTCATGTGGTAAAACTAAAAGGTTGATGAATGCTGGTATATGAGATATAAATGGTTGCATACTTGCGTATCTTAATGTGTATAAAGAAGTATGGAAATTGGTTTTGGCACTTCCTAATGTCGTATGAAGGACTTCATACTTGGTTTTCTGTTATTTCTGATAAAGATCATCTTAGATATATTTTCGTGTTGCTGAATATGCAGATTATTAGCAAGCAAGGTGGACTAGTTCTAAAAGACAACTTTGAGGGAGGAGCAACATGGGCATTTGAAGTTGGCTCACAATCTATGGTTTGTCCTATCATTGTGGAAGATTTGAGCACACCTCGTCAGATGCTTGTGGAGGTGGTGATTATAATTTTATCAATATCTGATTCTGAATTTAACACTCCTGTTTCTATTGCTAATGTATATTCTTTACTTCTTTAACGCTCCCTCTTGTGCCAGATGCTTTGTGAAGAAAGGGGTTTCTTCTTAGAAATAGCTGACTTGATCAGGGGATTGGGATTGACTATCTTGAAGGGGGTGATGGAAGCTAGAAATGACAAGATTTGGGCTCACTTTGCAGTCGAGGTAACGTATTTCTACAAAATCTTTCATTTACTGATCAATTATTGTTCATAATAAGTCCTTACTGACAACATTACAATATGGCCCTCGTCTCCTTCAGTATTATAGATTTTATACTTATCATTATTTTTCTTAAACAACAAAAAGAAACAGAAAATAAAAAGGACTTGTCTTATAATTATAGTAACTGGTTTTCAAAATCGGTGAACGGTACTATTGATGATGAATGAGTATTGAAACTAGGACTGGACTGGTTCAGCGGTAGCAGTTCCATCTTTTACTAACTAGATTGGATAAAAAGGTGATGGGGATTGGGGACTGACAAAAAAGAAGCTCTGATGACTTGCCTTTATTTGTCTCACAATATCTTTTTTCTGCCTTTCAAATGTCTCACATTTGCATCTCTTGCACGTGAGCCTGGAACTAGTCTCTTCCTACTTTGCTGATGACATATAGTTTTGTTCAAAATACAATTCCCATTGCACCTCAATATTATTCTGTAACACAAGTTTCAAATACAGGCAAACAGGGATATAACAAGGATGGAAATATTTATGTCGCTTGTCCGTCTTTTGGAGCAACCTGGGAAAGTTAGTGCTTCATCTAGCAGTGCCTTGGATAACAACAATTTGATGGTCCACCATGCTATCCTTCCAGCTTCCTCTATACCTGCAACTGGAAGGCCAAGTAGCTTACAATGAACTGTCTGCCATCTTTCTTGGTCTGGATATGTTACGAGCGGGCACAGTTTTGCTTGCCATGACTGACGTAGATCCAAGTCCAACTTTTCAGGCGGTTCCGACTTCGACTGACCTTTTTTTGTATCCGATGAATCAAATTCAACTCCGAACCACCGGATAGGAGAGATTCGGTTAACATGTGGAAGGCCCTTTGAAACTCGCAAGATTGTGGAGATGAAATATATACAATGCTTTCCTATCAAGACCTTCTGTAGAAGTGTAGCTATGGATGATAGCTCTTAGAAAGGTTGGAGCTCGTGGCTTTACATTATTATATGGTCGAGAATGGTTGCTTAGAGTGGTTGATTCGATCAGCAAATGTATAGAGGAAGGTGTGAAGCTAGGGGGTGGAAGCGTTCTTTAGCACCAGTACTATGTGCTTGGTTTAAACTTTTGAGAAATCTTCTTGTGATCCGAATATTCTGATTATCAGGATCTTTTAGTATTAATTAATCTCTCATTCTAATGAAAATGAAATCGTGGTCCCTATATTACAGGCCATGAGTGCTGCTTTTCATCACGATCAATGCTGGTTACCACAACTTATTTTTCTTTATTGTTTATTGTTTGAAAAGAATGGAAAGAACCCAACGTAATATTTAGTTTTTGTTTTTTTTTCAGAGAAGGAAATAGATTAGAAAAGAAAAGTAGAAAGGACCGGGTGCAATCATAGTTAAAGTAGAGCCCAACGGGCCCATAAAAGTGGGCTCGGCCCAAGGGCCATTTCTAAACTCGCTTTTGTCATTGGACCTTTGCGACCCATCTTGCGAATCTGAAACGTATTGTAGGTATATATTGAAAAGTTAATCCTAAACTTTCTGATTGCTTATATTCATTTAATGTTGGAAGGACAATCCTAAAATCTACTTTAGTATAATTGGTAGATGCTTATAAATATATATATATATATATATATATATAAAATTGCTAGATTTTTTGTAAAAACAAAAAAATAATAAATTATATGAGAATAGAGAAGATACGTATGTACTGTCTTTGTAAGTTAAAAAAACTCTAGATTTTGTTGTTTAATCTACTTTCTTTAGCTTATTATCCACTATCTTTCACTGTAGTAGTGTCAAAATGACTATTTGGACGCATACACTTTTTAAAAAAATCAAGAACCACGTATTTATAAATTCGAGTCATCGCACCTCTGCGCAAAAAAATTTCAAACCTAACAAGATGATTAGTTAGGCTAAAATTTAGCGTATAACCCCAAAGATATTATATGGATCTTCCGAATCATACAGTTTGACACAAAAGAGATTCACCGCTAGCTACACGACAAATGCCATTGACTATCAACAATTCTAGCTTTGCAGTACTGAAATGATGAAATGAAAAAAGGACTGAGTTTTCCTGTAGTTGAGTTCCAAAACAGCACATAGAATGATGATCTATATAGAAGCATGGGATACAGTTCAGATTGTAAGCTTTACGACCATTTGATCACCATCAGAATATCTCAATATGGCTAGTTTTATCTCCTTCAACAAAACCTACTTGGACATCCTACATACTATTTAAGCTAACAAGATCCAGTAAAGAACACACAACACACAAGTTGCTCCTTAGGTGCACCAAAAGCTATCATGCCAACTTTAACTTTTACCTATGAAGTAATATTTTGGTAACAACAACATCCATCCACAGCTACAATGCACTATGTGTGAAGTTTCTTTGTACTTACATAGTACGAATATGATTAAGACATACATCAACATGCAACTTAATTGTATAGATACAATTATATAATATTATTTATAGTCATTCATCCTTATATATAAGATGACCCTGCAGTGTCCATTTCGACAGCATATTCTTTCATTCTCTAGTTCTCCAAGTTCATGAAAGCTTGTACAATGGAAGTAGTCGGGTCGACAAGCCAGGAGAAAGCCGGCCTATTTGCTCGTTTTTGGTGTTCGATGAAGGGCCTGTCGGAGAAATTCAAGACCAGGGTGATTGACCTGGCTAGACAGACAAAAAAACTCGCACAAGATGACCCAAGAAGAGTGATTCATTCACTAAAAGTAGGACTTACGCTTGCTTCAGTCTCAACGTTGTATTACTACCAGCCGCTCTTTGACAATTTTGGTGTTTCTGCAATGTGGGCTGTAATGACTGTAGTTGTTGTCTTTGAATTCTCTGTAGGTAAGTAATTTATTAGCTCATACATATATCTATATATATCAGTTTGTGATGTAATTCATTCAGTATATTAACTATGATCTTGACTGGTTTGTAACTATTAGGAGCTACACTTGGTAAAGGAGTGAACAGAGGAGTAGCAACATTACTGGCTGGTTTTCTTGGTGTTGGAGCGCATCATCTGGCCAGTTTGTCTGGACAAGCAATTGAGCCCATATTACTTGGATTCTTTGTCTTCATACTAGGTAGTCCTAATATTTGTAACTTAAAAAAAAACTTTGTTTCTATCAATCAATAGTGTTGGAACCCAAATTTCCAATCATGTTTTTTTTTTGGTTTGTGTTGCAGCTGCAGCAACAACATTTGTACGGTTCTTTCCAAAAATTAAGGCAAGATATGACTACGGGTTGCTAGTATTCATCTTGACATTCTCTTTGATATCTGTGTCTGGTTTTCGAGAAGATGAAATAATAGAGTTGGCACACAAAAGGTTGTCCACCATTGTCATCGGTGGCTCTGCTTGTATTATTGTTTCAATTTTGGTTTGTCCGGTTTGGGCTGGTGAAGATCTTCACAATCTAATTGCTCTCAACATGGAAAAGCTTGGAAACTTCCTAGAAGGTATTTACACTTTCTCTACTCTTCCAATTTCTTCTTTTTCCATTTTTTAATGGATGAAGTCCACTTATAATTAAACTAATTAATGGAATATTCTTACAGGATTTGGAGGTGAATTCTTTGGAAAATCTTCTAAAGATGATGATAAGTCATTTCTAGAAGCCCATAAAACCATACTTAATTCAAAAAGTAATGAAGAATCCATGGTTAGTACTATATATATATATTTGGTGGTATTCGTCCGCCATAAATGAGGTTTTAATAAATCTAATGAGGTGCCACTCACTTTCATAAAAAAAAGAATGAATACATATGGAAGTCCCTCATTAATTATTTTTCTTGATTTTTCAGGCTAATTTTGCAAGATGGGAGCCATGTCACGGTCTATTCCGATTCCAACATCCGTGGAAACAATACCTTAAAATTGGAGGTTTGATTCGAGAATGTGCCTACCGTATCGAAGCTCTTAACAATTGCCTTAGTTCTGACATTGATCACGTATGATACTATTTATCTTAATTAACTACAATATAATATTGTCTTTATCTAGCTAATTCTTTTTTAAGTATGAAGTATAATTAAAGAATTGTTTCCTTAATTAATGAAGATGTTTATGGGTATAATAGTAGTATAATCAAACGATAAGGTACGATGATTAACACATTTAAGCTTTCTTTTTACAGGCAACAACAGAAGTTAAGAGCAAAATAAAGGATCCATGCATGAAGATGAGCATGAATTGTGGTAAAGCACTGAAGGAATTGGGTTTGGCAGTCAGAACCATGACTAGACCATCCTCTGCCGATCCCTACATTCGAGAATCAAAATCTGCAGCCAACGATCTGGTGTCTTTACTTAAATCTGCAGACAGTTCTGATGATCATCTATTAACAGTAATACCAGCTGCCACAGTGGCTTCACTACTACTTGATGTGGTAGAGTGTTGTGAGAGAATATCAGAATCTGTGGATGAACTAGCATCACTTGCACATTTTAAGACTGTAGATCAGCCTAATGTGTCACCGGAGAAAAGTGAACTCAAGCCCTCCACTGAGGCTGGTATTTGTCCTGATCATGTAGTCAATATTGATATAAGTTAGTAGTACAAAAACAATAATGTACATGTATTCAATTATTTTGTTTGTCGGCCCCAACAACCCCTCAATCGAGATGGTTAAGAAAACTCCACTTAAAGGTATCCATGTTCGAGTCCTCACTCCGTTTACCTGACAAAAAAAAATCTATATATCCACAAAATTTTCAGCAACTTGACGGGATTAATTACCCAAACATGCATTGCAAGTTTCAGTACTGTCCTTGTATTTTAATTTCCGTTACTGTGAAAAAATTAACCATATACTCTCTCCGTTTCAAAATATATGTCGCTTTATAGATTTAGTTTTGTTTCAAAATATCTGTCGCTTTATGATTTCAAAACATAATTAATATTTTTTTGATAAATTTATCCTTATCGTTAAAAATAAAAATAAATGGAAGATTGTGAGAAATGAAAGTAATTAATAAAAATATTTTTGCTACTACACATATTTTTTTACTAATATTAAGATTATTTAATAACTTTTTTAATTCTTATACTAAAATTTTAAACGATATATATTTTAAGACGGATGGAGTATCTCCGTTATTTTAAACCACGTGTTCATATATGAAAAAGACAAAAGTCCATTAAATAGAGTAAGCTAGAGGTGTCTTTACTGCGTAATTAAGTATGGTAATGAGTGGAGCACATGTGTTTAATTAGTTACTACTTGAAGAGATGACGTGTCCATGTTCTTTATGTGCTTATTATTATATTGAAGTCAGAAAAGTCCATTTATGTCGTGTCTCTTACTTTCAAATATGCGATTTACAGGAGAAATAAGTCATCCAAGTAATGACTATATATATTTTTTATCCAGAATCACCACGTATAAATTTATCATTTGCATATTTGATATGAGTCTAAACTCTGATCGTTAAGCTCTATATATATAAATTTCTCGTATAATGACGTGATTAATTGGGCCAAAATTCTGCAATTGAATACAAGGGTATTGCTCGCTTCCACCATAGTTGCCCGGTGATTTAGTGAGGAGTAAGTGATGATTAAGTGCTAATGCCAAAAAGTTAATATATATACATATTTAAGTGAGTGGGTTGAACAGAAGCCACATAGAATGGCTAGTGGTGCGTGTACATGGAAAAGCAATTAAAGTAAATAAAAGACAAAAGGTGGGGTTTGAGTTGTTTTCCACTACGGAGTTCCAGATATTTGCACCTACTTTTCTAAGATTTGTGAGAGAATATATCACCTTTTAATACACAACCGCACTTATCAAAATCATTTTCCATATATATACAAATATTCTAGGGTTTGACAATTGGCTGCCTATAATAATAATTATATATTATATGCTTCCCAAACAAAGCATGCATACCGACAACCAAAATGAAACGGATGGTGCACGTGCATCATCTCATCAATTTTATTTCTTGAAGTACCTTTCGTAATTTATTTATTTAGTTATACACGTCATCATGTACAAAGACTTTCAAAATTCATGATATCAAAAATACCATCTATTAAAAAGTTGACACATGGAAAGCATATAGGGCTAATTCACTATTCAAATGGAAAAATAAAGTTGGATAAGGTTGGCTCGTATTGTTGGGTATGTTGGTACTCGCCACCCTCTGACAATAATTATCTAGGAAAAAAAAGATTTCTCTGACAATAATTATCTAGGAAAAAAAAGATTTCTGTTGTGAAAAATAAGGAATTATAGAATTTCTAAAATTAAGATTAAGAAATTTTGTATTATAAAAATAATATTTGGAGAGAATTGACTAGATAGAAATAAGATAGAAATGAGAGAATACTTTCTTCAATTGATGTGTACAAAATATGAAGTTTAAGCACTTATTTATAGTGCAAAAACTCACCTAAATCAACTAATACAATAAATGTTAATTGCATTTTCTCCACTAATTCTAATATCCCATCCACCACTATTAAATCATGTCTATCAGGTGTGTAACATAATTAATATATTACTAAACTTGCTATTGCAAATGCCCTAACTCAACTACCAACAGATGAAATAGCTGCTTCTTCGAATGCCTTATGTAAATTTCTTCTTCAATCGATTCATCTCGGTCTAACGGGCTAGCTGAACCCGTGGAAAAAAAAGGCTTGATTGCCCCTGGGCTGGGCTCAACTCACTAGGAAGATAGAACCTAAATCAACTAATACAATAAATGCTAATTGCATTTTCTCCACTAATTCTAATATCTCATCCACCACTATTAAATCATGTCTATTAGGTGTGTAACATAATTAATATATTAGATGAATTAGTGGTTGAGTTGGTAAAGTGTATCATCCACATTAAGTAAATGTTTTTAACATTTATAACAATTTTCCCAATTTAACAAGGTCGTACTTGTTTTATCGGAAACTTTATTAAAGAAAAGCTCCATCAATGTAAAAAGGGATCCACCCTAAATGCATATACTTTCACTAAAATTTAAAATACTATTTATTCCTAGAACATCGAACAATATTCTTTAAGAAATTTATTTGTGTTCACTCTGACTTGAGCGTGGAAGCGCCAACACCAGATTACACGTTCTGACGGACTCTTACGCAGGAACTAATTCGTTCGAAAATGAATGAAATAAATGAATTGCTGATGAGAAAAAATGAATGAAATAAATTGAAGGGAGAATGTGAAAGAAATAAATTGAAGGGAGAATGTGACTGCCTTGTAGATATGTGCTCTTATGTCTCCAGAAAATGAGCCGCATGACATTTTTCATTGACTAGTTAGTTAAGGCTAGCTAATATTGTTCTCAACGAACAACGGCAAAACTTGTATAGCAATTTTGGAGTGCCGGATGAATTTAGCTAAACCAACTAACCAGCAAACTAAACCACTGCATGCATGCCAAGGAGTTATAACTTATAACCATGAAAACCCTTCTCTTTACTATTTATGGTTTCCATTTGTAACTAAATCTTCCCTCACCGCAAACCCACTTCAACTAACCAAAACAAAGTTACAGCTAACTACACATGCATTATTATATAACGGTCATCTTTTTCATTAACATCGCAACAACAAAATATAGATCCTAAGAATGGCTTTGGAAAGAATCTTTTGGCACCTTACCTTAACCCTTTCAGCTATCATCCTCTTCACCCCAAATGCTAGTCTTGGCCAAAGAGACACCATGAATGTAATCGACAAATGCTGGAGATCGAACCCTCAATGGCGGAAACACCGCCATCAGCTCGCCACATGCTCTGTTGGTTTTGCAGGCAAGATGATCTACAATATTGGAAAAGGTGTTGTACAATACAAAGTCACGGATCCAAGCGATGATCCTTTGAAACCAAAATCAGGGACTTTAAGATATGGCGCCACATTGATTCCAGGAAAAGTGTGGATCACTTTTAAAAGGGACATGAACATAAAACTCTCAAAGCCCTTACTAGTCAGCAGTTTCACAACCATTGATGGTCGTGGTGTCAATGTTCATATAGCAGGTGGTGCATGCCTCATAGTGTACAAGGTATTTACTTCTTATCACTAATCACTTCAATTCTATGTGCATAAACAATTACGCATATCGACATTTTGCTAATTGGTATGCATGATTCTCTATGTGATCAGCAAAGTGACATTATCATCCATGGCCTAAGAATCCACCACTGCCAACCGCAACCAGCTAGCTTTGTCATAGGACCAGATTCAAAGATTATTCAGCTAGGACATGTTGATGGAGATGCAATTAGGTTGGTCACAGCAACAAAGGTTTGGGTAGATCACAATACTCTTTATAAGTGTCATGACGGTCTCCTTGATGTCACTCGGGGGTCTACTGGTATTACCATCTCCAACAACTGGTTCAGAAACCAGGACAAAGTCATGCTCCTCGGACACGATGATGGCTACGTGAGAGACAAGGGCATGAAAGTGACTGTCGTGTTCAATCACTTTGGACCAAACTGCAATCAGCGAATGCCGAGGTAATAGCTCATTACATTCTTTGCGTCCTAAAAACAAAGGATTTGTATAAATATAAGTACATCCTTAGTCTTGCAGTCACACATCAGCATTTGCATTGCAGGGTTCGCCATGGATATGCACATGTAGTAAACAATCTCTACCTAGGATGGGAACAATATGCCATTGGAGGAAGCATGAATCCTAGCATTAAGAGCGAAGCTAACTTCTTCATTGCACCAA
Organism: Euonymus europaeus; assembly: GCA_963580455.1. NCBI lineage: Eukaryota > Viridiplantae > Streptophyta > Magnoliopsida > Celastrales > Celastraceae > Euonymus > Euonymus europaeus. The sequence goes on from OY756967.1 coordinate 21,771,021, forward strand.
AATCAGGCAACAAGGAGGTATTAGTAATTATTTCTCTCTCCCTGTTTTTTTTTTTTTGGTTGCAAATTAGTGTCTAAAACATAAATATAACTTACCGAGAATCTTCATCCTAATCTATTGGCAGGTCACATGGAGACATGACAGCCAGGGGAAGGGGCCTTGGAAGTTTTATTCCGTTGGGGATGTTTTTGAAAATGGAGCTTCTTTCATCCAAACAGGATTGGGCATGGCAAAGCCTAATTATAATCTACAACAAAGGTTCCCCGTTGCAGATGCCACATTTGTGAGATCATTAACAAGCTCTTCAGGTGCTTGACGCTGCTCCAATCAATCAAAATGCTGAGTCAAGAGCAATGTAAATAACACGTCAATTTCTTTCCTTATTGTACCGTGTACTCCCAATTATACTCTGCTTTATGAAACAACAGATACCCACATCAAGTAACATTCAAAAGATAGAAATATGTGATGACTACCAACGCAATAAATAAACTCCTCCTGATGTTGGCTAGAGAGAGGGTGTTCATACAAAAATGGATCGGATAATCTGGTTTTAAGCAAGCTGGCTGCCCTTGAGTCTTTTCATTGCTTTCTCCTCTCCCTCATGTACTCTCTTTGCATGGCCATCCATATTGATGCTCATTTGTCTTCTCCCCTTCTTCTTAATATATGTCTCTGTTTATCAAAAAAAAAAATAAATAAACTCAACCAATGAGCAATTCATACCTGCAGACAACCGCAGCGATCAAGAAAAATTTGAACTCAAATTCAAATGTGTACATCCATCATTCCACTATAACATTGGCAATTGTGATCAGACAAGTGGAGACTCTCCAGAAATTGAACAAATGACCTTCAAATTATGGTAAGTAACTTTACTGCTAACTCAAGTGTTTGCCCTTAGATCCACATCTAGAGTCATAAAAACAGAACCCAGAAAAGAACAAATGACATAATGTAAAAGAATAATTGATCTCCCAATCTAGGTTTTTGAATGCAAAAAAGCTTCATTAGAGGCTACCAAGAAGGCGAAGCCTGCGGAAACAGATACAAAAAACAGAAGAAAACAAATTGATCTCCATGTCTATTTAGGTTTTTTTATTCAGCCTTTACCTCCATAAACTATGCTTTCATTGGACTGAAGATCAAGAAATGCAATAAACCTTACAATAAATTAATGAAATATCCCCCCTCCTTATAACAAACAAGATACATGCAGAACATCATAACTATTAAATTTTACCAAGTAGCTAAAAGCCTAAAACAGTTTAAGCCATTTTGGATAATTTTACATGCCAATGGTATCCGTGCCAGGGCCCACAAAGGGAAAATATTCTTACATACAGCATAGTGTATGCAATTCCTCATGAAATCTACAACTATCTACCTTCAATGTGCAGTCCCCATCCACCATCTTCATTCTGCAGCAGGCATCTTACATTGGCAATCAGAGCTGGGTGCAACATTGTGATGGTTTGAAAAATATATATTATTCAGGAAAAATATATATTACTTGGTATTATGAATGTCAAGTAGCTTTGTTGATGAGCCGAATCATATGTAATCTCGAATCCTAGTTCGAGTCCACCCCTTTCCTTATTCAAAATATATTTCTTGTCATTAACCAAGCGAACTTGGAACATAAATATTTAGTACAGATATGCGTAGAAAGAAACGTACACATAAAAGGAAACAACAGGAGAACTACTCAGTTTCCACCTTCACCTATATAAATCAAGGTCTTTACTTGGACTGGGTTTGAATCAAGATGAGAGATCAAACCACAAGCCAAATCGTCGGAAAACTCCTCCCCTTATTTAACAGGATGCATTGATAATTTTGGTATTAGCTACAGACACCGGTGAAATCCAATTTACAAGCATTTACACGACTTGAGCACTTTCGGAATGCAACGGGACATGGCGGCAGTACTCCGCTAGAGCCCACATAGGAAAAATATTTCTATATGCAGCATAGTGTAGCATGCAATTCCTCATGAAAACTCCCATTTGTTCCTGCAATCATTAAGAAGAAAACATTTTCAGTTTTGAGTAATTCGATTATGCATGATATTTCCAACTTAAAACAAGACTATTCAACTAGTCATGTGCTTACTCTATCTGTAACGAGTTTGATGATGTTACCTGTTGAGGGAAATCACCATTTTCCATTTGAGAATTGATCAACAATGTAGCGGCACGTTGAAGAGGCGTGGCATCTCTATTTGCCTAATACAAAAAGTACCCACAAAATTATAGATCTTGCAAAGAAGCTTAAATTTTATATGCAACTAAAACGCTTGAATTTTTGACTGACCTGCCCTCCTATGATCAACCCCATCAACCCCAAAGAAGTATGTATCAGATTTGATCTATCAAGAGGTGTATAAACCTGCGTAACCAAGCAATGAGGTTAGGTGATGAACAACTGAGATATGGAGGATGCTCAAGAAGAACATCATGTTATTCAGGTAAAGAATTTAAATCACCTTCTTCGGGCACGAAAGATAGCTCTCTCCCCATCCGCCATCATCTCTTTGAGTTCTCAGAAGAAATTCAACTCCTTTACGTATAGCCAAACAATTGTTAAATGTCTTGCCAGCAGCAATAAGGCCGGTCAGCGCAAACCATGTACCATATATGAAGCATATTCCCCAGTTCCCATACCTGCAAGAATGTTCCTCAATTGTTCTCGAGTTTTCTTATATGTCGTACTCATTTGAGAACAGATACACATACCATGAACCGTCAGGCTTTTGTATGTCTAGGATGAACTGTGTGGCACATGCAATGAAATTTTCAATTTCTTTATTCCGATGTCCCGGATATAGCTTTTTGAATAGAACTAAAGCCTGGATTGATGATGAAGTACACTCAATGTACCTGAGATCAAATATTGTTTGGTCATTTTAAAGACTTTTCTGAATATAGAATTGATCAGAGGATAATCGTCTATGTATATCTTTACTCGTATTCAATGACCAAGTCCTCAAGGAACTCCACTGGATTGAGCCACTAAGAAAAACAGGGAAAATGATATGCATCAGGATATGTATCCACTAAATAAAGGTGAATTTTGTTATAATGTATCCAGCAGAGAATTAATTGAGTTCAGGTCGAAAACAGGATTACCTCGAACAAAATTTTGGCTCCAGCTGGCTCCCAGGCTGACATACCACCGTTTTTGCTCTAAAATAAATTAAAAACCATATGTTATTGAAACCATGATGTTCTAGTAGATAAATGTAAATATGTTTCTTAGCAGATGCACTTGATATTTTGATTCGTGTCAACTGGTTTGGTAAGTGTGAAGAAGTAAAAGACCATAGTTCGACCTACGTTTATTGCATACCTGTAGTGACAATAAGACATTAACAGCATCATATAATTTCTCCGGTTCCATCTTTTCACCAACAATTTCAGGTGGCATAACTGATAAAATGAGCAAGCACTATGAAAAAAAGAAGAGACCTAATTAGTAGGAGACATTGCGATCCTGATCAAGTATTGAATTTTCACCATCGTTGAGCGAAAAAAGGGTAAATTACCTTCATACTTTCTGCAGTGCAATCAGAAACTTGCCAGCCATGATCTCGATCAGAGAAAGTCCAAGATCCCTTAGATATGTGACGAAACATTTTTTTAAAGTTTCCAGGAGGATTTTCCCTTACCTTCCATTTTTCAATCCATATGCCAAAAAGAAATTGATTAGGAGATTAACCAATATCCTTACGAGCCAAATGGTTAAAATTATATGTACTTCTAAGAATAAAAAATTGATACCTGAGAATTTTGTAAGAAACTGTGTGCTTTCGCGATAACAGGACCAATTTCACTGGTGAGGTTGCTGGAAATCAATGCCTGGAGAGCAAGACTGGTATCCCAGACTTGACTACCAAAACTCTGTTTATGAATGACAAGCACGAAAACTCAGTTGTTTACCTTCAGAATTGCATATTTAGCACTACAAAGTTAGAGATTTCAAAGTCCAAATTTGAACATGGTAGCAATTCATAAGTTGAGTCACAGAAATCTATTTTAAATAATGACATTTGTTTTTCATATCAATATAACATGAATTAAAAGCTCTTGAGATGCATATGCGTTTATAAACCTGCATCTTTATTCCATCTTCTCCAACCCAAACGTAATCTGCAACTCTAGCTAGATGCTTCTTAAAAGCGTCCCCATCGGGATCTTCAGCCCAACAAGCAAGCATCATCAACGGCTATTCAATAAAGGCGGAGTGCAAGTTTTAAAGAACAAGTATTTTGGAATCCAAAGAAGTATAACACAATAATTTCATTACCTTTTCCACACATCCAATTGTAATGTACCGACTGCTCTCGTCCTCATAATGAATGTGATCCATTGTGATTTGCAAAGTCCTCTTTCTCAAGTTGCTAAAAGGCCAACGGGCAAGAAGGGGCTCTGCAATATTATAAAGAATGTCCCACAACAGTTTTTGTACTCGAGTATGACCATAATGGCAATCCTCCTGCAATGTAAAACTTTCATTATCAATTCTCCATCCACCTGAATAAATTTTCTACAGCATGAAAAATTAGAAACTCACCTTTGCACATAAATGCCGAACATTCTTCCACACTATTTCATTATAGGATTGAGTATATATTTCTTCTCTCAGTTGCATAATAACTGGTGTGATTGGACCTACAAATCTTCTCCCGTAGAAATATGACATGGGCATGTAAGTCAGCCGGCAGTAGCAGAACATTTTCGCTGCAGCACTACTCAGTTAGGAATCATACCATCATTTGATCATGAAATAGAAAATTCAATTTCTTCAAGTTCATTAATAAAAGGGAGAAACTGGCAAACCTGGATGCAAGGGAAAAGAGTATGGAAAAGCCCAAAATTCTGGGGGCATGGGATTGGATCCATCCCACTCAAACAAACCAAGTATCTGTAAGAGATAACTCAATCATTTAGAACCAATTCTTAGAAATTAATAACAACTTCTATATGTTTAATGTATAATTAATAACTATTATTGATACATGATATATATGGTTATACCGAAAGCCATGTCTTTCCCCAAGAGGCCATGTGAGTTGCACTACCATGATCAAGGATCCACTTTCGCCCTCTTTCACAAGCATTATATTCACCACCATCAGGTCCTTCTCCGAGCAAACGCATGCAAACATAGTTCAAAACTGAACAAAACATCATGCTAGGACCTTCTATGTGCAATCCCCATCCACCATCTTCGTTCTGCAACAAGCATTGCATCTTAGCAAACTTTGCAACATATAATTAAGAAAATATAGTATTTTTTCCATATCAATTTAGAATTTTGTACCTGATGGCAGTATATGTAACGAAGAATTTCTTTACGATGCTCTGATGAAAATACAGTATTAAGATGTCCTGTAATGTACAGACTGAAGACCTGCATTTCATTAACAAGTTTAACAAGCAATTCCACTTGATTTGCAGCCAAGTAAGATGATTGGTTCACCATCATTGATTCATGAATTTTTTTTTAATTTACGACAATGGGTTAGAATGAAAGATAACAATTTGCATCATACACAGTCGCCACAAATAAAATTTCTCATTGGCATTTATACGACCAAGTAACAGGCACAAACATGCTATCAAATGGGTGCAATGAATCCACTGATTCAACCACCTGATAAATAGATAATCCTGGAAGGATTGAATGTAGTTATCTGCAATTATTGACCGTTAGTATTGATGAAGAAGGATAGAAGTTACCAGGGGAGGAAAATAGAACATGGGACCAGCATTTTCTGCAGGCCAATGGCCATCACTGGCCTGCAAAGCTGAAAAAAAGCTCACAGTCCGCTTCAAAGCAGTTTTTGCAGTTTCTAGTGTAATTTCCTTGCCATCCTCGACTTTGACTTGTGGAATCGTTTGTTTGAATTTTCCCTCTTTCAGAAACTGCACATGAACGATGAAAGTAAGACGAGTAAATTATTATTACGGTGGTGGTGCTAACCATCTCAATATAAAATATTTTAAAATATTTATAATTTTATGTGAAAATATACACATTATATGATTTGAAAATAAATTTAAAATTTAAAATTATTTATTATATCCCTATTGAGATATTTTTTATTGAAATAATTAACATTTTCGTTGTTGTAATGGTAAAGAGAGGCAGTGAATTATGTCGTAAATATGAAATAATATTTGGGCAATACTAGAATTAGTGATACTTTTATGGGTGATTAAAAAAATAACATTTTCATAAATATTGCTATAAATATAAAGCGATGTTATTAAATCCGTGTTGGACATGGACTCAACCTGTGGATGAAAGGTGAAATCACAGGTTCAATTCAATATTTAAAAATATAAAAAGCTAAAAATAAAATAAATATCATAAATAAGCTAGAACCGTCGATTCTCGACGTATAGTCTTGTGCCCTTTTTAGGAAAAAAACATAAAGAAAAAGTGACGTGGATTTTTAAGTAGTACACATTTGTACATTGAAGATATTTTATGATCAGTCCTGTAATAAAAGTATTTTTTTCTATTTTTAACCTACGATAATAAAGTATTAGTAGGATGATTCTTATCAAATCAAAGCAACTAAGCAAGATGATTTTTTTTTCTTTCTTAAAGAAAAAAGGAAAGAGAGGAAATAATGTTTTTTCGCCACGTAAATCCTCGAGATACTTGAATATCTCTTGTTCCTGCTAAATATCAGTGATCAAAAGTCACATATTGTAAACGCTGAAAGGCATAAACCCTAAAAACGTGTAAAAGCAAGATGATTTTTTCCTTTCTTAACGAAAGAAAAAAGGAGGAGAAATAATGTTCTTTCGCCATGCAAATCCTCCAGATACTTTGAATATCTATTGTTCTGGCATGCTAAGCTAAATATATATATATATATATATATATATATATATATATATATTTGGGATCAAATTAAAAGTCACATAAATATTGTAAAAGTTGATGAAATTAAAGTCATAAACCCTAAAAAACGTACTTGGAATCTCCAGAGGAGGTCGGAGCTTGGTTTAACATTATAACGATTTTGGAAGTAATTCCGACGAGCCTCTTCCACCTCCGCTAGCTCTTCCGACGTGCCTGCGTTAGGATCGAACTCCCATATCTGCCTCCCTAAATAGTTGTTGGTGCTGTATATATATGGATTATCACCACCTTCAGCAATCTTAAGCCTCCACATATCTCTACTCCACTTACATGAAATTATATTGTACTCCAATACTCATCTCGCACACACGTAGTTAATATAGTGAATATCGCGACTGATGCCTATTCAATGAGGAATGGTGAATATCGAGACAGATGGCTCGCATGGTGTCTTGTCAGCGTCCCGAAGCGAAGTAGTTGTAGTGGTAGTCATTTTAATACAAAACCTTTCTAAATATTCATAATATTATGTGAAGACATACAGATTTTGAGGTAAATTGGTGATTTAAAATTAAAATTTATATGTCATGTCTCTACACTTTTGAGATATTTACTATTGGTATACTTAATATATTCGGCAAAGTAGAGGGCTGCCACTTATTACCAATAAATTAAGAAGCCGGCCAAGTATACTCGCTAGTTAATGAGAAGAAAGCCTTTCGACGTCTTCTTGGCACCCGACAGTCATAACTCATAAGATAAACGAAAGGTAAATAACAAGGACACGTCAACTGACCCAGTTAACGTATATAGAGGACTGTCACAGTATTAATTTAATGTTGGCAAGGGAAATTATTAAAGACGGTGCAAATGAGTGCACTTGGAGTGGAAAATAAAGGACAATCATGGTTGGGACTTACTTGGGATTGGGAAGACATATTTAAGGGTGATCCTAAACCAGTGCGGTCTTATATTTCATGGGGTTATATCTAATGAGATTTCATAAGTTATTTTACTGTAATTTATAGTTAAATAATAAATTTTATTACAATAAAATACGTTATTCCATTGTAATAGAATCCGTTATTCTATTGTAATAAAATATATTATTCCATTGTAATAATACAATGAAATAAAACATGGGATCCCACGGGATATATATCATTTTCCGATCCTAAATTCATCCAAAAATTTTGATTTCACACCCATTTAATGTTGGGAGTGCATGGAAGTACTCATTTAATATTTTAGAAATTCAACTAATGCCTCAATTCCCTCTTTTGGAGGTTGTTAATTTGAATCCTAACTTTTATATGTTTTTCTGGTGGTTTAATTTGCGAGTTATTATGTGAGCCTATTAATTAATTTATCCGGTTCACACCTAAAGGAAGAAATGAATTCTTATAAATTTTAATCAAATCAGGATCTCGTGCTTTTAGAATTGATACACAAAAATATATCGTCGGATTCGAAATATTGATGAGAATACAAATATAAGTTTTCAAAATTTCTTGTTAAATATCGTGGTTTGAAAAAGTAGGTTCAGGCATGGTCGTCTGGAACTTCAAACCAGCATGGCAGCACCTTGATGATACTGGTACCATACCCAACTTTTCAAGTACCATTAATTGAATACGATATTTACTTCTAGATTCTTCTTTTATTTTCACTGGCATTGCTTGGTGAGTTTTTAGACGGTTTTTGTTTTAGCTTTAATTCATAATTTTAGAAAATAAATCATGACAAACTAGTCTTAATTATTACACCACATCCTCGTGTCAACAAATGAAGGGGAAAAAAAAAGAGAAAAAGATAATGGTTTCACATTTAAAAAATATTTAATCATGGCACACATATCAAAAATAATATTCAAGTTGCAAAATGGAATTCTAGCTCGAGTTGGGTAAAACAAACAGGCCCGGGTATATTCCTCTGGACAATTGGCAACCCGCAACCTATAAGGAATATGGCCTAACTCTGTATTCAACGGCCCATTTATAAGGATATGGCCCAATTGGTATTCGACGGCCCATTCATAAGGAATATGGCACAATTTTGTATTAGACGGCCCATTTATAAGGAATATGGCCTAACTTTGTATTCGACGGCCCATTTACATTTCTCAATTAATCAATATCAATACGATAAACTAAAACGAATATCTAAAAATAAACGTAACCACATGCTCCCAACTCATTACTCATATTTTTTACATGTGGCATATCAATTGATTTTAAGAGAAAAAAATATAAAAAAATAAATATTATGAAACAGTGGTGTTGTGAACTTATTATGAAGATTAAAAAAAAAAGAGAAAATTGAGGATTCAAATAGTGGCGTAAGTTTATAAATCAAAAGAAAAAATTGTCAACTCATGAAAAAAAAATTGAATCCACAAATTCGCGTAGGACGGATATCCACCTACTTCGTCCATGGCTGCTCCTCCAGCTCAATCGGATGAAGGCATCAGTGTATTCTGGCACGAGGGGATGCTCGATCACGACGCGGGCTCCGGAGTGTTTGACACCGGCCATGACCCCGGATTTCTCGACGTGCTAGAAAAGCACCCGGAGAACTCAGATAGAGTCAGGAACATGGTCTCCATCCTCAGACGAGGCCCCATTTCTTCCCACCTCTCATGGCATTGCGGCAGACCTGCTCTTATATCTGAACTTCACTCCTTCCATACACCAGGTACTATTCTCTTTTCTTTCTTTTCTCTCTCTCTGAATTCAACTTATCAATATCCTTGTCAACTTGTTTGGCTGATTGAGGAAGAAATTTGTCCTTTTTATCAATAAATCACAACCCGTACCATCAAATCTGCTGGTAGCAGTTTCCATGGTGGCTCAGTCCGCGCAGAGGTCGAACTCTCTGATACATATTGATAGGAACCTACCTAAAAGCGCACCCATATACGCACTCAACAGACCCAACTATCTAACAAGCTCAATCAATGGTCACATATAGACTTGTTGGTTACAACCATCCTAATAGACTTTTACCTCGAAAATATGTTGGCTGATAAAGACCTGTGCCCACCTTATCAATAGATTACAACTCCCGCATAGGATGATCGTATCAAATTAGGGTTTGATTGAAGATGATATGATTGGAGACATGTAATTGTGGGTTGGAGATAGAATATCAAACCGTCATTCGACTTACTGGTTAGGGTTTGCAGTTTGAGTTGTACACTCAGCATTAAAATTTGGTTAAACACGGAGAAAGGCAAATCCACCATTGAAATTGCTCTTGAGTGCTGTTAAGTTTGGAATTTACCCAGATTAGGATGATATAATTGAATCCTTGATGTTCTGGTGGTTGCTGATGGTAGAATGATGGGGAATTTGGACAAATATATTTGGTTGGAGCTGTAGCAACTACTAGCATTCTAGTATCAATTTCTCGTCAGTCAAGTAGAATTGAAAAGAGAGAGACATTGAGTGTATTTGGAAGTTCTATGTTATTCTGAATTCTGATATCATTTCAAATATCTCCATCTCCAGAATACATAAATGAACTAGTGGAAGCAGATAAGGAAGGGGGTAAAATGCTTTGTTCGGGAACTTTCTTGAATCCAGGCTCATGGGTTGCTGCGCTTCTTGCCGCTGGTACCACACTATCTGCAATGAAGCATATACTTGATGGAGATGGAAAGATAGCCTATTCATTGGTCAGGCCTCCTGGTCACCATGCTCAACCTACTCAAGCGGATGGATACTGCTTCCTTAACAATGCAGGTCTTGCAGTTCAGTTAGCTTTAGATTCCGGGTGCCAAAAAGCTGTGATTATTGACATTGATGTTCATTATGGAAATGGGACTGCTGAGGGGTTCTATCATTCCAATAAAGCTCTTGCCATCTCCCTTCATATGAATCATGGTTCTTGGGGTCCATCCCATCCACAAAGTGGATCTATTGATGAGCTCGGCGAAAATGAGGGGTTTGGCTATAATTTAAATATACCTCTGCCTAATGGATCTGGTGACAAATGTTATGCATATGCAATGACCGAGCTGGTTGTCCCGGCCGTTCAAAAGTTTGAACCTGATATGATAGTTTTGGTTGTTGGCCAAGATTCCAGTGCGGTAATTCATTTTGATCACTTCTTGATGTTAGAGATTTTTTATTGGAAGATAACCAGGTGATACAAGTATTATGTGCTTATATAAACATAAAAATCTGGGTTTCTGATGTCTGCTATCTCAAATGTGAGTTGCTTATAAAAAAACCTTTCCTGTGCTTTAGTTTGATCCAAATGGAAGACAATGCTTGACAATGGATGGTTATAGAAGCATTGGGCGGCTGGTACGTGGTCTGGCAAATAGGCACAGTGGTGGCCGCCTTCTCATTGTTCAAGAAGGCGGATACCATATTACGTACTCAGCATATTGTCTTCATGCAACTCTGGAAGGCGTACTCAACCTTCCACTTCCTATATTATCTGACCCCATTGCCTATTACCCAGAGGATGAGGCTTTTGCGGTGGAAGTTGTCGAATCCATCAAGAGGTACCAAAAGGACATTGTTCCATTTCTGAAAAGAGCTCAACTCTAGGTATTTGCTTTAATGCTCATTTCGCATTCTCAATGTGTTTATAGAAAGATTACTGCGTCATTTGAAGGGTTCTTTTAGAGTTTATTTTCCCTCTTTTGGTGGAAGTTGGCTATGAAGTTTAAGCTGAACTAATTGATGGTTATTTTATGTCTGTTTTTCAACCACACTCTATCTAGCAGGCAGTAATTGTGCCATTTTGTCTCAAATGATACTCGAAAGTCTCATACCTGGCTGGATTTACTTATAGTTTCTGTGCCCTTAGGTTACTGAACTGTTAGATTCTCTTGGTGGTGTGAATTACCCATTAGTTTTCGATTCTCAGTGGTCTGGTAATGATCCATGTGAAGGACCATGGTTGTGAGTGAGTTGCATATCTAAATTGAAGGTTTTTTTATTATAAATATGCCAGTCATAATCTTTCTGGTAGCCTCAACCCTTCACTTAGAGAGTCGCTTTCACTGGTTGGGATTAGGCTTGGGGCAAACAATGTAATTGGAACTGTACCTAAGAATTTAATGGAATTGAACTCTTTGCGATTGCTGTATCTAAGTCCAAACAATACGGAACCCTCCACTGACCACATTCTAAAAGAGTGTGAAGGTCATTATTGAGGGTTGCTTCAAATCAGACTCTTGTTCCTCCCTCCCTGCTCTTCACCTACTCACCCTTTGCCAGAAAGTGGGACATCTTCAGCATCGGTCCAGCATCGCAACCAACAAAATTGAGAAATGATTCCTCTAAAAAAAATTAAACTAGTAATTTCTGGAGTAATTGCAATTGGTACGTTCATGGTTCTTGTCATTTTTCCATGTGTTTACTTGCCTAAGAAAGGGACGAACATTCAAAGGCGCCTAGTTCCATCGACATCGTGGTTCATCTCAAAGATCCATCTGATCCTGAAAATCAGGTTACGGTTCAATTTCAGATAATACCACTGAAGCTTGTTCGCCCAAACTACAACTTCTACTGGGAGTGATAATAGCAATTCAACAGAAAGCTCTCATATGATCGAGCTGGAAACTTGGTCATATCTGTTCAAATCCTTCACAAAGTGACCAACAAATTTTTGCCAGAAATGAGGCAGGCCATGTGGATTTGGCACTGTTTACAGGGGTGAAATGGAAAGTGAGATACAAATACAAGTTAAGAGAATAGAGGCTAGCCCAACTGCCTAAGGCGTTGGATGTATTTTAGGCTGAAATGGCTGCTCTTTCAAAGGTCTGCCATCGCCACTGGCATTTAGTATTTCTTCTTGTTCACTCCATTGAAGACAGTGAGAGGCTTTCAGGTTATGAGTATATGTCTTGGGGTGCTCTAAGCAGACATCTTTTCCACTGGAAGACCCTAAAATTGCAGCCCCTGCCTTGGACTAGAAGGCTTACCATTGCTATAGTTGTCACAAGAGCCATGGAGTATCTTCGTAGTCTTGCTCGCCAAACGTTTAGACACAGAGATCTTTCTTCTAACATTTTTCTGGATGGTAAATTCCAGGCAAAAGTTTTTGATTTTGGATGGGTGAAACTTGCTCCAGATGGACGGAGATCTGTTGTGACTATGCTTGCTGGAACTTTGGAGTTTGGATACCTTGCTCCTGAATCTGCTGGTGAGATTACCTCTTACGCGGCTTCTGTCTGTTTTTTTTCTTTCATAACAGCTTTCTAAATTGGGTTGCATTTTAGTTTAATAAATTTTGAGTCAATATTTCGGACAGAGTACATACTACAATATCGATTATAAGATGTTCTATCAGTGTTTTCTATTATAGCTGTATGAAGTTGCCAACATTTCTGCATGCCTAAATGATCTCCAATCTTCTTCTACCTTGTCAGATAGAAATATAGAATACTCTTATAACATAAGATTGGAAAGGAAACTCGTTTAACACATTTATGGAAACTTGAAATTATTTGCATGTGAAGAACTCTTATATGTATTTTGTTTTGTAATATTGAGGATTTTTACTCTTATTTTTCAATCTCTTATGAGGAATGTACGATCATGCCATTTTGTGTACTTGAAGTTATCAATACGTGATAAATCTCCTCCTCTTTTGAAGTATCTCGTTATTAATGGTGACAGTGTTTATAAATATGCATATCTGATGAAGCCCAATGGAACTACAAGAACTAGTGATAACTTATCTCTGTTTGATATCCAAAAGCATGTTGAATTGAAGCTTATAAAAAAACGATGTTGAATGAGCTCAATGTCTGCAACTGTTGGCTTCATTGTTAAACTGTTACTTGAGATGAAGTTTTTATAATTTCTAAATTTTTTGTCTTACTGAATTCTCACTTTTGTGTGATTATCCACTTTAAAATTTTCTTACTTGCTCCACAGTAATGGGGACGCTAACAACCAAAGCTGATGTATACGGCTATGAAACTCTTGAGCGTTGTTCTGAGGAAAGCCGTCACTTGATAGTGCTTTTTTTTGGCGAATCAAATGAAGCAAAGAGAAGCTTATAGCATCCATTATCCTGAAAGCATCTCCATTATAGCTTAACTGGCCGGGCATTGCACTGCAACGGAGCCTAACCACCGGCCAGATATGTGTCATGCGGTGAATGTGCTTTCTCCACTGGTTGAAGAATGGAAACCTACTGTTGATGAATCAGACAATAGTTTTTTCAATGACAGGAGCCCACCCTCCTCCAAAACTAAAGTCCTGGAAAGAATCAGAAAGTTCAACTGTCAGCTATGATAGTCTTAGTGACAACAGCAAACGAAGTGTTCCAGCAACAGTTTTGCAGACTCCTTCAATTTCGCTGATGCCCGAGAAATAATGGGAGCTTTAGAGCCATGATGCTTCCCATACATGTTACATCTGTATCGATTTTGGTCAATAGATCTCTTTGTTATTCTACATATATAGAACAACAGATCTGATCCAATGGTTTTGCATTTATTTATAGAGAGCCCATAAATTCATATGCATAGGCAACTGTTGGTTTCCTGTTTCATTCATTACTCTATGATTAAGCAGTGTGATTTTGCACTTTCATTTTTTTCCCCTTTCTTTGTAAGTAACCACCTTCTGAATCATATATGGGTGTCGCTGGATGGATAGTGAGACACCCATAAAAGGCTTATATGGATAGCCCAACAAAAAGCCCACTAAGATGGCCTTCGGCCCAGCCCAAATTTGTACACAGCCACAAATAAAAAGAACCTCAACGTCTTTCGCGAGTGCTAACGGTATTTCGAACCCAAAAAAAATGATTATTCCCGCCCTAGGTTCCACCTCATCGCAACTTTCTCCCATTCGACCTTCACCACAGCGGCCTCAACTTCCACCTACAATTCGGCGAGTCTCCTTCAAACAAAAAAGATTCAAAAATTCCATTGAACCCACTGTTGGCATGGACCTCTTCCATCTCTCGATACTGCCGCAACGGCCGACTTGCACAAGCGGCTGCAGAATTCACGCGCATGCGGCTTGCTGGTGCCACTCCCAATCACGTCACGTTAATCACACTTCTCTCTTCTTGCACGGATTTTCCGGGTGATAGTGAGTCATTTGGCCCTTTGATTCATGCGTATGCTCATAAACTTGGTATGGATAGGGATAATGTGATGGTGGGTACTACATTTATTGATATGTATGCGAAGTGTGGTCATGTAGAACCAGCAAGGATTGATTTTTATGGGATGAGCTTTAGGAATTTGGTCACTTGGAACACAATGATCGATGGTTTATTGAAGAATGGCAGTACAGATGCTGCAGTTGAGTTGTTCGGTCAAATGCCTGAAAGAAATGTGGTTACGTAGATATGTCCAGAAACACGATTTTAGGGAGAAAGTTAGGATAAGTAATTCATTGATTGACATGTGTTCACGGTGTGGGAGTATTGAATTTGCTCGTCAAGTCTTCAAAAAAAATGACCAAACGAACTTAGGTGTCATGGAATTCAATCATTAGGGGTTTTGCCTCTAATTGACATGCAGAGGAGGCATTGCCGCATTGGAATATTTTGATTTGATGCAGAAACGAGGGTTTAAGCCAGACGGAGTCAGTGTGCACTTACTGCGTGTAGCCATGCTGGCTTAGTTGATGAAGGTCTTCAGTATTTTGATATGATGACCAGAGTTTACAGAATCTCACCTAGGATTAAGCACTACGGGTGCATAGTTGATCTTTAGAGTCGTGCTGGGAGTTTAGAAGATGCATTCAGTATGACAAAAGGCATGCCCATGAAGCCAAATGAGGTCGTGATGGGTCACAGCTAACTGCTTGCAGTACTTGTAGGAATATTGGCTCGGTGAAAGATGAACGTCGTATCGATCTATTAGCGTTGGAACCTGCCATTGATTCCAATTATGTGCTCCTGTCAAATACCTATGGAGCAGTCGGTAGGTGGGATAAAGCAAGCGAGGTTAGGAGGACGATGAAGGCTCTCGGTATACAGAAGCAGCTTGGATCAAGTTCAATTGAGGTTGGTCACAACATTCTTGAATTTATATCCGGAGATAAATCTCATATTGACACTGAAAATATTTATGCAACAGTCGAGCTTCTATCATTTGACTCGAAATTATGTGGTTATACTCCTGATACTGTTGCAAATGATATATATGAAATTGATTGATCTTTTTGTGTCATATCATTTGTTTCTTACTACATGGCTTTTGCCCATGAGCCATTCTTAAAAACTGAGTGGTTAATCTCTTTCTTCTACATCCAATGGATGGGAATATAAGTGTGTCACAATTGAGAGAAAAAAATCTAACTCAAAAGGAAGAGAGCGGTGTTGCAAATCATTCACAGCATCCATTGCCTTGCCTTTGTAAATGAGGGCAGCTACGCAATTCTGCCACTAGCCCAATAACTCTTGGCCCGTGTGGGTTGTTACTGACATGCCACTTGTGGGCCATTACGGGCTGGGCCGAACTGGCCCAATTTACATCTCTAATGACACCCATCCTTATTTTATTTGTCGATGCTTTAGCAGCTTGGGTCATCTTGGCATCATCATCCCTAATGTCATCAGCTATATACATGGCTACTGGTGTTATATGTGGAATGGCAGCTCAAGGTTAGTTATTAAAATCTCTTTGACTGGACAGATATCTCTTTTGGTGCAACTGTGACCCAGAAAGAGTCATCCCGACTCTGACATTGTTTCATCCTGTGTACACAGTAGTATCACTTCCCTGCTTCACAATGACGTTCGCAAGCATATCATTATACAATACAAAGTTAGTTCAGTCTGGTTGTACTTGCCCAAAAAGGTCCAATAATGCAGCTTCTGACTGTAAGCAATTGCGATAAATATTTATATATATCTGCATTTATATATCACAACCGTACAAAAAGAGAACACATTTCTTGGCTAGTCTCTTAAACAGAACAAAACTCAAAACATATCTTCAAGGAAAGATGGAACAAGCTGGCTGGCTAGCTAGGTTAGTGTTTCATGAAACTAGAACATTCTAAAGCAAACTTTTTTTTTTCCTCCTAGTAGAGTAGATATATATATATATATATCATGGAGTAGTTCGAGGTTTCTTGGGGCTGCCACCATTGTGGTGCAATGGGTCTGGACCAGTGGGCACCGTCCTCAACTCTCTATTCAACAGATCCTGATCACCATTCTTAATGCTATGCAATCCATTCACACCGATCTTGAAGCCGGCCAGCAACTGCATGCATAAAAGAGACAGAGTAAGTAGCTGTGGCAGTTCAGATAACCCAGAAAATTAAGGTTGTAAAAATAATTCTATGCAAAATATACCTTTCTGCTTTCAATTTTCACGGGAGCTCTTCGAGCATGGAAGCACCCTACAGACACAGCATTACAGCCTAAAAATACAAACAGAGGTAACATTAGTTAGCAAGACCACCAAATATAATAAGGTAATTTAGGAAAACAAAGACTTTCCAAAAATTAAGTTCAAACCATAGTAAGTTTCTCTCATGACCATGAAGGACAAGGCAACCATGGAGAATATGACAAAGGAAAACTTGGTTTTGGAAGCCATTTTAGGTTTTGGAAGTAACCACAAGCAAGCAAGTTTAGAAGGTGATGAGCAAATTAGAGCAAGAGACGCTCAATTTATAGAGGGATTTGGAGCTCCTGCACATGATTGCCTGTGCAGCCATTTTCTTAAGAAATTATTATGGACTTTTTATTTATGCATCTGAGTGGATAATAACAATAAAGGGTTATTTACTACGGCGCCGTCTTGAGTGGACAGGCAGTGCCTTGTCAACCTGTACATTTTTAATTCCCACACCTGGAGCTTGAATTTCTCATTTATTTGTACCAACAAATGACGTCGTATTGCTAATAAGTTCCATAGTTCTCCCCTTTTGCTTCTTTTGATGTGGGTTATTGACAATTCTACCCGCACTTCAGCTTCCTCTGTATCGGTACACAAGATAGATATTCTGAACACAAATCAGAGATTCCTTTTACACTTACTGAGGAAGATAGAAGTTTCAACTGTGTGTCACTGATGGTTATGAGACAGGTGACAGCTTCACAGGCAGGTAAAGTAGGCAGATTTGGAGAGATAACAAGAGAGTTGACAAGGAGGAGAGAGACACAGAGAATTTATATCATATGATATCGTAAGCAAATGTGTACAGCTGGGAATCATAATTAAACGGGTTTAATTTGCATCATGAAGATTGAAGAGAGACTGACTGATGTGGTCTTCTTCCATATCCTCTGCTTTGTATCAAAAGTAGAACTGTAGAAGATGCCGTTGCCTGTTGCAGCAATAAGGAAAGACTAGAGCTTCGAATCTGGCTGGTCACTGTGCTCCACCTCCACTGGCCATTAATAGAATCAAACAATATAGGAATAAACAAAGCATAGCAGGCAAACTAGTAACCTGTAATGCAATGATCATCATTGTCATACAAGCAAATAAATGAATTTATGAGATGACCAAATTATTCTCAAAGCAACCAGATAGCTGCCTTCAGATTGCTAGTTTGTAGCCTTGTTCATATGAACTGCAACAAGATATGACAATGAACTTACCCATATAAAGACAAATATTGCAAAGTAAAGAAACAATGCCTACACACACAACCAATTAGGTTCATGAAAGTAAGAAAGTTCAGGTTTCTGCCTGGCCAAATTGGGATGCCTTTCACCCAGACCCTGTCCAGAAAGAATGAGCAAATTACAAATTCAACAGGAAAATTGGTTTTCTACCAATTACTATCTTGATTTTTCGAGAGGAAATTTCATTGTAGAATCAGACTAGCATCTTCAAAAAGCTGAACATAGTTTTCAAACAACCATTGACCATATCACGCAAATACAGCTCTAATCAAGATACAAATTACAGTATATCCTATAAAAATTAAGTTATATATATATATATATATCTCCAATAAGCCACGATTATCAGAACTCAAATCAATATCGCCACCCAGTACGCAATCAAACTTCAAAATTTTAAAATGAAATAATCAAAAGCAAGAGACATGTCTCGCCAATGCAAAACGGTTGTCTATGTTGTTCAGAAATAAACAAGGTAATGGGTTGCATGATACATATATATCCACACAAATGCAGGCACCAATAGAATGTAAGAAGGGAACTCCATTTTCTGCTCCTTTGAATTTAAGCTTCTAAGCCCATCTTCTTTCTAGTTTTCCCCACAAATAAGTCTTTGGATTTGATCATGCCAGGAATACACCCAATGATGGTTGTAAAAGGAAATTGTGCCACAGCTTCTCTTCTCCCCAGTGAAACAATTGCAATGCCCGAAGAAGAAGCTTTATATGTGGCCATTTTGTTTTCTTTCCGTCCAGCCATTGACATTTTTATGTTCTTAGCAGCCACTGAAGCATGTTCTTGTGCCAAGTAACCTTGTTTCATTTCCTGTTATATGGTATTAAATATAAGAGAAGAGCATGGAATTAGTTAGCTCATTACACATAATAGTTTCTGAGGGCCGCTTAAGTGCTTAACTATCATGCAGACAAAAGAAGCAATGCAGCATGGATTCTCAAGTTCGAGGACAGAGATAGCTTTCTTGAATGTTATATAATAGAACATCCTGAAGAATTGAATTTGAAGAGTAACCAAGGGTTTAAGGATAGAACTTACACGAATATCAGTAATATCTCCAATTGTAAATATGTTATCTCGACCTTTCACTCTTAAATTTCCATCAACAATCAATCTACCATGCTCGTCCAAATTATCCTTCAAGATAGTATCCTTCAGCCATGCTGAACTCAGAGGTTTACTAATGCATACAAAAACACAATCTGCTTCGATAGTTTCTCCAGCAGAAGTTTGATATGTTTTGCCACTGTCTGATATAGAGCTCAAATCAACATACTGTTCCAACTTTACATCAATCATTTTTGATCTTAACCATTGTAAAGTTTTCTCAGCAGCTTTTAATCCAATAAATTCCAGCAACCTCGATCCTTTATGCACCAGAGTAACCTTCTTCTCTGGGTAATCAACAGCAATTTCTCCAGCAAGTTCAACGCCAGTGGGACCTCCTCCAACTATCAAAATCGATTGAGCGGAAGTTATCTTTTCATTTTCTGCGATATAGAAACAACAAAATTAGTTCTAGCAGAAACTATATGTAATGTAATTAAACTAAAAGACTAAATCTATATTTGTAAGTAAATAATTCATTCAGATCAGGATGAAATTGTTCATAAAAGCAAATTACATCTTATGGCAAATTGGCAATTCAATCAGGTCATGTGACTATAATGGTCCTCCACTCTTCTTTATGAGGTTGTAGGAAAGAAACTTCATTCCCTTTTCTTTTTAATAAAGATTTATTGATACAGAAACACCCAGTGTTGTGGAAGCTTTCTCCAATAGAGAACTACAGAATCACATTGGTGAAAAAATTATAACTCCAGCTTATCTAAGTCTGACCTTAAGCCGAAAGCATTTAACATTATACTGTCACTGATGCTATAAACCATCACACTAAAGTTACTGAGTAAATTATTGTGCTAATATGAAAGCACAGATATATGATCTACCAACCACCTAAGCACTCTGAGTAGCATTGAAAATTATATCTAATGAAGGAAATAGATGTTCCACTTCCCATATGTTTCTACCTGCTTTGAATTGATGAAGTCTCTCGGTCTTAGTTTTGGGGACAGGATCGTTGTGCCCAGTGGCAATGACAAGATAATCAAAGGGAATTAGATGACCTTCTGCAGCCATTACATCACTTTCAGTAATATTGGTGACACTGGCAGTAACAATACGGCCATTGGTAAGGTAATCTGCATGGTTGATCACTGATTTCTCCCCAAATGATGGCTCCACTATTGGCCTCAAGCTTGCCCATGTGATCTCAAAATACTCCTTCCTGATTTGAGTATTATTGTCAGTATATAAGATGAGAAAAACCCTATATGAAGAAAATTCTTAATTTCCGGTTGGATTTCTTTGATAACAGAGTTATACAAGAGCAAAACCAAATCCATTCAATCATCAAGAACAAACTGTAAATGAACTACTAGAGGTTGGTAAGGATGATCAGATCAAGAACTTTTTCAAATCAGTCTGCATCAGACCATGAAAGTTCTCCATGTATGCAAACCCAAATATTCGCGAACTAGAAATATAAACCTGTGAAGAAAAGTGAACTCCTCCTACGGTGCCCCCGTGATTGTGTCCGGATTCATTTCCTCAACAGTGCCCTAAATTTTCCCTAATTATGGATTTTTGGGTCGAATTCTCAATTTCCCCGATGTATTAACCTCCGCTAATCGATAAAACCAAAATTTTGTCCAAGTTACCATGCCACCCGATATTTTATTGCAAAATCGCCATATGACTTCAACTCAATCAAAAAATCAATTACCAGAGAATCGGAAGTAAAAGTAAGCTTACGGATCAACCAAAGTGACATCTGCATCGAACTGGAGAGACTTAGCGACAAGGGAGCCTCCAATGCCCCCTCCCACCACAACCACCCTCTTCTTCTCCCCAACCAATCCTTGCAGCTGCTGCATTTGATCGAATATCAGTACTGCCGATGACTTCAATGCAATCAATCGTAAAAACTCCGGAAGACAGAGCATCCACAACCATAACATTTTCCCATTGCCGTTAAAATCAATATTAGATATAACCTCTACTACAGAAATACTCCTCCCGCATTTTTATTCAGATAAATAAAATAAATCTTTTAATTTCTAAAAAAAATTCATTTTTTCATTTTTTCATTTCATTTTTAACAAAACTATATCAAAATTAATATTTAATTTCATTATTTTTTATAAAAAATCAAATTGCATATTCATCATATCACCAAAATAATCTTTTAATATAATCACATCTATAAATATAACAACACCAATAAAAACAGATATTCTCAATTTCTCATACATTATCTCAGCAACAACCCATTCTCTTGAGTGCTCTTAAATTCCTGACCAAGCCAGGGGAAAATAAAATAACTTGCCGAGTTAATTATAGGCCTTTGATCATCTTTATTAGCTTGCTGACCTGTCAAGAATAAAGTCAAAGGCGAAAATTCTATTTTAAAAGTATTATTCAAAAAATTAATTTTTTTATTACTTTTCGGAATTAATTTTTTTTGGCAAGATTCCGTCCAAAGTGGAGGACAACATTTGTTCTTTTGAAATAAACTGAGTTTGGACTTAAATTTTATAATCAAAATTTGATTTTAAATAATATTAAACAAAAAAATGATTCTAAATACAAAAGTTTTGTTCATTTTAAAACTTGATCAGAATCCAAACACAAAAATATTTATCTTTATTTAAATCAATATGAATATAATCAATTAAATACATTTAAATTTTTAAATAAATCTAAATTCGGACATATAACTATATATTTTTTATAAATATATATGTTAGTCTCACCCGAAATCGATTTTTCCCCACCCCTAAATTGTAACACTAAGCAATACAATTATTCCATTGACACTTGTGAAATAAATAAATAAATTCGTACAATTATCCGACATGGAAATAAGAAAGCATAACTGACAGTACATCTCCTACAAAGAGATGAAAAACACAAACATGTCGGATAGTATTCAAAGCTGTATATCTTATATGGTAGTTCTTTTAGCCCTTCGAGCAAGAATGATCCAACAAACCACACGATACAACACAAAGAAACCAAGCATGATCCCTGTATTAATCCACCTAGTGTCCTTCTGCAGTCCTCGGCTCCTCAACACATCATTTCCTGTTAACAAACACTTCGAAATGTCTCCTTCACCTTGCCAAGAGAAGCACTTACTTCTTACACTCCAGTACTCATTTATCAGAAGCGAATCCAATGGATACCTGTATAAGGAGACATAATAGACAAAAATCCAATATTTTGGGATGTTCTCTTTGGGAATGAAGTAGCCTGAGAAGAGAAAGAATGCACCAAGAACAGTGCATATGAGCGTATTCCCCGAAATGAAATCCGGAGAGACGGCGCTGAGAAAGAGGACTAATGAACTGGCCATCAATACAATCAGCCAAACTGTGAAGACAAAGAATGAAAATGCTTGGATTGAAGGATTGAGTCCTACGATCCAGTAGACAGGAACGGCGAAAAGGACCGCGACTGCGAACAAGAAGGGGAGGAAGACAATGGTGTTGGCAATCATGTAGGAAGATATTTTGTAGGCTCCTCTTGATGCTTCCTTCATTAGTACTCGCCGTTCTTGAAGGTATATTGGAAGTGCTTCGACTGTGGAAGAAAGAAGAAAACTTAGACTGAATGCGAACAAACCCAATCGCTCTGTGACTCCTCCTTCATCATTCCTCACCTTGATATAGACACTCCCTAGTCCGAATCCCCCGACAAGTGCCTGCATCGTCCTTGCTAGGAACAACTGCTTTGTTCTGTAGATAACTTTCCAAAATCTTGAGCAGAGAAACATAATTTCGTAGAAATTAAGGAACAGGGAGTTTTCAGTGTATTTGTTATGACTATGTTGTTGAGAACTGCCAATTTCTTCGTCCAGCCAAAGTGAGAAGGTACGTGTTTCATTTGAGAGGTACCGGCTGGAGTTCGATTCTGCCAGAGTAGATATGATTTCCATGGAGAATTCAAGTGCATTTAGCTGCATAGGAATTTGAAATCCCAGATTAACTATGGTTTCCTCCAGCGAGTCAAGAGAACCATAATAAGCAACAGAACCGCGAGCCAGGATCAAGAAATTGGGAATGTATTGAAGAATTCTATAGCCTGGTTGGTGTATAGATAGGACCAGAGTCCTCTGCTTGGCTCTGGCCATTGATGAGAGGAGCTCAATCACTTGTAAAGCTGAAGTGCTGTCTAGGCCTGAAGTTGGCTCATCAAGAAGTAGAATCGGTGGGTCATGAATCATGTCAACACCAATCGATACCCTTTTCCTTTCTCCACCAGATATCCCTCTATGCTCTTCGTCCCCGACAAAACTATCCGCGACGGGGACAAGGCCAAGCTCATGCATCAAACTATGAACTCTCTCCTCCTTCTCCCTCGCACTAGTTCCTTTTAGCCTAAATTTGGCACTATACATTAGCGTTTCTTTCACAGTGAGTAGAGGGAGCAAATTGTCTTCCTGTGCAACAAATCCACATGTTTTCCGCAGTTGAGCAGGATCTGTTATTCGATGATCATTTATAGAGATACTTTTTGGATCAAAATCTTTATCTTTCACCCTTCCGGATATTATCTGAAGCAAAGTGGACTTTCCAGTGCCACTCGGACCGACAATCGCAAGAATTTCTGAGCTTCTTGCAACAAATGAGACTGATTTGAGTATGTTAATAGGCTTAGGCTTTTCCTTCATGAAATAACAAAATGAAGAACATAGTGACCTTTCAGGATGTACAGTGTAAGAGAGATTTCTTACAATGACTTTGCAGGATGTCTTGGAATGTTGCTGTGCTAATGCTGGTAGCGGGGAAAGGTGGAAAGAAGAGGAAGCACTCGTGGATTCTTCAGGGGAATTGGAAGTCGAGAAAAGTATCAACGAATCGTCTTCGATGCAGGAAGCCATTTGTTTCTGCAGGAATGGCACGTTGAGGGGAGGATTTGAAGGGAAAAAAGGTTGGGGAGTTGGACCAAACCAAGTTGATTGAAGAACGAGTTTCCTTTGCTTTTGGTGAAGGTGGTGAAGTGTTAGGCAGTGTTTGGTGACTGAGAAGTTTTGACTAATATAACATTGCTTCTGGATGCTTTTACTGTAGATCATAAGTTTCACCAAAATTGAACCAATCTAGACATGCCAGCTCGATAATCAAACTCTGAAGCTCCATTAATGGATTCCTCGTTTAGTCATTTGTCTTAGTTTCATCCTGCAAAAACACGCAGAAAACTATCTAATTAATAAGTTTCGGATGTGCTGTACAAGAAAATATTGTTATAGTATCAAGTTATCTGAGTCTGTGTGGGGTGGTAAAAAAAAATGGCTCTGAGGGGAATAATATAATTATTTACGAAATATTTACATGTTTGGATTCAGATTTGTGATTTTCAAACATATTTAATTGATCATATTTAAATTGGTTTAAATTCTTACAAATCAATCAGACAATAACTTAATCTGGGCCGGGTTAAGTTTCGAACAATTATATTGAATAATTTTTTATGTTTAGGCTCAAATCTTAAACATATAATTTATGTTGAAATTTGTTTTAATTGGATCGATCAAATCAGTCATCCAAATCCGGAACAAACAGAGTTTTGCACTCTTAACTGTGGGTAGAAATAGCCAAATAAGATTATCCTGGGGATGGTTGACCATTCTCTATAAATTTGTAGATATTGATCTTGTACCCAACTTCTCAGATATTTTTACTTCATTAAAAGTCTAAATTACAATATATTTGTATTTATTAATAAATGATTCCTCACCTATCTGAATCAGCGTTAACATTTTTTCTATTAGAAAAACATTTACTGGTTTACCAGTCAACCTTTACGTTTTACTGCTGGCATCAATGCGTCTACATCCAAATGATCTCTAGTCTCGAATAACGAAACTCGCACGACACTCACTGCTAAAAGTCCCTTAAATTGTCAGATAAATCTTTAAAAGAAGGCGGTCAATCGTTAGAGGAAAGTGATCGATTCAGTCGATTTCGACGACATCTACATGCACCACCACCATCGTTGGACTCCTTAAGTTGTGGCGCACATTATTACCTGGACATTTTCTTGTCGAAGTGATGATCGGATTTCGACGACCTTTGTTTGAATGAGAGAGAGATGTGTGTGAATGTGAGCAAAAAATATTTTATTTTG
This sequence comes from Euonymus europaeus, assembly GCA_963580455.1. Classification (NCBI taxonomy): domain Eukaryota; kingdom Viridiplantae; phylum Streptophyta; class Magnoliopsida; order Celastrales; family Celastraceae; genus Euonymus; species Euonymus europaeus. Next base: position 21,796,686 of record OY756967.1, read on the forward strand.
TGTTTTTCAGCATGCATATACCTTTTGAGTAGCTACCGACTATTTTTTGTGTTTTTAAGATGTTACCATAATTATTATCAGATAGATCAAATCCAAAAGTTAAAGTTCGAATTTATTATCAATTAGTTTGATTTTGCTAACTCATAATGCCAAATGGATTGCATGTAGATTATGTATATTTATGTATGCCTTTTGTATGTATGTTCAGCATTATCACTTTTCTTCAGATACTTGCATTGTCTTCCGTAAACTCATGTGCGCATGTTAGCGAATTTTCTTCTTCTTATGTATTATCTGTGCCATTAATACTTCCTAACCTCGCATTCAATTTCAAATATTTTCTAATATTTTTTTCCCCTTACACCTGCAGAATATTCACATTCACATGACTTATCTCTTTCCAAACAGAGTTCAACGGCGACAGCCACTCATTTCTATAGCTATTCCCAAATCCGGGATGAAAACAAACCAGATCCGAGTCATTAGCTTCCCAACAGTTTCATACGTTAACTACTAAACTCCCAAAATTCTTCGTATCACTCCGAGCTACAAAAATCTCTGCTTCAACTGCCATTGCCATGGAAGTCGATGGAATTACGTCCTCCAAGTCCAAATCTTTGCCTTTTCGAGTGGGCCACGACTTCGATCTTCATCGGCTCCAGCCTGAGTATGCTCTTTCTGGATAATTCTGAGAATTTATGTCCTAGTGGCGTGTTAGATCAATTTTGCTTATGATGATTGTTTTACAGGGGATATGCTGCTGCTGCTTCTCCACTGTTTTCATCCAAGAAGCCATGAGTTAACCTATTCCAGCCGCGTAGGTTCAAAGATTCATATGTGAAGGATTGGATTGGATAACAATTTGAATTTGTGTGGTTTATAAAGTATTGTCCAATCAATTAAAAGACTACTTAGTGAGCTGCAAGAGTAATTCGTCTGAGCTAGCTCACTTTATTCGTTGGTATATACTGAGTACGATTTTTTCTTGAGAGGGATGGGTTTGATTTGCCATATAAACTTGGAGTGGTAGATTAAGAGCTATTTGAAATCGAATGCTACATCGAAAAATATTAATTGTACGGATGGTACATCAAGAAAAAACACTCAAGAAGAGCAGACGATGCTCAAGTGTCAGAGAGATTGAGAGACTTGAGTGAACCTGGACTGATAAAAGTGTTATCCCTATACACTTTTTCCTTCATCTATTAACAAAACTTTTAAATATCAATTGTCTCTCATGCATTTTTTAATAAAATTACATAAAAATCAATACTGAATTCAACATATTTACTAAAAAGTCATCCCGTCAAGTGGTCTTCGACAAGGTGACCCTTTATCTCCTTATCTATTTTTACTTTGCTCTGAAGGTTTTTCTCATCTTTTGAAGGAAAGCTCTAGGCAAGGCTCCTTGCATGGTCTGAGGGTGTGTCAAGGAGCTCCGGGTATTTCCCATTTGCTATTTGCGGATGATAGCCTTCTTTTTTGTCAAGCCTCACTGGTTGAGGCGGAAGAAGTGCTTAATGTTCTACGACGTTATGAAGGAATATCAGGCCAGTGCATAAATCTATCTAAGTCGGCTGTTTATTTCAGCCGCAATATAGAGATGCAGCTCCAGATTGCAATTAGATCCCATCTTGGCATGTCCGAATTTCCAGCTAACATGATGTACTTCGGCCTTCCGGCTCTTTTTTCGAGATCTCGTTATGCTATGTTTAATTACATTAAGGAGAGGTTATGGAAGAAGGTGGGGGGTTGGAAAGAGAAATTATTATCTCAGGCTGGAAAAGAAACTTTATTAAAGTCGATTGCGCAAGCTGTGCCTGGTTATGCTATGAGTATTTTCAAGTTCCCCCTGGGGCTTTTTCATGACCTGAATCGGATTCTTCGGAACTTTTGGTGGGGAAACCAGCCTAATCGGGGTAAGATGGCGTGGGTGAAATGGGACCGCGTGTGCCAAAATAAGCAATACGGGGGTTTAGACTTCCAGGATGGCGGTTAATTTGCAATATGGCTTTACTAGCAAAGTAGGGATGGCGGTTAATTTGCAATCCAGTATCCTTCTGTGCGCGAGTTCTCAAAGCTCGTTATTATCCAAGGTGCTCCTTTTTGGATGCTCAGAAAGGCTCGTCCTCATCCTATGTTTGGTCTAGTATTCTTTATGCTCGAGCTCTGCTAGTTCGAGGCCTTAGATGGAGGGTTGGCAATGGTCAGTCCATTAATGTTTGGTCGGATTGCTGGTTACCTATTCGCCTTGGTGGTGCTATCACTACACCACGAGGGGACAGAGATCCTAATATGAGGGTTTCATCTCTCATTGATAATGAGTTGAGGTGGTGGAACCAAGAGCTCCTTGTCTCAAATTTTAATGATGCGGATGTGATGGCTATTCAGCAAATTCCTCTCCATGGACTCAGGTTTGATGACTCTCCCATGTGGTTTTTTGAAAAAAGAGGGTTGTTCACTGTTCGTTCTGCCTACTTGTTGGCAAAATCTGAATTTTTTCCTCTGGAAGGTTCGGCGGAGAATGACAATCCTATTAGTGGGCTTTGGGCAAAACTGTGGAAGCTTCGTGTTCCCCCCAAAATTCATTTTTTTTCGTTTGGAGGCTTTGTCATGATTGTTTGCCAACCAAAACAAATTTACTTCATAGGGGGCTTAGTTTAAATAATGTTTGCTGTCTGTGCTCTATGGGTTGTGAATCAGCCTTGCATTTATTTAAAGAATGCCCAGCTATTCAGTTTATTTGGAGACAGTGGAATTCTCCCATGGATGTCCATTTGTTGAACTATGATTGCATTAAGTCATGGTTGGGTTTTATTATTTTATCTTTCCCAGCCGAGCATATTGAAATGTTTTTTGGCATTCTTTATAATATATGGGGTAGAAGGAACAAGTTAGTTCATGGGGAGAGGTGTTCCCCCCTTGCATCTATTGTGTCTAGTGCTGCCAGGCTTATTGCTGAGTATAAGATATTCAACCAAAGCTCAGCTCCTGAGTTGAGGCGTGAGTCTCGATCAAGGCAGTGGTGTCGCCCTCAGGAGGGCCAGGTAAAGATCAATGTTGATGGGGCTTGGAAAGAAGGGGAGGAGTATGGGGGGATTGGTGTGGTGGTGCGGGACTCTACTGGTTCAGTAAGATTTGCAGCTTTCAAAAGAGTGCCTGCGGCTGGTGGATCTTCCTTGGTGGAGGCTTTGGCTTTTCAGTTTGGAATCGATCTTGCAATCAGTTGTCACCTCTCAAACTTTGTTATTGAAGGAGATTCCTTGTAGGTGATTCAAGCACTGAATAATTTAGCCAGCTTTCACTCCCCTATGGGTTTTATTATTGCAGATATTTGTTCTAAAATATCAGATGTTCCTAGCCGGATTATGTTCACTCTAGAGAAGGAAATCAGCTTGCTGATGGCCTAGCTCTTATGGGAGTTTCCTCAACTGGTTCTGCTGTCATGTTAGAGGAAATCCCAAGCTCTTTAATTTCTGTGTACTTGGCTGATTTGCTGATTTCCCATTAATGGAGTTTTATTTCAAAAAAAAAAGATACTCATTCACATCATCAAAACACATCTATTAATATAACAACATCAACCGAAACATACATTCACATACATTATTCAGTATCATTAGCAAGAGTTCCATCGTGCATGCCCCTATATGTTGGCAGAGGATTTGACAAGTATGTAAGAGCAAATGCAATTGTAGTATTTTAGTGAGAAATGAATAATGTATAATAATGTGTGTATTTATTGATGTGATTATATTTAAATAAATATTTTGCTGACGTGTCTGTATTAAGAGATGTGTTTTTGTAATGTGGATGAGTATCTAACTTGAATTTCTATAAAAAATGTGAGACCCAATAATATTTTTGTGTAATTTCGTTGGAAAATTGATGAAATGAATGAAAGAGATGTTTGGATAATATTTTGCATCGAGAGATATGTTATGACCGGTATTGACAAATGTGTTATTTAAACTAATTGTACTAAAATACATATTTTGTATAATATAAATGAGACTCGTTTATCCGCATTAAAAATTCGTTGACTTGTGACTCAGTCTCAAGCAAAATATGCGCTGCGCACAGGGCACTGCGACGACTGACACATCTGTTTGTATTCACTACACTAGGAGTAGCATTACTGCATTTAGTCCAGCTTTATAATTATACATTAATCATTGAATGAACATGTCGACTACGAAAATATTTATCTTAAGTAGTTCCCGGACCCCGTGAATTATAATTGAAATTAGGAGCTCAATAATATTTTTAAACGATGATATTATGAGAATCCATTTGCAGCGGGAACTGCTGTATAAATTTTACAGCGGGCCCGATGTTTCAAATGTTGGTAACATATTATTCGCGTATATTTATTAAAAAAACACATAGATGGCCTTTTTGATAAAATTACCTTATAAATGTCTCATAAACGTTAGTTATGTGTGTGCCTGGCTGCCTGCTGGTAATTAAACCAAGTTTTGGCATATGTTTCTAGGTTCAAAGATCTACATGGATAGAGGCCTTTGACAACGTGTAAAAACACAATAAAAAGTCGATTGCTAAGGGATTATCAGTGTGGTATCGATCGTTGACGATTCCACAACCAAGTCAAACAACGATAAGAAAATTTATAATACAAGAAGTGAAGGGCTAGAGAAAGAGCATACCCAATCGTTAAGAATTCTTTAATGAGGAGGGGCCTCTTGTATTTATAATAATCGAGTTAATGTGTTTGATCACGTGAACTATAAGCTATCATGCATTGAGCTTGGATCAAATGATGGGCCCATGAGGCTTAATAGTCTATTAGGCCTCTTGAATCTTGTAGATATGACTCTCATTGATTTATATATCGATCGGATTTCTTGGGCTTTGTTGGTAGGATTCTCTTGGGCTTAATTGTTTATAACTATATTGAATGATTTATGTTTCATACGACGTTATATGTATAAAATTTGTATCAAAACATAAAAATTTATCAAAAGTAAAATTGGATCTAGCTCCAAATAAAATTTTGTTTTTCTATTTAATTGCCCTAAATCTATCCAAGATTTAATTATTTACCCATTTTTTTGTCCAAAATTAAAACAATTTGAATATAAATATAGAATACATCGAAAATACAAACCAATCAAATATGGATCTACAAATATTTTCATAAATGTCTCATCTTGTCCGACTTTATTAACGCTCCGGTTAACTACTAACTACATACCTAATAAATCTTCCTCCACGAATTTTGCAAAAAACTGTATTCTTTTTCTGCTCAGTGTCAGCCCAGTGAGCGTCAGAAGCACATTGAAAGAAAGCGAAGGAAAAGCAGCAGAAAATGCGCTACGAATGTACGAGAACAGGAGAGTTCTCGCTGACTCTCTGTCTTTATTGACTCTGAAAAGTCAGACGATTCGGTCACCGAAATTCGCTCCAGTTCGGTTACATTGTTGGTTAATGAGTTCAAAGCACAGTAGATATCGAAGTAGAATCTGATTAATGAGTTGGATCTATGAGGAGTCGTCCTTGAGGTTTGAGAATTGAAGCATTTTGCTGTTGCAGAGCAATTAATCAGATTATTTGTAAATTGGGAGATTTGATTTATTTCGGAAGTGAATTGAGAATTATGGAGTCTCGAATGGACCAGTACGAAATGATGCAGCAGATCGGTCGTGGCGCCTTTGGTGCCGCCATTCTCGTCCATCATAAAACCGAGAAGAAAATGTATGCATCCCCTGTGTGTGCGTGTTCGAGTGGTTGTGATGTATCTACATTTCTATTAGTATATTTATATGTTTGTTAAGTTATGTCGTCTATTTGTATGCAAAAGTGCGTAGGCGGTGAATATTGTGATTTTTCTTTTCGAATTTTTAGGTATGTATTGAAGAAGATTAGGCTGGCTCGGCAAACCGAAAGATGCAGGAGATCTGCTCATCAAGAGGTATCCTGTTACAGATTCTGATTCCGCTTTCTTTTTCTTAATTGTTTTTCTAGTCCCCAATTCGCTAGATATTGAGTTTCATATTTAAAGCGTTCTTTTATGATGAAATTATAGATGGCTCTTATTGCTCGATTTCAACATCCTTATATTGTCGAATTTAAGGAAGCATGGGTTGAGAAGGTAATGCCTCAAATCCTATTTTCTCTTAGAATATCCCGTCTTTCAGTTACCGTGATTGTATTGAGTTATTACTTATCACTCATATATGTACAATGTAGGGCTGCTATGTTTGCATTGTCACTGGGTATTGTAAAGGCGGAGACATGTGAGTTATGAAGTAACATTTGTGTGTACTTGTTATCATTTTAAGTCATATTACCAATGATAATTGTTTCTTGTTGGCTCTCCCCTTATTACTTGGTCTAGTTCTTTGTTTGTAATTGATTGATAGGGCTGAGTTAATGAAGAAATCAAATGGAGTGTATTTTCCAGAGGAGGTATTTGCATCCTCTCATTCGTCTTTGTTGTCATTTTATTTGCCTTTTCTTATCTTGATTTGGTTGTCACTTACTCATGGTTGTTAATTTTGGACATTACTTAGAAACTTTGTAAGTGGTTTATGCAACTACTATTGGCGGTTGAATATTTGCATTCGAATTTTGTTCTGCATCGTGACCTGAAAGTATGTCTGCTGCTTCTTAGATGTGTGCTTTAAGTATTAGTTCACTAAAAGATTTTTAAAGCCTGATATCTGAAGCATTTTCATTTCAGTGTTCCAATATATTTCTTACCAAAGATCAGGATGTTCGTCTTGGTGAGTCTCTCTTTGTAGTTATCAATCCAAAACCTTAAAGTTAAGTACTTAATCGGCTTCCCGTGTTAAAATTCTGATTGTGTATTTTTTTCTTGTCTGATTTATATTTAGGGGATTTCAGACTTGCTAAAACTCTGAAAGCTGATGACTTGACTTCCTCGGTATGTGCTGTATATTGAAATTAATTAATTTTACCTAACCAAAGTGAAATTATTACTGTATGCTGAAACAATTTATGCAAAATGCAAGGCTTGACGTCTTTTCATACTCAATGCAGAATCGAAGATGTAATCAAATGTTAGTCTTGCAGACAAAATATGCATAAAAAAAAAGAGTTCAAAATTGGGAACTGTTCTTTATAGTTGAAATTTGGAAAGGGATAAATAACATAATTTTTTGAACTTGTATAATCCCTGTATGATATTTGATATAGTTATTAGATCTGGCTTGGGGACATAAATATACATATATATCGGTTCAATCAATGTTATTATGATGATCACATGTTAGATCTTTTTTGAATTGTTTTTCGAACTGTCTAATTGATTTTTCAATATAAGGCAGCTACTGCATAAGCTGTAGCATTAACAGAATTTATATGTGAACTCGACTAGATTTGGGATTTTCAAAAACCATCGGAGTTGTAGAATTGAAGAATAGCAAGCCCTAGATATACGTTGTAAATTGTAGACCTATACTGATGAGGTAGCTGAATTTTTTGTTCATGATGGTGTATTGGAAAATGAAAGGTGTGTTATGATCATTTGCATGCTCATTATGAAACTTTCAGTCATTTTGTATCTTTTCCCACAGGTGGTTGGAACTCCGAACTATATGTGCCCTGAACTGCTTACAGACATTCCTTATGGTTTCAAATCTGATATGTGGTCCCTTGGTTTGTATTTTTAGATTATATCTTTGATATTGAAACCTAGAGGTCACATGTTCAATAATTGGAAATAGTCTCTCCCATATTATATGGGTTAAATTCTGCATACATCTTGTTTTCCTAATATGTTCATTGTTGACCAGGGTGCTGTATGTATGAGATGGCTGCTCATCGTCCTGCTTTTAAAGCTTTTGTAAGTCTCGGAATGGTTCTTTTACTCTGTCAAATTCTGTTTTGATTAATGTCTAATAGTTCATCAGAGTTCTACATCTCGGTTCCAACTATTTGTTTAAGTAATGTATATCAAGCTTTCTGTAATATTAAATATAGCAGTTATATATTTTTGGTAGTTTGAGTAGTCAATTCTATTAGAAGTTTAGAACTGATATAGACTTCTTATCTGATGACTTTAGCATTGGTATTCATTTTATATTGGTGCTACTAAAGTTTCGGGGCATTCTATATGACATCAATTTGTATGTGACAAATCTCAAGCTTTTGACTACCTTTTTTGTGTAGCAGAATCATCTGAACTTTGGTATGCGGAACATAGCTTGTGTTGAGCGTAATTCCAGCTCCACTGTAGATCTTGAAAGTACAACCTGCTTTGGCCTTCTAATCTTTTGCTTCCACAATCCACTCCATTTTACGTTTTGATTGTTTCGAATACTATATGTTTCGTGATGTCATCTAAAGCACTTTGTGATGGCCATCGATGAGCGCCTTTTTGAATAACTAATCTTCTGAATTTTGCTCCTTTCCTTTGGTTTAATTCCTTTTTTAAATATTTCTATATTCAGGATATGGCAGGGCTGATAAGCAAGATAAATCGTTCCTCTATTGGTCCTTTACCTTCCTGCTATCCTCCCTCCTTGTAAGTCTCCATTGCTGTTCTCTATTTGGGTTTTTTGTGAATGTCTGTGCACCTGCTTTGTATTTGTGCCGAATAACAACTACTACCCTTCTTCATGTCATCTGAAGATAGGATTTTCCTCTCTTTTTTATTCTTTCTTGATGACCGACAGATTGTAAATAAGTTTCAAGAAATCCAATTAATGTTTATTTCATTCCTGGTTAAAAGTAGTTGCTTCAGCTCCAGGAAATAATGCATGTGTCAGCATATATCAATCGTCAATCTGGTTGTACAATTAAATTTGTTTTCTGTCCGCCATGTCATCCCTTGGTAATTGGTAATGCATTTTATGAAGGATCTTCCAACTTAGTTATCTTAATCTCTCCAGTCCCCTACAAGAAATAGACAAAAGTCTATACCTCGAGGTTCCATTTTTATGATTCAATGGGGTCTGATGGGGTTGCACAAGGTAGTTCCTATGGTGTTACAGAGACATCTCCTACTTGCGTGGACTTTGTATTTTTGTGTGCGTGAGAGGGAGAGAGATTTGACCTATATGCTAAACTTGTGGGTTTCCCATGGACACTTCTTCATTCTGTTAATGATACTCTCTCTTTTTAATATGTCAAATGCAGAAAAATGCTTATCAAAGGTATGCTGAGGAAAAATCCAGAGCATCGGCCAAGTGTAAGCATCTCTGAAATATACATATATATACACACACACACACACATATATATATATATATATATATTTCTCGCATCATATTTGACTTTTTAAATTCAAATTTTCATCGACCATGACCTCCAAAAAATTTGGTTTCTTATTTTCAGGCATCCGAGCTTTTGAAGCACCCTTATTTGCAGCCTTATGTTGATCAATACCGTCTATCCTTCAGTCCTCCAGCTGCTTGTTCCCCGGAAAGCCTATAGCTGATCCTTTTGATTCTCAGAATGAGGCGGATAGTCAAAACAGTAGTAGTTCTTGTAGTGATAAAGATAATTTGCTTTCAACTGATAGAAACCTTCATGCAAGGATGTCCAGTAGTGAAAATAAAGGTACTGACACGGATTTAGCTTCTGTTGACGATGAAGATGACTCGCAGCATTCTCTTCCGAGTGAAGGAACTGGCTCCAAAAGTTGCACTGCCCAAATGGACGAAAAAGGCATGATAAAACCTTCTCATGATGGACAAAGATCCAATTTTGAATCAAAGAAACCAAAAACTATCAAAAGCATTATGCTGGCTCTAAAAGAGGGAAAAGGTAGAGAAAATGGTTCCTCAATGAGAGGCAACCATATAAAGCCTGGAGGTGTATGTTCTCAAAGAAATAACGCTGAACCATCTCCCAAGGTTCTTAAACCCAATGCCACTGCGTGTGGTTTGAAGTTGAATGCTGACATACCACCTGTTGTCCCAGTAAAGGTTGTGGGTGATTGTGCAAAACGTATTCAGGACTCACATTCATTGAAGCATCAGGTATAACCTGCAACCATGCATTCATACACTATTTTCCCTACTTTCTCAAAATGTATTTTAAGCTAGCTACATATATTTCAAAATGCAAAATTTATCTTTCCCAGTTACCAGTAGTTGACTCCTCCCCGAAGACAAAACCTAGGCATGAGGCATTTCGTCCATTAGGTCCTGTAAAACCGGTTGAAGATGAACAATCTGCAAAATTAAGGCAAAGAACACCTCCATCCAATTTTGCTAGACGTTCTTCATCTTCAAGACGAATGAGGACAGTGGGAGTTCAGACTCCGAATGCTTTGAGCAATCCCACAAAGTTGGGCACCACTGAAGAAGCCCAAGAGCCTAAACGTGATTCTTTTGAATCTTTTCATGTGTCTGATGGTTATGTTGTGCATGTTTCTAAGGAGGTCACAATCAAGTCTCAGAAGACTTCTGTTTGTTCTTCAAAAGGAATGCATACAGACAGCAGCAATTCTGCCTCATCGTCGGTCTCAATACAAGCATTTGAGCATTATGATGTTGCAACTTCATTTATTGATATGACGGAGAAGAAACTTCTGAAACATGATTTTATCACAAGCTGTGAAAGTTCTGAATCACAACCACCCATTTGCTCTCCTGCTTCCTTTGCACATTCTGCTAACGAACATATTTCTAGACAAACACATGTATGTAATCCTACATCTGTTCCTTGCTTGGTTGAGACAACTGAGGCTATCCTCGATCCTCATGCTACCAATGCTGGTGATGTGAAAACAAGTTTAAGTACAGCTTCAGATATCCCAGTAACAAGTTCTGAGGAAATAATTATTTCTAAAGATGAAATGCCTGCAGATATGAATGCTGCAAGGCCTGATGATGCCCCGGAAAGCAGGCCTGATCAACTGCTTGAAGCAAATATTACATCTTCATCCAGTGGCGATGACAAATTCACTGTAAGGGAACTTTTCTCATCTTTTGCAGAAGTTTCGCCTGCCATTTCTTCACTTATGTCATGTGGCCAAACAAAGGTTGTACAGCAAGATAAAGGTGCCATTTTGCAGAATCATACGATTGAAAGACCTACTACTGCCCATCATCCCTCAGTTTTTGATGATGTCATACATGTTATAAGGCATAGTAGTTTTCGTGTTGGGAGTGAACAACCAGTAATGGAAACCGTTGAGATGGGGGTTCAAAATGTGGATGTTGGGAAGTTATTGAATGTAGTGCGAGATGAACTGAAGATGAGAAACATGATGGCTCCAGTGACTCTGAAGACTTCAAGTTGCTCTGATGTGGATTTAAAATCAAGTATATCTGATCATTCTGGCATTCCGGAAACGGATATGAAAGAACCAACCCCTGTAGTTTTCAAAGCTGATGATTTTGAGATAGCAAAACCTAGCCCTACCTTGAAAGAAGAGGAACCGCCAGCAAAAGAAACTTTGGATGTGAAGTCTTTTAGCCAGAGGGCAGTGGCCCTTGAAGGGCTTCTAGAGTTGTCTGCAGAACTTCTGCAGCAAAATAGATTGGAAGAACTTTCAGTTGTTTTGAAGCCTTTTGGAAAGGATAAGGTCTCCCCAAGGGAGACAGCTATATGGTTAGCAAAGAGTCTTAAGGGAATGATGATTGAAGAGGGTGGACGCAATCCATGACGTCTTACATCTTTGGTAAGTTCACCCTGGATTTTCTTATTGGTTCCAGTAACTGTTATTTTTTTGTTACACTTATCATGCATTCAAGTATATCATTTACAGTAATGTAGAGAATGACCAATCCTTCTGCCACATTTTTGTAATTCTTCCCACGCATTTTGTTCCTGTACATATGAACAATACAATTGGTGATATAACCTTTGTTTTCCAGAAAATGCATAATTCTTCTCTGCTACCAATTGATCCCCTCTGTCAAAATATGATCTGCGTTTGTTGTAAGGGCTTGATTGATTCTCGGTCTGATTATTTGGATGCTGATTTAGTGTTGTAGAGGCTGTTGTTAACAAGGAGAGTACTAGGACCGGAATTGTTACCTTTCAAGTTATGATAATGGGTAGGTTGACTGCAACACACTCCGACTCCAGCGGATACTGTAAGTATGCTATCTATTTTGTGTGAAAACTTGATGGTTCAATTTATCTTTGTTGCAACCATTGGAATATTTACAGTGAAGGATCATAAATGCAGTATTGTTTCAAACCCATTGACTGCTGCTCGAGCTTATTGAGTCGGAGAGAAATTGCTCTAATTTTTCTCATAGTCAATGTCAAATAATGTTGACAGTCGTCAACAATAATAGAATTCATAAGACTTGTTGATCTCGATGGAAGAGTGAAGTTGCAGTTTCCATGGGAAGTTTTGGCTTTGCTGCTTTTGGATTTTAGTAGCTGGTGTTCGGCTTTGGCAGTGCAAATGCATCAGTGGGCTGGGCTGGCGTAAAGCAATTGGGCCTAGCTGCTAACTTTTTGAGAGTCGGTTTCAGTTAAAAGGGAAAGAACAAAAATGTGAAAAGAGATAATCATAAAAAATATCTTCAAAATATCAAGAAGATTTTAGCTACATATCATATCAAGTAGAAAGGAGTCTGTTACTTTTATTTTCAGACCTAAAACGTCTCCTATTTCGGAATTAATTCGATTCTTGGTCCTATTTTCTTCTCTAGTAAGAATAACTCTCTCGCTCGGTTTCTGTCGAGCATGGCTGATCCTTCTAGACCAGTCACCGGCTACCCCGCCGCTAACGGATACCCCGCTCCCCCACCCGGAAGCGCCTACCCCTACCAAGCTCCACCACCGCAAAATCCGTCGCATGCCTACTATTACAATGCCCCGCTGCGTCCCGATCCCCGTCTCGCCCTCTTCCGCCGATTCTGCGTTATTATCATCGCTGTCACCGTTATATTCGCCACAGTACTCTTCATCTGCTGGCTTGTCATCCGCCCCACCATCCCCGAGTTCCGAGTCGACTCGCTCTCTGTCTCCAATTTCAATGTCACTTCTTCCTCCCAGACAGTCACCGGCAGCTGGAACCTGCGGTTGCAGGTCTACAATACCAATCGGAGAATGACTGTCTCTTACGATGATGTCACGCCCTCGATCTTTTACAAGACGGAGTTCCTTGTCCAGACTAGAATCCCGCCGTTCCAGCAAGGGAAGAAGAATCAAACGTTTGTGGACGGGACTTTCTCGATAACGAATTCTTACGTTGACCGGTGGGTGGTGGATGGGATCACTTCGGACAGGGCTCGTGGCACTGTAAACTTCAATGTGAAGGTTGTGGCAGTGGTTAAGTTTAGGACCGGTGCGTGGAGGGCCAGGGCGCGAGTGCTTAGGGTTCATTGCCGCGATGTGCCAGTGGGGATCACGGCAAGCAGTAGATCAGGGAAATTGGTTGGTGGAGCAAGGTCATGCAGGGTCGGGGCTTGAATAATTATAGGTTTTTTCTTTGGGCTTTTAGGTTAGTACTTTTTTCTTTAACATGAAATAGTTTGAACTATTAGGTTAGTACTTTTCCTTTTAACACGAAATGCTATGGACTTAAGGAGTTACTCCTATTATGTTATATATCTAATTGAATTATCGTGGTGTAATTGTCGATTAATCTAGATTTTTTAGTATTTCTTGGTATTGATGACTGTATTGTCTTTGCCAGGCTATTATAGAGATGATGCTGACTTTGATTTCTATATTTGTATTCTGTATGATTCGGCTGATTTGGATCATTTAGCTTTGGTATTTCTTTCTCGTCTTGCTTTACTCTCTTCTTTTCCTTTATTTTCCTGCAGGGTGGGGTGGGGTTAGTGATGGTTTGAATTTCAAAATGGATAATTGCAGACAACCAAATAGTATTGTCTACTTGCGTGATGGTTTAGATGGTAGGAAAATGAGGAAGCAAAGAATCCCTTTTTTACCAAGCAAGGGAATGTTTGGCGTAATACCGTGACTATATTTATGCATATCGTACTTGCATGCCAATTCCTTCATCTTCTCCTGGTACTCTAATTGTGCAGTTTATATTTCTCAAGTATCTCCCTGTCTCTGATCAATATTGTTTGAGTAGTATCATGAATTTATGATCTAGGTTAATTCTGTTAGCAAGTAAATATTGCGGGGAACCTTACCCCCATTGTTATTGATATATGTGTATCCAAAGCTTATGAGGCTACAAGCTTCATTGGATTTGGAAGGTAATAGTGAAAACCAGATGCTCTTCAGCCTTTCGATTAACACCTTGAGACTCTTCGGAGAATACCTTGGGTAAGCTATGCAGACTGTAGAAAACACTTGAGTAATGTAACGGACTCTGCCTTTTTGGCCCCCTCTATTGGTCAACCTAGGTTTTTTTGTACTGCTACTTAGAACCTCTATTATATCATTGGGTATTTCGTAGGCGAAACAAATGGAGTTTAGCAAAGCTGTGGGGGTTATTCTAAGACTAGGTGATTATAGAGTTTGGTCTGTTGCTTCTCAGGTGCACCTGGCCGCGTCATTGCTAAATTAAGTGGAGAACGTGCAAATACACTAACATGGCAGCCTACAGGTAAAATTCTCATTCAGCTAATTTTATAAATCATATTTTCTTTTCCCATGTCTTGAGGAGGGTATACACTAGTCAATATTATTAACGAATAAGTATGGCATGCCCTTTTGTTGCATTGTTGCTCAGTGTTAGTTTGTTCATGATTGTTAACTGCTTTTCTTTTTCTTTTTCTCCTATGTTTTGATTACTATCATTTCAAATATTGATAAAAGATAAATGGATAGTTCCGGACTTCTTGAATGCCAAATTATGTTTTTGGCCTGTTATTTGATTAATGGACAGCCTGTTGCTTTTTATAGAAAAGTTGTCTCTCTTTTCTTCGTCTTTTTTTATCAATCGTAAAGTTGTCTCTGTCATTGTAATCAAGCTATTGTGATCCTGGTTCCCACCATGAAAACTGGATTCATTCAGTACGGCGCAATACATAACTGCATATGTCCTTCCCAGCCCCTACCAGCCTTGGCCATTGGTTTGTTTTCCCTTGGACTGCAATTACTTCTCTGTAGAAGGAACTTTATGAAGAGAGGTATTCCTGGCCTCTCATCGTATGAATGACGTGTGTTTGGAGATTGTTTTTATTTTTAATAACTGAAAACGATTTTAAGTATAGTTTTTAAAAACAGTTTTAAAAATAAAAGGAGTGTTAAAAATTCATTTGGTTTGTATTATTTGTAAACTGTTTTCTAAATAAAAAATACAAAGTTTAGACACAAAAGAAGATTGGTTATTTAAAACAACAAGGAAAGTAGTGAACGATGATGGAAAGTAGATCAAAAGTAAATTTGAAGAGATGATGAAGAAGAGGGAAGGGAGGGAAGAGTTGGATTGTAACAACTAATGAGAAGGAAGGAAGAAGAAATAGAGCAAAAATGAAAAAATGAAGTTCAATTTATTTAAAAAAATGTCACCAGTCTATTTCCAAAATTCTCCAAAATATGATTTACTTGTTTTTGTTTTTCTGTTTTCAAAAATATAATTTTGAAAAACAGTTTTCAAAAACTGTAAAACCCAATTTTCATTTCAGTTTTTTATTTTGAAAAACAAAAAACAGTTTTGGAAACATGTTTAAAACACACTTGTTTGGGATAGATCAATTTTATTTCTGTTCTCAATATCAAATGAAGGTCGATGCGTGCAAAGCATCTGGAGAGGTGTTTATATATTGGGGAACCTGCAGTTATGGAGCATGTGAAGTAATCAAGCCTTGCTTCATCTCTTCTAGGTCCTTTCAGGGAACCCATCAAATGGAAACGAGTCTAAACTCAACTACAAATGGGATACAGTTCGGACTTGGTTGTTCAGCAGACATTAGCAAGTTTAGTTTTAGTCCTTGATTTATGGCTTATCACTCTAGCGTATAAATATAAAGGATGGTAAATTTTGTATTATCAAGTTAGTTTTTAATAGAAAGTTCCATCCTCACTTGTGAGTTTGTATTTTCATCTTTTGCATGAGCATAGACTTAGAATCATTGTCTTCATCAATAGCGCTTTGTTGAGAGTAGCATACGCAGACTTAGAATCATGTGTCTTCATCAATAGCGCATTGTTGAGAGTAGCATACGTCGAACTCGAGCGCCCAGCACTGACATTACCCAAAGCTAGGTTGACAATAAGAAGTTTGTCCTCTTTTATAAATCAGACTGATAACTCATAATTTGGGTCCATAACATTGGCTTTAGCCAAAGCCATGGGCCCATAGCCCGTAAAAATTGAGTCATATTTTCAAAAAAGAATTGTGTTATGATTGGGCTGCGCAGAGACCAATTGATACAATTAGAGGGCTGATAACGTCTCCGGGCAATTTATTAAGCTCACTGGGCTGTGACTGTACAAGTAGAACCGACGTACAAGACAAAAAGCCCAGATCCAGTTCTTGTTTTAGGCTTTTAGCTCTAATCTTGTGAATTTAATTTTAAGTCGATGATTTGTGTTGTTATGAATTCAATTAGCTTGGAATTTCTTAGGAGGCCCGGCCCAACTCAAAGCAGCTAATAAACATTATTTAATTTCATCAAAAATTGCACCAAACGAGATAATCTCACTCCTTGTGGGCCACCAAAATTGCTTCCAAGGTATCTCATCTTTCTCTTTTTTCATTTTCCCCTTTTCTACGTACTTTGGGATCTTCTACCTTTAGAATGTCCCACAATTTTTGACATAAGGTGGGGCGTGGGTTTTTATTTTTACAACAATTTTGCTTTATTCCCAATCTCTTTTCACTATCCCACACAAAAGAAGAATATTACACACTAGTACACACTCAAGATTGAGAAGCCATTGGCTGAATATGTAATGTCTTCTACTCCTTTTGGAAAGAAGTAGAAGACAATTGAAAGAAAGTATGATAAAATGGGTGCTAGATGAGGCAAAGAAAGGCGAGTGGTACGTATCCAATTCTGATGTTCCAAATTAAACCCAAAAGGTTAGTCTAAGAGATGAATTCCTCCTCCTTCGTCTTCATCATGATGTCTTTATCCTAAAAGTTTAGGATCGGTTACATGAGTATGAAAAATTAACGAAATTCCACCACGCGTATGTATATATTCACCTCTTTATTGAGGCAAAATATGAGAATGTTGACGTATGTTAACCTAATTTTAAAATTTTAAATATTGTGTATTTTATTTAGGATGAAGATCTCGTCTCCTCCACTTAAACTAGTGACCTCTTGGAGGTGGGAAATGAGTCCAACGCCTTTAAAAAGATGGGTCATAAATCGAATCCACTAATTCGCACATGAATTGATTTTTATTTGGGTTTATGTATATTCAAATTATTTCCCTTAAAAGCCAAGGCACTAGTTTTCAATCACTTTCCAGTATCTCCCACTCACAACCACCGTTGATTGGACATGTGCATTGGCCTTTTAGGACCCACAATCATCCTCAATTTGATGAGATAACAACCTGGTTAAAGTACTCCTAGTTAATCCACTCTTTAAGTAAAATTATATCAGTTTCATGACTTGTCAGTTGTCATGAACGCACGTATGGTTGGTAGTATCTTTTGAGAGTCACTCACCTGTTAATATTGTTGATGATCTTTAGTTTGGTACCAATAAAAGGTCGCCCATCCATTGCGTGCGATAGAATCATAAGAATCTGTTGCAGTGCCTTTTTGGTCAGTGACTAGTTCAGAGTTGTGTGAACCCAAACACCATATAAACCACACCATTCCTCCTCAAACTAACACACACTCCCCTTCATACAACTTGAGCCAAAACCACCATGACTGATAAGGACTGCAGACAAAAACATGCATGCAAGCGAGAACGGCTCTACCGTCGGATCTTCGCAGCTATATTAGCCTTCATCTTCATCATTCTCATCATAATATTCCTTGTCTGGATCATCTTACGACCCACAAAGCCTCGCTTCATCCTCCAGGACGCCACTCTTTACAGCCTCAAACTTTCAGGCACAAATGTATTGACCACAACTATGCAAGTCACCGTCTCTTCTCGAAACCCAAATCAGAGGATCGCCATATCCTATGATAATCTCGACATCTATGCCTCTTACCGGAATCAACAGATAACACTGCCCACTAAGATCCCGAGCACCTATCAGGGTCATAAGGAGATCATTGTTTGGTCTCCATTTTTGAATGGAGTGTCTGTGCCTATCTCTCCCTACTTGTCTACTGCTCTGAGTCAGGACCAGAATACAGGGCTGCTCCTTGTGTATATCAAGATTCAGGGGAGGATTAGATGGAAGGTCGGCACTTGGTTTTCTGGAAAATACCGATTGAATGTGAATTGTCCGGCATATATCTCTTCTGGTCAGAGAAACAAGGGTATTGAGATTGGGCCTGCAATCAAGTATCAGTTTGTTCAAGCTTGTCATGTCGATGTCTGAGCAAGCAAAAATTGCTAATTTTCTCTTATTTCTTTTCTTATTTTATAGTTTATTTCTTTTTCTTGGTGATTATTATATGAGATGAAGCTGGGAAACCCAAAATCGAATCTGTGCTTGGCACCATCCACCCTTGGCATTCTAATCTTTTTTTTGGGTTGTTTGAGAACAAATTAATTCAGCTTTTGAGCCTGTTTTCTGCTTTTCTAGGGACTCTCCATTACGTAGTTTTTGGATCCTGTTCCATAGATGCAGGACATCATATCAGTAATATTACAGTAGTTTAGGTTTCCTAGGTTATAGATTTCTATACTCTAATTAATTAAGATACTAGTTTAATCTGATTACTGATAATCAATGTTTCAGAGCCTTTCAGAGTTCAGAGCAACACAAGATCCTTCCATTTACTTTGAGATTTGGTTCACATTCTAATATTGCTTCCACCTCTTTCACTTTTTTTAGATGAGAAAAATCCGACCCAACATGTCTCACTGTGATAGTCGAATCAGATCCAATCTAAGGTCACATAAAAGTCCACGCAATCCCATAGGATTGTAATCGAGGCCCACATGCAAACTGGGAGGAGGCGATTCATGCAATTTAACTCATGATCTTCAATTTAGTCAAGAGAACGTTATTCCCACTTCTTCTTCTACCTGCTAATCACTCACGTCAGAGTAAGGCTGTAGATGCTGGGCTACTCAATTTCTTGAGATCTAAAACAACCAAAATTTGTCATAAAATCATATCTATAACCAAAAAGTAGAAACCAAATCATTGATAAATTGGGAGAATGAGATCAGAATGTCATGTTAGGTGAAACGTACAACAATAAAAAAATTTATTTTATTAAAATTATATATTTGGTTTCACTTCTATACATATAAAAAGTCAAATCATATATTTGGTTTCACTTCTATACATATAAAAAGTCAAATCATATATTTGGTTTCATTTCTATACATATAAAAAGTCAAATCATATATCCATTCAAATCAACAAAATATGTCTCACGATACAGTCACCTAAAACACAAATCCCTTTGCATTTTTCTCTCTCCCATTTTAGTTAAGCCAACAGATTCTTTCTTATTATTCTCATTAAATTTACATAAAAATAACTATTGCGTCCTACTTTTATTATAAAAAGTAAAGTCATATACTTATCCAAAACAACAAAACACGTATCTCAATACAATTACATCAATAAAACATATATTTCAATATAATTTTACTGACTATCAAAATTATATCATTTCAATTCTTCTTAGCAAAAATTTTAATCGCTCGACGAGCAATTGTCCAATATTTTTTGCACTCCAAAAAAGAGAGGCTAATCTAATAAAATACAATCAAAAAAGTTACATTTGCACCGCATATGAGCTCGAAAGCCTATTTATAGTATAAAAATTTACTCTATTTTTTACAGCATATAAACTCCAAGATAGTGTTTGGTGGAACATAAGTTTTAATAACATATAAGCTGTGAAACATATAAGCTGTCAAAAAACTATGTGATGTTTGGTGGAGTGTAACTTTATGATAGTGTATAAGCTATCAATTTACTACTAGTGATATGTAAAGTAGCTTAATAATAAAATAAAAGCTATCGAACATAATTTTTGTTGGAAAGAGTTTTACGCGTTGAGTTTAAATATGTATTTCTTTTATTTTCTAAATCTAACCTACAATTTGAGAGACAAGATGACAAGTGTGTGAAAGAGATAGAGGCAATAGAGAAAATTGAGAAAAGAAATTTTTGATGCGTGTGTTGACATGAGTGGATAGATCATAGAAGCTCATTAATTTAGAAAAAAAGCGTATAAATTGTAATACGCTATACCAAACACACTTAAATGAATAGTGAATCAGACAACAATTTATTTTTTTTTTGATAAAAAAATCAGACAACATTATGTGATTAAAAGAAAAAAGGGGAGTGGAGATCATGATTGCTCTTTACTTGAGCTTTAATCTCATAATGTTTGTTTGCTTCACGATTAGTTTTAGAGTTTATATGACGTGAAAAAAGTTTTTAAGTTCATTGGAGTTTTTTTATGTTCTCCGACAACCTCCTACTTGCTATGTGGTTGCTCTTCAATTATTTGGGTTTAGACCTTTTCTTCTTCCCTTTTTTCAAAGTCAAAAAGTTAAATTAATGAAAATCAACATGAGTGAATTTTGAGAGTCCACCAGCCCAGTACTAGTGGGCCAATCTTCTTGTTTAGTTTAGCCCGCTGAAACTCAATGACGGTCCACTGGCCCAAGCATTTTCCATGGCAACTTTTGAGTCGGCCCAATGCAGCACTTTTTATTTTTCTTTTACATTTGGCCCATACGATACCATTGGGTTTCGTAAGCGCCCAATATTTTATTAATGGTAACATTAGCAATGTCCCAAACACGGCATTTTGTAAGTTTAAACATAGATACACCCGATAAAAGGGAAGAACAACTATGTACCTAAAACATCAAATGGTCAACTCCATGTCTCACTCTATTGAAATCTAGCAGTACAGTGTTCCTTGGCCCTCTTCAGTACTTTACTGTTGCTTAGCCCTCTTCCGTGCCAAAAACCGTTCCTTGGCAGCAGCAACTGCATCTTCATTCCTTTTATTGCGGTCACGCATTTGTTGATCTGCACTAGGTTGTTGAACAGAAGTTTCATCTTGTCCAGAAGTGTCAGAAATTTGCTTGACCACAACAGGATTTGACTCTGAAATTATCTTAGAAACCGATGATGTTTCACCTTCAAGCCTTTCTTTCAACGGGGAAGAATCTGGTGGCCGATTTGAGTCTTTGACTGGATGACTTCTTGCCGATGTATCAGCAGGAACTTTATCATCTTGATCATTTGGTTTCTTTCTTAATTCAGCCTGCTCTTGAGGATTCCTAGACAAGGCCTTATGTGAACCAAATGCAACATTCTTTTCCAGGTTAAAGTAAAAATCACTCAAGTCCTTCTTCTTGGTAACCTGGAAAGAAATCAAAAACAAATAGCGAATGAAATATCTGCAAGGGATTTATAAGTATATTACTGGAGAGTAATTCAAGTGCATGGCAAGTTTCTACTTTCTAGGTACATAAATAAAATTATAAAAGACAAATGCCTATTACGGTTTATGAATGGTTCCACCAGGACTTTGTATAAAGTTGACTGCAATCACCAAAGCTTTAGCACAGCAATCCTGCTTCCTTAAGCAACCCTAATATTCTGACCTGGAGGGTAACCAAAGTTTTGCAAACCCCTCTATGATGCGAGAATCAAATTGCAACCTCTCACACTCGAAGTGGTGGTATTAATCTCTTAAATGTTACTCAAAATATTTCAGGCCTACATCCTGCATATTTAAATTAATATTCCTCTATAAATGATTGGACCTCTAATTCAATATGACACGGAAATATTACCCTCATCCCAAAACAACTAACTTGGACCGTCAATCCAGCCCCGATGCAAAAGAATTGTGTAGTAGGACTAAATTATAGTTGTAAGTAGTGATAAAAGTTTTCCTGTTGCCACTTGCCACCTTTCACTCATGAATCATGGCTTGACTTCAGTAGGCTAAAGGACACAGCACAGCGATAGAAACAGATGCAGATCTTCATTAAAGCAAAGAAATAGGCGAACATAGCACAAAAGAGTCTAACAAGGAATTAACTCAATGGCAAGTGAAGAAAGATCGAACCAAGTAAGGGCTAAAGTCACACATACATCTTCTTTCTCCTCTCGAAGTTCACGCAAGCGCTCTTCCTCCATCCATTTCGCCTGCTCTGCAAGCTTCTTTTTGTAAGCACTGGTCACAAATTTGTCCTTGTCTGCATATAGATGGTCCTCTTGGCTTCTCTCTTTAGCAAGCTTGCGTTCATATACGATGTCCTGCGACTTCTTCCGTTCTTCTGCTTTCTTGATCAAATGTTCAATATACTTTGGCTGAAAGAGCAAATAGCATTATGATACATTATAATCAGTTTCACTATTAATCACAAACAAACTTGTAACAAATTTAAACATTTATCCTCTCACAGAGTAATAAGCATAGAATTTTTTTCCAACAGAGTAGTTTATCAAGCTCAAAACATTAAGATTTTTTTCTTCATAAAGTTACAGTTGGGCTGCAACACACAAATTATGCCATAAACATGCTCTTTTCTTATTAGCATGCCATTATTTGTATTTTTTAAAAAACCACAATGAAAAGATAAGGCAGCAAAATCTTAGTTCACAAGTGAAACCAAAAAAAAAAAAAATACTTGAATGGACAGTGTTTTCTGAATATTACATGAGTGCTAACAAACATGGTAAATCTTAATGGAAAATGACAACTTCAAAAAACAAGGTAAAGCCATTTGGTCTAGCCTTGATTGAGTACTGTTATCCTTAAACTCCATCCAAAACTCACTAAGCAGCCATCAAGTTAATATTAACCATTAGCTCTATAATAAGCATAAAGCAACAGGCGAGTACCTTCCTCTCTTCACGATCTTGTGCCCGTGGTCTAGCAACTTTCCCTTTCATCTCATCATAAACTCCATCATAGTCAAACACTGATGGATCCTCTTCCAATGCTTTCTTATGCTGCTCCTCAATCTTCGAAAATGAAAATTGACCAATAAATAAAAAAACCAAAATGCATATTAAAAATTGAAGAAGAAATGAAATATGAAATAAGGAGACTCATGCAGGGAAAAACATGCATCCTTGAGAGACTTGTTCTTGTTGGCATGTCGTGAAATCTCTGACTCGACATTATCATCATCATCATGAAATCCAAGTGCCGTTGGTGGAGGAGGCCTTGCTGGCTGCTTCTTCTGCTGCTGCCTCTGCGATGGTGTCAACCGCAACTGTAACCCATAACCCTTCATCTAATTCTAAAGAAATGAAAAACGAAAGAAATAAGAAAGATAAGGCATTTTAATTTCTCATTCTACCAATTGTGTCAGTAATCTAATTCATAACCTTAATGCCGCAATAAATTTCAGGCACACATAATTCAATTTTCACTATGCCTCCAAATCTAAATTTGGAGTAGGATACATGCAAGTCACAACTATGCTTTAGTACAACTTCTAAAACCACAATGTTCACGGTTACCACTAGCAGCAACAGAAAGATATATAATAGACAAGGAACTCTGCTTTGCAGAATAGAAAATATAAAACAGACTTAATGGAGCAAGGGAAGACTAAGCCATCTTGGAAGAAAAATCCAACCATAAATCATAAAAGAATTTATATTATGTGCTGTTGATATGTGTCCACCTAAACATAATAAAAAATGCAACCAACACCTTAGAAAATGATTTCTTATAAACTAGCATAAACATACGATCTGATTATTCAGTATTCTAGAAATACCTATGAATTTTGAAATTTCCAAGATGCTCCCAATGCCAGAACTATCTCAAGGAAATCCCACCATAGCCATACTTAAAAAAGAGAGAACCAAACCTAGAATAGTATGAATCTTGATCTCAATTGATGCACATCCATACACTGGATTCATTACACTATGCATACACGATGCAGCAGTAATTTCATAATGAATACAAAAAAAAGAAAAAAACCCAGAGAGGAAGCCTTTAAAACGAAGTTCCGTATTCATTCTCAGGTGCAATTTTTATTTAAAAAATCCCTAGACCGTCACTCGTATCAAAAATTTAGTCCGTAAATTAGCTAACCTGATATTCAAACACTAATAGATTGAGTCAATCAGAAATTTTTTCCCTTTTTCCCATACCAACCGTGCGTTTCCTATATCTAGCGAATTCGAATCGTCACCAGGCTCGATAGTTTTTCGTTCAAAATAACGCAAAAATTCAAACCTTATATCCAAGCAAAGCCGACTGAGAGAATGAAAAACACGTACCCACAGTATATGGAAAGATAGGACACCCAAGTGATCGAGGTAAGGAGATCGCCGGAGCAGTCCAAGGAGAAACGATGAACGCCGGAACTAAAGAACGTGGGAGAGAATGTGGTCTGATTACAGGGCCTTAATCCTTTCTGATATGGACTGTCCATGTAGGCCTAAGTCCACTTTGGGCTTTCACCTAGTCCATCATGACTAATCCAAGTTTATAGAATATATTTTATAAGTGTATGATATGAAAAATTAAAAATTTTAAAAATGAAATATTTTAATTAAAAATTTACAGCATATTTTTTTGTTTTTTGTCTTAATCGAAAATTTAAAACACTTTATTTTTTAAAATATATATTAAATTTCGAAAAAATTATATATTCATAATCAACAAGCAAATAAAAATCTATCAAACAAGATCCACCATTGATAGGTTTTATTTAGTAATTTTTAATTACATTTTTTTTGTATTAATATGTGCATTACGTAGGTTCCAGTGTTTATTTATATTTATTGATATGAGCTCATAGAACAATGTAATTCACATATATGATGTGTAAACTGTCTATTCGAGCTGAAATTTTATTACACTATGATAATATAATACATATTTGTTATTTTTTGCATTTTTATTGAAATTATGTTGAGTACCTGAATTAAGTTTTAGTAATTAAGACCCTAAAGTTTAGCATTTGAGACATTTAAGATTTTAGTAACAAATTCGAGTCTTTTAAGTTACAACATGAAAATTCGATATACGAGCCCGTTAGACTATAACGAATTCGTAGGGTTTAACACTTATTGTTTAGGTTACATTATGAAAATTCGATACACGAGTATGTTAGAGTTTAACAAATTCATAGGGTTTAACACTCATTGTTTATGCTACAGTATAAAAATTAATATATGAGCTCATATCAGTACCTATAAATAAACACTAGAATCTAAGTAATCCACATATTAGTACAAAAAAAGCAATGTAATTAAAAATGACTAAATAAAATCTATCAACGGTGGATCTTGTTGGATAGATCTTTACTAGCTTGTTGATTATGAATATGTAATTTTTTTCGAAATCTAATATGTATTTTAAGAAATAAAGTGTTTTAAAATTTCGTTTAAAGCAAAAAACAAAAAAAATGTGCTGTAAGTTTTCAATTAAAATATTTTATTTTTAAAAATTTTAATTTTTCATATCATATACTTACAAAAAATGTCCTATAAATTTAGATTAATCCTGAGTTACAAAAACTTGAGCTATTTAACAACAGACTTGTGGGTGCTTACCTTCCATTGTGGTTTTAATTTAGATTTTAAGATAAACAACAATTTTTAATATTCAGAAGAAAATTGTGTTTTTGTATTATTTACAGCTTTCTTATTATTTTATTGAATAAAATAATGTATTTGTTATTATCAATTATTTAATAAGTGCTTCCCTCCACATCCATGTCCGAACCAAATTCCCTCCTTCCCTGCAATTACTTCCCTCGTTTGCTCTCATTTTCTCCCGCTTTTTTTGATTTTTCTTTCTCGCCGAACATCAGATCTCACACATAGTTTCCAACCACCTAGATTCCCCCCGGATTCTTTCCAATTCGGTTTTCATCGGAGTTCTCTAAGCATCAGAGAAGCCGATCGTAGTGGGCCTATTAAACTCTCGATTCCTCGATGTCGGATTCGCAGCCGTCGAACCAGCCTAAGCAGAATCAGCAGCAGCAGACCTTGAAACGCCAGTTCCCTTTCTCGTCTATGAAGCCGCCGTTTGTAGCTCCCGGCGACTGTCACAGGTTCGACTCAGACCCCCGCCTCCTCGATCAAGAACCGGAGGGGACCGTGGTCAAATCTTCAGTAAGATTCGAAATTTTATTCATAAAATATATCTTTTGTTTCTTCTTTTGTATTTTGGGGGAGGAGGTTTGTGTTCTGGGGTTTGTGGGTTTTTCTTTTAAAATTTTGTGCCTTTTCTGTTAGTGGTTCCGAATTTTCTGATTGTACAATTATTTGGGGATCCGTTTTGTTTTATGATTTTTTTTTGTTTTAATATTACTAATTGGAGTGAATTCTTGGGTTTCAGCTACTTTACTATTCTAGGTGGGTTTTGTTAGAGTTTTGTTTTGCTGATATCTAAGGGATTGTGTAGTTAATAAAATAAATTGTTGCGTTTTTAGCTCAATTATAGCTTAATTGATGAATGTGGCATCCTTTCATAAGAGCTACTTCATAATTGTGTGCTTGAGCTTGTAAATGTGTCACCTATATATGATTCTGACATAGGTCAGTGAAGCATTCTTCTCCAAATTCTGTTTAAATGATTCGTTTGAAACGTGAATTTTCATTTCATTTATTCATGGTTGAATGATGTGTGACTTCTTCATATTGGTTTCTCGTGTTTTCCATCCCTCTCTCTTTTGTATTTTCTTCATGTACATTAAAATGATCAGGATACCTGCACAAATACAAGGAGTTTACTGGGCGCATTACTGGGTTTTCGTATTGGTCTTTTTCTTGGCAAATTAGGCTACACTAGCTGCTGCTTATGTTTTTGGCTAATTAGACTACACTACAACCACAACAGCCTTGTACTTTTCATTTTGCATAAAGAAGATGCTTGTTATGTCGTCTACTTCTTTTTCCTGTTAATGTTCTACTTCATTTTCCGTTCTTCTTTAGCTGGTAGTGCTTATATATTTGAATTTTGCCTCTGTACTTAATCCTTTCATCCGATTAGATTAATGACTTTCTTTACTTTATTCCTAGTTCTGTTGTCCAGCCACTTTTAAATTAGGACGTTAATGCAAGACAACTACACACAATTATACAGTGTATATATATATGTATGCATGTATGGTGGGCTAATATATTTTACAAATACCTTTTTCTGATTTTTTTTTCTTTCTAATTGTTGATTGTGATTAACATGAATTGAATCGATTTTATCAGCCATTGAAGTGGAAGAATAACACAGCAGATCATGATAGCGAGTCAAGTGAATGGGCTGTTGGTGGTTCTGCATACATAGAAATAGATAACAACCACATCCAGACCCCTATATCCGGAAAAGGGGCAAAGACACTTAAGACATCAAGGCTTACAAAGTCAAGTAAATCTGGACCTCAACAAGCCGTTTCGAATCTTGGTGAGCATTCCCATATGACTTTGCATATCAGAGACCCAAATTTTGTGATGCTGCTCATCATTTTAGTCCTGGTAAATCATAAGCAATAAATGGTTACAATCAGAAATTGATTGATCTGCATGCCATCTTTTCTCGTTTGTCTATGTAATTCAGCTGTATATGCATTTGATGAGAAAGTTTCTTTAATTTGGCAGGATCTCCTGGTAATAATCTTACTCCTGCTGGCCCTTGTCGCTATGATAGCTCCTTAGGTAAATATATAGTTCACTGATTTTGTTTTTTCACTTAATGTTTAACATTAGCCTAGTTGGGATCTTTTTGGTCTCATTATAGCATGTAAACAGAGAAGTATGGTAAATGTGACATTCCTTGCTATCTTATTCAGGTCTCTTAACAAAAAAGTTCATCAATTTGATCAAACATGCTGAAGATGGCATTCTTGATCTAAACAAAGCTGCTGACACTTTGGAGGTGACTATTTTATAACTTAGTTCTAACTTTTTCACATCATGAGGTTCGAGTGTTAACAGTTCTTCTTTGCTACAGGTGCAAAAGAGGCGGATATATGACATAACCAATGTCCTTGAGGGAATTGGTTTAATAGAGAAGAAATTAAAGAACAGAATTCAGTGGAAGTATGGATGTTTTCTCATTTATCCTATTGTGATATTCGTTGTGTTGTTAAAACTGTTTTGAATCTGAACATGGAATGGTATCAATTTTCAGGGGACTAGATGTGTCAAGGCCTGGGGAGGCTGATGAAAATATTTCTACTTTACAGGTACTTAGAAGTTAGAAAGGGACAGTTGATTGGCATGCACTGTTTTGAATCAATGATACTTTTCAAAGGTTCTCAACATATGTAAATATGTGTCTCACTTCTCATTCCTGCTGTTTTTTTCTCTTTAGTCTTCAGCATAGCATAGTTGGTCCTAGAATGTACAGACACTGCATCCTTATTTTTATTTTTATGGAGAGCTAACAATAGTTTTATAGTGAACTATTTTTAATACAAAAAAGGAATTTCAGCTAGGGTATTTTTATTGATGCATCGAACTATTGGGATCTTCTATGTGAATATGTTATTTGAGCTTTTTTGGTTCATGACCTCATGTCATTGGAGATTATTTCCATGTCACCACCCTCATATGTACTTGTTTTGCTTCCTCATGTCCTCCGTTTCTTGCAACAAATCATTTCAATATTCAAAGTGAAACTGAGCAAGACCTTCTTCATCAAACTGTTGGGGTTGCTTTTGTTTTTTACTCCCATATTTTAGCTATATTTGCTTCAACATCCTCCTGTCATTGCTCATTACAGATGGTTTCTATACGCCACCCTGATCATCTCTTGTTTTGCTTCTTCATGTCCTTGCGCCTTAAATTGAATCCAGGAAAGTAGTATGGATTCCTTACATGTCATATTCAAAACAATTGCTGAGGCTTTTCTGGATCACTGTTGATTAATTTATGTCTCCATCCACACAATATTCAAGAGAGTTGATGGATTATAAGTCTTTCCTACCCACATCAACATAAGTCATAAAAACTAAATAGTTCTTTTACAATCTTCTTTTTTTGCAGGCAGAAGTTGAAAACCTATCCATTGAGGAGAGCAGATTAGATGAACAAATAAGGTCGGGTTGTGACTACAATGCAGTTCTCTCCGTGTTGCTTATTGACAAGTCCTCCATTATGCTGATCTTAGAATTTGTATGCAGAGAAAAGCAAGACACATTGAGGGACATGAGTGAAGATGAAAGTAATCAAAAGTAAAGTTTTATCCTCTCTCCTGCTTCATGACCACGTTGCTGGTACACTCCTTAGAAACTTTGATTTTCAAAAATGATATTATATTTATCTTTCATCATGTTAGGTGGCTTTTTGTCACTGAAGATGACATCAAAAGCTTACCATGCTTCCAGGTTAGTTGCTCCTTGAAAGTTTCAGGGATATCATGTATACTTTTGATTAGACGGTTTTATTTTATTTTATACTTCGAAGTTATAATTTTCCTTGTTTTTGTTTACTGAGCAAATAGTTTTTTTCTATCAGAATGAAACTTTGATAGCTATTAAAGCTCCGCATGGGACTACTCTTGAAGTCCCAGACCCTGATGAGGTAATTTGCAAGGTAGGCAAAATAGGGAAAAGGTTCATGTCATCTTTATACATGCATATTATTATTCTGATTTTTTTTTCTTTATTAGGCAGTTGATTACCCACAGAGGAGGTACACAATTGTTCTCAGAAGTATGATGGGACCCATAGACGTTTATCTTGTCAGGTACTTGTGCTTTGGATTGTTAACTGAAAAGGAAAATATGATGTGGTCTATCTTTTTCATCTTCTGCTGATGGACCAATCTTCCATGCTTGTAAAATTGTGGTTTCCTAATACTTTTCTCATCTCTCCAACTACTCTAGTCAATTTGAAGAGAAATTTGAGGAGATTAGCGGGGTTGGGCCAACTTCAAATATCCCCTCAAGCTATGGCTTTAATGAGAACCCCGTAACTGCAAAGGCCACAGAGGAGAGTGATGAAAAGGAGATTGGATTGCAACAGCAACATAGTCATCAAATGTGGTCAGATCCTGATGTGTCACAGGACTTTGTGAGTGGAATAATGAAGATTGTTCCCACGGATGTCGATGTAAGTTTGGATTCTGAGCTGCAATCTGTTATCCACATGAAGAAATGTAATTGTTTTATGTTCATTAGAAGTGCTGGTAACACAAAGATTATTCTCCACATCCTTGAGCTCGTAATATATACTTTTCCCCCAGAACTTTCATGCATTGGATATATATGAAGAATGCTAGGATATACCAAAGCCATTGCTTTGGCTTAAACCATTTACACTAGTTTATCCCACAAAATTAAATTATTTTAATGAATGCTTTCAGCCATTTTCAGAATTTGAATTCCATTATGGAAGCACTAAAAAATTTACCTCAATTTTTGAGTATTGCATTTTCTTGTATCCTTTTTGCAGAGTGATGCAGATTACTGGCTTTTAACCGATGCTGATGTTAGCATCACAGACATATGGCGGACAGAGCGTATCCTATGTATAAGACGCTGCATTTTCTTTTCCTGACTGTCTTTTTCTTGCTCCTAATAGATTGAGCAGTAAATTCTCGATTCCCTAACCATTTGTAGCTGGTGTTGAATGGAATGAATTGGCTTCTCTTCATGAAGACTATGCCATGGTTAATATTGGCACACTACAACCTGGGACGCCACCAATTACTCAACCGGAAGTCTCTGCTGCTGCTGCTAACTCCAGTGGGAGTTGAAAGTAGAGTGATGAATCAAACCAATGATGCATTGCTTGTTCTTGTTTGAGAACTTATGACATCCAACCTTCTGCCATTTTTGCTGCTTATGGAAGTAGGATTGAAGGGTTTTCTACTTTTCTGAAAGCTGCCAGCTAAATGCTCAATGAACGAGGAGCCGAAGAGTTGGCTGGTTGTACAGTCAAGAGACATACACGAGCCATCTAGTGATAAATAGAGGTTACCATAGAATTTTCTGCTTCCAGTACATCCCTGTATATTATTTTACTTCGTTGCATTGTTGTAACACTACGTTCAAATCTGGTTAGGTGACTTTTACAAGTAGTCAGTAAAGTTATGTAAGATCTAGGATTACAGATTCCATATTCTGTGCTGTGTGATCAGTTTGTACTGAGATCTTTTGATGAGAACTTGCATTTGTAAATCACAGGCTCTCAAAATTTGTCCCCATAAATAAAAGCAAATGTATTTTCTTTCCTCTGTTTTTTTCTAACAAATGGAAAAACAGCTGAGTATGTCTTTCGAACGAGAGCACGAAAATTTCTTACTTGACAACAGGGCAAGTCCTGTGTTGATTGTTGAGGATGAGTGCGCACCATTAACAAGCCCCAAAGAGCAACCTAATTGATTTTAAATCATAGTAAATGTAGGATTATTTCGTTTTGAATAAGGAATTCGAAAGCAAAATTGACATCCGATTCCTTTTTCCCAATATGATTCTGTAATTTCATAAAAAATTGAATTGAAACTCACATTCCAAAAACAAAATAAATAATCAAATTGGAAACCATCCATCCCTTGTGAATCATAATTCTCATGAAGAGCAACCAAAACACAAAAACTTCATTTTATCAGAAAAAACTTGCATGGAATCCAAGAAGAAGCCTCTTCTTCTCTTAGACAAACTTCATAGCTTCTTACAAACTGCTCTTGACAAGAAACTGACGTTCCTTCAACTGCCACTCCTTCCTACACTTCATTGAAAAACTTGATGCCATCCAGCACAAGACTAATCAGGAGGAGTCCTCTGCAAGAAATCCCAATAAACAACTTTCTGAAGAAGGCTGCATGGGCCCATGATTGAGCCCAGTAGTGTGAGTTCCGCATAGCTGGGAAGTTCTAATGTCGGCAATATTGGGATCACAGGTCATCCAGTTTTAAAACAACTAGCAATCCAACCAGAATCTTCTTTTTATATTTTATATTTTATATTTTTTTTTTGTCATTAGTTGGTTGGTGTTTGTTATCCAACAAAAACTTGATGTCTGTTCAAATTATTGGTTAGATTAGGTACCACTTATTTTGGTGTTAGCTAGCAGCATATATATATATATATATCAAATCAGAGAGTAGATCAACACAACTTGAATGGAAGAATCTTATCGAATGAAGCTGACATTAACAATCTTTATAACCTCCTACGCTATGTCAAAAAAAAAAAAAACTTAGGCTCACAACAACAATACAGAAAATGACTCCTACCCAAACACAAAATTAGACTGTGTTTGAAAGGAGGTTTCGGGATGTTGCGAGAGATGAGGTTTCAGAGAGTTTTATGAAATGAAGTAAGAGGTTTTATGAAACTTTGTTTGATAGGAGGTTTCAAAAAAGAAGTTTTATGAGGTATTTTAAGTTGGGCACGAGGATATTTTTGTCTTTTCACTTTTATTATATAATAAAACCTCCTCAAACCCTCAAATTGAAGGTTTTGCTCTTGTTTTGAGATTGAAGTTTCAGGAAGTTTTTGGAGGTTTCAGGAAACCTAACGAAACTTCCTACCAAATTGAGTTAACCTAGATTGAATTATTATCTGATTTACTTATCCAAATTTAAAACAATCTGAATGTTGTCAGTTAAGTAAATCGGAAAATTCAAACTAATTTGGATTCATACATGCAAATATTTCGTAAGATTATCATCTAATTTACTTGTCTAGATTTAAACTAATATAAATATTGTCAATTAAATAAATTCGAAAATTTAAACCAATTTAGATATAAAGATACAAATATTTCGTAAACAATTATATTATCGGACCCAAAACTGATTTCTTTCCAACCCCTACTAAGTCAGAGTTATCTGTCTCCATTTCAATTACAATCAAAACTGAAAAACACATCTACCCACCACCAATAGTCACGACTACTTAATTCAAAACCAATTACAACTCATTTCCAACCGCTCTCTCTTTCTCTCTCTGTGTATTGGTATGTCTGCCAAAAAGCTACTTAGAACAATATTCACAGCCAATGTAGGGTGTGGTTGTGGCAGACCAAAACCCAAGGAGGTATACGAACCCACTCCAATCCCAAAAAACTCCAAAACCCCAAAAGTTATCAATCAGTGTTCCTCTTCAAGCAATGGAGGTATTCCAATCGACGGGGAGGACAATTGCACATCCCCTACAATCTCCTTCAATGCGGACAACACATCGACACACGACTCCGAATATGAGGCCGACCCGAGACCATCAAAGAATACGCCAAGCCCGTGCACCAAAATCACCAACAGCATTGCGATCGTGAAGGATTCGAATGACCCGTACCAAGATTTTCGACATTCGATGCTGCAGATGATATTTGAGAAGGAAATTTATGCTAAAGATGATCTGCAGGGACTATTGAAGTGCTTTTTGGAGCTGAATTCGACTTCTTTTCACGATGTTATTGTTAAAGCTTTCACTGAGATCTGGAACGAGATCGACTCCAAGAGTCCGGTGTGTTTGGGAAGGAAGTCGCCATGAGATTCCTAGCGACTTCACACGTGGCTGTCATGTGCCGGGATTGAATTTACACGTGAGAATCTTCAGGAGTTCTTTTTCCTTTTTCAGTAAGTGAAGGATTATGGGCTTTTAACTCGATGTTTTAAATTACATACGATTTAACTCATTCAAATGGGAACCTAAAATTCAGGAAGCTCTTCATTTATGATCAATACATATTGAATTAATAAGGGTTATTTTTTTCTTGCACTTTTTCTTGTGAATAATACTTTATACAACATTCGTAATGACTATTTGTGATTTTACATATATTTATTTATTTGTCATATACACATAGAGTACTTGTTGGAAAACTGAATGGGCCGGAGTTTGCCCTCCCAACTCCCAATTATTATAGTAGACTAGTGGTATGGTTAACTAATGGGCTGGGTAAGGTCTCAATGAGAGAGGCTTTAAAATTTAAATTGTTTTAAATACTTGAGCTTAGGCCCAAACAGAGCTCAATCATTAATTATGCTTAATAAGTGGCTGGACTAAACGCCAACTTGCCAAGCGAGATGCTGGTTCTTTTGAGGGGTGTACACTGGGCCAGGTTCCGGGTTTCACCTTACCTTGGTTTTTGCCTCATGACATACTCGACCGAGAACCCTTAAATTGGCCTATTCGGATTATTTGACAAGCGAGTTTTGGATCATCGGTTTAGGGTCCCGACTTATATGGTCAGGAGCCCAGCCCACACTTTCTACTTCTATGCATTATTTTTCCATGTTCCAACTCATTTGTATAGGCACAAATTGTCCTAACTTCGCCAATTGTGGTGAGATTAGGAGGGAAACGATCAATACCCTGCCCATTAGTCAAAAGCATTTTCATGTTAGTTAGCAATCTAACAGGAGAACCTAATTTCTTTGACGATTGACTTGATTTGTAATATACAAATTATTCACTTTAAACAAATTAATTGAATTAATTAATCTGGGGGTCTCAAAACACTTCTAATCCATACAACACGCCGGCATGTTTCTCCGGCCCCTCATTCAAGAAGTACAAATCCCTCATCTTCTGGAATGCGTGCCACGTCAACAAGCTATCTGACCCGGCCTGGTGGCACTTCCCTACAGCCCGGTCCACCTCAAGCGTTCGTGCAACCCGATCCAACCCACCAAACAAACTGTTGCAGAATCGCATCATGTGCTTGACATCATAAACATTGTTTCCGAAAAACACCCTCAACAAACTCAAAAACTCATCTAGCCCACCGGGCAAGCTCCGGCGCGTCAAGATCTTGACCAGGTAACCGAAATCGTAAGCGCTGTGAAACGTCACCCAACTCACCGAGTCATTACACACGAGTCCCGACGACATCATCAGCTCAGCGAACTGAGACGAGTCAACTCCCTCGTCTCTGTTCTTTTCAAAGTCGATCCCCTGACGCCTCAACAGATCGATGGAGTCCGGAGCGTATGAGTCACGCTCCAAATCGAATTCCCTGAAATTGAACTCCCAGATATAACGGTTACCCGAGCCTAGATCCGGTAGGTTCCCGTCCGAATCGGTGAGGGTTAGGCCCACCTGGATCAGATTCAACTCGTCAACGTTTGACTTGAGGAGCTTGTAGTGATCGGACGGCCGGCGATGGCCGAAGTACGGCTCAGGAGAACGAAAAACAACTCCAGGGAATTCAGTGTCCATGGAAATGTAAGGATAAGTGTCGATGACCTCACTAATCAAGTCAAATTCCGATTCCAAATTATGCGACCAGACTTCCCGTATCACGACCGGCTTTGAATTCTCATCTGTTAATTTTTCCCCAAACATGGCGTGCCAAACTCGTAGATCTGATCCAGATCGAATATTAGAACGATCGAGTGAAAGCAATTTTAGTCTCGCTTGATCTTGTTTGTCGCGGCTTGAGATGAGAGAACGAGGAATAACAAGGGTCTGTATATATGGAAGATATGGAGGCGAAGATATTGCTTCGAAAGAGGGGGATGATGGGGACGTGGTCACAGAAGCAGGGGTGGTTCAGTGTAATGTTCAACGCGTTCGCATTTGACTACTGGAGAAGTGTACGAGACGCTGAGACTTGGTCCAGGTGATGTGAACCCGCCTCCCTTTTTTTGCTTTTTTTTTGTTCTCTTTTATTATTATGCATTTATTTTCTGTATTTTTATTAATTTGGATTCAGATTCTTTGGATAAATATTAAATAACAGTCAAATTCACGCATTTGTTGATATAAATTCCTTTTAAAAAAAAAATTATGCTTCATGCATGATTTTACCAATCAATATTATCTTTATCAGATATACTGGTTAGGTTGCGACTTTATAGATGACACGTGTTCACGGTAAAAAAAAGAAAGATAAAATCAAGAAATTAACTATTTACTGATGGTTATGGACTCGATTAATTGAAAAGATTAATGCAGTGTTGTTTATTGTGTTGTGTCGTCGAAAGTTTTATAGATTGATAAGGAAAAAACATGGTATTGAATATTGATATAGACGGTCTGTCTTCGCGTGAAAACCATGCTTAATTCGATGAATATTTTAAATTTTAATACGCGCATTTAGCTGTTAACCACGGAGTTATTGATGAAGGCAAGGAACAAGAGAAGCAGTTATCAACTTTGACTTGTCTTCCTTGTATGTCTCTTCTTGCCATTTATAATTTTTTTGTATAGAATAATAAGGTCTATGTTAATTATTATGTATAAGCGCACATGAAATTGTGTGTTTAATGGAGATATTATATGTTATTGAAATGTGTATTTTTACTGATGTGACTGTATTGAAAGATGTATTTTGTTGATGTAATTATAGTGAAAGATGTGTTTTGGTGGGACCAATCTTGATTTTTGTGTAGTTTTGTTATGGAAAAGATATATAAAAGGAAAATAGTTGGTTTAAATAATGGAGAAATGAATAATTATATTGAGAGATGTGTTTTGCTGATGTGACTATATTGGAATATGTATTTTGCTGATGCGGTTGTATTGGGAGATGTGTGTGGTTTGAATTTTTGTGTGATAAAAATGAGATCCGCGGATAATTTTAATGAGGATAACAATCTTGAACCATTCCATGTGCTCTAATAGTTAAGGTGCTGACATGGCCAGTCTCACTGATGTGGATTTCTTGTCCATCTTTACTTTTCAAACATGATGCTGGAGGGTTTGAACTTTGACGATTTCAACCGCTGGGACAAACTCACCCACTTTAATTGAAATATATGAATTTGGACGGAATTGATAATATGTGAGAATGTGTATTTGTATTGATATGATTGTATTGAGAAATGTGTTTTGTTGATATAACAGTATTGAAATATATGTTATGTTAATTTGATTATATTAAAAATTAGGATTATTTGGTGATAAGTCATTTATATGAACTTTATATTCCATTTAGTCTTTTTAAAAAGTTTGTAACCCAATATATCCTCAATTATGTGAAGCTTAGCTCAATAAGGATAACTTTAAATTTTAACCTCAATTAATGACAATTTTACCCTCCCCTCATTTAAACCTATCCTTATTTTTATTAATACATGATTGCTCTTTATTTAGAAAATAATTATTATAATAAAATAAATATAAATACAATCTCAGAAAGTTGGATGAAAATCATGTATTTTATTTATATGTTTTTAAAGATAAACTAATATTTTCACTTTTGATGAATCAAAGTGAAGAGTCGATCAACCAATTTTTTTTTTCTTTCATGAAAATTAAGCTCATGCACTCACATGCGCAAAATTTAGTTGACTCAGTAACCTATGCATATACATTAAAATCTGTGAATCATTATATTATCAAAATCAACAATGAAACACTTATCCATCAACAAAAAGTTATCAAATACAAATGTCAATATTTTTATTACATTTTTCACTAACAACCAAAGCTAATAACTTATGAGAATAATATCATAATAAAACTCAATTCATATTTTAAACAAAACCAAATACCATAACAGTTTTTAACCGTTTTGGTGACTTGCGAAAATCCTCTGAATTCTGGGTAAGAAATCCTCTGATTTTTTTTTTTTTGCATAATTTCAAAAACTTTTCTGAATTGTTTTGGTGAGTTTTGTAAAATTATCTGAATTCTTGATAAGTTTGAGAAATCATCTAATCATCTAAATTTTTAGTTGTTTTTTGTTTCATTTTGATAAAGTCTAGGATTTTGAAGTTTAAGATATTAGAGTTTAGAGTTTATGGTATAAGGTTTTAGGGTTTAGGAGAACATAATTCATTATTTAGGATTTTGGGGTTTATGACTTAAGGTTTAAGGTTTAGGAATATATGTTAGTAGAATTTTTAAGATTTTCTTCTTATTTTTGTAAATTCTTCTTAATTATTTATAAGATTTTTTTTTTCAAAATTAAAACTAGAATTGTTTACATTTAGAGGATTTCTGAAAAAATCCGAGGATTTCTGAAAAAATTCGAGGATTTCTGGTTATAAGGTTTAAAGTTTAAGAGCCTATGTTTAAAATATTAGAGTTTATTGTTTATAATTTATGATTTTGGGATTTAAGATATTAAGATTTAGTATTTAGGATTTTGGGATTTTAGGTTTAGGATTATTTTTTGTTTGGTTTTCAAAAATTCTTATAATTTTTATTATATATTTTATACAATCCTCTTTTTTTTTTTTTGCTTAATTTCAAAAATTCATTTGATTTATTTTGGTAAATTTTGTGAAATCCTCTGAAATTTTTTGTTGTTTTTTGTTTGATTTTCAAAAAATCTTTTTGATATATTTTTATGAAATCATCTGAATTTTGGATGAGTTTTGAAAAATCCTCCGAATTCTGGATAAGTTTGAGAAATCCTCTGAGTTTATTCAGAGGATTTGACGAGTGAACATTTAAACATATCGATGATGGATCTCATTAGAAAGAATTTTTCGTGTTGATTACGAATACATTTTTTTAAAAAAATTCGACTTGTATTTTGAGAGATAAAACTGTTTTAAAGTTTTTAAAAGAAAAAAAATAAAAAGAATCTGGTGATGATGTCAGAATATGTCATACACATAAGGATTTATTGAAATAAAGATAGTTTTGTCCATAATTATTTAAAAGATATTTTGAAATATTAAAAAATTGAAGGAAGTAAATAGAGTACATATTTTTATTAGAGAATTTATTGATAAATTCTCTAAAATTTATATTTTTATGATTTAGATGTGATATTTATTTTTTTAAATTTAAAAATATGTGTTATTGCATTTGCTCTAAAATCGACATCACACGCTTTAGCTTTGTTCCAGAACAAAAGCATGCTGTGATTAACTAAGAAGAAAAGTCAAAGATTCAAACTCCCTTGAGAGTTTCTCCGTGCATGTAATTGACTTGATAAACAAATTCACGGATAATTACATTTTTACCCTCTCTAAATTCGACCTTCAAGCCAAAAATGGTCTTCTACCCTAAAGCTCTATCACGCCTCAATCCACTTCTGCAATCCAACATACATACATACATACATATATATATATATATATATATATATATATTACTACATTTAGAGGCAAAAGCCCCTGTACTAGGCGGCAATCGTGAACCTCTGGACTTACTTTTATCCTCCCCATACAAGAAGTAACAAAACCAGTAAAGACATGGTGATTTATGCCTACGACTAACTTGAGTTAGCTGAAAACACCCCCGGCCAACAAAGATTCTGGCATCTTTTCATCATTTCGATTCTTGATTTTCCTGGAGAATAGTTCCCACTGCGAATTTTCTCT
This sequence comes from Euonymus europaeus, assembly GCA_963580455.1. Taxonomy (NCBI): domain Eukaryota; kingdom Viridiplantae; phylum Streptophyta; class Magnoliopsida; order Celastrales; family Celastraceae; genus Euonymus; species Euonymus europaeus. The sequence continues at coordinate 21,835,799 of OY756967.1, forward strand.
TAATCATGTGACCGGGCACTTTTGAGTTTTATCTTTCTCAATTTGATTCTCCGGTTCGCTGTTCCTTGCAAAGTGTGCGTCCAGGACAAAGTTGCTTGTGCTGGCTGTTGCCTGTTGGGAGATTCTTTCATACTCAGGTTTAGTGATAACCATTGGGTAGGTGGCGGAGCTTGGGAGTGGCTGAAAGTGGAGTTTCATCCAACTCAACAATATCTCATCTTAGCTTTCCTTATGCCAGCTTAAAAAAAATCTTCATCATTGGAATCCTAAAATTCAAGAACGAGATGTATCGGAATCATAAGAAAAAAGTGCACGTCCTCTGGCATGAGAGTCGTAGCTACTACTATTACACTTCTTTGAATAGGATTCAGCCACTGCTTTATCAACTTTCACTCCTGCCTAGTCAATTGCAGCATCCACGAAATTTAGATTACAGTTATATGTGGCTGGTGAATGTTTTTGACTTGGATTGTCAGTCAGTCGGAACTCACTGTGCTTTTGCACTAATAATACCTTATTGTATAATATAACATTACCAAATCATATTATATAAGGTATTATCGAACTAATAATTATACGAATTTGAATCATGCTATCAATCCTACTTCTAACTATTTGAATCCTACCACTGATATTATAGTATACTGATATTTAGATAAATCAAGTGTAAATAAAATATTATGTTACTGCTGATACCAAAAATGAAACACAAAGTAGACAAAAATTACTAATAAATTTACGTATCATTCTAATAAGAATCGTAATAAATTACTAAGTTATTATTAGTAGTTGTTTAAATTTATAAATAAGAAATCATTTCGGATTTGGAGACGATTATCCGGTCATTTATAGAAAAAATATATATTAAAAGTTAAATAAATGAAAAACGGTTATTGAACAATTTAAGTGATTTTTAATAAGTGTTTGAAATGGTTTTGGTATGCGATATCTTAAAGAATGGAAATAATTTTACTATTTGTTAAAATTGGAATGATATTCCACCAGTTCACCTAGGCAGGTACCAACCTCCACCTAAAAGGGTGCCAAACTTCCTCAAAATTAGGGATGTCGATGGTCGGTTTTGATCGTTTTTTTTTCATATTTTGCTCAAACCGTTTTATCGGTTATTGATCGATTTTTTTATTTTTGATTGATTTTTCGACCAATCTTAGTATAAAATACATAACCTTTTTGAAAAAAAACCGACCAAATCATTCGATTTTGGTCGGTTTCGATTTGCGGGGTTTTTTTTGACAGCCCTGCTCAAAAGTATAAAATTGCACCTGCAAATTAGTTAATTACAAAATTAAAATATAAGACTCAATTTTAAAAATTCTAGAATCATACGGGAGAATATACATGACGCGCACTGGAGGCAGGGCAGCGGCAACTGCTCTTGGACCTGAGCCACATGGCGCTTGTTTCTACTACCAGCAATGACGGACCACTATTCCAGGAGGTGGATATGAGTAGCGATTCCTCAGCCCCGACAATCCGAGCAACTGTTGTCCAGGCATCCACCATATTTTATGATACTCTCGCCACTCTAGGTCACTCTCTGTTCCCTCTTTCATGATCGTGTTCTTATTATCGTTATGTTTTTGCTTGGCCTGGTTTTATAGAATTTGAATCGTTCGATCTTTTGGAGAGGGGTAGTTTCGAATCGGATATTAAATTTTCCGTTCAGCTGTTTCAGAGCTTGGTTTGGTTAGTTGGAGCATATCGAATTGAAGTACTTTTACAAAATTGAATCTTAAATGTTCCGTTGGATTAAAGCCAGAATTGCCAATGAAAACTTTATCTTCTCATTTTGTCTTTTACTGCCGCTACAGCCTACATTCCCTACCTTTTGTATTTCTACGATTCTCCAGTTTCAATTTCGTTCTTCTTTAAGTCGGCAGGTTTTCTATAGTGTTTGTCCCGGACACGAACTAAAGAGTAATTCTAAAGTTGGGTTATATAGGAAAATATATTTTGCAGTAGCATTGGTTGTGAAATGGCTCTGGTTATTATATGTACAGACAAGGCAGAGAGACTATTGGCTGAAGCAGCAGGGTATGGATCCCAGCTAGTCGTGTTTCCAGAAGCATTTGTGGGTGGTTATCCACGTGGGTCAACTTTTGGTGCTGCTATTGGCAACCGAACTGCAAAAGGCAGAGAGGAGTTTCGCAAGTATCATGCTGCAGCCATTGATGTACCTGGTATGTCAGGATTTCATATTCCTTCTTGTCGACTGGAGGGTAGTTATCAATTTTCTTTTCTCTACTATGAGTGCTTGTAAAACGAACAAAACTTTCAAATTCTTCTGTATTCTGATCAAAACTTTTGCAATATAGTCTTCTCTCTGCTCATAGGACATCTAATACATATGGTTTGACTGAAATGCAGGTCCTGAGGTTGATCGATTAGCAGCAATGGCTGGAAAATATAAGGTATATTTAGTGATGGGTGTGATAGAAAGGGAAGGATATACACTCTATTGTTCAGTACTGTTTTTCGATCCTCAAGGTATTTACCTGGGAAAGCATCGAAAAATCATGCCAACATCAGTGGAGCGTATAGTTTGGGGATTTGGAGATGGATCCACGATTCCAGTTTTTGAAACTGCAATTGGAAAAATAGGTGCTGCCATATGTTGGGAAAATAGAATGCCACTTTTAAGGACAGCAATGTATGCTAAAGGTCAGTTACTTTCACAGAGATCGCACTCGAATCACTTCCATACTGTCTAACAAGTTTTACTGGAAAACTTAATGTTTCTTCTCATAGTTTTTTTCGCTTGTAAATTTATATCTAAATTTATATCGTTGCTCTTCTCATCGGGCTAGATGTCGTTCTTTTAGCCATTTTGATCTAGTTTGGTATTGCTGCTTAGAAGTAAGCTTTTAGAAGTAGTTTATAAAGGCTGCATGTATAATTTACTATGGGAAAGGTATTAGGGTGCTGTATATTGGAAAAAAAATGCATTTTGAAACAAAAGGTTGTCACTAAAAGCCTAAGATACATTTAAGCGCTTTTGCCAGGGATGAGAACTATCTCTATCGTATCCATATAACTCATTTTAAATACTTTTTATCATCTTGATGGATGAAAACTATCTTTTCAGGTGTTGAAATATATTGTGCACCAACCGCTGATGCCAGGGATGTGTGGCAAGCATCAGTTACCCACATTGCTCTTGAGGGTGGATGTTTTGTTTTGGGGGCCAACCAATTCTGTCGTAGAAAAGATTACCCACCTCCTCCAGAGTACGTATTTGCTGGCTCAGAAGAAGACCTCACACCTGATTCTGTTGTCTGTGCTGGAGGCAGTGTGATTATATCGCCGTTAGGAACCGTATTAGCAGGACCCAATTTTGATGGGGAGGCACTGATCACAGCTGATCTAGGTATGTCAACTTAAGTCTGCAATTTGAGTTGCTTTATACTTCGATGTCATCTGGTGTATAATGTTCGTTGAGCATGATTACTTTCTGTTTCCCTATGAAGAAAAATTGAGACGTTTTCTTTAGGTTTTCCGTAAGATTTTTATGGAGACTCCTGATGCCATAATTCTGGATGGCTGTACTCGCCGTGTTCTGATTTCTGAGACTAGTTCAGACCCAAGTACTTCAATCCATTGAGTTTCTGTAGGCTTCACAATCGAGAATAAATAAAATTCACATAAGTTACTCCTTAGAGGTGGATTGATAAGTGGTTAATGGTTCTAAGCTTAATGAAAAATGACTGGTTAAATGAAGCAAGTTTTCTTAGCATTCTTGTATCTGAGCATAGGTTGCCATGTCTAGAAAAATTTTGTTGTGTTGCTTGATAGGCAGATTTCTAACTTTCTGATTATCTAATATTCCCAGACCTTGGAGAAATAGCTCGGGCAAAATTTGACTTTGATGTGGTTGGCCATTATTCGAGGCCCGAAGTGCTCAGCTTGACTGTGCAGGATCATCCAACAAAGTCTGTTACTTTCTCATCAACTTCTGAGAAAACTGAAACCAAGCATAAATAGGTTTGTACCTCTCCCGCTCGCAATTGAAGTTCGAGAAATGAAATGGCTTCGGGATGGGAAGGACGTCCAAATTCATTTTCACTTTCATATAGCAGTATTCTGTACTGAATAAACAGGCTACTTTCGAAATATTTATTGTATTTCCTGCCTGACAGACCCAACTTGCTGCCCGATATCAATCTCGTATGCTAATAATATGTTCTTTTTTAATGATTGAAATTGATGGATGACAGAAGTATGCTTCTGTTATGGAATTCTGGATGGAATGCACTTCCTCGCGTATGTATTTGTCGCTGTCTATTTTACTCATCCAGGTTGTGCACCCAGGCCTGATCTGTTGAATCTATCTGTTATTTCATTTCATATCTTTGCTTCTCTATTCAATGATGGTGATCGATCGTACACTTTATGACAACAATAGTTGTATCATCAACACACTCTGTCTTTACTTCCAAAACAGACCATGATGCATGTAACCTCTTGAACCCTAAATGTTTTATGATCCAAATTTCACTGTCGGCTGACAAGTGCTGGATGTGGGGCAACCATGCTTGCATAATGCACGAATAAGAAGTTTTCTCGCTACATTTCCAACATGTCAAACCAAAACCCATTTAGTGTCTTCTAGTCAGATACAAGAACATGAAGGATAAGGTAAACTACTTGGCATCAGCCTTGTGTGCTATGTCATCGGTCTTAAGACGCATGCGTTGCGCTTGAGATCGGGTCGCTCGACACTTAGTAGGGAGCTTTGTTAAGGGTTCACAAAGTGACCGTTGGACTGGGCTTTCGATGCCCGAAAAAGAACAAGGAGGATAAGGTAAGAGACTTGAAGTCTGTGTAATCCTAACAGTTGACATCTCAAATGCAACATTTCATTCAACTGGTGCATGTGAGAGTTTCGAATATCTCCTACCTGTCCTTTTTGGCCTGTCTCTCAGCTACAAAGAACCTTAATAATTGCACCTGATGCTGGCTTCGTTTTAGTCATAGACCTGGCATGTATGTTGACAGACGGTATTAGTGAACCCATAATCGGACTTGCATATTTATTATCTTAGACTGGTCAGTTGCTACAGTGAATTGCCTTTCATTAGAATTCCACAGTTGCATCCTCATTTTTGTTCTGATTTCTAAGACAAACTATCTGATATGCATGCTTTTGCCTGAAATGAAATCAGAACTAGAATCATCAATGGAAACAAGCTAGACAACGTGCAGCAACTCCAGTTCTTGTAGCATGCTTTATATAAATTATCTCATATTCATACAGCTTGTATGACATTCTATGTACAATCTCGCCTTCAAAACCTCATAATCAATTAAACAAAAATAAATAAGTGAGTGGAAAGATTGAACATCTCAAGAGAAACGCAAGGAAAGTGCATGAACCACAACACAACAAGAAAACTGGAAGCAAAGAAAAGAAAAAAGCTTCTAATGTCCTGAACTTCTTGTTGAACTCCAACGCTCGCCTTTTGTTCCCATCATATCGAGTCTATATTTCAAACTATCCCCCTGCAGCACTGGTGAGTTCTCCGAAACTGGACTGCCAGACTCTTCCATAACCAAAAATTGGCCCCATTGTTGCGTTGGACTAGCAAAGTTTCGCATTGATGCTGCATTAGGACCGGATAATATGTTATCTCTAAGACTCTTGACAGATTTATATCTCTTGATTTCATCTTCATAATCCAGCCCGTGTGAATGTGAAACCATTTCAGATAACCTTTCTTGATCAATTCTGTCGGAATTTTCCTGACTTCTAGTTATCAAGTCCCAATCAATGCCATTTAAGGAAATTCCTCCCCATTTTGTGTCTTCTGTGACAGACTTCCTTCCATTGGTTTCTTTATTGACTGAAGTCCTCTTTGGATCATCTCGAGCATCTCCATCACACGTGTAACTCCACTTGTAGCTCTTACTGTTGTTGTCCATGCTCAATTCTATGGAATGAAGATCACTGTCTCCTGAATCATCTCTTTCATGGATTTCAACATTTGCTATTCTAACGTCATCTTCCTCTTTATCTGCATTCTGATAAGATCCGAACTGAATTTTCTTTAGATAAGCCTCAAGCTCTTTAACTCTTTCAAAACTTGGAGAACCATCACCATTTTCTTCGCTTATTTTGGTTCTCAAGTAAGCCTCAAGTTCATTTCTTAGCTTTTCTACAGCTTCGCTTTTCTCCTCAAAAACATATTTAGCCTCGGAAAGCTTCATTTGGACTCTTTCCTCACGCAATACATCTGCTAACTGAAGCATTTCCCTCTCTTGTTCGACTTCCTCCCGAGCTTTTGCAGATTCTCTCTTCAGCAGTTCCACCTCAGCCCTATCTTCACCAATACCTCCGGCTAACTCGTCACATACTTGTTCCAATATCTCTTTTGCCCTCTTCTCACTCTCGAGCTCTTTCATTGCCTTGGACAGAGATGCCTTCGTATCTGCCAGTTCTTTCCCAAGCTTCTTGTTCAATCTCTCAGTCTGTAATCTTAGTTTCTTTTCTACTTCAAGTTCTGCTGCTACAGATGCAATAGCATTGCGAATCTTATCTCGCTCCTTGTTTTTCCATTGCGCCTTTTCTTCTGCAAAACGCTGCACAAGCTCATCAACCTCATTATGGTAAGATCTTTGTTCTTTTATCAATTGATCAACTTGGCTGCGGGCTCGACTGAGTTCTGTACGCAAAACTGCTACAAGAGATATGCCTGCTGAATGATGCTCTTCAAGACCCCAGATACGATTCAGAACTTTAAGAAGCTCTTTAGATGTCGTTAGGCCGTTGCTAACATCCTTCAGGCGGGTCTTAATCCCAACTGTGCAGCCATTGTGAGTTTTGTGTTTGGAATGAGTTTCAATCTGCATTTTGCAGGATGAGATCAGTTGACTTCATACTACCACAACAAAATCCTTGTGGTCCAACTTAATTTCCCAAAAAAGTTATTCCAAAAACAAAAAATGAAGCAAAACTGTTTCTCTATCTACATAAGAACATATTAAACATAGACAGAGAAAAATCTGCGCTGTTAGATTGTAAGCTAAATCCCCGGTGCTTACCATGTGGGGGTTAAGGCACGCAAAATACTCATTGAAAAACTTGGCCCCGGAGTTCTAAAGTTTGGACATTGGACAGCTAAGGCCATGTTTGATACAGATTGAAGGGGACATTTTGGACAGAAACTTTCAGGAAAAACGTTAAAATATGCACAGACAGACAGCTTACTGTTTCATCCATACAAACAAAACATTCTAAGAGCATCAAGCTTTGTTTGAAAAAAGTCACAAACACCCACTCAGCGATCAGTCACCACTTACCTCCATCAAACTGGTATTGCTGAAAGAGTCCCCATCTTCAAACTTATAATCAGTCATCTGAAGTTTCTTAGTAACAGTTGATGTTCTTTTCTTATGACCCTGGCATCTGGATCGATCTATCCTCTGAATAGACCATATATCAAACACTTCAATATCAGTATAAAAGTACTCATAATTGACACCTACTTTTCAGTCTAAAAATATAAATGCAACTGAGAAGTAAAGAAAAGAACAAAAACACACCTCAGAATCAGGACTATAAGACGGATCTGACAAATGTGGTGGCAATTTTTCTTTGTTTTTCAACTCTTTCTTCTCCAAATGTTTGTTTGGTGAAGGGAATTTATTGATCTCCCACAAAGTGGCAGCGAGTTTTCTTGCAGAAACAGGGACTTCCTTGCCCTGAGAGGGTGAGAATTCAACATTTGGCATCGCTAAAGAAGGTGACTTTGTGCTTGTCTTCCAAGTTGGGACTGGAGTGCTAGACCCACCTTTTAATCCAACAAGAATTGCGCGCTTGATTCTGTATCTCTTAACAATTGAGGATGATGAAGATGAAGAACAAACTCTCTTTCGAATCTTTGAATGCCCTCTATGTTGTTTGCCTTCCATCTGCAATTTCTCACTGAATCTTTAAGATTCCTAAAAATCTACTTAGTTTATACCCATTGCTGATACTCAGCATCAAAACCCCAACACCCAAGTGGATTTGCAAGATTTGAAGTAAAAATAACGAGAGATTGAGAGGAGGGTTTGGTGTTTGAACTTCATAGAAGTAAACAAAAAGATATGACGATCATTACAGACTGACTTTTGGCAAAGAGATCTCGGTGGTCCAAATTTGTAGTTTCAAGATTTGCAAGATTTGGAGGGCAACGCAAGCAAAGTGGGGGGGTAAAGTCTGAAGAGGACTAAAATGATCCTTGGTCGTATTTGTTTCTCTCAGACTTGTTGCCTTGATTTCCTCAAAAGATGGAGGTGACAGAATCAGAGATTCTTTCTTCTTCTGGATTCACTCAGCAGTCTAAAGAAAGAAAGAAAGCAAGGGAAATCAAAAATAAAACCAGAAAGCATGGGCGAGTCCAACTGTCGAGTATGAAACTGTTGAAGATTTGAGATTTCTCTCCTCCTTTTGATTCAGAATTCTTAAAGAGGGAAAGAAAGAAGAAAAAAAAGAGGCGGTGATTAATACGGGGAACTAATACAGACATTATAACGAGATTATTTTTAAAAAACGACGACGAAGTGACGTGGCGTACACGTAAGCAGAAATGCAGTCAATCAGGGACTTGCATGTGTAAAATCAATCTTGACTAGGTTCTGTGTATTGTTATTCCAAGCTATTTAATTTTGTCTGAAAACTCTGACCTATAATTCTTCTTATTAGCACACCCACCCTTATCCTCCCATATTATTCATTTAATCACCCACGTGAATGCGTACATTGCATATTGGCCCCCACAAATGAGGGGAAAGAAGACCGGAGTTACTCTAGGTGTAATTAACCTCCAAATCTTCTTAAATTAGAAAATTTTAAAGTTATAATATTATTAAACATTTTAGTGATTCTAATGATATCGTATACTAAAATTTTGGAAAAATAATTATAACCCTAAATTTTATACACTAACACCTAAAGCTCAGTGATGTGGTATTAAATCCTAAAATAATAGGGGAATAAAAGTAATAAGCGATAAAACCAAGGGGGCTCATGTAAATATGAGAAGTAAGAAAAAGTAGGGGGGCAATAATTGTGGGGGGCTATGATCTAGTGAAATCAGAGGCCACGAGGTGGGGCCCCACTAACGGCTCTGTATGTTTGGACCGGTTCGTATTTAGTAGCTGTACTGTACTTAATGAATTAATACATCATAATAATATATTAATATTCAGATAATAAGAGAAAATGACATCCTCCGTCACAGTCCCACGTTGGGCACAAGGATCAGGTGGGTGGGCCTCTATTGGGATATTGATGGTTGATATCACTGAACTACGAAAACAAATCAAGACTAAAGTAGCTACTTCTGGTCTATTTTTTTCACTGGAAGGGAAAATAAGCTAGGATATCTTCACATGTACGCCTCCGTTTGTTTCAGAGTATAAGCTAGTTTAAACTCTGTCTCTATACTCTCAGACACTATCAGTTTTTACGTTTTACGAAAGCTTATACTCTATCAACATACTCTAATCCAAACGGACGTAATCTTTGTTAGTTGGGTAAATCTATAACCCTGAATGAGTGTAAAACCAATAACAATCATGTACGGGACATTTGGTTTATAATATAAAATTATAACACTCGTGTTTATTCTTCATTCCAAATCAAATATTACCACGTTCATCTCACCCTCTACTCACACGCTCACACTAATTCATTGGAGAGTCAACCGAACGTAGGCAGAAAGAGTGCGAAACTAGCATACATAATTGTGGCAAAAGTGGATAATGATTCGACCACGTCCAGTTAAAGAAAGTAATTGGTCGCTGGTTAATAATAATGCTTGCCGTGTGCCTGTTCTTCTCAAAATCATTGGAGGAGAATTAATGTGCAAATGTAGGCACACTAGCTAATAGCTAGGCTGGCCATAGAGTATTTGGTATATGACAGAGCAACAGGTGTTGATTGCGGAATAGTAATTGGCCCAGTCTAACAAGTTATAAAGATTATTATTGACTCAATTATGGAAGTAGGGGGATTCGAAAATAGGGGTCAGACATGTTAGATGAAGTACTGTTCACTTTAGAATCAAACGCTGGCACAATTTTTTGTCACTTGAAAAGGTCCTGAAATAGTTGGAACTTGGAAGTAGGCTGGCTTATTTTTCTTTTTCTTTTTTGATTTAAAGTAGTCTGGCTTATATTCACATGAATATGATACTCTCCAAGCAAGGCGGGACATTTTATGTGATTCTTTATATAAAAATTAGCTCTAAATAGTCATACAAATTTTTGGTTTCAACCTCGATTGAGTTTTTATGACTATACTTCTATTAAGTTATAATTTTTTTAGTAATAAAATTAATTTGATCCCACACTCGTGACTATAAAGAGGGTTTATTGTATATAATATTTTGTGAACACCATTTTTATCACGAATGGGAGATGGATGCATTATGTGAATCAAGATGAATATGAGAAGGGAGTGCATTGTTCAGCACAACGAGAATGATTAACAACTTTGAAGAGTACAAGATAAAGTTTAAAAAAAGAAAGGAGAGATAATATACATGAGGTTATAGATTATAAAAAAGAGAGTAATTCAAAAGTAGTCCTCAGTCCTTCCCTTGAACCCAATTTGTCCGAAAGTAAGGCACACGAAGAGTCCAAAGTGCCATGTGATCAGCCATAACCTGTAACCAACACACCAGTCCAAAGGATGTGATGAACATTGAATAATTTATTTGCAATTATTAACGAATTTTGAGTGTAGCGGTCACCAATGGTCCTATGGTCTAGTGGTCAGGACATTGGACTCTGAATCCAGTAACCCGAGTTCAAATCTCGGTAGGACCTTTTTGTTTTTTAACTAACTTTCCCACTATTTACTAGACTCTATGGTGGGCCCAACTTATTCGATGGGCGTTTTCACTTTTCAGATAAAGTGAACACAGCAGGCCCAAAAAAACTTGGGCTTTTTTAGGGCGCAATTGAACACAGAACAGCCCAATACAATGTGAGAACAAGAGGACATCTCACACTTCAGGCTCATGCATCCAATACCAGAAGTACAGATGTCCGCTATCGTTTTTTTTTACATATTTTCGTCGAATCGTTTGTTGATTATGGGTCGGTTGATATCACCTATTCATTTTATTTTCGATTGATTTGGGTGAAAAAAAAATGTGCAAACTTTTTTAAAAAACCGATAATTCATTCAGTTTCGATGAATTTCTATTGTCTTTTTTTTTGACAGCTCTAGTCATCGGACATAGTACGAGCGCCCATATTATCTGATAATCAAGCATGGATGGTGAACTCACCAGAACTGAGAAGTGACAGGCGGAGGAGTAGGGAAGTGAGCGAGCTCTTGTCCAATACTCTCAAAGAAGAGGCCTGTCAAGCTTTTTCCATTGATTGCTGGAATGCTTGACGGTGCTAGCCATCCAATGAACCCAAACCCTATCACATTCAGATCCCGCCGCAGCCAATCCCTCTCGAAGCTTCCACAAATTATTATAATAGTAATCCGTCAATTGAAGAAAATCAACGCTCATAATCCATCAGATCAAACAAACTAATAAATCTACTCTCTTTTTCAATATTTCTCACCAAGTAAACCTTCCACCACTTGCCCCTTCAACCCTCAAATGGTCTCCGGCCGCCACAGGCGATTTCAAAAAACCTGATAAATATTTTTGATTCAAAATTCTAATTAATTAATTAATGTGTTCGCTTAATCTCGGGATTAATTACCTGAAGTGAGCGACAATTTTTTGGCTGAAGACGAGACACGGGAAGGAGATGATAGAGAGGTAGTCCCCAGGCCTATTACGGTTGATGAAGCTGTAAATGTTGCTGCCATTTTTGTTCCCAAGCTAAGAGGATTCTGAGACACAAAGAGGCCGGTGGTTGGAGTTTTGTTTGATGGCGGTTAGATTATGTGGAGATTTGTGGAAGGGAGACAGATTACATGGATAGTCTCTTATTCAATAATGTTGCGCCACGTGGTGTTGGCATGGATAGAATGGCTAGTTTGCCGATTCATACCTGCTTAATCTTATCCTTTCCGACTCACGATTTAAATTTTGAAGGGGATTCCGTGGTCTGGGGCCCCTGGGTAGGTCAGTGTCCCAGTAATGATACTTCAACTTGGGATGGGCTAGGTCATGGGCTGGAAGAAATAATTTGGGCTCAAATTCAGCCCAATGATATTGACCGGCTTAAAACACATGCTTCTGTGTCACTCTATTGATAAGATCCCATCCCGCGACCAAAAAATCTGAGAATTTTGCAATAGATAAAGAGATAACTCATCCTAACATAATAAATTATATGATTGATTTTCCAGGCCCAAGCGAGGACGTGGATTTAGGAGAGTAAATCCGTGCGGAGTTGAGTTTAAAGTTTAAGGTCATGCTTGACATGTGAGTAGAGAGGTGCTAGGTTGAGGAGTAGTTCATAAAAGTGAATTACTATTGCTTGGTATTGAGAGAGTTAGGAGTTGTTGAGAGGTGTTTTTACTGAGTGAACATCTTTCAACCTCTCATCTTGAGGGATTGAAAAAATAAGTATTCATAGTAAGTAAGAGTTCGGAGGGGTTCACATGTTCGCAAACCCTCTCCCAAGCAAGCCTTTAAAGGAAATAATATGATTTTGTGTTAGATTGTGGACTATACCAAATTTGGGCTGGACTTCTCCATCTCGTTGGAAGGCTAACGGCATCATCGGCAGTCGGCACTGATCCATTTCATATTTATTCAAAGCTATCGTTGGATGGAGCCTAGTGAGCAACATTATTCTTAATTCATATTAATTCATCTACCTTCATTAATATATTTTATTCCAATTGTGCTCCAATGCAAAGTCTTACTAACCTACAATATGTGATTGGACTTCCGCGTTGTGGAAATTACAGGAATCCTGATTGAGATGGGTACAAAAATAAGGTCACCAAAAGTAGGAAGGAAAAAGAAGAAGAAATGTTGATTACACGTAGAATGTTCTTCAATCATTCGCTTCATTTGATACGTTTTTACTTTCACTAATCACTCGAGTGATAGCTTATTAGTGAATTTCCTTAGCACCAAATAATATGAATTTGAAAGATCTTAAATCATACTGACTTTTACCAACTTGATTGAAGAAAAAAAAACACTTTTGACTTCCCGGAAAAAAAGATACCAAACAATCAAACAATATAGCAACTTACAACATCTGCCTCTCTATCTCTTGTCTCTGTAACTTAAAAAGAATGTGCTATTATGCATACAGTAAGTATTAAATAGTTTTATAATCATCATCTTCTTCTTCTTCCTCCCCTGCCCATATTTTCGTTATTTACTAGTTTTCTGTTCACTAAGTTTATGACTGGAAATTGTCTGTGAGTAGCTTTTATCTGAATAAGACGAATGTCCAAAAACACAGGAAAACAGTAACCCCTGTTGCAATGCAAGCCATATCCAAATCCCTCTCTCTCCTCTGCTTTCCTCCAACACTCTTTCTCTTCCTCTCCACATACTCTTCGTACCTTTCTTTGCCTTCGTTTCCACTCCTCGCCTTCCTCCTCTTCCCGGCAACCAAAGCATCTTGCAAAATTATCAAACTATTCCTCCCGTTCAAAGTCATTCCCTCCATGTCCTCCACTAGCATATTAACCTCACTCACGTGTAGCTCCCCTCCTTCATTCCCTCCCCACGTCACCACCACCCCACAATCCACAAACTCTGTATCCGATCCCCGCCGTCCGTCGCCTATCATAATTGACCCGAACCGGGCCTGCACCTCCCCTGTCAACCAGTGCTTTTGAACAAACACTGGCTTCCCGGTCGATATATTGGCCGCCCTCTTCCGGATTGGGTCAATCACTATCCAACTCAATTTCAAGTTATCTTCCATATGTTTGAGCCAGGACTCGTTTTCCCCAACCTGTCTAACCGGCGTTGAAACAGTTTCCTTCGGGTCAAGTAAATCGACCCGAAACGGATAACACAAAAACCAATTCGATACGGTCTCCGTCTCCTGCACTCTGGAGAAAATAAGCTTGTCGTCATAAAAAATGTCAACGGCCGATACCAATTTTGATGTAGGAACCAAACTCTCCGGACTGCGCTTGATTAGTTGTTGATTATGATCGAGGATTGGGAAGGAATCGTTGTAGAATGAGCGGTGACCGGCGGGAAAGTCGGAGATTATGTTACTGACTCTTGGGTCAGCCACAGATGGCCACGTGGAAGAGCAAATATGTCGCCAAAGTTTGTCTTGGGTGGAGAGAGCGTGTAATTGGGAGGACACACAAGCGGCGGAAGCAAGTGTGGGGCCGTCGAGTCTGGTGAGGATGTTGGTTTGGATGATGTCGGGATGGATAGTGGAGATGGTGGCGCCTCCGCCTTGATCGAAGTTTGTTGTAGAGCTGCAAGAAGAGTCCATGTATAGATATGAAGAAATAAAAGAGGCGTGGCGGGTTGTTTATATGGAATGTGAGAGGCCGTCGTCGGGGGTTTTTAAAAGGAAATTAGGAGAGTGCATGATTATCCCGTTGTCAAGAGTCAACAGTGACATGTAGATTCAGTCAGGGAAACGGAGCATTATTTTTTTGACCGTCTATGGTTCCCTTAGGGCGTAGACTATCGGGGATAGTTTGTTTTGGTGGGGTTCCGGCCGCAACCGTTAAGATGACGACGTCACGATTGTTAAACGTTTAACATTTTCTTATCTCGGATTCTTTAAATATACGGTAGTTGTAGAATGAAGTTTTGAGTTTTGACGGCCGTTCTTTGTGTTTTAAACTTTTAATTAATGACAGACACAAAAACTAGGGATGTAATCGGACAGAAAATGAGTATGAGTATTACTACTGAAAAAAAGTTGGGATATGGGCTCGTTGAAACGCAACCCGCCCCGTATCTATATATTACTCACTCCTTCTCATTTTATTTGTCATTTATTTTTTTTGCGATGTCTCAAAATACATGTTCATTTCAATTAACGAAAGTTATTTTTTTCATTTTTTCTCATTTTACCTTTAACTTGAAAAGCTCAACAACTAACTCAATAAATAACCATGCACATTATAAATAAGGATATAAATGTCAAATTGAAAGAGAACTATATTTTTTTTAAACTGTGTGAAAAATTGAAAGAGACAATTAAAATAGGACGGATGGAGTATTAAGTATAGTACCTACTAAAAACCTATTATTTATTAGTTTGACTTGGCTTAATAGAGATTGAATGATTAGTGAGAGTTGGAGGGATTGTATTCATTTTTTTGGAAATTGGAAATTAATTTATTGTTTGAACGAGATTTATTCATTTATTGATTTTATATAGATCTGTGAAGAATCAGTCTTAGTATTTTTTTTAATTGATAAACTAATTCTTTCTATAATTAAGTTCTTTGAACTTGATGGGGACGGATAAAGAAGCTGAAATTCCCCATCATCCCAATGTTTTGAGGGATGGATAATCGATTTAAATATTCGATAGGTATTTTAACGGATACGAATACAAATTTTATCCAACGAAGACGGAGACGGTTAAAGGATTCCCGGCCTCCCTAAATTCGTCCCGTTGACATCTCCAACATAAACATAAACGTAGTGGCACGAGATGTGAATTAGTAGAAACTAAAAACTTATGAGTTTTCACAACCTGATTTGTCACTTTTTGACGCCAATGGCTTTTCTAATTCAAAACTTATTGACCATCGGCCTCAGTATTCAGTATGCGATACCCATAAATATTCTACAGATCGGGCGACTAATCACATCGAATATATTTTCACATTTTGCGAGTACTCATGCCTTAAGATGGAGCTTTAGCTGCAGCTCAGCTTTTTACCAAATTGGCCATTCAATATGACGAGATCATGCAACAACTAAATGAATTAAAAAGAAAAGATAGTTAATAAAAAAATAAAGTTGGTATATTTCTCCTTTCCTTTCAATTAGACAATTAATTAGACGCTTCCTCTGACCTTCCAATTGAAAATTAAAGAGTGTATAGTGCGCTGATGTTACGTACGTACCAATTAGGTATTTATGCCATATTTATTAATAATTAAAAGCAATATGCATGGCATCACTTAATTAATAATTCAACTGTCAGTTATGCCTGACGTTAAAGCCTGAGATATTACGTATACCTAATTTATGAACACATATACATACAAGTCGTGCTCCTATCTGTTACCGCCGTTCATTTTTACTTGTGTACGTAAGTGGTGGGATCCAGAGATGCACCCGGAATTTGAAAGAAGGAAACATTGCTGGGCAGGGCCGACCCTGGCCTATTTGGGGCTCGGGCCGAGAAATATATTGGGAGCCCTCAAGGCGGGGTTCAGAGCACTCTTAGCAGCTTCCCTATCTTTATCCCTATAGTAACAATTTACATGTTCACCTTTCAGGATAGGGAGTCAGATTCAGCTATACGTACCCAGCAGTGTCCCTATATTGGTTCCCTAAATTTTGAATTTTGAAATTTGACATTTAAAATTTAAATATATAACGGTAACATTTTTAAATAGTACAACGGTCATATTTTTGAATTTCAAATTCAAAATTTGAAATTCAAAATTTGAATTGCAGATGGCATATTTGTAATTTTGCTGAAAAGTACAACGGCTATAAAATTCAAAATTTAAAGTCTATATAAGATGTGGTTTTCTTCCATAAAATTCATCCAACACTCACTCTCAAATCTTGATTTATTCTTCTTCGTATTCATCTCAATTTCAAAATGTTTCAATTTTTTAGGAGAAGATCTCAACAACTCCTTGACTCCACTGAAGAAGATGTTCTACAAGCAAATTCTTTGACTATTGGAGGAGAAAGTGAAGAGGGAGATGCGAGTAGATGTCGAGGTTCTATTCCTGGTCGTGTCCATATCGATCGTGATCGTAAGACTGGCCATGAAAACTTGGTGCGTGATTATTTTGCCTCAACCCCAACATTTCCTGAAAGGTTATTTCGAAGACGATTTCGAATGAGTCGAAATTTATTTCTTCGCATTCATGATGCTGTTATAGCTTATGATGACTACTTTGTGCAACGTCGAAATGCTGCACACACAGAGGGTTTATCTTCATTACAAAAAGTCACTGCTGCACTTAGAATGTTGTGTTATGGTGTTTCTGGAGACATGGTTGATGAATATCTTCGACTAGCAGAGAGCACAGCAAATGAGGCTATGAAAAGATTTATTGAAGCTGTGATTAGTGTTTTTGGTGATGAATATTTGAGGTCACCTACTCGAAATGATGTTGGAAGGTTACTCCATTTGCATGAAGAGCGTGGGTTTCCAGGAATGCTTGGCAGCATTGATTGTATGCATTGGTCTTGGAAAAATTGTCCAAGCGGTTGGAAAGGTCACTATTCAGGCCATTGTGGTGATGCTACTGTGATTCTAGAAGCAGTAGTCTCACGTGATTTATGGATATGGCACTCTTTTTTTGGTCTTCCCGGATCACTCAATGACATAAACGTTGTTGAACGCTCTCCCGTCTTTGCAGATGTAATCAATGGTCGTGCTCCTCCAGTGAACTTCATCATCAATGGTCATGAATATGACACGGGATATTATCTTGCTGTTGGTATCTACCCAAAATGGTCGACTATTGTCAAGACGATCCAAATGCCTGGGACCCAAAAGGCAAAAAACTATGCTAAGGCTCAGGAATCTGCAAGAAAAGATGTTGAACGTGCCTTTGGGGTTCTCCAATCAAGGTTCCATATCATTGCACAACCATGTCGATTTTTCAAGTTAGCAACAATGAAGAATATCATGAAGGCATGTGTTATAATGCATAACATGATCGTAGAAGACGAACGTGATCTATACAAGTCGCTCGAGAAAGGTAACTACTACTTGTATGAAGAAGTTTCTGTTCCTGAAGTCACTTCTGGATATGAACACTTTGACTACAATAGGTTCCTCGCTGGACGTGAGAAGCTGAAAGATAGAAGCATACATTGTCGTCTTCAAGAAGACTTAGTTGAGCATTTGTGGGCAAGGCATGGAGACGTCAACTTCGAATGATAAAATAGAAGTGGTGATCGTTGTGGGCACCTTTTGGCTTGAATTAAAGCATCTTTCAATGTTTTCATTGTGGTTTGAATTGGAGCATCTTTCAATGTTTTCATTTTTATTTGAATTAGTGCATCTTTCAATTATGTCTACTAATTTAGTATATTTATGTCTACTGGTTTACCAAACTTAATGCCAAAGTTAATAAAATTTTCCATCAAACAAATTCAAAACAAATAACTTCAAACAAGTTCAACTCATCAAGTACCAAAGAAATTCAAAACAAATAAATTCAAACAAGTTCAACATTGAAAGTACCAAAGAAAGCTAGAAACAATAACCAACACAGCAAGTTCATTCGTTAAAGTACTTCTGGAATATTTTTGCTTGCTTCATTTCAAGGAACTTTCGCTGCATCTCATTCAAATTAGTCATGTCAGTAGTCATCACCCTCTCTTCTTGAAACTCCCTATCAAGCTCAAGTTTATCTTTCTTCAATTGAAGGTACTCATCCATCTTCCTGCTATCATCCATGATGACATCCATTTTTTGATCATGCAACTTCTGCAACAAATCTTGTGACTTGCCAAAGTTGATGCTAGACTCAGACTCACCACTATCTTCTGTCTTGATTCTTTTGTTCTTCAATAACTCTTTTCCTCTCTTCTTTCCTATTGGTCTTTCCAATTCAACATGACCAGTGCCACTTTCATTTTCTCCCAAGTTAATTGACTCTGATGCAGCTTGATTTCGGCTCAAACTTGGCTGAACAACCTCTGTAAACCATTTTGGAGAACTCTTGAGCACTTGATAACAATGCATTAGCTTGAACACGCCTTTCTCCTCTGTCGACCATACCTTTATTGCTTCATTAACCTACAAAAACATAAAACAAAGGAAGACAATAAATTAAATGTTATAGCATGGAAACAAGACAAAGAAATTAAAAATTTAAGGTCATACCTTGTCTTGTTCAGTCATTCCACTAGGATTGGCATACTCAATGCTCTGAACGATCCCAGCAAACTTCAAACATTTGGTCCTAATAGTGCTAAATCTATTGATAATTGATTTCTCAGGTCGATAGGGATAAACAGTCTTGTTATCTAAATACTCTCTCCAAACTCTAGTCCAATATTGTTCTTTCGCTTGGTCAGTACCAATTACAACATCCTCACTTGTATGCTCCCAAGCCGCAATTAAAATTAAATCCTCCGCAACAGTATAATTCTCAGCCTTTCTACCCCTTGGCTTCTCCTTATTCACAATAGTTTGGGATTCCATTAATATACCTTCAAGAGTCACATGAATGCAATTAAAAAGGTCAAAAATAGAATATGAAAACAGAATTTTGCTTAAAAATTTAGAGGAAATGAACAAACTACAAATCTCCATTAAATGTTTTTCAAAATAATATCTTCTCTTGTGGCCATATATTCATGGTGTATTATCACAGCAATAATCAAGACAAGACAAAACAAATTAAGAACTCCCACGTGCAAACTTGTTAAACATCTCATCTGGGCTGGCCCATAGAGAATCGGGACAAACCATCTTCCTCTAATTCAAAAAGAATACTTGTTTTTGAAGCCGAAGAATATATAGAAGATAACAATCACTCTTTCCAACCCATTTCCATTGCTTTTTTAGGTCAAATTTCTGCAATATCACATGGCCGTGAGCCTAATAACATCAAAAAGCTCAAGACCCCACCAATTTACTCTTTCATAGTATGTGGTATTACTAAATGTGTGGGACAGGGGATTGCATGCACCAAGGGAGTTGAGATGGGATACCAGTAGGCTGCGAACAGGATCCAAAGGGGCATACCAGTAGGTCACGAACATCAGAATAACAACTTCATGCACATATTAATAATACCCTTTTTCCTTTCGGTCTTGGTTACTAATAATTGTAGTCATCATGAACCTCTTTGTGAACAAGGAAAGAGATGAGAAACTAGCAGAGCTATATTAACAAAAGCAGTAATCTCAATGAGTGAGGCTTTTTGTCGAACAGTTGTTGTGCAAGCAATTCCTCTTCATCACTATGTTTCAAAT
Source organism: Euonymus europaeus (assembly GCA_963580455.1). Classification (NCBI taxonomy): domain Eukaryota; kingdom Viridiplantae; phylum Streptophyta; class Magnoliopsida; order Celastrales; family Celastraceae; genus Euonymus; species Euonymus europaeus. Next base: position 21,855,862 of record OY756967.1, read on the forward strand.
AAACCACTAAAATCCCATGAAAAAAATCTGAAAAACTTATGAGGATTACAAACTCCAGCCAAATACATTCACAGATCAAGTAGAACAATCTCTCCACATCACAAAGCAAGACAACATTAACATAATTTACCAAAGATGACCTCACAAATTACATGCGCAAACAGAGAAGTATACGAAAGTAAAAAAACCAAGCTGATTTGGGTTCACATAAACCAAAAAGAAGAAGAAGAATCGCAAATTACACATACCTGATTCTTTCGATCCGTTGTGATGGAAGATCAACCTGCCCAGTAAAGATAATGGCGAAGAAGATGGTCGACAAGGAGAAGAGGGTCGACAAGGAGAAGAGGATGCTCGCCCGTCGTGAACGGAGATTAACTGCCCAGACCCCAGTAGAGAGAAAAGGAGAAGAAGGTCGAAAGGGAGAAAAGGGCGAGAGGAAGGGAGCGTGTTTTGTTCTTTACGGAAATTTTGTTCCGTCAAAATGATATACGTGTCAAAAAATTAGACAAAGATAAGGGATAGGGACCGGTCTTTCCCAATCCCTCAACCTAGAGACTCAACTTGAATATAAGGAATAGGATAGAGACTTATTTAGGGATAGGGATGCTGTTGGGTTTGTTTTTTTTTAGATGATCCTTAAATTTGAGGATAAGGAGTGATATAGGGAAGCTGTTAATAATGCTCTCAAGGCAACGCCCTGATTTTTTTTTTGACACATAAGTTTTAAATTAATAATAAAAATTTAAGCAAATAAAATAATAATAAATTTTTGATGGCTGAAACTCAATTTTGGGAGGTTAGACCATCACGCCTTGAATGTCATTACATTAAAATTAAACTAGTCATTACAATATTCAGTTAAAAATATAATTACATGAAATCACATAAATATTTTACACCGTACTGCATTTTGAGAGACAAAGTTATCAATAACAGTTTTGAAGTCACGCTTCTCTAATACATGTTTTTCAATGCATAATATGGCCAGTCCATTCATCATCTCTTGTGACATAGTTGACCGCAAATAATTTTTCAATAATTTCAACTTAGAAAAGCTCATCTCTGTGGATGCAATAGTTAGTGGAACAGTTAATAAAATTCTATAAGCTATGGAAACATTTGGTAAACAACCCAAAGATTCCACAAACTCAAGAACTTGAATGGTTGTCTCTGTTTCTGCAGGTAAGTAAATGATCAACACTTGCAATTCACTAAACAAGTCATCCCCATTAATATCTGATTTGCTGTCATGTTTTAGAGCAGTTTCAAGCTTAACACAAGATTATTTCAAACTGTTGTATTCCATCTGGCAAAACCTCTTAAGATCAAATAAAAATCCAAATATACCCTCAAATGCTTCCAATTGTCCACATACACAATTGCTTTTGTAGTGCAAGCATTACCAGAATACAAATCACCCAAAATAAGTCTTCAAAGTCATAGCCCATGTTACCACTTACCAGGTAAGACATTAGACACTAATCGTGCAATGCATACATAAATATTCTAAACATGCATCTAAAACAGAATGTTAAGTCACCCTAATACATTTATTGAAAAGTTAGAGACTGTGATGTTTTCATCTTAACTTGAGTAAATACATGATACTCTTGTATTTGTACCTATATTGCAGGTCAATATGTTTCAATGAATGCCAAGACAATAGATGGTACAATATGAGAAGACCAATTCTAGCTAGTTGCACTGGTGACGAACTAAATCTTGTCTTTCATTTAGGGTACTTGCTTAAATTATTTACATTTTGTTTGCTTTCTCAGTCTATGGCAGTTGGGGAGATGCAGGGTTTCTATTAGTTTATTTCAAAAGAATAGTGTGATCTTTTTGCACTGCGTTTGCATAGACATACTTTTATCATATTTATAAATTAAATTAAGATTCTTTGTTTTCTAAATATTGGGGCCATTAACATTGATCTAAGACGAGCTTCTTCAACCTAATATCTATATTGTCTAATTCCAAACTCCTATGGCACTAATGACAAGTAGCAGTTCAATAAAGCTTGTTCTGTTTTGTCTTCAAACCCTTAACGACACTAAGACCGTAAGACCTTAATGCTCTAACGAGTTCAGGAACAGATCGAGTTTAGGAACAAATTCAGAATCAAAATTCAAGACAAAGAATTTTTACGTTGCTGCGAACGACGATACCCGGATTCCGGCTAAAGGGGTGGGCGACTGGGCGCGATTCTTCAGAGTTTCGTCTCTGTCTCACTGTCGTTGCAAGTGTGCAAATTGTATTTAGGTTTATTGATTTAGGTTAACTTAATGCTTTTTTAAAAAAAAAATGGGCCCCCAAAAATGCGGTCGCACAGGCCGCCCGTGTTCAGGGCCGGGCCTGTTGCTGGGTTCAGGGAGAGCACCCCGAATATTTATTTTGCACTATATCTATAAGTTGTTTGTTAAAATTCATGCAATCATACCAAATTAATTAGACAAGTTCAAACGATAATGAATATTGTTGCTGAATAATGAAGATTTGCGAATATGGTTAATGAATAATGCAGATTTGATGATACTCTAGAGTTGTATAAAAACCTAAACTGGGACGTCTCAAACTCGGGTTTTGAAGAATGAACCAACACTTGCAACCATGAGACCAAGTCCACCTTCTTTTGTATTTCTGTTTTATGTAGACGGTGGAGTAGGTGATTCTTGACTGGCACTTGCAAAATCGTTGCCAAATTCAAATAATTTCATACACACAGGCATTATTACCTCAAACCCCATGAAGTCATGGATGGCGGTGAACCACTTGTCGCCGGGACGCTTGTCGGGAGGAATTAAGCAAAACGTAGGGCAACGCACCATCACCTCGTAGTCCTCCATGTCGTCGCCGCATATTATTAGAGCCGATTCTCTTCTCCTTTTTTTGGAGTTTTTAAATCATGGTTGGTACTTGGCAAGGCTATTCTTCACGTTTTTCAACCAGTTTTTACCAAACCATTAACATTATGTTGTATTGGAGTTTGAACCGTTTCCTTCGGATCAAGCAATTCGACCCAAAACGGAGAACAAAAATACTTGTGATCAGTCCATGTGTCTGTTTCGTGGACCCTGGAGATATGACCTCATTCTTGTAGTAGATGTCAACGGCTGAGATTTTCGTGAACGATCATGATCATAATTAGGGTTAATTTGACTGCTGACAGTGATCAAAAAGTGGGAATGAATCGGAGAAGAACGAGCGATGACCGTAAGGGAAAGTTGAGATTACTTGGCGGACACGTGGGTGATTAGTTGAGTTCCACATGGCCAAGCATATTCTTCTGTAGAGAGAGTGCGCAACCGGGTTGATGCATTGGAAGTGGCCACGAGGGCTGGACCGTCAAGTCGGGTCAGGATGTGGGTCCAAATGATCATGTCCGGATGCAGAGTAGAGAAAGAAGCGACCATCATCATTGTATAATATTGTAATCGTTCTGTGCACACGTGTTTAAACGTTTTTCACGGTGGATATAATATAGTGTATATATATATATATATATATATATATATAGAGAGAGAGAGAGAGAGAGAGAGAGAAGAATGGATGAAGACGAAGGCTAATAAATTGACCTCGTGATTTCTATTGGCTGGGCGGCTCAAACTTTTGGACTCTGATGAAACCGAACTTTGACGAATACATATGCTTGCGCGTATCATACAACATAACGGGTGCCTTTTTTCATCAATATTAAGAAGAAATTAAAAGGGAATACATGACAAAACCAAACCGAAACAAGATGGAAAAAACAACCAAATAGCTCAAAGAACAGCCCAAAGGGCGCAGATGGAAGCAAGCCAAAAGCCACCAAAGGAAAAGTGGAAAACACCAAACAAAGAAGAAGAAAAAAAAAACCTCATTCGCAAGCGCCAACCTCATGCATGCCAGCAACCAACAACAACCAAACAAAGAGCCCAACGAAGAAAGTAGGCCAAACGTGTGCCCGGAGGGCTATTTATATGTGGTATATAAATGTGTTAACACAAAATAATAATGAAAAATGTGTATTTTAGTCTGAAAAAGCTATATATATTAAAATATATATATATTTTATATATAAAAACTTTAGTGAAAGAGAAAAATCATACATACCATATATGTAATGGCAAATTCTTATATTGTGTCTTTAGAACACACGTTATAATTATCATGTATTATATTTTTCATGTATATCTTTCATTCAGGGGCAGCAGCTGCCCATGATCCCTTTTTATGTCCGTCTATATATTAGAGAAATTAATTAGAGGGTGCCCCCTGGTCGCTCTTTAGCTCCGTCCTGTATATATCTGCACCACTTCAATTATGGAAAGCAGAGGAATATATTTGTTAAAACTCTGGAGCAGTAGATAAGGGTAATGGAAATTGATGACGTTAGAAAGAGTAATTAATGCTAGGACATCATAAACGAATCCTTCTTTTATTATATAAAAATCTCACGTCGATATGTGTCCTATATGAATTCATATTTACATGAAATTTGAGGTACATTTTCAATGCCTTTGTATATTTATGAAGGGAAAAATAGCCCCAACCAAATCACTCAGAGCAATCGATCGCATAATGAATTGAAATATAGGAATTCCATAAAACATATCAGAACAAGTTTCCCCATCCTAGCTAATTAAAGGACACTCCCAGTCTCCCACACTTGTGAATATGATCTTAATTCTGAACTGTGATTTTCCGCATGTGTAGAATAATGGGATGATCAGTTAAACGATCATTTAACAAATCAAAAGAAGTCTATCCGTACGTGCATGCTGTTATAGCGTGCATGCATGAGCTAGAATACCATATTATGTTCTTTTCTTGTTATATATGTTGAAACTACCTTATATGAACCCATAAAGAGAAACACCCAAAAGGCCAGCACCACCACGAACACTATTGGACTGAGCTTCCAAAACATGTCCTTGTCCTTCTCTCTCTTTTGCTTTCTCTCTCTTTTTATCAATTCAAATTCCTGGTACCTCTCTTTTCCTTCCTGCCTCTCACCCTTTTTCTTCTTCCCTCTCCTTCCATTCTCTATGGCATCACTTAAAACGAGCAAACTGTCTCTTCCATTTAATATCCTCCCGTCCAGGTCCTCCATCTGCATGCTCACCTCCTCCACCTCCACCTCCACCTCCCCTTCCCCCACACCGCTAAACGACACCACTAACCCGCACTTCACGAACTCCGCACTCGATCCTGGCCGTCCATCTCCTGCCATGATTGTCGAGTAATGCAGCTGCACTTCTCCGTCCGTGCATGGCCATCGCACCCGAACGGGCTTCCTTGTTGACAAATTCGCCGCCCTCTTTCTTGTCGGATCTATTACTATCCAACTCAAACTCACGTTCTCTTCCAGGTGCTTAAGCCATGTGTCGATTTCTCCCTCGTGTTTTACCGGAGTCAAAACGGCCTCCTTCGGATAAAGTAAATCGACCCGGAAAGGAGAACGTAGAAACTTTTCCGATACTGTATTTGTTTCCCGAACCCTCGAGAATATGAGCTCGTTCTTGTAGTAAATGTCAACGGCTGAGATTAATGCGGAAGTTGGCTGTGAAAGACGATCAGGATAGCCGCTCGATGGTTGCGAGTGGTTCAAGATGGGGAAGCAGTCGGAGAATAACGATCGATGACCGGAAGGGAATGTGGAGGTGACTTGACTGACACGTGGATTGTTAATGGAACTCCAAGTGGCAAAACAGATTTCCTGCCACAGTTTTTCTTCCGTGGACAGAGCGTGCAATTCGGAAGAAGCGCATGAGAGGGCAGCAAGGGCCGGGCCATCGAGCCTGGTCAGGATGTGGTTCTGGATAATATCGGGAAGCAGAGTAGAGAAAGAAGCAGACATTGATGTAAAGAATATCGACAGCGTACTACAGTTTGTAGTTCAGCTTATATATATATAAGCCTGGGACTTGGTCAATAACGGCATGTATCTTGTGAGGGATTATTGAATATTTCGGGTGCATATCCAATATGACATATTTATTATTGTTATTAATATCAATATGTGTTATTTTTCTTATTTGTTGATTGATATGATTTTCACGTGGACACCATCTATACCCTTAAATATGTCATGTAATACCCTTAAAACCCTTAAATATGTCATGTAATACCCTTAAATATGTCATGTAAGGATGCATCCGGACTACTGAATTACTCGTATATTATACCTCCATTTATCTAACAAATGAAGACAAGACGGTGAATATATTTATTGTCTGAATCTGTGCCGGCTATGGACTTTTCTAGAAGAGATACAAACACAGTAGTTAATATATACGTATCACAACAAATCATTGGTGTGAGCCTTCATATATTCCCAGTTGCTTTATTCATTTGCCATTAAATAGCGGTCAAGTTAATGGGCTGCCTTATATTATTATAATTTGTAGGAGTAAATAACTAGTAGAATTGCCGTCACGCCTTATTATTGAATGGAATTTCAAAGCCACCATCACATTTTCCTAGTAACGGCAACGCATATGCTGCGCTATTCCATGTCAACATTCAACGCTACTGTTATAGTTTATACACCAATTCAAAATAATATTTTATATACTAACTTATATTCTTTATGTCAATGCTAAAATATTCAAATTCCATGACTCTTCAAATCCCAAGTAGGGATGACAAAGTTAGCTACATTCCGGCTTACTTTATACAGTAAAATCTCTCTATAATGATATTCTATATATGAATAACTTTTATTTAGTTAAAAAAAATCTCGCCCTAACCTCTATTAAGTTTTTATAATTATATCTCTATTAATTTATAGCATCCTTATAGAAATAAAATTAGTTTGATCTAATCATTATGATTATAGAGGGATTTTACTGTATTACCCTAAAACATTATATTATTTATTCACCTAGTATAAGCCAATTGCTAATGTATACATCCTTCATTGTTTCTTTTTTATCATGAAAGGTGATGTACTCGTACTTAATTGGGGTCAAGATTTCGTACGTGATATGACTTAGCTCAGCCAACTAAGCTATTTGGGTTCGTACATCCTTTATATATTGCTGTAAATTCACACAAATATGTACACTTTTTCAAAAAAATAATAATAGTGTACACTTGATCACTAAGTCGAAGGGTTGGCTTTTGATGCCATTGTGTAGATATTTGAATTTTGAGGTGTAAAAATTAAAATTATTTCATTGCGAGTGAGATGGGCATTATTCAATTATTTCATTTTTAAAAAAAAAATATTATCTCAATCTTTTAGGTTGGGCCAAATTTTATGCTCGGAGCCCTAATTTTTGGGCTGGACTGGGCTTAATCCGACAATTACTTTTTTGCACGTAACATATCATTATTGGCTCAGCACGGCCATTTAGGAAGAGCAAGAGTAAACTGTTGTGCGAAACCAACTCGGTTTCCGTTCTACCAAAAGAGAACATCGGAGAAGACAGAGGCACAGAGCTAGGGTTGCAGCGGGACCATGACTCGCCTAACCATTGAGCAGGTGTTGAAGGAGAAACAGACCGGTGATCGTAACGCCGTTACTGCTCTCGATCTGAATTGGAAAGCTCTCTCCGATTTACGACAGTTCTTCACACTCGTTTTACCGTACCTTTCTTTTTAAAAGATGTGAATTTTTCGATAAAACGTGCAATTGATGATGCAGGTTTCGTGCTTGAGCGAGTTCAAGAACTTGGAGAAACTGGACCTTGGATCCAACAATCTCATTTCACTTGAGGGCTTGAGGTCGTGTGTTAATTTAAAGTGGTTGTCAGTTGTTCAAAACAACTTGCAGAGTTTGAAAGGAATCGAAGGCCTTTCTAAGCTTACTGTAAGTTTTATGTGTTTCTGGTTTTTTTATTCTTTTGTTTGTATTGAATGTCTCCAATGCTTACCCGCTGACTCCTTGTTTTCTACCTATAAAATGCCTCGCTTGCCATCAACAGTATGCCTCCGTTTGTTTCAGACTATAAACTTATACTCTGTCACTCATACTTTCAGACACTCTCACATTTTACACTTTACGAGAGCTTATACTCTATAAGACATATTCTGATCCCAGTGGCGAATCCAGAAAATTTTGGGACGGGGGGCTAGAGATCACTTTAATTAAAATTTTTAAAAATAAAAATAATAAAATAAAAATAAAATGAGATAATAATCCAAAAGCTCGAATTTTCATTGAAATTTTACACAAATTTAAACTTTTACAATTGACACCTACGAGTTTTCATATTCTGAAAACTTTCCACGATTGCATCATTGTCAATCTTTTCAAAAATTTCCCTCTCTATGTATGTAACTAATATATCACTCAACCATTCATCATTCATTCGGTTCCGTAAACGATTCTTGATAATATTCATAGCTGAGAATGCTCTCTCAACACTTGCAGTAGCGACTGGTAATATTAATGCCAAAGTCAGAAGCAAGTAAACCAATGGATATACTTGATTTCTTTTTGTCTTCACTATTTCTCTAGCAAGATCACCAATCTCATCTAAGTTTAGAAATTCATCGCTAGAACGCATGTCGGCAATATAAGTGTCAAGTTGATCTGAAAGGATGATAAGCTGAAAAGAGTTGAATTCTTTTGGATAAAATTCAGCAAGACGAATCAACTTGTTCTTGTCAAACATGGAGAAAGAGTTAGATGGACTCAAGCATGCCACACAAAGAAGCAACTCAGTATTTGACTCTGTAAAACGTGCATTCAATTCTTGAAGTTGTCTATCGAGTAGAGTGTTAAATATCTCAACCCTATAGTGGTGTGAATTAGTCATTTCCTCCCTATTTCTCCTCTTTCGTCCTGGCACTACAAAATTGTCATCCATGTCACAAACAAAGATATCATGTTTTCTGCAAAATGATGAAACAACTTCAAGTAAAGATATCCACCCACTCTCTCTCATTTGCTTGAGTCTATCTTTAGACAACTGAACTAATTTCATGGCATTCACAATGTCTTGATCTTTTCTCTGTAGTGACTGTGATAACTCATTTGTTATTGCCAACAACTGTTTCATCAAGAAAAGACTGAATACAAATTCAAATGAGTTCATTGAATTCATCAAAAATTGTGCTTCAACTCGTTTATCAGATTCTATAGAATCTTTGCCAATGATTTCAAGCACATCAGTCACATCTTCAAACATACCTATCAAACTCAATAATGTGTGATAATGAGAGCCCCATCGTGTATCACCAGCTCGTTTGAGACTAGTTTCTTGATTCAATCCTTTTCCCGATGAGAACTCACCATTCTTAAGAGCCTCTATAACTCTAGCTGCTTGTTTCTCTCTAAGCATATCTCGACGTTTACATGATCCTCCAACAACATTCAATATTTTTCCTACAATCATGAATAGCTTTTCAATATCATCATGTTTTTTTGCCACAGCTACCACAGCTAGTTGCAATTGATGAGCAAAACAATGAATGTAATATGCACATGGATTCTCATTCATTATAAGTGCTTTAAGACCCTTAAACTCACCTTGCATATTACTTGCTCCATCGTATCCTTGACCCCGCAATCTAGAAATAGTCAAACCATGTCGACAAAATACATCATCAATTGCCATCTTCAATGTGAGAGAGTTGGTATTAGCCACATGCTCAACCCCTAAAAACCGCTCAATTACATTCCCTTTCTTGTCCACATAGCGTATAACAACGGCCATTTGCTCTTTCACTGATATGTCACGAGCTTCATCAACCAAAACAGAAAAAAAAAAAGCATCACCAAGATCATTGATAATAATTTTGATGGTTTCTAATGCACATGCTCTCACAACATCTTTCTGGAGCTGTCAACTTAAGGTTTTGAGGAGCATTCGCCAATGTTACTGCTCTAACATCTGGACAATTTCTAGAAAGAAATTTAAGGAGTCTTATAAAATTTCCTGGATTACCTGAATCTTTGCTTTCATCATGACCACGAAATGCAAGCCCTGCCTCTAACAGAAATCGAATACACTCAACTGTTGCATTTAGACGAGCCCGATATTCAACTCGAGCTTGATCAGTTTGCTTGACAAACACACTTTGAATATGTTGTTTCTGGTTCAACAAGTCTCGACATCTCCCCACAGCTTTATTATGAGCACTACAAGGACCTCCCACATGAGTGGCAAATTTCTCATACTTCTTCCAATTTGAGAACCCACCACTAACAAAGGAATCACCACCTGCTTGATTTTCTTGTTTAAAAAGATAGCAACACAAACAAAATAGAGCATCTTTTTCTATACTATACTCTAGCCAATCAGGAAATTCATTAAACCAAGCTTTACTAAAACGTCGTTGTTGTGATCCAAATTGTGTTAATGGGAAATCATGATTCTGAGGTTGACGAGGACCCAATAATAGATAAGCTCTACGGATTTGGTCTCGATCATTAGGATGATAATCCATGATTGGAGGCCTTAAGCCTGGATCCGCAGGAAGATTATCGAGGTCTATTCCTTGCAAAGGATGTGATTTCCTTTTCAGGAATTTTAACATAGTTGACTGCATTTCCGCCTGAAATATTTTTTAAACCAAAGTGAGACTTTCTTAAACACAACCATATTCACAAATTTCATAAAAATCAATTCAGAATAAAAAAAAGTTGACAATCAATCAATCATCGAACAAACAGTATAGCCACTAGCCAGTAGGCAATTAGACAATTAGTCATTAGTGTCAACTCCTAATTCCTAAATAAATATCTTCTCATCTTCTGTAAATAATTGTAAAACTCATTCCCAGTTGGCAATTTCCAACTCCAAGTTCATCAAAAAAAGACAAATTCAAATAAACATAATAAATAATAATAGAAGACTAGAAGTTATAGAATAGAAGTGTAGAACAGAGATTATCAATTTATCAATTATCACTGTCAGATTAAGAGAATAAGAGACACTGAGACACTTACCTGAGTCGAGTTACTTAGTCAAGTCGACAAATCACAGATTCACAGACTGACAGACGTAGTCACGTAGAGAAGTGAGAAGACTAGAAGGTCAACTGGTCAAGGAGAACTGAACTGGACTAGACGAACTCTTCGCTTCACCTTCGGGAGAGAACAGGAACTGATGTGTGAATTGAGAATTGTGAGATATTGGCGTAGCTTAGGTTTACGAATTTAGATCTATTTGACTACTTTTTGACTTGTTTTTGACTACAAATTTAACAATAGCCCACTTTAAAAGCCCACTAGTCTATTACTTTTTATTCAAGACTTAAGTCCTTTTTAGTAAGCCCATCTATCAATATCATCATGGCCTCATGGGTATCATATTTATAAAATAATAGAAGTAGTATTTTTTTTTTTTTAAAAAAATTTGGGGGGGCTTGAGCCCCCTCATGTGGCAAGGTAGATCCGCCACTGTCTGTTCCAAACGGACCCTATGTGAAACATTGTTCAGGATGCACTTATACACTACTTGTCCACTGAAATTTTGTCTGTGAGTTTCATCCAGAGTCACGGCTTTTTTGGGTTGTTGCTGCATTTCACGAGTTCAGGCAGAGAATGTTTGGGAGCCAACTTGGCTAATTTGGGCTTCATTGACTATATTTGCGCTCTATACTTGTTCTGTTGTAACATAATTTTTCATCGACTCCAATCACAATCCTTCATTTTTTCCTCATCATTTATCTTCTCACTTTCTCATTTGTTATGTGATAAAAAAAAATTCATTAATAAATTCAATCGCATATTTGTAATGACTACTTCTTGTTACTGGTTGCATCAGCCCAATATGGAACATAAATAAGCTCTGCATCCTGACAGCTCAAAGAGGAATTAATCAATATAACCAGTGGATATTTCATTTTATGTAGAATTGTATCATTGTATTGCATGGGCTTCAATTTTTGTAGTATTTTTCTAGCATAATCTCTACCAATTAGGCCGTGCCTACTAAATGCTGTCCATGCCAATTTTTAAAATATCAATACTTGTTCGTACATTCTTTTTGTTTCCTTTTTCATTGGTTCTAACTTCTAACTTTTGATGAATTTTAGTGATTTCTTTGATTCATTTTTGTTTATCAGGTATTAAATGCAGGCAAAAATAAGCTTAAAACAATGGAAGACGTCAAAGCTCTTGTGAGCTTGCGTGCAGTCATCTTGAATGGTGAGTAATATGAAATACTGCAGGATTCAAATATATGCTGCTTTACTTAGAGAGTTCATGTTTTTCTCTGAGGAGGATTTTCTGTCCTTTTCTATTTTTTTAATTTCTCTTCTTTACTTTTATTCATTATGGGCTTGCAGATAATGAGATAACTTCCATATGCAAGCTTGATCAAATGAGAGTCTTGAACACTCTAGGTATGAGTTCTAAATTATCACATTGACATGTGTGCCTCAGTCTATTTGGATGGTGTTCCATATTAGTCCCTTTCCCCAAATATTCTTACTAACCCCAACAGGCCTTCTAGGTCTGGGAAGGAAAACAAACTACTGTGGCCTTAAAATATATAACAGAGTTGGCTTACCATTTTCTTTTGTTTCTTTCCGTGTTTAGCTGTTGAAGTAGAAATTCTTTGGGTTCTTTTGTTCTTTAAACCCTTTTTTGTTCTTTGGGTTCTGCATTCCTACCACATGTACTGTCCACTCAATGGTGTGCAAAAGCTCTGTGATATTTAATCAGTTATATCTCACTGAACTCATGGACCTTAACATTTTATGTTCACTCTTTGTTGTTTGGTCTTCTCTGCGTCCAACTTATTGGCATAAACTTTTCTGCATTGGATTTATTTATGTTTTGATTAATATGGTAATTAACTTCTGAATAAGGACACGCAAAAATCATTACAGCACTTCTAGTATTTTACTGCGGCATTGAAACTTTAATCAGGCTCCTGGGTTGTATGATCTGCAGTGCTTTCCAAAAATCCGATTCGTAAAATTGGTGATTCTCTTGCCAATGTGAAATCTATCAGGAAGGTAAGCAGTTTTTTGTTCAGTATATGTGTTCAGCAGCAATTTTACAGGAGTGATGCTAAATCTTTTATGTTAGTTTTTTATTTCAGGTTTCTCTTTCTCATTGTCAACTGGAAGCTATTGAATCTTCTCTCAAGTCCTGTACCGAATTGAAGGAGCTACGGCTTGCTCACAATGACATCAAGGCATGGTTTTTCACTTACTGGTTCATTGTTTTTTGTTGGCATCTATACTGGTGTGTGCTTACTCTCTTTTGCTAATGTTCAGTTTCACAATTTCTTCTTAAGCATTTTTTTGCTTATACGTTTGCCTTTCAATCCCCCCTGCCCAAACTGCTCAGGTTGTCCCACCAGAGCTGGCTTCTAATAGAAAGCTTCAGAATTTGGACTTGGGAAATAACTTGATCACTAGATGGTCAGATCTTAAGGTGAGATAATTGGAGATTATTTGTTTCGTTGGAAGTTTTACTTTAAATGTGTGCGTTCTTCCCTTATATGAGCAATATATATGCTAAACTGGCAGGTGCTTAATTCACTGGTTAACCTGAAAAACCTCAACCTACAAGGAAATCCTATTTCGGAGAAGGATAAATTAGTTAAAAAGGTAATTATATCCGCTATATATATTTTTTATCATTATTTTTTATGTCTATACAGGTCTCCTTTGGACCACTGTATATGAATACCTTTGATCTCTGAACATGAATACTGCAGGTCCAAAAATCATTACCAAACTTGCATGTATTCAACGCTAAACCAATAAATAAATTTTTTAATGATGGGAAAGATGGCAGAGTTGATAGCTCTTCACTTAGAGCTGGTAATGAGGTAGACAATGCGGACATGCATAATATGGATGAGCAATTGAAGCAGAAGAAAAGGAAAGCTGAAGAAAAAATATTTAAGAAAGAAGAGCCAGTCCACAAGGAGACTACTGACCATGATACAGAGGAGGTACTGAAGCGGAAAAGGAAAAAGTCAAATGATGAACTCTTGGCCAATGAAGTAGTTGACTTTGAGGATAGTGGTGTCGAAATTGATTTGAAACAGAAGAAGAAAATGAAAGAAAATCTATCGAAGAAAGAAGTTCGGGTGAGCGAACAGTACAACATTGAGGTCAAAAATAAATTGAGAAGCAAATTGAAGGAGGTACAAGGTGAACTTGATATTATAGATGATGGTGAAACTTCTTTTGCTGATCTTTTTGCAGCAAATTCTGCAGAAAATACGAAGTATGGTGGTGAGGAGAAAATAGTTGACAAAGTTGTTCACAATCTGAAAGATGCGGATGGCTTAGCTACCTACTCTGCAAAGAAAAAGAAGAGTAAAAGCAAGGGTATCGTACCTAAACTCGACTTTACCCGAACAGTTGAAATTGGAATGGGTGGGACGTCTACTTGGGATGATTAGTAACTACGTCAAGGGTCGTCAGTTAAAAAAAACTATGATTTGCAGTTGGTTTGTGTTAATGCTGATGCTTGCAAGAAATCATTTTGAAGCTCTTGTTCTGTCCTGTTTTGTAGCAATCTACCGGGATACATTTTTTCTTTTCTTTTCTTTTCTTGAGACAGTTGAGTTTAATATTGTATTGCTGCCTTGTATGTTTCAAAGATATACAATTGATCCAGCGGCATTGGACATGTGTACAAGGCCTCCTTGATGGAGGGTTTTTTGGAGTCTTAATTCTCTCCCACCATGCTTATGGAGAATTTTGGTTTCTTACATGTGGTGCTGCTTTGTACGTTTCACGTTATGTTTCAACGAAAATGTGGATCAGAAACTCTGTTTTTCCCCTTTGCTCACCAGTTTTCTACTTTTTGTTTTTTATTGAAACTTGTTCTATAACATGATTCTTGGCAGTTACTTTCAAATAAATATGAAGTCCAAAAATTGAAGTCAAATGCCGAAAACGGGCCCATGGGCATCCAAGTTATACTTGTAACTTGTAAGGGTGTGAAAATTTGGGCCGGGGTTGGACAACATATAATGCTTATGACATATGCATGCTAGATTTGGGTCTAGACAATTAAATCACATACATTTTTGTGTTTGGATTTGAATTTCAGACATATAACTATGTCTAAACTTGATTTGATCCGGTTTGAACAAATTAATCATCTGGATTGAACAGAGTTTTGTGACCCTACCCCCATGGTTTCCGCTTCATTTTCTACTGGATTTCGTTTCCACTAGTTTTTCTTCACTGGAAAATGGAAATTGAAATTTAGTGCTTAAAAATGGAGACAGAAATGATATTGCGGGAGAAAGAAAAATATTATTGTTTCATTTATTGATGGAATCAATCAACCATCAAATGACACCCACGACCACGAACACACAAGATATCAACAACGACAGAAACATTTCCCTCCATCGCAAAAGCCTCCTCCGCAATTAAAAAAACCGCAATAAGTTTCGCACTCGTAACCTTGTCGAAGTGTGTTACACGGACCAGTTTCCGGATGTTTAAGGCAACATTCTCCAAGATAATCTCTTCCATGATACGCACCTCCACCATTCACTCGCACATCATCTTCAAAAATCATCATACATATATATATATATAATTATATATATAGGTTAGTCAGAACATTCAATCAAAATAATCAGATAGGTCCATGTTTTTGACAAACACAAATCTTCAAAATCACTATATATATATATATATATAACTGACCTATAGATGCGACAAGGAGCATGAAAATGATGAATGAAGCAACTCGAATTTGGGCCATCTCTCTTATTGAACTCTGTATTATTCTATGAGTTTGATGTAAATGTGATTTGTGATTTGTGATTTGTTTGAGTAAATTATTAGTAATTTATAGTGGTGGAACCGAGGCCCTGAGTAATGGTAACGTCCGCTGACAATCTCTTCCTTAAATTTTTAAATTTAAAATACATATTTATACCTTTTTTAGACTTTAATCCATATTTTTCATCATTATCTTACAACTTGAGTTGACACTTTACAAAACACTCTTTAGAATTTTTCAATTGAGTCTCACATTTATTATATAAAAAGTCAATCCACATATTCATCTACATCACCCATGATACATTTTTTAATATAATTTTCCTCACTTTTTACATATTATCTTTTTTATCACTCTACAAACAAGTGTACACATTTCGCAATAAAAAAATTTCACTTCTTCCCGTACCAAAATTTCACTTGTTACATTTTTTTTCTTCTTCTTATCACTGTTTTTATAGACTTCAAAATTTTTAATGTCGCTACTCTCAAGCGTTAGTGCATTTGAGGATGCATTTTTTTTGTTTTTAGTGTGAAAGTGATTTATTAGATTTGTTTGGGTAATTTATAGGGATGAGACAAATTTGTTTGATTTGTACTCTTAGAGAGTTGTCTTATTATAAAACAATAGACATTTAAAATTTTGTGTTTAATACTAATGTGAGTGCATATTTACATTTATAGTAGGTTATTCAATGTCCTGAATTAAGTCAATACGGGTGTCCACGCACTGCAGTTTGCTCATATATATATATAGAGACACACACATATACATTGTCCGTGCAATTTTCTGCCTCAAAAATTAGATAGATAAAGACAATAACACAATTATTGATGTGGTTTGACAAATTACTTATGTTTACGGATGTCTGAATTTTTAATTCAAGAAATTAGTGGATTTCTACAAGATGTCAGTATGAGAGAATTAAAATGCGTTTGATGATTAGCCTGTAGTCTTTCTTTTATAGAGATGGATTATAACTCATTTTACGATCGGGATTATCATTTTATCTCTGAATTTAATATCCATGAGGGATTAGACTCCTCAATCTTCTGCCGTTGAGACAAACTTTTCTCTTATCCCTGGACTGAGATGATCCTCTACTTGCGCCTTATAAAATTACTATAAGTATTCTTATGTCACACGTCATGCTAACTCTAAGTGACTTATTTTTATCATTCACACACATATATTAGTGCTCACCTATAGACGGCCATAAATTTAGCATTTGTTTGGCAAAGCATATACACTAGCTTATACGCTGAGCTTATAAGCTCAGCTTCTCTCTTCACTTCAGCTTATACTCTGTCAGATATACTCTCTATGGTAAATAGTATGTCTGACATAATATAAGATGAAGTTTATGTTTGGTAGAGAATGTGTGTGATGGAATATAAGCTCTCGTAAAATGTAAAAGCTGAGAATATCTGAGAGTATGTCTGATAAGAGGGATTAGTGGATCCCACAAAAAAACCACCTTTCGAAATAGGTAAAATAGAAGTTCGTAATTTTTCACATACATGACGTCTGTATGTTAGAATCTATGTGTATAATATATGGACTTTTCTCACATGAGGGATCCCGCACAAACACATTGGTGCGGGATCCCTCTCCAGACGGTCAGATCTAATTGTCTTTTAAAAAGAAAAATAGCAAACCTCTCTCTCCTCCTTCAGTTCTTTGCACAGAATCCTCTTTCTCCTTCTTTAGTTATTCTCTGCACAACAAATGCTCCGATTCTCTTCTTCTTTGAGATGCACTTTCGAGTCAAATCCCGATCGATCTTCTTCTCTCTTGAGTACAACTAACACCACACAAATTTCGATTTCGATTCAACCCCAAAGAACACTCATTTTCGACCCCAACGACTTGGCATGGCAGAGTCTATCTTCATTCTTCATTTGGACACTACAGTGTGCCGCACTGCCGTGCCACTGATATTTGGGGGGACTTCGATGCACACAAATGGGAAATGGGGTATGGTAGGGTTTTTATTTTTTTATTTAAAACATTTATCAAATATTGTTTTGTCTTTATACGTGTATGGCTAAGATTTTACTACATGTAATATTTTTTTAAAAAATAAGTTAATTTCTACGGGGAAACTTATATTTTCTCATGTGAAAATATAATTTAACGGTCAACTTGTCATATATGCAAGTTGATTGCCAATTTTGGCCAAAAATTGTCAGAGTGTTCGATTTGATACATTTCAATAATCATGGTGACTAAGTTGAAACATCTAAACACATACGATTACTGAGTTGAGACATTAAAAATCTTTCAGCGATCACAGGTTGCATTAACCCATTACATCTTCAAAAAATATGGAGAAAAGAAATTCAAAACATGTCTTTGATAGGTGTGCTTTGATCTATATATACACCACAGGATATATAACTGACCTGTTGATGCCACGAGGATCATGAAAACGATGAATGAAGCAACTCAAATTTGGGTCATCTCTTATTTTATTTTATTGTGTATTATTCTGCTGAGTTTGATGAAAAAAATGATTTGTTATAGATTTATTGGAGTAATTTATTAATTTATAGTGATGAGAAACGAGTGTTTGAATAATAATAATGTGTGCTCTTTGGAATATAAGATAATAAAATACGCAATAATAAAGCTATCTCATTTGGAAGGGGTTAATATTATATGCGGTTATTCAAATATCATCCGAGTTTTATTTTAATCATTAAAAAATAAAATATTTTAACTCAATCATCAAAATTTCAATTCTGTAGCTATAATTGTAATGTGGTTGAGCTACAATCACTATATATGTAAAGATTTTTTTTTCCGATGGAGAGTGCGTTCGAATACCCATTCTCAATTTTCTTGAAGTAAAAATAAAAAATAATAAATTCAGTGTCTATAATAAAAAATGAAAAATAAGTCATTTTTCGATTGCTACATGTACTATTAATCCACTATGAAGTCTAAAGCAAGCCCAATTATTTTGAATTAAAATATGTTTTCAGATAAAAAACACAGAAATCTGCAGAGTTTAGCAGAGGTCTAGTTTACAAGAGCGCAAAAACCCTAGATCCAAACCCAAAATGAATCTACAGGGGGGAGCAGCTGTATATCGCCAGTGCCGAGTGCTGGAGTCCATGTATTCGATGATCGCATTGATTTTCATACTCGTCACTTACGTGGAGATCGGTGACGCCGCCACAGTCGTCGACGTTTACCGACTCATCCAGTATGATATTTCTGGCGTCCCTTTCGGATCTCGTCTCGCCACACTTAACCACCCGGCCGCCTCTATGCACTTCTCCCCGGCTGCCGATCTCTCACGCACTGTCCTAATGATTCCCGTCCGCGAATTGAACGTCACCTTTGTGAGAGGTACCGTGCTTTCGTCTCCCCAGTTTGAGTTTCGAGTTTCGAGTTTGGATTTCTATTTTATATACTGTAATTAAGTACTTGATTGCTAGCTAGTCCCGGACCTTTCCTAAAACTCTTAAGTTGGATCTCTCCTGCTCTTTGCGTAAAGTTTACTTGTATTAATTGATTTTGTTCTTGTATGTCTTACGTTTAACATGACATTCTGGTTAGTTAAATAGTTATTTTAAACGCAGAGTTTATCTCGAGAGCTGTTTTGCGGTAAACTTTTATTCAAATGCAAAATGTATATGAAGATCAATTGACTTGCCTACTTACTTCATTTTAAGCGAGCTCCATTTGAATTGTTTTGAATTATACAAATTTTAGACATTCTTTATAGAAATAGGATATCCTTAATTCAGATATGATCATATGAGTAGAAACTAAATTATTTATCTGTAGTTTTTTTTAATCAGGTAGAAGACTTCAAGCAGCTTGAATGTCTAAATTTCTAAAAGAATTAACAACTATTGGGTAGAGCTTTCTGTTACTGGGTACCATAATTCCTTTCTCTATATTCTCTGTGAGTGGTTTATTCTATTCTTTCCTGAGTTTTGATCTACGTGCAGTGTGGTTGTTGTATTGCTTGAGTTGAGAACATCCCTGTTTCTGTATCTCTTGATTGAAATTAATGTGTTGTGGAAATCATATTGCAGAATACATTGCTCAGAGACGATCTCTAGGGGGCTTATTGTTTTTCCTTCCCCAGATTCTTAATTTTCAAAAAAGAGACAGTAAAATGGGTAATGACGAAATTTATGAAATGGAGCTCTTGAAGACTGTATTGGCAGAGCTTGAACGATTAGTTGTTCATGCCAATATACATGTGAGTGAGATGTTATCTTGTATTCTCATTTTTTTGGCCATGAAGATGATTGATTTACTTCCTTTTAACCTTCCACTTTTATTCTCTGTTGGATTCCTTCATTTAGTCTTTCCAGGGTTTCATCTGATTTTAACTTCTCTTTATAATATGATTGCACATGTGTGTGTAGATCTACATGCACAAAAAAAAATGTTGATCACGTGCGCTCTTACTTCAACTTAAATATTATATACCTTTTATTCTTTTGACTTTCACTTAGTATTCTAGTCTGAAAATATCTGCATTAAGCCTAATGTTGATTGAAAACTGTAGAACCTAAAATACTGCGTGAAATTTGGCTTGATTCAACTTTGATTTACACTCTACATGCACATTCATAATTAGAACTGTTTACCCAATGAATTTTTCTTCTGTTGACAGATTACTCCTGGTAATTGCATGGCTCAACTTACAAAATGAGGGCTAGCAATGATGTTTGATCAATTGTTAAAAAATAAACTCTCTTTTTTTACCAAACTTTGGTTTTGAATTATGATATAAGTTAGTACATACTCTAGGACTCCTCTCTTAGTTCAATGATCTAAAACTATTAATCTCTTGGTTTTTCTATCTTCCTTGGTATGCACTTAAATGCTGTTCGTATTTGTTAGCTGGAATCCTGGTATTTGTTTATAATTGCACAGCTGAAATTATGTTCCTGTTGCTTCTAATCTTTTCTTGCGTTTTGCCTCTTTCTATTATTAGGCTACTCATTTAGATGAGTTCTCTTACAACAAGGTTTTTGTTGCAGTATCCTGTATACTTTGCTTTTGAGGACAATGATATTAATGATGTTTTGGATGATGTAAAGAAAAATGACGTCACTGGACAGCCAACTACTGCAACTACTGGCGGGTTAGTTTGTAACTGAGTGAGTTTGGTGTGTTGTTCTATATGCTGTAGATGTCAACAGAAAACATGAAATAATTGTTTTAGTTTATGTCCATGTTTGCGAAATATTGCAGATACAAGTTCATAGTCTCAGCCCCAGAACCTAAGAAAGTTGCGTCTCCCACCATCATGAACATTCAGGTAATTTTTTGAACCTTTTTTGTGTGTTATTTTAAACGTTTTATCATGTTAAAATTGATATTTGCATGGAATAAGAATACAAGTTAGCAAGCTAGTTTGTATTGTAGATTTTTAGCTATCTAGATATTCAATATCAATGTTTTAAAAGGCGGGTTCAGGAATTGAGGCGCTCACCTTCTTTGAGACGAGGTGTAAGCCTCAAATTAAATCAAAAATTCAAGACAAATCAATAAGTAATAATGTCAAAAATTTAAGACAAATCAACAAGTCTCATCATCCATTCATCCATGATCCATCATCAAATAATGTCAAAAGGCACCAAAACAAAAAGAGTTCCAAGTAACAAACCAACAATAATCAACAAGTCTTATCATCAATTCATCCATGATCCATCATCAATTCATCCATGATCTATCATCAAATAATGTCAAAAGGCACCAAAGCAAAAAGAGTTCAAAAGGCACCAAAACAAAGAGTTCATAGTTTATAAGTTTAAATGTTTAATACAAACCAAAGAAAAAATAAATCAAACCACACACAAATAAACCAAAGAGTTCAAAAGTCATCCTCCTCCTCATCCATGGAATCCTCCTCATCACTAGTTTGATCATCAAAGGAGTCATCCATAAATCGAATTGGTAGCCCATCCAACTCATCTAAATCGAATTGATCATCAGAGGCGAAAGGCTTACAAAGGCTTTCGCCTCTGCACACAGAGGCGGAAGCCTCTTGTGACACCTGTCGGGGCAGAAGCCTCAGTGCTTCCGACCACCGCCTCGCCTCGGGGCGTACGCCCCGGTTGCCTTTTAAAACATTGTTCAATATCAGATGTCTTAGCTAAGTCTGATGTGTGTGTACATACATATATATATATTTTTTCTTTTTCCATTAATACTGACATCCTGTTTAACTTCATTAAATTCGATTTTGAGTTCAAAATAAATGTGGGAAAGTTCTTTAATTTGTCTAATTATGAAGTTGTAAAAGGAGATAACCTTAATGTTTTGAAATAGACATTGTATATCAATGATTCTATGGTTAATTTTCAGTTCCCAAATGTTGTACTAAAAAGAAAATGCCGTAAATGTCATCTATTGTCAATAATCAGTGTTATTCACATTGATAAATTTTGATTGATTATGAGATGTATTTTACTCACTGATTCTTGAAGAAAATACTGTAAATGTCATCTATTGTCAATATTCAGTGTTATTCACATTGATAAATTTTGATTGATTATGAGATGTATTTTACTCACTGATTCTTGAAGAAAATACTGTAAATGTCATCTATTGTCAATATTCAGTGTTATTCACATTGATAAATTTTGATTGATTATGAGATGTATTTTACTCACTGATTCTTGAACTGTCAGAATCGTGTCTTTTTGACAGGGGTGGTTGCGAGGGTTGAAGGCAGATGGAGATACAAATCAACTTCCAACCATTGCTATAGTAGCATCATATGACACATTTGGGGCTGCTCCTGTACGCAAGTCATTGATGCTATAACATATTAAATGATTTCCACAATAATATGATTTTCCGTGTACAGTTTGACAACATACTTTATTTGCAGGCATTATCAGTTGGAAGTGATAGCAATGGTAGTGGCCTTGTGGCACTTCTTGAAATAGCGCGGTTATTCTCTCTTCTGTATTCAAACCCTAAGACAAGAGGAAGGTACAATTTACTTTTTGGGCTAACATCTGGGGGCCCATACAACTACAACGGAACCCATAAGGTGGATAGCTTTTCATGTCTTCTGTATTGACTGTCCCTCATTCACCCTCTGTTGTAGTCTGCTTGACTTTCAGAATTTTGAATTGCAGTGGCTTCAGAGCTTTGATCAACGTTTGCGTGAGAGTATTGATTATGCTGTTTGCTTAAATAGCATTGGTGCATGGGACAATAAATTGTGGATGCATGTGTCCAAACCTCCTGAAAATGCATATATCAAGCAAATCTTTGAAGTAAGCTGATAAAATGTCAGGGACTTAATTTATTGTTTAACATTGGAGTTCTTTTGCTGTGATGTATAGTTTCATTGACAGAGTTTTCTATAGGGTTTTTCCAATGTGGCCGAAGAGCTGGGTTTTGAAGTAAATTTGAAGCACAAGAAAATAAACATCTCAAACCCTCGAGTAAGCAAATTGCTTTAAATTCTGAACTATGCTTTGAGTAGTTGAGAAACAATTTGTTATATTTATTAAAAATTTCTAGCATTTGTCAGAAAAAAAATCAGTGGTCAATTTTAATACTTCTCCTGGATCCATTGTATTAAACATTGGGATGCACGGGTCCTTTGTAGCATCAATGAAGATGAGTTGAGTCTGTTTTTATCGATCTGTTTGATCATTTCATATTTTTATCACTACTCTTATCATGAAATACTGAGGGTACATATCTGTCTTCACATAATAACTTGTGGCCCCCCTGTTTGATTGGAATATTCCTCCTAAATGTTAGTAGATGTTTTACTTTTCCTTTCCTCCTATATTATGCTGTTATGGACCAGGTGATATAGCTGATGATCTGATGTAGGTAGCTTGGGAGCATGAACAATTCTCGAGATTAAGAGTTACTGCTGCTACCCTTTCTAAACTATCTGTGGCACCTGAATTGTTAGAAAGCACTGGAGGATTGTCTGATAGCAGGTCATTTTTCGAACTCATGCACTTTTTTATCTTCATTCTACAGTCTCCTTGTTTCTGTAGCCAGTTGCTGAGAGCTTGGTTCTTCTGTATAGGCCTTTTGTGAATGAATTTGCTATCATCAGAAGCATCAAGCTAGTTGCCGAGAGTGTTGCAGTAAGTTCTGTATTTCTTCATTATGATTTTTCTAGTTGTTCGAACATTCCCTATAAGTATGAGGGGCTTCTACAGCCTTCGTAGTTGAACGAACCTGAGTGTGAACCGACTGATACAAACTGTTACTTCACATATAGTGAGGCAAATGCCACATGTGGATTGATTCTCCTTGCTCCCTTGACAGGCATTTTATAGGGGAAAACAAAATCTGATTGTGCCTGGTGATAGCATGTGCTGTTCTACCTTAATCTGCACTTAAAATTACAACTCTTGGATTGTTTATATTTAGACTCTGCCATGCAAGTTCAGATTTGTTTTCACTAACTGATGTAATTTTATTTCTCTGTTGCTTGCAGAGGCATATCTATGGTCATCAAGGAAAGAACATCCAAATATTTGCAGATAACAGCAGTTTGGCTGTCAACCCTTCTTATGTGCATGCATGGTTGGACATTCTGTCAGAGACACCCCGGGTGGCTCCGTTTCTCTTAAAGAATGATCCACTCGTCATGGCACTGAAAAAGGTTAGGGACTTCTCAACCTTTTATACTATTAGTGAAATCTGTGTTCCTATTGACCTTAAGAGATTTGGCATATGGAATAGGGTTAGAAAATAAAGTTATTTCCCATATTTGATCTCTGTGATTGATGTTCCTCATAGGCATAAGTTCTGCTGTTTCTAATTTAGCTAATGTGGTAGAATGTTCGAAACAACTGCCATATTTGGCCCTGCCTGATACGAATTAATTATCAGGGTTGTTCTTCACCATTAGTTAGAATAGTTTTTCTGTATTAAGTAGTATCAAGGTTTTTTATTGGTACAAGTGTAGTAGAATACTAGCGAGATTATGGTTCTTTTTGGGTAAATAGTACTGGGATAGACAAAGAAGATGAGGGAGTGCGACTTGGGGGTGTTTAAGGCGTTGCAAAAACTATTAAAAACAGTAACTTATGATCTTTTTCTTACTATTGGCAGGAATTAGCTGACCATACTGATGAGGTGAATGTGCAACATGAGGTGCTTGATGGGATGTTCACTTTCTATGATTCCACGAAAGCAAAGCTCAACATATATCAGGTATCTTCAGATTTCCATCTATCCAGACAGTTTGAATGTCCCATCTCACTCCCTCACACTCACTTGGATGACCAGGATGTTCCTGGTGTATGCACCAAACTATAAGGTAGACTAATCTACCTCCGTAGGACACTCAGCTTGTAGTGAGACAATGCCCTCTATTGTTGAACTATCAAATGTTAAACTCTGCTTAATGACTGTTAATGCTGAGGTGTCGTAGTGATCTAGTGATTGTAGTGTAAAGCAATTTGTTGCATGTACGCACATGGAAGATGGGCGTTCTGATGATACATTTTGGATCGTTACCTCAGGTCTTTGGAAGTATGCGATGTCCATAGCTTAACCCGTACGATCCATCTGATATTTTATCATGTTTTCAATTCTGATGTGCAGTGAACTATTTAATGACTGTCAATGCTGAGGTGTCATAAGTGATCTAGTGATTGTACTCTACAGCAATTTGTTGCATGTATGCACATCGAAGATAGGTGTTGTAATGATACATTATGGATCGTTACCGCGGGTCTTTGAAATTATGCGATGTCCATAGCTTAACCCCGTACAATCCATCTCATATATTTTATCATGTGTTTATTTCTGAGGTGCAGTGAATTATTTATCCCTGTTTCTTACATATATTCAAGGACATTTTGAATGATATATTCATCCAGATACCACATTTAACTATTCTATTATAGCTATTTCTGGTATTAAATATTTGTTTATGTATTTACCTATGCATTACATTTCTTTTGCATCGATGACGCCAACTCAAATGTGTTATTACAGGTTGCAAGCGTGACGTTTGATCTGTTGTTGCTTCTGGTGTTGGGATCGTACTTGATTGTGCTTTTTAGTTTTTTAGTCATTACAACTAAGGTACTCCCTCTTCTCCTTCCCTAATTACATTTCATGATTGATGTCATCAGATGCAAAATTGAACATAATTAGTCGTGATATTTACTCATTTCCAATGAACAGGGTCTTGATGATCTGATCAGTTTATTCCGACGACCTCCATCACGCAAGATCAAAACAGCTTGATGTCAAGTGCAGGATTGTGTGCTATAGATAACTGTCCAATATTGAACATCACCTCGCATAGCCTAGAAAGCAATGTCATCGAATGTAGTTCCTGTCAGGCAACATAAGCAATTATTTCATTTGTCTGTCCTGGGATTTTTGGCTTCTGAAGTTTTACCAAAATTTGTCCCTTTTAAATAAGTTGTGCCAGCAATTTTGCGTTTAATTACGGACGTCCCTTTCTCGTGGCAAAGATGTAAGCTAATTTTTCAAATAGATATTTATCGAAATCATATTGTGGAAATGGTGGGCCAAATTTTTTTTTTTTTTTAATGGTGGATCGACTGATCCCATGGTCTGGCACATCCGTTTGGGTTTTATACGGACTCTTCTATTACTTCATGTACTATATTTGGCATTTGCTAGCAAAAGAAAGTATACAAATATATAAAGGATATGCAAGCTAGAGTCGATTAATGTCCCGTCCCGTCCAGCAAGGTAAATGTGTGGTCTAGGATTGTTGTATTGGGCCATTGGCAGTGGACTGGGATTTGACCCATTATGAATTTAGGGCCGTGTTTTAGCTTGTCACCTTAAATATAAGCCGGGCCTCAAGAATTTTTAAATACAGAAGAATATTATTAATGTTTAGGCGGCGCTTGAGCTTCGACAAGAAACTAGGCCTATTATTGAGCAAACTCTGGCCCAACATCGTGGGCTTAAATTTTATAATTCTCGGCCCAGACCGTTCTGGCATTTGATCAGTTCTCTCGTAGACTCGTACAAGCCTTCATTATGATTCTGTAAATTTGGAAAGCAGACCAGCAGAGAGCCAAATACTTGGTAAATGGCCAATCTCATGATTCTATAAAAGTAATTCTAAGCATTAAGTCCAAATCAACATGAGACCATCAACAACAGATACTCATAAGAAAGTCTTTTAATTTCAATAAAAACACTTTTTCATTAATATATAATTTTTGAAACAATAACAACATACATTAATTACTTTAAATTATATTTTAAACCATTTAAATATTCATTTTTATAATCATTTTTTATAGAATTGAATTCAATCTATTTTACTATTATTATAATATCAAATCTATATTGATCAATTGACATTAATATTAATAATTTAAAAATAATTATGTTAAAAGTATATTTTTAATATAATTAATAATTTTTTATCAGTATCATTTTGCATCTAAAAAGACAAAAATCATTTTCATCAGCATCAATATAATTAATAAATTAAAAAGATTTGTCAAATATTGTAAGAAAATGAAAGAAGAAGAAGAAGATATGTACGGAGTTTCTATAGTTTAAAAACATTGAGTATGACAAATAGAATGCGAACAAAATCCAATCCCCAGCGAACAGAAATTTTTATTCAAAATAATCAATTGCGTAACTACAGTGCTACGCAAACAGCTCAGTGCGACTGCAGCAAGATAATAAAAACCAGTATATTATGCAGTATCTGATGTGCAGTTTAAGTGTCACTAAAAGACAAAAGCTTTACTTTAATTTAGAGTTCTTCACTCGACGTGGGTGATAGGATGTTATGGAACACAAGCCAATACTTAAAAGGCGTACCAAACAAAATGAACAATGCAGTGAAAATTGTAAAGCCACTCATGGGGATGACAAATCATCAATTGAGTTTCAGGATTTGTAACTTAAAATACTTCCTATGCATTTGCTATGAAACAACTTTATAAGCATGCCAACAACAAATATGATGAGTTATAATATCTAATGATAGACTTAAAACAGCCCAAGGAACTGACAATAGTCAACTGCTATACAAATTGGACCTTCTTACACCGTGACCAGTCCAGGAATAAAAGCTACACATAAACAAAACTCCAGCAAGCACATGCGGTGCCTCCTCCAACATATCACGAGTTGCGAGCATTTAGCAGCGCTCGGTAAACCATGTCAATGAATTGATCATCCTATAACAAAGTATCCAATTAATAAATAATCAGAACAGATAACACGAAAAGTTATACAAGGAAACAGATATGATACTGCTCATAGAGGTTTCAATCATGATTTCCCAGATGTGCTTAAGGTCCATTAAAACCATACATTACGACTAGTAGATTTCAAATTGGCTAACTATCTGCAAAGATTGTTTGAAAGTATCAGCCATCGAAAGACTCACCTGAACAAGCACCAAAAGGGCATCTCGAACCTTGTCTCTGTTGATGACATGACCATAGTTGGCAGTAGGCAAAAAAGATGTAGGAGTCAGAGATGGTGGTGGTGTTGGTGGTGGAAAAGGCTGAAGCATTGGAGCACCATATGGACGCTGCACATTTGCAGGTTGGTTGAGTGGAGGAGCAGTGGGCAGTGATGAAGATAGAGGTGGCATTGTTCCGGCAGCCAAAGGAGGAGGAACAAAAAAGGAAGAGGGTTTTACAAGATTGGTGCTCAGGTTGCGGTTGTGGTTGCTGTTGCTGTTGGGTTCTAGGGTATCAAGAAATGGAATCAAAGGAGTAGATGGTGGCAGAGAAGGAGATGACATTTGAATTGATGAAACAGTGGGAGGGGAAATACTAACAGGAAGGGAAGGTGAAGGGACTTGCCCAGAAGATTGGTAAGGTTGACCGGCAACTGACGCATGTGAAGGATTACCAATATTCATCGCAGCCTGCAATAATGAATTCAAAATACAATTCCAGTCACACCTAAGGACTCTATATACATCGAGGTTACTAAAAGATAAAATGCACACCATAATTTAACTTTAACTGAACTGCAAAAGAAGAAGTCCAAACACAAGTTACTAATTTTAGTGAAAGGGGAAACTGGTTATGAATTCTAAAATCTAAACCAAAGACATACAAGTGCATGTTCAACTTGCAGAGAAAAAAAGAGAGCTTTGAAATAGACAATAAAAATATTAAAGAGGACCCAACCAAAGGGATAGGTAATCATACTCTTATAATATATTCCTCTCAGGACATTTGTTTTTGGAATCTTTTATATATGAAACCATCATAGCATATAATTAGGTAAACTGTGTGGCTAACAAGACCATACAAAAATATCCTCAGTATAGAAGAGACTTACGCTAAAGAAGTTCACAAAGGCAGGATCATCAGCGGCATCAGCGACATTGGAGGCAGTTGAAGATGGTGGCTCCAGAGGACCGTCCATGACTGCCATACTTGGGACAGCTTCAAGTTCCTCAAATTCACTGCTGTGAAATAGCTAATTGGCTATATCATTTCAGAAAATTTTGATAATTTTACATTGATACAGGAAAGTAATATCTAAGAGTTAATGACCATTAGCACCAAAATATTTTTGCCAGTCCAAAGAATAATATTTTCTTTGTGTAATTCACCTGTGCGACTATACTATATATGATGAAGATTATTAGCAAAAATATAATGTGTGAAAAATTTCTTTCTGAATACAAAAGAATCTTTATTCAGGGCCACCAAGGTGGTGAAACATGAGAGTTTAAAATCAATAACCACAAAACCAGTAGCAAGGAAATCCCCAATCACTAGACAGGTGAACTGAGATTAAAGAAAGAAGATGAAAAGCAACTAACAGTCTAACAGAAACAGTTTAACAGAAACAGTTTATTTGATACAGAGAATTGAGAGTTGAGTGTAACTAATAACAGAAAATGTGTTTTCATCCTTACAAATGTAATATACTAATATGTATATATTCTAAAAATGGAGCGAGCAGACTATTACCTTTTATTTGTTGCCACTTTCGACTTCTGAGGCACCTTAGAGTATGCACTCAGTATCCTGGAGAGATAAGATGAAAGAAATTTCATAAATGATAATGAAAAGATTATCGATCATAGTTTACAGGAATTCAACTAGTGAAGTCTTAGTGCAAGATAAGAAAAAAAAGAGCTAGTTTGATCTTGATAAGGAAAATAAGTCTCATTCAAAATACGAAAGGCTTATTCTAAGATTCAACAGAACAAATCAGATTCATACTGCAGCTTCATAACAAGGAGCAAATATATAGCATGGTAAATCACCTATTCCATTTGGAAGTAGCAACCACAGAAGGCAAGTGGAATGAAGGTCAAATTAACCTCTGCCGCTGTACTTTGAATTGTGCAATATAGATGCAGAGGTCAAAATATAAACAAATGATATGTAACAGTCTTCAATATAAAACATCTAAAAGAAATGGTGCTGACATATAGCCACAAAAAAATCATCACAGCTAGTGAAGTTTCTCACCCAAAATATAACACGTCACGAAACACCTTAATTGAATGGATAATCCCCTATAGTAACCTTGACTGAAAGTCCATGTATTTATAACACTGAGCGATGTATGGTTCAGTGGTTCTTTCTCTAAACTACAAGGATATTGGCCAGAAACATTTATTCATTGTTTATCATAATGTAGATGTGGTACCTGCTAAAAAGATTTGCAACCTCTTCACATTCTCGAGCATTGTAGAACCAAATGCCATTAACTTCTTGAGATGCATTACGGTATAAAAGATATGGAACCTGGATCTCATACTCAAAATCTCCCAACAGATTTTCCACCAAATTATCTGATTTCACAAACATAAGAAAGGCCCTTAGTACAAAAATCGTATACACTGA
This sequence comes from Euonymus europaeus, assembly GCA_963580455.1. Taxonomy (NCBI): domain Eukaryota; kingdom Viridiplantae; phylum Streptophyta; class Magnoliopsida; order Celastrales; family Celastraceae; genus Euonymus; species Euonymus europaeus. The sequence goes on from OY756967.1 coordinate 21,886,333, forward strand.
ACCAACTAACAAGAATCCAAACAAGAAATGTCAGTTTTTTTTTCTTCCACAGAATGATAAATCAAGATTATCAAAAGAAACTAAGACCCCGAGAAGATGTCCCAATACATAAACTATAAATCATATGCAATCAAAGTGTCTATCATATGCAATAAAAAGTTGCAAATGGCATTACGGATAGAGTATTCAATTGCTACGCTCGATATTGAACTCACAATTAGGATTATTGAATTGGGAGCCCACCCCTAATACCCCTAAAACAAAAGTCTCATTGTCCACAGGTAGGGTAATACATGGTTCAAATTGAGAAGAGTCTCCCTCATTTAAGATGAAAATCAGTACGTGTTAGGCTCTGCTTGGCATTATAAAAATGGGGGTTGGGTGGGGTTGGAGGGGTAGGAGTTCATAACGAACCCATCCCAACCTCTGTTTGGCAAAAACTATGAGTGGGGTTCAGAGGGGTTCGCGAACCCCTCCCAACCCCACCTCTCTCAACCCCTCATTTATAAAATGCCAAGCAAGGCCTTAAGTGAATTAGAAGAAGGAAAAAACCCTAAGATTGTGAGGTCCTATTATATGTAGGGAATACATAGAAAACTAGTTGAAAATATTTCTCCATATGCCAATACTATAGCCATATTACTTTGGTTGCATCATCTGAATTGCGAGATCAATATTAACTCCCATAGATTCCAGGGTCCTTGTAAGTAATGGTGGAACTGAGTATATAACACAGTTCAAAACCAGACATAAGTGGTGTAAAAGACGAACCTGTATTACGCCGGTTCATCACAATAAACTGAAACCGAGGTTGTGCATTCCTGCGATTGCCCCATGAATTCATCATCAAAATGCAATACTATATATTCAATCCATTACGCGTCATTCAATCAAAATCAATCGACTAAAAAAAATCCACAAATAGGGAGAATACTAACAGAAGTACATACATGTCAACAAACTTACCTCTTAACGACGAAGAGGGATCCTTCGACATCTTTGCGACTCTGCAGATGAGCCAAAACCGATCAGAGAGAGAGAGAGAGAGAGAGGGGGGGGGGGGGGGGAGGGAGGGAGAGAGAGAGAGAGAGAGAGGAGGGGGCAAACCCATTGGCTGAGCTCGATATTGAACTCATAGAAGGTAACATGAGCAGCGGTAATGAGAATCTCCTCAACGAAAGGATCGATTCGCTGAAGAACTGTGAGATTGAGCAGCTTTGTGCTCCGTTGGTCCAGATTCGGCATCAATTTTCCATTCTGCGACATTCTATCATCAATTTTAGTTTTCATGAATTAAGGGATTTTATTCTCAAACACAGAAAACCCTAGAAGACTGGGCTTGAGGATTGAGAAAGATCAACTCTGCTCTTTTGAACTTTCCGTTTAGTTATATGACTGAAATTGCCCCTCAACTAACGTGTGCTATTATTGTCAAGCAATCAAGAATACGCCGCCGTTTAAAATCCGAAACGCACTTCAGATCATGGACCACGAATATTTGAAAAGTACATTGGGCTTGGCTCAACAAGGCCTCGTAGTAGGATCCGGACTCCCCCACAGGGCCCATGGGCCAGCTTTCTGACTTCTACCCAAGGTTTCTTTCGTCATTTTCTATCCGCAGTTCCGCACCCCGCTTACTAGAGAAGTAGAGAGTAGAGACGAGCAAAATTTGCCCTAAATAGATTCGAGACGAATTTACTGTGGGCACGAGCCAGAGAACGAAACTAAACGGGAGCTAGTATAAACTATAAACCTGACCACAGGCTCCAAGTCAATCCATTTATTAATTAGAAGTAATGTAACAAATCTAAAAGGTCTATGCCATGGAAGGTTCGTTTATTTCACCAAAGCTTTCATTATCAGTAGAGCAGGCCAACAAGACCTCAACCATTTCGTCATTCAGTTGCTTTGCCTTTCCGTCGGCTGCTATTACTGGTCTCCAGCAGGTAACAAACCATAGAATCTATATCATCTCCAAATATGCTGCAAGCCTCTATTGCCTGCAGATAGGTGAATCCCATTGACAATAACATCTGCATGCTACTGCTGAGGACTGTATCCTGTGAACCCTGTTCTCTCCCGCTTCCCGGCTTGGGCTCACTGCCAGACGATCCTGCTCTCAAGTTTAATGTATGGTTAGTGACAGTCTGAAATTCCCATCTACAAATAATATTACATTTTGAGAAACAAATTACTTTCTCGGCTTCTATCTCTATAACAGATAAATCCCACTACCCGAGTGAGAGCATGAGATAGCTCGGACGCAAGAATTAACGGAGGAAAGTTAAGAGTCGAGTTTACTTGCAAACACAAAAAGATCTTATCCCACTATTTTAATCGAAGAACCACAATTTCAAAAAAAAAATTCAGGAGAGGAAAAAGAAGGCATACTTGCTCCAGAGGACGATGGTTCAGCACTCGAAGTAGATGATTCTTTATGACCCTTGAAGTTGTCATCAGCAAGATACTCAGCACGAGAAGCTTCCATCACCATACGTTCTATCTCCTTTTCAGTAATCTCAAGATCAGAGTAAAATCGCCCCTCAGCCAAAAGTGCCTGCAGGGTAAGATACTAAGATATCACCAACAAAACAGAATAATGACAATACAATGAAAGATAGAGTAAAACTACAACACTTATAAAATAAGATACATGCATTGTCTATCTGTTGATCCTGCTGGGCCTTGATAGCAGCCTTGACTTGATCTCTATCAACATTCACCTGCAAAGTAGACCATAATGAAAAGTAATGTTAATAACAAAATATTGTTCGCCGTTCTCCTCGTTGGAGGCCGTGTCTTTATTAAGGACGAAGGGATGGTTTAATGCCTGCTCCAAACGATCTAATAGTTCTTCTCCCACATCTCATTAAATTCATGCCTCGTAAAGTAGATTTGATTTGAGTCCACATCAGTAACATCTCACAAAAAAGAAAATAAACTATTTATATTCTTAGATTTTGATGTAAGCCAAAACTGGGTGCATCAACATACCCCCTGCAGAGAGCTGAATCCAAGCCCTGCACCAATTGTCAATCGACGTGGGTCAACAAGAGAGTTGTAATGATTCCCATGATGGAAACTCAGCCGTATTGGCGGTGTATCAGTATTGTAGCTTCCATGGAAGATATTGATCGGCTCTGTATTGATAACTATTTTCATTAAGACCAGACCAAGTACTAAGGTATAATCATATGATAAAGTGTAAACCATCATTATTATCTCAATAGGATAGCACCTGTGCTATATGAATAGATATGGATAGGCCTATTATACATTTCAGATAAGGCTTGAATCTCCACATTATTTCCATAGACCTGCCACCAAGAGAAGATAAATAACTAAATTAAACAGTAATATCCAGTAACTGATCAGAATCGAGTCATTGACAATAGGATCGAAACTAAATCAATTTTTTTCTTGTATGTCAGAAAACGATCACAATTCAATAGTTAAAAAAATACAAAGCAGACTTTACATGATAAAACAGCTAATAAACAAGACACTCTCAACTTTAGACAAACAAAGACATAATTTTAGAGACTGAGAGACTTCTTTTATCTTCTTACGCGGCAACCACCAGCCTACCCAGGTTGTGATTCTAGCATGCATGCATTTATATATAAATATATGAGTCAACATGCAGGAACAAAAAAACGCAGACATACACACACACAGGTATGAATGTGTGGTTCAAGGTTTACTAATAGAATAATACATTTCTTCGCATCGCTACCAAATTAGCCAAATTGAGGTTCAAATAAGAGCATTTTAAAGATTATATGGCTTAAGTATATCACGTTTTTGGTAGATAAAAATACAGTGAACACCGATCAGAGCATTTAGTACCTTGTCTCTTCTCTTCCTCCTACAGTACGATGTAAAACCTTCTGTTATAAATTGTGAAAAGTGATCCCTCTCTTGTTCCTGAACAAGCAATAACTGTTAAGTATAGCCATACAGTTCATACAAGTAAAAGTATATAAACAGCACACAGAATATTGGAAAAAAAAATTAGACAGCTCCATTTTTAAATTATATTCTTTGGTGCAATAATTGTTTATAAAAGAGCAATAAATATAATAAAAACATACTACAAGAAGCAAAGGAGGAGGATAGGGGAGCCTCTATTGACAATAAGACTACAAGACACCTACGACTAAAATATCCCTCAAGAACAAACACAAAGAAGAAAAAATTACATTAAAAATAAATAAACTTACCATATAGTCTATGCACATTTGCCTGGACAAATCATACAACTCAGAATCTCCATAGACTTGATCTGCAACAGCACGGAAGAGACAGTTCCCGTCTTCCAACATATGCTTGACTTCCAATCCTTTCGCTCGCCGAATATCAATTTCAAACTGGCGCTCTCTTTCCTGCAACACATATCAAATGCTACTTTGTGATGAAATACCTAACGTGAACAATGGGGTTCCATATCAATTATGAAGTCTAGGTCATAACTTCAAAACAAAATCTAAATCCAGTACATTACACACGAGGAGAGAACTAGAGAATAGAACATGTCTGTAATGACTGTATCAAGTGATGCTCGAATGCATATGCTCTCAAGGCAGAGAAAAACTCATTGGTGGTACAACTGGAATGGTTATGAGCAATCTGAATCAGAGTTGTCAAAAACAAGTGAGTTAACAAAAACCACTCACCTCACCAAATCAACAATTTAAGGATACAGGAACAAAAGTAACCGCTGTTAAAAGTCGAAAGGAAATCGTTCATTAATCAATATAACACATACATGCTGCAAGTCCGAATATGAATCACAAGAAACTTACTGAATCATCATAGGAGGATGCAAAGCAAGAATTCTGCTCATCAGCACTATTGTAACCCTCACTTTCAGCATGTGACCTGGGAGATGAAGGTCGAGACCCATTCGGTGAAGACCTTGTTGACACAAGAGGCCAGGCAATTGCTCTTCTCGCAGAATTAGAACTTCCCGAGACCAACCTCCTTGAATTTGGATTTGAGGCTGATGGTTTTGGAGGTGGGACAGGAGGAGGAGGTGGATGTGGATGTGAACTTCCACTACCAGACTGTGAAGAAATGACACTGGTGCCTTCATTTTCAACAATAATTCTCTCTGACGTTCTCAACCCACCTGGTCCTCCCATCAACTCCCCAGAATCCAAGACATCATCAATGATTAATTTCTCACCATCGCCATTCCCCTCAATTGAACTCTCAATTCTATCACCGCAAGAACCTTCAATCAAAATATCATCACTTTTTGCTGCTCTATTTTCTGTGCCACCAGAATTATCCAAAAGCTCGTCCACAACTTGCAGCTCTTCTCCAATTTCCTCATCTTTCGGAGCTGAAAGATTTTGCTGATCAGGCCGGCCAGAAGAGGACCCTGACAAGGAAGAGGGACGGGCAGAGTTCGAAGAAGAAGAAGAACTACTCCCTGTAGAACCTCGCTGAACTAAAATTCGAGTCATTGGAATCCGATGGTGTATAATATATACTCTGAATGACGACAGCTAAAGGACCCCACGAATTACAGACACAATAAGAAACTAGTTATAGGTTTATCGCGAGTTCTTGCCCTAGGAGTGTTGATGCCAATTCCTTGGCTGAAGGATTTCTTCGAGTCCGATGTGATTTGCTCCTCACGAAACAATTTCTGCATTCCCCTGACAATTCTCATGAGACCCAGACCGTCTACTTTTAAACAATAACAACCCTCTCTAAGTGGTCGAGTGTTTTACCCGGAAAAAGTTTTCCTCAAAGATTCACCTTTACAAGCACCGGCCTGCAGGAAACGCCATCCATTTCCACAAATAATCAATCAAAAAAGAAGTATGACAGAAGAAAAACACACTTCCTGTGTCAATCCCGTAATCACTCCATTCAATTATTTATGTAAAACAAGCTCACTAAATTAACCTAATTTGATTGATTGATCTTGTCTTGGCAAACTTCTCTTTTACATTATTCTCTTTTCTTTTGAATCTTTTCTCAACAACTAAGCAAGACGACGATCAAGTTACGAAATAATCAAATCGAAGTGAATAAAGACTCTCAATCGAATATCAAACGAACGATAACGAATACAGAAGACAAACCCTATGTTGGCTCGAGTTTTTGAAGTCGTACCTGATAGAAAGATACAGAGAAAAGGAGTTGAGATCTGCGAATGCTTGTGGATTGTTTTTAGGGTTTTGGTTATCTGAGGAAGAGAGGAAACCAGAAAAAAAAAAAAAGATAAGTTTGCGGGACAAAGGAGAGTATTTCAGCAAGAGATAAAACAAACAAAGACTTCCAAAAGAGTCTTTTGGGGAGAGAGAGTCTGTGTTTTGATTTTTAAAGAGAGAGTAGCTTTTTAGCGGTGGGTGGTGATAGACGGCAATCTGACGTGGACTCTACTCACACAGCGACGGCTCGTCGCCCAGTGGCTAATTCTCCCTCATTTCCGCACGTGTCTTTTCACACGTTCGGGAGTAATCTTACAGTTGCAACTTGCAAGTCATGTGAATTTATAAACTGACATGGTCCATTCGAGCACGTGGACTTTAGGGTTTTTTTTACGAATAGTGACCCAATTATTAAATAATATATACACTAATAAAATTTATGTTCTATAAACACTCACTTAAATAATGGATTAATAAATATGAACTCAAGGGTAAAATTGGAACTTTTTGTAACCATAAGTGCCATTTCAGAGGGAAAAAAATCAATCAAGCTGCCCTACTTTATTTTGAGTCAGGAAGCACCCCTACTTCGAGTTTCGGACTCCGTTAACCCTCACAATTAATTTCCGTTTAAAGGATGAGAGGGCAGGAGGTAGAGATGATGCTGTAAAATCTAACGCAAATGTGAAATTTTTTGAAATTCATGAAATCAATGGGTTTTTAGGCATTTCTCCATCCCTATGATAAACTGCAGGGAAATTGATTAAACAAGTCAAATTACAAAAAATCAACAATACAACTGTAAACTTATTGTGCGAAATGCAATGCCTGAGGAAGAAGATGATCCTATTTTTCTTCTTCTAATGCACGTCTTGATACTTCGGCAAGCAATCCAGAAATCCTACAGAACAAAAAATAAAAGATGATGAATCCAAGCCACCAACTACCAAGAGGGTTAAAATGAAAGCAATCAAAGGAACAAACCCTTGTGTTGCTTTTCCTACCATGGCAATCTGGTGTAGTTGAAACAAGCGCTCAGTAAGCCTGGGTCGAAACAAGAGCTTTATTGTCTATTGGGACAAACACCATTGTCACAAGACGAGCGTCTGTCATTGAGCAGTTTAGAGAAAGACACAAGACCACTTCAACTTGCTAATATCATAGCAATGACTATTCCATTCAAGGGGCAAAGACAACAAGGAGAAACAACATAAACTGAAGAATAATTAGTTGGTCTTGCATCAAGTTCTTTTCACCTTATATATCAAAACATGGTACAATATACTTGTCCAATTTTACAAAATTGGTAACGTAACTGTATAATCAGAACATGTGATTTTATATCGGATGGACCCATCAAAAGAGATACCAAAGGGGAAAAAAAGCCAGCTACTCTTCCTATTTTACCAGCCGCAACAATAGAGCTAACTTTTACTATGTGTATATCCTATCTCCATAGCCCTGAGGAACAAATAATTAATTGAAACCCGCGAATACCCACAACGCTTGTTCAACTACATGCTGTCAGACAGCTCTAATTTACAAAAGAAGACAATTCAAAATATGCTTACAAGAATTATGAACAAGTGCCCCATGGTCGCAACCTCCATCCTCGATCCATGAGGGCTTCATGCAGACGGCTAGCTCCTTCCGCAGTGTCATTAAGCAGAGGGTAGCTTCAACTTTCTGACATCTGAAAATACAGACATTACATTCAGAGGCTGTGTTAAGGAGCAGGCAGATAAGGATAAACAGGTTTGAGAGGGGTGTTATCTACGGGACCTTGAAAGCCTAATAGGTCACCATCTGGACAGAACACTATTGGCAACACATTTCTGGCGGATACATGTCTACTTGTGCCACATGAGAATTTCAAGACGATTTACGTTCACAAGCCATTAACTATTAACATACATCTTCGGAACCCATAAATGGCCTAACCAGTCCCCGCTCCCTTAGAGACCTATGGAAGTTCGAGAACTTCCACGTACAACGCTCAGCTCCCATAAAATAGACAGGTTTCCTGCAAGAACAAAGTTAGTACTGTAATTTGGTGTTTCCAACATACATTTGTCCAGAAGAAAAGAAATTCAAAGTGGGTAGATCATACTCAGTACTGCAAGCCTCACTCAACACACTAATTGAATCTGCTGTGATGACAAAAACCATCTGCCCGAGCTAAATGGCCAATATGGGGATTGGGTTCTGAAAAGATTATAACTCATGCTCATAAAAAAGTATTACAAATCATAACTTATAGACTAAGAGTGTGTTTGGTAAACAATTTTACCAGTAGCATATAATTTAGCTTGTATGCTGATTGCTTTATGCTGTTTGAAATGCTGACATATATGTTGTTATAAATGTTGTGGGTGTTTGGTTAGATTTTTCAGAGAAAATCATATATGCTAGTATAAATGTTGTGGCTAATTACATGCAGGGGTATTAACACAAATAATTAAAAAATAGATTTATATTTTTTAAAAATAATCTTTACATTTTTAATAATATTAAAATATTATATATTTTTTATACAGTTTTTTTATTAATATTTAACATTTTCTTAAATTTTATTAAATATAATTAATATATTATTTAAAAATAAAAATATTATTAAATATAAATAATTAAATCTGTTAGTAAAAATGTTAATATATTATTAAATATAAATAAATAATAGATTAGTAAATATAATTTAATATATTATTTAAAAATAAATATATTATTAAATATAAATAATCAAATATATTAGTAAAAATGTTAATATATTATTAAATATAAATGAATATTTTATTAAATAAAAGTAAATAATATATTAGTAAATATAAATAAATAAATTAGTAAATATAATTAATATATTATTTAAAAATAAAAATATTATTAAATATAAATAATTAAATATGTTAGTAAAAATGTTAATATATTATTAAATATAAATAAATAATAGATTAGTAAATATAAATAAATAAATTAGTAAATATAATTTAATATATTATTTAAAATAAAAATATTATTAAATAAAAATAATTAAATATGTTAGTAAAAATGTTAATATATTATTAAATATAAATGAATATATTATTAAATAAAATAATTGGTTTTCATCCATACATGCAGGGTAAACTCGTCATTAGTTAAGAGTGTAGAGGTAATTTGGACATTTCATGCATAAGTGTCCAAAAAATGCTAGTAAAATGACATTTTGAGAATGTCATAATTTAGAGGTAAAAATGTTAATTAATATGTTAAATGCTGAATTGTTGTTTGTTTAAGTTAACAATAATATGTTTTTTTTTTTGAGAAAAAACCACTTCAATAAAACACTCAAACATTACATTATCCGACGGAGGTCTCTTTGAACAAGATGACCAATATCCGGCGGACATTCAAACAACCAACTAGAACTCGAGCTAGAATTCTTAGCTTTCCTAGCAAGGAAATGAGCTACCGAATTTCCAGAACGCCTAATATGAGAACAATTAAAGACCCCAAGACAACCCAACAAATCTTTAACCTCAAGCACAAAGTGTCCCATTCGAGAGTCTAAGTACTTATCCGAGACTAAAGCCATAACAACATTGGAAGAATCAACTTCTAGAGCAAAATCACGAAAACCATTAGCTTGAAGACAGCGGAGTGCATGGGCCACCGCAAGCAGCTATGCAAAAGTAGGATCGACGCGCCCTCGAATTTTTTCTGAGAAACAGAACATCACATCACCAGCTGCATCCCGTAATACTGCCCCTACCCCAATGGCATCTTCCTCACTAAAAACAGCAGCATCTACATTGAGCTTCATTCCCCCTGGTTGAGGTGGAGCCCATGCATCATCAAGTTGAGCAACAGGATGACTGGAGGGGCCTACGGAGCTTGAAGCTTGCTGCAACAAGTCATTGGCTAAATGTTTGACTTTGATGATAGAGACATCAACCTCATCCGCTTTTCCTTCAAACACCAAAGCATTTCTATTCTTCCAAATAATCCAGAGCACCACAACAAAGTGAATTATCACATCATCAGACCCACTATTCATCACCTGCCAAAACCAATCTAAAAATCTCAAACCATTATTCATAGTAAAAGCATCACAGGGACCCAAAGCAGCCCACACCCTCTCTGCCATTAAACATCCCCGAAACACATGGTCTAAAGTTTCATCATCACCACCACAAGCCAAACAACTAGAGTTTTCAGAGAATTTTCGCTTAAACAGATTGGATTTAAGGGCCAAAGAATTAGAAGCAATAGACCATAAAAAATGTCTCAGTTTTGGAGGAACCTTAACCCTCCATAATTTATCCCAATAAGAGCCCCTACTAGCTTCTGAAACTGAAGGCCTAGATTCCATATGATTAATCCACTCTTTGGCTTGATGATAAGCAGTCTTAACCGAGTATCTACCACCAGCATCCCAATGCCAGATAATTGAGTCCACCGAACAAAAATATGGAAGAGGAATTGAGAGAATAGTTTCAGCTTCAAAAGGTAAGAACATGGACTTAACTTTCTCTACATCCCACTGGTTGGTTTGATTTACAATCAAAGAGTTGACACCCGTATGTTTCTCCTCCAAAGATAGAGGCGACACCGGCTTAAAAGAATGAGGAGTTGGCAGCCAAGGATCATACCCAATTCGAATACCCAACCCTCTCCCAATTCTCCATCTAGCTCCCCGTGAAATCAGCCCAATCGATCCCCATAAACTCCTCCAAACTAGAGATGGGTTAGAGCCCACCCTTGCATCTAGTACATTAGAAGAAGGGAAATATCTAACTTTAAAAACTCTCGCCACCAAAGACCCTAGATTTTTCAGAATCCTCCAAATATTCTTACCCAACAACGCATCATTAAAACACTCCAAGTCACGAAAACCCAAACCTCCATTCATCTTGGACTCCGTCAATTTTCCCCAAGCAACCCAATGAATTTTTCGTTGCCCTTCCTTTGCACCCCACCAGAATCTAGCCATACACTTCATAATCCATTGAGTAGTAGCTCTAGGGAGTTTAAAACATGACATAGCATATGAGGGAATGGCCTGGATCACCGATTTTAGAAGCACCTCTTTACCCCCCTTAGAGAGAAATTTCTCATTCCATGCATTAATCCGGTGGGAGACCCGATCTCTAATATATGCAAAAACCACTCTTTTAGACCTTCTTATCATTGCCGGAAGACCTAAATAGCGATCATGAGATCGGGCTGCAGTGACACCTAAAACTTGAACAATAGACTCCCTCACTGCATCATTAGTATTTCTACTGAAAAACACATTTGACTTTTGTATATTCACCAATTGCCCTGATAAGAGCTCATACCGGTGAATAACATCCAGCACACCTCTACACTCTTCCATAGATGCCTTGCAAAAAAGAAGACTATCATCAGCAAAAAATAAATGAGAGATTGATGGAGCACCCCGAGCCACTTTAATCCCATGAAGAATCTGATTATGATGAGCCAATTGGAGCATCCGAGAAAAGCCTTCAGCACAAATAATAAATAAGTATGGCGATAGTGGATCACCCTGCCTTAAACCTCGTTGAGGAAGCCAAAAACCATGAGGGGAGCCATTAACAAGCACATAATATGTCACAGTTCTGAGACATTCCATAATCAAATTGACAAAAGATCTATGAAAGCCCATTTTCAGCATGATCGCCTTCAAAAAACTCCATTCCACTCTATCGTAGGCTTTCGTCATATCAAGCTTAATTGCCATCGCAGGATCATTCCCGATAGTTTTTGTTTTCAAATAGTGCATAGCTTCAAACGCAATCAAAACATTATCAGTGATAAGGCGCCCACCAACAAAAGCACTTTGCGATTCAGACACTACTTTCGACATGAGAGGCTTCATTCGATTAGCCAACACCTTGGCTATTACTTTGTAAATAACATTACATAAGCTAATCGGCCTAAAATCCGCCACACGTTTTGGCTGAGGCACTTTTGGAATGAGACAAATATTGGTAGCATTAATAAAAGGAGGCATCCTTCCAGATAGAAAAAACTCAACCACTAATTGAACAACCTCATTTTTAACAAGGTCCCAATACCGTTGAAAAAACAAAGTCGGCATTCCATCTGGACCTGGGGCTTTTAGCGGGGCCATTTGAAAAAGCGCTTTCTTAATCTCCCCCTCCGTTGGTCTTGCCAAAAGAGTAGTGTTTATAGCGGAAGAAATCAGCCCCTGCATATCCGAAAATTCCTCCCCAATATCAGGAGGATTATCCGATTGAAACAAGCCTTCGAAAAAATTAACAATAATCGGCCCAATATTTTCATCTCCTTGCACCCATCCTCCAGACCCATTCTCAAGCCCCACAATGCGATTTTTCTGCTTACGATTTGAGGCCTTCTTGTGGAAATACTTTGTATTACGATCACCAAGATGCAACCATTCAACACGAGACCGCTGCCTCCATAACATTTCTTCCCTACATAGCAGCTCATTAATCTCAATCTTTAACCCAAAAATTTCCTCCTGAATAGCACGAGACCAAACCTGCCTAAGAAGTCATTCAAGCCTCTTATATATGCTGTATTATATGCTATTTATAATGGTTTATCAAACACCACCTAAATGTGAAATCAACTGAAGATACCTTGACCATCCCAGATGTAAACTTCTGGATTACTCCCAAGTTCTCAGACTATGATGTCAGAAACCTGTCACAAAATCATAAGAAAGAAAATTGGCTGCTATTCTCACAGTTTTCCTGAAAGATATGGATTTGCCATATACCTTTTTAGGCGTTCCATCTGAGGAGGATACTCTTGGCATTTCCACAATTTGCAAGAACATTGTGCAGATGAGCTGTCAGCTGCTTTGCAAGGTCCACACCATACCTACAGCGGCCTGTAAGAATTCCCCCCAGTAACATAATGCAATTGGAGATAATAGCCAATGGTTTGAGACAAGCAAAAATTCAAGAGAATTGATTCAACTATTTTACATGTCAAAACCATTATCATGGGCTTTGGAGTTTGGACCCCATGCTGTCCTCAACTCCTCATGCAAAGTTCACAATAAAGGATTTATCATGTCAAAAAGAAAAGGAAGAATCGCCAACCCATTTCGTGGTTTTGCCATGTCCACTTAATTGACTTATGATCTATACCAGGTCAAGAGCCAAAAACTAACAAACAAAAGACTATCTTGATAATTCACTTACAAATAGGAGTACGGTGAAAGTGTCTTATAATTATGCAAGGTTATAAGATAAAATAAAAAATAAAACTAATGAACCAGACACTATCATTTGTTAGCAAATTTAATTTACTCATGAGCATATGATACACTTAAAATGACTGATTTTATGCAAAACATTGCAAACATCGTAATGCAAGGAAATAATAAATGAAAGACTGATATTAATAATTTAAAGAATATAGCTGATGAGATAACTGAACTGAGAGACTCAAAGAATAAAAGAAAATTACTTATAGGCCCTCCAATGTCGACAACAAGCAATGGCTTTGGCAGAGATGTGAACACATCATGCCATGCACTAGCCGCACTACGAAGTGCAACAAAATTGATTTGATGTAAAGCTCCAACAGTGAGGACCTGAATGTAAAGTTCATAGCATAGATTACAATACATCAGTGGCCGCCAGAATACCAAATTAAATTAAACCTTTGAATATTAGTGTTAGGTTCAGGTGCATACCACATTTCTATCAGGCTGCTCACGTCGAGTAACCCACTTTCAAAGGAATCACGGAACCAACAGAACAGAAACATGAAAGATCAAAAGAAAATAAATGCAAGTTCTAAAGTTTTTACTAAGTAGCAGCCTACACTACATGATCAAGTGCAGACCAATAGAATTTATAGCTCTGTTAACAAACCTGAACCACAAAAACGTTTTCAGATGCTAAACATTTTATAGAGCTTGCAACAGGTATGGTATCTCTTCCAGACGCAACCACCAATAAAGGACCGTCCCTATAAATAATAAAACAAAAATATATCTAAAGTGTAAATGGCCAAACAAGGTGATAGATATCGAAAGTAATAAACAGAGAGAAAATATCTAGCACCCATTGAACTACACAATTAAGGAATGTGTTGCGTTGATAAAGGTACATTCAGAAACTGGTAGATGTGTGATAGACTAATCAAAAGAAAATTGCGACACTTAAATGATGCCATGAATGCCCTATCCAAAACCTTAAAAAAAAAGGAGTGTACAAGGGTTTCATCCTCTTTTTCTATTGGGCTACCCATTCAGGGAAACCTTCAAGAAATCATACTGCTTATCCACGTCTTTAAAATCTATTCACAATGCATGCTTTGGTTTCAAGTGTCTTGTTAGTAGCTCCTCCAGCACAAAATAGATAATTCGAAAATTTGTCTTCCAGATGCTATTTAGATGATATAAAAGAAACAGCTAGTGTACTTTCATAAGTTCCCGGGCCATGTTTACAATCTGCTTCACATCCGCTTCCAGAACAGATGACAACCCAGTATTAACATCATTTTGTAACGTTAAAGGTGTTGATTTTATCCCACGGGCTGCTAACAGGATTTGTGACTAAGAACAAATCTTCCTTATGGCAAAATATAGCTTTTTATGAAGAGAAACTTTAAGTCAGTGCAGCCGTTAATTTATTCCTCCTACTGGTCTTGTAACTCGCTACAAATAATGACAAATGTAAATGCGTCGCAATATGCTAATATGAAATGCTCACTGAATGGTATAATGATGATTGATTAATCTCTAGAATACCTCTGTTATAATTCTCATGAGCTATGATAGTTTCTTGTTCTTCAGTAGGCTAATCAACTGAAATGTTGTTTCCCAAACTTTTACTCAGGTTTTTACTTTCTATTTTTTATTCAAATCTTTTCAAAAAGGAAGACCGAAAAGAATTGAAAATCACAAGCACGCAAGTGAAAAGCTAACATAAATTCCAGCTCTAAAATCAACTCACATAAAGAACGTGCTTCTCTGAGAGGCCGAGAGCCCGAACCAGGCCGAGACTCTGGTTCTCTGAACCTGAGAAGCCGTTGCCAATGACGACTGCTCGCCTGATGACACAAAAAGCACCGCCTTCAAATATCTCCGGCTCGCCTCGTTAGGATTTAGGAATGCCTCCGGTTTTACAAGCCCAAAACTTTCATTAGGCCAACTTTTCGGCCCATGATGACTATTCGGCCCAAGCATTACGAAGCTCGTTAAACAAGTAATCAGACAAGGATTGACTACAACATTTGTCTTGACTCAACATTTTAATGTCGAGTCTGAGGATTTACTTGCAACAGATTTTGTAACCGCACCGTTGACTTTCTTAATGTCTTTTGAAAGGTGATTTCTTTATGTAGTCACTGATATTTATGAAGTCAACGGCACCTAAAAGTTCGAAATGCTAAAAGTGTAAACATTAATGGCCTATAATGACATTGGTATACATTAAGCGATGACTGAAACCGTGCAGAAGATCCATTAATAGTTCAGAATTCTATTGACAAGCATTGTAACTGTCTTGCCTAAATCAAACACGAGACTCGACCATAAATTAAGCCCAGATCTTGACTAGCTTCGCGATTCCTACTAAATTGTTGCCTTCATGGTCTTCTGAATTCTGATTCTAGAAAATCATGGCAATGTCGTTTACTTGGACGTCGAAGGCATGCTCAAAGTTGATCGTACTTGTTTTGTGCAGCATTTTAATTATTAACATCAACGGTGTCGCCAAGGCAGATGACGACAATGGCTATGAAACTAGCTGGTTTTATTGGTTCCGCCACCCTTGGATGGGCTACGGCCATATTCCTTTGCTGCAACCGCCAGTCCCCAATGGCTATGAAACTAGCTGGTTTTATTGGTTCCGCCACCCTTGGATGGGCTACGGCCATATTCCTTTGCTGCAACCGCCAGTCCCCATGGCTCAAGCACCTCCGGTATATTCGCCCCCACCATCGAGTCCCCCGCCGCCAGCTCCACCTACATATCAGTCACCTCCGCCTAGTCCAACAACACCGGTTACACCACTACCTCCAGCAGAGAAACCTCCTAGTGTTTCTCCACCGCCATCATCTCTTCCTCACCAACTTCCAGTTCCACCGAAGCACGAACATCCTATATTCTCAAAACCTCCTTGTCCACCAACTACTATTCCAGCCCAACAGCCTCCATTGCCTTCAGCAAGCCCTCCTCCCAAATATGTATTTCCTCCTCCACATGACCCCGCGTGAAGGATTAAGGTTTCCTCCACAACAGCAATAATCCACATCAACAGCTAGCTGTTAAAATAAGCTTGTTTTTTCCAATCATGTTTAGTGTCTATCTGAGTAAGTTTCTGCTGCTTGTCACTAATCATATCTATCTTGGAAATCTATATGATTAGAGAAATGGAATGTGTGTGTTCACCAAGTAGCCAGAGAATAGAGTCATGAAAAAAGATGGTACACCTTAGTCATATATCCTGGTGCAAAGTTCTAACCTGGCATACATGAATGACGAAAAAAGGCACAGACTATGCGCCTGTAAAGGCAGTACCATAAGAAAAACGAGTGAATGCAAAACACTCAAATGACGGATGCTTTTATTAGGAGATTTAACCAACTAACAAGAAATTCACGTGTCTAGATATATCAGAGTCCTTCAACATTCAGTAGTTTAAATGGCTTCGAGAGCTAAATTACCCATCATTCTAACCAAGGGTGCAGGGCATTTGGTGACTATATCAAATTTGGATGGATTAGAAGCACGTCCAAACAGAGACAAGCTCAGCAACGCGAGTTCTCCAAGTGATAACCTTGAGGAGAGAAAGCCTTTCCAATAATAAGGATCCAAATCAAAAAAGGCATCAAAGAACCTCCTAGTCCCACTCAAATCAAGCTTTAACAAAGTCTCCATACCAAAAGAGTAGAATTCCCTTGTACACCTCTTCTCAATTGGCCACAAGCCATTCCAAACCTTATGATGCAGTGGCCTGCCTCTAATCATTCTGGTAGAGCCGAGACACTCTGCTATGGCCTCGGCTAAAATGGGCGCTAACGTCATTGTCCGAGCAACCATGTACCCGGTTGATGGATGCACCACACCAGAAGTCCCACCTATAGCCATAACACTCTGAGGAATCTGGGGCAGAGGTCCTCCCATTGGAATCAAACACTTCTCCTCTTCCAATACCCTCTTCACTCTGATTCCCAGATGCCTTAGCCTTGCAACCATCCTTCTCTTTATCTCCAGATAAGATAACGCTGGCCTGCTAACCAAAGAAGTTTCCTCTAAAAATATTAAGTTTGAATCAAATGGCATTGCATACAGAAAGGTTGGGATTCTTGAATTGCTTACTCGCATATGCGGCTCATTCCCTAGATGGGAATTTCTCCAATCCATGAGAAGCATTTTATCCAAGTCAAAAGGGTGATTATCAACTTCAGCTAAAATACCATGTGCAATTTGATAACCATGGTTTCTTGGTTTATCATACTCAATAAAAGGGCTAGAAAAACCACTTGCATCCACAACTAGACTTGCCTTCAGCTTGTTCCCGTCATTACAAGTAACTGAAGACTCAAATTCCTCATGTTCTACTTTCCAAACAGTGGCTTTATGAAATTTAACTCCATTGGAAACACAATTCTCCATCAATTTTGTCTTCAGCTTCTTCCTATTAACACGACCATACGAACGGTCCAAGTACTTGGTCTTGTGATCGTCTATATGGACACTGGCCATAGGCCATGTTTTGTCCAAAGAATCCTCAAGCCCCAAGCTTTCAAACTCATCAACCCATACTCCATAATTGTTAGGCCACATCAAAAGTGGAGAAGGATCAACACAACATACCTTTATTCCATTACTCGAAATTTGCTCTGCAAGACGCAGTCCAGCCGGGCCAGTGCCAATGACGATTACATCCAAGCAAGACCGTGCAGCAGGATCAATCCATGGGAGATCAAAGTGTAGAGGCTCAGGTTTAAATTCGGGTTTCAAGTCAAGGAAATTACCAAACTTGCTAATCTGGATTCTACGATGAGCGTTTCTTGAAGGTATACCATGGGAGTTTGGAGAAGAGAAGACCGAGGTTGGCAAATGGCGTGAATGAGAAGTCCTAATCAGAGGCCATGGTGGAAATTGCCTGATAAGAGTACCCATGTATGCGAGACTTGAAAAAGAGAGAAGATGATCAGATGAATAAAAATCAAAATATATGCAGAGATATGGACATAGAGGAATCTCAATATAATGCCATGGAGTTGATACTCGTTTTGGCCTACCGCTTGTTTTGGAGAGCCTTAGGGTAAATAAGGAAATTTCCATATAAAAATAATTATTAGTCCTATGACAGCAATTACTAATTCCGTTTCTATTGATAGGTTCGTTTATTTTTCACACACATCAAGAAAATTCAATTAATATCATTAAAATAATAAAATTAATTAGTTTCCTTCTTAATATACCCTTCATCAACACTACTCTACTCGTATTTTATTATTGCTAGAATTTAATGTTATTTGTTTATAAAGATGTACAATAAATAAAGATAAATTAATTAATTAATTATACTTATTTTCAATAAAAAAATAAACTATAATTTGAAACAAATAAAAATAAAAATACAACCTATCAAATAAATACGAAGGTAGTATTAGTCATTCTATAAACTCCCCCACCAAATTAGCCATATTCTTATTCCCCACTGCCTGGTTAGTGGGTTAGGTATCAAAATAGCATCAAAAAATTCTAAAGTTGCGAAAATGGTCTTTGACGATTATTTTAAACATAAATTTGGCAAGTGGGACCTAACTGCTGCGTTATACATTGTATCACTTGTGTTTTTTTGGGCCGGCACCATATGCTGCTTTCGGTGGTCGCTTTTCTATTCAGAAGGAGTTAGCCGGTCACCATCCTTGATGTTGGGAGAACTTTTGATAGGACCCTTGTACTGTATTTTAGTGACGCTATCGATTTATACTTTCATTCGTATCAAATTAATTCTTCCACTTTCATTACATTTTTTTTTACCCCATCATTATATTTTCCGTTCGTTTTTTAAGATTTGACTGGATTTTTTCGTAAATGTGTATAATATTGAGAGATAAAAATGAAAATAAAATTTTTAGGAATACTTCTCCCTCACCCATCTCTCTCACACGAGATACACAAAAGTCAAGGTCGAATTTTCGTCTTCCGACCACCGTTTGCATCACCATAACCACAAAATTGAAGCTTGGACTTCCATGAACAAAACCCAATCAAAAGGTTTTGTTACTGTAACCACCAAAATCACGCCTATAAAGCCGTGGCTACCAAAACTTACTGCCTCAATCCATCCAACTCCGGAAACCAATCTAGAAATAGAAATCACCATTAAGTTCACCATAGTGAGGATTACCTAACCCAACAATTTTCCAGTTGACCCAGTTGTGACCTGTTCGGAGGGCCACATAAGCATAAAATGAAGGTGAAATTGAACAGAGGGCAAACCGCAAACAGAAATTCAAGTTCAGGGACTAATTTGATTTGAAATAGAATTCAGGAGTTAAAAGTACAGATGACTGTTTCAATTCTTTACATTTCTTTTCCCCTTAATGAATTTCAAACACGTTACCTTCCACAGAGCACATGTTCATCAGATCTGATTCACTTCCACACCATTGATAAGTCTATTAAACCGTGATTATCGCGACCCTGCTCTGTGCTCTCTCCTTTTTTTATATATATTCACATTAATTCACTACCATTCGTCGGAACACTTGCCATATAATGACATTGATTCGTACCATCCAGCCAAATAATTACAATGTCGTTTAACTCTCAGCAGTCTAAAAATCTGCAAATTAAAGGAGACTTGGGGAGGGGGGAAAGAAATACACAGCAAGCAATGCAACTCATAAATGGAGAAATGGGACATGAGAAATTTTCAAAATTCACAAAGTGAAACCATTCAACCGGACGACAAGTACATACAAGACGTTATGACATCACAAGGTAATTTGAACCTCAATAATTTATCTTGAGAGAACAATTATAATAATCCAGATAATTTTAACACAATCAAAAATTGAACAATAACAATGAGACAGCAACTCATCAGACTCAAATTTCAATACTAAGACCACCCCACACCCAGTAGAATTGTACCATTTGGAACCTTGTAGAAGTTTCAGATCCTAAATTTATACATTCACTAAAGCCTCCTGACATGGCCAAGAACAAAAGATGTAGCAATTCATTATAACATACCTCAGAAACAAGAGTCAAGATCTACATGAAGGAAGAGTAATGCCGCCACAGCAAGCAGCAATTATTATGTACAGAAACAGAACAATCAAGCATGTTAACAGGGCCCTGCCACACAATAACATTAGCGTTCACAAGTGGATTTTGAAATACCTGTAGACTGGAGCTTCCTAGAGTAATAGACAACAATAAAAATGCTAGTAAAATTTAATGTAGTCCCATATCGAGCTTAAACAGTTGTTCTAAGTTCTAATTAGCACAAAATCCTTTTCATTTTGCTTAAAAGTTCCGCCAGTCTCAAATTTTAGTTACGAAACTGATTTGTAAGATTATGCAACACAACCTCGAACTTCTACACCAGTTCTGAATAGAATAACTAGTGCTTTTTAATGTAAAAAGGACAAACTATGGTAGCTTGCCACTTAAATAGAACTGGCATAAAATAAAAACAGCACTTACAAGAGTTTGGCATTTTTCATCCAAAGAGCTCGACGAAGCCTCTTAGACTGTTTTCTGAAATGAAATGCACTGTCTTGCATTGTCGCAGTTTTGTCAACAAGAAGCTCAATTCGATCACCCCTTTCCAATATTTTCTCAATGTTTTCCACCATGATTGTTCGTATCTGAAGTAAGATTACACAGCTTTTAAGCACCAATGACCAAACAATAAGAAAAATATCACACGATCAAATACACACACATAGATGCACGCATAAAACCCTTAGAACGAAAGAGACAACACCATTCCCAATTATGAACTTCGCACTTATTCACATGAATAAACATAGATGGCCAAACAATGGGCGGTTTCTAATTTCTAACCCAGAGATCCATCACTTAAAACTGTATCGAGCAAACAGGCCCTCACTTGAAACTGTAGCACATCCTCAAGTAAAATATGCACCGCGACAAATCATTATTCATCTATGTTGAAAGATAATATACGCAGTTAAATTGAATTTTTTTTATCTTCTTAATTTTCCAACAAACAACACTCACAAAATTTTAATTTATCAGAAATGAGAATTTCAAATAGATATGTGACAAAATACCGAACAATATATGCGACGAGACATTTTTTATTTCAGATAAAAGTGGCTTGTGGAAATAGTTTTACATGGTTCGGGCATGTACAACGAACACTGATTGTCTAGCATGAAAAGCCAAGAGAATTTAAGATACTAAGAATAAAAAGGAGAGCAAACAAAGACATGGATGGAATTGATAAACGAAAGACAGTCACAATAGAAAATTTTAAACCGGAATAATTGAAGGGGAAACCCATGCAGCTGATTTCAACTAGATTCAGGTAGAAACCCCCTCAAAATGTTTGAGAATAAGACTTGGATGACAATTATTCATCTTCTCACAAGAGGATAAAAAAATATCCCAAGGAATTTATATGCTTCTCCTCCTAAATTTTCCTTCATAACAAAAAAGGCACTAAATAAGAGTGGGCACTGGCTGGCATGGTAAATGAAGGATGCTTAACTCTTGAACGATTATAGCTTAATTTTTCACACGTTTTCTGAGACACTATATATTTGCCATGAAGGAAAATGGACATCCTCAGCATGCAGCCAAATGAAAATGAAAAAAAAAGACACACACACTAGGGCAATGGGCAAATGAACAAGAGAGAAACTTAAATAATCGCATGCATAAATTACACTTGCCTCACCAACTTCAACTCTCACACGATTTAGAGTATCTGCACTAGAATTACTGGAGAAAAATTCCATTTGCTGATGTAAGACTCTAGAAAACTCATCGTTCATTGCATAAGCTGGGGCATAATGGGCCACTCTGGCATAGTTTTTCATGAATCTCATGTGGATATCCTCCAAATATGAAAATGGAATTCTTCCTGGATCAAGGCAAAAATGAAATGATAACACACAGAAAACTGAGAAAAGAATTAAGTGAAAATCGGCAGCCAGCTAGATTATAGGCAGATCAAAATCATGCAGAAAATCAAGTAATGATTAATGAATACTCAAGTCGACGCAACACTATCGTGCAGAAGTAAAAGTTAGGATGGTTCTTAAATATTTGATGAGAGGCATCTATAGCAGATTTCAAGTCCTCCTTTTTCTCTTCTCTCCATTTTTAGACGGCATCTAATCATCAATTCTATTGTATTGTTCATGTATTGTCCTTGAAGCTTAGTTCTCACCTCTTCCTTCTGTCCAGTAACTTCGGCTATTTGATACAGAAAATATTCATCCAAGACTAAGCTAAAATTACGAACATATCGATTTATATGCAATGAAAATAAATTTGAAAAAAAAAGAAAAAAAAAGGAGAAGTAGAGAAACTCACTTCCAAAGGTGTCGTTGGCCATGCATAGGAAGGTGAGGCCATCGGATCTGAGTATGTGGAAGTTGTATCGGTCCTGCGAGAAGCATAGCCTTGACTCGTCCTCCCCCGGGAGCTTCTCCAAGATCCGTCTCACCACCGCCCCAATGTTCCCTGTCACCGCGCTGAACTCCGCTAGCACCACCGTTCCCCGAGCCACCACAGCGTAAAGTATAGCCATACCAAAATCTCTACCCTAAATCCTCTCTCTATACAAAAATATATTGATCGTTGTCACTTCTCAACAATAATTCAGATTGATGACGAGCTTGGCATAGAGATTCCGTTCTCCAGGGGTGGGGATTTTGGTCAAGAGTTCATAGCGACAATATTCTGGTGTTTAATTGGTGAGTTCCGACGGTTTGGAGAGGAGAGTGGAGAGCCCGCCTTCAATATCACCGGCAAGTCCAGTTCACGGTAGGAGCAAGTCAACTTTCCTCATTTAAAGATTTTATTGATTTTTTTATGCGATAACTTTGTTAATATTTGATTGTTTTAATTTCGTAAATTAAAATTATCATATTAAAATAAATCAAAACTTTAATGAGTGATTTCCATCAATGATGAATAATCTATGATGAAATTAAAAAATAAAAAATCTTTGAATGACAAAAAAAATGATATTCACCCCAGCATCTAGGCCTTTATTTATATAGTTAACAGGAAGAATATATAGAGCCTCGTGCTACCTTTTTTTATCCAAGGGCGATGATTTTTCTTTTGATTTTGAAAAATCTTAGCCTTCACCAGATCAATATTCACATTATTTAAATATCCAATACAACCAACTCCATGTAGGGATGATAACACTAGGTGCAATCCAAATTTGTTTAGCGACACCTCAATTTTAAAAAATCTCATTAAAAATTTGTCGATAACTTAATACAGTCATTTCCATAAAACAGAGCATAAGTGGAATTCGTACCAATCTTCCAAAAACAAGATATGAAGGGACTACAAGTCTACAACTAGAGATAATGCTCATAACAGGATCAATACGTGCAGGCATAACATGCGAAAGACACAAAGTCAAGATATGAGAAAGCTTTGGAGAGCGACGAAGTCCAATCCTAGACATCCACCAAAACCACTCATCACTGTCGAAGTCTGCGTAGTGGGAAACCCACCTTGCCTGCAAATAAGCGTTCAACAAATTGAACCTCAACGCCAACACAGCCACGCTGACCGGAAATCCACTATTCCGACTGCCGACGATTGGTGTAGTGAAAAAAAAAGGGAAGACAAGGAGAGTGAGCCAGAGAGTTGGACTCTCCATGAGAAACCAGGCGAGCGGCTGTGACATGCTGGGGCCCCAGCCTGCACGGTGGTGCTTGCGATATGAGGCTTGGACGAAGAAGAGATAGATGAAGGTTGGAGGGGCTATGAAATATAGAGTTAGAAGACTATAGTGTTATAATATCTTATCTGAAGAGAGCATTTTTAGTAGTGATAAACTAGTGATGGCCGATTTTGCGAGCTCCAAATCTAGGATCTCTAATCAGATAAGAGCAAAAAAGCGTATTTTAACGTGCAGGGGTATTTTTCTGGCTCAAGTTAGTGGAGACTCACATGGTAGTTTAAGGTAAGCAGGGGGTCATGTTTGGCTGGTAGAGTGTTTAGAGAATTAACTTCTAAAATTTTTTGGGTGTCGTCGGAAAAGTTTGATTACAACTAATCCTATCCAGTGAGATGGTCTAAGTTGATTAGGAGTCTTCTTCCCTCTTTTGGAGATAGCTTTGGTTTGGACAGTGTCCAGCATTTATTTTTAATGTTGTTGACTGTAATGTTTATGGGTGTTAATGAAATCAATTCCCTTTCTCAAGAAAAAAAAAATTATCTATATATCATATCGCTTGGATACATCCAAGGTATGTTATAGGTAAGTAAAAAGTCTCATCAT
This sequence comes from Euonymus europaeus, assembly GCA_963580455.1. NCBI lineage: Eukaryota > Viridiplantae > Streptophyta > Magnoliopsida > Celastrales > Celastraceae > Euonymus > Euonymus europaeus. The sequence goes on from OY756967.1 coordinate 21,910,964, forward strand.
TTCACATAACAAGACATTGTCTTAAATTAATGAGTCAAGTTTTGATCACAATAGCTTTAACATTTGTGTAGGTTCAATGTATACACGAAAATTAAATAATTCAAAGGAGACAATATCTCCAACATGATATCGGGGCCGAAAATGTCGAATGAAAATTAAAATTAGTATGTGAATGTAGAATATTTACACACAATATTTCCTTTTCACATATTTACAATGCCGTTATTTAATTAAACTGGCATGTGAAGTGGTATATTTGCTCTCTCCCTATATATTGATCGGCCAGAGACGATGAAAATTGCATCAGAATTGGGCTAATGGTTGCAATTTTGTAAACATGAATTGGCGACATGATCAGTAGTTGTTGTAATGTCATGTATGCTAGACCTCTTTCTGTCTTTGCCAATAGAAATTAGACGAAGAAATTACTTCTGGGCATGGCTAGCCACTTGACTCGGAGTTCTCGACACAACTGCCTTCCTCGCAATACTCCTCCAATCTCCCTTCCCATATCTTTCCAATCCAATTAGAAACCGCCTGGCATACGAATGATCATTCAAATTAATTCATTAGTCTATGAGATTCTCCTGACTATTTGTTTACAATTTCAACAAAACAAAAAAAAATGCACCGCGATTTTTTATTTTGCTGAACGAGAAAGAACGATGAAAATACAGTTCTTAATTTTGGCAATCGCGATTGATAATTGTTCAAATAATTCCTAGCCTTCAAAATCAATGATGCGAAAAAGAGGAGTGTGAGGTCTCACCTGTGCTCTTCCTCAGTCCAAGCCAATCCTCTTCTTCGATCTGTCTTCTCCTCTCTTCCTCTCGAGATAAACAACACTTGATCGCTCGTCCCGGACTGATCACCACCGCAACTGCTCATCCCAACCAAATCCCCCGAATCGTCATCGTCTTCGTCTTCACAATAATTCGGTAGCTGAACTCTTCCCAAATCGATCTCCCTCACATCGTGAACCAAATCCTCGTAATGTCTTCTCACTTCCATCCATGTCTTTCCCGGGACTTGACTCGCGATCTTCTCCCACCGATCCGGCGTGTTCTCAGAGAACACCGCGAGTGCCCTCTCGAAGAGCTTGTCCTCGAGCCGAGACCACGGAGAAGAATCGGCTGTGGCCGGCCACTTACTGCCGTCGAGCATGGTTCAGTACTGCGGGCAGAAGTGCGGGATTCGGCATTTATAGAAGTGGTAGGTGTTAATTTAAGAGTAATTATTAATTAAGTTGACTAATCGTAGATTTCAGTTTTTTCAAAGATTAAACTTATCCACAAACCGACTTTAAAGTTTAAACTAAAAGCTCATTAGCTATGATAATCTCTGCATTAGTCCTTATATAACAAGCTTTTTTCAATTTGCATTTGTGATAAGACAAATCTATTAGTACTTAATTAAAGTCTTAAAACAGAGTTAAACTTCTTCTATGGAATACAAATCAGATATTATTTGGCCAAACAATTATTATATATTAATCTGATGAGGTTAATTTCTTTATCCTTTTCAAGTTTGTATGATCATGTTTCTATCTTTACTTGTTTTTAAATTAGTATGATGATCTTGTTTTCCATGGGTTGGTAGTTTGACTTTTCTGGATGGCTTTTTGTGGATTTTCAAAACAAAATGGGCCTCTGATTCTTTTCCAGTATTTTTAAGGCCCATATTGATTGTTGGGGGCCCATATAAACTTGTACCTGCATGTTTGTATGAAGACCTCAACTTCAAGGATATTAGACTAATAAATTGAGGTGTAAAAGGCCAGTTATGGTTGAATTTTTTAAAATTTTTGACATGAATTTATTATCAATCGATTTTATTAAAAAAATATTTTTTTAAAAAAATAACTAATTAGATAAACTAATCCGATAATTGATTGGTTCGATGATTTCAGATACTCCTTCTATTCCTAAATAACATACATTCTAGAAATTTATTTTTGTTTCAAAATATCTAACGTTATGCATCATATTAAGTGGTCAGCTAAATTCTTTCATATTCATTTCTTTTCCGGTATGGAAGATTGTAAGAAATGAGGGAGAGACAATATTGATTAATAAAGATATTTCATTCCGAATATTTATTTTTAATTAATATTATAACTATTTAGTAGCTTCCTTAATTCCGGTACAAAAACCTTAAAGGACCACTCTTACTTAGGAATGCAGAGAGTACTTCTTACATCCATGGAATAAACAAGACATTAATTGGATGCATTAATATTTATTACAACTTTAGAGAAGAGTAGTGATAATATATAATAAATACAATATGTAGAATTCATGAGCTAGGAATTAATACTCGGCTGGACTTACAGCGGACATAATAAGCACATATTTTCTTACAGAAAACCACAGATATATAGCCAGATTGCTGGTAATGAAGTCCATTTTCTGATCTTCCTTTAACTCACCACTAAATATTCAAGGAATGCCAATGATGGGGACAATAGGGATATAGTAACTAGTTGGAGGGAAGCCCCATTCGGGAGGCAGAGGCAGATCGAAAGTCTTAGATGCCTCAAAACCACATTTCACGACCTTTGAAGGACATTTGGTGGAGAAGGCTAGAGGGGTAGAGATGGCGTATAAGCCAGTATTGTCATCATCAGCCTTAACAATCTTAGACACCATGTCTTGCTTTGAAGCATAAAGGGCACTAGGGCCACCAACCAGCTTTGCTAGGCAGTTTACAGGCGACTTGGCTGATTCTGAGGGAAGATCGACGGCGAAGGAACCATCTTCCTTCGTGGTTGCCGTAGATAGCTTCTTCACCTTATCACACTTCACCATAATCTCGATTCCTGTAAAATCAACCCCAATTACGATAAATATTTCAAAAACTAACAAAAAAATTAATGTCCATTCTTAATTATCACATGCATAATTAAATTTTAGGAAAGGTGATCGATCTGATTTTGAGTTGAAACCTGAGAAGTTGTAATGGTTGTTGCAGTCGAGGCAAGACACCTTGGCCTTGAGAGCTTGACATGCAGAGAGTTGGATCCTTGATGAAATTAGGACTAAGAGAAGTGCTGCAAGGTTAAGTATACGAATAGGCATATTGAAGCAATTACTGACAATGATGAATTAAGTTTGAAGAGAAGACCATGAGAGTGTTGCAACTTATAAACACGTAATAGTGGTAATATCTTTAATAAAGGGACCCTAAGCCAGTTAGCCTTCCTAGGGTAGTTGGTCTTGATGGGGATATTAACTTTAAGAGTAGGTATAGGGCGATGCAGATGTTGGAAAATTGACTTCTTTTCATGGAATTTTTATGATTGTGTTTCCGAGCAAACTTATGTTGAAGATTAATCTGGTAATAATGGATTTGAATGTCCCCAATCAAAAGATGAAGAAGATTTTTTATTTTTGTTTCTAATAAAAATGCATCGTTAAATTCGTTCAGAAGAATACTATCCATTATGAATTTCAAAAAATAAAATAAAAAATCGATACTCATAAATCCTATTACAACAGAGTCATGCTGTAAAAAAAATACAGTAGACCCCGATTACCCTCTCATGATTTTATTTTACAATAAATAGTTTAATATCATTTGCGAAATTAATTAAGTGGCTTGCTTTATTTTAATTAGTCCCTCAAAATAAGGTACTATTTGGCTCATACCATAAAGAAAAAAGCAAAAAATATATATCTATATAAAGACATGCGCACATGGGGGGGGTACCCATGAATAAATTTTGCTAGTTCTTGACAAAAAAGAAAGAGAACGTGAGGTGTGTCGCGTGTATTTAAGTTTCCAACTAAATAGTGGGCTGGACTTTTGATAGAGATTGAGAAGCACAAGTAGATACTAGATACTGTTGGAGATTTAAATTTTAAACAGTGGAGGTGGAGTGGGACTCAGAGACTAGAGAGTCGTTGCTGTCACTCATGTCATGTGTATGTCATGCCCCAGTCCTGGAGATATAAGGTTGAGCCTGGATCAGATATACAGCCCAAAAACTGGCTTTCATACGGGCTTTTTACAGGTGGGCTGATATAGCCCACCATTTACCCCTCCAGAGTCCAGACCACACACAGAAAATAAAAAAGGAGATTTTTGGGCCTTTTGGCCCATCATCCATCTCGGGCAGATAAGATAGATAACAAACCTTGTCGCTGGCCCCATGATTCTTCCAGACGAATATGAAATTACCATGAATTGGTGCATTCCAATTTCAGGACCACAAGTAGTCTGTAGTAGAATCCATTGAGCAACAGTGCTGCAGTGCACCACCTAGGAGGCTAGAAAGTAGAACTATCAAATAGACAAATAACAATATAGCATTCGGCAGCCCATACTCTCTACCCATTCAAGGGCCAGTCTAAAGGCCAGCTTCAACACATACAATCTTAACCTTTGTGCAACAATTCCTTTCTAGGTCCCAACTAAGCTCTTCAAACACACCTTAATGCAACTGTAAACCTAAGATCCCAGAATAGATCTCTTTTCAAGTTTCTACAGGATGCCTAATTGAACCTGGAGATAACATTTCTTTCTTTCTCCAAGTTTTAAACCAAAGAAAATTCTAAACACAACTCACATCAGTAAAAAATTTATCCGATGCAACCATTCTCTCCATCGAACATGCTTGCCATGCCCATCAGGCCATCAAAATCACTTCCTGAACTACAACAACACACCCCTAAGGCTCAATCAGAGCCAGTACATACAGAAACCTCAAACCCTCCTCTATAATTGCAAACTTGACTCCCTAATTCTCATGGCAAATCGACAATGAAGTGATGCAGAAGATTTAAGTTTTCTTGCATCAAATTACCTTTCAAGTATTAATACAACAACTTTCAATTCATCTCAATTGTTAAGACTGAGCAAAGGAACTCCAAGCTTCTAGTGGGCATACTACACAGTAAAAATTGCAGATCCACCACCATAATGAAGAAAAATTAAACAAAATAGCAATCCAGAGGTCAGGATTAGGCAAGTGCCACCTAATAAAGTTTCCAGTCCAGTCCGTGCTCAATTCCAGTGAGGCCCAAATGTTACTACTTGCTCTAAAGTCTACGGTTGTACCATCTACTACATTCAGATATCAACATCAAAGTTGAAACAGATGACAAAGATCCTTTATGTCAACAAACGTTGGGCAAAATCAAACCTATGCCCAAATTACTGAAATACTACCAGAATCTCTCCACGAGTCTAATTCAGATTCATTTGTGAATATCTTGTATTAGTAATTAGTCTCAGTAAGTCAGTATCAAACATCATTGTACTCAGTGAGGAACAATTGTTCATTTTTTACGTTATCATACAAACGAAACTAGCAACCACGAAACTCGTCATCTGCCCTAGAACCAACACATAACCACCTTGACAAAGGCTATATAATAAGTTTACATGCTAGAAATACAATTAAGAAAAACTAAAGAAAGTCTATACCCCAAGCCATTAATTTAGAAGCATCAATAAAAGTTAAGCAGTCCTTGTTCGTCCTAATTCACCAGAAAAATTCCTAATTACTGCAGCATGTTCCAGAGAATATCCAATGGCAAAAATCATTAAAGCTAATGTTGTCTCAATTCTGGCGGAAAATTACTTAGTGGTATTCACATCTTTCGTCGCACAAACCAGGAGCACCAGATAACCCAACTTCATACTGTAATTTCTTGAAAAAATTCGTTCCTTATTCTCTCATAAATCAAACTGACCAAATCACATAAAAGAGAATTGGCTCGTTTCAATCATTCTACGCAATTTGGTCATCAAAGATAAAGAGCTTGATATTTCAACAATGTCATACATAGCCAGCAACATTAATAAGAGATGAAAAAACAAAAGAATTACAAGCAAAGAAAAACCCACAATCAATCAAGAAAACCCGTTTGCCGCCATATTGCATTTCTTACCTGCCTGAGATCTCTTCCTTTCAAGGTCCTCCCAACTCCTTCTAGCACCGAGCAAGCCAGAAATGGCGACCGCGCAGACCCCATAGCTACAATTTCATGTGGCGGCAGCATTTCTCCTTCCTCCTCCTCTTCCTCGTCGTCAATATCATCAAATTCCTTCTGCTTCCTCATCCCCCGCGCAAACACCGGCACGCTCACTGGGGCTGACTGGTTTTGGTGGAATTTCGCTGAAGAAGAGAGGACGGGAAGGCGGTCCTGAGGCGGTTTAGGAATGGAAGGAATAAAACGCGAGGAGGAGGTTGAGGAGGAGGTAGAGGCGGAGGCAGAGACAGAAGAGGAAATGGAGGCTTTTTGGAAGGTCTTAAGCTTCAGAGACGGTTCATGTTCTGCCAGGGCAGCAAGAATGCCACAAGATTCAGGCTGGGGAAAGTTCCTGCTATGGCGGTGGGGAGAAGGGGAGGGCGAAGAGACAGGAGTACGTTGGTTGCGATGGTTGGCCTGAGAGGAAACCGAGAAGTCCGGACTGGAGAATATGTCGTCCTCGCTGAGCTCGTTGAAGTCGTTGCTGATTGTATTGGAGGTGGAGGGATATTCAGCCGACGGCGCCTGGGTGAAGGTGCCGAGAAAGCGCTCGAAGGATGGAGATTGGCGGGGGCGGAAGCGAGTGAGGCCGTTGGAGTCCATATGCTTCAGGCCCAATTCGGCAAGACGCTTTCTAGAATAAGGGATAAGAGGTCCTAATTTTTGGGGATTGAGGAGACGGCATATATTGGTATGCCGACTGGCTTGGAGAACGTGAGTCAACTGACATGGTGACGCGTGCTTCTTTCATCCAGAGACTCATGGGACCCACATACGAATTTTAGTTTTGGGCCTTTGGCATCAAAATTCCGATTTTTTGTATCAGCGTCTCCCGAACAGGCCCAGGCCCAAGACCAAAGAAAGTTATATCAAGACGAATAGCAGCCCATTAATTTCAAGCATCATGAGCAAGTCCAATAGCAGATTCATTGAATTAGAAGCAGTTTAAGATGTTAATTTCATTAAACCTGCGATCTTATCTCTTAATCATTTTGATAAAATAAATTGAATTATTATTTATGCATAGAAGAGTGTTTGGGAAAGATAAATGGGTTATCAAATGCAAAGAAATTGGTAAAAGCTAGCAAGATCAACAAGAGTAACCAATGCTCGAGGATGATTTTCTCAAGCCTTTGGAGCAAGACCAGCCTTGAGAGCTTGAATGGTGGCAACATCAGTTTTGAGTGACTTGGCTAAGACATTTTCATCAATGTTGGTGGTGAAGAGAGTGGAAGGAAGTGAAACAGTTCCTGCACTTGCGCTCCCGAAGGCAGACAATGCCAGGGCAGATTTCTGTTGATCAGCATTGTACTGGAAGTGAACAAGTCCCTTTGGAAATATGAACATGTCACCAAGTTGTAGTGTCTGCGTATAGAGCCTGTTTGCTGTATCAAAAAATCCCACTTGAAGAGAACCCTCTACGACGAAAAGGAGCTCAGCGGAGCGAGGATGGGTGTGTGGTGGGTTTATGGAGCCGGCTGGGAATTGAAGAGCAGCAAAGGAAACACTCTGCCCATTAAGAGCTGGAAATTCGGCCATGCTTGCTTTCAGGATTGTAAAAGTTGTAGGTGGTTTTGACATAAGGACTCGCATACCAGTGAATGTGAAAAAATTCCCATCAATAGTTGCATTTGGGGGTGCCAAGAAATCGGAGGTAATATCTGCATCTCCAGCTTTCGCAAATTGTACAATGGAAAATGAAGCTAAAAGTAACGAGAAAATGTTGATGGTTGAAGTTCTTGAGGCCATCGCAAACAAGTTGATATCTAGAACGATCCTGGAGGGTGAGATGGCGCGAATGTGATATTGGGTGCTGGGGTGAGATGGTTCATTTCAAGGAGGGACATATTTATAGCCTCATGGAAAAGGGTTGTACATATTCTGCAGGCCTCTTGCTGTGTGGTACAACCAGAGATGGATATTTACAATGTTGTTTTCTGTATTTCATGTACCTACATAGAAAACAAACATAAGCAATTGAATAGGATTAAAATGTACATCAAATTGACAAGTAAGAGTTGGTATGTCAGATCTTTAGCTAAATGACCAGGACAAAAGACCAAATTAAGAAACGGAGTTAATGAAAAGACCTAAGTTCTTCTAGTTATTGATTAGAGAACTTGGTGCAAAAAAGAAATTAAAGTTCAAAACTGTATAATTGAAAAGTCAGGGACATGCAGGATGTACGCAAACCTTACCTTATTATGTAGAGAGACTGTTTTTTTTTTATCATGAAAAGACTCATATATTAAGAAGAGGATAAAGCATCCTGTGTTACAAGATGATAAGTTTCAGGAGGACATTCCTCCATAAGAAACAAATCATGCTCTTGCCTTAGAGCTAATTGTGCCAAACCATGTGCGACAGAGTTGGCACTGCGGCGAACATGGTGCACTTGAAAGAAAAGGAAACTTTGGAGCGTAAACTGTATATGGTCAATTAAGACACCATACGGCAGAAAATTGGGACCCTCCAAAAGAGCATGTTGAACAACCGTACTGGAATCAGATTCTACCAATATATGCCGAAAACCACAATCATATGCAAATTGAAGACCTGCCAACATAGCTGCAGCCTCCCCTTGGCATATATCACTGCAGTGAGGGCGCCGTAACATTGCTGACCCCAATACATCTCCCTCCTCGTCCCTCAAGACTACTCCCAAACCGATGAAACTATCCGAAAATGCAGCATCTACATTGATTTTAATGACCAGCAGGAGGTCGACACCACAATATTAGCTGTCAGGCCAAACCAGGAGCAACGTTTTGAGAAGTTGGAATGCTAGCCTCAGCATAGTCTCTCATTAAATTGGTCACAGCTTGAACAATATGCATTGGTGTAAAACATAGAAAATCAAAGACTCCCTTATTCCGATTAAACCACAGCATCCATAATGTAGCCACAATTAATTGAATGCAATCAGCAGCTTGCCTATTTAATAGCCGGCCAAACCAAACCTCCATACTCTCCCTTGGATTAAAATCAAGCACAACCCTCAAATTTAAAGCATTCCATACCTGGGTTGCAGCTGGACATTCAAATAAAATGTGGGACAAGCTCTCCATGGAATCTCCACATACTGGGCATTCGACATGAGCAATAATGCCCCGCCTTTGCAGATTATCACGTGTAGGCAAAGAATTTTTACAAGCCCGCCATATAAAATTCTTGATTTTTGGAGTGGTTGGAAGTCTCCATAACTTGTTCCACATTACTCGCTCAGCATCTGCAGTTTCGGGGGCCAGAGAAACATTATCAGATGAAATGGACTGGCCATAGTGATAACCTGATTTAACAGTATATATCCCATCCTTAGTGTGAGGCCAAATAATTTTATCGGGAGGTCGCCTTTGACTCAAGGGTATCTTCATAATCTTATCCGCAACATGAGGAGGGAAGGAATGTCGAATCATAGCTTCCTTCCAAATCCCCAAGTCTTCCTCCAGATAAAACAGCCACATAATCATCCCGATGCAAACCAATACACATATTATGTTGCAAAGAGTAGCAATTAGGAACCCAATTGTCATCGAATATTCGGATTGACAGACCATTGCCCACCCTCCACCGGGCTCCATGAAAAAGCATGTCTCTCCCTGATAATAAACTCGTCCAAATATATGACGGGTTGGTTCCTCTTGCAGCTGACCCGAGGGAACATCTAGGAAAATTCTAGATGTTTTAAGTTGTGAGTTCCAAGTTAGACCCTACAATTCTACCACTAAGCCACATCTTTGCCCGTAAAAAGTTCTGAGTGACAACTTACGACTTATAATAAAAGCAAACTCATAGTAGTAAAAAAAAACTTAGTAGATCAAGTTACAGCCGAAGTAGATTGTTTTGGTATGGGGCCTAGTTACTCATTAGATCCCCCTTATTACCTCCTATAGACTGATTATTACCTACCTTATGCCTTTCAAATATGAATCCATATATATGTTATTAATGTAGTACATTCTATTCAAAAAAAGTGATGACTCTTACCTAACCCTTATGCACACCATAATGCATTAGCAACTATTCTCATGAAATTCATGTTTTCATCCGTGTGAGTAGTGACTACAATGCTGGTTAGTGTTTACTCAACAAATCCATTCTCAGAGGATATTGTCATAAAATAGCAGAAAATCCATTTTTACATACCAAGTTGAAACATAATTGCGGTGGTTCTTTGCTTTCCTACCTAACTCTGAATTAGAACCTCACGAATAGTTGTTGTTTCAAAATAATGCCAATTGGTTGAGAGAATGGAAGAGTAGATGGTTGGATAATGATTTTGTATTGAAGTATGTGTTTTGTTGATCTGTCAGTATTGAGAGAGGTGTTTTGGTGATGTGGATGTATTGAAATGTGTGTTATATTGATTTGATTATATTGAAAGTTGTAGTTTTCTAAGATAGAAGTGGGTCCCTTTTTTGAATTTAATGGGCCATCAAATATCCCTTATTGTAATTGCTCTTATTGGGGTTCAAGCAATGGAATTCCTCACTCGCTAAGCACATCACTTTCTAATTTTTCAGCTTTTTCTTGACTCAAGTATGAAACCTCACCATTAGACACACTTGAGAAGAGACTCAAACTATTTGTTTATCAATATAACAAGGTTTTTTCCTTCATTTTAAGTTTTACACAACTAAACTGATCAAGCCATTTTACCCAAGACAGGGAAGTGTTCTAGCTCTGATTGCAGGCCTTTGTTGTGGTCGATGACAACCAAAGATGTAGATTACAAATTTACAATGTGGTTCCTGTTGAAGTCTCAGACTCTCAGTTAGTATTTTGCCTTGTAAAAGACTCCCAGAAAAAGCTAAAATAACTTGGGCTAAGATGTCAGACTGCTGTTTAAATTGACTAACGGAGACGCAACTTAAGCTCAAATAACTTATCCATGTAAAATCTTTTTTATATTTCACTGGATAACAAGGACAAACCTTGTTTTCTCAACCTTGCAAAAACATGCCACCATCTGTCAGGTATTTTCTGTCTATTCTCAAATGTTCTAAGCAAGCATAAAACTCTGTAGCCAGAGGCCAGAGCCCTCGACCAAATTTGATGGACAAGATTATTGTAAAGAGTACGTTATGTTGTGTCTTATTAAAAATAATTTTACAAAAAGAATAAACTGGACTTCTAACTAGAGGACATAAGAAAAGAAAAGACCACGGAATTGGAAGGTAAACATATTGTCATAAAGTAAATTGTTGCTTCAATCAAAACTGAAAGTAAACAGACAGCAAATGAAAAACTTAACTAATAAGTAGATTGCTGTCTGGTACAGGAACCTCATTACATGCCTCTTATTCCCTAAAAGCATTACTTCTTTTATCATGCAAAGCACTATAAAACCCCATGATTTTACGACATAAAAGCACTTCGAAATTGAGAGTCCCAGAGATTTAGAACTTAGACTAGTTTAATTTTAGGTGCTCCTATCTGCAGAGGTAAAAATAAAATAAGAAATAGCTATTAAGTTAAAAACTGCAATATTAACAAACTTCTTTTCGTTTAAGAGTTGGGAGAACCTACACCAGCTGTCTAGTGCTACTGTATTGGACAACAATAAGCGATTCCGTTGAGTTGTATATAACCTTGTTGTTAATACTTTAATCTCGTTTTACCTTCTTATTAAATGTCTTATACATGGCTTCTTTTCTTAACATTCTTGCAGTCCTTCACGCGACAAAATATTATAAAGACAGCTGAAACATCAATGAGAATGACCTTGTAATCTTCATCTTTTGTTTCCTCTAGTTATGCATACAATAGGTCTGCAGAACGACAACCTCCGTTGCCTTTCCAATAGGGTTCCACTCTCTATAAATAGCTCCCTCCTTGAGACCAACCACCTCACTCCAGCACTCAAGTACTCAACATTATATCAACTTCAACATAAGCTATGGCCTCAAAATTTTCAAGCCACAAAATTTTCCTTGTACTAGTAGTTTCATTTGCCATTGTCCAAATGGTCAAGGCTGGAGATGCAAATATTCTCTCCGATTTCTTGGTTCCACCAAATCAAACAATCGATGGAAATTTCTTCACATACAAAGGCATGCGTGACCTCATTAATTCAAAGCCAACAACTTTTACGGTGACAAAAGCAAGCGTGGCTGAATTCTCAGCTCTTGAAGGGCAGAGTGTTTCCTACGCTAGTCTTCAATTTCCAGTTGGTACCATTAACCCTCCCCACACCCATCCTCGTTCAGCTGAGCTACTTTTCGTCGTACAAGGTTCTCTTCAAGTGGGATTTGTTGACACGGCAAACAAGCTCTACACTCAGACACTACAATTTGGTGATATGTTCATATTTCCAAAGGGATTGGTTCACTTCCAGTACAATGCTGATTCAGAGAAACCAGCTCTAGCATTTTCTGCCTTTGGGAGCGCAAGTGCGGGGACTGTCTCACTTCCTGCCACCCTATTCCTCACCAATATAGATGACAACATCTTGGCCAAGTCTTTCAAAACCGATGTTAAAACTATTCGAGCTCTCAAGGACGGCCTTGCCCCAAAGTCTTGAGAAATTATCAACTCTTATTTAGAGCTATTTTGTGCACCAGTGATGTTGTTCTTTTCCTGTCCCCTCATTTTGATTTTGCTCAAATTTCATCATTTTCCAGCTTCATCGTTCTGTAACCGTGATTAACTTATGAAGAAATGACAGTAATATTTTTTTTTTTTTTTTGTGATTTATCAGTCTTACCATGGTTAATCATGATAATATTGCCAGAATACTTGTTGGCACAAGTGTAAATATTCCACATAATCGACCCCAAAAAAAACACAAACGTGCAATTCTTAATTTAAACCTCAAAAAACACTGGCGAATGAATGAACAAGCAGAGGAACTGGAAATTCGTACTGCGTTTCAGAGCAGATAAACTTACGGCGACGACCACGAAGAATTCACACTGTGGTGTTTGATTTCTCTTAACATCTCGAACTGACAAGATTGTTGTGAGTTCCGCTGCGTCAATCAACCATGACAGCTCCGCCTCAATCGTCTTCGTCCTTTAGCGATGTTCCATCAGTGTTTTCTGTGCCTCATCTCGTGTTCCCTTCATCTTGAAGGATTGTGTCATGGGCCTTGGTCCTGTGGTCATTGAAATTGGGCTTATCACTGCTACAAGTTTGGGCTTCATCGAACAGTTTTATTTTTGTACATTCAAGTCAATTGTTTATTATTACCGTTGCATACAGTATGCTCCTCCTCTTCCTCTCTCTGCTCTTCACCTCTGATTCTTGACTGATAATTTTTAGTAATTGAAAAATATAGGAAAAACTCCCCCTTATTCACCGCCACATCCTTCAGTTCCTTCTCCGGCTCCGCCATGTAAGACGTCCCGACTCCCTCGGTCCGTCCGCTCTCCTTCCCCCCCATATATATAACTCATCGTTAATGTTCGTCCTTTTCTTAAAATGTTTTTCTGGACATCCTCGAAATTCCTTTCTTGATCCTTTTCAATTTAAGAATATCCACAATAATATATTATCATCTCAATTTATTTTCTATTAATTAAAAATATGTCCCCAAATTAAATATATTGAGAATGGAACAGTTGTGTGTTACGTACTCTCTCCTCGATTACTTGCTTGGACCCTTCAAGAAAATAGCTGGAAGGTTCTTGATGACGTCAAAAAGGTGTCACTACCGAGAAGTCAATCAGTAGGTCAGACCTGCAACCTTGCACAGATACCGAGGATGGAGATCCCTCCAAGGAGCCGAGCAGCTGGGCAGAGAAGCCTTGGTTGATCAGCTAAGCAACCTAAGAGCTGAGCACAACAAACAAAGGTGAGCTAAAGGCCGGGCCAGAGGGTGTCCTCTGGCGTTGGCGCTCCGATGCTCAAGTCAGTAGGTATCTAATCAGACAAGCTCCTCGGACTAGAGCTCTCAATTAACCAGTACTCAAATTGTGATTTTGTTGGATAATACCTGACTTGTTGAGCCTTATATAGGGCTGAGGACCACTGTTGAGGTGGGTCTCCCATTATGATTGTGGACCATATCCAGCTGTTTTTCACCTTGGTAGGTCCAGCTGGTACACTCTTACCGAGGAGACTGCCTGGTAGGCATGAAGAGTCTTTTGGTCCACATATGACGTGGCGGAGCACCATTGGTGGGGGTATTTTTGTAATATCAGTTGCCCCCCAACTCCCTTATCGAGGCGTCGTTCTGCGCAGATCGATGAGAGGAGTTATTATGCCATTTCATTAATGAGGAGATGACAGCTCAGACCCTCAGATCAATGGTCCATGTCTGCGCGGTTCATTGGCCATCTGTTGCTGGCCGTTGATCTGAGATTGGTCTTTTGCTATAAAAAGGACGTGGGAACGAGTCATTCCACACTTCCTCTGAAAGTTGAGAGCTTATACCGAGCAGTAGTTCATACCGAGCAAGATCAAGAGTCAATCCCTACCGAGCAATCTTCTAGGTAAGCCATGTCTTCTTCTAGTTCTAGTACGTCTATTTCTGGCCTTTCAACATCCACCTCTGGTAGTGACCGAGCAACTACCTCTACTGATGAGGTAGTTATCACCCAGACCAATCCCCCCTTAAGGACACGTCATTTTGTAGAATCCTCCTCGGTGGAGTACCCAGTAGAGTATGCTCCCCATGACCTTCCTCCTCCTAACGAGAGGGGCGGAGGTACCGACGACAGCATCAATGAACCGACCTACCTCTCCTGTGACCTATCCAACAGTTATATTGACGAGGTGGTGGCCAAGTGTGGTCTGCCCTTCCAATACCGACGTGTGGGTGAGGGTGAGTCTCCATTTCGTCCTAGGAGAGGAGAGTTTGCTATCTCACTTCGGTCACTCCAAGCAGGTGCTAGGATTCCTTTCCCTCCAGCCATAACCAGCCTTCTTCGTCGGTTCAATCTCTCTCCAGCTATTCTGGCACCCAATTCCTGGCACTTTCTGGCCAACATTGTTTGTCTCTCTCACAGATACCATCTCGGTATCTCCTCCTCGGTCATTCAACATCTTTCTCTTCTGTGTCATCTACCGAACTCCCCTGGTCTTTTCTACTTAAAACTCAAGCCAGGACTTAAGATCCCACTGTACAACCAGTCCATCAAGAGATGGAAAAATTCCTACATCTTTGTCCGAGTTCCTCTTCCTGAAGGGGAGGAACTCCCTTTCCGTACCACCTGGTCGGTACCTCTTACCGATCAGTTTAACCGTCCTCCCCAGTTGAAGGGTGAGGAGTTAAAGTTATACGAAGCCTGGAAGGAACTCCTCGTTGTTGGGGCCGAGACCGACATGAAGTTCAATCCACAGGACTTCTCGGTTTCTAATTTCTGTTACGGATCTCGGCAAGGTTTGCTTGCTTTTATTTCTTCGATATTTTAGGTTACCATCACTGATCGGTAGATATTTTGACTTGTTGTGATGCCTTGCAGATATGGCCGACTTGTCAGAGTACATGGCGATGAACGCTGCCCCTGCTCCTCGGCAACAGAAGAGGAAGAAGACCAGCAAGGGTAAGGACCCCAAGAGACCACGTGTGGGGACCACAGGGGAGACTATGGCGTCTGAGATAGCCCTAACTGGGGCTACTACCTCGGTCACTACAACAACACGAACTGTTCCTTCCCCTCGGCAGGGGACTCCTCGGTTAGGCCCTTACCAGATCCCTCGGCAGGTGAACGATCCTCCTCTGGGACCCATTGCCGAGGAGGATTCTGCTCGGCATACCCCGGAATGGGATGTCAGCAAGACTGACAGGGTAGTCAACCCAAGAGTGGCTACCGAGATGCTGAAGCACTTGCCAACCCCTGCCGACTATGACAGGGTGTCTAATCTGACTGCTATGGAGCATCTGACCCAGATGAACTCCCTCTTCATGCAGGTATGAGCTCCTTCTCCTCAGCTCGGTAACTTTTCTTTTTGATGATTTTTTTTTTTTTTTTTTTTTTTTAAGTCATTTCTTCTTTTCAGACTGCTGTCCACCTCTCTGCCCTTCCCTCAGGCATTGCTCGGTTTGCCTATGAGGAAACCGTTCAAAGGGATAGGGCCGATGCTGCCGTGGAGCGTGCCACCAAGGCCAAAAATGAGCTCAATTTGATGAAGGCCGAGGTGGAGGAGATGCAGCAGGCTCACTCTGCTCAGATGGAGAAGGCTGCTCGGCAACGAAAGGAGATGAAGGAGAGGCTGGTCTCCTTGGAGCGCAAATTGAAGAACGCTGAGGAAACCTACCAACGTCTCCTTGGTGATGCCGAGCAGCAGACACTCCAGAAGTTCAAAGATTCTGAGGACTTCAAGGCCGCATTGAGGGAAGAGGGCTTCTATGGCTTCCGAGGAGGGGTTAAAGAGTCTAGGAAGCTGCTCGTCAAGGCTGGTCTGGACTCTTCCATCCTTACTCCATTGTGCCCTTCTCTCATGGGAAGGGATCATCTTGAGGAGTCCAAGGAGGAGATCCTGGAAGCCTTCAGGAAGGCTGAGCAGAGGAGGAAGAGAGGGCTTGGCGAGATGGATTTCTCTGAGGAGGAGATCTCTGATGAGGAAGTTGAGGTAGTGGAAGAGGAACAGATGGTAGCTGCCGATCAGGGACCACTGCCAGACCGATCTCATCAGCCACTTGCTTTGACTACCGAGGAGGTACCCTCGTCGGTTCCAGGAGATGCACTTCCTGCCGAGGAGCCGGTCTCAGAAGTTCCATCCTTAGATGCTTAGGTCTTTCTTTGTATGGGCTTAGCCCCTTTTTTCCTGTTCTTAACCTGTATTGAACTTGTTTGAATTTAATGAAATCAGAATTCATGACTGCTCGGTAGTGCATACTATATACTTGTGTATATTTCTGTTCATATTTGATTGTTATTATGCTTTTGTGGTCGGTAAGCCGACCAGCCTTCTTGCATTTTTTGGACTTTTAAGCCTCAAATTTTCCTAAGTATTTCAATGTTGAAAATACTTCCCTGGTCGGTAGGCCACCCATGGTCTTTGTCTCTTCTTGCTTTCTTGATCAAAATCTTCATGTTTTGATTGCCTGGTCGGTATCCGACCATGACTTCAGAAGCCTTTTATTCCTTTTAGGAATATTGGAATGCCATCCTTGTCGGTAAGCCTACTGTGGCGTTGATCTTTGAAGATCTTTCTTCCTTTTAGGAAGGTCTGAAAGGCCATCTTGGTCGGTAGACCGACTGTAGCGTTTGGACCTTGTTTATTAGGGTGGAGTCTTCATCTTGTGTTGTTGGTCGGTGTGCATAGATACTTAGACAATTTTTTGGCTAAGTTTGCATGTTGTTCAGGTCAAAGCCTTCTCCTGCATTGTGATGCATTATTTTGGGAAAGAGACCTGAACTTTTATTCATTCCTGCATGTTCAAAGATGAAAAGCAGATACATAGAAATAAAAACACCATGTGTTACAATAAGGCATTACACATAGTATCTCCGAAGATTGTCGACATTCCAGGGTCTCATCTCCCCAGGCTTCCTTGGATCTTCGATTTTGTATGTGCCTTCTTTTAGGATTTTCACAACTAGGTAGGGTCCTTCCCAATTTTCACCTAGCTTACCTGGATGTTTACCTGTAGCAATTACCTTTCTTAGTACAAGGTCTCCAACAGAGAAACTTCTCCTTTTTACTCGCCTGTTGTGGTACTGAGCTGTCTTCTGTTTATAGGCAGCAGTCCGGATCCTTGCATTCTCCCTGGTTTCTTCTAGGAGATCCAGGTTGTTCAGCAACAGCTCATCATTCATTGATTCTTCGAAGTTGATAACCCTTAGTGACGGGGCTCCAATTTCGATCGGGATGACTGCCTCGGTCCCGAAGGAGAGAGAGAATGGAGTTTCACCTGTTGATGTCCGAGGAGTAGTGCGATATGACCAGAGCACACTAGGTAGTTCTTCAACCCATCTCCCCTTTGCTCCATCCAGCCTTGTCTTCAGTCCTTCAAGGATAGTCCGGTTTGTCACTTCTGCTTGCCCATTAGCCTGGGGATGTGCCACAGAGGTAATCCTTAGGTCGATGCTAAGGTCTTTGCAGAACTTGTGCATCTTTCTGCTCACAAATTGTCTTCCATTGTCCACCACCAGTGCTTGTGGCAAACCGTACCTGCAGACAATGGTTCTCCATATGAAGTCCATCACCTTCTGTTCTGAGATGGCTGCCAATGGCTCTACCTCTATCCATTTAGTGAAGTAATCAACAGCAACAATAAGGTTTCTCCTCTGCCCCGATGTCTGGACGAATGGTCCAAGGAGATCCATACCCCATTGTGCAAATGGACAGGGATTTTGGATGGGGATAATGTCCGAGGAGGGTACTCTCGGCACATTTGAGTGCCTTTGACACTTATCACACTTCTGTACGAGCTTCTTAGCATCTTCCATCATGGTAGGCCAATAGTACCCGCACCTCAACACCTTGTGACTTAAGGTCCTGGATCCTATATGGCTTCCACATATCCCCTCATGCACTTCTCGGAGCGCATAGTCCGCATCTCTGGGTGCCAGACATTTCAGATATGGAAGAGTGAAGGATCTTCGATATAACTCTCCCTGGATCAGGGTATACCTAGCTGCTCTTTTTCGGAGGCTTTTTGCTTGGTTGCGATCTTTAGGCAAACTTCCGTCCTCCAAGTATTTCTTGATCGGATCCTTCCAACTCGACTCATGACCGACATCAATGTCCGCCATCAAAGTTTGTATTTCAATGCTCTTCTGCGGGAGTATCTCCACTTGAACTGAAGTAGGTACCTGTACTGAGGAGGCAGACGCCAATCGTGCCAACACGTCGGCCCTTGAGTTCTCCCCTCTAGGTATCTGCCTTACCTCTACCTTTGGTATCCTCTCCATTAGTTCCTGTACTTTTGCCAAGTACTTAATCATACTTGGTCCTCTTGCTTCGTATTCTCCTTTGATTTGCTCCGTGACCAGTTGTGAGTCACTATGAACAATCAAATTTTTAACTTCCAGCTGCTCAGCAAGGCGTAGTCCAGCCAGCACAGCCTCATATTCTGCCTCGTTGTTCGAGGCTTTAAAATTGAATCTCAAGGAATGTGCTATGGTCATGCCCCCCGGGCCAAGCAGGAGAATGCCGGCACCACTGCCTTCTTGGTTGGATGATCCATCTACAAACAATTGCCATTGTTGAGATGCAGTGGAGGCAATGTCCTGGTTGGGCTCTCTATAGCATTCAATTATAAAATCAGCTAAAGTCTGGGCTTTCATAGCCTTTCTTGGCTGGTACTGAATGTCAAACTCTCCCAATTCAATAGCCCACTTCACTAATCTCCCTGAAGTGTCTGGCTTTTGGAGGACTTGTTTGAGTGGCTGGTCAGTCAGGACAATTATCGAGTGTGCTTGGAAGTAGGGTCTCAGCTTCCTTGCTGCCACTATCAGTGACAGAGCAAGCTTCTCAGCATGGGAGTACCTTGTCTCTGCACTAACCATCATCCTGCTGATGTAATACACTGGTCTTTGCACCTTGTCTTGCTCACTTACTAGCACTGCGCTTACCGCGTGTTGTGATACTGCTAGGTAGAGGTACAAGACTTCACCTTCTCTTGGACAAGTCAGTAGAGGAGGTTGGCCTAGATAATCTTTAAGATTTTCAAAGGCAATTTGACACTCAGGTGTCCAGACAAATTCCTTGGCCTTTTTTAATGCCTGGAAAAATGGTCTACATTTGTCGCCGGACCGAGCAAGGAACCTTCCTAGTGATGCTGCTCGGCCGGTCAGCCTTTGAACTTCCTTTGCATTTGTGGGCGGCTCCATCTGCAGGATTGCTTCCACCTTTTCAGGATTCATCTCAATACCCCTGCTGGTTACTAAGAAGCCGAGAAACTTCCCGGATGCCACCCCGAAGGCACACTTGTCCGGGTTGAGCTTCATTCCAAACCGATCAAGTGTATGAAAGACCTTGCGCAGGTCAGCAGGGTGGTCCTCAGCTTTCTTGCTCTTTACTACCATATCATCCACATAGGCCTCCAAGGACTTTCCTATTTGATCTCTGAAGATATGGTTCACCAACCTCTGGTAGGTGGCTCCAGCATTTTTCAGTCCGAATGGCATCACCTTATAGCAATATGTCCCCTCAGGAGTGATGAATGAGGTGCCTTCTTGGTCTTCGGGATGCATTCTTATCTGATGGTACCCCGAATAAGCGTCCAAGAAGCTGAGGAGCTGATGTCCTGAGGTGGCATCTACCAGCTGATCAATCTTTGGTAGTGGATAGCTATCCTTAGGACATGATTTATTCAAGTCGGTGAAATCAACACACATCCTCCATTTTCCATTGGCTTTCCTCACCATGACAACATTGGCTAGCCATTCAGGGTATTGGACTTCTCTGATGAAATCTGCATCCATTAGCTTCCTTACCTCTTCCTTGATCGCTTCTTGGCGATCGGGAGCAAAGTTTCTTCTTTTTTGCTTGACTGGTCGGGCACCAGGTATGATGCTCAGTCGATGTGTTATCACCTCTGCACTTATGCCGGGCATCTCATCAGCACTCCAGGCAAAAGTATCTACACTTACTAAGAGTAGTTCAGTGATCTCCTTGGCCATTGTTTCCCCAAGTTGAGATCCAATATGGAAGTTTCTTCCTGAGCCAGCCATAACCTCAACTTTCTTGAGTTGCTCTACTGGAGTGGGCTTAAACACCTGCTCCTCTGCTCTCATATCTAGGCTGCCCACTGAGATCTTCTCTTTCTTCCTCTCCTTGAGTTCGGTGAAGTACGTGCTCTGGGAAGCCTTTTGATTTCCCTTCACTTCACCTACTCCCCTCGAGGTGGGGAATTTCATCTTCAAGCAATAGGTTGAGACAACAGCTCTCACCTTGTGAAGTAGTGGTCTTCCTATGATGGCATTGTGGGAAGCCTTCACATCAACTACCAACATGTCCACCATGTGCATCACCGTCCTGGGATGCGTTCCCAATGTGACTGGGACGGTTATCATTCCTTTTGGTATGACTGACTCTCCTGTGAACCCATACAAGGGTACTGAGGTCGGCTTTAGCCTATCCTCCGAGAGCTTCATAGCTTTAAAAGTGTGGTAGAATAGGATGTCTGCTGCACTCCCGTTATCTACCAAGATCTTCAGGACGTTAAAGTTGGCGATCACCGCATCGATTACCAAGGCGTCATCGTGAGGGACTCGAACACCTTCCTCATCTTTCTCTGAGAATGTGATGACATCCTCATCCCTCTTGACTCTTTTTCCCTTGGCTGGCTGTTCGGTGAGGCGAGCATATGCTCTCCCAGCTGATGTACTTTCTCCACCTGCTGCCAACCCTCCAATAATGACACCACAGAAATCAATTGTTCCTGCCGTGCCTCTCTGATGTGGAGGAGAATCTTCCTTCCTCCGTGGCCTTCTATGGTCATCATCTTTTCTGTCATCTCCCCTTCGTTTTCCTTCTCGATTTGCAGTGTACCTCTTGAGGTGTCCTCTTCTTATCAACTCCTCAATCTCATCTTTCAGCTGAATGCAATCATCGGTATCATGCCCTTGGTCCTTATGGAACCTACAATATTTGTTTGAGAACTTCCTCCTCTCTGCAAAGGTGGCACTCATCTTCTTTGGCCATTTGACCAAGTTCTGGGCCACTATTTCGTTCAACACTGTCTTCGGGGGAGCATTCAGTGGAGTGTAAATATCAAAGCGACTAGGTGGCGGGCCAGGTGGAAACTTCCTGGACGGCTGGTCTATTCTCCTGTTATCTTCTCTTCCCGTCCTCTTGTCGCCGCTTGGTCGGCTACCTCCCACCCCTCCTGAGCGGCCCTTCTCACTAGAGCCTCTCATTCTATCAGGAGAGGTTCGTATCGCAAAACGAGAGGACTTGAGAGAATCCGTTGCCTTGATGTATTTCTCAGTCCTTGCCAGGAGTTCATCCATGGACTGAGGAGCATCAGTGCATAATGAGTTGCAGAACTGCTCATGACGCACTGTCCTGATCAGAGCAGCATTTGCTACAGCAATTTGCACATCAGGGATCTCCAGGCACATCTGGTTGAATCTTCCTATGAAGTCACGGAATGGTTCTCCCTTCTCGTGTTCAATCACCATCAAGTCCTGATTGGTGGTCTTGGGCTTCCTGGCACTTGCAAATCGGAGACTGAACTTCCTGGATAGGTCCTGGAAGCTATAAATGCTGTGCCTAGGAAGGTTGATGAACCAAGTCCGAGCAGGTCCAATAAGTGTAGAGGAGAAGGCCTTGCACAACACTGCATCTGATGCTCCGCGGCACTCCATCATGGACTTGTATCCCATGACATGGTCATAAGGGTCCCTTTTTCCATCATACTGCTCCAGGTTGGGGAGCCTGAAGTCACGAGGTATATCTGTCTCAAGGATATCCCTAGACAGGGGAGTCATGGAGCTGTCCCACATTTCATCAATGATGCTGCGTCCCTGCAGGGCTGCTAGCTTGCGGTCCACCTCTTGAAGGTGCTTATTGACATCATCATTGACCTGGGAGTGATGGGTGTTCCTATTGGTATTGGAGTTTCCTTCTCGGTTCTCGTCCCTCCTCTTGTTCCTTGCATCTAGAGAACCCGAGTTTTCATCATCCTCGTTCCTTTCAGCGGTCCAAGGTGGGCCCTGCTGGTTAGCCATCATCATCTCAGTGAGGAGCTGCACTTGTTGGCAGAGTTGATTAAACCGTGCAGCATTGATGGGAGGACCAGCTGTCTCCTGTGGTGGTGCTTGGACGTTTCCTCCTTCTCGGACTTGAGGCGCATCCAAGGGCACCTCATGCCTTGGAAGATTCTCATAATCTTGGTGTTGCTGCCCGGCCTCATCTACCAGATGATGGGCATGAGATGTCTCAGGATCGTTGGTTCTTCGAGGTCTAACCATTGTAAGGGAACTTAGTCGTTTCCCACAGACGGCGCCAAACTGATGACGTCAAAAAGGTGTCACTACCGAGAAGTCAATCAGTAGGTCAGACCTGCAACCTTGCACAGATACCGAGGATGGAGATCCCTCCAAGGAGCCGAGCAGCTGGGCAGAGAAGCCTTGGTTGATCAGCTAAGCAACCTAAGAGCTGAGCACAACAAACAAAGGTGAGCTAAAGGCCGGGCCAGAGGGTGTCCTCTGGCGTTGGCGCTCCGATGCTCAAGTCAGTAGGTATCTAATCAGACAAGCTCCTCGGACTAGAGCTCTCAATTAACCAGTACTCAAATTGTGATTTTGTTGGATAATACCTGACTTGTTGAGCCTTATATAGGGCTGAGGACCACTGTTGAGGTGGGTCTCCCATTATGATTGTGGACCATATCCAGCTGTTTTTCACCTTGGTAGGTCCAGCTGGTACACTCTTACCGAGGAGACTGCCTGGTAGGCATGAAGAGTCTTTTGGTCCACATATGACGTGGCGGAGCACCATTGGTGGGGGTATTTTTGTAATATCAGTTCTCTTGTAGCTTAAGGTAGCAAGGGGAACGAGGCAACTCATGTTTTCCATTAATACCACATTTTTCATAGGTGGATTTCTGATATCACCGACTCTATGACAATAAACGGACAAAACTAAAGCTTCAACAAGAATGACACATTGTAATCTCCATCTCTGGTTCTAACCCACCAGAATGAGCCTGTTAAGGTTCTCCATATATCGCAAACTCCTAGGATAGCCTAACCCATTTTAGTATATCAACTAATTCTAATTGTTCAGTATGACCTCAAGAATTTCCATGGTCAAGTTTTTCCTACTAGTGATAGCTTCACTTGTCATTATTCAAATGGCCGAGGCTGGAGATGAAGATATTCTTTGCGACTTCTTGGGTTCAAAGGTCGATTCAAATTACTTCACATATACTGGTATGCACAGCTTTGATAAACCAGCTGCAGCTTTTACGGTGATGAAAGCTAGTAGAGTTGAATTCGCAGCTCTCAACGGGCAGAGTGTTTCCTTTGCCGTTCTTCAATTTCCTGTTGATTCGATTAATCCACCCCACATCCATCCTCGTTCTGCTGAGTTACTTATGGTCCGAAAAGGTTCTCTACAAGTGGGATTTGTTGACACAGCCAACAAGCTCTACAATCAGACGCTACTAACAGGTGACATGTTTGTGTTTCCAAAGGGACTTGTTCACTATCAGTACAATGCTGATCCGCATACACCTGCTCTGGCATTTTCTGCCTTTGGGAGTGGAAGTCCGGGAACTGTTTCACTTCCATCCATTCTGTTCGCCGCCGGAATTGATGATAAAATCTTGTCTGAATCCTTCAAAACTGATGCTAAAACTGTTCAAGCTCTCAAGGTTGGATTGGGTTCTAAGCAGTAGAACTTTATCAGTACTATTAGTACTAGAGGGAGTTCTTGTAAAAGATATTACCTCAAAAACGGCAATCAAGAGATTGAAAAAATTGACCGGCTTGAGTCACAAACTAGGTCGCTCTTTAAGATGATTCACGGCTCTGCCTTTTGTGTGCAAGCAGTGATTCGGCTACGTCGTTCCCAGGATAAAACAAGCTCAGACTCTCTATGTATCAATGACCTTTTGCACAGAAAGTCACTGATCGAATTTGACGTGTTTTCTCTTTTTGTCTTTCTCTCTCAAATTGTTTTCTCTAAATTGTACTCAAACCAGAGCTCACCTCCATTTTTTAAAGTCATGGAGAATACATTTGCTTCCAAAAACGGTTACCCCAAAATCAGTTGAAAAATCAAAAACGTTCCCACAAAATCAGTAAAACGTGTTTTTGATTTATAACCAAATCACGTTTGCTTCCAAAAACGGTTACCCTAAAATCAGTTGAAAAATCAAAACGTTCTCACAAAATCAGTAAAACGTGTTTTTGATTTATAATCAAATCAATGTCAAACGTTCAAAAAATATTTGAAGAATGAAAGAAAAAATTCTAAATGTGGAAGGAAAGAAATCAAAGGCTCCAAGGCCCATTTTGACTTATATTATATTCATTGTATGTCGCAAGGGACCCCTTGAACTAGGATTTCTAATTTTGAGGATCCAAAACTTTAACCATTCCTCCACTCTTTAATTCATTAAATCATTAACACAGAAATTCTTTTAAATATACTTAAAACATCAACAGTTTTTGTTCTTTACTTCTCGAACATCACGTTGTTTGTATAATCATAATTCACTGTAATAATCCCAATCTGTTTTATTAGATGGAGTCCTGCATGGTTCAAATTGAATTCCTTTTGTTTCCAATTTAGCAGGAGTTTAGACTTTCAGTAATTCTTGGATTTCCGCCTCTAATCAGATACAAGATTTCAAAGCTTCTATAGCACAAAGCTCCCGATTTCAAGTCAAAACAATGCATCGATCAATCATCATTTCAAACAACAAAATACAATGAATACATAACATACTCAGAATTCATTCGATTTCCGAGTTGAAGAGAAGTGAAGATAAAAAAAAAAAAAAAAAAAGGATGAATCATTTGTCAATTATACATGTTGAAAGCATTATTAGCTGTTGACTGATCGACAAGATCTCCTGATCTCTCCTTGCGTTCCAGTGAGGACTTGTAGAGCTCCCAACTTAACCATAGCATTGCCAAAGTTGGTCGAAAAGCTATTGCCAGAAGCAATTGACATCACTATGCCTCTTGTCAGGGGATCCAGAGCTAACTCTTGGTCTATTTCAAGGACTCCTCTGCGCGACAATATTTGATTGTAGTATGATTTGTCAACAATGTTTGCACTTAGAGGATTCTGGTCTAGGTTAGCGAAACCGGAACTTGTTGAATTCTGCGGACAGGTATTCATTAATGCTGCAAGCAGCGATGGAGGCATAGTTGGATCAGGCTTTCCGGTATTGTTAAAATTATAGAGACGATTCTGGAAGAAGACACAATGTGCTATCCCAACAGTGTGACCCCCTGCACCATCATATATGGTTTGTTTTCGAAATTACAATGTTAGCTAGCTGCTGTTGTTACAACTAGATTGAAACATAAAGAAACAGATAATTAAATTGGAATTACCGAGAAGGTAAACCATGTCTGTTGGACTAAGATTTTTCTGAGCAAATGCATTAATGGATTGAGAAACTGTGAAAACAGGCGACGGGAGATTGACATTCGAAGCAAGAGATACTGAGCCATCCCTTCGACCTGTTTGTACTTCATATCTCCCTCCTTGACTCTGCATTATTTGAAACATGTCAGCATGAATCCTACAAAACGTAGCCAGGAGAGTAATAGATTAATTCTCACCAAGGATACAGCATCTCTGGTAGCCATAACGATTATATCAGCGCAAGATACAACTCCAGGGCAGATTAGTTCCAAAGTTGCCTTTCCTGCATCAATAATGTCATAGCCTCTCACACTTAGATTCGGAGGTGCAGTTTTCTCACTTGAGCTCCCATCAAGCAGTATCGATGCATCGCATCCCTTAAATTTCACATAAGCAAGCGCAATGTTAATTAGTTTAGCATTGCAGAATGCGGGGAAAAAACTTTGAGAAATGGTAGAAACTTACATTGACAAAGCAATCATGGAACTGCAAGCGAAGGAGAGCAGCAGCTATAGTTCTGTCCTGGATAAATTTTGCAGAGACTAATCTGGACACCATAGACTCAACATTGAGAAATCCACATTTTCCATTGTAGAACCCATTCTCCAGTGCACCATAGCATTGACCAGTGAAGTTGACAAAGAAAAGGCCAAGGACTAGTGCCAACGCTGCTGCCATGGACATCTTCATCTTGCTGCTTTTTGAACCCCGGTAAAAGAAACTGCATTCTCAAATCTTTTTATAATCGAGTGAGTAGGAGGAATTAAGAGAATAATTGAATGGTTTGCACGACCAACTATGAGGGTATCTTCTGTAAACAGGACGTGCAACCATGTTAAGCTTGGACCTGGTGCTGAAAGTTGAAACCTGTGCGTGTGAAATGATCAACAAGAACAAGTGTCAAAGTACATTTGAAAGTCAAACTTTACTGTTTGATACCGGTACACGTGGCCCTAAGGCATTGGTCCCAGGCATAATTACCGGCCCTAAATGTGGCAACTTTTTTTACCCACTAGGCCCGGTCCAGTCGGTCCCTCCTTCAGAGTTCAGACAGCAACTCGCTGCATCTTCCGTTCTTCCTCCCTCACTACGCGCTAGTCGGAGTATCTTCGGCATCACAGGAATCCATGTAGTTTTACATAACTAGCCTCAACTGGGGTATTTTTGTCATCTCCACTAATAACGTTACATTATCCCTTCCTTCTTTAAGTGCAATCACATACTCGAACCAATCATTAAAACACGTCTTATGATACAAATAAATCAACAAAACAAAATTTCTTATAAATTATCTTTTTCTTCATTTTATTGTAGCCAACAATATTGTTAGTCTTCATCAATTCTCTAACAAAATGGATCCAATCGAATTACACAATTTTATACCAAAATTAATATTGAATTTCATCTCTATTATAAAAAATAAAATCACATTAACAAAACATGTATCATAATACAGTTAAATCAGTAAAACACAAATTTATATGCATTATCAATTCTCCATTAAAATTGCATCATGGTGTTTGGTGCAATGGGCCTACTCTTACACTAATTAATTAAAATTGCATCATGGGTGTTTGGTGCAATGGGCCTACTCTTACACTAATTAATATGAGGTCCGCACATCACTTAAGAGTAGGGATGGCAACGGATCGGGTACCCTTCCATTTAAGAAATATCAAAATCGTTACCGTTTAATGTACCCTATATCAAAACAGTTTCAAAACCATTTAAAAAAATCACTTAGATTTCCAAAACCGGAACCTTTCCATAACTGTTTATCTCCGAGTACCCATTTACCGTTTAACTTTTTCAATTTCTTTCATAATTGATTGAATAATGTTTCAAAACACTCAATATATATTTATAAACTATGAAAGTCTATAACAAAAAATCAAACAATTGGATTAGTGGTTAAGTGATTTAGTTTTGTATACATGTATAAGGTTCGAATATCTTCTCTAACATATATACTATATTTTTAAGAATTTACTTGAAATTAAGGGTTGGGTCGGTCCGGGTTAGTTATGGTTATGGGTACGGTTTCGATTTGAGTACCCTAACCATTTATTAATCGGTTCGAGTGTCTTAAACCTGACATCAAATACCAAAACTGACCCGAAACCGTGACAGATTTGAAAATAAAAACCAAAACAGTTTTCAAACCCTATAGGATCGGTTTTCAGATTTTAAACGGATCGAATATCCTGCGGATAATGCATAGATCGGATTTTTTTGCCATCCCTACCTAGGAGAGGTCCGTACTTTAATACTTACACATCAAAGTTTGAACGTAGATCAACGTAAGATATCTACATTGCTAAATCAATATTGTTTGAATGATTAATTAGTTTTTAAAGTGATTACATGAAAGGATGAACCAATTTTCACATGAAAAAAATGTGAGCACACACGCACACCTGCACAGACCGAGTTGGACCGTGGGCTTGAGTAATAAGTCTATTTTAATTTTACTTTTTGGTCCATAATTATAGGCCTATTTTATATGGATCCCATTTTTAAACTTTGCAAAATATGAAACAAATGCACCCTTAGTCATTACACGTAACAACTGTTTGATTTATTATCAGTTATAAAATTTTATACCTTTGTGATTTTTTTATTATAATTAATTTTCATTTTTAATTAGTTTCATCCTATTTAGAGGGTGAGAAAAAACAATTTTACATAATTTCCAAAAATTGGTTCTCCTTCTCCTTTTTTTCTTTTTTTGGTGTCGATTCTTAAGAGAGTGTCAAGATTTTTAATTATGCGAACAATGTTGCTACAGTGTGAGACCAAGAAGAACTGAAAATTACGATGTCCGTGAACACGTGAAAAAAATACCAAACAATAAATTTATGGGATATTTGTAAAAATGACATTCTTGATAATTGAAAACTCATATTTGACATGCTTCTTGAAAAACTAAATAAATGACCTCATTTTGTAA
Source organism: Euonymus europaeus (assembly GCA_963580455.1). Classification (NCBI taxonomy): domain Eukaryota; kingdom Viridiplantae; phylum Streptophyta; class Magnoliopsida; order Celastrales; family Celastraceae; genus Euonymus; species Euonymus europaeus. The sequence continues at coordinate 21,939,839 of OY756967.1, forward strand.
TATTATGACTAAAGTGCCCTTAAGTGGTCGAGTAGTCGATCATTTTGGTCGAGCATTTTGTTGTTGTTGTTGTTATGTGCCTTTTTTTTTTATTAAGTCGGGCAAAATTTTAATTTGTGGTGAGCATTCAATTTATAAAACAAAAAACTCATGCAAGCATGAGGGCTCTATTCGTTGTCGGGTAATCGAAAACATTAAGGAGACTAACAATTTCCTATGGATATAATCGAAAGGAGCGAGGATATTTTCCTGAAGGCAAAAGGTGGTCCGTTAGAAGATGCAGCTTCTGCAGAGTTCTAACTTCTAACGGACCACCCTTCCCCTCCAGGTCAATTCCCTAGCAGCATTCGATTTCATCCATAGAAAGTTGTTAGCCTGCTTAAATATTTTCGATTCCTACTGATGCAGCTTCTGCAGAGTTCTAACGGACCACCCTTCCCCTCCAAGTCAATTCTCTAGCTGCATTTGATTTCATCCATAGAAAGTTGTTAGCCTGCTTAAATATTTTAGATTACCCGAAAACGCAAAAAACACTCACACAAATGCATAAGGGCTTTTTTTAAAAAAATTGTTCAAAAACATAAAACAAATAAAATATAATATATATATATAAAGATGATAAAGTCATGCTCGACCATAAATAAAGAAATACTCGACCATAATATTGTAATACTCTAACATAATATTAAAGTGCTCGACCAGGAAATCTTGAAGTGCTCAACCAGGGGATATTGAAGTGCTCGACCTTAATCAAAATAAAAATAGAATAGATCGTTACATGACCAAATAAATGACCAAATCAAAACGTGAATGAATAAATACTCGACCATACAAAAAAGTGTTCGACCTCATTCAAAAGACACTTAAAAAAAAAGAGAGAACCTTTATTATTAACAAATATGCAGGCGATATTATCGACTTCAAATAAGACGTGGGTACGTGAGTGTTTCATTGTTGTAAGACCACCTACTGGAAAATTTTCCTTCATGTATATAGCATGAGAAAGAAAACGATTCTTTGTTATTGAGAAGTGGAAAGAACAGAAAAAGTTAATAAAACATTGAAAAGAAGCGAGGAAATTAATGAGAAATGAAGGAAACCAAGAAAGTTTAAGAAGTGCAAAATGATTATTTAGTCATTTGATTATAAAAATAGGTCATTTTTTTTTTTTTTTTTAAAGGTTAAATATTAATTTTCGATTATGGGCAATTTTCCAAATTTTACCTCGGTCGTTCTTGTTCAATTCCAGGTTGGTAGATTAGGAAACAACCCACCACCTACCAAGATTCTAAAAACCCAAGTCTTCCTGTTTTCCATAACCTAGTTACCCAATCGCAGCGTCACTGAACTCTTCACATCATGAGCAGAAGGTCAAAATGGAGCTGGACCTCTGCTTTTGTCGGAGCTGCGTCGGCTCTAGCGGCGACCACTCTCCTCAGCGCGAGACCAAAGGACCCTGCTTTCAGTCTGATCTCAATCAAACTCACCTCCTTCAACCTCAAATTCCCCGTCGTGGACCCGGAGCTCATTCTGACCGTGCACGTGACCAACCCCAACGCCGTCCCCATCAAATACCCATCCACCACCATGTCCATTTTCTACGACGGCTCCCTCCTGGGCTCCGCTGAGGTCAAGGCCGGGTCTCAAAACCCTCGTTCTTGCAAGATGCTCCGCCTCCCGGTTCGGCTCGACGGCCTGGAGCTGGCCAATCACGCGTCGCGATTCTTTGCTGACGTGGCTAAGAGGGAGATGGTTCTCGACGCTAAGGTGGACATCATGGGTAAGGCGAGGATGTGGTGGTTGGATCACGGGTTTAAAATGCACGTGGATAGCCATCTGACCGTTGATCCATTGTTTCTCGATGTGATTGATCAGGAAAATATTTCGCAATTGAAACTTTTATTTAAATAATAAAGCCTTGTATTTTTCTTATGCATTATAATCGCAATTGCAAAACCATGCTAGGTAAAGGTTTAAATGATGTTATTATGAAATATTTTTTATTTTGAATCTCAATCATTTATGTGATAGTTTTATATTATATTGTGTATTTATTGTAATTCGTTTGAATGATTGTGATTTGAAATAAGAGATATGAAATCATTTCAATCTTTCTCGTCTCAAGATTATGTGGATTGAATATGAACAATTGTGACATCATCATTAACAGAAATGATGTAAGCATTTTAGAATGATTAAAATATTGACAATCATTGATTATAAATACATTTATATTTTAGCACTCAATATTAATTGAGGTCATATTTTGAGCTCATAATCATTATTGTCTTAGAATTTAAAGGTGTAATTTTATGTTGCCGTGGTTGATGTTGCAGGTGAATATATGATTTAGTCGTAGATTTACATAGTGGTTCAATTTCTGTAAACATCTCCACATATTATACATGTAGAGTAAGATGCTAAGATCTACAAATGTCTCTGATCCCATCAACAATAATGATATTGTGCACGTGAGTTGTTTATCTTCTTTTTTTTACTTGTGCTGATGTTGTTTCTTGCATTGACAAGCAAGCGTAGGAGGATAGGGGCAGGCCCCGATTTTTTAAAATTTTTATATATAGATAAGAAATAAAAATCTAAAGTCTAGCTATCCAATAAAGAATGAATCATATCAAACTTAACCATGTTCAGGTAACTTAAAAACTCAAATAAAAATCATGGCAAACTTAACAATATCCTCTTAAGGAAGTTCACATAAAAGTTAATTTAAATGAGTTAAAAAGTGACTCGGATTTTATAAAAAGTAATCTCAAGCTATCATTCCAATGATCATGATAAAGTTTGTATGGAATGTGAATAGTGGACTGTGTCAGTGTGGTGGTTATTTTTTTGGTACCATTTCATCTAATTTAATGACTCCAGCCTTGTTGACAAGCATACATTTAGCAACCATGATTATGTCAAAACTTGGTTGTTTTTTTTTGTTTTTTGTTTTTCTTGGTTGTGGAATTAAGTTGGTTAATGAGTGGCTACATTGTATCTGGGGGTGGCGAAAAATCGGGTCTGGGTTGAACAATATAGAGTGTGTACTAGATATTTGCATGTTAGAATCCAAATTGATTCAAATTTTCAGACGTACTTAATTTTTCATATCTAAATTGGGTAAAATCTGAATAAATAAATCAAACAATAATCCAATATGGGTTATGGTTTAGACAATTAAATCGAACAATATGTTTGTGTTTTGTTATGCTATGTATGACTCGAGGCTCTTATCCTTAACATTGTCTCACTATCTCGATATATATACACACGCAGGTGGCAAAATTTTGTCCGATCTAAATTAAATCAAATTTTTATGTCTGAAATTCAGGTCCAAACATAAAACAAATTCAACCGATTTAAAACAGAGTTAGGGTCGAATATAAGAACTTAAGAAGGTCAAGTTGGGTAAAACCCACTCTAGTTATACAATCTCTGTAGTTTTATTTAACAAGGCCCAAAATAGCCACTCTTCAGAAGCCCAACTGACTGTGAAAACTAAAAAATGCTTCCTCGCTCTGAAATTACGTTTTAGCACTTTTTTGGCCTGCTTTTCAGCACAGTTGTATCCACAAAACTACAAAAGGCACATATTTCCCACCAAATCCTCTCTTTCTCCCTGTTTTTTTTCTTTTCTTTCAGGAACAAAAGATTTATTTTTTTATGAAGCGGAGATTCACAAAGTTACTGATTCTCACGTCCCCACAACAATCCTCAAGCCATTGCTTCAATCCAATTACACCCTTTCTCTGAAACCTTCTCTCCCCCACACAATCAAATCTTTGTTTTCTTTGGAGTTTTTTTTTAATTTCTCAAAAATACGTTGTTTTCATTGCCAGCCATGGCCGAGGTCCTCCACTCTCTTTCCCATTTCCCTTCGTCTCCGAGCACCACTTCATCTTCTACGACTCCTTCTTCCTTGACTTGCATACCCCCACAGTCCCCTTCTTCTTCTCTTCTTGCAGACGGTGAGGATTCCACGGTGACTGTCTGTGACCCAGAAGAGCCCGACGACGCAGACAAGCAGAGCGGAGATCAGCTTTCTTTGTTGGCTATTCTTGTGACCATCTTTAGGAAATCATTGGGGGCTTGCAAGAGTGATAGGAGGGAGCTTTGTGCTATGGAGATCGGATGGCCGAAGAATGTGCGTCATGTGGCGCATGTTACCTTCGATAGGTTCGATGGGTTCTTGGGGTTACCTGTGGAGTTTGAGCCTGAAGTGCCCAGAAGGGCTCCCAGTGCAAGGTACATTGCGGGGTTTCGATGAATTTCTTTTGCAATACGAATGTGGGTTCTTTTTTTGTCTGTCGATTCTTCTCCGATTCTTCTCCCTAGGTCTTGAAATTGCTCGGTTTCCTTTTCTGGATGTTCTTTTCACTATACATTCACAAGGTTATTAACGTTCATGCAGTTAACTGGTGGGTTCTTCTTTTGTGGTGTTTTGCTGGTTTATTTCTTGCATTCTTAACGTGTTTTTCTCAATTTTCTGATTTTCGTTTGGTTTTTCCAATTCAATTTTACCCGCTCCTGGTCTTTGTTAATTATTCTCCATCTCCAGTAATATTCTCACGGTTATTAAACAAATTCCCGAGTGTTAGCTTCGTGGGTATGTCTAGTGGTCTTACCATCACCATTCACAAAAGATAATAACATGGGACTTGAAATTCTAATGTTTAACTGCCTAATCTCGTTCCTAAACCCATACAAATTGCCTGCTGTTGTCTGATGAGTACACAAAAAGAGTGGTCTTAATTGAAAACATTCACAATCAGACTGTTTGACCTCATATAAAGGGCATTTAGATTGCCATAAGCAACTTTACTTGTTTATTCCATTAGATGGAAATATAAAAAGTAGACCTCGAAACCCAAATGGAAAAATGGTTTGCGGAATTTATATGGCTAAACTATCTGTTACCGTTGCTTTGTTAGAATATGCCGAAATCCTACGGCCACATGGAACCGAACATAAACACCTGTAATTTTAATCTCCTCAGATGGAGAACTTGGACCTGCCTGTTAATGCTTATCGGGTTTCATCATTTTAACTTTTAAGTAACAGCATGGGATGATATGCATTCTTGTAGATGCAATTTGTGTGGATAAACATAAGTTGGAATCATCTTGCTCATTGCTAGTTCTTAGAATGGATTAATATGTTGGGACTGCTAGAAAAAGGGTGGTAATACTCAAAAGATTTTTCCTCTCTTTTTTGAAGTAGAACTAATCTGAAAAATCCTGCCTAATCAATTTTTTAATGCATGCATTTTAGTTCTTTAAGAATTTCATATTGCCATGAACAAGTTGGAAGTAAATCTAAAGTGTGAAAATTTACGACCACCAAGTACCAAGATCACTTTTTGTTTATGTTGGAACCTTAAAAAGTCCAATGCTAGAACTCTTATATATTTCCTCATCAATTCTTCATTGGGGTTACCATTTCTTGTTCAGATACTCAACCAGCCTAGTAGCAACATTTCTGTTTTCATGTTAATTTGATTTTTTTTCTTTCTGCAGTGCTACTGTTTTTGGAGTTTCCACAGAATCCATGCAGTTGTCATATGACTCCAGAGGGAACAGTGTGCCAACAATACTCTTGCTAATGCAAAATCGCTTGTATGCTCAGGGAGGCTTGCAGGTATTTGGCCTTTTCATTTCATCTATTTTTTTCTTTCTAATCCTTTTGCTGACCACAAGCTGTGTAATTGTAGAGAAAAACAAGAAAATGCTTTTGTTTTTCTCGCCGATTTCTCTTATTTATGTGAGGGGGATAAACCAATCATGGTTTCTGGTTTGGATTTTCAATGTTTATTGACTTTATTGGACTTGATTAAATTTTTAAGAAATTCGCTACCTATTCATTTTTTCTCAATTAATTCATTCTTGTAGGCAGAAGGGATATTTAGAATAAATGCAGGAAACAGCCAGGGGGAGTATGTTAGAGACGAACTAAATAGGGGCCTGGTGCCAGATGGCATTGATGTGCACTGTCTGGCTGGACTTATCAAGGTATATTAGTCTGAATTCTCACCTGATTCATCTTTATCAATGGCTGATTTTCCAGTAGTCGGATAAATACTCATTTGAGATAAATTAAATTGGCTGCTCCTGAAATTCCACCTCTGGCATGTTGTTATTACCCCGATTATCAACCACAGTCATTCACTTGGATTAGCCAGGGCTTCCAGTGCCCATTCATGTCAAACTTAGAACACATAACACAGTTGTTATTGTGTTTGAGCCAGGAAAGGGCTTATAAAATAAAGAAGAAGGATTAGTGAAGTAAATAATGCTATTATACTTGCAAAGGTACATGTAGGCTATTGCCAATTTTTAGCTGATTAAACTGAGGACAATATCAACATAGGAAGTTTAAGTTCTGATCCTATCCTCTTTTGAATACCATATTTTTATATCGACTTAACACATGAACTAGAAGTCTAGAATAAACAGTTTCCTGTTGTTGAGTGGTCATTTGATACTGTTTTTTTTCTCTCTAATAAATATAGAGCCCGATTGATTTTAAGACCCTACCACGCTATGGGTGGTGTATTGAATGGGTGATTGTTTCCACCCTATTCCTGGTTTGAGTCACCATACACTTGAGCAAGGTGGTAGGCTTTGCCCTACCAAATGAAAATTTTCATTTCATGGTCCACCTAACATAAGTTGGCTAGAAAGAGTTACTATTGCATAATCGTTGTTTGACTAATTGCTCAATCTTGCTTGATATCTGTTTGTTACTCTAGGCATGGTTCAGGGAACTCCCAACTGGCATTCTAGACTCTTTATCCACTGAGCAGGTAATGCAATGCCAAACTGAGGAAGATTGTGCTGAGCTTGTGAGACTTCTACCACCAACAGAAGCTGCTCTACTGGATTGGGCCATCAACCTAATGGCTGATGTTGTCCAGCAAGAACATTTAAACAAGATGAATGCACGCAACATAGCCATGGTTTTTGCCCCAAATATGACTCAGGTAGGTTTCTAAAGTTATGATTTGTCTAGAATCCAGGAACATTTTGCATTCTTCTACTGCTGAAACTTTTATCTTGATTCTTGCATTAAGTTTCCTTTAACCAAATCAATGTCTTCTTATGGCTGATCCCATTTACATCGGACTGCTTTCTAACTTGTTCTTCCTCGTTTTAAATAAGGCTATATTTTCTTCCTTAAATTGAATGAGGCGTATTTAGATCTCAGCAGAACTAATTTTCTCTTAATGATCCATATGCCCGTCATCACTTCAACCTCATACATTAGATACTATATCAAAACGAGCATGAGTGTGCACAAACCTATCTCTTGTTTCAGCCCCTTTCCTACACCCCAGATAAAAAGTTCATTAAATCGATACCACTTACTGGGCACTTTTCCTACTACCTTAATATATCAGTAGATGATTTTGAGAACATGCATACAGCAGGTCTGGTTGATGTGGGGAGGACAATTTCTTATGTTATACGTGTGTTGCAGATGGCAGACCCCATAACTGCATTAATGTATGCAGTCCAAGTGATGAACTTCCTCAAGACACTTATCTTAAGGACACTGCAAGCAAGACAAGATAACATAGTTGAGCCAACTCCTGCTTGCCGTGTTGATCCAAATGGTGAGAATGGAGACCAGAGCCCTTCACAGTCCTGCATGGAAGATGCTGAAAAAAACAATGAAGAGGTGGATCAAGTATTCATTGTCAAAGAATCTATTGTAGAAATTTCCTCCGACTCTTGTGAAGGCTCTGAGATTATTGGTGGAAATGACCCTTGCCCTCTCACTGCTCTTGAGAAGCAGAGTACAGAAGGAAATTGTCCCTATAAGACTCTGGCTAATGCTGAGAGGTTCAGTAACAAAGTTGAGGTGGGTGGAGTTGAAGTTCTGAAGGATGCTGTTCAAAGAAATTGTGGGAAAAGCACCATTGGACAATCGAGCATCACAAACTTCAGTAAGGGCACCAATAAAATGAATCGGCAGCAGTCTCTTCTTCAGTTGGCAGCACCTGTTGAGAAAACTCACGGAATCAGCACTTTGAGCCTTATAGACTCAAGGACTGAGCGAATTGAAGCATGGCGGTGAAGCATGCTCAACAGATTTCTGAAAGTGCTGTATAATTTAACTTTGTCACACGTCAAACTTATGAGGAAAAGTTTGTGAACTATTCATGTGTTTTGTTCTTATCCCACGGATGATGAATTGACATTGGAAAGGCAGCAATCCATGACCGATTGTGCCACATTTTGTGTTCTTTCTTTTGTTCATTTGCATTATCATCGGAAAGTATTGTTTACTTGTTCTTCATTTTTCTAGTTGTCCAGCCTTGCATGCTAATAATCCTAATAGTTGTCCAGTAGCATTGGCTTTTAAGGCTATCTTCGTTTGGCATGTGAATGTCTTTCTATAATAGCAGGGTCTGGTGGAATGCATGTGGACCACTGGATAATGTAATTTGGATGTGGTAGCATTACCTGGTGTAGGAGAATCACAAGAGAAGACAACTATTTAGCTCTTGAATATCAGCAGCTACTGAGCGTCACTGCTTTTTTAACATATACTTGGCTGGGTACCATGCTGTGGCTTATCCTCTTATCTTCTTCGGATAGTCTAGTTGAACTCCATAGCTATATCGTTTAGGGTGAACTTCATAAGGCTAAACCAGCAAATCTTCTTTTCTGAAGACGCAACATGTAAATGGCAGAGCCTAATGGGGCAAGAAGATGAGAAAGAATGAATGAGAGCAATTTGAGTGGGACTCTTGATAATTGTACTGGATAATATATGAGAATATGTGTTTTTGCCGATGTGATTGTATTGTAAGATGTGTTTTGGTAGTGTGAATAAGTATGGTAGTGTGAGCCGTCAGTGAGTCACTCGGTCAGTCAATGGACTAACGTGGCACTAAAAAGTCAAAAAAAAAAATGAATGTGCTAACCTGGTTTGGGAATGGACTTCCATTGACTCCCTAGTGTGGCTCCTTTTTATTGAACCCTATAAATTTAGGGTTTTGAAGAATTTATCTGCAAAATTCTCTGTGAACGACGCTGAGAAACAAGAGAGAGTGGCATAGCAGACATTCGTGGAGGAGGAACTGAGGAAGAGGAGGACGTCCGTTGCAAACGAGACCGTCTATTGCAGAGGAGAGGAGGTCATTTATTGTAGAGAATCGTGGAACGGTAGAGGTAATCTTTGTGAAACCCTAATATTTTATTTTGTTGTTGTGCTTTTAGGGTTTTCCAGTTTCGAAAATGGCCGATCTTAGGGATTTTATAGAAAATTGTTGACTCTATTGGTGCTCTGAGGAGATGCTTGATGAGTTGTTGAACATTATGGAGGTGTAGAAAAATGACGGATTAGAAAGTGATAGGGTTGATGGGTTAAAGAGGGATAGCGTTGGTGAGGATGAGCGTGTAGGGGATGATGGGTCTGAGATTGTATCAAAATTGAGACTTATGAGGGTGATGAGGTAGAGAATAATATTATGTCAAACTGCTACTCTGGTAGACATAATATTTTGAGATTTTTGCTATGAGATGTATGACAGCTGTATAGAATTTCATCTTTTGAACATGTTTTTGTGACATTTTAAATTTGTCAGGGATCATTTTGTAACATATTATGATATGTTTGTGAATGGTGATTGCAGAATCATGCCAGGTGAAATTTTGTTTAAAAAAAAATCAAAATTTGACATGTTGACAAAAGTACGTTAATTTTTTTTTCGACCTTTTAATGTCACGTCAGCCTATTGACTGACTGAAAATGTCTAAAAACTGTCCATAAAACATTACGAATTAAATTATTGAATAACTAAATTATAACGTTTCAAACGCAAGTGATTAAATTGTAACATACACCACCTATCAGTATCAGTGACCAAATGTATAAATTGTTCCTCATGGTGGAAATTAATTAACTTTGAGTTTATAAAACATAGATTAAACTACTACAAAAATCCTCTAAATCCGAAACATTTATGACCACCAAACAGCGACCCTATCTCAATACAACCACTCATCCATATTCGACTCCAACTGCACAGATACCCCCAATTAATAGCACCTGCCCTCTTGATTTTTTCAACCCCTTTGAGCCTCACAGTCTCGTGCCTCTTCCTCTACTAATCTTCCTCACCTCCTTCCTTTCTCTAGAAAAAGCATTTCTCTAGAGTGCTGGAGAGCCAAAGCCATGGCTGCCTGTGGAAGCCTCCAACATATCTTTGAAAACCCATTATCTGCAGATAACCCAAAATCCCAGTCCACATGGAACCAAATCAAACCGAGGGAGCAGTCCTCCTTCACTGAGATCTTTGGTGAACTTCATTTCAAAGAGAATTCTAATTCTTCTTCTTCTTCTTCATCATCATGTCCCTTTCATATGTCATCTTTTATTGACTTCAACTCACAAACTGGTGTTAAACAGCTCAATAAGAGCACTATTTTTGACAAGAATTGTGAGGAGAACAGCAAGACTCCATCTTTGGAGTCTTTTTCAAGCACCCAGAAGACCCAGTACAGTCACCAGAAAAGTGAGATTTTTTCATCCATGAATCATGAGAGTCTGCAGTTATGCACTGAAGGACTTGGGTTCGAAAGCTCTGATGATGTAGAGGACATGATTAATGGACGCTGGGAACAAAAAGAAGAGAGAGCCATGAGAACTACTGAGCAATCAAAAACAGAGAATCTAAGTGGAGAGTTGAAGAGGTCAAGGACCAGTAAAGCAGTATTTCCACCTCCAATTTCTTGTATTGGAGAGAGTGGGAAGCCTTGGGTTTGCTTCAAGTCTTATAGGGAAGACGGCAGGTTTGTTCTGAAGGAGATAAGGATTCCAACTACTGAGTTCTTGCATGCTTGTAGAGAAGATGGACGCCTGAAACTGCAGTTTGTTCAGCCAAACAGTGAAATTACTGAAGAAGAAGAAGAAGAAGAAGAAGAAGATGATGAAGAAAACTTCGATGATGAAGGGAATGGCGTTGAAGAAGACGACCTAAAAGGGGATTTTCAGGAAGAAAATTAGAGGTTATTTCTTTGTAGTTCTTTCATCCACGGCAGTTTTACTCTATAGCAAGGTCATATACACGCGCATGATGTCATGGTAGAATTCTCAAAATTGAATTATGATTTATGAAGTAATTACTGATTTATGATTACTCTCTGTTTCCATCACACACCAAAAATGATTACTCTCTGTTACCAAGTCAAATCAGGATCTTTGAAAGAATGGAGAAACATCCTTATTGGTCTTGAACATATCATCGTTCCAAATCCAAATAAGAAAATGTTCAGAAGATGACCTATGATTCAGATGGAAGTTTTCTTCCACTAATTTCTCTGCTAGTCAAATGTGCCAGCAGAGCAAACGAACAATCTGTGGCAATGCATCCGACGATTATGACAAGGTCCCTCTATTGACAGCCTCTAAAAATGATTTAACGGTTAGCTGTATTTGGAAATTGGTACACGTGTTGTACTAGAACGCGCAGTTGCAGTCCATAATATGAGAACCCAGATCTAGAGATGATTGTCCCATGAACAAAAAGCTGGCAACGTAGGTGTAAACGGCTCATGCTGTCGATTTTTGACAACAGGTGCCCAGGCGACGTGACAAAAATTTGGGTCTGAGTTTACAAAATATTTGCATTTTTATATTCATCTTGATTTAAATTTTCGGACATACTTCACGAATTGATTTATATTTAAACAAATAAATGAAACAATAATACAATCCAAATTAGAATCCGAATAACTAAATCAGGCAAATTTTTATAAATATAATCCGAATTAAGAATCAAATAACTAAATCAGACAAATTTTTGTGTTTGGATCCTAACCTGATTTTAAATTGAACGACTTTTTTATATTTGAATCCGAATTTCGGACGTAAGACTTATGTCCAAACTTTATTTAATCCAAATTGGACAAAATTTTACCACATACCCAACTAGCCAAAAGGAAAGGATAAAGCATAGACAAAGAAACAACAAAAATCTCAACTAATACAAATGCTCGGTTCAGCATTTTCCGTTTTGGCCCAGGATGGATTCTTCAACAAAAGTTTTCAACCACCAAAAACTTCTAGAGGATCTATCGCAATTTTATTAACTAGACACAAGGACTTCCCTAACTGAAGCTCCGCATTTCAAACACAGTGGGAATCTACCCGTGAATGGAAATGTCACTGCAATCCACCCAACACCCTTTCTAGAACCATTTTCTGTGTTCAGAAACACTGAATTCATAGAACAGTAGAATTCTATGATACCAATTATGTCACAAAGTTCAAAATGGCATGGCTAGAAGCTAATTGGTCACTAGAGGGATATCAATTCCAAAACAGTAAAAACTTTGAGACTATCTCATTCTTTAAAAAGAAAATAAAGGGATGTATTGCACTAAACTACAGCGAGGGATTGCCACCATCTAATGTCAAAAGGACCTTGTATAAATCGGGACGTCGGTCTCGGAAAACCCCCCAACCATGCCTCTTAGATTTTAGTTTATCCAGATCAAATTTGGCAACAAGAACGGCTGCTTCCTTGTCATCAGCAGCTGCCACTATTTCCCCAGTTGGCCCTGTTGATCAAAATCATTACATCAATGCTGCTGATACATATTTACCAGAGGTACAAGTCCATAAGGAAGACTCAAAGACATTCCAAAATATCAATACCTGTTATGAAGGAATTTCCGTAGAATGTGATGTCACTGTTTCCATGCTCTGTCACAATTATTTCCCTTCCTATGCGGTTTGAAACCACCAGAGGTACCTAAATTTGTCAAAAAACAATAGATCAATCTTTACCCATTGCCACTGTTCCATCAGGGAAAAAAAGTAAAGAAAGTGGTGTAAAGGGTATATTGACGATTCGATTCAATTCAATACAAGCCAATCAAATCCTATTGCCAGCGTGTCTTCCACCCTTTATTCCCTTCCAATAACCACATTACTCGATTAGGTATATTGTTCGCATCTCAAATAGGTTCAATTTCATAACAATGAACTCACTTCTTCTCTAAGACCAGAATTTTGTAAAAAGAACAATCTTTCAAAAGTTAACCCATGGGATGATTTAACAAATGTCATGACCTTGCTTTCTACTGTAAACAATATAAGCCAGAATCCGAAATGGAAAAGCGACAATCTATTTTGGGACAAAGAAGGTTTACATCATTAAATGTCAGCTCATGAATGGAAATCAGGGTATTCAGTACACCAAATTTTTCAATTTCATAGCCTACTATAATTACACTTACCAAATTAGCCCCAGCATGCCCTTGCATTACTCGTTTCCAGTGATCACGAGAATCGAGTCCTACATCTTGAGGTTCAGAACCAATAGCAGTAGGGTAGAACAATATCTCCGCACCTTGCAGAACCATAGCTCGAGCTGCCTCTGGAAACCACTGATCCCAGCATATTGCTGACACAAGGGAGGGAAAAAGACAAAACAGAGTCCAGAGAGTCTTAAATAAGTATTACTATGATGCTTCAGAATGCAAAAGAACATCGATGCACTCAGTCAATGGATGAGCATGTACAAATTACAATGCATCTGTGAAAATATATCGCAAAAGTTCGGCCAGAAAGATCAAACAAATACATATTGTATCAAAATATAAGAAGCTTACCAACTCCAATTTTGGCGAACTTAGTTTGGAAAACCTGTTTAGCAATAATCTGGTAAGTTTTCAACTGAAAAAAAATCTTCAACACGTATATCCAATATTCTCATAAACATCTATATTTAAAACAGCACCGACCTTGAAACCAGTGTCCCCTGGATTGAAGTAAAACTTCTCCTGGTATCCTGATCCAGAATAAGTATGTAATTATTTGGGCAAAAACAGCATGAAGCATAGTTTATTCAAACTGGCAAGTTTTCATCCTTCGGTCCTTCCACATACCTGGACCATCAGGGACGTGAGATTTTCTATAGAGTCCAAGATCCTCACCATCAGCATCAATTATAGCTATCGAATTGTAATGAGCATTGTTTGCCTCTTCAAAGAAACTCACTGGTATCACTACACCCAACTCTTTTGCAAGTTGCTGCATCCTGCACATGCAATATACAAAGTTTAAAATGAGATTGATGTCATATCTTTTCGTTTTCACATCAGTAAATAAGCTTGAAGGACACCGGCTGGGCAAGTGACATCATAAGGTAATCTCCCTAGACTACCTCAGAATCGTAGGATGACCCTTATAAGGCTTAGCTCTTTGGAAGAAATCCTCCCTTTGTGCTTGACAAAAGTAAAATCCCTCAAACAGTTCCTGCAGGAAAACATAGGATCCTAAACATGACTACAAGGATAAGGAAAATTTTCTTATGAATGATTGACATGCATGCAGGTGCATATGTGGTCCAATGGTCAGTTGTAGGGGTGCAACCTAGATGTCACACAAAAAATTCCTAGAAACGATCTCTTGACATATTATGTGGGGGTATACACACATCCTACTTGTCCTCGACCCCGCCCATTGCGGGAGCCTTGTGCACAAGATTAAGAGAGTTGTCTACTTAATAATTACAATCTTGAATATTTTGAAATTGCACAATTCAACCTGAAAACAGGCAAGAAATCCACCTCAAGCACACATGCATGGACTTCTCACAAGCACATACCTGAATGAGAATGATGTTGGCACCCTTCTCACAAGCAGCTCTAACCAGCCTGCACCGAAGGATCACCTCTTAGAACCATACCAAATTCAGTGAATAAACCTTAAATGGGTTCATTAAAATACCAAGAAAGAGTGTTCAACACCATACACACAAATATACGTCTTTCATATATTGATAAGAGAATGCTATTTTAATGACAGAGAACATGTAATGATTAATACAAGAAAGGGAAAAAAATTATTACACCACCATGGAAAGGCAGGAGTTGCAAGTACATAGACAGCCAGCATTGCTTAGTGTTTTGGGAATCCATTATCAACCTAAGAAACAAAGAGTATCATCTAAAACCTAAAGAATCTAACTGTAATTCAACAAGCCTTGATTATGTTTTTTGTTGACAAAGGTCTTATCTGAAGCCAGCTTGATCTAGCATCTACTCAACCAGAAATGATGTATGCTACGAGTCTGCGACAAAGATTCATATTTTGGACAAGCATACTGTGGCTGAGAATCCTCCTATGATAGGATTGGGGAGGAACGCTGCTGCGTTAACATAATGTATCTATGTAGTATTCAACTAACCAAAACCCAACACAAGTAAGAACTGATTCCAAAATTTACAGAAAGTTTTTTCTTCAACGAGTAAACCAATTCTATCCATAAAAAGACGAGCTTTAATTCTAACGATATGAAGTCAAGTCAGTGCTCATCCTTCATTCAAGTACACTATAATATGCATGACGAAGGGAGAACACGGAATCAAGCATGGAATTACTTTATTTTACAAAACTGAATAATGGAAAATTACATCACTTACAAAACCCATAAGCTGGAAATCAAAAAGGAAAAAAAGAGAAGAGACCTCTCGGCTGTGTCAACATTCGTAGAGACATCATCGGTGCAGGCGAATTGCAGAGCTGAGACCACCACCTCTCTTCTTCCTTTCTCCATTTGAAGATGCAATGTTCTCTCCCTTAAGCACGAGTCCCGAGACGATATGGCTCTAGGAAAAGACTAGCACTTGTCGGACGGACACGGGTCAAGATTTTTGACCCAGGCCCATACAGATATATCTGGGCCTCAAATCAATTTATAAATTATAATAGACGAAAGGGAAAACATGGGCTTTTGTTTAACAATAACAATATACTGGCCCTAAATAAAAGATTTACATTTTAGCTACACGCGCAGAAAGAGAAAACCAGACAGATATACCAAGGATAATTAACCCAATTAACAACTTCATTAACGTGGGCTTTTTAGTAACCCAAGATATCCAGGACCAAAACAAAACCCTAACCGTTTGGAAGAAGGTTTCGGAAGTGAGATTTCTGGAAGTTTTAGGAAGTTAGATTTTAAAAAGTTTCGTGAAACCTCATGAAAAATACTTAAATGTTCTTAAAATTAATTGTTTATGTTTATAAGTTTCCCGATTTGCAAATCCAGAAAGAACAATGAGCAGCTAAAAACAGCATAATTCAACAAAGAGGAAAAATATCCTCACACTGTCAATGCTATTTTTTTTATAATAAAAACAAACCAACATATATGTCTTCCATTATAACCAATAGTAAGGTCATTGGTATTAAAAAAATAAAACTTTGCTGGTAAAAGACTCAATATCTAACATGTACTAAAAAGAAGTTGCACATTTACAGCGTAGTCCAACAACCAATCCCATGCTACAAACCATTTGTGTCATGTTCAACCACAAGACAAGCATAATATAGCAGGAAGCAATTGCTAGAATCTGTCCTCTACACACTGCTGACTGCTCAAATAATAATAATAATAATCTTCTTTGATTTGAGATAAATAACCAAAACACCAAAGAAATCTATCACAATTAGGTTAAAACACAAGAGAGTGGTGGGATAAGGCAGATCAAAATAACACAAAAAAATGAAAATAGTTCCAGCAGTGCTTACCAATTTGGCATGAAGTCAAGAAGAATGCAAGATGCTATATAATCACCCAACTCAGAAGACCAATGCGATGGAAAAGCAACAGATGCTGAATTCATACCAAAAAATTAATATAAAGTCAATGGTATAATGGATAAGTATAAACAGCTATTCTTAATCAAATTCTTTGATTTATACAGTTGTGATTGCCGATTGTTGCAAAGAAAAAAAAGTCACCCAGATCTTATTGTTCCCGACACAACAAAAAGAATAATCAAAGCAAGGATGGAAGAAGGTGGAGGACGAGTTACATGTTCAGAGGTTGTCTAGTGTTTTGTTCCGGCCGTCGTAGGGCAACTCACGAAGGGATATTCGTGATGGGAGATTCGGAGGGGCGTGAGAAGAGGGAGAGAAGACACAAATAGAGAGCACACACATGATTCTTGGCAAAGTTTATCAGGCATAATACTAGACAAAAATGAAGAATCAAACCACAAAATATCTATTCTCTCAAAATTGATGTAAATTTGGAACTAAATGTACTGATCTTTGCTCCTTCCTACATACATTGGCGGTAATAGAAATCATATGTAAACTTTTTTTATGCCATGAATTTATGGGAGAAAGATCAAAATACCCTTCCTATTAGCTCTATGAATATAAAGATAGGCTTCTCAACTTTACAGAAGATAGTAAATTGACTGACACCAGGTTACTAGTTACTGCTCTAAAATTTGGTTTGCATCAATTGTTTACTTATTTATGAAAGTTGGTCTTTGGTTATTGACTAATCTAAGCTTGTGACTTATTTTTCAAATGTACATCTGTTGCTTTTTTATCGAATAACATCAGAAAACAAGAGATTTATTTTAAAAACCTTTCCGAGTTTATGAAACAGACATGTGTCTACACGAACTCAACCCTAGTGTTCACGACTTCGATCAACATCACATTAATCTTTCTCCTGGCTAAGCATATTCAAAGAAGAAGCATCCATACTAGAGAGATAATGCAAGCTACCGAAGGGTCTAAACTACATAATAAGAATTTACGTTACCTGGAAGGGACTTGACAAGAGTACAAAATGAATTGCAGATGAATTAATCAAAACAAACAGACGAAAAAAGTAGAGTGATTAGCATTATCCAATGGTGTATAACTTCATTATTGTAGCCTCTAGTATCACTTCTTTCTTTGATTATAAGGAGAGCCTAGAAAATTTTACCTTTGGCTCTTAGTCTCTGGGATTAGCGAGCGTTGGTCCTGCTGGAGGGCCAAATCTGAGAATCTAGATTTCTGTCTCCCAATATAAAAAATTTAAAAGTAATCCCTAAAAACCATGAAAGACTAGTCTAGTTCCAGAAATTGAAACCCTGAGTTTGTATAAGAGACCAACATTCTTCGGGAAGCGTTAACTCTTTTGTCCATAAAAGCTAAAATTCCACAGAACAAAGTTAAAGTGACTCAGCTTTGAACGATTTTCAACAGATTGCGTACAATGAGCACAGACAACGATGTTTTTAGATTGACAGATCAGTTGGCAGAGGAAGTAGCAGAGAAGCAGACGGAATGAAAGAGCATAGACAAGCTACAATCAGAAAACAAATATACATCGAGGTCATGTACGGAGACAGTACCTGGGATCTATTTTCAGCGAACAGCTTCACGTATAAGCGCCGACGGCGGACGATAGCCAAATCGCGACACCGGAGATGCAAATGCAAATACAAATGCAAATAGTGTTTCTGGCTTCTGTTTTGCAAAACGGCTTTTTCCAACTCACAACAGGACAAAATGCCAAACACAGTGTAAACAAAAATTCCCGTGTATACGTCCAAACTAGGGGTGTGGACAGTCCGGTTAACAGGACCGTGCACCCCAAACCCAAACCGAAATCGAAACCGGAAGTGGTGGTTTCAAAAAAATTAAAACCGAAATCAAATCATATTTTCGGTTAACCGTTAATTCGGTTAACCGATTTTAACGGTTCGGTCCGGTCCGATTTCGGGTTTGTAATCAATAATATAATTATTTATCATAAATAATTATAAAATAATATATAATGAACATATAATTATAAAATAAGATGTAATAGGTAATAAATTATTAAAGAAAAAATATTTATATAAAATAATGTGTCATGGACATGGAATTAAAAAATATTTATGTCATTAGACCTATATATATTCACACCTATATATTTATTTAAATTTTAAACATATTTAAAATTATGCGGTCCGGTCCAGTTAACCGCTGTTTCCATAAAATGAAACCAGAGACCAGACCATATATCTCGATCTGGTCCGGTTTTTCAAACCGTTGACCAAAATTTGGTCAATAAACCGGACTGGATCGACCGGTTCGGTTTTCGATTTCCCACCGGTTTGCAGTCCGATTTGCACACCCCTAGTCCAAACCGTGGCTACTTGCTACATAACTTGATGCATAATATTGGATAAAATAAAATAATATTTTTAGCTAATTACGATTTGTGATCAATATACTGATGATGATGATAAATGCATCAGATATGAATAAATGATTATCAAATCTAGTGCTGAGCAAGTTCAGTGCTACATGATTATCAAGTACTCCAAATTCTATAATTGGATCTCACTTCTATTACATATAAATGAGTCTAATCTATTTATTTAATTAGGAAAATACATTTTTCAATACAATCATATCAACAAAAGACATCTTTCAATAGAATTTTTTCCACTTTTCATACACCAACACTCCAAATATCAAGTTTCAACATCTATCTTATACTTTTATATAATTGGCCCTCCGTATCTTAGAAGTTTTCAATTATATTTTATTGTAATTTTATCTACAAAATTAATAGAATAGAAAAATGAACCAAACACACCATAATATTTTATACAGCTTAAAACTGTAGGCTCCACAACTTTTTATAGCTTTAAGCACAAAATTTTTAACGGTTTAAAATTATAAAATGCAATTGTAGGGTCCATTTGGTAGAGAGTTTTTTTTATAGCGTATAAGCTGTGAAATAAGCCGTGTGCTGTTGGGTAGAGCGTAAATTTTGATAGAGTATGAGCTGTTAATTTACTATTAGGGGTATATAAAATACTTTAATAATTAAATAAAAACTATCGAATATTAGTCTTGTTGGAAAGAGTTTTACGCGTTGAGTTCAAATATGTAATTTTTTCAAAATTTTACATATACTTTGAGAGATAAAATGATAAATATGTGAGAAAATAGAGATAATATCGGAAATTCATGAATATTTTTTGATATGTAATTGATGTGATTGTTGACCGATGTAAATAAACTTATAAGCTGTAGAGCGTATAAGCAGTACCATAAGCTCAAACGAACGGACCGTAAAACAGACCCTTAATTTTACAGTTTTTGAGTAAAACTATAAGAAAATATCGGACTCCCGATTCCCGATGAATACAAATGCGATCTCTCTAGCCAACTTGTCATTTTATTTTTTAGGGCAACCACAATGGTTGCAATTGTAATGGTCCAACAATTTTGTTTTTGGGTCCCACATCTATCTCAGATAAACACAACTCTCAATACAATCAAATCAGCATAACACATATTTCAATACTGCCACATCAGCAAAACACATCTTCCAATACAAAACAATTATCCAACCCAACTATTTTCCTATCCTTCATATTATCCCCATCAAATTTACACCAAAATCAAGGCTGGGTCCCACTTTTATTACAAAAAGTCAAGCCACATCATCATCCACATCACCAAAATACATATATCAATACAACCACATCAACAAAACACATTTTTCAATACAGTCACATCAGCAAAATACATTAACTTTGTTTGCCCATTAATTTGACACTGACAGATATCATTTTACTATTTTAGGACGTAGGGCTTTCTCAACTTGGAGAATTTCCATATGGGTGCTTTTATTTACCTCAAATTAAGTTAAGGGCCCTATTATATAAGTTTTGGCAAATTTCTTAATTGTAGTTTATTTGTTCTTTCGATGTGACGTTATAATTGACAACCTTTAGTCAAATTATAAATTTTCATTTGTTAAAGTTAGTAATAATTTTAATAAAATTATTATAACTAATATGAAAATTTTATAATTACTATAATTATTTTTCATTAATAAATCCAATAATTTTAATTAATTATTTTAAATTAATAATAAATTCTCGTGGCTTGTTTTATTTATCAATCTATCTTTGCTAAATTGCTCTGTGTAATCAATTTCTAACTGAATGATGTCTTCTAGTTCCGCTTTCATGATGTTCCATCATCCTGATTATGGATCAATGAAAATCTTGAACCCACAATCGAATATTATTATTCATATTTTATCAACAAAAAAAGGACATATTGAGAGAATACCATTCAAAAGAGTTTTATAGGCAAATTTGTTGAGGGAAATAATATATATATATATATATATATATATTTGTTAAATGATTGATCTGTTTGTAATTATTGGAGTGTAGCAAAATAATTGAACCCCAAAAAAAGAAAAGAATATTGATGGTTGTATTTTGAATAAACACTAAACAAAAGCAAGGAATAAAATAATTGAACCTACAAAAAAGAATATTGCTATTTTTTTATTAATTAATAAAAAAAGACACGAGAGAAAAAGATCAGTTTTGTTGCTCTCATTTTATTAGTTTACTAATAAAAATATTAAAACATAATTATTATAAAAGTTATAGATAAAGTCACGAATTTGTATATTTGATTTGACAAAAAGTTACCAATTATCACATATGTTACATTGAAAAATAAAATCAAGTGTGCAATACAAAAATCTAGATAATAGGCACATCGGTATTGCAATATGTGTGTAGTATATATGAGATTTCATGTCTATATAGAATTCAAAAATGTTTTAGAACCCAACTTTTATTAGCCCAAATCAACCCAAGTCTACATGGCACTCCATGTTGGTGTGCCATGTTGGACTTTTTTAAAAATCTATTTTTATTTATCTTTTTTATAAACGAAACTTTAAAACGTTTTATCTCTCAAAATACATGTTAGATTTCAAAAAAAATTACATATTCGAACTCAGCGTGTAAAACTCTTTATAATAAGACCCATTGTCGATAGTTTTTATCGCGTTTTTTCAATTACATTATTTTTAAAAATAATGTAATTCATATATATTATGTTTAAAGTGTTTATTCGAGCTGAAATTTTATTATATTATGATAGTATAATATATATTCATTATTTTTTTGCCTTTTTATTGAAATTACGTTGAGTATATGAACCCGTCAGAGTATAATAGTTAGGACCCTAAGGTTTAGCACTTGAGACATTTATGATTTTGTAGTGAATTCGTCGAGGTTTAGTGAATATGAGTCTTTTAGGTTACAAAATTGAAATTCGATACACGAGCCCGTTAGGGTTTAGCGAATCCGTTCCCCTTGGGGTTTATAACACTTATTGTTTGGATTACAACATGAAAATCCGATACACGATCTCGTTAGGGTTTAGCGAATCCGTTCCCCTTGGGGTTTATAACACTTATTGTTTGGATTACAGCATGAAAATCCGATACACGATCCCGTTAGGGTTTAGCGAATCCGTTCCTCTTAGGGTTTAACATTTATTGTTTAGGTTACAGTATGAAAATTCGATATACGAGCTCATATCGGTACCTATAAATAAACACTAGAAACTACGTAATCAACATATTAGTACAAAAAAAACAATGTAATTAAAGACAATGTAATTAAAAACAATGTAATTAAAAACAATGTAATTAAGAATGAGTGATTAAAACCTATCGATGATAGATCTTGTTGGATAGATCTTTACTTGCTGATTATGGATATGTAATTTTTTTTGAAATCTAATATGTATTTTAAGAGATAAAATGTTTTAAAATTTTGTTTAAGAAAATAAAAATAAAAATATGTGCTGTGAGTTTTTCAAATGAGATATTTTATTTTTTAAAATTTTAATTTTCCATGTCATTTGCTTACAAAGCATGACATGTAGACTTGGGTTAATTGTTGGGTTACAAAACTTGGGCTATTTAGCACTACTCTATAGAATTATCAATTTTATATAGAGGTGTGTTTCGTTTCTGTATTACATGTGTGTGTTGTAAGTATTCAAAAGGAAAAAACGGTTGTGTCTTATTTCTTAGGTGTGTGTATGTCTGTCAGGTGTTTGCATCGGTATTCGTGCTGGGTAGCTTAGGTAGGACTACCACATCGGTATTGTGATGTGTGCAGTATATATGAGATTTCATGTCTATATAGAATTATCGATTTTATATAGATGTGTGTTCCGTCTCTGTACTACATGTGTGTGTTGTAAGTATTCAAAAGGGTAAATGGTACAGAGCCCCCTAAAGTATGACATAATTGAAAAAAAACCCCCAAATTATGAAAAACTGGATATAACCCCCCAGACGTTTGTTGACCGTCTGAGATGACGGTCAACCCACACGTTTAGCTCACTTTTAAAGAGTAAAATGTACAGAGCCCCCTAAAGTATGACATAATTGAAAAAAACCCCCCATATTATGAAAAACTGGATATAACCCCCCAGTTAGCCACCAAGGTCGTGGTTAATGTGAAACCGAGCAGTCCATCATTGGTTTCACCTCCACAGATTCATCATGTCAGTCTACCTCCAAGCAGTCCGCCACCAGGTTCACCTCCACATAGGGGGATAAATGCTATTAGAATAAACTATAGGAGTGTATTGACAATGACAATAACAATAACAGTGAGACTAAACTAACAGTCAAAGTCTGCATACAACATGTCCAAAATACATCTAGAATTACTTCATGTCCCATTGTTGGTGTTGGCATGAATAAGGGTGCAGTATTCTCTGGTGGACTATGAAGATGAATATGTGGAGGTGAATCTGGTGGCGGACTGCCTGGAGGTGGACTGCATGATGAATCTGTGGAGGTGAAATCAATGATGGACTGCTTGGTTCCACATCAACCACGAACCTGGTGGCTAACTGGGGGGTTATATCATGTTTTTCATAATTTGGGGTTTTTTTTTCAATTAGGTCATACTTTAGGAGGCTCTGTACCTTTTACCCTTTAAAAGTGATCTAAACGTGTGGGTTGACCGTTATCTCAGACGGTCAACAAACGTCTGGGGGGTTATATTCAGTTTTTCATAATTTGGGGGGTTTTTTTCAATTAGGTCATACTTTAGGGGGCTCTGTACCATTTACTCTATTAAAAAAACAAAAACTTAGTAAAGTAGCCAAGTAGGGGTGTCTATATAGAAGCACCATTTCCATATTTATATTTTAGATTGATAAATCTATTATTAGCAAATTCAGTTAAACCTCTATCTCTTTGAGATCATAAAAAATTGTTAATTATTTGAGATATTGTTTAACCAATGAATTAATAAAAAAAATTAAATTATAAAAGTATTCTTTAATATATATTTTTTCAAAATATTGAATTTTAGAGTTGTTGAGTGACGAACAAATTATTGAGAAAGTCATGAAAAATTATAAATAATAAGCCAACACCACACCAAAGCTTCTTAATGCACAAAAATTAGAGATAACATCAAAGAGATCAATTTCAAAAGAAAATAAATAATATGGAAGTCATATTTTACAAAAGACTTCTAATTGAATCTCTTTTGTGTATATATATATAATTTTGATATATAAAGAAATCATTAAGATTTAGGAGAATATTAATTTATACATCAATGTATTTTTTTAAAAAATATTATCTAATAAATTTAACGAATTATTAATTTATTATATTGATCACAAATCGTGATTAGCTAAAAATATTATTATTTTATTATTATTATTATTATTATTATTATTATTATTATTATTATTATTATTATTATATGCATCGAGTTATGTAGCAAGTAGCAACGCTTTGGACGTATACACGGGAATTTTTTTTTACTGTGTTTGGCATTTTGTCCTGTTGTGAGTAGGAAAAAGCAGTTTCGCAAAACAGAAGCCAGAAACACTATTTGCATTTGTATTTGCATTTGCATCTCCGGTGTCGCGATTTGGCTATCGTCCGCCGTTGGCGCTTATACGTGAAGCTGTTCGCTGCAAATAGATCCCAGGTACTCTCTCCGTACATGACCTCGATGTATATTTGTTTTCTGATTGTAGCTTGTGTATGCTCTTTCATTCTTTCTGCTTCTCTGCTGCTTCCTCTGCCAACTGATCTGTCAATCTAAAAACATCTTTGTCTGTGCTCATTGTACGCAATCTGTTGAAAATCGTTTAAGGCTGAGTCACTTTAACTTTGTTTTGTGGAATTTTAGCGTTTATGGACAAAAGAGCTAACGCTTCTCGTAGAATGTTGGTCTCTTATACAAACTTAGGGTTTCAATTTCTGGAACTAGTCTTTCATGGTTTTTAGGGATTACTTTTAAAATTTTGGATTGGGAGCAGATTCTCAGATTTGGCCCTCCAGCAGGACCAGCACTCGTTAATCCCGGAGAATATAAGAGCAGAAGGTAAAATTTTCTAGGCTCTCCTTATAATCAAAGAAAGAAGTGATACTAGAGGCTACAATAATGAAGCTATACACCATTGGATAATGCAAATCACTCTACTTTTTTTGTCTGTTTGTTTTGATTAATTCATCTGCAATTCATTTTGTACTTTTGTCAAGTCCCTTCCAGGTAACGTAAATTCTTATTATGTAGTTTAGAGCCTTCAGTAGCTTGCATTATCTCTCTAGTATGGGTGCTTCTTCTTTGAATATGCTTAGCCAGGAGAAAGATTCATGTGATGTTGATCGAAGTCGTGAACACTAGGGTTGAGTTCGTGTAGATACAGGTCTGTTTCATAAACTCGGAAAGGTTTTTAAAATAAATCTCTTGTTGTCTGATGTTATTCGATAAAAAAGCAACAAATGTACAGTTGGAAAATAAGTCACAAGCTTAGATTAGTCGATAACCAAAGACGAACTTCCATAAATAAGTGAACATTTGATGCAAACCAAATTTTAGAGTAGTAAGTAGTAACCTGGTGTCAAGTCAATTTACTATCTTCTGTAAAGTTGAGAAGCCTATCTTTATATTCATGGAGCTAATAGGCAGGGTATTTTGATCTTTCTCCCGTAAATTCATGGCATGAAAAAAGTTTACATATGATTTCTATTACCACCAATGTATGTAGGAAGGAGAAAAGATCAGTACATTTAGTTCCAATTTGATATCAATTTTGAGAGAATGGATAATTTGTGGTTTGATTCTTCATTTTTTGTCTAGTATTATGCCTGATAAACTTTGCCAAGAATCATGTGTGTGCTCTCTATTTGTGTCTTCTGGCTTCATCGTCGTCTTATCCTTTTGTCCCCCTTTAATTAATTTTTAAGTTTTTTTTTTTTTTTTTTGCTTCTGTTTTATTATCAGTTAAGTTTTGTTTTGGGGTTAAAACTTCCCTTCGAATGAAGCTGATTAAGGCTTGAACTTGTGATTGTTTTCTGGACAGCAGTCTAGCTCTGATCTCAATAAATAAAATTCTTGAGCTCTTTGTACCGATTCATAACCCTCATAATTATCATCTGGGAATATCTTTATCCTGTCTTTGCTTCTACAACTACTAATTTTATCAATTTTCCTTTAATAAAAGTATTTCGTGCTGCAAACTCCTTTACTCTTATCACATTACACGAATCCAATTCATACTTTTCGGCTCTCATTTTATTTCCTCCTCTCAATATGCATATACTTCTTTCCATGAATGCTTCTGGCCTCTGTACCTTCTTCACAGTTACTTTGCAAGCCTATTTAATTAGATACATAAGATGCCAACCCCGAAGGAAAGTGCATCAAAGACTGCTGAGCCAGTAGACCCCGAAAAGCCAATTGAGTCTGATGAGAAGGTTGATTATGATGAAGAAAATGATTCAACGGATGAAGAGGTTGAGTATGAAGAAATAGAGGAAGAAGTGGAAGTTGAAGTGGAAGAAGCAGAAGAAGAGGAGGAAGAAATAGAGGAGGTGGAAGAAGTTGAAGAGGAAGATGGCCAATATGATGATGGAGCTAATGCTCAGAAAAGTATTCATGGTGATAAGCCAAAGGTTGACAATGAGAGCCAAAAACATGTTGAGCTTCTTGCTCTTCCTCCTCATGGATCTGAAGTATATATTGGTGGTATTCCTCCCGACTGTTCTGAGGAGGAAGTGAAAGTTCTCTTTCAATCTATTGGGGAAGTTACAGAGGTAAGTTGTATTGAAATCTGCAGTAGTTGGTTTTTGTTTCTGAATGAATCTGATATTTTGTGACTGCAGGTTCGAATTATGAAAGGCCAAAATTCAAGTGGGAACAAAGGCTTTGCATTTGTGACTCTAAGAAATGTGGAACTTGCCTCTAGAGCAATTGATGAGCTGAAAAACACTGAATTTAAGGTGACACGTCATTATTGTTAATATTTTTTTATGGCCTATTCTGCACATTAGCTGATGTTGCTGCTAGACTCCTATCATTTTAAGGATGGTTCAAATTCGTATCTTATTTTTGAAGTAAACCATGAGACCTGATTGAGCTGCTTATTTTAAGTGCTAATTGCTGAAATATTTATATTAGATTGGAATTTGTGAAGAATCTGAAACTTATGGTGTAATATTGTTAAATCCACACTCTTTTTTTTCTTCTTCCTCTCTGTATATATCCATATCAGGGCAGTAAAATTAGATGTTCTACTGCTCAAGCGAAGAACCGCTTGTTCATTGGTAATGTTCCTAGAAGCTGGGGAGAGGAAGATTTGAGAAAGGCTGTGACTGATGTTGGGCCTGGAGTTACTGCTGTGCAACTGGTGAAGGTTCGTGTGATTTCATGCATTTATTATGTAGTTAATGTATCCACTGTTGTATTCATCATCTATATAAATATTATCACAGGATATGAAGAACTCCAGCAATAACCGTGGCTTCGCATTCATTGACTACTATAATCATGCATGTGCTGAATACTCAAGGCAGAAGATGATTAACCCAAAATTTATGTTGGGCGATAATGTACCAACTATAAGCTGGGCTGACCGTAAAAACGCTGATTCTTCTGCTGCTTCTCAGGTTTTATTTATGCATTTGAATATTTATTGTTTTCTCTCATTTGATGATCAGTCACTGTCTTTTATTGTTGACATTAGTGGTGATACCGTGATAGTGTACCAGAAGAAAATTATTTTCTTTCCAGACACTGTTCTATTTCATGTCTTGTGCTCAAGAAAATGAATTGATGTCATTGTCTTAAGAGTTAAAGACTGATTGGTAATTTGTGTAACGTGCAACATTGTAAAGTCATATTTAGCTGAACATTATCAGCTTGTCTAATCGCCGCATTGGTTATTGCACTGCATTACAATGGAAAATTGGCTCCTTCATATCTCCGTCCCCTAAAACCCTATATATAAACATATATGAGATTTATCTAAAATGAGTTTGTTTCCTACAGGTTAAGGCAGTGTATGTGAAAAATTTGCCAAAGAATGTGACCCAAGATCAGTTGATGGAGCTGTTTGAACCCCATGGGAAAATCACAAAAGTGGTTCTTCCTCCGGCGAAGTCTGGGCATGAAAACAATAGAATTGGTTTTGTTCATTTTGCAGAGAGGTCTAGTACAATGAACGCACTGAACCACACTGAAAAATATGAGCTGGATGGTAATCCTTAGCTGCAGTGTGCATGCATGTTTTTGTTTATCAAGCTAATAACTAGCCCTCTTTGTGAATGACGTGCACCCCATCCCCATGTATCTGAACTTTTCTGCTGTAAATAATCCTCTTTGTTTACAGTCTGCTAAAATCTCTGTACTTTTTAAAAAACAAATCCTAGTCACTTTTGTTCTTAGGAAGAGCCCCCTTTTTTTTGAATGGAATTTTTATTTATTCAAAAGGTACGAAGGAGGTAGGACCAAGGTTACAAGTAGAACAAACACACTCAACAATAACAGAAACAGAAATTCTGCATTGTCAAAGCTTCTCTTGTTCTTTTTGTTCTATAAGCACCAAATAATAGCCATAGGAACCAATACATATTCTTAGAAAGAGCCGCTAAATTGGTTCACACTCTTGCATGTAAGCCTCCTCTTGGACCCCATAGGGCTGGGGCTTGGGAGCATCATGCACTACTTATGCTTACTGTTATGATTCAGGTCGAGTTTTGGAGTGTTCTCTTGCTAAGCAACAGTCTGATCATAAATCTGTTGGAGGCTCAAATTTACAGCAGGCAGGTCTGCTTTCAAGTTATCCACCTCGTGTTGGTTACGGTATGGTTGGGAGTGCCTTCGGTGCTTTGGGAGTTGGTTATGGTGCTACAGGCTTCTCACAGGTGGGACGACATGCAAATGATTACTGCTTTTCCATTTCATTCTGTTTTTCATTCCTTCAAAGCAGCTGTGCGTATAATTGAGAAAAAAAAAGTAGCAAATGTGTTTTGTTTTATTGGCATGTGATTTCCTTTGTTGAGATTTTTTTTCTTTGTTCCTTTTTGTCGCGAACCCTCATCTTTTTTTCTTCTCTTTCTACGTTCTTGATAATGAACGGCTTATATTTGTGTGTTGTATAGTGATAAATGGTTTATGTGGTATGCATTAGAATCTTGCATCTGTCCAATTTTTTTGCATGCTGGGGTTTTGTACCATATAGTCTTACTGGAGTGAAAGAAGGATGAATTATCCGCCTAGTTTCACCTAAACTATGTTCAGATTAGATTCCAGAGCAGATATGTTAAAATGGTTTTCCCTACTCTTTTGTTTCTATAAACAGACAAAGGGTACTAGGTTTTTATTTTTATTTTAATTGTTGTTGCTTTCCAGTGCTTACTATTGAGTCTCTCTTTGTACTTCGCTTCATTTCTAAATTTCAACTGATGTCAGAGTATCACACCGTTTTTTTTGCAGCCCTTGATCTATGGAAGTGGATCAACACCTGCCAGCATGCCAATGATGCCGATGCTTCTTCCTGATGGCCGGATTGGATATGTTTTGTAAGCTTAACTGTCTTTGGCCTAAAATATATAACATTTTTAATTTTTTATCACCGTAATCATCTACTTCTATAAAGAATGGTCATGGAAATCTGCTGTGTTCTCCCTTTTTGGTTTATTTCGCGTGAATATATTTTTTTTTTATATGCTGTATCGATTATTATCTTCTTTGGGGAGCCTTGGGCAGTCATGTCGAGTTTTACCATTGCTATATGATCAGTTGAGTAACAAGCTGAGATAGCGACTTGCTGACTTGCAACGTAGACCTGTTTTGCTTATAGATTTTCTCAGTAGTCCTATTGTTTTGTGAGATTTTAATTGAAGTTGATATTGTAATTGAATAGTGAAAACTTTGGGCTCACCTTAAGTTTGCCTTCTGTGATTGGTTTTACTTAATGCTCCATTTGTTTCACGGAAAACCTGACAAGAAAAATATTTTTCCATTTTTTGGTGTTTGTTATCAGTAAATTGTGATAATCAGAGGATTTTTTTTGAAAGTCAAGTAAAAGAATATATCAAAAGGTGGAAAACGAAACATCCCATTTAAAAATCCTGTAGTTGTTTTTCGCTCTCTCATATTCGGAATCTGGACTACCTATTTCGTCTCTGTTAAATTTTGTGATTTTGATGAAATTAATAATGACATCATCCATTCAATCATTGACCAGATTGTGTAAAAAAATAGAACCCATTGAATTTTGAAACTCACAGCCCGTGACTCTGGGTGTTTTATTTATTAAAAGTACGTTTTATCATTTATGAGTTTTTTTTCCACAAATTCTGATTATTTTATGTAGGTATATATATAAATAAAAATATATGTGTCTGATCTGTATATGCATATTATTTTACAAATTCTGATTGAATTTTTTTCCCTTGTAACAAACAGCGAAATTTTTTTTTTTGAGTTTTCACTTGGAGTTGATCTGCTA
The DNA here is from genome assembly GCA_963580455.1 of Euonymus europaeus. Classification (NCBI taxonomy): domain Eukaryota; kingdom Viridiplantae; phylum Streptophyta; class Magnoliopsida; order Celastrales; family Celastraceae; genus Euonymus; species Euonymus europaeus. Next base: position 21,970,256 of record OY756967.1, read on the forward strand.
AGTAGATGGGACAAGACTTGCTAAAATTTATAATCTGTTCTTGTAGATTTAAACCATAACTTGTTGCAGGCTGAAGTATATAGAGTTTTGTTTGAACTATAAGTTGGCACCTCGGTGCGCCATTATGCCTGGAATAGACCGTCGGAACAGCCTCAGTATCACACTTTCAAAATTAAGAAAAACAAGTTAATGCACAACACTCTGTAAATGCTTCTAACGATTTTATTCTTCTCTATGTATAGGCAACAGCCTGGAGCACAGCTACTCTCTCCTCCTTTGCATCAGAGAAATAATCGCAGAAGCGGCGATGTGGGTGCAAGTAATTTTGGGAGTTCAAGCCGGGGGAAGAGAAGCGGCAATGATAGCCAGGACAGGAGGTATAGGCCCTATTAATTTGTTGAATATTTATAATGGGGAGAATGTATACATTCCTCTTGAATGTTGTATGTTACTGAAGCTTCTGAAAGTATCCGAGATTCTTTTTTTAGGTTCATTTATCATAACTATTCAATCACTTTCTCGATTTGTTATTTATCTAGAAATCATTAAGCTTTGATCCCTTCTCTACTTTTTTGAAGTAATCCATTCGTGAAACAAATTGCCGACTTTATTGGTAGTAATTGTCTACCGCTTTGATTCTTTACATATGTTGATGGCCCTGCAAGTCCGACCTCTAGGCGGACGAAAGATCCAAAAATGGGCGAACATGAAGAAACACAATGAAAAAATTATATTGTTTTCCATGGAAACAAATCGGAAAGGTATGCTTATGTGTCAGAAAGGCCTCTTTGTGGACTAAAATGTTAGCCTCCGGCAACTACTCTGACAGCGCTGCCGTATCTGCTACCACCTTTCAGGGGCGGCTCTAGGGGCCTCCCCAATTAGATGGTCTCATATTCAAAATTTAAATATTATATTATTATGCTTAATTTATATATTTAATATAATAAAATTAATTGACTCAAGTGATCAACTAAATTATTAAAATGGAGTCCAATTGAGTCACCAAGTCCATCTCATGTCTCATTGACCATTCAACCCAAGTGATGTCCATTTGAAGATCTTTTGAAATATGGGAATGATTCTGATATTGATGCACTTGAATTATTTTTTGAATTGCAATGATTGAGAAAATCATTACCCGAGATGTTAACCAAACCAATTGAAGTGTTGGAGTATATTAAAAATTTGTATCTTTCTTTTCCTAATGCTTGGGTAGTTTATAGGAGAGTTTTTCTCTGGGACGGACCCAAGTTACGGACCAATTTTACGGACTTTTATTACTGTCCGTTAGATCTATTCAGCGGGCCAAATCTACTTCGATATTTATTACACACAAAATCTTCCTCCTTCCTCCTCCGTCTGCAAGTCTGTCTCCCCCCTCTCAATCCACGACATCGGCATCTTTTGTCTCCTCCGACTCTGTCACTACATACGTATCATTGAAATATATGAGTTCAGCCATGGCTGTGTATTTGTTGTGAGAAATTGGGTCTATTGTGTGTGTAGCAACTCTGCAAAATCCATGGCCAGATCTACGACCTCTATGGCGCGGAGGCTCTGGGAGGAGAAGGGAGGGGCAATCTCGGAGTCATAATAATTGGGAGTTAAAGAAGGCGCCTCCAGTTGAGAATGTACTGTCATGTAGCTTGGAGGAACTGTACAAAGGTGTGAAGACTCAACTCCTCATCACTGCAATGAATTATGTTGGGCACTTCGATGTTGAATTTTATCGAGACTTGAACTCCTCATGGATGAAAAAGAGGGGTCACATCAAAGAGGAGACAAGGAAGAGCAGCGCGTTCAAGAGAAGACAAAAGCAAGACCTAGGAGGAAGACACCCGCACATCCGTTAGATTAATCTAACAGTCAATAACAAAGTCCGTACTTTAAATCCGTAAATTAAGCCCGCAGGAGAGAAATCCTGGTTTATAGGATAATATTGACTATACTAGTTACAATAGCTACTGTCGAAAGAAGTTTCTCAAAGTTGAAGTTAATAAAGAACCATCTATGATCAATTATGTCACAAGATAGATTGAAGGTTTGACAATGTTATATATTGAGAAAAAAATGACGGCTAAACTTGATTATAACGATTTAATTGATTGGAGTTACTAATTTTTTGTATCTCGTTTTTTAAACTTGCATAGGGTCTTTTTTTTTATTTGCATAGGGCCTCCAAAATGCTGAAACGAGCCCTGCCACCTTTCTCCATCTCTCTTGCGGGCGCACGACTTCTAACTTTCTTGTTTGCAAAGGTACGAAGGTAGACTTGGGCCAAATTAGGCTTTTGGACTTCTAACCATTTTATTTATACCCACTTTTGTGCTTTGATTTTCATATGTTTTCGTCTATTTTGGGATGGAATGAATACATTTTCTATGATATTCTTTGGTGTTTTGACTTTCAAGAAATATGCTCAAAGTGATGCAAAATCAGTGGAAAATAGATGTTTGATGCAGAAGAAGCGTTGGTGCGCTCCAACATGCCAAAATGGTCATTCTGGATCAAGGAGTTTCATACTTGCCGACATGCTCCAGTATCTAAAATCGCACCAGCATCACTGAGCGAACATTGATTAAATATATCAACTCTGTCTTTCTTGTAACTTACTAACGATAGTAAGTGGTAAATCTTTAGGGTTGGAACAAGTCAAAAAGTGGTATAAAGATATATAAGAGAAGGTGCAGCCACCATTTTGAGGATATACACGTTGAACACAAAGAGGAGCTTTGAAGGAAACCCAAAGAGAAGATCTTTCAAGGAATCATCCAAGCACCCATTCCATCTATTTGAGGGGTTCTTCTAATCTAGTTTTTGATTCTTACTAGTTTATGCTTCTTGTTTTTGAACATGAGTTGTAACTAATTTTTTTTAATGGGATTTTGATGTAACCTATCTTGAGGATTATGAGTTAATGATTATTGGTATGCAAATTCAGTTCATGATTCTTGTCTCTAATATCTATCCTTATAAGTTTGTTGTGTGTTTAAATGTTTGATCATCATTTTAGTATGCATATAAACTAACCTAGCTAAGACTATAGAACGATTTGAATTCACATGTCTTAGTGGACTTGAGATTGAGGAAATTAATTATCGAAGCTGAGATAAGGGATTAGATGATTAATTGGTTTTCATAGTTCTTTAGAACTTAATGAGTCATCAGTCTTGTATTAACAACTGCGACCGAACATGATTAATCATTGATAGTGATACGTGTTGACACCGCGACCGAACGAACCAACATATTTGAGAAATGAATCAACCCTTGAATTGGAATTGAATATGTATGCTTGATAATTAGTACTTATAATTTGATTGTGTGGTGAAATTATTATCTCAATATTCACTTCCATTATTTAAAATTCAAAATTGTTAAATTTTATTTTAATTGGTAAGTTAAATAAATCAATTGAATTTTATTTGTCCTCATAGGATTCGACCTCATATTTACATTCCTTATATGAGACATTTAATTCATACACTTGTGAGATTTAACAATCATGGGCCATCCAACTTAAAACTGAAAAGCCCAACATACAGTGGCTTGAACTGAAATAAAATTTTCATTGTATTTTTATGAAACCGCTTTTTTGAATTCCAGGTGGACGATCTCAGGCTTTATCCATCTGATGACAAATAATTCTAGATACGGAAAACGGTCACATCTCCTACGGGTTCCGCAAGAAATAAGCAACTACAATGATTACCAACTTAATTATCCAACAATTTCATTTTTAAATTTCATTTTTATTATATAAAAAATAATTTTAAATATTTATTTATATCACAAAAATATATATTTTAATACAATCGAATCAACAAAACACATCTCTCAATATAATTTCATTAGTCGCACCACTAATTTTCCATTTCTCTATATTTTTTCCGTTAAAATTAATTATGTGTCTCACATCTACCAAATAGTCAAGCCACATATTCATTTCAAATCAACAAAATACATATTCAATACAGTTCATCGATAGAACATATTTATTAATACAATCACATCAATAATTAATGACTCATTAATTATGAATAATTGTGATTGGCCTAATGATATTTGACTTCGGATTCACCCAGCTACAGCCTACAAAAGCCCACCGAATCACGAGTCCTAGATACTTCGCTTTCTTCTCCTTTGAACTTTGAACATCAATGGGTTCGTCTGGTAGCTACAGCTCCCATAGTTCCTACGTGCCCTCTGCACCAGCTATACCGGAGTCCTACGCGCAAGAGGACTACCGATACCCTCAACGACATGGCGCTTCCCCTCCAAGTACAAGCCTTTATGGTCAGCAGGGACCGCGGCCTCATCCTGTGCCAAGTCATGTTTATGGTGGGTACTCTTCTTTCCCGCCAGGGACACACCCAGATGTGATTCGAAGCTTTCAATCCGTGGACAGGGATGGGAGTGGATATATTGATGAGAAGGAGTTGCAGCAGGCTCTCTCTTCTCAGTATCAGAGGTTTAGCCTCAGGACTATTAGGTTGCTTATGTTTCTCTTCAAGAATCCCAGTGATCCTCTTCGGATTGGTAAGCTTTTTGCTCCTGTATCTAAACCAAATTTAGGAGATTGAACCACCATAGTTTCCTCGATTACTTCTCATTTGCTTTCTACTTAGTTCTTTTTTTATTATAATCAAAATTCGACATCTTTTTATAGTTGGTCTCACACAAACTTCTTCAAATCTAATGTTTATTTTATTGGGAGAATGTGTATGTATGTCTTGACGACTGCCAATGGCTTTCTGCTGTATATGTGTGTGTGTGTATATAATTTTTTCCTCGTGTTTATTTGCTTAGTTGACCACATAACTTAGATGGTAACGTTTTGCTTTCACGCTTTTTACTAAAAAAATGTAATGTCTTATGCAAACAGGACCCAGGGAGTTTGCTGCACTTTGGAGTTGTCTTGGTGAATGGCGTGTAAGTAATCTTATCATTTTTGTTCTTCTCAAGAAACCAGTTTATTTCCCCTTCAATTTATACATTTCCTTTCTAGATCATTTCCAAGCGTAGCATTTTGTATGATGAAAGAATTAGTGGATAGTAGCATGCTGGTGGTGTACAATTGTCACTGTGTTTTATGCTTAACTACCTTCAATTCCATAGGAGCAAACCTGTTAAATATGGCTCATATATTGAGGGGCTAGTTGTAAGGGTTATTTTGGCACTAGGGATATATAAAAACATATGCAATCCTACTTTCATCATTAGTGGATTACTTGAGCCATTGACGGTGGACGTCGGCACACCTTGCCGAACCACTATAATTCTCTGTGCCGTTTCCTTTATTGTTCTTTGATTATTGTTGTTTTTGTCTCTAATATGCACAACAAAACTGTTTAAGCATCTTGGGATGGAAAGATTGCAGTTGAAGTAAGATACTAGGTTGCTGCGTTTTATATCAGATGGATTTCGGAAAGAGTAGGTATTTAACATAACTTGATGAGGCCTGTGCTCTGCAAAGTGGGAGGTGAACAACGTAATGCGTATCAAGGACTCTTTTGTTATATGATTGAAGTTTCTAGATACTCCTCCAAACCTGTCACTCATCATATTTATAAATCTTGGCTCAACAAGCTCATGTTATGTTGGATGATAGATTATTTAATATATGGCTCTTGAGTGATGAATGTTATGAATCTGCAATTTGCAGGCCATATTTCAGAGATTCGATAAAGACAGGAGTGGGAAAATTGATATGTTGGAACTGAGAGATGCTTTCTATAGTCTTGGTTATGCAATTCCATCATCCATACTTCAGGTTTTGATTTCGAAGTATGATGATGGGAGTGGAAGGAGCATTGAACTCGATTTCGACAGTTTCTTAGAGTAAGGCTTTAAATCTAGAACTATCATTTATAATCTCTCAGTTCTCTATATACTCGTACCATCTAAATACAATGATTCATTGGTTATCTGTCTAATATTTTCTTTTGGTTGGTATGCAGATGTGGGATGATTATAAAGGTGAGTCACTTGAATTACCCAGTGGATTCCAAAATGTTCAAAATCATCACAGCCATTTACTGTGTTTTTGCCGTTCTTAGAACCCGTTGACAGAAGTACATGAAGGAATTCTTGGCTTAAAACTATTATTACTAGTAGTAGTGGTTGAATTTGAATTTTCACTGAACATCTGCTTTTCCTTGTTCATCCTGAACTTGATTTTTTACAGAGAACCATTCTTTCATTCTCTGAATTTCTGCTGTTACATCTTCATTTTTGGTGGAATTGAATATTTGTAACTCAATGAGATACTTGAGCTCTGCAACATCATTTTTTTTAATGTTTCTGACATAAACATTTGGAATCTGATTTCAGGGTTTGACCGAAAAGTTTAAGGAGAAGGATACGCGACGTACTGGTTTCGCAACGCTTACTTATGATTCTTTCATGTCAATGGTGATTCCATTTCTTGTAGCATATGATTAATTTGTCACAAGACTTAGTTGTTTGATTTCTTATTTTTTGTTCTTTGAAGTATCTGAAAGTGTGACCAAGCTGTAGTATTTATATACAGAGGTGTATATTGATACTTATTAATCCACGCATGGCAATCGATCGCTTATTTTTCACAGTAAAATCCGAGCTTTGCTGTTGGGAGTAACATTCTGCACATGTTGCTTTTTACAACAATGCCTTGCTTGTCACCCTGCACATGCATATGTAGGAATAGTTCAATATTCAATATCACAATGTCAAAGAAACAAACAGAGAACTCTGTATAATCTTCTGTTCAAACTTCAAAGTCAGATTACCAGCGATTGATGTGAGCACTGGTGCACTTTGAGAAAGCAAAATTGGCCATAACCATTTCAATTGGTATTGTACTGCACGTTTGTTTTGTTGAAGTCATGACTCGTGACCATCGTAAAATTCATAATTAGGGAAAGTAGAGTTACTGAATCCAACCCGGCCCAGCGGTCGATCCGTTGGGCTTGGAGGTTGAACTCTCAAATCGTGGGACCCTTCGAGTTTGGAGGGTCAATGCTAAACCTATGTAATTTACTTATTTATTAATTTTAAAAAATAAAAAATATAATTGTGGGTTAGTAAATACAAACATCTTTTATAGTAAAATAATAAAATAAGACATCTGTTATGGTATTTGACCATTTGACAATGTGTATGAAACTATGAATTAGAGACTTAAGTATCATAGACTTATAATGTTATTTATGATTTATAGTTTTATACATATGTTATTATTATTTATAATAAAATAAATTATTTAAATAAAATGTGTGGTTCAATTTTTGACCCTTCGAATTAATTGATTTGATTCAACCTTTAAAATTTATTGTCACGGAACTGATTGAACCTTTAAAATTCATTGTCACGGATCGCATAGCGGGCCAGGTTAAATAACACCGAGTGAAAATAACACCGAGTGAAAAGTATTGTTGTTTATTTTTGACTAGTTTTATGATAGAAAGGAAATGTTCAGTTTGGCAAGTAGTCAAATTGAAGTGGGCATCTTTGTGCAAATTGCATTGTCAATCTTGTCGTCCCATGGGCACCACTGCTGATGTAAAAGCAATACAATACAAGGGTCCATGATGTTGAAACTCGAAACCCACCAGCCATCAGCCATCATTTCATGTAAAACATGAGCTGATGCAAAAGAATACAAGGGTCCATGATGTCGAAACTTGAAACCCACCAGTCATCATTTCATGTAAAACATGAGTGAAATGTGAAAAAAAAGTTGCTAAAACAAGCAAAAAAGCCCCATTAGTGGCATAAGAATGGGCAGTCCAGTCAAATTTGATTTCAAGGGACATCATAGTTGCTTGCACCATATGCTGTCAATTGATGTAAACTTGAAAATTACTTTAACATGACTCCAACAGAGGCTGATGCAGCAAATTCTCTTTGGAGAAAAGAGACAAAATGATGCAAAGAAAGAGACAAAAAGTGGTGAGGTTTCAATTCTGGAAGAGTTTGGCAGCAAAAAGAAAAGGTGTGAAAATAAATGCTCTGCTGAAATCCTGAAAGAGATGCAAAAAAATGACTTCTTTTCATGAAAGAAGCAAATCTGGACTTTTGTGTAGCTCAAGAGTCAAGACAGGGAGGATTCATGAACACAAAAAGGCAGATTCATTTTCATGATCGCAAGAGGAGATGAGGAGGATAGACAGAGACCCATTGCCATTTCTTTAATTGAGATATTGTTTGTGAAGTCTAAGATTACAGTCACATTCACTTTCTTTGGTGTAAAATTCAGAAACAAGTATCTCTCAAGCTTCCCACTTGTTCTAATTTCTAAAGTCGGCAATATTTGAGAGACTTTATACCACAGATACTGTGAGAAAACATTAGCAGCAGCAAAGGAATCCCAACCCGTGAGCACTTGATTTATAGACTATTCTAAGGATTCTTAATCATACAGTGATTCAATGCAACTTGTATGAACAACTACTAGCCAGTTCATACCAAGTAGAAGCAAAAAAATATCATATTTCTAAAACCTACCCAAGATATTATCCAAAAAAAATAAGAAAAATGAGATTACTGATTTGACTTTATTGATCATATTCATTGTGTTTGGTGAAGGGCAACAAATGGAGTTCCAAGAATGTAATCACCAAGTTCTGGAGTCACAAAAAGTATAGCTCTTATTAATTTATTGCCAAGACAGTACAAAGAATAGTATACATATCTCACCTAAACCAACTACTCTTGCATATACAAAATCTATGGTCCTCAGGGTTTTCCTCTTGACCTCCAACTCCCTCCATTGATGAATTCCCAATCTCTCAGGCACAAATTAAGTATGCTATAACAATGATCAAATAACTGAAGACAGACATAGCCTGCAGAACAATTCAATATGCAAGCTAAACCAACTACTCTTGCATATACAAAATCTATGGTCCTCAGGGTTTTCCTCTTGACCTCCAACTCCCTCCATTGATGAATTCCCAATCTCTCAGGCACAAATTAAGTATGCTATAACAATGATCAAATAACTGAAGACAGACATAGCCTGCAGAACAATTCAATATGCAAGAAAAGAGTATCAGAAAACACTGCTTCACTGATCTATATAAACTAAATACAAAAAAGAAAAAGAAATTGTAAGTGTAAACATAGGAGGGAAGTCATTGATAATCTTACAGTTCTCTTGGCTGCTGAAAACACTATATGCGATTCCGGTGGACGACCCTGCAACCCAATGTTATAAACTGGAGTACTATTAGGATAGAACAGTCCATAGTTCCTCTCCGATGTTGGTCCAGGCTTCAAATTCTCATTAAAAAGTGCAAAAACGTGTATGTCTATGGGAACCGACGGTTTAGCTGGTGTACCTTGCTTCTGTTGCATTCTCTGCATCAAATTACCGTTATACAATCCTGCGTTCTCTGGCGTAGCTCCTGGCTCATTTTCATCCCCTTTGGAAGGCCAACCGGTCTCCGAAATCCTCACCTCAATATCAGTGTGCCCCATCGCCTTAATAGCCGTATAAACAGCATCAATTTGAGCATACAACATATTGTCATAATGCAAACCTGTACCTGCATCAGTCATGCCTTGGTTTGGCCGGAAAAGGACGTAGTCCAGTGCAACTTCATTTGGGTTATCCTTATATGCAAAATAGGGATACGCATTCATCAAAAAGGGTGCATCGATCTGAGAATGGAAATCAAGAAGGGGTTTGATGTATTGAGCAAGATCCTGCCTGAAAGCCCCAGATGAAGGAGGGTAGGAGGAGCCCAAAATATCAAAAGAATGTGCAGCTGTGACGGTAACTTGTTTATCTAATCCAAGGTTAACGAGAGCGTTGTACACTGCTTGCATAGCCGGAAGAAGATCAGCCATCAATTGATTGTCATTGCTTTTGAAGATCTCATTCCCAACAAGTATGCTTGTGATTCTGGTTTGTGGTAGGTGGGGTTGAACTTGCTGTTGAACCCAATTCTGAGCTTTGATGGGATCTCTCATGTCACCAAGATACTCTTTTCCTAGTCCAATGATGAATTCGACATTGGAATTGGAGAAGGCCGATAGCACTTTCGGATCGGCATCATAGAGTTTTACTTTGCTGATGTTTAGGGATCCGAGAAGGGAAGCAACACGAGATGGTGATGGCAGGTTGTTTGCAATCTGACCATAGTTGATTCCAACTCCAAGGCCAAGGCTTTGGATAATTGAATCTGAAAGAGAGTAACAGTTAATAAAGGAACACAATCAAAACCCATCATCTAGCAAATTCATATGATTAAAGTTCAACAATGATTTTAAGATGCTGTGTAAAAGAACAACTCTAAACCCGTTTCAGTTCGAAGGTTTCTTAACCAATTTTTACCAACCCAATAATGCCTTATCAACAAAATCATCAAAAAAAAAAGAAAAAAAAAAGAGCAAGTCGTGCTTGGTTGGCGGGTTGCTAAACCAGTTGCAGAAAAAAGGACTTGAAGAACTCAAACAACCATTCTCAATTCAAAGTAATTGTAATCTGCTCAATGAAAATAGGTTGAAGAACAAGCATATTCCTGCTATATTTGACACCATCAAGGCCAAACACTGTCAAATAGACTGACTTTCCAATTTCTTTTACTTTGAATGAAAACAAAAAAAAAGCAACAAAGCATAAACATAACTGAAAACTGAAAAGGTAGGAGAAGGAAGAAAGAACCTGAGTGCAAAAGCGTTAGAAGCAGAAAAGGAAGTCTGAAAAGTAGGGAGTAGCTGGCCATACCCACAAGTGATCCAACCTTAGGTTTCAACCAATACTTTAAGCCCCCCAAAAACTAAGCCGCCTAATTTGATGACCCTCTCTACATTTATGTACATATATATATAGACAGATGGGCAACTGCAGTGTTGGTTTTTAGTTTCTCTACGTTTACATGCCGACTCTGTTTCTTGTCCTGACAAGGATCATCAACTTGTTTTTTAGGTTTTTATTTTATTTTATTATATTAGTTTTTATTGGGATTTGAATCCAAACGGAAATAGAACTCAAATTTCAAAAAAAAGTTTTCTTTTTTTAATGTAAAATTTCCTTCAATTAAAAGAACCTATTTCTGATCAAAATAAGACCCATCTAATTACTATAAATAGAATATGAGATTTATTCACAACTTTTCATAATTATATGTGAGAATTATGAGCAAAGAGAAATCGGCGCAATAATGATTTTTTAACAACTAGTCGGTCTTCTTAATGGGCAGGAGCGAATTTTTGACGTCATCACAATCATTTTTGAAAAAAAAAATTCATTCAAATATCCAAAAATTAATTGTGCCAATTGATAACCAATTAAATAATTTTAAAAATATATTTTAAAAAAATCTATCAGATCCGTCAAACCGCTACTAATAAATACGTGATTTTAGAATCCTTGCTGAATGTCCAATTTATTATCATTGATTCCGACGTAATTCTAACTAGAACGCACGTGTAAAGCCCCTCGTAGCGAGCGAACGTCGGTTGGCACGTCAGCAACCGCACGTGCCACGACTCCTTCTCTTTGGATGATTTTGCTGTTAAATTTGACGTTCTTTAGTATTATTAATATTTCTTATTTTATTTTACTACAGTCCTCATTGTAAAATTCAATCTGGTGATTATTTTTCTGCTTGATCTTTACTTAGAAAGTTTTGTGCAGTTTTAAGGAGTGAAGCCTGCATGGAGAAGCAAATTGAAAAACAAGTTAAAAAAAGAGGATATAAAGGGTTTTAGGGTCAAATTGATTTGATTTCATTACATTACTTCATTGTCACTTCCCAGCATTCCCCACAACGTCAATTCCAGGCCACCAAACTTTGTTTCTGACTCAAGCTTGGTGAAAAAGCTTCAGTGGCTGGCAAGGGTTTACACCATGAATCAACCCTACATAGATAGCTCTTCATGCCGACAGAAAATAATAGAATCCAAGGACCACCCTATGTCGAGTCTGCTGATTAATTGTTTACGACAACTTTGCGTTCACACTTGAGATCTTTTATCTTCCACTGCTGTGAAGCAGTAATCAACTAAGGCTAAAAAAATCTTCCAAAAAAAATCTCACTTTCATATAAGTTTATTTGGGGATACCATTTTACTCCACTGAAATGCAGAGATAAGGATATTTACCAAATGGCACCGCCATTCTCAGCCGAATCAAGGATGTAGGCGTCATCAAGGGCATCAAACTCATTCACTTGACCATCTGGTTCAACCAACTTAACCGTGTACCTGTCAGCCATTTATGCTCCTTACAGAGACCAGGGAGGATGGGTTCTTCAGTCTAGTACTGGTTAATCGGTTCTGCAGAGAAGCTTTGATCACACACTGGGAGGGAGCTCCGAGAATTTTTTTCCCTTACCCCTGAATCAAAAATGAAAATAGAAACCATTAGCTGGTTCAGGAAGTGTGCCAACATAGCATTTGAAGTACAATTAAATAATACCAAGAATAAGCCATCAGAGAAACTTGAGTGCACTTTCAAAGGTTTCTTATGGTGCCATTTTTACATCTAATAGACTTCCTATAACTTCTCCTTCACAAACATGCTCCAATAGTACATCTAATTGAAGCTTAGCAGATGAATCACTAAATGAAGGATCATAATACGTTAACATCAGAAATGTCACAGTTTTAAAAGCATTAACCAGACTAGAAGGTAATACCCATACAGTGCAAATGGAAATTGTCAGCTAAAAATAATATGCAAAATGCTTTAAGAAGCATTTACCAGAAAAGCAGTACAAATCTCATTCATTGACTTACAGAGATGCTGATCAAGTCCCTATACATCACTTGTGTGAGGGAAAAACGTACATTAATCTCTGGTCCTCTAGTAGGCTCTACAAAAATATTATTTCAAACGTTGCAGGATCTAAATTTGATCTCAACATCTAGTTTTTAAAACTTAGGTCAAGCCACTATTTTTAAAGGTGCTTCAGCAGTAGCCTTCTTGAACTGGTGCATAATAGCAGAAGGTAAATCACATCAAATCAAAACTAAAACTCAGGATTCATGTATGTTATCAATTTTCCACATCCATAAACCTTCTTTAAAACACCTATGAATACATTATGTGCATCTAATTTATTTAACACTATCGCTTTTAATAGTCATAAATATATATGGAAGGCTGGATGCAAATGTATAAATTCTATGATAAAAGGGTATTATGGAAAGAATGAGGGACAAGTTCTGAAAATTTTTAAACTTCATGCTCGAGCACGAGAATCACCACCTCAAGGTTATTGAGGAGGAAAAAAAATTCACATGAAAAAGCATCAGCTCAAGGAACTTGAATATTATGGGATGGTAGGTTCAGGAAAAAAGACAAGGACCAATAATTTATAACATATCAGAGTCATCCCCAGTCTCAGTTGCCATGTGGCTGCAACTAGTCTGGTACTCTGGTTCATATATGGAATAACTATCATGCCTTGGTCGCCTCAAATGACCAACAGAGAAAATATTAGATTTACGTTATGTTTCCGTTACGTGTAATTTCCAATCCAAAGATGCCAAATGTCATCAATTCATTGTTTAGTAAACTTGTCAATACCAATCCAAAGATGCTAAATGTGATGTAGCGAGTTAGAAAACTTGATAAATAGAACAACTCTTCTACACAACCAGGCAAGAAATCCAACCATTCTAATCTCATTACTTTCTTCACCCTTTTGAGTCCTTCGTGAAATGAGATGTCTCTCTTCTAAGAATTATGGAATGGCTTTAGCAATGTTGTATCGAATCAATGATTTACCAGATAGCCGGTGGAGACCCTGCCGGCATGGTCTCATATATGACCTTCATCGGAGGTATATACCTACCAGATGGAGATATAGATCCAAACAAAGAGTCGGCATGGTCTCAGCAATATCTCCATCGGGAGTACATACCTTCCCAATGGAGATATAGATTTTACCCATATGAAGAGCAGGGGAGTAGAAAATGATGGGGACAATTGAGCACCAATTTTTCTTCCAGTATCAATCTCCATCATATCCTTCTTCTCCCTCCGCAGCCTTGCATTCCTAAAGGGTGTAAGGATAAAAATCACAATGAATGACGACTACAAGATGATGATTTCCCTAATGAAGTTTTGACTGGAACTAGGGAGAGTGTAACCAGTTTACGCATTAATAGAATCCACATGAAGAATTGTAATAGGGTTTTGATTTTGTATTCATAAAGTCATTCCCTAATAGTTATAATGGATGTTTCAATGACGATTACAATGTGAGACTGCATTCATGTCAAGAAGGAATTAATTTCTCTTTTGTAGACTCCATCTAAACTGATTCATACTCTCTTTTTTTATTGAATTAAACCTCTTATGCCAAAACCAAAAAAAGAACATAATCACTGGGACATAACTCAATCACATAGAAAACAAAGCAGACACCTATGTATCAGCGCCAAAATGGTATACAAGTGCAACGAAAGATATGACCGCGTAACTAGGTAACTATGAACAACTAATTAAAGTAATTTCGTTTCAAGATCTAGGGCATGAAATTGGAAATACCGAAATATACCTGGAACTAAATCTTCGAAGCTTTTGAATACAGAAATTAGCTTAGGGTTTCAAGTGCTTGGGCTAACTGCGATCATCCTCGGCGGTTACCCAAAGCGCGTGTCCGAGATATAGCTCTTCGGTAACAGAAGAAACCACTTCTGGGAATCTCCAATCTCCGCTTGTTTCCATTCCCAGATTCCAGACGGTCGATAGGTTTCAGTTCTCGTCAAACAACGAAATGTGACCTAACTCATTTCAATTGGCTTCGTTTATCTCTTTAACACATATATCGAACCAAACCTGAATAATACAAAACGGACTACTTTTTTGTCTTCTTCCACAAAACCGACTAGTTTGATTTCATAACCGATCAGTGATGCATAGTCCAAAAACGACTAGATCAATTTCTGATGAAAGATATGACACGCTCGAGCAAATAGGCTTATATGCCCGGGGAATTTCGATTTGACTGATTAATCTGTCTTCCATTATTATTAACTCAAGGTAAATTGAAATTTTTGTAGATACAAGATGTTCGTAAAATTTTACATGAAGGGTACAATTTTGAAACCCAGAAAGAAAATAAAATTTCAGAATGGCTGGCACGAGTGAATTAAGGCATTGCGTTAGGGAGAAATGGCAACAACAATACCAAAAGCTCCAGTTGAGGTTCAAAATTATAATAATGCAAAAAATCAACATCTCCCACGAAATCTTCTTGGGTACGTCTTAACATTTTAACACTAATCACCAAGAGAGCTAACAAAACAGAAGGAAAACGTAACATTCTGGTTAGACACTTTTCAGAACGTGACCAACTAGTTCTCTCCTTGCACAACGTCAACAGATAAAAATTCAACTCAGAAGATGCGATTCGGACTGCCCATGGTGCTCTTCAGGTACAGGCACTTTACCTGAATATAACAAGTAAAAATAATGTCAGACCCACTTATAAGCGGAACAGCCTTCACAAGTATAAATCAACAAGGAAATGAACAGCGCATTCAGGGGGGGGGGGGGGGGGGGGGGGGGTGGTGTTATCATGTTTAGCGCATTCAAAAGGTGATCAGAACTCACATTCTGCCAGTTTTTCTTCAACAATGAAACAAGGAAGTTCACACTCATTTGCACATTCTGGAATATCTGCTTCTCCTCCATAGAGACATTACCCACAGCAACTCCCATGCAGAGCACCTTCTTCAACTGGAACTTCACAGTTGCCTTGGTCTCATTAATTTTAGACTCAAGGGACTCTTGATGAGAAACAAGAGTAGGAAACTTTCCTGAATTGAAGGAATAAAACCAACTTAACACATGAGCAAAAACATGAAGAGTGCAAAGCTAAACTAAACAAACATATATAATCGACAGGCAAGCTTTCATAATTTTTCCCAATAAAAAGGGGCAAATGACGAAAAAAATCCCTCACATACGAGCCACTACATTGATATAAAACTGACCAGAAGGGTAACACAAGTGATGAAGCATATTTACAAAACTGTCCAGAAGGGTAACATAAGTGATGAAGCATATTTACCAAAAAAGGAGGTCAAACTGGAATACTGTAATATCACACAAAGAACAAAACTATTGAAAACACAATTTTCTACATCATCACTACATATTCAACTATCAACAAAATGACTTGCCTGCCTTGTTTAGACCAGGCCCCAAAAGACGAGGGATCTGTTTGATGACGGATTCTGAAGCCAAAAAGGCGTGGTGCTTCTTTGCGAGCTTCTTGACTAGTTTTTTGTTCTTGTTAAGCTTCTTCAATGCTTCCACATCCATATAATCCAAACCAATTTTCTCTGCCTGTCAGAGAGTTTAAAAATAATCATTAAGAACGATGGCATTAGTTATAAACAAAATCCTAACCATATTATTCTAATTGCATTTGTTCTTGTAAAATGGATACACACTCAGCCAAATAACTGAAGCATAATGGTCAATAAAAGCATAGATATTAAAGGGTGCAATAAATTCTACTTTACAATAGTGTGCTATCAAAGAACTCAATGTAACAAAAACAATTGTCTTAAAAAAAAGTTCACAACTACAGAAATTATGATGGTGCAACAGCTACTAAAAGCACATTTGCCCGGTCATGTAAGTTCAAAAGAAGAGGAAACAAAGGTTCAAAAATAAAATAAAAAACCTAATTTGATTTGTGAATATTGCGCCCTTTCTGCTTTTTGGTTGTGTATCTGAATATCGATATCGAGTATTTAGGAACTTTTACAAATATTAATCCTTCAAAAAAAATTTGATTTGTGAGTTATGTGATCAGTTTGTCAGTAATAATAGATCCCACTATGGTATAAATCCATCAATAACTCTGTTGAAATTCAAATAAATAGAGGCGTAATTACCTCTTCTACATGCTGAGCATCTCCAAGCATGCATACTTTCATTTTCGGACGAGGAATATGCGGCAACTTTACAGAACCACTGAAACGCTTATCTTTTTGAGGATCATAATTCTTCAACCCAATCTGCAGTTCAATAGTCTGAACAAAGTTCCTCTTTTTCTCTGCGCACTCTTTCACAATGGTTGAGATAGCTTCTCTCAGGGCATCACTCTGAAGCTTACTGCAAACCCAGAAGTAAATTTTCGAGTTCATGTTATTGGCAACCAAAGATAATAACTATAAGCCATCAAAGAGAATCTGATACAGGGTAGCATAGGATGTTTCAAAACCATCATATATCAGTAACATTAATAAACAAATAAGAATTATAAGAAAAACATACTCCACTAAAACATATGCAATGTCAGAGCCTAGAGACTATTAAGGACATATAACGCACGAAATTTGATCTAAATAACATCAGAACCCAACACAAACAAAAACAACAACAAACTAATCACCGAGAATACTGAAAGCATAATAATTAACAAAAATGCAATTGACATATCAAAATAGGTTTATTATTGGCTAAGTTCGTCAAGAAGGATTCGTAAGTTAATCGCAATTCATCTCCACTACAGAAACTCAACTATCCTGGATGGATCAACATTGATTTCCGCGAATTCACACTTCACCGCATACTCCATTTACATTATACTTGTAAATAATAGATTGAGGACGAAAAAATACAAAACATAAACTAAAGACAACCATACCTCATGTTTGCCCTTCAGCAAGCCCGCTCGCCGATAGTTCTTCTGTGAACAAAAAAAACAAACAATCAAAAAAAATCCCCCAAATCGTGTGATGTAAACTGGAGCGAATCAAAAGAAAAATAAAGTACAACAAAAGGGCAAGGGCGGCCAAGATAAATTTTTAGAGAGAGTACCAGGAGGGGAAAGAAACCCTAGCCAGAACTCTCACGACTGCGCTCCAGAGATGTATATATACAAACCCTATCAACGTGTCTTGATAGTTGATATTGGGTAAGTGGACCGGAAAAAGGCATATTTCGTTGTGTGCCCAACTGAAGAAGGGCTTATTCTTAGGTTGACCCTAGCCCAAAATACTAAAACTGAATCTTGTATGCCGTAGCCCAATTGAGAATTGTTCATCAATAGTTAGGCCCATCGGCTCCGTCTAGTGTAATAGTCTATTGTAGTCGTAGATTTGTAGTCAATACTAGTCATTTATGAGTGTCTGTGATCCGGGCCCCACAAAATGGCCCATCAAACAACACGTGTCCACAAAATGGCCCAAAGTAATGGGCTGGTGGATCGCATCCACTGGCTAGCGACACGGCCCAAGAAACTGGAAGTTGATAAAGGAAATCCTTCACAGAAATCATATTTGATCGCAAAGTAGAAGGTGCTGGGGTTTGATATGGAGATGAAACGAATCAAGCGATGTACCTGAGATTGTGGAATGACTTTATGTGTCCTTTGATTGGTTCGAGTGTGTGATGAATATTGTCATGTTTGATATGAAATGCCGAATGAACATCAATGTTATTTTTTTTTATATTACTATATTTTTCTTTATTTTTTATCAATATTATAAACTCAATTTCTTATATTTTAAAAAAGAATGGTATAGATTAATTCAGTGATTGTTATTACTAATTAAGTAGTGGTAAAATAATTTTTTGAATATTAAAACTCATCCTCCCTCACAAAAATTAGCTAATCCCAATTTTTTTTATGAGCTTTGCAAATCTTGGAGGAATAATATGAGATACGTTTGTTATTTTGGAGTTGCTCGCCTAAACTCAACTAAGCGAGGAATGGTTGAATCTCATTTTCATCTCGTCTCATTTCCATCTCAAAACGTCAATTAAATGTCCCGTTGATTTATTGACAAATAAAGATATTTTCCACATTGTAAAAGCGGTTGTTGAGAGACGAGGGAGCATGCCCGAGCGAGAGTACAGAAGTTACTAATGATGAATCTACGCGTTGCATCGGGAACAGTGATGTGTGAGACGAACAAAAATTTATTTTAACTCGGTAACGTCTTGAATCTAAAATGATATGATTTGTGAACAAATAAAATAACTTTAACAAAATGTCAGAATATTATCTAAAATTAAAAGAACCAAGTTCAGTCAAAACCATACTAATACTAGAAGGAGACTCATTTCAGTTCTGCACGAGAGAGAATAAAAATATCAGATGCCAATTCCCTTAAAAGTTCCCAATTCCACCTCCAAGTTTAGAACTTAGAAGGAATTCCTAATGCTCGCCGTTTAATACCCGCGAAAATTATAAGGTTTTTTTCTTTAATACCCAAGCTTACTTTAATAGCTTACTTTAATGCTCACTCAGTTGGCACTGATTTCATCGTAATTGTGAAGTAAAATGAAGTTGTCGAAATAATCAATGAGGGCATTTTGAGGAAATGCAATAAATGAATTTTGAGAGAAATTAGTAATGTATGAAAATGTGTGTTTTTATTGACGTGATTGTATTGATAGATGTGTTTTGATGAAGTAGATGATGATGCGACTTGACTTTTTGTAAAAAATATGGGACCCATTATGATATGACAATATTGAGAGATGTGTGTTTGGTGATGTAAATGTATTGAAATATGTGTTATATTGATTTAATTATATTGAAATTTGTATTTTTGTGAGACAAGAGTGGAATTCATTTTTTTAATTTAATGGCCCATTAAATTTGTCTTATTGTATTTGCTTACGCTAATCGGTTCAGAGATGGGTGGGTTTTTATGCCTAGTACCCGTTTTATATAAATGGTGGATTTGGGATGTATGATGTGATCGGGTTCTCGTCCAGTCTGGCAAAAAAAATTGAATATTGTACAGTCTATTTTAATGCACGACATGTGGACGCTAACTCGGTCAATATCCACAAATAATTTTTTTATTTTTTTTTGAAAAATATATGAAAATTTATTTTATTATTAACGAAGAATTTAAGAGAGTGATGACAACATTTTTATTTTTTGCTGAGGGATTTTTTTTGTTACCAATGGATCAGTGATAGAATTAAACAAAATTATTTGTTTGTTGACGAATTACAGACGGAATTTTAATTTTTTGCCAACATATTATCGATGAATTTTTTTGGTCAACGGATTACTGATGAAATTTATGTCGATATTTACCGACGGAAAAACTCCTTCAGTAATTACCAACAAAATTTTTTCTATAAGTTTTCAATTGATAATCAATATTACCGACAAATTTTTAAAATTATCGACCAAAAAATTTATCGATAATTCGTGAATTTTTTATAAGGAGACAAATAACATTAAATTATTAGTTAGAATAAAATAAATATTTATGTTTTTTTTAATGATGAAATTTAAAATATTTAATTTAATCCCAAGATGTGTAGTATTTTTGCATAGTTATTTGATGTATTATTTCGCACTCCAGCCAGATATGACCCACTTCGCTTGTCCAACTCCAATCGTCTTCGCTTCTTTGTAAACATCTCAAAGGGTGGCGGATCTTCACTTGACTCTCGCCTCCGTCTCCATCTGTTGTTTGCTTAAGGGGGACTATGGACTTTCCACGTCTTTTTAATATTTGGTAAGATCCTTGCGACCTTCTGATCATTCCTTTTGACATTCACTGCGATTTTCCGTTCTAGGATTGCTTTTCCTGTATGTGCTTTTAAGGTTTGCTTGCAATTGAATCTCGTATTTAAAGGGGTTTTCCAACGCCCCTTAACATAAAATCTTGACTTGATGATTCATTTAGGATTTGACAAGGTTTGCAGATTGATTTTGGATTGAGATCTTGCTCTTGTATTGGCATTTGAATCCTCCCTGCAATGCAAAGACTTTCTTTTTTCTTTGCAGAGGTTTTTGCTAGGACCGTTGTTCTGGAATTTTTTATTATTTAGTTTTGAATGATTTTGATAGATTGTGAATGAACTTGGTAGCATTTGGAATATGAATCTTGTGTACAAACAGCAGCCTCTTAATCTCCATAATTTTATGTTTAAGGATCCCTTGGTTATTTACTTATTTAGTTTGAAGATATATTTAAATTTTTGTTTGGCAATTGGTTGCTTTATTCTTGGGCACCTCTCATGTTTATGGATTGAACCAAATTTATGTCCTTATTGCAGGAGTTTTATATATATATAATGGTCTCCGGTGTTCATATTGAACTTTGAGGGATTTGGTTGCTTGCTGCTGCAGCATTCTCAATTTTTATGGTGAATTTTTTGCGAGAATCCATACAGTGTGTGATTGAGGCTCCTGCTTCTTGTGTGATGGAGAACCTCCCTGTTGAAGTCATTGGTAACATACTGTCTCGGCTTGGAGGTGCTCAAGATATTGTGATAGCCTCTGCAACATGTAGAAAATGGAGAGAAGCTTTCCGCCAACACCTTCATACACTTTCTTTTAATTCTAATGATTGGCCAGGTTATCATGATCTCACAACTAGTCGTCTAGAAATATTGATCACTCAAACAATATTCCAAACTACAGGCTTGCAAGGCCTCTCGATTTTGATGGATGATGTTGATGAGTTTTCAGCTTCAACGGTCATCGCATGGCTCATGTACACCAGAGAAACATTGCGACGATTGATCTATAATGTTCAAACTACTCCAAATGTAAACATTCTCGAGATTTGTGGGAGGCAGAAGCTGGAGATATTGGAGATTTCACGCAATTCAATTACTGGGGTCGAACCTAATTTTCAGCGATTCCCCTGCTTGAAATCCCTTTCTTTGAGTTATGTCAGCGTTTCAGCATTGGACTTAAGTCTTTTACTCAGTGCATGCCCAAAGGTTGAGATCGTGGAACTCATCAACCCAGAGATAGCAGTGTCCGATGCGCAAGTGACAGTTGAACTGAACAGTCCCACTTTAAAGAGTATTTATGTTGAAGCAATCAGTTTGGACAAGTTCATCTTGGAGGCGGACAATATTGAGTTTTTGCATTTGAAGGATTGTACGCTTGAACTTTTTGAGCTTATTGGAAAGGGGACCTTGAAACATTTCAAGATTGATGAAGTTAGTGTCATACATCTTGATGTCGCTGTTGATAATCTCGAGGTTGTGGACATTAGCAACTTCACTATTATCTGGCCAAAGTTCCACCAAATGATCTCAAAATCTTCAAAATTAAGGAAACTTCGTCTTTGGGATGTTGTCTTTGATGATGAGGATGAGATTGTGGATTTGGAAACAATTGCTGTTTGTTTTCCGCGATTGAGCCATCTCTGTTTGAGCTATGACTTGAGACATGGTGTGTTTCACTATGGTTTGCAAGGCTCTTCCAGCTTGGAGACTGTGACTGTGTTGGAGCTTGGCTGGACTGTAATTAATGATCTTTTCTCGGATTGGGTTGAGGGGAATTTGAAAAGGTGCCCCAATCTTAAGAAGTTGGTCATTCATGGAGTTGTTTCAGAGGCAAAGACCCATGAAGAATGTCAAACATTAGCCAATTTTACCTCATCTATCATTCAGCTTATGAGGCAACACGTGCAAGTAGATGTGCAATTTGAGTTTGAGTAGAGATTCTGGGAATGCATTGGTTGAAGTGCAAGTTTTATTTCAAAGTAAGAATTGTATAAGCTCGCTGGCAGGTAAATAGCTGCTTGCGTAGCTTGATGTTATTTTTAAAGAGTTCTGCAAATTATTAATGAAGTCTCAGCTTTTGGACTGAGATAGTAATTGCATAATCTTAGAGATGCCCTTCGAGGTTTACTTCAGTGTAAATTTTCTAAAGTTCAGAAATCAGAATACAAGTTTGATTTTTTCCCTGACCTTTAAGTCTCTTTTTTTCTCTCTCTCTATGAGACACACATACACACATGCTGCCTCTATAATTACTGAATTTACTTTTGTTTTGTATGTTCGCCTGTGTGCCCATTTGGGCTGTTTTATATAGGTTTTTTTAGAGTATCTTGAGTAAGGATTCTCACTGTCATGGCTTGAATTATATAAATTATTTAAGAAATGGATTTCAATGTTGTTTGAATTCACCAAAGATTACTCTCTTCCTTATAAAGTTTTCTTGAATACAGCTTCAAGGAAAATTTGTTTTGCTAATCATCCTCGAAATGATGTGGACTCTAAATCACATCATCCACATTATGCAATTTATGGTTTTTGAAATGCCATGTATTTGCAGTTTAGTTCTTGCTTATGCTTAGCACTTGTCTCATTTCATGCATGTTCTGAACTTGCAGAAAGTCTTTAAAATCTGCTATTATACCCTCCACTTGTTGTTAATTGGTGAACTTGGATTAATCGGTGGTTTTAATTTAGAGGCACAAAGTGTCTGCCTGGAACTTAAGGCCACCTTCCTCTTGAACCACACATCCTCCTTTTTGGTGGACTCGAGTCCTTGAGAGTGCGCTTCAAATTTAAAACTATACTCAGAATTTATAATCATAGTTTTAAAGTAAGTCTACTGAACAGTAGGTGGAAGAGTATTGAGAAGAGTATTTTGGATTTGTTGGGTTCTGGTCCGGAATTTGGTTTGGAAGAACAAGAGAAAAATGCTTGGAGGTTTTAAATTGATGTCAGGGTTTGATGTGGGAGATATTTAGGTTATTCAAGGATTGACTTATTAGGGGTTTCGGGAGTTGAAATGCAAGATTTTTGATGTGATTATTAATAAATTGTGGTTAAAGAATTGGAGAATGAAGACAATGTGTTATGAATATGCATTAAGGTCATGGCAGGAGATAGATACTGGTGACAAATTTCTGGAGAGCAAAGTCCAAGAATCAGGTGGGGGAATCTGTGTATAATTGTTATGCCAGGGAGAATATCCAAGCTGGTCATGGCGGGAAACAGGGACGAGTAACGGTGTCGCAGACCTGGGAACTCTGGGTTACCCACTAAACATTGTGATGCCCAAGTGGCTGCAGGATATAGTTGATTTGTTGGGTTTACTTTATCTACAGCCACGGAATTCAGCGTCTCTTCACTTTGAGCCTCTCGAGTATAACCTTTGCCTCACAGTTCTAAATTTCCAGAAAGTTATTATACATTGGAGCACAATCTTTTCTTTCTGCTATTGCTGGGATAATCGCCCAGGATGGAAGTTTTTGCAATTGACCAAATGCACTCAATGCTATGGATTCTATATTACTCATGACGAGTTTGACAGCTAATTGTTTGTTGATGGCTAAGGGTTTTTTTCCAACTGCTCTGGAGTGGAAATTACAATTTGACCGGTGACACAGTCCTTACATGGTAAGTGTTACCAACTGTGCCTAGTAATTTTTCCATTGTATAATTGGGTGAATTAAGTATCCTGAATCTCCTGACGACGTTGCACAACTGTGTCTTGGTGGTCTATTAATACTTCACTTGTGTCTTGTCTCTTGAGTGTGTGCAGTGGAGGGATAGTATCTGGGTTTCTTTTGTATTTGAATTTTCTTATCAGTGGGGATTGTTTTAGATTGTATTTATGTGCTTTACGAGTTTGTTGCATGATTAGGATAACCTGAGGTCAGATTATATCATTGTCTAGGGAGATCCTATGCATTTATCCTTAAGGGTGATCCTGCGATAGAAGTGTTTGACCGCAGGCAACATCGACAGCAGTAAGCTTAGCCTTTTTTTTCTTTTTTAATGTTCTTTCTTCTTTTTTGTTAACTCCATTAATATGTAACTGCGGCCATTTTTGACCTTTGATTGTGTGGCCCAGTAGTTATTTTCAATACGAATCTGTGGCAGATAATTTTGGATATTAAGAATCGGCTACAAACTCCTTTTTTTTCACTTTGCATTTCAATGAATTATGCACTGTCTCCTGCAAACTATGGATAATCTATTTAATCATTTATGATTATCTGGTTGGTTCAACATGCCATTTGATATGATGGGTACTCCATTTATCATTTTTTTTCCCTATTATTTAAATTGCGAAAACCTATCGATACCTTCTGAGACCAGATCTTCTTCCTAATGCTCTGTTCTTTACAAAGTTGACTATTTGAGATTTCCAGCATTGGATTTAGATACGCAAGTCAAATCTCTGGGAAAATGTTGCATTATTGTTGCAACTTTGAACTTCTCAGATAGTCAATTTACATTCCTACGTCTGTGATGGCATCTCTTCCATGGCAAGGACCATTTCTGCACAAACTTGGTCAAGAAACTCTAGTAACTGATAGAAACAAATATTTATAGTGCAAGTTGGTCCATTATAAGCCAGTATATTACATGAACAAGCAATACAAATAGACAACAATATCTTGATTAGAAGATGAAGTACAATTATTTTATACTTTATTTGCAACTCTGACTGACAAGAAATGACTTAATCTAGTTTAACAAAATCTTACAAAGTCATGCCTGAGACTTGGGGGATTTGATCCAAGGCAATCACCTGGTCAAGACACAGAAGCAAAGCAAACTCTATAAAGAAACTTTAATACAGTTAGATCTATGGAAGGAATCTATATATGATCTATACTGTCTCTTGATATCTTCCATATGGAGAACAATGAAAATGCTGTGAGGTTCATTGGGAACAAAAATATATAGACTAAAATTAAATACACATCTACCAAATCCATGAGCATTTGCTCTTTTGGAGAAACCCACCCCTCCTTTAGGCCAATCATTGAAATCATGAGAGAATAATTGGTTCAAGGCATATTTTTACTATACCCATAAAATATTTGGATCATGGGTCATCACCCATAAAAATACAGACATATATATATATTTGTTCCACAATAATGCTGGTCATGGAGACAGAAATATAATGATCTATTGATTAATATAGCTCTTACCCTCTCTAACTTTCTATTATGGTTCCTTTTAGGTGGGACTACAACTATGGGACAGTTTTGGGGATTG
Organism: Euonymus europaeus; assembly: GCA_963580455.1. Lineage (NCBI taxonomy): Eukaryota > Viridiplantae > Streptophyta > Magnoliopsida > Celastrales > Celastraceae > Euonymus > Euonymus europaeus. The sequence goes on from OY756967.1 coordinate 21,995,961, forward strand.
GCCACATCTACTCAAACAAAAAAGATATGGACATTGAAAACAGAGTGACAAACAACACCTAATCTGCAAATTTAAAAACCATAATTAGGAGCTCAAATAGTTGAGGGGAATCTTAATATAGCATTTGCTTGGTTTTAGGTGATGACAGGGAATGGATGTTGACCTATCAACAAATGAGATAATACAAAACAAATCCATCTCAACACCTTTCTTTGATTATAAATACACAAGTGGGTTTTGCTTGTGGATTATATATTTTTAAAAATAATTGAAGAAAAATTAAGAACTCTCTCATTTTTCAAAGGCCAAAAAGTAAAACTCAACCTTCTTAAGTTCTTAATGAGGGGGTTAAAAAAGTTCATCGAAACACCCCTTAAGAGGTTTCCTTTTTCTGCTCTCTCTCTTACCAACTTTTATGAAAGAAAAGCTTGTCTTATCTCATATTATTCAATGAAGGCAAGTTATTGATAATATTTAATTTTCTCTATTTGGTTTCTTCTGCGAGTGCCTGCATCCCCTGAAGAGCCCAACCAATGAGGAAACACAGGCGGTTAGAGGAGAGAGAGAGTGGAGTAGGAGTCAGTGATTCATCGTAGTGGGTTCCCCTGCGGAAGACCCCCACCTCTTCTTTTCTATGGAAAGTTATATAAATAAAATTTCTTCATATATTTATTTTAATTTATTATTTTTTCAAACCCCACAGGCGTGTGACAGATTTGCAAGGACAAGATTTTGTGTACCGTGAAATGGGTTGAAACTTGGAAGTCTGTGAATATTTACTACAGGTAGAGAGAGAGAGAGAGGATACATAAAGGCAAAACCCCATCAAACAGAACAGAACAGACTAATCAATCAGGATTTCTTCACATAGAAGTAGGGATAGAAAGCAGGAGATGGAGACACCATGAAAGATCAAAAAAGTTGCAAAGTGAGATGATGAGATTTATCTGAGATGAAGACTGGACCCCTCCTCTTTGTGGGCTAACTCTTTGAAAAAGATAGCTTTGATCTCTTGTCCCTCCTTTTATCTCTCTTTCTCTTTGTGTGTCTGTGTGTTGTCTCAGTTGGGTTTGGCTCCAAATAGTTCTTGTTCTTAAGAATTCAAAATCAAAGCAGAGTACCAAAGTGAGGTCATACTGATCACTGATGTAAATTATTTATTGAAGTAGCTTTGGTTTTACACTTGCTCTGCTTTTGGCTTGAATACTCTATGTTTTCTTAATAAAATTATGCGACATGTCCTGTTTTTGCTTTTACAGGGTTCTTGGGAATAGATTGAAGAGAATGGTCTAAATAGAGTATTTGCATGGCGAGCCATAGAGTTGCAAATACTGGGTTTTCAGATTCAGGACCATCGAATCACCATCTCCCACCTTACACAATTCTTCATGGAATTAATTCTGCATCATCAAGTTTCATGTATGCCTATGTTAAAGATTCTAAATTCTCTCAGAATGTTAAGACTTGAGCTTGTTTTCTTTATGGGTTACTCTTTTTTCCCCCCCCTCTGTGTTACACCTACTCATGCTGTTCATGGTAATTCTGTTACTTTCAGCAATCAGGAAGGGTCTACTTTTGATTTTGGAGAACTAGAGGAGGCAATTGTGCTGCAAGAGATTAGGAATGATGAAGCCAAAGCACGTAATGTTCTTTATCTCTAATATCATTCATCTCTTGTGACGTTTGATAAGAATACCAACTCTAAAAGCAAAGAAATAGAGAAGGAAAAAAAGAGAGGTTTGAATTTGTCTACGGAGGAATACAGCAAGGGTGGGTTTCCATTTCTAACACAGTAATCATTCTGTGGCAAGAGAGTTGAATGGCGTGAGACTACAAACATAGAAACTTGACCTGCTCAACATGATTTACTGAACTCCAAAAAGGAGGAGATTAGGTTCCTTCACCTTTTGATCAAAATCTTGGAGGCTTCATTTTGGGGCGATTCTCTGAGATTTGGCTTTTATGATTCTTTTGCAGCTTTATTGACATCAAGCAGACCTGCAGCAACTCTGGAGATGTTCCCTTCATGGCCAATCAGATTCCAACAATCCCCAAGAGTAGTAGTTTCTTACCCATCTTGATTTTTTCTCCATTGACTAATGTCTTATATAAGCAAATTTGGTTTATGATGATAACCCAATTGACCATTTATGGTGGGTGTGGTTCAATTAATCCAGGGAAGTTCAAAATCAGGAGGTGAAAGTACTGATTCAGGATCAGCAGCAAATACACTGTCAAGTACACAGCTAGAGCCTGAATCTCCTATGAGTAAAAAGGCATCTTCTTCAGATCGTTATCAGGCTTTTGATCAAAAGCATCTACATCTTCATCCCCATCAACAGCAGCTACACCAACAAATAGAGATTGCTACTGGTATCTCTAGAAGTGGAGGACCATCACAGCAACAGAATCAATCACCAGCCAAACCAACCCAAGAAAAGGTCTTTATCTACTGTCAATAAATTCATTATCTAGTTCGAGTTTTTAGATATTCCCAAAACCAAGGAAAGTGGGTGTCTTTTTTGTTAATTATTACTGTTTTGTTCTCTCTCTCTCTCTCTCTCTCTCTCTCTCTCTGTACTTCTCCTTTCGTGCATCTATTCAAATGAAAAGTCACAGATCCTAAAACCCACAGAAAATCAAAGAAAGCATAGAGTTCCGATTCCTGAGCGATTTTCTGTTCAAGGTCTGACATGTAATGAAGAGAGAGACAGAGAGACAGAGAGAGAGAGATGTACACTTAATAAAAGGACTAAAGTTAGAATCTGCACAGTAGTTACACACTGTTACCTTATAAAATGATAATAATTTGACCCACTTTACTCGATCCCTATAACTCCCATACACTCTTTGTTTTGGAATCACAAACCCACAAAAAAAAAAAAAGGCCATGGCTTTTAGTGATGATTTTTGGTACCCAAATCATGTCCATGATCACTTCTTGCCACCAGAAAATGATTCACCTCAGAATTCAGGATTCATTTCCTCTAGTTTTGTGAGCTCTTTATTTTCCTTTCTTTCTTTGGTTCTTAATTATATAGAATATAAACAAAGATTCTGATGTCTAGATTTGTAAGATAATCTAAAAAGAAAGCCATAAAGCATGTGATTAAAGTAGTTCCTTTGATGTTGCAGAGGAAGGGAGCAGCAGCTTCAGAAAGGCAGCTTGACTCCAAGGTACGGTAGAAGATTTAATGTTTGTAATTTTTTCCTGGGGTCGTCTCAATCTCCTCTTTTTCTTCCAATTAGTATCATATATACTAACCGAACTAGGAAGTCAGATTGAAACTGATATGAAAATTGATTTCAGACATTAAGACGTTTGGCTCAAAACAGAGAAGCTGCAAGGAAGAGCCGCCTGAGAAAAAAGGTGTAGTTCCATTCATACATGTATCATTGTCTATATATCTATATCTATATCTATATATATAATGTGTATATTTATTTGTATGAACAGGCCTATGTGCAGCAGCTTGAATCCAGTCGAATAAGGCTATCACAGCTGGAGCAAGACCTTCAAAGAGCCCGCTCCCAGGTTCTCAAAATATCAAACTTTTTAAAATTTCCATAATTTTTCAATGTATTAACAATAATGCTGGTTTTTGTTGTTTAAAAGGGTTTGCTATTGAGGGATTGCGGTGGTGGTTCAAATATTAGTTCTGGTCAGTTTCCCTGCAATTAAACTGTTAGTAATGTATAATCAAAAGCATCTTAGTTAAGTTTTTGTAAAATATTATTAATTATCTTGTAGGGGCTGCAATATTTGACATGGAATATGCAAGATGGCTAGAAGAGGACCACCGGTACATGTCAGAGCTCCGAACAGCAATGCAGGCACATTTATCGGACGGTGACCTGAGACTAATGGTGGACGGATATATTTCACATTATGATGAAATCTTTCAGTTGAAAATGGTGGCCGCCAAGTCGGACGTCTTCCACCTCATCACCGGATTGTGGGCGACGCCGGCAGAGCGTTGTTTCCTCTGGATGGGCGGATTCCGGCCATCCGAGCTCATCAAGGTTTGATCAAATTCCCATCAAACAATATTATTAATTATATGCCATGTTTGTTTCATTTCTTAATGACTAACACATAATTAAAATTTGTGCGTTTGATTATTAATCATGATTAAAGCAGATGTTAATCACCCAATTAGACCCATTAACGGAGCAACAAGTGATGGGGATTTATAGCCTCCAGCACTCCTCACAGCAAGCAGAAGAAGCTCTGACACAAGGCCTTGAACAGCTCCAACAGTCCATGGTTGAAACAATCGCCGCCGGTCCCCTCGTCGACGGCATGCAACAGATGGCCGTCGCATTGGGCAAACTTGCCAACCTTGAAGGCTTTGTTCGCCAGGTACATATGCATACAGTACATACATATATATATATATATATATATCTGTGTGCGCGCGCATTATATGGTTCAATTATAGCTTAATTACAATGAAATTATATGAAGATAGGTAGTTGGTAGGAGTGAGAATATTAAATGCATAGGCGGCGTTATTATATTTAGAATTTTTAGAAATATCACTCTCTTCTTGGGAAAATCAAAAAATTATTATCCAAGTCAAGATTACGTGCCTCTATTATATGCATTCAGGTGACACGTATACTTTGGCTATTGACCATCCTATCCACTCGGTCAATTTTATTTTTTTAATTTTTACTTTTCCGATTTTCGATATGTTGGAAAGTAGGGATTAAAAAGTTGTTGGGGGTGTTAGTTTATCTGAAGTCAAATCAGTTTTATTCCTTCCATGTATGTGTCTGATTGTATTGCGCCGCAATTGCTAATCTACGGACATGCCTACACTATAATATCTCTTCGTGGGTCCCTTCTTGCGATGATAATCTAGATCATAATTAAGTACTACTATGCCCATTGACCCTAAAAGGGTTGTTGTCGTGATTAGGTCAACTTAACAAAAATAATACGATATTGTCCCACCATGTTTGCCACGTGGGGGATCAAGTGGGTTTATACGGTGGAATCATATATATATTTTATATGTGGATGTTGCTTTTGCTTGGGTGTTAAATTAAGGAGTAAAGTCAATTTTGATGGGGTATTTTCATCTAATTATGTTGCCATCGGAAGGGGTAGTTCGAAAGTGATATAATTGAAGAAATAAAATCACCAGCTTTTGTATTTATACACCCAGTATATATATATATATAGCTATATAGCTATATAATTGAAGAAATAAAATCACTAGCTTTTGTATATATTTGTTGTTTTAATAGATGAATGATTGGGATGGTCGGTGGTCCAATTAATGATCAATGGATAAGACAAAAGGGTGGCATGATCAGTCAGTGTGAATCAACCTCTTTGAAATGTTTATGTTTTCTTCTGATATGTGATTTGTCGTGGCTTGTCTTATAATTTATATATCATATATACTATCATATATGTCTCTATTGACTCCTTAGAGAATGATTTTGTTTAAATTGTACGTATTAGGCTGATAATTTGAGGCAACAAACCCTCCACCAGCTGAGGCGGATATTGACAGTGAAGCAGGCGGCGCGGTGTTTTCTGGTGATCGGAGAATATTATGGAAGGTTAAGAACTCTAAGTTCTCTTTGGACGTCCAGGCCACGAGAGTAAGATCGATCTCTTTGATCCTAACAAATTGGTATAAACTATTTACTATATATCTCACTTGAATTTTTGTATGAACTATATATATATATATATATATATATATATAGGTCGATGATGAGTGACGATAATTCGTGCCAAACAACAACAGATTTGCAGATGGTTCAGCCTCCACATAATCACTTCCCAAACTTCTGATCTGCTGCTGCCGCTGGTGGTTGAGTAATATTACATATGGAGATGTGTCTAGGGCTACATAATTTAGAGGAAATAGGACCTTTTTAATTATTATGATATTTATGTTTTTCTTTCTATTGATATGGTCTTTAATTATCATAACTATGCCATCTTGTAAATGCAAAAATCAATTTTATGTGCAGCAGGAATGTTCTACCAATTTAATTGCTTTTAAAGGAAGAGAAGACAATTAATGTCAAATGGTGTTTGGAGTACACAGCGATTATCATCATCAAATTATCTAAATATACGTATGCATGTTTTTGATTTTTCAGTGTCTTCTGAATAGTGTGTACATATACATATATGGTAGATACATCAACAACAAATTAAGAGAGGGAAACACTGGGTTGTTGCCTGAGATTATCAATTTGATTGTGGTAACTCATTGCGATAGTAGTAGATAATGAGTTCAAGTCACATGAGTATCATTCTTCGCAGTTCCATTAATGGGTCATTGCCCTTGTCTTAACTACTCCCCAAAATTGTGTCCGAACGTCTTGAGTGGATATATGGGTTTGAAGGCAGAGAAAAGCTTGCAGTGGATAGATTTTCTTAATCCAAAATCAATCTAAGTAAGTAGCTAGGTTAAGCGCTGTTTGTTTAATCATATGTATTAATTGCTGCAATGGGGTTTCAGGTTTTTGGACCCATTTACAAGTTTATACACTTATATATATAAAAAAAGTAATTAAGTAGCAATAGCAGTCATAATCTTTCCTTGTAACCCTATCTATTCGACTTTACAAATTTAAGATGCCTTTTATTATCTTCCTTTTACTTTAATGCAAACGTCCTTTTAGACCAGGTTTGATTTAATTGCAAGAGTTTCAACCCTAATTAATAATATACTTTATTAATTATCATTTCTGATGGGGTTTTATTTTTTATTATCTGAAACATAATTGATCGCTTTTGAACCGTCCTTATTATTTGACATTAAACAATATGATTTTTTATTTTATTTTATTTTTATAGATATAAGCTTGTTTGTCGTTGACTAGCATGATTGATATAGCCCACCTGATCTCAAAATGTTTGTTAAACACGCGTCAAATGGAGTTAGTGGGCCAGACCACCAGCCCATCGTTAGCCCAAATCGTAATCTTGAAGTCCAACCCAAAATACTTTCGATCGGATTAGACGACGGAGTTTACAAAAATTCATGTTTGGCTTTTGGAAAAGGGTTGCGGCAAGCAAGGCACAGGTTTAATACAATTTAAAAAATCTCACTTCATTAGGGATGTCAACGATGCGAAGATCCTTTCATTCGTATCCGTTAGATTAACTTCTTATCGGTCATCGCTAAAATATCAAATGGGTACTTTTGTCCTCACCCCATCCCGAACCCATTGAGATAGGAATCCCTGCCCTTCCACGTCGATTCAATTATATTAAATATAAAAATGAATAAATTGATTTACCAATTCAAAAAAACTAAATTTTTTCTACTAACACACACATATATATAAATTCTACCTTTTTCACAAATATAAAAATTTATACAAAGAAATAATTAATAAACTCAAAAAAATCACAACGATTAATAAGATGATTGTTATGTGCATGTTCCCTTCAAACTTGTTCAAACCGATATCCAGGAGAAGGTGACAAAAGCACGTGGAAGCTGGACTGTTGGGCCATACTACATCACTTTAGTAGTTTTTAGGATTATTTAGTGGTTCATTTATTAAGTTGTTTTATATTTCTCCAAAACGTGGTCGTATCACATCCACGTAGTCAATATTGTATGATTAGTCTTTAGTTGCATGATTAATCGGAAAGTTAGTTAATTAGTTAATAGCTTCTAGAAGCGAATCATAGTACAGGTCGAGCTGCAAGGCTGGCTCTGGCCATTGCCTCATTTTTATGGACGTGTTCCTGTCGTGCAGGTTTTTTTGATGAAAAAATGATGAATTACTGAAAATTATATTTCTCTCTCTTGCTCTTTGAACCTCTGCCCCCTCTTATTCTTCTCCGTAAGTTTTAGGACTGGATAACCAAGAACAGTGAGAACCTTGTTCTTCCTGACTGCTTGGTAAACCAGAGTGTCTAAAAGTAGCACCCTAACAATGATTCTTCAAAAAATATCAACAAATTTCAAATATGTCATCTTTTCGAATATTAGACAAGTTAAATACTTTGTAAACAATAAACTAATTTCCAATAAGAGAACAAAATCATTCAAACTCCCACAAATCATACACATTTCTACCAAGCTTTTCAACGCAAATTTTAAATAAATTTTAGGTTATATGCCAACATGTATATATATATATATATATAAACTAGGTATTCAATAACCCATCCCCGTCTTGTACTTGTTGTTTTCTATGTTGAAGCATCATTTTATATAACCGAATAATCTTTTTGATACCAGCCAACAACTTGCCATTAAAGGTATTGAGAAAGTAAACACACCCTCAATTTGCCATTGCCATTGAAGGCATATGGCATGCTACTGGCTAGTATAAAAAAGGTGATTCGATTGCATGAATGGATGCTTCGGGACGATGACAGCTATGAATTGCAGTATGAGAGAACATGTGAGGAAAAATCCGCTTTCGACGTATATGCTAAAGAAGTACATAACTAACAGAGCATAAGTTGAACTAGCGTATAAATTATAAAATAAGTTGTGTTCGTATTTTATAGAGCTGAAATTATACATAAAAATATCAATTGTCAAATACTGACTAAACATTTAAAATACTTTAATAATAAAACAAAAATCATTAATTATAAGGTGAAATTTATTTTCAATTGTACCATTCATGTTCATTTCACCTCCACCAGTGTTGCTCATTCGATTTTGCAATTTCAAGATCCTGTCAAATTTTTTGGTCATAATACATTATTACAACATTTTCATTTGACGCATATGTCGAAACTTATAAGTTCGTAAGATGTTGCTCATTCGATTTTACAATTTCAAGATCCTGTCAATTTTTTTGGCCATAATACATTACAACATTTTCATTTGACTGAGCATATGTCGAAGCTTATAAGTTCGTAAGAGACGTTACTGACACGAATGTTAAATGATTTTGCTTGAGTTACACAATCAACTCTAGATAATTATGTACATCTGAATGAACTACAATTACAATTTTCTATCTGTATCTTGCCTCTGAGTCTACTACAAAATTTGTTATGGTTCTCCAATTATCACCACAACGGGCGATTGACCAATCTCTCTCTACATAATCATATTCAACTCTGACAGGTCGTCCATAGGGATTTCGAGACCTATGGAATCATGGTCTTGCAGACCATCCTCGTCGAAGTTCAACCATGAACCCAAAGCCTCAACTGAATCTAGTCCATCCAGGTTTGAAAAATCAATGGGGTTCACTGATTCCTTGGATGAATCCTGGGGAATAATGCTACACGAAGATAGTGACCCATCTCCAGTTCTATTACTTCTATTACTAGTTGATGGCAAACCGTGTTGTGCTACTTCTCCAGGCTTATTTCCAGTACTAGACAAATTCTGTCTCTGTTGTCTGAGCTTTGGCTTCAGCTTGTTTTCACTTCTGGAGCCATTCAATGACGAGCGATCCGCCCCTGAAAAAGAACTGCTTAAATTATCTCTGCTCTGATCCCCCTCTCTCTCAGTTCTCCTTGCCTTTAGACCACCCACATGACTCCCTTCGAAAGTTGGTGTCATTCTCGAGGATGCACTGCCAACAACATCATCAATCGGCATTTCTCTCTTCCTCCCCCTGTTCAATACAGATGTTTTGGATGAAGCTTGTACAGACGATGGTTCAACACTTTGGAAAGCATCTGAAGAACCTGGTCAAAATACCACTGTGAGAATTGTATCTTTCAAAAGAACTTGAAATGGTGACATGAACAATTGGTGCATATTAATCTGCCTAAAGAATCACTGGAGAATATCTTATCATCAAGTTATTGACTGTTGTTCTATTTCTTTGGCCCCCAGAAAATAAAAAATGAGCTAAACAAATATAACTTCAACACAAAGTAGCCTATCACACGATATAGAAAATTCACTTTTATAAATAAAGAAGTGTATGGATAACTAATAAACTTACCTGGCCTGGCTTCAGCATAATGGTCAGAAACATCGTTGCATATGTTACTAGCAGTCCCAGAACCATACTCAACGGATTTGGCATCATCATTGCACAGAGGAGCAACAAAGATGACATTGTGCAGTCCAGGCTCGCTAAAGCAACTAATGCCTGTATCTTCAAATTTTCTACATCTTGCAAGAACACGCTTGACAAAAGCCAATGCAACATGTCTCGTAACCTTACGGACTCCACTTCTTGAGGCATTACTTCCACGACAAGCCTGTATAAATTGGTAACACCAAAAATTAATCGGCTGTAATCCATGGAAACACCTAAGCACAAACCATTCATCAATAAAGGAACAATTAGCCCCAGAACATGTTTCTTGACTCTCCAGGCTGAATGTCAAGAAACAGATTCTCATAAATGAACATCACATAAGTGCATGCCTGCGATGAAGGCAGGTTGACATCCATAAAGCTTCTTCTACATAATAGCTATCTTTATTTTCTTCAGTGTGTTGCTTTAACATTATTTATAAAAGAAAGAAAGAGAAATAAATAAAAAGAACTTGCAAGCCACGCATATGTATAAATATGGATGAAGAAGCAATACAAAAAAATCCAATACATATTAAAGCCAAACATTAATCAACACTGGATCCGATGTCTAAGCTACCAACCAAAACAAAGAAAGGTCTAGTATGAGGAGGAAAAAATACCATTCGTCTCCTATATGCCATTTCAAGAAGCTGATCAATTGCAGCCTGTTCAATGTTCCTGCAAAACGACGAATGTAATTCTTAGCCTAACTTTTTTTTCATTTTTTTGGTTTAAGAAAGTGCAACTATATCAAGGATTAAATATTAGTAATTCATCTCAATGCTTACAGGACCATTTTTGTTTTTCATGCGGAATCATTATGGAACTCACCTTGTTTCTAAATCTCTTCCTCTCTGAATAGCATTGATTACTCCACCCAAAATCTTTTTCTTAATCCCAACCTATCAATCAATCAAAATTGTCACGAAAGATGGGAAATAGGATGGAAAAGGAAATGAAAAATAACAATAACCAGGTAGAAACCAGGAAAAAGGACTCCACGAAAAGCAAACTTAACCACATCAGATGAAAACTACATAAACTTGCAAAATGCAGAAAAATCCATCTCATGTAACCTGGTGGTATAGCCCTTCATCAAGTTGCATAATATGTCGATCAATCATGTCCTCTCCCTCTGCTAGATCAGGCTGCATCAAGGAAAAACAGCACATGAAGCTAAGAATATATGAGTAAAGTAACTGATATGACAATTAATAGAGAAAATAACATTAGGAAGAAGCCTACCAAAGGCTCTGGACATAATCCAATACTCTGCAACTCCAGTTGAAGCCTGTCATCCAGACTCATCAACTGATATTGACAATCAGAGGAAGAAAGGTGAGAAGTATTAACTTCCCTCTGCTGCAGAAGGCCCACATCATCTGAACATATTTCGCTTACATGGCCCACATCTAAATGCGAATAATCATCGTCTCCTAGCCATCTGCCATTGCTAATTAGAGAATTAGACGTGCTTGGGTTCCTAAGAGTGCTAGATGCAACATTCCTAACACAAGAAAATCTGTCCAAAAGAGAATTTCTCTGTGCCTGAAAATCCACCGTTGACTCAACTTCATAATCCACTCTCTCCCTATCTTTGGGTTCCATATCTATCTGGTTACACGAACCACAATGAGAATCATCACTGGCATAGTGAAAAGCTGCATTCTTCCCTTCACTTTGGAAATAAACTTCTTCACTTTCATCTTCTTCAATCAGAGCAGAGAGAACTATTTGGTAAAGTGGAGTACCCTTGTTAAAGCTTCCAGCAGGAACGGTTCCACACAGGGAACCTTTGTTAGCCGATTCTTCACTGTAAAGGCCGACTGATCTTTCACCAGTAAAATTAGGAACTTCTTTCTGTGCAACACCGCCCTGAACATACGTATAAGTCACAATTAACTGTGAATTCCCTCAACAAAGACAGTAGTTAGTAGACTTTATTTTGTTTTTCTAGATGGGTGAGAAACTTATAAATAGCAATGCGATGTACATGAGAATAAAGTACCAAAAAGTTGAATTCACCACCACAAATCTGAGACAAACTCCCATCAAGCTGCTCAGCAAAACTTAGCTGATCAAATAACAAATCAGATAATGGAAAGAGTTAAACCAATGCCAATCCAAAAAAAAGTCTCCCTGAAGGTAAAAAAAATCTGAGTAATCCATTAACTACCTGTTGTTCCAAGTACGACATGTCCTCTGGGCTGATAGGAGCAAAAAGAGATTCCATTTTCTTCCAGAAAGGACCAGAACAAGAAATATCTATGGAACAAGCTACAAGTTTAGGGATCCCTATTATAAATTAAAACACCATAGAAGGAATGAAATAGAATAAAAGTCAGATCACGTGCATACTACAAAAATTACGAGCAGAACTGGCGGCCACAAATAGATCTTCACGATCATCCTCAGATTCACCTGCAACTGATGCACTACATGCTGTCAAGAAATTACACGAAACATTCCTCTAAGCTCAATCATTATCAGAAAATCTCAGATTAAGTTAATTCAAGACAATATACCATGCGTACACACACCCCTATTTATATGTACTACATGAATGATAATGAAGCTATGAAACAAGAACACAGGCACAAGAAAGCGAATGCATAATGCTTTTTTGCTATCTGACATATCTAATGAAGACAAGTTTAGATGACTATCAAAAGGAGGAAAATAATGAAAACCTAAGGGAAGTGTGGAGAGTTATATCACTATGGAAAGGAGGATAATGATAAAATCCTAAATATACCCATTCAAAAAAGATAAAATCCTAACATACGAATATAATAGATATGATAAATAGTACCTGCAGAATCTAAAGAGCCACCATTTTGCTTTTGGCCAACATGAGTTACAGCCTTGCGCTCTTTCAACTTTTTTGTGGGTGGACGACCTGATTTACTGAATCACAGAAAAAGGTATAGATTGGGAAATTAAGCAGTCAACATATGTACAGACAAACTTTTTTAACCTCAAGGGGAAAAGGATAAAAGCTACAAACATTTTACTCTTATCAGATGCAGGCCTCATGATCTGAAGGGGCTTTGTTGTTGGTAGATTCTCTAATTTTTCCCCCACAAGTTGAATGGCCGGCGAGGACAAACCTCTTCCACTTCTCCCTTGTCTCCGCACACCATCTCCAATCTCATTAATAGGAACTTTATTCTTCTTACCAGACAATATATAAGCCCCGAATTTCTGAGTATTGGTAAGGGCAACCTCCCCACTATCCGTTCCTTTTTCCTTTGCTTTGCTTTCTCCAGCACCTGATTCTTCACTTTCGGATAGCCCAAATGGTGATGAGACATTTTCAATTTCCATCTTAATTTTTAGACTATTATTGTCCATAGTGCTTGCAAGCAGTGATCCATCGATCCCAACAGACGAAGTTCTAGAACTAAATTCAGAAGATGGAAAGCCCTGAAACTGAGATTCAGCATTAATTGAAACAGGAGAAACTAAATTTAATCTCCTTGTTCTCGAGTTCTTATGCGGTCTTTGACCACCCCATTGAGCTATGGTGTGCGGTGACGAACCTGCAAATATTAACAGTCTTTGGTTATGATACTCACGTAACATTGAGAATCTATTGAACTTAAAGCCAGTTTTAGACCTTGAAAGCCCCCAGATGATGGGCTAATTTTCGTAGATGAGTCTATTGACATGATGGAGCCAGTTCGAGGTGCCCTAGAAAATTTCCCTTTCACAACTGAATTAGGTCTGCTTGCTGAATTGATCTCATGGCTATTTGGCCTGAGATAAGCATCCAATATCAAATCGATCATGTCATCATAACCACCAAAGGAAGTATATCATATATAATACCAATGATATAAATTTGACTTCTGCATAGCGTTATGAATTTATCCTGTACAAAATAATCTAAGAATGATAATGAGCAGATGAGAAGAAAAACATACTTATTGCTTGCTTTTGCCACTACCCTCTTCTCTAACATAGCAGAATGGTCCTTGCGAGCAGGGGCACTTTCAATGTCAATCCTGGGCAATATACCAGAATCTTTACTGGCAGTCTCAAAAGCACCATCCGATTTGTTTAGTCCACTAACTCCCTGAGAAGACTTTAATCTGTAACATAAAAAAGCCCAATAAAATAAAAACATGGGAAGAAACATATCCCTTTCGCTGACACTCATTTAGAGGTCATCTAAATAAATTTTAACCAGCAGCCTAAGAAGCCACCAGCTAGCCTAGCTGATGGAGTGCCTTGGGGTCACTCCAGACGTCCAATTCCATCTTTACCCTGATTAGGTGGTGAGGGAAGAGGAGTGGCACACCCCTCTGTACAGCTGCTAGCAGACCAGAAGTAAAAATAAAAAAGTGAAGGCGGCATCCCAAGATTGACGGAGCCAAAAGGACGCAATAACAAATGTCACAAATCACGTTTGTAAAAAAGTACTATAGCAGTAACTTTGACCAACAATAGAATGCCAAAGATTTCAGCAATTAATAAAATCACAAAACAGGAGTGCAAAAGGAAATCCAGTAAGCATTCAAAAAATACCTGAAACCTTGTCTATCACAAGATCGTAGTTTAGAGTCAGCACTCAGCTTAGGATCTGTCGCTCGTTTAATATCTCGGTCAGCATTCAAGGCTCTATTAGGCACCACCGCAACAGACCGTTTCTTCTTCATTTTAGCATCCCATACTTCACTTCCAGCAGGAAGTTTGTGGATCTTTTCTTCAAGTCGAACAGAGCCATTGTCAACATCTTGGAGTGCATCGCCACTTCTTTCTGCAACTGCTTGCTGCCGCAAGGAAGCAATGGACCTACCGTCTGTCTGGTAGCATTAAAATAAACAAATATATAAAATCAGAATATTAGATTCTCAAATAAATGTCACAAAAAAAGTATCTAAGACCTTTAGAGTGTAACCATAACCACCTCATCATACTCAATATAAAAGGACAAATAAAGGTCTAATGCATCCTTAACAAGAAATAATGGAGTAAAGGGGCTTGGGGGGAATAAAAAACCAAAGCCTCCTGATATTTTTTCAGTCAAAGTCTGATTCGCAAACTAGAGGGAGCCCGTACAGATGCCTCTTTGTTTTCGGTATGTCTAGTATACACATACACCTATACAGGCACATATTATATTCCTGTTAAAACAGGTTTATATGTATAGCAGCATTGTGTAAGGCTCCCACAATTGTGGATTAAAGGAAGCACTAATGAGCATATCCTTACCCTCCTTCTGCTAACAGGCTGTCATTACAGTATCAAACATGACAAGAAGGTTGAAAATAGAGTAAAATACAATTGCGCCAGATAATTTCCCCTTATAGTAGATACAATGAAAAAAATAATAATTAAGAAATCATTATCAGGGCATGGAATGTCACTTTTCAATAAAGTACCTTAAGAAAAATAAGCCAA
Source organism: Euonymus europaeus (assembly GCA_963580455.1). NCBI lineage: Eukaryota > Viridiplantae > Streptophyta > Magnoliopsida > Celastrales > Celastraceae > Euonymus > Euonymus europaeus. The sequence goes on from OY756967.1 coordinate 22,011,365, forward strand.
ATAAAGGTTTAAAGAAGAAACATAGATAACTGATCCGCATAAAAAAAATACGAACCCGCATATCCATTACTGGTGTACGAACACGTTTGTTTAGCCCACTATTCCTTCCTCTGTCCTCCAATCTTTGAGGAGTAAGGTCATGAGAGCTTCTTTGATTCTGGTTTCCCATATTTGCTAGCTTTGATCTGGCTAACCTCTCATCAAATGAAAGATCACTTCTCTGCCGCTTCCTTGTGCCTAAGGCCTCCTTGTACTTCTCCAATTTGAATATGGATTCACGCAATATTTTGGCCCGATCCCTGACATAAAGACACCAATTCCTATAATAACGACTCACAACACAATGGGTCTTCCCAGTGATTAAAAAAATGGTGCAGTCTTATCCTTACTTCCTCGATCTACATTTGAATTGTGCTATTTTAAAACGAGTAATCATCATTTTTTACACTGCGGTTGAAAAAAAAAGCCTACTATCCATGAAAGATAGTAAAAAGTCAATTTAAATTTAAAATAACTCAAATTATGCACCAGGGACTATAAATACTTTTCTATGTTTTGAAAGGAAAAGGCCAAAAAAAAAAAAAAATTAAATGAGAAATGTGACAAAAGGCCAAAATAATTGATCATTCTTATCACAAACTGCATCATTCCCTGATGCATGAATATATCCAATCTCATGCATCATGAAGATATGAACAGTCAGGAAACATGCCACCCATTCTTCAGGTATATTTGGGTACTTTCAGTCAGAGTAACCACTATATTCCTGTGAATTTAACTCTCACCAATGAAGCTACATCATTTTCTTCAATTCACATTAATGATTTGTTGTGCAGAATAGTGACAAATAGGAAATAAATGAGTTAAAATAGGAACAAAAAAATACCTGGCTTTTCTCGTAGCATCTTGTACGCTTTCTTTAAAGTGCTTTAACTCCTCAGTTGCCACTGGAGGAGGAGGTTTAGGATAAGCAACTCCAAAAGAATGGTCCTCAGATGGAGTTCCAAGAGGAACTCCCAAAACCCTCCTCAGCTCGCCAGAACGGGTATATTCCTGATTAGTTAATGTAATTGGTTCCAAGCGTAAGAACTGGGGCAAAGATGGTATATCCGACAATGGCATTGCACTTCCTCGGCTTAAATTATTACTGGGACTCAACATTTAAGCCACTCAGTCTCCTTAGTGAAGCTGCAACAACCAGTAAAAATAGGCCCAAAACTCTTAACCAAAAATCAACTCTCTCACTGCATAAAACCATTCATCAAACCATTAGTAAGTCGCTCTACTGACCACTAACACAGAGATCCTAACACAACCAAATTCATACAATAATTCATAACAGCAAGGGAGCCAGTTAAGATTCTAGAATCTTAAACCTACATTACATATAAAGCTACCATCTCTATTCATTTTGCTTTATTTTCTGCCAATTAACAACTAAAATAAAGTTTATTCCCCCGATTCAGAACCATAAAAACAAATAAAACAAGAAGTAATGCGGGTAGTCCAAAATGAAATAGTCCCAAAAAGAGTTTCCATCATCAAGTATGGCCAATAACCATTACTTTCCTCATTCGAAAATTCTTCCCCCGACACTCTCCCTCGTTAATAGAGATTTGTTTTGTCACAATTATGGCAACAAAACCAAAGGCAAGAATAAAGTCGAAAATTTTCAAATAATTTCCCGTCTTCCTATCTCCCGTAAATGGAGCACCCAAAATTAGGGCATAGTCATAGTCAACATAAATACATGAGTCCTCAGTGGGAGGTGATTCATTTGAATTCTGCTGAATATATATATATATACACCCGAAGAGAATCGATAAATAATAAACCCTAGACGACGCAAAAAGTCAGAAGTTACAAATGAAATTATGCGAAATCGAAGCAAATGAAGTCGAATTACTGAGCTAGTAGACGAATTTACCTGCAACTGAACGAGGCCAAGCGCCGATCAAACCAGCAATTCTTGTATTATAGAGAGGGAGAAGACCAAACTAAAACCCAAGGCGAGAGGGAAATCGTATATGTACATATATATTCTACGTGCGTGTACATACTCTTCCACGTCAGCAATTTTTGGCTCGCGCAGTCGCGCTGGCTAATCTTGTACCGACATAGCGGATAGTAGTAAAACGTCCCGTTTTATACGAGCATGCCCTGGCAAGGATTTTAAATAAATAGTTTTGACCTTTTGCCAGTGTTCTTTTTTCTTTATCGATTGTGATTTCGGCTATCAGCTCGCGGTGTGTCATTTCTCCGAGAGCATACTATTTCTCAGTTCGATCATCGATATTATATAATTTATGCATTTAATATTAATTTACTGAGTGAATCTTTGAGTGTAAAATGTTTCAAATTCCATTTGTTCGAGTATTTCCTGGAGTTGGAGTTCGATAATCAATCGTATAATTATGCAATTAATTTATTGAGTGAATATGTGTCCGTTTAACAGACGATTGTTCTCGTTACTCCCTCCGTCTCATTTTAGTTGTTCTTTTTTTTTTAAGATGTCCCAAAATGCATATCAATTTCAATTAATGAAAACTATTTTTTTTCATTTTTTCTCATTTTACCCTTATTTATACTCTTAACTTGAAAAACTCAACAATTTACTCAATAATCATGCACATTATAAATAAGGGTATAAAGGTCAAATTGAAAGAGAATTAAATATGTTCTTAAACTGTGTGAAAAAATGAAGAGAACAATTAAAATTGGACGGGAGAGAGATCGATTCAATTAATAAAGTACCCGGGTTCCTAGCCATTTTTCCACCATATTTTATTGGGCAAATGCGACAAAAAATTGGATCAATAGAAACCTCAATCTCAAAGTCAAAATATCCAGATTTACGTGGTTTTACAGCAAACAAATTAAGACAAATTTAATATCAAGAGATGATATAAAATGTGGCTAATAAGCTATAATTTTTTCATTCTTCTTTGGAATGGCATTATAAATATATAAAATAATAACTTACATATAATGCCGACACATATTAATTGCATGCAGAAACACCTACTTATTTAAACACAACAATGTAGATGACAAATTGACGCTGTAATATTATACATCACTCTTTACCATATATATATATATATATATATATATTGAACTTGTTTGACGTTTAAACTCTCTCAAGTCTCAAGGTCGCATTCACAAGGATAAGCTTAATGACCTTCTCATTGTCCTTAACTTGGTGGCTTTCTTTTGCGCCATCGTTGTTTTCTTCTTGTTCATAACCTGTAACATATCAACCAACAAGAGAGAAAACCCAGAAATAATGAGATTGGAGTACTTCAGTACTGGTTTATTCATTCGTCGCTTAATCGATACTACTGAGTTACCTCTAGCTTCCGCTTCTGCTCAATTTCCTCCTATTCCATGTCGAAAGTAAGAATATTTACATTAGCATTTGCAGTAACTAATTAAAGAGTGTTATTGTCAAGAGAGTAATAATGTTTGTTACCACAACTTGTTTCAGCTTAGCATTCTCTTCTTTGAGTAGGTTTAACTCTAGCTCCAACTCCACTGTGTAAGCCTGCATATATGCAATAGTAGTGGAAATTTGATGTACCGGTACCGGACATTCAATTAATCTAATGCTAGAGATATCAATAGGAGCAAGTATACAAGACCTGCTTTCTAGCTCTAGACCTGGCAGCAGACTCGCGGTTTTTTATCATCCTGCGCTGTCTTCGCTCAACTACTATCTCCGGAGGACCATCGATTATCCTCCTTTTGTTCTTTTGCCCGTTGGAGTCCACCAAATTATGATGAAAATTTTCATTTGCGCCATTGTTGGATGATTCTCCTCCTAATGTATTGTTTTGCGAGAACGTTTGGTAAGTCACAAAACCATTAAGGCTTGGGTGAGCTGAGAAGCCTATCCCCATCACATGCCCCATTTGAAAGTTTGCATCCAAACAAGCAGTAGTGTTCTTGTTATTGTTTTGAATAGCAGCTACCATTCCTCGCTGAGAAGACATCGGAGGAGCACATTGAACGATCCCTGCTTGTACTAGAAACTCTTCCAATGTCATCTCTCCATAGGTTTGTGCGCGTTGAGGAGGTCCACGAACACGACACACATTGTTAGGATTGTGCTCCTTCTGGATCTCAAACCACACTTCATCCACAGTTTTCTTGCAAAGAGTGGCAGGGACCGATAAAGAGGCTTGCTGCTGCTGCTGCTGCTGCAGAATTGCTGCTTGATTCGCGACGCCATTGGCATAATTGGTTGGTTCGTTTTGCGCAGGCTGTGGGGGGACTTGATTCTCATCGACATTCCACAAATTGGCTAGGAATTCGTCCATGTTCATGGACCCGAAACTCTTCCCACTCTTAAGCTGGATTTCATCAAGGGTGAGCGACAAGATCGAATTCTGCTTGTTAAATGAAGCTGCATTGTTTGGATCAACCTTCATGGACTCTTCTTGCAGTGGCTGTTGTAATTGGAATTCTGATTTAATGTCATCATACTCCATGCTTTCTGATTCAATAAGTGCAATTGGGTCGCATAAATATTGAAGTTCGTACTAATTGAGAGCTCGAATCAGGTCTCTGCACAAGAAACAACGACAAATCTAGTATTAATTGTGTCTAAGCTGACAAGCTACTCAAAACTAGGCAATCAGAATTCAGTTCTACACTTCTACATGTTCTTGAACAAAATCTGAGAGCATAAGCTTGGTTTGGGCCGTGAACGGGCCCATTTGGAAACTTGGGTCAACATTATAACGGGCCTGTGTATTGTTATTTACTTATTTTCAGATCTGACTGACTGTATAAGTTTGGGCCTTTGGAGGTGCATAGTTTGGGCCATACATGGGGTCATTCGGAAAGTTTGCCCGACGGAAAGGCCCTTTCCACACGCAAACGATTCTTGATCAGTTTTGCGAATTCCAGATTTTAGAGAAAATAAAAAATTTGTTCAAATAGGCCCTCGTTCAATACCTTCTCAATTCTCAACATATTCTCGAGTATCAATTTTTTCTGATGAATCAAAACCATCTCAATTCTCAACATATTCTCGAGTGCATGAATCAGACAAGATCATGGATATAATTTCAGAGGAAAAAAGTACAGATTTTTTTTTGTTGAAATCTACAAATGTAAATCATCACCAACTTAAAAGTGCAGATATACCATGAAATCAAACATTCAAGACAAGAAACTGAGTACCTGAGTGTGGGTGCGATCTCATTGTGGAACTGAAGAAAGGAAAAGCCAAGTCAAGCGAACTTGCATGCATGTGTTGTTGAAGCGGAGGAAACAATAAGAGGGATGAAGAAGAGCAGTAGATGTGGGACTGCTACTAATACAGTAACTGCCATTGGAGCCTTTATTTAAAACATGGCAAATGTGGCCCTCGCAATCTGTTTCAGGTTCTTGACACGTATATGCCACATGCCCTGATTGTTCTGCCAAATCAAACCATAAAAAAAAGTCATCTTTTTTTCTTCTTACCCTTGCTTTGGATTGTATGGGAGGTGCATCCCCTACCGTCTTCTTCGCTTTAATACATGAGACAGAGATTAAATGCAGACAAGATTTCACATTTTCATTCACTGTAACCACTTTGGAGAGAACTATTCGAGTCATATCATTGTGTTTCGAGGCTGTAAAAGATTGTAATTGTCGACCAATCGCATGAAAGAGTAAGAAAATCCAAATGGGTAGAATCTGAAACGCCAATTTGGGTTTTCTGATATGGCCCGCTGTTAATTGGGGTCGATGTGACTACTCGATCAACAAAGCTCGGCATGCACAAATCATTGATCAAGAGCGCTCGATAGGGGGATTCATATGATGCAATTGCGTGTATTCGCATTCTGAGGTAAACTGTTCTTCACTGCTTCTACTAAATGGTACGGTTTTATATGTGATAGGATATAAGAGTTCTAAATTTGGGTTTTTTTATTATCACATTTGTATATGCCTGCAACATGTTCGATAAAATGCCTGCGCAAGAGTGATTGCTTGTAGGCTTGGCTTATTGAGAAAGTCACCAGAACAAGTTGCTATTGATTTGGGCTTCTCTGTCTAGGACTAAATAGAAACCTGAATGCACTCAAGAGCTGTCAAGTGCCAAACTCAACCTTAATGGTGCATATGTAAGAGGAAACATAGCATTAATCTCTGTGCTATGTCAGGACTGCCTGACTGGCTCCTCCTTTTTGCTTTTCCTCGAATGGACTCGCTTCTTTCCTCAATGCCTTTGTTCTTCTAGTTCAATGCTCTGGCAGAGTGCAAGTCTATAGTCAATTTGATCCTGGTAGTTTAGTTGGTCCAGTCAAGTCACTTGGTACCTTCGTAGTTACTCACTTTAAGATGTGCAGCTAAATATTCTTCTATCTTCTGGTTGTGTAGTTGGCTAAAAAAACTCGATAGGATAAAGAAAGAATGAATCACATACAAATATACAATTCAAACTTTTGAACAATGAATGCAACGCAAAGACAACTGCTACATTCCCAAAAAATAAATATATTTGACATGATCAACACATTGAATCAAGGAATTAGCACGCAAGGAATGGTGAATCTATGGTATATTTACAGCTGTCTTCGGTCTATACAATGGGGATTCTTCTCCTAGCAAAAGTGCCCTTAAAATGGCCCCACAAATACCGTCGTAGTGCACAATCAAATGTCCTCCATCAGGGACTTCATGATACTGAATCCAGGGTAGCTTTCCTGTGATGAACCTTTGAAGTTGAAAAGGAACAACTTTATCCTCGTAGCCTTGCCAGATATGAACAGAGCTTTCATTATGAGTGAATGGGTTGCTAAGATCCAGTGGGTCAAAGTCCCAGTTATCAAAACCCGCAATGAAGTCACCACGAAGGGTATCGAAAACACCTCGCTGTCGTAATTTATCCTGCAGGAGGAAACATGGATTTGTCAAAACTATCTTATGAAGTTAGATTGTTCATAATACATTTATGCCTACAGGAAAGTAGTGCTAAAAGAATTTTTCTCTCTTTTGTGCAGATGGAGCATATGATTACCTTAGTGAGCATTGGGAAACCTGGTTTCTTCTTCAACACTTCTACGTCATTATCATTAAAGAAAAAAGGGTTTCTTTGCTTCACTGGAGTTGAAGGGAGCCATTTCTGAGTAACCCACCATTGCAGTAATCCAGGTGCATATTTTGAAAACCAGAGTGCCAATAGCACAAGCCTCCTCCTGTAGTCTTTCTTCGTAAGACTTCCAGGAAGCGAACGCCATTTATAATTTATGACGGGGACTACAAAGGCCACACCTGCAAGCCTGCACAAACGCTCTAGAATTTTGACTCAGGTAACAATTTTTTGTTTAAAAAAGAAAAATGAAGCTGGGAAAAAGGAAAAGCTTTGACTATGAAGGGTTTCTTGCCTGTCTGGTATATATCTGAGGCAACTCCACGTAGGGTAGGATCCCATTGAGACTCCAATTACATAAAACTTTGATCCTAGCTGTAATTGGTCAGCAAGTTCTTGAATGTCGAGTGCTTCAGTCTTCACTGAACGCTTTGGGTTAGGATCACTTTCTCCATACCCAGCCCGATCAAAAAGCACAAAATATATCCCCAACTCTTCTATCAACTCCTGAAAACTAACAAGAACTGTTAAAGTCATTTATTTGGCTTCAAGTCATAAACTAATGCTTAATTTCTCCGCTCTTTTCTGAAGTACAGTTGACAGAGGTTTTCTGTCAACTCTAAAATCTATGTTAGATTAAGATGTCTATGAAGTTCTGTATTTCATTTGATATGCTGTCTTTGTGTATATTCAACTTGAATGCGAAGCCAAGAACTGTAGAGCAGTCAATAGAACTAGAGATTAAGACAAGAGATCTATAGTGTACCTGTGGTACTAGGAAAGCCATTTCTTTGGAGCTTCCAAACCCATGAACAATAACAATGTTGAACTTTGATATGTGCTTGCGAACTCCTTTCTCTGTGTAAGCCAGGTACCTTCCATCACTGAGTCTGATTCTTGGCGATGAACTTACAGGAACATCATCTTTTTCTGATAAAGCAGCAGTAATCTCTGGAGGTGGTAGCTGTGTTGCCTGGTAAACCATTCCCAGAAGACCAATTAGCAACATAACTGCTGTTTTTGAAACCATCCCTGTCCTCTGAAGGAATAAAAGGTAGATCTACTCCTGATTTCAACTCTATTGATTGGTGAGAAACAGGTTTCAATAGAAAGAAAAAAGTTTGAAAATTGAACTAGCTAAAACTTTACCTGAACTGGACCCTGATCAAGAATTCAAGATGCTCCCTGATTTCCTCGTATTCCCTTTTGACCTGTAAATGGGACCTCGGAATTAGTTTTCTCCATGGTATTGATCAGCAGTAGCTGTTTTGACTAGTAATCTAAACATGTCAGTTTTGACCACAGCGCAAGTTTATTTTCATATAAATGCTCAGCTCACCTGCGTTGTTTAGGAAATCCTTTTGGTGATGAAGAATAACAGTCTTGAGAGTTATAACCAATCGGATATTCCTTTTGTAGGGTTGTCATTCGTATTTATTTTTTCTTCTATAAAAATATCTTTGTACTTGTTAATTGTTATGTGATGCTGCAAAGCTTCTGCATTTTAAAAAAAAAATTATCTATAATCTACCAAAAGTATAAGCTTTTAAAAATATCTGAAAGTATGATTAGCCAAACCCTCGAGAGAAACTGGCCCTCATGACCAATTGCCGACAGACGCTGTGTCGGAAAACGTGAGCCCTGTATTGTAATTGAAGAAAGTGAGAAACACCCGCAATTCGGCAATTGCTTAGCTGGTTTGGCGACCGTTTCCGACAAATACAATTAACCTAGGATTTGAAGTTACTATTGCATGATTAAATGCACCCAGCTATAAGTAAGATAGCAAAATTTGTAGCTTCTTCAAGCTTTTCAAAGAAAAGAAACGCATGTAATAAATCTCCTGATATTTTTTATAAGAATAAGTCACTCTCAATCCATCGACGTATTTGTTGAGGTTAAATACCTTCGTCCTATAAAAATAGTCTTACTTCTTTTTTTACACAAATTAAGAAATTTTAATTAATACAATGATAATACTCCCTCCGTCCCATTTTAATTATCCCCTTCACAGTTTAAGAAAATATTTAATTCCCTTTCAATTTGACGTTTAAACCCCTATTTATAATGGCAAATACTTTGACACTATAATTAATGCGCAGTTTATTGAGTTTTTCAAGTTAAGGGTAAATAAGGAAAAAAAGGAAAAAAATAGCTTTCATTAATTGAAATGGACATGTATCTTGGGACATCCCAAAAAGGAATAAATGACAATTAAAATGGGACGGAGGAAGTATTAAATTTTACATATACTAATATGTCATTAATTAATGAATATATTTTGTTTAATTTTTATAGAAGATGAAAAGATTTGTAAGATAACGAAGCACATTAAATATATATTTTAGAAAATTAATTATTTAACTACATTTTAAAAGGTGAAACTAGACTATAATTTTTCAAATATATCGTTAATTAATGAATATATTTTGTTTAACTTTCATAGAAGATGAAAACATTTATAAAATAACGAAACACATTAAATAAAAGTATTTTAAAAAATTAATTAATTAATCACATTTTAAAAAGTAAAATTACATTATAATTTGAAACAAATAAATAAAGAAAATATGATTATATTTACGAGATGGATGAAGTAATAATTAAGACAACTCAAAAAAAACATTATAGGAGTGCAATAAATATACGAGAACCAATAGCCACTTTATCATCATGGTCCAAGATTCTCTGTTATGCTGGGTTTGGAGGGGAATTATAGCAGCACATCCACATGTCACTCCTTCGCATCTGCAATTATCAACCAAAATTAAATACTACTGGATCTTGATTGTTTCAAGGTTGACTAGACTATAATGCCTTTATTTAAAATGATTTATGTAGTGAGAACGTATTGAGTTGTGAAAATTCATCTCTCCCTCTGTCACGGGGCCTCATTGGAGTAGAGCTTTTGAAGCAGAATGGGCCTTGAGGCCCCATCTGCGGCAACACCATAACCATTAATGAAGCTGAATTATTTGGGCTTGGCTTGTTAAAATGAGGCCCGATTTCATTTAGCCTTCAAGGCCAGCCCCTGTTTTCTGACCAGAAAACTTTTTATGTGGTGGAGGATACTAAATAGCGTAGACAAGAAGAAGAAGATAGTTTTTTTTTTTTTTTTTTTTGTAAGGCAGAAGAAGAAGATAGTTTGTTTATAACAAGATTTTACCTAAAAACTGTAGAATAAAGAGTTACGATTCATAGCGTAGACATGTTATGCCAGATCGGCTATAACAGCAAGTCAACATTATAGGTCTAAAGATTTTGTAAAATACCAGGTTTACATACCTCTGAAAACCTTTTATTATACATGACTGGCTTGCTAGCTAGCTTGAGGGCTTCTCACCAAGTAAAAGTTGTCTGAAAATGGCCTCACATAAGACTTTGTCATGAATAAGTAGGTGACCACCATCAGGAACTTCATGGTAGCCAATCCAAGGTAGCTTCTTTGCAACATATCTTTGTAGTTCATATGGTACCAGCTTGTCCTCATGACCTTGCCACAGATGAACAGATGCTTCATTATTTGGAAATGGGTTCTTTAGCTCCATCGGATTGAATTCCCATTCACCAAAATGCACCATAAGGTCTCGATGCAGGGATTCATATTCGCCTTGTTGCCGTACCTTATCCTGTGATTAGAAACTAAGTCATTTTTTTTTTGTCATTTGCAGAGCACAAGACTCCCTCAGTAGTCGCAGAGACGCATATTGGAAGAGAAGTTACCTCATCAAGATTTGGTTTTTGCGGCATTTGGTTTAAGGTTTCTAGGTCACGTTTGTTGAGAATCATTGGATGTCTTTGCAGGATGGAAGAGTAAGGGAACAATTTCTGGGTCATCCACCAGTATAGTAATCCAGGGAAGTTGTGAGCGATGCTAAGTTTTACTTGGTCCCTTTTGAGTTGTTTTCTGAATGCATCATTTACCAGTTTACGAGGAAAAGAAGGCCACCAGTAGTTGATCACTGGAACTACCAGAGTTGCACCAGCTAGCCTGCAAGCATTTGAACCTGCAAAATCAAGACAAAATTCAGTCAAGAGTATAAAATCTATTGTTAAACCCGGTGCACAAAGCTCCTAACGTCACTGCAGGAGAAAAAGCAAATGTATGCTGCCTTAGCTGTATGAAATGGGTTGTTTCCTTTCACCCCAAAAACACAAACGAGGCAGCTATCTTGAGGACTCATTTGAAATTAGAGTTCTTGTTTGGTGGTCAATATGAAACGAAAGAGGCATGAATGAACAGAGAAAAAACAGCATGCCGGTGTGGGATGTACTTGAGGCAAGCCCAGATGGAGTAAGTTCCAATGGAGATCCCAGTCACATAAAACTTGGGTCCAAGCTTCAATATGTCTGCAAGTTCTTGAATGTCAAATGCTTCACTCTTCACTGATCGCTTCGGGTTTGGATCACTTTCTCCATACCCTGCTCTGTCAAATGTCACAATATACACACCCAGCTCCTCCATCACCTCCTGCAAGCCAAAACCAATTAATCATATCTATAACTCTCTGATTTCTTATTTTACGGAATTGGGATTCTAACAGGATCATATTCAGCTTTGTGTTAAAAAAGAGTGAAGTCATTATAACAAACACATTTGAGTGCACAGAATGAGAGTTATGTATGGAAAACAAATCATCCGAATCTACTGAAACAAGCAAGGTACAGAGAAAGCAGAAAGGTCCATACTTCAGATATAGCCAAATGAATGTCCTTGGAGAGGTTCCAGCCATGGACAAGTACGACTTTGTGCTTGGATCTCTCTTTTGGGACACCAATCTCCCTGTAAGACAAATGTCTTCCATCACTGAGCCTGATTCTTGGAGATGTTACAGGGGACCATTTGGTGAACCACATATTTTTGGAGGGGGAGGCTTTGTGCTTTTATAGGCATATATCGCCCCACCCACCATCACCACAGTTGCTGCCACCATAAACATGTCTGTAAAAAGCTTTGTTGAAACTCTGCTGGGCATTTTTTGGGTCTAGAAGAAAAGAGTAGTCCAAAGAAGCTTTTAAAACGTGGTGAGATTTCTGTCCATGTTTTTGCTGGTAGGTGATATCTGATCTTCTTCAACAACCCCTCATTAAAGCACGCACCTGTATCCACCACTTTCAGCTACCCGTAATGTAAACCCCTAGACATAAATTCACGTGACGTACTGGTTACGGTTTTGGATTCACGGGTTACTGAGGCAGAGGAATCATGAGACCAGAAGAGATTCTTAAATTGGACTGCCAAGATATCAATTCCTAGAAGACGGAACTTGAAATCATCAAATCAAGAATGTCAGCAGAAATGTGAAACAAATGACTCAAAATTGGAGCTAAAGACCAGATCTTTGGAACTTCAAAAGATGACGAAGTCAAAATGTTGATAATGTTCTCTTTAGGTCTGGGAGATCAAGAAAAGTGGTCTTATCTTATTACAGAAATATATAAAGAGTGCCATTACAAATGGCTTACATATACCGTACAAATCAGGCAGTTTACTTCATCAAAAGTTCTCTCAAGATTGTTTCACATAAATTCCCCTCAAACATGAGCAGATGCCCCTTATCAGGAACTTCATGATAATGAATCCATGGGAGCTTCTCGGAGATGTATCGATTTATTTCAAAAGGAATGATCCTGTCTTCATACCCTTGCCATATGTGGACTGAACCCTCATTGTCAGGAAAAGGATTGTTCAAGTCCAGAGGATCAAATTCCCATTTAGCTAAACCAGCAATTAAGTCTCGATGAAGACATTCATGAACACCTTGCTGTTGGATCTTTTCCTGTATTCCGAAACATAAACCAGACGTAGGATCATTCACTGGAAAGACTAAACAAATTTGTTTAAGTGCTAATAAATCCATTAGTGTCCAACAAAGACCTTTCTGTTCTCAATATGAACACTGAAATGAATTAGAAATAACCTACCTGACCAACACGAGTTCCAGACAACTTTGTGATAATCTCTATTTCTCGAGGACTAAAGATTGCCATGTTTCCTGCTTTTATACTAAGTGAAGGGAACCACTTTTGCGTCATCCACCAGTAGAATAACCAGGGAGCATAATGGGCGATTCTAAAAGACCATTGGTCCTGAACAAGAAGCTTCTTGAAGGCATCTCTTGATAGATTGGCTGGGAGGGAAGGCCACCAATAGTGCACAAATGGAACTACCAAGGAAGCTCCTGCCAACCTGTAAATAGAGAGACATGAAGCAATCACTAAAATGTCGATAAAAGAAAGATGGCAAGAGAGCCAAAAATAAGTGGAGTGAAATGCCTGTGTGGTATGTATTTCAGGCAATTATAAACTGGATAGCCTCCCATCGATATTCCAACCACATAAAATCTATCACCAAGCTGCAATTGGTCTGCCAGTTCTTGAATATCAAATGCTTCACTCTTTGCCGAGCGCGAGGGATAAGGATCGCTCTCTCCATAACCGGCCCTGTCGAAGTGCAGAAAATATATTTGTAGCTCCTCTATAACTTCCTGAAAACCCCAAAACCCTAACATGAATTAATAGCATTGCATTGAACTGTCAAAGCTCTAACACATATATTATTGTTACCAAACACGATATCAGCAATCGATTAGACGTACTGAAAATCACAAGCCAACTACATAACAAGTTATAGAAAATTGTACAGGGGTTTAAGAGAATTTATTCGTACTTGAGAGACTGGAAGAATCGTTTCTTTGGAGTCGTCAAAGCCATGGATGACAATGATTTTATACTTAGCATTCTCCTTGGGTACTCCTGCTTCTCTATAGGCCAAATGCCTTCCATCACTGAGTTTGACCCTTGGAGAAGTGACCGGAGGACCTCCTGGACTTCCACATATCTTCGGAGGGGGAGGCTTTAGAGACTGATATGCCCATCCCAGAAAACCCACAGCCAATGCTATAATAATTGGGACAAACATTCCTGCAGACAGTAAAACCATATAATCTCCCAGGTTAAGAGAAGGAGGACTGGAGGACCCATGGCCTCCCTAAGTCTCCTAAGAACTTTCTTAGCTTGATAGATCAGCAGCTCTAGCAATCCAAAGACAACTCTAATGCACTCATATTCAAGTAAACAAGGAAGCAATAAAATATATGACAAGCAACAATATGAATCTATTTATTAATTTTTAGAGACTACATGACATAAATTTATCACTAGGGCAGAATGACTAGTAGATTGATTAAGCAGAGGTAACAGATCGATATAACTTTTGGGAGACAAATTTGCTTCCTAACTCACAACAATTGACAGAAGCTACTGCAATTTCTTCAAATTCAGCCAAATCAGGATCCCAACAGGGACAAGATGTAGAAAAAAGAGAGAAACCCCACCTGGAGGAAGAGGAAGTGAACTTGATCGAGGCTCTGTTTGTTCAGGTATGAGCTCTTGCAGATAAGCAGAGATCCACTGTTTCGGAGTTGAACCAAATGCAAAGATATTTTCAAGCACTAGCAGTGTAGAGCGAAGAATGGTGGTTGAGTGGTAGTTTTCTTGATATGTGGGGTACGGTTTCCCATTCAGATTTTAATACGTTTTTCCACACGTGGAGGTAAAAGTTGCTGCATGAGCATGTAAATCAGCAAATGTTCTGTTTTTACATTTGGAGGGTTTGGGCTAAAGCAGTTGACATTGGGCTCGATGGTGCCAAGCCCAGAACAATATCGTTCTTAGATAACAACACAATGGCCCAAAATCATACAGCACAACCGGAATACAGCTAAAGTCTCACATATAAAGACATATTACACTTTCACTGTCGATCAACTCAATAGCTGAATATCCAATCCATCACTCATTTTGGGTTACCTCTAATGAGATAGTGCATTTGTTCTTTACATCTGACAAATACGAAGTGAATGGCACAATAGACACACGCACACGCACACACACATATAAACATATGGATTCTTAAAATTTATTGAGAGTAGCATGCTGATACGTATACCTGCTGAGGCCTGACTGACGACAAAAGTCGTAGAGTCCGCGTCCATGAACTGATTCATTGATCTGAAAATAACTACTGAGCATGGATGCTCAAGAGACAGAGGTGTTATTATATCTTTGCACCAGATTGTCATGCCACACATTCCTGCGTTACGTAATGTAAGGTTTTCAAGTCGTTTGATCAAAAGAGAAGGCTTTTTTAAGTTATCTCACCAATAATCATGGCAAGAACAAATGCCATCCTTAAAATGATGGAACCGGTTTTGATCTCTCACGATAAGTTGACGGTTGTAAATCCTGGAAGCCAACTTCATAAAGGAGTGGCAATCACAACAAATTCTCAGGTTTTTCACTATATGAATAGGAGCACCAGGGGCTTTATTAGTAAGCCCAAATGCAAGGGCCATCTTCTCACTGTGAAAGCTAAGCAAGCTTTCTTTTTCAACTTCTTCAACATCTCGCAGAACTTGAGTCAGGTCGGGCTTATAGCCTTCTGTCTTCAACAAAGTAACCATCTCCTTTGTCTTAGAAAGAACCTCACCACCATATCTCACATCCATTGTCTTACCCATAACGAAATCGTGAACTTTCCCATTCACAAAGATTGAACTGCATCCAGGAACCTTTTTCATCCCTCTCTTTTTCATCATTAACCTAACATTTTCCACATCATCCCATCTACCAGATTTAGCATAGATATTAGAGAGGAGAATATAACAACTGGAGTCTGCTGGAGTCAATTCTATCACTTTGAGAGCAGCCATTTCACCGGTTGCAACATTCCCATGCTTCACACTGGCACTGAGAATAGCTTTCCAAGCTAAAACATCAGCTTCCATGGGCATATGTTGTATGGTAGCAAGAGCATCTTGAAACCGTCCAACTCTGCCATAAAGGTCAATTAAACATCCATAGTGTTGAATCTTGGGGATGATCTTGTACTTCTCTTGCATGATTTTGAAATAAAATTGACCTTCATTGACTAAACCTGCATGGCTACAAGCACTTAAGAGACCAAGGAAGGTGATATCATCAGGGATGATCTCCATTCTCTCCACGCCGAGGAAAATTTCAAATGCTTCTTGACCAAGGCCATGCATTGCAAGGCCAGAGATCATAGAATTCCAGTCCCCAATGTTCCTCCTATGATATAAACTACTGAAGACATCATATGCATCTTCTATATAGCCACATTTAGCATACATATCGATTAAAGCAGATCCAATGAATCCAGAAGTCAATTTAATTTTGTTAGTCGATATATAGGAATGCAACCATTTACCCTCCTCAACAAAACCCAAATCAGCAATGGCTGAAAGCACACTAACAATAGCAGGGGCATCAGGTTTATGTCCAACTCTCAACATTTCCCTAAACCTAACTAATGCTTCCCTTGGACGGTGACTAAGAACGTATGCTGAAATCATAGATGTCCAAGACACCACATCCTTTTCATTCATCATCCCAAAAACCTCCTCTGCGAGCTCACACCTCCTACCCTTACCATACCCATCAATCATTGCATTGCACGAAACCAAGTCTCTTTCTGGCATCTCATAAAAAATCTCATGTGCCAAATCAATCTCCCCTGCCCTCACATAACCCGTAATCATTGAATTCCATGAGATCAAATCTCTCTTCGGCATTCTATCAAACACTCTTCTCGCCAACTGAATCTCCCCAATTTCCAAAAACATCCTAACCACAGAATTCGACACATATAAATCAGCGTGCCAATGGGTTTTCAATATTTGGCCATAAATTTGCATAGCTTCCTTCAATGCACCCAATTCCGCGCACACTTTGAGCACAGAAGGGAGAGAAAACTCAACACCATTTAAACTATTCAAAGAAGAAAGCATGTGGGCATACAGAACTAAACAGCGTGATGGGTTCGAAGAAC
This sequence comes from Euonymus europaeus, assembly GCA_963580455.1. Classification (NCBI taxonomy): domain Eukaryota; kingdom Viridiplantae; phylum Streptophyta; class Magnoliopsida; order Celastrales; family Celastraceae; genus Euonymus; species Euonymus europaeus. Next base: position 22,028,305 of record OY756967.1, read on the forward strand.
CGTAAAAACCCTTAATCAGAGTGAAAAAGATGAATGGATTTGGGTCCTCAATTCGATGAAAAATCGAAGAAGCGTAGTCTAACGCACCATGGAGACAGCAAGAGTTGACCAGTCTGCTAATGGAGAAGTGGTGATGGATAATGCTCGTCTTGATCATTCGGGCGTGAATTTGTCGCACTTCGGCCATCGTTGTGCAATTCTCCAAAATTGTGACAGTTGGGTTCGCATTCACCAGAAAGGATACGGGGCCTGCCATGGAAACCTGTACCTATCCCTTTAAGGATATCCAGAGAGCCGTTCGTTTATTTTGGCGGGTTTCACCCCCTGATAATAAGTAACATGTAGAAATACTCTCTCTATTTTCCTGCCTCTGTTAAGTGACCCCTCTTTAAAAACATTCTTCATTCACACCCCTCTGTTTACTGTTAACTGTTAACTGTTAAGTTGGTGATTGTGTTGGGGTAGCCGGGTAGGTTATAGATGGGCCGAAGTAAGTGGATCAAGTTCTTTGGATGGGTGAACTTCGTAAAACCTGGAAATCTTCGGCATGTTTTGGGCTGAAAATGCAGAAAGACTGGCCCATTACGGTCCAACTGCAGCTTCATGGTTTGTCTAATTTTTTTTTAGTTTTGATTACATAATTAATTGCTGGAGAGAAATAATCAAAGAAATGGATGAGTTAATTATTTAATGGTCTAGCTCCATTTTCACATGTTACATCTATGGGTGGGTGTGGATGACGTTCACATGAAGATGATATCAATTAAAAAGTAAGAGAGATAACATATACTGACATTAATTACACCATTAAATGCGTCACGTGATATATGTACTTGGATCATTAAATAATTTTATGAAATAGGGAAACAAGAGAGGGTAAGTAGGGAGTGAGTGGCTATAAAGTCTAGAATAATATCCATGAAAAGGATTCTACTTAAAATTGTCTAAGTTGGTAGTTACATAGTAAATCTACTGGTAATGATGACATTTTAAATTACACTACTTATTTCAAAGAATCAACAGTGAAGGCAAAGACATAAATACCTTTCCCTTTCCAAGCTGAAATGATCACTTACGCCGCGTTTGGTATACTCCCATTGACAACCAGCACTGTATTTGTAAGGGAAGGTCAGTCAGGTCAAGGTCAAGCGTCCATGCTTCTATCTTATACTGTTTTGTTCAAATTCTACTACCATAAATGTTTGAATAGCTAATTAAGCAATGTTTGGTCTTAGTAAAAATAGTCCACCAGTAATAATATTACATTAATCATGACCTACTACTGATCTATACCTCTGATTATGTCCAGTGACAAATTCAAAAAATTAATTAAGAGGCGTGGTTAGTGGTGTAGTAAGGAATTTAATTTATATGAGAGGGTTCGGGTAGCGCTTCTGATTTTTTTTAGGACATTTAAGCTTAAAAATTAAGATTTTAAAACTAAATCTATATAAAATATGTTTTTTTTTAACTTTTAAGGGACTTCAGTTTGAATGATAAATTCTTAGGCTAAATATAATATAAAAAAAACTATAAACTAGTTTTTTTATACATATAAAAAATTTTGGGCCGTAGATTCGCCCCTGATTATGTCAGCATTACCTCTTATTACATCACCTGCAGCTTTTGTACAAAAACTATTTTTAAGAAGAAATTATGTATTTTTTTTCTCTGTTGGAAAAATGGTTGTGAGATTAGGAATATCTGCCACAAATCCAGGTCTAAGTAGTTTGGTTGACTGTTGACTTGCCAGATGCAGTGAAAAATTGTGCATCCATGATGATTACATTGACCTCTCTATCAAACTTTATATACATATATATATAGTCCAGGTGCCACTTTTAATTCCTCTTTTTTCTTTCTTCAATATATTAATTATTGCTTCCCCATTATTACTCCTCTATATAAAAGGAAAAATAGGCCATATTATTTGAAGTAAAATACTTCCAAGCATATTAGAAATAAGGAGGAAATAGAGTCAAGTCCAATTAGATGTAGTTTTGGAAAGTTGAAATTCCACAATTTCGACTATAGCTATTGCAAACAAGTTTTTCTGGGCCTTGATGTAGTGAACGCTACGTTTGTGATTATCTGGAAACATAATATTTGTCTCCAACTTCATCTATCTATCGAAATTTTGCGTACGAATGAGTGTCGTTTATTTATTTAAATATACAATGTATGTATATATGAAGGTTGAAAATACGAATAATTAATATATATTATAATAATGAAATGGAATCATAGATTTGCTAAGGAGAAAGTGATAAAAAAAAAGATCGAAAGATATCTTTGTCGGCATTTATTTCCAGATTCACATGCAAAAGCCTAATTTAGCTTGCAAAAGTTGTCTTGGTTGTTTGTTTGGCTGTGGGGACATCTGTCTCACTCTCTGATGTTAATTAACTTGTCCAAAACACATATAAATAGGTTAATTAAGCAAGCAAGCAAGCAAGCGATTTGAAGTTCTTGCTTGCGGTAATTAATTGGATTGGTATACGTAATACGTGGCAGGTAGTACACGTCTAAATCTCAAGTATTCATAATTACGATTGACAAATAATTATTCCAAAATGAATATTTAAATACAAGTTCCTAAATATGATCATTCCATCAAACATAATTTTATATATAATTAAGGACAAATGGAGTTCCTCAGCTGCTTATATTGAAATTACCTTGTAGACATCATGAATAGGTCACCCTTGCCCTTGACCCTTGTAATCAATAGTATAACACACACACACACACAAATATATATATATATATATATATATATATATATATATATATATATTAGTTTAACTACACCATCCATAAACTACATTAATTTTATACAATTTATGACAATCTTAATTAATTTGCAAGCCCATTGCATATCAAAATCTTTGTTTCTGTTTTATAATATCATTTTCCTCTAACCTTTTAGGTATTGACCAAATCATGTGATTCCTTTTCATTCTACCTGCGCACACAGCTCCTAATATCAAATGTAATATATATTGCATCATAAATTGGTACAATTGGGTTAAATTCCATTATAACATATATATATATATATATATATATATAAAAGCAAGAATTGAGACTGTTGTAGGATTCTCTTCATTAAGAGAGAGTCTCTCAAATTTGCATGTCATTTTCTCTAACCCCACCACTAAGCTCAAATCTCGACCAAACAAAAGGCCAAAGGTTGAAAAGAAAGAAAGTATAAATCAAAATTACAATGGGAAAAAAAAAAGTCTCTAAAAAGACAAACCAAACCACCTTTCCAAAAATCAACCCTAAGTGCAAAGCTTTCCCACATAATTAAAAAAAAAAAAAAAGAGTCTGTATAGCTATAGATATAAAGACATATCTCATAGAGGATTCAATTGGATTCCCCCCTCATCATCAAATTAAGGATGGGTTTGATGAGGAACCACCACCACCAACATCATGTAGTAGAACCTCCAAATTTCATTGAGTGGCTCAAGCCAATACAATCATCATCCTCTCCTACTCAACGGGTTCATCAGGTCACAAATCCCATGATGAGCATCTTGAGAGTTCCTCTTGTATACCAACAACAACAACGGGAAGGAGGAGATGTAAGAGAAGAAGAAGAAGGTGCTATTCAATGTTTGCCTCTTCTAAGCAGATTTACGGGGCAAAAGCCAGTAAAGAAGGAGGAAGATATTATGGGATTTATGCAAAAGGGGGAGAGTAATAATGGATTCAGAGAAGAGAAATTAGATAAAGTGACAGTGGCCTTGCACATTGGATTGCCTAACAGTACTTCTGAGAATTCGGAGTTTGATGAGAATAAAGTTTTCAAGCTGAAGGAAGAAGTAGATGTGAAGAAAAACTTTCATTTCAACACAGAGAGTAGGTTTTGGATCCCAACTCCAGCTCAGATCCTTGTCGGTCCGATGCAGTTTGCTTGCTCCATATGCAGCAAGACCTTCAATAGGTACAATAATATGCAGGTAATTAGTTTACTTTCACCATCATCGATTGCTAGTTAATTATAACTGTTTATTAGGTTTAACTTTTAATTTCAGAGAAATTGTAAACTTTTTAAGATAATTATTAGCATCCAAAGCCTGAAAAGTAATAACACACATCAATTAGTTTTATGCTAGCAAGAACACTGGAGATTTTTTTATTTTTTTTTAGATAATTATTAGCTCCAGTTCTTCATTCCAAATAAACTGCACAATATGATTGCTTAATTTCTATATATATATATATATATATATTATGATTATACTGACATCTAGTCCATGTACATATGCATCATTGATGCGCATTACGGGAGGAAGTTGCAAAATTATATTGCTGGAGATAAAAGAAATTAAAGAAAAATATTATTGCATTGGATACTCTTAATTAACTTTGTATTAGTTAATAATGATTCTCAACCTTTTCAGAGGAGACTTATGTGCTTGTTAAAGGGCCAAGCTAAGCATTCACTTTTGGAGAGTAGGTTGACACGTTGATCAAACTAGATAAAATCACTAACTACTCTTTGAAGAAAAAAAGAAACTTCGATACAATGGATGTGAAACATGCTACAAGCGAACATGTTGTATAGTGATAGAGTTATAAGAGTACAATCAAATAGTTACATGTTCAATTATTGTGAATAGTCTCTCCACATATCATGTGAGATAAGATCGATCTATATACATCTTGCATATCCTTTTATCATGTTCATTGCGAAAGCTTTGTACATGGGTCTTGTTTCTTTTTAACAAGTAAAACACTATCTATCTGAGAAAGTACTGAATTAAGCCGCTGAAAATGTCAATAATATATGTACACACAGATGCATATGTGGGGGCATGGATCGGAGTATAGGAAAGGACCAGAGTCGCTAAAAGGAACACAACCAGCAGCAATGCTGAGGCTGCCATGCTATTGTTGTGCACAGGGCTGCAAGAACAACATCAACCATCCTCGCGCCAAGCCATTGAAGGACTTCCGAACCCTCCAAACTCACTTCAAAAGAAAGCACGGAGCCAAGCCTTTCATGTGCAGGAAATGCGCGAAATCCTTCGCGGTTAAAGGAGATTGGAGAACACATGAGAAGAACTGCGGCAAGTTATGGTATTGCACTTGTGGTTCAGATTTCAAGCACAAAAGATCTCTGAAGGATCACATTAGGTCTTTTGGTAAAGGCCATTCCCCACACCCTTCCCTTGAAGGGTTTGATCAAGAATGCATCAGTACTGGTTCTGAAGATGAGCTTGCTTGCTAGTGATGTTTTCATTTACTTCTACAGGCTTGTCTAAGCTGGTGCTCGTTAACAAAAAACTCTCTCAGACAAAATCTTGCGTAGGGAGCGGTTTGTTACGGAGCACTTGATGGATGATGAGCAGTTGCTACTTATGGTTTACGTAGTTTGTGAGGGAAATAATAAGGTTATATATGATTGCTTTGGAGGGGTGAAGTAGATGAATTTTCTCTAAGTTAGACAATAGTTAGAGCTGGTTTTTTCATTTTAGCTAGCTTTATTGTTACTCCATTGGAGAAAATTTGTCCACTTCATTGCTAAACTGTTAATCTGAATGATCTGTCATGTATTAATTAGCTGTTGTTTTATTTAAATCTACTTTGTTTCTTCCTTAATTTCGATATTATAGATTTATAAAAAAAGATATTATAGATTTATATATGAATGCAAGTTTTTGTTAATCCGGAATTAGGGATGATAAATTCAACATTACACCCTATTAATTAAAAAATGTAACAATAATTTCGATTATTTTTGGGGTATGTAGCTTATAGAAATCTGTCTAAGATTATATGGGTGTTATTTGCCAATGTAATAATTGTATCATATATCAATAAAACTAATGAAATGTTGGGACCTAAGATATATATTTATTTCATAGATATTAACCAGTTGATATATATATATATATATATTGATATTAATCGGTTGGTGATTAAAAGCCTGTGGTATATAAGCATCGACCACGGCATCAAATACAGAAATAACAGGGAAAGACCGTTGCTAGCTAGCTAGCTAAAAAGAAGAAGGAAAAAACTATTATTTGGTTAGGCGTAAAGTTGGACTATTTTTTCAAAGGGAAGTTAGAGAAGTTAAAGAATCACTAGCTAGTGTCAAAGAGTCTAGCTTGGAGGCTCATCAAAAACTAATCATGCATTTATTCAACATATATACTAATTAAACATCAGCTTAAGAATGATTTGGTATTAATTAAGAGCTATATATAAAGTTGAGTCCCGTAGTCTCATCTCATATATACAGACACACTGTTGAATCATTGACTTACAACAAATAGAAAAGAAAAACCCCACATAAAGGGTTTGCCTTTGTATGTGTGGAAAAGGAAATTGTGCACAATATTGACCATTTTTTCCCTACCAAGAAGACTTAACCGTAGAATCATGACTATGAGTGCCACTATTGCGGCCGAGCCTTCATGTGTGTGTGTGAAAATGGTTTCTTTTGAGGTGACTTGACCAACTAAAGGGAGTTGGGGAAATTTTTTTCATATGACAAGGGACAGCCACCATGCTTTGTCGAGTAAAACTGTAAAAGTGCTTCGGGTGGTTGGTTCAAGTTCAACTACTGCCTTGTGCCATGCGGCGAAGACGAGTGCTCGGGCTTGATCTCCTCTGGAACAGCAGAACTCGTTGTAGATCAATTTTAAAATTACAATTTTTTTTAAAAAAAAATGAAAAGTTATGTTTGAATTTTATTCAATCTTACGAATTCAATGATACATTTGTTTATTAAAAATAAAAATCAAATTTAATATAAAAAAGTGCATGATAATTATAGACATTTGATTATCATTTGAAATAAATTTAATCTGCACAACTTTGTTGTAGTTTTACTTAGGGGTGTTCACAACTGATTGCGGTCGATTTTTTGATATTTTTTTATCAAACTATTTAGGCGATTTTCATTCGATATGTCAATTCTTTGATTTTCAATTCGATTTTTAGTTGGTTTTAATGTTTTTTTTTTTAATTCGATCAAACAGTTCAGTTTTGTTCTATTTTTTATTTTGGCTATAGCAGACTCTGGACATCCTGACAAATACCGAACATAGGTGGGTGTTTCACACGTAAGTGAACCATATGGGCCTAAAAAGGACGGGATGGACCTTAGGCATCTCGACTATTGTTACTTTCTCAGAGCTGAAGTAGGCCCAACACAACGCGACCTGTTTATATGTCTCCTTCAAATCCTCATCCGCTGACCGTTTGTGTTTGTCAATTTGGTGGTTCACTAATTTCACCAAATCCGTCATTATCTTCTATTCATACTTATGTTTTTGTTCCTAATTACACAAAACCCTCTTAAACTCAGGGGATAACTTTTGTTGATGTTACTTTTACTTTTTGCTGATTGAACCTCCGTCGGGGCGAGGCTGAGATCCAGTATATGAAGGTGTGAGAACAAGTGTCGCTTTGTAGTGCAGCCACATAACACACTGAAATTTATTTCTGGTCCAGACATGTTTGCTTTAGAAGCCGACTCGACGCACCCTACTAGAAAATTTGGCATCAAATCGTGGTGTTTGGCAAACCAGCCTGTTGTGATATACCATGAAAAATAGGGTGGAAGATGAAGCTCCATGGTGTTTTGCACCCTCAAATAACGCTCTCAAATAGATCCATAGTGTGTTTTGCATGATTGCTTTACAATGTGGAGGTGCAATCCAACGGTGGGGTGAATCCAATCACTACTATTTGTTTGACTTTTTGAGAGGTGGGAGAGACCGGTACACACGCAAATTAAATGTTCACTCAAAGACAACTATTTTTCATTACACTATAAATATCGGTATATATAGACATAAAAGATAATCCTAAAAAAATAAAAGAGATACAAGTGTGGAAAATTATCTAGAGAGGTACACGTGGTGGAATAGAGATAACATTTACGATGACTCAGCTTTCTTTCCAACATTCTCCCTCAAACTCAAGTCGGCATATAAATTGAGTTTGCTAAATATATTAGAAACAATCCAACCCTTAACTCAAGTCCCAATTTGGAGACTTCTTCGAACTGTCACATTGACCTACACCATACGAGCCACCTTTGGAGTCTGGACTACAAAATGGTGTCTAAAAACTCATTCTACTTATTATCGAAACCATCCTCAGATGTGCTAATCCACTTGTCGTAAAAAATTAGGATACATTCTGGGAAAATCAAACTTCCAATAAAGAGAAGCAAATGAAAGGCTTTCACAAAAATTCTCATAGAATTGAGAGAAATTTTCATTATGTACATGCCAGATCATGAATTAGTAATCTCAAAAAAATTCCAATTGTTTCGAACTCTGTCTTTTTTTGGAATGGAACATTTACGGAATCCCCATAAATAGGATCAAACCTTATTCCATGGTAACCTTTTGTGTGCTCAGAGGTGTGGTATTGCACTTACATTGCATCCATGCACTCTGAGGAAAAATTTCTCAGTTGGATCACAAACTGGTCAATGTCACAGCAAGGGGTTAACAGACAAACAACTAGCTTGATCATAACACAACACCAATTTTTCTTTGGGTCCCAAAAGATAGTGGGCCCAAACCATAACTTCTTTTCCACCACAAAAACACTCCATTTTTCATTTTTTTGTTTCAAAACACAAACCTAAACTCCAAGCCAAATTACATGGAACTAGGTGCACACAAACATGTGGCCCATCATTTTTTTTTCAAATAGAGGCCAAGAAATTCAAAAGGGCCCAAAACACCTTTTTGAATTTTCCATGCATGCTCTCGCCACAACATTTTCTCCATAAAGCAACCCATTGGCCCACTACTTGAAGCCCAACCATAAAAGAAACACACATGGCCTAGCCCAAAAAAGTCATTCTCATCTTCCTGTTCTCCTGTACGCCTCTTCTCACCCTTCGTCATTTTTTCCTCATGCCTCTGCCATGGATGGCAGGGTTCTCCATTCAAGATTTTTTTCCTTTTTCCTTCAATTTCTAGGTACACCTCCACACACGACGTATTCACTGACACCCTCTGCCGCCTTACAACTAACGCCTCAACAAAACTAGCTCCATTGCCATATTCGTTTCACCGCTGGATGGATTTAACTCTAAAAGAGCCTCTTTGATCATTTGAGGATGTAAATAATGCACATCGAAAGATGTGGGATGTAAAATGCTCTTTATAAAGACTAAAGCTCACCTCCTACACTAACAACACATTTTTCCTTGTGTAGTGAGTTGAGTTTAGTCCACTTGTTACACTTGAGGAGGAACAAAGTTGTGCGTACCATCTGTATCCATATCAACCGGACAACTCATATATGGACTCGATGTATAAAGTTTCCTTCCCACGTCAAAAAAGAGAAACGACCTCATTTTTTGTTCTAGTGAAGAAACTCCAGTAACATCAAATCTGCCAAAAACTCACGGGCAAGGAGTAAGAGGAAACGCATCATCTTTTTTGAATTTGTATACAAGAGAAAATGATTATTAACAATCACAAAGTACTAATACTACACAAACAAATACAAAAGTAGGGGTTTTATGACAAAACAATATTATTGTCTGCCACAACCACCCTCCACCCTTAAGGGTAGTGACGGCTTAGCGAAAGAACACTGTAGAAGCTCATTTCCACAATCGTTGAATTTGTCAGAGTTTGTTGAGGTGGACCACCTGCAAGTTCGACTTGGCAAAAAGGGTTACATGAAACAACTTAGGCACCGGTGGGGTACCTGCCAAACAAGCTCGGGCGTGAGAATAAACAACTGATCTTGTAGTAAAGGTAGATAACAGTAAGCATAGAATGATGACGAATGCTGGAGTGATGCAAGAACAAAGGGATGATGGCTGACACGGTGGTCTTTTGGTTAAAGAAGGCTTCAGTAGATGTGTTTTTGGTAGGGATTAGGCTGATATGTTCTGATGAAAGGATGTTTTTGGTTTGGTTCTCTCTACCATCTACAGTAGAAGGTGGATGGGGTATTTATAGTTTGGCCGTCGAACGACATTAACATAATTTCGTGGTGAGTTAGTACAAGATTTGGGTGGCTGGCTCAGATGTTAGGCTCGTACGAGGGCAGGGTAGTGGAGCTGGGATATTGGTCCTTTGGCCTGGTTCTTATAAGTTAGGGGACAAAGTCTGACCCGTAGGTACAGTGTCAGGTCGTGGGAGACAATATCAGATAATGGAGAAGGGCTTCGTCAGAGGGTACAACTGTCAAAAGATACGTTGTTAGGATGAGGACTCTAGCAAATTGCCATCTTGGGTTGAGCAGGAAGGGTTTAGTTTTTTACTATAGGCGAGTTGGTGGGAAGTATAACAATGTTTGGTAGCTTATGCATATGCTAAATGTAAATAACGTAAGGTCAGAATGTCGATTGTACCTGGCGTGGTCTCCCGGACCACGCGTTACCTAGTCGCAACTATGGAGCGTCTGACGGCGAGCGGTCTTAGTCTTTGTGGTGTCTGTCAATGAATGATTGGCGTTTATGATGGTGCTCTTGGTGCGTCGGGGAGAGTTCTGGTGACCGAACAACTGGTTGGTGATTGCCTAATACTTTTACTGGATCCTTGTTGACGTGCCTTGGTCTTCGTTGAACTTTTGATGACTTGGCTCCTTTTGACCGGTCAACGATTATTTTTTACCATTACAAACACCACTGGTCCTATAACTATGAGACCATGATGACTCTGATACCACTGTTGAGAGGTGGGAGAGAGTAGTACACACGCAAATGTTCACTCAAAGACAGCTATTTTTCATTACACCACAAATATTGATATAATAAACATAAAATATCATTCTGGAAAGATAAAGAGATACAAGTGTAGAGAATTCTCTAAAGAGGTACACGTGGTGGAATAGAGATAACATTTATGCTGACTCAGATTTCCAACACTATTCAATAAATAAACGTGAATCGACTATGCATAGTTGGTGCAGCTTTGGAAAGAGCAAGACATAGTGATTTATGATTTTGACAACATAGATGAATGTTCATCTAGGTCTAGCCCTCTAGGCAATGAAATATGAGGTAGGATATTTCAACCCCCTTATTTTTAACCCTCCCCTATGGGCTGTCATATAGGTACATATTTATTATGAAAAACAACACTTTCAAGGGTAGACTTGGTATCAATGACGTGTTTGTGGATTTTCTTATAAATTACATAGTTATTTTGTTGATTAAAAAGTGGGGAGTGGGGGCCACTTGCAGCATCGTACACACATGAGAAGGTACAAAATGGATGGTGGGGATTCAATGCTCACCATCCAATGATCCATAATGAGTCTTGCCATTTCTTCTTTGTCTCCAAGCTTTTCTCCCACCTGTGTTTATTGCTCTCTTTCGTCTCCAACTCAACCATGGTGCTTACGAGCTCTAACTCTAACCAGCTATTGTCCTTCTCTCTCTCTCTTTCTCTCTCTCTTATTTGTGAGATTTTCCAATGAAATGATGAGGTGATTCTAGGGAACCTGACAATGATTTTCAAGCACTAATGATTTCTCATAAGACGGTTCATTCTTGTATGTGCTTAGGCGGATGCCAAAGTCGACGTTGTTGTTGCTGGAATATCAAAGAAGAGAACATTCAAGAATTTGAGGGTTTGATTGGTGATTTTTGAGTGCTTGTAATTGATCGAAGAATCGATAGATTTTGGTCTCAGATCGAGCAAGGCTACATATGTCTTTTGAGCCACGGTTGGACAAGCTCGACATAAATAAAAACGATGAATAGTTCTTGTTCCTCTGATAGTCTATTTGGTCACCAAAATCCATGCCCACTCTTGGTTTTGATCGGAGAAATGAAAACATGACAGCCTCCGAGTCAGCCACAACAATGAATATGTGGATCAAAATTGGACAAAAATATCAATTCTTGGGTTGAGCATTCACAAATCGGAATTATAAAATAATTCCTGACGCGATACCAAGAGCAATTTAGGAGAGAGAGTGTGAGAGACAAAAAAATAAAAAATAAAAAACATGACACGTGTCTTTTATTTTGAAAGGTATTGATGTGCGCGTGGGTTTTTTTTGTTAAAGGGACTGACATGTTTATGGGATGTTTTTGAGTAGGGTCTCGTTGGGAGGGTTGATTTGGTGATTCCCATGAAATATATTATACTAACATAAAATAAAAAGATTAAATTCCACACGATTAATAATATTTCGGCAACAACGTTAATTGGATGTATCAATAAAAAGTTCACAATTGTTTGTTTTTATGGCATAGTGCACTACCAGTGCGTTCAACATATGAATTTAGTGCGTACATTACCGTTATTGGGACGATGATTTTTGTGTTGGATGGCGAGTCCCGTAAGTAATAAATTCGACCACAAAAATAATAGAACTTTTCACAAGAATGAAGCACGGAATGCAAGCAGGCTAGAAAATGTAATGATTATCATTTGATAAGATGACATTCAAAACTGGCTTGGTCTTGGTTATGTATCAAGTGGTCAGAAGAATATTGTTGTATAAACCTTAAAATTACCGTGACTTAATCAAGCACACGATTAGAGAGTGAGATATGTTTGATGTTTGAAGCTTAGGTATGAATATATATTTCTTCCCGATCTTAGGAGTCTTGATTCTCTTTAGGCTATACTTGCAAATATAGTAGTACGATTTTGGAGTGTTTTTAGAGTAATGATTATAATCAGTTTCAAGGTATTAAAAAATCTTTCAAAATCAAAGTTTCCAGATCTCAGCACTAAGCTCGACATTTTTGCATATAGCACGTGTAGGCATATTATTAGAGGGGTTACAATCAATTGATAACTTCCAATGAAAGGTAAGGGAATACAGAACATATTCAGGGGCTTCGGATCAAGAACTCGGTATCTTTTGAGGATGGCTTGAATCTAAAAACGCAGAATCATGCGCTTTGTTCTGCACTTAAGCAATGGTGGATGTCTTTTCTATAATTTTTCTTAATAGAGTTTGGTGATGGATGATTCATCCAACCTCGAATGTCTTCTGCTTTGTGTTTGTTGCTACGGCCACTATGATTATAATCAAATATATGATAAAACCAGAATTAAAATTTGACATTGAAGAAACCATATAATTCTTGACATTACAGAACAATAATACACCCACCCACCCACCGAACCGCCAACCACCTGGACGCTGCAACTACCCGCCGCACTATCGGCCGGCTGCCCTTCCCGTCGAATTGACTTCAATTGAAACGAACCCAATTTAGAAAAGAAACACAAACTCTGTTTAATTTCAGATCAAGTACACATTACCGATCTATCATATCTTTTCAAGCTTCTCGGCCTTGATCAGGGGATTCGCTCGTGCAATCTGTTCCCGTCCCATCCCCTTGAAGTCAAATCCGCAGGCATGCTGCTCCGGGTACCTGTGGGTACCACAGAAGACCATCCCACACCTGCACTTGAACCCCGTCAGTCCCACCCGCCGCCGGCACGTTGTGCATCGGTTCGCCAGCTTCGTCGCCGCCACTGCAGCCGTCTCATTATCCTTCACCAGCACCGAGACCGTCTGGTTCACCGCAACTTGCGGCAGATCAACGGCTAGCGAAGAAGACGAGTCAGAGGCCGGCGATGCCGAGGTTGAAGTGGAGATAAAGGTTTGATTAAGGGCTAGCTTCACGTTGGAAGATTGTTGCTCCTTTAGTTGGAGATCGCGACAGCATTTAGAGCAGAGGTTTTCCGTCGCTGGGTTACCAAAGAAGCCGCAGTTGTTGACGCATAGTTTCGGTGCCTGTTGTCGGTGCTCTTCTGCCATTTCTCTCTTTAGATGAATCAAAGCCTTAGCTGTACAATTTCAAGGATCGATATCAGAAAATTAAAAGGGAAGCATCAGATCCATAAACAAAATGGCCTTAAAAGAATTCCTAGCTAACAATCTAAAGCGATCCATCACAAATTCACAATTATAATAAAATTCTCTTAGCATAGAAAGAAAATTACCTGAAATCGTTGATGATTTGTGAAAAGAAAAAGGAATCGGAAGGATCAGTATTTCTTTGTAGAAGGAAATCCAAAAACCAGAGAAGGAATTAATTGGATGGGAATGGGAAGGGAACACAGAAAAACAGATTAGAAAAGCATCTTCACATAAAAGGAAAGGCTTTAGGATTCCTAATCCCCCTGGCCCTGGTTGAAGATTCCGCACACCTTCTCCCTCTTTTTCCTTTCCTTTTCTGCCAAAACAAACGCATCTCTCAGTCTCATCTATTCACGCCTTAAATAAAACCCCTCTCTCTTTCTCTCTCATGCATTATAGCCATCAAAATCGTGTTGAAGCCGTTTAAGCTACGTTTCTTTTATGATATTTTAAAAATGGTGAAAGCCAATTTGGACCATTTCTTGAGACTCGTCTGACTTTCTCAAACAACACGGTGAATGTACGGTGCAGACGAGTTGATGTTAAATGTCGACTGTGCACCCTTATCTTCGGTTTGGGGTCGAGAAACCGAAACCCGTCTGCCAGTTCCCTGCCCTGGGAGTCACTGACAGATGTAAGTCGCAGGATGTGCAGCCTTACGGTAGGGACCACCTGCCGCTTCAGAAGTGGTCGAATGCCTCTACGAGGGTTCGAACTCACAACCTCCACTTCCCCCGTTAAGGGTTTTGACAAGGTGGGTACCGCTCAGCCATTATCTTCATACGTGGGCTCGTAAAAATCTGTTAATGCCTAAAATTAGTGGAATGGGTTGGATTACGAGATACATTATTCAATGATTTGGATGTATATATCACGTGCGCCTTCGAATACATATATCATGTAGCACATACAATTATATAATTGATATCAATATGTGATCTATTTTATTTTTGATTTGACATTATTTTTATTATGTGAAAATACATTCGGATTATAAAATAATTCCTTAAGGGGAATTAGAGCAAAAGAAGTAAAATGATTTGGGGAGTATTAATTACATATAATCATATTTCTCCCATAACATTACACATAATATTCTTTGTCTGGTTTTCCTCCGCCACGTGAGAGTTCTTTATCAATATATCTCCTAAAGCTAAGCCTATTTATAAAAATAAAAAAATGATAAGTATCGAAAAAGCCCCTGACATTTGCGTTTTGGGTCATTTTGGCCCCTAAAATTTTTTCGGGCCAAAATGACCTCGAAACTTACAATAATGGGTCACGTTAGCCCCTCAAGTCAATTTTTGTTAAATATGACTGAAGTGTAATTTTTTTTAAAAAAAAAAGAGAATTTCAATCAACACAAGAGTGACACATGTCCATTAATGAAGCAATTTTTATCAGTTTAGAAATGAGACAAATGAGCCCTTGCACTCTGAAAAATGGGACAAATGATCCCCTTTACCTTGAAAAATGGGTCAAGTAAATCTCCAAAATTATATAAAATTGTTCAATAACAACATTCCAAACCTATTCAAAAACATTACAGATGAAGCGAACATTGCACCATTATTAGTATGATTCTTTGACAAATTAAAAGTCGTCGCAAGTGTCCTTTTGACAGCACCGTTTTGAAAATTAAGCTCCCTTACTTTTGTTGTTCAAGTCATTCACACACCTTCAATCATAATGATGAAAGTGCTGGAATTCATGGTGTATAAATTTACGCCACAGCAATGCTTTTGGAAACTAATTAAATCACCCAAAGTTACACATACCTGAAGTGAATAATTTGGTGGTACATTTTCGACAGAATGCTGCTTTAGTTTTGTAACAGTTTATCCCTGGAAGCAATGATATTATCAACATCAATAAAACCTATTTCATATTACAACAACCAACAACATTCAATAAGGTTCGAAATTCACATAGCAGGAACAACAGTTCTGATATCAATTCAATTTTTCAATAGGTTGGAAATGTTGTTATTGAACCATTTTATATAACTTTGGGAGTTTACTTAGCCCATTTTTCAAGGTATAGGGACTATTTGCTACATTTCTAAACAGTTAAAAACTACCCCATTAATGGACATGTGTCACTCTTGTGTTAATTGAAATCCACGTGAACTTTTTTTTTAAAAAAAATTACACGTCAGCCATATTTAACAAAAAATGACTTGAGGGGCTAACGTGACCTATTTTTGTAAGTTGAGGAGTCATTTTGGCCCAGAAAAAAATTTAGGGATCAAAATGACCCAAAACACAAAGTTTGGGAGCTTTTTCGATACTTATCCTACAAAAACATTAGACAAATCATATTTTTATTTATAAAATCAATTGTTTGTGGACTGTCCGAAACTGAAAAAATCTGTCCAACTTACCAAAATAGATCAATTTTAAAACTTCAAGGTTACTGAAACTGAAACGAAAATGACCTATCTATTAGTGACAACATGTTACCTTAATCCATTAGCTTCCATATGACAATGGAAGCTGCGAAACTAAATGCAGTTTACTACCATGTAAATAACTCACTTTCATCCCTAATCATGCGTAGCCATTTTGCTGTGACTCTGTTCGTCGTAGTAATCAGTGCGGCGTGCAGTCAGATTGCAGAATACTACAAACAGTTAGCAACACCAACAATATAGGCACTCCATGCATCCTCTTGTGGAAAACTTTTCACCTCGTCGTACTTCACGTTCTTACTGACCCCAAACCCTTCTGTACTCTTCAGTTTCTCGGTGTCTGGCATTTGGCGAAGCCAAAAGTGGACAGATTGAAATCCAGCTTCCTCTAAGCAGTCTTTGATCTCAGGCAATGACCACCTAAGCACGAAATACACACATTATATTCAAGTTTAAAGAATCGCATGAAAAAGGAGGACATATTGGCGACTACAGCATAAAGTCTGTGTCCCCTGCATCATTTGAAGAAAACTGAGAACACTTACAGCCTCCAGCTGTATGAAAATGCATGGCGAAGTTTTTTCTTCTGCTTCTGGAGATGAAAGTGGAGACTAATCCTTGTTTTACGCTCAATGATGTCAAATTCAGCTTGCTCCCAAACATACTGCACACATTGGAAATTCACATAACGTCAGTCGATGTTTCTGCGCATGGAAGCTAGAATTGTAACACACCATTCGAGAGTGTTCCTCCTATTAATGACATCATGCTGAAGGGAGGTTAGATCTCGATTTATCTTCTCAGATGAGTATTATAGCTTGATTATGCTGAATGAGCTACATTTCCAAATTTTGGGAAGAAGTAGTCCAAAGCTATTAAGCTAATCAGAGAAAGCAATATGAAATTAAAGAACCAAAAATATCGGGAAGGAAAATATGGATACAACAGCTGTTGGGTTGATGGAATAAATACAGGACTATATGAAAAGAACGTAACTCAGGTAGATATAACATAATTAACTTTCAGATGAATGTACTTTCATGTGAGGAAAAATTTCTTCCGAGCAACATATTTTCATTTGATAAATGAACGTGTATTGGAAGATACAAATAAAACTGAGGCTATCTAAACAAACTGAAGAGAACAGGATTAGTGTTTATCCTTCATTGAGTATATCCCTATCTGCATTGCCAGACCAAATATTTCTTCCCAACAGTCAATTAATGTTATGCATGTGTAGAGAATGTTTCCTGTTGAGCCATGTATCGATTCATTTACTTTGGTCACATAAGTTTAAATGAATTCTGAAACTAAGTAACCAAGCCCATACTGTCAAACAATCTTTAACCAACATTGCAAACTGTCACAACAAATCATTGCAGAAAGATATGTACCGTAAAATTGGCAAATCTCCTTTGAAGTCGTAGTTTTCTCTCCGACGATGTGCCACCATACAAATCCATCACGAAAATTCCACCCTTCTTAGACAAGGCATCAAGAGCATGCTTAAAATACAACACCAATTCTGCTCTCTTGTGAAGACAACAACAGCTATAGTTAAAAGCACACACGATGTCTCTTGCAGGCAGTGGAATGTGCTTCATGCACTTGTTGACAACAGATGCAGCATAGGCAACTTGCATGGTAGATTCCAGGTTATCATTTTGCAAACTGTCTTTACTCTCTTCCAATTTGACGTCTCCTATTAGTTTCTGGGGATCAAATGCGATCAGTTTGGCCTCGATGGGGTGCAAAACATTTCCATGAAAGAGAGATATCCTGGAATACCCATCAGCCCCAACTCTATTTATGTTGTTTTCCATACACCAATTTAGTGCTTCAAGGTCCAAATCTAATCCTACAGCAGTTCGTCTTGAGTCACTTCGGAGCCATTCTGTACTGTGATAAACAAAATATTAGATTTAACCAGATGCATGCTCCTGCCTGTGCCCAGGACTGCAATCAGAATGAAGCTTAGCCATTGTCTGAATTATGTAAAGGACATAAATTTGTTCATTACTGAAACTCAATTCTGTAGAAAGCAGTGTAGCAATATGTTCATGATTTATGACAGTTATAAGGTAAACTAAATTGCAATATTTTTATGTAAAAAATATCTCATCCAGTCAATTGTTAAGTTACCAACTAATTATCAAAACCATTATTCAATTTCCTCCGTTGATGGGAGAACTCGCAACAAGCAAGCCGTAAAGGAATATACTCAATGCAACTATCATTTGATACAATCAAAGACAGTGAGGGAAAGGATTGATTGGATAGTCATAACATAAATTATAACAACCCCGAATTACTCTAATGTGTAGGATCCCTTAAAAAAAATCAACCAATAAGCAGTTAATGCATCTTCCTCATGTATTACACCTTTTTTTTAATCATCTTCACCTTATTCTAAATATCAACATAAAGAATGGCGTTTCCCAGTGGCAAATGCTCAGCATTCTGACGTTTAAACATCAGATGATATCTTTAGACTTCACATTAAAGCTAAATTTTACCTAAGAAGGGCAGTGCCACAGAAATCTTCCTGGAAATGGAGAGGCATCCTCCCACCTACATACATCAAAAAGAACTTCTGCAAGTAGCTTATGTCTCCTTTTGGCGACTGCATTGCAGCAAAAGATCCACAAAATTTCCAATTAAGAGGAACCAGAGATACATTTTAGAAAACAATAAATAGTAAATTCTTACACATTATCTAAACTAAATTCATTTAGTTGGGTTCGCCTTCTACTTTTAACTGCTAATTTCTTACAGTTAAAAAAATAAAAAGAAAGGGATAATTGAATTTCCTCACATCCCAACCATCCGGCTAACCAAACGGAAGAACGAGAAAGCAATTGCTTAAATTGCTGACCTGTACGGATTGCTGATAGAGAAGGAACTTGGAGGGCATATTGGTTGATGATGGATTTTGGTCGCTTATCTCCCCATCTTCAGACTCATCGTCAACTTCTTCTTCTTCTTCTTCGGAGGCTCCTTCTTCTTCTTCTTCGTCAGACAGAGAAGAGGGGAGTGGGTTGGATGGATAAGTGTCGCCTTCTGCGTCGAAGTAAGAGGCTCCTCCTCCTCGGCGAGAGCCTCTATGTTGTTCGTGCCTGTGTTTCTTTTCCTTCTTTCCCATTTTCCCCCGTCTGCTTCTCCGCCGCCCTCGAACAGAACTCTCAGTCCTTTCTATTTCGCTTAAGCAACGGCTGCAAATTAAAAATCAATTAAAGATAAACATTAGGCTTCGTTTGGTCTCACAGTAAAACCTATATTTTTTTAAATAGGGGAATAAACTCAAAATAAAATATTGTTATCCTATATAAAATTAGTTGTTGTCTAAATTAATATATAATTGAATCATAATAAAATATATTATTGTATAATATTGTTAATAGTATTTATCTTTTTCTCTCACTTTATCGAGTGAAAGGGTGATGATATTTTTTTGTCATTTAAAATGGTATCACTTATTTAAAGCATTTAATATAAAATAAAAATGCATTAAAAATATTTGTATATCAAACGGCTTGAATTATATTATCCTGATTTTTTTTAAATCCAAACAACTTATAATATTAAATATATAATTTTATACTATACCTACTTTATTCTCCTCTCCAAATGCAACCTTATATTTCTTTATGGTTCGACCCTTATATTTCTATTGATTTTATAAGGGTTCATTAATTTTCCCTCATTTTGAATCTATTTATTTGTTATATATATTTCTTTTTCTAATCCGTTTGGTAGAGCATGTACTCATTTTTTCCACTAAGAGCAAGTGCAATGGGACATTTGATAGTGATATTGGATTTTTGGAGTGTATAGAAAGAGTGATTTGGAAAAATTGTATTAAAAAATGTGTAAAATGATAGAAAAAAATGAAATATGGTAGAAAAGTATAAGAAAAATGGTGTTGATGCTTGATAATTAGAATATTTGTGAGTGAAAATTTTAAAAAAATTGTTGATATGACTATATTAGGAGTCATGTTTTGCTGTAATAAAAGTGAGCCGCGCTGAAAAATTTGAAGAGACTACCATTGAAGATGCTAGGAGCTTATACATTCTATCCACCCATGTCAACAGGCACACAGAAAAAATTCATTCAATTTATCTTATTATCTCTATCTATCACACGCATTGAATCTCTTATCTCTTAAAATATATGTCAATTTTTTTTAAATATATATATATATATATATTCGAACTTAATGTGTAAAAATTTTCTCTAAAAATATTCATATTCGAAATCTTTTATTTTATTATTAAATTATTTTATATATTATTAATAATGAATTGATAATTTATATGTTATTAAAATTTATACTCTATAAATACACTGATAAGTTATTAAAATTTAACCTTTCAAATAACGGACATAAAAATTTCCAATTTCAAACAAACACAGCATAGACTTCCTTGCCTTTCCCCGTCTCTCAATTCCTTTTCGTTCATTCTCCCTCTCAACTTTCCTTTCCTTAATCTGCAGTTTCTCGACGAAATTAGGATTAGGGTTTCTTATGAATCGCGTTATGATGAATCAATCTGAGTTCCAGTTCTGGGGTTTGTAATATTGTGCTCTAGATAAAGCGATTTCCTCATGCGATCTCCTTGTTGACTAAAACATACGACGAGCTAACAGAGATGTACAGCAATTTCAAGGAACAGGCGATCGAGTACGTGAAGCAGGCGGTTCGAGAAGATAATGATGGGAATTATAGCAAGGCCTTCCCTCTCTACATGAACGCCCTCGAATACTTTAGGACACATCTCAAGTACGAGAAGAACCCTAAGATCAAGGAGGCTATCACCCAGAAATTTACTGAGTATCTTCGTCGGGCTGAAGAAATCCGCAGCGTTCTAGACGATGGTGGCCCAGGGCCTGCATCTAATGGAGACGCGGCTGTAGCTACCCGGCCCAAGACTAAGCCTAAGGATGGGAATGGAGGAGACGGGGAGGACCCCGAGCAAGCCAAGCTGAGGGCAGGGCTGAACTCAGCGATTATCAGGGAGAAGCCCAACATTAAGTGGAACGACGTAGCTGGACTTGAGAGCGCTAAGCAGTCCTTGCAGGAGGCCGTGATCTTGCCTGTCAAGTTTCCGCAATTCTTCACGGGTGAGTTTTCGTGGATTTCACGTGTGTGAACTTTTCCTGTGATAGGTGTCTTAGGCTTAGGGCTTGGTTAGTTGAAATTTTTGTTGTGGTTAACAAGACGAGACTTGGTTGCTTTGAATTTTAATGTTCCCAATTTTTACTAAGGAATGGTGTTAATATTTCGCGTTTAACATACTGGTTCTTTGGGGGTCTGTTACAGAGAGCTGATGGTTGGATCCGCAATTTTTATGTGGTTGAAGATGAAGTGTGTCTAATCTTCAACTAAACATGTCTAAATCTTTATTGTTGTTCAGTGATACTGAAAATCCCATCACTGCAAGTAGAGGTTTTGGTTTTGAGTTTCAAATTTAATGCATTGCGAAGGGGTTGTGTGATATCTGATTTACGGCTGGATTTAAATTAGACTTTGACCCTGAAGATTTTCATGCCCTTGACCTCTTTGTTTTCTATTTACCTACAAATTTTTTTGAGGTGGAGCGACACTCGGTGGACTTCCATCACGCACTGTTTATATTACTCAATTCAACTTGTCTGTTTATGTTACGTTCATCATGTTACATGCAAGCTTGATTATTATATTTGTGGCTTTCTTTTAGGGAAGAGGCGGCCATGGAGGGCTTTTCTGTTGTATGGGCCTCCTGGAACTGGGAAGTCTTATTTGGCCAAGGCTGTTGCTACCGAAGCGGAGTCTACTTTCTTTAGGTGGGTATTCATCATCATGCTGTCTTGCGATTTTATGGCTCAACAAAACTAAAATTCTATGTTTTTACCTGGCTAGTAAAGATGTATTGAGCTTTCTTACATCTTTGGTGGGATATTCTATCCATCCTATCAATTTTGAAGTTCTTTTTCTCAAACTTTCCCAGTATTTCTTCTTCGGATTTGGTATCAAAATGGATGGGGGAGAGTGAGAAGCTAGTTTCTAACCTTTTTGAGATGGCCCGTGAAAGTGCTCCTTCAATCATTTTTGTTGATGAAATAGATTCCTTGTGTGGCCAACGCGGTGAAGGCAATGAAAGTGAAGCATCTAGACGCATTAAAACAGAACTTCTTGTGCAGATGCAGGTATTGTTCACTTAATATCGGCAAGCTTGAGGGGACTTTTTATCTTGCCAGTATTCTCACAAATTTATATTTGGACTTATTTCATTCTTAAATCTAAATTCTTTTCTGTTACTTCTAAGTTTGTACTCTTGTGCTTGTTTATATTTTGCATCCTCGGATTAGATATTGTTCTAAAAAATATTTTTAGACCTTATAATTTTTGGAACTTTTGGCCCAGTGGTAGCCAACTCCACTTGAACCATACTAAGGTCCCAGGCTTTAGCCCCCTCTCAGGATAATAATAATAATTTAAATATTTATAGGAAAAAGAAGTAGTTTCTTTACTTACATCTGTTGTGGCCCTTCATCAAGTGTTGGATTTTCACAAGCTTGACCCAAGTGATTATCAGACCCTTAGCACAAAAAGTACCTGTGCAAATATGATATGCGTTTTGTCCAAGCCAGGCCCAACCACCTATTTGGTTAAAGTACGTAGGTTGTGGTTTAGATAAATATATAGATGCTAATTTTCCGTATTCTGTTGACATGTTTTGTAATCTTTGCGTGCTATGTTGAACCAAAAGACATAATTCAGGCAATGGAGTTTAGTGAACGAAGGAGACTAGAGGATCTTTTGAATAAATTAGAGGGGCAAGAGATACCTGAGAGGGGAGTGTAAGATATACTGGATCATTAATTCACAATAAATGGGAGATCGAAGGGATGTATCCTATATAGTTAGAGTTAGATAAAATGGAATACTGCATTTGGTGGGCTCATGTGTGACCAAAGGATACTCTTGAGTCTTTAAGATCGTCATCATCCATGCCTTCATTCCAAAAGTAGAAAGTTTGCAAATTTGCAAAGATGTGTAGTTAGCAAAAGTAAGTTGAAATGGGTTCCAAATCAATACATAGTTTAGGGAGGAAAAAAACTCAGCATTATGTTTTATGTTGTCAAAGTTATTGCTGCCATTCATGGCCATTTGCTCAAGCTGTATCTTTGTTGGCTATGTTCTTGTTACGTTTGAAGTTGTAGGAGAAAAATGACACATCATCTTTTGTTTCAGGGTGTAGGACACAATGATCAGAAAGTTCTTGTTCTTGCTGCAACAAATACTCCATATGCTCTTGATCAGGTGATGTGCAATACAATCAATGATTGTTTGATTTGACTTCACTGTAAATCTGTAATTCCATGTACTGTTGCTGATCAATAGTGACTTCAGGCTATCCGGCGGCGTTTTGACAAGCGTATTTATATACCTCTCCCAGATTTGAAGGCTCGACAGCATATGTTCAAGGTACTCAAAGTCGCTCCTTGATTTTTTTATGAAACAAAACCAAATTGTAAACATAGATATTTCTATGTAGTTGGCATGAAGAAGTTCTTGGTATTTTATTGAGGATTTGCAAATTTGGATAGGTGCATCTAGGAGACACTCCTCACAACTTGACTGAAAGCGATTTTGAAACCTTAGCTGGTCGAACAGAGGGCTTTTCGGGTTCCGATATTGCTGTTTGTGTAAGTACGAGGTCCTAGTGATACTTCTCTTTTCTTCTCTGGTTAGTTAGTGGTAAGATGAAGTGTTTTGGCTTTGATTATCTCTTTTACAGGTGAAGGATGTCCTCTTTGAACCAGTCCGCAAAACTCAAGACGCCATGTTTTTCTTTAAGAATCCTAATGGTATGTGGATGCCATGCGGGCCAAAGCAAGTAGGTGCTGTTCAAATATCCATGCAGGAGCTTGCCACAAAAGGACTTGCATCGGAGGTATGGTTGATTGCTAGGATATGCTTGAAGTCACTGTTGTCTTGCTTTTAGGAGATGTTGTATGCCTGTGTCAGGAATGAGTTTTCGATTACACAATGCTGGATTGCTAATATATAAGTGAAGTCACTGTTAATTGTCTTGCTTCTAGGGATTGTTGTATTCTTGTGCTAGGAATGGTTTTACGATTACACAATGCTGAAAGATGTAATCAGCTTATGACCGGGACATTGTGATGAAAGTTAGAGAGGCCATTCTTAATCACCTAGATTCTATCAGTACGGTTTTTTTTTTCCAGATCACCAAATAGAATGACAATTGAATGACTTTTAAATTGATATTTTTAATGTTATTGCAGATCCTTCCACCCCCAATTTCAAGAACGGACTTTGACAAGGTTCTTGCAAGGCAGAGACCAACGGTTAGCAAAACCGATCTAGAGGTCCATGAGAGATTCACAAAAGAGTTCGGAGAGGAAGGTTGAATATTTTGGTGGATGATAACGCAACCATCCATTCTTGTTGTGAGGGCAACAACTATGAGTTGTATTTTATTTGACACAGCTGGATTCAGTGATTTGCATCCTTTTTATTCAACTTATTCAAATGGGAAAGGTGACTTGACTTCGCTTTTTCTGTATTCGGAAGGAACTTTTATCTCAAACACTCATTGTATTGCTTGTTTGAAATTGTGTAAAGAAGAATTTGAACATGATAATGCATATTTGGTACTCAGTTGCTTGCATTGTCTGGGTTCTTGCTCGACTAATCATGTTTTTCAAGCGTCTCAGGAACATTGTGGTGCTTCTGCATGTGTGTGAATAATATGATCTTTTCTTTCCAGGACGGGAGCGTACTTTTGTACCTAGTCTGCGCTCTGAACTGCAATTTTGCAACTGGACTTGACTGCCAAACAAATTTTGACATTTAGCTAAATGGCCAATACGTGAACCCAAAAATAGGCATATAGAACTGGCGTAATTGAATAAGCATAACCTTGTGTTGAATATTTCCGAGTTCCAATATAAGAAATGAAAATCAAGTTCTTTTCAAGCCTGGGATGAGGACTCGTAACTTGAGAGTAAAATATAAACCGGCTATCTATGAGAAGGCATGTCCATCCAAAAACATATCTCTGCTCATGACTGTGTATGTATGTTTTTACTTGAACAAAGCCGGAACTTAGATGCCGCTGCTACTTGAGCTTGATGTTTTATAGAACAACCATTCAGTTGTAACATCAACAGACTTTCTTCATTTTGACACTGCACTCACACTTTGTGCCACTGCATACTAGGCCTCCTCTTGCAAATCATGGGAGTTGACAAAGTTTTGACCTATTCCTTCTTCATGAGCTCAATAGCTTCGCTTCATGGAGCTATTATCGACAAGAAGGTAGGGAGATATGGGAATGAGCTCTCTTCTTTGTTAACTTCCATATAAAACCAGTTCAGTACCTGTCACAGATCTGGACTATATGCTTGTATGGCAATGCAGCATCATAACAGAACTTGTATCTACCAACTTCATTTTTACTCGGCATTTTGAAGCACTACATTGTCTACATGGGGGAGCACTCTCATCCAAATTCAGAATTTGTGATAGATAGAATGGCCTTCACATAATGTGGATTTTTTTTTTGCCTTGAGATGGTCTTGCTGACGACCAGCATACAATGAACTTTCATGTGGAACCCGTCACTAACCATAATGTTACCAGTAGTCCCCACAAGAGCATAACCCTTCCTTAAAGTGATGGAATCGATTTGAATCCCTGACAACAATATACCTCCCTTCAATCATCGATATTAGCTTGATAACACCGTGACAGTCTCCACAGACCCTGAGGTTCTTAACAATCTGAAGAGGGGTCCCTGGAGGTGTAGCAATCAATCCAAAAGCAATTGCCAGTCTCTCGCTGTGATGAGAAAGAATAGTCTCCTTGTGTTCCTCCTCAACATCCTGAAGGACATAGTTTGTGTCAGGCTGATAACCGGCATCTTTCAATCTGCTAGTTAACTCTTCAAGTTTCGAGTAGATTTGATCTGACTGAGGATGTGAAAGATCACCCGCCAAAAAGGAATGGGTCTTGTTTTTAACCTCAATCCAGCTGTACCCAGCTTCTTTTTTCACTTTTCTCTGATTCATCAATTTCCTCACTTGGGCCTTCCCTTGCCAATCTCCTGCTGCAGCGTAAATATTGGATAGAAGAACATATGCAGCTGAGTCTTGGGGCTGATATGATAGCAGTTTTTCTGCTACAAATTTACCCAACTCTAAATTGCGATGAACATGGCAGGCAGCCAAAAGAGAGAGCCACACATTTGCACCGGCAGGAAAAGACATCCCATTTATGACGTCCATGGCTTTTTCAAGCATTCCAGCCCTACTATATAAATCAACCATGCAGGAATAAATCTCCATTGTTGGCTCAATCTGCTTATCCTTCACCATCATATTGAAGTACATTTGCCCTTCATCGACTAGTCCAGCGTGAGTGCAGGCAGATATGACACCAATGAAAGTTACAACATCCATTTCTAAGTTCTGTCTTTGCATGTCCTTGAATACCTTAAGGGACATCTTCCCTTGACCGTGCTGTGCATAACCAAAAATCATTGAATTCCAGGAAACAAGGTCTCTGTCCCCTTGCCTCTGAAAAACTTCATTGGCACTCTCGATATTCCCCCTCTTTGCGTACATGGTAACAAGAGCACTACTGACACAAAAATTGTTATTTAGCCGTAATTTTATTGAGCACGCATGAAACAGTTTTCCTTGGTCTACAGCTGCTGTTGATGCAGAACAAGCATTTATGACACTAGAGAATGTAAACTCATTAGGTTTGACCTTTTCCCTCATCAACTGGATGAATGTCTTAACAGCATGCTCGGTGTCTCCTATTTGAGCAAATCCAGCTACCATTGCAGACCATGCAACAATGTCCTTCTCACCAATATGTTCAAAAACTTTCGCAGCTTCATCAATATACCCTAATTTGACATAAGCATCTAAAAGAGCAGTTCCAACTAACGGCGACCTCTTGTAATTACTTTTGATGACCTGCACATGTATTTGGAATGGAGAAATAGCAGGTTGAGCTGCAAGGATGGTAGAATAAGTAAAATCGTTAGGTCGGATACCTTCTCTGCTCATTTGACAAAACAAGAGAGCTGCTTTTTCAGCCCCACCATTGTGCACGTATCCACTTATCATGGCAGTCCATGACACCACATTTCGAGTTTCATACATCATGGAAAACAGTTTAAAAGCATCGTCTATTTCATTGCACTTACAGTAGGCTACCATGAGTGTCGTTCTAATATTGCGATCAAATTCAAAACCATTCCGTAACACCTGACTGTGGAGTTGCCTTGCAAAGCCCATTTCTTTAATGTTAGCGCATATTTTAATAACAGATGCAAAAGTCATCTGCGTAAGCTTTATGCCAGCAAGTCTCATGCAGTAAAACATGTCCAAAGCTTCCAAATCAAGCCCATTTGTTACATAACCAGTAATCAAACCATTCCATGTAACAGCATCTCTATCCAACATTCCATCAAAAACAGTTGTAGCATCTCCAACCATTCCCGACTTCAAATACATGTTAATTAAAGAATTGCAAACGGACCTAGTTGCTTTAAACCCGTTCTTTACTACCATGGCATGAAGTCGAACACCGTGTTCAACCATCCCTTTGTCTGCTAAAGCTCCAAGAACAGCGGCATATGTGAAGGGGTTAGGCTTAATACCGTCCATTTGCATTATATCGAACAATTCTAATACCATGCCACTCATTCCATTCTGCACATAACCTGCGAGTAATGAAGTCCATGTCACGACATTTCTCTCCCTCATTTCATCAAAAACTCTCCTTCCATCCTCAACACTCTCCTTCTTCATATACATGCCAACGAGAGAAGTGCCGACACTAACATCCTCAATGACGCCACATTTTACGCAATAACAATGCATTTGTCTACCAACAGTGCACTGATCAAACAAGTAGCCACAGACCTTCAAAATACAAGAAATGGTCGAGTGTTCAACAACCAAACCCAATTGTCGAATGGTCAAAAAGATGTTAATAGCTTCGTTATTGCGGCTATCACGAGAGAGGTCAAAAAGCAAGTGATTGTACTGGGACATGTTTTCCTGAGAACTTCTGTCGAACAGGTCATGTGCAGACTGAGTGGCGATTCGGAGAGCTCCAGTCCATTGAGAGAGAGGTGGACAAGTGCGGTTTGGAAGACAAAGCGATGGTCTTTTGAGTATATTCGGAGTTTGGGGTTTTCTTATAGCTCTGAAGGAAAGGTGTAGAGTCATGCTCTGGTTTTAGTGTGTGACAACCTGCAAAAATTATCAACTTCTCAAGAGAGTTTTTTCAATCCCAGAAAGAATAATCACGGAAAGATAGAAGAAGCTGTTGTGAGAATGATGATGGACTGCAGCACGATGCACAAGTGTTGGCTTTTTTTGTCAGAAAACCAGTGATAGCTTGCAGACAATTTGCGTCGGTTTGAGTTTAACGTAAGAGTTAGGTTAGCTTTGGTGAAGGATTGGAACATACTGCCCACTTTTAAAGCAGGACATGTTCCTGCAAGTAAACTCATTCAGCAAAAACAAGGGCAAAAACCCACTCATAAATACAAAATAAGTTTACAATTCTGGCAATTCCAAATACATTGTGTTTGAAAATTATGTTGTTTTTTAATTTTTAAAAACGATTTTGAGTTTAGATTTTCAAATTAAATTTTAAAAATCAAGTATGTAAAAAATTTATTTGACTTATGTTTTTTGAATAATCTTTATGACATGACACTTAAAATTCTTCCCAAATTAACTTAAAATGAGAGAAAATATTATAAAAGTTAAACTTATTTATAAGTTTGTCACCGATCCAATTTAAAAACTCCTCAAAACACATTTTTGGTGTTTTTCATTTTTTTCGTTTTCAAAGACACAAATTTTCAAAAACATTCAAAACTAAACTTGTATGTTTATGATTGTATCAAATTTTGATCCGAAGTGCTAACTAGTGAATACACTAGTAGAATTATACCAGGTCGCCCGATGACCCAAAAGACCTGACACCCGATTATTTGATAATCATTAACGAGCAATCAAATCAGCCATCACGCTAATAAAAATCATCAAGTCGGGTCATACCTAGCCCGATTGCTTGGGACCGACCCTATGTACAAGACTACTAGTCGACTCGATATGGCAGGCGCAAGTAATGGGCTGCCTTGAGCTGGATGTGCTACCCTCGCTAGTTGGCTAGTTGCTACATAGCATGATTCGCGTCTTCAAAGTCTAGCCTGAACAATGGGCATTCTTGGGCTACATAAGTCCAAATCTCGGTGCTTGGTAGACCCGAATAATGAATCAAATTTTTTTTATAGCATGAGGTGATGATTGAGGTTTAGGGTAGGGTGGATTTTTTGAATTATAGGTTTAAAATTTAGGCTTTACGGGTTTAAGTATGTGAGTTTTGATGTTTTAGGATTTAGGATTTGAGGGATTTAGCATTTTAGAATTTAGGATTTATTTCAAGTTTTAGGGTTTAATTTAGGGTTTTACGACTTGCGTTTAGAATTTTAGGGTTACGGATTTTAATCGTCTGCTTTTCATGCTTTAAAATTGGATTTTGCTTTATGAAAATTGCAGTACCTGCTGTCACCTAAGCACATATCTTTAGTTTAAGACCAACACTGCCATATATATCCTTTATACAGTTGCCGCTCAACAATAATATAACTGTAATTATATACATGCATGCTTAATAAAACTCTAGAGTGGCCAAGACTAATGCGAGTTTAAGTCCTCATATTTTTCTTCACTGACGTCTGATTATCGTAAATTTAGTAATTTTAGCATTCGACAAACGTCGTCCCTTGTAAGTTGACAGGAACAATCAGACCCGAACGATGGGCCGTCTTGGGATACATGGGCCAACGATGAGTTGTATTGGGCTCCATTGGTCCAACAGTGAGCTGCCTACACTTGCGTCGGTCAATCCGATACTTCCCTTTCTAAGGAATTAAACTTCGGCCTAAGCCTAACTATATGAATTACTTTCGCAAGAGAAATAAACTCTCGTCCAAAAGATGGGCCTTATTGGGCTTGAAATTAAAATTAAGCCCAATAAAAAGGTCTTTTGGACCTTAATTATGTCTCTTTGATTTGTTTAATCATATATTGTTAAATCGGGCATTTTTCCACCGATTTTTTTTTTCCAAAATTAATGACTTAATTACAGTCGTATTTATTTATTTATTTATGGAGTTTGACTTTTCAAACATTCATCAATTAATACCGAGTATTTGCATATTGCCAGTTGCCTTGTGAGTCTTGCCAAAATGATCTATCGGACCAAAGTATATTAGTTGATTTTGCTCATAATAGCAAGTCTCGGATATTCAGTACAGACCAGTATTGAGTTTACTAGAAACTTAGGTTTCTTCAAACATTAGTTAATTCATGACCAATAAACTCATTACCCTTAAAGATGGTTTTTCCTTATGCGTTCAAGCAAGTATAGTAACTTCTACAATAACAAAAGCATACAAAGTTGGTAAACAATTTGAATACGGTATTATATTGTGAGTAAGTTAACCCATGTCGATTAGAAAGCTTGTGTCATTTGAGTATTGGCCCTGGGAAGATCGTAACATCTAAATCAATCTGTAACCTTGAATTATTATATGTTAATGAAAACCTTTCCGACAAGGAAAAATGAGACCTCTAGAAATAAGAGAGAATTTGATTCTCATTCTTATAATAATAACCTTTAATTATTATATATTTGTGTTTCATCGATTTTACGAATATAATGATAATTTTTTTATCCGAAACAAAAATCAAATGTAAACTCGAGAATTGTATGAAATATTCTGAATGATTAACTATAAAATCTCATTTACGACCCTCCCACCAAATTCTATTAATGATAGCTAACCTAACACTGTTAAATCATGATAATGGCTTAATATTTCCGTGTATATAATTAGCAAAATCCAATTGAAGTAGTCAAAGTTTAAACATGTCCGTGTATATATGAAAACAAAATAAAAGGGATTGAGAGAGTGTGACACGTGTATAGGGGATATTAAATATCTGCTAGGGTTAGGTTGAGCCAGAAACATATCTGTAGTCAGCCATCATAGACAGTACGTAGTACATACGTATGACCAGCAGTAGGTAGTCTTTCTAAATTTATGGCATAATATTAATACAACCAAGTGTCCTAGCTCGATCAAATTAATTGTGTAGGTGACCACACCTCACCCATATATGACATATCTGCAAGGAAAATGAGTGATCATGTGCAAATGTGTAAACATAAATGTATATGTAATACTAAACAAATAATTAAATTAAAAAACAGTAAATCAATAAATTAATAGTTTTAATCATATTTATGGTACAATCGATCAGTATCATTTAAGCAACCTCATGAGGATTATCAATTAAATATTAATCAATAATCTACAATAGAGAAAGAAAGAAAGAAAAAATTAATTGCGTGCACTCCACCTCATTATGACCTTGTCCTCTCAAAATGCCTATATGAAATGGCCTTAGATTTTCCTTGAACCCCCATTGAGTCTCCAAAAGCATTTGTTGTGCTTTAATTTATAGTCTCTTTCTCTCTCGCTCTCTCCATCTCTAGCTCTTTCACTTTTATTAACTTCCAAATGGAGTTTGGAAGTGTCTTACAGTTCATTGAAAACAAGACTATTTTGGTCACTGGTGCAGCTGGGTTTCTAGCAAAAAGTAGTATCGCATCCCATTATCTATCTGTTTCAGTGTGCATGTTGACGTTGGTTATATAAATACATATATATATATATATATAGATAGATAGATAGATATTGTTATATATGTTGATGTCGACGACATTTTTTCTTGTTGTGGACACAGTTTTTGTGGAGAAGATATTGAGGGTTCAGCCCAATGTGAAGAAGCTTTATCTTCTATTAAGAGCTCCAGACGCCAAGTCTGCCTCAGTGCGTTTCCACAATGAGGTACGTATACTTACGCCATGCACAGACGCAAATAGTGGAAAAAAAAAGTTACTCTTGTACCTGTGATTATTTTGAAATTTAATTCGTCGCTTAATTCCTCTTACAGGTTATTGGGAAGGAGTTGTTCAAAGTTCTAAAGGAAAAATGTGGGGCAAATTTGAATACCTTTATTGCAGAAAAAGTTACTCTCGTGCATGGAGATATATGTTATGAGGATCTGAGAGTGGAAGATTCTGATTTAAGACAAGAAATGTTGAATGAGTTGGATGTCATTGTTAACCTAGCAGCAACAACCAACTTTGATGAAAGGTAATAATATGAATGCATGTTTTATGATCGATCATTATAATTAGGAAAATGTTACATTACCTAACCCTAAACCGTATATAATAGCTCATTTCGTTGTAATATCGCATTCAGTCATAAATTTACAATGAAATATCACATTCCATTGTAATATCATATTTTATTGTATATTTTTAATGAAATATCATATTATTATGTTGTAAAACTTAGAATGAAATACGAATTTATAATGGAATGCAACAATATTAATTATTTAGTCATGGGCCATTTATCATCACTGTTAATGTTATAATTATCAATTAATGTTAATTGCAACTAATTAATTTGATGCTAGGTATGATGTTGCACTTGGCATTAACACTTTGGGAGCCAGACATGTTTTGAACTTCGCAAACAAGTGTGTCAAACTAAAAGTAGTTGTCCATGTCTCCACAGGTAATAAACATATATAGTAATTGGTGTGTATATATATAGTTAATCTTTGTTTAGTTTGTGGGTAATTAATTATTAAATTTGATGGACATGGGTGTTTGATCATCAGCATATGTGTGTGGAGAAAGGACAGGACTCATACAAGAGAAGACATACAAAATGGGGGAAACACTCAATGGTGTCTCCGGATTAGATATTGATGAAGAGAAGATATTGATTGAGCAGACATTGACCCAACTCCAAGCTCAGGGAGCCAAAGAAGAAGAAATTACGCAAGCCATGAAGGATTTGGGCATCGAAAGGTTTGTTAATATTCCAACTCTAAAGTTAACAATAATTCCCTTAATTATCAGGTCAGCTACCATTTAACAATAATTTTTTTTTCTTTTCCAAAAAAATGGACAGAGCAAGGAATTTTGGGTGGCCTAACACGTATGTATTTACAAAGGCTATGGGAGAGATGATAATGGGGCACGAAAAGGAGAATCTATCAGTAGTCATTCTACGACCCACCATCGTAACCAGTACTTATAAGGAACCCTTCCCAGGCTGGGCTGAAGGCGTCAGGACCATTGATGGTATAGCTGTTGGTTATGGTAAAGGAAGAATAACATGCTTCCTTGGTGATGTAACATCAATTGTTGACGCGGTGAGTTCACACATTTTGTACTTGCAAACCGTATAAAAAAAACTAATCTTGGGTTAATTGATTGATATATTATCTAGATACCAGCGGACATGGTAGTTAATTCTATAATTGTGGCAATGGTGGCTCATGCAAATGGACCTCGTGATGGTGATGAAGTTGTATACCAAGTAGGGTCCTCTGCATGGAATCCTCTGAGATATGCTAGTCTTCAAGATTACGGTCTTCGCTATTTCACAGAGAAACCATGGATTGGTAAGGATGGAAAGCCAATCAAGGTTGGCAAGATGAAAGTACTAAGCGATATGAGTAGCTTCCGCAGATACATGGCCATCCGTTACCTCCTATGGCTAAAGGTTAATTTGCACTTGAAACAACTTTTATATATATAAAAATCGGTCGCAAACGGTGTTTAATTGAGCTTGATTTTGGATATTTAGGGACTAGAATTAGCAAATACGGCCTTCTGCCGTTTCTTTCAGGATGTTTACAGTGATCTCAACAGGAAGATTAATTTTGTGATGCGTTTGGTCGAGCTCTACAGACCCTATTTGTTCTTCCATGGGGTGTAAGTAATGCTGTGAATTTGATTTAGATAAATGATTTTATAAACTTTTTTGTTTGAGAGGAGATTATTAGTTGTTTTTTATGTGCAGCTTTGATGACACGAACACTGAGAAGTTGAGATTGGCAGCTAGAGAGAATATTAATGGCATGGAGGCAGAAATGTTTTACTTTGATCCAAACTACATCGATTGGGAAGATTACTTCATGAATACTCACATTCCTGGAATTGTCAAATATGTTTTTAAATGATTTTATTTTACAGGTTGTGTCTTGCTTAATTTCAAATTGTATTAATTATAGTAAGGACAGCAATTTAGTTTAATTCTCAGATATTCTTGGCAAATTAAACATTATCTCTGCCTGCATCTTGATTTGTTCAAAGTGTTATGATTATACTATTATTGATTTTGTTTGTAAAAGTCAATTTTTATTTTATTTTTATATTTCTTGTTGATGCCAGGTTTTTTTTTCCTTTTTCCATATTTAAAGTTTTTAATAACATTTTTAATTGTGATAGTACGGCCTAGCAGTGAACACGAACAACTGAGCCCACGAAATTCTGGGCCATTTAAAGGCCCGTGATTAGACGGCTATTCAGAAGACAATTCCATTAGAAAGGCCCAAAATGTATTAATGAACTATAAATAAAACAGTCAAAACTGGGCCTAAGTGTTCGGCCTAATTTCTGCATTTTTTTTTATCTTTTTAGGGAAAAAGGACTTTTCCTACTTGCCCAGTTGCCCCACAAGGACCTTTAAAGTGGTTCGGCCCACTTTCTACTTTGATTTTTTTATGAGAAAAGGATCTTTCCTACCTGCTCCAACAAGAACCTTTTCAGTACCGGTTGGGCAATTGGCCCTCTTTCCATAATGTGGAGTTGGGTGGCTGGCAAAATTATGTCTGATCCAACTAATCGATTTGTCCGACACCAATTAGATGAGGTTTGGACATAAAATTTAGGTCCGAAATTTAGTTTCAAATAAATTTATTCTATTTAAAAGATTAAAAATCAGATTCATATCCAAATACAAAAATCTTATCCAATTTTTGTCCAAATACTAACCGGATTATATTTTGTCAAAATTTAAATAAATTTGGGTATGATCAATTATATAAATACGTTCAAAACTTTAAACCAATCTGAATCTGAATATATAAATATTTCATAAATATCCTATATTGTCCGGCCTGAATCTACCAAAACTCAAAATTTCCACCCGCAGATGTCAGTGACTGGGTTCATCAAAATAAGATAAAGCTCTCAATCAAAATTCAAAACTAAGTTGGACCACTGTGGAGGTCCACTGGTTGGAACCAGTGTTTTTTTTTCCTTCTTTCTTTTCTTTCTTCGGATAGGATCAATTCTGTTGAGATCATTTACAACAGAAAACGCCATAAATAAAAGTCCTTTGTTTGTATGTCGGCGTGACACATGCAATCTATTGCGATCATGCACGTTAAACGTCCCTGTGTTTAAAGTCGCTGGCTGTCATTAATGTACAACATATCATCTGCCTCTATAAAATGAATATGACTCACACTCTTGCGATATCTCCCGTTTATAGCATATATACCTAATTGATCAGCCTCTCCGTCTCTGTCACACACACACACACACACATGATGGAGTCAGGAAGAGTAGCAGAGATTCTTGAGAACAAGACCATTCTGGGCACCGGCGCTACTGGATTTCTTGC
Source organism: Euonymus europaeus (assembly GCA_963580455.1). Lineage (NCBI taxonomy): Eukaryota > Viridiplantae > Streptophyta > Magnoliopsida > Celastrales > Celastraceae > Euonymus > Euonymus europaeus. Next base: position 22,064,167 of record OY756967.1, read on the forward strand.
CAAAGGTATGCACCATGCATGCACGAATATCTTTTATCTTGTTATGATGTAGCCTCTCCCAATGGGCGACCCCATCCAATCTACACACACAATATGTGTCTGTATGTATATGTGTGTGTGTGTATATATATATACACATACGCGCACATGGCCTAGTGATAATTAACTCCTTATCATTTGTACAAGACGTTAAGTTTAGGGTATATAAAACATATAACGTTGGTGCAGTTTTGGTAGAGAAGATAATGAGGATTCAACCAAATGTGAAGAAGCTCTATCTTGTCTTGAGGGCTGAAAACGCCACCGCAGCCAGTCAACGGTTGCGCGACGAGGTACTAATATTTTTGTCTTAAATCAAAATTTAATTTAAAATTGTGTACTCCAAATTAATTAATGTCTCAATAATATACTTTTACTTAATTGAAATAATTAATTAGGTGTTCGAGAAAGATTTGTTCAGAGTTGTAAGGGAACGATGGGGTACTGAGAATTTCTATACATTCATAAATGAAAAGGTGATTGCAGTTGCTGGCGATGTATCTTCCAATGATTTGGGAATAAAAGATTCAAATTTGCGGGATCAAATGTGGAAAGAAATTGATTTCATTATCAATTCTGCTGCAACTACAAGGTTTGATGAAAGGTAATTATATACTTAATTGCATCAACTAATATATATATATATAGGCTGGCTAACTTAACAGTAGTTTTTCCTTCATTATGCATGGACGATGGAAGGTATGACGTCGCATTGAACACAAACACTTTTGGAGCTTTAAATGTCATAAACTTCGCTAAGAGATGTGTTAAAGTCGATACGCTGTTTCATTTATCCACAGGTAATTGATTAGTTTCAAGGAGTAAGCGTTCTTCCAATTAATATTAATTTTAATGAAAGCCTGGCTGTTAATTAATTCATTCAGCTTATGTATGCGGCGAAAGAGAGGGACTTGTGCCGGAAAAATCATTTCGCATGGGTGAAACTCTCAAGGGAACAGCTAAGTTGAACCTTTATGCCGAGAAGAAAGTTATAGAGGAGAATTTGGAACAACTTAACGCACAGAATGCTACAGAGAGAACAATTACATCCACCATGAGAGATCTTGGCATGAAAAGGGCAAAGATTCATGGATGGTCAGACGTCTATTCACTCACTAAAGCAATGGGAGAGATGGTTCTTGGTCAGCATAGAGATGATATGTCTTTGATCATCATACGCCCTCCTGGTATATCAAGTACTTACAAAGAACCTTTCCCTGGCTGGATTGAAGGTTTAAGGTAATCCATTTTTTAGATATATAATAAATCTAATCCACCGATATTTGCCTATTCATGTTAATTTTAACAATTGATTATGTTGTTGTGTGTTACAGAACCATGGACTCCATAATTATACGTTACGGCAAGGGACAACTAAAATGCTTTCTTGGTGGCTCAAATACAGTTCTTGATATGGTTAGTGATTAATTTTTCATTTGCATTTACAAGCTTAACTAGTTAATTTAAACTCTCTCTCTCGAATATATACAATCATGCATGCAGATTCCAGCAGATATGGTGGTAAACTCCATACTCATGGCAATGGTGGCTCATGCGAATGAAACACAATCCATGCAAATTGTGTATCATGTGGGTTCTTCATTGAGAAATCCTCTTACATTATCCAACATATGCAAATTCTCCAGACACTATTTCAATAAAAATCCATGGAATAATTACCAAAACGGGAAGCCGATTAAAGTCGGTAACTTCAAATTGTTGAACACCATGGCTAAGTATCGCATATACATGACAGCTCGTTATTCACTGCCCCTAAAGGTTAGTGTTATTTTCTGTATTTTCAAAATTAATACTGTAGTCATATATATATATATATTGGGATTTAGATATAACTAATACATGTTGTCTGTTTAATTAATTGTTTGAAGGGGCTTCATCTGGTGAATGTGTTATCTGGACAGCGATATAGAGATACTTACAAAACAGCCAACAAGAAACTCTCGCTGTTGATGCGTTGGGTGGAAATTTACAGGCCTTATGTACTCTTTAAGGGAATGTGCGTATGTCCTAATTAATTAATTAATTAATTAAACTTTATTTTGGTCTTTAAAATTTGACAATATTATTCTATAAGGTTATTGATCAATTCCCATAACTTTATTTAAACTTTTGCAGCTTCGACGATACAAACACTGAGAAATTGAGAGTGGGAGCAAGAGAAGGCAGTAGGGAGGTGGATCCGTACAACTGCGATCCTACTAGCTTCGACTGGGAATACTACCTGATTCAAATTCACATTCCTGGCCTTTTGAAATATGTTGTCAAGTGATATAAATGCATGAGTTAATTCCACAATAATAATAAAAAAATGCCATATATGATGTATCAGCAGTGCAAGAAGATTGGTATTATATGGATATCAACTGTACTTTGTCAGCAGCCTCTTTTGTTTGATCAAATAAAATTGTTGGGTGATAAAATAAGCAATATGTGATTATCCTTGTAACAATTGCTTTGATAAAAAATTAGAAGGAGCCTCGGGACAAGAAAAACTTTCGAGGGTACAAAATTAAGAAGATGAAAATTGAGAACCCACAATGAAACAACAAGATGAAAATTCCTCTCAACATGTTGCTGAGGATACACATAGTATATAGAAACCATCTCAGATGGTGGAGATATGAAGATCGTATATGTATCAAACTAGCTACATAAATATAAATATATATATATATATATGTGCTTCCGTACGTAGCAAGCAATCAATTGATCTGAGGCGTCATTTGGGTGGGACGAGACGGGCGATCGCCTAGGGCTCCCAATTCCCAAGGCCTCATATATTTTAAAAAAATATAATCGCACATCAAAGCCTCATTTAGAAAAAATTAATTCAATAATGTTCACCCTATTACAACTTAAAAATAAATAAAAAATCAGTTTTAAGTATTCTTTGATTATTTCTTTTATAAGGTTCCAATTTTTAGAGCTCGCCTCATACTCTCACGATCTAGAATCGCAACTGCAATGGATAAAGGTCGTCCCCAAAACATGCATCAATTAGTTTGACAAAAGATGATCTTTGCCCGGAGATGGAGACCTCTCTTTTCTTTTTTCAGTAGCGACTGCATGTAATTTGGCGATAGACCTATGAGAGAAATCACCGATGGTGGTGGTGCTTAAAGTGAGGAGACCCTCCTCAATGATTCCTGATGAGGGTTTTTGACGTTGCTAAGTGTTGGGCGGTGGGGGTGCCATCAAATAAATACATTATCTATGCATTAAAACCAAATCATCTATATAAACGTCATAAATGTAGAAAACCAAAAGGTGTGGTTCACTGGTTTGAAATGCTTGGCAGGTTGAAATGATTTCGGCCAGTCAATGACTCAAAATACAGGCATCACTCTGTGAAGATATGGGCGGCAATTATTTAATGATATCGTGAGACTTGTAGCCTAGTTTCTCATGTAAATAAGAGGGGTTTCTGCGGTCAACACTGCAACACCACACGGGTTTAGCAACTGCCAGACTCCAAGATTTAACTGGAGTAGAGGATAGACTAAGTTGATAGCAAGAACATGGAAAGTGTGGTATATATATAGCATAGGATGACCACAGATGCAATCTAAGAAAGATGAGTGTATAACAAAGAAGAATAGATTTTTTAATTCTCACTTTAATTTGTTTGGATCAAGGGAGCCCGTGTCAATGGACCTAAACACATTGTTTTTATATACTTGAGGACGGTGGTCTACTTAGCCCAAAAATCATAACTCGTGAATTTGAGTCATTTCCATATATTTAAATTTTAAACCACAATTTTTCTTCTAATTTTTTCAATGTGAGACTTGTGGGTGGTGTGCTATAATACACTTCTCTCCAGTTTTTAAAATTTAGACATCCAAATTATTTTCATGTTCCGTGCAGTCGACAGTTTGGTCTTCTCCATTAGGTTTTCTATGAGTATGACTGTATGAGCTCTAACTTGTTTTTTTGTCGTGTCTATTAATAATTTTTTATATCACAATCCATGCAAATTGTGTATCATGTGGGTTCATCATTGAGAAATCCTCTTACATTATCCAATATTCACAAATTCACCACACGATGCTTCGATAAAAATCCATGGATTAACAAAAATGAGAAGTCAATTAAGGTCGGTGAGTTCAAATTCTTGAACACCATGGCTAAGTACCGCACCTACATGACTATTCGCTATGCGCTACCCCTAAAGGTTAGTGTTGTTTCTCTCTGTGTCTATATATATATATATATATATATATATATATATTATTGGGGTTTACGTATAACTAACAGAAGTTGTCTGTTTAATTTGTTGTTTGAAGGGACTTCATCTGGTGAATGTGTTATCTAGACAGCGATATAGAGATACTTACAAAACAGCCAACAAGAAACTCTTGCTGCTGATGCATTGGATGGAAATTTACAGGCCTTATGTACTCTTTAAGGGCATGTGCGTATGTCCTAATTAATTAAACTTTGACATTGTTATTCTATAAGGTTATTCAATTCCCGTAATACTTTGTTTAAACTTGTGCAGCTTCGACGATACAAACACTGAGAAATTGAGAGTGGCAGCAGGGAGGTGGATCCGTACAACTGCTGTCCTACTAGCTTCGACTGGGAATACTACCTGATTCAAATTCACATTCCTGGCCTTTTGAAATATGTTGTCAATCCACAATAAAAAAAAATAAAAAAAGTTATATATGATGTATATGCTGTGCAAGAAGATTGGCATTATATGGATATCAACTGTGCTTTGTCATTTGTCATCAAACTATTTTGTTTGATCAGATAAAGTTGTTGAATGATCAAAAATAATTTGTGATTATAATTGGAATAATTGTTTTGATAAACTTCTGCGGGTACAAAAAAGATGAAAATTGAGAACCCGCGACGAAACATGATGAAACAACAAGAACGGAGGGATACATATCTTACATCTGAAAGCCCACGGTCCCAACAGGTTGCCGATGCTCTTGAATACTACCTTGAGGGTAAATTCCTCGCAACATGTTGCTGAAGATGGTATATGGATACCATCTCACTTCGTAGAGATATCATCCCCACATGTGCTTCCATAATAAGCAATCAATGGATAGAACTTGTCCTGAAAAAAGGCATTAATTTAGTTTTTCTAAAGATGATTTTGGGAAGGAGATGAAGACCTCTCTTTTCTTTTTCCAGTTATAGCTGCACATTGGGCGATAGACCTATGAGAGAAATCTTGGCTTTCATTTTTGCTATTGTTACTTGTAACAATGGCCGGATCACATGATTTCAACAATTCCTTCTGAGAGGCAGCATGGCCAATTCCCTGAATTTCAGTGTCCATCTGAGCTTCATTGAAACAGAGAGCATCAGAAGCACCGCGCCTAGTAATGCAGAGCCAAGTCTTCACAGACTCTTCAGAACTGGTGCCTATAGGCACATGCCATGATCCATTTCCTGATTCCTGAAACCCAGATTAGAATCATAAGAAAAAGGCAGATGAAATCTACTTTACTGATGCAGAACATAGAAAACCATTTTTTATGTGATTCTCACCTAGCACATTTACTGTAAAATTTAACCGATTTTATGCAAATAATCGGGTTTGACAGATTGCATAGTCAATAATGAATAATGTGCAAGCAACATGTGTAATGAATCTAGGATAAATGGGCCACCGAGTACAAAAATTATACCTGGATGACTAAGGAATATGGGGGCGGCATCTGAAGTCTCAAGTTACCTTTAAGAAAAGTATACCGAACCTGAAAATTATAAGAGAAACAACAACCAAACTCCTGTGTGAGACCAGGGCAAACCATTAAACAAATCTTATTCAACAATAAATCAGCAAAAACAGATGAAGTCCTTGCTAGGCACGTAACCAATCAATGATAAATACATAAAAAGAAAAACATTAGCTTATTGACCTTGAAATCGTGAAGATTTTATAATAATGTATTGCAGTGTTAGCCTTAAGTGTAAACCAAAGTTGCAGGGCGACGATTTGTGCAGTAAACATGCCAACAGATGATCAATCAGTCGAAAGCCTTTGACAAAGACCTCTAAAAGGAACATGGTTCAATAAGTATCCTTATCGACAAGGGCATATTGAACGCATGCACACATCACCACATACACGCATGTGAAAACAAGATGCACCCTCTAATGGTTCCAGATAAATTGCTCACATGATCAACTCATTAGACAACAATATTTGAGAAGCTAACATAACATAAAACTTACTTGATGCCTTTCTTTCCACCTGAGGATGAAGCTGCTACCCACGATTTCAAAAATGTGGTCCCGCATTTCATCGTTGGTCACAAGTAAACACCCAAGTTTAACAGCAGCATATAGCCAATACCTGAATGTAGGAGATTTCATCAATACAAATGAATAATTTTAATATTCCAATGAGAAAATGTATAAGTTAGGGAAAGTAGGAGGAACTGCTTCAAATATTAATTTGCAAAAACGTAACAAAATGTTCAAGCAAGATGTGAGCATAAAAAACGTGGATGGGACTTAAAACGCCATTATATTCAGAAGAGCAATGGGACAAAACAAGCACAAACAAAAATGGTGAAATAATGACAAGAATAAAGATATAACTCCTAAAAGAAAAGGGGGGAAATTAAGAATTATCCATAGGAAGGAGCTCAAAAGTTATACCAATCGTCATTAGAACCCGGGGGCGTAGCATAAAGAACACCATTTTCCATCCATTCCTCAACCAGCTTGCTGTGGGTAGGATTTTCAAGAAGTGCCCGAAGACGTTTACTATGCAAGATAACAAGCGGCCATCTCTTTTCGCTCCTGTTATATAAATCTTTCACAACAGCATCGAGCTGCACTATAGCAATTTCAATAACAAACCGTGATGAGCTATGCAAGCTGAAAGTACTTAGCTACAGAAGAGGTAGATTACAAGAGAAACAAAAACAAATAAAAAACTAAGGCATACAACCTGAGAAACGCTGAACCCACCATCAGCAAAATTTTGCTGGTATAGCCCAACATTTGCTCCATCCACTATGGCTTCATAATCAGCATGTTTTTCCAGCCAATCCTATGACAAGCAATTACAGGAATTTTTATGCATACAAAATAATATTTACATAAAGAGAAGTCCCTACGCACATACCCACATAAATACCAATGCAGTAAATGCTTTCAGCCAAAGATACAAACCTGAATCCATAACCCTGTATGGCATTCTGGATTAGAGTTGCAATGAGCCAAATCATCCAAGGTACATCCATAAACTAAAATATGAATCCTAAATTCTTATTTCCAACCAAAACTTATATTTAAATAGATACCAATCTGAACAGTAGATTAACAAACATGTTTTCCTATGATGTTATACTGCATTAACTACGATTCCCTCAAATTAAAATTTTGGAAATTAGCAACAATTAAAGTTCAAATGACATGTAGAATGATTGCCAATATTTCCAAAGCTAAGCTTCAAGAGTACTAAGTATTGACTTAATCCACTTCTGATGAAAACCAGGATTAAACAAGTCAATCACCACACCACTTCCTCAAAAATGATCTGCAATAAAAAGAAGCACTATGAATATATCAAATATATTACATTTCACGCACCTGAAATTCTCTGAAATTTGCCTTGACTTCTCTTTCCATAGCCAATCCAGCCACTGATTGTGCAAATCTCTGTGTCTCTGTGTCTTCAATATCGGCAGAAACCAACTGATCACCACAAGAGCAACACCTGCCACTCGAATCCACATCCCCTCTCCTAACAAGCCACTTTCCTCTTCCTAACCACCCAAGTCCATGCCATCCTCCCCCATTTCTGGAAACCGCATCCTTCACCAAACCCACATTATAATGAAGAGACCCAACCTCACTAGCCTTTTCACATTGAAACCAATCCTCAATAATATTTGCGGTCTCCTCAGTCACACATCTGACAGTTTTCCTCAATTTCTGCAAGTATCCATAAACCCTTTCCCCTCGTCCCGTTTCTGCACTGACCTTCAACAGTGCAGCCATTTCCGGCTCCTCTGCACTCACCCCTACTCTACCCATATGCTCTTCCATCTCGTAGGCCTTGTCCGCCTGCAAACTCCCAGTAAAAGAGAACAATGCCGGATCACACGTGCGCAGCCGAGGTGTGATTCCATACTCCCCCATCCTTTTAACCAATTCAAAAGCATAATCACCATCTCCTTTAGCCGCAGCAAGCCTAGAGACGGCCGTGATGGATGCCTCATTGGGCTTAATACCAATTGATTCCATATGATTGAAAATACGAAACCCCTGTTCTATTGCGAGCTCTTTCGTTGATGGGTCGGTAACAGCTTGTGAACAGAGGTAGAGGAGAGTGTTCAGGTGGTGATGACTGATACGAGTGCTTTGAGAAACTGCAGTCTCGTACAGGGCGATAGCGCCGTGAAGGTCTTTGGATTTGGAGCATGAATTGAGATTGAAGTGGAATTGGGACTCTGTATTTTGGCGAGGCTTCTTCTTGTTCTGTTTTGAGGCGCTTGAGTGAGTTGCGGTTGCCATTAACGGGGGTTGCGGGATAATTCAAAGGAAAAACCCTAGAAATCAATTGGAATTGAAAGAGGGAGAGAGGCTTCTAGTGAAGTACATATATAGATTTGGGCTGGGCTAGCGTACGGTTCTAGAAAACTTATTAGGTTTGGGCCAAACGAAGAAAAACGGCTGCACTTAATATGAGATAGAAACCCACAACCCACAACAATTGCTTGTAAATGGGCCAGAAAATATTTGGTCCAACATTTATATTTGCGTTTTCTGCTTGTAGTTGTACATGGCCAATTGGACTTGGGCGCATTGACAGGCCCTATTTTTATCTAGGCCTAAAAAGCCCAATATGTGGAGCTCGGTTTTTGGACTAAGTTGAACCCTGGCAAGTTCTGATAAATCTGAGGCCACAAACACATTCGTCCGACAGAGCAGGACCAAAACTTAGAAGGTGGTGAATCATGCTTCAACCCGGCTAGCTAGCTAGCCCGGGATGGTTGAACTGAATTAATTAAATCGGATAAATTTTTTATATTTGAATTTTTGCCTGATTTTAAATTGCCCAAAATCTTTGTTTTTGACTCAAATTTCAAAAATATAGTTTAAATTCAAACTTGATTTAATTCAAATAAGACAAGTTTGATCATCCAAACCGAATCGAGTTTTGCCACCCATACGAATAGTGCACCCGGCCAATTGTTATAACTAACTAATCTCTTGGAGACAAATCGACAGAATTACACAGCTCAAATCATGTTCTCTTTTCTCAGAAACTCATATGTACTAAATATACAGAGCAATTAACCAATTCACACACGTACAACTTCCTTTTCTTTAATCACAACAGGCAGGCCACCTCTTAATGAGGATGTCAGGCCCGGAGAAAAACGGGGCACGTAATCTGGATCTACTGCCCGAATATTGAACTTCCGAATAACTGCAAGTGCTACACATTTCATCTCTACAATTGCCAAATCCTTCCCCATACAAATCCTAGGCCCTGCTTGAAACACCGTGTACTTAAATGGGTTTTCGGGTACGAAAACACCATTTCTCAACCACCTCTCCGGCTTGAATTCAAGACAATCGGACCCCCAAACCCGTTCGATCCGACCCATGGCGTATGGGTGGTATGTAACCCTAGTGCCACCTTTCACAAATGTGCCGTCAGGTAATACGTCATCTTCCAGGGAGAATTTGGAGTCAAACTGCACCGGGGGGAATAATCTTAAGCTCTCATGTATAGCTGCATTTAAATAATGCATGTCGCGCATCTGTTCAAAGCTTAGCACGTCTTGACTCGTTCCCATGACTCGATCTGACTCAGCCCGAATCGCTGCCTCCACTTTTGGGTTTTGTGATATCAACCACATGAAGCTACTTAACCCGGAAGCCACCGTGTCACGACCCGCCAATAGAAAGCTAACCACAATGTCTCGAAGATAGTGTTTGTCATCTACGGACAGCATGAAACGTGACAGAAGATCTTTGTCGTTAGCGAAACCTGTTTTGTGCCGTTGATTTATCATCCCCTCAGCAAGCTGGTTAACCACATCAATGGCTTCCTTGAGCTTTTTTTCCGATCCTATATTGAATAATCTCTTGATCTTCCAAATCAAAGGTGAGGATGCAAGTGCTCTTTGTGCTGACAATTTCGATGCCTCATCAAATGCGACAGAAAAGTTTGAAATTGGTAGCGATAAATTCAGACATCCAGGATCTAACCCGAAAGAGAATTTACTTATATTGTCGAAGGAGAATCTTCTAAACACATCTTGTAAATCCAAAACTTTTTCTTGATCACGAGCAAACGAGGATAAAAGAGGAATTAACCTCGAATTAGTTTCATCTTTAACAAGCTCAAATGCGTGCAACCGTATCGAAACACTACCAAGTTCAGCACTCGCGAGCTTTCTTTGGAACATCCAAGTGTGACCATCAACGTTGAAAATACCTTTGCCAAGCAGATCACCCAAGATTGAAGAGAACTGCTTCCCTTTCGGATAGTTGTCGAACTTAGTCTTGAGGATGTGCTCGACATTATCTGGGTTTGCAGTGATTGTGTTTCCAAGAACGTGAATGTGGATGGTTCCTGTAGGAGAGTTGCGGAGAAGATGAGTGTACCAGTCACAAAGATTGTCGAAATCTTTGGTCCAACTCGAAGAAAGATAAGTTTGACAAACGTCGCAGTTGCACCAAGGCTTCATCCTCAACCCAAGGATTGACAGAGAAAACAGAGAAAACAAGATTGTGAAGGTGAAGAAACAGAACCCAAAAGCCATTGGCATGAGCTCCAACAGGGAAGCTTCGAAAGCCATTAAAGAGAGAGATAACAAAACAAATATGTATTTTATAAGGATTTGGCTGGGAAGGGAGGTGTCAGATTCAAATGGAGGTGATTAATGTTCTGGTGTTTTGAGGAGATCACATGGCCGGAGTGGTGCTTTATATATTGTTTTTAGTGGTTGGTGTAATTAACGTTGAGATATTGCGGGTTAAGATTGAGCATGAACAACGTGTGTGGAAATGTTTCTTGACCCTGCAATACAATGTCACTTTCATAGTTTCATTCAACCACGAGCACAAAAATCTTTGATTGCTTATCTGTGTGACTACTTTGTGTTTTATTATCCGCCGGTTCATGTCGGCTGAAAGTAATATTTGTCATTAGTGGCTTCATTTTATAATATTTTGCTTACTGACTTCAATAATCTATTCTATTTTATATTTACTTTATAGAACATGTCAAATTAGTACGTATATGGCGGTGTGCATACATGTATCCAACCCTTTAATATTCCCACAACCAGACTATATCGTCAACAATTTGTTTTCTTTTACTAATTCTCGAAATAACTACATGGTAGTCGGCCAATATTAATTTATTCATAGCATCCCATACAAGTACAAAGTCAATAGGGGCACCATTAGTAATGAATGAACCAACTGTTTTCACACACATATATTGATGACGTCCAAAACTCGTCCATTTGGATGACGTATCAGGATGCGGTCGAACTACGTCTTCTCGACTGAATTGGTCTTCTCGAATAAACTGGTTCCTGCGTAGATGACTAACCGTGAGTTAAGAGTCCGTCAGAGGTTGTTCTCTTGCGTTGCCGCTTTGACGCTAAAGCCAGAGATAAGCGCAATGTAAGTTTCCTAGGGGATACTGTTCGGTGCTCTAGAATTGAATAATATCTATGAGTAAAAGTTATGATTTACCATGAGGTGGAGCCTCTTTTATAGTAATAGAGATTTTCTTTAATAGAACTCCCGGTGAAAAAGGAGAGTTCTTGTTAAATTGAGAATTTATTCTCCTTTAAGAGATACTAACTGTTCGAGGATAGCAATATCGAGCATGATAGTACATTGCTCGGTTACCTAGCAATTTGAACCGACGATAAAGAGCTGTGTTTCCTCGCTTGTAGTGTCAATGAGCCTCAATTACTGTCTGCCACGTGTTGCCTTTCTCATTGGAGGGCACTTTTGATATCATCTTATTTATTTATATATAATAACAAGCGTCTCTGACTTGATGTTTGCATGTAAAGTAAGCACGCACAATTGTAGAGTTGGCACTACTTCCACTGAACAGATCAACTGTTTAAGAATTAATGGGTTTGGCATGTCGGCCGTAAATCTATAGATAGCCTACGACGGATAAATATGCCTACAATTTCAGCATGATTTTCACACACTCACACACACATATATATATATAAATGATTTTCACACACACACACACACATATATATATATATTATGTTTGTACACTGAACAGTAAATTTACGAGGTGGGTAGCTAGGTAGCCTTCTATGTGGATTAGTGGCATTTCTCGATCAAGCAGTACTGTCAGCATTATATGTATAGACAGATTTGCAGGGTATGTCTGCAGATGAAGAAACGTAGATAATACAATAAACAATCCATTCTTGGCGCCACAGCTCTTGTTAATAATATGCATGTTTAAATGCCAATTAAAGAACAATTATATGGTTAATAACAGCCAATAGCACCAACTTGTTTAATTTAGTGGGCCTACTAAACCACTAGACCGAGAGGATATGTACAAAGGACAAAACTTTTGGCACCGCCATTCCGATGGATCCCCTCAATTCAAGATCTTATTGACAAACTCATCTTATGAAACAGCTTGACTTCTTGGTCAAATTTAGGAATCTTTTATCTGGGTATGTGAAAATTGGGTTGAGAGAGATGAATTTGCAGCTTGTGATTGTGCCGGAATATTCATCAGGAATTGAAGTTCTGACGAGAAATCTGCAAGGTCTAGTGGAGATCTAGCCCGGCCCGACTTTTTGAGACTCATTTTAATTAATTTTATCCCCATATATATGTATAGATCAACAATCAGACCAGAGTTAGATGGAGTGAAGATGAGCTCTCAATGGTATGATAAAATGGAAGGATGCGATTTAAACAATTATCAATAATTTCAATGATCGGGATTGCAGTCCCTATCCATAAGAGTTGATGCTAAAAACGCTTTTTTGAAAGAAAAAGTAAAATAAAAAGTCAAAAGGGTTGGGATGTCAACGGCGGGGACTATTCGCCCGTCTTTGTATCCGTTAATTTTTTTTACCCCGTCTCAGTAAAAATATCCCGCGTGTAATTTAATTTTTGTCCCATCTCCATACATGTCCAGACGAGGAATCCTCGCGTATTTATCCCCCGTCAACACAGTAAATTTTAAAACCTAAATCAATAAAAAATTATAGGTATGTTTTTAATTATTTGATAGAACGTAATAAATTATAGGGTAAAGGGTATAGAGCCTTCTAAAGATTGACCTAATTTAAAATACATCCACAATCTATGAAAAGATGAATCTAGCCCCCGGACATTTGTTGACCGTCCAAGATAACGATTAACTTGCCTAAGCGAGTTTAAGCTATTACAAAAAACTATAGGGGGGCAAATCCTATCACATAAAACTATAGGGGTGTTTAAGCAATGACAATAACAATGAATGGATCTGTGGAGGTGGACCTAGTGGTGGTTTGGTAGGATGAATTTGTGGAGGTGGATTGGCTAATGGTGGATGAATCTGTGGAGGTGAAGCTGATGGTAAACTGCTTGGTGGTGGTTTGGCAGGATGAATTTGTGGAGGTGGACTAGTTGGTGGTGGATGAATATGTGGAGATGAACCTGGTGGTCGACTGCTTGATGAAAGATGTTGTTGCTATGATGTGAATCGCTCACAGAGATAGACGAAAATCTCAAATCCCTTTGTTTTCATGTTTGAGGGAAGAAATAGGAAGAAACCCCAGCAACTTAGGAAGAAATAGGAAATAATCCCTTTAATCAAGCCTCTTAATCACGTTTAGCGTTTAAACATGAGCAACACATGTGGTCAACCGTCATCTCACACGGTCAACTAACATATGGGGGGTTAGATTCATCTTCTTATAGATTGAGGGTTTTTTTTTTCTTTCAATTAGGCCATAGTTTAGGGGGTCTATACCCTTTACCATAAATTATATAGAAAATCATTTATGGTCAATTCATGAGTTTGACCCCCCGCCTATTTACCCGCCCCGCCAACACAATAAATTTTAAACTGGACAAGTATTGAAAAGGTCACTATATACACTTTCACTTTCGTACCACTTAAGCCCCTATACTTTTTTTTGGGCCAAAGAAGTCTCTCTACTTTAGACAATGGATCATGTTAGCCTTTATGTTTACTTTCCCTCAAAAATTGTTGACGTGTCTCACATTATTTGATTTAAGTAACAAAAATAATTGGGGTAAATTATGACATGTAATTAAAAAATAAAATTTTAAATAAAAATTCCCTCCTCTCCCTCTATCTCTTTCTCTCTCCTTCCTCTTCTTCTTCAAGCTCCACAACCATGGCAATGATATCGCAATATTCTTTAACAGATGATTCTGACCTCGTAGAAATCACTCGTTCGCAAATTCCCATCTATTTGGATCCACCTTTTGAAATCCATAAAAAAATTGGGTGGGGGATTAAAGGGAGTTTGTGTATGTATGAAAGCGCAATTGTTCAATAATTTATACTCGCATAGGTGTTTAATTGACGAACGAAGCTAGAGAAGTTGTGCTTGAAATAAGTAGGCAAGATCCTCTGAGAGAAATCTAAGGGTTCAACGACTATGAAGCTGTTGTTAGCATGTCCCCGGGTGATTAGAGCGTCCATTGATGGATCGTTGACCATCCGATAAGACTTCAAAACGAACGATGTGATTATGTTGTTCATCTCCATCCCATGTACTCTTAAGCTCTATTTGTCTAGTTCAAGATGAGAAGGGTGAAGAAGACGAAAAGTTGGAGACGGAGAACGGTAATGAGACCTTGCCAATTTGGCGACGTGAAATTTTATTTTTAAAAAAAATTATATGTCAATATTTAACTGCTGAGTGAGTATTTTTTTTGACGAAAAATAGTCATAAGGGTTAACGTAACCTATTTTATAAAGTAGGATTTATTTTATTTTTAAAAAAAGTACAGAGGGTTAAGTGGCCTCGAAAGTGAAAGTACAGGGGGCTTTTTCAATACTTGCCATTGTAAAACCTAAATTAATAAAAAAATTATAGATATGTCTTTAATTATTTGAGAGAATATAATAAATTATAGTAAATTATATACGAAATGATCTATGACCAATTCATAAGTTTGATAACTATGTATATTACCCACTAAATAAATAAATATGTTTACTAAAAAAATTAATTATACCCAAATGATATATTTCTCTGGTTTTTTTTATTGATTTATTATTGTTAATTTTATAAATAATAATAAAAGTAATAACATTTATATTATAAATAATATATATAATTAATAATATATACGGGTATGAGGCAGGTTGGATTTCTCGAAATCCATCCCCGTATCCGCTACGTTGTTTTTCTCATGAAAATACTCGTATCCGTTACCCGACCCACTAATTAATAGGTCATATCCATATGAGGGTGAATTATGAAATGAAGCTGATTATTTTAATTAAAAAATATAATATTTTAAAAAAATATGAAATTATTTTTTGAAACGCAATGAAAATATGGAGATACAAATCATGATATTAATTGGTAATTTTTTTAAGATAGAGACAATAATTTAGTTAAACACATTAAGAAAATTATCATAATAGATTTTGGATCGATTTGACTGCATATACACATTAAATCATTCCGCATATGGAGTATCTCATCCAGCTGCGCAAGAATGCCTATAGTGAACCCACTCAGGCATAATGAGAGGCATTGAATAATTCATTGTCAAACAAATTTTGACGTAGTGATTACCATTTACGTGCACTATAGCAATAACAACACGCTAATAGGGTGGTGGGGGATCTAGTTGTACGAAGTGAAGATATGTTTAGCTTTTTCTATGATAAAGAACATGTAGTATCACATAGTATGCGGAAGCAATCAACATACTCATGTCTGACGTTGTCATCCAATACTCAAATGGTGTTGCAATATCATCTCGAAAGAAGTTCAACGAGGCTTCAACATTATATGCCCTCTTTTTACCTCCAAGTATTTCAACATATTATTTTCGAAATGTCTGCAACTCTTCCATCAGGTTATATTAGACATTGGGTCATTCATCTTCCTCAAGACCAAGCACACAGTTATAGATCGAAACATGCAATTTTCATAAGCTTTTACATCTTGGACGTCCCTAATGTAAAGATGCAATATAGCAGGAAACTGATCAATATAGGATTGTAAAAAAAATAGTTTTCCTTTATCGGCCTCAAACTTCCTTATGTAGAGAGAGACTGGGTATTGTAAACAAATAAGCAATTTTGTCTTGCTGGTTCATTATAGTGGAAAAATCATGTTAAAAAATCTTCAAGTCTAGTCGTCCGGTTGAGAAACTGTGTCTGTGAGGTTCCTAAGGTCGAACAAAATCGCTCTCATCAACAACATGACACTCTCTAGTGTTGGTGGTGGTGAATACTTTTTTCTATGTCTTGGGGCGCCCTTAGTGTTTGATAAAGAAATGTTGATATTATTGTACTACTGGCATGAACTTTGCCAATTGACAGCAACCTTAGCAAATGATTTTTTTTCCACAAAAAAATGAAGATAAGAATAACGAAGATCAAGAGAGAGTTGTACACATGGTTTTAGACTTAATTGAGAGAGCCGTGCAGTGATTTGTCTTCTCCATTTTCCTCCACAAATGCTAATTAAGGTGTATTGGTTGATAATAGAGCCGTGCACAGCTCATCTATTATTAATTATTAGTTTTTGTTAGTCAATCCAATATATAAACTCGTCGAATTGGGACGTTTCACAATATTTATAGATATTCTAACACTCTCATATACAATAATGCGTACTAGTGTGTACCTTAGTCAGCATACATGTACCTTGCCGAATCGATCATTCACTACTGATGTACGTGTTATTGTATAAGTAATAAAATAAAATTTCCAAAATCAAACCCCATTATGTACTTAGAAGAGAACTTTTCAATAGCTTCTAGAGCTTCATCTATAATTTCTTTGTGTTAACTTTTGGATAATTGATTGAATTTTGTTTGAAATAAGTAACTTTGACTAGAAAGAATATTGAAAAACAACTAGGATTGTGGTTTAAGTTGTTCAACGTCTGTGGGGCACCTTGTGCTGGCTGCTTTGATGCAGACAATACATCTTAACAAGACCAGGACTCTAGCTGATTTTTTTATTTTGAGTTTACAAAATCGGTTTGACACTGATTATGATATCTACATACATACATACATATATATATATATATATAGATGATGACATTTTTTTCTTTCCTACCTACACTCATGTTTTGAAAACATCCGTCGACATATTCTTATGCATGTTTTGCATGTGTTTTTTCATTTTCTCTTTTATTTCTGTATATTGAACCTGGACAAGCCGTACTGCTGCCTTTCTAAGGGATTACATCTAGGGATGATAAAATTCTATTTGATGTGTTGGATTTGAATTGAACCGAGTATGAATGTAAGCTATATGTTTGAAATTCTATTTGATGTGTTGGATTTGAATTGAACCGAGTATGAATGTAAGCTATATGTTTGAAATTCTAGTCCAAGCACAAATATTTTGTTAAGTTTAATTAAAATCATATTTAGATTTAGATATAAATACAAAAATTCTTATGCGATTTAGTTGTCTAGATCCTAACTCGGATTGAATTATTGTACAATTTATTTGTTTGGATTTAAATCAATCTGAATATGACCAATTAAATATATTAAAAAATCTAAATCAATTCGGATTCAGACATGCAAATATATTGTAATTAAACATCATATCTTGTCCTACACAGATCGATTTGACAAACTCAATTTTTTGTCACTCCTGAATTTACACTTTTTTTAGTATCAATAGTGATAGTAATCCCAGCTGGTGATCTTCTCATTTATCCTAATTGTTGAGTTATAAACACAACATTTCACATGCATTCTATGGAGTCCATACATCCACATGACATTGTGCGCACAATTCAACAATTGTGACAACTAGAATCCAAATTGCATGCATGGTCTTCAGTATCATGTTTTTCTCGGTTGAATTTTGAGCATGCACCTTTTGATTATTATTTGTATTCTACATCTCAATCGAACTAAGACTTAATTAATTGATGATCAAGACTTGAAATACTTATTAATTATTCCGATAATTACCACTTGACTGCAGGCATTAGACCAAGACTTTTGTTTCCTTTTAAAAAAATTAATTTCCTTTAAATTAGAAAAGTCAAAAGTTCACCAAAATATCTGACTCGTTAAAGTTGATTTACGTGAGAAACCTTTAGACACTGATAGAGTCGTGGCCCAATTAGAGTTGGGTTCTTAAACTTTGGGGTTTTAAGACTTTATATGTTGTCATTCATCGCTCTAGACTAGTTACTAACCGGGCACTAAATCCAGTTATTTAATTCATTCATATTTTTGTAAGTTATGAACTAATAAATAAATAAATAATTAGGATTTTTTTTAGAGGATAAAGTTTACCAATTATGAAGTAAAAATTTTGGATCAGTGTAATCCAATTAACCACACAACTATATTGCACGCTAGAAAAAGATAGCCGCAATGTGAAATCTCCTTGAAGTCGCTAGTATCTTAACCACAATACCAAGAAGAAATCAAAGATAAGTTATTTTACCAAGAAAATCTCAACTACTGATTGCATAAAGTTCAAATGTTTATATCTGTTTTGCTCCCAAAAAAAAAATGACACAAAACCCATTGAAAGCTATGGAGAGAGTAGGGAAGCTGCAACTTTCGTTGTTCAACATCTTTGTTTTAGCTATTTTAGTTCAGCTTTGTGGTCATTGACTAATGGGTCTAGTCATGAACAAGAAAGAAAGGTGAACTAACCCTGTTAACTTGCTCTAGCTGTAGTTGCTACTTGTGCTCTGATTACTTGTACTTTTATATTAACACCAGACATATCTATATATATATATATATAGTGCACATGGGAGATTCAGTAGAAACAACAATCTCTGCTGTTGATCGTCACCATGATTTGCTTTCAGCTGCTATTGGAGAGTAAGTGGACTAAAATGTTGAACTTAAAATACTATCACATGGGAGTTGTAAATTTACTAACTCTTTTTCTACTCATAATTCTAGTCAGAATCTAGCCAGAAAATCCAGAATTCACAGCTATGGAAAGAGTTTGATGCATTTGCTGCATATCTAATGCGGCGTCAAGCGAAAATACTAGAAGGTCCATGTTAATGCAAGCACAGTTGGATATGCAACATTTTTGTCACTTATAGTAAGTTAAAATATTGTTCGCATATTTTGCAGAGAATGAAAATGTGGTGTCAGTCTTTCCAAGCACACTAAGGAAGCTTCAACATCTGTTCAGAGAAATTCTCAAATAGAGACCGACGTTATTGTCGGCTTGTTAGATACAGGTTGTTAGCAAAATTTTGATCTTGAAACTTCATGTTGCCAATTATTAATTACAGGGTTAATAATTAATTGTAATCCAAAAAGCTTTCTACTTTTTTTGCAGGAATTTATGTGGATGCTCCTCCATCAAAATGGAAAGGCGTATGCCAATCAGGAGGGAATTTCTCTGGTTGTAACAAGTAAATGTCTAGTCCCCCTATATCTATACAGATTTTCATGTATTTGTTATATAATTTAGTTCCATCTAAACTTCTGTTGTCTATCAATTCATTTATGCAGCAAAGTAATTGGTGCATGGACATATAATGTAGACCGCAACAATGCTGTCAACAACCTATCACAAGCTGACGATGAAGGCCATGGCACTCACACTTCCTTAAGGACCTTAACCATAGCTGGTGTGCCGGTCCAGGGAGTGAGCCTGTATGGATTGGGGCAAGGCACGACTAGAGGAGGTGTTCCAGGTGCACGTATAGCAATGAACAAGGTTTGTTCTGAGAGAGGCTGCAGCAAATTGAACATTATGGCAGCATTCGACGATGCAAATGCAGATGGTGTGGATTTGTTGTTGGTTTCAATAGTTGGACAAGCCAATGATTACTTCAGTGATGCTTTAGCCATTGGTGCTTTTCATGCTATGAAGAAGGGTATCTTGACTAGTTGCTCGGCGGGTAATGATCAGGGGTCGAGGAGGTCTTGGGTAGAGAATGTGGCTCCTTGGATTCACAAATCACAATTAGAAGGGAATGAACAGAAAACAACATAATATTCATGATTATCAACCCAATGCAAGATTAAATTGGGGTTGTCAATCCCTTCAGGATTTAGATGAAGCAAAGGAAAGGGCTTCTCATCTTGAATCAGAAGTTACATCTCTGGAAAGGTAGTTTCTGAATTGGTGGGCAATGCTGTTGGGACTATTGGCCAGTGAAAGTCTCTCTCTCAGAGAACCTGATGAGGCAATTAATGCAAACCATGTTCTGCAGACTATGTGCAACTTTCCATGAAGAAGGGTAGTCTAAGGGTTCTTCATGTCTGCCTCATTAGAAACCCATCTTTCGATAGAATCTGATCTCTAAACCATTCACTAAGTATGAGCACCAAGGTTTGGTGTCCATTTGCATGTTGATGAGCTTTTAGGTCAACATATCGGCTAGTTTAGTTATGCATTGCTACTGCTTCCTTTTTCTTCTCCTCTTATCACATTTGAGGTTTTCCTTGTATTATCAATCTGAAATACAAAACTGTTTTTATTTTTTTTCCCGTAAGCATGTTGCTCTGGAAGTTTCTTACTGACAGCAATACCAAACCAATATGGCTTCTGCAATTCTGTGAAAAGATAAAAGGGCCTCAAGGTACGAGAGTCCCTATTTTGGCAACCATTTTTTTCCCACTTGGTGTTCTTCAACCGCGAAAAGGACTTGTGGACGAGTTGGGAAAAGATGAGGAAGGAAGTACAATAGTTTTTTGAAGCAGTGAGATGGTCATTTGACAGCTATTCCCCTGTTTGCAGGCAGATGACTCTTGCTAGTGGAATTGAAGGACTTCGTCAAAGATGGAGTTTACATGGTCGGCTTAAAGATATGAGGTAATATTTATATATATGTGGATGAATCATGGATGGGTTTTTTAATTGTCTGCAGAAATCAAATTAACACAACAAAAAATTGCATTCATTGGGTAAAGAATTCAGATAGTTTTGTTGTTATTCTTCAAAGATGAGAGATATTGAATAAGTTAATAATTTGATTGCTCTGTAGCAATGATTTGTCTTTTAGACCACCTAGATGCATTCCTGAATTGGAATTATTTAGTGTGAGTCATGACAATGTTGTAAGGCATTTTCTTTGCTATCTGGTTTCATGAATTCAAACCATGGCAACAATCTACTGTAGCGCAGAGTAATTGAGTAAGGTCGCCACCTCACACCTTGAAACGAGAACCCTGTAGGATTCCCAACTTGCTAGTTGAGATTTGTCAGTAAATACAAATTCCTAAAATGATGTAGGACGAAGTGTGGATGGCACACCACAAAGAACGCACAGGCCCCCACGAAAAGGGGGTCAATCCCCTCATGCCCATGCCCAACTATAGGATGCAAGCCTAACTAAGCAATAGAAAATCGACTTTATAGTGTTAGGATTGCCCACACCTATATACTGAACATTAAACCCATACATGATCGATGTGGAACATTGCATCATAAAACGTTTTGAATATTTAATCAACTACGAGCTGATTGATGCATGAAGCATTAGAGAGTTTAATGCTTGGTAACCTCTTTCTGTAACCAAAAGAATCTCATTTCCTGTTATTGCTCAAGTGTATTGCCTCCCCATTGCATCTTACTGTTTCTTAATCATTTAATAACCTAATTTTTTTAAATTTCAGCAGGAATAGGTTGGAGTCTTGGAGACAAGGGATAGATAATCGAGAAAAGAATGATTCTGTTCAGAAGGCAACTACTAAAAGATGGTTCTTTTGGTGAATGCTGGTATTATCTTTTCACCTCCTAGAGGAGAAAAACAGTCCATAGCACCTAGGAGGCTTGTTATTGTTAGAGTTCGCTGCATGACAATTAGCTTTCCGGCTTCCTATTGTCCAAAGATCTTATCAAATCATGACATATTGCTAGGGAAGGTATGCTGAGCGTTAGTCGCACACCGGTGCCTCAAGTTCTATTTTTTCAAATTTTGTAAATGGCGCTCCTAACATAACAGTAATTCTCAGAAGAGAGTATTTTTCTCTTTATAAGATTCTTCCATAATGACGATGCTGAAGCTCCCGGATTTCTTCCCGGGTCCTTCCCATTGTTGCGGTGACAAATGAAGGAAGCCAAGGCGTTATGGAAGAGACAAATTGAGTGTTTTACTCCACTGATGAAGAATCGAAGAGCCTTCGTGGAGGGTAATGGGTTCCTATAGTTTTTGTTACTCAAATTTTGATCGTTCATTTTTTTTTAAGTATATGAACAATTGATCATCATACCTCATCCTTACATGAGCAAAAAATAGTGGGTGAGTGTGCCCTTCTCGCCGTACAACGTTATTTTTGTGTCGTATTCAAGTCCAATCAGAAGAAGTCGAGTATTGTTTCATGTTTTTTGTTAAGAGATGATTTCAGCACAAAAAATAATATTCAGGTCAAATATCTTTAATCTTCTTTATGGTCGTTTTCCTTTAACAATGATGAATTTTTAGAATTTACGGCGTCACTTTTTGAGAGGTGTATTTCATGAATGTGTTTAACAATGATGAGTTTTTAGAGTTTGCGGTATTATCTTTGGAAATGTGAATTTCATGAATGTGTGATTTTTGATTATATAAGATGTGATTAGATATTTTTCAATTTTATATGAGATGTTTAATATATTGTGGTGCAAATAGAAAAAAAGTAGAGTGCAAACTGTTAACAAAGCTCATTGCCTATCTCAGTCTCACCATCGGTCGGCCCAGTTGATATTTAAAAGGCCCAATGGTCCACAGAACGGACTACATGTTAGGCCCGTCTGAATAAGCACAAACCCTACCTATCCTATATAGCCTTCCATCGCAAAATCTGCGTGCCCTTCTCCTCTCCTAGAAAACCCTGGTAACCTTTCGACCGCGTTCGAAAGCTGTTCTTCTTTTCCGTCGCTCCAGTACGATTGCGCATCTTCTTATTTCCCTTTACCTTTATTGAGAAGTGGTGTAATAGATTTGTGTAATTTTATTGCTTAAGCAGATATGAAGGTGATAGCCGCATTTTTGCTCGCTCTATTAGGTGGTAACCCCAACCCAACAGCCGATGATTTGAAGAATATTCTTGGATCAGGTAGTTTTTTAGATTTTTTTAATCGAAGTATAGAATTGATGTGGATGGGGGAGCTAATTGGTATCTATGTTTGTTGATTCCCTTTCCAAGTCCCTTATATAGTTCCTTTTTTTCCTAGAACATTAAATTCCTCATTGTCAGAAGATTGGAGATGCTGGTTTAGGGCATCAAACTTGTGAAAATATTTTTGATAACATCCAAGTATTTGTATATTAAAAAATGATCTTCTTGGCCTACCTGATACTTGGACTGGATTTTCAGACGTGAAATTGCGAAGCTTTTTTGTGTGTTCATACATTTGTTGCACCTGCATACATTGGATTTGCATTTAGATTCAGTGTTGATTTGTGACTGCTTTCTGAATTTAACTCTATATTTGCAATTGGATGCTCTGTGATGTTTAACATATCTGAGTACCGTTGCGGCTGCAGTTTTTCTATTTAATATTTCCTGATTGTTCTCTTATAGGAATTATTTTGAAAATTCTGTTAGAAACAATTTGGTTTTCATATTGAATTCTTTGGAAATTGTGGCACATTATGTGCATGAAGTCTTGACATATCATGAATCAACTTATTTATGATCATACTACTTTTTCGTAGTATATTGTTTATTGTTAGAAATTAGAATCACTTGTGATCTGATTGAGGTGTTGTATTTGCTTACTAATAGTTGGAGCTGAGGCTGATGAGGACATGGTTAAGTTGTTGTTGGACCAAGTCAAGGGAAAAGATCCAACAGAACTAATTGCTTCTGGAAGAGAAAAGTTGGCTTCAGTGCCTTCTGGTGGCGGTGGTGGTGTTGCTGTCGCAGCAGCTCCTGCTTCTGGAGGTGGTGCTGCGGCTGCTGCTCCAGCTGAAGAAGCACCTAAGAAAGAAGAGAAGGCTGAAGAGTCTGATGAAGTAAGCAATATTCTGTGTGTAAATCTACATGATTTCAATCTCGTAATTATTGCCCTGTGCTTTTGTACCAAGAAATCTGTCTATTCTTCTAGATATATTTTTTCTATATCTTCCTGACATTTGCTTTCCTTGTGCTGCTTCTACAGGATATGGGTTTCAGCCTTTTTGATTGAGAGGATTATTGCTGGTTCATTTTTTTTTGTGGGTGCTTTTGACGATTATTGAAATGATAATGATTATGTAGTTGGATAACTAGATTAGATATTTGGTTTTTTATATTGTGCTGCAATTGTTTGTCTATGCCTTCCGACCTTTTTGTTCAGTTGCATAGTACCAAATTATTATTGAAAAGCATGGACTTGTTTCACGTCATGTTGGTAAGTACGGTAAGAATAGTACAGAAGTAGCAATGAGAGACCCTTTCGAGGTTGCAAGATAAACCCAAATCTCCGTTGATGAATAAGATTAAACTCAAAACAAAGTTGTGATCCAAGAGGAGAAAAGATCAGAAAGGGACAGGCGGATATATGCAGGAGAATGACCCCATTACACATGGTGGGTAGGAGACAAGGCTGAGAGGAATAAGATCAGAGGTAGCTAATCTATAGCTTAGCTCTACCTGTGTCTCCCCGCTTGGGTTGCCATGCCCAGCCTTGGTGCTTTACCTGGGCTCGGCCAGTGATCTGAAACGTGAGGGCTGGCCCGGCCGAAGAATGAGGCGTACCACCTTAGTCCGTTCCTGCCAGGGCCCAATTTACACTCTAAGCCTTCATGGAGAATCGTCTTACTATCTGTAATTGTACGTTGGGGGGATATTCTTGGCTGTTTTTAGCTACTCTTTCTCTTCCCTCTCTCCACTCTCTGTTTTCTTATGGGTTCAACTAAGCCAAATAGTAAGATTGATCTTTCTATTAAGTAAAAACTAGAAGCTTCCCCATGGAACCATCAAACGGCAACCATGGAATCTCGCATGCAGTAAGCTTGACCGTCCAAAAATCAACCTTTCCTTACCAGACAAGATTCTTATATCAATATATAACTACAAACCAACATACCCAAGCCTCATAAAAATCATATAATACCCCATATCATGTTTAGTTAGAGAGATTAGCCAGTAAGGTAAAAGAAGCTTTGTCAAAGCTTGTTCTTTTATTTGGTATATATAAAATATGAGACATTAGTATGAGGTCAAGTGCTCTATTCTCCCCAGGAATGTGAATTTGACAATTCTCCTCATGGGGAGAGAAACATATTTGTTAAAATAACAAATTTAGCAATTTCATCTTAAAATTGTCATGCTCATCTTAAAATTTTCATGCTCATTCGTCGCTCTCAATGAACTCATAATCAGCTTATCTAAAAAAGTCATTATCACCTTAAGTTCACCCTCAACCAAACATAAGAGAATATTGAAATCATGAACATCATAGAGGAGAACAATTAGAAAAATCAGAACTGACCGACCGATTGCAGAGAAATAAAAATATTAGAACCAATTATATGCTTTCAAACCAAACTTTCCCATTTGATCCCCAACCATTATTCTCCAAGTGTCGAAGTTGGTACTTCATTGGCAACAGGAAGTCAGTGTTTGTAGAGGTGCCGCCCTTGGTTCCCGAAATTAGGTCGGTATCCATCCCGCGACGACCCTTATTTGTTTTTTTTGCCGATCGCAATACACCCTCATTTACACGTAGAAACTTTCCATTTTCCAACTCGATCCAACCATTCTAAAACGCCTCAAAGGGGAACAAATAGTCCATTTTGAAAACACTTATATCTTTCAACATCTTTCGATATGAATCCAGAGCAACCTGGTCCAATTAGTAGAAGCTATAGGTATTATAGGGGTCAATCCATTGAAAAGCCAGGTAAAAAACTTTTCAGATTCTTTCAAATAAGAACTAGGGGACCCGGTTGAACTAGGAGAAACGGTAGGTTATGGGCTAATCTATCGGAATGCCAGGTATTAAAGCAACATTACGAACTTTATCGTACCTGGTAAGTATTCAAAGGGAGAGGAACGAAACCGTGGTCACTGGACAGCGGTGGGACCGAAACTACAAGTTCCGCTAAATAGCTCAACTTGAACGGGCCTAGTACTTTCGAGCATCATTTCCCACAAGGTCTAGCGCATTCAAGGATGTTGAACTAAAACTTTCACATACCTCACCATAATGACGAGATTTGTTCGTTTGAATCACATCCATAGTTGTCACCACATCCAACCCTCTGGTGTCCACTCCCGGACATCCACTTTCCCAGGGGGTGATTGTCTGTCCCATTTGAACAGCTCAATGTAATTTATATCCAAGATCTCATAAAATACTCGAACATAGAGACCTGTGATTCCCAGTAATCACAAGAGGAACTCAGGCTGGTCCTGAAACAACCATAAGAAAAGAAAAACAATCTTCAAAGAACATAATACAAGAACTAGTAATAGAACCTCATCTGCTGTCAACAGGTTTGCTGCTGCAATAGCAGCGTTGTCTCAGCCTCTCAGGGATTCAAATCAACAGGTTAGCGCTCACCTCATGGTGGTAATTAATACATGCAAAAGACCTAGATCAATTAACTGGACAGCCCGTAGCACTGAGCAGAAACATAAAACAAATCAAATCAAAGTTAATAAAAGACTAATGTTTTACACGCAAGATATCAAATACCAATACAACAAGACCCAAAATTTTAAGAAAATAGGAAGTGAAATCAGATCAAAAACTAGTATTTTGTACTTCCTCTGTTTTCCCGATGATAATCAAGCAAAAGATACCTGGCAAAGCAACATAGTTACAATGAGCAAAGTTTGAAGAAGCCATTCTATAATTATAAGGGGAAGAGTAAAAAAACAAAGCACTTCACAAAACATTTGAAGATGGGACGAAAATTTCCCAGGTCTAAATAATAGGTAGCATTCAAAGACTCCAAACGTTTAATTTAGGTTCAATTCTATGTTTATGTTTAAAAGGCCAAATTATAAAAATATATTTGATTCCATAACACTCGGGCTCTCACCCAGTGATATCATGCCCCGAATTGGCAGCTGAAAGTTCATCTGCCTGCAAGTTTGTTAGATGTAAAAAGAATTGCAGAGCAATCTTAAAGATTTAGTTCCTCCTTATCATTAAACAATAATTAAGACTTGGACAATTTATTTTCTGAAGAGAAAATATACTAACCATGGCACCAAGCCGACGCAGAGAAGATTAGAAGGATGCTTAGTTAAATAGCCTCAAAATGCTTGGATAACTTGTTTACAGTTTATGACTCAACAAGTAAGATCTATAGTTGCATATTACATGCGCACTAAACACATTCCAGAATCCAGACACATTCCCATCTAATTCCTTACCTTAATCCCATCTACAAGTTACAACATTATGTTCCTCGCGAAAGTTTTAAATCAATTTGCTTGACCCCTGCCAGAAACCATATGTACCCTTTGGCCTCAATGGAGTTAGTAGGCCTCAATTATGCATTCCATGTTCCATTTTTCCGCATACTAAACAAAAGATTTCACAACCACAGTACTTGAGGTTTCCATCGTGGGATTATCAAGAGATATTGCGCACATTAAAAAAAAGTAGTGAGAAGCTACTAATATGAAAACCCGTTGCTAGGAAGCAAGAGATAATTTCCAAGCCCCAGGGCAACTATAAAGTGCTCCAAGTGAGCACCAAGGTCAGGCACTATTAAGAGCTGTGACATTTTTCCTAGAGAAGAACTATTTATCTTATTCAATATGGCATGTCTTGACAGCGGCCTACAATATTTCTTTTGCACCTTCATCCAATATTTCTTGGAGGATCTCTCTTCTATTTAGTTCTTATTGATCAACATGAGCTATGTAATTAAGCAAAGGAGACCTTTTAGGGGCTAGAGAGAGAGAAAGACGGACCTAAAAAAAGGGAGAGAAACAAAGGAATAAAAAATCCATAACCATAGAAGCAGGTCATTGAGTCGAAAATAAAGCTTTTTTACCAGGCATAATTTTTTGAAGCAACGATCATCGACAAGTCTGCTATAACACATTGATGGATAACCAGTAAGAAGGAGCTTCTCCTATGACTTGGGGACAGTCACATTTAATATTTTCACATCTTGATATGGCTTGTCTCCCTTGTCAGTCTTTACCTTCTCTATAGCCTGTCAACAACATAGATTAGTTTCTAATGTCTCCCGGTCTATGGCATATGAAAAATAAAGACAAAACCATGCGAGTATGAGATGGGTCATGAAGGATTGCCGTTAAGTAGGAAACAACTTCACAGCGTGTGTCCTGCCAATAGGCCTCGTGAGACAGAATTTTTAAACCGAAGAAAATCAGAGAACAAAGTAACTGTCAATTTCAAGATGGGAGGATATGAATTGCAAGTTGCAACCCTAAGATATTCTTTGAGTCAGTACAGCTAATGTCAAGAAATGCAGAATATATAATATTCACACAGGCCTCAACTTGTGCATCATAGAAATGCTATTTGGATCTCCCTCCCTCTCTCTCTCTCTCACACACACACACATAAATGAGCCAACAAGAGCAGTCAAATACAGCAACTACCAGAGGGTATGCGTAATGCAAATGTATACCTGGACGACATCCATTCCCTTGGAAACTCTGCCAAAAACTGTGTGTTTATTGTCCAGCCACGGAGTAGCCACTGTGGTGATAAAGAACTGCGAGCCATTTGTATTTGGGCCAGCATTAGCCATGGATACTGTGAAGGGCCTATCATGTCGTAAACTGCAGACATGAAAATTATGTTACTTATACTCACCGAACAGACATACTTAATAGCAATAACGGCTGCACGTGTGAGAACAAAACAAAACATACATGAATGCCAGTTTTGGAATGTATCTCAAAAGTAGTGCAAGTAAGAATCTCCATCAAAATTTCTAATTTGGCAACATAGAAGATGGCATTTGCTATCATTGGCTAGGACGGTGAAGGAATTGAAGTATGAAATTTTGTGTGTGGAGCGAATGGAGGACTAATACCGTATCCTTGAGTGACAAACTGACAATACAACTAAAATTGGAGCTTCTAAGGATGTAATGCGAAGGAAAGTTTACCTCGTGATGTAATTAATGAGCACCACTTGGCTTTATT
Source organism: Euonymus europaeus (assembly GCA_963580455.1). Lineage (NCBI taxonomy): Eukaryota > Viridiplantae > Streptophyta > Magnoliopsida > Celastrales > Celastraceae > Euonymus > Euonymus europaeus. Next base: position 22,093,450 of record OY756967.1, read on the forward strand.
AATATAGTTCTGTAGTAATCAGTGCTAAAACAAATATAATCCTCAGGCGAAAAGGAGGCAGCTCTACTGTCTCTCTTATTTTGCTCATCATCTAACCCAACTTAAATACAACTCCAAAAACAATTTCAAAACCATCCCACAATAACTTTCGTATCATTTATCATGTGTAGAGGCATCAAAGAGGAACCAGCAGAAGAGAAGAATTAGATTGTTTGATATTGAGGCACTCCTTGGTTGTCAAACAGCAAACACAACGGTATCTAAAAGCCGACAAATCACAGGTTAAATCCCCTGAAAGACTTAAATATTACATGAAATTTCCACGATGGGTAAGAAACTTCCCCAAGATAATAACAAAACATCAATATATTTCAACCCCCCAAAAAAGCATGTCTCAGAAAGCAGGTAGCTTGATGCTCTAATCGTTTCAAAATCATTACCTTTTGTGGAACTCATCCTCAAACTCCCTTCCCCAAATAGACTGTCCACCAGTGCCATCTCCCAGAGGATCTCCTGTCTGTATCATGAAACCTTTGATGACACGATGAAAAATGAGATTATCATAATAACCATTCCGGCAGTGTGTTGTAAAGTTCTCCACAGTTTTTGGACATTCCTCAGGGTACAGTTTCAAGTGAATGTCACCCATTGTTGTATTCAGGATCTGGTACAATATGAATAGTGTATAAGAAAAAGAAACATACAAATTGGGGTTGGGGGGGGAGGGGAGCTTAAAACTAAGTACAAGACAGGAGCCTGAATAGCGACAATAGCTCGGGATCAACAAAAGATGAGTAGCATAACACATTAATCTTGCATGCATTCAAACAATATTAATGAAAAAATTCCAATCTAGAGATGCCCAATGACCAACCTACCAATTAGATTCATGTCCCATAAAAATTTCACAAGATGAATGACATTCTATTACCTTACAGAGCCAAATGGCTATAAAATAAAGAAAATGTGATACATATATGGAAAAACTAGAAAAGCTTTCTTTTAACATAAGCAAATAAAGGTTAGAAAACAACATTCATAGGTGTGAAAATGCCTAGCACGGATTTTTTCATGATGAGCATTCCAAAATATAATTTTGCAACTCACTCAACATGAAAACAAAAGTTCCTTGCCGCATTTCAAGACATGCAACCTCTGGAAGGAAAGGAATAAAAGTCATTCCATGTGTTGAGACTCCAATTGGAGTTCTTAGGGAAATTTGGTTGAACTTCTGTTTTTTTGTTCGAGGAATAATGATAAAACGGTAGCGCAACCTTAACAGAGTTATAGAAACTCTCTCATCAGCTTTGAATCAGTGGCAGTGCCTTGGATCATAATTTTTCTTTTCAAACACTCGGAAAAAAAATAGAGCATGCTCTCTTTTAACAAAAAAAATTCCTCCAATCAAACAACCAATTCAATTCTTCCATCAAACATCCATAACATATGAATCCCTATTAATCCACATACAAAGAGAAATCAAGAGATACGGTAATTCATTGCTAGAATTTGCATTCAGGACACTAAATTCAACATCACAAGTAAAATTGTGCATGATATCAATAAGATCTAGACCAAGCAGTAAGCAAATCCACATATATGTCATATAGGAAAGAAAACACACCACAGTGTCAGGAAGAGATGTCGTGACAGACTTCCCAATATCCGATACAGCCAAAAGTTCATCCGGTGGAGGCTTCTCATTGAACACATCTCTTCCCTTAGTTGGATCTTCAGGCTCCTCTGGTTCCCTCTGGCTATACACAACATAAAACTCAGAATTACGTGCAATCAAATTATACAGAAGGAGAAATTCAATTCTGCTTCTCATTGCCTTTTTTTAACTCTATTTGTACAGGGGCCAATATGAAATTCTTGTGACCTGTAAATAAAGGTATTATTGTTAACTTCTCATTGTCCTATCTTGGGTGGCACCCCCTTGATGCCCTTTCAAAGAAAGGGTTTTTAGAAATTTAATCATGTCAATGAGCTTTTGCAGTCTCGAAGTAGTGTACTCCTAATCACTTGTAAAAGTGGAACTAGTTTCAATTCTATCTTCCCTCCAAGTTTAATAAACCACATTACTTATTAAAAAAGACAAGACAACATGCTGTGTGCATGCTCTTCTCCCCAACTACCATCAATGCTATTTGGAATTATAAATAGAATGATTAGTCAGAGTTTTGGGGCGCACATGCCAAGAGTGCTCGACATCTTTTTCCCCCTCGCTTTCTTTCTAGCTAAGTTTTTTTTGCATGTGCGTGAGACATTGGCTAACTATTCATTAGCATCGTTGTTCTTGGGTAAGAGTCGTGCATTTAATTCCAACAGTATTTCACCATGATCATGAAGCTGAATCTAAATGCTTAGGTTTAATGGTTCAATGATGAAGATGACCTCTGGCAAAGCTCCAGAAACAATGGTACCTGAATAAATAGATCCGGTGTTTCTTGAAAGCACAGCATAAAATAGTAGGATCTGTCAAAGGCCCCTTGCTCTCGTTGGCATTTGCTGCAGCTGCAGGAATTTTTCTTGCTTTTTTACTACTTCGATCGCCTTGATACAAGGCAACTTTCAAGAACCTGTCATTGCTCTCCACCTTTCCAAGAATTCGAGCAACTTTGTTGGTATGCATATTTACTATCTGTCAAGTCAAAGAACAATGAAACAATAAGAAATCTAGAAAAGGACCATATACAAAATTGTGCATCAAAAAGATGAACTTATCCCAAGAAGGCAAAGGGGGTAAAAAAATTAGGGTTCCAATACTGAGCTCATCGATAATCCAATTACTTTTTTTTATGAACAAATTTAAATAGTCCAATTAACAGAAGGTAATGTCTTACTTTTATACCAAGCAAGGTTGCATATATGATGAAATTAGAGCTTTCATCAAAAACAGCATTCGGTGTCGGTGCAGTTTCTGTTTTTTCAATTTCCTTCTCAACAGCCATCCTTCGTCCAAAATCAATAGCATCTAACCGGTACATAGGAACATCACTCCTCTGAAGGTCTTGAGCTACCTAATCAACAAAAGGTACTCGGTCATTGTAATAGAGTACAAAGACATATTTTACATGACTACAACAATATTTGTCATTACCTCAAGTGATTCGTCATAAACACGTCTTAGTCTCCCTGTTCTGAACCAAAATACGCGTATTCTATGATCGGGTGATGTAATGGAAAACTGCTTACCATCAGGGCTTACCTAAAGAGCAATGCAATTAAATTTATCACTAACTTTCTACATGTACAAAAAGAATTCCCACACTCAGCAATTACAGCAACTGTTCACTTGGATACTACATATGGATAATTTTGATCCAAACTTCACAAGAAGCTTTGAACAAAAAATTCATCAAATCACTTTCAATGCAAAGTTCTTGACAAATAAATATCATACCTCAATCGTAGAAACAGTGGTTTTGCACTTCACAATTTCAAATAGATCAGTATCACTTTTCACCTTAAAATTCACCCTGCATGCACAATAAAAATGAAAAACTGTCAAGTGTTGAAGTGTTCATAGCAATAAGAAAACCTAAAAAACTCTTTCAATCTAATAGTAAAGGGCTGCCAGAACATGATATAATAGCATGTCCCCCACTATGCGTTGAAGGAAGAAAAATAGAGAAAATATAACTATAAAAGGAACAACAGAATATAAATTCCAAAATGCAGATACAACATACTCGTTTGCAGGGAACTGAAGATCATTAGGGCTCCAGTATTCGATGATTCCCTTTGCATCACTTGATATAACAGCGTCAAATACAGGGTTGTACCTCATAACTTTTATAGGCCCCAAGTGTATCTAGAGTGTAAAATTCAATGAATACAGAGGCCCAAAGAAAAAGTAACTTATAAGCAACTTTTAACAGGTAAACGATGAAGAGTAAGAAGGAAAAACGCTGATTATAAAGGGCCAGCAACTTTGAAGGTGGCTAAATACCTCTCTTGAGGTGATAGGCTCATTTGAACCAGCTCGTACATCATAGATATGCACATATGAGGAGTTTCGATCACTAACAACCACCTTAGCCTTGACATCTCCTTGTCTATAGACCCATTCAACGCTACCAGCAACATATGATAGGCGAATCATAACCATCATATCATAATTAACAACATCATACACCTTCACAGAACGATCGCTTGAAATAGTACAACAAAGAAGACCATCTGCGCTAACCTGCATCTCTGATCAAGGCCATGGTTGAGAATTGTACCAACAATAAGTATGACAAAAATAAAATGAAGAAGAATAATAAGGAAACAACGTATAATGTCTCAATAGGGAATATTAGTGAATGATAAAAAGCACTCATTCCACACAATGTGACAAGCAGTATGGTACCTCAACCTGTAAGCTGAAACACGAGGCCAATGGTCAAAACAAAAAACATGAAATAATTCACAGATGAGGATTAAGTGCCTTCAAAACTCAAGGGGCACAAGGTTGATCAAAGCAAGGATCAATTAACGAATCTGTTTCCAGCTGAGATATTTGTAGTCAAAGGAAAAGAACTCACAGCTAAACCTTCTATGGGACCAAGGTGAGATTTGAAATGCTTTGCAAACTCAATGCCAACAGCTTTTTTCTTCCAAAATTTCAAATGCCCTGATTCAGTATAATAATATAAAAAAGGTTAAAAAAATAAACAAAACTAAGTCATCAAAAAACTGATAACATATCCAATAATCAACAACAACAACAACAAAGAACAAATATTGTTGCCACACTAATCCTCGACCCCTGTTGCAGTTCAAAAACCGTCTAACAAAATATCATCAACCAGTAACAATTATCTATTCCTGAGTCATTCATGCCACAGAACATTCCAAACTGCAAATATGAGTTAGATTTGAAGTATCTGAAAAGAGGTATTTGCGTACTAGAACAAGCATTCATATGAAAAACAAGTGAAAATTCAAATGAAGGAATCAAAATTTTAATTATACCATCAATGCTTCCAGTTATAAAAAATTCTGCTGCCGATACGGCCACATGCGTAACCACATCCCGGTGCATGTAACTTTTCTCATACCTGTAAAATTACAATCAAGGTCAAAAAATAATTATAAAATAAAACCTCGTAAAAGCTTCTCAAGCATCTATTAACAATTTTCCAGAATTCCAGCAAATGAAAAGTTTTTTCTAAGCTCTGAATGATAGTAATCACAAATTATTTAAAATATTTTAGATTGGAGCAGCAGCTAGTTGTGTTTGAAACTTACGGTCGCAGTCTAAACGTGTGAATTGGAGATAGAGAGGTAAATAAGCCAAGCTATAAAATGACTAAGTTCAATTAGTTTACATAAAATCTACTGGGGATGGTGGGAATCAGATTACCAAATCCAGATTTGCAGTTCAACAGTAGCCAGAATTGCACCATCTAATCCACATTAGAAATTCAAAAACGATCGCATCCTAAACGCTAGAAATATTTCAACGGAGAGTCTAGAGAAACCGTAAACCTCCCCAGTTCACATTTATCGAAATTACCAGCCCCTGAACCGGAAAGCCGAAAACTATAGCATATTACATAAACCCCTAAAACATAGAAACACTTCAAGAAACGAGAAACGCAAAAAAAAAACCGTAAAAGAAATGTGTACATGTTTGCGGAGGGAAGGGCGTCGAGATATGCTTGCTCGAACTGAAGAGGACGCTTAGGACGAGTTCTTTTCGCTGGCCCGGGCCCAACAACAGGCTCTTTCTCGCTCTCTGTCACTGCAACGTCGGTCGTGCCGTTCTTCTCCTCCTCCATTGTTTGGTTTCTAGGGTTCGTGTATCAGACTAATAAGCGAGTTAAATAATTACTTTTATTATGCGCGCGATCAAGACTCGGGAGAGGCGCGAGAGAAGTGTTAGTGAAAGAGTGGATGGGCTTTTGGAACCATGCGTGATTTATAAGCTGCCACCAGGGGACGAAAAGTCGGTCGGCCCCTTTTTAAAGTTCTGTTTCTTTTCTTTTTTTTAATCATAAATAACGATGAGGACTATTCACACTCCGCCGTTTCTTAATGTCACCTAAAAAATAATCTCAAAAATCTAATTTTTAAATCACTCCATTTAATTCAAACAATCCTTACACTATTTCTCTATCTTCTCTCCCTTTCCATCCTCTCATCTCTCCAAAACCCTTTCAGCTTTATTTGATAATCTGTAACTTCCTTTGCTGTCGAAGCTGCTTATTCTTTCTCAAGGGATTCTGCCCAGTATTCCTCTACTTTCATCTGGGACAGAGGGAAGAGAGCTTGATCAGTCTTCTTCCGAAGCATCTTCTGGAACTGACTTATAAGCTTTGAAAGAACTAGATGAACCTAACTGAGGATAGACATCCTGTGAACACTGAGCCTCTTACTAACCATCTTTCATTTATGCTTTCTTTGTGACTTCCGATACTGACTTAGTAGTAGCTGAAAAAGGAAAAAGAGACTTGCCTTAGCAGCTTCTTCTTTCTCATTTGTTTCAGTGAAAACATTGTTTTGTTGGTGCAGGTCTGAGATCAGTAGTAGTAGAGATGGGGGTGGTGTTGACAGAGAGAGAATGGTGGAGGAATTGTTTACGAGATTGTTTGGATCAAATGGGGTGATTTAAGAGTTGTGTTTTTTAGATTATTTTTGGGACGATCTTGACAAATGAAGAGTATTAATAGTGCTCATCTAACTAAACTCTTACATTAAATAGACCAAGTAATAGCAAGCATTACATAATGAGAGACTTCTTGAGGACACGCCTCGATGAGAAATGAATCTTGCTACTGTATAAATGACAGTTGAGCCTACTCATTGGCAACACAATTTGCTTGTCTACGAATGAACATCCATTTTTGTAAATCACCGAACCAAAGATTGTATAGACTCCACCATCACCTCCTATGGAAAGAAGTTTGAAGAATTTGATATCACCTTGGAGACCACATTTAGATAATCCAATTCCAGTGAGATATGGAAGAATCCACAATCCCAAATTCCAACCTAGCCAACATTGCAGCTGCCTCCCCATGGTCCACATTCATACATCTTGGTCCTCTTATACATCAAGACCCGAACATAGTTAAATTTAACCTCAAATAAATACGTGAACATTTGTTTAAAAAAAATTAAAAGGAAGAATACTCTTTCTACTCCCTCTATTTACTCTTTAAAATCGTATAAAGTTGTTTCTTCAAACATATGACATGTTAAATCAATGTTTTGAGGGTTTGTAATTGAATTTTAGCAGATCGAATATTTTTTGGTCTAGGATATCCATAATAGAAACTATGTAGTTTCTTCAATTTTCACTGTAGCAGCTGGATCTAAAACACAAGTTTGAGATTAACATTATTTTTAAAATTTTAAAATGGATTCAACAAAAACCATGTTTTTAATTGATAGGAACAAATATCCTGACCTGAGTTATCCAATTCATGGTAAAGTTTGAATCGTTAGAAGTGTCCAGCTGGATTAGCCTCTTGTTTTAAAAAAAATTGTAAGTAGGTGTACTTTATTCTACTGATCAAATGTTAAGTTGGGCAGGTAAATTTAACTTGGGCTGGGCCCCTTTTAGCAAAAGGAAGGACGAACAAGACATATCAATAATCGTGAATTCGCGATTCATTGAAACGTATAAGAATGCGGAGTCATTCTCCAGGGCCTCCACCCACCTGCCCCACATCTTTCCTTTGCACCAAACAATTCGCATGGAAATAGGAAAGTCATGGCAGGCTATTCACAAGTACAACCAGACACGACAAACACACATCAGCAAGCAGCATTTCCTTCAAGGCCTGCCCCATGCTTCGGTCCCTCTTGCCATCCTAAAAATTTATTGAACAATTTTTCTCTGAGATCCACTGATCTCGCCCAACTGGAAAGTAACGATGATCTAGAAACAATGACAAAGCTTTCACGTTCTTTTCACAATACCAAAAAAACAGCAATGCATTTCTGCCTTCATGCCAAAAACTGTGAACGCTTGCATAATGTCTTATTAACATTTCATTTCAAATTACTAGAAATAATCCATGGGAGTTTCAGGACAACTTTCATTTGATACAACTTCTCTACTGAATGGCGGGGGAATGTACGGTGGACGTGTACATCTCAACAATGCCCAATTGACCCCTTGGAAAAAAGAATGATGCTTGATTGCTGATGCACCCATTGTAGACCCCATTCGTCTACACGAGTCCTTGGCCAATAGTTGAGAGATAAGATCCTTAGCTGTATTTGGTAAGATAGGTTCCTTGGGGAACTCCAGGGCTCGAGCCACTATATTAGCTAGGGTTAATTCATGGTCCACACCTTTGAAGGGTGTCACCCCATAAAATAGTTCAAACATAAATATCCCGAGTGTCCACCAATCCACTGGACTCCCATGGCCTTCGCCCGACACAATCTCTGGTGCCAAGTACTCGTGGGTACCTACAAATGACATGGACCTGACATCAATAGGCTCGGCCACAAACTCAGGCCCCGAACGACTGCCTATCTTCTTTTTGCGCTTGCGTTTTGGGTTGAAACATGAAACGGCAGGGACTATACAGTTGGGAATGATGCATGAAGATGAGGTAAATGGACGATGCTCAACCTGGTACTCGGTTTGTGGGGCGAAAACAGGTGTGTTTGGATCAGAAAAAATCTGCGGAGTCGACGTAGAATCATCACATTTTAATGAAAGGTCAAAATCTGTGAGCATGATGTGGCCGTCTGATCTAACGAGTACATTTTCAGGCTTTAAATCTCGGTAAACAATTCCCATCATGTGAAGATACTCTAAAGCTACCACCACTTCTGACGCATAGAACCTGAAATAACAAAAGATGAAAGCGTCCATTAAGGATGGACTAATTGACTTAGTAATTACAAAAGAAAAGAAGAAGAAGCAATCTTACACTAAGCTGATTCACAAATTAAGTAAACCCACATGAGATTAAAATAAGATTAGTGCAGCTTCAAACGGGGGACCATCATGTAATAGAATAATCAAGATGGTGCAACAGTCACTAAACACTCGATTACATGACCCAGGGAGCACGTGGACCTACTAATGCCGATAGTTTAAGATATTTATTTATTAGCAACCTGAAATTGCGGATACATGCACGATATTGTCAAATCAAGGCTCAATTATTTTTATTCTATCTGTTCCAATATGAATACCACCAGAAAGGGCCTACATATATCTTCTTAACAAACTTGCTTGTAATCTCTACGGCAAACAATTTATTCTGATGCAATCAACAGTCAATAGAAGAAGAAAAAAAGAAAGAAAATTCCACCCAACATGCACCAAAAAACAAAGTTTAGTAAAGAGATCACCATAATTGTCCACTTAACTTTCCTTTTTACATCACCACTATAAATTAAATGTTTCTGCCACAGAGTAGCATACTCATAAGTTAAAGCAGAGCCAAGGATCGACATAATATATATGACAGAGTCGACCACCATAATTTGTGGAAAAGGCTAGGGTATATAAAAAAATTAAAAATCATTCATTGCAAATCATATGACCTGAGAAGGTAGATCATTATTGAATCATCCAAGCCAATATGATTATTCATTATCACATTCGCAAAAAAGAGCCCATGGATTTTGTCTACCTCATTATTGACATAACTTCCCTGGTACGTCACTACTTTCTAGTTTCTACAGAGAGAAAATTGTAGAAAACCGTAAGAAAAAAACAATGAGAAGTGTAGGGTCTGTACATGTCTTGAAAAGGTAGAGGTACTTAGAAATTTGTTGCTAGAGACACTAAATAAGAGGCAAGGAGGCAAATAAGATAAAATTGGGACCACCAGCTCCCGCTGTTGGGAGGTCTAACAAGAATGATCAACCCAGAAATCCCCGATATAGATTCAAACTAAACGAACTATTTTCAATAAATTCAAACCACCAATATAGATTGCAATCGCCATCGGAAAATTGCTATTCTAGATCTTAATTAGTGCTTCCTAATTAAGACAACAAGATAAGTCAGGACTTGGTACAACAGCTATAGAAACCTAGCTTGGTCACACCACAGGCCTAATAAGCTGGCACGAGCATGACACCTTCAACTGCTAAATTATGAGATGGGGCACCACCGTTAATACTTGCTGAGTTTTGGCCCACCAAACCCATACACAAAACTACTAGTTGGCAACAGAGACTACTACGTTGGCACATGAAATACGAGTGGCATAAGCGTAATAGTCAAGTGGTACAAACCCTATTTACTTCAAGGGCGTCCAATTGGCAAATGGCGCTATACTTAACCTGCGCCTCCGCACAAGGAAACTTCCAAATCGACACCCGTCGAATCCTCATTGGTGAAAAAAATAAAAGGTCAAACATGTCTATTGACTTCAGAGCTTAATCGCTTCTTGTTCAGTTGTTCTCGTGACACGAACAATTAAATCCTACTCACAGACGACAATAAACTAGCGGGTAGGCCCCCTCACTGACCCGATCCGTCACTCTCATTGCCTCTAAACTAAACCGCTCGCGATCGCGTAAATAAATATAAATAATAATAATAATAATAATAATTTTACCAAAAATAACAAATTTAAAGGAAATCAAATGCGTGCTAGTGATGAAGCGCGCACCTGACGGCGGTTTCGTCGAATCGTTTATTGGGCTGGCGTTGGCGGATGACGTGGAGGTCACCGCCGGGACAAAACTCCGTCAAGAGGCAGAGCCAACGGGGCGAGTCTATACTCGCATAGAGTGTAGGCAGGAAAGGATGGTCCAACATTTCGAGTATTTCCCTCTCCGTCCTGGCCCTGCCTTCCTTACTTCTCGAGATCAGCTCCTTCTTGTCCATGACCTTGGCGGCAAAGAGAGCGCAGTTACCAGCATCAGCGGGATTCTTATGCTCGGCGAGATAGACGGAGCCAATGTCGCCGGCACCAAGCCGAAGGGAGAAGCGAAGGTCGGCGAGGGAGATGTTGGATCGGACCTTGGATGAGAAGGAGCCGTGAGTGGACGGGGCAGGCGTGAGAGTGGCTGATGAGGAACCGGAACTCGTGCTACGGTGGATTGTGGTTGTAGTGGTCGCAGTGGAGGTAAAGCTCAGGCTCTGCAGATCGTCGGCGACGTCGTCAGGCAACGACGACTCCATTTCAGAGACACAGGGTTAAGTGGTAAACGCGTGTGTTCTTGGAGAGGACTGAGGCTATGAGTGCAGTGGCACCTTTTAGCTTTCGAAATGGGGTTAGCGTTTTATTGGGCCGAAATGTTAGTTGGGCCACTTGTTAAAATATTGGATTTGCTTATGGGAGTGATTTTTGGGTGAAATGGTGGGCCTTGTTTTCTGACAGAACCCTAATTATGGGGATTTACATCAAATTAGGGAGCCTTTTTTATAATCATTAATTGCATGCGATTTCTTCATTCCATGTACAATTGGGGGGAACCCAATAGATTTGTTTCCAAACCCTAAATAATATTAAGTTTTGCCTTATTTGACAATATCAAAGTAGCAAGATATCCGGCCATACAATTCTTGATCCAATTTGGGATTATGTAACATGAATCTGCCCTAAGAAGTTAGTTTGACTTTCATATCCATATCTTTTCAACAAAACATGTTCATCGACTTTGACAATCATTTGTGCTTTTGGATGGGAATAAATGGAATGGGAAAAATGATCTTTTGCTCCATTATATGGTTGGCATGCTCCTTTTTTTTGCACTAAATTGTTGACGCTAAACTCACTTCAATCAATGCTTCTACATTCGCTATCGTAACAGGTCTCTTGTTGCTGCGTTATATACCTATTTCGATGGTATTTTTTGGCCATGTTACTTATTTTCGTCTCTCATTTTTATAGAATGTTATAGTATCTAACTTAAATTATTGGTATGATCTTCCAAATTTCGGAAATCATAATCAATATGCAATATGCGATCTTTGTGGCATCTTTCTTTACTCATATAAGTCAAAAATTAGGAAACAAATCATTTCTAAGTCTTCCTGATCATATTTCGTAAAGCTAATTAGACTACCACGAGAACCAATCAAATGTGACACCCGGTTTACAATTTGATATTTAGTTCTTGTCCAGTATGCATGGAAGTCGCGTCGACGTAGATAGACGATAGTTAACAAACTAATTGTTTGACTCCAAATCACCTAGTAGTGTCCTGTTCATAAAAGCCATATAAATGTGTTTTGGTTGCGAGATTGTTGGTAGATATATGTTTGTATAAAGTGAAACAATAATATCTAATTAGTCACACGGCTTGAGCTATACTATACAAGCTTTTATGGTTAGACGTGTTTCAAGTGTATCGACTATTGTTGGAGCGAAATACGGATGATCGACATAAATATACCCAAGCGTAAAATATTGTGTATTTTTATTTCATTAAATGATATCGATCGTGTCTCACTTGAACCTGTGATCATAGAGAAGAATGTGAAAATTCTAGATCATCGAATATAAAAAAGAAATACTCAAATGTCTCTTTTTGATGTCAAGATTTAATTTTAGTTTAGCATAAAAAATGTCGTTAAACTCATAATATCGATTAACACATTATCATATATTTTAAAAAATTGCATCATATATAGCAAAAAAGACACAAATTAAGGGTCTCATTACACATGTTGGATGTTAATCTGTTAATAATGATTATATCAAATTATCAATGTTAAAATTAAATAGCCATTACAAAATACGAAAAGGGTTTTTGCGCGCATTAATTCAAAACTCATGAGTGGTCAAAGGGGGCTCTATTATTCACCTTAGTCTATATGATGATGGGGTTAAAGCAACAGCTAAGTAAAATAGAGCTGTCAAGTAAAAATGTTCTCATTACCCAAAACAATAGTGGTTGGCTTGCATTGAAGCCACATAAAGTCTGCATTACCGTATAGCATAATTTTAGCAAACAAAAATGCCTGAATATACGACATTTTCAAAAACTATTAATAAATTTATGATTAAGAATTAAGTGTGCAATGGAGAAAAATATAGTTAAAGAGAGACAAACAAAATAACTTAATTGTTGAGAGGTGAAGAAAATAGCTTAAGTATTTTGTGCTATGTTTTAAGTATATTTTTATTTTTTTAAAAGGCTGCGTCGGGCTACATACCAATGCATTCCCTTGTTAGTAATCATTGTTTAAGAGTTTGAGCAAGTTATTATAAAAAAGAAGAAGAAGATTTGGAACAAGTCGAAGGTTCATATACTCTCACACACTATAAACATATCATTTAAACATTATTATGATGAAAAATGAGAGGTTTTAATGTCAAACGAGAGGGACTCCTCGTGTGTTGATTTAGTGTTTTAAATCTCTCAAAATATTATGCCATGATTTTTTTTTATTAATGTCAAATTTAGGCTCTGCTCGACGAATGAATTAGGAACACGTCAACGTCAGAATGAGCGATTTATTTTATTAAATTAAATATAAAATTACAAAAATATTTTCATAATAAAAAAAATTATAAATTATTTTTTTAATCAACCCATCTGAACACATTTTTATTACCAAAAAATAATTTACTTTTATAAATCTCTCAACCCGATGACTGACAGGCAGAGTAGTCAGTTTGTCTTATTAAAAAAAGAGGCAAGCACGAGCATACGGATACGATGCCAGCAACAGGATGAAACTCTCCTATAAAGGCCTAAACCATACAAATACAGCGAAATTTGAAAAAAGAAAAAAGAAAAAAGAAAAAACTCAAAGCTCCGTCTGATTATTTCTTTGCGCCATTTCGGAGAAAGAAACAGTAGCATGGAGAGAGAAAAACCGTGACCGAGTGCGAGCAAGTGATGCTTCTCGTGATTTCCATTCCTAACTTTCCTTTCCCCTCATTCACTCTCCAACCTCCTTCTCGTGCCCTAATACCTCCTCCCTGTCCGCTTTCGGTCTCTGTTCCTGAAGCCCTAGATTTCTGTACCTGCAACTGAGATTCTCTCTTTTATTAGTCGTCCCTGAGGCTGCCAACAGTGTCTTATTCGGTATCGTTCGGCGATTCTGGTATCCCTCTGGTTCGTTCTCTGTTTTCCGTATCTATATGTTTCTCATCTGTTATAATTTTTGCTTAGCTTGTACAGTGCCCCGGTAGTTATGTCGGTCTTTTTTTTTTTGATTTGGAATTCATTTTAGTTGCAAACAGAAGGTGACACTTAGGTTTCGTGATTTTATTGCTCTTTGTGTAATTTGTGTTTTGTTCTTTTTTCTTTTGCTACAGTGATTATACGGTTTTCCTCACTTCTTGTGTGAGAGTTTTTTTTTGTTTCTTTTGATCTCACGAAGTCTTTATTTGTTCTTTTAGTTGTTTGGATGTAAATTCAGATGTAATCCAACTGAAATTTTGTGATCCTGTTGATTGATTTCAATGAAACTAAAATTAATTAATCTGAACTTTTGTGTTTATGAAATCCCAGTAATTGCAAAATTCTGACTTAAATTAATGAATGTTTACATAATTTATGTCAGTCTTGTAAATTATTCGCATGCTAAATTAATGTATAAATGGCCAATTGGCCATTATCTTGAGTACTGTTTACTATCAACTGCTATGGCTTCTATGATCTGACTTGCGTTTCATTGCAGGATATGACTGCTTTATTGTTAGTAGAGGGATATTACTAGGCCATTTGCATCTTGCAATCATAATGATTGAACATAACCTTGAAGAAAAGATGGGATTCTATCTGATCTCTGCACTGCTTCATCTTCAAAATGTTTCTTCGGAAATGAGAGTATAATTCATATGTCAATGTAATTTTCCGTGGATTATTTAGCCAATTCCAACAAAGATGGATGCGTCACCTAGCACTAGTGAAATTGTTGAATCAACGGAAGAACTAGATTTTGAAGCCAGAAGAGATGGAAAGTCCAAAGTGAATTTTATGCCAAAAAGTGGAAAAAAGAGTTCTATAGAGGATGACATTAACCGTCTCTTTGGTGCTATTGATGCTAAAACTTCAGCTGGGGCTTGCAGTCTGTCCCATGCTGGTGGAGATGCTTTAAGGAGGAGTTTAATGAAAAGACCAATGAGAGTCGATTCATCTCAAGCTTCTGGAATTGGAGTTTCAGAACCTTTGAGTTTGAAGCAGGCACTGAGAGGATTATGCATCTCTCAGGCATCGGAGTTGGCTGCAACAAAGCGATTATCGAGGCCAGCTGGTGCATCAGGGATCTCTGAAGCAGGGACAATCAAAAGTTTTTACAGAGGAGTGGTGGTTGAGGCCAATGGATCTGTCTCCCACTTGAATCAGGAGAAAGAAAATTTAGTAGAAATATCTTTAGTACCCGAGAGAATAACATCTGATTCTTCTGAGAAGGGGTTTGGAGCTCTGGAAGTGCCTAAGGCAGAGTTGTCAAATCAAAGTGCTCATCATTCTACTCCTTTGGTTGAAGCAACAACACAGACATCCATGATGACTAAATTACCTAAACAGGAGCAGATTCTTCCTTTCCCTTCTGGCTTTGATGATGAGATAACAGAAATGGAGAGAGACATGCTGAAATCTGCAGATTCTTCTATTGCTAATATTAATGGGAAAGTTGAATTAAGGACCTCAGACTTGAGTAAAGTCACTGTAGAAACTCCCATGCCAGAGAAGGGGCAGAAGGACAAGTTCCATTCTGCATTTTTATTTAACAAGTCCAGCCCTGGTAGTAGAGTAAGTAATTCTGGTTTCAATAGTTCATGTTTTATGAAGCCTATCTTCAGAAACAAGAGCTTTATGAAGAAAAAAATAAAGCAAGATTCAACTTCTCCTTCCAGCAGTTTGAATATATGCAACGAAAAAGATGATCTAGGTCCTAGTGCAAGTAAATCAAGCTGTTGGACACGTGACTGTAGTGCAAAGGATGGGAATAAAGAAAATCAGGCATCTCCAGTTTGTAGAAATTCGAATAATAGCATTGAAGTCAATTCAAGCATTCCTGATGCAAGCTCAAGCAAACCTGGTACTAGTTTGAACTGTGATAATAGAACCATAGTGAGAAAAGTTGATGAGAGATCTAGATCAAGAGAAAAGGGGGAGTTCTCCCAAAGCTCGAAAAGTAGTATTGGTGAGTATAGTAGTAGCACAACTATTAGTGAGGATAGCTATCTAAGTGGATCTAGTCGTGGTGGCAATAGGCCTCACATGTCAAAAGACTTGAGATGGGAAGCCATTCACCATGTTCAGAAGCAGCATGGAAGTTTGGGTTTGAAACAATTCAAGCTACTGAAGAAGGTTGGCTGTGGTGATATTGGGACTGTTTATCTTGCTGAGCTTGTTGACACAAACTGCCTGTTTGCCATGAAAGTCATGGACAATGAATTTTTGGTGAGCAGGAAGAAGGTGTCTAGGGCCCAAACTGAGAGGGAGATTATGCAGATGCTGGATCATCCTTTTCTCCCTACATTATATGCCTATTTGGTGTCGGATAAATTGTCTTGTTTGGTTATGGAACATTGTCCTGGGGGAGATCTGCATGTGCTGAGGCAGAAGCAACCCAGTCGGTGTTTCTCCGAATATGCAGCAAGGTGAACGTCTTTCCTATAGCTCAACTCCTGATGATTTTTAACCTCTTTCTCCTAGCTTCTTTATGCATGTTATCTAGCTAGCAATCGGTTCCTGACTTACATCCAATTGCATAATCTAGTTATGAGCTGTGTGTGCAATCATTTGTCTCTGGGCATAAACCATTGCGCGATTGGTTTTTTCTCAACCATTTTGTTACATGCAACATATATATGGAGAGAGGATACATAAATGGATCGCGTTTCTCTAAAAATATTTATCCTCTAAAAGATAAATTGTCTTGTTCGCATCTATTCTAGTGAATTTTTTGTGGCTAAAAGTGCTATTAAACCCCAATTCTGAAGGAGACAAGTTTCATACCATTAGGTCGATGTACAAGTTGTGTTTACTCTGGTCCTTTATTCTTTTGAAAACTAATGTCGTGCTGTCTTATTTGTAGGTTTTACATTGCAGAAGTCCTCCTTGCGTTGGAATACTTGCACATGCTTGGGGTAGTCTATCGAGACTTAAAACCTGAAAATATTCTGGTCCGAGAAGATGGGCATATAATGCTCACAGACTTTGACCTCTCTCTCAGATGTACTGTTTGTCCGGTGATCCTTAAGTCATCTTCACAGAGTGCTGATTCCTCAAAAAATAAGTCCATTCCTTGCAGTGAAGCTAGCTGTATTCACCCTTTTTGTCTCCAGCCATCTTGGCAAGTTCCTTGTTTCACTCCCAGGCTTCTATCAGCCACTGTAAAATCTCGGAAGATCAAATCTGACCCAGCTGCTCAAGTTAGCCCATTGCCACAGCTTGTGGTGGAGCCAACAAGTGCTAGGTCAAACTCCTTTGTTGGAACCCATGAATACCTAGCCCCAGAGATGATCAAAGCTGAGGGTCACGGGAGCTCTGTTGATTGGTGGACATTTGGAATTTTGCTATTTGAGCTGTTATATGGTAAGACCCCCTTCAAGGGTCCAGGGAATGAAGAAACCCTGTCCAATGTGGTCTCCCAAAGCCTCAAATTTCCGAATCGTCCTATAGTTAGTTTTCATGCAAGAGATTTGATCAGAGGGTTGTTGATAAAAGATCCTGTGAGTCGATTAGGTTCTGTGAAAGGGGCTGCAGAAATCAAACAGCACCCCTTCTTTGAAGGCATTAACTGGGCTTTGATTCGCTGCACGATACCACCGGAGCTGCCCAAATTTTGTGAAGCTGGGAATGGTGTGCCCACAGTAGATCCTCATCATTCAGAGAGCAACAGCCACAAGGAATCCAGTGGTAGGGAACATATAGAGTTTGAGATGTTTTAAGCCCATATTTGTGAATTACGACAACCAAAGATGCATGATTTCTTAGTAGAAAAAAAAGAGATTTCTCATCCTCCTTGTAACTGATAATATAATTTAGTGTAAATGTAATTCAGCAAATAGGTTTTCGCTTTGTTAAGGCTACATAATATTTAGTGAAGCAGTAGTATCCACGGCCCATGGAGCAGCATTCTGTCGTCATGGACCTTATGGCACTGTCAGCATCTTGGTTTTGGACTATTTTTTTTCCTTTTTCTGGCCACGCTGCAGTGATGTGTTTTTAAATGGGCTCAAACAGAAACCAGCAAAGTGGTATAACTTCTATATAGCCTCCATGACCAATGCCATTCTATCATGTTTTAGCAATTGCTTCCCAATCCCAATCTTTTTTTATTATCCATATGGTTCCGATTCGTACTACTGGTTCTCCACTTGGTTTTAGGATATTCGAGACTTCGACATCCTTAAACAGTGTTTGTTCCAAAGTCGCACCCCTATTGAGTTTACGATTTTGCCACCCAATTCTTGTTGTCTCTCTGAATTCCCCATTTTTTAATCATCTACGGTTTCTCCCTAAAACCCAATTCCCATCTCTCAGAAACCCCAATTTCGCTCTCTCCTCTCCTTCTGGGTCTTTGACCAAGGCTTCAATGTCTTCTTCAGCTCCATTAACTGACTCAGGTACGGAAACCAAACCTTTCTCTGTTCTTTTTGTGTGTCTAGGCAATATATGCAGGAGCCCAGCTGCAGAGGGTGTCTTTAGAGGCATTGTAAAGAAGAGAGACCTTGATTCTAAGTTCAACATCGATTCTGCCGGCACCATTGGTTATCACGAGGTATATATTTACGAATACAGCTACCCTAGGTACATATACCCAATGTGATTTGAAGGATTTTCCCTTCTCCTATTTCATCTGCAACTGAATGGAGTACAGAAGCAATAAATTGATTCATATTTATGTTTGGTGCTTTGATCTTTTTTTGTTTGGTGCTTTGATCTTTTTTTGTTGTTGTAAAAGGGTAATCCAGCAGACCCAAGAATGAGGGCGGCCTCCAAGAAGCGTGGGATTGAGATAACCTCAATTTCAAGGCCAATACGTCCGTCTGATTTCAGAGATTTCGATATCATTTTGGCGATGGACAAGCGAAACAGAGGTTATATTTAGTGTTATTTTAGACCACAAAATTAGATGTTACATTGTTATTAAGTCAAACTTTTTATGCATAGATCGATGATACTCACTGGGGCGAAGCCAGTCCATAACTTGAGAGGTCACAACCTCGGTTTTTTGGTATTTATATGGCACAGAGATAATCACTAGTAAACTTATCCAATATCCAATTGGATTGGCTTAGAAAAATGACAATTCGGCACCCAAAGTAATCAATTTTAATTACACAGGGTCTAAATTGAAAATTCAGGGTTTTTTTTTAATAATTTTTATATACTTAGGCTTAACTAAATTTTTTTGAGGGGGTAGGCAGTAGGCTTCGCCTCTGTACTCACATATTGTATGTGTTCATTGTTAATCTTGTGGGTGTTGGATTTTGTGTGCAGAGGACATAATGGAGGCCTTCAATAGGTGGAAAGAAAGGGACGGATTACCTGCTGATTCATATAAGAAGGTTAGTGGAAGACCAAGGGGTCCATCATGGCTGAATCTGGGTAATCTAGACGGGTCTAATGTTTAATTTCATCTTATAGGTCAAGCTAATGTGCTCTTACTGTAAGAAACATGATGAAAGTGAAGTACCAGATCCATATTACGGAGGTCCACGAGGTTTTGAGAAGGTAATAAATGAGCTCAAGTCATCTTGTGTGTTTGGCACATTGGATGAAACTGTATACTCTCTCTTCATTGTTTTATTTAGCTATTTAGTCTGGTTGCTTATGCTATAGAGTTGAATGAAGACAGCGTATGACATCTCATGTGTGTGTGACATATAAGATGAATCTGTATACTCTCTTTGTTATTTTATTTTGCTATTTAGTCTGATTGCTTATGCTATAGAGTCGAATGAAGACGGTGTATGACATAACATCTCATGTCATACACTCATACTGCTGCAGCCTGCAGAATTGATTGCTATTATTACAGAAAAGTTAGCATATTTAAGTTTATTGGCTCTAATAAGATATCAGAAATTTAAATGAAGATTTAACTTGATCGGTGATTTAATACTAGCCTCACTGAATGATTGCATATGACAAAAACTTCTTGTTATTGTCTTAAAGGTATCTAATTTCTTAAGTGATTACTCGAGTTACCTTGTGAAATTATAAGATATGGAATTTCTTGGTACTCAGCTACTGGTATTTCTTGTAATTGCAGGTTCTAGATTTACTTGAAGAT
The DNA here is from genome assembly GCA_963580455.1 of Euonymus europaeus. Taxonomy (NCBI): domain Eukaryota; kingdom Viridiplantae; phylum Streptophyta; class Magnoliopsida; order Celastrales; family Celastraceae; genus Euonymus; species Euonymus europaeus. The sequence goes on from OY756967.1 coordinate 22,113,584, forward strand.
GCTTGTGAATCATTGCTGGACAGCATCTTGGCAGAGAACAGTCGCATTCTAGAGTCTTAGCCTTAAAGCCTCAACGATCGACGCTATGGACCGACATTCTGTGTACGTGTTATAAACTTCTATGCAACAAGGTATCTTATCAAGGAACTAAGCATCCATGAAGGAAATCATGGTAAATCTCTTATGCCTCAATATGAACCTCTTGCCATGCCTAAAAGCCAGCGGCTTTAGTGTACACAATAAACAAGAGGAAAGGTATTGAAAGCCATGGGTTTATGTAGTGCTCAATCGACTGCTCGCATGAGGTCCATTGTTTTTTCCCTTGTGGTTCATGATTTTGCAATGTCAGATCAACATTCACAATAACTATTTTCGAGTTATATGTTTTCTTCATGGATATGAACTCTGCTTAGTAGGTTGTATGGTAGCAAAATTCCGCCTTGTTCGTTGCCGACCCTTCCAGGAATTTTCAAAACTAAAGTAACTATAGACTGCTTGGAAAGCGATGGTGAGGCTTTCCAGTAAATCGTATGTTATCAATTGTATCACAACAGCTGCCAGTTCCAATAAACTTAAATTCTTTTTTGATAACCCAGGAAATAATCACCTAGGTCAGATCCAAATCCCGGCCTGCCAGCCCAGTCGGGATATGTCTGACTGAATCAAAGCCTTTGGAGTTGAAGTTGTGAACTCCGTATTCGCTAAGAGTGACCATGGTCGACTTTCCCATTCAAACTAAAACTTGCTGAAAAGGTTCAAACTTTCCCATTCCAACTAAAACCTTGTTCCAAAAATTGAACCTTCTCGGGAATGTGGAGCTAAAACCACATTATGTCCACATTACATAGTCAATTTACGTTGAGGTCTGATCCATGGATCTTAACGGGATCCTCCTTTCTGCTCTGTATATGAAAAGTTTACCAAGAACTGTTTCTTACAATGAAGCCATAAAATATTCACAAAGCCCTCACTCTTCATTGACAAGGATCTTTAATACACCAGGATCCTCCATTCTGCCCTGTAATTAAAACTTATATTATGAAGGGCTGTTTTTTAAGGCTACGTTTCCTCCTTGGATTGGCACTGATCATGCAAGAGAGAGCGTTTATAAGTTCTGAATCCTCTTCATTGACAAGCATATTTGCTGCACCTGGGTTGGCAAGAAGGAGCTTTGCCACCAGATATCCTGCAATTGACCAAGTCTGAAATAGCCGAGCCTGTTTTCCAATAAATCTTCCCTGCTTGGTGTCATAATATTCAGGCCAATTATCACGAGAAATACGTCTCTCAGCCAGCTCAACTGCCTTTTCAGCCAGTTCTGGTCTGTTCATTTTTATGCACGCCACAGTGAGCTGAAAAATGTTCCACGAATACATTAATTTCACAAACTATAGTTCCAATAACTAGGGTTTGCAAGACAATGGAAAACTCTGGTGTATTATTAAGAAACTCTATATATTGGGTTGATTTCATATGAGCACCCTCCAGTGAAAAGGTGTCAGACGTATAGAAATTCATCATGGAACAAGTTAGTTTCTTATAACCTCAAACGAATTTCAATGATACTGAACTAACCTGCCAGAGCAAAGTTGGCCAAGAGCCTCCATTGTGGTAAGACCAAGGACTGCAACAAATAAAAGAGGAATATGACAGGAGGCAAACAGAAATAAGAAGCCAAAAATTAATAAATTAGTAGGAAAACTACCAAGAAAAGTAAAAGTATTACGTGTTCTTGGGGTCACTTCCTGTGATGATTCGCCACTCCTGGCCTTCTAGAGCAGGGTAACATATTTTGAATGGCATTTCTGCCACTAATACTGCCCATTTTGCTTCAATAAGATCTAAAATGGCATGCGATTGATCTTGTGTTGCAAGACTGCTGACAATAGACCACAAGTTTCCAAGTGAAAAGAAACGAAAGTCCATGTGGGCTGGCTGCAGGTTTCCAATCAAATAGCCTCCTTTATTGGGCATAAATTCCACCAACCAGGGAGGAATCTGATCTGGATAAATATTGAACTTATTAATTGCATCATAGGAGTATTCTTCCGTTGAGTAACGGTAGATTTCATTAAGTTTTTTCAAATCGATCCAGTAGTATTCCCTAATGTGGAATGACAGTGCCACTAGCCGATTGTTAAGAGCTCTAAGAAGGTCAGCTGATCCCTCTTCAGGAGCAAGCATTTCACGAGCACAAAGCAACGCTGAATAAAAAAGTGCCTGAAAGGACAACCGACATCATGACAAAGTTTCGTTGCCGACTCTTCCATGTAACATGAAAAATCCAGAACTGCAGAAGATACACTAAATAACATTTGATATCAGAAAGAACAAATCTAGGCAAAAAGTTCAAGTCATCCCCCCATAATATATCAGCCGCTTTCCAATTTCCTTCTAGATCATTGAGATATCCTGTGCAATAAGCAGGTTTCAAATAATGTTTAATGAGTGTCACAACAGAAAGAGTTTCACAGTGAGTGCTTCTGATACCACTCTAAACGATCATAGACATGTTCATATTGAACTATAGTTGTAGATTTTGAAGCTCATACATTTATATGATTAAAAGCAGTTTTGGACTTCAACAAAAGGTAGTAGGTGAAACTTTGGCCACAGAGATTCCAGACAGAAGTTACCAAATGCTGCTAGCTCTGTTCGGGTATTAAGCCTGTTCAGTATGCATAACACAAGACAACAAATGTGGAGCATAATGCTCAAATCAAGCGACTGACTCTTGGCATGGGGTCAAATCTTGTATGTTCTTCCAATCTTATCTCCTCAATTAAATTGAGGAATTGAAAAGGTCAAAAACAGGAGATACTCACCTGAATCTCAAGTGGATGCCCATGAATTCCCATTCGACGGTCTATCATGCAAGAACCATCTGTTACCAATAACGTTGGAAACATGTCAAAACCATCAGCGAGGCACAACTTCAAAATCATTTTCATCCCAGTTTGTACATCAACTCTCTCTTGCACTGAAAGATCTCCTGAGCATTTTCCATATGCTCGTAACAGGATAATCCACCATAATCCTGACAGGAAGATCATAATGTGTACAACAACTCTTCGACATAAAACTTTAATAGTATTTAAAAGGACAAGCTTTCGAGAGGAAGATTTTTGGAAACCATTTCCTCACCAGAATCAACTGGAGCAACACGGCCAATTGCTGCTTCACCAAAGTCAGGATCTAACACATCTTCAGTTGCAGAATCATCACCTTCAAGTGGAACAGTGCGCACCTTGAAACTGGCAGGCATTAGACCTTGACCAGGACTGTGACAATCCATGGTTTTCTCCCAGCTCTGTCAATACAGTAAAGTTGATCATAACATCAATTGACAAAAACCTTATAAATTTCAACCAACTAAACAAGTAATTTTGATAAGCAAGATAAGCGCGTATGGGATAAACTGTTTGAGAGTTAAGAAGATTGAATGTGGTTATCATATATTCATATTAAAGTGTGACTTGCATCATCATACTCCGAGCTTTATCTCAAACTCTTTCTGGTCGGTCACATCAATCCATAAGAGAAATCAATGATAATAATTGATACCGTCAAGGGTAGAGCCAGGAATTGCCGTTGGACTGGACTACTACTCAAACAATTATGCTTTAACCCGTTTAAAAGTTTGATGGGGTTCGAGGGCAATGTCCCTGAATTTTTTTTAGAGTTATTTATAACAGTACACCTTAAAATGATATTATCTATAAAATTCAATTACAATAATCCATCATCCATATGCATGAACACTTTCATTTCACTACAAACAAATAAAAAAAGTACGCACATATGTATGAAAATTCAATTTCAGATGTGTGTATATATCAAAATTCAAAGAGTTTTATAAATTAAGATTTCTTAGCATCCTAGATTTGGTCATTGTCCAGAAAAAATAATAATAAAAATCGTATTCATTTTAACCAAGAGAAATAGGAACAAATACACTTATATGTTTTTAAAATTGCAAAAGAAAACATTTGGTATATATAATATGTATTTTTTTTTTAAACCTGCACTGGGCTGTCCCCCCCTCCCTCCGCCCCTGGATACCCGTTAAAGAGGCATTATCCCGATTAAAAAATCACTAGAATAATCAAAAAGCACCTCAGAAAAGGACTCTTTAATTGGCTGACAATTGCTATTGCTTTTAAGTTCACAGATTCAGAAGAAAAAGTAAGAAGGTCTGTTGAATATTTCGATCCAAGTTTTCGTGATCATAGAAAAGTCTTCCACTGAAATTGAGTGCATGGATGAAATCAAAGGTCGGGTTCAGGAATTTGATTAGAGGAATCAGAAAGAAAATTTCCTGAATAAACAAGCCAAATAAAGAAACTACATGTTTGTAATCTTATTTGGAAACTCAGAGATTAAACTACCTGTAGCTGAAGAGTGTGAAGAATGAAGCTCCGAACAATATCGTACTCTCCTTTCAAAAGGAATGCTATCCCTGACGGTATGAAGTCACGAATAAAGACATGGTCATAGTTCAGAATGCTAGAATTGGTAGGATCATTAGCTGCAATTGTCCCGATAGGATTACCGCAATAATAAACAATCGACTCCCGCAAAAGATTCCATGCCTCTTCCTCCAAAGATTTTGAACAACTGTTTGTATTGGCAGCATCTAGATTACCATTCAATCCAAAATCTCCGTTGTCATGTTTCAAGCCATTCACAGGTAATGACACTGATCTTTCTCCGTTTTCCGTCTCGTCGCGGATATTTTCAGTCCACTGGTAATTGCATCTCACAGGCACCAACCTCTTAACCACCGCCTTTCCACGGGAAAAGCTATTTCTGCTATAAAATGGATAGCTCCCTGTCATTCCTAACCTATAATGAAGTGGTGCAAGCCCTGAACCTCTTTTCTTTCTATAATTTACAGATTCAACAGGAAGTGTTGAGTTCAAAATTTTGAAACAATGACCAAACAGAGAATGACCAGGAGAAGACCCCGGCAGAAGTTGCAGAGCAGCATGTGAAGTGGCCATGGTCATAATACTACTACAAACAGGCCAGAATCACTAATTTCTTCCACTCAAAACCTCCTACTCTGAGAGGATGCTTCTAAAGCCAGCCTAAAACCTACATCAAAGAAACAGCAAAAACTAGCAAATCTTATCACACATGGCAACGAGAATTCAGTGATTGTTCAAATTTCAACTACTGATCATTCAGTTCCACATGATCAGTAGAAGCTCGGAGAACATAATACATCACATAACAAATAACATTCAGCAAAAACAGGATTCGTTTTATCTAAAATCAATCATTATTCACTTTTAATACTTCTCAAACCAAATGAAATCAACATGAATCGAACAAGGTTCTTCTCTCATCATCGGAAAATTCTGGAAATAAAGTAAAAGCCGAGCAGGATGATCGCTACAGCTAAAACTTACAACGAGGTCAACAAAACTTTCTCTGACAACTCTGGTTTCTGAGCGTACCGATGCTTCCAGTATGTATAGAGTCACTGGCTGCTCGACTTGTTCAGTTTTCTTTGATAACCTTCGGGCGGTTTCGTGGCCCACTAGGCTTTTATCGGGACTAGAGTGATAAACAAAACAAGGATTGAGCCGATTAATCAATCGGAGAAGGCCAACGGCGCGTTGCCAGTTGCCTCATTTCATGCCCCCCCAATAATAGCAACCCGTTATTTTAAAATCTCAATTAATAGTAGAGGACTAGAGGTGACATTTTAAAATATCATGGCCAGGCCGTTGACCGAAGTTAATGGGCTGTGATTTTTTGCCCGGCCCGTCCGACTGGCTCAGCGCACCAGACAGATAAACGGCAACTTTTTTTTTTTAATTTGAAATCTCATTTTGCCCTGTAGGGCAATTGCAATGGTAATTTGTTAATAGGAACATTAGTTGTTATTGAAACGTGTATTTTTATTGATGTAATTGTATTTGAATATTGTAGTGATCAAAATTCGGCTGGGCCCACTTTTCAAAGTCATTGCCTGTTTTCATTTGATCCAGTCAAAGGTAATTTGACCCAAGTCAAGTCACAATTTCAATTCTAGCCCAATAGACCCAGAGCTACCACTTACGTCGAGTTGGAGCTCCCTTTTACGTCAACCTGAAGCTGCCATCTACGTCTGCTGCCATCTACGTCGAGTTGGAGCTCACCTACCCCTTTTGAGGTGGAGCTCGCCTGACCTAGAGCTCTTCTGAGCTGGAGCTCCCCTAGCCTGGAGCTCTCCTGAGCTGGAGCTCACCTAGCCTAGAGCTCACCTCAGCTAGAGCTCACCTCCTTAGAGCTCTACTGCGCTGGAGCTCTCCTGATCATGAGCTCGCCTGGCCTAGAGCTCCCCTTTGCTGGAGCTCGTCTGGACTAGAGCTCACCTCAGCTAGAGCTCACCTTCGTGGAGCTCTACTGCGCTGGAGCACACCTCACATGGAGCTCTCCTGAGCTGGAGCACGCCTGACCTAGAGCTCCTCTCAGCTAGAGCTCACCTAGCCTGGAGCTCACCTCCCTGGAGCTCTCCGGACCTAGAGCTCACCTGGCCTGGAGCTCTCCTCCCTGGAGCTCTCCTGTCCTAGAGCTCACCTGGCCTGGAGCTCTCCTCCCTGGAGCTCTCCTGTCCTAGAGCTCACCTGGCCTGGAGCTCTCCTGACCTAGAGCTCACCTGGCCTAGAGCTCACCTCTGTGGAGCTCTCCTGACCTAGAGCTCACCTAGCTTGGAGCTCACCTGACCTGGAGCTCATCGATTATTGTAGTCAGTCTGACACCTCTGTCAAACTGCAGGTAGCCAATTCTTTAGATTTGACCTTATCTTTTCATTTAATGCTTGCACACTTCTTTTGGCCAAACGCCTACTTTTTGTCAGACTCTTTCTATAAAGCAAGTGTCACCTCAGTGTCGGCCTATCAATTCAGTGTTGAAAGACCTTAAGCCCCTTACTAAATTTAGTAAAACAAAATACTATAAATACTTCCCTCCTCCTATTGATTGAGGGGGGGCGAGGAACACCAACTAGATACTAAGAACAACTCTCTAAACTCTTCGAGAAAAACACTCCCAAACACCGACCTTTCTTCCCCGGTCTCTACCACGTTCACCGTCTCTTCATCCATTAAACTGACTTGATCGTCGGAGCCCCAACGATCGGTCCCCCCAAATCCGATCCTTGGGTTTCTAACGGTTCTTGGATTGAATTTGTGTAGGATCTGAAGCAACACAGATTATTGAGAGTTACCAGTGCTCATCTAAAGTCCAAGTCCTCGGATTTGGTGATTGTGGATTTCGGGCATCTACAATTTGGCGCCCATCGTGGAGCCCTGGTAATTTTATTGCGACAAGTATTCTGTTTTGTATCCTTGGACAATGTCTGAAACACCTAGCTATGTGGCGGAGATCATGGCCCAGTTGACAACAATGAGGGAAGAGATTCGCCATAATACAACCCGCTTAGAGTCTGTGGAGGTGGAAAATAATAGGCTCAGAGAGGAACGAGCTGCAGAAGTGGTAGAGCTAGACAAAGCTAACAAGTCTCCAATAACTCCAATATCCTCATTACTCATACCAGAGCAGAGGGAGCATACTCCTCCACTTCCTGGGGATGCTGATCAACATGGTGGTAGCGGCACAGAGCTTGCACAGTCTCCACTGTTTGCTCCTCCTCGCCATACCTTAGGTGGTGCTCCTCCTCGCCATACCTTAGGTGGCGAGCACAATGAGAATGAGTTTGCTCGCCGCTTAAGTGAAATGGAAGCTAGGTTGAGTAAGGTGCCTGGGATAGCAACCCCATTGAAGAGAACTTCACCCACCTGTTATGCAGATTCTCCCTTTACAGAGCATATCACCTTTGCTGAATTGCCCCACAGGTTTATGGTTCCTACCATGAAATTTTATGAAGGAGTGTCGGATCCCGGGGAGCACATAGCCCATTATAAGCAGAAGATGCTTGCTACGGCAATCCCTCAGCACCTCAGAGAAGCATGTATGTGCAAGAGTTTTGGCTCAAGCTTAGCTGGAGCAGCACTTCAATGGTTTATTGGTCTGCCAAACAACAACATCTCCACCTTTGCCCAGATGGTAGATGTTTTTCTTCTACACTTTGCTAGCAGCAGAGAAATACAAAAGTGTTCAGATGACTTGTACAAAATCCAGCAGGCACCAGGAGAGTCGACTAGAAGTTTCCTCACAAGATATAATAAAGAGAGAGTCTCTATTCCCAACTGTAATCCGGAGACAGCTCTGCGAGCCTTCAAAAATGGAGTACTATCAGACACTGGTTTGTATGAGGAGTTGACGAAGTATGATTGTCAGACAATGGAGGACGCCACTATGAGGGCTACTGTTCAGATCCGATGGGAAGAAGACTCCAGGAGACTGGGTTCTCAAGAAAGTTTTTCAGAACACTAAGGAGCTCAATAGAGCCAAGTTACAGACCAAGATGGAAAGGAAATCACCAATGGCTAGAATGATGTGCACTTAACGTGTTATCATTTTGAGTATTTATTTCTATGTTGTCAATATCTTTTCATCTCTGTAACACTTACATATTTAAAATGTTTTCAATTGCTAATGTTGAGCTTCGGAGGGTTGACGAATTTCTCGTCAACCTGTTTGACATTTTATTCATGAATCCAGGTGAAATTTGAGGTACGATTTTCGAATTGGGGGACATGAGTACATCAAATAGCAGGACTGTGTCGATCATAGCCCATTGGTGATCAACAAGCCAATACCAGTTATGTTCTCTTATTGTTATCAATTTTGGACCTTTAAAAAAAATATAATTACACTTTGCAGGTGTATTTATGGTGATCAGATTTATTTGTGGACTTTTAACTCGGTTCGCTAGGATTTATTCTAGAACAACTTTGATATGCATCTGTAGATCTTCTCGTCGTAATTATGTTGACCTGGAGCTCTTTAGCTTTAGGGAGAAGTTGATGTAGCCACAAGGGTATTCACAGTACGCCCTCAAGTGCATTTTCTATTTTTTTAGCATTACATGCAATAACGGAGCCACGTACAGTCACGATGGGAGTGAACTACAAATATTGTATATAAGAAAAAATTGAATTATTTAATCTTGAATAGCTATATTTGTACTTATCTCTTTAGTGGCCACTTTGCATGCGTCATATGGAGCTAATTATTTTAAAAAAAAACAAAGCACTATTTTTATTTTTATTTTTACTATTTTTGGCTTCATTTGCATGTGTCATAGATACACTACACAAAAACTTGATTTTGATAAACTTGAATGGACGCCTATGTATAGGTCTATTACAAACAAAAGTAGCCAATCTGAGCATATTGTACTGGAACTATCTTTTTAATAGGTTATCTTATTATGATGTGCTGGAGCTCTTTGATAGCTATTTTAATAGGTAGTGCTAGAGCTATCTCTTTGGTAGCAATTTTATACGTTGAGCTGGAGCTACCTATGTTGAGCTGGAGTTCACATTAAACAGCACACCTCATGCTAGCTCAATGAAGCGATTCGCCTATTTGCAGCCTAAAAACTGATCAAGTCATTACGTGGCTTGCCTCTTGGCAGCTCAAATATGCAGTGGCCTCTAGGCAACTCTCTCATATGCAGCTCACCTCTTGGCAACTCGCATCAAGCAAATTGCCTCTAGGCAGTTCAAATCAAGTAGCTTGTCTCTTGGCAGCTCCAACATGCAGTTGCCACTAGGCAGCTGTCTCATAAGCAACTTGCCTCTTGGCAGTTCAAATCAAGCAGCTTGCCTCTTAGCAGCTCCACATGCGGTTGCCTCTAGGCAGCTATCATAAGCAACTTGCCTCTAGGCAGTTCAAATCAAGCAGCTTGCCTCTTGGCAGCTCCAACATGCAGCTCGACTCTAGGCTGCTCTTTCATATCATCAAACAGTTCACCTCCTGATAGCCCAGATCATGCGGCTCATCTCTTGCTGGTACTGAGACTCTACTCCTTGAACTAAGCTAAACTTACTTCAAGGAGTGGGGGACAAGATGTAGTGACCAAAATTCGGCTGGGCCCACTTTTCAAAGTCATCGCCAGTTTTCATTTGATCCAGTCAAAGGTAATTTGACCCAAGTCAAGTCACAATTTCAATTCTAGCCCAATAGACACAGAGCTACCACTTACGTCGAGTTGGAGCTCCCTTTTACGTCAACCTGAAGCTGCCATCTACGTCTGTTGCCATCTACGTCGAGCTGGAGCTCACCTACCCCTTTTGAGGTGGAGCTTGCCTGACCTAGAGCTCTTCTGAGCTGGAGCTCCCCTAGCCTGGAGCTCTCCTGAGCTGGAGCTCACCTAGCCTAGAGCTCACCTCAGCTAGAGCTCACCTCCTTAGAGCTCTACTACGCTGGAGCTCTCCTGATCATGAGCTCGCCTGGCCTAGAGCTCCCCTTTGCTGGAGCTCGCCTGGACTAGAGCTCACCTCAGCTAGAGCTCACCTTCGTGGAGCTCTACTGCGCTGGAGCACACCTCACATGGAGCTCTCCTGAGCTGGAGCACGCCTGACCTAAAGCTCCTCTCAGCTAGAGCTCACCTAGCCTAGAGCTCACCTCCCTGGAGCTCTCCGGACCTAGAGCTCACCTGGCCTGGAGCTCTCCTCCCTGGAGCTCTCCTGTCCTAGAGCTCACCTGGCCTGGAGCTCTCCTGACCTAGAGCTCACCTGGCCTAGAGCTCACCTCTGTGGAGCTCTCCTGACCTAGAGCTCACCTAGCTTGGAGCTCACCTGACCTGGAGCTCATCGATTATTGTAGTCAGTCTGACACCTCTGTCAAACTGCAGGTAGCCAATTCTTTAGATTTGACCTTATCTTTTCATTTAATGCTTGCACACTTCTTTTGGCCAAACACCTACTTTTTGTCAGACTCTTTCTATAAAGCAAGTGTCACCTCAGTGTCGGCCTATCAATTCAGTGTTGAAAGACCTTAATCCCCATACTAAATTTAGTAAAACAAAATACTATAAATACTTCCCTCCTCCTATTGATTGAGGGGGGGCGAGGAACACCAACTAGATACTAAGAACAACTCTCTAAACTCTTCGAGAAAAACACTCCCAAACACCGACCTTTCTTCCCCGGTCTCTACCACGTTCACCGTCTCTTCATCCATTAAACTGACTTGATCGTCGGAGCCCCAACGACCGGTCCCCCCAAATCCGGTCCTTGGGTTTCTAACGGTTCTTGGATTGAATTTGTGCAGGATCTGGAGCAACACAGATTATTGAGAGTTACCAGTGCCCATCTAAAGTCCAAGTCCTCGGATTTGGTGATTGTGGATTTCGGGCATCTACAAATATATATTTTGTTGATGTAGATGAATATGTGACTTGATTTTCGGGTAATAGCGGTGAAACACATAATTAGTTTTAATAGGGAAAAGATGGATGAAAGTAACGTTAATAACTTGACTAATTAATTTTGTTGATGTGATTATATTGAGATACATGTTTTGCAAATGTGAATAAATATGAAAAATTAATGAGAGCATCAGTATTGCATTGTTGTGATTTAAGAGCTATTTAATTGAGGGACCAGTCACCCTTCCAATTAACAGTACCAAAATAATCAGCCGAATTTTCCTTCATAACAGGACAGAGTCTCTTTACTCTTACGATTAATGCAATTAAAATTTATGACTAAAGTAATTTAAAATTGTAATTAAGAATTTACAGCTTCACCTGATGCGATTGTAATGAAAACAAGGCGTAAAAATAAATAATGATCTTGAATGAAGAATAGTATTGACACGGCAAGTTAATTACAGGTACATCAAAACTGGTTTAAATAAACATTATAAAAGTCCATATGCATTATCCCATACACTACATCATTGTTCATCTTTTAAGTTCATGAAGTGTCCATTTGATGATCATTATCATTATCTCCCTCGTAATATTCATCATCACGCTGGATAAGCTTGTCCTGGGTGTGCTCTGAAAAGGAACCCAAAGAAGTATGAGACAGGAGCACATCCAGCCAAATTGTTTTGCAGAAAAGCATATATGCAAGCAATGAATGTGAGTGGGATTTTCCACTTACGATCTATGCGTTCGTCAGGGTTCTGGTCATCTTCATCAAAATCAGGGATATAAAAGTCAGGTGGAACCTGCATGAGAAGCACAAGCTGAGATTCAAAGCAACTACCAACTGATAGGTCAAGAGTTATAGCCACACTAACGTAATATATGCTAGCATATAAACGACACTTGGAAACTTTCCAAAGTGGCTAAGAAAAACTCTCTGCCCTACAGCTACTTCACGGGGTTTATATCATAAATTAGACAAATTTGAAAGCAATATAAATATATAATGTCACTAACCTCTTGCATCTGTACGCTAGGAGCATGTTGAATGTAGCGAAGATTCTCCAACACTTGCATTTTAATTGTGCTAAGATATGATTTGCTATTTAAATTATCCTGCTCAGTTGACAAAAACAAAAAAAACTGGATTAGAAAAGTTACGGCTTTTCTATTTGGACTTCCTCTTAAATGTCCTAAAATAAGCATCTATCTAGCCAATTATATTCCATTTTTCTTGTTGGCCCAAAAAGAAAAGGTACATCAGGATACTGGCCAATGCGATCCTCCCTGAATCTACCGTAACTGCTGGAACACCAATAGTAGAAGAGTTCAAAACAAATCGTGCACAAACAACAGACCCTTCGTTCGAGGCAAAATACCTCAAAAGGGACATCCATACCCTGACCCCAACCCACCAGAGGATGTAGTCGAACAAGCTACTGAGATAGCATTCCCTCAATAAAATGTTAAAAACTCCTCCATCGAAGGAAGAAATCCAAATAAGAAACCCATTAGTTTGTCCACCACAGAGGAAGAAGTCAATATGCAACCACTTGCATTCAAATAATATATAACAGAGTTGGGCACCAGATTGACATAGAAAAAAGGGAGGGGTGAGTCACGGAGAGGGAACCCCACCAAGGAAGTGAAAATAATAATAATAATAAAAAACGTTGAAAAAAAGGAAAGTTCATACTATGTGCCCGCTTGGGATCTTTAGAGAGTGGTCTGGGCCAAAATATTTGATATATTCGTTCTCCGGAATTTCTGCAAGAAAATATTGCTTAAATGAGAAAATGTTTTCAGACTTTGAAAAGTGTAACGACATTACACAGAAAAAGCAAGCCAATCTGAGTAAACTCCTGTTCATTTAGGAATTCGAACCCAATTTCTTTTGTCTCAACCACATCCCCTTTACAAGTCATCAATATAAGCAAACTTAAGAATTATTCATTACAGTAAAGGTTCATAAAGATGATAGTTAACAAAATTCACAAACAGCAGTCACCCTGAAAAATAAAACAAAGAAGCATTCCTGGCTTTTGTTTACGCTTTTTTATCCTAATAAATCCATTGCCTACATAACATTTTAATACAAGCTCTATAACTCAGACACTCGGGTCATCCCCATTGCGATTAGGGAATCTTTACCCACTGATGGCAATCCAAACCAACAATAAGTCAAAGTGTCAAACACCCACCACACTTGTCGATTTAAAATTTAGGATTCCAGTATCAAATTTGTATTGCACACAATAGCTGATATCAGTAGAAAACCAGAGTACCAGCATTAGAAATACTATTTAAAGTTCCTTCACACATAAACATGATTACCCAATATATCTTCTCCAATCAAGTACAAATACAAGAAAACACCACTACTGACTACCCGATGCTGGTCCTGCTAAGCGAGGCCTTGAAAGTGGCCAAACTCGAGAAATGGACATTAAAACTGTGCTTCATGTCTCAAGAATATAGCCATTGCACAATGTTAGGTTTCTAAGGGCTGTGCCGTGTGTTAGAGTTTGAGAGAGATGTGGGAGACAGAGGAGAGTAGAAGCAGAGAGTGTTTTTCTAAAACTGCAATTCTATTCTTTGTCACAACTCAACTCCTTTAAATGGCAGCATTTCCTTTTTAAATACAAAAATACACAATTCTAGACATTTCTACTCTATCAAAACTTCTACACACATCACACATACATGACTCATCACTTCACACATATTGAAGCATAACTGCATAAGGCACACGTGTAAGCTCCAACACACAAGAAGTGCCCCCTAATCAAGCAACCAGAGTACAAACATTAGAAATACTACAGCAACCATTATGCCAGTGCAGAGAACACTGCAAAACAAAATTTTCAGAGATCTGCAATAACAAGGATGCTCCTAGTCTCATGAGCTAGAGGACACAATCAACCAGAAGAGAAAGAGTACATTAATTTGTGACCCTAACAATCAGAGACATTGGTTGACACGTAGTCTCATGCCAAGATATCTCCAGAAACCCAAAGATACACAATCACCAATAAGGGGACCAACTTCTAACACAGTAACCCATGAAAAAATAAGAGATTAGAAAAAGTCCATTGCAAAATAGTAGCTCAAGAAGTGTTCAAATGAATTAGACAAGTCAATGAATTCATATCACAGTAACCTCATCTTTCATACCTAATTTTGAATGTTTGTGACATAGCATAGTTTAGGACAGCAACCTCTCTACCTATTATGTGGGGGTAAAGTGTGCATATTCTGTTTGTCCTCAACCCCGCCCATTTTGGGAGCCTTGTGCACGGGACCATAGTTTAGGACAAGTTCATTTTGCACATCAGAAAGTAGTGAGAAAATATATGAATTCAACACAAGTTATTTAGACTTGGCCTTAGATAGGAATGAATGGCAAAAAAGAATTCAACATGTCGTCGTCGTTATCATCATCATCATCACCACCACCACCACAAAGTGTTGTATGTGCAAGAAAGAAGAAGTAAATTTCTTAATAGACCATCCGGAATTGAAGAACACACTACCATATATTCAAAACATACTTAACAGAAGAACCACAGTTATCTCTACATATTACTGGAACAGCTTTAAACAAAATATTTTCATACCATTAGGAAGTTCTGTGTCTAAAAGCACTCCAGTTTCAACAGTCCAACATCGAGCAACATTCTCTTTTGTGTACCCCCCACCTCCAGTAACCTGCAGGACATCATCTTTGTATGCTTAATATATATATATATATAGAAAATAAACTTTTAGTCCTGTCCCATCAACTACAATACATACCAGTAAGGGCAGATTGAAATTTTTCACAAACTTGACACATTCTGCATGCCCTGCAATAAAGATCCCAAGTGGCCAAAATGTAAATTTGACAAACCTAATCCATCGGCAACTAGCTCAAGAACAATCAAAATTATCAAATGTATCCAGAATATTGAAGAGAGAAAAGCATATTTTGTTTACAAAGGATACGCACCATCAATAGAGAGATTGAAGCAGCCCAAGCGATCCCCAGCAAGTGAATCTGCCCCACATTGGAGAACTATCACACCCGGTTGATAGGTTTCAACAACCTTGGAAATAATCTAAAAGTCCACATTTGCAAGAAATCAGTTAATATTCTCACACCATCAAATATCAAGCACAACCATCATGAATTGTGATATTTTTCTTGAACTTACCGTCTTGAAAAGCCGAGTGAAGCTTGTGTCATCTATCCCATCCTTGAGTGGAACATTTATGGCATAGTACTTTCCTTCCCGTTCTCCTACATCCTTCAATAGGTAGTATGCCAATATATAATTCCAGTTTAAAAAACTATGACTATAAAGACGAAAAGGAAAGAAAATAAAAAGTCCAAACATAGTTCTAAGCTTCATAAAAATCTGAGCTGATCAATAAATCACCTTAACATCACCCGTTCCAGGAAAGAAGAAATCCCCATACTTGTGAAAACTGACAGTCATCACCCTGTCATGTTCAAGTTCACCTATTTAATTAGAATTCAAAAGCAAGAAACCATAAGATACATAACACAAATGCCATCAGCAAAATTCTCAAATATATAACTTTCATAACAGATGCCCATAAAGCCCAATTATTCAACACCCAGTTCGACCAAAACAAAATTCACAAATATACCAGTAAATTCCAAGTTGAGATTCAAATTCAGCTTCAGCGTGATAATTGGTAAACAATATTCAATACCTGTCTGTGAAATAAAAAGCTTCTTCAACTCCATCATCATGATGCACATCTATGTCAATATATAAAACACGGGCATGGTACTTGAGAAGCTCCAAGATCCCTAAAACCAGATCATTGATGTAACAGAAGCCTGACGCTTCACACTTCTTGGCATGGTGTAATCCACCAGCCCAATTAATAGCAATGTCACATAGCTGATTGTTCAATCTGCGTGCGGCATCTGATAACAAATGACAGTCAGAAGATAAAGGCAAATAAATGTAACCTGAGTTTGATGGCAAATTATGGTTTAACTTACCTATCGTTCCACCAGCATATATTTGGCAAAATTCAAATAAATTATCAAAGACGGGACAATCTTCTCCGAGATTATCTGCAGCAGGAAAAGCAGCAACGGAAAAGTTTATGCATGAAGAAAACAGAGCAAAAAATGCATATAAAATCTTGCTCCTCGATATATCATATAATTTTGCATGCAGCAGATACAGAAAATTCCTATCCAACACTTGGAGAAAACAGGAAAAGAAAAAACATAGAATAATTTAGAAAAAGAAAAACAGTGACAAAACCATGAGCAACTACCGTTATAACAATACACAACAAATTGAATGTTCAAAACACCAGACAGACACCTGCTTCTTCTTTATATTTTTCAGTGGGGATGGGGATTCAAACCCCTACCCTTTGGCATAATGGGCCAGTGCTTGACCACTTGATTGGTTATGTGTTTTTAATAAATTCTTAATGAAAAAAGTTGATAAATAACATAAAATTAAATATAAAATTAGGCATACATCTGGCCAAATCACTGGAGAACAAATGTAGAGTATCAGGAGTGATTCTCTGTAAAAATTCAACATAATCTGCTGAGTGAAATTGGGCAAGCTCAACTGGATATGCCTTGTGCGGCCGCTGTATGGCAAAGAAAATAAAAAAGAACAACATCAATATCCACGTTTCACAGAAAGTACAAATCAATGGACAGAAGAAATAAGAATTCAATTTGAAAAAAAGGTTAAAAATTCTGAGATGCTTTTGAATCATCAGTAACTAACATAAATTTCCATCTTCTTGTGGAGC
Organism: Euonymus europaeus; assembly: GCA_963580455.1. Taxonomy (NCBI): domain Eukaryota; kingdom Viridiplantae; phylum Streptophyta; class Magnoliopsida; order Celastrales; family Celastraceae; genus Euonymus; species Euonymus europaeus. Next base: position 22,130,661 of record OY756967.1, read on the forward strand.
TCGTAAGAGAGGACAAGATGGTGGGTCATACAGAGTCGGTGTGGTTTCATGGGGTGGTTTGGACCAAAGTAAACGCTACCAACATCCCCTGCAACAACCCATTCATTATGTAAGTAGTATTATATGAAGACTACTAAAACCTCCGAGGATAGAAAAAGGGAATTCGAGGAACTCCCACTCCAAGCACCTCAATGGTTGCAAAGGAAATAAAGGGAAAAAAAGACAGAGAAGAAACATTAATAAATCTCTCCAATCAGTCTGATTAAGTCCCCATACTCTGATGATAACCCTAACCCTAAGTTGAACGAGGCAATTCTCCGATTCAAAATTATAGTTTCTTTTATTATCTGAAGCAAAGCAATAAGCCTAGAGTTTTAGGTTTCCATGAACCAACTGATCCCACAGTTCCTACATGAAGAACACAAAATCAACAACAACAAAAACCGGTTACAACAGTAACGCGGTTCATATTAAAAAATGAATTGCGAAGTTATGACATACAAGAAAAGAAGAATCGTACCATCGTAGAAATAAGAAATTCTATCTTTAGAGCGCATTCTACCGCCGGAGTTGGCGAACCTCTGTACGGAGTAGATGATGGCTATAGATCATGAACTAGAGATACTTAGGCATACAGAATATTCAGCATTTTCGATTGCGCCATTATTTGAGCTCGAGATTTCAGAGAGAAACGTTTTATTTCCTTTATTTTGTTGGCTTTGACAGGAAGGTGTGTGGGGGGCTTGTCGACCAAATAATAGGCCCGAGAGAGTGGGCCTTTATGATTTCACATGGGCTAAAATGGGCACGACAGAGATTGACAGATTGCGTTGAAAGTTGAAACGGAAGTACGGGCTTGACTCCCTATATAGATTCATAGAATAGGGAGTAGGCCCGATTCACGAATAACGACTAATTACATACAGTCCATGACCCAATTCAATGGCCCAAATAAAAAGAATACTATTTATATAGTATTTTGAATTTGTTGCTTAAAGTAAAAGATTTACAATTTGATTTTTTTTTATTATATAACAGCATTAGAATCACTAAAATATCAAATAGTATAAAAAAAACCCTTAATTTGGATGATTTTGGGGATAAACACTTAGAATAATTATAACCTCTATCCAATTAGAGACGTTGCATATCTAATCGAGATGTTTCTTGTAATTTCATAAAGAGTAGTATTAATATCTCAACCATATATATCTCATGATATTTTGATATAATTATTTCACTGTTATAACATGATAAGATATCAAACACATTATACATATCATTCCTAATTCATAAAAACCATAATCTTCAGTCGCTAAATAGAGACGCTACTCGCATCTATTTCCAAAATGAAGAGTGCATGCCATCATGTTCATTCGTAGCTAACAAATGACATTGCACCTGTGATTCCTGAAGTTGCAAAATCCAAAATTCTGATCTGCTTTAGTTCCTAAATGAACGCAGATCGTATTGTAATGCAGTCTTGAGAGAAGCATCTGCAATTGCCTGTATATCCTTCTTGCTCCTCACCACACTCCGTTTCTTGGTTTCGGAATCGAGTTTATCCAGGTCGGATGAGATTCCTACGTAGCCATATAAAACATTCTGCACCTTCTTTGCTTTCAAACTAAGAGTTTGACCACTAATGCTGGTGTTGCAGGAACTATGACCACCATGCTGGAACTCAACCCTTCCACGATTATTATCAGCAAAGAATTTGTGAACCATCTCTGCTTCTTGCAACCCAGAAAAGGTACCATGGAAACACAACACCATGATACTCTGATGTGCAGCTCTCCCACGGCACACCTTTGTCATCCCCTTCCCAAATCCCATATCTGTAACACAAAATGACATAAAGAGTGAGGAAAACAAGTGCCTGAGAAAGAATGAGAAAATAATTAATCACTCAGATGAGAAGCATTCAGACAACACAACCAGCAAAGAAATCCTGATACGCTTCCTCTTTCATATACTTGGTATAATTAATGAATGTATCACGATGATTGATTAACGTTTCGAGATTATTTGGAGTTCGGGGTGTCAGCTACCACACATATGAACATGGCATCGGAAAGTAATTGCTAGAAGGCGTAAACATCAAGAATATCGCAATGACAACAAAAAATGGCCCAGATGTGGATTGGGGATGGAACTGTGTCCATGCGGCAGTTACAAAAACAATTTGCAAAACATCAAACTGTAAAAGAGTTGTATCACAAAATATCAGCAAAAGTTTTGAACAAAAAAGCAAAAAGAACATTAATCAAAACAGAAAATCAAAGAGAAACAACGAGTTATAGACGGGAGAGAGGATGAGAATCACGTTACAAGAATCAGCAAAATAACATTTTGAAAACATTTAAGCAAGTGGAAATAAGTGGAATTGACCATCAGATGAAAAGGTAACTTGCCTCTGAGAATAGCCCTTAGACCTTCAAGACTTAAAATGATGTGTTCATCTCTATTATTGTTTGCTATGGAGCTGTTGTGGATGACAACAACTGGAGGCCAAATGATAAGATCTTCTTTCAGCAATATGGCTTCAGAATCAGACAATGCCTGCCGAACCCAAGGACCTTCCTGACCTACAGCACTTTTCCATCCCATTAGCACACAAAGCGCTTTATGAAAACCCAAGTGCTCAGCTCTTGAGCCAACCTTACGAGACATGGAGGCATGAGTAGCCAAGCTTAATGTGTCCACAAAATCTTTAGATTCGCTGATAAAACACGAGGATAGATCAAGCAGTCATCGGGAAACTACGAGCAATTTATATTTTTAAAGCACAGCCTAACTTTAAAGGCTAAAACTGAGAGACAGAATGAACAAGGCGACCAATTGCTCCCCATCTCAAAAAGTCAATCATTAATAATCTACATGCTCAAATTTCAACTCAAGTGCTTTTAATATTTCCCTAGTAGTTGGTGAAAAATCTTCGGGATTCAAAAAAATAATAGTAAACAATCTTTCTCAACGTGCTCAAAAAAGGAAGGGAACCTTATTCTCTATCTAACAAAGGACTTCTTATCCAAAAACCATCAAAGAAAACACATCCAATTGTTCTAGGTGCTGATGGCCAACACCATCTCAAGGTATCTTAATTCTAAATTCCAATGACCTTCAGTGAAACTGCTGTTATTCATGCACTCGCCTCCATTCGCTTTTGATAACTCTATCCCATCCTGAGTAGAAGCAAGGGAATGAAAATAACTGTCATTAAGGCTTTCTTCCACTGGGTTACAATAGCCTACTGACAACTAATAAAAGGTATTATTGGTCCGAACCTTCACAACTCTATCAAGATTTTGTCGAAAACGAATTCCCTTAAAGTTGCTACCTCCTCTAGTCCTCTGCCTTTGATATATTGCAATACAATGTTATCCATTATGGCCATGTGGTCTACTGACCAAAGCAACATCATCTGGCTGCGGTTTCCAGTTTCCAGAGCCACAATTGCATTCCTGTTAAGAGAGGAACTACCTTCCCACCTCTTCACTTCTCAGAAGGAAAATTATAATCATCTCTGTTTTGTGAGTAATCTTTATCAGAAAAGAACACATGATTATGATCTTCCAATCAGCACTCCTCTTTAAACCAAAGTAGTCGTAAACACAAAGACATGAAACAGTAGTAATCCATGTAACAAGAACGCTATAATATTTTGGGAAGTATCAACAACTTAAATGTTTAATTTAATTTAGTTCCTGAAGCACTCTCGTTGCATGAGTTATCTACAACCTCCAACTCTATCTTGATGGAGTGAACTTTAGGATTCTCAGGTTTAGGAAGGTTTCCTAAGAGACCAAATGCAGGTAGCAAGGTGCAGAGCCCAATCCTTCTAAATCCACAAATCAATGAGAGATTTTTATCCTAAGGCCCCCTCTATGGCAGAAGAAAATGTAGATATTAAGTTCAATCAGCAAATATTTGAAAACAAAAGTTGCTCCACATTTGAAATACATGTGCCTAAATGACAAACCTGGCACATATGCTGCATCTTAAAGTACTGGTTCCCCTTCGCTCCATGAATTTTGCTCTTTGTGAGGAATCCTCATTCAAAACTTTGACAGACTTTAAAAAAAATTCATTCACCAGCTGCCTGAATTCCTCAGACTCTTCAGATGGCTCAGTCTTTGCAAATTTCACCTTCACTTTTGAAGAGTCATTGAAACCTTTAATAGTCGAAGTCTTTAGATCTCCTCCAAGACGATTCTTATGCTTGACCTGAAGAGACCAAGGATTTGTTTTATGTGTAATTCCAGCACGCCCCAAACGCTTCTTTATATCTTTACTGGAGGTTTGACATCCGGCTGGATGCACCAATCGCATCTTTACATTTTTCTTTGAAGATTTGATTTGTCTGCACCAATGCCCAAGCATTCCTCCTGTCAAATCTGGAGACAGTGATAACTCTGTAGATTTTCTATGAGTCACAATTTCATGATCATGTGTGCTTCCTACAATCCCAAAGTGGGAAGAACTACCCCCTGAGTTGTTTAATATTGGTACTTGTTCAAAATATTCATTGCTCCGGTGTTCTTCTCCATTGACTACATCATTGATCTTGTAGGCTACATTCCAATCAGGAGATGATTTAGGCCTAATAATAGGCTTCAAATCAATAACCCGTCTCCTTTTGAGACGTGATTCTTGAGTGTTGTGGAGCTGTTGAGGGCCAACCCTATTCTTCCGCAAAATTTCACGATGCCCTGGCTCTTGCAACCTCGTCAATCCCTCTTCACAAGAACCGCCTCCATAACCATGATCTCCTATGCAAATCCTATCATCCATGTTTGCCTTATACTGCATTTCACGATGCGCTAGTTCTTGTAACCTCATCAATTTATCATCTTCATGCGAGTCGTAAGCTAAATTGACTCCATAGCCATGACCTCCTTTGTATATTCTACCATCCATGTCCTCATATTTTCGGTCTTGCTCCGCATGAGGTGATTGTCGGTAATGTTCAGATAAGGAACTATGAGGGTCCGGGAGGATCCCTTCTCTCACATTATCTCTGATTAATACATCCCCCCTGGCAGCTCTTGCTCGAGAAGTTGCGGCAATGGGTGGAGCAGCCTTATTCTCCCTCTCATTTCCATCAATATCAGCATTCGAACTCAAGTGAAACTGCCTGTAGCATGCCAATTCCATCTCCCGTTCTCGCAATTCAGAGTCTTTGAAAGGATTATAAGACTCTGTTTTGACAAACCCAGAACATGTTAATGGTTCGTCATAAAACCCACTACTAAAATCATCCATTGAACTCCAAGATTTTGTTTCAGAGCCCGAGACAACAGCCCTTGAATCAGACATGGGTTGTGGTTTATTGACACTGCTTCCCTTTAACGGGGAGGAAAAGCTATCATCAATGATGCCGCCACCATCCCCAATATTCGGTGGAGTTGTTCCCCAGCCTTCCCTTAGAGAAATATATTCCCAGTCCGGACCCAACCCCGAGAACCCGCTATCTTGGCTATCATCTTTAGGATGGATTCTAGAAGGGTAACCATCTACCTTAGTCGGATCCATGGACAACAGATTTGCCCACTCGAACTTCATAGAAGTCGATCCATGGCGTGACAATAAGTGGTTGAACTCTGCAAGTTTTTGTATCTGCTCCTTGCTCTCTGTTTTTTCAACTGCACGACGTCCCCCATAATCGTCTGGCTTCCTCTGAGACAAACCTGAAGTCCGGAGGGAATTCAGAGAACGGACGTTCGTTCCACGGTCTTCTCTATAAGTAGTCGAGCCCAACCGGTCAGGCACATAAGGGACAGAACTAGAGGAGTTGCAGCGTCCGCTTCTTTCAAAATCGCGCTCTCGATTGCTTGCTCGAGACGGATACTTAATTCCGACATCATCACCGTATCGACTTCGTTGTCGCATTGTTACGAGCTTAAGCGAAAACTCCTGAAGCTTCGGATTCAAAGGCAAAGAAGATAGGGAGGCAAAACCATAGTGTTTGTGTTCAAAAAACCTAAAACCCTAGTGCCTCAGCGCTGCCTGTTTGTTAAGGTTTGTGCGTCGTGTCGGTTCAGAAGATCTAGTTCGAAGTTCTAACTGAACGAGGAAGTTGCGGGTAATCTGGTTTAATAATCCTTGTTTTATATATGCTGGGCTGGTTAAGATGGACTCTTATATATGGGCCCTCAGGGACAGAAACACAAAATCAGGGTGGGCCCAATAAGGCATTTGACATGTTACAACTAAACATCAATTAGTGAAACAATAACATATAAATAAATGTGCACCAGGCCGGGTTACAAGTTATGGATCTGATCCGGTAATTTTTAAGAGCATTGTAACCCGACCGATATCTTTGTTAATGAAGTGTTTGATAAAAAGATAATAAATAAGAGTGTAATTAATTCACTCCTTTTCATGAGTAATTATTGCACCGAAAATATGAAGAAGAAAAAAAGTGTAAAAAAATAATATGAATATTTGTTTATTCATGTATTTTAAATAACTTTATAATCATCACACTCTATTAAATACATCCAAAGAGTTAAAAACTTATTCAATCGGTACCTCAATCCGATAATAAACGGGTCGGGCACGGGGATTGCAACCCGATATACACCTAGCATGTAAAATAACATGCGCAGCAAAAAGTCGTAGTATAATGTAATAATGAAGAGATTTATCAAATTAAGGCAATAACCAGGAAAAGTCATGAGCCCCCAGAGATTACAACCAGGCTTCTCTTATATTACATTGTTCAAATGGTCCCTTTCTAAAAGATTAACTATGAAATCATAACATGCAGTTGCATCTTGCATGTCCATCTTTATAGAGACTACAATACAAGATGATCAACTGGCCATGCAAAAAACATAGCCTCTTCTTAATTTGTTTCAAAAGAGAAATCAAAAGAAAAGGATGAGAGAGGGAGAGAAGTAATTGACCAGGTAGGTACAGATTAAAACAATGAATTGAAACCAAAAGATATTAAAGTGATTTAAGAGAAGATTCTTAGTTACAAGCTCAAGCTGGAAGAATAATGACAAGTAATAAAGACGCAAGATGCTGCCAAGCCTTCCTAGTACTATGTCTTGCCCTCTAAGGTTCTCGTAATCTCATACATTTTTTTTACTTTTTTTGTGAGTAGTTGAGCACTTATTGTCCACTCCACAAACAAAACTTACATTCCAAGCACCATTTCTCAGTGGCAAAATAAATATTTACCATTACTATTTATCCTTAAACCAAGTTTGTCTTAATTTTTCAATTCATGGAAACATTATCTCTACATATTATGTGGGAATGAAGTATGCGTTAATGCGTGCATCTCGCATAACTCTTACTCGCGCACAACTGTTGAATCCTTTAGCTACCGAGTGAATTTGGGAACAAACAGTTTTATGGTAATCAAATAGTTTTATTGAGGTAAAGGTGGGAAGAAGATTTGAGTTTTATTTTCCTTTTTTTTATTTCAAATTGAGTTCTTTATTCTAATTCACTTTAATTAACTCTATGATTAAAAAGTCAGTAGGTGTTTTAGTCATTTTGACATAAATATATATGATATTTATTTTGTTGTGAAGCAAGCAATGTTGGTTTCATACCTTAAAAGGTAGGCCATCGTCATTACCACCAACAACAAAGGTAAGAGAGTCATCATTGTTAAAGAAAAAAGTATCACAAGAGAGAGTTTTGGGGGTCGGTGGAGGAAGCAATGGCAACACAGAGACAGATATGGGAGCAGCAGCAGCAATCACAGTTGCAGAGATTGAAAAACTCGGGCATTATCAGCATGAATGGAAGCCCAAGACAGGATGACAAGGATGAGGAGATGTCAAGCTCAGCATTGGCTCTGTTCCGAGCTAAGGAAGAGGAGATTGAGAGGAAGAAGATGGAGATGAGGGACAAGGTTCAGGCCCGATTAGGCCTCGTCGAAGAAGAAACTAAACGCTTGGCCGAGATTCAAGAAGTAAGTTCATTTTATTATTATAGATCCTTAACATACGTTATGCACTGCATATAGCAATCATTAGATTGATAGCTCTGCAATATGAAATGATGAAATCCTTTAGGAGCTTGAAGCTCTCATAGATCCAATGAGGAAGGATGTGGCAATGGTGCGCAAGAGGATCGATACACTTAATCGAGAGCTAAAGCCTCTAGGAGTAAGCTGCCAGAAGAAGGTATTTTTTTCTGCTCTTTTTCCTTTTATGTTGTTGATTCTTAATTGACTGTATAACCAAAGCAACTGTGAGGGAAATTCGATCCCGATTGTTCCGAAAACAGAAGATCAATTTGATTATTTCCCTCAGGAAAGAGAATACAAAGAAGTCCTTGAAGCTTACAATGAGAAGAATAAGGAGAAAGCTCAACTTATTACCAAATTGGTGGAGGTCAGTACTGGTTATTGTGTACCAATTTACGCCCTGTTAAACATTAGTTCAGTAGTGTTGACAGATTTCATTTTCTCTATATTTTGCACGGACTGCTTTTCAGCTGGTAAGTGAAAGCGAGAAGTTGAGGATGAAGAAGCTGGAGGAGCTAAGCAAGAATATTGAAATGCTACACTAAGATGTGTTAATTAGCAGAACAGTTTTTGACCTTGATTGTTTGTGGTGGAATTGATGAACTTTTTTTGGGGTTAAGTAATCGGGACCTTGGCCGAGAGGTTGTTGTTACGTATATTATGTGATTTAATTTGTTTCTTAGACAGTTTGTCGATTCAGCAAAGAAATTACACCAGGAGAAGACAATTGTCAGAATGAATTCTTCTGCGTGTATTCAAATGTATGATTTATCCATAGTGAGAATGCTTATCGCCGAAGAACCCTTTTTTTTTTTCTCTCTAATGCAAATAAGGAATCACACCAACCAACCAACAGCAAGAATAAAGCATCGCCCTGCTTTTATCTTTATAAAAACAGACAAAAGAAAAAGAACTCTATGGGTTCTTAATTTCTTATTGAAACACTTGGCGATATATTTTTCGTCGAGTAACATCAGTTTGGATAAAAATATCAATCGGTTTGGTGAAATCCAAACCGTGTGGGATATACGGATCGATGCTGACGTTCCTATCACACTAATAGAATGCATTTTTCTGGGCCAACGGATCATTAAATAGAATGATCCAAGAAGAACAAAATCGTACCAGTCTAATAAGTTGTTAAGAAAATTAAAATTCATTTCACATACGAAAATATTAGTGCATGGCTTAATAGGAACATTAAGATGTATTTTCTTGGCTTTGCATATCATTAAGTGAAACAGTCTAAAAATAATAAAATCTTGCGGATTCAATAAATTGTTAAAAAAATTAAAACTCAGTTGACCTAAAAATGTTAGTTCATGGCAAAAATTTATTTCAATTTTTAACTTCGATAATAATTTGCAATGTTGGTGATCTGGAGCCTTGTATAATTATTTTACCTAATATGATAGTATCAATGATATTAAAAAGTTTTGGTGATGCAAATCCCACTCCTTTCTCTATTTAAAAGAATAATAATTTGTTTTTGTGAAAATTAAGGTTACATTAAAATTCTCTGACCGTCAACGAAGACAAATTTGCAGAAATCGCTTTTGGGTCCTCATCTGTACATACTTCGACGTGGACCACGTGCTCAAAATTCAAATACATTGATTCATATGACCAGCACACGTGTTTCACTTTTTCCCGTGTCCATCACCCGGTTCACTTCGCGGTTTGAGGCTCTCCGCCTCCCTCAACTACCAGACTACCAGTACTATAAGGTCAAAAAAAAAAAAACTACCAGTACTATAAACTCTACTGAGACTACTCTACTTTCTTCTTGTCTCTTAACAAGCCACGTCAGATCTTCAAGTTTCCTCCCGACTCCCGTTGCTTCAATTCTCCCTCAAAAAATGGAATTTGAAAATGATTATACATCATCGTCCTCATCATCTCACCTCTCTCCAGGCAATAATTCTTCTCCTGCATTGCTGCAGGCGCCACCAAATACCTCTCTGAAACGCCGGGCAGGAAGAAAGAAGTTCAACGAAACCCGCCATCCAGTATACCGAGGTGTTAGGCGAAGAAACGGAGATAAATGGGTGTGTGAAGTGCGTGAACCGAACAAGAAGTCGAGAATTTGGCTTGGGACCTTCCCTTGCCCTGAAATGGCAGCTAGGGCTCATGATGTTGCTGCGCTTGCACTCAGAGGTGAACTTGCGCAGCTAAATTTTCATGATTCTGCTTGGTTACTTCCCCGACCCTACTCTTCTACTCCCGGGGATATACAAAAGGCAGCTCTCGAAGCTGCAGAGGCTTTTAGACCTGCCATGTCCACGTCTTCTACTAACTCTTCTTTAGAGCCCACTGCGTTGTTTATGGATGAAGAGGAGATGTTTAATATGCCAGGGTTGCTGGACAGCATGGCAGAGGGCTTGATGGTTACACCCCTTGGTATGCAAAGAGGATTCGATTGGGATGACGTGGATTGTTCTACAGACTGCACTTTGTGGAGAGACTGATGTAGAACTTAATAAGTAATGTAAGGGCTGACTAATATAAAAATTTATATGACTTTTGGTCGTTGGAAAATTTTTGGAGTCCGGGGGAGTAGCGCTAGCTCTTGAGGAAAAAGGATCGGGACTATTTATATTAATAAATTTTTATTATCATTGGACATTCATCTTAATATTTATTAATAATATTGATGCAGGGTCATGAGATCGACGAAACAGACAGACACGAACAAGATTTATTTGAAGATAGATTAGGGCTTTGATGCTTGTGCGTTAAGAATAATGCTTTAAATTTAGTTTTTATTTTTTCTTTTATCGATAAATTAATTAGTATTTGTTAGAGTAATATTTGTTGACGCATGTGGGTTAACGATAATGCTTTAATTTTAGTTTTTTTTATTGATAAATTAATTAGTATTTGTTAGAGTGATAATTGTTGACGCATGTGGGCTAACAATAATGCTTTAAATTTAGTTTTTATTCTTTTTCTATTATCGATAAATTAATTAGTATTTGTTAGAGTGATAATTGTTGACGCATGTGGGCTAACAATAATGCTTTAAATTTAGTTTTTATTCTTTTTCTATTATCGATAAATTAATTAGTATTTGTTAGAGTAATACACCAATACTTGTAAGAGTGGGCTTGTATTATTGGGCTTTACCTTATAAGAACAGTACAGAGGGCCCGCCTTTTGCCCTATGTAGATATGGGTCTCCCTTAATGTATTGTTGGGCTTTTTTCTTGTAAGACCTCTGTAGTGGACTTTTGGCTCTTATTAGATATTGGATTGACGCAAAACTCAAGGACCTGTCTATCCATTCGCGTCCTTTGATATTTTGATAAAATATTAGTCGCAAGTTATACGACTTAGAGATAGGGATCAAATTCGAATCTTTCAGTCAAATTACCTACTCTTTCCAAGCTGATTATCACTCTGTCATATGCCTTGGGGCTCGCCCTTGATATATCCGTTGGCACTTGTTAGTGATGTTGAATTGGTGATGGTTTGGAATTTCTCTCATGGTAGGTCTCAAAACGTTATATCCGATGCTAATTACGAGGTGTGCTAAGAATCATGGCCAGAGAAAAGGGAAAAATAAATAATAAGAAATTTTCAGTGAATAATACGTTAGATCTGCTAAGCTATGCTTCAATGATGGATAAACTGTATGAGTTATATGATTTGTGTTAATGTTACTTGATAATTATTAGTCCAACCAAATGATTTATTGACAACTTTGATACCAAATCCAACTACCTGTCTCAATGATGATGAATGACTCTGGTTAAGTAAGAGGTAGACCAATTAGGCATCTAGTTTTGGTGGCCAAGAACAATATTGTTACAATAATTTAATGATGCAGTTATAAGGATTCATGCAACTTCGATGCAACAGAAGATGCCTGAGCTAGCCACGAACTTTAACCAAATTTATTGGGAAAATTATATGTGCACGGATTTGACGATCCGAGTTTAGATCCTAATATTATATGATGTAAAATTAAAAAATTGAACAAATGTGAATGCAAAACTCGATTAACGCGATGGATTGATTGACATTGTTTTAAGTTTTCTTGACAAAGATGATAAGAACCCAATTAATGTGGATACATTAGCATACTAACCTAACACACTTTGCCATGAACTAGACCTAACCAAACTTTCTTCTACTTCTGAATTTCCCTAATTTGGAACAGACATCTACCCAACACATTGTGCAAAGTCAATAAATATGCACTATTTTAAGTGAATTAAGATGTGATTTCTTACCTGATGAGTGAGAGTACATGATGTCCAAAACTCGAGCACTGGATCACTTCTAGCTAGTCAATACAAAAGGTTTTTGGCTCTTTGGCAAATAATCAAAATGGTGACCCCAAAGGACATGAGAGGTGGTCCATGAAGCGACTACAACCATTGCCCCATTATCAAGCAAGCCTCGGTGAAGTTTCATTTGAGAGCTCTCAAAGTTACTATATTGAAACGAATTGCAACTTTAGGTTACTGATTAGTTGATCATGCATGGTTTAAAGAGAGACCCTGTGCCAAATAAAGCTCTTTTGAGCTCAATTTTGATGCTTAAATGTTGTAAATGTCAAGCTCACTCACATTAATAATATTGTCCATTTTGAATTGTTCGATTCCCATTGATATATCAGGCAAGCACGACTTTATTCTTCTCGTACTTGTCTCACTGAATAGTACTCGAGTCATAGCAAAATACCTCATTAATAGAGTAGAGGAGACTTGTTCTTATGGAAGAGAATGAATAGTTGCATCTTTTCGACGTTGGATTCTTTAACATTAACTATTTGTTAATTTGGTATGACAAAAAAATCATGGCAGATTTGTGAAGAGAATTAAATTGTGCAAAAATTATCTACGTAATAGCAGAGACTTAGCAGAAATTGCTAGCGATAAAAAATTAAAAATAGCTTGGCTTCCTTGCAAAACAGAGTTTCAAACTGTAATGGCAAGATTTCATGGTCAAAAGGGGCTGATCATAGTTAGGGGATTCTCAACTTTATTCTGTTCATTTATGGATAATTTATCCCTCCTCTCTCCACCCATATGTTTCAGCGTCTCACAGTGACCTTTTTAGCAAAATCTTCATTGATATGCTTCAAAATCCCCAAAAGCTCGTATGGGGTTTTTTTTTTAACTTTTGAAACCTCTTTATTGATTTGAAACTTACAACAAAATTAGCAAGAAACCCACCTCAAGAAGGAAAATAGTATTTTCTTCAATTCTCAATTCCGCAAGTCAGAAACTAATCCATGAAATCGAATTTTCAAGTCATTTTCTTTTCACAATATGATAAAAAAAAAAAACCCAAGTATCCATATCCTTTCAAGAAGAAAGGCAAACAAAAATCGAAATCTAAAAATAGAAAAACTAAAATCTGGGGGAGGAAGTAAGAGTAATAGAAAGATAAGAAAAGAAAAATCAACATGAACCAGTCAGTTTTTTTGAAGGCTCTTACTGGCATAGATCAACAAGGAGAATTCAGCTCTCTCTTGGTCTCTCTGCACCAACTTCTCCTCCAACCAAAGCCTGCTATCCGACCCACTTCTTGTCCTGAACATGAATACAGCATATGATCCTGAAACAGGATTGAAGAACCAGTTATGTAAATCCCACATTAGATCAACCAGCAACCCATCAACAAAGATTGTCTGGTTTCCCCTGAAATTCCACTGCAGCCTCTTAACGCGAATCACCGTCTTTTTATCGACATAAACAGACAGAACCGGATGCTTTAGGCCCTCATTTTCTCCACTACATCTAATCAAAATGTCATGTGGAATTCCAGCGTCACAGAACTGAGCCTTGGTTGTATATAAAGTGTTGCCTGAACAATGCTCCTGCCTTGAAATTAGATCCACTTTGGGTGCAGGATTGCTGGTTTTGAACTTCTTAGCCATGGCTTCTTCACCAAGATCACCCAAAATAAGTCCTATCTCTGAATCAACCATGATAAGTACATGAAACCCATCAACAGGTTCAGGTCCTGTGTCATATTTAGCATTCGAGAGATCCCAGAAGACTTCGATCTTCGAATAAGTATCGGATTCGATCATTCTGTTGCCTTTCTTCTTCCTGAATAGCCTTGAGTTTGTATTGAGATTGAAAGACGCTGAAGTTTCATTGTTGAAGTTTATGGTGAGGCCTTGAGTGGTTTGGTTCTTGGACCAAGTGACTTTGATCAAGAGTTGCTTTTGATTGGAGAGAATGACTTTGTAGAGACAAGTGACAGCATTTTGAACAGATGGGGTTAGGCTTGGAGAGATACAAGCATTGTTGGGATAGCTAGAACAAGAAGAATGAGACACATTTATGGCATTTTCACTCAAACAAGAAGCTATATCCCTCATTTTCTAATACTACAATATCAGGACATCAAATACAAAGATGGGTTTTTTTTCTAGGAAGAGAGAGAGAGAGAGAGAGAGATTGAGGGAACTGGTGACCTCTCTTTATTTCCTGTCCTAATAAGAAGAAAAGAAAATGAAGGATTTTGTACTGTTTCTCCTCCTAAACAATCTTCTAAAGTCGAAATTCATGATATGGAAAGAACTTCAGGAAAAGAAATCCAGCTTCCTGAAAGAGTCATTTGCATATATAAAATGGGTTCTCTGTCTCACAGTCTCTCACTCACCATAAAACCTGCAAATCAAAAGGAAAGAAAAGAAAATTGTTGCAGAGAAGCAGAAACCTTCCAATGGTATCTCTCAGTTCATCTGATATAATTGAAAACCAAACGAGAAGGAATAAAAAAAAATATATATATATATATATTATTTGAAGATTAAGGCAAAAATAATGAAGATTTTTTAAGTAAAGAAAGCGTGCTTAGTGGGGATTATATATATTTATGAGAGTTAATAAAAAAGTTCTTGATGCATTCAAAGAAAGAGAAATATCTGATAACAGACAGAGTCTTTTATCAGTTTATGGATTGTGATGGGATAACTTTTGGATTCTGGATTTCCAGTGGAGATGATTATGATAGAGAATGTCAGTTAGACCCCACAAAATAAATTTAAACAGAAGATGCACCAACTTCTAGTCCCAAAACACATATGATTAAAAGCAAGTGATTATTTGAGCTAAACTTTACTCATAGATGTCACATTTTTCAAAAAATAAAAGCAAGTGATTATTTGAGCTAAACTTTACTCATAGATGTCACATTTTTCAAAAAATAATAAAAATTTCAGTATTTTTCGAGTGCTGTGATGGACACGCATGATTCATATAAAATCGTAGATCTCACATGATTTATAAGAAATCGTGTACATCACATGATTTATAAGAAATCGTGTACATCCAATCAATCTCAACATGTAGGATAACTGAAATTAAAAAAAAACAATGGGATCTATATGATGATTGAATTTCTCAATATTTAAATAAAAAGCATAGTACTAAATTTCACTAAATATTTCATTAGTAATGCACTTCCTAGTAGTTGCATCGCATAATAAATAAAAATGGTAAACCATGTGGCTGCGGTAGTGAAGAAGCTACATTGAAATCCCTGCAGCAATGTTGCTCATCAACTTTTCATTTTTTTTTTTTTGGATAGTCAACTCCCTCTCCTATCCATCCCTAATTATTCTCTAGAAGTTCTGACACTAAAATTTAAAACTAAAATAAGAACAAGAGTAAATCTCAATTTTCATTTAAGGCTGGAGAGGAATTAAAACAAAGAAAGACAAGGATTGTGCTTTAGAACATATGGGATTTTGGGTGTTAACGTATTACATTTGTAAATAATGAGATGGGTATTACAACAAATAATAAAGAGATAGGTGGGTGAAGAATGGATTGGGCATGGAGGAATCTGTCACAAAAAATATATATAACAATTAAAAAAGCACCATTATTACTCTTTCTGGTGTACAATACAATAGAGGAGGTATACACTTGAGGGTCTGGCACTAAAGCAGGTTCCCCCAACATGGAGCAAAATAAATACTAAGGACAGATTGTCTTGACGTCTTTCATGGGCATAAGACCTCTTCTTTAACAAGTGCAATGGTTTCCTACTCAATAAAGCTTTAGGTTACTGCATTTTCAGTCAATAAAGTTCATGGTGATATGTCATGACATCAGAAAGGAAAACACAAGGAACAATTTAAAGGAATTGGAATATTTATCTTTGTGTTCTGCCCATAAATCCACAACACCTGAAAACATTTCACTATTTTAGTAGGATTGAATTTCTGGCTTTTGGGATTTGATGATGGTCTTTGTAAATCATTCTAGGGTTGGAGCTCGAAGTCGGAATTCGAGATTACATACGAACCAATTCGCCAACTGAACTACTCATAATTTATATAAATCATTATTGAAGATGCCTCCACCGGAGGCTTGATATAATTAATAAAGTTAATGCCTTTACATTTAGTGCCTAAGACACCTCAAAAGAGTTTCATGTTATGATTAAGTAATAATCCATATCTTTTTTGTCTAAGACATACAACTTTCTTCTTTCTTTGGTAGGAAGATGCTTTCTCTTCTTTTTCAATTATCATAACATTTAGGTTAAAAGAACAGCTGTGGATATTCAGAAAGTTAATTGCTAAGTACCTAAAATACCAGATAACGTGAGAAGGACAAACATAATAACTAATAAGGAAGATGGAATCCCACCAAAATCTTGAAATTCTTGTCTTTTGACTTTATCTTCTCATAACGAGAAATTCTTGCCAACCCAGAAGGCCATTTTAGCATATTTTCTTTGTCAAAAGCAGTTCACAGAAAATTCTTTTCACATGGCAACATTGGCAAGTGACTTTTTTTTATTTCTGAATTCAATGGAGGGAATTCTAGAAAAAGCCAAGTGGGTCGGGACTGATAAGAGAAGACTATGCAATCTATCATGCCATGGCTTAGACTAGACGCGTTGGATCAAAATGATCAGCTGAACTGGTAAGAAGGGAACATCAAGTAATACAAACGAACGTGCTTGTATGTTGCGTCAAACTTCAGCCGATACGACAGTCGCCATCTCCAACCCACTCAAAATCGTTATGTCATTTATCGGCCGATTTTTCAATTTCTTTATGGATCTCAGTGTAAAATATGTAATTTAAAAAAATCGATCAAACCATTCAATTTTGATCGATTTTGACTTTTGACTTTTTTTTACAGCTCTACAAGATACGTTTGCTCATTTTAGAAAACACGGAAAAAAATAGAAAATTGCTTGAAAACATAAAACCACAAAAATGACAAATTCTAAAATATATATATATATATATATATCAGCGCAAGTAGAAACGAAATTGGGGTAGACTAGTGCAAAAGAAAAATTGTTCTATATTGCTAAAATAACGTGGTAGACTGCTTCCTTGATCCCAAACACACCCGCTTCATATCACTCTCCATATCTTCTTCATAACCCAACGGCCTTCTTTAAACAAATTTCTAGGGGAAAAAAATCATATGCAAATGAACTAACTTCTGTTCTGCAAATCACGTGTGCAACTTTAGTCTTCCAAGCTAAATGCATTTAGAAAAATGACAGCTACTATAATGGACATGAAGAAATATACTGTAGATTATGCAGCAACCGACGAGTAGCAGTGGTTATAGTTGCTTCTAGGAAGTTATTAGAAGTCAAATTTCCTGCTAACTAAAATCACATAAATTAATCAACCAAACTCGCATTCATTATTTTTATATGTCGCTTAGGTCATCTATAACCAGCTGATTATTGATCATATCAAGCATCATTATCTGTTTAATCTACACAAGATATGTCTGAATATGAAATGCAAACTTCACCGATCAATGCATAACAATTACCAGGGAAGAAAAAGGAAGGACGAAATGAAAATTATGTTCAACAAGCGAGTGCTCACATCCTGACAGAGAGCATGTGAAAAACCACATGTTTGCTAAAACATACTAAAGCCTCACAACTATATCAGTTACCTGGTCAACAGGGCAAACTGAAAGAGCTTTGACGGAAGCAAGCTTTCAATAAAGACTTGAAAAGGAAAACACTTGTTCTTGGCGTCAGAAGGATTCAGAATGAGAACTGTTTTCACTGATTTTTCAACCCAAGTTTGTCACATTTTCATGGAAAGTAAAATTAAATATAAAAGCAATAATGAACCCTAATCATTCATCAGTTTTGGTGGTGTTAAGGTAAGAGGTAAGGCTGTGAAGACTGCAATTCTAACTTCATTTACCCCCTCCTATTGAAGCCTCTTCATTCACATTTTCTCTCCTTGAAATGAAAGCTAACAATATCATGCACTGCACTAATGAAGGTAATTTTAGAACCGAATGAACCTATTTACCCAGCTTCCCATTCAAAAAAAAAAATCTTCGTTCATTAGAATATATAATGTATACTAAGTGCCTTGAACCAGAGAGGAAAGAAGAAAAAAAATTGTGAGGTTCATACTTTCTGAACTTGGAAACTGACAAACAAAAATGTTCTCCCAAAAGTTATAAGGAACACAGACAAAAATCTGAGGGATGATGAGCGCGAAACAGCATTAGTTCTCAAAGACAAATTCATTCTTCCATTGCTTGATTTTCCTGGGTCTGCTGTTGTGGAACCTTGACTGAGATTTTCGGTAGTGTGAGAGATGGCTCTAGTTTGAGAGCCAGAGGAGCTTTGACCAAATGGATACCCTGTTCCAATTCCTTTGCTGCCTCCCTCTTCTCCTTGATGTTCTTGCCTTTCATCCTGCCAAAATTGTTCAGACAACATCGATATAATTCAATGGTCCAGGAAAAAACAAAAAATGCAAACTTTTTTATGCTCATTTTTTTCAAAATAAGGTGGTGCAGAAGAAAAACCTCTTTTCCAGGTGTCTTATCTCCCTATCAGTTCTGACTTTATCTATCTTCTTGATTGCCTTCAGAGTGTTCTCCGCAAGATTCCTGTCATATCTCTCGGGCCTATTTCGTTTTCTTTCAAACTCAAAGGTCGAATCCTTGCAAAAATTAAAAGGCAGAGAGAACATTGAATGCTAAGCTTTTCCTGTGCGACAAAACTATAATCTAAAAAACTTATCATGGGCAAAACATTGTCTCAGTCATTTACTTGTGTCATATCTTTTCCATGCAATCTTCTATAAGCCTTGGTCCATTTCACTTTGCGAGGGTTCCTCTTCATTTTGAAGTTCTTATGGCATTTTGATCGACAAAATCGAAAAATCTGAAAAGAAAATGTTAATCAGTATGAGGAAAAATAGCCCAAACAGCTAAATATGACAATTTGAGATGACATGACCCTGCATTGTTCTGTAAGATAGGCATATATTCTGCGTGCCACTATTTTTTCCAAAACAAGATACCCGTGTGCAGTTTTGGCTCGAAAAGTAAATCCTCGAGTGCTTAAATTGACCCCCACCCTCTTCTCAAGCACCATGCAAGTTGCAAGGTGTTTGAATGGTGAGTCAAACACAAGGCCCCCAATAGAAGGATTCAAGATCTCAACTCCGAAAAATATCAATCCCTTTCATAAGGTCTACATTCCTAACCCAACACCAACCAAAGACAGACAATGGTCAACATTTCATAATAAAGTCAAAATCACATGCCAAACAAACAGATTCTCCTAACTGTCACCACACAACACGTTCAGTATGGAAAGTTGGATGTTTTAACCTTCATCGTCACCATGTAAACTGCAGCTTACGACATATTGTGACTTGAAGATAACAAAATAAATTTAAATAACTTGATTGAGTTTAAGTTACATCATTACAGATCTTCAAAATCTGATTTAGGTGCAAATTCGAGGGATATTGACTGCATAAAGTAAAGTTACACCTCAATTTTTGTTTGACCATAAACTGATCCCCCCAGAGTTTCAGCAATAGAATGCAGTAACGCAGTTGGATAATAAAAGGGGATGGAAAGAACAGAATATAATGGAGAGCAGACAAATTGTCACCTTTGCATCGTTAAGAACAAACTGAATGCCATGCCCCGGATATACAGTAGAAGAACAGAACCAACATTTCTCCAACCTCATTGTGTATTTGGATTAGGCAACCTATAATTGCTGAAATAGAGATAATGAATATATCAAACAGAAGCGAAAGAAATACACACACACACACATATGTCTAGTTGTCTACCCCCCAACCCACCCACAAACACACATGTAAACAAGCTGATATATGTCTATTGATGATAGAAGAAAATGCATCACCCTCAAACGCTATCAAATTCTATAAGCCATATTATATAGTACACTGATTATAAGAGTTTCATAAGTAGCAGCAAGATGTCATAGAGACACAAAATAAACACGATATATGCTAATCATGGCTTATCAAATATGAACCACAACTTCTTGTGGGTAACCTATCTTTCGATGGTTTTATTGATTATCAAGACCAAAACAAAACAAAAAACCAAAATTGGAAAAAATAGTCATACAACAAATACCAATCAACCAAAACACGCGTTCAAGAGGATAAATTGAATGCAGAGATGGAAGTGGCAAATGCGATAATATATCCTAAAATACAAACAACTTAATACCTAAAGTAATGTTACCCCACCAAAAACGTAATGAATTCTCGAGAGAACAATTAACTCTCTTTTTTCTTAGACCAGGGGGAGGGACAGAAATCCACTTCCACGTGCAAAACTAGTGCTCTATACTAGGATAGCCTCAGGAAATTCATTCAACAATGGGTTCGGTCTCATCGGTTCAGGAAAACTAACACCAGTGTTCTTTTTGTGTGTGAAAGGCCAAATGTATTCGTGAATACAATGAATTGCAAATAACTAAAGACCTATAAGTCTAAAAGCTACAAAACCTTCGCATTATGAGTTCAATTCCAAAACAAAGGAACTGACAGGCCGACATGTAAATAAACTCCTACGAGGGCAAAGGAACAAACCGAGGGTCCAAGACACAAAAAATACAAAGAAACTGTCAAAATGACTTCTTCACCCATAAGTCCATAAATTTAGCTATGCAAAAATCATACAAAAACACGAAGCAATTATAAAAAGACCATGCAATAAAACACAACGTCGCCAAATCCACAAAAAAGAAGGAGAAGGACAATCAACATACTTCTCAATACGGTTCATTAGGGATAGGATTAGAACACGAATACACAACCTATGAATACGCAAACTCTAAGTTCTTTCATTCAAGCCAAACACGATCAGACAGTGAGAGAAATATCAAAGAAGCAGTAACAATCAGCAACTGAAGATTTTTCACTTGGAATATTAAGCTAACTTACAAATCTCCGTGTAAAATAAGTTAAAATCCAAATTTCAGTATTGGATGCATGAATCTTTTACAAATTCAACCGACCGACATTAATCCCGAGCAGAGTACATAGAGAGGGACAGAAAGGAGTACCTGTGATAGGGATGAGGGAGCTCCACTCGGGTTTGCCCCCAACAGGCGGCTACGGCCGAGAGAGGTGTACAGGAAAGATGAAGGTCGCGAATGTCAGAATGCGTGGCGGTTTGCGTTTAAGACCAAACATGGGCCCTGGACAAAGGGGTTGGGCTGTCGTTTCTTTTTCTTTTGATATGGGCTTCTTTTTTTTTGCTTGAGATTGGAGTGTTAAAGGGTAGTTTTATTCTATTTTTTTATATATTTTGGTTAAATTATTTCATCGATTATCGATCAATTATATCAGTTTTCAATTCTATTTAAAAAATACATATATTTTTTTATTTTTTTTTTGAAAAAAATGAAACGTTTCGATTTTGATTGGTTTGAATTTATTGGTGCATTATTTCTTATAGGATTTATGATTCTTATCAAGAGTCATAAAGATGTCATTTGTCTATGCCTCCGTTTGTTTCAGATTATAAGCTAGCTTATACTCTGTCACTCGTACTCTCAGACACTCTCAGTTTTTATGCTTTACGAGAGCTTATACTCTATGAGACATACTCTGATCCAAACAGACCCATATGTAAATCTACGAGTACTTCGGCGGTTAGGCCTATCTTGCTATTTGGGATTATGTGGTTTAGGAATAGGCCCATATATTATGGATTGGATTCGATCTATTAATTTTGTTAAATGTAGTTAGATTCTATCATGGGCTGAGCTGTGTGGTCTATAGCGGGCTTTGGAAATTTATTTTGGGCTAGGTTAGAAATTTATGTCTGAATTTTGTTTTTGGGCCTGGATGCTGCTTTATCTCGTTGGGCTTTGGGCCTGGCCTGGCCTATCCCCCAATTGACCTGGCATTTTTTAATATTAAATTTCAAATACATATTTTAATGGGCCCACTTTACTTAGTCTGCGGAATCAGAAAACCTTTTCAAGCTCGACCCGAGTCTGACCATGATCCACTCAACTACAATCCTCTGGGAAACAATTTCTCAGTATTATTCAGTAACTAAAGTAATTACAATAGCAAAATTTTACTAGCTGTTATACCCCATTTTTGTCCAAATTCCCTTCCCATAAAAATGCAATAAGATGAAAAATAATAATAAGGTAAAAAAATATATATATATATATAAAACAAAAACCAAAAAATAACAAAAGGCCCAAACCTATATGGACATATGACATATCCCCACTTGGCCCCAATGTCACAAGAAAATGCTAGAAGCCAATTACCCAAAATGAGCTCAATTGCCAAACCCATGTTTGGGCCCATCTCCAAAGAAGCTTCCAATGCCATTATGTTTGATCATGGGCTGCTGACAGGAGGGGGATGGCCGGTGGTGACAGAGGAGTGGTTGGACTTAAAGAGAGAGGCAGAGTTGGCAGAGAGGGATGGGGGAAAATTGAAGAGAGGCAGAAGCCAGAGAGCGGGGAAACGGGGATTAAAGGAGAAGCCAGAGAGCAGTGAAGTGGGGGGGAAAAAAATAAGACCAGAGAAGAAAGTCAGTGCAAGCGGGGGAACCGAAAAAGAAAGAAAAGGCAGAATCGGAGAGAAAGAGAACACAGCCCCCAACCTCCTCATCTCCTTCTCTCAAAAAATCTCATCAGACCAACTCGACAGCCCCGACTTCTTCACCCAACATCACCACCACTCGAGCGGCACCAGCATCTCCTCACCATCTCAAAAGCCCCCGACCTCATCATCCTCTCAACCGGACCCATTCACCTCACCACCCACTTCATCATCACTACGGGAAGCATCTCGATTGACCACCATCACCGGATCATCATCATCAACCCAGAAACACCACCCCCCACCTCGACAGCCCATACTTCCTCAATCGGACCACCACACCTCATCCATCATCACCGGTGCCCATCTAGATTGAAAGGTAATTTCCTCCCCCTCTCTCTGTTAACTCAAAGTCTTTATATATTCTGTTGATCTTTGTTTCTCAAAACTGGATTGAAGTTTTCACCGATTTGGTTCGGGACTGCTCCTTCGTTCTGTTACTATTTTGTTTCTTGGCTATCCCCTGTGCTTCTCCGTCTATTTTGTTGCTTGCTTGCTTCGGTTTTGTTTTGGGTTTCACTCGCCGGAACCGGTCGGAGATACCTCACTGAAGACGGAGACCTGACACCTCAGTCAGGCCGAGAAGGAAGAGCTAAGATTGGGCTGTAATGTTGGGCCAGGAAGGGCTTGTTATGTTGGGCCGGTTCCAGGTTTGTGAGTATTGGGCCGGTTTTTGTTGACTGAGTTTATGGGCCGGGTCTTTGCATGTTTTAAGGTATTAATATGGGCCAGTGAGTGATGTTTGGGTCAGCATGTATGTGGGTTTATATGTATAGGTCATTGGGCCATAACTTATTTCTTGGGTGTGTTTACTGTTTAGAGCATGTTTGTATATTGGACTTTGGATTTATAAGTTATGTATTGGGATTGTTGGGGATAGAAAATTAATAAGCCCAAATCCATGTAAATTGTAACCCATGTAAATAATGAACATAAATAATGTAAATACGTACATATTATTTTAGGGTGCTAGAAACATACAGAAATTTGGGGTTTGTGTATATAATGAGTTGTTTAGATTGTATGCTTAAGGTTGAATTTCTAAACCATGCCATGCATGTTTGAAATTGATTTGTATATTTTTGATATGCCATGAAAAAGACGCAACGCGATAACAATTAAATCTAAGCCGTCTTACCTTAAATAATGACACCAAGACTAATATGAGAAACTCGTATTCTGTTTAAAAACCAAAAAAACCTTCAAGATATTGGGGTTTTTGTCGGCATTTATTCAGAACATTTGATTTTCGTGGAACCAAAAAGCAAACTTATTTTTAGGGATTAGGAGAATCTATTTATGGACTCAAGAGGGGGTTTAAAGATATTTGACTCATCTAATGAGCCTTAAATGTATTCTTTCTTTTCTCATAAAGAATATGATTGTGAGTATGGCTTAAATTGACCTAGTCGGTGTCTATGGATCGATTTGATGCATCAATCGAATTTCCAAAAATTCACAACCTGTTCAAATTATCAAAACCACTACAAAGTGGAATTTTCATCCATCTTTTAAATATTTTCAGCCAAGCCGGGAATGGCTGTAGTGATCCCGTGCACCTTTTAAATCATCAAAACCACTTCAAGTGGATTTTTCATCATTCTCCAAAGTATTTTTCAGCCAAGCCGGGAATGGCTGTAGTGATCCCGTGCACCTTTTTAAAATTTTCAAAACCACTTCAAGTGGATTTTTCATCCAAGCATCAATTGCCACAATATTAATGGGGTCAAACCCACTCAATTGAAACATGGACTTTCTAGCATATATAGAAATTCATTAAAGCAATTGGGACATACAAACTTCTTTCAAAACAAATTCGAGCCAAATAAGAAAATATTTTAAGGCAACCGTTTTTCGGGAGTTGAGGGATGCCTAACACCTTCCCCATGCTCAATAGACCCCCTTACCCATTTCTTTCTCGTAGACCATATCAGGTGTCCAATTGCACCTTAAAAATCAATTGGTGGCGACTTCATTTCTTTGAGCCGGTTGCTTCACTAACCAAGCAAAATTATATATTGAGTCTGACCTTTGTTACACAAAAGGTCGAGTCATATATCAATTTACATCAACAAAACGCATTTTTCAATATAATCACATCAACAAAAACAGACATTATAATACATTATCCCTTCTCCACTAAAATTGTATCATTGTGGATGCTTTAACATGTGGCTTTAACCCTATATACGAATTCTATGGATACCCTTATGTGTGTGTAGCCAAGCTAACTGCCAATTTATAGTGCAACCAAACTTTTTCACAAACGTTTATTTCGTTTTCAACGCGCGCCCATTTGCATGCTTCTCATATGTTGTGATGCCAATTATTGAAGTTATATGTGTTTGGTAGAGAATATATCTGACAGAGTATAAATTAGGATACAAATGGAAATAAGTGTAATTAATAAGTGAGTATATGCTGATTCCATTTAATAGAGTGGAATCTAGTTTTTGCCATCTCACTCTCGCAGCATATGCTGTTAGGCGATTCTACTCAATTTTACAACACTAGTTGCTGGGTTTTCTATTTTGTTTTGTACACAGCATTGACGCCCAAAAGTCAAGATTGTTCCTCTCGATGTCAGCTAAATAATTTCAATGTGGTGATTTCAGCTCATAATCCGGAAAATTTGTTGAAAAAATGACGTGCCGTTACTTCACTTAACCAACGAAGTTGCATATTGTGAAATGTTAAATGATACAATTTCAATAATGTTATTCTATCCATATAGTACAATCAAAAGTTGAAATCTCGAAAATAGTCTCTCCGCCTATTATGCAGGTTTAGGATATAGGGTTTAATTGTAGGGATGAAAGTGGGTGGTGCCCTTGTTAGACCATAGGCTCAGTCCTGTTATTTTAGGTAGGCTCGAGCTCGGCCGGGGCCCTATTGGGCCTCAAACAAACTAGCTCGGGCTCCGCTCGTTTCAAAATATTAGGCCCATTTGGCCCGTATGTATATACATTCATATATATATATATATATATAGTTATAAAACAAGGAATCAGAAAATTTCCAAAATAAAAATTAAGAAATCTTGTACTATAAGAAGAATATTGACAAGAGATAAATTAGAAGAAAAAAAAATGAGAGAATATTTTCTTCAATGTATGTGATATTAAATGTGAAGTTTAAGCACATATTTATAGTACAAAAACTCACATAATATACTGAATGTTAATTTCATTTTCTCCACTAATTTTAATATCTCCATCCACCACTACCAATCTATGTCCATTAGGTGTGTAACATAATTAATATATTTTATGGATTAGTGGTTGAGTTGATTAAGTGTATCATCTACTACATTAAGAAAATATTTTTAACATTTACAACAAAATACACACACATATAGATATTTCATATATAAATATACACCCCACTGCTCTTATGCGCAGACCCGTAATTGTTAAAAAGTGCGGGCTTTTGTTTTCCTCCGTTAGATCAAATAAATGGCTTGGATTAAATCACCCAAAATACCCAGTTTGAGACCCGATTTGGGTGAAACCCATATTCTCTTTCTTCATTCGCGAGAGACGCAGACGCCCTTCTTCTTCCACCTCTCCGATCCTTTGCTCCCTTGCTCCCAAATCTTCTTCTGCAAGCCTTTTTATGACCGGAATTGGTGAAGCCCGACCTCCTTCTTCTTCTTCAGCGAGTTTCACAAGGAACGACGATCCTCCATCTTCACTCATGGTACTTATCCTTTAACATATTCCTTCGCGAATCTTTGTGTATCTTACTCTTCGACCTTCTTATTCTCTTTCCCCAATCTATTTTGAATGATGTCGACCAAGTCCTAATCTCAAGTAGTGCGCAGGTGAATGTTTGTTTCCTCATAATCCTCCAACTTTAGTCAATGATTTCGTCATAATCCACAAAGTTCAATCACGGGTGTCACCAGGCTGCTACTTCTTCTCCAGGCTGCGAATTCTTCTTCTCCAGGCTGCGAATTCTTCTTCTCCAGGCTGCGAATTCTTCTTCTCCTACTATAGGTAATTGTTCACTTATCTTAAATAAATTGATAGATTAGATAATGGGTTTAATAATTCCATGTTCTGATTTTGTGGGATTATTTGTTTGCACAGGTCTATTAAACATGTTCATTTGAGCAAGTTGGCTGAAGAATCAAAAAAAAACTTGTTGGAGCAGCTGAGCAGGTTATTTACTGTTTATATGCTCTTTTACTTCATCAAACATGAGTGAGATAAATATAGGAGATGTTCAATTCTCAGACATGGATATTGGTTCTTCGTCGACCAACGAATTTATTCCTCAAGTGAAGTTCGAAAAAATTCCTAAGATTGGGCAAGAATTTGAATCTTTAGTTGAAGCCCAAAAATTTTACAACGAATATGCAAGGGAGGCTGGTTTCAGTGTTCGAATGTGGACCACTAATAAAAACAAATTTGATGAAATTATTAGAAAGGAATTTGTTTGTCATAAAGAAGGAAATCGAGCTGAGGTTAAATCTAATTGTTCTAGGAAACGTGGGATAACTAGAGAGGGATGTAAGGCTAAGTTGGCTGTGGTGAAGTCAGCATCTAAGCAAAGTTTTGTTGTGTCACTATTTCATGAGGTCCACAATCATGTGCTTACAACACCAAGAAAAGTTCATATGCTAAGGTCTCACCGTTCCATGTCAAGTGCAAAAAAAGCTTTGACACAACAATTTTCTGCTGCAAATGTACCTATTCACCAACAAATCAGTATTTTGGAGTTAGAAGTAGGAGGGATAGAAAATATTGGATGTATTGAAAAGGATTTTTATAACGCACGACGAGATGATGTGAAATTATATGCTGGACATGACGCTCAGATGTTATATGAGTATTTTGAATCTGAAAAGGAAAAGAATGGAGATTTTTATTATGCAATTGATATGGACTCAGAAAACAAAATAACTCATTGTTTTTGGGCTGACGTAGAATGCAGAAAGGCATACCAAGCTTTTGGGGATGTGGTAGTGTTTGATACTACATATAATACTAACCGTTATGCTATGATTTTTGCACCATTTGTTGGAGTCAATCATCATGGACAGAGTACCCTTTTGGCATGTGCTTTCATGAGTGATGAAACGAGTGAGTCCTTTGTATGGCTTTTTCAACAATTATTGATAGCTATGCCTATTGGGGCACCCAAAATGATTATAACATATCAAGATCCTGCAATGACTAAAGCTATAGCAGAAGCTTTGCCAAACACTTTGCATAGATATTGTATGTGGCATATATTGAATAAGTTTTCTGAGAAGGTAGATGCAATTAAATGGAGAAATCATTATCAGCAATTCCACCATTGCATATGGCAATCAGAGACTACAGAAATGTTTGAGAATGAATGGGCAAAGGTTGTCTACCAAAGTGGTTTGTCTACGAATGAGTGGTTAAAAAATTTATACGACATCAAACACAAATGGATTCCAGCTTACATTAACGATACATTCTCTGCAGGTAATTTTTTCATTTCATTTTGTGTAGAGTCAGTTTATTCTTTTGCACCCATCCAATTTTTAAAAATATTCTTGTGTTTGATTTTAGGTATGTCAAGCAGTCAAAGAGCAGAGAGTTGTCATGCATTTTTTAAGAAGTATGTTTCGAAAAGAAATACTTTGATGGATTTCGTGGTTAGGTTTTCTAGAGCTTTAAAGCATCAAAGACATCAAGAGTTGTCTCTAGATCACAAGGACATCAATGAACAACCAGTCATTAAAACTATGTGGCCTATAGAAAAATCAATGGCTGAATTGTATACACAAGCCTTGTTTTACAAAGTTCAGGATCAATTGTTTCAAAGTATGGCCTACATGGCAACGGTGGAACATGAGCAGGGACACTTATGCTTCTATAAGGTTCACCGTGTTGATGGGGTTGACAATGCATCTACGGGATCAAGAAAAGTCATTGAGGACAAATCAAAAAATTGTATGACTTGTAGTTGCAAAAAATTTGAGTCGTGCGGAATTCTCTGTCGACACATATTTTCAGCTTTCAACAAGCTACAATTACATCAACCGTTGTCAGAAATTTATGTTATGCATAGATGGACCAAAAATGCCAAGACTTTGTCTTCATTTGATGTTGAAGTTGTGGGTGGTTCTGATAATCGTGATGCGAACGTTCTTTCGAAGCATAGTGCATTGCGTAGACAGACCTCTAATATTATTGAGGCAGCCATGGTCAATGAAGAATCATTTAAAATCACATCTGAAGCGTTCGAATCCCTTCAATGCAAGTTGAATGCGTTGACACTAAATGAAGAAGGTCAATCTTCTACACCTAGTGTGGCTACTTCCCAGCGAGTTTATAATGAGCCTGAAAAAGTTAGGGCGAAAGGTTGTGGAAAGAGGCTGAAGGGGGGTAAAGAAATTGCGGTTAAGAAGATGAGGCGTTGTCATGGTTATGGTTTAACAGGGCAAACACATGACAAGAGGAATTGTCCTGTCCTTAACAATTTGTGAGTATTGTCCTGCACTTATAGTTTTTGTATGCTTGTTCATTAATCTTTTCAAAATAATTTATTATACTCTTAAATATGTATAGCGCATCCCAAACAATGGACAACACACCACATCAAGTTGATAAAGATATGAATATGGGTAAGTTGTATACTTGAAGTTGTAAAATCTACTTGGGTGGTCTTTAACTTTGTTCACTGTGATATTTTTTTTTCAGGAATGACACAGTAGCTGGAATGTATACTCTTATGGATTTTGTTATGAAGTGGTTTGAAACACTCTCATAAAGTTTCATCTTATGGAGCTCCTCAAAATAGATATATCCAGCATATAGTTTATTTTGGTATTGAATGTGTTGCAATGTTTATTTTGGTACTGATGAGTTTATTTTGATACTGGATATTTTACATTGGAATTTGATGTGTTGGAATGTTTAAATTTGGTACTGGAATTTTATCTATTGACAATCCTTGACAGTAAAATTTTGATTCTTGAATGTTGCTCTGTCAATGTTTTCTCCTTTCTCCCTTAGTGAGACAGTGATGTTATTTCCCATGGAATAAGTTCATGAAGAAAATTATTGTTTTACTTGGCTCTTACCTCATTGTGGCTGTAGAAATCATACTGCTGCAAGAAAAGAGAATTTAAATTACACATTGCACAATTTTCAGGTCCCCATTTCAGTCTCAGAGAACATGAATTGTAAATCCATTCCTTGTATATACAATTTGAACCAATTCAAATACAATACATATGATAGCAATACATATTACACAATCCAACTCCTACACAATACATATGACAACAATACATATATGAACATTTGCATTCGGGCTGCCTAGAGCCTTTCCATTTGTTTAGTGCAGCTCTTGTAAGGCAAGAATTAAGGCTTAAACACAGATAGGAGATTCAACAACCAAATTGGACAGCTAACCAATTCTGTCTCGCATTCTCTTTTTCAAAGACTTCCTTCGTGAATGGAATCTTCCAACTTGTGTAAGTAGAAAGATGTTACCAATAAAAGTCTAAGATCGAGCTACGAAGTTGGTTGGCCTATTACACAATTCAGTTCCTGCACAATGCATATCACAGCCCCATTTGCCACCACTCAAGGCTAGCTCCAACATTTCAGAAACAATAGAAAATCCTCTCTGCATAAACAATTTCTGTATAAGACTAAGTTGGTTGTGCACTAGGAAATTATTTCACTGGAGATTAGAGTTGTAAAATAATTTTTAAAAAATAATTACAAAACTCACTATTGTTCAGCAGAATCGTAGGAGAAGGCCTCAAGATTGCCCTAATCGAGCATCTTCTATGCTCATCAACTACAAAAATGACATCGATCTGCGCGCACCAGATTCAATTGGGGCTTGGCCGATATCCTATTTTTAAAAATTGGGGAACGACAAGAACTTGGTAGTCATCAGTGGAATCATACAACACGGTTGAAGAAGAAGGCTCGCAGAAGTAGATTTCGGAGCAAAGGTTTAGGTTGAAGAAGGAGGCTCGCACATGAAGGCAGAGGGGAATCTCGAATGTAGGCGAAGGAAGACCTGATTAGGGTTCTTGCGAAGAAGACATACCCCTATTTGGGTTCTTGCAAAGAAGAAGGAGGCGGCTCGCAGATGATTGAGTTCTTGCGAAGAAAAAGGTTGAAGAAGAAGAAGAAGAAGGCGGATCAAAAAGGTCTGCGTCTCTCGCGAATGAAGAAAGAGAATATGGGTTTCACCCAAATCGGGTCTCAAACTGGGTATTTTGGGTGATTTAATACAAGCCATTTATTTGATCTAACGGAGGAAAACAAAAGCCCGCACTTTTTAACAATTACGGGTCTGCGCAGGTGAGCACCATTGTAAATATACATATATATATATATATATATATTATGTATAATTATTTGAAGGCCCCTAAGGTCTACGAGCCGAGCTTCTTCAAGCCCATTTGGTCAAACAGGCCTTTTAATAGGCTCGAGCTCGGCCTTTTTTACTTATGAGCCTAGCCTATGATAGGTCATCTGCGAGGGCGGCCCGGCCCATTTTCATCCCTAAGTTTAAGAAAGTTTTGTACATTTTGGATGTTCCCTAACTCCAAAAATCAAATTGAACATAAAAAAAATAAACTACAATTCTAGATCGTCGAATATAAACTTAAAACATTTGATGTTTTGATTGTGATAAATTTAATTTTTGTTTCAAACAAAAAAATATCGTTTCGTTCGTTAAGAAATATGCTAGACAATTATGAATTTCTTTTTGTTTTATACCCATAAACCTTGTTGCAACGGAGGCTGCTGTAAAAAAAATAGACCAGGCCCGGGCACCCGAATGATCTTGTTGACATTTAGGTTAATTTTTGCATGCATGACCAGCTGCTGGTCCTTCTACATTTGCCAACATCCACACGTGAAACACATGCACTCTTGTTTATTCATAAGCTTCAAATTCAGACCTTATTTATGGGACGAGAGCTCCGATCCATGCCACGTAACTGTTCAATTATTAATGTAGAAGACTAGGGCGTTGAAATCTAAATACACATTAATCCCATTACTCTATTATTATAATTAGAAATGCCTTCAGGATTAAGACAACTCTGGCGTAATGACGGTGATCATAGAAGGTGCAGAACCGTACGTGCCTTGTACAGAAGGTAACCCTAGTTACCAATAGACAAACTTATACGTACAACTTAGTAATCTTGTTCTGATTTGATCTTCTTTTACATTACTTGGGGGAAACACCCATAATTGAAGTTGATTGAAGCTAAAACTTCGTATCTCTGTTGTTTCTCGGTATTCACGTTAAATGTTATCCTCTTTCATATGGTAAAAGATAAATTCAAAGAGACTTTTCTTCTCTTGAAATAAACTTTTATTTTGTCAACCGAAAATGAGAACTTATCGTAAACATTCGATATAGATCTAAACTCAAATCATCATGCAAAAAACATTATCAAGGCTGTCGACGTCGTTGTTGGCAATTAGTGAACAACAACCGAACTCTCTCATCTTCATGCACAAGAGTCACAAGACATGTTAATTGACGCACGTGTTATTAATTTGTGGCATGCTTTGGACATGCAAATACAATACCTAGGACATTTATGTTCTTGTCTTAATACGAACGTAGAGTTTTGAAAAAATAAATAAAAAAATCATGACAAATATATACAAGTGGAGGTGGTCGTTGGGAAAGCTGAGTTGCCCCCAATTTTGTCATACCTACCTCCATCAACACCTTTTGATTTAATAAAGATTAAAGGGACATCCAAGGCAAGGCATGTTTATGTATTGCACAACTTCCACTTGTTATCTTAATTCCAAAAGTAGATATATGTTTACGAATTTAGAAAAATGGCAACGAAAGAAAAAAGGAAGGAAGGCATCTTTTTTAGGTTCATACTCGAGAAACTTCTGGTTAAGTCAAAGAAAGTTCCATAGAATGCATGCATTTGAAATTAGTTAAAACAACAAAAGACACTATTTATGTGAATTTTAAAATTGTAATGCCACAGTGATTTCAAGGGTGAATGGGACGTCATCTGCATGTAATAAAATTATTAAGACTGTCAAAAAAATGATAAAATTAAAACCGAATCAAAAAATCGATAGATTGATCAAATGATTTGGTCAAAATGTATCAAAAAATCGATCATTAACACCCACGAAAATTACGATGGATACCGGTAGCGACGTTAAAGTAAAAAAAAAATGAATGTGTTTGGATCGGGTTAACGAGTTCAAGAATATTTTTTGTCTCAAACAAAAAAAATGTGAAAAAGATATATATAATGTTTCAAAATTTATATTCAACTATCTAAATTTTTAAAATTTTACAGTCAATTTGAGCTTTGTTTGGGACAACCAATATAAAATTCAATCAAAACACATTCCTAATTTCCTTTTTGAAAAAAAGAGAGAACATGTAGCTTAACTACTGATCCGTTTGGATCAGAGTATGTTGATAGAGTATAAGCTCTGGTAAAACGTAAAAGCTGAGAGTGTCTGAGAGTATGGGGACAGAGTATAAGCTAGCTTATACTCTGAAACAAACGGATGTCCCAGTCATGCGAGCTTCAATTAATCAATCTTAAATGATAATTGGTGTATTTGTTAGGTGCTCAATTCTCGGCACCTCCACTCGATGGCGTTTGGTTCATTTGCAAGCTTTTTGCATATGAACCGTCCATAAGGTGAGAGGTATTATAAGATGGAGTACCCTTACTCATCTATATAGTTCACTTTTTCGGTCCCATATGAGCTCACAAGCTCGAGAGAATCTCATATCGATTAGATGCGGGATTCTCATTCGATTAATAAACAGTGTCAAACCTCAAACCACACGAGGACCCTTTTAATGGAAAAATCGACAATGATTTTTGACCCAATGTGTAACAATACCTTAAATGTTTGTTGGATTAACATTTCTTCTCACCCCAATATTCTTGATGACAATAATGGATTAGGTGAATTGGTCTTTTATCTGCTGCAGTTAAGGCATGGGGGTCTTACAGCATGTTTGCTATGGAGACATTATCAGAGTTGTACAAATACTACTTGGTCTTCCATGGCCGTCTCAACAACCCCATGGCCGTCCACAAGCCAGGAAGTCCCCAGCGAACTAAGCACTCAAGCATATTATTTATGACGCACTAACTTGTTGGTGGGGACATTCTAGGAATTTTGGAAAGTTAAATGACGAATGAACCCATATACTTTCCGTCAAATTACTGTTTTGAATGGGTCATAAAATCGCGTTGAATGGAAACATGAAACAATTTCAAAATCACTAATTTGTCCTCTTTTATTTTCTTTTTAATTATATAATTGCAATATTTAGTGTATCACTGACAAATGGATCACTTAGGTGTCGAAAATGTGGAGGAGAAGATAGGGTCCAAGAAAAATTGTTCGAAAGGCCCACTTAAATTCGGATTAACTCCCTGTGACTCTTTAACACAATATACATATAATAAATGAGATTTATTTTATATCACGAAATAAACGTTTTTTTTTAGAATAAACGATATTTAAATATTATATAAAACATTAAATTAATAATAATCCCACATAAGAAAAATGTGGTAATTTGAAGAATTTGTGAGGGATGAGAAGTAATAGATGATGTTTGCACAATTCATTTATAGATGTATTGTTTATTTTGAGTCTCAAGACCAGAACGATTTTATCTTTAGGAAGTCGCATTCGATCTAAAAAGAGTTGGATTTAAATTTATAAATCACATATTTAACTATCACCCAATCTCAGGATGTGATATTTTTAAGTAGGTGTCATTTAAAGATACTGTGTCACACATCATCATAGTACAATGTAACCCTTCGTTAAGGTATGTCGTCCCAAACAAGTTATATATATATATATATATACATATTAATTTTTTTCCAACAATGAAACCCACAACAACTATCTTTGGGTGTTTATTGAATAAACCATTGGGCTTACGTAATTGCCCACAAACCACATAGATAAACAGAGCAATCCAATATGCAAAAGAAAGAAGAAAATATAATTCAGTTAAATAAAAAAATCAACCTTATTTTAGTTGGGGCCACTGCCGACAGTGTACATGTAAACAACACAAGGTACCTAAACCTAATCATCGTCGTCCTCGTCATATAATTTTCACAATTAATTTTGGGCAAAAAAACACATTTTTTAGTTTTTTGCACCATGCAGCATCAGTAATTTTTAAATTTACCGTATCACCCCAGGATGCGCAAACCATATATTTTCATCAAAATTGGTCAGATTTTCATCCCTATTCATTATAATCTTCACCAATTAAAGTAAGTAGGGCCCAGATTCAATTCGGTTTATCACACTAGTCCAATTATTACGCGCTCCTATTTGTATTAAATAAAGTATTTATAGAAATAATATAATTAAGCAAAGGCAATGAGAGATGGTGAGGGGGGTAGGTGTGACATTGACCAAACCACGTACGTATCCCTACTCCATTTCACCATATATAAACCCCTCCTAACCCTCCAACTCCTCAGCTTGGCTTTCTCTAGTAATTCAGAGAACTCCAAGCTTGAAAATCCATAAAAAAATTTACTCCATTTTTTTTGTTTTCTGTCATTTCATCTGATCCACACACAAAAATACCAAAAAAAATTCAAGATGCAGACTATATCTCCTCCATATACTAACAATTTGAATTCCTTAGTGAGGACGAGTCCGAATATGTTCACCGGAGCCGGCTCACCGGTGCGGGTTGCCGTTCATTGCAGCTATCGATCTAACTCTGTCCAGATCCCTAATGGAATCGGCTATAGCCGAGCCGATTGGCAGAGCTCCTGCGCCATCCTTTCCAGCAAGGTCGTTTCCATAGAGCAGCACACCGACAAGTCCTCTGGTGGCGGGGCCGGAGGCGCTGACCACGTCGCTTCAGTCAATGGCCACAAGACATCGGTGGAGAACCTCAATCTTATCCCGATCGACGCCGCTACCAGCCATACTGGACCGCCGGCGTCCAAACCGCAGAAACCGTTATCTATTACGGATCTCTCTCCGGCGCCTATGCACGGCTCTAAGCTTCGTGTGGCGTACCAGGGAGTCCCAGGAGCGTACTCTGAAGCGGCGGCAGGGAAGGCCTACCCGGACTGTGAGGCCATTCCGTGCG
The DNA here is from genome assembly GCA_963580455.1 of Euonymus europaeus. Classification (NCBI taxonomy): domain Eukaryota; kingdom Viridiplantae; phylum Streptophyta; class Magnoliopsida; order Celastrales; family Celastraceae; genus Euonymus; species Euonymus europaeus. The sequence continues at coordinate 22,166,663 of OY756967.1, forward strand.
ACCAATTTGAGGTGGCTTTCCAGGCTGTGGAGCTCTGGATCGCTGATCGTGCTGTGCTACCTGTTGAGAATTCCCTCGGCGGATCCATTCACCGGAACTACGATCTACTCCTCCGCCACCGGCTGCACATCGTAGGGGAGGTCCAACTACCTGTCCACCACTGCCTTCTCGCTCTCCCTGGAGTTCGGAAAGACTACATCACACGAGTCATTTCTCACCCCCAAGCACTTGACCAATGCGAGCACACACTCACCAAACTCGGCCTCCATGTTGCACTGGAGGCTGTAGACGACACAGCCGGAGCCGCAGAGTATATCGCCGCCAACCAACTGAGAGACACCGCAGCAATCGCTAGCGCACGCGCCGCCGATCTCTACGGTATGCAAATCCTCGCAGATGGGATTCAAGACGACTCAGGCAACGTGACTCGGTTCGTGATGCTAGCCAGGGAGCCAATTATTCCCCGAACAGATCGGCCATTCAAAACGAGCATAGTGTTCGCGCACGACAAAGGCACGAGCGTGCTCTTCAAGGTGCTCTCAGCTTTCGCTTTCCGGAACATAAGCTTGACGAAGATAGAGTCGCGGCCGCACCGAAACCGCCCGATCAGGCTGGTGGACGACGCCAATGTGGGCACAGCGAAGCATTTCGAGTACATGTTTTATGTGGATTTTGAGGCGTCAATGGCGGAGGTGAGGGCACAGAACGCGTTGGCGGAGGTGCAGGAGTTCACATCTTTCTTGAGGGTGTTGGGGAGTTATCCTATGGACATGACCCCATGGTCTCCTTCTAGGGATGACTAATACTTGCCTTTTATTAAAATCAAGACGAAGGAAATTACTGTTTCAGTTTGCACATAAAACCGGGGGAATTTAATTTCACAATTCTCCTTTTTTATTTAATTTGTAATTCATCAATTAATGAACAGACAAACAACAGAGAAATGGATGACTATCGTGGACTGTTATTTTGTGGATTAACTCTATTTTTTATCACCAATGATTTGTTATTTTTTATTTTGATACGTTATTAATCAATAACTTAAAATTTTATTTTATTTTAGGCGGGTCATTTTGAATTATTATATTGGAAAAATTTAAATTATTGATCTATAATGTTTAAATATTTAACGATCAAAATGAAAATGAAAAATCTTGAAATAATAAAAGTTGTCTCACCCCCTTATTTTATTTTAGGCCGGTTATGTGTATTGGGCAAAGATAATGAACAACGGCCCCCAGGCATATGGCTCAGCGGCACCCAATGGGGTCTTCGGTTTGGTTAGTACGGTGGAGTCCCGAGTTCGAAGCGTGCCTTTGGCGCAGTTTCGGTCATTCTTGGTTGATTTATCGAAACGCACCCAGCGGTCCCTGTCGTTGTGTCGCATAACCTGCGACTTACATTCTACCGACATCCCGAGGGCACGGGTCGGTAGACAGGCCCTTTGGTCCTGCCCCAACCAAAGATAATGAACAACGTGTGTTTTTCGGTTTGCATTTGTACTCTTTTGCAGGAGTTTTTGCTTTGTGCGGACTGTTAACATTTTTGACGTGCTGTGCGTTATTTGTCGAGTAATAATAGACAAATTCACTAAAAAATACAAAAAAAAAGAAAAATGTGACGTGTAGCATATTCAGGCCTCCGTACCAACCATGTCTAATGATTTCAAAATCATTTGTCAAAAGTCAATATTAGCAGTTGAAATACGAGTTTGCGTGTCTGCTCTAATAAAATAATTTACTTTATTTTTTAAAAATTGTGATTATATTTTGATCCACATTATCAATTTAACGGTGTTTTTTTATCAAACAAAAATTAAATGCGTGGTGAAAAAACGCATAGAATGTTTCAAGTACGTATTCAACGATTCAAAATTTTTATTTTTTTTATGATCCATTTAGTTTTTGTTTAATGAAAAAAATACCGTATGATTTGTAAAATTAATCAAAATATAAATATATTTTAAAAAATATATATAATTTTTTTGATATTAATTTATCGGGGCGAGACCTGCTGTAGGTGGATTCCCTTGAAATACAAGTACATGTACAATATTTCAATTCAGCGTTTCATGCTTTTACACAAACCAATCAAACCCACGTGAAAAGCAATGTGCATGTAGACCGGACTGGATCACTAGTTTCCGATCTTACATCATTTAGAGAGGAATTTCATTAATTTTAATCTCAAAAATATTTTTGTAGTGCGTAACAATTATTTATTAAATATTATGATATTATAACAAAAAATTTATTAAAAATTACAACTAATAAATTAATGTCACACATTATCGGACGCTTTTGTGATTAAAATCATTGAAATTTTTATCATTTTTGTTTTGTAAATCATTACATAATAATTGTATATGAATATTTTTGAGGTGAAATACGGATTGTGGAGGTGTTAGAGTTAAATTTAAGGTATTGTGAATTTTACACCCGTATTCTCACATATTTTTATTTTAGAAAAATAATATCGTTCTCCCAACTCAAATCGCACATATTTTGTCCCTTTTTAATAATTTATCTTTTTTGCTCCACTCTCTAAAATTTGCCTACGATGAAATAAACCACGAAATCACCCTCACACTTTTATACAGGAAATGAACTGGAATAACCTTGTGCGATTGAGTGTCCATGTTAGACAAAAAGAACTAATGGAGGTTTGAAATGAGAGAAACGATGGTGTGAAATTAATTACTAACATATTAATAAGCCAAAAAATAGAGGGTTTGGTAAAGGAAAGAGAGTGGGTGATGAGATATGTGCTGATGCTGTGCTGATGCCTGAAAGCTACTGCACTCCCTTCACAGGAATCCAGGGGTAGGAAAGTGGAGGGTTTGGTAAAGGAAAGAAAGAAAGTGCATGATGAGATATGTTGTGTTAGGTGGAGTTGTGCTGATGCCTGATTGGTGGTTGAAAGCTACTCTAGTCAACTTGACTATGCTACTAGCTAGGTCGTTTCTTTTGAGTCTTTTCACATTTGGATTTAACTACCTGAATTGTTTTTAGTACTAGCATGTAAAAATGTCACGGTAAAGCTGTAAGTAAAATTACATATAAAAGTTGTGAAATTAATACTTAGTATATAAGTTGTCAAATAAAATATTGATATTTAATATAGCGAAAGTTATGATAATATATAAATTGTTAAATTATTATTAAGATATTTAAAGTACTAGTAGTGATATTAAGTTGTACAAGTGTCGCGTGAATATTGAAGCGTAAAATGATAGATCGTATAGTAGGGGTATTAAGCTATACATGTGTCGCGTGAGTATTGAAGCGTAAAATGATAGAGCGTATAAACTTGTGAGCTTAGAAAATTAAGCGTAAGAGAGAACGCTCTACCAAACAAGGTCTCCATGTAAGCCTGAGCTTAGAGGAAGATTCACAGTGGTTAGGGAGGGTGCGGTTAGAGAGACTTCTCATATAAATTTACATATTTTCTTATATGAATTAAGGGTGATAAAACTCTGTCTGATTCGGATGAACGAATATGTTATACTTGAATTAAACCATGTTTAGACACAAGTTATATGCCTGAAGTTTGGAAATAAATACAGAGATTTGTTTGGTTTAAAACAAAGTTCTGAATCCAAACATAAATTTTGTTTGATTTAATTGTCCCAGGTTAATATGGATTGAATTATCATCCGAATTTAAAACAATTTAAATTTGGTCAATGAAGTACGTTCGGAACTTAATTCGAATTAAAACCAGAAATATTTCATACACACTTTATGTTATTAATCCAAGATTTGTTTTTTTTTTTGTTTTTTTTGTCATTTCTAATATGAACCATACCAGGCCGCTCCTCCCAAACTTAACCCAAGTCCTGAGTTTTATGTCAATTGAACAAATATACTTATGGGACACTAGTTGGTGGCTAATCAGTTGTCAAATCCAATTGATGATCTCATACATAGGCTGAGAAGCAGAGTCTGATAATAACTAGAGATCTAAATCGAGGTTAGTTGAGAAGTTGTTTAGTGCCCACAGATTCCCAACAACTTCCGGATAAAAAAATAAATAATAAAAAAAGATTCTCAAGTACTTGATGGAATTTATGTATTTGTGAATCAAGTCATTTTTCAACTGACACATCATGCTCCTCTTTTTTCCTTTTCTTTTTCTTTTTTGTTCGTACTTCCCTGAGACTGAGACGAAGAGATAATGGAGCTTCATCGTCAAAATGGGCCTATTCATTTACTGGCCCATTGATTCCTTTGACAAGAATGATTTTATGTCCCTGATAGGCCGAAGTGTTAAGAGGCCCATTTTATATACAAAAGAGGGGTTTAGCTTGATTATAGAGCCCAATATTGGTTGAGGACTATTAATTTTGGGCCTTCATATTTCGTATGATGTTATTGGGTCAGGACTTTGAAAGAAAAAAATATCCAGAATGATATTTTTGTTGAGAGTGGGATTTGAACCCACGCCCTTTCGGACCAGAACCTTAATCTGGCGCCTTAGACCAACTCGGCCATCTCAACATTTTTAAAGTAATCCCAAATCATTAAGGTACCATGTCTTTCTTCATCAGTTCATCGCACACTCGCACCCAATTATTCTATATCGCTTTAGACAATTAGACGTCTAATTTCTTAAAGTAGCAGGACAGTCCGTGGTTGGGTTAAGCCATTTTTTAATTCAGTAATTTTCAAACATGGCTGAGAGGAGTTGAGTTAAAAGGGTTTGAGAGGTGTCGAGTTGAGATAGATTTATGAGAGTGAATCTCTGTTTTATACACAAATGTGTTGGGATAAATTGATTAAAAAATTTATGTATAATTTTTTTTTGTTATGAGTGTATTTTTGTAACTTTATATTTAATACAATAACGAGTCTCTCATTTATAAGGATTTCGAAAGAAGAGTTGGAAGGAGTTAATGATCCCGTACAAACATCTTGAACGATTCGCGCCATGCGAGACCTTAATAATCACAAATTTAAATTTGCTCTAATTTAATAACTCCCACGCATGAACACGTATGACTGACTGTTATTGTTGTCGTGCTATTAACTGAATTAAGCTAAATGCAGATGTTTATGGCAAAGATGGTGTACGGCAGCGTTTTTAAGCTTTGATTGTTTTTCTGAACATTCGTTTAATACCTAGTCTTTTCGGCTAAGCAAGTTTTGTTTAGTATGGGGGCCAGAAGTGACCGAATAGCCCAACCCACAATACTCGCAGGCACATTTTGCATAAAAATGACTAATGGAATTCGAATAATTTAAAGCACGTGTTAAAATATACAAACCGACTGAGGGCAAGCTCATCATCTCCCATCTGTTTTCTTTTCCTTCCTATTTTTTTTGGTCTTTAACGACATAGACGTAGAAGTTGAGACATGAAATCTTACTGAGAGACGTCTAGGCCTCATGGTTTCTCGTTCAAATCCTCTTACACAGATAAACCCTGCACCACAAAGGGTAATATATGCATTTTTCTTTGTGAGTATCAGAAATTATTTACGAACTTTTCTTAATTAGACCAAGTTTTTTTAAAAAAAATACACAAGTCTCTTACCTCTCCAAAAGCTTAACTGAATTTCTGGTGTCGATAAACCTGTTGGACAATAAATATTCTGTGAGAAATTATCTAACGTTTCCATGATCAAGTATAGTAGAGTTCTCATGGTATTTACCTCTTGTCACTGATGCAGTTGAGGTTCCAAAGTACACTGTCCGCATTGGCAAATTCCAAATCAATTTCCGGGGAACAGTTAACGGTGTATTACTAGTTTCATGATCAGCAAAGACCTGCATGCGTCACAATCCAAAGACTTGATACAAGATATTAATGGTTTTCAAGATGGAACACACCAATAATTCAAACAATCAAATTATTTCACTAATCACCTCATTAACTTGAAAGTATGTTCCGTTGAGTGGAAAGCTAGCTCGCATAGCCGTACGACAAGGTATCTGTCCATGAATTGTTCAATGAGTGAATTCTTAATAGGGAGTTCATATAATTGAAGTCAGAGATAGGGACAAGAGGTCTAGAATTTTCTTCACCAATATTGTTCCACGAATTGTATCAGAGTTTTGTTCCCTGATACAGTTACAAGAAAAGCATGTCTGGTCATTGCAAAGTCCACACTCTTGGGTGCATATTTTCTTCGGCCGCTCAAATGAATTTGCTGTTTCACCTGAAAGTGAACACCAGAAGAATAAATATGAATAATCAGCATCTAAAAGACATCATATAACCAATCTCCTACACTTTTGCGGTTTAAGACATGGATAATCTGATATATAGATAATCAATCTCCTACAATCTTGCAGTTTAAGACTCAGATAATTTGATGCAGAGAGCTGCATTCATGACAGTCTAATCCATCATTTAGAATATCATCTTTACAAGCTTCAAATATCATGCTTCCATGTGCTGGGTCATTTAAGTGCTAAAATAAACTGGCCTTTATAGAAGAAAAAAAGTAATTTATACTGTACCTGGGGTCCAGATAGCAAGGAGATAGGGAGTTGGATCATCACACACGCGTCTCGCTAGCTGCATGAGATGTCACAAAATTAATTTAAAAATGCATGCCACAAGTTCTTGCATAGAAGAATGTAAACTTAACTTACTCCTTCTAGAAGAGGATGCCAATCTGGAAGTTCATAGCTACATGATAAGCGGAAACTGTTAGCACGCAGCATGAAGGATTTCGATTGCGCAATCAATTAGCAATTACAACATGCCAGATTATTACACAGTGCTGTAAGCCTGCAAGTGTCATTCATCTAATCCTCTTAAATGATTCTCTTTACAAACAATTTCAAAGAATATAGTACTTCTACGTAACTTAAAATAAAAAAATACCGACACAACATTCTTTCAAGTAATGTCTTAGGATGATCAATATAAACTGCTGATTTTTATAGCAAGTATATGGAACTTCACAAAGTTTTCCTACAATCAAGTAGGCAGAAACATTCTTAACTTACACTCGATGCTCTGTTCTTAAGCGACTGGCATTCCTTAGTTTGCTTGAAGGAATAGAAGCTGCTTCTGGAGTTAAAGCAACTAAAGCTGTTGACACATCATCATCTTGAGGAATCATGTTGCCATCCTGCAGCACGATATCTAGTACATTTGCCCTGAATGCTTCCATATTCATTTTGATGGTAGGTATTTCATTCTGGTTGTCCTTTAATAAATCTTCAATGTCAGATTCTAGTGACTTTGCACAAACAACTTCTGCTGGTTCAGGTGATTCATCACATTCTAAATCTAATGGCTGTGCTGGTTCAGGTGATTCATCACATTCTAAATCTAATGGCTGTGCTGGTTCAGATGATTCGTCACGTTCTGAATCTAAATCTAATGGCATTTCAACAATTGGCATACAGTGATTGGGTTGGTGTTCTGATCCTGATAATAGATTAGCTTCTAAAAGGGACACTGATGCTGGCTTGAAAACCATAGAAGGGTTTTCAACAGTTACAGGCATTGTTGCAGCCGCTACCCTTTTGTCTGATGACCCTGGTAGGGCAAGCCTACAGCTGCATCTCCAAATAAAATCAAATTACCATACAGGAGATTCACTGTTCATGGAAATAAAGGGAAAAAATTGTCCACAGACACAAGCATTTCTTAAAGATCTACTGCTATCTTTGCATATGGACATGTTATTGATGGTACTGCACATTTTGCAAGTATAGAATATGAAGTTGCCCTTTCTTGTGAAGTTCAGGAAATTCAGTAGCAAGATGACGCAAACCTTGCAAATGCACTGGCGAAGTGTTTGCACTCCCCCCTCAATGGACAAGCATTGCAATTAGGTTTTTTCTTTGTGCAGAAGACCTACAAAGCACGGAAGCATGAGGCAACCATTACAAGCATTTGAAATTTAAGCAAAAAAACTGCTAAAAAAAACATAGAGGCACCCATTGTGAATGTCGACTACATAAGAGTTACGAAGTCAAAAGTATAGACGTCACAAATGTAATCAAGTACATGTAGTTCTGAATTAATAAAAATGAATGCAGCAGGTAACCTAGCTATATACCCCAGCACTCTTCTTCTATATATATATATATTCTATGAATCTATTTACATTCTCGTTCTCTAATCTTTCATTCACACTATCTCTTTGTTTCAAAATCGCACAGCAGGACACAATATGCCTCTGATTCCTGTCTAATTTGTTTAGGTTGCTAAGTAGTCTCCAACTTGTAGTGGCCAATGGAATGTGGTTGTGTTGCTTTGAAGGTGAGACCTTGTTCCCCTTTGTTGGTAGTCAGAACGGTAAATCGGTTAGTCTGGTAGTTAGTCACAGGTTAGTTTCGTCAATCTGTTTCTAAAGATTTATAGAAATGAGGAAGTATGTAGATGATGGTGGAAAACAATCCATGTTATTCCTGGGCCCAATTATCAGGTATCTTTCTGATTGGTAGCTAGGTCATAGCTTGGTTTATATAGCGATTGCTGGCTCTAGTTGCATGTGGTTTGCTTTCTGTGGCAGGAAACACTGAGATAGCTGATGTTAATGCCGCCAAACTTACCACCTCTTCAGCTCATCACTAGTGCGCAGGTTACCATGGTCAATTTAACAGTGGGGCCAGCACTACACTTGTCATCTTACATGCAAGATAAAGAATGAACTTTATCATGTCTAACTCTCCTTAGAAAGGCTATGCGTGTGGCCTTGAGTGGCAACAAGAGAACTGTATTATCTCAGGGTTGTGGAGAGCAGAAGGACATCAATCTGCTCAAATATCTTACATTTTTTCAACTACTGCAATAAGAATATGACAAGCTGTCCAGGAAATGAACTTTATGGAAGAAAAAAAACACATTTCAGGACCTCAGGTATGTTGGAAAAAATACCATGAATAACAAAAAAAAAAAATTAGGTCCCTCGATAGCCAGGTACTGAGGTACCTTGGATTTTCTTCTCCTTAACATCTCTCTCCTTTATGCGTTTTATTACATTGTGTTTCAGCACTAAGTTTTACTTAGAATACACATACATAAGAAAGATATGGCCATATGGGGGCTGATATTTTCTTTAAAAAAACCCTGAGCCAATATTGGAGCTATAGTCACTGAGATTGTTAAACCATACCTTTCCAAAGGTGATCATCTGGTAGTGTAGTTCATACCTGCATTCAGAAAGCATGACAATTCAGCGAAAAAGTTAGTAACAGAAACTATTCTATCTTACTGCTCTATTAAGTAGCATATTGAAGACAAATGACTTTGAGGGGGTATTGTTAGGATTACAATGTTTTGTGATCAAGGGTGCTCAGTCGAGGCCACAGGTACTTTTGAATAGAGTCTGTACTTGGGTAACTGCAGAAAAAAAAATCATTAGATCTTAGTTGACAAAAGCAGCGATATTTTCTTATGATAAACCACAAATTGCTTACTCCTCCAGCTCATGTAAGCGAAGTCCATCTGGCAGTGGTTTTAGTGGGACCCATCCTAAACGCACAGTGATCCTAGCAACATTTGTGTCAACCTTATAGAGAAAAAATATAATTTTTTTAGTATATGGCCAAACCTCACAAGCAGATAAGTGGTAAACACACTCAATGGTATCTTACAGGAAATGCAACATGTTGAAGTGACAAAAGCCGCACACATTCTACACTTTTCAACCCCAGTCCTTCTACTTCCAACAAGTATCTCCTGTAAGTACATTTGGAGTCAAATCTTTCGATATCAGTACAACATGTATTTCGTATACCATTTCTTGAACGCTTTATTCCTGGAAGAAGAATGTACAAATTTACATCAGACTTACTTGGACTCCTCAGGTGGAACATCTCGCAACCATTCAAGGTCAATACTTCCGTGTAGTTCAGCAACTCGATTCAAGAAGTCCTGAAATCATAAAGAGATTCAGCACAATTGTTTTGTGAGCGGAAAATAACTTCACCTAGTATTTTCTTTCATTTATTTCCCAACCTGGATTCGTCCAGCGATAATACTCTGTTGGCCGCGATCTTTGATGACTTCTACAACCTCACTGAGTTTTGCTCTCCTAACTGCCTCCCAGTCCACAAAATCCATTTGATCTCTATCTCTTTGTCTGCCAGTGGAATACGTTTTCCTCAAACTATCCCAGTCAAAAGGTTCTGGTTTTTCTTTTTTACCCGCCTTTTTTCCCCTCCTTGAAGGACCCTCTTTTGTCTTAACATATTCTGGGTCAGAAGAAATTTCCTCTTTGTTGGACTCCACCTTTTTCCCTCTGCGCCTTGGCTTCTTTGGGTTGGTGATGGCATATGCTGGCATATTCTCGGATGGGGAGTTTATTGGTAGTCCTTGTGGACAGCTAGAAATCTGTGAATTCTTTCCCATTGCAACTTCTTCTAGAGAGCTGTTCTCAGGAGTAATTAAAGAGTTGCACACATCCATCTCTTCATCTTGAGCATTTGGTGGCAGTTTTTTCATATTTGTGATATTACCTTCCACTGCCAGTGCATTGTTTTCAATGTCTACATGCTTTGCCTGTGACCTCTCCAAGTCCTCAGTAAATCCCACATCAGAATGATAACGGATATTTTTAGAAGAGCCACTGCAATCATGTGAAGAGAGCAATCGATGGGTAACTTGCAAGACATTCACCATTTTCAAGTTTGGCATTTGATTTGTACCTTCCATCCATAACTGAATATTCTTTATGCTTTTATCAGTTGCTCCTTCTAACGCCACAAGGGGAATCCCTGTTTCAGTCCCTAGTTCATGAAAATTTTCTTTGCTCTCATCTGTTGTCCTTTCTTCCTCAATAAGAGGTATTATTGTGTCAGTCTCTAGTTCTTGACTTCTATCTACTTCAGCCTCATCTGGCTGACTGACAAAATAACGGTTGCCTTGTGAATCATATAGTAGCTCGCCAAATGTCACACAACTTTCGTTTGACTTTTGGCTCTCGTTGATCTCCAAATCTTCACAAGATGTTTCATGATCACTTCTTGTCTGAGCAGGAAATTTTGAAGCAAGTGACATGTAGGCAGAGCTGCCAAGGATAGAAGTCAATTTTTTTTTTTTTTGTTAATAAACTTCTTTCAAGTTTTGTAGTATAGCACTCGCAGAGGCAATAAATTGTCAAATGTATGAATTACCTTGAAAAATGGTCCGACACATTCTGTGTAAGAAAAACTCCAATAACTGAGTCCACAACTGAACCTTTCCATCGTTTGAAACGTCTATCCCCTATGAAGGTTATAAACATGACATTAGGCTGTTTTCATCTAATCACATTTCCCCTATCAGCACCATCTTTTTCTAGGTTAAATAAAGAGTAGGCTATGCCCATGTAACACGGGTGGACATCTAACCATTAGCATTATATTTCTTTGTTTCTTAAACATAAATTCACTGTACATCAATACAGTACGGCAGAATGATGTTAATTGCACTTGTGCTAGGTTAGGAAACCTATTCACCATAAATTTGCACAGGTGCTTTATGCTTCTTCAATTTAATTTTTTTTTTTTTGTGTGGAATGGTAAACACATGCTATTTCACATAAAAAAGGTCCCAATAAACCACACACACATATATATGCATGACACAAAAAACATCATAAAACTGTTATGGAAACATACATGTAGACTTTACCTAGGATCATGTGCATCCGGCTACTAAATGCAAATATACGTCCATGAAAAACCTTCCTTTCTTGTTCCCACCATTCTACTGTTTGTTCGTGTTCTTTATCTTGACTACAGGAGTCCCCTATCTTCATGATTTGATTCCACCTTTCCTCAATCTCACTAAGATTAAGATATATTTTGACCTTTTCTCGCTTCTTAGGCTTCTTATAAGGAATGATTGTTCCAGGCTTACTTTGAAGGCCATGTACATCACTCTTTTGCACCACAAGTTGGTTGCCTCCATCATTAATATTCAAGCGCTCAAGTTGCTGGACAATATAAGAGAGGTTCACTGTCATGAAATTGAAAGAATCAAATTCCTCCTTATGCAAGACATCCTTGGGACCTACATCATTTGCAATAAAGTTGCTCGTGATTAAACTGAGAGAGATACAGCTGACAAATTTTTCCATTCTTGTTCTTTTCGGATGCAAAACGAAAAAATAATTATTAAGAGGACCGACATTGAATGAACAAAAAGGATTATGAAAAAAATACCAGGACAAACAAAAGTACTCCCAAGTACATCCAGTTTGGATGGGCTTCTTTCATACATATTCAGGGAATTCTGGCTTGGTTCTTCGATCATTCTTTCAATCATTCTTTCAAGGTCATCAATTATCTTTATCTCATCAGCTTCTACTTCTGGTAAAACTACTGGCAATTTCGGGCTTGTAGGTAGACTGAGGCAATCAGGTGGAGTCAGGATATTTTCATTTACTATTTCATCGTTATTTTCAATTTCTTGCCTCGTCAGAAGAATGGCTGGCAATTGATTGCATTCTGCAGTTGTAATATTGCTTACCAAGTTTTTGGATCTCTTTCTTTCCATCTGAACCACATATGTGCTACTTAGCATCAATTCCATACTATTTACTTTATTGTTCAAAGAGCTGTAAACTTTTGGCTTTCTCCGAATCCTTTTTCTCTTGCATGTTTTTGGAAAATTCAGTCCGAGTCTTCTGATAATACTAAGGCTAGAATATGCTCCAAATATATTCTTATAAGCATGCCTCTGATAATTCCTAGATGATCTGAGCCCATGACATCTCCAGTACATTGGTACCAAAGTTGATTTTTTCCACATGTTATGAACTGGATGAGTATCCTCTTCCACTGTGATAAATTGCACCTTCACTGGACAATCTTCAAAATCAAACTTCAAAACCCGCCTGGATTTTGCAGAGGAATTAGCCTCTGCTGTCATGTCAGATCCCTTCTTCCCAACACGTTTGGGAGTTGCAAGTTTTGGTGTCTTAGGTTGTATAACTCGTTCAACTTTATCATTAGCAACCACTATGGGTCTGTCAACAACGACTTTGGGCCTATGTGCCTTCCTTCGCTTCTTCCTTTTAAAGACATTTATCTCATAGTTTTTTCGTTTATTCACACTGTGATCCAGCGAAGAAGAAGCGGGCCCACCAATTGGGGCTTGGACATGCTGTGGTTGGTCATCTACAATCAAATATACACACATTTTAGTAGATATAATGCTTCATTTGTCATAATCCATTATATGAGTAAGAAACTGCAAGATAATGCCATCTAAAACTGAGTGGATACCTTCTGTTCCAACTCCCTCCAATGTTAACAAATTACAAGTACAAAGAGTTTGAAACACACAAACCTTTGTTTCCATTCAAGCCTTCTTTTTCATCCAAGAAAGATGTGGATGTCTTGCTACAGTTTTCTTTTTGCAGAATCCTTGCCAAAAAACAATCACTGGGATTTTTTTTACACTGCCTTTTACTATATACGTGTTCTACTCGAGCAGGAGAAGTTTTTCCCGGGGTCTCTGGAACCCAAGAATCCTGCTTTGCTGAGTCCTCCATTGCATCCACTCTCTCCTAGAAAAAATTGTTCCAATTGTCATAAAAATTAATTTAACGCCATTGCATTAGTATCACCTACAAGAAGCAGTGACTAAAAAAAAACATACAGAAAAAATCGAATGGAAAAAAAAAAGGTTTCCTTCCAAAATAGACTCACATACTCCAAAAAAGAAAAAAGAAAAAAGAAAAATCATAATAACAGATTTCAGAAAATTTGACTAAGAATAAACGAAAAACCATGTAACAGAAAAACATAGTATAAATTGTGAGCGTGCAGTTGAAGGTAATCAACATCTGATAGAAAGATACTCAAAAAGAAGGAAGAGAGGAAAAAATATTAGACAAGTAAGTGAAGTAACATACCTAACTAAATCCTCACAAGTTTTTTGCTGTGATCACGGACATCTGTTGTCACCAAGTGAATGCATGATCTTGTCTTTGGAAAACGGGAAAAAAAAATCAAAAGAGAGTCAGTACGCAGGGTTTTGACTTTTGAACATATTAAAATTAGGTAGAAGAGGAGTTTCTGCTTTAAGAGAATACTAAATTAAAGGAAGTAAGAAGGTTTGACTAGAGTTGAAGGAGTTTGTTTTTGAACATACCTCAATTTCTTTCAAAAGATACGTCCATCACAAATTAGGGTTGTGTAGGCCACTTTGACCTAAATATATATAAATATAAGAGGAATATATAAGATTTTCACAATAACGGAGTCAGGATGATTCAACAAGTAAAGGTAAACTGTGCTAACATCGTGATTAAAAAAAATCTCAGCGAAACTATAGGGTTTAGGATCATTAAAATCAAATACTTATGAGTCAATAAATACAACAGCACATTATAAATAATTAAACACATCTAAATTAAAACACCCCAGCACACAATGTCCTAACTTAAGACAGTTTATGGCTAAGGTTATATACCTTGATAAGATAATGGTAGGGAAATATACCCAGACCCCCCCAAACTATGATATATGTGCAAATACCCCCCTGAACTAACATAAATGGCAAACAGACCCCCAATATTGAGTTGACCGTTATCTTTAACGGTCAACTCTAGGGGGCTATTCGCACAAAACAGAAACTATAGGGGGCTATTTGCACAAAACATAAAATGACCAAATTCAGAACAACAACAATAATCTTGTCCAGAAACATACTGTCACAGTCTTGAAAATCAAAACATAAGAACAATCTCATGTCCAAAAACAAATAGTCACATACATAACAATGAAGCTATCAAATCCTACCCAACTATCAAGACAAAAGGATAATGTTGTCTTCAAAATCAGTTTGATCTTCAGTTCAGTCTTGTTTAGAAGGTTTGACAATAGGGATCTTAGGTCGAGGAGGTCTTTTTCTGGAGTTTTTTTTCTGGGGTCTTCAAAATCAGTTTGATTCTTGTCTTGCTGCAGCCAGAGCAAGACATGTTCTGACATTATGTCCTGTTTTGGAACATTTTCTACATCTTAGTTGTTCTCCTTTCAATATTGGGGGTCTGTTTGCCATTTACGTTAGTTCAGGGGGTATTTGCACATACATCATAGTTTGGGGGGTCTGGGCATATTTCCCTTGTTTTTAATCAGGTTTAGTAGAGTTGACCGTTAAAGATAACGGTCAACTCAATATTGGGGGTCTGTTTGCCATTTATGTTAGTTCAGTGGGTATTTGCACATACATCATAGTTTGGGGGGGTCTGGGCATATTTCCCATAATGGTAAGCAACTACTGTTCACGAGGTTTACTTTGGATGCAAGGGACAGAATAGGACAAAGATACGTGCAGCCTTATCCCAACAAAACGGACAATAGGCAAGTAAAGCATCGATGTGCCAGGTTTGATTCCCCCATTGCATCAAAAAATTAAAAACTTAACCCCATAATTTATTTAAAAAAATGTTTAGGCAGTGGCGGGGTTTGCATCACAAAGAGCCTACTTCCGGGTTGGGGTTTGCATGTGTGCCGTTGTGGGTCAAATGAGATCAACGTCGTTAGATGTTATATTGAGCTACTATTCTATTTACTAAAAATGACACAATCAACTTACTGAAAAATAAAGAAGCAAAATAAATACCAATTTACTGAAGATACAATCAAAATGACACCAATGTCGTTTGACAGTGATGACACCGTAGCCAAGCCCACACTTCGGTTATTTAAACCTCTTATTCCGAGATCGTAAAAACACTGATCGAAGAAAGCTCAGAATAAGGCTTAAATTGAAGTATCCATGAATGTTGTTTTTAGATAAGCAAGTACACATGAATGTTGTTCTCAAATTAGTTATCATTCTCACAAAATAAGGAAATTACCTGCAGTTCCCCCAGAACGAATGAAATAACGGGAATGCTTCTCCCCCAATTAATTGAGCAGTAACTTCAGTCCAATTGCAACTGAGAACAATGTGAAGTGCAGGAAATTATGATCAAACGCAAGAAACTGAAAACTCAATTTTGTGCCCACATCTACTTCCAAGCAATAAACAAAGAAAAGGAACCAACAATCCAGCAGAAGACGCAAGCACCATAAGAAAAATGAGGCAGTTTCATTTGAATTGCAGTTCAGAACATAAATTACAAGAGTAAAACGTAGAATCCAGAACTCACACTCCAAATGCTAACTATTCGTACCAGAGATTCTGAAAACCAGCAATCACAAAGCTCCAAAGAGTCTCGTCCTCCGCCTCCTGAGCGAATAATCAACAAGCACTGCAACTATACACACTATTTTTCCGGTTTTGCTAGCTGTAGTTTACTACTGCACAGAAAACCAAAGCACGAATAATAGAAAGATTGAGCCACCCCTAATCGGCTCTGCCGCTGCTGCCTGGGTGGGATTTGTTGGGTTTTGGGACTCATGAATAATGGATTACCAGAAGAGCAAAACGAATTTAAGATCCAAGCCAAGGAACTGGGTTTGCGCATACTGACCCGAATGAGACAAAACCGTGGGTACCGTTAGTGGTGGGGATATTAATATTTTATATATATATATAAAAAGTGTTATGCTAGTGAATTTTAAGAAGATGAACGGCCAGTCGGCCACGATGAAAAGACATAAACAAGAGGCCCACGATAAACTCGTGGAGGCCCGCCGCAGTCCAAAAATCATAGCCCACGATGGATCAAAACCCACAAAGCCCAAAATAGTCGAGAGAGGCCCAAAGTCCACAAACTACAGACGCCAAACCCAAACTCTCATAGGTCGAAGCCTGGAGGAGATACGATGGACATAGTCAATCTACAATGCAATGCACCCAAACACAAAAAAAGAGGAGATAGAGTCTTCTTTGAACAGCTAACTCTTTCATTAATTCATTGACGTCATTATCATAAAATGCAGCCTTTTCGCTTGAATGTCCAATATGACCCAAAACTATTATATATATTCACTATTAGCAGCGGCGGCGGCAATAACTTGCTGGACGATATTGACTCTCACAAGTGGCCTGTTTTTTCAAAAAACTAGGGATATTTTAGTTGAGTAGGGGACCACATATATCTTTCACTCTTATAATCTTAACAGAGAATAAACATCCTTAATTGGGATGTAGAGTAATTTATATCTGGAAAAAACTGCAAATATACCCATAAAATTTCTCTGATAGCTTGCGATTTACTCGTGTTAACGTTGATTGTAAAGTTGTTAAAGATAAAATGTCACACGTCGAAAAATTTAGGAAAAACAAGGTGTGTTATAAATTAAAACCGAACTCTTTTTAATTAATGTAGAGAATCATATTAAAGATAAAATTGTGTTCCAAATTAAGGTGACGTTGAGTTATTTTTCTTTGTGGAAAATGAATTATTTTATCCACCTTCGTGATAACCGCTTTCCTACCATTCAAATTATAAACCAGCAAATTTTCCTATCCCATTTAAAGCAAATGCTACTTTAGTTTGATTGTTTGTGGGTAGCTTCTTATAGTAATAATTGATCGATCAATTATGCAGATGCTCTCTTTAATTTGTTTTTTACTATATAAATTATTATGCATGAGCTCTTTATACTGGCAGTGATTGGTCTGATTAGTCAGTTTTCAATCAAACCACGAGGTCATGTCCACTTATTGCTGTAACTGTATATGCCAACTAGTCAAATGTTCATTATCAGAAGAAAACCGTATTATCCTTCTTTAACCAAACAAGTAATAGCTTTAGAGATAAATCTGACCGCGAAGCAGCGGGTCATCGATCGCTGCTATTCTTAATTTCCACCAATGATTTGAAGATACGTCACCGACAAAACCCTGAAACCCTATAATTAATGATTAGTCTTTTACTTGTATGTGAGTGAATGAATATTCTTCTAATCAAGGAAGCAACCTAGCTTAATAGTAATCAAGATCAATTTGGACACGAAACTAATTAATATAATGATCATTACCTTAAAAATCTGCTAATTACTCCTTGTCCATTAACTATTGAATCCTGTAAACACACGGAACCCAAAATACCAAACAAAACCGAACAATTAACGCTTCACCCTAAATTGTTTGAATAGTATAACGTAAGTTCCGGCAGCCCCACAATAATGGAGTTTCTGTCCCAGTCGACAGAGCGTTTTAATTTTTACTATTATTAGTGTCCACCTGGTCCTGTGGTGCATGAAACAATCCAGTTACGTGTGTGACGACAAGAAACCATAGTTAGTAGTCCAACAATCAGTAGCCCACTGACCTGACCATTTAATTCACATGTTTTTGGATTGGTTATATAAATATATGCAGACCCACCTGCTCAAGCACGACTAGTCAGGCCGTCGTTTTTTTGTTTTTTTTGTGAATGCACCTACACTGGATGGTGTATGCACACCTAAACCATGTTTTGCATCTAACACGTATGTGTAAATATTATGCCTCACTTTGATAGCTTTAAGTTTTTTTGATGGAGGGCGACATCACAAAAGTTTTTATCATTTAGACAAGTGAAATGAGTCCTAAATTCAAGTCATCTTGCTCGCGGACAAACAAATTTCAACTCTGATGATAATATATTGTTCTCAATAAAAATCGAATTCGAAATCTTCCGAGTTCATACGATTAGACCCGAGAAATATTGACCAATTAGGCTATTATCCATGCATGTTGTTTCACATTTTGATGAATCCATTAGCTATAACTACTTAATTAAAACGTGGCTTCTACTCTTTGTGTGACCAAATTAAAGACGCTAACACGAGTTATATAAATTGTGATAATTAAGGTTGGGAATTAAAAACAAAAATGTATTGTGACCAATCATGAACTTAAATAGATAATTATTTGAGATATTCGTAAACATGGCTAATCTTAATATATTAGTAATCAATAAAGAAACGGTCCACTTGAATATAATCGGTCTCATTATTTTGGCTGAGCATGCTATCTTAATTACATCAGCTTCGATCTACAAGTCATATATGCAACCATGCCTTTGACTTGATTCATTGGATTGTTTAGCTTATATACATCATAGTCTTTTTTTCTCTAATTTTATGAGTTATTAATACATCAGAGTGGTCATGTAATAAAATTAGAGTAATAACTGTTTCAGAATTTGACAAAAATAAGATAAACTGATAAAGTGATGGGAAATGCAAAGATGAATCTTGAATGAGCGTGCTTATCCCTTCCCCTATTTGGATATATATATATCTTCATTTGTCAAATATTGAAAGTGAGATTAAATTAAAAATATCAAGTGTCTATCCGTCTATATGTAATACATAATTTGTGGGTCTATAGAGCTCTTTTATTATTATTATTATTACAAATAAAGGATCAGAGCGTAGTCAGTTCCTCCTATAGGACTTAAATGGTCTAAATGTCACAAGGGTCATTGTATTAATTCAAGTTTCAACTATGCAAGGTAGGGTTGGAATTTTATACTCATACTATCAGCGAGTCAGTGTCTCAGTACAATTCTAATACGTAGTCTAGCGTATCTTCTCATCGGTATATAGTATTAATTAATATATAAACTATAATGTTAAAAATTCCACATCATTTTGATATATGGATTCAATCTCCTTTATAAGGAGAATCCCTCTTTACTCTATCAATAATGTTTTTCTTTTATGGCAAAAAATATTATTGAGCCATGAGATAGCTTAAGAATAACAAAATAAATATTACAGGTCTAATGTATTCACAAGAATTGGTTATCTTGCCAAGTTAGTCGGACTTGGTCTCCAGAAATAACTTCTTGATCATTTTACGATATTAACAATTAATATTGAAATGTAAAGTTAAAGTGCAGAGAGAAACTGAGCTTATAAGCGTATAAGTTAGTGTATACACTCTGTCAAACAAACGCTGGTATGGAGACATCTTGAATATTCCAATCTTGCCTTGTGGTTTATCATTTTATGGGTTCTAGAATTTACTAGTAAAACAAGATAAAATCATAAAATCCCTTATCGCAACGAGTGAAGTGCACTGTGACCGAAGGAAGATACATGGCATGTTCTACGCGAAAATCCGGACCCTTCAAAGCTCTCATCCCACCATAATCACGGTTACACGTGGACAAAGAACCAATGAGACTATCGACACTTGTCATTATATTTTATCCACAAAATTTCAGGTATTTTTTAATCAGACCCCATAAAGAGGCAAAAATTTAAGGCAGTTAATTGGTACATTCACACAATATTGCAATTCATGCAGTTCTTAACCAGTGCATGCATAATTGTATATATATCGAATAAATCAGGGTGATATAACAAAATTAAGAGGCTAATAATCAAAGATTAGATTCATGTTAATTGTCTGGATTTGGCAATCCTTTTGGATTCATACACTGACCACCTTCTTAGAATGCTCGCTTGCCCTATGTCAGTGCACACGCAAAACATGTTTAATCTTTAATCACTCATTAAGCCCAGAACCCAAGGGCCCACAGCCGCCAATCGAACAAATAATACTCTACATGACGCCTCACTGTTCCTGCACACCACCACGCAAAATCAGGAGAAATCGCACCACATCATCACTCCACGTGTTAGCTTCTACTCACAACTGCACCGCGCACTTTAGCAGAAGCCGTTGAGCCAAGGCTCCACACACGCGTCAAGATCGATGGGCAATAGCCAGTTAACATACGTCCTCTTCGCGGATTTGACCACAAATTTTACACCCCTACCCGAATCAATCTATCCCCAAAACCGATTGTAACCGGTAACACGTTGTCGGATTAACTTCTCAGGCATCCTGTTATCTCCTCCTCTATTTAAGTACATCGAGGGCTTCACTTTTTTCCTCGTTCCGCCTTCTTTGCTCCTGGTTCATTGCTCTTGCACAATCTTTGCCACTGGTTTTTGCTGCTGCTCACGGTTATACCATTCTGGTTATGAGAGCTGCCTGTTGCTGGGAACCTGAGAGCCCAAGCTCTTCACCAGCTCTCGGTTTCCCTCGTCCCCTATTTTTCAGATATCGGCGTTTGAGGTAAATCGGAAATCCATACAAACATCGAGAAGTTTACCTTAATTTATTTATTCATAATATACTATGCCGACAACGAAGAGCACGAATCGGAGAGGACAGGAACCGGAGAAGAACAAATTGAAGGGGAAATTAAATGAGAAGTCGTCTTCGTTTCACGGGAGGATACCGGTGACCACGATGTCCTCGTCGTCTCCGATTCGGAGGCCAAAGACACTACCGAACTTATTATCCGGTAAGAATGTCTCCGGATTCTTGCCGGATGCCAAGCCTCTGCAACTAACTAAGCTGCTACTAAACGTGACAATCCAAGGAAGCGTGGGACCTGTACAGGTGTTGATATCGCCGGAATCCACCGTAGGAGATCTGGTGGCTACTGCACTCCGGCAGTACTCAAAGGAAGGTCGCCGCCCCGTCTTTCCTTCCACCGACCCTTCCGCTTTCGGTCTCCACTACTCGCAATTTAGTTTAGAAAGTACGTTCAATTTCTGATTCAATCGTAACCGTCAATCTTTTCTGCTTTAGACTTGGTTTCTGCTTAGTGGTATACGTGTTCGGCAGTGATTGACAAAGTCTGTTTTTGGTGGGCCAGGTTTGGATAGAGAGGAGAAACTCATGGAGTTGGGATCCAGGAACTTCTTCATCTGCTGCCAAAGAAAGGAAGGAACCGTGGACGGTGGAGTGACAACGACGTCTTCTTGTTCAAAGGAAGTTGAGAAGGCAACCAAAAGTGGGTTTCCGTGGCTTAAATTCATGGGCTTCTGAGCCATAATTGCCTGGCATCAATATTATCTTCAGCAATTGATTTTTAAAAAATTAGTAGCCGACATATTCTTGAATTGCTTCGAGTAGCAATAGTTTCGTGGTGGATTAACGAAGCCTCATTAGTCAAGCCTCATTCAAATAATCTCCTTTGATTTGTACAGTTTAAACGAGTTGTTGTCTACTGTACTTGCTTCTATGATTTTGTGGTGTGTAATTATGCCCAGCAATTTGAGAAATAAAAATCTAATGCCTTGCCCACTTGTGAATTTTGGGTGAAGGGCAACCACAATGGTTACTTATTTAATGATCCAATAATTTTATTTTTAGATCCCACATTTATCTTACAAAATACAATTCTCAATACAATCAAATCAGCATAACACATATTTTAATATTGCCACATCAACAAAACACATATCTCAATACAAAATTTTTATCCAATCCAACTACTTTCCTATCTTTTATACCATCTCCATCAAATTTACACCAAAATCAAGACTGGGTTCCACCTTTATTACAAAAAGTCAAGCCACATCATCATCCACATCTATCAAAATATATATCCCAATACAATCACATCAATAAAACACATTTTTTAATACAGCGATATCAGCAAAAACACATTAACTTTATTGACCCATTAATTTTGCACCATCTTTAAAAAGGTTAAGGATCAAACCACAAGAAATACGAAATTTGTTATGATTTTTCTTGACAAATTCTTCAAGTCCGCAGTTTCTGCAGTTTATAGTAATCCTGTCATAGTCCGATGACCCGATTAAGTTTAGGTGTGATGGACCACAATTCTTTAGATGTTGAAAGTTTCGTCTCACACGTTTGATATAAAGGAATTTCGGCTCAACAAGTTTTTATATCTTTTTATTTTATGTTCGTCAATTGACAGATTTTGGACTAATCATAATTAAGATTAGGTTAGCGACCATTTGACTCTTGGTGGGGGGCAATCAACACATACACTCGTCAACTGCGGCCAACGGAGAAGTAAAACCCAATAGTGTGACGTAATATATCCTTGATTTGGTCACTTGACTTGGTTAGCAGAAAATAACAAAATTAATGACCTCTTCAATGCAGTCTGGCTTAGGTTGAAATTGTTCAAGCGGAAGATTGAATTTAGACAGAACTTTTCATAAAAGGCAAGCATAGAGATTACAAAAGCACAAGTTCAAGCAGTTTGAACTGAGACTTGAGCCCTAGAAAAAGAAGAGTAGCTGCAAGTTGAACCATACACGTGGACTTAACCAAGTCAAGTCATACAACGGTAATAAAATGTAATAAGACGGAAATGACGTGTTCCACCTTGGAGTCAAAAAGAAACCAACAGAAGAAACGGTAATAAAATGTAATAAGACGAAAATGACGTGTTCCACCTTGGAGTCAAAAAGAAACCAACAGAAGAAACTGAGAACTTTGAAATCTCAACACCCTCTTGCAAGCTGTACATGGTTTTCAACTATGTTCAGCTTGGACATAAAACCTTGAAGTTGAGCTACTGACACAGGTTTAGTAAATATGTCTGCAGGTTGTTGAGCTGTTATGATATGTTGTAGGTCAATGAGTTTCTTCTCCACCTTTTCCCTCACAAAATGACAATCTATTTCTATGTGTTTCGTCCTTTCATGAAAGACAGGATTTTTGGCTATATGAATAGCTGCTCTACTGTCACAAAAAAGAGGGACTGGTTTGAGCATAGGATGATGCAGTTCATTCATGAGAGCATTAATCCAAACTAGTTCACTTGTGACAGAGGCAATGGACCTATACTCAGCTTCAGCTGACGATCGTGACACTGTCTGCTGTTTCTTTGACTTCCAAGCCACAAGAGATCTTCCAATCATGATGTTGTATCCTGTAATTGATCTTCTAGTGTCTTGACAGGCTGCCCAGTCTGCATCACAAAAAGCTTGAACAGAGTTGGAGTCCTCTGCTGGATAGAAAAGAGCTTTGTTTACAGCGCCCTTGAGGTATCTCAAAACTCTTTGAGCAGCCTTTAGATGAAAACTGGTGGGAGCCCTCATAAAATGAGATAGAGTGTTGACAGTGAAGGTTATATCTGGTCTTGTTAGAGTCAAGTACATCAGCTTCCCTATGAGTCTTCTATAGAGCATTGAATCATCAAGAAGTTCTCCTTGTCTGACAGAAAGCTTTGAATTGGTATCCATAGGAGAGTTGATTGGACTGCAATCCCTGAAACTTGTATCCACAAGCAAGTCTAATATATATTTCTTTTGACAGACAGTCATTTCTGAGTCAGTGTTGTTAATTTCTAAGCCAAGAAAATATTTAAGAGGTCCTAAATCTTTGAATTTGAAACAAGTAGAAATGTATTTCTTTATCTCTTCTATCAAACATATGTCATTGCCACCTATGGCCATATCATCAACATACAACAAAAGAAGAACTTTGGAATTATTTCTTGTATAGATAAAAAGAGAATAGTCACATTTAGATTGAACAAAACCAAATTTAACTAGAGCATCCTTGCATTTTATGTTCCACTGTCTTGAAGCCTGTTTAAGGCCATAAAGGGATTTATTTAATTTACAAACATAATCTGGTTGATGTGTCTCATATCCAGGAGGCATCTTCATGTAAACCGTTTCATGTAAGTCTCCATTTAAAAAAGCATTGTGAACATCCATATGATGAACAATCCACCTATTTGCTGCTGCTAAGGCTAAGAATATCCTGACAGTTACCATTTTTACTACTGGAGAGAACGTTTCCTGGTAGTCAAAACCTAAGGTTTGGCTATAGTCTTGCGCCATGTTGAGTCTAAAATAACCTACTAGCAAGTGCACTAGTCAGAAGAATAGTACAAGTGGTCAGTAGAGATCGTATCCACAAAGACGGAGATATGACTTAATCCAATTGTTTATTTACATATAATTATGGACAATGCAAGAAATTAAAGTTCCACTCAAGTTGATTTGGTTTGCAATTTAAAAGGAATACAAGCAAGAAAAGTAAAGTGTTTTTGAAATTTTTATATTGAAGAATGCAAATGCTAATGCAATTTATCACTAGGCAAGTTATACTAATGCAATGAATTCAAGTAGAAGAATGAAGCACCAAGACTTCGGAATCCACCAAGGGTCAATGATGTACAAACACAACCAGTTCACTCATACATTTATCAATTCGGGTATAACGAATCCATACCTAAGTCGGTTTTAGCGCACTCAAGCCAATTTCCCTCATATCAATCACTAGCCATCTTATTGGTCTAGGTTGAATGTTCCTATCAACATTCTAGTCATCTTATTGGTCTAGACATGCATAAGAATTCATGAACACTTAATGGAAATAGGATTCATACAAATTTGTTCCAAACCTAATGGAAACAACAATTGCAATCTAAGGTCCCAAGAAGCATGATTAAATAGATATTTCACCATCTACAAAATTCATCCAACAAATCCATTCAAAACCCTAAGTGGTGATCAAGCACAAAGAGTAAGAAGAATCCACAATAATCATAGAAACCAAAGATTTATACCCAAAAAGATTCACATATAAACAAATCAATTCATACAACCAACCTTCAACCCAAGGCTTCATCCTAGCCTTGGTGACAAAGAGTTTAGCTACTCATAGAGAGAGAAAGAGATAAGCAAAGAGAGAGAAACATATTGGTAGAACCCAAAATTGGAAGAAACACAAGCCAAGATGAAGAATCC
The DNA here is from genome assembly GCA_963580455.1 of Euonymus europaeus. Taxonomy (NCBI): domain Eukaryota; kingdom Viridiplantae; phylum Streptophyta; class Magnoliopsida; order Celastrales; family Celastraceae; genus Euonymus; species Euonymus europaeus. The sequence goes on from OY756967.1 coordinate 22,192,002, forward strand.
CTTCTTCAAGCCTTGAATCCTTCTTCTTTCCTCTGTTTTTTGCTCCCTGGAACGGCCGTTCGATGGGTTAGAAGTCCTCTATTTTTTAGGGCTTTCGCGAAATAAAAATGCCTAGACTTTAGTGCAGGGGCGCCTAGGCGTGTAGGAAATGCGCCTAGACGCCTATCTAGAAAGTGCAGTTTTCTGAATTTTGCATTCTCCCCTGTTCCGTGCGTGGCCCGTACCGCTCAGGCGTGTATAAATCACGCCCAGAATAATTTGGAAGCTTATTCTTGCCCTCATCTTGCCCATATTTACCATCTTTTTGTTTCGCACCATCAATTGCCTATCAAAATCCAAGATAATAGATAAATGTACCGAAATGATAATACCAATGAGATAATATAGGGTTATTATCACCAAAATCAATAGGTATATTCATACCTATCACGCCACAAGTCTGGCTTTATACCTCTCTATGGAGCCATCAGGGTTATGTTTGATCTTATATATCCATTTTGAACCTATGGCCCTCCTACCTCTGGGTAGTTTGACCATGGTCCATGTGTTGTTCTCATTTAAGGCTATAATCTTCTTGTCCATGGCCTCACACCACTGAGGATGTTTAGAGGCTTCTCTATAATTCTTTGGTTCAGAATGAGATGAGACATTAGCCATAAAAACATCATGTGTGACAGTACTACATTCATAGTCTCTTAGATATAATGGCGTCCTAATGATTCTCTTATTGTGTTGGATTTTGTTATCCTGACTATTTGTACTATCCTTAGGAATATCATGTCTATCTGTGATATCTTGGTTTTGTCTAAGAATCTCTGAATATAAATCAGGTTCCTTGAAAGGGTATCTATCCTCATGAAAAACTATATCTCTTGAAATAATTATTTCATTTGATTCTAAATCCAGTAATTTATAACCTTTAATATGAGCAGGATATCCTAGGAAAACACAAGCCTTAGCTCTACTGTCAAACTTGGATTTTTGAGGCTTAAGAATTTTTGTGTAAGCTAAACAACCAAAAACTCTTAGGTAATCATACTTGGGCTCCTTATTATAGAGAATCTGATATGGACTTTTCTTATCAAGAATCCTAGTTGGTAACTTGTTTATCAAGTGCACTGCTGTTTGTATACAGCAACTCCAATATTCTTCAGGAACACCTGATTGCAGTCTTAAGGCTCTACTGACATTCAATATGTGTTGGTGCTTCCTCTCAACAATTCCATTTTGTTGAGGGGTATAAACACATGTCTTTTGGTGTATGATTCCTTCCCTATGATAAAAGTCATGCATATTAAATTCAAGGCCATTATCAGACCTGATAATTTTGATTTTCTTAGCAAACTGAGTTTTCACAAGATTGTTAAAAATCTCTATATGTTTTGAAGCCTCAGATTTGGATTTCATTAAAAATATCCAAGTAATTCTACTAAAATCATCAACCACTGTCATAAAATACTTAAAACCATCAAAAGATACAATGTTGTTAGGCCCCCAGATATCAACATGTAATAACTCAAAAACAGATGAGCTCTTAGTCTCACTAACAGAAAATGAGCTCCTTTTCATCTTAGCTAAAATGCATACACTGCATTGATTACAATCCTCTATGTAATCTTTCCCTAACATTTCAGATATTCTACTTGAAGGGTGGCCTAATCTCTTATGCCATAATTGATCCTTGATGACAGAGTTGACTTGATTGACTGCATTCTTTTTAGGTTTTAAAACTTCACGCAAAAGATATAATCCATTAAGCTTTGTTCCCATCTCAGTCCTCCTCAATATGGTTGTATCTTGCATTTTACACGAATCTGGGGTGAAAACTAACTCACAGTTTTGACTTGACACCAATTTACTTACGGATATCAAATTGAAATTAAAATCCTTAACATATAAAACTCCAATCAAGACAACATTATTTGCTAGTTTAATGTCACCTATAAGACTAATTTTACGTCTAGTTCCATCAGGCAGTGTAACGTAAGAATTATGTACTTTTCTATGTACATGAAAATAATCAGGAGTGCACACAACATGATCTGAAGCACCTGTGTCAATAATCCATTTTAGAAATAGTTTAGGATTACCTCCCACTGCAGATGCAGCGTGTTTTGCAGAATCAGCAGTTGAGATGTTAGCCTTTAAGTAGGCAAGGATTTGTTGACATTGATCTCCGGATAGTTGAACTGAAGATCCCTGAGAATTCTGCACAGAGGCATCCACTTGATTGACACTTCTTTTGTCATTAAAAAATGAGGTCCCTTGCTTTGTTCTTTTGGACTGATTTTCTCCATCATTTGGGTACCCCACTAGCTTGAAACACTTGTCAATATTGTGATTTGTTTTCTTGCAGTACCTGCAAAAAAAATTCTCCTTTTTTGGAGCTCGTCTTTTTCCAGTTTTGAAATTTGTTGAGTTAAAATTGGCCTTGACTTGCATAGCCATGGACTCTTGTGGTTCCTGTGCAGCTGAAGTCTGATCCTTAAAAACATGATTGACTGTCAATTTCTTTTCCACCTGACTCAGCTGATAAAATGCTTTATCCACATCAGGCAAGGGATCCATCAACAAGATCTGGTTAGTAACATGGTCGAAGTTATCATTGAGACCCATAAGAAATTCAAGAAGTCTTTCCTTGCTTCGTTCATTCTGTGTTTCTTTAGCCACATCACATAAACATCTACCACATTTACAACCTGGGAGCACCTTGTACTGATACAGTTCATTCCATAAGGCTTTGATTTTTGCATAATATTGAGAAACTGTAGAGGTACCTTGTTTGATGTTCGAAATAGCCCTCTTTAGTTCGAAATCTCTTGCTGGATTAGCTGAGGAATATCTATTCTTCAAATCCATCCACAGATCATAATATGTCTTATGGTGCAGACGCTAACAAGTATGTCATGAGAAAGACAGTTGGTAATCCAATTTTTTATCAGACTATCACACTGTACCCAATCCTGGTAGGTTGGGTGGTTCTCATCTGGTGCTTTGAGTGTTCCATCCACGAAGACTAACTTGTTCCTTGCTTTGAGCGCATTTTGAAGTTGATTGCTCCAAAGATGGAAGTTGTTTCCATTGAGAGTAAGAGAGATGATATTTGAAGAGAAATCCGAGGTGGTTAAGAAATATGGATTTCTGAAAGGATTCTGGCTAGACATCTGAGGATTCTGGCCAGACATCTGTGGTTGATTGTAAGCTTGAGAGAATCGAAAATTCTCAAATTGATTTTCTTCAATTTGTTGATTTTGGGGAGATGGATTCAAAGAATTTGGGGTTTCTTCACCCGATCCATACTTGGTATGAGCCATGCTCCGATACCATGAAATTGTTCAAGCGGAAGATTGAATTTAGACATAACTTTTCATAAAAGGCAAGCACAGAGATTACAAAAGCACAAGTTCAAGCAGTTTGAACTTAGACTTGAGCCCTAGAAAAAGAAGAGTAGCTGCAAGCTGAACCATACACGTGGACTTAACCAAGTCAAGTCATACAACGATAATAAAATGTAATAAGACGTAAACGACGTGTTCCTCCTTGGAGTAAAAAAGAAGCCAACAGAAGAAACTGAGAACTTTGAAATCTCAACATAGGTAGGTTGGCTTAGGTAGGTGGTTCAGGATTGATATATTTTAATTTTGGCATTTGAAAATTTGAACGGAGACAGACACCGAACACCGCATTACTAATATTTTTTCTTCAATTATTAATCATTAACAACAAAATAAGGTAGAAATTTTGGGCCACCTTATTTGTTGAGATTGCACTAAAAATGGACCCAAGTGGCCGGAAGTTAATAGATAGGCCCCATTTTTTGTATTGTTGCTTTAAAAAAACTATTAAAAGTCCCATTTTTTTCTCATTTTTTCTGAGGGGCAAGTCTCCACGACTACTTCGTCCTAAAAATCACACGAATAAGTAGGGACAAAAAAGTGGCAAGATACTACCGGTAACACATGCAATGATGTGTGTTTAATGAGGACATTATATGTTGTTAGAATGTGTATTTTTATTGATGTGACTGTATAAATAGATATGTTTTGCTGATGTGATTGTATTGGGAGATATGTTTTGCTGATGTGGTTGTATTGAGATATATGTTTTGGTGGGACCAATCTTAATTTTTGTATAGTTTTATTGTGAAAATGATGTAAGAAAGAAAAATAGTTGTTTTGAATAATGAAAAAAAAAATTATATTTAGAGATATTTTTTTTGATGTGACTGTATTTGAATATGTGTATGTCAATACCCAAGGGAGTGATAATGGGCATTTTACAATCTTCCAATTGCTAGTAGCTATAGAGTCGACTTTAGACCTTTATAATGGGCCTAGAAAGTTCCATTAAAGTCCAAGCACGAGAGCCCATATTGGTTGCTGATTAAACCGATTGTTCAGGCCCCTTTCAACTGCGTTTTCAAACCCTAGTTCACAAAGGGAAAACCGGGCGGCAACCAATGTCGTCTTCAAACCCACTATATTCTTCCTCTTGAAGTCTCAAATCTCAAGTCTCTCCATCAGAAACCCTTGTCCGTCCGATCACTCAAAACCCTAGATTACTTTGACATATTCAATGGAGTTTTGGGGTAAGTTTCTCTGTCTACTTCTTTGTATCAAGTTTCTTTCGTTTTGACAATCTATTCTAGTTGATCCTCCTGTGTTCTTTGTTGCTTAGTTGCTGTTTGTGTGTGTGTGTGTGTGTGTGGCGCATTTTGTGTTATTTTGGTTAGTATATTGCAAGTGATAGATGTGCTTGTAATTGTTTGGTGATTGGGAGATGAGGATGTTTGTCTTGAAGAACTTACCATCGTTTTGGTCAAATCTACTTGTATATGTCTAGCACATGGCGGTTTTTCTAGCGGTTTATTTATGCACATTGTATTTGAGTTTTTTGTTTTCAAGTCTAGTTGATTTATATATGCAGATGACATTAGCTGGTATAGTTGTTTTTGCGTTTTTGTTCTGTGACGATTTATATCTGGTATTTCTTGTTCATATTTTGCATTTGCAACTTCTTAGTAATATTTCTTCATAAGCAGTTTTGTTTTCTTTCAATGGATGTTTAGATTTTGAAGTGTGCATTTGATTAAATTCATGTGTTATATTTGTGTTCGTCACAATAACAATTCATATATCCTTTTCCATGTCTTATTTGTGAGTTGTAGAGTATTTAACAATCTTTTTACTGCCCTTCACTGACTACCAGGTGTTGAAGTCAAGGCTGGGCAGCCTCTGAAAGTAACACCTCCTGAGGGTATTATGATACATGTTTCTCAGGTTAGATTACACTACAGTTGTTTTCAGTTTGTTTGTTATTTATGCATTATATAGTGACTGTAATGCTTATGCCATTCAATGCTTTTGTTATCCAGGCAGCTATTGGCGAGTCGAAGAAAGATAAAGGAAAGGAAGCTGTGCCTTTGTTTGTTAAGTATGGTGATCAGAAGCTTGTTATTGGAACTCTTTCTTCTGAGAATTTCCCTCAAGTATTATTTGATTTAGTTTTTGAGAAAGAATTTGAACTTTCTCACAACTGGAAAGGTGGAAGCGTCTACTTTTGTGGTTATCAAGTTCCTATTGATTCCACAGGTGATGACTATCCTGGTGAGTTCCGTTGCATTCAATGAGTTTATATTTGAAATTTGGTCCCATGTGGTTTGCTCAAGTTTCAAGTGCTTTAACTTGTACAGATTCAGACTTTTCTGACGAGGAAGAGATCCCACTGACCATAACTAATAATGGTAATTCATTTTTGTGAATGATAATTGATGCATTCTATGTTTAACGATCAATGTTTTTGATGCCTATTGTATTTTTTCAGGAAAGGCTGTGCCAAAGGGTGATAATGCAGCAGCTAAGTCCCAAGCAACCAAGCCTGCATCTTCTGTGAAACAGGTTAAAGTTATAGAGCCAAGTAAAACCGAGGAAGGTGATTCTGATGAAGATTCTGAAGATGAAGATGATTCTGATGTTGATGAGGTATCTCCTTTTCTTTGTAACTTAATGGGGATTGTTCCAGACTCCTTTTCAAGCCTGGTTAGTTCCTGACAATCACTATCTTGATACTTACTCTTTAATATTCCTTTTCCTTCCTTCATCATTAAATACATTCTTAAGAATGTATTTAATGATGTTAGGATAAATTTTGCTCCTCTTTAACTGGATGCCAATTAATTTTCTTGAAAGAGGATTAGAGAGGACTATAGGACGAAGTGTAGTTGTTTAGCAGAACAGAATCACTACTTCCCAGTTCCTAGCAATGTGATGCAATAGTATCCTATGTCAATCAATTTTAAGATATATGTTTTGGCTTCTTTTGAATGTCATAACCCTTGCTTTATCGGCTTTTAGATGTTGTTTCATGTTTTTTTTTTCTTTCTTCGGAAATGAAATTGACTTTGATGTCTGTGTTCTTTTAATGGTTAGTCTGAGGAAAGTGATGATTCTGATGAAGAAACACCTAAGAAGGTATCACCATAATTATTATTTTTGTAATAGTCTTCACAAATTGGTTTCTTTTGATGCTTATGTTCACAATCAAACAATTATGTTTCTCGTTCATGCTAAAGGATGAGGTAGTAAAGAAGAGGCCTAATGATTCTACTGTAAAGACTCCGGCATACAAGAAGGCAAAGTTTGCTTCCCCTCAGAAGACAGGTATGTTATATTTGAATATTTTTCATTAAAGATATACTGGATCCTTCTATAAGATTGCCGTATGATACCATGATTATATTTTATTGTTACATGTAGAAACAAGAATTCAGTCCTAGGTCATTGGGGAAAATTTTGAATTATTTTTAGTTTTTTCAATTTAAAATTTATTGCCTTTTTAGTGTAATATGAGCACAGCTCAGCTGATCCTTAATTTTGAAGCACGAATGCAATTTTTAAGGTTGCATTATGTAGTTTAATTATTCATTAAAAAAAAGTAGTTTAAATTTGAAATGAGAAATGAAACACTTTCTTTTTTAACCTTCTTGCAAACTATATTTAACAATGATTCATTGTGAGCAACCGAGCATGTTTTATAAATGCAATTTTGGTTTGACTACCTTTGAGCTTTTTATTATCTTTTGTTGCAGATGGTAAGAAGGGAGGGCACACTGCAACTCCTTACCCTTCAAAGCGGGCTGACAAAACACCTGCAAATGGTGCCAACCACCCTAAGACACAGACACCAAAATCTTTTGGTGAATTCTCATGTGACTCGTGTGAAAGGTATGTTGCAGCAATTACTGCTCATTGTAACTTCTATGAATAAGAATTGAGTTGGTAGATTTAATTGACTTGGTTTTCTGGTGCAGGACATTTGCAAAGGAAATAGGTCTACAGTCTCACAAGAAAGCCAAGCATGGAGGCAACTAGAGTTGGTGTTATTAATAATTTCTTTTCCCGTCGTTAAATTTTGATGAAAGCGCCTTGTTTTTTGGGTTTGTTTTGAAATCATTTGACCATATTTTTCACGTGCCACTATCATAATGCACAAGATTATCACCATATATCATGTACTTGGGAACAAGATCGAATTTGAGGTATAATCTTTTGACGGTTGCAGTAATTGAATTTTTTGCATGGTTCTTTGATATTGATTTCTTTTGGGAATGCTTCTTCCTTGCTTATTTGATATTGATTCCTTGTGACTACTTTGATTCTGATGCAAAACAAATTTAAATACAAATGGTTCCATCTATGTGAAATACAAAATAGTTACCAAAGATTGGATTTCGTTCTCATTTTCAGTCTCTTCTCTACCTCTTTCTTGCCTTTTCTGATGTTTTTTTCCCCTCAGTGTTGACTACAAAATGATACTTTACTACACAGAAAAATAGCGTCGATCGAAGCTTTTCCTCCTAAGTTTCGTTGAACATTAAAACTACTTCCTCCACTACTAGAGCTCTCTTGCTACTCTATTAATTTGCTACGTTTTTTTATCAAAAAAAAAATTTGCTACGTTAATGGCTAGCTAGATTTTTGGCGTTCTGTTGCAGGTATTGGACTTGAAACATTTTATGACTCATTAAGGAATTGGCCTTAAATGACAAAAGTCCCAAGATTGAATGGTCAGTTGGTTGCGAGTCAACCAGAAATTGTGGCTCTAAAACAGATGATTTGACATGCAGGGCCTTCTTATAATTTAATTCCACAGACTCTGCGCGAAATGACTATAATGCCTCTTCCAAAAGTTTCCATTACTCTGGACTCTGCACTGCCGCTGCTGCAATGAAAGTGTTCTCACATTTGCAGTTGGAGCAGTTAAGTTCGTGGCCCAATTAGGGCTGACAAAAGGATAAAAATGAAATCATAGATAGAAAACGAAAGAGAGTAATTAAAATTATTATCCAAATGGGACCAAAAATGATTATAAATGATCCACTGTTCTTTCTCTATCTATTCCTCTTTCTATCTCTCCCTCATCATGATTTAGGGTATGTTTGGGAGACCGATAAACATTGAACATGATGTTTTTAAAAGAATTAATTTTAAGAATACTCGTTTGAATTGTTTTTTGAGTTACTCCAGTTTAATATAATTCTCAACAGTTTATAAAATATCCCAAATCGAGATTTTTTACCGATTTTGATATTTCATATCTTAATATTTTCTCAAATATTGGAACACACCGCTTTTAAAAACCACTACTAAAAACACTAAAAACCCTCATAATCGGCCAGAATCTCTACATAATTTCCGCTACCCTTATTTTGTGAAGCAGAGTTACCCAAACAAAAAACACCCAAAATTACCGTGTCTCACTCTGCCTCTCAATGCACACACTTGTATTCATGTTTTGCGGAAACCAAGTGTTAATTCCTTCTTAGGGAAAGAAGTACGTTACATATTCGAATTCCTTTTATTGCCGTTTTTGCTCAGTGTTCATGAAATCATTACTTTTCTTTCCGCTTATAGAGTGGGAAATAAAGCCAAATTATTAACAATTCCAAATCCAGATCTACATTAAAGCACTTGTCATCTTCCAGTGTTAGTCTCTGTTTTCTTCTGGTGTAGAAACAGAGAGAAAAGCAGAAAATGACCGAAAATTCTACAAAAATCTTTATACCAGAGTCGTTTCAGCTCAAGAGGGATGACATTGCGGGACAAATTGAGCTGATATGGGAACTGATTAAGCAGCCATTGATAGTTCCTTTGTTGCAAGTCTGTGTGTATGTTTGTTTGGTTATGTCACTGATGCTGTTCATGGAGAGGCTCTATATGGGTGTCGTTATAATCCTTGTCAAGCTCTTTTGGAAGAAACCAGACAAACTTTACAAATGGGAGCCTCTACAAGAAGATTTGGAGTCCGAAAATTCGAACTTTCCTGTCGTTCTTGTCCAAATCCCAATGTTCAACGAAAGAGAGGTCTCCTCTCCCTCTTTCTCTCTCCACTCTCTCTCTTGCGGTTGGTCTTCTGTAATGGAGAAAAGGTCTAATCTTTTGATGCTTTTCTGGGTTTTACTGTATTTGTGACAGGTTTACAAGCTCTCCATAGGAGCAGCATGCGGACTTTCTTGGCCGTCCAGCCGTCTTGTGATCCAAGTCCTCGATGATTCAACCGACCCTGTTATCAAGGTACCCTGTTTCAATTTTACTTTTGAATCATTGTTTTTGTTTATCAATGATTGTGAATTAACTGTGTGATGTGGGTTTAATAATAATTTGCAGCAAATGGTGGAGGTGGAGTGCCAAAGATGGGCAAGCAAGGGAATTAATATAACGTACCAAATCAGAGAGAACAGAGTGGGATACAAAGCAGGGGCTTTAAAAGAAGGTCTAAGTAGAAGTTACGTTAAGCAGTGCGAATATGTGGCTATCTTTGATGCTGATTTCCAGCCTGCGCCTGGCTATCTCAAGCGTGCCATTCCTTTCTTGGTCCACAACCCAGAAATCGCACTTATTCAGGCTCGTTGGAGATTTGGTAAGCAATTCATATATGTTACTCTCTACTGATTAATTACGAGTCCCATTCAATCTTTCTTTTGTTAAGATTTTTTTTTTGAAAACTATCGGTGGTCTCAGGAAAGGGATGGGTCCTGCACGAATCCACCAATCACGGTCGTAGACGACCGTGGTTTTCACTTATTTGGCCTCCGATGGTTTTGACACCTGGTGGGGGTGGTTCTGGGGCCGACGTAGAGAAAAATGGCTAGGGGGGAGAGAGACCGTACCTACTGCCTCTAGCGACTCCCACGGTCCCACCACTCCAATCAAACAATTATCAGATTATGTGGATTTTAATTTCGCATTATATTCTTAATTATTCAAATTCTGTGTATAATTACATATATTAGTATTATAGTCGTAATCTGCAATGCAAGAAGTATCTCTCACTGGCAAGCAATGGCTCCTGATTTAACGTAATCATCCTTTTGTGTTAGCCTATATGAAAAACCATCCTTTTGTGTTTTGTCTGGCATAAGATGGCGCCAAATGTCTGGGCTAGGTCAGTCATTTCACATGGGGGTTTATGTGTTGCTTAAGGAGTGTTAATACTCGGTTTTAGTCAATTTTTTGATCAAATAGTTTAGTCGATTTCAATTGATATATCAATTTTTCGATTTTTGATGTCTATTTTAATATAGAATATGTAATTTTTATTTAAAAAATCAATTCAATTTTATCAATTTTTTTTCCTTAACGACTGCCGTTCCTGATTTTACGGACTGTTGGGCAAATTTGTCATCTGTAGTTTGCCGTCTCTCTACAGTCATTCCACCTCCCAGTCACTGAGTCACGTGTTATCTTCCCGTTGCTGATCGGGCCCTCAGCCCCTCACACAGTCACGCCGTTTGACGTTGCCGCCGACACTAAAATCTTATGTTTTATTTTATAATTTTGGAAATTTAAATTACTAAAAAATAAAAACAGTTTACAGTTACATTGGATAGGGCCATAAGGTTCTTCTCGAGCCGTCACATGAAGACCGTTGAAACTGCTCTCTGGTTATTTCCTTCTGTTTTTGCCTTCTTTTGCAATTTCCTTTTTATATTGCTTCTTTTGTAATTGTTCATTGATTAGTCATACCAATCCAATTACTGTGAGAATGGTACTGATGATGCAGTGAACTCGAACGAATGTCTGTTGACAAGAATGCAAGAGATGTCACTGGATTACCACTTCACCGTGGAGCAAGAAGTTGGTTCATCTACTCATGCATTCTTTGGCTTCAATGGTAACTAACACAATCAACCTCTTGAATTGTCATTTTAGTAATTGATATGTTTTGATATATGATAATGTAATTAGGCACTGCTGGTGTTTGGAGAATTGCCGCAATCGACGATGCCGGTGGATGGAAGGATCGTACCACCGTGGAGGATATGGATCTTGCTGTCCGAGCTAGCCTAAGGGGTTGGAAGTTTCTGTACCTTGGTGATCTCCAGGTATTCAAATCGAGTTTGACGTTGCTTATTTTCAAGCTCGGTTGCAGCAATGGATATTGGTTAATTATGGTTTCATGGTAGGTAAAAAGTGAGCTTCCTAGTACATTCAAGGCGTTTCGGTTTCAGCAGCACAGGTGGTCCTGCGGTCCTGCCAATCTGTTTAGGAAAATGGCAATGGAGATTGTTAGAAACAAGGTTAGCAAGTTCACCTCTATAAAGAAATTGCAATTCAGGATTATAAATTAGGGCAATTTTTCACGTATAATTTGTCAATTTTGCAGAAAGTGAAGTTTTGGAAGAAAGTATATGTGATCTACAGTTTCTTCTTCGTCCGGAAGATCATAGCTCATATGGTCACATTTTTCTTCTACTGTGTTGTACTCCCATTGACCATTTTAGTTCCTGAAGTTAAAGTCCCTATCTGGGGAGCTGTCTACATTCCGTCCATTATAACCATTCTCAACTCAGTCGGAACGCCAAGGTATTATCAGTGTTTATATGCCACGGTTTTCTTTCATTTGCTTGGATTTTACTGTATCAGTAAGAGCTCAGTCTTCTGTATAACTACTTGTAGGTCCATTCACTTGTTGTTTTACTGGATCCTTTTTGAGAATGTTATGTCGTTGCATCGGACTAAGGCATCCTTCATCGGTCTACTCGAAGCAGGACGGGTTAATGAATGGGTTGTCACTGAAAAACTAGGTGATGCACTCAAGAACAAAGATGCTGCCAAGAACAAAACTAACCAGAAGGCAGCAAAAAAACTTCGGTTCAAGTTCATCGAGAGGTAATAATTCATCATCATAAATTGATTCTCCATCCATAGTTCAGTATTTTCCTTCCACATGGTGATGCAAGTGACCTAAAACCAAATCCATTTCGGTTCTCATCATAATGTTGACTTAATGTTTTGGTTAATTTTATGAAATAATAGTGTTCTTGAACTGCTCTATTAGTAATGTGAATTGTTTTGGTGTGGTCAATAGAATCAATTCGTTAGAGCTGGGATTCGCAGCCTTCCTTTTCATCTGTGGATGCTACGATTACGTTCACGGGAAGAACTACTACTTTGTATACCTACTTCTCCAAACTGTTACCTTCACCATCACTGGATTCGGCTATGTTGGCACTATCATTTAACTTGATTGACATTTGTGATTCTCTGAGTGTGTTTTCTCTTCTAGTACATCGAATTATTTTCGTGGGATTCATGCAAGCAGCATTCGATCAAAATCGTCGGTTAGTTTTCCTTCAGATTCAAGCAGAAATAGGTCCCCGGAATGGCAGAAAGTCGTAGCCAAGGACAGAAAAAGCAGTTGAAGCAGAACATAATTAGAATTATAGGGAGATGATGTTAATTTATTTACATAGATTGCTTCGAAATTGTGAGATTTTTCACTTCGTTTTCTTGGATTTCCATTTGTTAGGTAATTGCATGTTTTGACTCTTGAGAGGGAATAAGCTGCTGAATCAAATTGTGAATTTATGAGCAAAAATCTAGTTAATCATTCTCTTCTGCCCTTCGATGTTTTCTTGTCTTTTTAGGGTTATATTTCCAGTTATCTTTTTTTGTACAGATTGCGAGTCATATCTTAGCGTGCTCTACATCCAATTATGGCAATCATTAGTTTAATTGCAGTTATATATCATCATCTTTGTCATTCCCAACAATCTCTCTTATTACACATGCTTTTTTATAAAGCAGACAGTGGAACATCAATATAACTGCTTTTCATGCCTTTGCCCCAATCATTTGTACTGTTAAAAGTCTTTTTATCATTACAATTTTCAAATGTTCAATGTCCGGTGAAAAAACTGAAAAAAAAAAGATGTTCAATGTCTGGTTTCTTCTAGTCCAAGTGTTGTGCTTGTCCGTTAAATCTCTGGGTGTAAGAGATCAAGGCATAATATAGTAAGAGTCTTTGGTGTAGGATTCTTACTGAAGAGAATATGGTAGAAGAATGATTGTTCTTTCCATGACACTACGACGTTCATGACAAAGCCACCTTGTGTCGCAACCGGTTTTGCGAAAAGGATTTTTTAATAAAATAATAGAAAATATACGAAGTCGCCACCAATTGAATAGGTGCAATTGGTCACCATGAAAATATAATTTTTGGTCTACGAAAAATCCAGAAAAAGAGTAAGTGAGTTTGTTACGTATGAGGAAGGTGTGAGGCACCCACAACGCCTGTTTTAAAAACAGTTGCCAACTTAATTTTTTATTATCCCATTAAATGACTTTTACCGAAAATATTAATTGTTGCATACGTAAAATATGATAATTATATATAAGATAAAAATAATATTTAGAGGAATATAATAGCTATATAGGATAAGATAATTTAAGTAGACATATGGATATATCAAAATAGAATAAATAAACTTATAAAATATATATATAAATTATATATTCGAATACAACAACATGATTTTATAATATATATAAAGACTATTTATGTAAGGTGCAATGATTATATAAATTATACTACAAATTATATAAGATAAAAATAATATTTAAATAAATAGGAAAAATAATTTAAGTAGATATAGGGTTATACCAAAATAGAATAAAATGAACTCATAAAATACATACTAATTTTATAATATATATAAAAACGATATTAAAAATCTTAATATTGAGGTTCATAGGGTTTTGTCCATCCAATGACCAAATTTCTCAAGAAACGCTCTCACCTCAAGAATCTACCCAATGGTGCATCCAATGCATTCCTCAAATAGATTCTTACTAATCTTTATATGATACATAAGTTCGAAATAAAGTAGAATATAACATAAAATAGTAAATATCATAAAATAAAATAAGGATAAGAATAAAAATAGAAATAAAGTCAAAAGGTAAATATAATATAATAACATAAATATTATATAAATACGTAATAACGATATAAGGCAAATAACATAATAATATTAATAATAATTATGAGATACCAAATAATAAGAACCATACGAAAATAGAGTGACAATATACATATATATACATATATATATTTATAAGATGAAAATAAAATAAGAATAAAATACAATAAGATATAAAAATAACGAAAATAAACAAAGAGGAAAAAGTAAAGTAAAATAAAATGAAAAATAATAATATATAAAATAATAATAATTATTATAAAAAAACGAGATTAATATACAATAAATAAAAACAGAAAAGAAAAATAAATAAAAATATATAAATGAATAGGAAAATAAAGTAAAATGGATAAAGTAAAGTGAAATAAAAAAAATAGGAATATAATAAAGTGAAAATAGGATAACAAAGGTAAAAATAAAATTAAAGAAAAATGTTGGGGAACCGAATTTTTTATACGTGGACTATACGATATTAAATTATTGCAAACCCACCAATCAAAACATATTAAAATATTAAATCACATAATTAACACTTAAATCACACAACATCAAACCAAACAACATCAAACCAATCACATAATTCATATATAAGCACAATTCAATAAATAAAATATTAGCATGTTAAAAATGATGAATGAGATGGAATTTCGGTTCCCTTTTTTTTTATTAGCAATCAAATATTTCAATCATATTATTGAATTAATATGATTGAAAACTTATAACTAATTGCTTTGATGTGATAAAAAAATGTCACATAAAATTATATTTTCATGCAATTTTTTTAATCAAACTATTCGGAAATCCTAAAGCTCCAACAATTCATGCAATCAATAAATATTCAAATCACCTCCTGATGGCATCATAAACTATTGCTAATCCAATATAAATTCAATTCACAAACACTTCAAATAATAGATACTACAAACACGAGTTCACAAGATTAGCATGGCAAATCCTCCACCATTCGATAACAATATCTCAGACCACATTGGTTAAGAGAACACACTTCATATCCACACAGCTCACAACTGAAAAACAAGAGCACCATTCACATGTTCCTCTATTTATGTAGTACTGGTAATATCCAAACCAGAGCAACAACAGAGACCCTCCCATAACACAAGATATATATCTTCAACAGCAGTGAGGTGTTCATATATTAAAGCAAAACAGAAAGCATCAAAACCTCAGTTATAGAACTTGATAATCAATAATACTACAACAAGTGTATTTTCGTCCGTCAAAACAACAGGGCATGCATATTATGAGAGCAACATATTGAATATAGCACGAAAAATGCAGAAGACCATGAATCACACAGAATCAAGATATTCCCAAACAAAACAACCATTGATAATCAAGAATACCCAGTATATATCTATGCCATTAACAAGAGCATC
Source organism: Euonymus europaeus (assembly GCA_963580455.1). Taxonomy (NCBI): domain Eukaryota; kingdom Viridiplantae; phylum Streptophyta; class Magnoliopsida; order Celastrales; family Celastraceae; genus Euonymus; species Euonymus europaeus. The sequence continues at coordinate 22,207,665 of OY756967.1, forward strand.
ATGAGAGATCATGAGTGTTCTTCCCTTGGTTTTCAGAAACCATCCGAACCTCGCTCAAGATTTGAATAAAATAGATTGAAGGATCCCGAAACCTTACCCTTGATCAACCGAAGAAATAATTTCGACAATACGCTCTCAATTCGACTCCCAAAATTTCAAACCCGAAACGTTCCTTAGGAGAATTCGATCACTCTCCTCAAAACTCTCCTCCCAACTCTCGGTCCAGCGAAGAAGAAGGAACCCCCCTGATAACTCTCAGGCTTTGCTTGGATTGGGGGAGAAGAGAGTTAAGTGAGGGAGAGTTGAGTGAGGGGAAACAAATAAGTTACTTGGATTGAGGGTAGGGTTTTAGGAGGGGGGTGATAGAGGGTTAAGTGGGGGGAAAATTTAATATTTTTTGTTAATTTTTTTCCCCTCCCAAATTGGGGTGTTAAGGAGGGGAGGGATACATAAATTTTAAAAAACTTAAAATATCCTCAAGAAAATCCTAAATTATTTCATTCACTCTTCATTTTCCTTCTACCTATCTCATTTTTATTACTCTCCCTCACTCAAAACCTCTAATCCAAGTAAAGAAATAATGAATATACTCCACTTAACTCCCCCTCAATCCAAGTTAAATTATGTATATAATTTTCTCTCCCCCTCACTTAACTTTCCTTCACTTAACTCTACTTAATTCTCCTTATTTTTTTCACCCCCAATCCAAGCAAAGCCTCAAGAAAAAGAAAGAAATTCCCCCCCTGAACTGGGGATGCCAACCCCTATTTATCATTTTTTTCAACCCGGATCTCCTACCCTCCTACTGATTTCCTTTCCTTTCTAACCTCTCAATCACCTCCTTCTCAACACTCCAAAATCCCTCAAATCACTCGGCTACCTCTTCTTCCTAAACTTTCGGCTATCTCTTTCTCTTCTTTCCTTTTTTCGGTCTCCTTCTCTCTCTCTCTTTCCTTTTCTTCTTTTCCTTTTTCTCTCCTCTGGCGGCACTCTTCTCTTCCTCTTCTTTTTTGCGTTTCTTTCCTCTTCTCCTTAGGTTAGACAAGTTGCTTGGGCCGGGTTGAACAATGAAGGGTTTTGACCTAATTAAATGGGCTTAAGTTTCTAGTTGGGCCAACTTAAGGGATCTTGATCTCATAATTGGTGGAGATTAGAGGTTTCTTTTAAAATTTTCGAATTTTATAATTTTGTAAACTTGGACAAAAATTGGATACAACACCTTGCATATGGTTTTTCTTTTGGGTACTGGGCCTATACACTTGGTAAAGCATTTGGATCTCGTTTGGGCTTAACGGACTATTGTATTAACAAAAAGCCCAAAATCGAACCGAACAAGGTCCATTTTACTGTTGACAAACTAGTTACTAGTCACTAGGGCTGTCATTGGTCGGTCTTTATGACCCCTCAACACCCGGGCCGAATTTTCGGTTTTTTTTTAATAAATAACCGAAACCGACCAAACACTACAGTTCAAGAGAGAAAACCGACTTTCGATTTGGTCGGTTTTCGGTTTTAAGATGGGCCTAATTTTAATAGGCCAAGATCTCATTTACTGTAGGGCTAAAAGACCATTGGGCCTGACCCTTTAAATCTGGGCCATTGATTGATTATTTATAAAAATGACCCAAATTTATTTAATTAGTTTAAATGTTTAATAACTTAAATATATATTATATAATTATATATGTAATACTAATATATTATTAATTCGGTCGGTTCGGTTTTAACCGATCGGTTTTCTTTAGTGTAACAAAACCGACCATTGATAATTGTTTATATAAAAATAAAACCGATCGGTCGGTTCTCATAATTTAAAAAATTTAGAACCGCCTGATCGGTCGGTTTGGTCGGACGGTTCGGCTTTTTCGGTCAATTTTGACAGCCCTACTAGTCACAAAGTGAAGTGCATGGAGCAAAAGCAATCAAAGAAGAAGAAACTCAAGTCCATTAATTCGAGATAAGTAAACATAAGAAAGATTACAGTGATGTAGCAATGATGAGAAATAAAGAAAACGAAAAGCAATTTTTTTTCTTCTCTACTTCGTCATCCATAGATGGATGACATCTGTCCCTTGAAGCCACAACGGCCACTTTGTTGAATGAAGTAACCAGTCCCCAGTATCAATAGTCTGATCAGCAACAATTGTCACTCTCATCTTTAGACCTGAAAGTATGAGTGGCAATATCATTCTCTGGAGACATCGGCAGCGAGGATTCCAAGTTGTTCTCGCAGCGGTAAACTCGCAGAGGTGTAGGGCTCTCGGTTTGGTTATTCCCAGAATCGACAGAATCTTCTTCCACTTTAATCGGCAGTGGATGGGACATCGCCGGTGTTGGAATGATGGAATCATTGTTGTCCATAGCAGCCAAAGCTGATCCTAAATCACCATTGACAACATTCAAAGAAGAAGATTCACCTCCGAACCTACTCTTTCGATATTTCTTACGGATGGACTGCTTAAATGTCCCAACTACAATCTGTCAAATTTGGTAAAAACCACTGTAAGCTCTCGCTGAATGAGAAACTTGTTCAACAGCGTTACAGTAAGAAAATACAAAAGGCAATAAATGAAGCGACGTTTTACCTGAATTGGATTAGCAGCAATCAGACATCCTGTCACAGCACCACCAAATACCCGTCCGTCAGGCTGTGCGAGCACAATGCTTAAGCGTCTGTCCATGTGGAGCGTTCCATCCACTTCGCTGAAAGTAAAATCCCCTGACAGCGACAAGATTTCAAAATAGCCCTGCCAGAAGAAAAACCAAATAAATAAATCTAACTCTTAAAATGTGATCAAGTTTTCAACAAAGTTGTGGGTTATTGATTGTACATCATATCTAACAAAACCACCAGTTTGTCCATGACGCGCTAAAACAACACTGGATAGCGTTCCAGAAGCAGTGAAAACAATAGCTGCACGAGGAAACAGAGCCAGTGATGATATTTCAGTTCCAATGTCCTGCAAATGAAAATTAAATTAGAAGCAGGTCAAGTGTACTCAAAAGTCAAAGACAGAAATATATACAAAGAGAACAAGCCAATTTTTATAATTCTAAGATCACCTGTCCTGCTTTTATCTTCAAAACATGAGGTGTAAAGGATCCACCTGCAGTTTCTAATCCGCATCCACCTTTACATGCAGAAAAAAGAAATATTCACATAAAAAGGACATCAGTGACTAGATATGTGTGTGCGTACATATATGAGTACTGAGTTTTTCTTTTAAAAGACTCCAAATCAATTAATCAAACATTCAAACATTCAAACATCAATTTAAACCATTAACTCACAAGACAAGATTTTCGAATCCAACAAGCTGCAAAACAACAAATACATAACATGATATATATTGACACAATACGTTGTATTTAGGTGATCAACAAAAAAAAAAAAAAAAGAAGAAGAAGAATAAGAAAAAAAGAACCTCACCAACGGAACTCAAAAACTGGATTCTCCCGGAACCACGGGGCCGTCCTCTTGGCTGTTTTGGAGGAGGCTCTAAAAGATGACAGACGGAGCCTGAAATGCCACACTTTCTCGGCCTTCCTCGTTTCCTTCTCACAGCGGTTTCAGCACTGAATTGGCCAGGTCCTTTTTCTTCTCCTCCAGAGCCAACGCCATGGCCAACAGCCGGCTGCACCACAGCATTCTCTGTTGGGAGCACCTCCTTCTGCGATGTTGACTGGTTCTCTGTAGAGGCAGTCTTGTCGATTTCTGGGGACTCAGAAACAGGGCTACTTTTCACTTCCATTATTGTAACGGCAAATTAGAAGTATGGATTCACAACAAAAAGACAAATCCTAATGTATGTGCTGATCACTCTCTATTGGTTGGCACACAAAGAATACTTACATTACATTGCAATATATAGGTGGAGAGTGAGAAGGGGTAGGTGGTAGGGTTTTCAAGTAATGCAGAGCAGGAATCACTCCTCTTTAGCAGTTCAGTTTTTACATGTCCATCTGTACCATCATTGGTATTCTATATCTGGCCTTTTTTGTCTTCCAATAATGCCCTCGGTAATTTGTGAAGAAAGAGAATTTTTGTTTTTCCACAATATATTAAATTTTAAGGAAAAAAGTGACCAAATAAAATAATTACTTCATTTTTTGTTATGCATTAGAGTCAACTATATTCAAGATAATATATATGTAATTGATTTCTTTTCGGTTATATAATTAATAAGAGTAAATTTCTAATATTTGGGAGATTTATTGTCAAATATAATAAATTAAATGGCAGGAAAAAAATTCAATTTTTTCTATCATTTTAAAATTAATTTTCAATTTCAAAATCATGAGCTCCATTTTATAAGAGTTAACGCAGTATATATTCATTGGATGTAGTGGATTTCTTTGTTTTATTTGAGAATATTTTGACATTTTCAACCCAAATAACCTTCTTTAAAAAACACGCAATTATTCCGTCTAAAAAATTCAATAGTATAAATATTAATTTTAGATTATACTTAATTTGAAAAGTTTGTTTTGAATTTCAAAAAGATCCGTTACAGTACTGCTGTAGTATAATTACATGATAACATATGGGCATATTAGGACATATCTTTGCTATCCCTCAAGACCTACGTACATTCACTGCAAGCTTTATCATATCAACAAAAGCAAAACTTTTAATTTTGGAAGATTTTAATTGCCAAATCCGATAAATTAAAAAATAGAAAAAATATTTTTGCCAACTTTCGTAAGATGGAGCATACGTTTCAGATATGTATTTGCTGTAACTCTCCCCTCAAGTGCGTCTACTACGTGAGATTTGTTAATGAAAAATGTAAAACTGATTATAAAGTATTCATTTAATTATTGATTATTTTACAATTTTAAAAATTAGTTTTTACTAAAAATATTAAAAATTTCCAAAAATTGTATAACATAATAAATAAATGACATTTACCTGTTCTTTCTAATGCCTCACGCAGTTGACTCCCCGAAGTGCTTATTCTGGCTGGATGCTTCGCAGTATCACCATTTGCATCTTTAAGAGTTGAAACTATTCCTCTCATCTGCAATTCCCTGGTATTGTAATCATTCAAGGATTAGAAAAAAAAAACATTGAAGTTAGAAAAAAAATAAAACCTCTCCCTCTATGTCCATATACCATACACCAATCGGCAGAGATCGACCTGCACTTGTATTCTCTTTTATCAGAAACACCAGCACAAAAGCCAAACCTACAAGAGGTAAAGCACGACCATCTGCATCTTTAAGAAACCAGTAAATGATGATTGTTATCATCATTCCACAATCCATATCATCTAGATGCCCATATAAACTTCTCCAATGAGAGGATTCCGATTCTTCATGTGTCTGGAAAGTCTATATGTGGCGCTTCTCTTTTTTGCAAGCTTCTAATATTTCCTGCATTCAGAGATCCGGCTATTTAGTTTTGAGGATGCGTGCAAAAGTAAAATAATTTAAATACAATGCTTGACTCAGGTATTGTGATCATACTTATGCAGTGGCATTACCTATGCCAAAAGGAAAGGAGGAGAAAACACAAAAGGGGTAGGAAAATAGGATATGAAGGAAGTTTATGCATTTCAGTCATAAGGTATCATGATAAATAATAATTCATCACAAATTGGAGAATGGTCAAGAAGCGGGCTTCCCATTTCCTATTCTGTAACTGCCCATGAAGAAAGATGGACTTCACAATACATCTTCCTCAGAAAACTATTCCGAATGCTGAAGTACATACAAAAGAGGCATTTTTTTTGTTTCGACAAAATACATACGGGACACTGCTGTTGATGTAACTGGTCTTTTTTCAGTCAACAAGTGCCTTAATCAAACTGGAATAGTTACAGAATGAGTATTCCCCTTGAAATCTGAAGGAATAAAGTGAAAAGAGAAGAAGAGGAACAGGATAGAGTTTGAGAGTGCTGGACACAAGAATTTCATAGCATTTGTAAAAGCCGGCAGCATCTTTGGTGTTTCTGGCATAATAACTCATCTATTTTTCCCCCCGTAGTAGTGGCCAGCTAGACGTTCATTCCTTCTTAAATCTTTTGATACTCACCCTCTAGTGGACTAATGGCACAGTTTTCGCTTTGTACGTGGGTGGTGGCACCCCTTGGGTGCTGCTTTCTGTTTCATCATCACATGATATGCAGACTTATACACACGCTAACAAACTCTCAAATAGCCCCTCAATTATTTAAGAATCAAAGAACACGGACTTGAGAAGACATGATAGTTTACTATAATGAAGTGAAATTGACAACTAGCAACTCGTCGAAGTTTTTTGCGTGTTGTGTATCATCAAGAGAAGAGGAAACTTAAAGCATAGTCAAGCACATATTCAATCAATGCTCATCTGTTCCGGTCTCACATAACTCTACAACTCCCTGCCCGTCACCAATGCCACCCAAAAAAAAAAATCTCATAGCTAAGGGTTGCCTAAATGCCAAGAATACACATCATATGATAACTGATAACTGACTGGGGCTTTTCATCGCACAATAATCCAGGAATGGGAATTCTCAGTTCCGAAGCATTGAAAAAATATCAACTGCTTGTTTGATTGAATATTGTGAAATATCATGTTGGGAAGATTTTCCAATTTCATGTTACCAAACATAATGACTGTTTATAAAGATAAACTAGCAAGAACTATAACAAATGAAAATTTATTACTTTCTTCATTTTCAAACAATGAAAAACTGATTCCAAAACGAGAATAAAATACGCCCTTTTAGTTCCTAAGAAGTTGATTTTACAGGAAAGATGAAATGTATGAAAAGTAGGGACTTTATTAAGAATCACTCAAAAATCGGTACTGAAGAAATTGACAAGTTAATCCAAAGAGTTGTGAACCATCAAGGAACCATTAAATCATTCCATAAAAATCTTTTGTTGTCAACTCAATTTGAGGCTTATGCAATACATTGAGGTAGACCGAAAAAAATGGAAATTCTATTATTGAACTACATCTTACTTTCAATGAAAAAATTGGATGATTCGAATTCTTTCCGTCTCAACCAGGACTGCTCAATAAAGTGATATATACAAGTTGAAAGAAAGAGACCAGAATTTCTGTAGAGCGTTTGGTCTTTAGAGTCAAACAGGTGATGAGAGCATTCCATTTTTCTGAACAGTCATCAAGTACGCCGAGTAGATAATACTGCTGCATATGATGCACTGGAGCTGTCGCCAATGATAATGAATAGTCAGTTTTCACAAATCAAATGCAAAAATTCTTCTCAAGCAGGATAAGAAAGGGAGAAACCCTAAACTGTAGAAGGAGATGAGAAGAGGAATGGCATTCGTACAGTAGCAGAAGCAGATATCGTCAAAGCATTTGGAGAAGGGGAACAGGGCAGCAAGGGACAGAAGGATCGGCCTCCGAAGTCATACTATTCCACCTGCCGACCACCAGCTGCTGAGCGAAAGAGGTAACGAACATCACGGCATTCCCAATTCAGTTCGCAACTCAAGGGCCCACAAATTGCTCAATGGGTCGGGAGCCCGCAACCGCATTCCCAATTCAGTTCTTTGAATTCGTCAGTGGACTTATGGAATTTTTTTGGGCTAAAGCCTTTTTGATAATCTAAAGATAAAAGTCGTTATTTTTTAAAAAATAAAAAACCATTCAAAATTAAACATGCATATAATATTTCTATCAACCACGACAGCTAAACCCAGAAAAAATAAGATCATGCCCCCAAGACATATGGCTCAGCGGCACCCAATGGAATCTTCGATTTGATTAGTACGATGGAGTCCCGAATTCGAAGCGCGTCTTTGACGCAATTTTGATCATTCTTGGTTGATTTATCGGAATGCACCCAACGATCCCTGTCGTTGCATTGCATAACCTGCGACTTATATTCTACCGACATTCTAATGACGCGGATCGATAAACAGACCCTTTGGTCCTGCCCCAACCAAAAAAGAAAAAATAAGATCACTAAAAACCAGGAAATGAAGGCTTATACAGGCAAGATTTTATTTCCTGAACTTGTTTATTATGGAATTTTTTAGTACAACATGTTAAAGACAGAATCATGGCTCCAAGTTGATTAAAAATACAGAAGGATACAATCCAAATTTAGCTTCAACAAAACTCAGTTCCTACAATAAGCCTGCCTGCCCACCCGCCCTCGCTTTGCCAACTCCATCCCCCCGATCGTATTTTGGCTGTGTGCCATACCAATTTTTGGCACATCACCAAGCATAGTGGACATTTTGGTAGGGAGAGCAGTCTTGGTAGGGGAGCAGACATCTTCCTCTAGGGGTCATTGCACAAGAATCATTCCGGTTTTTGAGGTTCAAAAAATCTTCACATAAAAAGCTCGTAAAAATGAAGTAGACGAAATATCTCCACGGTATCTATTTCTCTATGTAAAAAGCATCTTTAGTTCCTCAATGCGCGCAGTTCGGATTTCTTGATCAGTTAAGGCACCAGAAATCATCCTTTGCTTGCGGGCTTGCACTGCTTCCATTCTTTCCTCAACCGTTCCCTACCATCAGGCAACCAGATAGCAAAACAAAGTGATAACGCACGAACTTATGTAGAACATGGCCACATGCTAATCCATAAAAGCGAATCAAAAATGATCTTGACTTATTCATCAAATGGAGATCAATTCTAGTCTTTGAAACTGTCCCCAACCTTTTATTCCAAGTTGTTATCGTAGAGCCTAAAATGATAATAAGTTCCAACGTCATATTTAAAGAGCAAAAATTGTACCTTTACAATGAACCGTTTGATCATCACATTTTTAGTTTGTCCAATACGATGAATTCGCATAACAGCTTGTTCTTCCACAGCTGGATTCCACCATGGATCCTGCAAAAGAAAAGATTGAACCAAATGTTATCAAAATTAATGAGAAAAAAGCAAATTCAATAACATAACAAATGTGGGAACAGAGGACATCGATGTGAATAACAATAAGCATGACTTATTACTAAAGATGAAACAAAACAAACACCGTACGAAGTTGCAAAGCATGGTCATTTTTTTTTCAGCATGGCATGGTCAATTGCAACATGCATCCTTAAGTTTGTCCTGCATGGTTGTACAAACATATTTTACAGATTTTATACAGAAGTCTCAACAGAAAACTGAGAAAAGAAAAAAAAAACTCGATTATAGTTATAATGAAATATGCATTATAATATCAGTCATCTTGCACTAGACAAACACCGTACAAAAATCACATACTTAATGTCTCACATACCAAGACAAAGGCATTGGAAGCTGCTGTTAGATTAATTCCAACACCACCAGCCTTCAGTGACATCAGCAAAACCTGCTCAAACAAGAGAAGAGTTTAGATGATTTGACAGTCGATTAGATCACGGTTTCCTAACTCTGAATTTCTCAAACCCAGACAGATAAAAAAAATGAATGAAAAGGGAAAACAAGGGCCAGAGGTCACTCACTAGGATATTGTTATCCTCTGAAAACAGTTTTATTACTCTCTCTCGCTGCTGCTGATTCAGAGTTCCATCCAGTCGAACAAATGGAATATTCGACCTGTAAGAAGACAAGGGGACAAAAAATTTAGATGCAAGGAGAGATGCCATGAAATGAGCTTTCAAGAAACATCCAAAACTTATCTTACATTTACCTTTCAATTACAAAATAAAAAAGGAGTAGATATGAAACGTGACCACCAAATATCCAGATCTATAATATCTCAACAAAAAAAAGAAGCTTGAAGGTAAAAAATTTAAATTTTGAGAGAAGCCAATGAAATGAGCTTTCAAGAAACGTCTGAAACTTATCTTACATTTTCCTTGCCATAAGAAAATAAAAAAGGAGTAGATGTGAAATATGACCACCAAATATCCAGATCTATAATATCTCAATAAAAGAAAAAAGCTTGAATGTAAATAATACACAAGACCTGTATGGGCTCAATGTTAACCAATAAGTACAGACATGAGGATAGGAAAATGTTACCGAGAGAGAGGAATTTCTAAGAGATCCAGGAACGCAGTCCACTGACTGAAGATAATACTCTTAGATCCTGATAACCGAAGATTCTCAAGCTCACGCAAGAGAACAACTATTTTGGATGACTCAACCCAATTTTTCTCAATATCAATCTGGAACCGACTCCCAGTTGGAGCAGTAATAAGATCTTGCCTACTGATAACTTTCCTGTGAAAACATGGCAATGAAAATAATTGAGATCGTACGAACAACAATTTTTATGCAAGACAATTCACAGTCAATAATTCTAAAACCTTGAAATAAACAAATTAAGGGCAGAGTAACAAAAATACTAGAGGTGAAAACAAAATTGAAACAGCACTTGAAGATACCTACAAACAGGACATAAACCTGACGTAGAATTACGCCAGCTTGCCAAGAGACATTCTCGACATAGCCGATGAGCACAGGGTGTTAATACAGCATCTTCAAATGCTTCAAGACATATTGGACACTCTCCCTGCTCCTCCTTACTCAACTCCTCCACGACCTCTTGAACATAAGCCCGGGAAGGCAACTCTTTGTCTTCCCCTTCAAGTGAATTACAGCCACCATTTAGGAATCGCCTAGCTAGCTTATTCAGATCTGAATATTCTTGAGTATCACCTCGGCTGGACAATATCAAAGCAACCAGTCACAAATCATAATTGTAATGAATTTCAAAGAATATATGGAGATACCATATGATAAACAATTTGAATAAGCAAATAATACTGCATCTGTCTTCTGCTGCATTTGTTATCAAAGCAACGATTGTAACAAGTATTGCCAATAAATCAATAGAAGATGATATAACAAAGATTAGTTTCACAAAAGATTTAAGCAAAAGCAAGTTCCTAGATCAATTTTTAAGGGAAAAATATTGAAGACTCTGCATGAAGAAAGTTCACATGAGATCACCACATCTACAAGCATCTAAAGGTTATCATCAAATCCTTCTGGGTGCTCCTTACGAATGAGTTGCAATGTTAACTGAAGACACCTTTATAAGTTCCAGCGAGAAAATTTAGCATTTCCAAACAACAAACCATCAATTCACATCGAAACAAAAAACTATAAGTTAATATCCACTGATCCAGCATAACACAAAATACCTCATCACTAGAAATGGATGATCACAACATTGCCGAAGACGTAAAAGTAACTCCAATATAGAAGCATAATTATGAAGAACCCTTCCTTGCTCAACAAATTGATCGAACTTCACCTGAAGAGAATTGGATGAAAACGTTATAAAGGAAAACAGGAAGGAGACTTAAAACAAACATTTGAGTTGAAGTATACCTTGGATCTCTTAAATAAGGCCTCATAGAAGTCTTTTTCAGCTTCCGTAAGTTCACAGTAAATCACCTCAATATGAGCAGGTGGTAAAACTAAAATTGGCCTGCAACAAAAACATAAATTTAGAAGCAGTATGTATAAATAAAGCCAACACAAGACGTGTATAGTCCCTACTTACCTGAGCTCGCGATCTGTGCTACATTTTGTTCTCCTTAACATAATAGTCTTCAAAATGGATTGAACCAATTTCAGCCCTGTTTCATCCCCATTCTCAAATGGCTTTTGGATAAGTTTATTCCACCTACATCATGTATATAGTATATCATACCCATGAAACATGCTAAACCAAGTCTTAAGCAGACCACATAGAAGTAAAAATCCTGAATCAGTGTCAAGGAATAAACGCAATCGTTCTTCCATCATGTAAACCAATATTAGAAACCCAAAAGATAAGACTATACTTGCTCTATAGGAAAATGGAAGGAAAACATACCAGGCCCAATTCCCCCAAGGTTCCACCCTCAAAAACCGAAGAAGACTGTAAATATCCTCCAGGTTGTTCTGTGATAATGAAATAAAAATGTCAGAAAGTATGAAAGCTACACCAAGAAAGTACAAGCAATAAGATCATGCCACAAAAAATAAATCAATAAAAAGAGAGAAGGGGTAATGTAAACTTTATTAATACACATTAAAAAAAGATCTCTAGATTGCACTTGCTCTGTCATAAAACTACACACGAGTCTAAACCCTGCATATAACATTTAAAAATCATGCAGTATGCAGGTGAATTTTTGCATCACATGGAATAACAAGTCTATGGACTTCATCAGATAGACATCGACTAATCCAATAATATGTCATGGTAACCATATCGTCGTTGCAATAACATAAAGAAATGTCTAACAATTGTATAACATGTTCCAAGGTCAAGCCTAATGTACAAGCAACAATTACATGCACTCACTACAAAATGCCTCTTGAAAGCAGCCACCTAAGTTAGCCATGGTACAGACATTTCCATTATAGTGAAAAAGGGCCAAAAAGCAGCTGTAACCATCACAAAAGCAAAGTTGGGCCTTTGTGGGGAGGTAAGGATTGGCTTGACAAAAGAATTAGCCGAATTCTTTTATTGAACATGACCTGTATAGGAGTGCCAGTCAGACACCAACGGCGATCAGCAACTAATGCAGTAGCAGCCATAGAAATTTGGCTTTTCGATGATTTTATGGTATGCGCCTCATCAAGAACCACTCTAAACCACTGAATTGAGAGAAGTCCTCCATTTTCTTCAGCATTCTGGAAAGGTAAAAGTTAAATTATTATATAAAAAAACAGGATGTAATACCTAATAATCTAGAAGGTACATGGTAACTTTTAATACTACCTCTGCAGAAAATTCTGAAGCTAAAACCCCATAAGTTGTAATCACAACATCACTCTGAGCCAGAATTTTGGCATCCTTTGGTCTACTTTGTCCATAGTGAACATATAGTGAGAGAGCTCCAGATTGGGCATGAGTTTCAATCTCTGCCTGGAAATAAAGTCAAATGATTAGAGTAACTCTACTTGAGTAAAAAAAAAAGCAACTAAATAAATCAAATTTGAGTGGGTCAACAGATACCCATGCAATTACATCAGAGAAGTAAACATGCAAAAGATGTGCATCAAAGAGGCAAAACAAATACCTTCCACTGGCCTAGAAGAGTCATAGGACACACAATAAGGTTTCCACCATTTATGAGCGTGTTCTTTCGCTTCATCATTTTATCGAAGCCTGAAAACTTTGTTGCCTTCCTTGGAGGGTCCGGAAATTCACTTTCAATACCTTCACCAAAAGGTTGACTTGTTGATTGACTACCTAGTGATCCACCTCTTTCTGAATGAGCAAGAAGAAGGGCTATGGTCATAATGGTCTTGCCAAGCCCCATTGCATCTGCCAGAATCTGCAATGCATAATCAGGTGCCACACAGTAAAAGAAATCAATAAGTACAAACTTTCATTCGTAATTGCTGACAAATTATAGACATACTCCTCCTCTGGCCATTTGAAGTGTGCTCGGAAATTCTATTGTGGCTTCGCCTGAAAATACATTCAAATAGACAACAAGGTCCCTCCTACCAAGAGAAAGATTTCATAAATATCCATTCTCAGAAAAAGCAGATAGAGGAGCATTCAATGGTCACCAAACATACTTGTCTGCCAGACGATAAGCCTCCCAACAAGGGTGAAGGGTTGTTGCTGCCTCATCTAAGCACTGTCCCTTCTCCAGCTGGATCATCCAATGAAGCGCCTGTTTCTGATAAGGGCGAAGTTCACACTGAAGGGTCCTAGGAGGATCCATTTCCTAAAACAACCGCTTAAGAGTAATTTCACCTGCTACATGCATTTGCCAGCTCTTCTAACATTGTAAAAATTCCAATACCTCTAATAGGGAGTGGTCTTCAACACCAACGATAGTGTTGAGATCAGCATCTGAAATGGGCTCCTCAGGTTCAGCATTGTTTTCCATTTGAGACTGATTCTTAGATTTGCAACCATGCAACAGTTTTGCAGGCAAACTAGGTGGATCCTGTTCAGGTTACAACAACACTAAATTGCACTATGGGAGAAAACATAGAGAGATAGAGGGAATTATAAGGAATTATGAAAAATCTTTTCTAACCTTTGAGTTGAAAGGCCGCTTCTTCTGGTACAAATCACCAGGTGTGAGTTCTGCCTAATCATGACATCAAAATAGAATTCATTAGTCATTACACCGTCCTAAGACACAATTTTGTAACTATAATTCATGTGAACAAAATAAGACAGTATTACCAAATGATTTATGAATTCTGATGGACAAAAGCCAGAAGGAAATTTGCAACGAAATACCTTCTTGAAGGGAGACAGATCAAGCAAGCGAAACAAGTTTGGAAGAGGATGAACTACTGATTGCTCAGTGGAATTTCCGGTAGCCTTTAGTGTTGTCTGATGAAGCTTGCAGAACATAGAACTATTGATGTATACACTGAAATAAACAATAGAATTGTTTTTTTAACACTGTTGTACTCCTCTGGAAAAATAAATGCCGTTGGAGAAGGTGACTGTGGTCTACATCATCAATTGGTTCAACAAATTTACAGTAAAATTTGTGAAGCGACATGTAATTCTTTACAGCAACAGTACCTTATCGACAAGTGAATTGTGTCCATTATACGTAGAAGATTTGGAGCAGACTTGCAAAATCCCTGGATTCTAACTTTCTGATCCCTCACGAGTGGCAAAAGACATCGAGCCCATTCATTTGGTATTCGACCAATCTGCGAACATGATAACAGGCACAAAAAATAAAATACCCATCTTAAAATGACTCAATAGAACCCTAAACCCTAAACCCTAACTTTATCAATTAGTTCCAGAAATACGAAGTATAATACCTCTCCACTCTTCTTTGTAGAAAACCTGACAATCTCTGAACAACCCGCTACTTGCCGCCCTCTCCCGAAAGCCTTCCCTGGTGACGGCGAACTAGCACTACTCTTGGACGGAAAAGTGAAGACGAATTCGTCACCGGCCTTAACAGCCCTCCCTTTGCACGTTGATAACCCACTCACTTCACCAGTACCCACAAGCCACCACTGGCTCCCAATTGAATCATTAGTAACAACGCTCGCGTCTTCAACAACAACAACGCCGACATCTCCTGCACCAGTTTCAAGTGAAGCAACTTCCTTAATATCAATCAAAGAACGATTTTCATGATCTTTCTTGGACACTCGATTATCAGAACTCGAATCGCAAGAGGAGATATCTGGGGTTTTGCGCGTTGTCTCCGGTTTCTTGAAACTGGGGGTGTCGAACATGATGTTGATTGCGGCAGTGACGTCGCCTTTTGCCATGTGTAGGGCTCTGATTATGTCCATGTCAGAATAATTAGAACCCACGACGGATCGGACGGTGGAAAGGAGTTCGGCCGTAACCTTACTGCCCATTATGCTATTGCAGACAAAAACCTAACCCGGATCCTAATTTTGAAATTCAGGCGGATTTTAGTTGGTAATCGTAGAAGAATCCGTGAAACCCTCGCCGAGAGTGGGGTTAGAGAAGACCGTTGTGAGACCCGGTAACGGCGATCCACGGCGGTGCGCGTTTAAGGGATTTGAAAATAAATGAATCGGTAATGTGAAAAAAGGCGGGGCCTGTTTTCTTGGAAGCGAGGGAATGAACGAGTGAGTCTGAGATACAAACGACACGTCACCATTCCCGCCTTTCGTTTTACGATATTTTCATTTCATATGTGGCTTTTCCCGTAGTCGTTTTCCCTTTTCAACACAACCGACTCAAGATGATCAAAGCCCAATACAGCCCGGCCCAACTCGATCACTGCCAGAGAATTAAACAACGAACATTATTATAATATAAAATATTTCCCTCCTGCCTGTGCTGCCTCTGCCTGAAGAAAATTTTTTTCCCTCCTGAAACTCACTGTTCTCCGTGCGTTCTTGCGTGTTTGGCTCAAGCGAGAGGGAATCACATCTCTGCGCAGACTGCGTTCCAGTTCTTTGGAAGGATCACCAATTAAACCACACTGGTGCCGTAATTCTGGATCGAAATCAGGTAAACGAATGAATTATCGAAAACCTTCTCTGGAAAACCCAAAATTTCAAATTGGAGTAAGTATTCCAGTTCCGGATGCTTCTTTTTCATGCCGTAAAGTGTTAACGCATTTGTGATCCCGCATTAAGTTGTTGAAAATGGATCTCGATGCTCCGGCAACTTCGATGATTATGTGAAGCGTGTTCGAAAACTTGCGGACTTTGCTTTTTAATGATTGAATTAATAATGATTTGTTTCTTGTGAGTGATTGATGGTTATTAGCGTTGTAGAATCTCTTATTTAGTGGTTGGATATTTGAATTGAATCTGTGTTGTATTGGGAGAGTTTCTAGTTTTGGAGAATGATTGACGAATTTGGCTTATAATAGCTCCTGAATCTCCTGGAAAGATGTTCAAACAGCCAATTGACTGAACGTTTCACTGAATACCATGCGAAGGCTGTGCAAAAGGCTGCTCAAAGCCTTTCACAAATTCTGATTAGTGCTGTACTTTTAAATAGTTATTTCCAACCCATCTATCCCCCTTTAATTAGATCCTAACCTGCTCTAACTCATAGGATTTTATTGAGTGAGAGTTAATAGAGATGCATCCTTAATTCCTTATCGGGATTTGTTAAATGAGTTAAAGTTTTTTGCATGTTACATGAATAGTATATAACTATATACACATTAGGTTATGGTTTTATGTTATAAAAAAAGTGTATTGAGTTGATTGATGTGGGTGTTGCTTTTGAGTGGGGTCACGGCCACTGGTCTTGATTCTTTACTTGGCCTAATTAAATCCTAGTGGGAGTTGTTACCTGTCATGTCTTGAGAAGGTATCTTCCTTCGCTCTTGAGGTATGTCTGTGGAACTATATTGTTAAATCAAATAGAAATATTCTGTATGAGAATTATTGACTAGTGAAAATTTTCGTTTATGTTTCGATCATCTAGAGAGTTCCATTGATGCTGCCATGTCCCAGATAGTCATTCGAGACTACAACTTAGATAATTGGTTTTGAGGCCATTAGTTTGCCCTGTTTGTAATTTCTGCTGCACTTTCTTGATGCTTCAATAAAATCGTTTGTCATTCAAGAGAAAGGTGCATATATTTTCTGCGATGTTAGTAGGTGGTATTGCTTCTTCTTGGAAAGTTCTGCACATGCATGAAACTGTTGAGACTCATGACTTGAAATTAATTCACCATCATCAAGTTAGCAATGGGTTTACTCTCTCTTACTGCATGAGCAGCTGAAACTAATTCTCAGTAAGTTGCTGAGACTTATAATATATGGTTGAATTTACTTTCTCTAATTACAGGCGACTTAGTAAGGGGATGCTTTCTCCTGCTGAATTACTGTTTCCAGATATATGTGCTCAGCAGAGTAGACAGTTTTTGATTGAGATACCCTCTCTTCAATCATAGTTTACTTATTTTGGTCGAGGTTCTCCTCATAGAACTTGAGATATAACAAGTGGACACTGGACGGTGTCGTCGGGATAATAGGTTGTAGTCTTGTAGATAAAGTATTGTGCAAATTAGATGTAATTATTGTTACCATTGAGCTTGTATACGATTTAAAGCTACATGTGTTTTAGATACCCTCTCTTCAACCATAGTTAACTTATTTTGGTCAAGCTTCTCATAGGACTAGAGATATAACAAGCGGACACTGGACAGTGTCGTCGGGATAATATGTTGTAGATGAAGTATTGTGCAAATTATATGTAATTAATGTTATGATTGAGCTTGTATATGATTTAAAGAAAAATGTGTTTAGTAGTTACATTAAATTACTAAAATTTCTAGGTACTTAATATTTCATTTGAAATTGTTGTGCCAGTGTGTTTATTATTAAGTGCCTCTATATTATTTACTAAAGCTTGTTCTTTCCCATTGCTAGTCTTGTCTCGCCTTCCAGTTCTTATCTTACCTCTCAAAATTATTTGATGGACTAGCTATCTTGTCAATTTATTTTACTAGTGGTTCATTATGATAGTTGAGAGTGACGAGTGCGTGGGAGAGAAAAGTCATCTTGGTTAAACAATGAGCGAAGGACCAAAGCTTTACACCAACAAACCCAAGAAAGCACAGCTGAAGCATTCCCAAGTTCAACAACAAGGTAAGGGTTTCACTTCACCTTCAACACCTACGCCATCTTTGTCAACACCAGCAACAGCTGCGCAATCGTCTGCAGCAGCATCATACAAGATGGAATCTGCACCTATGCCACCACCTCATCCTCCAAAGGAATCTTTTGCCCGCCGTTATAAGTTCCTTTGGCCCATTCTTTTGGCTGTTAATATTGCTGTTGGAGGTTACCTATTCATGAGAACCAAGAAGAAAGATACCAGTAGTATTGTCGAAGAAGTTTCAAAGGACATTCCTTCAAATCCATCTGCTATGACTGCCAAAATTGCAGAGGAAACTTTTCCAGCTATCAAAATGCCCACAAGGCGAGAATCAATTCCTGAGGATCAACAGCGTGAACTCTTCAAGTGGATGTTGGAGGAGAAGAGGAAGGTAAAACCAAAGGATCCTGAAGAAAAGAAGCGTATTGATGAAGAGAAAGCAACCCTCAAACAATTTATTCGAGCCATGTCCATTCCAAGTATCTAGTAACACTTCCCGAAGGAATTCTGTTTGATTCTTTTTAAAACTTCAGGTATTGATGATTTCATTTCAGTTTTTTGAATATTAATTTATTTATTTTTTTCAACATGTGCAATCTTTTGAAATTTGGTAAATAAATACAATGCTCAAGTCGTTACTCATTAGAATCTGTTCGCTGCTAACCTAATATTGATTTGAAATTTTATGTTGCTAACTGACAGTGAGGTATTTTTGGTTACTCCATCTCCATGTCGAAATTGCACAATGATCAGACTTAAGTAATGTCAGGTAGATGTTGTCCTTTTTTTTTGGTTCCTACATTTTAATATTCTGTTGACGTATGTTGCCAGGCTTGTGATAAATGCTCCTTTTTGGATTTTTTTTTCCCCCTTTTCTAATTGTTCCACCTGAGGGCCGTTGAGGAGGATGATGGGGGGACTTGACCTCTTGAACCATTGCCACCCCCTGTTAGAATGTCTTAGTTCGAGCCTCGTAGCCTTGAAAATACAAATATACGAGTGGCTGAAGTCAAAATGGATCACGTGAGAGTCTTAAGTCGTTGATCAATCCCAAGCTAGCTGACCTCCTGTGGATCAATCAAAAAATTAGTCATATACTTCTATGAACATGCTTGCACAAAAATTGATAAACATTTCGTACACCCGACGCGGAGAATGAGCAATTCCGCATGTTTCGTACATATTGCCTGAAAGTCATCCTGAACCCATTTTTTGTGATGCCCCGAAGCCTTCTGTGTCTTCTTTTGGAAGGCAATGTTTTCTTTTAATGTATGGCCAGTCCTGCGAACAGTCTAATGGTTTAGCAGAATCTTTTTGGCCTAAGGAAAAGGACGTATCACGTACTGAATCTCATCTTGATGCCCCAGCTTAAAGAGAGTCTGGTTCCGTAAATAACTAAATACTAAACTGTTGTGTCTGCCCATGAGAATCGCCATTTATTGCTGGAGTGCTGGATTTAGGTTTCAATTTCTTACGTGAACACCAAATCAAAGCTTAGCCCGAAAAATCGGGCCTAAATTTTAACATTGGGCTGATGCTGGCCATAAGCCCGGTTTAAAAAAATTTGTGAATTTCTAGATGAGCCGACCAGGCCCAATTAATTGTATACTGTACTAGGCCCAAGTTAAGTGGGCCTGCTCAAGCTTGGTAGCCAACTTTAACCTTCGGCTGGGCTTGTGCCGGGATTTAAATTATTTTTGATCTCATGGTATCGGGCGGGGCAGATCAGGTCTAAAATTTGGGCCTACACTTGGCCCCATTATGAAAATATATTTAAAACAATAATTGGTTAATTGGGCCAGGCCCAAGCTTGATACACCGAATCCAATGACCTCGAAAATATTGTATTATTGAATGAGTCATGAGGCCTACTCGGCCCAATTCAGGCCTAATTCTGTTAATCAAAATTCAAAATAATAAGATGATAAGTGGACCGGGCTCAAGCTTGATACTGAATCCCCAAATTGAGCTCAACCAAGGGCTGGGTTTCGAGCTTAAGGCTTTTTTCACATTATAGGGCCGGCCTCACAGGCTCTTATCGTTGCGCCTGCTCTGAGCTTTCTGCCCAAATGCCAAGATGGACTGGACGAGCTCAAGCTACAAATTCCAAATCCATGCTCAGCTCAAAATACTTAAGCCTAAAACTTCAATCAGAGTCCAACTCATCCTTTGGGGCAAAACATTTGCCCAAGCATTAAACAAGCAGGCCAGGTCTTTTAGGCCGCCTGGCCCATTTACGGGTCTATTTTACAGGCTCCTAAAGTACGAATGTGTATTGTGTAGTACGAGAAAGAGAAAACCTGTGAGGCTGCAAATTGCTTTTAAAAAAAACGAGAAGTTAATAAATTGAAATTGGAGCTTATAATAATGACTATTTTCCTCTACAACTCCTCTGAAATTTAATGCCTATGAACTGCTACAACTGACTCTACCCCATCTCCATGCCTTATCACACAGGCTATCAAATCGCACTACAAAAACAAATCCTGTAAAACTGGGAAGAGAAGGCGAAAAATGAAAGTGAAAAAAAGACCCTCACCCCAAAAGAAACACATTACAGCACAAGTACAGTTGTGCTGAAAGAATATGTAAAGTCCTGACCAACCTAGCAGAAATTCCACCCAAACAATTAAGCTGATCACAAGTAGCTGACCTTTGGTTCCGCCAGCTCCTGCATCGTCAAATTCCTTGTCCATCTCGAGGCAGAAGGGTGGTCAGCAGTAGAAATCATGTTTACAAGTATACAAGCAAATCTCATATTATATTATTCTCTTGTACTTCCTTACAGCAGACCAGCAAGCATAGCTCCAGGATCATTTAAAGATGCCACAGGACTAGTTGGTTGAGCTACTGGAGAAGCTGGTCGCACCTGAGCAGGTGCACGGGTTGCTATTGGAATGCTAACTAATTGTTCTTTGATGAATTCTTTCAACCTGCATATTTATGGAGGGCAGGATCCGTCAAGTCTTAAAACCTAAAAGAGTGGAGCGCATGGCCAGAGAATTGAGACACTTACTCAGATGTTAGTGTGGGATCCCCTGAGGCAACTGTCATTCGCAACTGCGTTCTGTCAGCTGGATCTGTTTCAATTCTAACCTGAATTTATCCAAACAAAAATAAGCGTTCATGACCCAAAGGCATTATTGAATTTACGTGCTTTATCTGCTTAAGGATCATAAGAAACATTTGCAGCGATGTAAAAATGCAGTACCTTGATATAAACCGAAAAATAAAGATGAATTGTGTACTGATAAAACAATAATACTGGGTAAAATAGCTGGCTTCCAACAAGGGGAACAGGCATTGTAGTAAAGTAGCAGTTGTTCAAATTCATGTATTATGCATTAATACAATATATGAATTATAAATTTTATGGAAATATGAATTTATCATATACAGCGAACAGCTAGAAACAGAACTATATTTCTCACCAAGCAAAGCATGGCTTTTGTACTCTCCGAGTAAAAGGTGGTGCTAGCAACCAGATTATTAGGATTTGGGTCCTAAAACACAATACCAAACAGTGAAATCTCTTCTATAATGAACAGCCAAAAGGAAAAGTCGCTAAGGAGGAATAACTTACAAGGCCTGGACAAACCATCAACTGCAAACTATTAAATAAATTTGACATTTCTAAGAGAGGCATTGGTCTTACACCTCTAACCTGCATAATCATAAAGAAAATATGGGAAATAGATATGTCAATATAGAGCTTGATATTTAAACAGATGCACATTTCTTTGAGGGATCAATAAACTAAATGTCGTAACAATGGTTAGAATTGATAATCGAAACATCAAGCTAGAAATCCACTATCCCACAACAGTGAAAACATTTATGTTGCCAAGAAAAGGAGTTAACAGAGTCTTCTCAACAATAAATTGGTCTAGGCATGACAAAAATTAAATCAATTGACAGCAAAGATTACTTCTGGAAACCAATTCACAAAAGACATTTAAAAGATAAAACATTGCTTGTGTACAAGTTTCCTGCAGTGGAGGCCAGCGGAAGGGCAAGTGTACACAGCCTAAGGTAGCAAAATTAATCAAAAATGTTTTTTTTTATAAAAAACTTACATAAACAAAACATTGGAATGGAAGTGATTTTTCTACCAAATAAAAAGTTAATTCCTACTTAGAAAGAAGAAAATGCATACAACTTCTTGAAGCTTCAGAGGTGGTCCTGAAAGTGATCTCCACTGAAGGAAAAACTCATCACCCAACACTGATATAGGCTGAAGAAATTTATTCAATGTAGCAGGAAGGCGTAGCTTGACATTGACCTACCAAAGGCAAAGAAACTACATCAAATATTAAGTACATAGAACCTCAAGGATAATAACGACAACAATAACAAGATTAAGTACCATGTTGGTACCAAACTTGTAGGAGAAGTCGAGAACTGCAACATCCCTGCTTGGCCGGAGATTCACTACTTCAAGTGGGCATTGCACCTGAACAACCACAAGGAATATTAATATAATCCGCCATTATTATCAACAAACACAAATTGATTAAAAGAATTAAAAGTAATCCTCACTTGTGCCCGTGGAGGTATGGTTTCAGGTACTAGAGAGAGCTCCACATTTAAATGTGACGGCGGCAATATTAGAGCCTGAACATGAATAAGTGGAGAAGTATTCTTGTTTCCCAAGAAAAGAACAAGACGCCCCTGATGGGCTCGCCACTCTGCTTTAGTGCCAATCTGGTAAAACATTCATAGAAATCACAAAGAGCCTTCTGAAAGCTAGAAAATACAAGGCCAAACAAAAATGCCACAGCAAGGTGTTGCTTTGAAACATCATTAAAGATAGTTAACCATAATAGACAAAGACAACTCAAGGAAAAAGTGAAGAACATAAAAAATAATGAACCTGTATAAAAGGATCTTCATAGAGAATCCCACTATCCTTCAAGCACAAAGCGTGGAATCTTTCATTGATATTTCCAATGGGCTGCACAGGTGAATAAAGAAACCGGTAAACAATAGACACCATTTTACTATCATCCACTGATGATGTCAGTGGAGAGGAATGCATTGCCACTTAGGAAAGTGGTGCATTTTGCAGGATGTTGCAGTATATCACATATCTACAGGGAAATATGAAATTCAGTAAGTACTGAAATCATAAAAAACCTATTTACTTCAAAGCTTGAGGATTGAATAAGTCATAATTGAAGCATAAGACTACTCAGATATAAAATACCAACAATGGGAAAAAAATAGGAAAAACTTGACATTGAAGCCATGAAAAAGGGAAGAAATTTTAAGAAATAAAGAAATGCGAGTATGAAAGATAATAAATAAATGTTAATATAAAATAAGAAGAATAATGCTGAACAGATCTATTAAAGCAAAATTCAGCTTTTAAAACCAATAATTCACTCACTTCTAAGTTTAAAATAGCAAAAGGAAAATCAACATGCAGCATTTCTCAAAAAAAATTGGTGATTAGACAGTATTAGAAAATGATAATTTTGGAAAACATATGCAGAAACAATCATCAGTTTTGATCTCCTATTTCTTTTCCAGACAGAACACAGAAAATTGCTAAAATCGGAAACAATTGGAATTCTCCAACGGCCACTAAATATGAAACATAATTCATCAAGAAACAAAAAATTAAGAGCTCCAGAAAAATAGTGGAACCTGTACAGAATTTGTTTGCCCTCCAACTGGTACAATGGCTGCTCCATCAACTGCATTTGGAGTGCCTTCCAATCCAGATACTGCATGATCGTCAGATTGGGCAGCAGCCCCTGGAGGGCCTTCTATAGCTAGTGGTCCCAAAAGATCACCAAGGAGATCTGCTGAAGGAGGTTGATCCACGTTGTTTGATAAACCATTTGCCTGGGCCAATGTTTGGTCTGCTGAACTGATATCCTGTTATAATATTCACACACATCTAACTCCCAATAAAACAGGACAAAAAAAATTCAACCACAAATGGATACTACATTTAAATCTGGATTTCACAAAAGAATAAGAACTAACCATATTGCTGCTCATGCTGGGAACTTTCACGAGACTTAACTGCCCGACAGGTGGTGTTCCATTAACTGGGCTTTGGTCAGTCACAACCAAAGCATTTGACATTTGTTGTTGCTGTGCTCGCAATTTAATAGCACTTTGGTCTGCAGTATCAACTTCTGTATCTTCTGCTTTTTTTATCAATGGAGACTAAATCCAAAACAAAAGAATTTTAGTTAGGACCAACTCTGCAACAGAACCCTCGATCAATATTATTAATGAATCGACTGATTTGTAGCTTCACAACACGAATTGAAAAGAAGAATTAAACATACCTGGCGCTCTGGGAATTTTGGCATTTCAGCCAGTATATCCATTAAAGTCGCGCCCTTCCTACTCAAGGAAAAATACTCGACAGCACGTTGTTGTATCTCAGCATCAATGCAACTCTCGTATCTAATAGGATGCATAACAGAGTTAGAAAAAACAATTGCAAAAATTCTGTGAATAATCAATAGTACCCGTCCAAATAAAGGCAGTGTCCAAACTGCAAAGATAAATCTTACTTGTTAAATATTGCCCAGATCTGATTCTGCAGTTCGGGGTCGGGGGGTTGAGTATGCATTAATATCTTGGCATAAGTTGAAAGCAGAATAGGTATGGTAGAAGTCCTGCAGATATATTTAGATAACTAAAGATACACTACACAATTGAAAAGAAAGATCAGAAGAAAAGAAAGAAAAGAAAAGAAAAAAGCAGAGGCTAGCTGCTCTTACGACACAGTAGGAAGCTTCTCATGTATGACGCTAAATAAATCCTTCGGACTACATCCAGGCCGTCTGGCCAAAAGATGGCCAAATTCTCCCAGGAGATAAGCGCTTACCTGTTGCATGTAGGCCAACACCAGAAGGAAATTAAATATTCCCATTCTAAATTTCTTTTATGGAACTATAAAATCTCTAGTGAACTAATATAGTTTTGAAAAACTTAAGCACTGATGTTAATTAACTACAACTTGATGAGCTCTCCACTGTGAAAGATGACACACGGCAATGCAAGTTTCGGTGACAACTACCAAAAAAATTGACTTTCTCATAGAATAATGCACCCAAACTTTCCATGCTCCATCGTGGGGTTCAGCCGTTCAGGTTTGCAGAATCTCCATCAAAGTGGTATGTTCCCATTCACAGCAGTATTGGCACCCATAACACGATAATGGGAGACAACGACCTCCAAGGAAGTTCTCGAGAATTTCCTCAAGCTAAACATTGTCTATTCAACTGGGCATATTGCAGAGGCCAGTAAAATAGTTCATACCATTTTATCTAATATTATCTAACATGTCATATAACCCACAAAACAATTTATCATAAATGCATGATCGCAAGGAAGTACCTTAACCATGGTCTCATGAATAGCAGGCTTGTCAAGATAATCTCTGGCTTTCGCAGCAGCATAGGGCTGACCAAATATATCAAACCTTAGTTTAAAAGAATACTCAAATGAACATTTGATCCGGAAACACAAGTATCTCTTTTCAGCAAAATTTACATTACCTGCAGGTCTTCATTGTTCGTAACAAACTGTACAATGCGAAACCATATGTCATCACTAACAAAATCTCCGGCCTTGTCAATTAACTGAAGGATCACATCTACATACCTGCCAATATTAAGAAAAAATAATATCAGACATGTGCATTTTACATGTAATAAGAAATAACGTACAGACTTGCCATTTTGACAGTTGCAATGCTTATGGTTTCAGAGTCCAACACCCATAATTAACAGTTCTAAGAGGTAATCCAGGAAGAAAGAAGATTGCAATAGATAAGGCAAAATGGTCATACTGAGGCCAGACAGTCATACTTGGTAGAAGTAAAAAACAAAGTCTGCATAATACACAAGCAGCATGTGGACAAGTCCCACATTATCTGAAGTTCTATACATAGTCGCATAGAATGTAAGAATCTATTGTCCGTCAGTAACCATGCTTGCTCTTGTATACTCACTCCTTTGTTCTCACAGTTTTTACAGGTAAATCTAGACATATTGCCGCACAAGTATTTGATCCAAGATTGTATTTCGTTACAAAGAAAAGAAAGATTTACCATGAGAGATCAGGGGCAAACTTTTCTGCAAGAATAGCAGCCTTAAGGGACAATTCTTCGCGCATTGCAAAGTCTGCTGTGTTCAGATACTGAAATTTGAACAAAAAGTTAGTAGCATGACCTCAGAAACCTCTTCATTACTGAGACGAAAAAATGAAAAACAAAAAAAATACAAACCGAGAAAAAGGTGCCAAACATCAAATACCTGTAATAATTCTTCAACTATGTCCTTTGCATTTGAAACATCACACATACCATAAAGCAAATCAAGGGCGCGCCTACGGATACTGGATTGCAAAATCATAGTCAGGTAGCAGAAGTAAATTCCACAAGTACAAATAGATGGAGCACAAAACATAAAGAGTATCTATAACATAAGAAAATTACTAGCAACAGTTATATATTACCTAACGTCTGCATCCTTCAATGAGGTGATGATCTGAGCCTGATGTCTTTTAATAATATCCTGAACATCTGTGACCATCAGCATTCGAGTCATATTCTCCTGCATCACATCAACAGAGTAATGTAACGTTGCATCAAGAATTCCATTTTGAAAACTTGATGATGATGATAAATAAACTGATTAATTTAGTCTCTCTCCACAACATACCAAGCCAAGATATCGGATATTTGGTTCACGAACAGCAATAAATTTTCCAAGAAGGGCAACGCATTGAGACATCATCTCTTTTTCAGCATCGAGATGCATCACCTGGAAATATAGTTCAGTATACAATAAAAATAGTGACAAGTCACTTAAAGTGCCTAAAAATTAGATTGTATATGTATCTTATTCTATTAATGGTGAAAGCATGTAACAAATTTGCCAACAACAAACAATATCATATCAACTAACGATTCCAGAAGATAATTCTACAAAAGCATTGGATAGCTCGTTGAGTATGCAACTTACAAGAGCTAGGGCTTCAAAGAGAACAGCATGAGAAGCATTGTTCTTATTAACATTTTTCACAACATCAGTTCCCATCAATATCCGTTGTAAAACCTGAAACCATAAATTCAATTTTTATCTGAACCAAAGGATTTGATGAAAATGACTGCTAGTATCATGAGAAAGTAGAACCTCAAACAGTGATTTTCTAGTATTTGGGTCTTCAATAGTCGGAAAATACTGAAGAGCCCTCATTGTCTTAACCTGTATTCACCAAACAACAAACAGAATCAACATAAACATGTCAAATATAGATCAACAAATAAGCAGTTCCAAAAAATATTTAGTAGTTTCTAGTCCATAACCAAAACAAGTTGAAAACCTTAACAAAAGTCAACGCAAAATGAATTTTACATAGCAGAAATAAATAATCATAACAAAAACTATCACATCAGTGACTACAATGAGCATACATTGTTCATGAACCACATAGGAAATGTGTTTGGAAATTGTTATTTGTGAATTTACCAATTAGGAGAATATACAAACCTGGAGCCAGGGGGATGGGATGCCATAGTAAGTGTAATCTTGTGGAACATCTTGGTTCCTAGCAAGCCTCTCCAATATCTTAACACACTTTGGAAGACAACTCCAATATGCTTCATGGTTATTTGAGACTAAAGAAACAAGAAGACTCATAGAAGATGTCAAAACACCAAGATCACGTTCATCTAAAAGCTGAGCCATCCGATCAGCCCTGCACCATCAAGAAAAATAGACAAATAAAATGAGAACGATCAAAAAGTAAAATTAGTGGAACAGCATGTTCTGAGGAATTCATGTGCCACTTATACCAGCCATCGACATTCACAACATCGGGATTTTTCCTAAACAAACGCAGCAGACATAGTGCAGCTTTTTTCCTCACGAGAGGTCTGCAGCTGCTCGAAATCTGAAACATAAAGAGAAAATAAAATAAAATAAAGTCAACACAAGCAATATCCTATAGGTGCTGATGGGAATTTACAAATCCAGTTCTCTTACAAGTAACTTTTGAACATCAGGTGCCAATGATTCAGCATATTCCCTCCCGCCAATATTTCCAACCTAAGGATGAATTCCATATGGCAGTACGCAACAATATCAGAGAGATTGCAAAATGCGCCATACAAGGTATATACAAAGTGGGGAAAAAAAAAAAGTAAACAACTCTCTTGCACAATACACATATTGTGTGGGGGAGTCTGTTTCAGGAACTGAACTTATGACCTCTAGGTTGCACTACAACTCTACCACTGGGACACATCTTCGCCGGTAACATCTTTTTAGTGGCATGTTCGCCCGCCACATACTACTAAGAAAATAAAACCACAGAGAGACTAAATTCAAGGACTAAGTAACAAACGAATGGACAAGGGAATTCTCTAATAAAATTCTTAAGCAGCCATCTTAAGGTTTAACGATATTATAGATAAAATACCATTTCATCTTACTAGATAAAACAACACCTAAATGGCTCCCCGTCCCCTCCTAATCCCAGATTTAAAGATGAGTCCCCGACAAATCCAATAAGGTGTGCAAACAATATAAAATACAAATAATAACTGGTGTGTCCACAACAAGGGTTGGACATATAAAGTAAAACTATTTAATATGCAAGATTGCCAAATGAAATCAAAAAGGTGTTAACTTCATTTTTATAGATCATTGAAAACATCTAAATGGCAAACACTTAAAGGATCAGGGAAACAAAAAAGAATTCAAATTCTTTGATACATTTTAAAAGCATCGGCATAGAGTTCTCCCTTCCCATTAAATCTAACCAAATATCAAAAGAAATTGCAATTTCCCATCGAGTTAGACGACTTTCAAGGATATTCAACTCCACAGTCATCATGATTTATGTGAAGCAATCAAAGGCAAAAGAAAATAAAGAGAAAAATAAGTTTCTTGATGTTCTTAATCAATACTCAGGTAAAAGAATGAGGACAGACTAAACATATTTCCTTCACTTCATGAAGCCATACCATAGTCAATGCAAGGCATTGAAAAGTCTCGTTCCGACCAATAATATCATTGCGAACAGTATTTATTGCTAATCTCAAGAAGTCATGGTTCTCATTGAGCAAGCTTGACGTCACTATGTACCCAACCTGCAGGCATTTACATCTCTATGAAGTTAAATAAGCACTAGAGTGAAGTTATCATGGTATGAAGAACATGAGAATGCATCAATTTGTTTTAGGATTTCCATTAAATATAAGGAATATATCTTCTTGAGGAATGCAGGAAGTTGTCGATCTTTCTTTTCATTGTTGTTTCTATTGTCAAGAAAAAGTTCAAGATTATGAGAAACCAAAAACGTATCAGGCTACCTCAAAGGGTAATATTGAATGTTCCGCCACTTCTAACTTTATGTTTTTTGCAGTTGTGTA
Source organism: Euonymus europaeus (assembly GCA_963580455.1). Classification (NCBI taxonomy): domain Eukaryota; kingdom Viridiplantae; phylum Streptophyta; class Magnoliopsida; order Celastrales; family Celastraceae; genus Euonymus; species Euonymus europaeus. The sequence goes on from OY756967.1 coordinate 22,237,032, forward strand.
CATGCAAGAGTAGTTTTGCCCGCGACACATTATTGTGAAGGGGAAAAAATGGAGATATAATTATTGCTTACAAAGACTCAACTTATCAGCAAAAACAGTCTGCCATAATTCATGCACAAACCACTTTAATTTTTTAGAAGTTCAAAGGACATTCAAAAAAATGGGAAAGCAAAAATGATTCTACCTGCTTTTCCGGATACTTGGGGGCAGATATCAAAGAAACAGCTTCCATGTGGCCAAAATCCACATCATATCCAAGCATATAAATGTAGAGCATTTTCCATACATATTTCTTCTTTTCATAATGAGTCAAACCCTGGTCAAAGAAAAAATTGTTCAAATAATCATTCAATTTAATAGGATGCTAACATTATTTGGTTTTGGTGAGTAAATATTCACAAAGAGACAATAAAACACAGGAATTTCAATAGTAAGGAGTGCCACTTATTACCCTCCAAACTCGAAAATATGTATCGGAAAAATTATGAAATATAATATGGAAACCCACACAAGTTCTAAGTTACAAAAGGAAACCTACATTGAAGGGCGACGAAGATGGTTTGAGGCTTCATCAGGACCTCAGGAGTAACTAAAGGTAATTGACACAAAGTCAAGTGAGTATCAAAAAGACCACTAAGATGAAAGTCCTAAAACATGGCCAACCAAGGCCATTTTATATGTCAAACTCTAGGTGATCGCCAAAAGTATTATTTTCATATTACCACCATCCCAAATTTGATTGGACTTAAGTCATGTACAACACAAATACACTAAAGATCACTCGGAATGGACGGGAGGGACATTTAAGGATAAAGCTTTTCTTCTTCATAACTTCAAAATCAAGTAAAGAGAATACGTAAAGAGGATTTCCCATGGAAAGAGATTTGAAAAAGCAATGTTTCAAGTCAACTAGCATTGATGGCCCTGAAGATCGTATCTGAAATTTTCTAACCATCAAAAACATTTAAAATTGATGGATCACTATTATGCCTTATTCCTCCTGAATAGTGCTTCCAGTGTAGATAAAATGAGGTGAAGCTAGGACATCTTACATTAAATCGTAAATGGGTCAGTATGCTAGGGGAAGTCATTTTATTTATAACAGGCATCACTTCAGTGGTAGCTGGAAACCTGAAACAACATGCAAAAACTCAAGGATTGACCCAATTTGTCTCGATTTCTTTGGCAACTTTTGGACGAATATAGCATAAGGGGACAAATGCCTTCTGGAAAGAATGAAACTCCAATGCAGTTGATCGTGAAATGACTATTTTTTTCAAATGTTCCAATCCATGGCACCACATTTGTTCGGTTTCTTCTATAACATACTTTTTCTTGAGCGACAGTTTTCTTCTACTGCAAATGAAAATGACCAATAGAACACTATTCCGGTATTCCCAGCAGGGCAACATCGAAATTGAAAAAGAAAAAAAGGCACACTGAATGCTCAAATAAAGGGGCATCATTGTTTTTTGAATAGTTATAATCGAATATCATATCAAAAATTCGAGCAACCATTGCTCAATGTGAAATAATGCATTCTTATATTCACCATATGTTATGGACAAAATGAATTCACATAGTTATTCTTGGCCATCACACTTCAATAAGTTGCCATGCAGTCAGCATCAACATTTCACCAATCAAGTCATCATCTCTTTAATCCAAACCTAACACCATGCAGTGGCCACCAATGGTTTCACAATAAGAAATAATTCAAAATAACATAAATAAGAAAGGCAAATAAAACTGCTTTTGGTTTAATACTGTCTCTAAAGGGGCTTGATCTGGTCACCGGTGGGGGCTTTTCCACTATGACATTGATTTCATGGGTTGAAAATATTAAATCGCTGTCTTTACTGACTAAAATAAGGTTGCCTAAGTTCCAATATATCCTGTAGTGATAGGAATTTTATGCAAGAGGTTTCTCTGGTCTATGATCATGGTGTCTCCTCTCCTCATGCTGTAAGACTATTTAACCTTAGCGCAGAAAAATAACACATAAAGCCAAAAATGAATTCTAGTTGTTGATCCCTCGCTACTTCATTTAACATCTTTTTCAATCAGAAAAGGATCCCAAGTTCTGGTTAATTTACAGATTCTTCGAACCCCAAAAATTACAATTCAAATCTAATCCAACTAGAGCCCCAAGGTTCCCAATCAAATGGCCACACCTAAAATATATGCCGTACAGTGTCACCCCTCCTCAAGACACGTTTCATCTTTCAGAAGACTGCACCCACAAACTTCTACGAGATTCAGCACAAATCAAGTGACAAATGGGAACTTCAATAGTCGGTATGTAAACTTCTGAGAAATACCTCATAAGCTATGTTTTGATCACTTCTTGCTATCTTCATATAAAAAAAATCATATTGCTATTCGACGCTAATTTGCCACACTCATTCAGGAAAGGATTGTCAAAGCAACAAATAGCGGTCATAAACCTACTTACTCGACCTCTCAAACCTCATAAGTAAACTGCATAGCTAGCTATAAATTCTCTCACAGTAGCACCACAATTTAAACAAAGAATACGTTAAACTTGCAGTAGACACGCATCATACAAAGTACATAGGCCATACATAAAGAGCAATGTATGAACAAAGTGGAAAAAGTAAAAGCAGGAGCCCTAACCTTCTCGTTCTTGAAGCGGTTACGAACGTTACCGAGCTCCTTGTCAACGCGAAGGCGCTCCTGCTCCTTGTTCTGGCAATTGCGAATGTCGCTGATGAAAACGGAGAGACCTCTCATCCCTGAAAGCGCCATATGCTCTCACAGATCCGCAGGAACCCTCCGCCGCCACTGCCAACGGAAATTCCTTCTCTTCTATTGATCAAGCTCCTTTAGATCCTTCTTCTTCAATTGGATCTACGAGAACATATAGAGACAGATCTTCAACCGGAGTTGTTGGTTAGCAGAGAGAAATAATTAAGAAGCGAAAAAAAAAATTGAAAGGTAGCGTGATCTAGATAGGGAAGGAAAAATGGAAAGACCGTCGGAGAAGGTCGGTCAGTGAAGGGAGACGACTTTTAATTAACCATTGTATTCGTATTTCCTATAATTTCAATCTCAGATTTCCACCTAATAGGCTAATACTTTTTTCTTCACTTGTCATCTTTCTATCTTGTTCTTCCTTAATCTCGTTTTTTCTCAATAAAAACATTATTTACTCATTAGTTGCGGATAAATTATACTTTTGGGGTTGGTGATATAATTTAGTGACTCGTATTTCAAATATTTTAAATTAAACATCAAATAATTCATAGTATTTCATGATCAAAATTTCATGATATTCGATCAATCAAAGTGATTATGTGACATTAAATTTTCATGATATTTAATCAATCAAAGTGATTATGAGGCATTTTTATGAAAAAAATTAAATTAAAAAATTAAAAAAATCAATTCACCTATTCTTCTTCCCCAAATCAATATTTTCCCTCTTACCTTCATTCTCCCACCCTCTCCTACCAGATGTGCATAACTCTTCAGTGTTGGATGAGCATTCCAACACCAAGAAATTCTATAGCTTTGGGTGCTCTTTTATCGGCATTAGATTTTGAACTAAAGAAACTCCTTGGGAGATGGAGACTTAGGGTGGAGATGGATGCTCCAAAGCAAGAGAGCAAAATTCAAAACAATAAAAATTAAAATCACGCAAACCTAAGAATTAGGAGAGCCATGGCGGAGATGGTTGTTCAAATTAACACAAATCTAAGAATTAAAAGAGTCATGGTGCTATTTACCCAAGATCTTGTGTAAAGCCAAAGACATGTCAAAGAAAAATTTGCCGAGATTTGTCACATAATAAGATTTGAGATTTTTTTTATTCATAATTTTTTATTTTTCTTAAATCATTTATAATACCGAGTGTCATCATTTTATTAGCTAAAATCAGGCGTCTGTCACATCAAATAACCCATACGCCATTTTTTTGGTTTCAAAAATAGAATAACAGACTTTTGTTGTCATGTCAAGACTATTGGCGGACTGAATACCAAGAAAACCTACCCATAAAACATTACAAATTATTGAGTGATTAATTTGAAATGTTTAAAACGTGAGTTCCTAAATTGTACAAGCGACAATCTATTAATTTAGTTATTTATTTAGTTTTATCTGGGTCCCTAAGTTGACAGGCTGCCAAAAATGCCTTTTAGTCGATTTGAACATTCAAATCATGGTGCTTATTAAAGTTAAATCCTATTGTTATAGTTATAAAAAAAATCCTATTTGTCGTAGATGGTTTATTACTGGTATCATTTGTTTGTTCCAACAGGTAAAATACATGGGGGAAAACGTTACCAACACTCAGTGCTTTGAGTCTTTTTTAGGTGTATCCCATAATTTACTAATGTTGGGTGTTTTATAAACACTTCTTGTACTCTGATTTATCTCTTTCGAGATCTATCATCAATTCTCTTTTACAATTGATGCCATTTTTCCATCTAAAAAATATACTCCTAAAAATGCATCCATGTTCTTAAAAGAGCCAACAACTTCTATCTTGCCCTAAACTGTAGCGGGACTAACTTCGATACTGAAAATGGCATCTTCTATAGCTATATCAACCAGATAAAAAGAGGACAAGTTGAAAAATATTTAAATAGATATGCAGTCATATACTCTACTAAAACTTCTAAATTATGCAGAAAAAAATGCAGGTGATCATATCATTTAGTCCAATAATTAATTTCTAGACTGCATTCATGGTTATTAATGAATTATTAATACATAAGCAGTGTATGGTCCACAGATTCCAACGACTACAAAATTGTGGCGACAGAGCCAACAACTTCCCCAGAACAATGGAAGCAAGTTTTTGGTTTTCAATGACACCAGCTCATTCAAGCAACTTTGCAAAAAATGAAACCAAAACGGAAAGGAAAGGCTTCAAGATGTCCACGCAGAAAACCTCCTCTCCTGCTATGGTTCGATTTTGAGGTCAGATGCCGATAGGCTGATCTTTGATGGAATATTTGAAGAAGAGTAAGAATCCAGTAAAAATGAGTAGCTGCTTACTGCACTCCACTCTGTTTTGCCCAATCGACAAACTGCATACCAGCATAAATATTGTTGGCAAATCGAATACCAACAGTGAAAGCCATCGAAACAGGTGGGACTCGCTTTGCCAAGGGTGATGCTTCAACCAGGTGTTCAAGTCCAGTGACTATTTGATAACGGGTGTTGGAGGAAACCGCGAGGAAAACTCCTGATCATGAAGAAGGTAAACTAATGAGCTCAATGTAATCAACGAATGGCAGTCAAAACTTCCCCAAATAAGCTTCTTTGAAATCAAAAGCAACGACCAGCTTAATAATTTGATAAGTTAAACAGTGTCTTGCCAATGTCCCAACAAAACCCGCATGGAACTTACGTTGGCAAGATGTCACAACTCACAAACAGTGGTGATGTCATGCGTTCAATTTATAGAAAGATACTTCTTTTCCATTCAAATATCAAATGGGCAAATTTTTGATGATTCATAATCCCGTCAGAGAGAACAAGTTTGAATTACATTTGCAGAAACAAAAACCAGACTGCCAAATAAAAAACTAGAAACTAGACACTATAATGTCATTTGAATGAAAGCCATACGTACCCCAAAGAGCAGCACTCTGCACAAGTGGTGGCACGGGAATGTCGTCTTCTGATTTGTTTATGCTTCTGATCATATCAAAAGAATTAAGTAAAAAATGGACTCAATTCTCTCCTTCAAGGAAATTCAAAAATGAAAACAGGAAATATCTGTGAGTAATACCATAAGCAATAACTATGGAGCCATAGGCAAGTGAGAGGAATCTACATCTATCCGAATTATAAGATTCTCATTTTAGGTGTAAAATTCCCAACAGAAACTGGTTTCCAAAATCATTCTTGACAACTTCGAAGGTAAAATTTTTACTCAAAAAGTGGGAAGTGGTGTGATTCTTTAAACTTGTTATCTCTTTTCATTCCCCCAGTCAGAAAAGCAGCCAATTATAATGACACAATATCTACTCAATAAATTCCAACCAAACAAACTCAATTGTATCATAGACTAATAGTCATAAGAACCGACATCTGGAAATCCACAAAGAGGCAAAAGGCACTTCACTTTCTTTTGCATCTGTTCTAAAATTTTTAATGAAGTTCTAAAGATGGACAATGAACAACCATATAAATTCGGTTTGAAAAAGAAAATGCAAACTCATCTGTCATATATCAGTCCTAATGGAAAAATGATGATAAACTGAAACATTTGGCATGTATTATATCTAGGCTCTAGCACTTCAACTCGGAGAAAAAATTAGGTGTGACAATGAAACAACACATAGACTAGTAATAAAAAGATTTACCTTTTGGCAGTCATGATCATATTTGCAATGCCTTGGCCAATGAGACCGCATCCAAACCCAACTGAGCCATATGATACCCCCTAGATCCATATACACCAATAAATTAATTTAATAACACAGACAAGAACGAAGAGAAGAAAAGACTACAAAACTTGGCATCACAACCAAAATCCACAAGAAAAAAGTATAAAAATAATGAATTTGAATGAGTAAATGCATCTTCCTCCCTGTTGTTCATCGGAGGTACAAGTCCGAAATGCAACCATGTGGTCAGAAATGAATGTGGTACCTTATAGAAGTACGCAGCAACCCGCTGGTTTAGTGAGAATTTGCATCCAGGCCTCTCAGCTTCAAAAACACTGCTCAATAGAAATAAAACATCATATGAGATTTGACGTCCACACACTTGAAAGATTATCAAAAAGCTGTCCAACAAGTACAACAGACAATTCTGGAATCACAAAGAAAATAAGACAAATCTATAAGAATGGCACATGGTATGCCCAGTTCACATTGTGAAAATAGACATACATGTTCCCTAGCCCAGTTCAAAACTTTAGCAAATTGATTATGTGATATAAAACCATTTGGAGACTAAAACCAGATGTTTAGTGATACCAATTGTGTTTAAAAAAAACTCAGAAATAATAGCTTTCAAATATATGACGGTGAGAGCAGAAATATATGTATTAAAAGGAATTTCAGCATGCTAGTACATTTGTTAACATGTATGTATCCAGTGAAATATAATATAAATAATATGTTACAATGCTAACCTGCTTGGTAGAGCTGCACAAGCACGGTTCATGCGTCCAAATAAACCTCTTGTTGCTGATGGCTGCCCAAAGCGAGCATAAGGTGCCATCATACCAACCATAGCAATGTCCACGACTATACCAACCAAGAGATCAGCAAGATAAAGCTCAAATTCAGACCAGAAATCCTTTCCCCTTTTCTGGTATTCCGCAAAAGTTGCACAACAAGAATCAATGACTACCTGCATCATTTCATATGGAGCAATAAGATGATAAAATAAATCAGATTAGTAGGAAGAAAAGAAGGCACTTGTGAACATCACCAATTTAGATTCAACAAGAATCAATGACTTCCTGCATCATGTCATATTAAATTCCAGCTAATGTTTATTCACCAAATTAGATTTCGTATTTCTTACAGCAAGCCTATTGCTTTAGGCTATCGTAATGCAAGAATAACAATCATCATAGTATGTTTGTAGAGTATCAAGTATCAACCCTTCTACAACGCAAAATATATAGATGAAGTTACACTCAACAAACCTCTGTTCCAACTTTGAAAAGGAAAGAAGGATCAGCCAACATTCTGTTACGGAGCATAGAGCAGTGCTTCATCAAAAAACCCAGTGGCCAAACTGAACCCTGCAAATTCAAATATCCAGGAGCATTAGAAACAAACCAAATAAACATTACGACCTAATAACAAAATGCAATAAAGGAAACTATGCAGCTCAGTACTGTCCTAAGTGCGTTCAGTTTTTATAATTTTAAATGGAACATCTCGGCGGCACCAATTTGATATTCCATCACAAATTTACTATCATTTAAAAAAGCAAGGCAGATGATCATATGTTATTATCAACAAACCAAACAAAAAAGTAAGTATATGAAACATTTAAACCACGACTACCTTTTTCTATTATTTTCAACTTTTGCACAATATTCCACCAAAATGCAATGGTAAAGAGCACGAAGCTTTACCTGCAAATCCAAGTATCGAAGAAGAAACATTTTACGGAGGCCCGAAGTCTTGGCTGCTTCCAGCATATCCGCAGGGAGCCTCACCCCACGCGCCTCCGCCTCTTTCATCACCTCCTCGAACTTTATTACCGGACCAAACTCCGCCTCTTCTCCACCACCACCATCCCCTTCCCGATCATCACCGCCGCCACCACCAAAAGAATCGCCGCCATCATCGCCTCCGCCACGACCACCATCAATTCTAGCCTCCAAATCCCTAGGTTCGTCAGTGAACTTACTGTTCGAACCCAAGCCCTGATCAACGACGGTTTTGGCCGCTAAATCTGAATTGTCAACGCATTTAGGCTTGAAAACTTGATTCAATGAGACTAACTTCAGCGGCCGGAACAAAGGTTCCTTGAGAGAACAAGAAATCCTGAATTGGATAGCTGGAGTGGTGTTGTGATTACATAGCGTGTCGTTCGACAAATTTGTGAGGTAGGATGCATTGAAACTTGATGAACAAAATGACATTTTAACGCGGCCTCGAAAGTGCTATGAGAGAGCTAAGAACACTGAACACGTTACAATGAAAGTTTTTTGTAATCGCAGAACGACGAGGTTTGTAGGGTTTTTTCTGTTGTGTTGGAGCCGATCGAAGTTCGAATGAACTGAACTCTGAATTTGAACACGTGATTCACCTTCATTCGAGGGTAGGAAGATTCAAAAAGAAAAAATTTAATGAAAAACATAAACGTCGCCTGAGATATTCGAACTGTCGCGGGGAAACCCCATGTACTTAGCAGGCACACGCCTTAACCACTCGGCCAAAGCGACTTCATATTGGTAAGTTCTCCAGTTTAATTATATAATGATTAATAAAAACAAAAGATGTTCATGCTAAATTGTGGGAGAAAAACAGACACAAAATCAAGAGAGAGAGATAAGAAAAAAACAGTTGTTCCAATTTGGTTTCAGTTGGTTATTTAGACAAGGTTGCATGACTCGGAAACAATCCATCAGTTTCCTAAAAAGTTCTAGCAGAGGGAAACAGTCATAGATAACTTGGATGGAGCTCATGCTTATCTGCGTGCTCAAAAACCCTGCACTAACAGTGTAAATATATGCATTAGTCCATTTTCAATTCACTGATACGTACCCAGTTCCCAGAGAAATGACAGGTGGTGATATTGAGGTATCTTCCCTCCTGAAAATTTTCTTTTAATTCAAAGAGCTGTCTGTACATGTATAGCCCAAAAAGGGGAGAAAACAAAAACCACATTTTAAACGTTCTTTGATAAATACACCATGTAAATACTCGTAAGATAGCTTCACCGCATGACGTAAACTCCTGTAAGCCCAAATCTGGATGAGTTCAGTCGTACATCTTTAATTGGATCATTTGAAGTTTGAACACTTTCAGTCCTTGAAAACCCCCACTTTTTAAAAATGTACAGAAATTCCTGCCAAACTTAGGAAAAATGAAAGATAAATTCACTCAAGATGGAAAGAAACTGCTATCCTCTCCATTCAATGCCGAACCAGTTCTGTACTCGAAACTGTCACCTTCCTTTGTACTGCATTTTCAAATAAGATTCCACCCTCTCTTCTATATAACAAAAAGTAGGGCTTAAGGTTCTTCATGTTACATTTCAAAACAAAGAGAAACTTTTTCGATGCCTGGAGCGCTTAGAGGGGTGTGCTTGCTCAACTGATGCTCTTGGAGTGGGTCCAGTGTTTTCGATATCACGTGCTTGCACATCTGAGGATCGTGAAAGAAGCTTGCATCCAATCTTCCTGGCAACCAGGCGAGGTGAACTGAGGGAACTGTATGATTTGGTCACTCGCTTCATTTCTTGTTTTATTTTACTAAATTCTTCCTCAAGCTCTCCAACTCTAGACCTCATTCTTTCCATATCCACCTTTAACACTTGATTCTCACGCACAACAGTCACCCACCCATCTCTCTGCACAATTGAGCCAGCCATATCACCAGGGACTATCACTGGACCTGTCGAGGCATTGTCATTTTCCAAGATATGGAGACAGCCGGCTAAAGCAGTTCTCAACTGCACCTGCTCAAAAAACAGGACTTGAAGAACAACTCTAAGAGGCAGCCTTTCATTTTGGGAAGCATGAGCACATGCATCAATGGAGAGTTTTTGGTAGTCAATGACGTTACAAAGTTCCTCCTTCTCATTCTCAGATAGCCAAGGATGTGCCTACATGATTAGAATAGCAATTACAAACATCCCAAAACAACAAAGACATGTCTACTTCAATAGTTCGTCCAGTCAATCTTACCTTGAAATATATATCCAGTGCCCTGTACAGCCCATCATGGAACTGTCTTGATGATTCAGGAAGAGACTCTGCAAGTGATCTTATCTTTTCCGGTTTCAAGTTTACATCGGAAGCGACCTCTGCAATGTAGTTATCTATCAATCTTGCAAGTTTTTTCAATGGTTCAGATGATGGTGACATTTCTAAGTTCGGTGAAGATGGTGGAAATGATTGTATCCTTGACTCTAAGGATGTGAAGTGATGTATGATCCTCTCGATACAGTCAGTATTGTATAAAGTATCAGAGTCCGAATAATTAGGAATGAGAAGACTCTCTAAGGTTGCCAGATCCAGTTGCATTCCAATTCTCCTCTCTAAAGAATTGATGCATGTTTGACTAACACCCAATATCAATGCAACGCGAAGAAGTCCCAGTAGGAAACGACAGAAGGAGTTTCCTTTCTTTTCTGGAATAAGTTTCACTATGGTTTCTAACAAAAAACTTTCATCAACGGCTGCAGGGGTCAAGCTGAAACAGGCAACTGTTCTGTTTTTGCCACTCGGTACACTCTGCCATCGGCTTAGACCAGGTAGGTACTTTCTGGAATAGTACATTATTGCACCAGACAGATTTTCAGGTCTTATACCTTTTTCTTCCATTTTCTTGATAAGTCTTTCAAACATACCTACACTGAGAAATGAAATGTCTTCAAACCACCAATCAGATTCTGCACTATGAATTCTTGCCCCAGTATTTATTCCATTCCACAGGATGCTTCCACCAGGGCTCTGTAAGCTACCATACATCATCATGGGCCATCCAAATAAACTAGGATCTGTACAAACCATCATGGATAGGGAACTCAAACATTTGCTTATTATCTGGAGCTTTTCAGTTCTCGGTAAGACTGTTTCAGAACTTTGAAGAGCCAATATACAGTCCTTCCAGTTGCGAAGGACATGCTTGTGGAAGAAACCCTCAGCTCTAGAGACTAAGTTATCTTCTCCATACTCATCTGTCATCTCTAGGTAGTCAGAAGCACAATAAACCATCACAATGTTTCGTGATGTCAACTCCACTCTTAAGCCATAGCAAAATTTCACTGCGATCAAGAAGGTATCAGGACCACCAGGGAATTCTGTAAGGACAGTGGTGGAAGTCTTTAAATGGATACTTTGGGATTCTTCCAGTAATCGTGCGATCTTCCCACATTTTGAGATAAGTGGAAACTGCAGAATCAAGTGGGGCGTTAATAATTATTCAGGATTAGAGTCTACAAGAATCTATAATATTTTCCGTAACATAATAAATTTATGTGAACTCAGCACAATAATCTCTCTCTTTTTTAACAGTCACTCTAAAGCTTGAGCATTTGGAGAGTCCATCAAGAATCTAAGTAAAGAGATATTTGGACAGTATCAGGCTAAACTTGAGCTTTTACAATAAAATCATGCTGCTACAGAGGAAAAATTCAAATCCGAAAATCTGTTCATATCACTACAAGTCTAGGGACATTCATATTCTCAGAAATTGATTGACATCAAAGCACAGGCAACAGTTTGAGGGAAATATTAGGTTGGAAATTATAAAGCTCTTGATTCAAAAGAGTGAAAAATGTATACAAATAAATGTAAAGGGTGATCATTTATCTCAAATAGGCAGAACCTACATATGAACATAAACCAGCTTACCTTGTGTAGATGGAAATTGTCACCTTCAACTGTGATAATCAAATCGCTTGGCAACCCAGCATTGCATAACCTACCATATTCATTGAAAATCATAAGAACAACATAATGGATTTCTTGAAATCAATCTAAGACATCACCAATAAAGTTTAAATGGAGTCGAAATACTTTCAAATTACACGGTACCAACAGAAACCAAATATATTTTGGAGGCCATAAGAAGTGAATTTCACTTGTTATTCAGCAATACCTGTCATTCAAAAAGACAGAAAGAAAATCATACAGGAATGCTTAGGAGATATGTTTCTCAGGGATTCCATACCAGTCATTGCCCTCCCTGTAGAACCCAGAAACCTTTCCTGCTGGGGCCATGACTTAACAACGCACCTGATCTCTCTCTAACGAACACCAACTCCCAATTGGGTAAAGATAATATACCTTTCAAAAGAAGCAAAGACCACCTAGACTTTGTTGAGAAAAAGTAAAATTGAATATTATTTTAGTATCCATCACGCGAATAATTTAAAACACAGAGCTCAAACCGGAGTCTTGCCCAGACACCCAGTAAGCACAATTTTGCCGTGTGGAAGAAAGTGGGCCTCTTTACAGCTACGAAATCCAAGTGTGAGTCCATCAAAAGCCGAACTCCATCGTCAAAACAACAACAACGCAAACAACATGGACAATATAATAAACAATTAAACCCAAAACCAAAAGCAGAAGAATATCGGAAGCAAAAAGCACTGGGAGGGAAAAGAATGCGGGGATCACGACACAAAAACCGGCGAAGTTAAAAACTAAAGTGAAAAACTATAAGAATAGAGGAAGTATTGGGTGAATGATTCAATAAAGAATTTTTTAAACTCTTTTAGAAAGCCTGGCCGGCTAACCAAGGGAGCAGAAGGACAAGAGTAATGATAGAAGAGAAACGGTAAGTGAGGTACTGTCTTGGGCTTTTGGTCGAACATTTTGCCTGCAATGATGAGGACTAACGCAACGCGTGCACTTTCAATTCGCGAGAGCGGGGAAACTCGACTATAGTTGGTCTTCGCCTTCGGAACTGTGACGTGGGGCAACGGGACCCATGGTGGCCCATTCCTGGAGTGTTGCGCCCGACAAATTTTTTTATTATTTTTTTCCTTTTGATTGCCTTTTCTCCGACTGTGGTTTCAAAGAAGAAAATTCAGCTTACGAGCCAATTTAAGACTACAAAGTACTCGTTAATTAATCTCAAAATTTTGTTTTTTCAAGCTAATCTCTAATTTTTTCATTCGCCTTCTCACTTAAATGGATCAATTAAAGACGAGAACTTCGTCTGTCACGGTCGAAAATGATATTCGAACCTCTTATTTTTGTTTGATATAAGAACAAAATACTATGTAAGATCGCTAATAAATAAATAATGAGCTTGCAGTTTACTTTGAAACTGGACATATGAAAGAATAAAAAAAAGATGGTCAGACAAGCCGGCATAAATGTCATTATTGTCTCAGTTTTATTCCAAACGGACTGTAAGTTGCAACATTCCATATTAAAAATTAGAAGCACATATTAGAAGATTCAGGATAGGTAACAAAATTGTTTTCACTCTTCTTCCACCGGTAAGATCGGGAATTCAGTATCGACACTAAAAAAAATCTTGCACGCTTGGGATTAATAAAAATAATATAAATTAGGGAGAAAAAAAATAAGACGAACAAGGGACAGACGAAATAATACAACATATCCCAGGCAGGTGAAGAAAGCATAAGAGAGGAAAGACGAGCAAAGCCCCAAAAAACCTGGAGAACTTTCATCTCTAAACTGTCCTGACGTGTAATATCTCAACCTCTACCCACAAAATACCGAAACAAGATAGAGTAGTATATCTTGTTTCGCACCCTAAATGAAGATAACATTACATCACAGAGGTCCGAACCACAATTAACTGGGTTACCATTGAGCTACAGACTAAAGACACCAGCAGGAGAAAAAATGTAGTAGTATATGGAGTCAACCACAGATTATATTTAGGATTTCCTTCAAAAGAATTATAACCACCGCTGCCCACAAACAGTTCATAGCTCATAAAAGAATTTAATTTTCTTTCCTTTACTGCCACCAAATCATCATATTTTCTCAGCTGGAAGTTGGTTTTGCCACAGCCTTCTTAACCGCCTCTGCATATGTTCTGTGTTGATAGGTCAGGGTTGACTCGAGTAAATCCCAGAGTGATGTCTTAGGATTCCAACCTAACACGCATAAGGCATCACCCATATTCAAAATGATATCAATACTATTTATAAATATAGTGCAAAGACAAATGCTGGGGAAGCTGTACTGTACCAAGTTGTCTATTGATAATCGTCATGTCTGGAATTCTCTTGTCACTATCATCATAGCCCTCGCCATAAAATTCTTTGGAGCTTACATCAACAGTTGGTTCCTCCAGAGCAGATTCTCCACTCACCTTGGCATAAACCTGTGGAGTAAAAGTATTTATACTCCTAAACCATAAAAATGCTATACCAAGACCAAAAAACAATTTACAGAAAATGAACAAAAATATGTTAAGGACATAATGTCCACCTCCGTCATCATTTCAGCAAGCTGCCTAACAGTAACTTCATTGTGAGGGTTGCCCACATTAAATATATGACCATTAGCTCTGGCAGGATTTTCCTGTACAATAAGTAGCAATATTAGCTATTTCTTTCCTATCAAAATGCGATGAGAAATGACAGAAGGGGGAGAGAGCACGCACAATCATCAACAACACAGCCTCAATAGCATCTTTTATGTAAACAAAAGTTCTCTGGGATTCGCCACCGTCCACAAGCTTGAGTGGTTCTCGGCGTAGAAGATTCTGAGATGAATAAAAACCAATAAACAAATTGCAACCAAACCAGGAAGTGAATGCAGGTCCGTATCTTCCAATGAAAAAAGGTATAGACTAACATTACTAAAGCATGCTAGAACCCTGGGAACACCCTCATTCGGACCATCAATGCCAGGAATGAAATCCATCCTGGGGCCAATCCAGTTGAATGGTCTCACAATAGTGAACTCGAGGTCATTCTCCGCACCCTCAGCTACAGTGGACAAAAAAGAAGTCAGGAAACAATACCCAAGCATTCTCAAAATCAGTCAGATAAATGGAAAATTTTGCTGACCATAAATCAGCCTCTCAATCAGCTGCTTTGCACATGCATAGGACCACCTCTGTTTCTCAATGGAACCAAAAATGCAGGGGGAAACATCTTCTTTGAGTACATAGTATGCAGGATCCTACACAACATAGCACACACCACCACTCTATCACTGCCAACAACAGAGAACATAGTAGAAACTCAAAAAACAAAGTAAGGCAAATTCCAAGGAAAATCTAGATCTTCAGTGTATCTGATGAAGGCAATTGAGATTGCGACAGCACAAAATGACCACAAGTGATCATCGTCAACTAGGAAGCACGGGTGTGGCTGTCACCCTGGGGCACCGGCACAAGGTGCGTTTTGGGTGCGGGTGCGCATACGGCACAAAACATCCAGGGTGTGTCATTAACGTTTGACGAATCCGATTTTCAAAAAAAAGAAAAAACAAAAATTAAAATGGGTGCGGCTTATGTTCGGCTAGGATGCCTTTTTAGGATATGTTTGCCATTTGGGTCAACTATAGGTAAATTGAAAAAGAAAAAAAAACACAAACTTCCCATAACCTAAATCAGACCATCACGTGAGCCTCTCCATATCCAAAGCTTGAATCTGGTCAAGAACTACTTAACAAGTATCTAATCTGGTCGGCAGGTCACTGATCTTCAGAGAACAAGTCTGGAATCTGGTCGCAACTCGCAAAACTGGTCGTTGATCTACGATTCTAAGAAGAGGCTCGCTGAAGAGAGTGGGACTATCTTCTCTGTTTGACGCGATGGATTACTGTGAGCTGGACTTGCCAACTGTTCACTTTTTCTAGTAGTATATTTTAATTGCTGGGCCTGGGTAGATGGGGTATTGGCAATTGGGTAGCGGAATTTTTGCCGGGTTAAGTGGGTAATGGCTTAGTGGGGTGCTGCTGGTATGTGTAAGTTAGTTGATGTTATATATATATATATATGTATATATATTGTTAGCCGTATCCCGGCCACACCCGTATCCTTTATTTTTTTAGAATTTGCAAATCCGCGTATCCTGCACCCCCGAATCCGTACTCCTGCACCTGTATCGGTGCTTCTTAGATTGTCAATTGCCATGGTTAACATCAGATACATGCATAAGATGCCACTTACTGCACTCACTATCCCACCGGCCAATACAAGGCAACTTAGAAAATTCAGTCATTCGTCCTAGGTGAGACAAACATACGTTTAAATGCCCAAAGTTAGGCATGCAACAATCATTCCCATTTTATACTACAACAAAAGTCAAAACACTGCAACAAAAAAAAAAAGATCTCTTATATTCAAAACGATTTCACTAAGTGAACCAATTCTAAAAAATATATGCTATACAAAACAAAGTTTAGGATTGCAAACTGAGTTAACTATGCGATAGCAATGTTAACATAATGCAGGGAAGAAAAAAGGCTTCACAAGAACACTTCCCTAAAATGGCAGTGAAGAGATCAAAAGAAATAGCATATCAAAAGAAAACAAATTGCGGATACTTTCTTTCAGATTTTCTTTCAATTTGCTTAATTTCCATCACAAACACATGAATGACACCTTTATTAACAACTCCAAACTAAAGTAACTACAACCACGGCTGCTACTTAATCAAAAGACTTGGCAGCTAACATGAATCCATCCAGGCATCATAATATATAGACATCCATGTACAATCCAACACAGCTTTAAGCCCTCCAATGAACAAATTATACCAACAGGCTCAACAACATTTTATGTAACCCAAAATCACTTACTTTAATATGTGGTGATTTAAACTTAGATAATAAATTCTTGAAATGCAAAGTAAAAGGTGTAATAAACAATGAGCAATACACCAAACCCAGCTGAAGTGTACATTGAAACAGCACTTATTCATTAATACATTCAGGCCAAAACAGGCATTTAATCCACATGGAAATAGTCTACAATAATGATATCTTACAAGCTAACTTAGCTACAATATGTCAAAATCTAACACATTTTTTTTACTCCAAGAAGAGATCTTGGAGAGCACTAGTTTGAATTTTGAGAATTCCAGAATTAACTACAGTATAAGACTGTACCATCATCACCAATGAAAGCTTTATTACAAAACATTTTGGAGTTTGACTATATAAATCATAAGAGAACCACAGTTGAATACCACCACATAAGTTCTCTGCCTATATTTCTAGTTGAAACATACCTTCTCTGCCAGTTATGATAATCCTTATGTCGATCAATATTTGTTTGCTGCTATCTAAGGTATTGCATTTACATGAATACTACAATAAGCCCTACCTATATAGATCCTTAAGCCTAAAACATCCTCAGTCAACAAAAGACAAAACTGCACCAGCAACAATGACAGCATTATGTTTGACACAGCCACATAGGACAAATATGTTACTCATATTCAAATAACAACACGGCAAGCATAAAGGAGACCAATTGGACCATGTAACGAATTTGAGACTCAAAGAGAAACAGTGATCTATAGGACCCTCATGAATCCATGAAAATTGACAAAATATACACATCAACAACATACATGGATTTTATTATTTCAGACAATCCAGATTGCAGTGATAAAAAATCCTCCTTTAATAAAGTATATGTCAGAATGCCAATAAAAAAGGAATCGAGTAAATAAAATAGAAGAGATAAAGCAATGGCTTACCTGACGCAGTGGACTATCTTTGGGCAGAAAGCTACCAATGGTTTTCCCATATACTTCGCAAGTAGAAAAGTGAATCAGACGCTTGCCATTCTCCGAACAGTACTTAACCTAAACGAAAAGAAAAATTATAAAAATAAAACCGTCCATCCAAATCAAAACCGGCATCAACTTCAAGTGATTTCAACCATAACAGCCAACTCGTATCATTTTCAAATGCTATCCAAAACAACGCAAAAAAGAGTATTTCAAAAACAAAAGAAAACATACCACTGGAAGTGCATCAATGAAATTGCTGTAAATCGTATCCAGCGGACGCGTATTGTAATCAGCCGGTGTACAGATCGCTGCCAGATTAATAATCTACAACACAAATCCACCATAATAGACCAGAGTTCTTCAATAACAAAAAAAGAAAGCACAAGGCAACGTAGATGAAAATGTGCATAACATTAGAAACTGCAAGAATCGCAAGAACAGAAGAGCAATGCATATCATAATCTAGAAATGACAGCATCAAATACATAAATAGCTAAGAGTAGACGTAAAGATGGAAGAATCGATACCAGATCTGACATCTTGATGAGGCCTTCAAGACGGGAGTCGTGCTTGATGTTTATCCGATGGAATTGGATGCGATCACCCAAAGCGAGCGAATCCGACTCGAGGAGGTGCTTGATCTTGTCATTATACACATCAAGAGCTAGGATCTTGTGAGCCGTCTCATTCAGAATCTTCTCGCACAAGTGCGACCCTATGAACCCTCCGGCACCGATCATGCATATCGTCATCGGCTTTATCGGCCTCCCGTCCAGATCGAACCTCTCAGTCGCCATTATTGCTTTTGCCGCTGCTTTCTCCTGGGGAATTGAAACGAAAAATGAAAATCCGTAGCAAAAGTTCGTTTAATGTGTATCGATGGAGGGGAAAGAGAAAGTCACGGATTTTTTGGGTAGGAAGGGGTGGCGGTGGTATGTTTTAGAGCGAGGGAAAAGGGGCCTGCATTTATTGAAGATTGATGGCTAAATCTACTCTCGCGCGTGGAAGTCTTATTCGTAACGTCTGGTTATGAAGCCACGTGCAATTTTGGATCGTGTTTATGTGAGTTCTGATGACGAGGAATTGGATCTTGTCATTTTTATGGCTGTTAGGAGATTATTAAATTTATTGTTGTGTATTTTAAAAATTATGGTAGATTTATTACAAAAAAAATTATGATAGATCGTCCCCAAAATTAACCTCCATTTAGATAGTATTTGATATAACGTAAGTTTTAATAGTGTATAAGTTATCAAATAAGTTGTATGATATTTGATAAAACATAAGTTTATAATAATGTATAAACTGTCAATTTATCACTAAGAACATGTAAAATAGTTTAATAATTAAATTAAAAAACTATCGATAATGAATTTTGTTGGAAATAATTTTACGCGTTGAATTTGAATATGTAATTTTTTTTTAAATTTAATTTTTTTTGAGAGACAATATGACAAATGTATGAGAGAGAAATGAGTAATATAAGAAATTGAGACATTTGTTTAGTATGCTTGTTGATGTGAATGGATAAAGCATATAAGCTCATGAGTTGAGAAAATGAGCGTATAAACTGTCTTATGCTCTTCTAAATACTCACTTAATGCATATCAAATGAAATGTAGATGGAGAATACAGCTAATCACAGTCCAATTGATGTGATATAATTGTTTGTTTCAATACATAGAAAGTAAATGTTGGCCGGTTGATTTTTCTAGGAAATTGGACAATTAAGGGATTGAAGTGCGAATGTCTAATAAAATTACGGGTGTAAAAAAATCAGTTTTGTATTGGATCACACAAGTGTTTATGAAATATTTACATATTTGGATCTTAATCCGAACTGATTTATAAATCCAAACGTCAGGGATGACAATGGATTAAACTTTTTGCGGATTTTGTAAAACCTGCATACAACCCGCTCTTCAATACCTCCTATTCGCTTCCTCTCCGACTTGTCCGCTCGGGGAATATTATTTGTACTCGCCTCCGACCAGCGGATATACCCACCCGCATGTATATATGTATATATACTATTTGGTCACATATATGATGTATTTTATATATTTTTATATAATTATTTATGCATGCTTTGGTACATCGGTTGGGGACCACTTATACCCACATCGACCATAACCATGTACTTCTTAGATAGGGTAAAATCCGACGGACTCACATTGGATGCAAGCGGGTTGGAAGGGTCAATTTGAAATTGTCATCCCTACTCGACGTACTCAATTGATCAAATTCGAATTGATTTAAATCTAGATAAATAAATTGGACAATAATTCAATATGGATTTAGTTCGAACAACTAAATCGAATAAAATTTATATCTCTGATTAGGACGGAATTGTAAACAGGACAAATCTTTATGTTTAAGCTCCAATTTTAAACATAAAATTTTATGTACAAATTTGATTTGATATGAGTCAAATAAATTGACTCATCCAAATTTGACATAATTTTAACACTCCTAAATAAAATAACTGACAATTACGAGCGAGTAGCACAAATGATCCACGTGGTTGTTAACTGTATAAAGATGGGAAAGGTGTCCATACTGGCGAGTGGCTGGTTCCCAAATGAGTTGTCGATCTTCGATGCTCACGTGGTTTGTTAGTTATTTTGTTTTCTTCCTCCACGAAAAAAACATTAGGCAATCTTCCACGCGCTTTCCTCATCGATTGTTTTCTTTCTTGCCAACCAGAGAATTCAAGTGGTGCACGCTTTCCTCAATAGTGCTTTTTTTTCTTTCTTTTCTTCTTTCACGGAAACAAATAAAATTGATAGAATTTATTTGACAGTATTATGGCTTTGAGAATTCGAGATAAACAAGAAATTTCTTGTGGTTTTATTAATAAGGGGAGTGGTGAGTTCAGAACTTTAAATTCGGAATTATAGTTTATATACAAACCAATTAGCGAACTAAATTACTCGAAATTTGTAAGAAAAATATGTAAGTACATAATTAAGGTTGGTCTGTGTATTAAATATAACATATATAAAATCATTTTTTCATTACATTTAAATATACGAGCCATTTAAAAAAAATATATATTAGTTTATGAGACCCATGGTGCTTAATTTCCTGGATCTGCATGACCTTCAGCTATATTTGGTAGCATGTTTATGTCCGAAAAGAAATTAAGAATTTATTTGACAGAAAGAATTTCACCGTTTGGTACATTGACTGAACCCGGAATGGAATGTAAAATTCTGAAACATTTAGGAATTTGAAATTCTCATCTCTACCCACAGAATTTGACATTCCATGATGAATCGAAATTTATAAGCTATATGCAAACTACATTTTCATCATTATTAGTTAATCCAAGTGTTGTGGATAAAAGATAATATGATATTTTGACAATTATTCTCATTTTTATTCCTTCACCAAGCAAACAGAAGATTTTTTAGAATTTATGTTTTCATTCTAATTATCATTTCCGTTTTATTTTCATTTTCATTCCCGCTGTCAACCAAACATAGGCCGTAGTTTTATGGGCCCCGATAACCGGGCGCGTAAGCACAATTGAGCTTGACAGGTACTCCAGCACCGACACCCGCAGATGCACGCGCAGAGGACTGACATCTCAAGCGCGTGATCAATTATTAGCTTGAGACCTCCTCTCTTTGACCTTTCAAGTAATTTAAGTACTAATTTTTTTTAGTTTTATGTATTCGTAAGCACCGACAGAATACTATACGCTACTGAGCTGTACACATTACTTAACAGCTGGATTTAGAATTGGGACCAAAATTCGCAGGGAAGGAAAGAATATGTTTGACTTGATCAGTAGGTTTTGGCTGGCAAGTAGTGGCAACTACCATATCTGCATATGCTTCCATTGGGCTACGATTAAATGGGCCAGGACAATAAGTACTACTTCAGATTTTGTTCACTTAGGAAAAGGTCCATTTCAAATTTCAATTGATCTGAATTGGGCCTGATTTTCCATTTCAAAGGCTATGAGGTTTGGACCAAATTGATTTGGGCTAGGCCGAGGAAAGCCTAGGAAAACAAAATATATATATAAGCCGTAACTACTGCATGAGCAGTCCACTCTCTTAAATGCATGTGAGGGTAGAGGCATTTCACATCCATATTAATCGGATATATATATTTTTTTTAAAATGCCTTCCAATTTCCCGATTCTCTTAATCACAATCTCACACTATTACTTCCACAAATTTATCAGTTCTATTCAATTAATTAGTCAGAACTCCAAGCAGCACAACTGCTGTTTCTTATATTCCCGCTGTATCAGTCAGATCCATAACAACGTGGAGGACAAAATTTATATAATCAATTTTAGTATGATAATGATTGATGAGGAAGCAGCCACTCCCTTGTTTCTTTTTTTTCTTTTTCTTTTTCTGTCGTGGCGTGTATAGGTAAATCAGTAACAAGCAATGCAATGGTGCAAAGGTGGAATAAGGTGGACATGCAAATGATAAAACCCTCGACTCAAACGGCAAGTCGGGTGGACTGAGGCTTCTTAAAAAATATGAATAAATGGTTAAGGCATTGTTCATGAAATTTGTATCATTTTTGAACACCCTTTATCCCTTGCTATTGAGTCGCATAAATTGCCATTAACTCGGAGTTATCGATCCGGAACATATGTTACCAAAAAATTACTTTCAAGTCTTTAACCCCTCTTTTGCTATACGAACAAAGTTCTGCAGGACCTCTTCTGCCTTGTAAGAAGACTCTGATCCTCTCAGACTGAAAAACTAGAATACAATCATGCCAATCCACCCCTCATATCCTCGAACAATGTGCCTACTCTTCCTTGTTTTAGTGTTGGTGTTTTGTGTACAGAGATGGTCCAAAAACACAATCCGCCATCATCAACCGCGACGCGAAGATCCTAGTACATGTAGGAATCAGACGACCTGGGTAAATGTGTTTTTCGTAGGGTGTGCTCTTTTTCCACTACTGGACAATGGACATGGCCCCCTTTGGATTCCCACTTTCTCCATGTTTAACACACAGCTTTTTTTTCTCTCAACTCGTGACGTCAAAGCACAAAAGATTTCACTCCATTATTGTCCTTGAAGCCTGAACCTTTATGTTTCGATCAGTGAATTGTAAAAATACCAAAAGGGACCGCCATGTGAGAGAAAAATCTGGGGCCATTAAAAAACAGCACATTTAATAAAGCCGTAGAGAGCAATGGGGACAGGACAGAGAACACTTCTCTTTCGCTCTTGATTTCATCTCTTGCCGTGGTTTTTATTAATAAGCTCCAAAATGGTCCTTCATTTTCACTACAATAACAAGCCATAATTTCTCCCACCTAAAAGTGTTCGTCTCTTGTTGCAACCACGGAAGACCCATAACTGATAGCTCGTCTTTGTCACTAGTTACGTATAGCTTTCAACAATGGCTACCCATTTCGGCCCATAACCTTGATTTGCACTATCTCTATAGGTCCACTATTTCTATTTCTCTCAATTTCGTCGTTGCCGGTTCTTGTTGGAAGATTGGTATCTCGTATTATCTTTAAGGGTCCTCATTTTTCTGCTCTTTAAGAGGAATTAGGAACATGATACTGATGAATTGTTGTTCTGTTATGCAATTAATGGTCATACTACCCTTTGTCGTTCAATGACTGATTTTTTCATCGCGGGTTCTTCTTGGGTGTAGTACGATATTTGATGGCTTCAATTCTTCGGTTTCGAAAGCTACGCTATTTAGAGCCTGTGAAATTTCAATCATTTGAATTCCCCAGAATCAATAAGAAAGAAGAAGATCATGCTATTCCTGCAGCTGAGTTAACTGCAGAAATTCCTAACAAAAAGACTAATAGACAACTCAGGGAGCGGAGGTCCATAGACTATTGTTGTCGGTTAATTGGCTATATTTGCACTACTTGGTGGCTCCTATCGTTTCTGTACCAATGTTTTCCAGCAACATTGCCTGGCTTGCAGGTCCCCGAATCACCGGGGGCAAGGCTTAGACGAGAAGGCATTACTGCCCTTCACCCTGTTGTAATGGTGCCTGGCATGGTAACAGGTGGGCTAGAGCTATGGGAGGGAAAGCCTTGTGCTGAAGGTCTATTTCGCAAGCGGATTTGGGGCGGTAGCTTCAGTGAAATCTTCAGAAGGTCTGAATTGATAGAAATTTTATTAATCTTGATTTTCTCAATGGCTAAGAGTTTTGATTGTGTTAAATGTAAACGTTCTATAAGTTCACCTAATGTTGTGTGAACTTAAAAGCAAGAGATCCCACTTTAAAATTTTATTATTGATATTGAGAGATGATGGAGCTATGTTGAAATTTTCAGGCCATTGTGTTTGTTGGAACATCTATCCTTAGACAGTGAGACAGGTCTTGATCCACCAGGCATTCGAGTCCGTCCAATTACAGGGCTCATAGCAGCTGACTATTTTGCTCCTGGATATTTTGTTTGGGCTGTTCTCATCGAGAATTTAGCCAAAATTGGTTATGAGGGGAAGAATATGCATATGGCTGCCTATGATTGGAGACTATCTTTCCAGAATACAGAGGTATATTCACCATTTCATCAACCTACATTCTCCATCTTTTTTATACAGTCCCTAATCTTTTTCTTCTGTGTTTGTTTAATTCAGTTTCTAATCGCATATTTTACAGTTGAGTTGAGCTAAGACTAATATGTTTTTCTAATTGGGTACAAACAGAATCGCGACCGGGCACTTAGTAGATTGAAGAGTAAAATTGAGGTTATGTATGAATCCAATGGATATAAGAAAGTGGTGGTGCTGCCCCATTCCATGGGGGTTATCTATTTCATCCACTTCCTTAAATGGGTTGAAACACCTCCTCCCATGGGAGGTGGTGGTGGATTGGGTTGGTGTGCCAAGCACATCAAGGCAATCATGAATATTGGTCCAGCATTTCTTGGGGTTCCGAAGGCTGTTAGTAAAATGTTCTCTGCTGAGGGAGGAGACCTCGCGTTGGTCAGGTGAGTTTTGCATTCTTTCCCCAGTATAGTAGTATTAGTCACATTTTGTGAAGGAAATTGAGTTGGATATGTTTGAACAATCTCACATTTCATTGCAATGAATTTCTGGTATTTTATCTTCTCCAACAGTGAACAGAAATGTATTTAGTGCAGCAGGGGAAAAATTTGTAATGTACTATAAAATTGACAGTTTCCATTGCCTATGTAGAGCTATGGCTCCAGCTCTTTTGGATTCTGAGTTTCTCGGGCTTCAGACCTTTGGACATTTCTTGCGAGTGTCTCGAACGTGGGACTCAATCATGTCACTTATACCTAAAGGTGGAGAGACTATCTGGGGTGACAAGGATTGGGCTCCAGAGGAAGGAAACGCTTGCCCTTTGACAAAGAAAACACACCAGCAGCCCTCCAAGAGTGGCAATGATACCAACAACATCAATATGAAGAATGACTTTGGGCTTAAAGATCCAGACAATTATGGAAGGATAATCTCTTTTGGCAAGGAAGCATCGCAATTACCTTCCACGCAGCTTCCGCCCTTCAATTCAAAGGTAACAATTCCTTGATAACTGCTATAAAGGAACAGCTAACAGCTTACAATGTGACAATCATAGAACACGAATGTTGAACCGGATGATTAATCTTGTTCTTTATGTATAGGAATTTTTGCACAAGGGTACTTCTAAAGCTCTCAATGCATGGTGCGGAGAGGTTTGGACTGAATATGATGAGATGAGCAAGGAAAGCATCAAAAAGATTACAGAGAATAAGGTTTACACAGCTAAAACTTTGGTTGATTTACTGCAGTTCGTAGCACCAAAAACAATGCAGCGAGCAGCGGTTCAATTCTCTCATGGCATAGCTGATGATCTTAGCGATCCTAAATACGACCATTACAAATACTGGTCCAATCCATTGGAGACCAAGTATGTAGACCATTTCTATTCACTGAAAAACATTTTGCTTCACAAGAACATCTTTGAAGTTTATCAGGGACGTCTTCACCGAGTACACAAAACATGTTAGAAATAATAGTGACTTCTCATTTCATTTTTCAGGCTACCTGATGCTCCTGATATGGAGATATACTCCTTATATGGTGTTGGAATACCCACAGAGAGATCATATGTCTACAAATCCTCGCCCAATATGGATAAGTGCAAAAAAGTACCGTTTCAGATCGATAGTTCAGCAGATGGAGATGATCAGGAAAGCTGCTTGAGGGGTGGAGTGTACTTTGTTGATGGTGATGAAACTGTGCCCGTTATCAGTGCTGGTTTCATGTGTGCAAAAGGATGGAGGGGGAAAACCCGGTTCAATCCATCCGGCATTGCGACGTATGTAAGAGAATACAAGCACAAGCCTCCGACTAGCCTGCTTGAAGGAAGGGGACTCGAGAGTGGCGGACACGTTGACATTATGGGAAATGTTGGCTTGATTGAGGATGTGTTGAGAGTTGTTGCTGGGGCTACTGGTGCTGAGATTGGAGGTGATAGGATTCATTCTGATATCTTGAAAATGTCTGACAGAATAAATCTTCGGCTTTGACAAACTTTTCGGTTAGCATGATGAGGCTTATGTCAAGGAAGAGTGAGGACTGACAGCAAGTGTAAATGCAGCATTTTGAGGCTTCTTGGGTAACTATATTGATCATCACAACCACCAGAAAAACCTGGGAAAATAGCAAAAAATCTAATATGGGTCTGAAGAGTACAAAAACAATAATCGACTCAAAAGAATAAACTGCTGAAAATTATCAATGTGTTGCCATTAATTTATTTTTCTCAAATCCTGTATTCTAGTTGTAATAACAGTGATAATGAAGCAGTGGCAAGTTTCTTATGCAAGGCAGAAATGATATTTAATAATTATAGTAAAATAGTTGTACAATCTACCCTAAAAATATTCTCACAAAACTGAAACCTGTCCTTAAAAAAATTGTTACAGTAACCTCACATTAAGGAAAAGTGAATTTTACAACATAGGAACTCAAAACTCTGAATTTGTTGCCATATAGGGGATTAACATTTCAAGCGTGCAACCAGAAACGATGCAGGCGCTCAAAATCCTGACAAATGGCTCACAAGTCATAAACCTAGAAAAAGTTTGATGCGGCAGGAAAAAATGAAAAAACAAAAGCAAAGATAATACAAATGTGAGGGAAAAAACAAATGAAGCCATGTTTATTAGAGAAGTATGATCTCCTCCGGTGCTGCAAATGCCTTTCAGGTCATATACTTGGGGCGCGATTTAACTCTCAAATGAATGTTGATGACCAACTTCGCTCAGCCCGTTTCAACCAAAGTACACCTGTGAACAAGGATAGCCTGAGAAAATATGGGACGAAAACAGTGGCTTAAAACTCTAATCAGATCTAATTTGGAGGATTTGCAATAGGAGGTTTTCCAGATGGCTTTGCAACTTCATTAATTGTCATAATTCCCAGACCAACCTCCATGGCGTCCCTCTCATCCTTCTGTTGTTTATCCGATTCAGGTATAATCGCACCTGAGGGCTGTGGCAGGTTAGCAGTCATGGAAGGCTCATGCAATCGGGGGCGTCCAGTGATCCATGGATGATTAAGGCATTCAGCTGCTGCTGGCCTCTTCTCAGGCATAAAATCAAGAATGGGGACAAGGAAGTCAGCCATGTCATTAGCATCTTGCTCGCTGAAACTGTACTTTTCCGCAAGTACCTTCTTAAGTGGCCAAAAGCGTAACCGGCGGATATGCCTTAAATCTCCATTTCTATTGAAGAAATCCCGAGAAAAGCGGCCACGTAGTGCAATCTAAAGGCCAAATTAGTTAGATCTTGAATACTGAAAGCGAGTACTGAGTATAATAAAATTATAGATGGTCGTCAAGGAATGAAGATAAAAATAAATCAGTTTCTGCAATACAGTAAAAATTAGATATGTTCATTATTGCAAATGCAAGTCTTACCTTGCGTGGCATCGTCCCAAGAAGCTCCATCATCAATGCTAAGTGATCCTGCAAATATAAAACTTGGAAGTTAAACATCAATTCAGACACAATAAAGGAGGGGGGAAAGAAAATTCAACTAATACAAATAATAGATAAGACATTTTAAGACATTTGTTGTCTAAGACTCCAAATTGTGGTAACCACAAACATTGCCCATTTTTAAAACAGGTTAAAAAAAATAGGGGGGCATTGCTCGTCAGCGCATAAGAAAGAAAGAAAGAAAAGAATCACTCCAGTAAATCTTACAAAATCAAGAAGTCTAAAAAACAAGACTAGGCTGCAACAAAAAGAAGCTTCAACATCATATTCCAACAAATATTTTTGTGTGAATGAGCATGTCCTTTCCAGGATAGGATGTATGTCATTTTCTAGGTAGCAGTGAGCCAGTGAGTGAACTTAGAGATACTTTGAAAACTTCCCACACAAACACAAGAAGCAAAATAACTGATCTGCTTTGAACAATGTCGCGTGAAATGTGCTCTGTCGCAATAAAACAACAACAACTACTATAGCTATGCCGCTATGGCATGCATACCTCATCCCTGTTGTAGTCATCACCAGTATGTGGGTCGAAAAGAACATCTCCAGTGGCAAGCTCAAAGCATATGCAAGCGAAGGACCAAAGATCTGCAGGAGTTGAATACTTAGATCCAAGAATAACCTCTGGACATCGATACTGCCTTGTCTGGATATCATTCGTAAACTGCTTGTGAGTCCAACAAGCATTTCCAAAATCAACCAATTTGCAATGGCAATCAACTGCTTCTAATAGCTTTTTCATTGTGGAAGGGCTTCCTCTTCTGTGACCATGATTCTCTTGAGATCCATCTTCAACTCTCTCACTCTTTGCTGAAACATCTCTAATCATAGAACCATTTACTGGTTCCTCAGCAGAATTCCGACTTTGTTTTACTTGACCATTAGAATCCTCTGTGTTAGGGGTATGATCTCCAGCCTCATGTTCTTCAGATGCATCCTTCCCTGCTCCCTGAGCAACCTTCTTCGCCTTTTTTCGAATCTTCTTTTTTTGATTCTTGGTCAAACCCCCATTTGAACTCTTAATATCTTTTGCCACACCATGGTCAGATATTATTTTGTTATTGCTAGTTGGAAGGATGAGAGGACCATTCGTTTTGCTAGGATCTCTGTTTGGATCAACGAATGACAAAAGCAAGACATTTTCCGGCTTCAAATCAGTGTGAATAATTGAAAGCTGGCGATGCAAGTAATCCAAACCTACTAGTATATGAAAACAAATTTCTTTGACCATATGTAAAGGAACCCCTCGGTAATCACTATACTTAATAAGTGTCAAAAGGTTATCTCCCAAGTACTCAAAAACCATACACATATGAAGTCCATTTGGCCCTGAATGCTTGAAATGATCCAAAAGCTTCACAACACACTTTTTGTTGTCTGGATCTCCCTCTGCAATCTGCTTGAGTATTTTTATCTCATCCATTGCTGCTTCAGTGTAATGTGCAGCACTCTTTTGAACTTTCAATGCCACATAAAGCTGCAAAATGAATCTCATTTGTAGTTAGATAGCTTTTCATTTAAAACCATTGGAGACTTCCATAATGAGTTTACCAAGAAGACAAGCCAACTGGCAGATACGTGTATTTATTTACCCCAGTGGCCACATTAACGATAAATAGAAAATCAAAAGAAAAATGTAAGGCCATTTCATTTTGGCAAAAGAACCACACCCAAGTTCTAAAGCTTTGGGTCCATTTCACTCCATCATATATGCGTGAACCTGAAAATACTTGAACAATACAAGAAATGAGACTTTTGTTTTACAATGCTTCCTCTACTCACACAACAACTGGACAATGAAATAAGAGCTCACTTGAGTGGAACAACTTCCGACGGTGTTGACATATTAGACAGTATATGATATCATAAATAGATCTCCCTCACCCACTCAGGCTCCAATCAGAAATTCATATATTTTCTAGTACCTTTTCAAGCGCCTTGCACAAAACAGTTCAAGGGGAGAGGACAAAAAAACTTAAATAGAACCCTATAATTCCAGTACCTCCTCTCCTCTTTCACGCAGTTTCCCATCCGCCAAGAAAAATATCAATACCAACAACTGAAACCAAAACATACCGATCTTTGGGTGTCCCAAGCCACCCATACAGTGGAAAAATGACCCCATCCGAGCTTGCTCTGAACCACATAACAACCGTTCTTGAATGTTTCCCCAACCCGCACCGGATGGTATCCTCCTCTCCTGTAATCCTCCGTTCCCTCGTCCTCCGACGTGTAATCACTCGATTCGCCACGACTGCGCTTGTCCTCCTCCTCTGCCATTGAAGAACTATATTCAAGATTAGTTTTGAATCCCAGATACTCCAAGGAGGTGAATTGGGTAGTCCAGCACCGGGTTTAGGCCACCGCGCCGAGGTGAGTACAGCTGTACTGTAGAGGTGAGGAAAATTAGGGTTTATCACGACAATATGCCGGGAAAATACAGAGCGTTTATGTGGCGTGGGATTGTATTTAAAAAATGAACTCACCCAAACAAGGCGTTACAGATGGGTCCCACAGCTGAGAATGAAAATGACATGTTACGTATTGGTAAAAAAATTGTCCATGGGTTAATGTTTCATTTCAATAATCAAAAGCTAAACATTTCAATTTGTTGACTTAAGCTTTGAATATGTTCTAGTTTGATCACTCGATCAGGTTTTACAAATCCGAACAGACAATCTGCTTATGTAACAAGGTGACTCTAACGTTATTGGTCCACCTGAAAATAAGTTTTCGCCTTGAAATATATAATAAGTAATAATAAATAATTAAATTTTTTGAAGAACCCTCATGTGTTGTTCCTTCCATCCTTGCGCTCTCTCTCTCTCTCTCGTGTTCTTGGACCGACGACGATGACCTTTCCGATATGATCAACATGCGGCAGGGGCTGCATCTCCTCCTCGAAGTTTCTAGACCTCTCTTGATGATGACGATTATGAGACCAAGCAGCGGTAGTAGACAGGGGAAGAGAGAGAAGAACCTTTGAAAGACAACATGTGAGGAAAAGTTTGAAAGTTGAAACCCTGCATCTCTATTTGTACAAAACCTTAAAAATTCTACCATCTTTCTAATCTCATTTCTCCTATCCGCTCCTCCTTCCTTCTCTCTCTATCTCGGCGAAGCCTTCACTCTTCGTTTTCTTTTCTTTGTAAAAATGCGTGAAATCCTTCACATGTAATCAAGGAGGCCAATGCAGCAACCAGATCAATGCCAAGTTTTGGGAGCTTTTGTGATCAGAGCACGACATCGACCCAACTAGAAAGTACCAAGGTGAAATGGAGACCCAACTTCAACACCAATTCTATCTCTGACTGCGAAACAAAATTGGGATCCGATTTGTCTCCTTTCCTATTTTATAATCTTCGATTTGAATTTTTGTTTTATATGCTTCAATTTCGCAGTTCTCACAAGCTTTCGATTTGACCATGATGATGCTTGTTTCGCTTATTAATTTGTTTTGATAATGCTTGCATCAAAGTTTATGCCTATGATTTTTGACTTATTAGGTGGCTAGAGTTTTGTTAAGGGGTAGATTCAGGGAAGAAGAAATAACATGTGTCAAATTGTCATTCAATGATTGGTCCACATTTTATTTTTATAAAATAAATAAATTATGTTTATTTTATTTTACATGTGGACTAGCCATGTCATGATCAAACTGCTCCGTCTACTTTTTTTGTTGCCCTATATTTGACAATACCTAATCGAGTGATTAGACTCACACAAATTTAAAACTTGAGTAACTAACTTGAAATGTTTGATCTTTCAACCACAAAAATGAAATATGATTTTTTTTTGAGTAATTATAAGTGGTATTGACCCAATTTATTGACTTATTATTTTTATTTTCTTGTTGAAATGGGGCCAAATATTTTGGTAATGAGTATGATTGAAGAGAGACCCGCCAATAAAGACCTCATATCTCATAATTGGCCCAACAACTTTGTAACATCGGAAGCAATTTTTTTCCTCATGCCTTATTAAACAAGACAACAAAAATCATAATCATCAATTAAAAATGTATCATTTCAAAATTTGAGTCTAAACATAAAAAATTTGTCCAGTTTAAAACTAAATTTGGATTCGAACACAAAATTTATTAAATTTAATTATCTGAACGTTAACTCTGATTCGATTATTCAAACACAAAATTTAAATCGAACGTTTTATGCTGATCGATGGGATATACTGGAACGTTTTAGGCAACAACACACTATTTGCTGCAAACAGCCAAGATTGAAAATCAATAACCCATACATATCAAGACATCCATTTCCTTGCATAACACAATTCTAACAAATAAAAATAAGAGAGAATAATTTTAATTTTGATACCCATAATGCAAAAAATAAAAGATCATCAAAAACAAAAACAAAAAACTACAGGCGCATGGAAAATCCAAACTTTTTCTTTTCTTTTTTTAAGAATTAACGAAATCATTGATATCATTCAACTCCGTGAAGCAAAATCTGATTCAACTGCCAGATCACTATTGACTTTAATCGAAAGGCTGTTTAAACTCTATTCTATGAAGTCTGCACAGCATACGTGTACCATTGTATAGGATTGCTCCATATATATGAGCGAATGAATCTCCCATACAAAATATTCCAACCCTGTTGCTAACATTATGGAATCCTTTTGCCTCCGGTATCATCTGCCAACGGTAAACTTCTGTTTTCTTCGTACAAACATTCTCAGTCAAACCAAGCAAGCTGAAAAAAATAAGTGAGAGCCAATCAGGCTGGATAAAAAATATAAAACCTGGTCTCAGCGGATCGATCATTTATAATATTGACAAGCGGAAAGACAAAACAAAAGAAGACAACATAGATGAAATATTAGTTCTGAAATGTGCATACCCATTTCTTGACTACTTCAAGTGTTTTTCCTTCTTTTTTCTCCATCTTTGAAAGAGGAATGCCAGTAATTAGAGCTTCTCTTCTTGTCGTGCACGCTCGTCCATTTTTTCCCCTGTATCTTTGGAGCTCCGTACTCTCAACTCCAACAGTTTCCACAACCTGCATACCAACCAAAACACGAGAGAAGTTAAAACAAGAAATACGAGAATCCGGTAATTAAACTCTACCAAACAAATGCAAAAAAGTTCAAAAACTGACCTCTTCTGGTCTACGTACCCTCAATTTCATTGATCACATCTCTCAGGTAACCACTCTTACCACGTCGTAAAGACTCCTTCTCCTTCGCAAATAGCATTCGAAGTAAATCCACCATCGACAAATTAGAGTTAATTAAGATCAAATACCATCCTTCTCGCTAGATACAATTACAATTTACAACAGTTGGACTCCGCAATATCATATCCAGCTCAACCCCATCTCGTACACATCACAAAACTAAGAAAATATCATATTAACCTGCCGAACAACAAAAGAAACAAAACTACATATCCATCCATTTGTTTTATCGAGGTTAAAAACCAAAACAATGAGAAACTGGCAAGTAGAACAGCTGGTTGTTGCGGGGAAGAAGTGAATTTGAGCAGAAGATGGAACCGGAGAGATAAAGGCCGCTACGGAGCAGCTCGCCCTTTGGTCGGATTTGGGGATTTCCTTCAAAGTTCGAACCTGAAACCGTTTGGCAGTTTGTTCGGTGTACGTTTCTCAGTAAATGCATTTTTGTACGAGAACACGAAGGATGAAGCTCATGGGCCTATCTAAAAAGACAAGTTGTGGTATGCCCATGGGCCAGCATGAAGCCCAAAGATCTCTCTTGCTACTATGTTATTAAATTGATTTCTCTAGGGAATGATTTGGTTTGTAGAATTGAGGCGGATTTTGGATGGAAAATCAAATAAAATGTGGCATGCCAACGTTTGGTTGTAATTTTTGAGGTAAAATGGAATACACGATTCCACCTTTGCTCCATCAAATCGTAGAATTGCAATTCTTTCTCAAATATGCTAGAATATATAATTTCATGTGCAATGAAATTACATTAAAATTGAAAAGACAAAAATAGCCCTAGTTTTGTTCATAGGTTTGACAATATTTTACCCCTCCTTGCCAAACCTATCACAACCATCCACCTTTATCCAAACTTTGGATCGGTCAATGCGGATGAAGTTAAATAACTTAACGAAAAGTAAAAAAAGTTATTCACATGGAATGTGATTATACAGGTTCTTCTTTTTCTTTTAGACCATATAGATTCGTAGGCATCTAACATAGTCATAGTCTGTACCTTTTGATTACAGTAGTTTAGCCTTTTGATTTCAATAGTTTAAAGTTAGTTTTTGCTATCTTCTACTGTTTTATTAGAATCATTTTACATTCCGTTAGTGTAAGTTGCAGTATCTTTCGATCATTAATAAAAATATTAATTTCAAAATTTTCTTAATTGAAATTTTTATCGAGTGATGTGCGCCAAGTATCTGACAACTTTATTCTCATCTTGCATACTAGATCCATCGACTTCATCCATTGAAATTTTGGTGCGAAGAACAGTCCAATGTTAATTGATGGAAACAAATGAAACAACGACAGCACGAAAAGACTGAAATGCTGAAAGGAGAAAAAGTCCACGTCGTCGCAACACTGCATC
This sequence comes from Euonymus europaeus, assembly GCA_963580455.1. Lineage (NCBI taxonomy): Eukaryota > Viridiplantae > Streptophyta > Magnoliopsida > Celastrales > Celastraceae > Euonymus > Euonymus europaeus. Next base: position 22,271,430 of record OY756967.1, read on the forward strand.
CAGCTCTGACGCAACTTTTTTTTGTTCTTTAGATAACTTGATTCAACTTACTTTTGGCTTTTCTGAGGCCAGCATGAGCGAACATTTGGTTTGTACGTAGTCTAATGTTTATATACTTTGCCACCATATAATAAAGCCAAAAGAAATTCCAGTCTTAGTTCCCAAGTCTTCACATTTTACATGTAAACGCGTTTTTCTGCTGCTGGCACTGGCCCCACGACACTGCATGTAACCGCCCACGAGGTTTCAACGAGGTTTCAGGTTCACCTGCTCTCAGCAGTTTATGGGTCCCATGTCACTCTTTTTTTCTCCAACATAGTTCCCTTGACTTTCTTATTCCCTCAGACTTTTCTCTTCTTTTCGTCAGATATCAGCCTTTTCTTTTGAGTAAGAGAAAGTGATGGGATTCGATTTCATTTTGGGTTTGAGATTAATCCGATTAAGCTACTGTAGATTGTGATCTCAGTTTTTAAGGAGTCGTGACAAATCTATGCATGCATCCTTCCCCGCCACCCCAAAATAATATAAAGTGAACATTTAAAGTCCAACCATGAACCATATCAATTTCCAGTCAATGGAATGGACTTCCCGCCAATGACCTTCAATTTACAATTGGAATTTTTATTTTAAAGCCCCACCATCTCACTTTCTTAGTCACCGTATTCAGTCCATGTGACGGTGATGGTGATGGCCGATGGGTCCAGTTCAAAAGACTTAAAGAGTTTAGACCCCTTTTTAATTTAATGTATGGGTGGCTTCTTTGTATTTTAAAATACAACAGGTTCCTTCGCAAGCAGGAGAAGGAAAAATATATGAATTTTAATTTATAATAATAATAATAATAATATATGAATTTTAATTTATCGACCTTTTCTAGTGGGACTGCTCTTTGTCTTTAATTCGTTACGTGTAAAGAGAAATATTAATTAATACAGGCGTTCCGTACGTACCGTGGGGACCCAGGCACTAACTCTGGGCGAAAGTTGCATATGAAGTCCATTGAGATGGCAAAGAATATTGCTAGTTCACCTCGATAACCGTCTCCACTCGCTAGAGTACATATCCAAGCTACTCGCTCTTGTTTGCTTACATGTGAGAGCTAAGAGAACTGCGCATTGAATATGATGGCGTTTAATCGTACGCGCAGAGACAGTTGTTATGATTGCTGATTGTTTTTTTACTTTCGTTCCTTCTTTCACGAAGATTTGCTCCCCAATAAAACGGACGATATGTCTCTTTGTTTTTCCAGTTACCATTTTACCCTTTTGGTCACGAATAGCCGACATTGAGAACATGATTTTTGAGAATCGCACGCATACTCGTTGTTCCTTCCCTTCAAAATTATTTAATTGGAATAAAATAAAAATTCAATGCTTTTCCAAAAAAAAAAAAATCTTATATAATTTATAATGCCGTTCCATTGCATGAATAATTTGAACTTCCGGAAAAAAGTTAAAATGCATTTAGCAAACAAGCGTATATGTAATTTTGCTACTAAAATTCCTTGTTGGAACTTTGAAGGATTAGTTTAGCTAGAACACCCAAAAAGAAAAAAAGATAGAAAAGATTTTCCATTGCATATTTTAGGGATGCACAAAGGTCAAGTTGGGTCGGGTTTGCTATCATATATCATCTAACCCACATAAGTTCGGGTTGAAGAAAACTCAACCTATAATCAACATCATTTGCGTTTGGGTTGGGTAGAATGAGGAGCATGAATTGAGTTGGGTAAAATAGGATTGGGTCGGGTGCACTAATTTGTACTGCATAATGGAAAACATAAAATCAACACAATAACATCCAAATGATATATTTCAAGGTATAACATAAAATTAATACAATAATAGTGGAGATTGGGCTTTGAGAGTGAGAGTGTGGGATGTGTGGCTTTGACTCTAAGCTAGTAAACCTCTAAGAGACTAAGACTAGGAGACTAGGATAGTGGGATTGTAGCTCATTCTCATATGAGAGACATATCACATGTCTTTATAGGATGTATATTAAGTATAAAATAATATAATTTTACTTTGATAAGGTTGGATCAAGTTAATACGAGTTGGATTTAACAAAATCACATAACCGATCCATTTGTCAAATGAGTTACCTTTTCTAATTCATATCTACACTAAATTACTCGAGTGTGGATCGAGTTTTTGTAAGTTAGATCGAGTTGATGGATTTGGTCGGATTTAAAATGGATTTTGTGTGCCCCTAGCATATTCCCTCCCAACAAAACCCACAACGCCCACGTTTGTGACGTTCGAGCAAAAGAAGCACAGGCATAGACGATTTTGATGGGGGAAGTTGCCGAGTTGGTACGTAGTCGTAATTAAGAGACATGTCGAGGGTAAAACCGTCAAACTGTGCGTCAATAACCGTTGCTCCCCACACCTTTAAATATCCCTGTAGGCTCGCCTGTCGTTCTGTTCTGGTGTCTTGACTCTTGACAAACACTCACACTATTCCTCTCTTTCATCTAAAGTTCTAAACGATAATGTCTCACCGTGGCGGTGGCCGCCGGTCCGAACCGCGCAGGGAACAGCCCTCTCCTCGAGCGCCGGCTACCCAGAGTGGCCGTGGTCGGGGTCGGAGAGGCTCCGGTGCCGGCAGAGGTGCGCCTGATGTCTCTCAGGCGGGCCCCTCTTCGGCTCCTGCCTTCTCTCAGACAGTTCATGCGGCATCGACGGTGCCTCCAACTACTGCTACCATGATAGCTTCTGCATCATCTGCCCCTGTTGCGTCGTCTTCGGCTACTGAGTTAAGCCACGAAGTTGAGCAGAAGCTGGTGCTACAGGCTCCCTCTCCGGCGTCTACGAAGGCGATCAGGCATCCTCCGAGGCCGGGTTATGGTTCCATGGGGTCGAAGTGTATCGTAAGGGCTAATCACTTTCTTGTGGAAGTTGCTGAGAAGGATCTCCATCACTATGATGTAACATTTCTTTCTCTCTTAACTACTGTTAGATTATACTTTACACATGAGATGCTTTTAGTCGCTGGTTCTTGTATTTGAGTCTAGTGCGGTGTTTGGATGCTTTTGTTCATCATTTATTATTAATTTATTGTTGAGTATTCTAATTTTTAAATATATTTCGAACTTGTTATTTAGAACGTAATGTTGTGCCTCTTCCATTTATTTTGATTCCCCTTGGTTTGTTTTGGTTGATCTTTCTATCAGCATTTTGGATATTTGAAAGTGTTAAAACTCCAATGTTATATCCTATTTTAGAATTCTATAATGCTTTTCAGTGTTTCCCACCAGAAAAATAGAATGCATTCGATTTTCTATATCCCGTACTCCAATTTTGGAATTTCAAATAAAAAAACTCCATTTTAGGAATTTCATACTTGAATTCCATATAGTTTTCTAAAATAGCAGTTTTTTGTACTATAGAATATAAGATAGAATCACCCTCCTTCAATCCCTTTCTCCCACTGTTCCTCATTTATATGAATTATGAAGTGTTTGATGTTTATGGGCCCTATATCAGTGTTCATATTCAATGAGTATTCTTCGTGCCATGGATTGAGAATTAAGATGTGAGATATTTTTTGAAGTTTGTACTTTGTTGCAATGCCCTTGACTAAATTGCTAATGATCAGGTGTCCATCACCCCCGAAGTGACATCAAAGAAGATAAACAGGGATGTGATGAAGAAACTTATTCACACATACAGTGAGTCTCACTTGGGTGGAAGGATGCCTGCTTATGATGGCAGGAAGAGCATATTTACAGCTGGTCCCCTACCTTTTGAATCAAATGAATTTGTTGTGAAGTTAGATGTGAACGATGATCGTGCTAAATCTTCTGCTTCTACTGGGTATTTTCATTTTAAAAAAATAATAATTATAAGCTTGATTTCTGTTGAAATATGTTGGCACGTGTATCTTTCATAATATTGTTCTACTTGAAGCTTGATGTCTTGTGGTTGTTTCTCATACAGAAAGGAACGACTATTTAAGGTGACAATTAGATTTGCTGCGAAGGATGATATGCACCATCTTTCTCAGTTCTTACGAAGTAGACAAATGGACGTTCCGCAGGAAACAATACAGGCTCTGGATGTTGTTCTCAGATCAACTCCCTCAGAGAGGTTTTCTATTGTTGTTGTCTTGAAGTCCTTTTTAATCCTACCATGCTTTGCTACTAGCCATTCTTGTCATCAGAAATGCTTTGGATTTGGGATTTTAGTTTAACCTAATAGATACTTTTGGCTAGGTATGTTGTTGTGGGACGGTCTTTTTTCTCACCTGATCTCGGTGGACGGGGTGAGCTTGCTGATGGCATAGAGTATTGGAGGGGATACTATCAAAGTCTCCGTCCTACCCAGATGGGACTCTCCCTAAATATTGGTAATTGCTCATACAAACAAGTTTCCTACAATTATTTGATTTTCTTGAAATTAATCCAGTGAATAATATCTAATATTTGTTTTCCAGATGTGTCTGCCAGAGCATTTTATGAACCAATCGCAGTGACTGAGTTTGTTGCAAAGTATTTGAACCTTAGAAACTTTTCAAGGCATTTAAATGATCAAGATAGAAGTAAGGTATTTCCTTTCTCTATATTGAAATGAAAGTAATCTCAAGCTTCAGCTTTTGATAAGTATTAAATGCCTATGTTAAATGTTAACCTACAAATGACTTCTGATTATTGAAACTTATGACATCATTGTTTATTGACTTTTGCATCCGAAATGATGAGATTAACTGACCTTGTGTAATCATTCTGTTAAAACAAATGCTCATAGAGTAGAAACCGTTATTTGTCGTCTACATTGGGGGTCCGTTTATCACTGGTGGTCTGGTGCTAATCTTGTGTTTATAACATAGTTAGATTGACAGTCTCAAGAAGGTTTAAATATCAATTCCCATCTTTCACTTGCCATATTGACACACTGTTTCCCCTGGTCGTAACGTTGCAGCTGAAGAGGATTTTGAAAGGCATAAAGGTTGAGCTTCATAATGGAAAGTTTTCGAGATCGTACAAGATCAGTGGCATATCTGCTCAACCAATAGGCCAACTGACGTAAGCCTTTGTCAATTTACCTCGTGTAATTTTATGTATTTTTATGTGTGAGACACATGTATCATTTTCAAATTGACCTCAGATCTGGGTCAAAGAACAACTTTGTCGTGTATTGACTGTTTAGCTCCTCCTTTTGTAAGGAGTGTGGTTTGACGTCAGGTAAGACTATATTCAGGTGAACCTGCTTCTTTGTTTGGTTTCAGGGGACCTTGATGAATGCATTAATATATGCTTATGACTTAATGGCTGCTGCAAAATTTGTAATGAGTATAAAATTTACATGTCCTTTCTTTGTCGATTTGTGATTTCTCATGGCTTCATTTAAAATTCTTATATTTCAGGTTTCTTAATGACGACAATCAAACAAGAACGTCAGTTGTGCAATATTTCCATGAGAAATATAATATTCGGCTTCAGCAAATGTCTTTACCTGCACTTCAGGCTGGGAATGAAACAAGGCCAGCCTACTTGCCCATGGAGGTTGAAACATTCTTGATAAATATTTCTTCTGCTTTCCTACTTGTGTAGTATCTGCATGTGTTCTTATTTGTGTTTTCTCTGCATCACAGCTATGCAAGATTGCACCAGGACAGAGATATGGCAGGAAATTAAATGAGAGGCAAGTTACTGCCCTGCTAAGGGCTACTTGTCAACGTCCTGAACAGAGAGAAAATAGCATCTATCAGGTCTAGCCTTTTTCCCCCTCTTCCTGATGAACATGGAATAATTTATTACACTTCATTGGTGTTTTCGTTCATTTTTATGTCTTTGTTTTATGATATCCCTCCACTGATATTCCATTCTCATTAGATGGTTAAGCACAACAATTACAGTGGAGATGATGTTGTGCGTAAAGAATTTAGTATTCAAGTTAAAGAGGATTTTACATTGGTTGATGCAAGAGTTCTAACACCTCCAATGGTAAGTGCACATTTAAAAAACCTATTGGGCAATATCCTCCTCAGTGTTATTAAAGATTCGAGTCATGTTTAATGCAGCTGAGATATCATGAAAGTGGGCGGGAACCTAAGGTTGAACCCCGCATGGGGGCATGGAATATGATTAACAAGGTAAGCAGTAGTTGCAAGATTAATACTTGGTGGCCCGTGGTTAAAAAAATATCAGACTAGGTGAACGTTCTTGTGAAAGTTTCTACTGGCATATTTGGAATGGTATTTGCTGCTTTAGAAGTAATTCTGCAAGTGAAGTTAATATTTGAATTATTTAAAGTCTGTTTTGTTGCTTATGCTGTAGTCTGTTTCTGAAATATTTGCCTCTCATGATGTTGGATGCTTTGAATATGTAAACAATATGACGTATGTTCATGTGTGATGATTGCAACTGCGATATGTAAGCTGATTTTTGATACTTCAGAAAATGGTCAATGGTGGGATTGTGAAATACTGGACTTGTGTAAGTTTCTCGTTGAGAACGAACCCAGATTTGGCATTTCGATTCAGTCACCAATTAGTTGATATGTGCGTCAGCAAAGGAATGGTATGTTCTTGATTCTTTCCTCCAATGTTATGGATTTATTCTTTAGTCTAAGCTTTCAAATGGATGGACTTTATTAACGCTCCAGTTGGATTGGTTGAACTGCAAGGTATTTGACCGGCAACCTATCCTGCAAATGCAGTCAGCTCATCCAAGCCAAATAGAGAGAGTTTTGGTGGACATCCACCATCAGTGTACTTCCAAGCTTGCAAAGGAGCCTGGGGGACGACTTCAGCTATTGATAATCATACTACCAGATGCTACTGGATCCTACGGTGAGGGGGAAATGTGTTTTTAGCATGATGAAGTGGTCATCTTGTTACCCTTGGTCGACTGAATTCCTTTTGCTTGTAGGCAAAATCAAGAGAATCTGTGAGACTGAATTAGGGATTGTGTCACAATGCTGCCAGCCCAAGCAGGCAGCGAAGCTTAACAATCAATATTTAGAAAATGTGTCCCTTAAGGTCAATGTGAAGGTTAGTTTTTTTAGTTGGGATTTCTTAGGCTTGTCTTGGCCATTTTTGTTATTTTAATTACTTTTTGTCAACTTCTTCCAGGTTGGGGGGCGAAATACTGTCATCCATGGGAGATTGCCGCTTGTGAGTGATCGCCCTACAATTATTTTTGGGGCTGATGTAACCCATCCACAACCAGGGGAGGATTCTAGTCCTTCTATTGCTTCGGTATGACACTATTGCTTCTTCGGTATGGGCAGCCATGTTTTCTAGTTAACTGATTGTTCATAGTAATCTCTGTTGACATGACTGAAATAGGTGGTGGCCTCTATGGATTGGCCTGACGTGACCAAGTATAGAGGACTAGTATCTGCTCAAACTCACCGTCAGGAAATCATTCAAGATCTTTATAAGACTGTTATGGATCCTCAAAAGGGTTTGATTCATGCTGGGATGGTTAGGTGATAAATCTGCATGCACTCTTAGTGGGCTGCATTTCGAAGGTGTAAAGCCATTACCTTCCGCTCATTTTCTCCTTTTTTCTTTGTAGGGAATTGTTACTCGCATTCAGGAGAGCTACTAACCGCAAACCTGATAGAATTATTTTTTACAGGTAAACACTCTATTGCTAAAGCTGAAATATTTTCTGTGACATCAGTAATGCTGAATCTGATTTTTGAAATGGCAGAGATGGTGTAAGTGAAGGGCAATTTAGTCAGGTTCTACTGCATGAGATGGATGCAATTCGTAAGGTAATCTATTTTGATTTGGATTGAGCAACAATTTTCTGCCTCAAGCTAAATAGCTTATAGAAATTGCATGGGTCGGATATTGTTTGACCGTCTTTGTGGTTCCTATATTATCCTATAGTAAGATGATCAGCGAAGTTCCATGTCTGTAGGCACCTGATAAGTTGAAAGAGCTCGCCATTGAGCATGCACATTATAAAAACATAATATTGGCTGGCTTTGATTTTTATGTTTATATAATACATGAGATTGCCTTTTGTGCAGGCTTGTACATCACTAGAGGCAAACTACCTGCCACCAGTGACGTTTGTTGTGGTGCAGAAAAGGCATCATACTCGTCTGTTCCCTTCTGAACACGGGAATCGTAATCTGACTGACAAGAGTGGCAACGTGCAACCAGGTCCTAGTTTTAGTTCATGTGATTGGTGTCCCATGTCCTCTTACCTTGTCTATTCCCCGCCCTTTTGTTAGCTTTCAGTTTTTTATTTTGTATCCTCGTGTGTTTTAGGTACTGTTGTGGATTCAAAAATCTGTCACCCGACTGAGTTTGATTTCTACCTGAACAGTCATGCCGGAATCCAGGTAAAAGCTTAAACCATTTTCTTCTTTTTTTCTTTCCTTTTTTATCTCAAGGCCTTGTTTGGTACTGAATGTTTTGATAATTGCTTTTAAGGGAACTAGCCGCCCCACGCACTATCACGTTTTGTACGATGAGAATCGCTTTACTGCTGATGCACTGCAAACGCTGACTAATAATCTCTGCTACACGTAACTTCCTCAACTGTCTTTATTCGGAACTAGATTGCACATTGAAACAGCATATTTCAACGCTTATTATCTTGTAATCATTATTTTATAATATTTCAGGTATGTCAGGTGTACCAGATCAGTTTCCATTGGTTAGGAACTTTTTTTCCCTGGTGATTTTTTTCTTTGTTTTGGAATTCCAATTGATTATGTGGTTCTTTCAGCACTTATGGCTCTGTGTTTATTGTGAATGCAGTGCCTCCTGCATATTACGCTCATTTAGCTGCTTTTAGGGCACGATACTACATGGAGGAGGATGGATCTTCTAGTGGAACTGGGGATAGACTTCCTTCAATAATGGAAAACGTCAAGGACGTCATGTTTTATTGCTGAAATAGGTCATTTTGGTATTGTATTTGGTATAATCGTAACTTATTTTGTGTGCCCTTGGGTATGGTTGATTTTGGATATTGTAGTTTGTTTTATGATCCGAACAATGGGATTTAATCTTGCTTAAGTAACCCAGGGATGGTGGATGTTACTGATTTGTTAGTTTCGAAAAAGGGATAAGTAATGTTTTAGCCCCTCTACTTTCAAGAAAGTATCACTTGAGCCCTTTTATTTTTTTTCAGATCAAAAAAATCCTCTATTTCAAATAGTGGATCACGGTAGCCCCTCTGCTTTTCCGTCCAAAATTGGTGATGTGGCAGTTAGCAATTTACATGTCATTGTTTTTAAAAGGGATAAAAATGTGTGTTAAATATGACAGATTTATTTTTAGATTCAAAAAATGGAAATAGAAAAAATATAACAAAAAAGTTAAAATGACACAAAAATCGAATCGACGTTTGTGTCTTCTTTGGCAATACTTCTCCAAAGAAAAATCAAACCACCACCTGCCACCATCAACGGATCATCGCCAGTAGCCATCCAACACACAAAGTCTCTATATCCGATATTATCGACCCGACAATGGTTACCTCACCAAGAAACCAAGATGGTCCATAAACATCTCTCCTTTCATCCCCAACAAGTCACAACACAAATTTGATCTAGTCTTATCAAATCCGACATAGACATCTTCTCTAGTCGTCGACTCCATCTTCTCCGACGAAACCCAAATTCGATCAAGTCTTACCCAACAGTGAAACCCATATATGATCCTCTCTTCAAGATAGAGATCTCCAACATAAGGCTCTTCTGTAATTTTTGGTTCAGTCGACTTGTGATGGATCTAACCGATGCTCTTCGTGAAGTTGATTGGTCATCGTTGTCCCGCCCTCTATCTGAGTTCTTTTCCAGGAGCTAGTGCATATAGATTTAGATTTTTATTTTGCTTTTATGTTTTTAATAATTTGAAATTATTGTACATAGACAATGAAATTGTACACATGGCAAAAAGAAAAAGATAATGATGTGTCATTAGTAAACGGCAAGCTCGGTGATTTTTGACGAAAATTCGGGAAAAGGGCTTACGTGACTTATTATGAAAAGTATAAGAGTTTTTTAATTAAAAAAAAGTACAGGAGCTTAAATGACCGGGAAGTGTAAGTATGAGGGCATATCCAATACTTATCCCTTTCGAAAATGTTTGCCTGGACTTTACCTTGATTATAGCTGCTATAAATTCCAGTTATAGCAATTTATTGTTCTAGCGTGAAACATGCTTGAACATGGGCTGGTAGGAGGCCATGACTGGACATCCTTCCTGGAGTTACCAGTATTATCAGTGCATCGGAATTGAAGGAGAATTTTGCGAAGATTGAAATAGTTATCTTGACGCAAAGGTGTAGCCAATAGTCTCTATGAATGTACAATGCTCTGCTAAAATAAGGGAAACCTCGAATACAGGAATGCAATTCAGTATACTAGAAGACTTATAAAGCCTATTGCATACAGAGTCCCCGTTGGAACCAAAATAATGATAATCCAACCAATTCCTGCTATAGATATAAACGGCCAGCGACTGGAAGTACATTAGCAACGAAGGAGGAGAGGGTGAGTCCCTATCTTAGAAACTGGTGTACAACCTGCATATTGAAGAGTTTTTTAAAAAAAAAAATCGGGTGTATAATTTACCACCCCATATAGCAACTGCGTTGGAGTTGCACTCAATGTAAAGAGTCGTCTAATTTTCAAGGAATAGAATGTCATGGCTTCGTTGCATAAATGAGCTCTCTAGCCCATCTCTAGGGAAATCGTGCCAAGGAGTTTGCTATACAAGAGCAGTGTATAGAAAAATGACATGAAAAATACGATTCTCAACCAGGTGAGACTCGAGATGAGCTATTGATGGATAAACACTTCATTTCATGCTAATAAAATTCAACAAACACAAAAGAACAAACTTAATGGAGATTAACAGCGGACCTGCATAATGAGTTTGCGAGCCACACATACCGACTCTTTAGCGAACTCAACAAAACAGACACAAAGTTGACCAAATAGACATGTCCAGCATATCAAAATCAGTGCCAAAGAACTCCATGTCCAATCAAAAATCAAACACCAAAACAAAATCTAATCTCCATTCCAAATTGAGCAATAGGAGAGGAAAAAATACAGAGATGCAAACTTACTTTTGGACACTTCCATCGCAGAGATAGGACTGACAAGTGACAATGTTGAATTGAAGGGCTCTGGAGACGAAAAAAGAAGATGAGACTGGAGAGTAGTGGAGGAAGTGATGATGCAGGAGCGGAGTTCATATTCCATCAAAGCCAAAGAAAGGTTTCAATCAATAAGACATGGACCATACCATTTTACAAAAAAAATACATATAATTTCTGATCAATTGTAAAGATTGAGAAGACCATCCGGTCCATCCTCCATAACTAATCAAAACAGATCACTTTCACCGGCACTGCAGGTTTAGTCTGAATCCGAGTTAGAATTTGCACTTTGCCGGACACTCCTCTTGGTTTGTGCACTTGATTTTACAATACTCTGTGAGGATTCACCTTCAAATATTATGACTTGAGCCTTAGCAAGCCTTTCCTCCAGTTCCTCAGTGCTAAAATCATCTGTCCCACCAAGCTCATCAAATCCTACCTAGAAATACGATTGGAAGTTGAACATCAAAACCAATAAATTATGATCATTTAATAGAAGATTTAGCCAATTGAACATTCATCTGTCCATTAACATACCACGTAGTCTTCCACTTTGCCCTTTCTTACAAGTGCAAGAGTTGGTAAGACAATGATCTTAAGCCTCTCAGTCAGGAATGGACTTTTCTCAGCTTGAATTTTCACAAATCGTGTCTCCATGTGCTGCTTTGCTAATATATTCATATGTTTGTCCATCACCTGGAAAAATAAAGTATAAAAGAGATTATTGTTGAAAAATGAAAATTGAGATGAACTATTTAAGCATAGATATATGTCTCACTATCATACCACATTAACCTCAAGAACAATAACATCAAATGAACGGTGTACTGACACATAGCATCCGATCATAAGTAGATAGTTGGTCTTGAGTAAAAAAAAAAAAGGCAACATAAACTCTCAATGTCCAGTCTATCACTACCTTGTACATATCCATCTAAAAATAATCACAGTTTGTATGCAAAATTTTGAAATCTAGCATGATCCTAGATCCAATCAGTAAATTAAGTGACATCACCAGAACCACCAGCAGATCTCCAAATCAAGAAATTTTTCCTCTATTTCTCTTAACATGGATCACAGCCTTATAGGAATGAAGAAACTGTAGTTCTGATCATGTCTCCTTCTCCTATTAAAACATTAAACTCCAACATTAATATCAAAGCTAGCCCAAAGCCTTCTTATTCCGCAGGTGGATAGAAGTTTTGATTAACCTCCAAGCATAATATCAAAACATTAAAACTATAATTCCTTTTCCTTCCCAATAAGATGTGCAAGAGGATGGAAGCTAGCATAAAGCCCAAGTGATGAAATATGAAACTAGTGTCTTACATAGTGATGATTATCAACATACTAAAAGAACGAAACCAAAGTGACTAAAGCTTGGTAACAGTTAGCACCTCTTAAATAGGAATGAGAACAAAGAAATCACTCCAGTTCAATCATAACGACAGATAATTCTCAACTATCCTCTTTAAACAAATTAGAAATTCGGCAAATTGTGCCCCATTAGACCAGCATTCAACCCCGAGAGACCTAAACCAACTCGTTCAAAATCTAAAAAGACAAATAAAACTATGCAATAGTTCCTCATGAGTGCCTTTACCTTGCAAGGCCAGTTCTCACGATAGAAGTGACAAACCACCCGTTCACTAGCCTTTACGACGGAGAAGAATTCCTTCTCGGACGGGATCTCCGAGTACTCCCCATGGCCAAGGGAAAGATACTGACGGCGCTTCTCCGCCATCTTCTTCATCTGTTGTAGCCTCCGCTCCCTCAGAGCCTCAAGATCGTCACTGTCCAGGCGATCTAAGGCTGAGATCTCCTCGTCCAGCCTGTCCTCTACTACCTTGACTACATTCAATACCTGTTTCTCTAAAATCTGCAATGAAAACAGAAAATATAACAAGCAGGCATAATGTGTGAACCGATCGATCCAAACAGATGGCTCAGGTAAATGTGTGCGAACCTCTTGAACTTTCGGATTCTCCATTTTTTGATTAAGAATGACAGATCTTCACAGGTTCTCTCGTCCTTCCAGTTCAAACTCCAAATATACAGACTAAAATGGAATTGAATGCAGAGGAAGCACAGAACGAGGTTTTTGCAATGGCCGCCTTGTTTGGATTGGGCTGTGTTTTGTCCAAAGTGGGCTGCCATTGGCCCATTGCCCTCTCCCGTATTAAAATTAAGGGTACATCTATTTACAATTCACATTTTACCGGTCACATCCTAATAAAATCATAATAGAAAAAATCATTTCATAACCCAACTCACCAAAACGTAAAACCATCTCTCTTCATTCCCTCTCTCTTTCAAACTTCCCCTGTGTGCATGTCTGGCAAATGAAGTCTCCTATGCTTCACAAATTGTGGCTTCTTGACGAAGTATCTATTCGACTTGGTTTTTGTTTTTTGATTTGATGCGAGTCTGGTAAATGAAGTCGCATATGCTCCACTCCGCTTCACATGCTCAAAGATGAGAGTTGACACTCTCTTCAATCCATTCATTAATGCGCAAGAGAAAGCGAGTCTCTAGATTAGAGGGAAGTTGGTCTAATCGCACCGTAGATCAAGTTTGTAACCGAAGTAGACCAAGAAGGGAGTGGAATGATGATGACCAAGCACTCTCTTGGATCTCATGGGTTGAAGCAAGCTTCGCTTTCCTTTCACTTTGCACAAGACACCATATGATACATATAAGATAGATGAAAGAATTTCACGTCTTGACATTCACACCTCAGATTGATTCAATGGAGACGTTTGCTTGAGACTTGAAGAATACTATATTTTTCTTGGGTAATTTGAATAGTCTAGGCTGGTGATAGAGTAATTTGAATAAAACATGCGATTGAGTTGCGAAGAGTTATGAACTATATTTTAATGAAACGTTTTAGAATTAAGGTGTAACCGGTAAAATGTGAACAGCAAGTAACCCCATCCTTCAACAAGTGCGGACTTCGGATTAGAACAAAACAATTCTCACTTATTCAGCAACTAACTATTATTTTCAAAATCGAAAATTAATTAAGCTATGTAAATACATCAGTAAGGTTAATTTTAACAGTTGTGCTAGTCATTCATAATATTCAATGTACATAATGTCTATATCATTTGTGAACTCATCATACACCACATGTTTTGGGGGAAAAACAAGATTTGAAATTCAAATTCAAGTGTATGTGAATGTTATGAACATTATGTATGAGTTTTATTATGAATATTTAGGCTCCGTTTGTTTGACGGAAAACAAACATCTTATGAAAAAGGAAAAACATATCATGTAAAAACAACTAATTTTTAGTGTTTGGACAAAAAATTACTAATATTTTCTATTGTTTGTTTGTTTGGAATTAAAAATTTAAAATATAACACTTTTTATTATGTTGACCAACAAATGTGTGTGTATGTTTCGTGTGAATATTCATATATATATATATATAATATTGACAATAATGAAATTTTTTTAAAACAAATTATTTTTTATTGTTAAATGTCTTTTATTGTGTGTATACACACATATGTATATGTATATATATAATACGTATATGTTTATATGTACGCGAAACACAATCTAAATTAACTTGATTAAAGTATTACGGGTCATAAATGTGCATTGAGTTAAAAATATGTGACTCAATATGTTCACATCCATGCTCATAATTTTGGGGAAAACAACATCCCAAAGTTAATAAGGGAAGTTGTTTTTCATTTTTAAAGTCTTAAAATTGAGTTGATTATATAACATTTTCAACTTATTATTTTTATTTTCCATCCCCAAACACCATAAAATGAGGAAAAATATTTTTCAGAAATTGATTTTCCGTCAAACAAACGGAGCATTAGAGTATTCATAATTTTAATTGACCAATTTTTACTTTTCCTTTCCGTTATATTCCTTTTTGAAGGTAAAATTGATCAAAACCACTAATGAAATTTATTTTTAAAAAGAGGGAATAGAGGTGGATTTCCTTGGGCCTTTTCCAAAGTCCACAAAATTTAAGCACATAAATCTAAATCCATACTGTTTGGACAGGCACAAGGCCTTAAAAGTTAAAACTACAACCTTGCGGACTTTGAAAAGGCCCAAGGCCTTGGGAGGTAGATTCATGCATCTACAAGGGCAGTAGGGCACCATTTTGTAGGCTAAAGTAGCAAAACATAAATGCGGTGAAATGTGCATTTTCTTCATAAAGTCTCAACATTTGGATAAATTATATTTTTGACCATTGATAGATTGTGCGTATTACAATTTAACTACTCATATTTCAAACATTTCAAATTAGTCACTAAATAATGTTGATTGTTTTACGGGCAAATTTTGATGATTTTCGGTCAGTCAATGGTCTAACGTAACTATTATATTTTTTTAAAACCAAAAAAATAAACTATGTGTTGTTCTTTTTTTTATAAAAAAAGTGGGAATTATACCTCATTTTGGTTTCTTCTAGTGAATTTTTTGTGCCTCATTTTGGTGGATTTGACTTGCTTTTGTGATGACTCTTCTCGGGTCACTGGCAGGGTCTCCTTGTTTTGGGCTCGATGTGAGTTCTACTCAGTTGGTTCCAATTAGCAGCTTTCCTTTTTCTCTTGAGGTTTTGCTTTGTTAATTGATGGTTCAAAATTTTCAAATTATGTCTAGATTTGTTAAGATCTTTGATGATTTTTGGATCTGTCCTGGTTCATACTTCTTCTGGATGACTTTTTTTTTTCTAATTTTGGTGCAGCCCCTTTGTCGTATATGATCTACCCTCATAAAGGTTGTCTCAATTTGGCGTAACTGGTGGTCCACTTTTGCTAGATTGTTCTCAGTTTACTCTCGGATTGGCGGATTTGGGGAAGAAAAAGAGGCGAGGAGGATTTTTTTAAATTTAATTTCTTCCACAAAAAGGTCACATAGATTGTTTGACTGATTGAAGACCATCAAAATCTATCTGTGAAACAATTTAAATTATTTAATAATTAATTTGAAACGTTTGAAACACAAGTGACTAAATTATAAAAAGCCTTGGAGAGTCAGGAGTGGTAAAAAGAGGCATGTCAATCAACGATAGTAAACTGAGATAAAAGATTGTTTGTACTTCATAGTTCATTATGGTACGATATGTTCAAGGATCAGCCTTAACAACATTTACAATGCGGTCAAATTTTATCAATGTTTCCGATTTAATTATTTTTTTTTAAATTTCACAGACCTTCTACCGGCAGTATTGCCTTAAATTCATCGAAGGAAACAATGGAGAATTATTGTTGGAGAAGAATCAATTTCATTTCCCCTTCTTCCTGGCAAGCTTGGCATTATACTCTGCAATCCAAACTTGAATGATTTTGATTTCCATGTACGTTGTGCAACCAACCAGTTTGGATCATTGGGCATGGGAGCATGTAAATCCAAACCGTGTGCACCTAGTTAATTATACAGCAATAGATCTCAATAATAATAATAAATAAATAAATAACAAACAAGAACACTTGCAACTAACTAATGTGTTTAACAGAGACCTTGATTTGTATACACAGCAACGACGCTATCCGATGTGTCCTGTACAACTCTGAATATTGAATGAAAATAGTGAATTAGTATATTGCAATGGTACTTGTAAAGAGAATTAGAAATCACAAAACAAAAGGGTCGAGTGTTAGAGATAGTTGGTATTGCGTACATCAAATAAACTAGACAAAAGAGAGGATTTAAGATGTTTAATTTACCTGCCATTCTCATTCACTTGTGTTTCTTGGTGTGTAAGCAATCATTTTATGGCATGAAGAATTTCCCATAAAACTTACATTGAGACCTGCCGCAACTCTGCCAAGGTTTCAGTTCCTGCCGGCGCTGCATCGATGGCATTGCATATATCGTCGACTGGCTTCGCAGGAAAGGTGTCGCACTGAGCTGAATTCGTGTATATGTGTTGTAAGCGGAACTTGAGATCTTGAGAAGAATTCAAAGGCCTGCGAAATGGGAACCAATAAATTAAGCCTGAGTAAAACTTCATATCTATAGAAATATATACACACGAACA
Source organism: Euonymus europaeus (assembly GCA_963580455.1). Classification (NCBI taxonomy): domain Eukaryota; kingdom Viridiplantae; phylum Streptophyta; class Magnoliopsida; order Celastrales; family Celastraceae; genus Euonymus; species Euonymus europaeus. Next base: position 22,288,532 of record OY756967.1, read on the forward strand.
CAGATAAGGTTGTGAATTTGACTTTAAAAATAGAGAGGTTGCCTGCAAGTGCTGAAGATATTGCTAAGGGTCATAAGGCCATTTGGTTCAGCTGCGACTCTATCAATTTCAAACCAAGACTGTCTTGTAGTGTTGTAACAATTTTCACTAGTCTCCTGCAGCATCCAGCACAAGTATTAGACATTGAAGTTAAAATTACTAAATTAAACATTTTAGTTTGTCAACTATCTTTCCGCTATTAAAGGTACCTTGAAATCATTGGTGACGATGACATGGTATCCATTTTGAGGCGTTATATCGTCAAAGTAGAGTACCGGAGCAGAAGATGCCAGAGCACCAATAACAATATGAGGATATTTTAGCCGAAACCATGATGCGAGCACTGAATACATAGTAGGAGAACAACAAAATTACTTGGTGTTCAGTACTCAACTTCCTCCATAAGATCCTCCAACAGCAATAAAAGGGCGATTTCCTGATGTTATGTTTTTTTTCTGAAAACAGTGATCAATTGAGCATAATCTGCCAGAGCTTGTTCCGAGTTTAAGCATCCGAGGGCACTGGCACTCTCAAATGGCAATGATTCTCCATAATAGCGATGCTGTAATAAGCAAGATTCCCATGTAAATGATTTTCAAGTATACTTGCAGAGATAGTTTACAGTCAAGACACACTCTGTGCATCAACTTCTTGTATAATCATTGACAAAAAAGAAAGATGGACTGACCTCTATATACATCAATAAACCGTTAAAACGTTTAACAAGATCAACCATAAATCCAGCAATGGAAGCCACTTTAACCATGTCAACCTCATCTCCCATATAGACAAAAATGGGAGAGCTAGTGTTCATTCCGCCCCAATACTTGTTGTTCACAAGGTACCTCTGTAGAAAGGTGGCATAACCCTTTGGTCTGTAACTGTAATGATCAAGTGTTTGTGTATAATAATATGTCACAAACTCGGGTGGCAACTCCTGCAGGTTATCGGAGGGATTGCTTCCTTCAAACTTCCTCATCATACCAAATCTTCCTGTCTTCGGAAATGCTGCACAAACCCATGTTGCTGCAAGAAGAAGCCACAGTGAAAACAGTGGAGTAGACAATTGTTTTGCCATTTTAGCTGTACCTAGCTATGGACCCTCTATCGATTGTGAAGCTCTTTATATATACTCGTGTGTGTGTATATATTATATATCTAGCCATATAGGTACAGCTGCTCTTTATCAATTGATAAATGTCTCGTACTCTCTCAATCCTGGAAACATCGAACACAGATTAGCAAACAAGGTGAGCAAAGTAGGCAACAACACATCAAGCGGTAATTTCCAAGTGCTGTTTTCTGTCCATATTTGTGCACGCGCGACTCTACATAGTTCCAACTAGGTCGATTATGCCCCTTTTTTTTATCGAGTATGTCTAACAGCATATGAAATAGGTAGCATATGATCTGTCAAATAAATTTTATTCAGAATTAAAGCTCTAACATCAAAGGGTAAAGTGGTAAGCCATTGAAACTAGAGCCAACCTTCTATACCGGCCAAAAAGATTTTACAGCATTTCCGAATTCCGATTCTCAAGTGGCTTACTGTGTTGATTTATTGTATATCTTAATTACTACAGAATTATCACCTTAATTTTAAAAACAAAACAAAAGAAATCTAGAATTACTAATTACTTCCTAGTCACTGACATAAATTTAGAGCTCCGTCCCCTTAACAGACTCTTGCACCAGAGAGCACAAATAACTATTTTCAGAAGCGACCACCATTTAACTTGACATAGAGATAATAGTGCATTTGGATTGTTGAGAGTATCACGTCATGAGTACATATATGCAAGAAGCAGCTCTTCAAACAAAAGCTCAAGTTTCATCAAAAAAAAAAAAAAAAAATCCCAAAGTAAAAAAAAAAAAAAATCACAATTTACCACTTACCTAAACTATCATGCGTTTATCATACAAGAATCAACAAAAATTGAGAGCTCAACCAATACCCAAGAAAAATTGATGCATTCCATATGCACAGGCAGCAAAAAAAAAAAATACAACAGGAGCTTATCCACATTAACTAACAGCAGTAGTACATAAGATACATCGCAAACGAGGAACACCCCAATGAGTGTCAACATCATCCTCGTCTTCATCCTGATAGTCATACTCTGGCCCAGCTTCCCTGGAAGTGGCTCCAGTCCCTTTATTGCCATTAACAGAATTGATGGAATCCATAAGACAAGATGTGTGATACGAATGATGGCAAAAAAACACAATCACTGACTCGCTTTGTAGATGGAAGGGATCAAAACATATGCTACATCTTGAACCTCCCCTAGTTTTAGACTTGACCTCCACAGTCTTCATGCTAGGTATTTTCTCAATCGACTGAGAAGTACCTTTGTCATCCCTTTTCACACGCGAATCATCTTCAGTGCTCAAGAAAATTGCTCGTCTTGCTTCTTTGTAGTACTTGACCAAGAGATTTACAATATCAGCCTGTAAGTTTTACAATAATAACAAAATGTTGAGCATTTCGGAGTACACTTCTTGAATGAAATGATAAAAGGGCGTATGAGTTACAATACCTTGAGAATATCATTACACCCATGTCTAAGAGATGTTTCAGTCCTGTAATCAGTGATTATTTTAACTAGACGGTCTCTGAGCCTGCAAGAAATCATACACAAATGTAACAATAAAAACATAGTTAGAAGGACTATCTCCTTGACTATCGTCATTTAAAAATTAGGCAGAAAGAAACTACAGCGAAGAGCAGCAAAAGTTTCAGACTGACATAGGAGTTAGTAGGAAGGGTTTTTTTTTCTTCCAGTGATTCATTGTTTATAATTTTAAACAATCCACCTAGAAACATAATGATTAATGCTATTTACTCATCCATCAAATATCTTTCTTATAGGAGGGCAACTGAGACATCTCACTCAATTGGACTCTATATCCAAACAAATATGGGTCTCATAGCTCATATTGCGTCCATCAATGGTCTTAGTCATGCTCTAGAAAACCTTAAGTCGCCAATTTTAGACAAACATTTGTGATACAAACAATTTAGTCCCCAATTGATGGCAATCTTCAAATTCGCGAAATAAGTACTTAGTTGCATCAGCTAAATTCACACAAATAAAACTGAAAGAGACTTGCAAAAGTGGAACATTGAGCAAAAAGTTACGATCCTAATTTTCCTGCAAATTAAGGGAAATTGACATTATCGTAATCTAGCCCCCATCTAATAAGGACACACGAGAACTACTTGACAACACATCAATTTACTAACCGAGGTATCTCCAAGCCATTGGGCACCATATTCACAATGTAAAGAGGATCAAGATTGCCCACAGTATGCTCCAACAACATCCCTACCTGCCAAATGAGTTTGCATGGTAAGAAATACTAACAAAAAGGCAGGAGATGCACTCAAGCACAAAAATCTGAGAAGCACCAATACGGGTGCGGGAATACGGATAGAGAGACATGGGATACGGGGATTTGTCAATTCTTCTAAAAATTAGGATACTAGTGTGTCCAAGACCAGAATTGATCTATACTATCAAACTATATACTAAATGTCAATATGTACCATCTCAGGTTTGTGAAGACATTGCTTAATCAACTCTTCCCAAAGTTCATCATCGTGCTGCATAGTTACAAATTCTACAGCCTGCACAAACCACAAAACTTTCTAATTTATAATCACCAGATATCTACAAAAAATACAGCAAAAACGAAAAAAAAAAATCCCCAAGGGAACTACTAAGAGGTCCCCATTAAACCCATCAAGTACCTCTTCTATGTCGCCCAATTTATTTATGATAACAGCAAGGGCTTTTTTTGAATTACCCATCCTTCCAAGAATGAAAACCTGCTCTTTCAAAAGATCTCTTTTGACACAAATTTCATATGCCTGTGATTCAACTTCAATAAATTATTTATAAAAACAAAATGCATAATGAAACATTTATAATTAGTTGTTCATTGACTTCTCAAACCTTCTCAAGTGTGTAATGCTGGCTACTACGAAGAAAAGGAAGGAGCATTTTTTTATCATAGTCAGCACAAAGCTCTACCTATCAAAATCAAGCAAATAAAAAAAAGGAAAGAGGAAATCATTAGAAATTGCAGAAAGTACAACCCAAACAGACACAAGCACATATAAAAAAAATTCACTTATACGAGTGTACCTTATATTGGCAAGAAGTGAAGACAATAGGCAGACCAAAAAGGTAAATGCTGACGTGACAACATGAATTATATGACAAAGGTAAATGTTGTGACATGATACATGTATAAGCGCTGAACTGGAGATTGATTTGTGGTCTCAAATAGTTGTACCAAGGAAAAAACTGGTTATGCAAGCATTTGGAGAATTAACTGAGCATTTCTTAGCTTATCCATGGTAAAACAATACAATCATGCAAAACTCATAATGTCTCCAGTCTCCACACTGTTTTCCCTTTCTTGCCGCAACACATTCCCCATCCAAATAAGCTTATTCACCAGCAAAAAATCATTTTCTTGCTTTTGTCAATGGGAATGAGTTTATGATAGGTCAACCGATCCTCAACAAATTAACCACCTCAGACACCCACATAATTATTTCAATTTCTCTACAAAATGTTCACCGGATTAAAAAGAAAAGTACAAAACCAGAAATATTAACTTTTTAGTTTTTAAGCCTAATGGACTAATCAATATAATCATGGTCAAATAAAAATGCCAACTTGTTGCATATAATCAACAAAATGGGGGAATTGCTACTCATGCTGGCAAAAATCACATTTAATGAAGATAGCCACTAATATATCAGCAAATAGCATATTTGTTATTTAAAATCAAAATAGAATATGGAAATTCTTATAAACTTCATGAAGGAAACCGAGGCCAGTTGATGAAAATCTATGTTCAAGTTCGGACTTCGGATTAGTTGATAATGCAAAAAAATAGAGGCTAGATATGACTTTCTCGAATTGTCATGAATAACTACTCTGATAATACAACATTCATCAATTGTTTACCTCTCTTTTCATCCAGATGTACCTAAAGATTATATTTCTTTAAGAAATGCATCAAAGATCATGTTTCTTACACACTGAAATTCTAAAAAGTAACAAAAGAAAATTCACCAATTATGTTGTGGTGTTATGGCATTAAAAAAAAAAAGCATAACAATTTCTTTCAGGTACCTGCATATCGTGAAAATCCTTTCCAGCATGTGGATTTGCTTCAAATAGTGATTGAAGATACAAATGCAAGAAATATCTTGTGTCACATGTATTCTTTGCAACCATAATTTGTGAAACGACTTCAGATGGAGTGATTAGGTCCCTGTATTGAATGAACAAAGGAACTGCACGCTTGCAATCGATCATCATCAGTTGGACAACCTGCATAGCAGGCAAGAGAAGAATGTTTGAGAGGAAGTGCTGCCACTTTCTATTTTATGAGAAACAGTAAGCATGCAGTGGTGATTTATCATATTTGAATAAGGTTCACAAACTCTTAAATTGCAAACAATTTTCATCTGGCAAAGCAGTAGCAATGTAGACTAGTCTATCTTAAAACATATTTTTTAATACCAGACTGTTGATCATCTAGACTGAAACAAAAGAACTAATGATTTTTGAATGGAGATTATCAGCATTACATACCTTTTCACGTATAGAATCATGCAAGTTATGCTTCTCCACAAAGTCAAAGATATCTGGCTTCATCAGCTGTAGGGATAGATCATAGAAGCAGCCAGATTAAAATAAATAAATCAATCAAAATCACATCACTGATCTTGATGTTTTGAGTTGAATAAGTGATCTTCATCATCCAAGCCTTGATCCACTACATGAGTCTATGAGAAAATCAACGGGAATCCACTACGTGTATTTGTTTCCGTCATTCATGTCTATCTAGGATCATACTTTCATCAACTCCTATTAAATCCATATACTTTTAACTACTTCAAGTTCAAGCTATGTCTTTTAAGTCTTCCTAGTCTCTCCTATACAAATATGTTAGCTGGCTGTTTTGTGCAGAAAATTGGTGAAAGATAATGCATGCATCAAAGTACTTACATCAGCGTAGAGCGAAAAAGCTTTCTCATATTGGCCATCAATTACATAGAGCTCTGCCAGTGCCTAATACAAGGACCATACAATTAAAAACATACTGCAACAGAAGTTTCAGATTCATCTTGTATACATAAATTCTTGAACTAACCTCTTTTAGGGAATCGGTCATGGATGAAGTATTCAGCTGAGGATAAATGGCGGATATAACAGGCAATGCAGAATATATTACAGTAGGCCAAGATTTAACGGTTGATAAAAGATCCTTATGGAAAGATGGATTTGTAGCCAGCGCTACAAGAGCAACCTGTTTCACAACAAACAATGGCATGCCTTGACCCCAGTAACCTTCATAAGAAAATGAAAGTAACACGCATGAATTGTATAGTGATACATATGCACATGCAAACATGCACATACACACATCCAACATTTGTACACACATCTTTGTCCCACAAACCTCATAAGCTGTATCACGAAGTCTGGGGTTGTCTGTCGGCATGTACGGAACCAATACAGGAAGTTGGCGGAGATGAGCAAAGTGAAAAACCCATCTACCAAAAGCAGCCTACTGTCAGTTATTAATAAGAAAGGTCCGTAAATGTAACAAACATTAGTTTTCAAATACCTCTCCCATGCTGAAGCAGATCCTCGCAACAATTTGGGACACAAAGATGCAGCCTCAGCATATTTCCTTTCTACAATCAAATGATCGAGGTATCCGGAACCCACCTACTCATATCACAAAACAATAATTAGTTAAAATCAACTGCCTCAAGAATTAAAGAGATAAATAAAATTAAATAATAAGAAACTGGAGAGATGGGCTACTTACCAGCTCTGACCTAATACTCTACCGATGATAAGATCATAATGCATCTCCAACATAAAATTGCATACTATTTCATCACACAGAGGTCAAACAAGTTCTAGTTCCAGCGAATTGCAAATATAGTTTCATATAAAGATGTTTCAAACTATATAGTATACACAACGTACACAAACATACCAAAATTACAGGGTATATGATGGTGTGCAAAGATAAACTAGTCACCTCTTCAAGGAGTTCACTTCGTCCTCGACCTTCTTCAACGGCTGCTAAAGCCTTTTCATGCCATCCATGTTGAAGAAGCCAGGCAATATGATCCTCCGCATCCCTAAGTCATATAAATGCATTACAGACTAGACTATCATATTTTGACTGGTAAGAAATACATTAAGTGCAGAAAAAATGGAGCAATTGAGATACATTGGCCATAATCAAAGATGTAACAAAGAATAAAAAGCAAATAATGCAGGAAGGCCAAACAAGAGATTTCAGAAAAGGCCAAAGTGCCAGTGCAATGTTAATTAGAAGTGAAATTCCCATATGTATCACGACTAACAGAAACGGATACCCAGAAATAGTAGGAATAGTATTCCCTTACTTTATCTTAGATGTTCCAATCCTCTCCAAAGGAATATACTTATAGATACACACAAAAAGATATATCTAGTAACGTAGTCTGAAAGATCTCTTAGTTGTAGGTTATACAAGAAAGCTTGATTGAGAAATGAAAAGTGATTTACCATTCGTGAAAATATACACTCAACTTTTATGGAGGGCCACAAATGAATGATCCAGAAAACCAAGAGGAAAGAAAAAAGTTATTCCATATGACAAAGAAACCTATAATCAGATATTCAAATTGATGAGTTTAGAACTTTTGAATACTGGCCAAGTTTAGGAGTACAAATGCACAATTTTTATTTTTTTTGCAATTTCAACATTTTCCGGAATTAGGTAGCCCATAAGTATGCTTGACCACATGAGTTTAAATCATAAAAAGAGCATCTTCTCATTGTGGAGTTAAGGCTAAGTATACCGACATACCGTGCCCTGACCCAACCTGCCTTCACTACCAAACCCTTGTGAAAGGAAGTTCTTTGCTTTGTTACCTACTTTATAAGTTCTATTCGTAATTTATATGTTTTTATCAGTATCTTTTATGCTAGTTCTGTACGGTCTTCCCCAGTAAAAGTTATAATGTTACCATTTTCATATTAGATAAGCAACTCTTTTTATTATTAGGGTTACTGAGAAGTCCTAAATAAACTTGGAACAATAATCCTATAGATGAAAAGCAATTCTATAGAAAATTCAGAGGCTATTAAAGTGGAAAAATTCTCCTTTAGTTTAAGCCAATAATATCATAAGTGAAAAGCATCAACTAGAAGTGTAGAACTTATGCCGATCACATCAAACGGCGTAAAAATGCCATTAGCTATCAAATATATAGATCTATTTCATCCATATCTGTCCAAGAATTACAAAAACCAAAACAAACCAACACTAACCTGGGCTTAACAATGACTACATCTTTTGGAGAGACAATATAGTATGATGGTTCATCACCAGCTGCCCATTGACCACCAGCATAGCTGTTACCTACATTCATACAAAAAAGTATAGTCATGATTTTAACATAGTTCTCACCTGGAAAATGTTCATGAGCTACACCCACAAATAAGCTAACCTGAAAAAGGAGCATGAGCAAGAGAATAGTCCTTTGCCTTGTAATGCTCAAAGCCATGAACAGGAAGGGCATCTGTTGTGAGCTCATCATTGTTCCATGTTAAAATACGTACTTCAGGTCTCTGTGCATTCCCCTGCTTAAGATAGATCTGATCATGTCAGCAACCATAGCCTTGTAATTGTTTGACAAAGAGATTTCCTTGTTGTATTATCTTACGAGAAAGACACAAAGAAGGCGCCTGAGTGAAAGCCATGATATCTTCCATTTGGCAACTTAAAGGAATGATTAAGAAAACTTTCATGCTGTTTCACACGTAAGTCTAGAAAACCAGTAAACCACAGAAAGGTTGCAGGGGAAAAAAGGCAAATTAACACTCTAAAATATGTCCAGAGAGTTGAGAAAAGCCAAAGGAGAAGTAAATAGTGACAAAAAAAAACAAAATTACAGAAGCTTTTACTCCATGAAACTAAAGAGTTCACATGACAAGAAAACTGCCCACATTTTTAATTCAAAGAAGCAGAATAATATTGTAACGTATCACAGCCCGAATATTTATTGGGCAACAGTGCCACCAATAAAAAAGGGAAATGGATGGGACAAAAACCAGATGAACTTAACGTCTAAGTTATTCAACCTGTCTACGATGACCACTACTAAGTCTACAACAGTAACAAGTGTCTAGAAACTCGAACCAAATTGGAAAACTGAACTGAAATTTCCTGATCAGTTCCCCTAAATCAATCTAATAGATAATACCTGTCGCGATGGCATCATGCTACTGAATTCCTTTTCTCTGTCTTCTTCCCCAGGAATATAAGCTAGAACAACCAAAGAATCACCAAAGGGAGCAACTCCTGAAATATAATAGCTGGTTTGAAAAGATGCCACAATATCCACCTGGTTCATGCTAGACAATGGGACATGCCGATACGTCCCATTGGTTCCTGTAAGCTGATTTGCTCTTATAGATGCAATTTTCACAGATGTTCCCCAGCCAATGACTAATAGAGTATCATCCTGAATCAATGAAAAACATGAACAGTAAGTAACAAAATATTTTTCAGGAGACCTACCTCTGGGATAGGGGAAATCACATATTTGTTTGGTTGGGGAACGGGGGTGGGGATGGGGGAGATCAATGCAGCCATTCAGACTTCTAGAAGCTACTACAACTCTGTAGCATCTGTTTATTGGAGGTGCACACATATTTCCAATACTCGAGCCATTCTGGGCTTGACTAACCTGCCAAACTAAGTGAGGAAGTAAAAGCTCGGGTCGAGGGCTTCCTCGAGGTCTTTCAATAAATGTTATACGCTGATCATTGGCAGCATCATAGACTTTCACGCCTGCATCATTAGCCCAAGCGACAAGACTAGTTCTCCATCTTACTGCATGTATTGGACCTTCACCAGAGTGCAAAACCTAAGAAATAAGGGTGGAAAATTTACAGCAATAAAGAACCATAGCTTAAAATAGTAACGCTTGCAGAAGCAGTATTTAATAGACCGCTACAAACCTGGTCACGATAGCCTAGCCACTTCTTTGTATTAAAATATAAATGACCAGCTAAACCACCAGCAACAAATCTTCTAGATGATTTTTTAGAGTAATCCGGGTCCAGAGCAATTGCTTTCATAGGACGGTGATATTCAAACTTCAATTTCTCATTTGTAAAAAGACTGCTTATAACAACAGATCCATCATCTGAACAGCTTCCAATGTACTCTCCTTCTATATCGAAGGAAAGGTCATTAACTGCAGCACTATGAGCTGGAAATTCTTTAACCTGAAAAGTAAAGGCCGTTCACATAAAGCACATGATTTGGTCTATTCTAAACCAGTTTACAGGCAGTTATAATCTAAGAGTTTTGCTATAGCTTAAATTATGACTCGTTTGAGCGAGCTAATTAAGTGAACCAAAGAATCTGAAGCCGGATCCTTACAGCCCCCAGTCAGTCTGGTCCATATGATTGACATTTTGACAGCATGCGCTTAACAGAGGAGAGAAACAAGCAGCCTTGCTACTAAGCTAAGGTTTGTCATCACAGCATAATTTTTGGAAGATGATAATAGTTGAACAATGACATTCACCAGTGTTCATCGCAAATTTTACAAAAATCTAAGATTTGCCACAGTTGTGAGATGGTTAAAACTTAAAAGGCATCCCAGACACTAAAGTAATCAAAACAAGCGTGCTCTTTTCTTTTAAAAGGTTCAAAGTAACAAGTGTACCATACAATAAGAATTTATTGGATGGATGTCAATGATTTAGTCCTCTATCAACAGAAGCAAAACTAATTTGGAATAGAAAACTAAAAATTCGTTAAGGCAAGCTCACATTTTAAGAGTACAGTTAAAAAGAAGTCTGCCGGCAAATAGTTTTAAAGCGACAAGAACAATGGAAAGATCTGTCTCTAAACACCTAGAGAACAACCTAATTAAAAATTACAAATATAAGATTCAACATAGATCATATTCATACTGCTCCTGAAACAATTGTATTGACAATCTAACAACAAAATCATTTTCAGTAACTTTCATATTTTAGCTATGCTTTCTTGCATAAAACAATCCAGGTAGCATATCAAAGAGAATGATACTCCTAGTTTATTGTCCAAAAAAAGAAGATAAAAAGAGTCGATTCCACCACTCACAGGTTAATTAGTCTCGAAACACCTCAGATGTACTCTAATGCACTTTGCAATAAACGACATCTAATGTACTGTGTAAGAACAATTAACCAGTTTGCACGGATTAAATCATCTCAGCCAGAGAAATTAAAGGACCAGCTCAAGTATAGAAGAAAAAAACACAAATCCTAATTTCACTTCTCTTGTCAATTAAGAGGCGGATCGGACAAGCTGTTCCGGTCGCCACAACAATTGAATTTCCTGCGCTAATAAACCAACTACTATCTTAAAGGAAGAAGAAAAAAGTCAATGAAGTGACCTGATTCCCGAGAAAATCAAGGATGTGGACCTTGCCATCGAGTGTCCCAAGGGCGATCATGCGCTCAGCGACAGCGATGCACGAAGCAGCGTCACTCGCTAACAGAGAAGGGACGCTGGCTCCCATTCTGAGGTACTTGAGCCTCGGCTCCTCATCCTCCTCCTCCTCCTCCTCCTCCTCCTCTTCTTCGTCTTCTTCTTCGTCTTCTTCTTCGTCTTCTTCTTCTCTCTCATCGTCTCCTTCGACGCCGTTCTCCGCCGGAATCGGAGCCATGTGGAGGATTCTGCTTCCTATGGTGTTGCGAGAAAAAGGAGTGGAATGATCGAGTGAGGAGATCGATTTTACCTGTTTGGGTGAGTTTTTTTGTTATGTCGGTTCGAGACTTCGAGGGTATGAAGCCTAACGGTAGTGTAATTTATGTACAACGAAACAAAGGTGAGACGAATGATAGGTGCCACCTGTAGTCAAAAAGTGGAACTCCTTCTGGAGCTTTGGTAATAAAACTCTTATTCATGTTATAAAAAAATACAAATAAAAAAATACTTCTGTTTGGTAAAACTGAAAAGAGCACTTTTCTTCCCGCTCTTTCCCACTAAAATACCTAGACCCTATCTTCTGTTTGGGAGTTTCCTCTACTTAAAAATATAGCGTTTGGCGTTTTTAAAAATATCATTTTGATGAAGGTACAAATGCATTGTTTCGTCTGGACACGAATGAATTTTGTAGGACACTAGGACTATTACTTATTTTTGTTACAAATGCCCAAATCGGTAAGTATTAAGATCTGGGATTTTTGTCCTCTAAAAAATATTTTTTAAACAAAAATATGTCCGATTATTGGACCTTTGGGTTAGCCAAATTATTGGGTTGGGTCTTAATGCAAATAGATGGAGAGGCTTCAAAAACATGCAAATAGTACTTTTTGGGCCTTGTAACATTATTGACAAATCTGCCCTACATCAAACATGGTCACTTTTTTTTTGTATCACGAAACCTCATAATATATTAAGAGGATAAAACATCCTGGATTACAAGATGATGAATTTGAGGAGGACAATCCTCAATAAAAACAAATCGTGCTCCTGCCTTAAAGCTAACTGTGCCAATTCGTGAGCCAGAGTTAACACTCCTACGAATATGGTGCACTAAAAAAAAATGAAAAACAATTGAGCAAAGATTGAATAGACTCGATAAAAACCTCGTAATGCAAGAAGTTGGGACCCTCTAGCTGAACATGATGCACAACTGTGCTAGAATCGGATTCGATCAAGACATGACAAAAGCCGCAATCATACGCAAACTTAACACCCTCCATCATAGCCAAAGCCTCCCATTGACAAATGTCATGGCAATAAAGATGTCGTAACATAGCTGAACCCAACACTTCACCAACCTCATCCCGCAGTAAACTCCCAATCCAAGAAAACAATAAGAAAATGTAGCATCAACATTAAGCTTAACTTGTCCAGCAGCTGATCGGCTCCATGGCATCGGATTACTTACATGGCTCTGTTGCCCAAACCAGCAGATCCATTTTGGGGGACAAGACGATGCGCCTCAGCATAGTCCCTCACCAAGCTAGTCGCAGCTTGAGACATATGTTTCAAAGTGGAAAAAAAATCAAAGACACCTTTATTTCGATAATCGAACCACAACATCCAAAGAGTCGTCGCCATAGACTAAAGGTATGTTTGGTAGAGAGTATGTGTGATAGAGTATAAGCTATCGTAAAACGTAAAAGCTGAAAGTGTCTGAGCTTATACTCTGTACCAAACATGTGGTAAATACTTTGCAGCTCTTGTCAGTCTAGAAACTTGGAAAATCAGACCCCAAAATCCTCTCCTGATTGATAATCAAGCAAACTCAACATATTTAACTCATTCCATACCTGGATGGCCGTTTGGCATTCAAAGAACATGTGAATGGCTGACTCAAAAAAACTTCGACAAATTGGGCATTCTGTTTGTATAGGGATGCCACGCCTCTGCATATTCTCACGTAATGGAAGAGAGTTCTTGCAAACTCTCCATAAAAAATTATTGATTTTAGGAGTAGTTGGAAGGTTCCATAATTTCCTCCACATGAGCCGCTCACTTAGTTCAGCATTAGAGGCATAATCCCCTTCCTCATACAAAATGTAATGGCCAAAGTGATAGTCGGATTTGACAGTGTATAGTTTCATCCTTTGTATGAGGCCAAATAAGTGTATCATGAGGCCACCTTAGACTGATGGAAATTTTCATAACGGACTCTGCCACCCTAGGAGGAAAAGAAAGACGAACCAAAGATGTTTTCCAGACCCCTGAATTGAAGTCTAATAATTCTGCAACCTGATCATCATGATTCAAACCAGAGTTCAAATTAAAGTGTAGGGAATAGTAATCGGGCACCCAAGGATCCTTAAAAATATGAATTGATAAACCATTGCCCACCTGCCATCGAGCTCCTTGAGTGAGCAAATCTCTCCCTAATAATAAGCTTCTCCAAATATAAGAGGGATTGGTCCCTTTGCCAACTGCCCAAAAAGAGTCGTTAGGGAAGTATCTGCCTTGAAGAACTCTAGTAGCCAGCCAAGTTGGATTATGCCCTATTTGCCAGCATTGCTTTGCTAATAAACCTAGATTAAATGTCTCAATATCTCTAAACCCCATACCACCTTCAGACTTAGCCTTACTCATCATTTTCCAATTACCCCAGTGCATTGGCTTATCAGCCCCACTTATCCACCATAACTTCCTTATCATTCAATTAATCTTATCACAAACCAAAGAAAGGATTTTGAAGCAGTTTATCATAAAATGTAGGCATAGATTGGAGAACAGTTTTCACCAAAGTCTATTTTCTAGCACGGGATAAAGTTTTACTCCACCAACCCTTAATCCGCCCCCAAATACGATCTTTAATTCCATCAAAAATCTGAGATTTAGCTCTCCCAACCATAATGAGAATTCTCAAATAACGATCACATCCCATAATACGACGGACACCCAAAACCTACTGCAGATTGCTACGGATAGTGGTATAGCACTGAAAAAAATAGAGGACTTGCTCCTATTAACTCTTTGTCCAAAGCTTTTCTCATGTAGATTCAGAATATGCAATAGAGCTCGACACTCAGTCACTGCAGCACCACATAAAATAAGACTATCATCTGCAAATAATAAATTAGAAATGGGAGGTGAAGTCCGACAAATCGATACTCCCCTCAGATTGTCTTGGATCGAAGCCTTATGGAGAATATAAGTAAGGCCCTTAGTGCACAACAGAAAAAGGTATGGGAAAAGCGGATCACCTTGGCGGAGGCCTCTAGTAGGAAGTAGGAATGATATTCCCTTGAGGACTTCCATTGATTATAATAGAGTAGCTAACCGTGGTAACCAATTGCATAATCAGAGCAATCAATCTTCTGTGGAAACCTAGAACCACCACCATTCGTTCCAAAAACCTACTCAACTCGGTCATATGCTTTCATCATATCAAGCTTAAGAGCCGAAATAACCTCTCTGACCAAGCCTTTTATTTTTCAAAAGCACTCTGAGTCTCTGAAATAATGGATGACAAAATACGGTGTAACCGATTGGTAAGCACCTTTGACACCAACTTAAGAATCACATTACAAAGACTTATGGGCCTAAACTCAAATATCAAAGAGGGATTCTTCACCTTTGGAATGAGCTCGACATGAGTCCGATTAATGCTCGATAAATTGCCCCCATTATTCAAAAACTCTAGAACTGTTGCACTAACAGCAACCCTCACTATGTGCCAATACTTCTGGTAGAAGAAAACACTCATTCCATCCGGGCATGGGATTTAGAAGGGTGTATTTAATTCAGAGCTGAAACAACTTCCTCTGACTGAAACTCTGCCCCCAACAAAGCATTCATAGATGAATCAACTTTATGTGGCATACCCTTTAGAACCTCATAAACTGCCTCCAAATCCTCCGTTAAATAAAGATCCTCATAAAATTTAATAATAGCAGTAGCTACCCCACCAAGAGATGAATGGACATTTCCATGAGCATCACTAATGCAATGAATAAAATTTTTCTTTTTCATTTTGGAGACGTATCTATGGAAAAATTTTGTATTGGAATCACCGTCTTTGAGCCACAATTGCTTTGACCGCTGCCTCCATAAAACTTCCTCTCGATTCAATAATTCCAAAAATTCAAATTTAATGTCGATAGCCTCAGAGGACCTAGCCATCGTCGAACACCTAAGCAGCCTCTCCAACTTGGCTTGTTTCCTCCTCAAAGTAGCTTGAATATGGCTAAAGTTAGACTGATTCCAATCAGATAAAGTCGGACTACAATTAGAGATTCGAGAATTAAGACTGACCAAACCACCCGAACCATAATCTCCCATCTACGAAACCCGTATTACCTCCTCACAGCTCTCATTCCTAGCCCAAATTAAAATTGACCACTTAAATGAAATGATCAGAAGCCACTGAAAAATGGACCGAAGCACAAAAATAATGGAATTTTTGGAGGCAATCCCCAGTCACAAAAAAAGATCCAATTTTTCATGAACTAAACCATGACCCGATACAATCTTTCTCTATGTGAAACCATCTCCTTCCATAGGTAACTGCTGAAGAGCACAATAAAAAATACATTCCTAGAAACCCCGAATTTGACCAACTGGCCTACGATTGCCACCCACTTTCTCATATTGGCATAAGATCTCATTAAAATCACCAAAGATCATCCATGAAAGCTGACTAGCCGAGGAAAAATGTATGATTAAATCCCAACTCTGGTGCCTCTGATGAGCGTGCGGCTGGCCATAGAACCCAGTTAGACTCAAGGAATTCCAAGCATCATTACCAACCCGAACATCAATATGACTAGAAGAATAAGACATGACAGAAATATCTGGAGTCTCATTCCACAACATTAGAAGACCCCCTCCACGACCAACACTATCAACAGGGTCACTTACTTTACGCAAATAATAAATTGGGTTCGATAGTCCGATATTAAACTTCCAGGTAACCAGATTGTGGGTCAATCGGATTACCGGATAGCTCGATAAATATAAAGGACAGTGTTACGGCAGACATCAACATTACTGCTTACTTAGTTATATTATAATAAAATAAAATAGAAAAAAACACTCATTCACAAAAACACATAGAAAACGAAAATAATTTCATTCTCTCTCTCTCTAAATATGTCCATCATTCTCTATGTTGCCCTCAATCCTGTCTCTATTCATCTAATCACATCTTCATAAAAAATTCGTGTAACAGTGGGATATGCACATCCCTTGGTTTTTGTCTCTAGTGAGATCTGCTCATACCAAATTATCATCATGTAATAGTCTTTATTCGTCTAATCAAAACTTTTATCTTCTAATTGATTCTACTTGTAAGAGATCGGTGGCTTAGTTTACAATGATGTAATACATGAGTTGTTCAACTCGATTTGATTGGGCGATTCTTGTGAGATGTGAGATTGGAGTCCGTCGGTGGATTATTTGATTCATCACCATCATCTTCGACACTAGAATCCCAATTAGATAATGGATCTTGATAGATGGTGGCGGACAACTGTGTAGCACGAGACTGGTGACTGAGTCTACGGTGACACTGGTAACCCTAAAGAAATTTGCGAGCAATTCGCACAAATATTTTTTAAATATTTCAAAAATCATTAAAAACTAAACATGACACCTGATCCAATAGTGCCGAGTTCGGGTCAAGTTTGACATGGTCTTTATCAGATTGGATCAAGTGGGTTCAACAATGATCGGGTCATTCCAAATTATTGGATCGGGTGAAAAATTCAAAACCTGTGTGTAGCCCTACTGGAACCTTACATGAGTTACACCACAGATTATCATATTTGCAAATAATTCAACAAACTCGATTAAAAGGCCTTCCTGGGCTTATACTAAGTATGTACACTCTTCAAAGCTGTGCTTTGATTGCTTTTTGGGAGAGTTAAGTGAAGGATAATTGGGTGAGGAGGGTTATGTAAGGAGAATATCTTAACTCACTCTTGCTAGATAGAAAGATGGAGTTAATGAAGAGGATAAAAAGAGTTATTTAAATATATACCCTTATGTATTTTTCAACACTTGCTAAAATTAAAGGACATGAATTTTTTAAAATTTCTCTCACCTCACAAACCCCCAAATCGAGGGTTCAAAAAACAGATGAAAAGAGGGTCATTGGGAGGAAAAACCCTCTCCCATCCCATTCCAAATAGGAGCGAATTCCTCCCCCTATTATGGACCCTAGTTAACCCTACACTCCCCAATCCAAGGAGACCTAACTCTAAACTAGGTCAATAGTACAATAAATTGGCATAAACCATCTTGACCATAAAATTATGGCTTGGCCTATTGGGTTTATCATTTAGGAAAATTGGTCGGGTTCCACCGAGCCTATGTTATAGGGAATTCGAGTCGTGTGTTTTTTTATAGGATTCTAATAGGATGAACCATTATTCAAGCTGTCCGGCCCGAACTTAGCCTATGAAACTGCAAAACTCTAGTTCAAATTCGCCCCAAAATGTTTTTGGATTACTCGAGCAAGGAGCCATTGACTTGTTACTAAATTAGTCGAATAAAGCTAAACATTATATTTATTAGCAGTGTCCATTTTGCACAACGATTCAATAAACCAGATCAACAAAACTAGTTATTAAATAATATGGGTTTACCATTCATGAAAAAACAATAGAGATTTATCATGGGTGAACTTTTAATCCCTCGTAAATATGTTTGCTTTGGCATTTAATTTATCCAAATGAGATTGGGTAAAACATGTTTCATTGACATTTAGCATGCATTTGTTAGAGTGTGACTGAGCTTATAAGCTCAATTCTATTGGTGAATAATCACACAAGTCACATATCAAAAAACATTATCTCAACTTTCCCTATTGCATCTGTTATCTCACACATTTGCGCTTTTATCTATTAAAATATATATTATATTTCGAAAAAAATTACAGTTATTTACAACAAGACCCAAAGTCGATAGCTTTTATTTCATTATTAAACTAGTTTACATACCTGTTAGGTTATGCTTGGCATGAGGGTCGAGAGGGGTTGGGTTGAGAGGTGTTGGGTTGGGAGAAGTTTATAAAAGTGAACTTTTGCTTGATATTTATAAGAGTTGAGCGGTGTTTGGAGGATTTATGTGAGTTTTTTTTTTGATAAACATAAACTTCATTAAAAGACTCCTAAAGGAGTAAAAGCTCCCGAAGGAGATACAACGGCACTAAATGGGGAGAGAACAACCCCACTGAATGGGGATAAACCAATCCAC
Organism: Euonymus europaeus; assembly: GCA_963580455.1. Taxonomy (NCBI): domain Eukaryota; kingdom Viridiplantae; phylum Streptophyta; class Magnoliopsida; order Celastrales; family Celastraceae; genus Euonymus; species Euonymus europaeus. Next base: position 22,307,351 of record OY756967.1, read on the forward strand.
CTAAAGTGGGATAAACAACCCACCCAAGGTGGGAATACAAGAAATGATAACAACCAAAGAGCCTTACAAACAACAAGTTCAAAGACAAAAATTACAAGATCTACACCGTTGCTAAGCCTAAAAAGGCTGGATCTGGAGAAATCTACAGCCACACTGGTAGTACACAACAAAGCGGGCGCCAAAAGCCATATAAGTCCGATAAGGTTTGCCCGCTTCCAAATCTGAGAAAACAGGTGCCAAATCTGTAAGATCCCCCAGAGAAACAAGAAGTCCGCAAATCTCTTCAGTGTCACCGATTTATTCAACAACAACAAGTTCATAACAAAGAAAAAACATGAGAAAAATGGAAGAAAAGAGGAGAATGGAGAAGATGGAAGGCTGGAGTAGGAAACGAAGGAAACATAGAAAGATTGAAGGGGAGGAGGAGGGGGAGGAAGAGGAGATCACCTCCTCCCCCTCAAAAAACCGTGTACCAGAGCTGAAAACTAGAGAGAGAGAGAGAGATGATTTATGTGAGTTAACACCTCCCAATCCCTTATTTTGAGAGGTTGAGAAAAGAAGTGTTGAAAGGATTCGTGAACCCTTCCGAACATCTTGAAGTATTCGCTTCAAATAAGAATTCAAAGAGGTTTGCTTGTTCAAGAACCTTTTCCAACTCCTCTCCCAAACAAAACCGTAAATTAACAGTTTATACGCTGTCAAAATTTCCGCTCAACCAAACCGAGACTTTTATCCCAACGAAATTAGGAGTATCTTAGCGTCACATTTTAATTTCTCCTAATAAGTATGCCCCTGTTTATTTCAGAGTATACATTAATTTATATTCTATGACCCATACGTCAGTCTCAATTTTTAATCTTTACAATAAATACTTTATGAGACGTTCTCATTCCAATATATGTGTCATGAATAGCAACGATCCAAAATGATTTTAAACGGTACCGTACGATGGTCGGTGGGAGCTCAAAGCCACAGCACACCTGACGAAATTCCATACGTAAACTCTCTCCAAATCTGCAGTACCTGATCCAGAAAGGAAACAACCGAGTTTCAGATCTCCAAGCAAGTCCAATGCACCATCTTTTTCAAGCACTCCAAATTGTCATATTGGGTCCCACCTATATTACATATAATTGGGTCCCATTTAGTTATCTACATCACCAAAACACATATTGCAATACAATCATATCAACAAAACACATTTTTCAATACAATTTTTTCACTTTTCATTCACCAACACTCCAAATATCAAGTTTCAACAACATCTCTCTCATATTTTTATACAATTTTTCACTTTTTTCTATCATTCTACACATCTTTCAATACAATTTTTTCAAATCACTCTCTCTATACACTCCAAAATTTCCAGCACTCTAAATTGGTTTAGGATTGCACTTGCTTTAAGATTAATACACCAGAGAACAACGACTCGATAGAAGCAGAATAAAGGACTGTTCTCGTATGGGGCAACTGCTGGGCGACTGTCTTTGAGTGGAAGCTAATGCAGCCAAATCCGTTCCCATTCGGTAGCGTGATTGGTAATCCGTTTCTGTTTTTCAATGGTGGGGAAGTGAGCGAGACTAGGTTTGAGGGGTCTAGGGTTTTTTTCTTTCTCCCGTTTTTGTTGTTCCAAGGAGGCGACATGGATCTTTCCAAGGTTGGTGAGAAGATTTTGAGCTCCGTTCGCTCCGCCAGATCGCTTGGCCTCTTGCCTTCCGCTCCTGATCGTCCGGAGGTATTTATCCCACTTGAACCTGCTGCACCTCGCTTAGGGTTTAATGTTTATTTCACTTTTATAGTGTTGCAGTTCAGTTTTATGATCTCTAAAGAATTAAATGGTTTGTCATCAGTTTAGTTCTTTAGGAGAGGGTTTAATCAAGTTCATGGGCTTCGGTTTGACGTTGCGAATTTTGACGACTGGATGGACAGGATAGATTTTATGTTATGTTTCTAAAGAAATAAAGAACAGAATGTGGTGGCTTGTTTTGTGTTGTTGGATTAGTATGTTTCTGGTTGAATGATTTCAAGTTCGAAAGCATTGATTGTTTTCTCTCCTGATTACCTGCCAATTCAATGGTATACATTTTCAAAATGAAAACAGGGCATATGGACATTGTGGACAAGATTCAATTGAAGAATGTTGAAAATTGTTACACTTATTACTAATTGGAATGACATTATATTTTATGTCTACGCTTCTGTTTTTACTGATTAGGTTCTATTAATTTGGCCTCCCAACTTCTTTGCTTCAAGAAATAGATTATCAGACACTCTTCTAGTGGGAGCTACATGATGAATCATGGCCAGTGATTTATATTCTGCTTATACACAATATATTTGCTACTATTTTTTTGGTCAAATGCATTAAAAAAATAAGTTGCTACAAACCCTTATAACCACTGATTGAATCTCAAAATAACTTGTACTATTACTTGGAAAATTCCTTTACAGTTGAGGTTTTTTAATGATTAACAACGCTGATATTTTGAAATAGTATAGGCTGGTGTTATGTGTGAGAATTTTGCTCTTATATTCTCTTTTTCTCTGTATAGGTTCCAGCTCGAGCTGCAGCTGCTGCGGTTGTCGCCCGCGCACTTGCGGGATTGCCTCCTCATCAGAGGTACTGTCTCCCTTCAAGTTCTGAAGAACTGCAATCAATATATGCAAGCAGGCCCTATGGTCAAGATCATGTGGTGGATGAGCTAGAGGAAGAGTTTTATGAAGAGGTCTATAAACCGTCCTTTAATATTTTTTTTTTCCTGAGGGCATGTATATTAATATTGTCATTACCCAGTATAAGTCTTCTTTGGAAAGATTTGAAGTTTTAGCTTTTGGGCATTAGTTTCATCAGGTGTTCTTTTGTAAGCTTCCTTAATGTATGCGTCCTTTATTTCTGTGTTTCTTGATGACATAGAAGTAGCTAGTCCATTAAATTAACGCACATGAGTTCTGGTGTGTGGACTAGTATTGCTGGTTGAAGTAGAGACTTGAAAATTTGTTGTTGAATGGATTTTTCTGATGGGTGCCTCTTGTTATGATTTTTGCAGTTTGCATAACTCTTTTTTTTTTTTAAAAAATTCTTTTTTATCTATGCAGGACTTTGATCCGGTTGGCTTTATTTTAGAGCATATTCCATCAGGAGAAAATGAGTTGGAATATTTTGAGAAGCAGGTATTACTTGATTTATTAAATTTTTACTCCTTCGGGTCAGGTAAATAATACTTTACATCTTGTTTGGTATCTGCATCTATCCTGATATTTGATGAGACATTTTAATAGCTCATGGGTACTAAATGGCCGGTTGATACACGTAAGAAAGTAGCATGTCTGGTACACTTTATGTATAAGTATTAATAATTGTCGGGTCAATTGATTCTTCGTTAACTTCTGCTGTCAAAAATTATTTTATTGATATGGTATCTCTTTGCTCGTTTAATTCCTAACTCTTGTCTAATTAATGAGATGGTTACCTTCATTAACTGAGGCAGGAATTCTTGTAAGGTGGTAGTGCTTCATCTTGGGTGTCATAGGTTCAAATGAAAAAATTAGTTTTGGCACTGTGGTGGTAATACTGCTTGTACCTGTTAAATTTGACGTTTTTCTTTCCTGGGTTGCACAGTGGTTGGTGTTTCCTACTATGGGTTGTCATTTTTTATTGCTTTCAGTAAGCATGTTACTTTTTATGAGTTGCATCGGGTGGAGTTGAATAATTGTTCTACTGTTGTTAATCAGCATTGTTTTGCCTAGAAGTTGCATCATATTTCATATGAATCTCTTTTCTTGTATAGGCTGCTCTAAGGTTAGCACAACTGGATGGAGTAGCAGAGCGATTGTCCCGCCATGTTATGGAGCATCATCCAGTTATGGGTAGGGGTCATTAGTTCCTTGTACTTTCCATTCATGTGATTTGACTTCTGTTTGGTTTGTAGCAAAGGCTCATATAAAAGTAAATAACCCCCTGCACAAGGCCCCTGCAGTGGGCGGGGTCGGAAACAAACATGATATATGCAGACTTTACCCTTCACATAATATGTGGAAAGGCTGTTTCTAGGTTGTAACATCTAGCCATCTAGGTTGCATTCCGACAACTCTACCACTGAGCTACATGTTTTGTATCTATGCTATGTGAAACTGAAAATATGATGCTACTATACATGTGCCATTTCAGTGAAGATATTAACTTATTCTAGAGTGGTAGAATTTGAGTACAATGGTGACTTGTTACTTTTTTTGCCGTTTTGCTTGTCCCATTGACTTTTGCCTTTTCAATTCTATTTACTTTCCTGTTGTCACCCATCATTAATCATCAAGTAGGTTAAACTTAAATTAGATACGTTTTGTGTGAGATGTTTATACTTGCTTTTGGCCAGTGAAGGGGATGCGTTTGGTGAGCGAAGTGGAGATGGACTTGAAGGTCGCTAATGTCATCTGCATGGTAGGCATCTTTAATTCTGATGACAGTAATAACAAGAATGATGATGGACTGTCATCATCATCATCATCATCACTGTTATTACCTTTCGCTACTTTTGTCACTAACATGGCTTTCATTGTGTCTTTGCCTTTCATTGCAGAATGGAAGAAGGCATCTTACTTCATCAATGAATGAAGTTTCAAGGGATTTAATTGTAAATTCCAATTCTAAGAAGAAACAAGCTCTTCTTGTATGTTACTCTCTTTTGGCACCTTCGGACATTTTTGTTGTTTTGTAAAATTAGTTTTGATAGTTTCATGAGCATTTGCATCCACATGGTACGATATTGAAAACTAGTGATTCCATAAGTTCTGTTTATTTGGGTATAAATTGTATCAATCTATATTGTGATCTGCAATGGCAGGACATTCTTCCACCATTAACTGAGCTTCGTCATGCCTTGGACATGCAAGCAGCTCTAGAATCCCTTGTTGGAGAAGGAAACTACTGCAAGGTGGATATTGATTCTTGTTGCAGTATGCCATATGTACCTCTGTCTCTTGCTTTTTAGTAGATCAAAGGCTCATTAGTTTTATGTTGTTCTTGTATTGTTATATTCTTTTTTTTTGAAAAGACAAAATGTTATATTCTTACTGGCTACTTACCTTCAGGCATTTCAAGTCCTATCTGAGTATTTGCAGCTGTTAGATAGTCGTTCAGAGCTTTCAGCAATACAAGAGATGAGTCGTGGTGTGGAGGTGAATATATACGTTACTTACATTTCAAGTACAAATTGTATCCTTGATTTCTATTACTTTTTTGTGTGAATTTTTTATTTACAGATCCATAGAGTTCACTTCTAAAATTGAGTTTTTTAGTTAGTTTTCTGGTGGTTTACTTATTTTACCTTATTATGCTTAGTGCTTTCGGCTGCCTATGTTTTTGTACAGTATTAGGCAGTCACTTCAATCCATGATTCTTCTGATGTTTTTTGCTGTTAATTCTTGTAACATAATTGCAGGTTTGGCTGGGAACAACTCTACAAAAGCTCGATTCACTTTTGTTGGCAGTATGCCAGGAGTTCAATGGGGAGGGTTACATTACTGTCAGTACATAAATCCTTTATTCTAATTGTATCTTTATCATCTTTCAAAGTGCTCGTATGCATTTGCCAGTTATGGACATCTTCACGATGAAATGGTTTTTTTCCCCTTATTTTTTAACAAATTTTCTTTCAGGTATTTTTGCGATACTTAGTGTTGTGTTGGAGAAATAAATATCAGTTTCTTTGAAGTAGGACTCTTGGTCCTCTATCAGCTTATAAGCAAGGGTGGCAAAATTTTGTGCTACCCTGATTAAATCAAGTTTGGACATAAGTTTTATGTCCAAAATCCAGGTCCAAAGACGAGTTTTTTCTGATTTAAAACAGGGTTAGAGTCCAAACACAAACATCTTGTTCTATTTAGTTGTCCGAACCCTAACTTGAATTTTCAAATTACTTGTTCGTATTTAAACCAATCTGGGCATGGTCAATTAAGTACGTTTGAAAATGCAAAACTAATCCGGGTCTGGACACACAAATATCTCGTAAACACCTTATATTGTCCGACCCGGACCCGAATTTTTGCCACCCCTACTTATAAGAACTAAGGAACTTATTATTTCGTTGTATGCTCCCTTACACCGAGAAAAGTCGGGAGAGGGGGGGTTTAAAATACTGTGTTCTTTCATTTTTATGCTTAGGCTCTATGGATTACACTTGTTTCTAATTATTTGATTTAGTACTAATGTGCTCTTCAAATCCGTTACCACTTTATGCAAGTATAAATTACCAAGCATGCTTCTTTTGGTTCCTCATGTAGTTGATGCTGAGGCCTAATTTTGCTTAGCATAATTGCTTACCTTTGGTTCATGGGAAGTCCCAGCTGAAGGATTATAGTCTAGTCATTTTTGTGCAGAATAAGTTTTTATTATTATTATCAGAGATCATCATGATGATTTACAGGTGGTTGATGCATATGCGCTCATAGGTGATGTTTCTGGTCTTGCTGAAAAGATACAAAGCTTCTTCATGCAGGAAGTTCTCTCTGAAACTCACTCTGAGTTGAAGAGTATTGTGCAAGAGGTGTGCCCACATATTAAAAAGTATCTCTTACCACTAGTTCTGCCCATATTGCATTCTCTCTCTCCCCTGAATGTTCCAGTTAAACCAGTAAACTTCCAGTAAATAGAATTGGTAGCTTAGCTTAATTTATTCCCGTTTTTCAGTTAAATTTCTAAAAACTGTCTGGTTTGCACCTGCTCACACCTTAATGGAATACAAGAATAACAAAGTGGAAGGTCTATAATCTGTTACCAGTTTCAATAGTACAAGTCTTTGTGTCGTCCGCTGTTCCACTCGCTCATTCTTATAGCTGATAGTTTTTCTATATCTAAACTTCTTATTGCTATTGCAAAAGTGATGGAGCCAGTTGTTCTTCTTTTTCATTGTTCAGTAGCAAGTGGAATTGTGTCTTATGTTTTTATTTGAGCTCAGGATAGCATGAAACTTATATGCTTTTTATTCTTTAATATGGTGGCATTTTGTTTCATCACTTTCTTGTCGAAGAACATCATTACTTAGATGACTGATTGACTTTTTCAGGACCAGGAAGCAAAGATGCAAAATAGTAGGTATTCTTTTCATCTTAATAGGCCCTGTACTGACCACGTTGCAGCTTCTCTATTTTCTGTGTTTCCTGATTCTTTTTTTCATTTCAATTCAATTCCAGGCTGACATATAGCGATCTGTGCCTTCAGATACCAGAATCCAAGTTTAGGAAGTGTTTGCTGAGAACACTAGCTGTCTTGTTTAGATTGATGTGCTCATATTATGAAATCATGTACTTTCAGCTCGAAAACCAGGTAAGCTAAATATCTGTTCTCTGCTGCTCATTTGCTTGGCATTTCATGTTATTTTGGTCTCAGGTTGCTGGGCCCTACAAATGGGTTAAGATGTTTTCTTTCCTGGTTTTGCGTGTAGTATTATGTAATGTCTGTCTTGGCGTTGATTCTATTATGCCTCCAATACAAAGAGAAACTTTACATTTGGTCCTCATTTGATCAACTGAATACACAATTTTTGTGGCTACTTGAAAAATTGTTTATGGTTGCAAATCTATTTCATTCTCATCTTGTTGTCATGTATTTTATGGACATTTTTTCTCTCTGCCAATTTATGCGATGCAACTCATAATGGCGATGGACAACTTACATCCTTTAAAGTTTTACATCATTTAAAACTATAGTCTTTGAGTGAAGTAACGCATTTACCTGCCTGTAGGAATAGTTTGAGGTTCATAGCAATACTAGAGTTAGGCATGGCCACACATATCTATCTGCTCTCTCTATCTCACTTTGAACTTAAAATGGCTTGTTTGTGACTTCAAATGTACTCCTATTAAATAGAAAAATATATATATATTTTGAGTTTGAAGAAGTAGTCATCTTAAATATGACATTCTCTTCTGAAAATGTCAGTTGTTTTTGTTTCATTGTTCTCCATTTTTTTCTCATTCTTTCTTTCCCTTTTTATGGTTTGTTTCTTGAGTTCTCATATCTCCATCACAGGTTTCAGCATCTCAAAGTTCAAGTAGCAAGGAGAAGTGTGACACCTCTTCGAATTCAGGAGAGATTCAGAAAAGTGATTCAGTTACAAAAAATTCCTGTAATGTTCCAGGAAATAATGTTTCTATTTCAGAATCTGTAAATGGAACTTCCAGTTCATCTTATACAGAGGAATCAACTCGAATTATCTCTTTGGCTGATTCTCTAAAAGCTACAGATTCCTCATGTATAGATTCTCATCATCCAGTTGATGTAGCTGGGAATGGTAGTGATGAACCATCAAGCAGTGGATCCCCTTGGTATCAGCTGCGGAGCGATGCAACGGCATTTGTGTCCCAAACTCTTCTTAGAGGATGCAAAAATCTTTGGCAACTTGCAACAAGTCGAGTTTCAGTCTTGCTATCTTTAACTGCTGTTGGTTCAACAAGCATTCACCAATTTTTGAAAAATTATGAAGATTTGAATGTCTTCATCTTAGCTGGGGAAGCCTTCTGTGGAGTTGAAGCAGTTGAGTTCAGGCAGAAGTTGAAGGCTGTTTGTGAAAATTATTTTGCAGCGTTTCATAGGCAAAGTGTGTATGTAAGTGGATATCATGTGCTTCAGTTTCCTTGTGTGGTTGGAACTGTTAGTATCTCTTCATACTGAATGTTTGCTCTGGCTTCTGTCTATTATGGACAGAGCCTTGTTGATGCAAGCATAGTGTGGATGCTATCTTATTGCTTTTTATGAAGTTTTATGGCCCTTAGAGTGGTTTGTGAATAAATTAATAAGACAGGACATAGTTATGTTGGCAGGTTGGGATTTAAAGAGTCATTGGAGTTCCGTTCTCTGTCTTTTTCTCCGTTGCTTTTCCTTCTGGATTGTCCTGCATGTATAATGTGGCTTGTTCGGTTTGAATTTTGTTTATGGTTTTGCATTCGTTAATAGTAATAACTTGATAGACATTGTGTACAAAAAGTGAAAGAACTCTAATTAGAGAGGTGCGTTCCATTTATTTAGCCCACACATTGTTTTCCTGTATATTAGAGTGTTCTTGAGCCTGGTTTCTGTGGTTTCAAATGGGTTGCCCTATATGTTTTTCTGACATTGTGCAAGCAGTACTCTTTAGTTATTGCTATATTTGGTTTTCTTTCTTCTCTGCTTTCATGCTCGATGGTCTCTCTGCAAAAAAACTTGATATGGTTGCGACATGATTTGGGTTGTTTCATTAATTTGTGGCCTTTCTTTTTTTCAGGCACTTAAAATGGTTTTGGAAAAGGAGAGCTGGCTGACATTGCCACCAGATGCAATTCATGTAATCAGTTTTGCTGGGCTTGTTGGGGATGGAGCAGCACTAATCATTCCATCAAACAGCAACTCTACCGATGCCAGAGTACTTCATCCTGACAAATTAGTCAACTCAGTTGATTCTGCTTACAAGAAGAGTGGGTTTACGTGTTGGCTTAAAAGTGGAAACCCTTTTTTATTGAAACTAATACATTCTTCTAGAGACTACCACGGGAATGCTAATGACAATTTTCTTGGTGATAAGTTTTCTGCTAAAAATGCTGATGTAAATCAAGTGGATGGTGCTACTGGCTCAGAAGATGAAAATGAAGATCTCCTTGCAGACTTTATTGATGAGGATAGTCAACTACCAAGTCGAATATCAAAACCAAATGGTTTGAAATCTCGCTCTTTACATAGTAATACAGAAGAAATTACAGCACAAACAGGATCATCTCTTTGCGTTTTAAGGTTTAAAACAAGTTTTCCCTTCATATATTATCTTCTTGCTAATTTCTTATATTTGGGTGTATTGACCTGCATTTATTCTGTACATTTTAGGTCAATGGATAAGTATGCGAGGCTTATGCAGAAATTAGAAGCCGTGAATGTTGAGTTTTTTAAGGTATGGTCCTAGCTATCCGTCATTTTTTTTTTGTAAATTTTATTTTAGATAGATTAAGGTTGCAGTTGACATTCATAGATTTTTAATTCCACCGAAGATTAGATAAGATGTCTGTCATCTTACTGGCTTTTTAATTTCATTGAGCTTTCTTAGGATCTCATTGATACTTTCTTTCCTGTCTCAATTGAATTTCCTGATTCAGTATATTGTTGCAGGGGATATGCCAGTTATTTGAGTTTTTCTTCTACTATGTATTTGAAACATTTGGTCAGCAACACACTACCTCTAGTGGAAGGTCTTCTACTGACGCTCTTAATTGTAAGTGATATTTTGCTTTCTTTATGACTTTATCCTTCTCTTACATATTGAGGAGATGTTTGGTCTTTAATTCACCCTGTTTTTTCTTTATCTTGTCATCTGCTTAAACATTATTATCATCTTCAGTCAAGCTAAGATGTATGCAAAGGTACGGAATGCTATGTAAGCATAATGCTATCTTTCATTTGATTCCCAGATCGGTTGAGGACGGCTTTAGCCAGAATAATGCAAGATTGTGATCAATGGATAAAACCGCAGTCGGGACAATTTTCATCTACTTCACCGACATTTTTGAATTCATCATTCGTACGCACTGATGTAACACCTACTAGTCCCCCTGCTACAAATTTTAGTCACTTGCAAGGCACATCCTTTGGCCTCAAGGTACCAATGGAAATGTTTTATCGATAAAGATTCTTGAAGACAATGACCATATACTTTGTATTACTTTCCCATTCACTATCTGTCCTTCACAATAATAATTGGTTTGCTGAACAAATACCATCAAAGGTTTTTCTTCTTAGTTCAAGTAGACATTTGAAATAGATATTGAAAAAAAAGGTGTAGATGCAAATTTAGCTTTATCAAGGGAATTGAACATATTTTTCGTTGGATTTTTTGGTTCTGTTGTTCTTTGAGGCTTTTTGGTTGTCTAGCATTTAGTCTGCATTTAAAGAAGTGACTTGTCAATTATATCACAGGAAAGATGTGCTGGTGTCGACACCATATCTCTTATTGCTCGAATATTGCATAGATCTAAAGCTCATCTACAATCAATGCTTGTTCAAAAAAATCCGGCAATGGTTGAAGATTTCTATGTACACCTGGTATTTGCTCTCTTACCTTTTGCCTTCTTGGAGTAACTTATTATCTTTTTTTTGAATGATGTTGCAGTAACTTGTATTAGCCAAACTGCCTCAGAATCATATAAAATTTGATAAACATTTATATTTCATTACCACTGCGAACATGTGGCTCTGTGGCAAAGTTGCAGGGATACAACCAAGAAGTCAAAAGTTCAATTCCTGGAAACAATCTCTTGGGGTAAGGTCTGCGTACATCCTGCCTGCCCCTAACCCTGCCCAATGCAAAGAACATTGTGCACGAGAGTTATTTCCTTTACATGGAAATTTGAGGATTAAATTAGAATATACTTGAGTAGTTATAGAATGACAAATCTGTAGATGTAAGATTGTATTTTTTGGGAACAAAACAATACATCACTCTTATTCAAGTGATACAAGTCTCAAATCCCACAAGTATTGAACATTGCTAGATTCCAATTCAGGTTCTATCATTGTAGTATGATATCCTATAACTCCACATTTAGATTCTGAAACTTAACTGATGTTTCTTTATGGTCTCTTTACTTACTCCAAAAACAAAAGACTATATATAGATGCCAATTAATTTCAGCAGATAGGTTTTCTCTGTTTTTTAGTTTTTCATATCATGATACATAAATTGATGGTCCACCCATAAGGATATCATCTTCTACTCTCGTCTTTTTTTTGTCTCATTGAGAGATGTTTCCACCTAGTGAATCTGTGAATGCATAAAAGCTCTTGTATAGTTGTATTTTGAATGATTTTTAGTTTTGTGGTCTTTATCAGGTGGATTCTGTACCAGATCTCGCAGAGCACATACACAGAACAACTGCAAGATTACTACTACATATTAACGGGTAAGCCATAGTGTTTATTGCTTGCCAGGATTTATTTTACTGCAAAAGGTTCCAATTTTAGATAAATTGGCTGCCTTTCAGACCCTTTGGGGTCGCCAAAATAGTTTGTTAAATCACCAATTGTTGAACAATCAGAGTAAACATCTCGGCGATGATTTTTTGTCGTTTCTTGGGAGTTTTGAGTTTTGTGATAGCCTATAGGTTACAGAACTACTGACTTTTATCTTTTTTAAAACTTGTTTATTGAATGGGTTGGATGAACCAATATGGGTGCAATTGTTGGTAGCTGTAAGGACCTATGGTTTGTATGATACTAGTATGTGCTTGGTGTTACGAAGTTGGTAATTACGTGAAACTTCTCCCAATTTTTGTGATTGGCCAACAACTTATGTCCTTGAAATTTCAGATCAATAGTCGATTGCTTCTTTAATACTAGTTGGCCTGTTGCAAACATTTGTTTAGTGGCTTCTTGATTGTACTCTCATGTGAGAAGAAAAGAATATTAGCACTAGTGACTAGTAGTAAGGTGTGGACCTTATCTTTTGGTTGGCATTTTGTTGTATTATTAATATTATCTTTGATACATAAGCTCAATTTGCAGGTATGTTGATCGAATTGCTAATGCGAAATGGGAAGTGAGAGAGCTTGGGCTGGAATATAATGGGTTTGTTTCTCTTGGACATCCTTGAAATAAAATTGTTCTGTTTAAATTTATTCTCTTGTTAGGCTAAATGAGAATTCTATATGTCAAATAGCCATGTATATACATACTTTTATTCATTCATGCATATATATATATATATATAGCCAACAGGCAACAGTCTTGTCCGATGTCATCTCCCAAATTACTTCGTTTGTTGAAGTTAACAATTATACTTTCATTTAGGCTATAATTTTCAATATTTCATGCCTTTTATTACCTATACCAAGATAAAATTGAAACCAAATTCAAATGATGAATGGAGTATCTCCAGAGATTTCCTATTTTCTACCTCTCAAAAATAGATGCAAAAGTACGAAAAAATTATTTTTTTTTTAAAAAAACTAGAGCTCTCTGACTCGTTCACAGTTTTTGGGAGTTAGCAAGTGAATGAGCAAAAAATCTTTCTGGGAGTCAGATATAGATTTCTTCTGCTATAGATTCATTGTTCACTTTTATCATCCCTGGTAATTAGTCTTAGGCCAAAGGGATGACAGATATTATTGGTGAATGCAATTACAGAGTTTTCTATAAAGAATTGCTTTCACATGGAGGGTATTTCTGTCCAAGCCATGTCTGTGAAGCATCTCCTACAACTTTTTGACCAAAGTCTCTCAAATTGGCTTAATTAGGTATGTGGATTTGTTGTTGGGGGAATTTAAGCACTATAAGACGAGGCTTGCACATGGGGGAATCAATAAAGAGGTAATGACTGGTACCATATTCGCTTACTCCTAACGATGTACTTTTTGAATCGACTCAGCTTTGATTTCACTTGAGCGTTACCAGTTTTTCGAATAGATTATTCTGTGGATAACATTCATTTGAACTTTGTTTTTATATGAGCATTCCTAGTCTTTTTCTGTTGATTCACTCATTTAACTGTAATGCACATTTGTTTTCTTATGTTTGCATGCATTGCTCCCTCAATGTTACATGCATTACAATCAAAGGGTGCATGTTTTATTAAATTAATTTGAAGCGACTGATTAGCTGACAGAAATGACCAACTTATGTATCTTTCTGTCTTTTCCGATCACTGTTGTTGGGGCTGTCAAAAACCGAGCGTTTTTTTTAATATATATTTTCCACTAAAATTGACCGAAAATCGACTAAACAGTTTGGTCAAATATGTCAAAAAAAGGGCCAAAACTGATATATATATATATAGTGTGTGTACTGTAGCTGAACTGTGGAAATGAAATGTGCTGTAATAATTTAAGCATTCTAGCATGCACGCAGGTGAGTAGTTTTTAAATCAGTACATCATTCATATAACTCCTTTGGGCTGTTGTTTTGCTAATTTGGATTGGTGTTGTGATTGTAGAATGTGTAGTGGTGTTGGGAAGCTATAATTGAAAGTTCTGGACATTAATCTCTAGAAATCATGTTAACGATGGTCCTGTTAACCCAGTTTCAGGACCAACTCTTAGAATATGGAGTTGAAATTGTGGCTGAAACTCTTGTTGAAGGTCTTTCACGTGTGAAAAGGTGCACTAATGAAGGACGTGCTCTCATGTCGTTGGATCTTCAGGTTAGTTAAGTGGTAATGAGGTTTGATCTCAGAAATTTGGATGTTTTGATTGTTTCATCTCTTCTCTGCTTCTTTGTGATGGCTTTGATCCTTTCAGGTTATAATCAATGGGTTACAACATTTTGTGCCTGTAAATGTAAAGCCAAAATTACAAATAGTTGAAACTTTCATCAAGGTAAGTGTAGCTGTTTGCCTATTTATGCGAAGTCTGTTCAATGAATGCTAAATTAGGATGTGCACATAATGAGAGACGATTAATCTTGCTTAATCAATTGCCTTGTTTGTTATCTGGATTATAGAAATTTATTTAGAACTTCAGTTATATCATGATATTTAACTCATATTATTTCCCCCTCTCAACTCTTGTAACAGGCTTACTACCTTCCAGAAACTGAATACGTGCACTGGGCTCATGCTCATCCAGTAAGCAACCTCTGCACCAAGCCCCCAATGCTAAATCTCTTAAACGGCCTCTTAAATATTCTATTCAAGGCTTTGATTCTGGATGTTCTAAATGGGATACTACCCGTTCCTTGCAGGAATACAGTAAAAATCAGATTGTGGGACTTATAAACCTTGTTGCTGCAATGAAAGGCTGGAAGAGGAAAGCCAGGTTGGAGGCACTTGAAAAGATAGAATGAGCTGAAAAGGGTGCCTTAGATTGCCAGGTTCGGTTTCAAGCATACAAGAAACCGATTCTTTTTCCCCATTGTACGAGTTATGTATATCGAATGGTGTTTTCTTGTTTATTTTAGAGTATCGCCTAAGTTGTATATGTTCCAAGTATCAATTTGTAACATATGATGTTCCCTTTAAAGGAAAATCAAGTGTAATTTTGGATCATATCTTGTAGATGTTTCTAGTCGCAACATTGTGAAATACAGATTTTATTGACATTTCTTTTATGATTTCTTCTAATCCTTCATTGCCTTTTCAAGTCTGGTTTAGTGATTTAAGCTGATTAACAGCAATAATTTCTGGCTTGCAAAATTCTGTGATCCAATTTTACCAAAGAGATTCAGCGGTACTTTTCTATGACAGCAATGAAGCCCAATAAATATGAGCCTTTTTGTGGGTTTACAGAAGCTTATGGCTAATGTTTGCATTAACTCTTCATTGAATCTCATCTATATTACACAAAAAGTAGTTAAGATATACGTTTTTTGATAGTCACATCAATAAAATACACATTTTAATACATTGAAAGATGTGTTTTTCTAATGTGGATAAGTATATGAGGTCTCTTTTTGTATAATAGAAGCGAGACCCAAAAATAAAATTGTTTGATCATTAAATTGTTTGATCATTAAATGTAGAACTATTTTGGTTGCCCTTAGGCCTTGAGAGTTACTCAAGTTTTTAGGTCTCAATTTTCAAGAGCCTTATACTACCATTGACTAGTTGCGTTGCGTTGCATTGCATGAGACATCCAATGTGGCGACCTATCCTTTTTTTCAACATTTCAACGCGGCCAAAATGGGCCCACAAATCATTTAACGCTCTAGAAGTCTAGAACATGGTGTATTAAATGGGCCGTGGAAGTCCAATAGATTGGCAGATTTCATCTGACCCTACCCACCCTACTCGTCACGATGTATTTCGATTGTTATTATAAATTTATAATTATAATAAATAAAAACTCAAATTTGATGTTTCACAAGACGATGATAATACATCTGCTTGCCTGTTTTTTATTTTTTTTCTTCTCTTTCAATTTTAACTTTGTTTCTCCATGATTGATCAACAAGTGTGTGGTGATCAATTTTTGTGCAATTTCTCATTTTACAAGCCCTATGATTACTAGTCTCCGATCCTGACGTAGGAGAGTCAATGGTCAATTTTTTAACATATTTTGACTAAATTATTTTGTAATTTTTCGATTTTTTAATATGTTTTAATATAAAATGAAAATTTTTTTGAAAAAAAAATGATCAATCGATTTGATTTCAATCATTTTTTATTTTTATTTTTTCAGCCTGAAGACGGTCCTTAATAGATCAATACGATTCTTCAATTGTTCTTTATAATTGCAAATAAATGGTGATGAGGAAGAGCATGGAACCTCCTAATATTTATTGTGAAACAAACAACCCGTCACCATTGATTCTCTCTCACTAACTGTAGCTGTGCGTACACAGACAGATGCCATGTCAAACACTCAAAACTACAGTCCTTAATTATTTGCCTGCAGTTCTCTCCCTTGTTTCACGCAAGAGACTGTGTGATTGCACCCACCATGTTTAATGCAATGCAGGGTTGATCTACCGGCACCTGCAAAACCAACCAACAAAGAGAGCAATGCAAGTGAAAAATATAAAATCAGATTCAGATATTCCTCTCTTCGTTTTCCACATATTCTCAGTTCTGAGTTCTGACATACTGATCTCTCACCCCTCACGTAATGTTGGATATATATATATATATATCTTCTCACGTGATTATATTGAAATTGGTCTTTAATTTGTGATTTCATCCAAAAACTTAAATCATTCTCCTACAAGTTTGACCTCCTGCTGTTACTGTGACAGCACAACTAAGGAAAGGAAATATGAGGACACCAGCTGTGAATTATGATGATGATGTAATCATAATTTGATGGTGATGGTGATGATGCTGATCGGGACATGACAGCCATGCATGAACATGCACACATTCAACTATGAAATGGATTGCAAAAAGACTCGAGATGAGATGTTGTCAGTTTTGACTTACAAAGTGACCTGCTCCAAGAATCCAATAAAAGTGTAGGTTTTTGTATGACTTTGTGAATCCTTTTGTAATCTTTTCTTTACCACAAAACAAGGGAGTCCTGTCCATACTCAAAAAGCTTTGAAGCCCTTCCCACCTTAAAAACACACACACATAATATATATTAGATATAACCGTAAGTATATATAATGCACGAGATTATTATACCAAAAGTACTATTATTTTAAGACTCTTCTTACTTGAGTTTCTCAATCCAAGCTTCAGTCCCCTTGGTTGAACAAATAACATCAAGCTACAATAAAACATAGAAAACAAATATTGCATTATATGAAAACTGTCCAAACAATTATGTCTTTTTAATCATTTCAGTGGGTGTGGGTGGTCCAGTTGGATTATCCTTGTCGATATAGGCTATATAGTGATGGGAAAGACATTGTTGCAAAAAGATCCAAGAAGAAGAATTCATACTTGCCCATTGTACACGGTCACATTGACCCCCTTATTTAGGAGCTCATCAACCTGCATTAAATACATAAAATAAAAAAATTTAAATTTTCTTATACTCAAGAGATAGATAGCTTCCCTAACACATTTAGATACTCAAGATTCCAACACATGCATTATTAGTCCAATATTTAGAATATTATGGTGTAAAAGATAAGGAATATATATGACATAGAAAGTGACTTCCAGGAAGGTGTCCTGCTTGTGTCCGGATCATTTGGTTTCTGAAATGATGAGAAGAGATGGGCTTAAAAAATGGGAAAGTTCGGAATCTTTCATTTTCATTTTCATTACAGCCTGACAAACTATGATTATGGACCCATAAAGAACAGACAAATAGGGCCTCCTTCATACTAGTCAACCAGATGTTTTTTTTTTATTCTCTGTCTTCTTTAGGTTCCTGTAATATCTGCACATTGTGTCCAAATGACTCTCTTTTTTAATTTTCTAAAGTGGGTTTGATTAATGAAGCCA
The DNA here is from genome assembly GCA_963580455.1 of Euonymus europaeus. Classification (NCBI taxonomy): domain Eukaryota; kingdom Viridiplantae; phylum Streptophyta; class Magnoliopsida; order Celastrales; family Celastraceae; genus Euonymus; species Euonymus europaeus. Next base: position 22,325,185 of record OY756967.1, read on the forward strand.
AACACTTTCAACTAAACACACACAAAATATGTGAATTTTGTTGTGCTAATCAACTTTCATTACCTCATTAATCCTTGGTCTCATAAAATCCCCGGCCATCGCGGAGACAACATATCCTGATTGCCCTCCCCATCTGTGCAGACGATGACAATACTTTAATCCATGATGAAGAACTATCTGGATTTCTATTAAATGAAAATAATTAACAAAGAACTCACGTTACGTTAGGCGGGATTATCTTAAGCTTCTTCCTAATTTCACCATTCAACAGGCTGCCAATGTCTCCATCCCCTCCAGGAAAAACCTTCTGGGAACTCAAATATCTTGAGTATCTCTTCATTGACATTCCTTCTGATAATTCTGCTGTTGTTAAAGACACTGGATCCATCCCAGAATCCAGAAGAAAATTGTAGAAATCCTGCAAAATTATATCCACAAGCAATTAACTTATTGACTTTCAGCTATACCTTAAGAGTAAGAAAAAATTGTGACTCAAGAAAGCAATATATAATACCACAGAGTTGCTGCTTGAGCTAATGACTCCCTCAAGTTCACTCCAAGTATTCGTTGCTTCAACATACCGACCTACGCTGATTTGCTGCTTAATTTTCTGAGCCAGGCTGTTTTTCTTGGTTCATGTCAGATGGATTTGAATGTAACACAAACTATGATTAAAATTTTGCACAAGAAGAGTGAAATGTGAACCTGTTTGATTCCCTAAAACCACTGTTGTCGAGCCGCGACACATCTTTGAGAAGGGGACCCCAAGAGAACTGCATTCAGATTCTAAACTCAGAAAACTGATCCTTGAGGGAAAATCACAACTCATTATTTCGAAAACTACGTACCACAAAATCTTCAGGGGAAATCCAACTATCACCCAATGCCACTCCTACGTACGAAACAGAGAAATGACAAGAACTATAGCATTAGAAATCTCACTTATCCTAACCATATCGTGACACTTTCTATCAGCAATTTACCTCCAAGTTTAAGCTTTAACTTGCCGGCTTCAATGGATTTCAGCGCTGATAATCCGAGAGTAACAGCAAATTTTCCCCCATAAGACTCTGCCACAATGTAGAGAGGACTCCTTTGAAGACTCTCGTCTTTGTTGAATAACTTCTGCAACAATTTGGTCAGATCAGTTGCAGCCTCTTCGTCAGTTTTCACAATCAATTTCGTGTCCTCCGCAAAACTGTATCCTGTTCCCACCGGATTATCCTACATTATGCCCATGAATTCACAATTAGAATTCTTACGAATCAGAGAGAGAGAGAGAGAGAGAGAGAGAGGAAAGAAGAGATTGGTGTATTGGGTTGACATACCACAAACAAAAGATCAGCTTTTTGCAACCAAGTTGAGTTCCTTGGTTTTAAACTGGTGTCCAGAGGCCCAACTTCCTCAAAATTTCCTATACCAACACCTGATGCACCCTGTTTTTGTCAAAGACAATGAAAATTAGTAGTGAATTACAAAGCTGTTTGATTTCTGGTTTCTTTCATGGAACATGAAAGGAATCATAATTTCATGTTTTTGATATACAAAATGTTATTATTACTGACAGGTCCACCCTGCAACCAGAGAATGATTGGCCAGGTTTTTGAGGGATCTGCTACTCTGTTTGGACTTCTATAAAGCCACCAGAACATGTGAGCTTCTGCAACACAAAATCAAAGATCAATACATTTTACCCAGAGATCTTTAACAAAATCTAAGAAATATAAATAAATGCTTACTGGGTCTAACTTCCACATAACCCCACTGCTCCGATCCATCTTTGGTACTCCCAATCCCAGGTCTTCTGGATATCCCTCCATGAAACAGAGAAACAAAGAAAAGAAGAGAGAGAACAAAAAATACACGGAAGCTCTCCATCCAAAAGGACCTGAGGCAAATCCACTTTCACAGAATGGATGAACAAATAATGCAGTAACGTAGACTCTATATATAGTGTGAGTGTGTCTAAAGTATAATAAACGCAGAAGAATTGAATTGAAGCCTTTCTTTGTCCCTGTCTGAGACGGAAATGACAAAAAAAGTGTGAACTTTCAATCTATTGAAGAAAACGCGTCTCGCTTGGAACGGCATAATTCAAGTAAGTAGGGAGTTCAAAAAGATATTTGTGATTTTGGCTCTACAATTACCTAAAATCTATAATAATAATAAAAATAATAATAAATAATATAAAAATAAAAGGGTGGTGTTCTTGTGATGTGGCACATCTTTTAAATAATCGGATTAAAATTATAGACTTTACTGTTCTAAACAAATTGTGGAGCCCCGGATGGCCCGGATCCGATATTTGTAACTACGCGAGGAATGAGTGCCTGATACTGCACTGTAACGCATATGTTTGGTCTATTACGGATAAGAAAATTACGGTCTAACAATTTTGAAAACGAGGCTTTGGATGGTGTAGGGGAGGGGAGGGGATGGGATGGGACGATACTGAGTATAACATGTGTGTAACTGATCTTCTTTCAGTGCTTGCTTGTGGATATATATTTTGGAACCAACGATCGATGAAAATCTTTTTTCCATTATTTTCAGTAATCTTCTGGGTTGGAAGATCCAATAAAAAGGGATCTTTAAATTCTGCTTTAACTGAAAATCAGTGATATTTGGTTAATAAAGTTAGTAGATATGGTGGTAAGATTATTAATTTGCTGTGATCATTCATTTACTGATATCAATCCTGGCTAATTTATCACCCTTTTTTTTTAAACCAACCCATTTTATAAAGCCACTCGACCGGGATTACAATCAGCTGCCACAAGAGCTCCAATGGACGGAGGAACACCATCCATAAGGAGCTGGACATAATCAGTAGAGGCCATTATGCCAAGACAAGCCAAGGCATCAAAGACTCTATTACAAGATCTAGGAGCACGTAAGTGTTCCACCAAAAATTAAATAAATCTTAAAATAAATATTGTTCGATTGTCGATCAAGGTGTGGTGAAGCGAAGTGTGCACTCGAGTGAGGTCCATAAAGTCTCCAAGTTAGGATAATATCAAGTAGTTACTATTTGAGAGACAACGGTTATGAAGGGATTTGAAGCTTTTGAATTCTTGTAACCACTTTTTAGACTTGTATAAATAGGACTCTAAGGGCAAATGTAAAGAGATTCAAGACCAACACAAAAATTCTACTTTTTTCTCTTAGGCTATATAGATTTGTAGGCAAGTAGTCATTGTCATAGTTTGTACTCTTTTTGATTCCAATAGTTTAACTTATACCCTTTTTTTATTTCAATAGTCTAAATTATAATGTTCATTTACATTTCATTAGTGTTAGTTGTAGCATCTTTCATGCATTCAATCATTCTAGGATAGAGATAGTTAGTTTCAAAAGTCTTCTTAGTTGAAGCACGGTAGAATCCATCCATCATTTTGATCACAAATTCTATCGAGTGATACACGCCAAGTATCTGACGACCTTTTGCATATTCGATTCCATCGATTGAAATTTTTACAAGAAACAATAAGAAATTGAAATTCCTGTCAGCAGCCAATTCCTTAATATCATCAAATATGAAACTCAATGAGGTACTCGGAACAGACCAACTCTGAAGACTTGAGACAATAGCTTGAGCATCACCTTCAATTTACACATTCATCCAATTATTCTCTTTAGCAAGCAAAGACCCAAGTTTGAAAGTCAGTGCCTTTGCATATTGCGAACCACTTGTTGGACGAATTCTCTGAAAAAGCTAAAAAAAAGAACTTGAACATCTCCACCCGCGCCACAACTCCAATACCAGCCCAAACATCTCCCAGCCGCCAAGCCCCATCTACATTGATGTTGATAAGGGGGTTAATCCCATATTGGAGAACTCTTGTGGTTGGAGATTAAAGAGGTGTTATGTGGCTGAGAGCAACTTGAAAGATCATTCACCATATTATTAGCCAAGATTAAAACTTGAAAGATCATATGATCCGCTTCTTAATAGGTTAAAACATTAAGAAGTGAATGGGATTATGAGGGTTAAATACAATTTTGGTCATTGAAAGATTTGTCATTTTTCATTTTATTCACTGAATGTTCAAACGTTACAGATCAACAACTTAAAGTTTTAGTTTGTTTCAAACTAATCACTTTGAGTTATGATATTGAAACGATAGGGTTACCAATTTGGAACAACAAAATTATTATATTAGAACAATTTGAAACCTTAAGTGACTGTTTATAACTTTTGAACATTCGTGAGTAAAATGAAAAATGACAAATCTTTCAGTGACTAAGGTGTACTTATCCCGGGATTACGATACATGAATAGAACCATAATTAATAATTTCTGAATATAAATGGGTATATCATCCAAAAGTCTCAATAGTATTTCATGAGTATCTAATTGGGTTAAAAGAAGAAAAAACTCGGCATCCTTGAAAAAAAACCTCAAAGAGATAATGCCATTGTTATCAAGTGTGGCATTGTATGATTTGTCATCGGAATCAATATTATCGACATGTTAATTATCATGACCTTTTAATTCGGGTGGGGCAGACTGCATCATAATCCAAACAATTGAACAAGTACAACACATATATAATATATATTAGTAAATAATTAATCAGTAACACAAGCTTCAAAGGGCACACTCAACATAAAACTTCAAGGTTGATGCTTCCTTTGGTTTCTTACAATCTAATCTCAGCATAGTAATCCTTCACGCTAAAGCAATATTAATTAATTAATTAATTAATTATATATGAACATATGCTAAGGACGACAAAGTTCCTTCCGTCGAGTTGCGAGGCGTAGGTCTATTTTAATTCACCTTCGAGTTGAGTCAATTTTTTATCACAAAAGATTGCCAATTTTTTAATTTTATTATTAATGTTACAGATCAATAACTTCAAATTTGAGTAATTCCAGGTAATTTTGCCTCTCAACCACAATGATTGTAATTTGTTAGGGCATGACAAATGTATGAAAATTTTGTTTTGTTAATATGACTATTGAAAGACAGATTTAGTTAGTATGATTGAGATTGAGAATGAAAATAAAATAACTTTTTTTGAAACAAAGAAATTTAGAAACACTAAGCAAACAACAGATCAGCTTGGAGAAGAGCTCCAACACCATCAGGAAGCTTCACCCTAGCATGAGAAAACGCAGCCGAAGAGCATCAGCTACCAAATTGGCTTTTCGTCTAACACATGAACAAGAGAAGCCGGACCTACTTGCCAACAAAGATACGCAATCGGCTACAATACCACCAAACTAAGAAAAATCAACAGGACTTCCAGTCACAGCCAAAAACACTCCTAACGAGTCCATGTCAAAAACAACATTCGACCAACCCCTCGCTATCACCCATAACAACGCCCCTCTCAGAGCCATGGCTTCCGCTTCCGTAGGTGTGAAAAGTCCAAGAGCCAACCAAGCCTACACCCATAAGATAACTTTTAAATAGATATAATAGTGTAAATTTACTCGCCTGGTTTTGTATGATATGGGTAGAACCCAATGTAAAAAAATGTATAAAATGTGTATGTATCATGCGGTAATAGACTATTTACAGAACCAACCAACGTCCATAACTACCTAACAAAATGACCCTATTGTACATCTTTTTGATGGGCCATATTTGAGACGATATAATGGTCTCGTTTGACATAGCCAACTGAAGGATCTTGCGGTTGATTTCAAGGAAGAAGGCGACAGAGCCTTTGAGTATTGGAGTTGTGTTCATATAGCGGATGAAGAAGCATACCATAAAAGCAAAAAGGCTAAATACCTCCACGGAACAACAAAAATGCATTGTTGCTTGTGATGCTAATTGCTATTCTGTTTCTGTGGGCCTGTGGCTTTAGAAGTTAGAATGGGCTGCCTACCGACCAAGGAGTACACTTCACACAGAAATTACTAAAGTAGCTTTGTAAGTGGACCATGACAGTATGAAAGGCGTTTGTGGGTCGGTCTCACGTATGCTAAGGCCTTGAGAGTATCACGGGCCTAATTCAAGGTACAGTTTAGACTCGTGGGCCTTAGACTACAGGTATTTCATCCCTCTCTCTTCCTCTTTAAATTGAATAAATCCATATCTAATGTCGCAATCGACAAAAAAAAAAAAAAAACTGAAATTTCACTATAAAATAGTATTTAATTAATTATGCATAAATATAATAATATATTTTAGTTTTTTACTTTAAGCTAAATATTAGAATTAGTACCCTCCCAATCCAAGGTTGCTCCGTTTGCGCTTCTTCATCCTTACATAAAGGAATCTACCAATATTAGCTGATCAAGTAAAGGAGGTTAATTAACCTGGCAGCATCCACATTTCTTTGGCTTACGACCCTCTTATTTTTATATATCTATGTATGTATTTGCATATTAAGAGAAGTATTTTAATTTTCATCCATTTTCCTTGTCCCAAAATACCATAAAGTCAATAAGGGCTAGCTAGAATATAAGATTAATACACATTTAGGCCCTCTAGTGTGGAGCCTATACCCACGTGAACACATGTATATATCGATTGATTTTTGCTTTTTACTAATACTTTCTTTTTAGGTTTATTAATAGCTTTTGTGGTTTTTTTTATTAAAATTTAAATAATTATCTGGCCCGACCAAACGAAGCCTAAACAACAATTTCAATTAGAGTCGCTTACAAAACGACGCAAAGAAGAACCAAAACCTTTTCTTCTTATAACTCCGAACAAACCTTCTTTATTAATCTCTCTCAATCAAACCGTCCGAAACCCACTTTAACCTAACACCCTTTGATCTCAACCGTTACAAAAAAAAAAAAACTTTAAATTATATATCACATTTTTATTCCTCTCAATTGTCCTTTTGTTCACCCAATATTGTTGTGTTGATGAATCTTATGTTTCTTTAAACCCTCATCTCTCTCTCTTCCTTCCTGTCTAGTTCCGTCTGTGGATTCTCCAGTAGACAATCAGCCTTGATAATGGTAATGCCAGGAAACTAATTAATTACCCTATTTTTCTTGCAGAAATTGAATGTCATTATATATATATATACACATACATACACATTGGTTTTTATTTTCTTGACCCACTTCGGTTTGATTGTTGATTCTCTCTGGCCTCCAATCCAAACAGGAAATGCAGCTGGTGCCACAATGGCTGGAATCTTTATTACCAACATCGTTCTTCACCGTTTGCCCTAGACATCAAGATTCACCGCGGAACGAATGCAACATGTATTGCCTCGACTGCAAAAACGGCGCGTTTTGCATCTTCTGCCGATCGTCGCGACACACAGATCATCCGGTTATTCAAGTATACGTTTATCAAGTCCTCAATTTTGTTTTTCTTCTTGAAGATTTTCTGATTAAATGGGCTTTTTGTGCAGATCAGACGTTCGTCGTATCACGACGTGGTTAGGGTTGCTGAGATTGAAAAGGTGTTGGACATCACTGGAGTTCAAACTTATGTGATAAACAGTGCGAGAGTCTTGTTTTTGAACGAAAGACCACTACCCAGGAGCAATGGCACTAGCAGTAAAGGAGTCTCCCATGTCTGCGAAATATGTGGAAGAGGTCTCTTGGATCCCCTCCGTTTCTGTTCTTTGGGATGCAAGGTTAGATTTCAATCCCCACTTTTATTATTTTTCATAATATTTTCCTAATTATATCAAATTAAAATGTGCTTTTATACATTGTTCCCAGAAATAACTATCCCATAATTACTTTCTTACCGTATCTTAGTTTATTTTTTTTCCTTAATTAAGATTCATGGTGACCTAGCTTTGTGTTTTGATTTGATTAGTTAGTAGGAATCAAGAGAAATATAGGCGGTGCAAGCTTTATGTTGAGTGACAAGGATGTCAACGAGGAAGAAGCGGCTGCAGAGGGAAGAAGAAGATTGTTGTTGGCATCAAAAGAAGAAGAATTGCGTGAAGGAAGGCAGAAACAAGAGATAAGGTTCCCAAGCAAACCTCCTCCAACTCACACCAATTCAAGGAGAAGAAAAGGCATCCCTCAAAGGGCACCTTTTGGGTCTTAATGTATAATTAATCATTTAACATAGTTTTATTAAGAATTCAAAAAACAAACACAAAAACAGCTCATTCTTCGCAAGCCACCACATGGGGTTTGGGTTGGGTTGCCTTTAAACAAAAGAAAAGATCGGGGTTGTGTAGGTTACTTCTTGCTGGGGCTCACTTTTAGGGTTCATTAATAATGATGCATTAATGTTTGGGGTACTCTACACACACATGAACGGTTTCATATCAATGTAAACACAACAGCTCATCTTCTTTTCCATACTTGAATATATGCATACAAACATACATACATATGTATGTATATATATGGTTTCATTAAACGTGCAAAGTAGATACAAGCATGTGCATATTTATTTGTATAGAAGTTATGGCCAAATTAGGCATATTTTTTTGGTTTCTTTGGAATATATAAATGCTCTTTCTGCGCTGTTTCTTCACCTGGCAGAAAAATGATGGGTTAGGAAAAATGTTATTCATCAGAACAGGGCTATGGTATTAATTATCCGCTTGAACAAACAGGGTCATATGGTATTATCCGCCGATATAAGAATGATTATGTTTTATTAGCTAGCAATGCACGATGACTACTATGCGTGTGTGTTTATGTTATTAACATTTTTTTATAAAAAAAAACACGAATGAATAGATTCTTTGACGTCCAAGTGTTTTTATTTTTTTTATTTTAATGAAAACCTGGTTGTCCAAATTGGTATATTATTGCGATGATTATCCTCTACGAGAATTTTGATTTGACCACCGAATTTTGTCCTTTTGAATAATGAAAATTACTTGACTAAAACCTGATTCCCAATTAATCTTGCTATTACAATTAATTAGGGTCGTTGATTTTGATCTCAAGATGTCCGATTAGGGTAAGATCCAATTTAATGGAATGCAGACACTAACTGGATTCATTCGATTTGGTCAACTCCAACGACATGTTTGGGCTTCTTACGAAATAGTTGTACACTTGTCGATTGGGCTTTTATGCTTTTTAAATGTGGGCTTAAGTTGTAATATTGGTCTTGTTGCTCGAAGTATTGGGCTTCATTCAACTTCTTGTAGTGGGCTTTTATATTTATCATTTTTATTATGAGTGGGCTTTTATATGGAAGGCTGGAAGCTACTCAATGAAACAGATGATACTCTTATGGAGTTCGGACTCCATGTGTTTCAATGGCTAATTGTTGAAATAAAAACAGGAGTCATTATTATTTAATTACTGGACGAAAATGATAAAGATCCCAACCGTTCGAGATTTCAATTATCAATTAATCACAATTCTTAATTAATCACAATTCTTAAAGAGTTGTGCGCACATAATTAAAATGAATGTAGAGTCTTATAGATGTTGTGCGTACGACTCAACCACAAATAAGATAACAAAAGCATGCATGACTATCTTATGTGATCACTGTCTTACAAAGCATGACGTACATCACCCGCTTCTCTTTTCCCCACTCGAGGATTTTCCATGATTCCATTCACAGAAAGTCCGACACAAGCACACGTGTGTTAGCTGTGAGGTTGATTACAATATAACTCGTCATTTGTTGATTGCAATGTCGTAACAATTAATTAATATTAAGTCAAAATTAAGACACTACAAAAAGTTAGAATGAAATACAAAGAAGGAAAGTGCTGAATTTGTCTCTCTCGCTAGCCTATTTAATGCAACAAGCTATTCGCAAGTACCAAGACTTTAGGGTCTGGTCGTTGGAGGTTGCAGAGGAGAAAGTGCATATGGATGCATGCAGAAGAGTCGTGCCAGGGAATTCTATGTCACCGTCAACGTGTCGCGTAATCTTGTTCGTCTAAAAAGTATCCTATGCAAGTCTACATCCAGACAAGGAAATTAAGGCAGAGAGAACGTATGAGTACGACATGACAAATTCACAGAGTCAGAGAAAATAAGAGGAGCATATTTACTCCCTGAGTTCATTGGATGCTCTAAAATGGGGGGGGGGGGGGGGGGGGCGCTATCACCTAAGACTAAACCACCACACCCCCCAACCCCACCTACACCTAACAAATAGTACATGCGAGTCTAGGATTACCAGAAATTCACCATCAAATATTAACTGACTAGGGCTTATTACGAGAGGAGTAAAATTTGGCAATTAATAATTATTCTTTTTCAAGTCACAGTCCCATACATATGTATGTATCTAGTATTATTATTTATGGGTTGTCATTTATTTTTGCAGAATATCAGTAATTTGATGCTTATCTTTTCGGCCAATTGATTAGATAAAGAAAGTCGCGAAAGTGACCGTGCAAATAAAAAACATTAGAAGAGATGGAACGAAATGCAATCTCTCGAGTAAGATACGTAACCTACAAGATGAAACGCAGATACATCCAAAACAATGCAATTTTGTCAAATACTCTCTCTCTCTCTCTCTCTCTCTCTCTCTCTCCAGCTGCTATATCCCATTTGCGGGGTTTTTCATGAGTGAAGATCTATCTCTCCAATCTCCATGTCAGAGGAGGATCAGATGTTGAAGCCAAACGATCCAACCAATAAAATTAAAAAAGAAGACAGTATTAGTGGTGAGATCCTTCTTGTTGATGATCAGGTACCAGAAGAAGAGTGCAAGACTCCAACTTCAAGTGATCACAAGATACCGACCATTCAAAGTTGTCCACCAACACCAAGGAAGAAGCCTCCTGTTTCCTTGCACAAGAGAAAGATTTCGGAGTTGTCCTTCTTTGAAGCTACAAGGCGTGATCAGATAGAGCTCTTCTTTCGATCGAATTGTTATGATGAGGTTTCTAGTACTTCAGTGAAGAAGAAGAAGAGAAGCAGAAGTTGCTGATCGATCAAATTAAATATATATCCACACGTACACATATACATGTACCTTAAGTTGTTTTCTTATTAGGTGAAGCTAAATTAATTTCCAGGTACGTCTTGTGTGACTAGAGGGCAATCCACATCTTTCATATATATATATATATATATAGGTCTAGTTGAGATTCTACACAATAATTAAGTGCTGCTTGATGTCAAATTTAATATCGTATTTTATGGCATCCAGGAGTTTGAAAAGTGTTACTAGCCAGTATTTTTATGTAGTTTTGATCTATGGTGCTTTTTTATAACAAATTTATATATTCAGTAGTGTTTTTTTCTCTCTTTCTGGCCTGCTTGTCTGGTGTTCTTGTCAAAACTATTTTTGTATGTATGAGATAAACATTGTTCATCAGTAATTGGCTCATGGGAGATCGATGTTGGATTGGATTAGGGCACTAGCTAGCTAGAAATCTTTTTTTTTTTTTTTGGAAACAATTCAAAATAGCCCTGCAAGCGTGTCCTTATTTCTGTACCATTACTTCTGCATAATTCTTTTGGGGATACCTTTCCTTATTGCAAAGAGTCTAATTAACTATCTATATTAATTGTCATTGCACCTCATGATCTCCATCTCATTTGTCCAAATTTTTCTTCACTTTGAAGTATTCTGGTAGTAGAACTACAAGATGTGGACTAGAAGTGAAGGAGCCAATATGTATAAACTCAGTACCTTGTTCTTACTTGTACTTCGTAAATGTATATCTAGCTAGTGCCCTATTGACCCCTATCAATTGTTCTTTTCTTTTTTAAAAATAATCGTAGAATAATCTAAATACTTCTGTGCCATATATTTTTCCCAACTAATGTCGCATCAAGCCATCACCCCCAAACGAAATTGGACAATGAACACAAGCATTTTTTTAAGTGATATTACACAAGTGCTTTTGGAGCTTAAAACTTGGGTTTTCTAAGACGTGGTTGGAAACCTTTGCCGAAAAGCAGTAACTTAAGTGCTTTCGAGTAAAAAAAAAAAAAAACAATGTGAGATATAATTAGAGTTCCCTACCCTGCTTACTTGATTAGCCAAAAAAAAGTTAATCTCCATCAGTTTACCTGCTAAAAGAAGTAAAAAAGAAGAAGGGTTAAAAACACTATCTATCTATACATCTATACATACAATCCTTCTCAAGTGCGGATCTGCGTATGACTTCATTTTACGGGCTTCATTTTGCAACCTTTGGATCAATCGGACGACCAGAATTAAAAGCTGGAAAAATCACTTATTCTCCCTCTCTGCTCCCCTCTTCTCCCGTGCGTACTCTTCCTCCCGTGCCCTAGAAAAATCATCCCCTCCCCTCCGCCAGCGCCTCCACAGCTCCTCCGCCTCTACCCATCTAGACACAGCAGCCCCTCCACCTCCTCCCGTGTTCTCCCTCTCTCCTCCCCTCTTCTCCCGTGCCCTAGACAAATCATCCCCTCCCCTCCGCCAGCGCCTCACCATCCCCTCCGCCCCTCCGCCTCTACCCTTCTAGACGCACCAGCCCCTCCGCCTCCTCCCGTGCTTCGGTTGCCAGCGCCTCACCATCCCCTCCGCCAGCGCCTCCGCCTCTACCCTGCTTGACGCACCATGAGATATGGTTGTCTTTAGTTTATGTTTTGTATTTTTTTTCCTCAATCAATTATTTACAAGTATAATGTGAATGGATTATGCGGTGAGGTGTGAGTTCGCGCAAATCAATGTTGATCCATCCAGGATAGTTGAGTTCCTTTAGTGGAGATGAATTGCGATTAACTTAAGAATCCTTCTTGACGAACTTAGCCAATAATAAACCTATTTTGATATGTCAATTGCATTTTTGTTAATTATTATGCTTTCAGTATTCTCTGTGATTAGTTTGTTGTTGTTGTTTTTGTTGGGTTCTGATGTTATTTAGATCAAATTTCGTGTGTTATATGTTCCTAATAGTCTCTAGGCTCTGACATTGCATATGTTTTAGTGGAGTATGTTTTTCTTATAATTCTTATTTGTTTATTAATGTTACTGATATATGATGGTTTTGAAGCATCCTATGCTACCCTGTATCAAATTCTCTTTGATGGCTCACAGTTATTATCATTGGTGGCCAATAACATGAACTCTAAAATTTACTTTTGGTTTTGCAGTAAGCTTCAGAGTGGTTTTGCACCAGCCCCTTCGGTTGCTAGCGCCTCACCATCCCCTCCGCCAACGCCAATGCCTCTACCCTGCTAGACGCGCCATCGATGGGATGAAATTCACTAGTGGAGGGGACTCTATTGTTGAAGCTTTACATGTTGATTTGGTTAGTTCAGGTTCGGGGGTTGTTGGTGATGATGAGGGACATAAGGATTTTGAATCCAGTGCAGTAATTCAGGGTGATAGAAGTGTGAGTCTGGAAAATGAGTATAGTCTTAGTGCTGATACTGAAAAACTTGTTGAATCTGACACAGAATTTGACAAAAATGTTGAACCTCTAACTTGTATGTCGGTGGTGTTGTTCTCAATACAGTGATGGTTTGTATTTTGGGGAAGCTTTGAACCAAAGGGTTATGGACACATCCAGATTTCACACACTTATTTGCCATCTTGCATACACTTCTTTGGCACCTTGAGAACATTTCATCCCACCATAACATTGCCACAATTAATTAAAAAAAAACACCAGACAAGTAATCCCTTTTAAGAAATTCACAAGCCAACTTCTTCATCTGGACCAACTTCTTCATCTGGAACAATTGACAATACCAAACAGTTGAAGAATGAAGATTTGATCAACCACATCATTTCATGTGCTTAGCTCAAATATGCCACATCTCAAAAAAAGACAAATGATCTCAAATAAAGCTTACCAAAAATATCAAATACAAATCATCTCAAATGAAGACAAATGATCTCAAGTAAATGTTATACATAATATTAGATCTACATTTTTTCAACTCAAGCTTAAACACATCTTTGTAAAGCTTCATTCCAACCACGTAGGAGCTCTAACCATCATGGTCATGGACCTTTTGCTGTGATGAGCTGCACAATGAGGATAATCATATTACAAGATGTCAAAGCATCATTAAAGCTTGTTAAATAAAATTACATGCTTTAAAAAAATTGCAGCTTGTCAAAATAAATTATAGGCTTTAAAAATACTTACAGCTTTGTAAAGCATCACTCACACCATATAGGAGCTCTAAATCTCTAACCATCATCTTCATGGTCCTCTTGTTGTGATGAGCTGCACAATCATAGCTTGTTAAAAAAAATTATAGCTTGTTAAAAATTAATTACACATTGTAAAAAAACAATTACAGCTTTTAAAAAAAACAGCTTGTACAAAAAAAAAACTCACAGATTATTTAGGACAGGACAATTTCTTTTGTCGTGAGTTTGCCCCGTTAATCCGCAACCATTACAACGTCTACTCTTCTTAATGCCAATTTCTTTACCTCCCTTGAGTCTCTTTCCACAACCTTTTGCTCTAACTTTTTCAGGCTCATTATAAATTCTCTTTGAAAGAGCCACACTTGGTGTCGAAGATTGTCCGCCATCATTTAGTGTCATTGAGTTAAGCGTACATTGAAGAGTATCAAATGTTTCAGATGTGACCTGAAAAGCTTCTTCACTAAGCAAAGCCACGTCAATGATATTAGAAGCTTGCCTATGCAATGAACTATGCCTCAAAACAATGTTTGCATCACAATTAATGTCCATCTCAACCACTCCTACATTATTGAACGTCTTCGCAGCTTTGGTCCATCTACGCAAGAGATAAAATTGAGGTAGTGGTTGATGTAGTTGTATCTTGCTGAAACAAGCAAAAATGTGTCGACAAAGAATACCACAACTCTCAAATTTTTTGCAACTACAAGTCATATGGTTGGAAGTCCTATCTTCAGTGACTTTTCTTGCACTTGAAGATGGATGATGATTCCCATCCACACGGACAACCCTATAAAAGCATAAAGATCCCAACTCTTCCACAATTTTCCCCATATAAGCCATACTCTGAAACAATTCATCTTGCACTTGGTAAAACATTGTTTGAGTGTACAATTCACCCATCGACTTCTCAATTGGCCACATGGTTTTTGTCACCGGTTGCTCATTGATATCTTTGTGATCTAGAGATAACTCTTGGTGCCTTTGGTGCTTTAGTGCTCTAGTAAATCTGACGACAAAATCCATCAACGTATTCCTTTTCGAAACATATCTCTTGTAAAAGGCATGACAACTTTCAGATCTCTGACTGCTTGACATACCTGCAGAAAATGTATGATTGACATATGCAGGAATCCATTTATGACGGATGTCATATAATGATTTTAACCAATCGTTTGAGGACAATCCACTATGCTCAATAATAGCTGTCCAAGCAAAATCAAACTCTTCTGGTGTCTCAGAGTTCCAAATGCAGTTATGAAACTGTTGGTAGTGATCTCTCCACTTAACTGCATTTATTTTCTCTGAAAATTTGCTCAATATATGCCACATACAAAACCTATGTAAAGTTTCAGGCATAACTTCTGCAAGCGCTTTAGACATTGCAGGATCTTGATCAGTTATAATCATTTGTGGTGCACCATATTGCATGGCTATCAAAATTTTTTTGAAAAGCCATGCAAAAGACTCTGAAGATTCATCACTTAAGAATGCACATGCAAAAAGGGTAGTTTGTCTATGATGATTTACTCAAACAAAGGGAGCAAATATCATGCCATAACGATTGGTATTATAAGTAGTGTCAAACACTACTACATCCCCGAAAGCCTGGTATGCCTTTTTGCATTCTATATCTGCCCAAAAACAATGACTGATCCTGTTCTCTGAGTCCATGGTAATATCATAATAAAAATCTGCACTTTTTTCCTTTTCAGATTGAAAATATTCAAACAACATTTGAGCATCATGCCCGGCATACAATTTGACCTCATCACGTCTAGCATTGTAAAAATCCTTCTCAATGCATCCAATATTTTCTATGCCTCCCGACTCTAACTCCAAAATACTTATTTGTTGGTGAATTGGGACATTTGCTGCAGAAAATTGATGTGTTAATGCCCTCTTTGCACTAGACATTGAACGATGAGACCTAAGCATGTGAACCTTCCTTGGTGTTGTTAGAACGTGATTGTGCACATCAGAAAATTGGCTTACCACAAAACTTTGTCCTGAAGACGACTTAACAACAGCCATCTTAGCCTTACACCCTTCCCTTGTAATCCCACGTCTCCTCAACCCATCACATGATTTCCCCTCTACTCGACTCCCTTCTTTATGACAAACATATTCCTTCCTAATAACTTCACCCAACTTGTTTTTATTAGTGCTCCACATTCGAACACTAAATCCAGCATCTCTCGCATATTCATTATAAAAATTTTGGGCTTCAACTAGAGATTCAAACTCTTGCCCAATTTTCGGAATTTTATCACATCTAACTTGAGGAATAAATGTCAAATTGTTGGATGATGCAGAACTAATATCCATAACTGAGACTCCAACATCTCCTACATTTACATTTATCTCACTCATTTTTTGAGAAGCAAGAATGTGACCTACTTGTTCAATGATCTCCTGGCTGAACTTCTTCCACCTCCAAGCAGGTTGGTTAAATTGTTGGCATCCACACCTATCAAAACCAAAAATCACACTCTCTTAGCATACCATTAAGACCTTAGCCAAATAGAATACAAATTTGTAAACAAAAATTTACCTGACAAAGAACGAAATACAAATTCAAATCCTCAATAGAAGGGACCCAGCAATTGGATAATCAAAGCTTCAAAGAAGGAGCCCAAAAACAGAAAAATTAAAAGCTTAATCGAAGGAAGGGAGGGGCTGTGGAGGCGCTGGCGGAGGGGATGGTGAGGCGTTGGCAACCGAAGCACGGGAGGAGGCGGAGGGGCGGAGGGGATGGTGAGGCGCTGGCGGAGGGGAGGGGATGATTTGTCTAGGGCACGGGAGAAGAGGGGAGGAGAGAGGGAGAACACGGGAGGAGGCGGAGGGGCTGCTGTGTCTAGATGGGTAGAGGCGGAGGAGCTGTGGAGGCGCTGGCGGAGGGGATGGTGAGGCGCTGGCGGAGGGGAGGGGATGATTTTTCTAGGGCACGGGAGGAAGAGTACGCACGGGAGAAGAGGGGAGCAGAGAGGGAGAATAAGTGATTTTTCCAGCTTTTAATTCTGGTCGTCCGATTGATCCAAAGGTTGCAAAATGAAGCCCGTAAAATGAAGTCATACGCAGATCCGCACTTGAGAAGGATTGTCTATACATATATGTATACTTGCACAAATCCTCAGCATATATATCAAGGCGAGTCAAATGTTCTCTGATTGTTCTGCGCGTGGTATCTATACATATATTTGCAGGAATCCTCGGCATAGATTTGCTAGGATTGGAGTCTGCCTTCTAAAATACAAAAGAACTTCTGGATATATGGGCCACCAGAGTCTTGTTCAGGCTGGTTTAAGGCCTAAAGGCTCTCAATCTCTCATCTCTGGGAATCATTTTTCTTTCTTTTTTTCAAAGCGCAATTTAGTTCAGGCCTTGAGCCTTTCTCTGACCAATTGCTTCTACTCGAAGTTGTCTTTTGGGAGCCCAAAAATATTTATGGCCTGGCCCGTTACACTTTCCTTTCTTTCTTTAATCTTTTCAAGGCCAATTTTTGTTCTTCGTTAACTTGATTTATAATGGGCATGATAGAATGATCGGCGTAGAATAAAACAATACTCCACAACTCTCTTACCGTCTTCACATTCAGGTTTTAACCCACGTAGCCCTTCATTGTAAATTCGATCGACACCTGTTACCCACACGTCCCTCTCAATACCTCGCCTCTAACAGATATATAAATATATACACAGTATACCTTCACAAAATGTACTTATATAATTCCCGCATAATTCGAAACCATTTTACAGATATAGGAAACGCAGCGAAAAGATGGGGAACAGAGAAAGTAAAGAAGAGGCGGAACAAATGGCTCCAAAGAGAGCAAAGAAGGTTGTGAAAGAAATTGTTGTTGCTTTCTTTCCATGCAGCCAAGAACGACATATGGCGTTCAGTGGAGACACCAAGTAATGAAGAGGAAGAAGAAAAGAAGGAAAGCATGACCCGGGGGAAACAGAACAGACTGTGAGGAAATTAAACGCAAAAGGAAGGAGTTTCAATGGACAAGGCGAAGGAATCGACGCCCACAAGTCTTCAACAAAGAGAAGAAAAACACAGCAAATCCCAGGAAGTAGAACAGACAGAAGAAAAATCCCAAAACGATGACGTTTCAGTGGATAAGCCAAAGAAATCGCCACCCATGATGAGTCCTCAAAAGGAAGAGAAAAAACAGAGCAAGCCCCAAAAAAGGAAGGAGAGTGAAAAGACTGAGAAGCCCCAAGAAGGGAAAGATAATGGAAGAAAAAGGAAGAGGAGGGGAAGGGGAAATAGTGAAGGGTATAGGAGGTATCACTGTATCAGGTATGTGTTTAGGACCTTAGGTTCATCCTGATATGACAATTTCATCAATGAAAAGCAATGACATTCATTAATGGGATGATGAATGATGTGTTTGAACGAATTTCTGATGAGGCAGCGAAACTATCCAAGTATACCCACAAAGTTACTCTGTCTTCAAGGGGCAGTGAAGCTGGTCTTGCCCGGAGAGTTGGGGAAGCATGCTATTTCTGAGGGTAGTAAAGCTGCCACTAATTATATGTCCAATGACACTAGCTAGAAAGTACAAGTCTTAGCACCCATCTCATGGTCAGTGGTTTTGGTCTCTCCTAATAATGACCTTTTTCTTGCATGTTTCCTACTTTCCTGGGCATTGAGTTTGTGTAAATCATCAACGACCGCATAGTATGTCTGTTTTTTCTTTATGCATGCATTGAGAAGTGATGAAGCTATCAAAGTAAGGCTTTGCATGTTTCCTACATAGATCGCATAGTATGTCTATTTTTTCTTTACTTCGCGCCTTATTTGATAATTATATATTCTTAGGTAGAGCGAGTAACTCAAAAGTTTATACGATCTATTCACTAATGTCAACACGTACATAAAAAAAATTCCTCAAATTTTCATATTACTCACATTTGTCATCTGTCATCTTGTCTCTCAAAATATATATGTTAAATTTAAAAAAAAAACATATTTAAACTTAACGCGTAAAACTATTTCTAATAATACTCAAATTCGATAACTTTTATTTTATTATTAAACTACTTTACATACTCATATTAATAAATTAACAGCTTATATGTTATTATAAATTTACGTCTATTAAACACCAGATAGCATATATGCTTTACAATTTATATGCTATTAAAACTTACGCTATACTAAACGATCACATAAAATAATTATTTTATACAATTTATAAATTATCATATTTTTCATAAATATAAGTTCTATATAACGCAACCAAAAGGGCTTAAATAAGATTGAAAACTAAGTAACTTTGAATTCTTCGAATTCCACTTTCAAATAGAAAAAAAAAATTATTTTGATATGATAACCAGCATAATCGATTTATTGAAATCAATTTAAGTATTTTTTTTTGTGTTTATGAGTGTGTAAGAATAATGTGACACTATAATGTACATTATAATCATGAATCTAATATAATTTTTAGACCAACTGGGATTCACATTGGATATGAATGAAATATTAGGCTTAGCTGGATTAAGGATATGCTGATCATACAACCTCCACGTAATATGCATGTAATCGAGATAAGTTTCATGTAATCTGCATGTGCATCAACATTTAAAACATGTGTTGCATATTTTTTTATGCACGTTTTTATGAAAAAGATTTTGATTTTGTTTTTATGGAAACAATTGATTTAAATCCTTAATTGAGAACAAATCTTTAAAGTGTTTTATAGGAATGATTATCTTCTAAAGAATGATTTATTTCCTTGTTTTGGAGATAATCTTATTAAGGAAGTCAATTCCTTACTTTATGACCGGGTGTTTTAATTGATTAATTGAAAATCTTTTACCTAATTTTTAGGAATAATATTTTATACCAATAATGATCGATTTTCTTAGGGTTTCCTTGAGACATCTACGTTACTTATATATATTGGTTTTACCCTAGTTTTTGTTAAGATTTTCGATTAAGACGTAAATCACACGAGCTCTGAAAAGAGTTTTATACTCTTTGAGCGATTTTATGTGCACTCTTTGACTGAGTTTTTGAGCATAAAAAATATTTTCAATCTCGCATGTATCTTTGATGGAATATGCATATATTCTTGGAGAGTGATGTCCTTAATGTGATTTTAGAGCAATTGGTGAAAATCTTCAATGCGACTGGAGAAATTGGAGGAATGTTCTACTTGTGAGATGGTGTATCACGTGACTTGAGAAGGTCTTAAGGTTGGTTTTGTGGATTGTAATCCATGTTTATAATGAATTGCTTCAAAATTTGTGATTTTAGACACTCGTAATTTTTCACTTGAATTAATTGAAGATTTTCCTCGTAAAAATATTGTTTCAGCGTTCAAATTTTTAATATCCATCTTGCTCCTATCTTTTTGGCTGGTTTACACAGTCGATGAAGTGGGCCTCAGCTTCATCTACCAGTTTCTTCCGTGGCTTAACGCAACTCTGTCATTCTCTTTGTCACTACTCGCACAAATTCGATGAGTGTTAGGAGACGTCAAGACGCACTGAACGTGGAATACTCTGGCCTCTCGTCGTCATTCATCAAACGTATAAATCTGAATCTTATCATCAGTTGTCTCTATGTATGGACTATGGAGGTTGCATCACCCGCCCTTTGTGAGCGCCCACCATATCATACCTCTCAAGCGAATATTAGCAATAACACCTTAATCTACTATAAGGAATACAAACAAACACCTTCACAACAGTGCATTTTAAAAAAAGCTTAAATTTCGGCCGTAAAATCTTCCCATCTGGCATACATTTTGAATTTCCACTGCATGTGTTTCTAAATGAAATCCCACAACCGGAAACTGCAAGTATACAACCATGGAATCTACACCAGCCATTCTATGTCCGCCTCCCTTTCTCTCCATCACCATCGTCCGGAGATCCCATTTTCAACCAATCAGCTCCACCGCCACAACCACCAATCACTGCTTTCGATTCCTTCATTTCCCTCACTGTTCTAGTCCTCCTTACTGCTTTATTCTTCATTGGCTTTTTCTCAATTTATATCCGTCGATTCTCTGATGATGATCCTACGCAGATCAACAATTCGCGTTACCACGTACAGGCGACGACTAGTTCAGGATCCACCCAATATATATCGCTTTAATTCAGTCCGTAAAGGTGACCCGGAAATCGTAAGTTCGCTGCCGTTGTTTTATTACCATGACAACGCCAAGTACCAGATTGATTGTGCGGTATGTCTCAGGGAACTGCAAGAGCAAGAGGTTGTTAAAATGATTCCGTACTGTAAGCACGTCTTCCACGTTGAGTGCATTGATAGATGGCTTATTATGCACCCCACGTGTCCGGTTTGTAGAGGTACCCGTTTTTTTGTGGCGGATTGCTGTGGTGGCGGTTGTTTTCTTTTGGTTGTCGATCTTGTAGCGGAGGAAACCGCTGATCACAGTGCGAGCGAGTTGCATGGGAGATCAACGAACACGTGTGATGATGTAACGAGGGAAAGGGCATCAATGGGTATTAGGAGGTCCAGTAGTTGTACAGTTTTAACTGATAGATCGTCACTGCAGAGAATTAAGTCGGAGCTTCTAATGAGTGTGGCTGGCACTGTAGATATGTAAGGCAATAGTGCTGGTAGATATTAAGGCAATATATGTCCTGTCCGGCAAAACCTCCAATCATGGTTACAGAAACTACACGATTATTTTGTATTACTCCGTTCTATTGTTGTTTTCCTATGATTCATACCTTTGGCTTCTGAGAAAATGAAAGAAAGTATGTAATGCTTGGAATCTTCTCTGTCTCCGAAATTTTGTTTTCGCTGCCGTTTCTATGGAGACACTTGACGCACTTGATTTTTAGCCTCATCCATGTGATTGTTATTGGCTTATTGCGTTTGTGTATATCTGTACATTCTTGCAGCACTTCTCGCAATTAGAATCCGTTATGTTAAGGTTGAACTTTCGTTGAAATGAGAAGTTCGAATAATGTTATATATTTTTTTATTTTATTGAGTCGGGAAAATTGGGGATGGGAGATTTGAACCCACTTCCTATTGGAATGAGCGATCTTTACATGAATAATAATTGTCACTAAACTGCAGGCTCTCTTGCCAATGTTATATTCTATGTTGCTAATAAAAGGTTTTTTGATGCAAGAAATTTAAAGCGAATCTGAAAACGTTTGCTATGATTTTTGTCCTCTTAGTCTTTAGATTATAAAAAGAAATTTCCTATCAAAGTTTATTGCAAAATGTAAATTCATGACGGATATTTTGAGTGCATTATGCTCCTTGTTTAAGGATTGATTATAGATCCCTCTCACCTAAATATGACTATTAACTGTATTTACTGGTTGGCTATATGAATGGTTGGAATGCTTAAATTTAATTAGTATTACTTGAAGAGAGTTCTGTACCAAATTTTGAGTTAGTGCTATTAACGAGTCAGTTCCTGTAGTTATAGTCGCTTAGATAAACACCA
Source organism: Euonymus europaeus (assembly GCA_963580455.1). Lineage (NCBI taxonomy): Eukaryota > Viridiplantae > Streptophyta > Magnoliopsida > Celastrales > Celastraceae > Euonymus > Euonymus europaeus. The sequence goes on from OY756967.1 coordinate 22,347,594, forward strand.
AAACTGCAATTGCTATTACGTTCATACACTTTAGATGATGTGTATTTCCTTTCTTGGCTCACCTTCTTTATTTTGAACTCTGCTGTATGCCACTCTGCATCTAGCTGGGTTCTAAAGAACGCATGCACATTGACTGCTTGTATACGTTGTAGGCCATACTAGAGATATATTTGTTTGTTTTTTCTTGAAATGGTATTATATATATTCGATTATATATATATATTTGAGTGTTTTTTTATAAAGGAGGACAATACCTCCAAAATTTTATTAAATGCCCTCGCTTGTGGCGGAGGAAAATCGAGGTTACAAACTCCAGCACCTTACAAAACTCCATAAAAAATCTAAAATAAAAATTAAAACTAAACTAACCTTACATATATTCGATTATATATATATATATATATATTCGAGTGTTTAACGCTGTCTTGAGTTGCATATATAACCGTGTATTACAGGTGAACGTTCCAAAGACAAAGAAGACGTACGTACTGCATATAATTGAGCAAGGAGTGTAGGAAACACACCTTGCACAATTTAAAGTGACACGATACAAGAAAGGGAAAGACAGCCTTGCTGCTCAGGGAAAGCGCCGATATGACCATAAACAATCAGGTTATGGAGGGTAGACCAAACCAGTTTTCCACAAGAAGGTAAATGTTCGATGTTGGTTTGCTTATACGTTGTGTTACGGGGTTATTGTTTGAAGCTACTACACAGTGGTATTGATCTCAATTTTGTATCTAGAGAAATCTTTTTAAGTTTTGTTGGCAATTGTTTGAGTCTCCGAGACACTATACGAAAATATTGATACTAAACTCCCCCTTCTAAATAGCCGAAAACTACAAATTAAGAAGACTGTCCTAAGGCTGCAATGCCAAGGTTGCAAGCATGTGTCTCAGCACCCAATCAAAGTATAATGTGTTTGGTTGAGTTGTTTTGGTAGGGAATCATAACTTGGTATAGTGGGTTTTTTTCAGACGAAAGAGGAAGAATACTCAACCGAAATAAGGAGAGCTAATGGGCTACATATAAGGATGTAACTCTCTTTCTTTTATAACTCTTACGATAATGATGATAAATCTCACTAAAATTTTGTAGCTCGGGAGATAAATCTTTCACTCCTCACACAATAAAAAGACCAATTAGTTTATCACATGTTGATAACTAGGTATAGTGGCTGAGTCATGCTAAAGAATAAATAAAATAATTTAGCTTCGGACTGCGTAGCAATTGAAATGTTGGAGGGCTTGGTTTGTGAAGCATTTTACGTAAAATTTTACGAAACGTGTTTGGCTGGGCTGATCGGTTTCGGGCCTTACGTTTTGCGATTTTGTTATTGTGGATCTTTCAGATATTTCTGGCCCACTTTTCATTTCCCGGTCTACAAGACTGCAACACGACCAACTGCCAGTTTAGGAAGTTAATAGGTTATAGCCTATAGGGTTGTGAAAGGATACTGGATTATGGATAGTGGGCCGGCCTGGCCCACCCCGCAACAGGCCACAGTCAGACCATGAGATTCCTGGCTGGGCCACGACTTGTAAAATTTGCTGGACAGGCTCGGCCTGTGGAGGTTTAAACTTTTGTACTGAAGGAATCATTTGAGCAACTTTCGGACAATTGGACAACACTTTCTCATCATTCAAAAACTGCAAGCTAATATGATGCAGATAAATAGCACGTCCCAGACTCTCGGGCCTAATGTTTCTTCTAAAATTAGTACTATTGATAGAGAAATAACATTGAAGAGGTTAGGGACCCTGCCCACCAATCCAGCATTTCCAAACCACGCAATTGCAGAGGAACTTGAAAGCAAAGCACAGGTCAATAAGTCATCTGGTTAATCATTCCATAAATATAGGAAAAAATACACTAACTGGTAGGATCCAGAAACATGGGAAGGAATCCCACATCATAATCCACCTTTTTTACTATCTCTTTCAATTTTCCGACCATTGTATTACAAGATGCAATAAGCACGGATCACCTCAACCACCGGTGCCTTGCACATTGGACACTTTCCCCCACATTGGAACAACTCGTTGGCACATTTTGAACATGTGCACATGTGCCCACATCTGCAACCATAATACAAAGAAACATTAGCAAATCTCATATTACATCTGCATGCCTAAAATCTACTTCTTGTTCTATTCAATAAATACAGTATTTATTCACCTGTACAGTAAAGAATCAATGTTGCTATCGGAACATATGCAGCAAATCCCTTTCCTCACATGATCCCATTTAGATCCATCCTCCGGCAAGCCATTTTCACAGATCCCTGAAAGAGATGACATATAGTGCTTTTTCCCGATAAAATATTCTGTGCAAGTAAGCGAGGAGAGAAGAAATCAAATTAAAATTAAAGACCAACCTGCAGAAACAGATGATCGATTCAGAGCAGCAGAAACTTCCTGTCTAATTGATCGCTGCAACTCAAGTTGCATATCCATGCAAGCTTCAAGCATCCTTTGCATGTTATTCATCCTTTGCTGTAGCCTAGCCATGTCAAATCTCAAGTCATTGATGACGTCCCATTCCTGCAAAAATTTCAAAAATGTGTTAAAAAACTTTTTAATACTGAAAAACTATACCATAATTCCAGCAAGATGCTGAATTCAGACATTTAAATAGACAAAAATAATAATATATCTAATAGCTTTTCTTATGAAAAACCGTTGCTTCAAGAATCTGACTAAGAAATTTCACTTGTCTTTTCCACCTTGAACTAATGAAGAAATTGCCAAGAGGTACAATACTTTACCACTAATAGAATGATTAGAACAAAAGTGCGTTCAAGTACAGTATCCAATTTGGATGATAAATGGCAAAAATATACTTACAATTCCCAAACGATGATGCATGTCATGCTGTGGCCAACTATAGTCCTGTGGCCCCTCGATCCAGATCTGCTGAACGGGAGATACATGTGGGGGAGGTAGAGGGGGTGGAGTGGGAGGGCTCCTAACAGCATTACGCCTCCCTTCATTCAGATCCCCTGTCTGCTGCTCCAGATCTTGTTCAGCTGAAGCGTCAGCAGTAGAAGTTACTTCCCATTCGAAAGGCCCATGGCTTTGCCTTTCAACATATGATTGTATTAATCGGTCAAGACTCTCACGGAATCCACTACGAAGAAGAGTAGATACGCTTCTCCTACAAAATGAATAAAATCTCCATTTGAAGTGGATCGCGAAAGTGCCTAAAGAATAAGACCTTTTGTTATAAATTGCATACCTAGTCTGTAATTCCCGGATTTCTGTACTGTAAACATTATCAACATCAGGTAGATAAAACGTATCAACTCTTCCAACTGGGACAGTCTCATCAGAAGGCTCATCAAACCAATTATGCAAGGCCTCTTGATATTCGCCATCCACACGCTGCACCTCAGATGTTTGCTGAATACGATCGTGTTCAGTGTCTTCATTTCCCAACAAACTTTGGGACAATCCATTGGTGGTTTCCAAATGCTGTCTATCCACATGATCCCCAGTACCACCTCTCCGTTCATTAGATCCAAATAAGTTTCCGACAACAGTTTCCAAAACTTGATCATGCTGTTGTTCTAGTAAGGTCAAAGATTCAAGCTGATTTGAATCTTCAGTAGTGTTGATTTCCTCATTGTCTGAATGATCTGACAAATTTGAGCCAGAATAATCCTCCCTATATCGGTGAGATCGACGAGAGACTATTTCACTGGGTTGCTGAAAGTGGATGTCCCCTTCATTTCTGAAACTTTCTAGGGATGACTCGCTATTAGGACCTTCCTGCCAGTTTCTCTCCTCTACTTGCTCATTAATATCACTCCGTTCCAAACCCGAAACAGAGGCTAACTGTTGCATGTCTCTAAATTCACCCTCTGAAACTTGTTCAGACCACTCCTCCACACAATCAGTAGCTTCCTGTGAACTTCTTTCTTCGAGAATGCTGCCTTCAATGTTAGTTCCACCATTAGATAACCCATGGCTCTCAGTTTCCTCATTATTGGAATCAAATTGTCCATGAATTTCATGCACGAGTTGCATTGAATTAATTTCACTATTCTGTTCATTTCTATTGCCACAAGTGTCAGTGTTAGATGACATATTAGAGAGGTTGCCACTTGCTTGATCAAAAGAGTGGTCCAACCTAGATAGAAATCCATCCCTGCTTCGAAAAATTAATACAGATAAGTGACAATAAAAGTACAAATTACCATACTAAGTGAATGAATGGCACTTCAATAAACAGACCTGTGGCAGTATTGTCTGTTGCATAAAAATATCTACAAATGGTAGACCTATATCGCAAAAGCCATAGTTTACAATTGAAAACAACAGGTAAAATAATGAATTGAGAAAATTAAACATAGGCACAGGAGTTCAAGAATTTTTCCCCAATTATTCTACAAAGAATCTTTGGTATGAGCTAAGAAATGCCAGCATAATGATGTTCTTAAATGCATCCAAAGGAACAAGTAACAACTTACAAGACTATCCTTTCTCAAGTATGGGTTTCTACTTTCCTATGAATCAAAGATCTGGACTGCATGCCTAGCTTAGTCATAAGGCATATATAAAATGGTAATCTCACCATTACTTGGAGGATTTCACCAGCCTCATGTAATCAGAATACCATTTCCCAGAGTCAAACATATATTATCTTCTTCACACACGATCAAAAATCAAAATTCCTATAAATTCCCATCAACATCATGACATCAAGATTATTCTTCTAATCTTCTCTAAGGTGTGACAGAAAAGAGAGTTAGAGAGAGAGAGAAAAGGAGAATAGAGACATGGTTGTGATAATGATCTCCGTAAAGATCTGCATAAAAGCCACATACCTAAGATCAGATACTGTCTGCCTTTGCCTCAACAAACCTAATTCACTTGCTGCCACAGATGTAGTAGCCCTCTCACTGTCAATTATTCTATCATTTCGCAAGAACCTGCCTTTCAGCAATGACTGCAAAAGAAAATAAAAGTTTGATATCCCTGAATTTTCTACTGGGGAAAAAGCAACTACAGCTGCAGAGGCAGGCACAAGAGGGCTGAATGCCACAAGGTTCACAACAACGACCTTACGGAACAAGTGTAAAAGTGTGATTTTGAGTTATGCAAACGTGGGGCTAACAAGCAGAAAATAGTGAAGCTAATGGTCAGTTTATTAGTATTATTAAACAACATCATCATCAAAGATTTGATCACACACCGCCTACTGAAATTATAAGGCATTAGCTCCACGTCAAGATCTAAGCTGCTGTACTGGAAACCTTATAACCAGTTAGCCCAGTAGCGTATGACAAGTTTTCAGATTAACTTTTTTTAAAATCTTTGAATCCATAACATATTATTTTTCCTCAAGTCCAAACATAAAATACACTAACCAGTAACCACAAAGAAATACACTAACCAGTAACCACAAAGAAGTCTCAATGAAACCACCTTTCCCATCCAAGGGTTCCATACACAAGCATATATAACTCTTCTGAAAACCCTGAACACTGAAATTTTTCCGGCCTAATACACAATATTTCCATTCAAACTTTAAATTTAGAATACTCCAATCACAAATTAGTTTAAAATTTTTGATTTTTTCCATTACTTGAGAACTTCCAAATACGACCTCATTTTCGAACACTACTGACACTACCTATATCGAGTGGTTAAAATCCAAGGCCAACCAGTCTAAGTTCTCAAAGAACCCTCAGGTAACTGACTGAGGCTGAAATCGATCTTTTGTTGGGAAAACAATGCATACTAAGATGCCTAAATAAAAAAGTGTGCCTTGTATACAGGGGTGCATACACACGCAAACCAAAATAGTAATTAGAGAACGAGAAGATAAAACTGGAATAGCAATGAAAAACATCAGATGAACGTTCTTCACTAGCTTCTTATAAACATCAAAATTTTATGTATATAACCTTAATTTTTGTGTTTCCTTAGAATAGAAAGATATTGAGTGCCTTTTCTATTGCCTCAACAAAAAGGGCATCGTATCATATATATATATAAAATTCCAACAGAAATTAAATCACAAAATTCTTGATGTAAACTTGATTGCTTTCTGACTCTAGCAAATTCATATAATTATTGATTGTTGTACTTGTATTATTACCATCATCGTAAAGAATGATTATATTTCCAATGTGGCACAGAAATTAATTAAGTTTTTCTACATATAGCATTAATCTACCAATTGGCCTTCAAACTATGTTCCAAAAACAATTTCAACTAGCAAGTTTTTGTTTTCCTAGTTCGACAGTCAAATTTAAATCCAAATCATGAGACTAATTTTATAAAATTTGAGACCTAAAAAATATCACATCTATAAAAACCTCAAAAAAAAACACAAAGGGGCTAATAATAATGCAAAACGAACGACATCTCCACTTGGAAAAGCAACTGCAATAGTACATGCCATGAAGCAAGTGAAGTAAACCTGAATGCGGTTGCGATGAGCAAATTGAGATACAGCACGATGCTCCAATAAACCTTGGAGCTCGCTTTGCCTCTCTCTTTCTGATTTCTTCAGCATATCAAGCAGGGCTTGTCTGCCACATAATCTACGAATGCCCCTACGCATATGCTCGTTTCGACCTTCATTCAGGTTTGCAGCCAATCCATCAAGAACTCGTTCAATTTGTCCACCAACTTCAGCCCCTTGTTCATCTCTATGATCAGGACATGCACCTTGCTGACCACTATTCATTTGCACCCACTCCCTTATGATTCTCACCCTCTCTTGTTCAGTTTCACCGAGCCATTCTGCCCTTGATCCATGGTTCACAGAGGAAACATTAGATCTTTGCTCTCTCACACCACTGTTCATCCATTCTCGAAAAATTTGCCTCACCCTTTCCCTTTCATCTTGCCCCAGATCAGATGAGTGGTCACAGTTAAAATTGCTTGGATCCTCTTGTTCATTCTGATGCCCAACTGGACCTGTAGACCACTGTCCATAATCGTTCTCACTGACACTCGCATACTCTGGAATACCACTGTTTTCGCTACTACGACCATCAGACATATCTGTCCTGGAAAGTTCATCATTTCTCTGTACGAAAATTCTCTCGCCAACTCTTTCTTGGCCATGACTCATCACATGTTCATCCTCAATCTCCCTCCACATTTGCAGCATAGAGGATGACTGGGTACCTGCCTGCCCTTCGTTTCCCTGCTGTCTTGCAGCTTGAGATTGAGACCCCCTTAGGAGAGAAGTATCAGGGACAGAAACATTATGCAAACCAGCAATAGCCATTAGTCTGAACTGCAAAGTTACAATCAAGAATTTTCAACCCATCTGCCTAGAGTACATTCAAAAAATGCACTTCCTCGGATAAATAAAAAGAGGTGAATGCTATCAGAATCATCTCATTGTATGAAACCCATAACTCTCAGCCTCATCGCCATTGCCACTATTGCTTTCAAGATTCAATGTAGAGCAACATTAATATTTGCATAACAAGACGAACAAATACTATCGGCAATAAATGATTGAATTCCCTCTGCATCTGATCAGAGGAGCAATCGCTTTACCCAAATTTTCTGCATCAATCAAGAATCAATTATATTTCCGTTTCAAACCATGTTAAATAAACTTAGATGGATAAATAAATAAAATCAAACAGTGCACTTACAGATTTAACAACCAAAAAATCTAGAGCCTTTTTAACCGAGGAAAGGTAATTGATATCTCAATTTTTCCATTATTGAAAACTTAGTTCTATTACTTAACTGAGACCAATATATATATATATATTTCTTCAGTTACTCAACCATCTATTAGGCGATTGAAAAACTGCAGGAAAATAAGACGGATTAGAGCCATGAACCTCAAATTTTCAATTATATGAAAACAGGACAACGATCTCGACAACATTTGTAGCGGCCCCGAATCTCTCTTCAAGGAGAGTATAATTTCCCAGACGGGAGATTCAATTCCGTATCCCATTCTTTCCCTTGTCTTTCTCAGAAACAAAACAACAACGAAAGAAGGAAATAATAATATGATAAATCCGCATCACGGTTTATTCAAAATCCACGCCAAAATAAATCATAACAAAAATAAAGATCGACGAGCAAAATCACCTATGAGAATCAAAGACCTAAACGGTCTGTTCAAATAAATAACAGGACTGTTCAACGATTGAAAGCGTACCAGTGAAGCTCTGCTATTGATTTGGAAGTAAAGGAAACGAAACCCTGGAGAGAGAGAGAGAGAGAGAGAGAGAGAGGGAGGGAGGGAGGGAGGGAGGGGGCAGAGAAATGGAGGGAGACGGGAACAATAGTCTTTTTCAGAGAAAGGGCGGAAGATTTGGAAGTAGTAAATCTGGCGGATCCACGTCACGGTAGCGCTGTCTACGCTCATCAGTTATCAGACTTGCCGTAACTCTAACGTTTAAAAAATTTTGAGCAAGGAGCAACGAAATTTTGACACGTGTCCTTGCCCATGTCTTTCGTCCAAATTACCGAAGTTTCCGAGGTCTTGATTCCAACTGGAAGTAGTTTGGCAACCACACGACGCCGTTTGCTTGTGCTTCGCGTGGCTACAAGCTAAAAGGCAAAATTACGTGGAACTCGTGGCGGCAGTTTTCATAATAGAATTGAGAGTTGTAATGGTATGTTTTTTAGGGAACGGATAACATATGATTTGATGTGTTTTTATTTTTGTTAATGTAATTATATTAAAATATGTTTTACTAATGTGATTGCATTGACACGTGTTTTTGTTATAAGAATGAATACGTTGTTTTACTTTTTGTAAAAAATGTAGAATTTTGTATTGATTGAAGTGTAATTTTTTTGGATAATTGATGATAGAATGAAAGAGTAAATGTTTTGTTAATAGAAAAAGGGAAAAATATATATATATATATATATATTATTTATTTTGCTAATGTAACTGGGTTGAAAAACGTATTTTAGTGATGTAGATAAATATGTGGTTTAATTTTTTATATAATAGAGGTGGAACCCAATTGGGGAAGAGAAAATTGCCCCATTGCAATCACAGTACACTTTCCAATGAACCTAACCAAGTTGCTTAATCAAATGATTAACAAGATATTACCCCTATAATCTCTAGGTTATACTCATGTAATTTGACCACCGAATCGCACAGTTATCTATTTTATTTTGAATGCTTAAAAAGAACATATGAACAAACTGTCTCCCAAAACAAAAGATTCCATGTGTGTCCGAAGAGGAAATAAAGACATAAAGTGGTCGAAACTTAGGTTCGGTTCAATATTGATATCATTTTAATTTTACCTTTTAATGATTATGAACTCTCTTTTTTTAAAAATAAAAAAGAAGCACAACTGAAGTTTGCCAAAAAAGTAAAGCAACCAACAGAAAAGAAGGGGAACAAAATTGTTTTACATGTATCTAGCTTGTTGTAAATATGGCAAAATGGGTGTAACATATGGTGTGGCCTTGATGAAAGGAGTCTTGCAGTTTTGTCTGAACCAGAGTTCAAGTTTCACTGGAAGCATGAGTCCGCTATGAACTTTTTATGTGTTTGTCTGATCTGTATACTCTGTGAATTAGTATTTAGACTCGATAGTTTATTCAGTACACATTAAAAGGGCAATGACTACAAGTTTCATCGTTCCAAAAAAAAAAAAAATTGTACATATTATGGTGAAATTTTTTCACCTGAGATGTCAATCTACATATATAGGCATGGCTCCCCACCCACCGAAGAAAAAAAAGTAAGGGTTATTTCCTATCGACATCCCGTATTAATTGGTAAAAAGACTTATGGATCTAAATTAAACCTTGTTACTTCATTTACACGACTATACAGTTGCTGCATGTACTCCTCTCAACTAACAGCATTAATATTTGGTGACTTTTAAGTTTTAAGATTGCAACTCTTAACTACGCGAGTGTGAATTGCAAATGTGTGATCAAGACTTTTACTTAATCATCTTACAAAATAACCAAGCTTTGAAAAACGTCTTGTTGTAGTGAGGGATGGGTCTAAAACTTGTAATGCTTGAAATGTGCTATGTGAATTGCATGTGTGTGATAAAGACTTAATAAAATTTGAAAGTACCGTCATCTTTTATAAAAAAAAAAAAAAGTGTGTGTGATCAATACTTTTATTTACTCATCTCACAAAATAACCAAACATTGAAAAAGACCTTGTTGTAGTGAAGGGTATGCCTAACACTTATAAATAGCTCGAAATGTCCCACATATCAATAATATTGTCCGGTTCACTGAATATATTGAGCCCATATATGGATTATTCGATTCACATGGATACATTAAACTTATCCGATTCACTTAGATATATTGGGTCCGCACAACTTTATTTCTCCTAAAACAAGTATATTTAGGCTAGGCCCAAGTCACCAAACATCAAAAAAGACGTTTTTGTAGTGAGGGGTGAGTCTGACCCTTATTAAGGATTTGAAATGTTCACATATTTCGAAGTGGAACTTTTACATAGCTGGTATATGTGTTTTAATTTGTGATTAGCAATTTATAATGAAACACGTACACATTAGTCTCAGACTCCTACTGGTAGAGCTTTTAAGTTCATGTGAATAATTATGGTTTTAACTTTTTAGGAGTTAAGGTTGTTGGGAGTCCTAAAGAGAGACAGCTTATAGATTGTTAATTCGATTCGAAATTCAGTAAGCGTTGACTGGCTAATCTGCTGCCTACAAAAATAATAATTAAGTAATTATAAATTATAAATTACTATACAATTGGAAGGCGTGAGTATAATTATATATTCGTTTTTTTAGGGAAATTGCTTAGTCCAGATTTTATTAATTAAAGGAGAAATTAAAAGTCTCTATATTAAAAGAAAATAAGGAAAGGGCTTGGCCTGGATCTTATTAATTAAAGAAGAGTAAAAAAAAAATTCTCTTCGGTGACTAACATAAAACAATGGGCATTTATCTAACCTGTGCAACAAAGAAGGAAAAAGACAACATGAAAAAGAAACCAAATAAAATAAAAACGAAACCATAAAAACATAGACAAAGAGTTCACAACACTCTCTATTTTCTGATTCTAAAAGTCGGGATCCCTCATCTATCCATCCGGAGGAACCCTTTAACCATAGGAGGGAGTTTACTGAAATTGTAATAATCTTGGAAAACGTTGCTATTGGAGGCTTTGGATGACAAAAAAATCAGCTGCACCATTGAGTTCTCTAATTAAAAACATGTTTGAATCGAATTTTCAAAGGCACACAGATCTTGACTGTAATTCTATGTAGATATATCAGATTCCAAGGACAATTTATTGTTCTCAGAAAGTATATATGTTGATGATTCAACAATAAACTTTGAAGTGCCTAGGGAAATTGCAAGTCTGATGCCATCATGTATTCGTTGATATTGAAGTCCAGAATGTTAGTGCAAAGCCGACCAAAGGCTAATTTAGCTGATTAAAGCATGATCATAACTACTTACTGGCCAACATGGATCCGTAATACATATTCCTGGTTTGTCCAAATTCTTATTTAATTAAAGCTTCTGATGTTTGTCAATTATAATTATCCATCTAGTTCCCTAGGACTTCACAAATTAAGTAGAAACCCTAAACCCAAAGCACTATTATATGGATTTGTCAGGTTGTGTACATAACTACATACATGATCAGGTTCAGGGACCCCACGCAAGGACTTTCTTGCCCTGGTAGATATATGGCACAAATATATACATACATATCTAATGGGTCCTTATCGTAAGATGTTGAGAATATTGAGATGACCATGCCCTTTGGCTCAATGTCGATACAGTACTTGGAGATAAGAAGAAGAAGAAGACGACAATGCACAGTACGAAGAAGAATATATGGGTATTATGATATTATCTAGAAGACTAAGGTGCATGGACATATTGTCGATCAACATGAAAACAAATGACATATGGATAACAAGCAAGAGTCATTTATTATAAGTTGGGTTAGGTTGATTTTTCTAGTCTTCCGAGGCATTCCATTATCCTCCATCAACTTTATATTGCCGACATCAATCAGAGGGTACAATTCATTGTTCCATTTGGCTAGAGTCCATGCAAGAAATATCGACTTGGAGGGATCATCGGTCGTCGATCAGTGCTTGGACAAGAATTTGTTAATCAGAAATTATGGCTTTTAGGGCATGGATCCTACCAAACTTCACATCTTAACATAATTTGCGGTCAGCACATGCACAAATACATAGATATGAGAGGCCATGCATTTGTCGGTTAATAATGAATCATTTGAGCATGTTCGCATTCTTTTGTTCAATAACATTGGGCACATCTAGAATTTTCTCCTATTGAGTCCTTTGTAAATAACATTTGCTTAATGGGGAAATAAAGAGAGAAATTCAAATTATATGCACGCCAGAGTGACAGAGTCGTTGCAGTTAAGTTGAATTGGTCTTAGCTAATATATTGGTAAGAAAATTCAAGTATTCAAGGTCCACACATTCACCACGTGTTGACAAATATTAGTTATCGGATCATTAGTTTGACAATTAATCATGTTTAAAGGCATGAACAGTCAAACATCATGCAAGAACTGGAGATCGATTGACAAATATTGGACTTTGATGGCCAATTTTTCCTTTTAAGACACCCTGATGCTGACTGATCCCAATTTAGCTTTTCTTGCAAAGCTTGTCTCCTCTCAAGTTTCAACAACGTAAACGGTTCTTTTCGTTGTAAAAAGAAATTACATTACAGGACGTGTCACATTTGTCTAGGATTAATTAGTTGAAACAAATACATCAGATTTAATACGCAAATGACACACAAGTTGATACATCAATTTATTGGCAAGAGACAAATTACTTGCTGTTAAGTAGTTATATATTTCTTGGCGTGAAAGTTAACCACAGGCCCCAACGAGAATCACGTATATAGAGTCATAGACAGTCAGTAATCAAGTGTCGCTGTTTATTTTTCTTGGTCTTTAATCATAAAACTATGTACACTGAACGAACTCGACGTCCAGTTTCGGCCCACTCCGTCCTTCAAGCCGACATGTTCAGGGTTCACCTTCCAGCGATTTATAAATGAGCCTTATCAGTTTCACTTATGGGCCGGTGGAGAGCTCACGCTCTCAGCTTCTTATTATCTCTGGGCCACTCGCACGCGGTGCAGAGGCCTTTGGTCCAAAAAACAGGAAATGACGCATTAGAGTCTACTGTCTACCTCATTTTAGTCCAGCAAAAAAATATTTTCCCACATAAATATCTGTTTTTTTTTTAATAATACAGGAAAACTTTCCGTAAGTGTATGGGGCGGCAAAAGGTTTTCCGTATGTAAACTGACATATTTATGAAAATATTATTTTACCCTTGAGATGTATTTCCTAAATATGTGAATTTTTAATTACTTTTTGAGTGTGATTAGATATTTTTCAAATTTTATAGGATATAGATATACTGATGTATATTAGAAAAACTGTAGAGTGCAAATATAACTCACCTAAAATATGACCAAGGCAGGTAAAAGATTCAATAAATAAACTAATAAAGGAGTGAAAAGGCGAGGGCATCAGCAGAATTCAGATGTAGAGCAATGGAAGTGGTCGACGAATATCCTTCGGAAGATTCGATGCGGCCCATCGCTAAACTCACATGCACTCACACCCCAACTCTCTCTCTATCCTCTTTATATACCCTTCTCTCCATGCTATGAACTAAGAGGTCTCTTTTAGGTTCACAATCACTAGACTACTGCCAATTCAGCCCGTCAAAGCCGAAAAGGCCCGCCTTGACGGGCTTCAGCCTTCACTCTTCAGGGCTTGAGGTGGATATCATGTTTTGGGCTAATTAATAAGGTCGCGATGAGTTTCGATTTGATTTTGGAAGAATTAATGGGAAGGCAGAACTGGAACTTCGATCTAGGAGGGCAACCTTATTCCTTTGGCATCTACTCGTTAATTTGCTGCGTCTCTCTTCACATCAGGCGACCGTGGGAGAACTGTATATGATAAAGCTCGGAAGCCAAAAGAGCTATACGAATATATTGGCTTTTTGTATTTGTCTGCTTTTCATTCTCACAGACTCCTTGTTGTTGAAGTCGAACGGATCTATCTGTGGGAGATTTAATTGTATTGGAAAAAACACTAGACTTCTTGCCTCAATAGTTAAACTCAAAATATTTAATTGATAATACTATTGTGTTGTGAAATTATAAATTGTAAATTTTGTAAGATATTTTGTTCACGTAGTTACACCAACTCATTTTATTTATTTATATACATTTTCATTTATTCCTCGAGTTCCTCAATAATGGGGGAAAGCCCACAAATAATTTCATTTTTTATACAAATTGATAGTTATAGTGATGACAATGGTCGAGCACCCTTCCAATTAATAAATACTTTAATATTTAATACATCATATGTCAAAATCGTTTAAAAATTATTTATAAATATTCAATACCGGAACCACTTCATTACCGTTTATCATTTAATTTTTTATATTTCTTTCATAATTGATTGGATAACTGTTTCCAAATGCTAACTCAAAATCCAAATTGTGCATTAAAATATATAAAAAAACTATGAAAATCTATAACAAAAAAACAAAGAGTTGGACTAGTGGTTTAGTTATTTACCTTTTTATACATGTGAAAGGATCAAGTTTTTTTTCTAACATATTTACTAACATTTTTAAGAATTTACTTGTAATTAAGGGTTGAGTAGGGTCAAGTGAGTTATAGTTTATGTCCGATTTTTGTTAGGTACCTTAACCATTCATTAATCGGTTTGGGTACTCTAAATTGACATTAAATACCAAAATCAACCCAAAATCGTGACATGTATATATATATATTTAAACTGTTTCCAAATCCTATATGAGTGATTTCCAAATTTTAAATGAATCAGGTAGCGTATTATGATTATGCCAGGGTTGGATTTTTTTGCCATCCCTAAATAGTTAAAGTCGATACTTTGTCCACCATTAATCAACAAATCAAACAAAAATGTCAATAAATCATACATTAATCTTCAAATCAAACAAAAGTTACTAATGTCTTCGTAGTTGAACATCGAGGAGGGAAATGAGTCACATTTAAAACTAATAAAATTGTTGAAACTCACTTCAATTCCCTCAAATTTTTAGCATAACAAATGGACATGCACAGAGATTAAACACATTTTTTTAACTTTCCCAGACATAAACGGCTAAATTTACGAACCTGCTCTTTCTCATCTTAATCACTACAAAGAGTAAAATCAAAAGGCACGCATGATGATATCACCTCCACTCACCCGCACAGCACATAATTTGAGCCCCTAAATGCTCGGTAGCCACGAGGCACCGAGCCGTTCGCTCCCGCCATATTTAATATTTTTCAAATGTATCCATGTTGGCAGAATTACATTCTCACTCGGTCACTCCACTCACTGTTCGGATGTACTGTGTACAGTGCCATTGCCACACCACCCAACCCATACGTAACACACAAAGGCCCGACCGTCGTACGCGCGCGATGCTTCACGTACGTGCTTGAAGGACACCAACGCTGTCAACACTCAACAGCGAGGTGCTCCGGGAGGTGAATTCCACGAGTACCAAAGTCGTGGGGTTCTGAATTATTTAGTTATTTCCAATTAATAAGGAATTAGCTCAACGAATCTTGAGGGAGAAAAAATGGTACTGTTATTTGGCGGGTGGCGATTGGATAGCAGCAAACGAGCCGCGAAACTTCTCGGCTTTCAAAAAAAATAAAGATGAGGTACATGAAAATAAAATCCGTACAACCAATTCGATCTGGAAATATTATTTCTTAGACGAGAATGCCCCGACTGAATATGGGCGAGTCTGCATTCACATAATTGTTGGTTTTTGCAAATAGGCCCTTTTACTTTTAAATTTCCCAAAAGAAAGTGATTTGAGAATTTTCAAAAATATATTTTAAATAAAAATTATTATAGTAACTTGCATAAAAAATGATAATCAAAATGACGAAGAAAATAAAAGTGGTTTTTGATGAAATCACAAACCTTAACCCATCATTTTGTTATTAAGAGTCCTCCATATGTTGTTTAACTTTTGTTTCTTACTTTTATTTATATCCTTTGAAAATAGACATTCATTTATTCAATTTTTTTAAAAGAAAAGATGAAAATTTCATATTATTGATAGGGTTGTGCACGAATAAGACGATGTTTTTCATTGTTATTACAAATTGGTCTCTGCAACAAATAGTTTGTTCTCGAGTTCAATGTCTTGCCTTGTTTGCAAGAGGAATTAGACAAATGAATGAAGGAAGATCTTCATGGCATGAAGCTGATAGTTGTTTACTCGAATCTGGGCTCTTTTTTTTAGGCATTAAAAAGTAAGGCTTAAGTCAACGAAAAAGTTATGAAAATGTATCATGTGGCTAGAGTTGCCCTCGAGGCTAGCTACTAGCTTTAGACTTGTGCATTCCTGACTTTTCTAGTTGCTATATAAAAAAAATTTATCCTTCTAAGACGTAGAGAAATGGCTGATATAGAATTAGATCTTTCTCTTTGAAAGAATCTGGTGCTAGTCTTTACTGCTATCCTCCCTCCTTAACCTACTTTCATAACAGTCAATCTCACGTAAGAAAGAACCTTTTTCATTTCTTCTTCCGTGATCAGATTAACCAAAGCAAGAATAATCCATTTTTGAAGTACGAGGAATATTTCATTCCCAATTAAGACATAAAAAAACGATTACTTCCATCATGAATCAATGGAAAAACTAATTAAAAGTCAATCATTATCAATACAATTTATCTAAGATAAGATGGTCAATATTAGTACCACAAAAAATGGTGAACTATTGTTAATAGACAAAAAACAAAAATCTAAACTTGATAAAACAAGTATAACTACCTTTTATTTTGTAAGGTTACAAACCTAAATAACAACGAGCAGAAAAGAATACAAAAAGTCATCTTCTATTCCCTATAGGGAGACGGAGCAAATAACTAAAAAACAAATGCATAACGCAACACCAAAAGAAACAAGACGGAACATATAAAATCAAGATAATCGATAATAAAATCACTTCAGCCGAGCGCCAATCTCACTATCCTTTTCCAACAATAGATCCAAAGAAAACATATCCGGCCAGAATTGAGACTCAAGGGATTTCCCAATCGCTTTTTTTTGAATTCTTTTATTTTGGTAATACTGTATAATAACTTCATCGAAAATTCGATGAAATACTTCTTTCTCAATATATGTAATTAGACAATCTTCATTTCCTATTAATTCAATTTGGATTTTTTGAGTATTGAAGGGGGCATTTGACTGCTGCTGTGAGAATTATTTTATATATATAATCCACGCATGAATAACAGTTAATAAATTATGGTATAATTTATGTTGATTATGTAGTTTTCAATAATTTTGACTTATAAATCATTTAGAAAATTCCAAACTTCGTAACCAATCAAATAAATTAACACTTGTAATGAGTTATCTTATCACAATATTCTCGTGACTCTGTATATAAATACTGTAACAAACAAAACGTACGCTATGATTGTAGACACAAGTTTGAAATGAATTGAAACAACCATTTTGGATTATTATGCACAGTGCAAAACACGTTTCCGTTTATTAATAAGTTGCCAACCTTAATTTGTCTACATATCAATCTAGAAAAGTGTAGAATAATTTATGAGATTTGATTCACGAATTCGACTATAAATGTTAATTTTACGGCAAATAAATAATTGTTTATCACGAGTTTTTAAAAATTATACTAAAGTAATGGAAATTTCATAATATTATAGTTTAGACCGCAAGGGTTAAAGTTTTATTTCATTTTACTTATATATAATTAACATTAGATAACATTTTGCATAATCACAAAATTTGCCTTATTATTACTAAGTGCTATTAGATTTTGTATTGATTTTTATATGAATTTAAGATAAAATGAAAGGTAATTTTTTTTATAAAAAAACTATGTAATGATATTGGGTTAGTAACTTAGTATGTAACTCTATTACAATATTTGAAATTAAAAAAACATAAATCTAATTTATTTTCATAAAAAAATTCAAATTATGGTCAACATATTAGTTGAATTTATTTATGATATAGCGTGCTTACAAGCTCAAATTTGAGCCATATAAGTTTATTTTTGAGTCCAAGTATTTATATATTGTATAATGTATTGTTTTTTACTTGTAACACAAAGGCCGACAGGGGCGTAGATGCCATAGGATTACTGAATACAAACATACACGCAAAAAAACAAAAGAGGAGAGCTATTGTTGAAAACAATTAAAACTGCAGACCACCATTGCAAATCCAAAAAGATGGTTGATTTGGAAGGGTAGTTTGGTCGATCCACAAAAATTCATGGTGGGTAGTCCTGGCTCTCTCAGTCTCTGTTCCTTCTCCTTCAATGAAACTGACCTGCTTTGTTTCAACTTTAAATTCCTAACGCCCTCTTAAACCCTAACTTTTCACAGTCCGGTGAAAATTCCAATTCAAGCAGATTGTCGCGTTCAATCCAATCCAATCCAAATCGGGATCGAATGTATCCGCCCAGATATACAAACGCCGGTAGGTACATGCATGTCTTGATTTAACTTTTACCTTCTCTGTTCTCACATCTCAATCGCCAAAAACCAGAAATTTAGGTTTGAATGGCCAACGGTGCGGACCCTGAGCGGTTCGTGGTGCGTTCTACTGTTCGGACCGGCTTGAAGAGGGAGTTTGCATTCGCCTTGAAGTCTCAGTCTGAGATCTCCGGGTTATTGGGGCGAACTCGGGCTAGGCGGGTTCAGAACGAGTCACCAGGAGGTGGGTTCTCTCAGAATACCACCGGCATCGACAACAAGCGCTTGAAGACCGATTTCTCTGAAGACTGGGCCGCAGAAGTTCTGGTGGGGAATGATACTTTTGAAGCTGTGAGTGAAGAGGAGGCCAGAAGCGACGTGGTTGATCCTGATAAAACCATTTTGATTGAGTCCGCTAATAATGATGTGGAGGAAGAGGTTTCTGCCAAGGTATTGGTGACAGAAGCGGATTTGAAAGAGGGTGATAATGCAATGGAGTTGGACGAAAGCGAGAAGGAGAGGGAGATGAATACAGGCTCGCCAAAGGCATTAGCCAAGTCGGATCCGCAAGAGGAGGAATGGCGAAATTGTTCATTGCCAAAGTTGGTTGATAACATAAATAACGGATACTTAGAAAGGAAGAATGATGGTGGTTCGAAGGAAGGAGCTTGTTGGTCTGCACGGGAATTGGTGGTTAGCGATGATGATAGAAAGGCGGAGGATGTGCGAGTAAATGGGGATGTGAGGAAATATGAAGGGGATTTTCAATACGAAGAAGTTTCTAATAAGTCGGTACTGATTTCAGTTGAAGACATTGATAGGAAGGAAGATGCTACAGTGTTGACTGGGGATTTGAAGAAAGACGAAGTGAATGAATATATTGAAAGGAAGGAAGATGCGATAGTGTTGAGTGGGGATTTGAAGAAAGACGAAGTGAATGAAGATATTAATAAGTCTTTACTGATTGCAGTTGAAGACATTGATGGGAAGGAAGATGGTACAGTGTTGACTGGGGATTTGAAGAAAGACAAAGTGAATGAAGATATTGATTACAAGGAAGATGCTATAGTCGTGACTGGGGATTTGAAGAAAGACGAAGTGAATGAAGATATTGTTAGGAAGGAAGATGCTATAATGTTGACTGGGAATTTGAAGAAAGACGAAGTGAATTCAGAAGCAAACCATGCAGGGGTTGATGGGCTGCCAATTGAATCGGTAAAAACTGATAGCAAAGTAGATAATAATTTGTCGTTGGAAGATGCTTTGAGAATATTTGCACGGTCTGGATTGAAAGGTAATGCAGTGAAGCCCGCGTTGACAAAATCCACTGGAAAGCGTGGCGTGGGAGAGAGTAATGGGAGCCTAATTTCAGGTGGCAATACTGTTGATGGACGGTTGGCTGGTAATCCTATGAGTTTGTCAAAGAATTCTTTTTTGAAGAAGTTCCCGGCCAAGTTAAAGGAACTTCTTGATTCGGGTATATTGGAGGGAGTGAAGGCGACGTATATCCGTGGTCCAAAGGTATGATTTCATGTTCTGAATTTGTAATTATGTTAGTTTGGTAAATATCTGGCCAGAGTTGTGATCATGATATGTTAATTGTAGGCAAGAGGACAAGGAGAAACTGGGCTTCAAGGAGAGGTCAGGGGCTCTGGGATATTATGCTTTTGCAATAAATGCCGAGGGAATGAAGTAAGTCTTGTGTACGAGTTTGAAATGTTAGTGTAGATCCTTAGAGTTTATACCCTTTCAGGTTTGTTCTTTTGATAAACAAATGTATGCACGTTCTCTTATGTTCACTGCAGGTTTGTACACCAACTGTTTTTGAGCTGCATGCTGGCAGCGCAAATAAACGTCCACCAGAATATATATACCTGCAGAATGGGAATACACTTCGGGATGTCATGAATGCATGCAAAAATGCCTCCCTGCAGATGTTGGGGCAAGCAATCAGAAATGTTGTTGGTTGTTCATCCATAAAGAAATCGACCTTCTGTCTGAATTGCAGAGGTTGCTTTTGCATTATCTTAGACTTGCTATGGTGTCTTTTTTATTGCTATATTTGGTGGTTTATTGAAAATATGAATATTTCCTTGAAGTTTAGGCTCTCTTTCTGAAGCTGGCTCTGGAAAATCGATGATACTTTGTTATTCATGTGTGGGGATAAAAGACTCTCAAGCTATCTTGGTGCAAACAGTTGATACTGGTCATGGGGATGGACTCCAAACTGCTGATACTGTTTGTGGGGATGGATGCCAAACTGTTGATACTGGTCATTGTTATGGACACCAAACTACTGATACTGGTCATGAGTATGGATTTTCTTGTGTTTCTCGATAGCACTTTCTGGTGCAAGCAATACTTAATTTATCTTTGCAGTATTTTTATTTGTTCAAGCATCATAATCTTTAGCTCTTAATCAAAAGTGTGGGATTTGGTGAGAGGCATGATTTAGCCTCCCATATTTGAAGTGTTGATTCCTGCCTTAATAAGGAGAAATGTGTGGATAAAATATGATTTTACTATTCATCTTTTGTTTCCATTACAATTATGTTTCCCTAGCAATAAAGGCATAGGAATGAATTTTTTTTAGTTGTACTGATTGTTTTGCTATAAGACTACTGTAGTATGTAATGTAACTCATGGTGTGATCTTCTTGCCGTCAAAGAAGAAAGTAGCAACTTTTGTTGAATGTATTGATGTGTGCAAGGCGTCGCGAATTTTTTTGGCAATAAGTTCTTAGCAGATCTGTCAACTTATGTGTTTCTATATATATATATATATTCCCCTTTCCCCTGAATGCCATACTACTTTTAGTTATATTTCAGCAACGGATAATTGTATGGAATTAAATTAGCAACAAGGCACACATACTGACATACATACATACACAGAGATATCTGCAATATATGAATTGTGATTGTCTGTTGGTTACTGTATCAAGATTCAAGATGCAGAAATCTTGCACCCTATTTTATTACCTTGTTTTTGTTAACTTTTCTAGTTTCTAACCTCTCTTTTTGTGTCTTGTCAGAACTACAAAGCAAGACCCTACTCCAAATTCATCTGAGAGGGTGCTAAAATCAAGTTCGTCAGGAAATAAAAATCTAGGAAGAGTAACTAGAAAGTAAGTGCTTTGGAAATCTATTTGAGTTATTTGCTGAATTGTAATTTCAATGATAATAGCTCTAACCATCCCACTACCAAATCACCACCCCACCAATCTGTTACCTTCTTTATAAAAGGGATCTGCGGTTGCATAAGTTGGTTTTTGAAGATGATGTGTTACCAGATGGAACTGAGGTAGCATATTATGCTCGTGGGCAGGTTGGTGCATATCCATTAGCAAGGTGAAGAACCTTTTGTTTTAATTAGTTTTTGTCTTTTATGACTTGTATTTTATTGGACAGAAATTGTTGGTTGGTTATAAGAAGGGATTTGGAATTATTTGCACATGCTGCGATAGTGAGGTAAATAAGTTTCTACAATAATTCCACTTTATTGTGTTTTTATGTCCATTTATAAAATTATATGTATTTTAATTGGCAGGTCAGTCCCTCAACATTTGAAGCACATGCTGGCTGGGCATCTCGACGCAAACCGTGAGTATTTATTTTCATGTTTAGATTACATTCTTGATCCTTCTCTGGTTGTTTCTTGCAATAAAGAACCCTAACATTCTAGATAAAATAATTTTCTTTTTATACCATGAATGATAGTTTTGAGACAAGGTTGGGCCGGCTCTTCCTAAATACACATGGAATTTGGGCAGTTGTAATTACTAATTTGTTCACATTAAGTTATATGCACTAAGTACTTGATTTATAGATGATATGAATGTATGAAGCATTTCTGATTGTTTTTTCCCTGGGTCTTTTGGCAGTTATTTACACATTTATACTTCTAATGGTGTATCACTCCATGAATTATCATTATCTCTATCAAAAGATCGGAGGTTTTCTACAAAGGATAATGACGACCTCTGCCATTACTGCTACGATGGGGGTGATTTGTTGTGTTGTGATGGATGTCCTAGGGCTTTTCACCCAGGTAAACTTCCAGGTGTTTTTTTTAAAATTGTCATCGGGACTTTTCCTTTGTTAGTATGGGTTTTATTCTAAGATACTCTATTATACAACTCAAGTTGTTGGAGGACCACAATTGTTATTTACGGAAGTTGGAGTAAAAGTAGTACAGCATAGGTTATTTTTGTTTTATAATTGACAAAGCAACGAAGTGTCTTTTCAGAAACCCGATTGCATAACATATACTGGTGCACAGACTTTGAAAATTTTGAAAAATTCCTTTATAATCGTTTTATCTCTTGTAAACAGTCTTTGTAGAAGGGGTAACTGGATAACAAGACATCGGAAAGAAACTCGACATTTGTGCAAAGATTGAAAAGGCTTTTTTGTCTTTTTTATCCTCTCCTAGTCTTGTCTTTCCCCTTAGTTTTCTAATTTTATTTTTCATTTATTGATTTTTAATGATGATGGTGATGGTCATTTTGCACTCTTATCCTTGGCACGCATATCTGTATGTGACCGAACTTGTTTGGACCTCGTCTTGGCATTGTTACTGATCTATAAATGATAGGGTTAGCTTGGTGGCATGAACGTGTTTGGACATTTTCTTAACACCACGTTTTGGAGATTCCAGTTTTCTACCATATTTTTGGACTGTTTTGTCAAGTTTGAATTAATTTTAATGTCTAAAATTATCGTATGAATTCAATGAAACAGTTAAGATTCAAAATGTTTAAGACGTTTTCTAGGCATTTGTTTCCTTTTGTTTGTTGTATCTGTTTGTGTAGGTTTTGCTTTACTGGTGGCCTCAAATAAAGTTTCTTTTGCATTAGAAAATGAAGAAAAAAAAAGATAATGAGTTGTTTTCCTAAAACCTTACTTGTATATGTTTCTTTCTTTCGTTTTCTTTTTAGATTTCAGCTCAACCAATCAATGTACAACTTATTCTCAGTGTAGTTCTTCATGTGACTTTCTCGTCTAATTTACTCCCTGGGCCAATTGCAGCGTGTCTTTTTCTGACAGCCATCCCTTGTGGCCCCTGGTACTGCAAATTATGTGAGAGTATGTTCCAGAAAGAAAAATTTGTGGAACATAATGCTAATGCCATAGCAGCTGGTCGAGTTGCAGGAGTTGATCCTATTGAACAGATAACCAATCGATGTATTCGAATTGTAAAATCTCCTGAGGCTCAATTTGGTGGATGTGTTTTGTGCAGGTTTGTATGTATTGATTTTGCAAAATTGAGTCTGTCAACTTTATAGCCATTTATTCTACTTTTGGCCAATATTTTATGCTTCAAGTCTACTTATATTTTTGCCATTCATTTGATCGTTTTGTCATGTACCATAAGTTTATATTCTTTGTATTGTTTGATCTTTACAGAAGTCATGACTTCTCCAAAATAAAATTTGGTCCTCGCACTGTTATTCTTTGTGATCAGGTATCATTTTGCGAAGAATGCAATTATCCGATACTGATTGTCAGTTCTTAAATTTTTGGTTTTTCTGATGTTTATAATTGATTGTTGTACTAAATATGCTTAATTTTTTTTTAGTGTGAGAAGGAATTTCATGTGGGCTGTTTGAAGGATCACAACATGGATGACCTTAAGGTGATGTCTGAATCTCTTTTAATAGAACACTTGCCCTCATCTTCCCCTCATTGGACCATCTTGTAGTATGGCACCCCACCGACCTTGTGGACCCAAGGCTTTTTTTAAATTTAAGTAGGGATTATGCCACTAGGCCCATGGGTCATTGGCATTATCATGTACTTTTCTTGCTTCAAATTTTTACTCAATACTGTATTTTAATATTGTTGATGCCACTCGAACAACAGGAGTTGCCAGAAGGAAATTGGTTTTGCTGTTCAAACTGCAACAGAATTCATTCTGCTTTGCAGAAGTTGGTTGTTCATGGGGAAGAAAAGCTTCCAGAATCGTCTTTGAAAGCTTTAAAGAAGAAACGTGAAGAAAACAGGTCAGAGAATGTGGCGGACCTTGATATAAGTTGGAGGGTTCTTAGTGGAAAGATGTCTGCTTGTACTGATACTAGAGTGTTACTTAACGAGGCTATAGCCATCTTTCATGTGAGTAATTTTATTTTTGTGGCGTTGATACTATTTTGAATGTTGAAAATCTCAAGGACCAATACTCGTATATAATTTTCCTTGCTTTTTTGGAGAAATCTGCTGTTTTGCAAAGTTGTAGAAACTCATAACGACTCACTGAAGAAGTGATGCTGTCATTTGATGTGTGATGCTGCTCCTATATTTTGTATCTGTAGGTTTTTGTTGAGCGGTGTTTTGTTGCATTCTGGTGATGGTTCTTTTAAGTTTGATCTTCACTTCAAAGGGAATCTTTTTACTGTAGTTAAATCTTTAATTAATTTTCATGGACTGTAGGAACGGTTCGACCCCATTATTGATCCTTCAATTAAGTCTGATAACAGCACACGGGACCTCATCCCAGCAATGACTTATGGGTAGGCTTTACTGTTTCCTTATTGACATGTGCAATTTTGGTGTCGTATTTTAAAGTTTTCTATTATTTAGTGCTGCATCAAGTTTTATTCTGAATGATTGCCCTAATTCATTTTTGCAGAAGAAACTTCAAGGGCCAGGATTTTGGGGGAGTGTATTGTGCTGTATTAATGGTCAAGTAAGACTTTAAACTGAATTCTGCTGTATTTTCTTGTAGAACTTGTCATTTACACTGGGCACTGTTATGCAGTCATGTTGTTGTCTCTGCTGGAATCATTAGGATTTTGGGGCAGGAACTGGCAGAACTACCTTTAGTTGCTACAAAGTCTAGTAGCGAAGGACGGGTGATTCTCTTCTGCCATTATGCCAATGAATCCTCTTTCTTTGCTTTCCTTTAGATCAAGTGTTCCTGTGGAATGTGATGGTGTAATATGAATCAATTAATTATTGCTGTAGGGTTATTTCGGGTTGTTATTCTCTTGCATTGAAAAGCTTGTTGGCTTTCTCACTGTGAAGAACCTGGTGCTTCCAGCTGCAGAAGAAGCTGAATCTATCTGGTTAAATAAGTTTGGTTTCAGCAAGCTAACCCCAGACGAGGTAAGTGTACTTCCACTACTTGTTATAAATTTTTTCAAATCACTCTCTCTACAGTCTACACACTCTAAAATTTTCAATACTAAAACATCGGCCCATTGGAGATGCTCTTAGCTCCAGCCTTCACCAGTACAAATTGAAACTTATGCATTGTTGTGAACTGCAGCTTTTCGAGTATAGAAAAAGTTACCAGATGATGATATTTCAAGGGACATCCATGCTGAGGAAAGCAGTCCCAAGATGCCGGATTATTGACAAATCCAAGAACGCTTGAGATATTGGTTTTAAAATGTACAGGGCATCTTTTTGTGTACAGGAAACAGGCGTGATAGCTGAAAATTTCGGGCTGTTTCCCGTTTGGGTAAAATACAATTAGCAAACCAGGAGGTTTTTGGCAGAAAATTTTGAGACGTTTCAAATTTGGTTTGAACTTTGGACTAGATTTTAATTAGAACAGCTGTTTGGTTAGAGAGATTAGTTTGCTTGGCACATATTCTCCATTTCTTCTTTCAAGATAAACGTGATTTTTTTTCTTCTTTCCCCACCAGATGACTGACATTTGGACTATGAATCCCATAAAGAAAAGTTGATCGGGGCTTTTTGGGTTCGGTTTATTCGAAGTTGATGAGTCTTTTCTAGTGTTTTCTGTGGGTTTTATCCCCTCCTTAGTATAAAAAAAATAAAAAAATTGATCAGTTTTTTTTTTTGGGGGCTATTTTAGGAGGTGCAGGGTTTGTTGTAGGCAACTGGAGCGGAATATGCTGTAGTTTTATAATTTGGTGCCTTTATAACTTTTTTTTTTGGAAAAAATTATGATTGGATTTATGAGTTCAATTTATATAATTTTTTCTCAAATAAAAATCAATTTAGATATAAAAAACCCAAAATTTTTAATATAAATTTAAAATATTATGTCTTTTTTCATCCAATTTGAATATAAACTCGTATTTTGGCGATACAAATGAAGACATGCATAATAATTTAAATCTCGATAATGAAATTCAACAATTCTACTTAGTTTTCATAATCAATCACACAATATTCATAAAACTATTTTTTTAGCGATTCTATAATTTGAGCCATTTTGAGTGTTGATTGAATATCCAAATTCACTTTTGCAATATAATTACTAATTTGGTGCTATTAATCTAATATCCTTAAACCAAATACATGAAGTTTGAAAGGTGTCGTAATCACAGATTAGCCGTTGCAACGCGAAATTTTCGTGTTAAACAGTATCAAATCTTCAAGCGGGAGATTTTTGAAATTTGAAATTCAAAAACGACAATCATTCCACATTCTTCCGAGTAAATAAAAGTCTTTTAGGAATATATATTTACCAATTCGCCACCGCAAAAGTTCTCTTCACTCCTCTATCGCATTCATCTCATACCATCATTTTCCGCTCTCATCGAAGTCTCTGAAGAGGTACACATTCTATAGCTATCTTCGCCTTCTTTCATTCTTCTTCTATGCATTAATAGTTGCATCCCCATAATCAATCAATCCGTGTTTTTGATAGATCGAACGAATATCCAGTGAAATCCGTCAGAAGAAAGAATCAAGGCGTGAAGTATGGGTCAGATCTCGTACTCTGAGAAATATTTCGATGATACCTACGAGTATAGGTAAATTTAGTATCTGTTATTTTCATTTCGTTGCGATTCTGACGCTTTATTTCATTTTTTTTTTGTTGGGATTTGATTTCGCGAAGATTACTAGTATAATTGATTTTGTTTGGGGCCCGTTGATTGTATTCGTGCAGGCATGTCGTTCTTACTCCTGAAGTGGCAAAGCTGCTCCCCAAGAACCGACTTCTCTCTGAGGTGAGCAATTTTGCCCTTAATAACTCCTCAATCTCCTTCTTCTCGGTTTAAATATCCAATTTCTGCTCGCCTTTTGGCACCTGGTCTGCTTCCAGTTTAAGTATTAGGTATTTAAGTTAAGAATGGTTTAGTCTTTGTAACGTTAGCGAACCTCACGTTTTTAAACAAATTAAAGTGCTGTTTCCCCTATGCTCTCCTGAATTTTGAGATGATTTCTTTTAATATTTGGAACATAACAGAGAATTTGGAAATCACACCATTGTCTTATATTGTTCAGTGAAAGGTGATTAGATTCAATTCGGACTTCTATAGTTTGTGAAATCTTGATCCTCCAACACAAATGCACATAATGGGAATGTACAGGACTCTTGTACTATTTACCAATCTAGGTGCTTTACTTACTAGTATTTTGATCAAAAAGTACCTCCTTTGCGGATTGACTTCATCATTCTCGTGTAATCTTGTGAATCACCCCTTAGGATAGGTTCAGTGTCCCTTTGTTAGCGACTATTTTAGTTATGAGGCTTTTCTCTCCTATATGCTATATTTTTTATGAGGAATACATTTACTATCCTCATTTGCAGGAACACATACCCTTTATACACTTAGTATTTTTCTCTGTGGTTCTAGATATACAACTCCCCAGGTGACCTTTAGCAAGCTCGAAAAGGACATCTTGAGATTTATTCCATGTCTATTCTGATATTTTGAGTCATGACTATTTTTGTATACTGCAATCCTGAGACTGCGATGTGGTTTGGCAGAATGAATGGCGAGCTATTGGTGTTCAGCAAAGCCGTGGTTGGGTTCACTATGCTATTCATCGGCCTGAGCCTCATATTATGCTCTTCAGAAGGCCTCTGAATTATCAGCAGCAACATGAGAATCAGGCTCAGCAAAACTTGCTTGCTAAGTAATCTTTTTAAACTCTTAATATGTGAACAAATCCAATGGAAGTACTTTAGGGTTTATGCTCTGCATAAACAGTTTAATATCCTAGAAATCCTGGTATTGTACTGTAATTTTTTTATTGTGGAGAAATCTTAGACTTTTATGTTGTGTAAACATGGGCCTGCTTCCTATCTGCTTTATTAAAATGGCTGTTTGCTTCTAACGTGCTGCTTATGTTTTGTGGAAGAAAAATGAATTGAGTCCATACAGTTTGTTTCTGGAAGTTCTGTCATTAGTAAATTGTAGTGTTTCACAAAATTGTGGTTCACATTCTTTTTAAATTATAATTAGTGGAATTATTGGTTATCAATATGTGTGGTTGGTGTCCAGACTTATAAAATGTCATGGTTGGACTTGGAGACCCCCAAGTGATGTGGTATATATGAAAAACTAAAGCATCACTCATACAAAACATGATTTTTTTCTTGGGCTCAGATGATTAAATGAGACGGTTTAATAAGAATGAAGTAGTATGGATTTGATATGTTCACGGAATCGAATAATTCATAATGGATAATATTTGAAAATTGTGTTTTTTTATTGTTTACATTTGATGCTCCTTACTCCTTAGTGAGCACTTGAGAGGAGTACAGTGCACTTGGTTTTCCTTGTGGTTTCTTATCTTATCATCAAAATTTTGATGTGGTTGGGGTTGATATATCGTTGGGTGTGGTCATTCCGTATCCTGGGTTAAATGGTTGTGAAAATTGCGACATGTTTTTGGAATGCCTCGGTTTGTGGTTAAAAAAGGCAGTAATTCGGACCAGGACCTGTAATTGTAATGGGATAAAATGGGCCGAATCAACCCCTACCCACCTCGAAAAAAAGAAAAGAAAAAAAAGCCCAATCAACCCGTTCCCATCCGGTCTGTCTGAAACAGCGGTATCAATGAAATTTTTATGTCCAATTAAAATCACATATTAAATTACATTTGTATTACACAAAAAATAACGATCCAAAATAATCATATGTATCAGTAAAATATGTTTTTTAATATAATTATATCAATAAAATATAAATTTTTATATATTTTGTTCTCTCCGACAAACAACTTTCATCTCTTTCATATATGTATATATATATATATATTTTAATATCAAAAGACTCATTAACTTGAATGATGGACATCTGGTAATACCAAATGAAAAACATCAAGAGGACATTTCTCTGGAAGAAACAAATCGTGCTCCTGCTTTGAAATTAATTGTGCTAACTCATTTGCAACCGAGTTAGCACTCTGTCAGATATGAAGTAAAACAATGGAGCAAAGATTGTATGAATTTCACAAAACACATATTTCCATTATTTCGATACATTCCTTTCAAAATTACACTGCAATTTGCAATTGCCCAGGGTTTCTACTTTCCCTTTGCTCTCAGAGACTCAGACTAGCCTGAACAGCTGCGTCTCCAAACTGGTTCTTCTGGTAAGTTTCTCCGTCCTTGCTGTGTTACTCCCTGAATCTTTGTTGAGAACGTGAAAAAATGGTCATGAGAATCGGATAATTTATTGCGCTGACAAAAAGATTGTTTGGATTTGAGACTAGGCATCTAATTCTGAGTCTGGGTTAATGTGAAAAGTAATGAATGTGGAAAAAATCAAAGCTATTGCTGATCTACACATACGCGTTCTTTAGGTTTCTTATACATATTTGATGCTTCAATACTTACAATTTGGTAGATTTACTTGCTCTACGGGATGACTAGAGAATCATTGTTGGTTGTTTATTACCGGTCGTCTACTTTTGGCGATGCTTATAGCTTTTTGATAAGTTTATAAGCCTCCGGCATGAATGGTTTTGTTCTTCCGGACGATTCTGGGTTCAAAGAGTTTCTATTCATTTTCCAGCCCCTTGAAATACTGAAGCACATATTATGGTTCGGGTTTATCTTTGCCCAGGCAATCTTAGATACAGACCTTGATCTATATCAACCCTTGTAATTTTTTTGTCATTCCTTGATTGTGTCTCCTTTCATTTGGATGGAATCACCTTGCTTGTCAAAACAGTCTAAGACATTCTACTCCTTTGCTGTAGTGTTACAGACTTACAGGTAAGATATGGTTGTGCCCAATGGGCATTATAAAAAGCATTGGCAAAACTATGTGAAAACCTGGTTCAATCAACCAGCTCGAAAAACCAGAAGACATAATGGTGAGTATCTATCTTGCAAAATGTTTGCTATATCTGCCCTTCTTTCTAATATGTTGTTGCATGTTTGCTCGTCTTTCTCCTTTATTTGAATGGCATGCTGCAAGTGCACACCCAATACACATAATCTTTCGGAATAGAAATCCTCCATAACTTTTTTCCCAGCCCTTAATTTGTTAATCCTTTCAAACTATTACCAGCTCGGCAAAAGAAGTCTGTGAAATTTTTTCCATGTCCTACTTAGGGACCCCTCCAATGCACGGTCGGACTATGAAGTATAACATGAAATTAAGGGCTGGAAGAGGATTTTTGCTTGAGGTAGGCAGTTAATTTATTAATATCATTGAAGTATAACATGATGTTTATTTATTGTGTTTCTGAAGGAAAAAACTATTTTTTTTTTGAATGGAAAATTTTATTAAGAGCACCAAGGGGTGCAAACCCAAGAGTTACAAAGTTGAAAGGGAGATGCTATCGAAAACATTCCCAGAATAAGACATGCTTCAAAATTTAACACAATCAAACCATTTATCTATAAAGCTATCTAATGAAGATTCGAAGTTGTTGAAAAAGCGGTTGTTCCTCTCTTTCCAGATCAACCAGATCAACCATATCACTGACCTAGGGATAATTTGGATGAATTTTTTCTGCTGTTTATCCCTTCCCTAAACACTCCAAGCAATCAGCTCTTCATCAACCGAGAAGTTAGGCACCCAGCATAAGCCCGCCATAGAAAGAGCAATACCCCAGACTTTGGAAGTCCAAGGACAGTGCAACAGCAGATGGTTAATAGACTCATTGCATAAACATCTGTTCGCCATAAAGAAGCCCCTGCTTTGCAAATTATCGATGGTTGAGATTTTCCCCAAACAACTTCCCAGCAGAAGAAGGAAACTCTAGGAGGAACCTTAGAATTCCAGAGCCAGCGCCAAGGGAAGCCATTGTTGATGTAGCATCTCAATGGTGGCATCTTTTTGAGAGGCTGAACTGAATAAAATAGGAAATGAGTCGCGAATAGCCTTGTCACCAGCCCAAATGTCATTCCAAACACTGATCGAGTTTCCTCTTCCAGGTTGAAAATAGGATAGAGCAGCCCAAACATCCCATCCTGCTCTTATGGATTTCCATAAACTGCAACCGTATGGATCTCTATGCTGTTTGGAGCACCACCCATAATTTTCTGTACCATATTTACAAGCAATAATTTTACGCCAAAGCTGGTCTTTGTTGATAGCAAACGGCCACAACCAGTTACCCAGTAAGGCTTTGTTGAATGTGAGCAGGCATTTTATCCCAAGACCTCCAACATCTATAGGGAGCTTGATGCAATTCCAGTTAACCAGATGGACCTTCCTAGACTCCATTGAATCACCCCATAAAAATCTGCGCATGATCTATTCAATTCTACCCGCAGTGGAAGAAGGCAAGGGAAGAATGGACATCAGATACACAGGGAGATTAGATAGAGAGCTTTTAATAAGAGTCAGTCTCCCTGCCTTTGATAGGCAATTTCTTCTCCAACCTGAAAGCTTCTTCTCAAAACTAGCAATCAAGGGACGCCATATATTTTGATCTTTATGCTTTGCCCCCAATGGAAGGCCCAAATAATTTGTAGGCAAGAGGCATACACCACATCCAAGCGTATCGGCTAGAACTTCAATATTGGAGGCATTTCCCAAGGGAATGATAAAACTCTTATTAAGATTAACCTTCAAACCTAAAATAGCTTCAAAACCCAAAAGAATGGCGTGAGGATTGGAAACTTGCTCCGCATTTCTTCCACAAAAGCATAGAGTGTCATCAGCATATAAAAGATTTGAGATTATAATAGTTTTTGAATTGTTGGTAATATTGGCACCATCTAGGATGCCTGCGAAACAGCCATGTCTAACATGCAGCTGAGAATGTCCATTCCAAGAATAAAAAGAAACGGTGATAACGGATCACCTTGCCTCACACCTTTAGAGGATTTAAAAAAATCTGTTGCCGCCCCATTTATCAAGAGTGAAAAGGAAGCAGAAGTCAAGCATTTTTTGATCCAGGAAATCCATTTGCAACCAAAACCTTTTTTCTCAAGAACCTTGAACAAAAAATTCCAATTCACATTGTCGAAGGCTTTCTCCATGTCAAGCTTACACATCAAACCAGATTTCTTGAGCTTGGAATTCATTGCTTGTTTTCTTCTTTGAATTCCAGTTGCAAATGTAAGTTTTGGTATTCCGGTGTTAAGGTTTTTGGGTAAACAACCCATGACATGCCCGGCAGTTTTTTTAATTGGGGTTGGTTCGTGAATCTGAATTTTATTTGTGTAAATCACCGACGGATTAAGCTGTTCATTGTTGTAATCAGCATTTGATGTGTACAGGTAAAAAATAATGGTAAAACGTAAAAAGTTATGGAGTGTATTTAGCATAATTGGCGGGGAGGAAGACCACAAATTCTGTTTGCTATTGAAACTACGATGGTTGTCGGTTAATAATAAAAGTATAAAACAAACACAATTTTAAAGAGACCAAGTCCAGAATTCGTGGCTGTTTTCTGTCTTTTGTTTTAGGTAAAAAAGAAAAGAAAAGAAATACCTAAGACGATCTGTCAATCACATAAATACGCAGGCAGCCAGGCACCGACCGTAAAACGCAAGCAAATGTCAGGTTTGGGCCGAGTTGCCACTTGCGAGTCAAATCGAATTTTATTCGGGGAGGTGAATGAGAATCCCTCTCTCTGTCTCTCTCTGGTTTGAAAAAGATTACACCATCAATCAACCTACTCATTTGGTCGTGAGTGATATTACTTTCCCGGAAATCTATTTCAGTGGATTTTAGGTTCATATCCAACAGGTGAATCTCTCTCTCGCTCGTTTAATGATTCTAATACCATCGATCTGCTTATTCTTTAAATTGTTCGTTATATGCACACTGAAAGTGAAACTTCACTGTTCGATGAATTGATTGAACATAATCTGTCTAGGTTGTTTGTATTTATGGAGCT
Organism: Euonymus europaeus; assembly: GCA_963580455.1. Classification (NCBI taxonomy): domain Eukaryota; kingdom Viridiplantae; phylum Streptophyta; class Magnoliopsida; order Celastrales; family Celastraceae; genus Euonymus; species Euonymus europaeus. The sequence goes on from OY756967.1 coordinate 22,381,116, forward strand.
TTCCTTTACGTTTTCCTCCCTCTATCTCTCTCTCTCTGTTTTTTTTTTTGTTTTTTTTATAAATAATCTCGAGAAATTGTCATTTTCGATTGTGAGTGTGAAGGACTGATTCTGGCTTTTGATCTAGCTGTGTTACCGCTTTTTCACGAAGTATATTGATCTAGTTTCGTAGCATATTTTGCTCGAGTTGTGTAACCGCTTTTTTTTCTTTCTTCATGAAGTAGGATTTCTAGTTTTTCTTTTCATGGCTCTTTCCCTATTCATACTATTTTCTGCACCATCCTATCTAAGGAATTGTTCGTTTCTCTTCCTCTTGCACATAGAGATTTGGTGTGATGTCGCTATGGCATCTTTGTGCTACATCTACAGTTGATGCGATTTTGGCAATCTGCTAGTATATAATACTCGTGTATTACTACGACTCATTATCAACAAGGATACCTATCTCCAGTTTTGATGATAGCAAGCTGTAATGATTGCTTTTGTTCATTGTTGACATTCACCGTGATCTAATCCCTAGTACCTACAAATATTAAATTAGTTTTATAGTTTGAGTTAACTAATGTTGGCAATTTGACATGAATATTTGAGGCCTCTTTTTAACATCTATAAAATTCATCTTCGTAGTTTATGCTCGATATACAGATGGTGCTATCGAACAAGAGCATGACCTTTTCATTTTGTTTCATTATTGGATTCTTGGAGACATAAGCTTGTTATATAATGGTGCTATGAATTTCTTTAGGAATTTTCTGAGTAATTGATGAATTGTCCACATGTCTATGTTTATGCTGGCATGACGCTGATGAAAGCTGTGGCTCATGATCTAATTGACTGGTTTCTGTGGGGAAAAGAAGCAGGAAAGTTTGGTGTGTCAGGGAAAGTTTGGGCAGTCTACCGAATCAGCTACAATTTAGTTTCCACATTCTGATATGATATCTGATTAATGATATTTTGATCAATAATACTGTTTTACTTTACATCAAAATGTACACACATGGAATTACTATATTGTCTTCTACTGAATAAAGAAATCATATTCTCTTATACTGTTTCTTATTAACTTAAGAAAGTGAGATAAAAGAACTTCTACACAGGAATTACTATATTATCTTTGTTTTGTAGATAATTAGCTGAACCACTTCAGTGGTAGCAATGACAAGATCACGCAATTTGATTGTTGCTGCTGGCCTTGTGGCTTTTGCTTCTGCGGGCTTAGCATTTCCCTTTTACATGGCGTAAGTAGATTTCTTTCATGTGGATTCTTTGAACTGCCAGTAAACATATCAGTGCATCTGTTAACTAATCTATATTTTTTTCTCAACAGAATGTCAAGGTCAAAGCCTGTGATAGACTCTTCGAAGCCGTTGCCACCACAGGCTACTTTCCGGGGGCCGTACGTTAACACAGGATCACGTGACGTCGGGCCTGACAGCAATATATACCCTAAGAAGTGAATCATTTTTGAAATATCTGCTCTTGGAGTAGGTAATCTGTGCACTCATTTGCATGCATTTGTGTAAGTGGATGTTTTTTTTGAGTTGGCTTATCTTTTGGTCCACTGGCCAAGAAAATATAATCTATATGTTAGGAGTGCATGAAAAATAGCATGATTACTTTGATCTTATGGGCAGTGTTTTGGAAATGTCTTGAGAACTCCGAAACAACCGCCATACAAAGTAGAGTTTTAGCAATTATGAGTCATGACAAATACCAAACGACTAGAATAACTATGCATTTTCTTTTATCATTTTGTAAGCGGTTAGTCCATTGTTATCTCTCTGTCCCTGGTTGCAAGATTGTAATTTTACCTGATTGATTAGTAGCCTGTAAGCCATCGTTTTGCTGCATGACTAGTATTTGATTGACATCACTCATGAGTGAGCACGGATTCCTTTAGTTTTGTCTGAATTCTTTGTCACTTCCATAATTGAGGAATTATATTTGATAACATAGAAGAATTACTGATTACTGTAGCAGTAATTGCAAGAGTATTTGTTCACCCACGTCATCCCTTGTGCAAGGATCTCTTTTATCTGATGCTTATTTACTAAAATGACTATTACTTTTCTTGGAAGCTTATTTGTTGAACTGCCCTACGTAACAGTAAAGCTCTTCATACCCTCCCCCATCAGCAGGGAATTTGCCCCCTTCAGCCTTCCTCTCATTTCCCCTCTCCCCTCTTTCCCTTGCTGGTATAAGTTACTTGTGGTTCGGTGTATTCATGGTTAAAAGTTATTATGGCGATTTCAAATTTTCTTCTTTGGTTTCATTGGGCACTGGAATCGTGTCCCCTTTCTGCTTATTGATTTTTATCATGTTTCGTGTAGTTGCATATCGATTAGATAATAATCTTAATTTCATTGATTTGTGTATGTGTTTCGTTGCGATCATGTAAGCTTTGAAAAGTGAAAACTATGTTAAAGTCTCTTCAGGCAGTGGAATTTATCATCTCTGGCGCAGAAAGGCCTTGTGTATTCAAAACGCCTACTGTAACTCCTTTTTTATGCTATCCTGCTTCAGATCATGATTCTTTTGATGATTTGATTATTCCCAATTCACCCTTGATTTTAATTTCGTATTTTTGTTTATAATTCGATAGTTCAATGACACAAAATTTAGACTTCTAGATGTACAATTGTGAACGTGACAATCTGAAATTTTGTATATGGTTTCTTTCCAAGGGCTGCAGGAAATTTTCTTCAAACTGAGACTGAGGTTCATCAGTTTATATGTTAATTATTTAGCTTATACTCTGTCATATATACTCTAAGGTATTCTCAGCTTTTACGTTTTATGATAGCTTATACACTATGAGATATACTCTGATTCAAATGGATCCTTTTTACCAAACATTACATAATTTATTTGACAGCTTATATGATATCAAAAAATTGAGTCCCAATGTTCAGGAAAAAATTGGGTCCCAATATGTTCAGGAAAAAAGAAAAGACCCAAAGCCGTGACTTTTGTTGTCTAAGCCCGGCCCATAAACTTACCCAAGGTCGCAGTCTTACCATTCTGGACATGCCTAGGCATTGTTTATCTGACAGGCTGAACGTTCCATTCTCACCAAAATATCATCCAACATATTTAAAACTTTCTCGAAACAGCCATGCCAGTATCAACCCTATAACATGGAACATCGTAGAAATATGGTCGCAATACAAATGTGTGCTGAAAAATTATATTACAGGGAGGAAGGACAAGAAAAGTATTCAATCATGTTACCAAAGGTAAAAGGCCGAAAGCAATATGAAAGAACTATTTCCAAAAAGAATGAGGAGACTTACCCAGCCCCCAAACAGAAGCCACTCTTCTATTCACAGCATACTGCATTCGTTCTTTGTATGATTATGCTTCTAGGCTTACAAGCTATAGTTAAGAGTTGCCAGTACCAAGAGCTTCAACTGAACCCTCATGTGTAATTCAATAATTTAGATCAATGTAACGAATTCTAACAACAGAACTATTCTCAGATCACAAATAATCAAATTGGAGACATGAACATGACTAACTGATGAAATGAGTTACATTGATTGGAATGATTCCTGATTAATGATTTTATGCAACAATTGAAGCTTCTGTGTCGAAAAATAGGGTTACCTAAGAAGTTGAGCATCAAATATGGGCCTGCCTCGGGCATTGTTCTATTGGATTTTCTGCCCTTGATGTCCTGTCTGGTAACCTAAAAATGATTGTTGTCTTGTTTACTACAGAAGACGGGCCAAAACAAAACTCAATGACATCATACCTGTCAACTTCTGACCACATTGAGTAATCCAAAGTTCACAGTCCAATGATAAATGGCTTACAAGCAAAGCATCTAGCACACAATGATATTCGATATTCATGAACCAAGTAACCAACACAACAGTCAAATCACGCCATTCCTTGATAATTTCAGATAAAACCTGCAAAGAGGAAGAAACCAGCAGTCTAACTGTATCACAGTGTTTTAATAATACTCGTCTACTTGACTAAAAGAGGGAAAGCAAAAGTTCAAGTGTTACATTGAAATATTGAATATGATACTGGTTAAGATTCCTTGCTGAGGTAAATCCATACTTTCCAGTAACCAATAAATTCAAATGTTTTGGCAAGTGATTTTGCATATATCTCTATGTTTGTTTGTAAGTGTGAGAAAGAAACTTATTAACTTTTGAACATAAAATGGACAACGCTATAGCAGTACAGTAATTCAGGAAAATATACATGAATGATGGATCAAACACATCATCAGCATAAGTTTTTTTGGTGAAGGCAATGAAACAATAGTTTCTTACATTAAGGAAAAGTATACAAGTGATGATGGGGGGAGTAGATGGGAATACATAGTTATAAGTAAATAACACAGACCGGATTCTCAAGCACAAGATTAAATGACTTAGTCAGAACCCCCCGGAGCGACAGGAAGGTGATCGAACAAAGGCTCGATCATTCTTAAACATTCATCATGCCATCTCCAACATATAATGAGACATCAATAAATAAGCGAGTAAATAAATAGATGAAGAGATTAATTAAGAAAATAAACGGGAAAAGAATAGCTAATGGTGCTACTGCCATTCATTCGATGCACATTAGGGATCATGTAAAGAAACTGACATACACGGTAACAAAAAATTTAAAGACATCTATATATAACGAAACATCAAACATATAGTGCAGCTCTAGAATACTTGATACTGAATTAGGAGAGTTCAAGAAATAAGACCGAGTTTTACAAATATTAAGAAGGAGCACATAGATTTCAAGATGTGGTCAGCAAAAGTTGAGGATCTCTCCATTCCAGAATCATACACTCATCATTGATGGATGCCTATGGGACTAAAATTCAACCATGTAGTGTTAACAAGCACAATTATCTTCTGTACACTGCTGTTATGCTACTCCTTAGTCTGCACAGGTGTGGGTTTACAGGACTGGGCCTAAGCATCAATGGATGACTTAGAAGCAAATAATTTCCAGTCAGATCCAAACAATAGATCTTGATTTGAAAACCTTCATAAAAAAAGTGAAACGAAGAGTGGCTCCACACTAAATCAAGTATGACTATAAGTAATTCTTCTGGGCAACAATATCACATGTCGTACAGTGCCAAATCCTCGATTCAACAATTAAGACTTAGGAGAACATCTTCCATCCAATTCCAAAAACTTAAAAGCAATTTAAATTATAGGTCATCACATGCCGATCTTCTCAAGACATCTAAAATAGTTTCCAAAATCGTTAAACATGAAAACAAATAAAAACTGAGCGCAACACAAAAACCGTTGAGCTACTAGACTCTGAAGCAAAAGTCGAGAAACAAACCATTGGTGTGTTCCACTTCCAGATCAATTTCTTGACGAAGGTCAGCTTCCTCGTTTTTGAGTTCTGTCGGAATCGACATTCCTTCTGAAATAGAAATTCCAAAAGTAGTGAAATCAAATTGTGTACACTTTACAAACGCGATCGATGTAAAACACAATTTAATTCACAATACATTTACCAGCTTATACAATCTTTCGTTTCTTCAGCAAAGCAAACGCTCTTCCCCACCATGCTCTTCATGTACAAGTACTCTATCCTCCACGGAATCATTCTACCAATATTTTCAATGAGAGAGATCGACCGAGTGCTCTTACTTCAAGTAGGATAAGGGTTACACAGAGGATCCGCGGGCCATTTCAAACGCGGCCTCTCGGTGTCTTATTTGCCTAGTAAATTACAGCCATCGATTGAATTAAAACAAATCTAACGGCTGCTATAAGTATAAAGTAAGCCGATCAGCGAACCCGGACTTTACCGCCCGATTTGGCTCGTTGACAGTTGAGTAGTTGACACTTTGACTGATTGGGATTACACGTGCCGTATTCATATCCACTCGGTGGCCTTGATTCTTGAAGAAGTGCCTGGCACATCGCTTGAGCACGTGCCTTGTTACCACGTGTTAACGAGACGTACCAACAGACCACGATCAAATTTTTTGGCTGGGAAACACTCCTCCATCGTCCACCGGTGGAGACACATTCTCGGCGGCCACGGCTTGTGTGCGAAATGACGATTAGCTCCTCAACTCTATGACGTGTCGCAGTCTGACTAGTTTCCGCTCTCTTACGTAGTGAGACCGAATTCAATTGATGTTCTATCATTCACATTTCATTACTTTCGCTTCCTTGACTCTTGTGTAGAAACAGAGATACTTCCAGAACTCAATGCCAAACTTCTAGGCAAACACCTCTCCCTCTTCTTTTCTTAGCTCTTGAGATTCCTATTTTTCTCTCTAAAGATCTCCATTGAAGAAATCACGGGAACTGTATAAATTCCGCTAAATTAGGCAACCAATAATCGGGGGGAAATGGCAGTGCTTCTCTCTACGGCTACAAGTAGCATAACGAAAATTTCAACTAGTTGCAGCATCAATGTCAGAAGCCCTTTTTTCTCGCAACCAAAAACTCTGAACAGCCGAGAACGACAATACAGAATCAAAGGTGTCTCTCCTCTACGAGTGGCAGCACCCCCATCAGGATCAACCTCCGATCAAGAACAAAATGGTCCAATTGAAGGACAAGTACAAGAGCACAGCGGTATTGTTGATGATGGGTGCGATGAAGAAAGTGGTGACTCGAAGTTTATGTGGAGGGATCATTGGTACCCAGTTTCCTTGGTGGAGGACCTGGACCCTAAATTGGCCTCCCCGTTTCAGCTTCTGGGTCGAGATATTGTAATTTGGTTCGATAAGGCCAATTCCCAATGGGTTGCCTTTGATGACAAATGCCCTCACAGGCTCGCTCCATTATCGGTGAGTTTCCTTATTCTTCTATTTGTCTGGTTTTACGTGCTTAAGTGGTTGATATGGAAGTTTCAAATCTGCACGTTATAAAGTTTATGCATGACTTGGCTGGTGTAAATGGTTTATCTTGAATAATACGGAACGTATGATTAAAAAAAAAGATCCAAAAAGATCCTTTGGATTGTGCTGTTCTAAGTTCTATGACTTCCACGTAGGGATCTAGCTTGTAATGTTTTGATCAGATTATTTGATTTCATAGGAGGGACGGATTGATGAAAATGGGCACTTGCAATGTTCATACCACGGTTGGTCTTTTGATGGTTGTGGATCTTGTACTCGGATTCCTCAGGCATTGCCGGAAGGGCCTGAAGCAAGAGCGGTTCTGTCTCCTAGAGCTTGTGCTACTAGATTTCCGACAATGGTATCTCAAGGTCTCCTCTTTGTTTGGCCAGATGAGAATGGCTGGGAGAAAGCCAATGCCACCAAGCCTCCTATGTAATTTACTTTTTATGCTTATACTTCTTTCAATTGATTTAAATGTTGAGGTTTTTTATACGGTGAATAGTTAGTGATCTAGTGTTGCCATGGTAACTTATTAGGTTGCCTGATGACTTTGAAAAACACGAATTCTCGACAGTGACAATTCAGCGAGATCTGTTTTATGGCTATGATACTCTCATGGAGAATGTCTCTGATCCTTCTCACATTGATTTTGCTCATCATAAGGTGCACCTTTAGAACCTAACGTTAAAAAAACTATTTTGGGGGCGATTGGCTGCTGTCTTTTAGAACCTTGTGTTATTGTTACTTGTAAAAACATTTAGTTCTCTAAGGTTAATTCCTTGCAGTTTTTTAAGCATGCTGTGATGATTTCATTGCAGGGTTGATAAATGGGGTGTAAATGTTTGAGAAGTAGTATTTGTTAACAAAATCTTGACCGTGTAATAGTCAGTGAACCATTTGGTTTGGCCAGTGCAATGCCTTTTTCCTTTTTGATAGAATGATATTCATTGATTAAGAGAAAGAAAAGACAAAGGGCATATGATTAGAAGCAACGGCAAAAGCAGAAAGAAACCTCAAAAGCAAATAAATGAAAACGGAACTAGAAAACTAATTTAGAACAATTAAGTAGTTGTTACCTGCATTAAATTGTAATGTTAGATTACCTGCTCTACTCAATGAAATTATTTTTTGTTATTAGGACTGTAGGCACAAAAAATAAGATCAATGGTATACAGTTTCCGGTTTATAAGAACTATATATGACTTTATTCTTTTCCATAACAATATGTGGCTTACATGGAACAACAGTAAAAGTTATATGTTGTGATTTCATGTATGCATTGATTTCAATATCGTTTGTGCTTTCAATAGTCATTTAGTTCTGCTTCTCTTAACTGGAGAAATATTTTCCCAGGTAACTGGAAGGAGAGATAGAGCTAAGTCTTTGCCATTTAAGCTGTCATCTAGTGGTCCCTGGGGATTTGCTGGGGAAAATGAGGGGAACCCAAAAATCAGTGCAAAATTTGTCGCACCTTGTTATTACATGAATAAGTAAGTTTATCAGTGGCTTAAATTTTGTATGAATGGCGTGCAGATTAGTATTGTTTTTATAGGTTCAATTCTGGGGCTGAAGAGAAGCGGATGTTATCCTGTACGTGAACGGTTTAACAATGTCAAGCAGTTTCATAGTTTTGTCCTGAAAGTTTCAGGACCACTGGTAAATTGTCTCGTTATCATTAATTAGTGTTTGCCAGTTACTAGATAATTTCACCTTGGCTACCTGTCTCCACAGTACAGATTGTCTATGTTGTGCTGGAGACTATTTAATGTTAGAATTTTATGATATGGGGAAGTTGACGATGAGTTTCCCTTTCTTATGTATTCAAATATCTTTGAAGTCTTTTTTTATTTTTGTTAGTCGTTCATCCCTTGTCGCTTATATAAGTATTAAATATATTTTCTCAGAGTTGAGATAGACACAAAACTTCCTCTAGTTGGAGATCAGAAATGGGTAATATGGATTTGTTCATTTAATGTACCAATGGCCCCAGGGAAGACTCGTTCTATTGTCTGTAGTGCTCGAAATTTCTTCCAATTCACAATGCCCGGCCCTGCCTGGTGGCAGGTAAGAGAACCTATATACTTCTGATCCCATCTTCAAATGAAAAGTGAGGATTCTTATATGATGTCTAACCTGCAGGCGTGCTTGAATATCACTGCAGTCTTCCATATTTATCTTTATTTGGTAAGAAGCTATGTTTGGATTTTTCAGGTGGTTCCTAGATGGCACGAGCACTGGACTTCAAATAAGGTTTATGATGGAGATATGATTGTCCTCCAAGGTCAAGAGAAAATCTTTCTTTCCAGTGCAAGGGATGGCTCTGCTGATGTCAATAAGGAGTACACAAAACTCACATTCACGCCCACACAGGCAGATCACTTTGTCTTGGCTTTTAGGAATTGGCTTAGGCGACATGGCAACAGCCAACCTGAGTGGTTTGGCTTTGGCAACCTACCACCTTCACCGTCAACGGTATTATCAAAACGTGAGGTGTGAAAACTCTTGCTTTGTTTTTCAAAATTCCCCTGCACCGTGCAAATTCTTTATTTTCTCCCTAAAGATAGAATAATGAGATGAACTTGCATCTAGATGGAAAGAGACAAACCTAAAAGGGGAGGTAGTGAGGTACTAAGGTTGCAATTATACTATGCGATTGTAGGATAGGCATTATCCTTAAAAAGATGATATACTCGGAAGTCTGAACTTATATGAAGGGTTTAGTTTCAAATCACTGATTGTAGTATGTAGCGCAGATGACAACTTAAGCTGGTTCAGTAATTCTAGCGTTCGTTTTCTTCCAGATGCTGGATAGATTTGAGCAGCATACACTCAAGTGTTCATCTTGTAAAGGAACTTATACAGCATTCCAGACCGGGCAGAAGTTCCTAATCGGTACAGCTATACTTTGCTGTGCTACATCTGGGATACCTTCAAATATGCAGCTACGGATTGTTCTAGCTGTAGCAAGTACCGGATTAGCTTATGCTCTGCATGAACTGCAGAAGAATTTTGTCTTTGTCAATTATGTACATGCTGAAATAGACTAGAAATAGACAAATGGATATCAACTGGTTATTAGATGAGATGTTTGTAGTCTTTTCTAAGAATATAAAGTTAATTGCCGAGAGAATTTACAGAACTAATTCCTGAGCACTAATGAACTGGTGAGCACAGACACACTGTAACCCAGTATAATAAATTGTTGAATCAAATAGACCTGTAGATTCTTTCAATAGGTAGATTCTTTCAATAGGTGATATTTATCTACAAGAGCAACTGCAATATGATTCAAGACGGGAATGAATAGATTCTAGCCAGCCTGTATGTAAATCCAAGCAATACACCTCGACTTCAGGCCTTGCCAACAATAAAGCAACAAACATTCATTAGAAACCAAGAATCTGACAAATTCATAACTGACTGTTAAGAAACACATTCTAATACACAAACCAGTATATAAATCAGGATATTAAGCTAAATTGTGGCAATAGCTAAAAACAAGTGTAGAGAACTGGAACTAGAATTTCCATTTTTTCATACCCACAAGTCTAACAAATTAGTTCAAAATATTGAAGGGCATAATTAGACAATTTCATAACCTAGAAATTAAAAGACAAAACATATGCCAGACTTTACAACCATCAGCCAACCAGCAAAATTAAACCCTAAAGCAAGCCTAAGAGCTAGTGAATTTGGTAACCGCCTTGGTACCCTCAGAAACAGCGTGCTTGGCGAGCTCACCCGGAAGTACGAGCCTAACAGCAGTCTGAATCTCCCTGGAAGTGATTGTAGGCTTCTTGTTGTACCTGGCCAGACGAGAAGACTCCTGAGCAAGCTTCTCAAAGATGTCATTGATGAAGCTGTTCATGATTCCCATGGCTTTGCTTGAGATCCCGATGTCCGGGTGCACCTGCTTCAGCACCTTGAAGATGTAGATCTTGTATGTCTCTACGCTTTTCTTCGATCTCTTCTTTTTCTTCTCACCAGCAGCAGCCTCCTTTGGGAGCTTCTTTTCTGCTCTGGGCTTCTTCTCAGCAGGGGCCTTCTCCGCAGCCTTCTTTTCCTCCGCCGGCTTCTTCTCTGCCGGCTTCTTCTCCGCTGGCTTCTTGACGGGTGCCATTATGAATTTATGATCCAATAGATAGTATTTTTACCAGATACACGAAGTGAAAATACCTTTTAGTATTGTGCTGGTGGGTTAGGTTTATATAGGAAAGAAGATGGAGTTTGATTGGAATAATAAAAAAGTTGCGGATCGATGATGTGGAGGATTTTGGGATGTTAAATACTTTGACGGCATAAAATGGACGGGTTAGATTGGTTTATAGTTTAGTTTATTTTGGTGAAGAGTCAGTGTTGCGATTTGTCTTACGTGTTCGACTATGATTTGGCTATTACGACGCGGATCAATGACGTGGAAAGTGGGCTTTAGTGAGAATAAGTGATGGACGGTAAGGATTATCTTGAAGTTGAATTATTTGCCTTTTGGGTTGGCGCGCTTGGCGAATACTCGAACTTTGGGTTATTCCCACTAAATCGAATTCTTAAATTCAAACGAATCTTAGCGAGCGTGGTTTCGGCTAATTAATTTAATTCACTATTTTTGGTTACTTCAATCATATTTCGCAGTTTTTATGGTAATAGTTGAAGCAACCAAACGTATGCAATTTTTTTCCTTCCATACTACCATTGTGTTGTAAATTGACAGTTCAGATATAGATATAGCAGGATCTAGTTAAAAATGAATTTGAAATAATAAAATACGAAATACGACACACAGATTTTACGTGAAAAATCTCTAATGAATATGGTAAAAATCATGGAGAATTCATTATGGAACAGAGAGTTACAACATTCTCTCTAATTTAACAAGGAAAAAATAATAAAACTCTCTATTGAAATTAGAAGAAAAATTAAACATCTCTCAAATAAATATATCTATTTTCTCCCTCACTCTCTCATTTATTTCCTTCTACTTGTATATTTGTAGTGAAGAGCAAATGTTTTTATATATGCATGGAGTGAGGGCAAAACTTGTAATTTATAAGAAGTAGGCAACCTATCACAGCAACCATCAATGACATTTTGTGGTGTGCTCTTGGTGCAACACCATTGTACATTTAGGTTCCGATTTTTTGTGTTATAGACAATGCATTTATTAAATTTACAATACTTTTTTCCTAAACATTTGCAGGGAACACTGAATCACCCGCATTGCATGAAACACAGAGAATAACATGCGAGAAAATGAAGAATAACTTATCCCAAATATGTAAGGCAAAAAGTACGAAAAGACAAATAAATTAGATGCATGAACCACCGTATAGATTTGTTCAATTTGCGAGAGTAAAAACCTGCATAGGACTTGCTATAAAAGACCACACACAAACGCAACTAATTAATGACGCATACGCATAATGAGATCGTTTTGCTGGTGTTCTTAGGAATTTCTTTGAGTTCAAATGACTCAATATTATACAAATGAGGTCGTAAAAAACGTAACGAGTTAGTATCACTCGATGAAACTAAATGATCAAAAGGGGTGGATAAATCTAACTTTGTTTTAATTAAGAAGACTTTGAATGTAACATCTAATGCTAAGATTCTATCGAAACAAGGCAGAGTACCTATAAACTAATTGAATAAACTGAAAACGTAGGCACAAGTAAATTACACTAAGGAATCGAAAAACTAGAACTGGAGTAATCTCTTTGAAAAGGAATAATATGCCTGCTCAATACACAAATACATTGACTAACCTGATCGGATATCTATCGGAATTGAAACTATCATGGAGACATTTAGAGTATGTTTGGATATTGTTTTTGTTTTTAATAATTAAAAACGATTTTGAGTATAGTTTTCAAAATTTTTTAATTTTTTGATTAGCGACCGTTTTATTATGTCGCAAAGTTATTATTATTTTTTTCAAAAGTTTTGTTTTGGGACGGAATATCCGTCACAAAACATTAAAAAAATTTAAAAAAATGAAAACTACGATATTTTGATTCCGAAATGATTTTAATTCGAAATTTTTATTATTATTTTTTTTTGGGATAATTGTTTATTTATTGCTTATTTAATATTTAAAAATTTAATATGGGAAATACAATCCAGTTATGTTGATAACTGGATTAATAATACTTATAAATTAAATGCATTAAAAGTATTTATGAATTTAAAAGTTTTCAGACTATTTATTAAAATAAAACTGTCTCAAAATTAAAAACAAGCTACTCGTCTTCGGAATACTCATCAGAAGACTCAAGTTCACGGTTGTTGGGATTATCAACAAAAGCAGGTGGTGCCACTGATTGAGGGAAATATTGTTGTTGCTGCTGCGTCATAAATAACTGCATTTGCTGCTGCATCTGCTCTTCCAGTCGAAACATATGCTCTTGTGTCTGCTGTTGGGTTTGTTGTTGCTCCTGCAACTGCTGCTGGAGATGTGCTACCTGATCAATTAGCGACGGATTTTGTTACGCGCGCGGATTTCAATAATTAAGTTGTGGCGGAACTGCGACGGAAAAATTTTGCGACGGAATATTCCGTGGCAAATTCCGTCTCCAAAATTACATATTTATAATAAAAATTTTGGGATGGAAAAAGTTGCTTTTTCCGTCGCAAACTTTGACTTCGTGACGGATTATTCTTCCGTCACAAAAGGTCGCCGCAAATTCAATCTTCTGTTGTAGTGAGAAGAGTTGGCGAGAGAAGAAATGAGAGAGAAGATATCATAACAACTAATGAGAAAGGGAGGAAGAAGTAGAGCAAGAGGAAAAAAAAATGAATTTCAATTTATTCACAAAAATGCCACCAATCCATTTTCAAAATTCTCCAAAATATGATTTAGTTGTTTTCGATTTTCTGTTTTCAAAAACACAATTCTGAAAAACTGTTTTCAAAAACTGTAACACCCAAATAAATTTTCATCCAGTTTTAGAGTGTGTTTGGATATTATTTTCTTTTTTAGTTTTTAAAAACGATTTTGAGTATAGTTTTTAGAAACATTTTTTAGGAAAAAAACTGTTAAGAAATTCATTTGGTTGGTGATATTTGACTTCATTTTCGGAAACTGAAAAACATGAAATTAAAATTAAAATTTAGTCAAATGAAATTGAAATTCATCCAAATAAAACTCAAATTTATCAAAATCAAATTCAAATTCATCGATTGGGTCAAAATGAAGATGATTTTGGGTCAAAACCGGAGCAAGGCCTTCCGGTGGCCGGACGACGATGCCGGTGGAGAGAGGAGTTAATCCATTGGGAGTGAGAGAAGAGAGAGAAAAATAAAATAAAATAAATTCATCTTAATTAAAATTATGCCACTTGAAAATCGTACAAAACAACAAAATGTTGTTTTGGTTTTTTAGTTTTTAAAAACTGAAAACTGAAAACTGTTTTTAAAAATAAATACTCAAAACAGTTAGCCAAATGAATTTTAAGCAATCATTTGATTTTTCAAAACAGAAAACAGTTTTCAAAACACTAACCAAACACATCAGCACCTCACGAGAAGAGTTAAAACTTAAAACCGATATTATTGTATATATACTCGTACATATTAACATAGAGATGTCTTGAGGCCAAATTGTATGACTCGATTGATCATGAGTTTGATTTTCATCAGAAACAATAATTGTGATGATAATCTAGATTATTATCCAACTTAATCTGCCGTCAAGTGCGAAATTTATGTGTGTGCGAACTTGATGGTCTTATTTTAATTTATATTTAATGTTCAAAAAGATAAACTTCTAGTATGTGATCCTAACAAAAATAAAGGAATCTATAAACGGGATGTAGTTTAAATATTGTCCATGCATCTGTAAGCATAAAACTACCAACAACTTATTGAACTACACATGTACATTATTTGAATTGTAATCCTCACACAACAATAAACTGATAAAGTAGAAAACTAAGATAGTCGAGTGCGCTACATATACGTATGTAGTATCTCTCCTACCATAGCTATACTCTCGGCAAGAGGAGTGCAGAGACAGTGAATGCTATCAAACAAGCATGCTATGAGAGGTATTGCAGCCGACTTACTAGCTAGTTTGATGAACGTTTCAAGGTTTGGTTTGCAATTTTTGAAGTGGGTTTAGTCAAACCGACTGCCGATGTGTGCCCGACAAACAAAGCAAGATGACCCATTAACTTGTCTTTCCTAGAAAACGTTGTGCCGCAGGAACACTGCCACTTGAGATCCCCACAGTGCTTCTCATGAGTCCTTAAATCAGACAACACCGAGAACTGTTTCCTATTGCACCTCTTACACACATACATCTTCGGACAATGTCTCCTCTTGTAATGATTCTTCACACAAATCATAGACTTCAGTGGCTGAAACTTAGCGTGCTTCCTGTTCCACCTACACCCTTCTTCCGGACACGAATATTTCTTAGCCAATTTCGTCGAACACTCTTTACTATCATCAATGACATTCTTCTTCAACGGATTGCTCAAAGCAGCACTAGTTTTGTACTCATCGCCATGAGCTCTCATGTGCATTCTCAAATTCGCATCCCGCCTGAAACCTTTCCCGCAAACATGGCAATAGTGCGTGTACTTAGCCAATAAATCCGCCGCATTCAATTCAATTATGTCATAATTCTCCATCGTTTCGCTCTCTTGATTGGGTTCTTGAGACGTCAATGGCACTCGACTATTATTATCGTGACCAAATTGCATGGCGCCCTTATTGACACTATTAGTAGTAGTATTGAAATTATTACTATAGCTTTGATCATAATTAGCAAAACAATCAATACCTTCATTAGCTCCATAGTATGGCTGATGAGAACGACTGCTTTGGGTACCCTTCACGACTTGAGCTGAATCGGGACTAATAGACATCTGTTGGCAAGTGAACATCATTGAAGATGCAGTCACAACGATTTCTTGAATCAAGGAACCCATGCTGCTGGCTACGGCGATGGACGTTGACTCGGATTGAATTTGATGATTTGGAGAGATAAGGATGCTCACCAGTGATTGCACCTGATTAACCTTGTCTTTTAGGAGGGAAATACTGTAAATGAGAGAGCTGATTGAATGATTCTCCGTGGAAGAAGTAGTTGCTTCCATTGGAAATGAAACGGCATCGTCTGTTCCTGAAGGATACATCTGAGACATAGCATGCGATCCATTATTTGGAAAGCAAAAAGTATTGGAACCTGGATGTGGAATCATAATAATCTCTTGCTTCTTTAATAAGAATGAATCTGTGGCTTCTTCGTTTTGCATCTAGCTAGCTTGTTATTGACAATATGATCTTCAATGAGATTAATTGATTAGATATACATACATATATATATATATGTAAATTAGGAAGCCCGGCTAAGAAATCAAGCCTATATATCTGTTTTGATAACGCCATAGCAAAAGTAATTAAACAATATCGTTGAGAGAGAAGGTTGTAAGTCAACTTGGAGTTTTAGTTATCCCCGCCTCGACCTCCCTCAGATGTTACCAGTGTTAGATGGGACAGCCTAATAAAAAACTAAAATGAAAAAAAATGGATTAATTACGTATAATGAAATATCGAAATATTAAAAATTGCGATTATCTTAATTAATTGTGAAAAAACTGGGAATGAGGAAAATGGGCATATTTCAAAACAAATTGCATATTATAGTCGTAGATTGCATGACATCATTCTCCATCTGTCTATCTATTGAAGAACATAATAGTTTTTTTTAAGTTTTCTTGAGTCAAACTTCCCTCATGCAACGAACCTTAATTCGATTGAATACTTCTTAATCTTTGAATAACAACAAAGATAAAGCAGCCATCCTTCCCCTCCATAGAAAGATATTTTGATACAACAGGTTACATCCTCGATTTTCATTCTCTATTTAATGAGTTTAACTTTTGCATATTTAATTAGGGTTTAGGGCTCTTTATGACAACGACAGCAAAAAAAGAATCGAATTAGTTGGTGGCCTTGGGTAGTTGCTAAGATCTATCTGGGCTCTTTATAAAAGAAGAAGAAGATCTATCTGGGTTAATGGGCTTTAAGACGGACTGGGCTTTTAAAAATTCATGAAAACATAACAAGGGCCTAAATGCAATCGAAGAGTTAAAATGGAGGTCAAAACATAATTAACTGTTTAATGGAAGGCCAATGTCGAAACCGGGAGAAATTGTCCTTTTACTTCGTGAGACTGTAAACATAACAAAACCCGCACATACTCGTGAAGATAAGATCACACTAAGGAGGAGGTTTTCGGGTGTGGAAACTGGCAATGGCTTCATCATCATCTGCAGCGGCGACTCTCTCATGGGTTCACAGTTTTAGTGGAACCCCTAGAGAAACCACGAAATTAGCTGATAAAAGAACGTTTATGGCGGTTGTGGCTCAAAAGAAGGTTAAGAAGTCTCGAAAGGTAACAGCTCTTCAGCTAACGTGTAATGAGAATTTGTTAATTTTTCGATCTACTCGTATTGCTGTTCGAAATCTTTTTGGTTCTCTAGAAAAAGAAAAAACTGAGGAGAATAAATGGGAGAAAATATAGAATTTCCAGTGTGTGTGTGTGTTTTTTTTTTGTTGATTTTAGAGGGGACTCCATTACTGGGGATGAAAAGGAGCTACTGCATTTTTCAGCAACCAAGCGGTAGCTAGCTTGGTTTAATTTATTTTAATTTTATTCGTGTGAGCTTCTTGTTGTTAGATAATTTTAAAAGAGGATGTGCCAGACCTGGGAAATAAAGGGCAGCTTCTTGATGTGAAGCCTGGGTACTTCAGGAACTATCTTCATCCCATGGGCAAGGCTCAGATGGTCACGAAACTTTTGCTCAAGTAATATATAACTCCTCCACGTATATTGATTTTTGCCTTTTACAATGTTTGCAGATTGTGATGCATGTGGCATTGATTCCCTGTCTCCTCTTTGCATTTGTTATTTTCTGCAATTTTGGATATCATGATAGAGCTTAACGTTTTGCTTGCTGGAGATGGGCCAGTATTCAGTATTCATTGCATTCGCTGAGACATTCATTCGATAAGGTCTTCATATTCGCGTAGCATCGAATTGAAACATTGAAAGAGGATAACAGTGCTGGAAAACTTTATATTATGTTGAGATTATTTTTATGAGGACGAAGTTGGTTGTTATATTTTTTAGGACGAATTAGCTTGTTTCCTACTACCAAAGCTAAATTTTCTTTGTATTAAGTTCAGTTATTATTTCCTCTTTAGGGAGATGCGGATGGAAGAAGAAAGAATCGAGGCTGAGAAAAAACGGGTAATTGACTGCTTCATATATATTTTGCGCTTCTATGTCAGAGGCCACAACTACTATAACAGGCTCACAAGGTGTTAAATTTAAGTTTAAATGTCTTTCCAGCTGTTACTGGGTGCCATTCTGAACTTTTACTTATTTTCTGCGTGTTTATCAGATTGTCATAAAAAGTATTAACTTTGCTTCTAATTATACTTTGAACTCAATTTTGTGTTTCCATATAGTGTCTAGATCATATGCTAAATATATTCCTTGCTAGTATAGTGATTTAATTAGAAAATTTATTTCCAAGCTTACTCATGGATTGAACTATCGTCATGTTGGATAACTTGATCCTACTGCAGGTAAAAGAAGAGGCACAACAACTTGCTTTAATGTTTCAAACTTTCGGAGTTTTCAAGGTGAAGCGCAAAGGTGGAAAAGGAAAACAAATATTTGGAACGTAAGTTGGATCTGCTGCAGCATCAAGAATTTATCATATGTTTTCTTGTATATCATCTCTGACATGTTTATTTTGGCAGTGTAACTCCTCAAGATCTTGTTGACATTATCAAGGCACAGCTTCAGAGGTACCGTTTTCCAAACTATGTAGTCTTTTGTTTCACTATCATGTGGACTTGGTCTGACAATTGTGACCATTTCTAGTCCCATGCTTGTTATTTAAACTTTTAAAGTACTCTAGTAGCATATAAATAATTGCATAGAAATTGAGGTATATAATTCCTCTCTCTCTATGAATTGGTGTTCAAGCCCTCAATTATGATATTTTCTAATTGTTTCGTTCTCTGTTTGCTTATTGATGTTCAGGGATGTGGACAAACGAATCGTTTTCCTTCCTGAGATTCGAGAAACTGGAGAATATATAGCAGAACTGAAACTTCATCCAGAAGTTACTGCCCAAGTTAAATTGTATGTCTATGCTAACTAAAGGACAGGCAAAATTTTGAAGTCCTGCTTTCTAAATGGACAGTTTCTGTGAGAAACTTTCACCGTATGAGGTATGCTCAGTTCTGAAGCTGAAAATCATTTAAACAAGGAAGATAGTTTTCCCCTAGTACTTGCATTATTTGGCAAGTAAAGTTATGTTTTACTTTTAAATGGACATTTAATATTCTGAAAGTGTTGATTAGCAATATCTTCTTTGTACCATTCATCTCATGGAAGAAAAAATAGCCTAGATGGTTACTCCCTCATCCATCACCTGGGGGCGGGGGCGGGGGGGGGGGGGCGGTATTTTATTGAAATAAATGCGTGAGAGGGGGAGTGACGGGCCACGATTTGCCTAGCCCTTGAGCTGAAGGAATTTAAGTTCTGGGGACGGATCCAAGCTGACTGAAACATGCCAATTATATCCGTCTAGAGGCCCAAGCGCACAGTTTCTTAGTGGGCAGAAAAATATCCACCATAAGATGTTACTCGCTTATAGGTAGTTTTAGGCTGTGACACGTCTTCCACTTAGAATTATCATGCTTGTGCCCAGGTTGGCTCTGTTTGATTTCAGATTAGATTACTAAATTCATCAACCTTTTTTTAGTGGGAGTCAAAAGGACTGCATTTTAGGTCGTATATTCGAATTATTAGTTTATTACTTTCTGTCATTTTGTGTGTGACCGTTGCTCTTGCAAGCTCTGCTACATAGAGTATATATTTGTATTTTCTAGCAGTTGTAAGGTTATGCAGTCTCTTAATTTCTCTTCTCATTTCCATCTTCTCCTCCTTCATTGATCAATTCATCAGTTTATTACATACACTACACGCACTTCCCATTGCATAACTACTATGACCATGGAAAACCTAACCTGAATCTGCGAAATCAATATAATTAGGTGCGCTCACCGAAATAAGTACTACCATGCCATAAAAAAAAAAAGTACTACCATGCCATAAAAATTCTCACTAGAAAACCTCACTTGTGATCTCTATATCAGGATTGTGAGGTACCATGTAAGTTGGGCATACCAAATTATTTTAATTGGATAAGGGAAAGCTGAGGCTGGGTATTATGCTAGAGACTGAACATGACAATAAAATAAAAAATATATATATATGATAAAGTACATGCAGGATCTCTTACGTTTGTAAAGAGACAAACTCCCTTAATTGTTGTTAAAAGTTAACTTTTTTATTTATTTATTTGTAGCTAGTTTATCTTATATTATCGACATTTTAAAGTTATATCATGAATTATTAGTTCAGTTGTTCATGTTATTTTAAATGGATCTTGTTTTTTTCCAAATGTGAGGGAGTTTTTTTTTTTTTTTTTTTAATATCAAATGTGAGGGGTGATATATGTATTTTACTCGATAAAATAAGGGGTGTTTGTCTTTTCATAAATGTGGGGAGGATGTTTGTCTTTTCATCAAACCTTCATGAATGTGTTATACTTGCTTTATCCAGAGAAATATTGTCTCATTCTACTGAGGATAAGGAACTAGAAATTTATAGCCTAAGTATCACTTTTTTTTCTAAGGTAATGCCTCCGTTTGTTTCAGAGTATAAGCTAGCTTATACTCTATCCCCATACTCTCAGACACTCTCAGCTTTTACGTTTTACGAGAGCTTATACTCTATCAACATACTGTGATCCAAACCATTTAGATTTATATAGTTTGATTGGACTCCTAGAACTAATCTATGTAAGATTAATTCCATAACCCATAGATGTTAGTCAATATGTTTGAAAAAAAAGGTGCAATAAGAAGGGTATTGAAAGACAAAGATGCTAATTTGAAGACCAGTAATTAAAAATACATATTGTGAGAAATAGTTTTTACAGGTTCCCCTTGTTTTTAACAAAAAAGATAACTAGTTCTAATGACAAATTAAGGCCGGCAAATACTAATTCTGATTAGGTACAGCCATCACTAGCTAGCTATATAAATAGACACAAACTATAAGCAATCTCACAATTTTGTCTCTTATCACAAAATGATGAATGTGTCCCTACAATCTATTGAAAGCAAAGTGAATAATATCTGGAAAGGCTGAGGAATTTCTTTAGCCATCCAAATATCTATGAAATTAGAGGTCTCATGGACTGTCTAGCTTATCACTGTTGGCAGTGAAAGTGCCAAGTCACACAACGTATATATCCATATACATCTTCAACCAAATCACATGGACAGCAGGGCCTGGGAATGATAGACCAGAATCACTTGTGGCCACTGCAGGCTTTCCACATATGCACATATATTGTTAGGTAGGCTAGAGTCGGGGGTGTACACACCTAATTGAGGTTGGTTTGGATATAATTATATAGAAGTCTCTTTGAGTAGTTGAGTGGGCAATGAAGAGAGTGATTTATTGAACAAGGCAAGGGACTTAATGTGAAGGAGAATTATTGGGAAGTTTCATGTGCTAATGTCAATGGAGATTTTTATGTATTGTGGACATCTCACGCAATGTGTCCACATGCGTTAGCCTACCAACATTCACTAAAACGTACGTGCACATAACAAATTCCTAATGATCTGTTTGTTTCACAATTATATTTCATAACTTTAAGCTGTTAAAATTATTGTGTTTAAAGCTATGAAACGCACAACTTTAAACCGTATAAAATGGTGTGTGGGTGTTTGATTTATATTTGTGTTAGATTAATTTTATAGATAAATTTTTAAAAAAAAATTATAATAAAAAGTAATTGAAAACTTTTAAGATACGGATGAACAATTATATAATGTGGTTGTAAAATATTGTGAGTCCCACAACTTTAAACTTTGAAAAGATATGGGATAACAAAATATGACGTTTGGTTGACAAAGCATTTTATGTTGATCATACAGTTTTAAACTGTGCGAAATGTGAAACAAACGCATCCTTAATAAGTGAAAGATTTGGATTGATATATATGCATCATGTGAAGTTCACACATTCACTTGAATCATGTATGTATAATTAAGCAGTTGAGAGATAACGTACTGAGATCTAAAACTGCTAAGATGTTTGTCATTCTTTATATTATAGGTTGTATTTTTTTTCAGCTGGGAAAGCCAATGGAGAGGCCTAGACAATAATGTTTAAGTGACTTGCAAAGCAAGAGAGGAAACAAACAAACAGTTGGTGAATTAAACAATTAGAAGCCTCAATCTTATACAGGTGGATTACATATGCCATGGACAGTAACCAACTCAGCTTGGCTATCCATTTATTCTTGTCATTTAATGGAAAGAGTTTTTCTTCTTCCTTTATTGTGAACAAGAAGCAACCTAATCCACGACTTATGGTTCATGTGGTGCTGGTGCTGCCAAAACCTAGCCATGCCATTCCATGTTACACTTGCACATCACTCTCTAGTCTCTCCCCCACTACTTATAATTATGAACAAAAGTGAATAAAATATTTTAATTCAATGAAAAAAACAGTCACGCAAGCAACAAAAAAATTAAGGAATATGCTCCCATCACTTAACTTTTCGTGAATGAAAGGCAACCATGAACACTATAACCACTTACTTACTCAAAGTATTCACACACCAACAAAAAAAAAAAGAATTGAAAGAATTCATTCATGATTTCATTAAACGAATAAAATTTGGATAATAACAATAATAATAATTCACACGGATTTTATTGATTTTTTTTCTCCCTCTCTAGTTGTTTTCAATAATGGCAGTCCACCAAAGCCGGGGCTGAGAACACTAATGGTTGTTGCGTTGACGTCGCGAACTGAAACTTTGATTCAATGATACTGTGATGATGATCGTCTTCCGGTGCCGGAAGATTTAGATCCAGTGACAAGATATTTCTCGCCGGCGCCGTCTTAACCTCAATTGGGTCATCGATAGTGTTATTGCCCACTACTTGGTTGTTGTTGTTGCTGCTGCTGCTTGTGTTGGCTCTGTGTCGCCTCATATGGCCACCAAGTGCTTGTCCTGATGTGAACTCCGAACCACAAATCGAACACTCGTGAATCTTCCCCTTATTATTGCCATGAAAAACTTTATTGGGAGTCGTCTGGAATGAAACAGCAGTCGCAGTAATTTTATTGAATCGCGACTCTTCATCGATTTCTTGAACTGCAGGTAAAGTCATTAGAGACTCTTTTTTCTCTTCCGTCACCATCGGCTTCGGTCTCCTGTGACTCGCCCTGTGACCACCAAGTGCTTGAAATGAAGGAAAAGTACGATTACAAGTTTTGCACTCATAGACATAGAATCCGGCCTTGTTAGTGGTGGTGCTGACCCCCGCAATCTCGGCGAATTTCCGAGCACAAAATTTCTCCTTTCGAATTCGATCCTCTTTAACAACTTTCCTCGGACGAAAATCACCTTGAGCCAGCATAATTAGGCAATTGGCCATGTCTTCCTCCTCCTCTGTACTCTCATAATTGTCACTCGACGTTATCGGCGAAGTAATCGAACCATATTCCTCCACAACCGCACCACCACCGCCACTGGATGAGCTAGAAGTCGTCACCACCGTAACGCCATTCGGAGACGAAGACCTCTGACGCTTGGTGCGCTTGCGTTTCACGATCTGCTGCGTTTGAACGTTAGAGCCAATAAATTCCTCTTGAGCTTCCATGATAAAATTAACAGAGCAACAAAGAAAAGGTAATTTATATAGTCAGTGTACAGTGTTCGAGGGAGCGAAAAGGGCGAGGCTTATCAGAGAAAGAGACAAACAATGTATAGAGCACAGAATGAATAGTGAGGAGGTTGGTTATATATATAGTGAAATGGTCTGTACTAATTGGTGTGTATATATATATATATATATATATATATATAAAAAAGAAAAAGGGATGCAACAAACTTTTGTATTTTTACGTGGGTGTAGAGCCGCCCCCGTGAAACAGTTAAAACCATGAATTATAAGTCTGGCTTTACATGCATTTTCAACCTTTAAGAAAGTGTAGCTAACAAGAAAGGTGGTTCGTTTCACGCGCTTATTCTATGCTTCATACTCTCTATGCAAGTCTTCTTTTCTTCCAACACTCAATTTTTGTAATTTTGTAACTATTTTTGTATATAATTAACACCTTGTTTTACAAGCCAACCGCGATTTGGTTGCGTGTGAGGAGCATGCTTTTAATTCTTCGTTAATTAAGGGAACTAAATAGGATTGTTTAGCACTAATTAACAAATAGTTTAGGGGGGTGGGGAGAAAGAAGTATAGTTGAAGATTAGTTGGAGAGCTAGGGGCTAAAATTAGAGCTAGGACAGTTGAAGGAATGGTACCGGTGGGTTTGATTGGTGTTAAAGGTGATCAGAGTCCGTTTCATATAAATTTAACACCCTCTCTCGATCACACAGACAACAGTGTGCCAACCAAGTCATGAATAAACACAGGCAAAAGAAAAGAAAAGAAAAGCAAAGGGTGTTGCACGTTAAAAGCATGCTAGTTAAGCTTCATTCACTCCACGGTGTAGTGTTGTTGATCAAAGGAAAGTATAGTAGCACCACTATTTGGGTATTTTGAGAGATTCGGGTGCAAAACCACCATTTTTTTATTACTTTCTCAAGGCTTCAACTTGCATGCTAGCTATCTAGCTTAGCTAGCCACACTACTCTCTCTCTCTCTCTTTCATGGAAAGCTTGTGGGTACAGTGTGTAGAAAGGAAAGCAAAAAAGTGTCCAATCGAGCATGAAAAGAAAGAGACGTATATAATAAATGACCATTTTAAGTTGGTTTCGGTTCATGGATGTTGTGATTACTAGCTAGTAGTCCTAGTTAGGTAATTTGGGGTCTAATTTGCTATTACGAGTGGCGTTATCTTTAAAATCAAACACTAATTACGCTAATATATCGGATTAGCATCAATTGTTGTTGTTGTAAGTAATTGATATTTCTAATAAATTGTTGATATTTCATAAAATTACCTCACAAAGCATCACTAACTAAGCATGGAATGATTGGCATGTTTTGGCACGATTGAGATAATTAATAAGCCTAATGTAGCTCTCTCACAAGCAACATGTCAACTAATAACATTAATATCTTTAAACGAGAAAATTAATAATCGACGAACAAGTCATGCACCCTCTACCTCTTCAGCATGCATTGTAGAACATTAGATAACAAACAAAGTCGGTCTTCTGTTGAAATGGTCGCATGGCAATTTCTTCCCCGACTGATGTCGATTGTATATACATACATACATTTTTTTTTTGAGCAAGTGGAACATGTAGCGCTGACCGCCAACCACATAAACTTGATTTGATACAAGAAGATCTCTATTGATGCATACTGTTGTCCCAATAATACTGATGCCGGCTTTCCTCTCCCACTACTTAAGCAGAATCCCTAGTTGATGGCTAATTAATTAATTTGATCAAACAAAGTCATTACCCAATAGCTACCTAGCTAGCTAGATTAAGCCAAGTTGATCAGTCCATAAACAATATGGACAAGCGAAAGTGGTGGTAATAGTAAGGTAGTCAATCTCAATCGAGATGGTCGATGGGAATTGGATGGCTGACTCTTATATTAGTGGGGTTTTTTTTTTACGTCAAGTGATGGGGGTTGGGTTTGGCCTTCACCGTACTTAGCCACCATTGGTTATCATTAATTTGTGGTTCCAAAAATTAATGGATCCGTTAAGGTAGTAGACCATTTTTTCTTCTGTATAAAATAGAAAAACAGAGATCGAGCATAATTAAAACAGAAATGGTTCGGAAATTTAATGTGGTTGGCTGGTTGCTTGTCCGAATCGATGAGTTCAATGAACAGTACTGGAGTAGGCAGTAGAGAGGATAAAGGCTGTGAGTGTGGCAGATTCTTAGCGTAACAAATCAACGTGGTCTGTTCTGTTTGTGTGATGCACGTAATGCCTTTGGGGGTCGCTCAATTCTGCTTTTATTTACTACTCGGCTAGATTAGGTGCTCATGAAAAGTCTACATAGAAGATTGCATTTATTTATATATAAAGATGGATCATATATAAATTCGGTGAGAAAATGTTAGATCTATTATTTTTATGTCTGTCTTGTGTTGAATAAAGTCTATTGTTAGATTTTTTCTTTTCCTGATATGTTCCTACGGCAAATTCATGGAGCAAAGTGATCGGATTCTTCTTCGACTTAGTGGAGATTGATCTCTCCAACGTCACATCTTGATGAAAGAGAAGTCAAGAACATTGATTGTGTTTATTTGTTTAGTATGTTCAAATTCATCCCGAAATAGTATTATCTGGCTACATTTCGATATTTTCTGGGTATGCTCAATTTTGTTTTTTTTCGGTTGCCCTTGAGTTCCCGTGGCTATTTTCGTAGGCTTAAGTTTGTAATTTTTTAAAGTATATGTTAATAGCTGTAGCGTTTATTTCAGTGCAATGAATTATGGGGGCTTATACCTTTAAATATTAAATTTGGTGAGAAATTAAAATGCTTGCTTGGTCCACTGGAGGGGAGGGGAGGGTGGGTCAAGAAAGGCTATGTCATAACTGATGTAGTTGAGTGAGATGCTACTTGCACTACCCACTGGAGTTAGTAGTTTAGTACTAGTGAAGTAGTAGTAACACTCACTCCACTTGACACGTCACTGGTGAATAAAAAGAGAGCAAAAGCTTTATGAGCCAGAAAGCATGTTAGTTGCAACTAAGCATGATCTTCCAAACAAACATACATACATATATATATATATATATAATATTCTTTTTTCTTGGCTGTCAGTGAACTAACCGTCTTTGAAGTTGATGTTGGACCTTACCCCGATTATATTTTTCCCTTTTTCTTTTTAAAAAGAATTGAATTTGTTTAGATAATACATATATATCCGTTGAAAATTAAAATATTAATGACAAAGACATTGTGGATTTTTTTTTCTTTCTTCAAGAACCCACAGAAATTATTATGTGGCAGGGAGTGGAGTGGGAATCCACTACTTTTCAGTAGATCCTGATCAGTCGATTGAATGCAACGTGAATCTCAGTCAATAAAAGAAAGTAATTAATCTTCATTAGGTGGGTGAAACAGCAATTAATAGTAATTTAATTAGAGATGCAAGTGCAGCAAGTAGCAGCAGCGATGAGAGCGATAGTGGTGTATTCGGAAGAGATGGGGTTGAGAAACACTTTAATTAGAAGTTGTAAGTAAAGGACATAGTTGGGTAGATTAGATATTTGGTAAGAGATATTTGAAGGAAAATTAAGGTGGACATCATTTAGCGATAATGACTTCATGCCAACTACACTCACTCGCACTAGGAACCGTGAATTCACACTTAATCGAGCATTAGAGGATAACCAATCCTAATAACTTGTTAATTAGTATTCCAAGAGATTTGATCACTAACTATCCAGTCACTCTTGTTTAGTATTATCATGTAATGTTCCACTTGAACTCCAACTCCAACTCGTATCTCAAGAGATTTGATGACTTGATTAGGCTGCCAACCTACCAAAAACTCCTTCAATAGCCAGACCTAATTCTTAATCTAATCTCACTTTCCCGTGAGTAATCCCAACCTTTAGTCATATTGCAAGATAATGAAAAAGGTACATACTTTGGTGACAGCATTACCTGGCGAGATTTCAGTGTGAAGACAAAGACACTCTTTGTATGCCTTCAATTTAAGTTTCTTTGTGTATGTATTTATTTATTCATGTAGTATATATGGTAGAGCACTCAATGAATTAGAGAGGTACTAAGTTCGATTTTCACTGAAAATAATATCAATTTAACCCAACTTACCTTGATGATCTGAAGGTCCGACTCGAGACTCACGTCAGTTGCGATAATCTAGTGTCATTCTCAGTTTAGAAAAAAAAAATAAAAAAAAAATTATATTCATCAATATATAAAGGGCAGTTGAAAATGGCAACATAAAGAAGTCGCAATGAATTAATTAGATTAGGAGTGGGCTAATTTACACGTCTTATGAAAGAGAGTGCATCCTCTCGGTCGTACTCAATGACCTTTGAAATGGCTAAACAATAATTATAACTTAGAAGAGAAAGATAAGCACCAAAGAAGAACAAAAGACATGGCCAAAAATGGCGTGCAACGTGCCTCCACCGTTAAACACCATAGTCGGACTGGAGAAAGGCTGCTCGCGCGTGCAGTGCTTACGTGAGTTTTGACTTTGTGAAATGCTAGTGTAGAAGATTAAGATTATTTCCCTCGTTTCAGACAAAATTTCCAAATGTCCTTCCATATAATCTCTAAAACGACCTCAACCCAAATCCTTTGGGCCAGCCAAATTGTCTCTGGGTCAAAGCCCGTGAGTATAACTTTTCAAAGCCCAGCAGTCTCACACTGTTGGACCCAGGGAGAAAAAACGGCGCCGTCGCGTGGACGCCAAGGGAGTACGATGGCAGCCCCTGGGACTACTATTTATGCAAATCTTGAATAAACGCAAACCTTGTCGGGGTGGGTGAGTGGAATATGCAACCAACAAACCTTATTGAATTCAAGACATGGTGACAGCATAATCCACATTGGAGAGGGATTGCACAACTATGTAGGTAGGGGAAGAACTAGAAATACCGTAGACATTATGACAGAGTTCAGATTACAAGTTTTATATCCGTCCATAGCTTCATGAGACAGTTGTCAACCAGCTACAAAGAACAGCGTCAACAGCCTGATTCAGAACTTAACAGTTGTCTTCATACTGGAGGAGTCAAGCCAACCACGCCTGCATATACACGAGAGCAGCAACGATTATTATACAACTAAATCTAACAAGAAAGCCGGATGGATCCATATCATCTACAGGATAGAAACTTGGTCATCCACATAAAGCTACATCCAACTAATAAAAACACAGGACTTCCAGACAACTGGCTAAGAGAAGTAGACTGCAAGACATAAGGGATTCAATTCCTTGATGAGACATAAAAACTGAAAATGCAGCCCAATTCCTAAAGCTCCCCATATCCTAAAATTTTTTGTTTGATACCATACAATTTCAAAATAGGTAAAGAGAAACTCGTTATGCTGATTTCATTTTTAAGCTACCTTAAACAGCCACATAGATCAATGAGCGATTGTTAACATTAGTTACCAAAAGAGGTGACATTCCCAAATAATACCAGCATTAGTGAGATGAAATTAATAATGACCTTTCATAGAAACTGAAGTTAAAAATTATATAAATTAAAGGCGCCTAGAAAATAATAACCTCTTCATTCATCATCCAACATCAATAGTATGAAAATGCTTTTGTTAAATATCTACCTTATTTTTCATTATTGTTCCAAGTTAATTCTGTCAAGGGTTGGCATCTAAACAAGTTTCTATCTAGAATACTACAGTATAATAGGTCTTGGGTTTAAATTATTCCCAACAAAGACAAAGAAAATCATAAGTCTAACCTCTAAAACAGAACCCTAGGCAAACAAATCATAACCATTATGTGCCAACAAGCACAGCCACTCTTTTTTGGCCAGAGTGTCGGTGTCCAACACGTATCGGACACGAACACGTGAAAAAGAGTACTCCCTTTTTTTTTTAATTAATGGACACACTGGGGGACACGCGTGTCCCATACTTTAACCCTTTTTGTAAAATATTTATTGTAATTTAATAGAAATAAGTTAAATAGAAACCCTTTTTTTACCCGAAAGGCCAAAATAGAATACCCTGAATAAATTTGGGTGATATAAAAAAAAAACCTGGGTTCGTATACAATATTGTGATTTCTGGGTTCATATACTACATTCTCCACTGCCCGGATTAAGAAATCAACATAATATTTTTGCTTTATTTCATTAATATAGGAGTAATACATGTCTAGAGATTTATTTCATTAATATCCCCACTAAATTGATTACATATACATATATACACACACACACACACATATATATATATTAAAATAAATATTCAATGTGTCCCCTAACGTGTCTCTACCCATCCTTTTTGAAAAATCACGTATCGTGTCATATCCGTGTCCATGCTACATATTTATGTTTAGTACCCAGGTTACTATAGTCACGAAATTAGTGACCATGAGTTTTTATGATCAGTCATTGACAACTTACAATGTTTTTTCCTACCTTATGAGTTTTAAATATTGAACAAAACCATTCAAAGTATAATCGTCCCTCAAACAGATAAATAGAGAGGCATTTGGAAGGAAAAAAGATCAACTATATATTTTTCTCATACCACAAGCCAATCTTCCACCTGCATTGCCGGTTGTCAGACTAAGCTCATGCCCGCCTACAGACACAAACCAAAAAAGAATGATGAGAGACTTCAAAAGGCATCACTATTAAGAGGACATTTGAGTGACTAAGACAGCATAACAAGTATTTCACAAGGATATTTTTCCTACAGGTGAACATGTGGCACAGGAGTAGAGTTGCAATGAAGCAACCTATAGGTCATATGTTCAATTCCTAAAAACAGCCTTTTCATATATTTTGTGGGGGTAAAGTCCAGTACATCTTACGTATCTCTGACCCCATACACCGTTGGAGCCTTATGCATGAGAGAGTTGTTTACATTTTATTGGCGAACATGTGATCCAACAGTAGAGTTGCAAGGTATAACTTAGATGTCACAAGTTCAATTGCTTAAAAACAATCTCCCCACATATTATATGAGGTAAGGTTTACAACTTTACATACATCATGTTCGTCCCTAACTCGGCCCATTGCAGAGCCTTATACATGATAGTTGCTTACCTTTACCTTTTGGACCAAAAAAACATTTGTTCTCTTCCATTTCGTTAAGAAATCCAATTAACTCACATGCATGCTACTGTTTTCGAGAGAATGTGTAAATGGAACCCTTTCCCTTACCCTTCCTCAACCATGCTCTAGAGATTACAGGATATGAAAATAAAACTCCGAGTGCTGAATTAAAACTTACCTTTTCCAAGATCATCCTCAAGTTCGTGGACCACAAGTGCTCTTCCAACCACTGCATTGGGACCACTCAGTGGTATCTGCATTTGTCAATACTCCAAAAATGAGAGATTAAATATCAATAATGCAGTACTAAAATCCCAAAACAGAACAAAATATCAATGTGGAAACAAGTTTGTTCTACACACACACCACTGGAAGAAACACAAAGAAACTGTTCTAGGAAAAGATACACCCAAAAGATAGCTTAAACAACAAAAATAGAAAAGAAAAACCATTTATTCTGAGAATGTACCTGTGTATCAACAATAGCTGCTTCTGCCACTCCTGCATTACCAATCATTATAAATTGACATATATGGTTAAAAAGATAGATGCCACAATTCATTGAGAATATGAAAAGCATTACCATCGGCATTGGCAACAATGTTTCCCAGGTCACCCGCATGACGGATTTCGTCCTCAGGAGCTCCATGTGTCAAATTGTTAGGATTAAAATGTGCTCCTGTAATTCACATTTGGGAAAAATATCATAGTAAAAAGACCATGCAAAATAAAACTCTTGACATAGAAGAAGCACCATGTGTCAAATTGTTAGGATTAAAATGTGCTTCTGTAATTCATATTTGGGAAAAATATCATAGTAAAAACACCATGCAAAATAAACTCTTGACATTCAATAATTAAAACACAAGAAAATTGAACTGAGAGAAGGTAATGCAAACAAGTTGTACCTGTGGAAATGCAGCCATTAGTTGTGTCACCATACTCATGCTACACAAGAGATACAAAATTAACCATGAACCACTCAGAGAGATTTTTTTAAGTACGACAGTTAATAATTAAAATGGAAAACACTCACGAGATGGAATCCATGAGGCCCTGGAGTTAGTCCAGTGACACGAACATTCACAGTTGTAGGACCTAAAAAAAGCGAGATCAAACATCATTGTTCCACATGTTTGTTGAGTGACTACTATCGAGTCAGCTGTCAGCCTCTCATGACCCTTTGAAAGAAGAAAACACTAGGAAACCATTTTCCAGTTTTTGTTTTCATATTTCAAGTTTGCAATACTTTAGAGTAAAAAGGAAATGAAGAACATTGAAAAAAAGAGAGTAAAAACACCAAAACCAAGAAACTCTAGTTCTACCGTTGAAGAGCATGTGAACTAGTTTCTTCAGGTTTCAAAAAATTCATTGATCCTTAAATTCATTTTCCATTGTTTCAATACTTGTAACCTCAATAACATGTCAGCAAAACCAGATATACCACTTATTCGAAGTTTCGAACTGAGAGAGAAATAATTAAACCAACAGCAATGCGGGTAGAAAAATTCTTTCTCATTCTTCTGCCCTCTCAGCACCCATCCAAAACAGAGAATTATAAGCAAATAAGCTCTAAGTACAGATTTAATGTCAATTTTAGCAGAATCAACTATCATGTGAAACACTTCGGAGTCTTCTTGTGCATTTCTTTCTAATCTCATCACCCACAAGACCAACTCGAGATCAATCTCAAACTAAATCCACTAAAATAAAAACAGCATGATAAAAATAAGCATTTCAGAAAGGGATAAAAAGAACCATCGTCTTCTTGGGTCAAGGTAACCACGCCTTCAACTTCAGAGTTACCCTTGAGAACCGCGACAGCTTTCTTGGTGACAGCAACGACGGTGAATGGTTTCCTAGCAGTGGAGGCAGAGAGAGACAGGGATTGGCAAGGGTGCCCGAGGGAGACTCCATGAAATGAAGTGCGGAGAGGCGGATTATGGTTGGAAAGAGGAGAGAGAATAGCGCGTGAGGTAGAGGCCGTGAAGACTGCGTGTGCAGCGATCGCTGCCATAAGCTGTTCGAACTTCGGATTGCTGGAGATGATGAGATATGTGGGCGAGTTTTTGGTGAGGTGCTCTCTCCTTACTGTCTTTGGATTATAGAGTCTCCGAGTCTCGGGTTTTCGGATATGATTTGCTCTAATGGCCTCGAAGTTTCCTTTAATTGCAAAAGGGCACATGTCTTAATTTTGTGAAATTTACTCAGGCAGACCCTTCTCTCCAATTTGACCCATTTTTAGAGCGGTTTTAGATGAGGGATTTGAAGGGAGGGGTAAGTTAAAGGAAATGAACTCTTTTTTTTTTTGAATGTGTTATAATAATAAATGAAAAAATAGAAGAATTTCGAGAGAATTGGAGGGAAGAGTTATTTAATTTTTTATTAAAATATTTCTTCTGAAAAATGAGGTCATTTGAAGGGAAGTGAAATGGAAATTAAATTATTTATAAGTGAAATATATATTTTACCATAATAAATAATCATTTAATTTAAAAATAATGATAAATTAGTAAATTAAATAAAAAATAATGCCCCTCTTATGATGACCATCCAAACAAAACAGGGAATGACAAATTCATTTTTTTTTAACTCATCCAAATATGAGAAATAAAAAATAAATAATATCTTCACCTCCTGTTTTCTCCTTTTAATGAATTTTCCTCTCAATCCAAACACTCCCTTGAGGTTTAGGGAGTTAGATTGGACCTCAGTAGTCAAATTCGTATGTGAATGCAATTTTTGCATCTAATGAATTGTCCATTTTAGGTATTTCTACAAATTTTTCAACCTTCTCTTTACAAATTAATCACAAGTAACATTCTTATCTTATTTAAATTCATAATTTATGTAGTTTGGGATAATGACTATTGATTATCTAAGCATATCCACAGTGCTTAAGTTTGAGATAGTTGCTAAGGAAATTTATAAACTGGCCATCGAAAAATGAAGCAATAATTAAAGTATTGACCCCAAAAAAAAATCATCACTCAATGTTTCAATTTCTCGATGATTGAATGACTATGGTCCAATTTTTCGATGATTGAAGATGATGTGTAACGATTTTAATGATATAAATGATATGACATGAGAATTTTACAGTCAGGATACAATTTTACTTTCCTTTTTTTTCAAAATAAGTTTAAAAATGATTGTTGGTTTCCTTCCTCACAATTCATATTGATTTTGACAAAATTTATTGTGTGGGTGTTGATTCATTCTCCATGGACATCAAGGACCAAAAATTGACTGTAACAGTTTGGTGGTGAGGAAACTGAGAAAAATGTGTCCATACACAACTATTTGTGCTCGAATCACGCGCCGATTTGGAACTTAGAATTTTTGGGATTGACGATGATGTTGGCTGGACGGGTCGGGTCGGCCATTATTGGTTGTTCGTGCTTGAAGGGATGGAATTCCGATTCGAAGAATGTTTTTGCTGTTGGCGTATCGGACGGTGGTGGGCTTCTCGGACCATTGGTGGACGACTTCTTGGACTAGTGGTGATTCAGGCAATAGACATTGACTGCCTAATTGGACCGATTCAAGTTAACCTCCTATAGCTTCTCCAAGATAGGCGGTAATGGCGACGAGGAGCCAGTCGGTGGAGGTGTTTCATAATGGTTCTTGAAAGTGAGGTCTTAAGATTGGACAGTTCAGTGCCTCTTTGGTAATGAAGGCTAATTGTAGGGCAAAGCTAATTGCAATTAGCAGTGCTTTTTTTTTTTACTTTTTTTTTAAACATAGAAAAAATATTTTTTTAAAAATTATTAAAACAAATAAAGTATGATTAAATCCACTTCAATCTCAAAGGTCATGTCATATTATCCGCATCATAATCGTTGCAAGTCAATTTGAACATTGAGAAATTGAATCGGAATGACTGAATTATTTAAATTGAAACATTAAGACTGTGTTTGAAAGGAGATTGTCGGAGGTGAGGTTTCATGGCGTTTTAAGAAATGAGGTTTTAAGAGGTTTCATAAAACTTCATGAAATCTTATTTGGTAGGAGGTTTCAAAAAATAAGTTTCATGAATTTTTTTAATTTGGGTATGAGGTTATTTTTGTCTTTTCACTTTTATTTTATAATAAAACCTCTCAAACCCTCAAATTGGAGGTTTCGCTTTTGCTTTGAGATGGAGGTTTTGGAAGGTTTCGCGAAACCTAACGAAACTTCCTATCAAACGGGATTTCGTTAAAAAATAAACTTTTCCAAACCTCCTTCTAAAGACAGCATAAGGGTGCGTTTGTTTCACATTTCACACAGCTTAAAATTGTGGGGTCTGTATAAAATGTTGTGCCAACTAAACGCCACATTTTGTTGACAGCTTAAATATGTGGGTCCTATAACTTTAAGCTGTGCAAAATGAAATGTTGTCATCCTATAGCTTTTCAGAGCTTAAAGCTGTAGAACTCACAATATTTTACAACCACATTACGTAATTGCTCATGCATATCTTAAAAGTTTTCAATTACTTTTTATTGTAATACATTTTTTTTGTAATTTTATCTACAAAATTAATCTAACAAACAAATGAACCAAACATCCTACATCATTTTATACAGCTTAAGATTGTGGACTCCACAGCTTTTTATACAACATTTTTCAAAGCTTTAAGCACAACATTTTTTAAAGCTTAAAGCTATAAAATACAATTGTGAAACAAACAGGCCCTTAAGTGATATAAATTATTGTTTTTTCTTCAGTGAATGAGCTAATTATAAATAGTCTCATCTTTCGATATCCTATTTGTATTTTTTTCTTAATTGCATATGTTAACTTTAGTCAATGGTTTTTTAAAAAAAAATTTGCCTAATAAAGGCATTCCAATTTTCTAGTCACTGAGAATACTCATTTTCACATGCACAAAGTAGTTATTCAAAGCTCTAGGTCAATATATTAAAAAATACGACTAAAGAGATTTACATATAAGTTGAGATTTAAGAGATTAACACTCCGTTTGTTTCAGAGTATAAGCTAGCTTATACTCTGTCCCCATATTTTCAGACACTCTCAGCTTTTACGTTTTACGAGAGCTTATACTTTATCAATATACTCTGATCCAAACGGACCCTAAGTCTGGCTCTAGCTCTATTAGAAGCTCAACACAAGTGACTTGTTATCATACTACTACAATGATTAAATTAAATTAGTATTTATTATTAAACAACAACAATCTTAACATGATACAATAATCTAATAGATAAAGTGTTAATAACATATTATTTAGAATTACTTGCTCATTTACACATTTCATGTTTGATTTTCACTATATTTTAACAGCGAAACACACGGCATAATGCTCTGCCAAAGGTAGAGGGAGCGCCCGACGACACCAATCTTATCTGCCTCTATAAACTATTTTTACAATATTGGTTTGATTAAAATGTTTTTATTAATTTTATTAGATTTCATCGAAATTATCACTCCATTGGGCTAAAAATATTTCAACAGAATTCTGCATCATAAAAGCAGGGGCTTATTTGCAAAACGAAGTTGAGATGTTGGGGTATAAAGATAAATTTCCCAGAGATCGTTTCCTTTTGCCGTTTTGCAGTAGGGATTCAAAACTCAAAGGGGCACAGGAGAGACTTTCGTGGCCCGTTGTCCAATCCAGGAAAACCATACCCGTCTCTCTTTCAATGAAAGTTCCATAACGAGTTCTCAATGGACGTGCCCAGACCCCCTTCGATGCGGGTCCTGACCCGGCCACCTGTGTCCTCACCCACTCCCACGCACGCACCCTCACCTGAAGCTGCACCATCCCCCGCCACTGCCTCCCCATCACTGCCACAAGATCAGGCACAGCCTCGATCTCTCGAGGGCGTGGTGGTTGTCGGTTTCATATCTTGGAGCCCCGAACACTCCGCACACCTCATCAACCGGGTCATTGACTGCAACGCATTCGGGTCTGGCAATCTCGATGAAGTGTTGAGTATTGATACTGAGGAAGTAAAGGATTGGTTCAAGTGGAGGCGAATCAGTTACTACCACGAAGAGGAGAAGGGGATTTTGTTCTTGCAATACTGTTCGACCACTTGCCCTGCCCTTGACTGGTTGGCGGATGAGGATGAGGATGCGGATACTAGTTTTGACTCCCTTTTAGAAGACCGCCAGTTTGAGGATCTTCAGGGCTTGCTGTTTATGTTTTCTGTGAGTTTCTTGGTACATATCTTTGGTTGGTTAGCTATCCTATATTTTTTGTTTCCTGTGTATACTGTTAGACATTAACGGAAATAGCCGAGCCTTAGTTTTTCGGTGTCTATCATGATTTAATTGAACTATGCT
This sequence comes from Euonymus europaeus, assembly GCA_963580455.1. Taxonomy (NCBI): domain Eukaryota; kingdom Viridiplantae; phylum Streptophyta; class Magnoliopsida; order Celastrales; family Celastraceae; genus Euonymus; species Euonymus europaeus. The sequence goes on from OY756967.1 coordinate 22,418,084, forward strand.
TGTCGTAATAAAATGATGGACTTGATTTGTTAAACACGTGATTCCTTATTGTAAGCTTGTAGCTAGTTCACACTGAGCATTGTAAATAAATTATTGGACTTGATATGATTGCAAAAAGGCCTAAATGTTATATTGCACGAGTGAAATATTTTTTGAATAATGTGATCTTTAGTGGAACAAGCTTGTTGCATATTTAGGAATTTATAATGTCTCTTGTTGTGAATCCTTTCAATATCACTGTATCTTACAATGTGTTGTAGCATTGCCATGGACTTCGGTGTTGCTTATATTTCATTCTTGATTATAATATATATATATTGTAATTCTACTAACAGTAAGCAAACAATGGTAAACATAAGCAAAGACAAACTCTCTGCACATTTAATGTATGAATGTAACTAGAGTAGGTCAATGGGACAATCCTGGATCAAGTGTTTTAGTAGTTTACTACTGAAGAAGTATATTGTGCTTGTAGTCTTTATAAATATCTAATAAATAACTCAATTAGCTACGCAGGTCTGTCATGTAATCGTGTTTATTCAGGAGGGTTCACGCTTCGATACTCAAAATTTGAAGAAATTTCATGTGTTACAAGCTGCTAAGAATGCATTAACTAGATCGAGAACTCCACCACCATCGTTATCTAGACCACTATCGTCATCGTCTTCCTCAAGGCCTACAGGATTCACAAGTTCTTCTAACAGTTCTCCGGGTAGAAGTAGGGGCATATTGAGTCGTAATTCTTCATCTATATCTCTCATGTCAGGTTTGGGTTCATATACATCTTTGTTTCCTGGACAGTGTACTCCCGTAACACTCTTTGTTTTCATTGATGATTTCTCTGATGCGTCAAATCCCTCTTCTACTGTGGAGGATTTGACTGATACCTCCTCAATTAATAAGTCTTCTAGTTTGGGTAGCTCAGCTCGGCCCTCCTCTTCAATGAAAGGTTCTGGTTCAGTCGTTGTACTTGCGCGTCCAGTAAGTAAATCTGAAGGTGGTATTAGAAAGAAACTGCAATCATCTCTTGAAGCCCAGGCACGTCTTTTACTTAAAAAATGTCGTACACTGTCAGTTTCTGAAAGCAGTCATTCAAGAAACAGTGGTGTATCAAGTGCTGCACCTTTGTTTGCTCTCGATGCATCAAGAGCAGTTGTGCTGCTTGACAGGTCTACAAACCAGAGAGGTGAACCGCTGGAATTTGTCTGTGACCTTTTGGAAGTTGTTTTGAATGGAAAAGCAACCTCAGATTTTCTTCTGCTTGAAAGCCATAGTCAGAGTGCAAACAAGGAGGATCTTATAGTCGTCAAGGAGTTTATTTACAGGCAGTCTGATCTTCTTAGAGGAAGAGGGGGGTTGGTTGCCAACAACAACAGTGGGTCAGCTGCTGGAGTTGGTATGGTTGCTATTGCTGCTGCTGCAGCTGCCGCCTCAGCTGCTTCAGGAAAGAGATTTGCTGCTCCTGAACTTCCAAATTTAGAGACTTGGCTGTCTTCAAGTCATCTTATTTTGCATGATCTCCTTTCTCCAAAAGAAGTTTGTACAGATGAAACTGAGAATGGCAGAAGAAAAACTCATCAAGGGAACACTGGGCCAGCACAATTAGAAGAGGCTGCTCCAAGATCTACAGATTCTCTAGATCTTGCAGTATCTTGGTTGAGCAGTGGTAGGGGACTGAATACCAATTTTTCTACTCTGTGTTGTGAAAGATCGCTTCCTGCTGCCAGAGATGTGTACTTGAAAGACTTGCCTGCTTGCTATCCTACTTTTCAGCATGAAGCCCATTTAGAAAAGGCATTGCATGCTTTCCACTCAATGACTAGAGGACCTGCAGTGCCACTGTTTGCGAAAAAGTTGGAAAATGAATGTACGTTTATCTGGAAATCTGGGAGACAGTTATGCGATGCTATTAGTTTGACAGGACGGCCATGCATAAACCAGAGACATGATGTTGAAAGTGGTGAGTCACATTCAGGAGCTGAAGTTAAGCCACATTCTAGTGGTTATTTTTTCCTTCATGCTTGTGCTTGTGGTCGATCACGGCGTCTACAGCCTGACCCTTTTGATTTTGAATCTGCAAACATTGCCTTCAGTTTCTTTCCAGAATGTGACAAGCTTCTTCCTGCAGTCTCCTTACTAGAAGTGAGCCATTCAGGACCTATTCGGCCTTCTTCTTGGAGTTTGGTTCGCATTGGGAGCGCACGGTACTATGGGTCTTCTAAAGGTTTACTTCTGAGTGGGTTTTCTGCCACTCATAAATTTCTTTTGGAATGGACAATATTTCTTGAGAAACCTAAAAAAAGCAATGAGTTACCACCAAAAGTTGTGCAAGGAGGCCTGGTTGTAAGGTCAGATTCACATTCAGGGGCTGAACTTAATAGTGATTCGGATTTAAAAAAAATCAGTGCTGCACCGTTGTACTCAGAAGATATACAATTAGGAATTGGAAGCCCTATAAAAGCTCTAGATAATAGCTTTGATGATAAAAGAATAAGTTTTGGCAATGGCCTTCCCAATTTTACAATGAGGAAACCTTTTTCAGAAGTTGTTGCTGGATCAGCAGCTACACATTCAGGATTCCCTCCCCTCCAGCAGATGAGGCATTCTTCATCAGGTTCAGAAAAGAGTAACAAGCAAAATAGAGCAAGGGATCAAAGTGCTGTACAGGAGCTTGTTGCTGTCGATCAAGGATCCCATAATCCAGTAGATACTGTAACTGTTCAGGAAACGTTAGTTGGTATCAGTTCTAATAACTGTGCAAATGTTGACCCTTTTTTACGCATAGGTAGTAATGTAGTTCCTGTTAATGTGAATAATGGTGAAAAGGTCAGAGCAAACCCTTCTATGAAGCATGTAACAGTTTATGTTGGTTTTGAGCATGAATGCCCCTATGGTCACCGTTTCTTACTGAATCCTGGTCATCTGAATGGATTAGGACCCAAGTACTCATTTCTTGATGGAGATCGTGACCCTTCAGAACATAGTTTTGCAGATTCTTCAAAATTGGGTAAGAATGATGTTCAGGGTAAAGTTCATCAAAGCATTGATGGGATGACTGGTGCTAATATAAATAAGATGAGGAATATTAACAAGCCAAAGGAGATAGTCCCAGATGGTTGTTTAAATGGGAGCAGGCAAATAAAGTTACGTGGGCTGGGGAAGGAACAGAGTCAGATACCTCTCAACATTGGGGAAAACCCCGATCTTGTAAAAGATCTTGCATCAAACCATCTATTATTTAGCCTTGATGATGGTGGAAGCGCTTTCTCCATGTTAAATAGAAATTTGCCCCTATACATGAACTGTCCACACTGCAGGCATTCCCAGAGTAAGAAGTATAAACCAAAGACTAAGTTTGCTGGAGCAATATCGCAGCTTCAGAGGATTTTTCTGGTAAAAAATAATGCTCGTAGGCCTTTATTGCTTTAGCAGTTCATGATCTTTGCTAATAATTGTTGTGCTGAAGGTCATGCATATGAGCTCCATTTCTTTTATCATCCGCTAAATCACAACAGATAAGTGGTCGATTTATCCCCCATGACTTTAGGTAATATGTCAGATGGGAATTATTTTCCTCTACGCTGCATATTTTGTAGCAATCTGGGGACAAAAATTTATGCTTTATTGCTTTCTGCATCTTTTGATTGATAGGATGAGGGGCATTTGAGTTTTAAAGGGTTTTTGCACTACCAAAAAAAAAAAAAAGAACTCCGTGGATAAATGATATACTTTCAATGCAATTCACTGTGTGTTGGTAAGATGCCGAGAAAAGTGAATTACCATATATGTGTTGGAACTGAACTTGGAAAATTTTCATGTGCTTGCTTGTTTCTGTCGTATTTTATGTAATCTATTACATGATATTTTGTTATAGGTAATTAGGTAAATCACAGTAATCCTCTTTCTGACACATTTCTGTTTGATGTTAAGTTTTTTTTAGCACATAATGTTAGGATTTTTTGTGCCTTTAAAAATTATGAAATGCCTAATACACAAGATTCTGCTTTTAGGTGACCCCTTCATTGCCGCTCGTATTAGCTACATGCCCAGTTATACAATTTGAGGTAAATTCAACTTCTACTCTGGAGTGTGGTCCATTAAATGAATAACAATATCATAACTACTGAGCAAGACCCAAATCAAAGAACTCAAATGCTATTCGTGATTGTTTAAATAGCTGCATCAAGCATTAATGCATAATGAAACAAAACGTATTGAATATATCTGAACACTGTGTAATGCTGTAAATTGTGAATGATTCGTGGAAGTTCTGGATGACATCTTGTGAATCATCTTTTTTCATTTGCCCCCTTTTCTCTTTATATATCTGCAGGGACATCTCTGATGTGCTTGCGAAACTCCAGGACTTGATATACTCTGATTAAATAGATGAGATTAATTTTTATTTTTTTATAACTTGTCACTTTATGTTGAATTGTTCCTCGTCTAGTTAATGTTGAATTGTGATGTAAGAAATTCTTTGCTTGAGTAAAATTTGATAATTGTTTCAAAACTGTTTCCAATTTGTCAATTGATGGTTTTTAGATATTCTTAATAGTTAATAACAATGCTGATGCTGGTATTTGGCTTAATCTGATAATGTTGGTTATATTTGTGTTGACTTTTGTTTTTTTTTTTTTTTTTTTGGCAAACCCTTTACTTCTAGGCATCTTGTGTACCTTCAACAGTATCAGATCGTGAACAAAAATTGCAGTTCAGTCTTGGGTGTCAAGTTGTTCTACCACCAGAGAGTTTCCTTGCACTTAAACTGCCGTTTGTCTATGGTGTGCAATTAGAGGATGGAAGTTTGCATCCCCTTAGAGCGTTTGAGCATCAACCAGAATTGTCTGCTTGGATTACCAAAGGCACAACATTGCAGGTCTTATCCAAGGGCAGTGAGGAACTTAACACGTGATAGAAAATTGCTGAATCTTGGAATCAGGCAGCCGTGGTGATGTATTGTGAGTTTGCAGAGGCAGAGTTGTTTCACCAGGAGGTGGTCTTTATCCATTTAAGTAATTATCAGATTAGTGATTCTTATTCCCTTCAGATTAGTGCTTATTTGCATGACTGTGCGTCTGCATGTGTGGTGGGTATGCATGTGTTGTACATCGTATAAAGTGTTGAAATTATTTATTTATTTATTCCTGTTTTGACCTATTTTTTGCTTATTTTGGGGGCAGCTGGGGTTTTTCTGAGTTTATCCGTTTTAGCTATTTTAGTTGCATGTTAAGTGCACCTAATTTTGAAGTTTATGCCAATGGAACAAAGATATGCAGGAGTTACATGTGAAATACTCAGGCAGGATAAAGAGTAATACGTTCATAAAATAAAGAAATTGGTACTAGCTAGAGCTAAATGTCATAGAAATAAACATAGGTGTACCTGAATACTAACGGCCGGGCTTTGTTGAGTTGAGCCTCTATATAGTTGAGTGAGTGAGAGCTACAGGACAGGTCAGCACCAATAACGGAGGTTTAGGAGTCTTAGTAGCACTTTTTATGGTTCAATGGGGACGGGGATTCAAACTCTTTACCTTGGGGTACATTATCGGGGGCGAATTTAGAACTAAAAGTTGCTCTTGAACCCCAATAGTTTGTGGCTAAAATCTGTCTTCTCAAATCTCAACCTTCATCTTTTATATTTGAGATGAAATTTATCTTCCTGAATTTCCCTAAAGAGATAATAAAAATGGAAAGAAAAGAAGAAAAAAAACAGTTCGCAGAGGCCTGATAACAAAACCCTTTTTTTCTTCTTCATGTGGACCACTTCGATGTTTTTCCGTAGATAAAACTGTAACTGTTGATGGCTGCATGATTGAGTTGTTAATTGAAACTAGAAATGAAACTTACCGTAGGAGATCTTTTACAGGATAGGGTTTTACATGGATTATCATCTTACCCCATATGATGACTGACTGGTGAGCTGCTACTGCAAATGGAGATCAGCAAAAGTTCATATGTTGCATGGTATATTTCTGTTAACTATTGGTAAATGATATTTTTATTCTTTGCTATTGAAAATGATATTTTAATTCTTTCCTATTGATTGGCTATTGAATCGTGTTCGTAACCTCTAGCTGGTTGGACTTTTGAAGAGGGCCTCCCAGCACCATGGTATACTCTCTCCCTCTCCCTCTCTCTTCCTGAAACTTCCTGCTACTATGCGTACATAGGCATGGATATCTGAAACTGATTTTGGCTGTAGTAATGTTTGAGTAGGCCACATTTTAATGTGATGTGTTTTGGTAGTCCGGAAGGCAGAGCTATTGTACTCATCTTTGTGAAGATTTTTAAATCAATTACTAAGGGCATGTTTGGTTGCATGGATAAGGGATGGAAAGCAAAAGCATATCCTTTGATGTAACTTTTCCAGTGTTTAGTGTATTCCATCCCCGTTGATTGATAATGAGGGTTAAAAATTGATATTACCTATCTATTATGGTTCCCCTTTTGACTAGTTATTTCTTATTTTGATATCAACAATCTTTTAGAATGCACTTACATCAGTTTTAGTTTGCTTCATATGGGATTCTGGCATCTGATATTGAGCTTTTGTTTTTGGTTTCAGAATTGCTTTTCAGCTTTGTGTGGAGGAAGGTGGCAATGGTGGTGGAACTGACATGGACTTTGCCTTCCCCTCTGCAGCAGCATGTGAAATCTGGAAACTAAAATTTCTATCTGGCATCTTAGGGCTAGCGTTAAATTCTTTCTTCTATTCTATTCAGCTTACTGAAGCACTGTATGAGTGTATTATAATTTTGGCATGTTATCACCCCCGAATCAAGCACCATAGAAGGACGAGAAAGCCGTAAAGGACTATAATGTAGTCAAAATAATTGCAGGGCGGATGTTTGATATCAGCTGTTATTTTAAATAGTGTGAAAGATGACAAATAGGATGTTTATGCATTTTTATAACTGCGAAGTCTGAAGTTCTAATCACAACATTTCAATGTTGTTTTTTACGGCGACGGATAACCCCCACCCCAACCCCTCCCCCTCTTAAACCTGCCTTACCTCTTTCCAAAGGAGAATTGATTGGTGAGACGCATTTAGTTTTGCTGGAATTTATATGGTTTTCTAAACACAATGAATGATCAGAGCCGTCCTAGCTACAAATTTGTTGTTGTACAATCAATACAGAAACTTTGCTACTTACATCTGGTGAGGCAAGCAAGTCGCCAATGACTCCCAGTTCTGGGAATTCGGTCCATTCGGCAAGACCGGATGTTAGAGGGCACTCGACGCCACGCCGTCGCCCAACTATGATGAGGTCGTATTCGTCCGCCATTTCTCGAATGATCAGAGCAGTCTCAGGTCCATCCTTTACCACCTCCTCTACATATATTACATATCCATCGCCAACATTGTTTTGCTTAACATCCTTCAACACTTCATTGTCACGTATACTCTCTATTGACATAAAATTAGTGTCTTGTTCTGTAAGAAAGCGCGTCACTGTAAGGTTCACGGTTGAATCTTTGGCCATACGTTTGGCTAAAGTCAAAGCCTCGCGATCATCGTTGCCTCCGAAGAAGATCATACCCACATTGTAGGATGTCTCCTCTGCTGCAGGCTTGCTTGAAGCTGAGCGGAACAGGTGGCCGGAAGAGTCACTAGATGCACGTGTTATAAGTTGACCTAAAGCAGCATTTTCCTTCCTGATTTGGGGACGGTCAATGAGGATACCAATAGAGCAAGGAGACCTTTCAAGAACTCTGCAATTTAAGGTTCTTACAAGATTATCTTCTGATGCGACAATTCCATCGACAGACCACTTACGGTGGAACGGGAGGAGTATGAGAGACGTGGCTTTGTTGAGTGCGAGAGTTGTTATGTCTTCATGCATCAGGTCTGTCGGAGACATAGCTGTGAAGGTGTTGACTGATACAAAGCCCCAATTGTTTCTCTCATATTGAGAAAAAGCAAGGATCACATTTTGAGAGTAAGGGTGGACGTCAACCACTCTCTTCATTTGGTGGCAAATGAATACTGGAGTGGATCGGTGACCGAGCTCAATAAGGTGAAGAACATAAACCGCAATAGGATTTTCCTGTGTTGCATATGAGACATCAAGTAATCTTATTGCAGAAGCTACGTCTTCAGGTTTGTGAATGCAGGAAACGATCCGAAGCTCTGAGTTTGGTTTTACATGCATAATGTTCCTTTTTTGGTATCCAGCGTATTTCCTCGACGGTTCATAGAGGAGTTTCATCAGCAGTGACACAATGATGGAGTTGAATAAATTGCAGACGGCAACAAAAGAAAACGTTTCCTCCGAGAGTGCCTGCAAATTGATTTAAGAAGTTGAAACGCTTTAGTCAATTTGAAAGTAAATTTCAGTGACACGGATAAAGTTGATATAAACCCACATTGTTGTCTTTTGAATATGTGTAGCCGGCGAGCACGACAATGCCACCGTAGCTCATGATAGTAGCAATTGTGATAGTATCTCTGATGGGCATGTTGCTCAAATATGAAGGAATCAATACCCCTATCAATTTGAAGATAGCTGCCACAACGACAAGGATTAGGTTGGATTTGATGGGATTGGAGTTATCCAGTATGGTGCCCAGATCAACTCTCATCCCTGCTGTAGTTACATAGACTGGCATAAAGACGCCAACAATGAAAGACTCAAACTTGTCTACCAATTGGGTTCCTATTGGTGGTCCTTCAGGCATTACTAATCCCAGAATGGATGGGCCAAAAAGAACCAACTGATCAAAACTATTCGTGTAAATCGCAGATGCAAAGACTGTGACAAGGATGACCTGAATGTATGAGCTCTTTACCGACCTGTCTTCAGGTGTATGCCTAATCACCCAAAACATTGCTGGTCTGATCAAGAACACAGCAGCAGTGATAAACAATACTATTGCAATGCTGTTTCTCGCAGCTTCAGTGGCTCCTGATGTGTAAGTATTGGATGTGGTGATGCAAAACATGATAAAGACTGCGAACATGTTGCTGACTAGTGATGCTGATAGGACTAACCGGCCGAGTTCTGAGTTGAGGGCTTTGCAGTCGATGAGGAGGGTTGCGACGACAGGAAATGTGGACATAGATTGCATAGCACAAACCATAAATTGGTCACCCCTCACTTCTGGAGTCATTTTGTCATCTGCCATAGCCGTCTGGACAAGCACAGTGGCAACTAATGGCAGCAAAACTGCTAGGAAGCCAATTCCCAAGGGCTTCTTCCCTGTCCTAAGAACCATTGTGGGATCCATCTTCACTCCCATTATGAACAAATACATCATGTATCCGAATGCTGAGATCATTCCCAACGCTTCCTGACCTTCATCGCTAAAAAGCTTTCCCTTTACGAAATCAGTCTTCCCTAGAGCCGTTGGTCCAAGGATTATGCCAGTCTATTTTGCATAAAACATCACAACCTTAGTCTAAGACACCAGACATTACACCAAAAAAATAAATTGTAAATGTGCGTATGCAAGAGAGTAGAAGAAACAGACATGAGACATGCACGTACCAAAAGCTGAGAGACGAACACGGGGATTCCAATACGCTTGAGAGCGAAATGAATGGAGACGGTGACTGTGAAAATCACAGTCAGCTGTAATTCTAGAAGTGGCAATGGATGGCGAAGAATTGTAGTTAGATCCTTCTCATAAAGGCCTGCTGAATAAATCACTGGTGGTATGACAATGCATTTTCTTATTGAACCATTGGTATACTGGTTATCAATGTCAATAAAAGGAGGAGGACCTGCCATTGTTACAAATCTCTCTTCAAGAGAGATCGTGAAGAGAGATTTGTAGAAATGGCGTTGATATGATGATGCTTAGAGGAGGGTATATATATAATAGGTAGAACTTATTCCTCCAGCAATCAAAAGACTAAAACAAAGTCCGACAACTCCAATATGTGCTTTTCCAGGTGAAGGACGTCGAGGGTAACTGAATTTTAGTTGTAACGGTTGGTTTTTTACTATTTTCTTTATTTCATAGGAGCCAACAGTATTCCTCCGTAAAACTTAGTTTTGTCTATAAATGGCATTGTGAAATCCTGTATAAAAATAGTTCTTGAAATATGTCTAATTACACATACATATATATAGTAAAAGTGTGCAGATAAAGAGAGATACAGCGATTGGAAAATGCTAGCTCAATCACAAAGATGTCGCCAACTCGAACCCTTGGTTCAACAGAGCTCCCATCACCCACAACTTAGTATTTGGCAAGTTCTTGTCATGCCGGCATTCTCTAGCCTGTTTTCAAGTACAATGCCAATTAGTACCCAAAACTGAACAAAAGTGATTCAGAAATAGAAAAGAAGACGACGATGAATTGTGCATAAAAGGGAACCTCACATTCAATGTAAATGTTAACATAAAACTCTCAGAAACTGAGACCAAGTTTGAATTTCGAACAAGAAAGCTCGTAAGGGACTCGAGAGCCCGATAAAGCGATAGAGCCACTCCTTCCCCTTTGTTGAACACCAGTTTAATGTAAAACCCTCTTTCTGCTACTTGAAACACGTCCATCTACAATGCAGCACATATAAATTAAGTTATAGAAGGCACTGGTACGATTAATTAGTATTATTTATACTATGAACTGAACCTGCATGATCTTCTTGCAAAATTGACTGCTGTTTCCTGCAATTCGAATCTTCTTAATTCGGTTTTTCATTAATCGTTGCTCGATGTTTTCCCAATCCTGTCAATGATGCTTCGAGTCCTGGAATCTCACATTTTAGATTCTTGGCCTGCATTTACAGCTCCTGAACATACGGTGCGGCATCTTCAATGATGGAGGTCTTGTCCATCTAAACAGAAAAACAACATTAAGAGAGAGAACATAAAACCATCATTTGAAAACCAATACAATTAAATATTATCTACCTTAGTTATATTAGGAACCAATGATCGTAATTGATAGAGCTTCTCCTTCATCCGTCCCCTTTTCTTACGTTCGGAAATCAAAGTTCCAGACCGATCAGCCTTCCTGTTCCTGGTGTTAGTTGCACTCGTAGTTGCAGATGAATCCTCCTCGTCATTATCTAGTTCTCCATTGACACTCCCACCAAGACTTGGCAATGCATTAGAACTAAACACATTTAACGTTGGACCAAACTGGTTGTTGTCGACCACCAAGCCATAAGGTCACAACTGTAGCCACTGATAAACTGGTCTTCATCTTCTCCTCGGATCAGATCGATAAGTAACTGATCAAAATTGACATCATCTATCAAACCCTGTGGTTCAATGTTCATAATGTGCACCAGAGGATTAACAGATGCGTCTAACTCATCCATTAGTGATGAGAAAAATGGTATGGTTTTGGAAATAAATGATGAGGGACCACCCAGTCATAAATAGAAGTAATTCAAAGTGAATGGAATAAGAAGGCAGGGGTCGGTGTCTCTCTGATATTAAAATCATAATTAAAGAGTTGACAAAAACTAAGAAACCAACTTATGATGTTTGTTTCATTTATCTGTGCGTGCCTGTCATATATCTAATTCATTGATTTCAATAATCTTTTCTAAGATTCTGCGAAAGAAAAAGAAAAAACTTCAATATTTTGGAAGAGTCCGATCAAGATGGACCTTTTTGAGTTGGGCAAGCCAGATTCACAGCCTCACAGGCTGGCCCGAAACAGTGCATAATTAGATCGACCCAGACAATTGCGTCGGACCATATGGTCTCTTATGTCAAAACACAACACTCAGCCAGCCTCATCTCCCCAGGGGTTTAACAAGCCTCTGTGACTCTGAGTCAGATGTGACGGGACGTGACGGTTTGATCAAGAGAGTGGCTATTCGCAGACAAATTTCGAATCATTAAATACATCTATTTATTATACTCTAAAATAATTTTTAACACACACCCTGACTTTTCTAAATTATCTTTTAATATATATTTCATCTGTTCTTAAATAACTGTTGTTATTTGAAAAAAATGTTTCAATTTAACTGTCTTTTTAAGAAACTAAGGATATTTTTAACATTTTCTACCCTTTTTAGCCTTATCTAAATTACACTCATTAATGATATAGGAGACATAAATGTTATATCAGTTAAATTTTTTTTTTTTTTTTGATACTAAGGAGAGAGAATACTCAATACAAGTTCGGAGACTCAATAGACCGATCAACTACACAAAAGGAGCTAGCCCGCTCCCTTTTACAACTCTTACCATAGTAGATAGTAGTAATAAATCTCACTCAAAAAATTATTATAATTATTAATATTAAATGTTATTTGATTATTATTTAATATGATTATTAAATATTTAACAAAAAATATTATAATCATTAATATTATGTCAATTGATCATTCTCCTATAAATGAATATTTAAATTATTTAGAGTATGATTTAGAGTGTCTAATGTGTAGATATATTATTTGAGAAATTGTAAATTAATAAAAAATATGTAAAAATTGATATTTAAAATTTTTGTGTAGAGGTTTTGATGCGGATAATTTAACCTTAATAACTTCACCATCAGAGGAATAGAGGACGCCGAATATGAAAATTTTCATTCCAAAGCTTGCACTTTTTGGAAGTACATTAATTAACACACAATCAGGCAGAGGGAGACAACATGTTAGGCATATCGGACGTCCATTACTGAAAAGTGAAAAAACCACTGGCCAGCCCGATACACACAATTTGGTCGTTCATTGTGACTCACAATCCACAAGACAAAAGCAATTATAGGCCCACCACTCATTAAAAGCCCAGAAAAGGCCACGGGATGCTGATTAGGCACTTTTCGGAGAGTTGCCTTAAACCATTCATTAACCGCCACGTGTTAAATCAAGCTTAAAAAGTCAAAGCAAAGTAACTATCAATGGAGCACTCATGGGGCCCACTCCTAGTCAGCAAACATTCAGTTCATATCCAATATCTTATCCGGTCGCGCGATTCGGCTTCTTAAAAATCCAACCAAAAACGACCTCCGCCAGCTGTGTGTCAAATCCACACTGCCCACAGTTGTCCGGACAAAACGAATCAGCCACGCGATTCTTAAGAGCGTGTAAGTTACTTCCGGAACACTGCTCAAGCTACAATCCTCACGGAGCGCGTGGGATAAGTAATCCATGCCTCCTCTGCAGTTCTCCAAAATGCCCTTACAGTTGCAACAGTTAATTGCTTAGAACCCAGAACGACCATTGTCCCTGATTGTCAATTCGCATATAGCGTTTTTCCTTCCTCCAGCCCACGTGAAAGAAGAAAAGTACCGACTAGACCTTCACTGAAAATCGAGTCAGCATGTGTTGAAAGTTGAAACCTTATCCTAGTTGCCGTTTCTGCGATTTTTCTTTTTAGGATAAAGTAAATCAGATATTCGATTAGAAAAATATCTGGTAATTGCAAGTAAGGTTGTGCGTGTCGCTGAGTCAGCACGTCAATCGATGATTTTGACTAAGCCGTATAAATAACGCTCCTTTTACTCCTGTTTTTCTTACAATCATTTGTTTTGGTAACGCGTATTCAAGCTGTTCTATAGAAAAGGTAATTGGGTTTGTCTTGATTGTTTAAATCTTGCATTTTGGTTCGAATTCTTTCGCCAAGTGTCGGATGGTTTTTTGCTGATTGGTTTATTTGTGTTCATGATTTTAGATTGAGAGGAAATCGAAGATTGTGAGTATTGGAAATAATGGGTAGTGAATTTGAGGTCAAGTTGAGCTTTGAGGGTTCAAAAGTTGTTGAATTTGATGATAAACATGAGTTTTTGATGGATCATGGAGCTCGAAATCATGGGTATGTCTCGCTTTCTTCAACTGGTGATTTCTTCCTGTTTTCTGTTTATATCTTTGATTCTGATCTTGCCGTGTTCGTTGAAATTCCTAAATTGGATTCAGGTGCTCTCATTATAAAAGGAGATGCAAAATCCGAGCTCCATGCTGCAATGAGATCTTTGATTGCAGGCATTGCCATAATGACGCAAAGGTTCTTTTTCTTTCCATAATTAATCTGTTTACGAAGACAAGCCATATTTAAGCTGAATCTTTGTCTGACATTTTGCTTTCAATTTGAACAGAATGCTGTGGAGATCGATCCTCGTGATCGACATGATATTCCTCGTCATGATATTCAAAAGGTTTGTACTTTGTTAATCTTTGCATAACTAAAATTTAATTGAAGGGTCCTTCCTGTGCTTTTTAATCTTTGATTGTTGTCTAATTCTGTAATATTTTGTTTTGATATCCAGGTGATCTGCTCTCTCTGTAACACAGAGCAAGATGTGAGTGTCTTAAACATGAAACTCAACTTGATAGTTTGAGATATATGATCTGATAATCATTCATAGTTAATATGCCGGTTTTTTAATCTCCTTTGTATTGTGTTTTGAGCAGGTTCAGCAGAACTGTATAAATTGTGGGGTTTGCATGGGGAAGTACTTCTGTGCACAGTGCAAATTCTTCGATGATGATGTAATTTTCATCTCTTGGCTTACAATTTATATATTTCCTTTAGTTAGTAGATACAAATGCTGAAGTGTCAAACAAATGGTTTGCTGTTTTCAGGTTTCGAAGAATCAATACCACTGTGATGAATGTGGAATCTGCAGGTGAGGTTTTATTCAATTGGATTCGTATGTGGTCGAATACGTTTAATCAAATAAGAGTTTTAGTAATGGTGATCCCAAGCAAAATGCAAAAGTTTGTATTCTACACTTGAATAACCTCTTTAACTCATCGTCTTTGGGTTTTCTTTTACAGAACTGGAGGAAAGGACAACTTTTTTCATTGCAAGACATGTGGTAAGTGAGAGAGACTACCTCAATCCTCAATTATTTCCATTCTAGGACCTCTGAATCCTTCATCCAGTTGAGTTTCTAAAATTACCCTTGTATACTCCAGGATGTTGTTACTCGAAGATGATGAAAGATTCGCACCGTTGTGTTGAAAGAGCAATGCACCACAATTGCCCCGTTTGCTTTGAGGTAGATTAAACCATTAATCCACAAAAATCTCATTTGAAACAATGAATCTATAAATCACTTGATGCTTACATGAATTCATCCATCCTTTGCTGCAGTTTCTTTTCGACACATTGACAGACGTTACTGTCTTACCTTGTGGGCATACCATACATTGGGAATGCGTGAAAGAGATGGAGCAACATTACAGGTGACGACTCTGGATTCTGCTAACATTCATTTATTCCTTTGGACCTGTCTTCGTCTGGCGATTTTTGAGCCATTGAGTTCATATGTATGCTAGATTTTGCTGGAATTCATTGTCTTTTTATGACTTAATTTTGCAGGTACTCGTGTCCTGTTTGCTCGAAGTCCGTCTGTGACATGACCAAGTTGTGGAGAAAACTAGATCAAGAGGTATTTAAAGAATGTACGGTGTTTTCTATAATTGGTTTATGCTTAGACCGAGCCACTAACATTCTTCGCAAACTCTTAATGCAGATTGCATCAACTCCAATGCCTGCCGTTTACCAAAACAAATTGGTAAGGAAGCGTAACATATAAACCTTTAGTCAATTTGTAGCCACCAATGAAATCTTATACAGTTGTTTTTGTACAATCAGGTGTGGATTCTCTGCAATGATTGCGGGGCAAACTCTCATGTCCAGTTTCATATTGTTGCAAACAAATGCCAGAGCTGTGAGTCCTACAATACTAGACAAACACGAGGCGGACCAACTAATTCATGCTCATCAGATCTGGCTGAGATGATGATATGACTGCCGAGTGACAAAGATTTTGCACTTGGCTAGCCGTTGTTTTTGTTCATTGGCTTGCGGCAATACATGTCTCGGCAGAAGTTGGGTGCGGCAACTCTTGTTTGGGAGTTGCTACTTTCTAATTTCATTGGTCATTAAGGAATTAGGCATTCAGTCTAGCTTTAGTTTTGATACCGAGCCATGCTGTTGACAAATCCAGTAAAATAGCTGGTGTTCCGAAGTTCCATGTTCTTTCATTCTTTTGCTCTTGTTCCTCGAGCAATAGTTGACCGGCGATGGGAGAGAAACACCTTCACCATCCAATTATGTTTCTCAGACTCAACTACAAGAAACAACTATGGCATCTGCAGCTTGTTAGATCTGTCTTGAAACTTATTTATCTGTTCGAGCAACATTTTGGCAAAACAATGTGATTTAGAGAATGAGGTCTCAAAGCCGCTTCCTGGCAATAGGTCTCAATACAGAAGATGAAGGCATGTTGTGCTGAATTTGAAAGGAAGGGAAAACCTACCCCTACAAATTCGATTGTTTCTTATGCCTTGTCTGGTGCTGCTTGACGCAGTAACGGCATGGAAAGTGAGCTGAGGATCCAGAAGAGAACCCAGAATGTATGAATATCCTGGGAAATAAAGGAAGATTTTCATTTTTATGTTCTTAACTAGAAACATGTACATCCTTTTCATTTATGATAATGGTAATATTTTTACATATTTTTCTTCACGTAATGGGCCCTTTGTGTGGCCCATAATGATCTCCCTTTTTTATCGGATTCCTCCGAGGCCCAAAACGCTGAAAAGTAAATCCTGTTCCTTAAAGCTGAACCCACGGTCAGCAACAAAACTCAGGCCATGGTCCACTACGAGCACACCTGCACAGCTGCACTTGTCCCACCCCTTCATGCCTTCATCCTTACTCTACACTATACACAAATTTTACAAACCAAAGCCATTGGCCCACCAACAATTTTAATATAGTTTCAAATTCAAACCAATTCCCCAAACCAGAAGTTTTGCTTGTCCAAGATTTTCCATAAGTGACGAATAAACTGACAGGTTTACCTAAGAGGTGCAGACGGCAGTGTCTTAAGGTGCCTTGGATTGGATTATAACCCGAGCTCCTGAAGCAAGTCTGTTAGGAGGAAAACAAACAAATGTCAACAAATTTAGATGATTAGCATTGCCAGCTTGATTTGTATGTAAAGAAATTGTTCAAAAATTGGCACGATTCAACACTCAACTTTCTTCAATTTTGATCACCTTCTCTTTCTTTATTATGGATGAATCTTGCCTCTTTGATTTACCATGCTCTATAATTCTTTTACTGCCACCATCAAAGCTCCTACTGGATATAGCTTGTGATCCATCAACCACTTCAGATGAGTTTCTAGGTATATCAGAAATAGGAGACCTCATCGATTCACTGCTCGGTTGTTTGGTTAGTGAAGCCTTGATAGATTGAGGAATGGACTTTGAACTCCCGGAGGTTGAAGCTCCACCTCCTTCCTCCTTGCCAAACATTGAAGAAGGGAATAGTGGGGAGGAAAATTTTGAGTGAGAAAACTCCGGCCTGTAGGTTGGAATGATGCCAAAACGGTGGTCTTTCACTTTTATTGATCCGCATGAGATCAATTGCATCAACATATTAGTAGTCTTTAGCCTTCCGTTGGTAGGCATCCGGATATCTTCCTCTTCAAGAATCCTAAAACTGTTGATTTTACTAGCATCAGCTCTGATCAAAGATTCTAAAGTTTCAATCTTCCCACCTGACGAAGAAGCACTTGAGCAAGAGTGGGGAGGGGAGACTGAATCCCCAGCGAATTCAGAATTCTCTATCCCATATGGAACTCGATTTTGATCATTCTCATTGCATTCTGATTCAAGTGAATTGTCATCAGTTGAAACACCTCTGATGCAAGTTTCTCGGGTGTTAGTTCTGCCTACATTTTCCTCGGTCTGTGTTGAGGCATCAGCTGACCCCTCACTTTTATAGATCTTGTATTCTGTCAAGGTCAGAGAACCATTCCATGGCAAATTCTTCCCAAAGCTGAATTCTGGCGACACACCCGAGGAACCACTGTGTTGCACTGGAGAGGAAAGTTCGTCATCCTGAGAATGCTTAGTCTCCTTCCCATTTAGGCTCGAAGATGACGAGGAATCATCTCGACTACTAGAACATACTGGTTCTGGTGATTGCTTCAGATTTTGAAATTTTATATTGCCAGTACTGAAATGATCTATAGAGGGAACGTCATAACATCGATTGTCTATGCCATTTTAAATCGTTTAATTGGTTAGAGGAAGAATGACAAAAAATTTACCTGAACTGGATTCCTCAAAGAGCTCAGAGCCTTTGAGAACATACTCATTTCCATGAGCAGGAAGAATAAGGTCATCTTCACTAACATCATGCCAAACAAACCCATTCTTGTAGCTTCTGCATTGGCATAAGAGAATATATTAACAATCTCTGTTTATTCGCACAGAAAGTTTTGTACGTTTAGTTCTGAAAAGAAGAAGGAATTGCTTCAGTTTTCATTCCTGAAACCAAAAATTACAATAAATACATAAAACTCGGAAGATGAAGCTGTTTTCCCAAACATTCCTATATTTTCTCACCAACCAAATAAGTACTGAGAAGAGAAGAAAAACAAATAGCAGATGATTTCACCTCTTAGAAGACCAAGAGTACATGGAAGCTATTCCTCTGCCTCTTAAAACATTGAGTCTCTCAATCACATCTGCAGAAACACATGTATTCTAAAAGAACTCTCCTCGTATCAATCAAAAGACCGTACTCAATTATCAGAACAAGCAAACTATATGCTCAATTACCTCTCAAGTAAAGTCCTTCCGGCGATGACAACGGCACCTCAATGAAGTGCGGGTGCTCGAGTTGGCGATTCCTACAGAGGTAATAAACCACAGACACCTTCTGGTTCTGCTGGCGATACTTTGGCGACCTGGCCGTCCACACTTTCGTCCTCTCTGGACTCACTTGCCGGTACTTCTTCATTCTCGCCTCCATTCCTGATCCAAACTCACATCAGACAAAACCCTAGCAGAGCTCGCAATCCCCTCCAATGTCCTCGGGGATGTCCATTCGGCGAGTATAACCATCACCTGGTTGAAAAGACCCAAGCTTGAGCAGTCGAATTAGCTTCAGATCTGAGCAATGAAAGCATTCAAATCGCATCATTACATTTGTGACCCGATACTGTCACTCAAATGGAAAGGGAGAAGAACGTGAGAATGCCAGAGAGAGAGAGGACCCGCAAACAATGTAACATTAATCGTAAATAACAGCAGACGGAGACTGAGACTGAGACTTTTCTCCTATATGTGATAAAGTGTGTGCAATAAATATTTGGTTTTTCCTTCTCATGAGGAAATCTCACTGGACTCGTCAATTAATTTCTTAGCACAGGATGAGGGGTGGGTGCAGTGTTGAAAACACATACTTATCCATGTACCATTTTGGTTTTTTTTTAATATACATTAAATATATCGCAAAAAATGTACGAGAATTCTAGACCTATTTTAATTCCCCAAAACCTGTCAATACTAACAATTGGAGGAGGCAACGGTGTCTATCACGCCGTGCTGGAGAGGGAACGTGGTTCCTATCATGCCATTGCAATTTTAGTATATATATTGAATGATTGTTGTTCATGATTTTACATGTTCGAGTGTAATGTGTAGGAAATAATATTCATATGTCATGCTAATACAATTGCTTTAATCAAAAACACAAACAAATTGCACAAACTCAATAATTAGATAAAATCTAATCAACAATATACATCATATATCATGAATTGAAAAGAACAAAAGATGTTACCGAAAACTATGATCGGTACGAAACCAAAATATTGAAGTGAGGTATGCGAACAGCAAATCTCCTTAAGGTGAAAATGCCCCAGCCACCGGTGTCAATGCTGAAGTAGGCAAACACCTCCCAAGATACAACACTCCCTTCTACCGGTAGGTGACACAGGTATACCAGCAGGCTCGTTCGAACCGAAAATTGAAAGCACTCTCAGAAAGGAATTTGGCTAGGAAGAAGAAGAGAGGAAAAATGAATTTTCGTCGTCCATCTCTTCTTACACTATGCTTCTATTTATAATAGAGCCTAACATTAAAACCGACCCTAAAACTAGGGATGCCAAATAAATTCCAGCAATAAAGTGAATTTAAAAATTGTAACGGACATTTTTGAATTTGAATTATCCTCATGTCCACATACAGTGAACTTAGGTAGTGGGCCGGTGCAAAATGATAAGTCAAAATGGACTACGAACACGCAAGCCCATCACAAAAGCTTGGGTGCCTTTGGGCCCAAGTCTTACATCCAACACTTGGGTTTATAAACCCATCACATACATCACAATTCTTTAATGTGGAATTCTCACATTTCTCTTAATTTTGCACATATCATGTCTAACATGGCCACTTTGGAGTCAATTTTCATTCAACCAAAAAAATGGTTTTGGACACCTTTCAACTCCAATATCTAATCTTCGTATTGAAGATTAGAACCCACTAAATTACATTTAACTAATACTCAATTAGTTGTAATTAATTATTGGTCAAATAGTGGTTGACCACCATTTTTCCAACAATCCCCCACATTGAATGGAAACAGACGACAATTCAGACACGAAGATTTGTCTGAGATTGGAAACGCGCCTGAGAGTGCAGTAGGACCAATACTGCATCAAGATACGTAGCTTTTGGCTTTGAACCTTCCCTAGTGAAAGTCTATCGAACTTACTTAACTAGTCAGTGGACTAACGCCTTGAACTGCCAGTTGTTAATGTAAGCCCAGACAATAAACCTCACACAGCAATGATCCAATTCATAATTGGTTCTCGGTTGTGTTCGTTGTTTCGGCCATGAACGTCTTGGGTTTAGCGAGTGCTTTAGAAAATATCGCCTTTTAATATTTTCATAGAGTCGGCCTTACTCTTCACTCACATAGGTGATGTCCTATCAAGAGTATTCTCTTATACTCTACTTGTATATTTACAAGATATAGGAATCATTAAAAGCATAGTTTAACCCTTAACACGCTTCTTAGCAGTTCTTAGGGCATCCAAGGAATGGGATAGAGTGAAACTCTATACTGCTCATACTTAAGTTATTCTCAACTTATGTTTTCCTATTGAACCTAGTCCATGGGATCTCCAGTTGCTAGGTTAGGTTCTCATCGAGATAACTCATTGAGTTAAGGCTTTTAAGCCCATTCCCCTCGATGCACTGTCTGTCACCTCTCTACTTAAACCTTTTGTAAACGGATCCGCTAGGTTTTCCTTAGATTTTACAAAATCTAAAGAAATTATTCCAGTAGAGAGTAACTGTCTAACGGTATTATGTCTACGACGAATGTGTCTAGATTTACCGTTATACATCAAATTTTGTGCTCTAGCAATTGCAGCTTGATTATCACAATGAATGCAAATTGCAGGCACAGGCTTTGGCCATATTGGAATGTCCTCCAAAAAGTGACGAAGCCACTCTGCTTCTTCACCGGCTTTATCCAAAGCTATAAATTCCGATTCCATCGTAGACCGTGCTATGCACGTTTGTTTTGAGGACTTCCATGAAACAGCCGCCCCTCCTAAAAGGAATACATAGCCACTTGTGGATTTTGATTCCTCTGAATCTGCAATCCAATTAGCATCACTGTATCCTTCTAAAACAGCCGGATATTTACCATAGTTCAAAACATTAGTTTTTGTTTTGTTCAGGTACCCTAATACTCTCAATAGAGCTTTCCAATGCTCATGTCCAGGATTACTTGTGTATCTGTGTAATATCCCGAACCCAAAATTTTAAAAAATATAATAATTTTTCAAATTTAATATTTTTAATAAATACTACATATTTTTAGAAAAATATTGACGCAAGAATCAGCTAAATCGGAGTTGAATTGGATTTGTTATGGATTATAAAAGTTTAAGTAAATATAGGGAAAGACGAGGGGCAAAACCGTCATTTTTCAGAAATCTGGTTTAAACCAGATTTCTCTGGTTTCAGTAGCAGCCGAGAGAGAGAGAGAAGGGGAGAGGGAGAGAAGGGGGTTTTGTTCGTTTGACGTCCGATCGGAGCAAGTAAGGTGTCAAATCGAAGCTCGTGGTGAGAGGAGCAAAAACCCAAGTGGAATCACCGCCATCGGACCACCGTAGACGGCGGAATCGGCCGGAGAAGTTTCGGTTTTTCGAAATTTCAAAGCTCGATCCCGGTCGATTCAGTAGGAATTTTGGAACGAGACAGGTACCATTAGATTTCTGTTGTTGTGGGCTTCGTTTTGATGTAGGAGTGACCGGAAACTTCGCCGGAAAAATGGATTCCGGCGACCGGCCGGCCGAGTTAACTTACATCCGGCGAGTTGACTGGTGTTTGACCGAGTTGACCCGTTGACTCGGGTTTGACCCGTTTTGACTGGGTTGACCCGGTTTGACTATTTGACCCGGTTTGACCGGGACTATTTGACCCGAGTTGACTTTGACTTTTGACCCGAGTTGACCGGATTACCCGAGTTGATTTTTGGGTTGACTTTTGGTTGACTTTTCCGTATTTTGACTGTCATGTATACGTATCTGTATTTTGATGCAGGAGGTTGATTTGGAGTTTTCAGACGTATTACGGATTAGCTTAGTCGACATTCCAGGTAGGGATTCTGCCCTAGTTCTTATTTGGGGTTCCGGGGGTTCCGTATTCGACGGACTCCTATTTGTCTATTGGTGTGAAATTCCCGGAGGTTGGGAATTTCTCTGTTTATACTCTTATCTGATTTATTTCCGCAATTGCAATATGTTATGATTATATGTGGTTGTTTTGGAGGTATATGTACGACTGGCAGTATTTTTGTGTCTCTTGCGGGCCCACTATCCTGGTGGGCCCACTTATCCTCCTGTGGGGCCCACTATCCTGGTGGGGCCCACCTATCCTCTCGTGGGGTCCACTATCCTGGTGGGGCCCACTTATCCTTTTGTGGGGCCCACATCCATTGGTGGGGCTCACCCCCTGATGTCTGGTTTTATCCTCAAGAGTCCGGATAGGATTCCATTATGATGATCTTCTATGATTTGTGAGATTATGGAGGGATGATTTGTAGAGCGTGGGACCCACATCGGGCAACCCAACTTACTGGATGATTTATCGATGGTTTTGATCGGGTACGTACCTGGAGACCGGATTGAGATGAGGTACATCCTAGGGGACGCTCTTCGATGTAGGCGATGCTATCGAGTACCTGATGTAGGCTCGATCCTCATCCAATCTGGGGAGTACCTGGACTGGGAGACACCTTGCGGGGATCAGGGTGGGTCCAGGGGAGGATTTTCTGTTGTTATGCGGATATGAGTTGATACGGATTTGTGTTGATACGGATTTGAGTTGATATGGATTTGAGTTGGATTATGATTGAGTACTGATTTGAGAGTTGTACTTGAGGATGGTAGTGGTGGAGCCTACTCGGTATCTACCCTACGGATTGACTGATTGTGATTAGTTGTGATGTGTATCACTTATGGTTTCTCTGTATGTATTCTATATCTTACAGGCTTTCTTACTTTATCTCTGATTTACTGGAGTTCGGTGATACGGGAGTGTATCACTATTTGAGTTTCCTGTTCATTTCACATACATCTTGAGCTTTTACTTTCCGTTTATTCTGTTGATTGATATTCCTCTATATCCCTACTGAGCTTCGTGGCTCATCCCTTTCATTCATATGTTTTCAGGTGAGATAGCCGGAGTGGATGATCAGCGCAGGGATGTGTGAGGCGTGATGTAGCTGGTGTGGGGATGTTGTGTCTGTCTTTAGTATCTGTTTTTTTCTCGTATTTATGATACTTGGATCTTTCCGCTGTAGACTCTAGTTTGCTTGTTACAGTATGTTGGGTTTGTGTTGGAGATTTTTACATATATGTGAGGTTTTCCTTCTAGTTATCTTGATGATTTGTAGTAGCTTGGGTTTAAATCCGGTTCGGGGAACGGAGGAGTTCCCTGCCGGTCACGTCTCTGGGTTTCATGGGTGCTCATCCGCACCTATCTGGGAGAGGGGCGTGACAATCTGCTTAGTTTACTAACAGAGTACGCAATATCCGGCCTTGTGCAGTTCATGATATACATTACACTGCCAATAATTCGAGAGTATTCCAATTGTTGAATACTATCTCCCGTATTCTTATGTAAGACCAGATGAGGGAGAAACGGACTATTAGCATCTTTGATGCCATGTCCTTTAAACCTTTCAATCACTTTCTCAATATAATGTGATTGAGATAATGCTAGGCCTTCCGATGTTTTGGAAATTTTAATGCCTAGTATCACATCCGCTTCACCCATGTCTTTCATGTCAAAGTTTTTTGATAGCATTTTCTTGGTTTTGTTGATGATCTCAACATTTTGACCAAGAATTAGCATATCATCGACATATAGACAAATGATTACACAATCATTGTTTACCAATTTTGTGTAGACACATTTGTCACACTCGTTGATTCGAAATCCATCTCGAATCACTATTTGGTCAAATTTTTCATGCCATTGTTTTGGAGCTTGCTTTGGTGGAGGTACTGCCACCTTAGCTAGACACCCCCACACTTTCAAGTATTTGAAGGAGGGTGGTCTCTTATTCCACATCTCATATGGAATACTACCTGTTTTCTTGTGGGGTATTCTATTAAGAATATAATTAGCAGTTAGTACTGCTTCCCCCCACAAGTTTTGAGGTAAACGAGAACTTATTAACATGGAATTAACCATTTCTTTTAAAGTTCTATTTTTTTCTTTCAGCAATTCCATTTTGCTGAGGTGTATATGGTGTTGTTGTTTGGTGGATAATACCAAACTCAGTACACAATTCATCAAAAAGAGTAGAATCATACTCTCCTCCTCTATCAGATCTTAATGTCTTGATCCTTTTACCAAGTTGATTCTCAACTTCATTTTTATACTTGACAAAGCTGTCCATCGCTTCGTTTTTGCTAGTTAACAAATAAATATAGCAATACCGAGTACAATCATCGATGAATGTAATGAAGTACTTCTTTCCACCTCTACTTTGAACAAATTTCAAGTCGCATAAATCACTATGAATTAATGCTAGAGGCTCAGAACTTCTTTCAATTGTATGAAAAGGTTTCTTGGCAAACTTCGCTTCAACACATGTTTCACATTTATGGTTGACATCCAAATTAAATTTGGGAATTAAACCTAAGTTTGCCAACTTTTTCATTGTACCATAGTTTACATGTCCTAATCTACCATGCCATAAGTATGGAGAGACAACAATGTAAACTGAAGACTCATCTTTATTGATAATACATTTTGGGTACAAAAACTTGCTGTTTTTATCAATTACAGCAATGTTGGCTTTGAAAAGCCCATCACACATATACCCCTTCCCCACATAAGTTCCATCCTTGGAAACTACAAACTTATTGGATTCAAACACAACCTTGAATCCTTTGCTTATCATCACAGGCACAGAAATCAGATTCTTGCGAATCTCTGGGACATGTAGTACATCTCGCAGTGCGAGCTTCCTGCCTGAGGTGAACTTCAGAATAACCTCTCCAGTTCCTTCAATAGTGGCTGGAGCAGAGTTAGCCATGAAGATCTTCTCTCCATCATCCTTCTTCTCATAAGATGTGAAGAGGTCTTTATCGATGCAGATATGTTTGGTTGCACCGGTGTCCACCCACTAATCTTTGGTGTTTGTCACCAAGTTCACTTGGGTGACAACAGCAACCAACATCTCTTCATCGTCACTATGCTCAACCAAGTGAGCTTGCTTGGTAGCTTTTCCCTTGCCTTTAGCCTTCTTTGGCTTTTCAACGGAAATTACAGGAATCACCCTGTTTGTCATAGGAACATTGTTCCCGATTCCAACGGTTGCAGCAGCAACAGGCACGCCTCCAACAGGAGTAGCCATCGGCATATCTCCATTAGAAGTAGCCACGCCACCTGGGTTCACAACACCAGGGGCTATATCATCACCTCCACTAGGGACGGTGAGTAACTCATTGTAGGCTTGTTGTATTTGTTCCATCTTTCACTACAATATCAAATATTGGAGTGAGTAATCAAAATAATATAATTACTACAATCACAATAAAACCTCTTAAACACCTTAAAGGTATATGCCTTGTCAAATAAAATTTGTGACTTAGAAAATTAGCAATTAGGTTGGTTCCCCGGAAAGAGGGGGTCTTTCAAATAATATGGCGCACAATTAGGTAACCCCTTTCCTAGACAGAACTTTCCAAGATACCGTATTTCTAAATCACAAATAAAATGTGACAAGTTATGTACCACAATAAAATATTTGATATTAACAATTATCAATTCAAAATATCTTATGATGACAAATTCATTCAAAAATATTGTATGTAATATGTAATATACTGTAGCATGCACTTGTTCAATTACCAAATCAATATAATAAATTAATTCAAATAATTTAATAAAGGAAATTTATATGTCTTAAAACCAGTTTATAATAGATGGTAATATTGATTCAATAATTTGATAAGGCACATATGCATGGCTTATAGTAAACGTGGCATGCATACAACATTGAATAAATTAGAAATTTTTATATGATAAACGCAAAGAATTCCCTTTGTAAACTGAGTAATAAGTTCAATTGTCAGGTCAAAAGGAAAATAATTATTTTTTTAATAATTCATAAATACAAACAAACGGTCAATTCTACACACCACTTAATAATGTTTAATGCCAACAAAACAATTTTATTGATTAACTTTAATGCTATAAATACCATCAATTCTAATTCAAAAACACTGACCCGGTTAAACATCCACTATCCATATTAATAATATTTAACAGCAATAAAGCAATAATATTGATGCACTTTAATACCCTATTTCAATTTGGTAGGTAGCACTACGTTAACAAATATCAACTTTAATATATTTATATATATATATATATTTTAATGTTGTATAACGTTGTAAAAGTCCAACACATAGATCTTAACAAACAACTGTGCACTAGTTTATATTACCAATGTATGATCAATTCACATCAAAATGAATTAACATGCAATACCAGAATATCTAATCAATTAAATAACTAGCAAATATAAAATGTAAAAATATATTTGTAGTTCAATACCAAATCGTTTAGCAGCTATAAAAAGAGTGATAGCATGCACTGGAAATTATCAAATCACAAGCCACACCAGTTGTTACTTTGAAAAGCTCACGGCATGCATATAATCAATTCATGAAAAGGTTTAACAAGTCAACTAGTCAAGTCTCGCAACTTTTCACCTTAAGATTGTAGGAAATAATATTCATATGTCATGCTAATACAATTGCTTTAATCAAAAACACAAATAAATTGCACAAATTCAATAATTAGATAAAATCTAATCAACAATATACATCATATATCATGAATTGAAAAGAACAAAAAATGTTACCGAAAACTCTGATCGGTACGAAACCAAAATATTGAAGTGAGGTATGCGAACAGCAAATCTCCTTAAGGTGAAAATGCCCCAGCCACCGGTGTCAATGCTGAAGTAGGCAAACACCTCCCAAGATACAACACTCCCTTCTACCGGTAGGTGACACAGGTATACCAGCAGGCTCGTTCGAACCGAAAATTGAAAGCACTCTCAGAAAGGAATTTGGCTAGGAAGAAGAAGAGAGGAAAAATGAATTTTCGTCGTCCATCTCTTCTTACACTATGCTTCTATTTATAATAGAGCCTAACATTAAAACCGACCCTAAAACTAGGGATGCCAAATAAATTCCAGCAATAAAGTGAATTTAAAAATTGTAACGGACATTTTTGAATTTGAATTATCCTCATGTCCACATACAATGAACTTAGGTAGTGGGCCGGTGCAAAATGATAAGTCAAAATGGACTACGAACACGCAAGCCCATCACAAAAGCTTGGGTGCCTTTGGGCCCAAGTCTTACATCCAACACTTGGGTTTATAAACCCATCACATACATCACAATTCTTTAATGTGGAATTCTCACATTTCTCTTAATTTTGCACATATCATGTCTAACATGGCCACTTTGGAGTCAATTTCCATTCAACCAAAAAAATGGTTTTGGACACCTTTCAACTCCAATATCTAATCTTCGTATTGAAGATTAGAACCCACTAAATTACATTTAACTAATACTCAATTAGTTGTAATTAATTATTGGTCAAATAGTGGTTGACCACCATTTTTCCAACATAACATAATGAACATAGTTTGATAGGCAAATTATTTGTTTAAATTAATTCAAAATCTTTCCATGAATTACATTAATCAACGAGTAATACATTCAGAGGGATATAAACTTGCAGAACATAAAGAGAGACTTCTTCTAGCAAACTTCCCAAACTACCCAACTAATTCAACTTTAATAAATCAAAGAATTTGATACTCATTCAACTGATGCAATTCTACATATTAAAAGACAAATAAAACATATCCCAAATTTTAGAAATCATCATTATGACAGGGAAACGATAATGAAGAAGTATCATATATATTTGACCTAAAAAAAATCTCAACAAAAGACATGACATGATACTCGGTTTCATATGACCGGATTTAGATACAGCGAAAATGATGGTATAGGATGGGGAGGGCGTGCTCAGCTTACTGTTTCGTGCTCGTGTTGTTGTGTTGTAGTGTGATAATCACATATCTCAAAAAACAGATGATCAAAGCTGAGATGTAGCTGGAAAACAGCCAAGTGCAAATAAAACTGGCCGAACAAAATTCCTATAATCTACCGTATGGGCCTTCCGCTAAGTACTATTACTTTTGAATTGGTTGGTCCAGGTCCACCCAATAACAAGCCCAACTAGGAGTTTCCTTGGATTCAACTCGGTTAGGTTAACTTTGCGAATTAGGAAATACGAAAATCTCATAAAAATATGACCAAAAAAAAAAAGGAGGACTGGGCTTCCCCTGAAACAGAAGTTTCTAGAATCGACTTTTGCAATAGAAGATCTAAACCGTCCATTTAAATTGAAGTTATGGAATTAAAGGACACGTAATTTGTCCAAAGAAACTTCATGAATGTTGGGGTTTGTTATTGTTCTATCATCATTCAAGCCGCAGACTGCTATATTTTATTTTTGTCCGGTCTAATCATTAGAAGAAACTCTCAGAATCAAAAAAGAAAATAATTAGATGAAACGGAGTCGTTGGTCAAGTTGTCTTTCCCTGAGCTATTGCCGTGTTGATCAGATCACGCCATTGAGTCTTGCATTGGCCTAACATCCTAACCTGGTCCAAGCGTCACGTGACTTGCGATTTGACGAGTTTCTTCCTGTTCTTTGATAGCGCAAGCAGTCATGTTCCAGTAATGTGAAGGGAACTTAGATTCGACTTTTTCTTCTGGCTTGTTTAATCGTTTACAGTTGTTTGAATTGCTTTAGTCTTGAATTTATTCTTTGTCAATACACAAATGAAAAACGGAAAAACTCTCAGGCTTGACCAAAAAATTTCTCAGACGTGCATTTTCCATTGGTCATCTTGTCGGGCTGCTGAGATTTAATTTTTTGGGTTTACATTATAGGTGGGTTTGGGTCCAGGCGCGGGGATATAAGACTGATTGAGCCCTCTTAGTCCAACTTTCGTCTTGAGCGTCTGTTGTTGTAGTGCAGATTGTGGCAGTCGTGTTTGAATTTAGATCTAACCCAATTGTCGAATGAACACGCAGAAGCGGTGCTTTCCGGGATTGAAATTATGGGAAGACGGAAGTTGGATCGAAAACTTGTTTAGAATCGATTACTAAACACCGTAAGATTTCCCTTGGAGAAGATCGAAGTCCATGCTAAAATTAGTATGCAAACATCATGATTAGTGGGGCAGACATGGGGAAAAAAACTTTTGCTAAAGAAGTAGTATTAAAATAGAGAAAGAGGGAAAATCTTATCGAGAAACATAAGATTAGAATTCAATAATCATACTTCCCTCAAGAAAAGACTCATATAATCATTAAATCACACCAGTAGTAGATCCGGGTTCCGATTTGATGGGTCCACTCAACCCGACAAGCAAGGGCATTGGACCTCATGGTTGTTGGCCACACCCCGTCTTCCAATCCCAACAACTCCACACCTATCATTGTAGTGTTTGATGTGATCAGTCTCTCAAACAAACACACTTAGCTCTAAACTAAGCATCCAAGTTATATTTTACATGCCAAAGCCAAATTTGGAGAAACAAAAGCTCCCTTTCACATCTAGGAGCAATGAAAACTAAAATTTGTCAAGACTTCCACCACAGACATTTGGCAGGAGAAAAAAAAAAACAAGCTTTTACCCTCTCCTCTACTTGAGTCAACTTGGGATAAGCTTCTTCTCTAAAACAAGCAGCCTCTGGCCCTCTGTACAAATGCTTAATCAGTCACATACCCAACCTTGGAGTTTTAGTAGGATAAAAAGAAAAATAATTTGTAAGATGTAAATTTTGTTTTGATCAAGTTCAGTAGATAAGGGTCAGTGAAGAAGTATCCTCTGGTACTTGGTCTCTGTAGGTGAATCAGAGCCATCGCAGAGAACCCTTTTCCTGTTCACTTTACCGCATTGGTTTATGGTGTTGCAAGCATTAATGCTGATTAAAGAGTCTTGGTGAAGGAGCTGTGGACCTGGTGGTGAAGGGATCGTCACAGGTGGGATCTCAAAGGACTCTAGTGGTGGAGGGGGGTGCCTCCATTGAGGAAGTGGTCCTGCCAGGAGGAGGTTCTGGAGGAGTGGACCGGCTTTCATCACTGCCTGTAAAAGCTTTCCTTTTTCAGGTAATGGCTTATCAGGCACCAACTCTATGTCTGTCTCAGGCAAAGATGGTGGTGGTGGTTGAGTCGAATGGGTTTGTGGAATTGGGTCAAAAACAGGGGATGAAACTATGCTTTCTTCACAATCTGATGATGAGAAGCCATTGCTGGAGTCAATTCCTCTTCTGGGTTCATCCTCAATGCTAGAAACTCCAGAAAGAGGAGCTGCTTGTTGTTGCTGCAGTTGTAGTTGATGTTGCTGCTGCAATTGCTGTTGTTGAATCAAGATTTTCTCGAGGAGCAGTCTTTGGCATTTTTCTTGGGTTTCATCCTTTTCTTTAATTGCTTTAGTAAGCAGATCTTTGAGATGAATTAGCTGGTCATCTCTCTTTCTAACCTCCTCTTGAAATGCAAGTTTTGTTTGCTCAAGCTCCAGAGTAGTGTACACAAGTGAATGGCTTAGTTCTTCCATTGTCTGCACATATGATAAAAAAATTAGGCCAAACCCATAAAAAATTTAACACTCAAATCTTGGAAGAAGAAAGACCCATTTTGTGTTTTGACTCCAATTAATGAGAAAAACAGAGTGAAATTGGAGAAATGTGTTACCTTTCCTTGGCAGAAGTATGCCCAACTAAGTAGACTTCTTTGATTGTCCATGATTCCTCTTCAACAGTAGACTGAATGAGAACAGGACTAAAGGAAAAGAGAAATGTTTATGTGAGAAGTGGAGAGTGGTTTGGAGTTTGGGTGGGGGGTTTATGGTAGTTCTTATAAGTGGTGGTTGCTAACCACTGTTTTCTTGTGTTCTCTGCTGCTTTTCTCACTGGGGTTGGACAAAAGCACAAAAAGCCACTCTCTCTCTCTCTCGTGTCTTAATCATCTTTTGTACTGTATGTATGACTCTATGTACCACAACCAGCCGCGCGAAGAAATATAAACATCAGCGGTAAAAGCGGGAACAAGAATCCATTGCAGTCACCAGAATGTCACTAGCAATCGTCTTTTATTGGTCTTATTGACTGCACTTTTCAAGCCCACTTGAATTATAAATTAAATTTATAGCAGGAAATTTTGAATTGCACGTATGTATGTCACCTTAAAATATGTAAAAATAAAATACTATCATGCTTTTCTCCATTTTTATTTTCTTTTCAGTAGTCTTTTGTGGCAGTTTCATGGTTTTGGGGAAAAAGGAAGAAGCCAGAACTCTGTTTATAAGATGAGTAAGAGAAGAGTTTCTGACATCACTGTTCTTCTTCTTTAACTTTTTCGAAGTATCAAGTTTATGCAGTCAAAGACTAAATTGTTTATCTAAATAAATTCAGCATTAATTTTTTAAATTTTAAATATGAAGATAAAACAGATGTTCTCTCTTGGTTTTATCTTCATCAGAAAATGTAGAAAATGGTAAATTCACAACAGTTTTTTTTTTTTTACATGGTAAATTCACAACAGTTGTTACCTTATTTTATGTTGATAAATTGTATATTATAATAATATATACTCTAGCCTGAGACCCTATTAGATTAATATAAAGCATATATATATATATAAATATTAGGTATAGATTCTTCTACTTTTTTACTTGGAAAAGCGAGAGAATTTTTGTCTCTATGGGTCTGATATTGTTCATACAAATTGTCTGTTTATTGCTGCAATCCATCCTTAACTGCGAATATTCCTCTTGAAATATTGTGCATGAAACAAATATATACGTACAGATGCATGTGTATACTCATACTATTACTTTCTTCTTCTTTTTACCGCGAACTTAATTCTATCAATCAAAATGGTTAAATCCACTAATGGTGTTCATTTGTTGACTAGAGCTACGTCTGCATGTGCCATCCATACTCGCCACACACACACACAGAAATATAATAGAGGGAGGGAGGGAGGGAGGGAGACTAGCTAGAAAATTAATTAGAAATTAAGAGATATCTCCATCTCTTAAGTCTTTCTCATGTTCATAAATGTGTTCAATTTGATTGGTCAACAAAAGGGAACTGGTAACAAATTTTCTTCCAATATATATATTCTCTTATAGAGAAAGGCAACGGACCCATTTTGAACAAGAAAAGTCATATTTAGAGGAAACAATGGAGGCTTCACTTTGACTATTTCAAGACCCTCTACTAATTAATTATTTGGAGTTAATTTTTTCTTCCATCAATTGAGGCTCGCCTGTCCATACACCTCCTAATATTACACTAATATACGCAGGGGGGACATTTATAATTATAAATATATTATATCAAAAAAGTTAGTGGGGGTAATATATAAATTAAAAAAAAAAGAAATGGAATATAATGTGGCGCCGGGCCTTTATGTCCCATCCTAGGTTTGTTTATCTTTGGCATTATTTTATATATTTTATTTTACATTTAAGACCTGCACATCCGAGCTACCCAGGTAACGCCAAATTTTTAGTATTTATTTTTGAATCTAAATATTTTAAAAAACATATTTATTTGGAATTCCTTTCCATGCTAAAAAAAAGGTTCAAACTAAAAGTGAAATCGTAAAATTAAAATTTCCCTCCTTTGGATTCTTTCTAATATCGATAATTAAATCGTTGTTTACTCCGTCATCTCACGCACGTGACCACCGGTGGTATTAATTATGAACAGCACGTGATGATCATCCTCATACATAGTTCGTTTACAGTTAAAGTAAGGTTGTTGATATGATATCTCCTCTTCTTTTAATTATTTTCCTTAATTTAATGTAGTGTCAACGGCATTTTAGAGTAGTTTCTTCACGAACCAATGAAGATGACAGAGATAGTGGTGGAATTCATGCTTGTGATGATTTTATTTTTATAATTGCTTTTAATATATGTTACTAAATCATTTATATTTCGCAATAAATAATGAAATTGGCGGGCATGTCATGTGGTGGTAATCATTATGGTCATTACAATGGACATCACATAATCAATAATTCTAATGATTGTTTTAATAAATGAATAAATATATATATAAATTCTCTTTATTTATTAATTAATTTATTAATATCCAACAAAGTTACTTGGGCGATATAAAAGATGGGGACATGAAGTATCATTAGAGGGTCACTTTAACCAACATACCATGCAATAATACCATAATTAACCGGTATATTTTATTACCATATTATGTAGTAATGAGCATATTATACGGGACCCATCTCCCCTATTGTGAAATCAAGGCCCCACATTATCGTATTTGTAGTGGCTTCTCAGTTAATTAAACATGCAGTAAATATTCATAACACAGAATAGATGTGTTTGCCAACATGGTTAACACAATACTATATATATATACATGGTGACCAATATAGTGGTAATAATAAGTTTGAACCCATTATATGCATACAAGCTAACCCAATGTGCTTCTTCTATAAGAACCAGAAATGCCTTTTCCTTTAATTGTTTATTTATTGAGGGATTATGCTGAAAGAGTTTAATCAAAGATTCAAAGGTGTCTAAAGTTGTAACGAACTCAGTAAAAAAGTGGGTGTTCTATTAAAGAATGTAACCAATTTCTTTCTACGACAGTTAAGATTTAATTGATTCTTTAAAAAGCAATTTCTCTGGTAAGTTATATATGTTATTCCTTTGACTCCCACACTTTTAAGTTTTAACTTCAAATTAAGTTTTGTCCCCCCTTTTTCAAAGACTTAGAGACGGTATAAGTTTATCATTTGAACGATCGATACAGTCTAACTTGGGCCGTCATGCTCGCAGATATAGAATTTGCTCATCTAATGTTGGTTTAAGTTAGGTCGAAGCACAGGGCGTGATTACAAATGTATTGTTTTTAATGAGAATCAAACTCATAACTTTCATGAATAGGAGATTCCCAAAAAAATTATTTTAAAAAAAACTCAGCTCAGAAAGCCATTTTATGTAGTGGTAATTGAAATAAAGGTGCTTGAGAAAGAAAAAAAAGAAATTGTGTCAAGTGAATCAAGCACAAGCACGGAGTTTTCTTAGAGTCTCAAACATCGATAGCTCTAATGTTTTTTGGATTGAGTCATGACTATATCATTAATGTCAAGCCGCCAAACTTAAATTTTCCATATTTGTCATAGACCGCAACCCACTAACAAGGCTCCACAAGCACGCAGGCCTAAACTCATGCACAAATGGCCATAAAAAATTGCTCACGCTGAAATTCGAATTTTGAACGCACAAATTGTAGCGCCTAACTAGAAGGACTTACCAACAAACCACTTCCTCGTGCTTTGTAACTTATATGTCGTTAACTTATATCTCAAATGTTTACTTTGCTTATATTTTGTAGATCTTGGCGTATTTAAACTAGCTTAGTGAGTTAATAATGGATCGGAACCCTAGATGCTGCCTTGATCAAGCTAAGATAGAAGGTCATGTCACCGACGCATGCACGTAGAACAAGCAAACTAAGATTAATTGATATCTCTGTGCCCATGTGACTGATTTCATATGTATACCCTAACCCTACAAAAGATTAGGATAATATGCATGAATATGGTGATTTGATTTTGCGGATCTAACATCAAAATCTGATTTAACATGCTAACTATACAACTTCAATTCAAATCAAATCAACTTCATTCTCCACACGTACACTTACTTGGAATAAACCACACAGATACAATATTATCTGTACAACACTACATACCCAAAGATTTAAGAACAGATAACCCAATGGATTGGCCGAATTAAGTCCACTAAAGTGGGGCCTAATGCATGTCGGGGCCTAGAAAAGAAGGAGAAAAAAAAATCATGGATGCCAACCTATATTTTATTAACCGTGTGGGGCCTAGTAACTACGAAGATCTTGAAAGGGGAATCAAAATTGTGGTCTTTTTAATTAGTTGGGTCGTCCAATCTCTAATCATATCATCATCTTCTTTGGAATCCCAAGTGCCAATCGCTCTCTAAAACTCTCCATTCTCTTCTCTA
The DNA here is from genome assembly GCA_963580455.1 of Euonymus europaeus. Lineage (NCBI taxonomy): Eukaryota > Viridiplantae > Streptophyta > Magnoliopsida > Celastrales > Celastraceae > Euonymus > Euonymus europaeus. Next base: position 22,453,470 of record OY756967.1, read on the forward strand.
ACCCTATTAATATTATATTATGGATTTATTAGTGTCTGAGAATACTAACGTAGCGTAGTCCGCAATCACATTTAATGGGAAAAAATTCAAGTTATTTTTTTAATCATAATTTAGACTTAAGAGGCTACGGTTTGGTAGCTTTGGTTGAATCATTTGATGGCTGTTTTTTTGTTTTTATTTATTTTTATATATTTGGACAAGACAAATAGATATTGGGAGGATGACCTCATCGTTTATATTTTTCATTTACTTCAAAAATATTTAGGTATAATAATGCTGTTGCTTTTGATTCCTAAACGCGTTTTTGTTACTAATGACTTCACATGTGAGTGGTTGATTTGTAGTTATAGTTAGTTGGATTATGACAAGTGTCCTAATTTGATTATATTAGGGTCTGTTTGTTTATTGGGATTGGTGGGTGTAACTTATTAATATTATAATCAAGCTTTATTTTATTATCATATTCAAATCTTCTCCTCGATATGCTAAGGAGTGTTTGATATGGACAATCATTTGAGTGGGATGCAAAAAAATTGTTCGTGAAAAAATTCGCAAAAATAGAGGGGGCGTTATTTTGACATTAATTACATGTGGAATGATGTATTCCCATCAAATTGAGATGAAATGAGAATGAAGATAACGACTTAAATGACAATAAAAATTTCATTCTACCAAAAAATAGCATACCAAATGATGGAATACGATGAAATCATCCCTACTGTATGTCTATTCTTATAATCAAACGTCACCTTAATCTTTTAAGGGATTGAAGGGGTACATAAGCCTATTCTCACACAAGGAATAAAAATAATGATCACACTAATTTGGGTCTGTAGCGAAGTTAACATCAAGCCTAAACAACGATTGGAAAATCTAATCAAAATTCTGGTGGGCTCCACACGGTTTTGTACGTGCTACTAAATTGAATTCTAGGGGTATCTATCTAGACACAAGACAGGACAAACTCGTGAAAGCTCAACTCACATGGCAGGTGCTTCTAGGGCCCACTGGACCTCTTTCTTCTTTTGGGCTGGGCCCAGTAAAACAGCCCATTGAAACTATCGAAGAAAGATCTCGTTAGATTATCTTGTCCTTGAGGTGATTTACTGATTTCTCGTGTTTATTCCAACCAAGAGAATCAAAATGAATAAATTAAAGAGAAGAAGACATAAAGTTCTTAGTTAATTCGAATACTTCAAATCATGCCACTTCTTTAAGTAACAAAGCTTGATATTGTTTTTGCTTGCAAGAAACCTCGAGGAAAGACAACACAACAATAGCTACAAAATGTGAGCGTGACATATTTCAGATTCTTTCTCTGTAATTAGTCACAATAACATAATCATTCATACTTCTTGCACCAAACTTAGCTGTTATGATCTATCCGATGTGTGACAAGGTGTGTGTGCATATGCTTTCTGCATTCATATAGCTAATAATCGTTCGAGGCCAGATTTTGTAGGGCTGGACGTGGTCACAGCCGAGCGCTCACACATCAAAGGAATTGTCTCTCGTGGTCTGGAACCTCAGCAGAGGACCATTGGGCCTAGACCCAATTGGATTGTTGTGCTGTGGCGGGTTCTTGTAGGTCGAGGGCCTATAAGATTTTGTCAAAAAAAAATGGGAATAAATCATTCGCCCATGCTCGAATTCTGAGGCTTCTCTGTTGCGAGTTTGGCTTGAAGTGTAGAGGCAGGCCACAATGACAAGAGACATAGCATAAACCATTTATCTTAAACAAAATCACTATCTTTGCATAAAATCAACACAATCAATGTTTTTACAATGATACAGAATAATAACACACTGACACCAACTGCTGGGTACAAACTCATTTTTTCCAAGTTCGCGTAAGAGATTATCTGATCACTCTTTTCTCCTTAATTTTATGTTCCTGGGAACTTCTTTGTAGGATTGCACCTTTCCTACAGCTGCACGCATTGTTCTTCCGGTTGAAGATCTCCGCGCTACATTCATTTCAGTTCCAGACTCACTAGCATCTTCTTTTTTAGCAGACGAAACCATCGGAGTTGAACAGTCTTCATGCTTTGGATCATCAACTGACTGAGAGACTGAAAATTTAACATCTTCAATCTCAAACAAGTTCTCCGAGGGTTCCCGCTCTTGGGATTTAAACCTGGCAGATTGCCTTCTCAAACAATGCCTGTATTGGGAAAAAAGCCCAGTTGGTCATACAAAATAAAACCATCATGAGTTTTTCAATTTAGCAAAACTCCATCTATGCTTTGTTTTCATATACCAAGTAAAGCCCTTGTTTGGGTGCAGCACTATACATTAGAAATTGCATTATATAGTTTGCATCAACTAACCTTTTGCTTGGAACATTCTCTTTTCCTTGTGTTGTTGTAGAAGAGCCCATAGCTGCAAGTAATTAACAAGGTCACACATTTTTTAACACATGATAAGGTCTTGGCTTAGTATAAAACGGCTCTCAGATTTAATGAGCATCTTAGGTTGAAATGATTACAATGCCTTCTCCCGTTGCGTCTACTACTGCTGCGATTACACAGTTTAACCTCATCGTTAGCTTTATGTAGCTGCTCCTTCGTCCCTCTCTCTTGTTCCTTGAGACAAAAATATATTATATCAGCCAGGAATTAGACAAAAAATAAAACAAAAGAAGAACTTATTTCTTGAAATAAAGTTCAGTCTAGTAAAGGTGACCTCTATTTCCAAGTTTTTGGACTTGAGTAAAGCATCCTTGCACACAAGTTCGTGTTGCAATGCCTTCACCTGAAATAAGAAACAAGAAAATTTGTTCAGACAAACAATGGAAATACAACTCCACAAGTCAAAACCAGACAGGTGAGAATTAGAAGACAAGTGCATACCCTTTCTCGTCCTAAATTAAGCTCCTGACAAACCAACCAACACAGTTAATGACACTGGCCAATGGATAGCTATAGATAGATAATTAGACTAATGAATATTCACAAAACACTCTTACAGCTAACATGTGGCTGTTTGATTGAGCAAGATTCCAGTTCTGCAACTGCAATTTCTGAAAATTAATCCGCAGGTTTTGCAACTCGGTTCCACTCAATTCGATTATTTTACTGTCAAATCTTCGTTAAGAAATCCCCAATCCATCGTAAACTTCCAAATGAAATATATCCTTAAACTTCCAAATGAAATATATCCTTACTGTTCATATCAGCCGAATTTTTTATCCGGAAACCAAACCCCAAACCCCACGGCATCCTTCTTACTTAAACAAATTTCAAAATTCCATGTTCCGAATAGTTGGAAGCTATAGTTGGAAGGTAACTTTCAATTAACTTTCGGAACGACCAAAAGGAAAGCATTCAAGCAGATGAAATAAACAAAAATAATAATAGAGCAATCAAAGGATACTTCCTCTCCTCAATAAGCTTCATCAATGCCATATTTTCCTGTTTCACAAGAAATTCCCACTAAGCTAGTGCAACAAAGACATTAAGAATTGAATAACGGCATCACTTATGCAAAGAATGGCCGATTTGACTAGTGCCAAGATAAGATTATACCTTAAGAAGTTGGTTGATGTAGTCTTCAGAACTCGACAGAATCTGCGGTTGCTTTTTCTCAAGCATTACCAACTTGGGTTGTGACTGCAAGTTGGTTATGTCAGAGAGCCTCTTCTTCATTATACTCCCAAAAGAAGCTCTCTTCGCCATTCTTTCACCTTCCATGCGTTGCGATTTTGGTATAAGAAACAGAAAGGATCCTCAATCGAACTAAAGAGCCCTAATAGTAGAATGAGGCAACAAACATAAAAGAACCAAAAGAGGGATCAGATTTTAACATCTAAACCTAACTATGTGGACACATTCAAATTGCTAAAAGATCAATTAAAGCCCCTATCTTTTCTGATTCGAAGGCTCGCTCTGTAATTCGGTTGTATGAACAGTGAAGCGACAGTTGGATTCTCAGAGGAATAAAAGAATACAAAAAAGAGAATGAAAAGAAAAAGAATGAAAGAGAGAAAATCAAAGAAGGAAAGGAAAATTAAGGTGCGAGGTTCAGGCATTCTCAAACAACAAAAAAGCTAGAGGTTCGGTACTCTAACGGCTTTCCGAAGCAACTTCTTATACGAACCTAATTTTAAATTTCAAAAAGAGAGGTTCGGGAATTCACAATAACAAAAAAAAAGTTCGAGGTTCGGTGCTAAACCACTCTCCGAAGCAACTTCTTGTACGAACCTAATTTTAAATTTCCTAACCGTCCAACCCTGGTAGTCCAACGATCCAATCCCCACTATTATATTTCTGAAATGGTTGAGACTGTAAATTAGTTGAAATTACCCAAAATTCATTATTTTGTGTTATTAAAATTTACGGATTTAAGATTTAGTGATTAGGATTTAAAATTTATGATTTAAAATTTAGAGTAAGATTTTTATAGTTTATAATTTGAAATTTAGTGATTAGGGTATACTATTTAGATTAATTTTTTTTAAAAAAAATTAATCATATGATAACATTATAATCATTAAAATACTAATCAGTCAAATCTCAGAGTAATGCTTTCCCCTTTCCAATCAATCCGTCCAAAAGACAAAAAGGCAAAAACTGGTGATATATAGTGTATAAATTATTCAAAGCTACCAGTCTCGGAGATAGTAGAAGATAAATGATGAAGCATCCTACTTTGTTGTATCATTCAACCAAACATGCATTTTATATACAACTCAAGTCAAAAGTTAGATAAACCAAATTAAAGTACTATTGACTTCTCCTATCTCAGATCTTTGCTTTAAGCAGATATCTGAGAAAATGTTTATTGAATATACAGCAGGAGATATTAGACAAATTGCACCCATGAAGTTGTTTCCATAACCAAATCTGCGCCTTTTCCACCCACCCACCCACAAAATTCTAGCCTAAATTTCTTGCATCTGCATCAACACTCTCTCTAAACTTCTCATAGATGTCACTTTTGTAAAATTTTCTTGTCCTTATCACAAGAACTAGCGAGGTTAAAGCACCAAAAAATGTACCACCAGCCAGAATTGCAAATGAATTCCTATAACACTGAGTTCCAATACAAACCAACTCTTTCACATCCGACCTGGTCAATCCCTTCTTCACAAGCTCCTCCAATGCCTGCCGATCATAAAGCATCCCTGTGATCTTCACATTAAGTATGTAAGACCCAAGAGGACTAGCAAGCTGTCCACAATTGAACAATGTGGAGTAGTATTTGAGCCCGAACAGCTCTGAAATGATGGCGAAAAGCAATGGCAATTGTGCACCAAATGTGAAACCGGTGATAATGGATGCAACATAGAGCGAGCCCGGGAAAGGGAACGCGATGATGAGGTAACCAAGAGAAGCTAAAAGGAGAACAATTGTCATCATCAATGGCCTTGGCATTTTGTACTTGGCAAGCAAGATTTCAGAGACAAACCCAGAAAATACTCTCCCAAAATAATTGTATATGCTCACCAGTGACACAAATGAGCTCACAGTTCTCTGCGGATACCCCAATGATTCACCAATTTGACCCAAATTGTCCACAGCAGTCAAGCTTGAGCCGAGTCCAAATAGTGTTGCCACAAAGAGAATTATCATGTCTAGGCTTAATAGTGCTTGCAAGATGGTGTAGTCCTCACCTCTTGGTGGCTTGTTACATATGCCCGTCCAACAAGACACTGAGGGCTTTTTCTCTTCGGGTTCTGGGTTTGTAATCTCCTTCTCTTTCAACTCAACTTCTACTGGCTTCTCAACTCTTATTTCTCTAGGAGGCTGGTTCTTTATATTCCAGAGGACTAATTCTTCTCTAATGGAAATAAAGAGTGGAACAAATAGCAGAAAACAACAAATACTTGCACTTGTAGCATAGGCCCAATGAGGAAAAACAACCTGCTTTTGTGCTATATTCATACCCATCAGAAACAAAGCAAGAACAATTGACCCATAGAGGAATCGATAGAACACGTTAAGCTCATTAGGTTGCCTCTCAACCTTCATAGTTCGGACAGTGTACACAAACACCACCGACAACGCTGCCGGAAGCCAGGCGATTAGAAGAATCAGAGACTTGGAATCGTTTCCATAGATGGCCAAATAAAGCTGTGTCATCACAGCCCCACTAAGCCCAACAAAACCCTTCAATAGCCCCAACATAACTCCTCTACTTTCTGGGAAATTCTTTACACAAGTTACAAGCGCACCTGTATTGGCGAAATTCTGTGAATTTGCTCCAATGCAAATGTAAGCACACATGTGCCACACTTTAGGTTTCGCAATTTTGCCTGCTACGGCCAACCAAATCATGAAATACCCTAAAAAGTTCATGGCAGAGCCTACAAGAAGCACAAACCATGTGGGTGTCACTTCGGCTAGAAGACCAGAGAGGACGCCAACATTTGCACCAAGGTCCTTGAAGAATCCGAGCAAATTGAGAGTTGTTTGGTCATACCCTAGAGTGGCTTTGATTTCCTTCGAATAGATGCCAAATAAATATGTAGCGCCAGCCCCCGCCATGATAAGAAAGGAAGCGAAAACAGAGAACCATCTGCCTCGGAGGATGTGAAGAACCACACCACTTGCCCCACCACCGCCGTGAATGGCCGAGGTCATTGATGTCCCACCCATATCACCTAAACTTATTGAATTGTCAAAGCATAGGATACGAACCTGCATATGGGTTCGGAAGATAAAAGTGAGATCCTCGAGACTATACAGAGATGATTTTGGGGAAAATTTTGAATTGGAAGAGACGTGAGAAGATACAATGCGACATGTAACTAAAGAGGGATTAAAGAAAAGAAAAAAAGAAGGGACAAGGGCATTGCGGTAACAAAAATAAAACATGTAAACATGGAAAATTATTCTGTTTAGTAAGTATGATAGTAGCTTTAATAAATATGAGAGTAACGAATAGCGATTTTGATTGGTCATGGGAGTAACAATTTTGAATAATTTTAAAAGTGACCTTTAAACAATCGAGCTAAGTGCTTGAGAAATTATTAAGACACCGATTGAGAAGGTTTTTAAAATTATTAAATTACTATAACGAGGATAAAAAAACAATAAATTTCAAAAAAAAATTAAATACCTTATTTAGGGTGTTTTAAAAACTGGTCAAGTTAACATTACATTACTTTTGAAGGGTCTCAAACCAATGTCCCTAAAATGTAAACAAATAAGAACTTTTAAAACCCTGAATCTTCAATCACTTAAAAAAAACTCTTATTTTGAATCATTTTCGATCTCTCAAATAGAGCCTAAGACTCGAGGCTCGTTTGTGTGAGCTAATACGCGGTTGTCGAGGATAGACTAACTGAAAAGTAAAAACCTTATCATACCCAGTTAACTAATTTGTTTTTGATCTTGGTCCCTGCAGGTGGACTATGACAAGTTTGCTTAGGGCGAGGAGGAGAAGTAAAAAAACACAGCATGGTAGGTTTTGAATTGAAATCGATGATTAGTAATGAATGACTGAATTACAATCATCAAAAGGTTTGGAATGTAGGTTGTATGCGGGCAAGGCAATAACCTAGCACGGGATGACGATGACGATTCATGATTGCCTTTGAACAGAAATAAAGAGGATTTAATGGGTTTTTGGAGCAGTCGATATCATATGTGGCAGCCACATTTGATGAATGCTAATATATTCTCATACCAATAAGAGTCACAAATTCATATAAAGAGTGTAAAAAACCCAAGCCCAAGCCCATTTAAGCTACGACATAATAGATGAAGCCCAATTTTAGTATTTTCGTCATTACAAATTTAGTCTCAATTGTCCAACAATCCTAAGCAACTTGTAAGATTCATTTTGCCAATCACTTATTGAGAAGACAAATAAATACACTTCACTTCTTTAACAGCACTCCCAACCACATTACTGGATATTTCATTCGTATATTCTCCTCTTACTTGGACTAAAAACAGTAGTAAGTAAAAGCCAACACAAGACAAAGACACCTGCATATCGAACATACAAAGACGCAAAAGAAGATTGTCACCCTGAAAAAGAGAGAGAAGAAAACAGTTTCTCAATTCTCACTAGACTTCCCCTTTCATCCAGTTTTGATATATATATATATATGGATTATCATAGATACTGCTTGTGCACCATCAACCTTAAATGGAACAATTGGAGCATAATTTTGTTACAGATATGGGCTTCTCCATGTAAAATAGTTGGACAAATTAAAGGGAAGATGGCTTTATGAAAAATATTTAGAAGTAGATGCTCTAAGAATTTTACGGATTATAATGATTATGAAATATTTTAAACCACACGTCATTTGGGCTTTCTGGATTGTTTTTTAAAGTATCATGAGTCCAATGTGAGGGTCCAAACCCCGAAACCCGGGCCCATATAATCTCCGTTATAGTAAGTAGAAGCCCAATTTTGTTATGATTGGTGCGATACTTCGTTGGGTTTGGGGTATGGTAGAAGGTGAAGATTTGACCTCCACATTTGGTCAGAGGAGGAAATGAATTTAAGATAAGCTGAGTATGACCTTATTGAGAGGGGAAGAATAGAGAGGGATGAATGAGTTTAAAGATAAAATTTTGTATGTTTGGTTAATGTGAGAATGAACATGAGTTTTGGTTTGAATTGATTATAATATAGAAAAAAAATACTGTATTACCCTTCTTCTAATAAATTGATAAATTTATGTGATTTTAATTGAATGATAAAATTATCATTTTTTTTAAAATGTGAGTTTGGCTACTCTTCCCTTGTGGAGAATAAGTGTCATGTCTTGTTTTATACAAATCAAACAAGAGAATGAGTTTTAACAAAGCTCAATTCCTTGTCTCACCCCCTATTCTCACCAACCAAACGTGGGGTTAAGTCCCGAACTCTTGAGAGAGGATTTGGTGAGGGGAGAGTTGCGAGGTGTCACAAAAATTTTAGTAATTTTCAAGTATTGTTGTTGGGTGAAAATCTATGAAGCCCCTTTTTTTGGGTGTTCAAAATTTTTGGTTGTCGATAAGGGTTCACGAGGTGTTCCCTGAAAAAGAAATTATATTGTCCGCTTTGGGAACAATTTTGCACTGATTTACTCATCAACCTCACCTACTCGCTTGGCTCGGAAAATCAGACATGTTATGATTGTTATCTTAGGAGTAGTTTCATTCTTATCTATTACAACAACCTCTCTCGCTTCTCAAATAATGTGGGATCATATAATCAACCCCTCCTAACCATCCTCACTTAAAATGTCAATTAGGGGTTTGCGAAATCTACCGCCTCTCCTCCCCTCGCGAGCCCATGAACCTCAGAAGGAATCACTGCCTCGAGCTAACGAGAGAATGAGCTTAGTTTAACGAAAATGATCCACTTTGTCTGGAGAATCTCTAGAAAAATCCAATATTCATAAATTTTGAACGGGGGCTAATCTTCTTAGAAAACCAGATAACATATTTAGCAATTTAATCTACTGAACTTTCGTTCATATCACGTGCCAGTATTATGTCCTACTTAGACTAACAACAGTAGTTATATAGCAAACAAAAGACACCATATTGAAATTAATATAAAGCCGCAAAAGAACAATTGCCACACTCGAAGAAGAAGAAAAACAGTTTTTCAATTCGCTGTGTTGAGTTCTCCTTTCATCCAGCTCTGAATCATTTTAAAAGAAACCTTTGGGACCATGCAGCCAGCATTACTAACCTAATGTACAGAGAAAGCAGTCATCGATCAAAATTAGTCAGATCAAATTATTTATTAAATATTCACACACATATGCACAAAAAATGTAGTATGAAAAAAAATAAAGTGGTTGACTTGACTAAAAGTAGGGGAATAAAATGTTTTGAGATTTGTGTTTTGGTGATATGACTTTATTGAACATTCTTTTTTGTGACGTGACCGTATTGAGAAACGTGTATGGTTTGAATTTTGTGAAATAGAAATGTGACCCAAAATATGAATTTGCTGGCCCAGTAAATATTAACCATTGTGATACACAATAGGACCAATCAGACTACAATCAATAAAAATACATAACTAAATTAGTTAATGAATCAATAAAAATACATTTCAGAATGCCATTCTTATAATACCCTCACACATACAATATATAAAAATTATAAAAAAAAAGGTTATAAAAGGGGAAGTAATAGAAGTCAAAAGTTGCACGCACCACACATTTCTGTAGATGATTTACATTGTTTCGTATAATTTTCAATCTCTGAGTAATTTGATTCTGCAATCACATCAAAGATCTGAGCAAATTCTGGTATTGGATGTGATGATTTATATGTCCATTACCGATAGCCAATCCCTATCAAATGGAGAGTTAAGAAAATACTATAAAGAATTATATCATGAGTTTTGCTTGAGAAAACGAAATACTTGACTGGAGATTTATATGATTTTTTTTGGTTTTTCATTTTCCTCTAGGATTCGAGAGGGCTAGAGCAGGAGCATAATGGTCACCATAAGATTGTCCGGTTATAAAAAATAAAAAATAAAAAATCTTATCAGCAAACGTAGGATGCTTTATAGAAAAACTCCTAAATTGACAGGAAGATTAGAAAACTTATTAATTTAATTAAAGTATTAATGATAGAAAAAACAATAGATAGATGTGCGAGGTTTGATGCACTTGAATACTTAATGCTGACTACCAAGATGCTTTTATATTGCTCCTAAAAATGACAAACGTTTTTTATTGTGAAAAATATGGTTTGTATGATATAATACATGTTGGTTTTGATGTGGTATGTCTAATGTGTGTGGATGGGGGCATGCGGCTCCATCTGCTTTTAGGTATTTTTTTTGTGCGTTGGGAATGTAACTTGGATAAACAGCCTGGCTAAATGGACCTCTAAGTTCTCCATGGTCATATGCAACGTTTTTGTTATGCTGATATTGATGCTTGTAAGTTTCATAAACTTTTTATCTGTATAATAATTAAGCAGTCTAATTAAAATTTGATTTAACACGCTTGGAAGAAAGGAACAAGAGACCAAATATGTATGACTGTAACAATTATCTATTTACTATGTACAACAAGACCCAATCGAGATTTGCGTCCGTTTGATTGACAATATATCTAACAGCGTATAAGTTGATATTCAAAAAGAAATTGAATTTATAAGCTCCGTGTATTAGATCTGGAAAGCAAATTATTGAACTTTCAGTCATGTTTAGATTAAACATTTATGTTCAGGGAAGACTCTGAGTCTCCGAGGGATACCACTACACAACATAACTTCGACAAAACATCAAGGGTATTCACGTCATTTTGGTCCCCAAAACAAGCATAGAAACCGGGAACATCGCCGGGCTATTTTCTGCACCATCACCATGTGCCAACCTGTTAAATCCTCTCTCCTCTCTGCCATTAATGGAGGCTTTTGTTTTTATGTATAGAGTATTTTTTTGGCTGAATGAACAAAAACAGATCTTTAAATTAACCCAACCCACTACATTTTTTTTTCTTCCTCTTGTATGATAACAAAATTTTGTAGCTTTGTCATCATTTGCTTATTTCTTGGTGCAAAAACGAAGTCTCAACAACCCTTCATCTTTCAATCACTGTATCTTAATTTCCACTTCTGTAAAAAGTACCCCAAAACCGAAAGCTCCATCTTAACTGATGAAAGGCTGAAAGCCTCTCTCATCTTCCCAAAAATTTAATCTTGTTGATTTGGATTTTTAAATGAGAGAAGATGGCAGAGCTCTGGAATTCCTCCAAGAACAGGGGGTTCTATGTGCGGATGAGGCTTTCGCACAAGCAGGCCAGGCAACAAGAGAAGAACATATTCTTCCAGTATTACAAATGGGTTCTCTGGTTCTCTCTGACTCTCTATTTCTTCACTTCTTACTTAATCAGTCAGAAACCCAACCCTATCTCTAATCCTCGTGTTGTTACCTCCAAATCAACGATGGCCTTTCATGCCCTCGTCGATTCCACCAATACAACATTCTCTAAACATCCCACAAGCGACGAAAATGACGGTATCTTCTCCATTCCTTCGCATTGTTCAATGTTGACCATATTTGTTTTACTCTGTTCTGCCTAATAATCGTACTATGGTGATTGCCTTTTCACAGACCCGTTAAAGGGGTTGAGGATATTTGTCTACGATTTACCGTCCAAATATAACTCAGATTGGCTCTCCAATGAGCGATGCAGCAACCATTTATTTGCTTCCGAAGTTGCCATTCACAAGGCTCTTTTGAACAGCGATGCACGGTCGTTTGATCCGTACGAGGCAGATTTTTTCTTTCTTCCCGTTTATGTGTCCTGCAATTTCAGCACTGTTAATGGGTTCCCATCGATCGGTCACGCCAGGTCTCTTCTTGCCTCTGCTGTCGAAATCATCTCCTCCAGCGACCCGTTTTGGAATCGGAGTCGTGGGTCCGACCACGTGTTTGTCGCCTCACATGACTACGGTGCCTGCTTCCATACAATGGTACGTATCAGTCCTTGACAATATGTCATCATTTGATAGACAAATTTTAATTGCTCTGTTTTTTTTTTCTTTTTCGATAGGAGGACAGAGCTGCTTCGGATGGGATACCAGAATTCATGAAGAACTCGATCATACTACAGACGTTCGGTGTCGAATACAAACACCCTTGTCAGGAGGTGGAGAATGTCGTGATACCGCCTTATATCTCGCCTGTGAGTATACGGAATACATTGGAGAACGCACCGGCGAACCGACGGCGAGACATTTGGGTTTTCTTCAGAGGAAAGATGGAAGTGAACCCCAAGAACGTTAGCGGACGTTATTACAGCAAGTAATGAACGCATAATTGCTTCTAATCAAATTCTTAATCATGACCTTTCATAGTGTAGAATGACGCCATCACCATTTGGCTTTTTGTTTATTCTAATTGATGTACTTCACTTCTTCCGCTGTTTAGGAAGGTGAGGACGGTGATATGGAGAAAGTACGGCGGTGACCGAGGGTTTTATCTTCGGCGGCACAGGTACGCCGGGTACCAGTCGGAGATAGTACGGTCCGTGTTCTGTTTGTGCCCTCTGGGATGGGCCCCATGGAGCCCTAGGCTGGTAGAATCAGTCGCTTTAGGGTGTGTGCCAGTCATAATTGCTGATGGTATCCGGTTACCCTTCCCTACCGCTGTACGGTGGTCGGAAATTTCCCTGACGGTGGCGGAGAAGGATGTGGGCAAGCTGAGAAGTATACTTGAACATGTGGGGGCAACCAATCTAACCGCAATACAAAGGAACCTCTGGGACCCAGTGACACGGCGGGCCCTTCTGTTTAATGATGTGATCAAAGAAGGAGATGCCACCTGGCAGGTCTTAAATGCCTTGGCGAAGAGGCTGGATAGGTCGTACAGGCGAGTGAGGGTTTCTAGCCAATAACTATGTGCCATCTGTAAAGTATGATTGGAAAATTGCTGATCCCTGTTTTGCCCACGTGGATGCGCTTGCATGGAGAAATAATGGAGGCCAGCTGGATATCTTATGGGATTGCTCGTATGTCAGAGGATGGATTTTTATTGGATGTTTTTGGGGCCACTTTTGGGAAGCTTTTATTGCTGCTGAGTTGGCGATGCTCGATTAGTTTAATATTGAGGTCGTGGTGTACATAATTGCCCAACTAATCTAAATATAAAATATTAATGTACATAACGGGAAAATTTTTGCATTCTTTTTTATGAATTAGTCGGTAGATTAGCTGTTAAAAATATCCATTGGTGTTTTTTTTTCTTTCTCAATTTTGAATAATTATATATGTATTTTGAATGATTTTACAAATAAATAATATATTTTTTTGGTTGGAAACAAAATTCAAATTCAATTGGCAAAGGGCACGACAATTCTAAACTTGTGGATGTAATAAATTCAAATCGTTCAATGAATTTGATACGAATTAAATTTTTGTTTTTAATAAAAAATATATTGCTAAACTGAATGTATAATATTATAATTTTTATTTTTAAAAAAATTGAGCCCAAAACTTCTGTACACCGAGGCTTCTGGGCACAGAGATCTAGTTAGGATGATTCTATACCCCGACCCTTGAAGCAACCTATAAGTTGCTCTTTATTGGTAGTTGCATACAACACTAAAATTAAAATTACAGTTGAGCTCAGAGTAGATTACTTTTTAAGGTACAAAAATTATTATTTAAATTGTAAAAAAAAAAACTTCTCATTGGATATGAACCAAAAGATATTTCAATAAATTTTAAAATTTATTTGATTATTTTATTTAAACAAAAAATATTGTTAGATTCATAAAAAAATGAAAATACAAACATAATATTTCCAAATTTGTATCCTAAAAAATTAGGCTAGTAAAAAAAAAATTGGACAAAACTGAAATCGAATCAATTGTTCGTTTTTTTTTTGGAAAAAAATAATACACATTTTCTACTAGAATTACCCGAAAATTGATATAACTGATTAAACGGTCTATCCAAAATATGTCAAATAAACAATCAAACCAAAACCAAACCTGTTGATCAATTTTTTTTTTACACATATTCCACTATAATCAATCAAAAACCAGACAAAAAAATTGGCATAATTGGCTAAACTATTTATTCAAAATATGTCAAAAAAAAATGATGAAGTGATTCTTCTACACTCCTACTAAAACTGACGTACATCTACACAAAGGAGCACGGGCACCCATATACATGTTCCGGTTTTCACTTTTTTTTCACTTTTTTCCTTCATATTCTAATGCCGTCCGAATTTGCAAGTAATTTTTTATATATCGCTGTGGGTTGTGGTCGGGTGTGTCAGAGAGTTAAAAGAATAGGCATAACGAAAATGGGAAAGTGTAAAAGATACAATTACGGTTTTGAATTTCTCGAGACGTCACAGTTGAGGAAGTGTCAGTGCTCACGGATATGTATTAAACAACTCGTCGTGCTTTTGAACATGGGAGGCTTTCCCTGTAAAAGTGTTGAGTTGAGGATGGGCTGGGCTTGACATAAGATATACTGCTACCCTCGATTCCTCTGATGGGCCGTGATAATAGGCTTAAGACATGCACACTTGATAACAATGGATAGATATATGATGTGATGTAAACACTCGTATTAAAACAATTTTACATCCAAATCATAGAGGCTTGGACGGTCCACAACTGTTCTCCTCCCAAGCTTCTCCACTGGGATAAAGATTGTGTACATCTGCATGTCTTCAATCCCGTCCATTGTAAAAGTTTTGTTTACAGAATATAAAGTTTATATATCTATCTGTCTCTCTCTAATCCCATCCACTGCAAAAGCTTTGTGTATGGAAGAGTTATTTAACTTCAAGCAGGACCCATCTAACCTAAACGCACCCTTGCAACACACAAAACGCTGATAACTAAGAACAATTTCGTTACATCAATCACATCTCACAAACACAAGCGCATATGGAAGACAATCTCAACACTCTGGTGTTTGAGTATGCTGTCTCTTAGGATCCGAGCAATAATTATACACCAAGTAGTTCCTTTGAACCCATTCCATGGCCGAGCGTTGTTGCTGGCTTAGTCCTACCGGTCCAGACGGCGAGGCCGAGGGAGGGCGGCAGGAGGCAGAACCATCTGCGGCGCAACCACCTAGTTTGAAATTTGTGTACTTACCAATAAAAGGTTGGTATTTATAGTCAGCCTTGTATTTTCCATTCTCTGTGGCCCACGATGAAGCATCCCAAATTGATCCATACGCCCACATTGGTCTCATGGGGAACGTAGCATCACTTTTCCTTGGATACCTTCTTATTGGCACATCATCCACTAAAAATCTGCACGACAACATAATCAAGTCCGTGATAAGAAAAAGAACAAAACAATCGCTACACAAGGTCAATAATGTAGAAAATGTGGAAGTTTGTCCATAGTTTACTGACATGATTTCACTTGGGTTCCATATTATTGCATAATGATGAAAGTCTTGGGTCGGGTTAAACCATAGATGGAACTGCATTTCTCTGCCAATTATACGACCATCCCCGCTACCTCTGACATACACATTTGTCTGCAAAGTGTAAGGCTTATCCGGTGTAGTTCCGAGGAACTCGATATCGATTTCGTCGTGATTTCCCGGATGTTCTTGGTTGTTTGAAAGCTTTAAGAAAAACAGAGTTCCCAGTTCAATTATCTTGATAACATATATTTTTGCATGAAAATGACTAACTGGATGCTTACATAAAAAGATGTAATTACTCCAGCAGTATAACCAGGTTGAAGTTTAATGGAAGCACCAAAATATCCTGAACGATATGGATGAAGTGACTTGAACCCACTCCCTGTTTAAAAATAGTGAGTAAGAATTTTGTGATTTAGTGAAAACAGAGAGCATTTGTGGGTGACATGCAGGGACCTGAATTCCTGTCGAGCCAAATTGTCAGTTGGGTTTGGTCTAGTCTCTGATGCTGAGGACCCCATAAGTTTCTGAATCCTTGATCAAAGCCAACAGTGCTGACTCTGGAGCTAGGACTGTACCCAGATGAAGGTGGACCCTGTGCACCAATTGAAAGGGCCATAAGAATAAAAACACAGACAATGATGAGAAGGGAACCCATTAAAGAGAACAAATTTAATGTCTGAATTGGGATGAAGTAATGGCAATGGCTTCACACTTTGCAGTTGGGTGTGCTAGATATAGGGAGATAAGAGGGACCTACAACTACAATGCTAAGCAGAGTGATAAGTTGGTTGATGGGAGTTATACATGCGGACAAAAAAAAATATAGAAAGAAAAGATTGGGTGATTTAAAAATATGGAGAAGGGATTTTTTTTTTTAATTTTTTTTTATATTGCACAAAATATGGAGAAGGGATTGTTCCACTTTGTGTATATACATATCCCTTTCTTTCCATCCTTTATTAAATATTATGATGAGAAACATCTACTATTTGTCTATTTATGATGAAAAAGGAAATTGTTGCTTTCTTGTAAAAGCAAAAGAAATTCAGGGGCTTCGATACACAAAATGTGTATATATATACACTCTGGTACTGTACGTCAGAAAATAGTGCATAAGACCAAAAAAAAAAAGAGTTGTTAAAGTGTAGTGTTTTTTTTGGTTCCTTGCAAAATCAGATTAAAGATTGCCTGATATTGCTTGTAAATGATGGAAATTGAGGAAAACACACTAACTGTATTATTAATGAATTTATTACTCATGAACCATTGATGTCATGATAAAATGGAGTTGGTTATATATTCACGCGAATATTGCATTTTAAATTATTGAAACTTGGATTGTTTGAACAAATACTAGTGTTCGATATATATATATATATATATATATATATACTGACTATATTTATTTAAATATTGTCTTCAAAGTCCAAACTTATCAATCATTTAGACAAATTAAAAATCAAAGAAATGTCGGCAAAGAATTTTGTGACTCTTCATAAGTAAAGTTTGTGAGACTAAAATCGTGGATATTAAATGCATTCAACCCTAGCATTTCCATCTATTGGAGTTCGAAGGGAACAAATTAGGTCAAAGCAGTTACCAAATTTAGGAGGGGTAAGTTAATGTAAAACCAAGTTGGTCCAACTGCCTGTCTATATCTAAACCATAGTGCTTGTCTTTACCTTCGTGTGGACACGACATTGCTTCTTTTACTTATTTATTCATTAAAACAAGCGATAAGAGTTCTGTGATTTAACATGTTAATTGCAATACGTACAAGTCTTGAATGCGTAAATTTAGAAGCATTTTTTTCCTTCAATTTAACAAATAAATATTGGCAGTTTGTTCGTTATACGATCGGAAACAATATTATTGGTTGCTTCAAAGCATGCACAAAAGATTTATATAAGGATGAATTTTCAACAAGATTATGTTGCTATAATTAACGAATAAGCGTCAGTTTATTTCACAATTGCATTTCATAACTTTAAGTTGTCAAAAATATTGTAATTAAAGCTATGAAAATATTTATAAAAACTTGTGTAGCCCACGAGCGGTATAAAATATTACTGGTGTTTGATTCATTTTTCGGTTAGATTAATTTTATAAATAAATTAAAAAAGAAGATATTACAATAAAAAATATACATCATATTAGTAAAATGTATTATTATAAAAAAGTATACATCATTCAATTATATGATTAAAAAGGCTCAACGATGACAAAATTGATGGGTCCCTGATTGTTATTACGATAATTAAAGATAAAATGGCTGTCAAATTTAAACTTTTTCGAATCTTAATTTTCGGAAAGTCATTAAAGAAAAATACTAAAGTACACCCTCAAAACTAATTGCATATTCGCACTTGTTGCAACATTTACTTATTTGTTCAGTGAATTTTGACGTTTGACTTTCAATTATATGGGGTTTGGAGGGTTTCTAATAATAGCGGAACAGATCGATTGGACATAAGTCTGATTGTTCAAGACATATAAACAACAAATAGATAAGTGTTTAACCGATGGTTTGATAGAACGTAAATTTTAATAACATATAAACTGTTCATTTAGAATATATAAATTAATTTAATAATGAAATAAAAATCATCGAATATAAATTTTGTTGGGAAAAAATTTTACGCGTTGAGTTCGAATATGTATTTTTTTCCTTCAAAATCTAACATATATTTTAAGAGACATGAAGATAAACGTGTGAAAGAGAGCAGGACAATAAAAAAATTGAAATAATTTTTTGACATGCATGTTGACTTGAGTGGATAAAACATATGAAATGAGAAAATAAATATATAAGCTACTATACACTCTACCAGACGGACCTCTAGCTAGTGGATGCATGTTATATTATTAATTTTTATGGACTAAAGTAATGCGTAGGTCCTGCCATGGATGCACTGAGTCCAAGACTGGTGCTTCACTATAGCACTCGTATTTATGATTGTATATTGACGTATACATATTATTGTTTGAAAACAACTCCAGCAATAATTTGTGTTACTTTCATGCATGACTACGACGCCATGAAAAAATAGAAGAAAAAAATGATCAATCGATGAACTTGGCCTGCTGGTCTACCTCATTGGACAAATTCGTTCAAGCCTTGCCGACAAGTCTACCCGTAGCTACAATGATATAATAAACATCAATATATAAGTCGTTATATTAGTCCGTTACTGGTATCCTAAGAGAAAATACCCATAAAAAAATATCATGTCCGTACCAATAATTGAAAGGCTGCAAGGGCTATGATATGTATATTTGGTAGTTATATGTATATTTCTTATCCTAACATTCATATATTCATTATTAAATTTAACATTTTTGGCCCCTGCATGACGAGCTATACAGGTACCTGGATCGGGGAAGATCATGCTGACCTGTGCTAACAACTAAGAAATAAGAATAATGTTCTGGAAGGAAGAAACTATGGGAAACTGACAAAGGATGACATTTTATATTGTTCTCTTCAACATTATTTTGTAACAACTAAGAAATAAAAATGTATCGTATAATTTGTAATCCCAATATGTATATATTTTTTGTCTCTTTTAAATCTCAAATTAATGGGCCAGGCCCATTGATAGACATTTCTGGTAGGGATGACATCGGATTGGATTTTTCAAAATTCATATCAAATCACTAATAAAAATAATGTATTCATATCAAATCCATATATCACGGATAAAAAAATATAAATTCATATTCTATCAATCGGATTTCACATATTCTCCAAAGATATCGGATTTATCCATGCGACACATATTTTGCTAATTTATGACACCGTATATTTTGATAGAGAGAGAATGGTGGAGGAATATTATGAGATTGTTTGGGTCGAATGGAGTGATTTAAAAGTTGTATTTTTTAGATTATTTTTAGGATAAACTTGGCAATTGAGGGGAGTCAATAGTGCTCAATCTTTTACTTTTCAGAATCTTTTGGGTTTTATCGTGGTCTGAGGCCCAGCCCAGTATGGATAGGAAACTTCACAGGTAACGACCGGAGAGAGGAAAGAAAATTGCCTGGAACCGGAATATCAAAGATTCAAAGGGGCGAATTGAGTTGACCAATTAGTAACGGTTTTTCATAATTTGGTCCTGAAAATATCCACGACGGTGAAGGGATGGAGAGAGTAAAAAATATTATCAAGCCAAAACCTCATCCGCAACCGAGATTGGCAGGGTCGGCTTCGTCAAGAGTGTCGCAATGTAGAACTTCAAATTCGAGGTAATTACCTAGCACCGTTTATTATCACTCATATGTATTATGTTGCAGCTATGTCGTCTTGACTCTTGGGCGTTTTTGTGGTCGATTATTGATGTTTAGTATTGGGGTTTTGGGATTATTGGTTTTGATCAGATAGACAGAGAGATGAGAAAAGTATGCAGAAGGCGATTAGAGAGGCTGCCATGAGAGACGACATGGTATCTGCTAAGTTACTCTTAGGACTGATGGCTTTGCATCAATATTTCCCTCGACTGAATTTAAAATTTTCTCACTTGTATATGGTTTAGATTTTTTGTTTTTGCAATGTTAGATTGAACTGGGTTTCGATTTCTTATCTTCTAATCAAAATAAAGCTTGGGCATTGTAAATATTTCTAGACAAATTTTATGATAGGATTTATGCTAGAGAACGACCAGATGATGATTAACTTGACTGATAATATTATAAAATGAATAAATGATTACAATTTGATTTCAAGTTGCAAAATTTTCTGGTTATTGCTAATGTACTGCTGTTATTCAAAGATTACTGGAAGAGAAGGGATTCTTAAGCGTACACGTATGCAGGGATTTAATTGGCCTCTTACCTCCACTCTCCTCCCTGTTAGTTTGGTATTAAAATTTGCCTATTAAAAGATTAGCCATGTGATCTTTGATCTGATTTGTTAAAGTTGTGGGATAATGCTTGAGACCCCCAAATACTCTTGCTTGTCATTTAATTAGAAAGCCAAATAAGCCGATTGCAATTGTGGGTGAATATTGATGTGTACATGCAGAAAACTGTTTGGTGTGGAAGTAATAGAGAAATATGATTGATGTGAAAAACTATGGTATATGACGGGATTGGATATTATTTCACTTCACAGTCCCTTTAATGGTATGGACTGCGTTATGATGATTGTGCTGGATTGAGCAGATGCATTTATTACCCAATCAAGAAACAGGCTTGGTTTTGACTTTTGACAACCAGATCTGTTTAGTTGTTCCATGAATCTTCACTGATATTAGGTATCTTGTAAGTTGTATCGTAAATAGAAAAAAAGAAGGAAAAACTCTAGTTTTGTGGTGATATCTATGGAATTTTGTTTTTATCGTGTTTTACTTTAATACCTTGAGCCCTCTAGTTTGGAATATATTTGTGAATTGTATCTTGTATCTGACAAAGGACAAAAGGTGCTTGTGAGATAGGGTGGGCTTTGAGTTGATTCCAGGAAGGAAAATTTCCCTGACTGACTTTTTCTTCTATTTCAACTTAATCTCTGTGTTATCTTTCTCAGGCACTCGCTAAAGAAATTGTGAGATCTAGAAGAATAGCCAACCGTCTTCACCAGAATAAGGCACAATTGAATTCGGTATCACTGCATCTCGGAGAAAGTGCTTAATTGTTTCATAGGGATTCCTTTGCCTATTGGCTATTACGATATGGATGCGTTAAAAACAACCAAGGGGTATCTTTTCTCTTTCATAGAGCTTTTAGTTTACTGCATGCTTGGTGAAAAGGTTACAATATGATGAGCTTAAAGATGGCTTGCTGATATTATCCAGAATGGTAAATAGCAAACCTGAACAAATAGGAAATATTTTAGTAAACAAGTCAGGCCTGACTGTTTTGAGTTAGGCTCTTTAAAAGGTAAATAACTCTCGTGCTTTTAAATAACTCTCATGCGCAATGCTCCCATGGTTGATGGGTTGGAGACAAATGATGTGAGCTTGAACAGAATTCAATTGTATAAAGTGAATACTTTGTATTGTGTAATGCAGTTTGCTCTTGTTTCTTGGTTGTGTAAACTTCGGATGACTATATTGCATCTGCTAGTGGTGATTTTCGAATGATTCTTTTGTATTTGTTCCATTGCTTTATTTTTTCATTGGTATTGCAGCAATTGCCTTCACAGTTGGGCATTTGTCCAAGAGTGCTGAGGTTATGAAGCTTGTCAATAACCTTATGAAGGCACTGGAAATGGCTGTTACAATGCAAGAGTTCGGCAAAGAAATGAACAAGGAGACTTTGTCACTAACGTTCTCTTTCGGAAAGAGAGAAAAAAGGAAAATTTGGAATAGGAATTACACATGTTCTCATGGCCCTTATCCTGTTAAAATATTGTTAACTTAATTATATTGACCATCACACTAGGGCTTGTATTATGCTGGCCGGGGTGATTGAGGAGTTTGTGAATGATGCTGTTGACACAGCGTTGGATTCGGATGATATAGAAGAAGGGACGGAAGAAAAGGTAGACAAGGTTCTTACAGCCATAGCCGGTGAGACTGCTGCACAACTTCCAGAATCAGTTAGGAAAGAAAAGATGAAGCAGCCTACTCAGAATGCTCAAGCTGGAGGCGAGGTACGTGTAAGACAGTGTAAGACAGACGACAACCATGTAATATTCTCTTATTTCTGCTACCTTTTATGGTATTGAGGACATTGTTAATTGTCCAATATCGTTGGAATTGGTAGGAAGAACCTATATCAGATGGTATTGACGATGAAAAAGAATTGACGAAATAAGGGTTTATCTTGCTAAAGTCTGGTCATAAGACATGTTTTTCCTTAGCGGACTTGATGTCTAGTTGGAATCTGGTTCATTTTGTCCATTTCTCGATTAATCATTGATACTGACATAGACAACTTTACACTACTGGTCTTCATATTACATTTTGCTCGTTATTTGATTGCAGAGGCCATGTCAAATGGAAAACACCTATGGATTGCAGGACAAACGCAACAACATTCAGACAAACTAACTTCACAGTTGTCCTTTCAAGTCACTCTATGTTACAACGTTTGAGTGAAGTATTGTGCTTTTCTATTCTTAATTAACTGTTGTTTGAGTAGAGGAGACTCCTAAAACTTCCTTACGTTACAACCATACGCGTCTACTTCTTTACTTATTCTGTGTGTTCACGTCTTGTACGCAAAATTCCTCAAGACTAATACTTTCTTCCAACTATATATGCAACTAATCAACTTGGGTCCGATACCCCAAATGCAATCATATTAATTTCTTTAAGACAATTTTTCCCCGTCATTGTTAATACCTAATTCTAATCGTCCAATTTTATGGGTTTGTTAACAGTCAATACGTCGCATCAGCATGTTGGCTGTCCGAAAATTAAAGTTGCTCAATGTCGTGGAGATTGTCATTCAATGTCTAAAATCGAAAAATTGCCAATATTTCAATGACCAAAAGTTGACTTAATCTGCGAGATATAACGTATGAATCACATATGGTGTATAATTTAATTCAAATAAGTTGTTTCGTTTCTTGAGAAGGGAAGTAATCTCCATGGGATCACGTTGACAGGTGAGATGGATTTGTAGCCCAATTTAATGGCAATATTAAAATGAAAAATCTAGCCATTTATATGCACATTACATTAAGAATATCATTCCTAATTCAGTAAATCACTCACTAAATCTGGAATGAATCCAGAATCTAATATTCTGGCACATATTGCAATTGAAGTATAGATACTAAAAATATTCATGCATTTTATTTACTGGAAGTAGAAAGTGTACAACGCACCTTTGCTTAATTAATCTGTCGTTTTAGCAAATTCAAATAATGCGAACTGTCCAGCAAATAGAACCAAGAAATCAAAATCAAAATCAAAATCAAGAGAAAAGGATATTATGGAGGAAACAAAAGAGCAGGCAAACGGAAAGGCCGTTAATATATTCTCCTTTCACACAGTGGCCAGTGGGTGTTCTCTTCCATGCCAAATCCTATATAAGTACCACAAAAGGCTATGTACTTTTCCAATCACTTCGTCAAACCCAAAATTCGATCCCAACCAAATGGCAGCGACTCTCTCTCACATATTTCTTCCTGTTTTCCTTTTTAATATCTTCTTGACTTCTTCCTTCTTCGCACATGCCCGATACGTCAACCCCCACCAAACTGCCATCTCTACGAAGCAACAAGCAGAAAGACTCATAAGATCGCTCAATTTGTTCCCAAAATCTGATAGTAATATCGTTGGAGATGAGTCTCTGGACGTAGATGCTCCTGCACTAGTTGAGAAGCGATTTGCATTCCCTTCTGTTGCTGGTTCTGGCCCTTCCGTTCCAGACCTCGGTCACTATGCTGGCTATTACAGGCTTCCAAATACTGAAGGGGCAAGGTATATTTGTGTTTTATAACCATTTGATTTCCAGATAATACCCATCATATGCATGTATCTTTTTTTTTATGATCAGAATTGAGTTAAAAAAACTGCCCACCAATAACCGTTATGCATATGATTTTGCTTGCTAATTTGTAGGATGTTCTACTTTTTCTTTGAATCGCGAAATAAAAGTACGGATCCAATTGTGATATGGTTGACCGGAGGACCGGGATGTGGGAGTGAAGTAGCATTGTTTTATGAAAATGGACCTTTTCATATTGCAAAAAATCATTCTCTTGTTTGGAATGATTATGGCTGGGACAAGGTAATAATTAATTTATGCTCTCTCTCTCTGTCTCTCGTTGTTCTCTGCTTGAATAAATAGAATTAGAATTTAATTTGCCATCCCCACATGACAGGTATCCAATATCATCTTTGTTGACCAACCTACCGGAACAGGTTTCAGTTATACTACTTCCGAAAGTGATATTCGACATGATGAAACTGGTGTCAGCAATGATTTATACGACTTCTTACAGGTTAATTTTTTTGTTGTTCATATTATGAGATTGTTCTTTTCCAACAGAAAACTCAAAATCTCGACGGATAAAGTGGATGGTTCTTAAATAATTCAAGTAAATTGATCGTGCATCTATATTGCAATGATAGGAGTTCTTTAAAGCGCATCCTCAATTTACTAAAAATGATTTCTTCATCACTGGAGAATCATATGCTGGACACTACATTCCTGCATTAGCTTCTCGGATTGACAAGGGAAACAAAGGGAACGAAGGAATTCCGATAAACTTGAAGGTATCTCTCTTTTATTTTCTTTAATCTAATTTTCCTTGAGACGGCAATTTTTTACAGGTTTGCTGAACTTCTCGAATGTTCAACAGGGTTTTGCGATTGGCAATGGATTAACTAATCCGACAATTCAATATCCAGCATACCCGGATTATGCTTTGAGTATGAGTCTGATTGGAGAATCTGATTACCAGAGCATTAAATCCTTGGTACCACAATGCGTATCAGAATCAGAAGCTTGTGGTACAGTGTTTTTCTTTTATGGTTCAGTCATCCTTTTTCTTGTTTCTGGTTGAAGATTTAACTTGATTCACTAATGAAATTAACCAAATTTGTTGGCAGACGCAAATGGTGGAGATTCTTGTGAGTCTGCGCAGGATGATTGCACTGAAATATTCAATTCAATCCTTAACATTGCCGGTAACATAAACGTAAGAATCGAAAAACAATAGACAAAACATCTCTCTAGACAAAACAATAGACTAAACGCTAATGTCTCTTTGATCAACAGTATTACGATATCAGAAAGCAATGCCAAGGTTCGTTGTGCTACGACTTCTCAAGTATGGAGACCCTTCTGAATGAAGAATCTGTAAAGAAGGCTCTGGGAGTTGGGGACATAGAGTTTGTTTCATGCAGCACTGACGTATACAACGCCATGGCAAATGATTGGATGAAGAATTTAGAAGTGGTAATTCCTCCTCTGATCGAGGAAGGAATTCAGATGCTCATATATGCTGGAGAACAAGATCTTATCTGCAACTGGTTAGGTAAAAATCAACACAAAACCTCCATTTATGACGTTTTGTGCTTCCAGTTCGTTAACATTCTTCTGGTTTTTTTGGGTAACTAGGAAATTCAAGATGGGTCCATGCGATGGAATGGTCGGGGAAGACAGACTTTGGAGGAGCTCCAGTTGTTCCATTCCTTGTCGACGGTAAGAAGTCCGGAGAGTTGAAAAGCCACGGGCCTCTAACTTTCCTCAAGGTTGGTCAAGTTTTTTAGTTACTTCACTATTTTCTAACGATCTGGATGCATACAACCAACCAAGAAACAGTGTTGTTGTCTGGTTTTAATTTTAACTTGGTGATTTTTGCGCAATAGGTTTATGAGGCAGGTCATATGGTTCCAATGGACCAGCCTAATGCTGCTCTACAGATGCTACAAAGTTGGATGCAAGGAAAACTAGCCATAACGTGGAGCAAACATTCTACTACTCGCCAGTGAGAGCCTCCATTAAATTTTGCCAACCTTCCTTTGGCATCCATGTTTTCCAGATGTGTAATGCGTTGGTTCCTGCAATTCTTGTTTAAATTGTGAAGAGAACGCATATAATAATTTTAGTTCATATTTGAGCTCCACTTATTCATTTCCTAACAAAAAATTTATAATCAGTTGTCATATTGAAAACCTTCATCAGAAAACATTGAGGGATGCTTCAAAATAAATTTGCTGATAATACCGGGAATTACCTACAAACAAAACATTTTACGAATATGTAAATTACATTGCAACTATCCTATACTCGACTTTAACGAAAAGCTAATTAGAGATTATGTCCTAAGTGTTTGCCATGGATATTTGGTGCAGAAAGGGCAGTCTCACCTGACAAAAAAGGGGTAAGATAATCGGGTATGGCTCGTCCTGGATAATCCGGGATGTAATCTATATTCTAAGGTCTTTGGCTTTCTCAAGCAAAAAGCCATAAACAATACTAACTAATTTCTCATGTATGGTCAGCCACCATCGTTGATCGACTCATACTTAAAAGGCTTAAGCAATCCCATGAAGTTATGAGCATAGATAGTTGGCAACTCTCTCAACATTTCAAAGAGGAGCTAATCATACTATTGTGTTTTCTTATAAGTTTCCATACGTTGATAAAACAATGATATGAACAAACGGAACACATATTGCATCATGTTTTATATTGCTCTTATTACTATTCAAGTGTCCAGCCTATCTTATATTTTTTATGTCAATTCAAGAACTGCTGCTCAAAACAGAATAATCCAAAGTGCAACAGAAAGAAGAGACAATGATGCATGAAGGCAAAAACGAGTAAAAGCTATCTCATTTTCAATCCAATTGCATAGTATTTTCTGAGCTTCCAAACAGAGCAGATCAAGACTAACTCTTACCCGCATATAATTCTCTTAAGGACTTAATAGCAGGCTGGAAACCAGACCTCAAAGGGACAATTGACGCCACTCGAAGATGTCGAGCGTTGCCATTTTTTGGTTTGGACAGTGTAATGCCAAACATCTCTCCCTCCAGGATTTTACCACCAGTCACAGCTGCAGAAACATCACAATGACAAAAGGCACATAAGAAGTCGTGCGTGAAGCAATTCGTTAAAATGGTAGAAAATTTATGGATAGTATGCGTGAGGCAAGCAAGTTACCAGCAAAAGGATGAAGCTTGGCGAAATCAAAGAAATCGTCAGCCGAACAGCCAAACAGAACCCTAGCTGCCCTATCAAAGCAGATCACATTAACCACTTTCGTATCTGTTGCTATTGATACCTGCCAAATAATAACCCACATGAATGGAAACTGAATCATCCTCTTACTGTTTGTCAATGGAAAGAGAAAAAGAAAAAACTTACGAGGAGACGAAAGAGGCGTTTGGGACGGGAGTCACAGGATTTGCAAATAGAGGAGGGATTATCCGGGAGAGTTTTCTCGCAGATGGAGCAGACTCTGTAAAAAAAGTTGGAGTGATCCATTGCTATCAGGGAGCACATTACTGTTATAGGTTTCTCCCCTTCCATGGTTTCTGCTGACCGGCTTTACTCTGTTGTTGTCCATTTGTCTCCTTTTATTACTGTTGGGGACCTTATTATTTTATTTTATTAGCCTTTAATTATATTTTCGAGCCTTTTTAACCGAAGGAAGAGTAAAAAGTATACGACTTTAACCACGATGATGAAGAGGGAGGTCGGAGCTATGGTTTAGGGTTCTGATAGCAAAAATTACTCTCTATCAACTTGCGATGATTAAAATTTCCTTGGTCTAAATTGAACCCGTCCGTCTTCGTTTTCAACGGGCTTGGTGTGGCGAGGATCAGAGAGGAGTTCGCTAAGTTCCTCCTTAGGCGTGTAAGCTGCTACTACGTTTGAGTCTGGATACTCTCTTTTTTCTTCGTTCTACTTTTGGATTCGATTCACTAGTGCGGTTTCAATTGTATCATTTGGAGCTTCTTATTATTATTCATTTAAGAATATAAATTTGTATGGAATGTAGGAATATAAGGGGATGCTTATTATCACTGTCTTCTCTGTTTTTTCAGTAACTTCTTTTTTTGTCTTCTGTTTTACAGTAAAACAAGTCCCTTACTTTCTTGTATTACTAGGCTTTCTTGACTTGAGCCAACTCGATGGAGCTTGACAGGTAATGCTCATCTTTACTATATCTTGCTCTGCTCCATGTCTATAGTATAGGTTTTGTGCTGAAAATGTGGACTGGTGTCTTGTAAAAACAACCAAATCTATGTAATATTCAGGAAAAAACATCACAGCTTGACATGAGACAATTACAAGACACCCATCCACAGCTTGATGCTAATTTTTATGTAACTTAAATTGGTTTTATACATCCAAGTATGCTCACAACTTCATCAACCTTTTTTTACTCCTTGCAACTCCATTTTTTTAAACAATTGCTATTACCTTTGTTCTCTTTAATTTCCAGATTAAATTCTCCAACCACGTCTGCAATTGCTCTTGAAGTTTTGGGCCATCAACTGCTGTTCTCGCAGGTTTGTTCTTGGTTTTTCTGTATGGGTTTTGAGTTATATTCTCAGGAATAATTCCTCATTTGATAAGCTTTATAGAGAAACATATGCCTAACAGTGGCAGGTTTGTTCTGGTTGTTGTAGGATCCCAATTCTAAGCATTTGGGGACTACAGTTTGGGATGCATCAATGGTGTTTGTCAAATTCCTGGTCAGTTTGGGACACATCAATGATGTTACCGATAACATCTTTTTGAACTTTTTTTGTACTTCTTGCCCGTTCTTTGTGATTTGTCATAAATATATTCACCCATAAGATTGCAAGTTACTGGGATATATTCGACTTTTTTTACTCTGCCCCTGTCATGTTTTAATCATTTGGTTTGGGGGGTTGGAAAATTTTGTTATCCTTATAATGTTGAGATTGTCAACTAGATTTTCTTTCCGTTTGGTGATTTGCATCTGAAGACCATGCACTGTGAACCTGCTCTGGTTTCCATGTTAGTTTTCATCTTACTAAGTTCAAAAAAAAATCAGGACTTCTGTTGTTACTTCAGGAAAAGAATTGCAGAAAAGGAAGGTTTTGCCCATCCAAACTTAAAGGGAAACGCGTAATTGAGCTTGGAGCTGGTTGTGGAGTAGCTGGATTTGGTGAGTTTATTCTCTCTTAAGTTTATGTATCCTTCACTTATTTAAATGCTTTTTCTGCTTCAAATTGGTTAAAAGTTATCATGTTTGTTGTTGTATCTGCTATATTGCCACACACCCATTTCTCAGATATGACTCCTTTTTCTAGGGATGGCATTACTTGGATGTAACGTAGTTGCTACCGACCAAATTGAGGTGTTGCCATTGCTAATGAGAAATGTTGAGCGTAATACTTCACGGATAATGCAGATGAATCCTGGTTTAGGTGCTTTTTGAAACATTTTGGCCATTTCTAGTCATATTTATTATTTTAAGACTATAAGCTTTTTAATTTATTCCTTTTGTCAAATCCCATCTTTGTGTCTGACGAGACTAACAATGCGGCAATGCCTTCCAATTTTTCTTTTAAATGGATGTGAGTTGGAATAAAATCTGCATGGATTTAGTGACTCGTCTCTTTCCAGTAGCAAGCCCTTATAATGATGATGGTGAATATCTTTCCTTGAAATCATGCAGATTCAATTGGTTCAATTGAGGTTGCAGAACTTGACTGGGGAAATGAGGACCATATAAGAGCTGTTGGTCCACCATTTGATTACATTATTGGCACAGATGTTGTAAGTTTATTTGATGTTTACTTGTATGGGAAAAATGCACATGCAATCCTATTCTCCTCATTACTAACTGCCATTATTCTCCATATCCATAATTTTATAAAACTGATTTCTCATTACCCGACATAGTTCTACAATACATATCTCATGTGCAATCAGTTCTTAGCTTCCTACTGATATAAACTTCATTGGATGCTTCTTTTTTCATTCACTAATTTTTGTGTGCAAATTATTTTAATGAAGCAAAGCTGCCGATTGCTAATTAACTTGTATTTAAGGTTTATAAGGAGCATCTCTTGGAACGACTATTGAGGACCATGTTTGCTTTATCTGGACCCAGAACCTCAATATTGGTATGATATTTAAGGTTCTTTAGGTTCAAACATGATACCTGGCTTACTCATTCGTTGCTAAAATATCCGTTCAGGTAGGGTATGAAATCCGTTCCACCAGTGTCCACGAGCAAATGCTTCAGATGTGGAAAAGACATTTTGACTTGAAAATTGTTCCAAGAGCTAAGGTATCTAGTTTTATGCATACGTTCACTTGGGATGCTCGGACATTTGTTTTGTGAACATGATTATAGAACTTATTTTGTCTTTTGGATTGGAATTAACACAGATCTTGATTGCCTGCAGATGGATGATAAGTACCAACATCCAAGTATCCAACTTTATATAATGGAGCAGAAGCCTCGGGATGAAAGCAAACAAGATGCAGCATTCGAACCTCATCAGCATATTAATGAGGTTGAAAAAAGAGAAACAAACCAGGAGCAGGCTGAAAGCGATGGAAGTTGTAACGAGGTTGATAAAATGGATGATCATGGCCCAGAAAAGGTGGAGGACAGCATGGAGCTAAAAACAAAATTCCCAAATGGGAAGCTGAGTGACTGGGAAGGAAGAAGATATGGATCAATGGCTGCTCGGCTTCTTCAAAATGTGAAGATAACCTGAAATGCTAAGGTCTGTCATTTATTATTCAACTCTTTATTGTACACACATGGTTCATCTATATTACAGTACGAATTGTGTCTCCCTAGTTTTTCTTTTCCACCTCCTGATTGGCATGTTCTTTGAGGGGCAGGTTTAATATGTTGCCACATATCTTTCCGAGGGAAACATTTTCATCCCTAGACTTTGAAGGATCCCCCTCTTGTAATTGGCGTATGGAAGGCAAGTTTGGTATAATGGTGACTGCAAAGCACAATGCTGGTCTGCTGCTTATTCTAGTCATCTCTTTACAGGCTGATTGATGTTGGATCTTTTTGTTAAAAATGAGTCGTATAATTCAGGCATTTACCGGTGTTATATGCCAGTAATTTGAGAACAATTATATGTACTTTGCTGAAGAACTCAACTTCCATTGACGCATTCATGCGAACTTGTACTAGATGCGCTGGTCAAGATAAAACTGATCCAAATAGACGCCCGAGTAGTAAATAGGCGGCTCTGCACGGAATACAGACGGGTTGGCCATTCCGGATCCCCATTCTGAGTCGGTGTCTCTGTGAAGGTGTTGGGTCCGAACTCCGAAATGAAGTAACATGGCCATGGAAGAGAGTTGCCATTGAAGCTGTGAAGAAGAGGACAAGGGCAAGATGGGACGAGAAGGTGGTCTTTTGAGGTCATTACTGGAAAGTTCACTGAATGAAAGAATAAGGACTTCAGTTCGGTTCTCCAGTTCATGACGGTGGACCGGACAAGAGAATAAAGGAAAAGTGTAAAGTCATTTGGATTTATTATAAGCAAAGTGATGGCGGTTGTGTCGTTTTGATGGGAATTGGTGACGTGGACTGGGCTCAACATCAACTCTTTTCCCCGTGTTTGTGGGCCAACAGTGTCCTAGAGTATGCGTTACGTATAGCCCAATAAAATTGTCAGCTTCAAGCCCACGGGGGCCTATAAAGTACAAACACCTAGCCCAATTTGTATGCCATTTATGACCCAAACAGAACGTCATGATTAGGTACAACTTACTAGGGTATGCCCTAAAACAGACAACCCAAGTAAATCGAGCGGATGGAGATAGACTGTAGGTTATTGTAAAGAGGACTGCGGGAGATCGGACGGACAGATATTGCTTTGATTATTTTAAGAGAGCGTGCGTGCAAATTGCATGAGGTGATTGATTGATTGGTGCAACCATCAGAACTGAAATAGCCAACAAACCCCGTCTGCATCAAGTGGGTCATGAACCCAACTGCACCACCATTGCACTCGCACCGCCAAAACCAAACCAATTAAAGGGAAGTAAGAAGCACGCGCGAGTGAGGCATAACCGCACGTGGAGACCATGGATTCCAGCCTGGGAAGACACGTTTGGAGAGAGCTCGAATATTGAAAATGATAAAGAGGGAAAACGGAAGAAGATGGACATGTGTTGCTTTTGTACACGCAATGTGTTACGTCAGCGGGACAACGAGGCTTTTGTTTGGATTTACATGTCCAATCTCACTTATTAAAGAGTCGCCTTTGACTTTTTCTTTTTGCTCAATCCTGGAGTTTTTTTGCTAATATGTCCCTGTTTTCCATGCTAATATGTTTATTTCCCCATAACTTTATTTAAATATAATTCTTATTATTTTCTTCTGATCAGATCTTCACAAATCACAATCTACACAATTTGCATGTATATAATCATAATCGTAATCGTAATCGTCGTCCGAATTTTTATCTCAAAAATTTGTGTGAGCTATCTGAATTAATGAGAGGGATTCCATCAATCGATGTCGAGATTTAAAAAAAAAATGTAAATGAATAAATGCCACTGTTGCCTGCAAATTTTTCTGGATTTTGGTTTGCCTACCAGGAAAAAAACTAAGAGAACACAAGCAAGCACCATTAATAGTGTCTAAAGAGTCAAATGCATATGACGACATTTGTAACTTTTTATGTTTTATTAATTATTTCGCTATTTGTTAAAAGAATAAGAGGACCCGTCTGCATTTTTAAATTCGAAGATTCTGTGAGAGAAGAAAAAGACATAGAAGAAGGGAAGTTTGGATGTCAAAAGCTGCACCACTTTGTTAGATTAATTAATGTCCTAATCATCCTGTCTCTAGCGAGATTATATTTCAACTAAAACTTCTCTGTCTATTATAGTATTATATTATAATCAGTCTCAGTGATATCTGTGTAATTATCTAGTATCTACATGGTTATACAGAAATTAGTCTGTGTGATTGCCTCCACTACACACTAGCTCGATGGTTTTGCCTCCAAAAGAATATTTGGTTGCCTTCCCCGTTATTATAATGTAAGCAGGTCAGTAGGAAACCCTAAAGCTAGCGAAACACATTTGAACAAGAATTAATGAGTACTGCTGTTGTTCCTTAACAGAAGAGTATAAGAATATATAGATATTGAGTAAGGTATGATGGTGTGCCATATCTTTGCCGTCGATTATCCCACCACATCCGAGGAACAGAATTAGTCATAACTTCGCTCGCTCTTTGAATTATTAAATTTCAGATTTGGATATTAATTAGGTATATGTGGTTATTACTAATTAGCTAGGTAAGAATCATATCATTGTAGACTTGTAGTGTGTTAGCCAATGCAAATACTCTCTATATATATACGTATAGGCACGTAGTGCAATTATATACGTGTAAACGAATTATATAAAAAACTATTGAGATTGTTTAGAAAACGAATCTTACTTCTCTGTTGCATCGATAAACTAATGATCGGCACTATCCATATCACTAACTCCCTCAAAATTTCAATGAATTGCGTGTTCTTCCAATTATGTATCGTTGTCAATTAACTTATGTTTCAGACAATATTTACCACAAATAGTTATTTCGTCCTGTAACTTGAAAATCTGTACACGACCAGGAGAGCCAAACAATAAGAACTGGTCCCACGTGAACAATCTAGGAAATCAGAACTATTAGGTTATGTTTGCGCAACTGTAAAAACAAAAAGGTACGCAGCACTGTATAGTGATCACCATAAATAACGCGACATTTCTCTTTTAGGAATGCTTCTTGCAAGGTCATGCTGGAAAAGAAATTATAATGATTCTCATGGGGCTACAAAATCAATAGCTATAGTCTCTATTAGGATACTGTTCATAATGTGTCATCAAGGCAAAACAAAAGAGACCCTATTGAGGAAAAGTTACAATGTAGGATGGACGACTCACCACAGTGTGTGTAAGATGCTAATTTTGCATATTATTACTTACTGTTGCAATGGTCATAGCCATTGATGCGTCAACTATTATAAAGTTTTGCAATGATGGGTCATTCGTCCAAAACACACCTGATGAAATAAAGACGACAAAGCATCTGATAGATGGGTCGTCCCTCTCTCTCTATATATATATATTGCCATGATCATCATCGATTGATATTTGCTAGCTAGGTATAGTTATCCACTAGAATCCCCGAAGTACTTCTTCTTAATCAATGGTTCAGTTAGTCTGTTAATTCAAGCAAAAAGCCATTGATTACTGGTGCTATGATGTAATTTGACGGCCCTTAATGGCATTCGCCATTGTTTAGTCACTGTAGCAGTCCATAACACGTGAAGTTATGTTAAAGTTTGAATTGAAGGCATAAAGTTAATTGGTCAAAATATCTAATGCCGGTTTTTCTTGGGGGGTTACATAAAGCTCTAATAACGTTTGAAGAAATATTCTATATTCTACGTTATTAAAAAAATCCGAATCGTGAATACAAAGAGATGTGCACAGTCCGTGCATTGTAGTTGAGTGTCAAAAATTGAGTCCAGTTATGTGTATGGAACGATCTACCAAGAATATAGCTAGCTAGATAGTTTAATAAGTCTTAAGGGTTGGAAAATGTCACAATTAAGAGCTATCAATTTCAGATAGCTTTGAATTTCCACATCAATAAGGACTTTTATGGATGCATTGCTAGCTAGTTAGTTATGGAAGAAATTAGAAGGAAGGTTTTATCTAAGGGGTATTATATAATTATAATAAGGTCCAATTAGCATAAGAGTTACAAACTGATTGAACATGTCAATCATTTTGACTTGTATATCCACCTTTTTCTCTCTCTATCTACATTGTATATGTAAATAATAAACAGTCTCCACTGTCCACGAGACTCCAGTCTCTCATTACTCATTATAAGGCACCAGCCTCAGCCTCAGCCTCAGCCTCAGAAACAAAAGTCTTTGTTCAAAGAAGACCTTTGCCTTTGGTCATTCATTCATCATTAAGTATTTCAGTCTTTCAGATTAGAGAGAGAGAGAGAGAGAGAAGAACTAGGAAAAACCATCAGATTTTTATCTTCCAGAGAGAGAGAGAGAGATCATGGGGAGGGCTCCCTGTTGTGATAAGGCAAATGTGAAGAAGGGGCCTTGGTCTCCAGAGGAAGATTTGAAGCTTAAAGACTACATAGAGAAGAATGGGACTGGAGGCAATTGGATTGCTTTTCCTCAAAAAGCAGGTAATTATTTATATACATCAGCTTCTATATATATACTATTGATTTATTTGTTGATTCTTCAAAATAAATGGGTTTTGTTTTCTGGGTTGGTGGTCTCAGGCCTGAAGAGATGTGGGAAGAGCTGCAGACTAAGATGGTTAAACTATTTGAGGCCCAACATTAAACATGGAGAGTTCTCTGATGAGGAAGATAGGATAATCTGCACCTTGTTTGCTACCATTGGAAGCAGGTACAAACAATATTATTACCATTAAGGACTTAAGGATCTATTTTTCTGTTTTGTTAGACCTACCATCTCAACTAGGTTTCCTTACATATACCAACTGATTTGATGGTGTATTATGTATGAAATCTACCCAAGAAGGGTAATATATGCAGAATAAGAGGATCAAGAAAGAAGGAACTTTTTTGCGTTTTCATTTTTTTTTGCCATTTTGATTTGTGTCTGAAAATCAAGAATCTGCCTTTTTTGGATAAATTCTTGTGCATGCGTTGCCAATTAAGTTTAGATCCAACACACATAAACCCAGTTAATTACTACAGTTGTATTGTGCGCTAAGAGAAAGCTTAGTTTGTTATATTATTGATCATGTTGTGATGTTTTCAGATGGTCAGTAATAGCAGCTCAACTACCTGGAAGGACTGACAATGATATCAAGAACTACTGGAACACCAAGCTTAAGAAGAAACTCTTGTCCATGGTTCCTCCTCCTACTCCTTCAACCCACCACAAGATTAAACCACTCACCGGTGCATCTCATTATCACACCTCATCATCACTTGCTCCATTATATAAAGATTGTACTTCATTCATTAATTACAGTGCTTCTACCCCATCCAGTTCTATCTCATCAGATCTTTGGTACCCAATTACTAGCTCTTCTTATTCTTCTTCACTACTTCAATTTCAAGATCGTGGATCAATGATGAGTAGATATTGTTATCCAAGCAGCAGGAGGGAGAATATGCTAATGTTTGGAACTAGTGGAGCACGTTGCAGTTCCTCTGAAAGTAGTTATAATGGAACCAAAGAGATCAAACAAGAAGACTTGGCTACTTTGCAATCATGGTATAACGATATGTCATCGCCAACTGTGTTTGAAGAGAACAACAAGTTCATGCTCATGACTTGTACTGACAACAACAACAACAATGGATCAGTTCAAAATGTGAACCAGCAGTACTGGACAGACAAGGCAATTAATGGGTTTTATGGAGAGAACGCTACTCCAGTAGAAGAATGTGGTGTTGAAGATGCTAAGCAACGACTGTTTAGCAGTTCTTGTACTAGTAACGTTAATAACAGCAGCTTCAACTTCATTGAAGAAAACAAGACAGTAGTAGAGAAGACCATGTACTGTAATTATTACTACTGACTGATTCACTCAGAAGGAAAGATTTGATGGGAGGGGGGGGAATGGTGAGATGTTTGTTGAAGATATTCAGATCAGATCAGACTGAAGGGTTTATGGATTTTTGTGCTTTCTGAGGAGATTTAATTATGAAGGGCAAAAAAAAACATTTCGTCTCTTGTCCTTGTTCTTCTTCTTTGTTTTGACAGTACATGGTAAAAGCTTTTGTTTCTTATTTTTCGCGCATTTAGGTTTCTGTACGGGTAATCCCCCCCCAATCAGGGTTAATGTTTATGAAAACTAGAGAAGAACAGACTTCCTCCTCTTCGTTCAGTAACGACAATCTGATGTCATGAATTTAATTTAAACAATTATCTGTTGGTGTTTTTTTATTTATTATTATTTACTCCTATTTCATGTCGAGGGCTTACAATAAATATTAATAACAGTAATGATTTCAGAGCCTCGATAGTTTTGGGTCGTCATCACTAGAAAGACAACTCTACCCCAAATGAGCCCTTTGTTGTAAGGAAAAAATAGGGGTAATTTGGGTATTAAACGAGGATTGGTGGTACAATATTGCGTAACCCAAGAATCTTTTACGTGAACTGGGTCAGATTGAAGATGGAGAACTGTCTACAATAATTAATCATAAAATAACAAAAGTGATCGATGACGCTGGGAAATTTTGTAGCTTTGTTGTGAAGGCATATATAAAGCTTTTTAAAAAACAATCATAATCCAGAATCTCAGTGGTAGAGTTGTTTATTTATTTTTTTACCTATAATCCAGAATTTCAGTCTTGCTGGCCAAAAATAATAATTAATTTTTATTTTTTTATTAAAGAAAAGGGATGAAATTCGATGTCACGATTCCAGAATACATACGATTCAATTTATCAATTGACCTACTTGATATTCGCAATAACATATTAAATTTAATATTAGTATAGGCCATCTATATTTCTTGGTGTATTGTCATCACGATAGACAATCATATACTATTTAATTTAGATATCTATACCATACACACTAATTAGTAAGTAGAGAACGTAGCCGTTTTGAATATTATCCACTGCACTGGCTGGCATTTTTTAAGCATCAAGAAGCTATTAGCTCCCTCCCTCTCTCTCTCTCTTTCTCTCTCTCTGTGTGGCAAGAACGAGTATTTTGGTTGGTGTAGTGCCACTGGCTCCTCTTGGGTTTTGGGATAAGAAATGAGAAGTGAAAGTCAAAATTAGATATGTAAATAAGTTGGACAAAAATCACTCTCTTCATAAGTGATAAGTCTCCATTGCATTAGCAGATACCCATTTTAACTCTACCGACATATGCGTGGACTAATCAAGCCAAGGCTCCCAGGGCTCTTCCAATATTTAAATTTACGTTTTTTTTATTGAAAAACCACCACTTTAACGTGTCATTCAGACAGCTGAGCCGGATCTAAAACGGAGTTTGACTGTCATAGCTCGCACAGTAATGACAGACACTCAAAATCGTGAGGGTACGTAAATGAGAATCTTACATCGAGGAGCCCAAGTTCACTTTGAAGTAAATCTCAAACAATTAAATCATAGTTTGATATCGAACCTCCAATCTCAAACCAACCTACCCTATACGCCTTAAGCACATTATTGGTTTTGCAGGACCAAACTATACAATTAAAAGACATTAAACATAAAAAAAATTCAAGGAATCCCAACTTCAACCACAGGATCTGTGTCAGAACACACATCCAGCCTTACTGTGTAGTAGCAGTCGGGACAAATTTTTCTAACATTAATTTATAGAGAAATAATTGATTTTGCCAGCTACATTACTTGTTTGTTTAATTTAGATTTAGATTTAGATTTTGAGTTGATTGTTTCAACTTTGAAAAGCAGTGGAAGAAAAGCATTTTTTTTTTTAATCTAGGAATGTCTTTTCTGGTAAAGTGTAATGGTCAAAAGTATGGGACCTACTGACACATTAAATGTCATATTTTAATTTTCTTCCAACATTTTTTTTTAAATATCACCCTTGATCGTGAAACTCGATAAATCTAAATGGAAACATGAGTCAAAATTAGCCAACATACTGGATGTGGAGTGAAAATAAAATGACTGGATAGTTTTGCACAACTATTTTATAGGGTCAGGCCAATATATGGACTCCGCGCGCGCATATATATATATATATATACACATACATGTGTATGTGCTCAAGTTACCACTCTTAATGAATAGAGTTTAAAAAAATTGACAAGATAAAAGTCGACTAAAATTGAACTATTCAATCATTCTTTTTTTAAATTTTTTTTACTTATTTTGCACTTAAATCAATCAAAAATTGAAAAATCGACATATCAATCGAAAATTACTAAACAATTAGACCAAAATATATCATAAAATCAACAGTTAACACCCTCTATCAAAAAATGAATTCGAATGAGACCCATTATTTAGGGTCTTTAGACCCCACATTTAAACACAAAACTCAAAAGTCCGTACATATATATATATGGGGTCTGTATAGAAGCTTGACCTATATATATATATATATATAGACAGACTAGCGTGGCTTTAATTGGGGTAAAAATTGTTACTTTCGACAACTCGTTCGCCTTTTTCTTCCTTTCTCGAGTTTAATGATGGTGCGACAAATCATTGGTAAATGATTGCTTTTGGTTTTCAAAACAGAATGCTACCCCTTTGAATTTGCTCAGTCTTCCTAATTCGTTATTAAAAACTCTAACCTTAAGCAACCAGAGTCAACGTTAATCATGGAGTGGTTCGGGCGAAGAGCCTTTGGTAAACTGAGTTAAAATAAATACACTTTTAAAGAATTAGATTATACTATTTAATTTTTTTTTTTTAAATGGCTTTTAAATGTGGGCTCACTCATCGTCTAAGATAAATGTAGATATTTTTTTGGACATGTTGGGATGGCCCGCTACCGGCCCAAGACAAGAAGAGGAAGTGGGGCTTGGGCTACTAAAACTTGATGGGCCTCTCAAGACACTTCACCATGTCCCACTTATTCCTGTTGGGCTTTGAAGAATATAGTCAAAACTCATAACCGACAAACCATACAAAATCCAGTTCACATTAGCTATCACTTCTCCCAATATGAATGAGAGACAAAAGATGGTACGGGAAAAAAGAGAGTCAAATATTAAATGTGGTAGAAAATTTTGATTGGGTCCACGTTGTTTTAATACTCATTTGACTTTGACATCTTTTTGTTACAAATTTATAATGAAAAAATGATAACTATCTTCTTAGCTACATGATAAAGGAAAGGACGAAAAAGAAAAGATGATGACTATCTTCTTAGCTACACGATAGAGAAAAAGATGTATTAAAAAATTATAAGAATTAAAAAAATGCAAAATATATATTTCATATATTAAATAATATCAACTAAATAATTGATAAGATTAAATTATACATCAACTTATACTATGATTAACTTATACATTAAATATCATGGCAAAATTATAGGTATGTCTACTTTATGAGACTTATTTAAGGTATGGTCACTCATTTAAACTTATTTGTTATTATGTATAGTTTTTATGTTTTTTTTATAATTAAGTACATTCTTATTGGTTAAATTACATAAATGCCTTTCAAAATATGAAAAATAATTTCATTATCATATATGGAAACCAAGTATGCACGAGCTTGTCAGGGTTTATAAATTTCGTTCCCTTTAGAGTTTAACACTTATTATTTAGATCACAACATGAAAATTCGATATACGAGCAGATTAGGGTCTAACAAATCCGTTTATCTTAGGGTTTAACACTTATTATTAATGTTACAGTAATGAAAAAACACGATTACATATCATATCTATTAATTACAATGTTTTTAAAAAATAATGTAATAAAAAAAGTACACTAAAAACTATCAACGTTGGATATTGTCAAAAAAAAAATACGTGTTGTGTTCGAATATGCAAATTTTTTTAAAATCTATCAAGTATTTTGAATGATAAAATGTTTTAAAATTTTGTTTATAAAAATAAATTAAAAAAAAATCTGTAATAGACTTGACTAAAATACAAATAAATTTTTTGAATAGAATTTAAAATCGATATGTTTTATTTTATGGACCGATTTTCAAATCTCTCAAATATCAATATTATGCCATCCTAAGAAAACGACGCATGCCTAATGCCTTTGCCTAAAAAGAGGCCCACATATGTTGGAGCTCAATTAGTTTTAACCCAAAATCTGAAAGTTAATTTGAGACTCAACGCCGTCATCAATAAATATTGATGTCGTCTCTACCAAAAATACATGTGTAGCTTCCAATGTTCCCAGCATTTGCCCAAATTCTTGCTATCTTCATTCAATGTTCGTCATTTTTGTTTTATCATACTACCTTCATGTTGGTGCTTATTTCATAGCCTCACTTGCGCATATTTTTTCACACAAAATAAAAAAATATAATTAATATCATTGAAATAATAAATTTAAATATTTTTTTTAATATATCGTTCAACTACTACGCTCACACTTTATTATTGCTAGGGATTAGTGTCATTTGTTAATAAAGATACACAATAAATATGAATATATTAATAAATTAGTGATTTTTTACTTATTTTCAATAAAAAAAATGTACTACTCTTTGGGAATAGGGACGGAGGTAGTAATTATTTGTGGTAAATTGATATTAATCAAGTTCAACAAATGTCTTAGGGAACGGTTTTACTAGGTATCCCAACTACAAGTATCCCAAATCATCCAAACTGATGTGGCATGCCACGCTGGCATAGTGACTCAGCGTTTTTAAGTTTTTGAAATTCAAAAACAGTGCAGCAGCTTTTGTCAAATCAAAAGCTTGGAAAGTGTGATATTACAGTCAACCGTGTGGTTAGTGTAACCATAGTAAGAGTGGAGCTCCAGAAGTTGAAAATCGTGCAGCTCTGTAAAAGTCTCAAACGAGACCTCTGGAACAAAATTTCTTTCCGTTCGAAGAAGCATTCCGGCCGTCGTCGAAGCTCCGTCAGCTCAAAATAGAAGCTTATTACATCCAAAGCTTGGATTCCTTGCAAAGCTATATTTTTCGGACAATGTAAGTAAACAATTTTTTATTTCCCATTTTATTACAACCATTTATCCCCATTATTTCCTAAAATCCAGTAAACCTTACTAATTCGTTGAACCCACATATTTTGTATTTTATTTATGACCCATGTGAAGGTTTTCCGTTAATCAAATCACAAAGATATTTGTTATTACGTTTGAAAGTGTTAACAAAGTTGGAACATTTTCGTCGGCAAATCTGAGTAATATGATTCATTAGCTCTTAAATGATGATATCATTCTCGGTTTTTTTTATTACATATGTTTACTCAGATATAACATTGTGTAGTTCTAGTGCACTGTTTTATGTGTATATCTGAAGTTATTTGCATATCAATTATACTGGGTTTTGGGGAAAGTTGTTGTGATTTTTTGAATGCATTTGGAATTTTGGTAGTGTTTACATTGATTACATTGATCAGTTGTGGTGTGAGATTCGGAACTGATGTTGTGAAATTGGATTTTTTGTTTGTCACATTGATTTTGCATACTCAATTTATTTGTTATTACTGATGGAAGTGATCCCTTTGATTATAGAGAAATAATGGCTATGACAGTGGTTTAGTGGTTGATGACAATGTATTTTTAATGAGTGTTGATAATAACATAGTTGGCAATATTGTGAATTTTTACATTAAATAGAGCTCTGTGTTACCTTATGATTAGACGTTGAATAACCTTAATTCCTGTGTAGTTTCATCATGCTTCAATTGATAAAAATGTTTTAACTATGTTATGATATTGCCTTATCATTATATGACATTGTCTATAGCATGGATCTGTTGTGAATTTATTAATGCATTTGGCTATTTGGTATTGTTTACGTTGATTACATTGATTAAGTGTGTTGTGACATTCTGAACTGATGTTGTGACATTGGATAACGGTTTATCGCATTCATTTTTGTAGTGTACATTTATTTGTTATTACTGCTGAAGGTGATCCCTTTGATTACAATGAAAATAAGGGCTAAGACAGCTTTATGAGGGTTGATAATAACAATGCTTGGAATTTTTACCTTAATTTTAGCTCTGTGTTATCTTTATATTGCATGTTGAACGAACTCAATTGCATTGGAGTTTCATCATGCATCAATTAATGAATATAGTTTTACTATGCTATGACATTTGCTTAAAATTAAATGACATTGTCTGCTGCCATAATGCTTTGCAAT
Organism: Euonymus europaeus; assembly: GCA_963580455.1. Lineage (NCBI taxonomy): Eukaryota > Viridiplantae > Streptophyta > Magnoliopsida > Celastrales > Celastraceae > Euonymus > Euonymus europaeus. The sequence continues at coordinate 22,496,490 of OY756967.1, forward strand.
GTTTTATGTGAATAGTTTGAGTTAATTTTTGAGTAATTAGATAATGTGATAGTTGATAATTTGATTGCATTGTTCGGTTGTGCTTTGACATTCTGAAATTTTATTGTCACATTGGATTAGTTGGGATAAAACAGTGAGTTATAAAATATTAAAATGTCTTACTATGATATGACAGTGGTTTAGCTAATGTGATAGAATATGATTGCATGGGTATGTTGTGTTATAACAGTGTGAATTGCTAGAGTTAATGAGTTATGACATTGGATTGATGAGCTCTATTATTAATGTCTCTTTGTAGATGGTGAAAGGAACATCATCAAAATCAAAACACAGTGTGAAGAAAGTATTGGAAGGAAGTCAGAAATCTGTGAAAAAAGTACACAAACCTTCACATGAGATGCAGTTTAAATCAAATATTGGCGCAATCAAGAACCTGCTCAGAAGCTTGAAACTTACAAACAAGCATAAAGCCGCGCTCAAGAAAACACCCTTCTGGCTTTTCTTTAGGAAAATCATGCATGACGATCATGAAGACCTGAAGATTAAAAAGAATGAAAATGTCATATGCGATATTATCCAAAGCTATGACGATAGACATGGATGCTTTAGAATAGGAAAAAAGAAAATTCAGCTTAATGAGACTGACATTGCCTTAATATTCGGCGTAGTTTCGGGGGCTAGAAATATGAAGATCAAGAGAATGGCGAAGCCAAAGACGAATGCATTTGTGATATCCAGATTTGAGAAAGTGGAGCACATGAAATCGATTAACATCAAGGCAGCGCTCCACGAAGCAATTAACGGCGATTCAGATACGGATGCAGCCGATGTCGCTAAGTTGATCATGCTTTACGCATGTCTTACACTGTTTTTCTCCACACGAGCAGACCTTATCCCATGGGCATTCATCAATTATGTTGATGACTTGGATAATGCGAAAAGATACAATTGGTCGAAGGGCATTGCGGACCACCTACTTGATTCGATAAAGAAGAATCATAACGACCCACGCAAGGTGATTGGATGCGTCACAGTGTTGCCGGTAAGTAGTTCTTATTGCAACTTTCAGTTTTCGATTAAAGAATGTCAATTTTTTTAAAGGAAAAAACTAACCACAATCTTCCATTTGTAGTACTGGTTTTGTGAGCACACAAAGGTGTTTCCCCCACTCAATTCGAAGCTATTTCCTAGGTTTCTAAAGTGGGACATAACCAGATGGCCTAAAGATTTCAAGGCCCAATACATTGATACCTTGAGAGGAGCAAAGGTACTGATCGACCAACTTAAAATGCATTACATCAATTATAATCACATTGTATGTAATATTTACACTGTATGTTAGACTAATTATGTTGACTTTTGTTTAATCCCAATAGGCAGCCAATGTAATAGAGGGGGAGTTAATGGTGATTTCTCAAGAAGCTGAAGCTCTAAATGCCCAACAAGCAATTTCAGTGTCTGATTGCCACACATCTTCCCCCACAATTGCAGAATCTAAGAGTGGTCCAGTGAATGATAATTCACATGCTGGTTCATCACATGGCGTGCAAAAGAAGCTATTTGAGATTGATAGCACCCCGGTAGCTGGCCAACACACTGCACAATTGCATGAGGTTCCAATGACTTCACCGAGAACCCAGAACAAGATTCATCAGTCACATGCATCATCTTGTTCTTTGAATGATGCACTTCAAAAAATCAAAAACCTAGAGCAAGAGAAAGACGCATCGAACAAAGACATTGAGCAGTTGCAAATTGAAATTGCAGTACAAATGAAAGAGAAAGAGAAGATGCAGCATGATCTGGATGACGTTAGGAATGCACTCTCGTTGAAGAACAACGAAATGGAGAGACTTCATGCAGAGCTACATAGGCTGATCTGCTTGAATGAAGAATCTGAAAAAGAGAAATCGCATATACATGCTGAGTTCGAAAAACTGAAACGTGAGACCGAGAATATCATGGCAATGTTCGAGTCGAATAATCCTGTTGTAGCTGACCCAGTATCTTTCCAAGAAGTTGTTCCTGCTCCATTGATGCTTGAAGATGCATCTCCTAATTCTGTGGCATTTGTTCAGAATAGCAATCCGAAAAGTGTTGTGACTGTTGAAACACCCCAAGTTGAAGTTGAAACAAAGAAGAGGAAGAATGATACACCATCTATGATAAGAAGGGTGAAGCTGAAAACCCGTGTTCCGAAATTGGACTCTGATTTTGAGTATGACAAGGGAAAGAGACCAAAAGCGCACAGAAAACATGAAAATGAAATAGATGAAAAAGAATTTGAGATTTGTGATGTTGAGACGTATAAAGCAGCTGAGCAATCTGTCCACCCAATGCAAATTGACCCAAAATCCATTGTCAAAACGTACACCACATCTGAGGACATGGCAATGCTACGAGATATTGCAAGACAAGGCAAGGACAAGTAAGTAGTACTGGCTATTCCACTTTAATAATTTTTTTTGCTATTGTCATGGTAGGGAATTTGATTGCATTGTTTAGTTGTGTGATAACATTGTGAAGTGGTAATGTGAAATGCTGCTGTGTCAATGAAGTATATGTTTATGGCAATAATTTATTCAGAAACTATAGTGTTATCTATATATCGCATTGGATTACTCATAAGTATTATTAATGTTTTATTACTAGTGAACCTAATGCATTTATTAGAATGACATGAGGGTGGATAAAACAAAGTTGGTAAACAATGCTTAGATTAAATGGTCATAAGACATTGGTTTTTTTTTTATAAAAATGTCTTGCTATGATATGACATTGTGTTGATATAGTGGACTTTGATTGCATGATTCGATTGTGTGATAACATTGTGAAGTTCTGCTATGTCAATGGAGTATGCGATTATGACAATGGCTTATTGTGAACCTATAGTCTTATGTATATATCACATTGAATTAATGATAAGTATTACATTGATAATTTTTTTTGGCAGTGTCATGGTTTGGTTTGGTCAAAACTTCCTACTTTGGAACGACTTGGCGCGTTTGATTAATTGTGACATGGTGTCGGACAATGTGGGTATCACTGTTATTTTAGTTATGTTAAACTTTAATTGAACATTTTATTTATTTTAACGCTTAACACACTACTTGTTACAGCTCATCAACGCATACGCCGAGCATCTCACACTCATCCAAGCACGTCTCGATCCGGAATTGCTCATTTCTACGCAGACCTGCAAGTCTTTCGTTGTCACAAGTTCATGCATGACATTCCTCCGGATGAACAGACATGATTTAGTTAAGAAGCACATGACAGACAAGCTGCGTGCCTCCGCTGGAAAGTTTAGGTACTTCATTTTCCCACTACTATCTAAAGGAAACCATGAAAGTGCCAACCATTGGACGCTACTTGTGCTCGACACGGATGAAGGAATATGGCTTCACTACAATTCCATCCTCCCCAGAAGCAAGAGGAGCAGAGACCCGTACCTGAAGGATGCGAAAACAATTGTAAGCCACTGACCCATTTCCATTTAAATCATTGGACTTCCACACTCATTTATTTTGCATAAAATGTTCTATGCAGGTGGAATACTATGAAAGTATATTTGACATATTAGATCCAAGCCAGCAGCTGAAGCCCAAAATTCATACACAATGGGGCACACCTCAGCAATCAGAGACATCGTAAGTATAAAATTGTATTTGGTTATTCCATTGTGATAACGGTTTATTACAGTTAGTTAAAAAAATGTGTTACATGCAAAATCAATGTCATACGAATTTAATACAATGTAATACTTATATGTTGCTTAATTATATCATTTATATGGTTTTAATAATTTTGATTTAACATTACAGTGTCGATTGTGGGGTGATTTGCATGTATATCATGGACAGCTACTTCAAACAGAGGGAAATCCCTCAGAAACTCAGCCAAGATGAGCTACTAAAGTATCGTGCATGGGTGATCCACACTTTCTTGAATGACAAGAAACATGGTTGGTGTGTGAAGCGCTGAAACGATAATATTTCAAGTAGTATTCTAAGTAATTATGCCCTATTTTGTTGTCTATGCATTTACTATATATGGTCACTGTATGACATTATATTTTGGACGTCCTAGAAGTTATGTGATTATAGTATGCACAAGTGTGTAAATGTCATGAAGACATTAACCTAATGTTATTGGCTTACTTATATTAATCCTACAGTTTCATTTTACATACAGAAATCCAGTCTAAACATTAACCACTAGGACCAAAAACGTAAGAAACATAATGGCCTAGTAAAAACTTAGACATCATTGTATGTGTAATATACAACGTTTTATTATTGATTTTAATGTAATTAAACCTCATGGCAACGTAATAAAAACTGACCCATAAAAAACAGTTGGATCACTTAATAAACTACAAGCAACTTAATAAAAACTGACCCATAAAAAACAGTTGGATCACTTAATAAACTACAAGCAACGTAATAAAAACTTTTATTGTAATTAAACTTTTAGGCAACGTGACATTGCATTAGAAAATGTAATAAAAACTCACCCAGCAAAATCAGTTAACTTCCATAACATACTAGAAGCAAAAAAAAAAGCGCCAAAATCAAACCCATTCCATTAAAAGAAAATCCATATGAAACAAAGTTACTGGGAAAAAGTCTAAAAGTAATTTTCAAACACATTAAGCAAATTTATTACATTGAATTGATATGAAACTAATAACTCAAACTTCAGCATCCTCGTTCAAACGTGAACCAGCACATGACCTGCTAGAGCTCCCCCTGCGGCGTTTAACACCCCACATCTTCTTCTTCATGACACTCGGGGGACGACCCTTCCCTCTCTTAGGAACTGGGTCATTCGAGTTCGACGTAAGTTGATTAGAAGGTGTATGGCCGATCGATGTAGCATTCTTTGTAGACTCGTCAATCCATTTGAGAACATTCACATACAATCCCTCATTCTCAGATGCTAAATCAGCTAATTGATGAAAGGATTTACACATATCATCATACCTTTGATGTTCAACAGTTGTCGTCCATCCAACATAATTGATCTTCACCCGAGAGTGGCATCTTCTCACATCCTTCCTCCATCTCCTACAAATGTACATTGCAGGCAGCAAATACTCATTATTAGAAATAAGAACCGTCAAAGCATGCCTGCAAACGATGCCCCTAAACTGAAACATCATACAGCTACAACTCACTTCAAGGCCATCATACAAAACCTGAAACATTACTTTCTTCTTACCACCTTCCCCATAGACAATATCCTCATTGACATAATACCGCTCATGATACGGGAGCTTCTCAGTGGATTTAATTCCACAGTACATCATCGCAATCAACTCTTTTTGGAACTCAACAAACTTTTGCGCTGTATAAAGATTCTGAATTTGCTTCTCCATCTCATAAATTGAAGAGCACGGCATCTGCCTATTCAAGGACTCGAAATCAGCCATCTTTTCTTTCTCTATCTTTTTACGCAATGCGCTCTCATACTGCTCGACAAATTGCTTTAACGTCGTCTTAGAATTGACGTACCCATCAAAGAACGCATTCATACTCTCGCTCCGACCAGTTGTTGACATTCCAGCCCAAAAATGTCTCTTAACAAACACTGGAACCCACATCTCCTTCTTAGAATACAAATAACTAAGCCATTCATTCTCATCCAATCCATAAAGACACAGCATCATCCTCCATGTCTCTATCAAACACATCAAAACATGGAAAAAATATTAGAAAACAACAACACTTAAATTTAAGTACAAAGATAACAACACTGACAACCAAATAGTTACAGTGTAAAAATATGTTATTACATTGCAAAAATTGAATGGAAACAATGTATTAAAAATTAAACCAATGTCATAAGGTTCTGCCAATTCAAAACTCACAATGAAAATAAAATTTCAAAACAATGCAATACCTTCAAAGTCATCAATGCTTTGCGAATCATATACAGCTGCACCCAACAAACGAGTTATACCATCATATTCTCTATGTGAACCCAATTTTTCAGGTACCTTTTTCATGATGTGCCATAAACACCATCTGTGCCTCGTGTTTGGAAAAACAACCTCAATTGCATTTTTCATTGCCCTGTCTTGATCAGTTATAATACCTTGGGGAGCAACCCCACCCATGCAAGCCAACCAAGTACTGAATAACCAAATAAAAGTCTGTGTGTCCTCACGAGATATAAGTCCACACCCAAGCAGAATGGAATGCCCATGATGGTTAACACCTACAAAAGGAGCAAATGGCATATCATACTTGTTCGTGAGGTATGTGGTGTCGAATGTAATAACATCTCCAAATTCTTCGTACGCCGCCCTGCTTCGGGGATCAGCCCAAAAAACATTCCTCAGACGACCCTCATCATCCCAATCAATCAAAGAAAAAAAACCACTGTTATTAGATTGCATCCTCAAGAAATATTTCTGCATTGCATCTGCATCACCAATACCAAGACGAATCCCTCTAGCTCTAGCAATAACATTCCTCGTATCCCTCTCTAAGAAAGTCAACTCCTCATGCCCACCAGCACCTATTACAAATGAATTGTGACTCTTGTTTGGCCTAATCCCCGCAATGTCATTGATCTCCAATTGCCGCTTAACGTGAGGGCTAATCTCTCTATTGCATTTGAAAAATCTCGATTGACTCGGACTCAACACGTGATTATGATCATCATCGAACATAGTAATCTCCCATTTTGCATCAGTAGACAACCGGGCAGCCAATCTAGCCTTACACTCGTTCTTTGAATGCGCACGATGATTGACCACTATTTTAGAACGACTATAATATTTGTCCGACCTCCCACAAGTAAATGTCAAATATTTATGAATCCCATTCACATCCTTCGTAATAGACCTCTTCTTCACAGAAAAACCATTTGCAATCCCGTAAGCGCGGTAAAAATCGAACAACTCATCAATGGAGTCAAACAACATCCCTGGCATAGGAACATTCGATCCAGCATGCTCGACGAACTCGTACACACTCTCAGCAGGTTCTATCAAATTCAACATTGTCCCGCTGCACATATAAAATAAATGACCAGTTAAAAAAGCATCAAATATTTTGAAAATTAATGACAACAACTACTCACCAAATATAACTTCTATACATTGTCCATCTATATCAATACACTGCATTATATTGCCCAGTACCTTATTACATTTCCCATTACCTTATTACATTGCCCATTACATTACTATATTACCCAGTATCTTATTACAATGCCCAAAACACAATGTCAACACCGTCATTTCTATGTACAAAAGGTCTTTCAAACAGTTACACTTATTAACAAAAAAGACTAACACAATGTGACAAAATCTAAAAACAATGCAAAACAAGTCTCAAACACAATGACACTTGTCGTAATTACAATATAAATTTATTACACTAAACTGTCTCTTATAACTTCGCTGTGTTGTTCAGACAACAAAAGCAAAACAAAAATAAACGAACAAAATTTCGTGATTACAATATAAATAAATTACATTAACTGTCTCTTATTAACTCTTCATTGTTGTTCGGATAACAAAAGCATACAAAAATGACCGAAAAATACATTATTCTACGAAACAACAAAATTAATACAAAACCCAACCAAATCCCAAAACCCCCACTCTGAAATCAACAAGATCCAAAAAAATAAACACACAGGAAACTCTGATCCATACAAAAAACGAAACCTAAAACATTTAAAAGACATTAACGAGCCATGTATTACCTTAACGATGACGATGAGCTCGTATTTCTTCCGAATTCTTCCATATATCATACAAAAAAACTTAGCTTTTGACTGTAAGACAAAACTGAGCTTCAATGCCCAAGACAGAGGCACTAACCATGGTCAAAACCCAAGTTAAAACACCAGTAGAGAGAGAAGCGGGAACTCCAAAGTCCTAAGCGGGAAACACAGTTTCCAATAAAGAATTACTCTTTTATTTTCTTGTCCAAATCTATGTGGCATGATGAGGTGTCATGCCACATAGATTTGGGATGTTTTGGGATGTTTATATTTGGGACCTTTAGCATTTTCCCTTAGGGAATAGGGACGGAGGTAGTAATTATTTGTGGTAAATTGATATTAATCAAGCTCAACAAATGTTTTAAGGGAATAGAACAAGTAGTCAAAATGTTATTCATGAAATTCGTGTGATTTATCTGAAAATCAACAATTTATTCATATCGTTGAGTCGCATAACATATAACTTATATTCTATCCACAATCCTAAGGTTTAGGAATTAGGATGGTAGACGGGTCTTCAATTCCGTCCCAATCGAGGTAGTCAAACTTTTAGGGCATGTTTGGTGTTATGAATAGGGGTGGAATAGAGAATGAGTAATTCTCATTCCATCATTTGATGCATTATAAGTTGGAGGAATAGAATCACTAATTCCATTCCTTATTCTCTCCCTCACCCAAAATCCATTCACTCTCATTTTACATGGAATGAGTGATTCCACATGGAATTAAGGTGAAAATGACTTCAATGCCCCTCTCTTAATTTTAATAAAATATTAATTAATTCATTTTAAATCAGAAATTAATTAATTTATATTCAGAAATTAATTTTAAATCAGAAATTAATTAATTTTATATTTGTTCTTATTTGTTAACATATTTAATTTTATTAAACTGTTTAATTTGTTAATTATATATGATTAAAAATGGTAAAATGAAAAATGTTGATTATACATAATTAGTTAAAGGTCATAATGGACAAAACACATATTTCATTCTCATTCTCAGTTTGTATACATACCAAACGTGAGAATCAAAATCTAATTCTCATTCTCATTCCCATTCCCATTCCCATTTCAACTCTCTGATCACTCCTACTCAAATCATTCTCAATATCAAACGACCCCTTAGATATTTTTCAGGTTAATTAAAATTATGAAACATTGAATATGTATTTTTTTATTTTTAAATTATTGTTTTGCATTAGGCTGTTCTTCTGTTAACATGCCCCTGCAACCAAATTAATATCTCCACACCCTGAGACAGACCTGAAGCTATCGCTCTGACATCAATGGAGAAATCCGGGTACGGTCGTGACGGTATTTACAGGTCTCTGAGGCCGATTCTGGTACTTCCGAAGGACCCCAATATCTCTATGGTCTCTTTCCTCTTCAGAAACTGCTCTTCTTATCCTCATAAGCCCGCCCTCATCGACGCCGATACCTCCACCACATGGTCCTTCACCGAGTTCAAATCCATCGTCATCAAAATCTCCCATGCCTTCCTCCAACTGGGTATATCCAAAAACGATGTCGTTCTCATCTTCGCCCCGAATTCGATTCAGTACCCGGTCTGTTTCCTAGCCGTCACGGCCATCGGCGCGATTGCCACCACTGCCAATCCTCTCTACACCACCAACGAGCTCGCCAAGCAAGTGAAGGACTCTAATCCCAAGCTTGTTATTACAGTCCCTGAATTATTCGACAAAGTCAAACAATTCAATCTCCCAACTGTGTTTTTGGGCCCTAGAGAATCTCCTCGTGGTGTATTTGCTTCAAAAATCAGGAATTTTTATGATTTGTTGGAGTTGGCGGGTTCGATGTCTGATTTCCCCGTTTGTAATGTGAAGCAGACTGATACGGCCGCACTGTTGTACTCGTCGGGCACCACTGGAACAAGCAAGGGTGTGGTGTTGACGCACCGGAACTTCATTGCTGCGTCATTGATGGTTACTATGGACCAAGAAATGTCAGGCGAGATGCACTATGTTTTTCTCTGTGTTCTGCCCATGTTTCATGTGTTTGGCCTGTCGATCATAACCTACGCACAGTTGCAAAAGGGCAATGCGATGGTGTCGTTGGGGAGGTTTGAATTTGAGATGTTTTTGAAGACTGTGGAGAGGTATAAGGTGACCCATTTGTGGATTGTGCCTCCGATTGTGCTTGCTCTTGCTAAACAGAGTGTCAAGAAGTTCGACCTTTCTTCTTTGAAGGAAATCGGTTCTGGTGCGGCTCCTCTGGGGAAAGATTTGATGGAGGAATGTGCCCAGAATCTTCCTACTGCCACTCTTGTTCAGGTACTGTCACTTATGTAGGTTATCCTACATGTTGCATATCAATGATCGTGTCTAGAGGATGATTAATTTGTTTGCCGCAAGTAAGATTTACTGTGTTGAAGTTTCTGTATTCTTTAAAGTTCTTAATTGGAAGTGAACAGTAGTAGGTAGGAGTTGAAAATACTTTCTTTAGATTTATGAACCTTTATTTGCTTTCAGGGCTATGGTATGACAGAAACTTGCGGTATTGTTTCGGTAGAGAATCCTAGAGTTGGTCCTCGTCATACTGGCTCGGCTGGAATACTTGCTCCTGCAGTGGAAGCTCAAATTGTCAATGTAGATACTCTAAAGCCTCTTCCTCCTGATCAGTTAGGGGAAATATGGGTTCGAGGTCCTAATATGATGAAAGGTAATGAATTTTGCAATTGCTTAGGCATTATATAATTTCTGCCAAAAAGGTCCTGAAAAATTAAACTGAGGGAAAGTAAAAGGGAAGAAAATTAAAAAATAAGAAAAGGAAAGACGTTAATTTTCAAATTTAGATGGATATCAATTGATTTGCATGGGCTTGCTTAATACATGCCCATTTTATCCCCGTGCCTGCTCATATCAATATCTCAATGCTCTGGAAGCTAAAAGCCTCGGATATCATGATGCCCGTCTTCTCTAACCTGCACAAGGGAGTGTGAATGGTAAAATTCCCCCGAAGATTGGTTTCAAAGTCTCTTGTTGGTGTGGAGTTGATTTTTCACTTGACTATTGTGGCTTCCAGCACTCTTTTCAATGGAGATTTTCAGGCCTTCTCTGGGATTTGCCTAAATCTACTATCTAACTTATAAAATCTTTAGCCATTCACATCAAGGCCAAAGCTTGCATGATTTACGTGTTTATAGGATACTCAATGATGTCTTGTCTTGTCTTGTCTTGGTTTGTTTTATGGCTTCTGGAGACTGAAGTTCGTGTAATTAACCAATCAATCATGAATTAATGAGAGCGGACTGGTCAATTGTGCATTTTACCACTGTTCTTTTTTCGCGAGAATGAGGTGAGTCATGAATACTGCTTTCGGGTGAAAAATGTTCTCAACGATAACTTTGTCTTTTATACAGATGTGGATTGGGCTTGAACTTTTTTTCCCTTCTCATTGTATGCAGAGTATGCATCATGTAACATCGTCGTATAATCGCAGTTAGATAGTCTTCAAAGTTGCTGATTTAAATTAATTTTCAGGTTATTTCAACAACCCTCAGGCCACGAAATTGACAATAGATAGCCAGGGATGGGTACATACAGGAGATCTTGGTTATTTTGATGAGGAAGGAAGGTTGTATGTAGTCGACCGAATTAAAGAGCTCATCAAGTACAAAGGTTTTCAGGTAAATTTGTAGTATGTTCATTTGCTTTGCCAATTCTTGTCTATATATGTATTAATTATCTCATAATATTTTCTTGTTGATTCTTCCTAGGTTGCTCCAGCAGAGCTTGAGGGCTTGCTTGTTTCCCACCCTGAAATACTAGATGCTGTTGTAATCCCGTAAGTTGAAACTTTAAAGGCTGCATACTTGTACTCCTGTATCACCCAACTGTTTAGAGTTATTTGAATCTAATCTCTGCCCTGTAGATTTCCTGATGCGGAAGCTGGTGAAGTTCCAATCGCGTATGTTGTTCGGTCACCTAATAGTTCTCTGACCGAAGAAGATGTTCAGAAGTTTATCGCAGATCAGGTACAACGTCACGCTTAGGGTCTTTCACATTTACATAGAATATGAGCTAACCTGAGTCCATAGTTTCAATTAAAAGATAAAAGAAACGAGTCTAGATTGCGACATTTTAGCATTTCTTCTTTCCTTTTAACTTCGTCTCTTAAGAGTTCCAAAAATGGTAATGATTCATTAAGCTGGCATTATGTTACAGACCTACACCTACTGCCACATTGTGCCACAGACTAACCACTGAACACTACACGGGTTTGAGCACAAATCATGCAAAGCAATCTCGCCTAGATAATGAAAAAATGAACCACAAGACAAGTAAAAATAGTAAATGGACGACATTGGCAAGGAATTGATTACTTCATCCCTTAATCACGAGGGAAAAAAACTTTCTTTGTGTGAATTTGAAATATGGTTCTGAGTTGCATTCTATGCGTGTTTTTCTAGTCCGTGGTTTCTTTCATTCGTTATTAGTTGTACTTTCCTGAAACTATGTATCCATTGTAGTAGGCGCCGAGGCTCGGTGAGGGCAATCTTTGCCTGCAAGATGTATCTGCCCAGAAATAATTGATATAATCTTGTATTTCTTACAGGTTGCTCCGTTCAAGAGATTGCGAAGGGTGACGTTTGTAAATAGTGTCCCCAAGTCAGCTTCTGGGAAAATCCTCAGGAGGGAGCTAATTCAGAAAGTGCGATCCAAAATGTGATATGATCATATTGTTGATCCCTTCTGTCTGATTGATAATACAAGATTAATACATTAGCAGTACTTGACACGCCAGATGCCTCAAGAAATAGTAATTATTTATTTTGCACTACAGTATGATTTGCTCTTCAGTGTTATTGAATGAATCGGATTTCAAGTTGCTGTCGTTTGTCATTCAATGCTCTGCAGCTACCATAAATACAAAATCAAAGTTGTTGCCATTCTAATTAAGGATGTTTTTATCGATTCGATATATGTTGCCTTCTATTGCTAGCTTGTGACAACCATCTATGCCTGAAACCTCTGCTTCATAAAAGGATGGGAGTTATCAGTGCTTTCAGGCATATAAATATAATATAGATGTGTTCATCTTCTGGGAATCAATGTTTTTATAACAAGTAACCATTTTTCCCTTTCGTAAGGATAATCAAGCATGAATCAATCATCTTAATTAGATTCAAAGTTACAAAATCAAAGGCACGCAAATACCTCATTGGGTGTTTGTGTTGAGGTCGATCAACATGGATGCGTCCAAGTGATGAACAATAGAATCTTCAGCAGCTCAAAAACTAAATAAACCTGCAGAAACACACATCTTTACCAAATGTTGTAACCATATAATGAATATAACTTCACATAATTTTAGCAACATAAGGTCGAAAGGACGTTAGATAGCATATATATTGCCATGTCTGTATCAAAGATACAAAGACGTACACCTCCAGCTAGGGTTTGTATGTGTGCATACCAATACCAAGACGATCATGGATGGAGGAGAGCGAGGAAACAAGAGTGTCTTTGTAGCTTGAAACTTCTTTTGGACATATATGAAGTCGTACGTGTGATGACAATGGAAAACAGTGGCGTTGTAACTGGTGCGTAGCCAAAATGGCATTCAACTGCAACTGCACCAGCACCTCTACTACTACTACTGGCTTAGCTTCTTCTTCTTTGAAGGCCATAACAAGTAAAAGTAAGGTGCAGGTGCAGGTGCAAATGCAGGTGAAATCCATTCTGGTATGTATATATATATGCCCTCTCGATCAATTTGTGTTTCTGCTATACTTTCCATCTGAACTACAAAACCCTTGATTTTATAGAGAGAGGAATAAAAATATCCCACAGTTTCTACTTTCCACGTAAAAGTAAGTTGAATTGGGATATTATTCAGTCGCATTATTATCGATATCTATCTTATATCCTCTCGATCTGTGGTTTATTTTTTTCCTAGCCTGCTACTATGAATGAACTGCTGTCACGCAGTACTGAAGGTCAAGAACCACCCTTGTACGCTTCTGGTTCCACGTGACCACAACGCCATCCACCACGTGAGATTTGATGCTCCCCGTAATCACATAATGACACGTGTCGTCCCCCACCTGACAATGCTCTTGCAATCCACGTGGACCGCGTGGTACTGAACTGTCCCCTTTAAGAGCGAGCCACGAACACACGACATTACATAGCCCACACAGGTAGGTAGTACATGTTTTTTTCCCCCGACTTTCTACTGTATTCGATTTATTAGTTTTGGTTAATCCCGGAATATCCGGAACTTTGTTTTAGAGGGAACTCTCTCATCAGATCTCGGGCTTGCAAGCTCATCGAAATGTTTTAGCTCCTTGTAGTTGCTTGTGTGGATTCGGCCCGTATCACAATCACAATCTTCAATATGAAGTGACTCATATTTTAGAGACTAAGAGCACATGAGAGTTTGATTTTTTTTGTAAAAAATGTGAGATTCATAATAAATTTTAGGTTAGTTTTGTTTGAGAATGGATGTGAGAATGGTTGGATAATGATTTTGTATTGATAGATATATTTTGCTGATATGACAGTATTAAAATTTGTATTTTGCTGATGTAGAAATATTAAAATATGTGTTATGTTAATTTTATTGTATTAAAAGTTATATTTTCATAATATAGATGTGAGAATCATTTTTAAAATTTAATAGGGCCATTAAATATGGCTTATTGCATTTTCTCTAACCATTAATTAAATGACTCTTTAGCGCATCTTCAAATGCACTCTAGTGATTCACTCATTCTAATGAGACGTGTTCCTATCTCTTGCAATGTATTTATTGACCCTATGTCTTTTTAATAAAATGTCTTTCATCTTTTTTAAAAACTAAGATTTGATTCTTCATAGGATTTTTGATAACCCACTTGTCATTTCTTTGTTTTGTCTGTAAACTTAGACCAGTACTTGGCTTTATTGCAACTCTATTTTAAACCACTCATTTTAGGTGCACTGGTGTTTCTTGTATGGGTCTCAAACTTTACAGTAACTCTGATAGTACCAGACACTTTAAATTTTTTATTTTTTAATTAAATCTCGTCTTTATTACATAAAAAATAAAGTCATATATTCATCCGTATTATCAAAAATATCTTTTTCAGTACAAACACAATCATATACATTTCTCTATTTCTCTATTAACAAAACTTCTAAATATCAAGTATCGCTCATCTATTTTAAATAGAAATAGGTAATACAGTTGGTAGTTGTACACCATTTGATTTATCAAGTTAAACTCTACAAGGGCATGAAAGCTCAAGCTCTTGATTTGTCAAATAATTTCTTGAAAATATGTAGAAGAGGGAAAGGAAAAAATGATGTTGCATCGATTAAATTAATTGATTGAGTGGATCCCATAAATATTAGTATTCATCAATTTGTAGTTACTCCAAATACGAAGTATTAATAATTTTTGTGCATGTTTTAAAGTGCCAAAATATAGCCAGATGAACTAGCACCTGAAGAGTGCTTGACGAGATTGTTTTCAAGTGCCCACCACACTTGCAGACTTGCGTAATGACCAAAATTAGGTCGGGTTCATTTATCTTACGGGTTCATATTCAGTCAGTATTGTTTGACTAGTCAAATATTCAGTCAGCTATGACCAGGTCCACCGCTTGACCAGACATCGGTCCAATAGGCTAGGTTATCATGAAAGGTCCACAAACATATGGTAAAAGCTTCAGCTCGCCAATACTTGAGTCTTAACAGAGATTAGAACTCGAAGCTAATGAGGAACGAAGATCGCCGACCTACGAGCTCGCCATTTCACTGTGCCTAGGAGAGATATTCACCATCCCAAGGTAGACAATCTGACATGTTTGTTAGGCTGCAGATATCTTTCTTTCTACCTAGGTCGTGCATCATTTAATGTTCTTATACCATTTTTTTGAGTTTTTTTCTAGAACTAGCATTATGAAACAAAATATTTCTGACTTTAGCACTTGTTTCATACTATTTCTCAAAATAGCACTCCAAGCCAAACCTTTTCAGCTTCGGTGCTAAAATACCACTTTGAGATCTAAAATACCACCAGCTACTCCACTGCCCCACCGCTCAGTTCTCTCTCCACCATACCCCACTGCCCAATCTCCCCCCCTTACCTAACAGTCCGATCCTCTATCTCGTTACCCCACCAGTCGAATCTTTCTCTTCCAACCCCCCATCGGCCGTTTCTCTCACCTGACCCTCATCTCACCGTTGATTCCCTCTCCTCACCGTTGATTCCCTCTCACTAGTAGATTCTATTTTGGCGACGAAACCTAGGGTTTACGACAGAGATCGACATGAACAGTAGCGGCAACATGGAAACGGTATGCCTGGCCTTGAGTTTTGCTTTCTTGTATGCGTATACAAGCGTGCTTGACATCTCTTCTTTCGTTACTCTGATATGCGGGAATACCAGGAAAGATTAGATGGTTTTATGGAACTTTTGGCTTTTCTGCTTGTTCCCATACGAACTTTTTGTGTAATTTGTCTTGATTGAATTTTTGGTGGGGTCTTATAATAATTGGTATTTTTAGTGGGGTCTTACTGCGTAGGGAAAATTCCAACATTGTCTTAGAATAATTGGTATTTTAATCTGCCATTGCAGTGTTCAATAATTTATGGTGGGGTCATACTGCTTAGAAAAAATTTCAATGTTGTCTTATAATAATTTGTATTTTAATCTGGCATTGCAGTGTACAAGTAGGGATATGAATGTCGATCTCAATTTGATTCCCGAGATAGTAGCAGAGGAGAATTTAAATGAAATTACTTATGATACTTTGTTTGATGAAGATCTTAATGAGGAATTCAGTGATGACCTTGGTGATGATGGCAATGAGGGTGCTATTGATCTTGGTGAGCAGAATTTCAGTTATGGCAATTCCAGTTCTTGATTGCAGCCTCCTGCCCCTGAATTCGAGGATATTAGTAGTGCAAATATTGCTGTGGTGTGTCAATGGGTTCCTTCGAATCAAGCTGGGCAGAATATTAGTGGAGAATTTTATGTTGGCTTACAGTTTTCAAGTAAGGCGGAGCTTTTAAATGCAGTCAAGTTATACCATTTTCGTACCCATACGCACTACCGAGTTGAGCACTCCAACACCACAAGGTTGAGACTGAGTTGTAAGCAATTGACTGGATGCAAATGGAAGTTGACAGCTTCAGTTCCGAGTGATTGTGATTACTTCAAGATTGTTGTATACGAAGGTCCTCATACTTGTTGCAATCCGATCTTAAGTCAGGATCATCGACAACTTGATTCCAATTTTGTTGCTTATGCTATTAAGGATGTTGTGAAAGTCGATCTATCCATAACTATTAATGCAATTGTTGTCGTGATTAAAGAGCAGTATAACTACACCATTTCTTACAAGAAAGCATGGTATGCAAAACAGCATGCAATGGTGCTATTGTTCGGTGATTGGGAGGATTCTTATAAAGTGTTGCCAGCATTCATGGAAGAGATGCATAGAGCTAACCCGGGAACAACTATTGTGTGGAATACGGCCCCAACTAACATTTCATCTGTGCTCAAATTCCAACGTGTGTTCTGGGCATTTGGGCCATCGATTGAGGGTTTTAAATATTGCAGGCCAGTTATATGTGTCGATGGTACGCATTTGTATGGAAAATATAAAGGAAAGCTTCTAGTAGCTGTTGCAATAGATGCTAATGGGCAGTTATTTCCACTTGCATTTGCGATTACTGAAGCTGAATCAAATGACAGTTGGGGTTGGTTTATGGCTTGCCTTCGAGAGAAAGTGACTGATCGTGTCGGTTTATGTGTTGTATCAGATCGACATATTGGTATAGTCAATGCAATGAAAAATCAGTACATTGGTTGGGCGGAACCAATGGCATATCATCGATATTGCGTGAGGCACCTTGTTAGTAATTTCAATACCAAATTTAAAAATCAAGGCCTGAAGAAATTACTGGGTGAAATAGCCATAGCAAGACAGCAACACAAGTTCCATAAAAAAATGGCTAGGATTGAAAGACTTGACGATGCAAATGTGAAGAAATGGATTGATGACTTATCCCTTGAGTCTTGGACACTACTTCACGATGGAGGGCGAAGGTGGGACAACATGACATCGAATATGGTAGAAATTACTAATGCTCTCTTGAAAGGATGTCGTGGATTGCCTATTACAGCTTTGGTGCAGCTCACTTTTTACAGGGTTAATAAATATTTCTCGGATAGGCGTGAGAAAGGTGAAATACGAGTGTCTGCTGGTGCATTATGGACAACTTTTATTGATGCAAAAGTCGAAGGCTTAAAGGTGAAAGCTGTTGGACATGAGGTGATTATGTATCATCATAGGCCCGAAGTGTTTGAAGTGCATACATCCCGATCAAGATCCATGAATCAAGCTCGAGGTGGACGCGTGCAGATTGTCGACCTAGGTGAGAGGTATTGTAGATGCAATAAGTGGAGATTATTTCATTATCCTTGTTCACACGTTATGGCTGCATGTGCTTCGCGTAATATTGATTACACGACATATATTGACCCGTTTTACTCCATGGAGAGTTATATGCGCACTTGGAGTCCATTATTTCATCCTATTCGAGATCGCATAGGATGTGCACTGGAATGTTTGCCCTGTTTTGATTCCAATGTAGTTCGTGTGCCTTTATGGATTTTTAAGTAATTGGCTAATATTTATTGGTATTTCGTTAGAGCTTTTGTATTTTTAATGATAATATTTAATTGTTCAAGTGTTTTTGTAATGATAATTTTTAATTGTTAAAGTAGGAACACATTGCACAGTAAACCAATCCGGTTTTGAAAATAGCTTTACATGTGGTATTTTATATCTCAAGATGGTATTTTAGCACCAGAGCTGAAAAGGTTTGGCTTGGAGTGCTATTTTGAGAAATATTATGAAACAAGTGCTAAAGTCAGAAATATTTTGTTCCATAATGCTAGTTCTAGAAAAAACTCCATTTTTTTTTTGTCCAAAACCACTTTTACTACCTAGTTTGTTTTAAAGTAGCTGTCTTTTCCTAAGCGGACATGTCTCCTCAATGTTAGACTATCACCTCAACACCAAAGTACCTAAAGGCCCTTACTAAAAATTGTAAAACAAAAACTATAAATAAAAGCTCTTCTCCACTGAGAAGGATGATGAACATTGGAAACCTCTACTACAAAGACTACAAATACTTTTCTCTCTCAACGATCCCTCAAGAGCTACTCCTCCAAAGCACCATCTATATTTACCGGATCTCCACCTTAGTTATCGTCGATCCCTCCTCTTGGAAACTGATTTGATTGTCAGAGCCCCAATGATCGAACCCTCACAAACCGGTCTTTGAGATCTCACGATTCTTTGTTTATATTATGTGTAGGAACTGGATATCTTGAAGTATTTGAGAAAGGCTTTCAGGACCCACTAAACACTGAAATGGTTGAGTTCATTGATTTTAAGATTTCGGGCCTACAACTTGCTCATATTAGGGAATTTTGGAGAAATGACCACTTACACACAAATTTTTGGAAAAATGACCTTGTCTCAAAAAAATCGCATTTATGACCTCTTTTACTTTTTTATTGACTAGAATACCCTTATGTGGCAGAATAAAATTTATTACTCTGGGTTTATTTATTACTTTGAGTTTTGAGCTCTGCGATTCATTTTTCGTTTTCGATCCATACATAGATCAAAACAGCCGCCCTGCATTTATTTTTGTGCAGAGTTTGTCTTCCAAGTAAGTTCATTTGCTAGCTGGAATGTGTTGTATATCTACTTATTATTACGCATCTGTGCAATCGTTTGTGGCTAGCTGAATGTGTTGTATATCTGCTTATTACACGCATGAGCTGTTTCCTGTGAAATCGTCTGTGGATGCTCGACATATTCTGGGCGAGAATGATTCGTAAATAGTATCTGTCATGAAGTAGATTGTATCCATGTTATAAGTTTGGTCGTGCCATTTTTAAAGTCGGTAGAACTTTAATTTTTGTGGTCGTGCCAGTGATAATGTGGTCGTGCCAATGTATAATGAGGTCGTGCCAGTGATAATGTGGTCGTGCCAGTGATTATGTGGTCGTGCCAGTGATTATGTGGTCGTGCCAGTGTATTATGTGGTCGTTCCATTGATTATTTGGTCGTGCCAATGTATTATGTGGTCGTGCCATTGATTATTTGGTCGTGCCAATGTATTATGTGGTCGTGCCATTGATTATTTGGTCGTGCCAATGTATTATGTGGTCGTGCCATTGATTATTTGGTCGTGCCAACAATGTTTGTGGTCGTGCTTTTTTGTTTCTCCATTGAATTTATTAATTTTATTATGATATCTTATTATATGTGCAGGAATGGCTTCTGAGATCGATTTTGTTTTGTTATATGGTGGAGAGTGGGAAAATTGTAGGGGCATGCACACTTTTAAAGGCGGAAGAAGTCAGGGTGTAATCGTGTCTAATGCAATAACACATGCAGAATTTGTAGAACTCATATACCAGTTGATTGAAGTCGATTTTAATTCCTTCGATTTGGTGATGAAGTTTGTCTATAATACACATTTCAAAATGGAACCGATGGAGCTTCAGAATGAACGTGACATGCAATTTTTCCTAAGGCAAAATGATCATCCAGTAAAACCTGGTACTCCACTGTGCGTAACAACGAAGCAGAGAGCGACTTGTCAGTTTGTCTCACAAGATGTTAGCTATGGTCCAATGATGCATAAAACATTTGTTGCACCAAATGTTGGTTCTGTTTCTCCTGAGTTACCACAATTTGCAAGTAAATTTGTACCACATGACGATGGTGATGACGAGCGGGTTAATAACTACAGCGATTTTCGCTTCTCTGATTTTGACTTTCCCAATACTGGTAACGATGATATTGATGGGGTTAATGATGAGGATGATAGTCAAGGTCTTCATGGTGAAGAGTGGGAAAATCCATTTGATGACGGGGAACCACAGTCACATAATCAATCCACCTTTGCAGCAGAAGATGGAAGGAATCATTGCTCAAATTCTATTGGGCCTTCAGGTGTTGTTGCGAGCAACAGTATTAGTAGCTCATCCGGTGGTCATGTTGCAGTAGGTCAGATTTATATGGACAAGAAAGAATTACAGAAAAATATAGCTGTGTATGCTATGAAAGAGAACAGAATGTTTCATGTATTGAAATCAACGAAAACTCTATATGCGGTCAAATGTGTTGACATGGGATGTGATTGGCGCTTGCGAGCAATAAAATTGAAAGATTCGGAGTTGTTTAAGGTAACAAGGTTTAATGGCAAGCATGACTGTTCTCTGGACCTTATCAATCGAAGTCATAGACAAGCATCTAGAAAGGTCATTGGAGAATGCATTAAGTCTAAATTTGAAGGGGTTGGTCGTACGTATCGGCCGAAAGATATAGTCGACGACGTGCGGACAGATTTTGGTGTGAATATAAGCTACGACAAAGCTTGGAGGGCTAGGGAGTTTGCTTTGGAAGTGGTTAGAGGATCACCAGAATTATCATTCTCGTATTTGCCGCATTACTGTGCAGTGTTAGAGAAAAATAACCCTGGTACAGTAACTCATATAGAGTTCGATAATGATTTCAAGTTTAAATATTTTTTCCTTGCTCTTGGGCTAGTATTGAGAGGGTTTCGTAGTTCAATGAGACGTGTCATTGCTGTTGATGGTACTCACCTCAAGGGAAAATACATGGGTACACTCTTTGTGGCTGCTGCTTTAGACGGTAACAACAAAATTTATCCAGTTGCTTTTGGAATGGGAGATTCAGAAAATAATGCATCTTGGGAATGGTTCATGGGAAAACTTAGATCAGCTATTGATCTTGAAGATTTCTCAGAGTTGGCAATAATATCAGATAGACATAACAGTATTGAGAGAGCAGTCGCTTTGGTTTTTCCAGAGTCATACCATGGGCACTGTATACACCACATCAAGCAAAACATGAAAGCAAAAAATATTGATGATAGTGTCTTCCCTATTTTTTTTAAGGCAGCGAAGGTATATCGTGTTTCACAATTTGAGCATCTAATGACACAGTTGCGTGGGTTTCAAGATGGCAGGGCACATCGTTATTTAGTTGATGCTGGATTTGAAAAGTGGTCTCGTGCACATTTCCCAGGTAGGAGATACAGTATACTAACCACTAATATTGCTGAGAGTTTGAATGCTGTATTGAGGGAAGCACGGTGTCTTCCAATTACAACATTGGTTGACCATCTAAGATCTTTACTTCAAAGATGGTTCCATGAGCGTCGCACTAAAGCAGCTTCCATTACAACCCAACTTTGTAAGAAAATTGATAAGAAGTTGAGAAAGCGGATTGACAAGGCGCAACGTATGTCTGTTGAACCAATTAGTCATATTCAGTTTTATGTGAGGGATGGACTTGGTGGTGGGGAGGTGAATCTGCACAACAGAACATGCACCTGCAGGAAATTTGAGATGCAACAATTGCCTTGTGTTCATGCGTTGGCGGCGTGTAGAACACGCAACATTGATCCACAATCCATGTGTTCACGCTACTATACTAATGAGGCAATTATGTTAGCTTATGCTGAACCGATTAACACAGTACCAATTGAAGACCATCGGCATGCAAGCGAAGATCAAAGGTTATTGCCACCTGATACGAGAAGACCTGGAGGGAGGCCAAAACAAAGAAGAATACCATCCGCTGGTGAATCTGTAGCAATTAGAAAGTGCGGAAGATGTAAAAAAATTGGTCATAACCGACAGACTTGTAAGGAGCCAGTAGCCTTGACTGGTAGGGTATAATACCAGTCATTGACGATTCTAATTGCTAAACATTTACTTTATAATGTGAACTGTTAAACGTTACCATTAACATTGCTGCTTTTAATGAGAACTGTCAGTTTCTATATCAGTCTATGATTTTATTTAATATATATGTAAAAATATGTAATGTTAATGTTTATATAATCTGGCATGACCAGTAAAGTTGCAGGCAGGCACGACCACTTAAGTTGCAGGAAGGCACGACCAGTTTAAAAAAGCAGGCACGACCATATAAAAATACCAGGCACGACCATCTAAATAAAAGGAGGCACGACCATGTAAAAATACCAGGCACGACCATATAAAAATACCAGGCACGACCATCTAAATAAAAGCAGGCACGACCATATAAAAATATCAGGCACGACCATCTAAATAAAAGCAGGCACGACCATATAAAAATACCAGGCACGACCATCTAAATAAAAGGAGGCACGACCAGTTTAAAAAAGCAGGCACGACCATATAAAAATATCAGGCACGACCATCTAAATAAAAGCAGGCACGACCATATAAAAATACCAGGCACGACCATCTAAATAAAAGGAGGCACGACCATATAAAAATACCAGGCACGACCATCTAAATAAAAGCAGGCACGACCATATATATAAAAGGAGGCACGACCATATATATAACAGGAGGAACGACCAGTTAAATTCTGGCACGACCAGTTAAATTCCGGCACGACCAGCTAAAAAAATTAAGGCACGATTAGATATTTATATATAATTTACAGTTGACATTTAAATAAGATATTCACATTATAAACTCCTGTCCCCAAGCCTCTGAACAAAACTTTTGTCTATAGAATTTCATGTCCCCTTGTTGGATAATGTTTACTGGCAAATCAGCCGTCAATGCTTCAATGAATTTGAAGGCAAACATGCCACAATCTCCTCTGCAATGGAAACATTAAAAAGTATCAGCATATATAATATGTAATTGAATAATTGCTAAATATTTTTTTTATAGGAACTTACCCTCCAGTTTGTCTAGGGCATGAAGGTATCCGTTGCAATCTCCATGGAGCAAACAATTCATCCCCCAAACCAGTGGATTGAAGAATACGGGGAAGCATTGTTGTCAAGGGATCAAAAAGTGTCTTCAATGCAGCACCATTTGTCAGGCTGGGCAGTGAGTCGTAGACATGAACAGTCTTCTTTTCCATTACCAATTCCACAGCAACCCAGTGTTTATTGTTGAAGTTTGCAGGAAAGTAAACAAACTTGGCCCTTTCCCACGCAACAGAATCAATTGGAAGTATCCCCACAATATAATCCAAAAAAATGCTGTCCTCGTCCCAAAAGGCAACATCATCCGGCTTTGACTTGAACAACTCAAACTTCTCCTGTACCCTGGTCTGAAATCATAGGAACATATATATAAAGAAGAATACAAATAAAATGTATTTATGCAAATAAATTTCGAACAATGACAGTGTGCAACTTACAAAGAACAGACAATCTAGGACAACACAGTCCCTCTTAAAACTATCTGGGAACTTTGTCATTCTTTTTCGAATCAGGTGCATGGCTACATCAAGGTGCTGTATGAAAATTACATGTTAAGACACATATTAAAAAAAAGTATCCACGACCAGATAAAAAAAAGGAGGCACGACCAGTTAAATAAAATGAGGCACGACTAGTTAAATAAAATGAGGCACGACCAGTTAAAAAAAGGAGGAACGACCAGTTAAAAATATCAGGCGCGACCAGTTAAACATAGCAGGCACGACCAGTTTAAAAAAGCAGGCACGACCAGTTAAAAAGCAGGCACGACCAGTTTAAAAAATCAGGCACGACCATTTAAAAAGCAGGCACGACCAGTTTAAAAAATCAGGCACGACCATTTAAAAAGCAGGCACGACCAGTTTAAAAAAATGAGGCACGACCAGTTAAATTGATATATAAAAATGTATTGTTTTACCTGGTCTGTTAACCATCCATCTAACTTCATAGCATCCATAAACCACTGCTTGTTTACTGCACATGTTGGCCAACTTATGCTTTCTCCATCCTTGGACCTGTCTTGCATGAATGCAAGACAATCATCTGCCCATTGATCTGGCCACTTCCTCTTCAAGTCCAATTTTATAATTTCTTTACTTGACACATCCTTATCATCAATTGTTTTCCTTCTCTTCAAGGATGGAGATGTAAATGGAGTCCTTTTGAGAGGTCCAGGCCTAACTGCACGCTTCTGTTTGTTCCTGACATAGGGTTTAATACCCCCTTCTGAGGCTTTAGGGAACTTTGATGGTGTCACCACCTCGACCCCAGAAATATTTTTACTCTCTTCAGCTGGGGTAAAGGAAGCCATGGAGCTCATACTAGTATACAACAAACCAGGGTCTCTATGCTCTTTTGTATCATCAACATTTACCCCCGCAACATCTACATTGTCTGCCTTATCATCGACCCCCAACTCCTCCCCCATTTCCAATCCCACTACAACTACACTCTCATCCTCCACACCTTCTACATTGCTCCCTCCGACCACACCACCCTCAGAATCATCCACATCAGTCATCACACCCACATCAACAAAAGAAACAGTAACCCCACCCTTTACAGTACTTCCCCCCACCACATCGGCTTCAGTCTGCACCCCCACATCAACAACAGAAACCTTAACCCCACCCTTTACAGTACTTCCCCCAACCACATCAACATCAACCTCATCGGCTTCAGTCTGCACCCCCATATCAACAACTACAACAGGAACTGGGAATTTCACCGCTTCACCCTTGTCAGTAAAGGTTTTCAGTGCCAACAAAGCATCCTCAACGCACTTATTCACCACTGTCATAGTAGATAAAAAATCTGATTTAACTGCACCTATGAAGCTTCCCTCATGAACCTGCTTCTTCAAATTATCAAGCTTGACAATCACATCATGAACAACCTCAAAATCTGCATCAAAAGATTGCTCCACAGGTTCAGTGTCACCATGTGAATCAGAATATTGCTCCACAGGAGCTGTGTGATCACTCGAATCATCAGCAGATTCTTTAATTGCTCCCTCCCCCACCCTGTTGCTCACGTCGATCCAGTACTCCTGCTCCATCTCAATCCCATTTGCAGATAGAATAGCGTGTACTTGCAGCTATTGCAACATAGACTATCAATCATTAGCACCTCAATATTTTGTCCAAAAGAATCATCATAAATATGAAAACAGTAAGCTTATTTGCATATTTAAGTTTTTACCTTGTCTTGTTGGAATACATTTTGTAAGAGTTCTTTAGAATTTGGAGTTTGATAGCTACTCCAATTGAGTAATCGAGGAATCACATCCTTGATTTTTGAGGCGTACAATGAACCAATGACAGGTATAGCTTCATATGACCAAACCTAAGATAAATAACAACAGAATTTAGATTAAAATAATTTAATATTGGATGAAAAAGAAATCAGGCACGACCAGTTAAAAAACTAAGGCACGACCAGTTAAAAACTAAGGCACGACCATTAAAAGAAATCAGGCACGACCATTTAAAAGAAATCAGGCACGACCAGTTAAAAACTAAGGCACGACCAGTTAAAAACTAAGGCACGACCATTAAAAGAAATCAGGCACGACCAATTTAGAAATCAGGCACGACCAGATAAATAGCAGGCACGACCAGTTAAAGCAAATCAATACCTGGAACACCATAGGGAAACCATAAATGCAGTATTGCTCCTTCTTCGTTTGTCTGCTCTTTCGTCTATCTAAACGGTTGACCATTATTCCTCCAAGAGAGGCAACAGTACGTTGGTAGCTCACAGCCCCCCATGGGAATTTGTTGAATACATCCAAATTGTCCACCAATTGGAGCCACCGATTATCAATAGGCCTATGTCGTTCCTTAGCTACTAGCACAAACTCAAGAAAATAAATCAAGGCTAGTTTCACCACCTCCTCATCCACCTGCTTCTCTTTCTTTCTTCTGCACAAACGATCGAAACAAAGCTCTAAATGATGTCTCTGAATAATCTTCATATCATCAAACCACATATCCCTCAGCCTATGTACACTAGTATCAACTAATGCAGAGATATCAGGCACATCCCTACACACTAAACCGGTAATGAGAGCGAAGTCTGTAATACCAAAAGATGTCATCCTGTTGGCGAATTTAAATGTCAATCTGTTTCCAATATCTTCAAAATCAACATCTTGGGATTCAACTTGTCGTAGAAGAAGCTGATGCATTAACTGTCCTGATACAGAGAGCTCACCTACATCCAGAAAAATGCCGAAGCATGTCTTCCTAAACATCTCGAGTTGATTCTCACTCAAAGAACCTCTTATTTGCCCAATAACATGTGAGATGTTTGAAAAAATTGTAACCTTCGCAGGAAAATGATCCTTCTCCTTAATGAGGTAATCCATTGTTTGTAAATCTGCATTAATAACATAAGGTAAATTATAAGGAAACATCAGAGGCACGACCAATTAAATTATAAGGCACGACCTGTTAAAATCATGCAAACCAGTTAAACTCACAGGAACGACCAACTAAATTACTGGCACGACCAAATAAAAACTGGCACGACCAACTAAATTACTGGCACGACCAAATAAAAACTGGCACGACCAACTAAAAACTGGCACGACCAACTAAATTACTGGCACGACCAAATAAAAACTGGCACGACCAACTAAATTACTGGCACGACCAAATAAAAACTGGCACGACCAACTAAAAACTGGAACGACCAACTAAATTACTGGAACGACCAAATAAAAACTAGCACGACCAACTAAATTACTGGCACGACCAAATAAAAACTGGCACGACCAACTAAATTACTGGCACGACCAAATAAAAACTGGCACGACCAATAAAGCAGACGCCTCCTCAGGTACACTCACAGGCACGACCAGTCAGAATATAGGCACGACCAAATAAAAACTGGCACGACAAACACATTCACAGGCACGACCAGTCAGAGTATAGGCACGACCAACTAAATTGCATGAAAATCATAAAAAAAAACATGCAAAACCTCGCCAAAAACATGCACGAACATCTAAAAAGAAACAACAAGAAAAATATATAAGAAAATCAATGAAACGCTGAAACGAAGGCACGACCAATTAAACGCTGGCGCGACCAATAATGAACAACTCTCAACAGTTTATAACAGACACAACAAATTATTCTGGGGCCTCAAACTCACCTCGTTGGTAGTCGGAAATACTTGCCGATTGCAATCTGGGAGTTCTTCCGCTTTCTAGCCTCCAAAATTTGAAGAGTTTCAACAAAGGTCTTGCAGGTGTCTTTTGGGTTTTTGTTTCAAATTAAATAAACCAGTGGGAAAAGACGTGTCCTTAGTATAAGGGCATTTCGGTACTTTAACGCATTAAAAAGGTCATAATTGCTGAAATTTTTGGACAGGGTCATTTCTCCAAAAATCTTTACGGATGGGATCATTTCTCCAAAATTCCCCTCATATTAACCACAACTATATAGAAAAAATCTCAACTTCTCTTTCTTCCCCGTAGCATCACCATCACCATGGATGCTGAGACAACCAAAGCTTATTAACACCACCTCCTCCTCTCTTTCTTTATCTCAGCTACAAGGCTCTCTATCTTAGATCTCTCTATTTTGCACTTCTGTAGCATCACCGATAACTTCAATTGCAAACAAATTTCAAGTCAAATTGGATTTTTAAAATTTCAGATGGTTCTAGATCCACGCGACGAAATGAGTGTTTGGAAATATCTTTTGAAATTCTGTGAGACAGTTGCAATTTGCGGCGATTAAGAATCAACAAATTGAAATCATCAGAGTGATTCACGATCTTCTTCCCCTTGTCCCTTGAAGAGAACAATCAAGATATAGTTCTAAGTCTAGTGATTGCATTTCTAAAGAACTCCTAAAAAGCAGATCCATTGTGTGTGGATTTGGGAGATACTGGTTTATCAAACAATTGCGGAGGAGCAACCTTATTGGGCGACTCGGAGACCTGTTCTTCCGATTTTGGAATAGAAGGTAAGGTTATGAGTAAGGACCTACAGACGACGACGAAAGATTCAGTCGCCTGTGATAATTCTGGCCAGTCGACATCAAATAATAAGAGACAAATGAAATATTTTTATTTGTAAATTAGGCTTTTTTTATGAATATTTTCCTTACAAAAAATGACGTGAATTGTTTTCATTTCACAAGAAGTCGGTGATTGCGAATGAATACAGATGAGTGAGAAAAAAGAATACAATGACTCATGATTTTGACAACCTATTATGGAGTTTGGGTTTAATTTGGATTTGTTTAGTGAAACCCTTTTCATAGTCATGGGACCAATAGGGGCAACACGTGGTTAAAATATATTTTGAGCCCAAACTAGTCAAATTCGAGCTAAAAGGCCAAAATACATTTTGAGCCCAAATCAGACCCATAGTAATTTATCCCAACTTATCACTTTATCAGAAGGGTCTTAACAGCCCAATAGGAATTTGGGCCATAATGCAGTTGTTAGCCAATAGCCACGACTTGCCTAGCTGGGTGGCTAGCCAAACTTTAGAAGTTCAAAAGGCTGCAAAGGCCCATAACAAACCTTTGTCCGCGAAAACTTAGGCGGATTATATGTGAGAGCTAATCATCATCATCATCTTTTTAAAAATTAAGTACACCACACGGAAATACACACGCACACACGCAATTCACTCACTCAACCCAAAAACCCACTTTTAGCCTTTTAGGAAGGGATTTGGAAACTACTCAAGTCTCAGTGCAACACATATATCCATCATCACCTATTCGTAACCGCCCTATTACTCTCTTCCCCCCTCTATAAATTCGCTCATTCGCCTCACATTCTCTCCGATTCCGACTCTTCAGAACACAACGGACTGAAACTGACGATGGGCAAGGTGAGTTCTCAGTTTCCGTTTCTCTTTTTCATGGTTATTACGTTCAGGTGGAATGGGTGTGATTGACTGTTGGTCTTTTCCTCATATGTTTCAGAAGAAGAATAACGAGAACAAAGATAGCAAGGCAGATGGGGAGACCAAGAAAGGAAATGGTGAAAAGAACCCAGTTACTGTAGTGCTCAAGGTGGACATGCACTGCGAAGGTTGTGCCGTCAAAATCATCAAGTCCGCCCGTGGATTTGAAGGTTTGTTACTACTTCACTCTCTGTTTCTACATTATTGGTCGATTTTACCGTATGATTGCTCTGTTTTTAGAAAATTTGATGGGTCCTTATTTTGTGGGTTTTTTGGTGCGTTATTTCCCTTCTCTTCTGCATGCTATGTTTCGGAGTTTGTTGACGAATTCTGTTTTTTTTCCTTCTATTTGTTGGGTTCAGGTGTTGAATCGGTGAAAGCAGAGGCCGATTCGAACAAACTCACTGTGGTAGGAAAAGTGGATCCGTCGAAGATCCGGGAGAAGCTGGAGCAGAGGACCAAGAAGAAGGTGGACCTCATCTCTCCACAACCCAAAAAAGATAACTCCAAAGATAATGACAACAAGGAGAACAACAACAAAAACAAAGAACCCAAAAAGGAAGAAAAGAAACCTGACGACAAGAAGAAAGCAGAGAATGAGAAAAAACCCAAACAGGTATGAATCAAAAGAGCACTTGATTTTCCTCTATTTTTTTTTCGTCGCAGTTTTTGAGGTTTTTTGGGATACTTTATTTTACAGTCTGGCATTTTCCAAATCAAATAATTGTCAATTTTATTTCTCGATTTGAAGTTTTATTACTCAGTCTATGTCGGTTTACTTGTAATTCAAGCTTTAGTCAATGCGAATTGCAATGCTCATTATAGCTGGCTTTTATTTTAGTGATAGTTAATTTGTTGTTTTATATTGTGAAGGCTCCGGAGACGACGGCGGTGTTGAAGGTGATGTTGCATTGCCAGGGATGCGTCGAGAGGATTCGCAGGACAATTACGAAGACCAAAGGTGAGATAATCAGATTCCCCTATCCCGTACCGTCATCGTAAATGTGATTTAATTTGGATACGCCCTTAAGATTCTCTGTTGTTGTTACAGGCGTGAAGGAGATGTCCATAGACAAGCAGAAAGAGCTGGTGACAGTCAAAGGGACCATGGACCTGAAAGCACTGACTGAGAATTTGAAGGAGAAATTGAAGAGGCCAGTTGAAATTGTTCCCCCTAAGAAGGAAGAGAAGAAAGACGGCAACGGCGGTGATGAACAAAAGGGCGGCAATGGCGGGGGTGGAAAGAAGAAAAGCGGTGGTCAAGAGGAGATATCTGGCGGCGGCGGCGGCGGTCCTATTATGGAAGGGAACAGAATAGAGTACCAGATGCAACCTGTGTTTGCATTCGGGTATGGACATGGGTATGAATACCCGCCTTACCCGGTTCAATTGCACGCACCTCAGATGTTCAGTGATGAGAATCCCAACGCTTGCTCCGTTATGTGAAGAAGAAGAAGAAGAAAAGAAGAAGGCGTAGGTTATTATGAAATGAAGAATGTAAATAATAAAGATTTATGACTGCTTCGTTGGGAAGGGAAATTTTGGTTGTTGAATGGGACCCGAATCCGATCCTCCATCTGGATGTTTTTGTTTTCATTTAAGATAAATATAAGTGCTACTAGTTCTTCTTCTTCCTCCTCCTCCTTTTCTAATCCGACTGTAAAGTGCAGATATTGGCAGTAACCATTAATGCCTTTAGAGGGTGGGGCTGCTATATGTGATGTCCAACTACTTGGACATGGACATTTCACAGAATGCCATTCAGGGGCTTCAATCAAACCCAGCGGGCAGGTCAGGCAAATACTGATTGCATTCAAGACATGGAGGATTCAGACAAGACCCTCTACAATCAATTTGCACACCTAGCTGTACTACCTGCCAATTCAATGCCCAAGTGAACATATTTTATTAGGTGCCAAAATAGGGTAATCCAGCCTCGAATTAGTTTATTATTCCCTAAAAAACTTCCAGCAATGAGAGTGCACAACCGCTTATCTAGGATGGCAAAAAAAATAATATTTTTATATTTATCTAGAGGTGCCAATTCAAGTCAGTTTCTATAAAATATTTGTATATCTAAAGTTGGATTTTCAAATGAATTTATTCGATCATATCCAAATTAGTTCAAATACGAATAAATGAATTGGACATGCTCGGACAGCTAAATCAATAATTTTTTTTGTGTTTAGATTTTAAACTGAGCAAAATATTTATTTTTGTACATGACTTTAGAATTTATAACTCAGGTTAACATATGACTTTTGCCACCCTACAATTGATGAAACGCACAAAATTATCAGCTTATCATATGGCGGAATTTGAGACCCAACAGCAGCTTCTTTTTCATGTAGGTATGTATTTGATGTACAATTTAATGTGGAAAGAACTTTTGAGGTCACAGGTGGGACCTACTAATTATTGGACATTTTCGCACCATGAACGTGCGAGAGCACGCCTTTTCTTTTGGACTCACACACGTTCAAATACAAATAGTGTATAGGCTTAGCATAGACAGATAGACTGAGTGATGCCAAAACGTTACTGTTCTGTTATTTCTGGAGTTGTGGGGCAGCAACAAACAATGCAGCATTTCCTGGAAAGAACGCGGCTCGTCAGTGTGTTTGTTAGTGGAGTTTAATTAGCACCAAATGTTCAAATTCACAAGCTATGCCTCTGCCAATTAAAACAGGGGATGAATAAAACCTTACCATTTGATGTATTAAATCGAATAAACTAAAACGGATAATATTATTAATATGAGTCGAGTATAGATCTACGACATATATTAAGGGCATTGTCTCAGTCGTTTGGAATTTACAACGGTGAAGTTAATTGTGTTTTAAGACTTCCTTGGCATCATGAGGGTAAATAAACAAGTCGGTCAATGTCTTTTTTTTTTCTAAAAAAAAAGAAAAAGAAAAAAGAAGACGACTTGGAGAGTCAAGTTTTGTTTGAAGTAAAAAAAAGGATGTTAACCAATGGTTGGATGTGCATGTGCTGCGGTTGGGCCCGCCGTGTCTAATTTTACGGGACGTGCAAAAGCATGATGTGGGTGTTATACATGTACGTGATGTAAATCATGATGCCACACGTGCCGCTCCGGTCTATATATCTCACACATGTGATTAGAGAAACAATCGGTTAGGTTACACAGAAAGAGTAGCCTCTCCTTTTGTAATTTTTATTATAATTATAATAAATCTTATTTAAATTGGTAACAAGAGAGATTCGAACATAAAATCTTCCGCTCCCTATACATGTGATAAAATTATTCAAATAACATAAAGAAATATTATGAGATATATATTATATCATTTATATGTTTTAACAGATTCCGCCAGACTAACTCAAAATGACTCAACAAGTAGTAGTTTTATAAGGTGCAGGCTGTATGTGTTCCGTGTATCCCAGTGGCATACCCAAACCACTTATTTGAGAATTAATCAGAATATTCCAAGTTCATGTGATCAAAGAGGTTCACTCTTTAATCTCCTTTTCTTTTCCATTAGCGTGATGATTGCATGAGCTAAAATCCACGTGGACCCATCTAAAATCTATGAAAAGTAAATTTATGAGAATCAAAGTCATCTACTTCTCTCATGATATGTTTGGTTTATGAAAAGGAAAACAAGATTGGGAACAGGAATTTCAATCTTGATGTTTGATTAATGAATGGATATTATAACAGGAATATTATATTTCAGTGTTTTATAGGTAAAAATTTATTGAGGAATAACATTATCAAACACGATATATTACTAATTAATAGCAAATATTAGCAAACATCTTCTAAAAAAATAAATTAATAGCAAAAGTCCCCGCACATACGAAAGGGTTTGCTCCTTTTTTTTAATATATCAAATTTGTAGTCACCACAAAATTACAAATATGCACTGGCAAAAAGAAGGAAAATCTCTTGAATTCCTACAGACTTTATTTTATTTTAAACTAATACAAAATAATTAGGTTAAATGTATGGATGGTTGAGAGTTGTTTGATCTAATGGTTATAATTTTGACAAGAGACAAAAATTATAATTGAACTTGTAAAATCAATTCTCATTAGGCAGGAACATACCATTCCTTAGGGAGAGAAGCAACGTGCAATTTCGGAGAAGCATGAAATACAATGTTCCGTTCCGCTATATTATTTCATACCAAACGTGAGAATTTAGTTTGACTACGGAATTGACCATTTCATACCGGTCGAAATGGAGTAACCAGACATCGCATAAGAGTTTCTTCACTTTCGCATGGAAAATGGAAGTGAAAAGGAAATAGGAAAAAGAAAAAGGAATTATTTAAGACATTTAATTAAACCACTCCAACAAGTGTATTTAAGTGAACTTCTCTATTTTTTGAATGAGTTAACGGGGTGAACTTTAGTTCGAGATTACATATTATTCAATTCATCAATTGAATTATTTGAGATAAAAACTAGAAATTTCCATGAACATGGTAGGTCTATCAATATAAGTTTTCTCCATCTCAAGAAATATCCTTTTGTACACTGTCTATCAATGTAGTTTTCTCCATCTCAATTCAATTGTGTACTTCATTGACAATATAGATAGGTCGACACTACTCGTTATCTTTAACAGTCCGCGGGCAAAATATCCTTTGGTAAATCCAATTGACATGATTGGTTTTAAAATAATTGAGCATAGATTGACGTGTACTAGCAAACTTGTTGCACAAGGAGTTGTAGATAGGAAAGAGAAGTCCTCAAATTTGATTTGGATTTCCAGTCTCTTCGTATTGACGATCATACGAATATGAAAGGAAACAAAACTCATCTCTCTCTTTGGACCTGTTCGAATTATAGTATTAAAGAGTTGAGTAGGGAGGATTAAGTGAAATAGTCATTATATATCTTATTTGATTTTACGTGAGAAGGGATTAGAAAGATAATATAAGTAATTTTGAATGTTTAAATTATTTATTATATCTTATTCTATCTTTTATTCAAACAAAATTAATAATTTATATTTTAATTAATTCTTATTCTATTCAATCAATGTAGAATTTCATTTAATTATTCTATTTTATCCCACTTCATTGTCCCTTAGACTATCTTACTTATTTTTTTTATTTTTTATCCAAGCAAACCTTTAATAGCTGTGATCTTAAAAAATAATATAAAAGAAAAAGAAGACTTTTCCTTCTATTGCAGCCCCAGATCTCAATTAAATGTTTGATGGATTTCCTGGGCCTTACCATAAAGAAACTCTAAAGCGCAAAATAGGCCCAAGACAGTAGAGTCCATTTGAACATGATGCCTAAACAAGACTGCTGGACCGAAAAAGAGAGCCCTTTTCAAGATTCACAACTTCTTCTTCTTCTTCTTCGATGCATGTAAACTACTTTCACATATTGATATAAACAAAGAGACTAAAAGTTATTAGAAATTTGGCATAGATGTGTTGTCAGCATCATCATCTAGGATGAGCTTTACTATACTATTCTTAAGGGAGTTGACAATAGCCCAGATCTTGGTGCTGTTCTTGAAACCTTTCTTCTCAACTTCTTTGTTGACATCAACATGGATTCCTCTTCCCTCACCCTGATCAAGGCCTTCTACCTTGAGTCGCATAGCTAACACTTCTCCAACGACACTGGCTGCTTTGGTATTCTTGATGGAGTGTTCAACTGTGGACGCTGTTGCAACATTCCTTCCATTGTTTCTGTCTACAACATTTGCTGTAATGTACTTCAGCGAAATAAATAATCTCAGACATACCTCTTCAAAAGCGTCATCTTGATTATTCTGCCATTATTTAACAACAGGAAAACAATATTAGTACTTCAAGTAACATTAGTAAGAAACCTTAATAAGGTCACATTTGTTTAAGCTCTTAAATTGGCATTTAAATTAATATTCTGAAAACTCTAAAATTCGGTTTAATTCCCTGAAAAACCATCACTCCACATACTATACAGGCGTAAACTTTAAGTACATCTTGTCTTCTCTGACCTTGTCCACCACGAGAGCCTTATGCATTGAAGTTGTTTATAATTTTTACCAACCTTTTATCAAAAGAATCAGATCTGATCATCTGAATTCAACACTAAAGTCTTGATGAATCTCTATGAAAACATTCCTACTGCAACTCGTGGTGAAGAATCATAACCTTCCTAGAATCTTCACTCCTCTTTTTCTTCTTTCCAATATGAGCATTCACCTTAATATTCGCCAGAGTCAGTTATCCCATTTCCAAAATTTTAATTGGAAATAGGATGCATAAATATAATGGCCGCAAATTTTGTCCCAGAAACTTCATATAATACCAAGTAAAGTGTACTTGTCATAAAAAAAGTCAGTTTCCCAGGTTCACAATCTTGATTATTTTTCAAGTGGAAAATGATCATCATCAGCATTCAATGCATAATTGCAGAAACAGGTGCAATGAGAAATAAAAGATAATCACTATCAGACAACCAGCACTATCCACATCCAGGGCTCATAAGTCATAAGTGATCAGGCCATAAAGTTACTAAGACTTGGAACATGCTTTGAATGATTTGGATGACTAAGTTGGAAAGAAACTAACTAGTTATTTACTAGTAATTGGCACTCAATCTGTCAACATGAGCTCAGAGACAGGAAGACATAATCATAACTTCATAAAGCCTGTTGAGAACATCAAGTTCTCAAGTAAGCTACTTCAGAGGTAACAAAAGCTGTGTTTCCCACCAAAAGGTAGGGGTGCAAAATCTGAGCTATGCTAATGCTATGCCCAAGCTCGTTTACGAGCAGTTAAGCTAGCCTGACATCCACATGCACTATAAATTCAACCAACAAGAGCAGGCTAGCACGAATAAAACGTTCAAATTCCAGAATTTTCAATATCCATCAATATTGAAACCTAATAAATGAATGAAAACCGACACAATAGAACTGGATTACAATCATTAAACATAAATTTAAAAGAAAAACCGAATTTCATTGAAACAAATGATCAAACAGTTCATATGCAACGGCATTGATTTGTTTGACCGATGACTCACCCGGATAATTCCGAAGCAACTCCGACGAATCCCGACGAAATTAGTGTTGGCTCAAGTGGGGTTCTTTTTTTTTCTTCAAGAGAAGTTGAGGCGGAAACGAAGAGTATAGAGGATCTCTAAATCAGAGCAACAGATGCTCAAAAATGGGGCTTTTGAAGTGAGTTAATGTGCATGATGGGCTAAACTTTTGGGTTGTCGGTACATCAGATGGGCCTTTCTCCAGCCCAAACCTCTGGCTGATCCACCGCAATTAAACGACGTCGACGCAATTACCCGCGAAAGTCAGTACCACTACCGCCTACGCCTCGCAGCCTGCCTGCAGTCCAACTCCGATACGCAACGAAAGTGCTCGTCTCACACAGACCAAACTATCAGACTGCACACGTGTCTTTCCTGATCCTTCCCAATACCCTATATATTCCTGAACTCTACCTGCTCCATTCGGACTCTCTGTCTGACGGGGCCTTGTTTTGCCTTCTCTGCGTCTGTGTACTTTCACAACACCGAAACGAAGCCCTAGATCTAAGCGCACCGTCGGTTATACACCTTCCCTGGTGCGCTCCATTTAAGAAAACGATGCCTTTTATGGCGGTATATGCATAAAACTTTATATCTTTGCTGATTATAATTGATTGATTTATACTTTTTTTCGCTTTGGCAGGTTAAAGATGGTGTCGGACGCGAGCAAGAAGGCGGCTCAGAAGAAGGCCGCGGCTGCCGCCAAGAGAGGTGGTAAGGCCGCCGCTTCCTCTAAGGTCAAGGCTGCGTCGGACTCACAGAACGGAGTTGTTGACAAGGTTTTCGACGGACTTGCGGCTTTCCAGATATCTGATCGGACTTGCACGGGCGTGCTCTGCTCGCATCCACTATCTAGGGATATTAGGGTAATTTCCGAATTAGTTGTTTAATTAAGCATTTCTTTATTCCTTCGGAGTTTATGAAGAATCATAAGGATCTGTTGTTCTGGTGTCGTACTCAATGAATTTCCCACGATCAAATGGATGGTTTGGATTTTATCCTTGAATTAATCTTAGGTTTAAAAAAAGATACCTATTTAGACTTGAGATTGTTATGTAGACTGCTGAACTTTTAACTTAATTTTAAAAAAATGTTTCCAAAATGACAAACTGAAGGAACATGCTTTTGTTTTCATTTTTTTCCAGTAATGTTATTAAAGTGGCTTTAAGGTTAATGTCAACATTGACAGATTCTTTTTCCAAAAGTTTTTAGCATTTCGGAAGAATTCTGTTGATCATGTACTGATTGGATTGTCCGGTATTCCTGTGTTACCATTATTGACCTCTGTATATTAAATACCAGCTCCTGAAAATTGGGGGGAATATGTTTGCCATTTTTCGTATATTTGGACTGTAAAGGAACCTTAATTCCGTGCTTTCTTACTATGCCCACAGCACGTGTGTTTCTGTTTTTTACTTCTTAATTTTTAAACCTTTTCTATCCTTTTCGGAAACTGTGCTTTATTTTCAGCTTATATTTCTTCGCTTGATCTGCATTGCCAAGTGTTGAGGCAAGCCTCTGGGTTTTCTCATTGGGTTTTGACAACTATTTTGTGTTTTCATTTGATGCTTAAAACTCTTTCTGGAGCTACTTGTTCCCTGTTTTAAAATTGTTATAGAAAAAAAGTATTGAAACATCACTGTTTGAAGCTCCTTATAAGGATTTTTTTTTTTTTTTTGCAAAAAGGAATATTGCTGCTGCCATCTTTGATATTTTATTGTGAATTAACTAACTTGCATCTCGCAGATAGAGTCTCTATCGGTTACTTTTCATGGACATGATCTCATCGTCGATTCAGAACTCGAGCTGAATTATGGCAGGTTTGGATCTTGCATCCCCAGCTTAAGATCTAACATTAAATTTGAGTTATCGTTTAATTTGTTTAACAGCGTTCATCATATGTTGACTTTTCAGACGCTATGGGTTGCTCGGGTTAAATGGATGTGGGAAGTCAACTCTTCTAACTGCAATAGGGCGTCGCGAGCTTCCGATACCGGATCACATGGATATTTATCACCTCTCCAGAGAGATTGAAGCTTCTGACATGTCTTCACTTGAGGCTGTCATAAACTGTGATGTGGAGAGAATGAAGTTGGAGAAGGACGCTGAAGTTTTGGCAGCACAGGTTTGCTTGATTAATTTTCTTTAATTTTTATATTTATTAGGTGGGAAATGTACATTACTGTGAGTGACCTGCATATTTATTTTTTTGGCTTTAGGACGATGGAGGAGGAGAGGCCCTGGAGCGTCTGTATGAGCGCTTGGAAGCCATGGATGCATCAACTGCTGAGAAACGTGCTGCTGAAATTTTGTATGGGCTTGGTTTCAACAAAGAGATGCAGGCAAAGAAAACACGTGATTTTTCTGGTGGCTGGAGAATGAGGATTGCATTAGCACGAGCTTTATTTATGAATCCGACAATTCTGTTGCTTGATGAGCCTACCAATCATCTTGGTAAGTTATGATGGTGCCAATTGTATTTTGGACAGATTTGGAAATGCCTTATTTTGTTATGTGTCGGCTATGCTTTGATGGTGTTGTGCATCGCAGAGTTGGTAGTGGGTTTCCTGGCTCATTTTTTATATCCTTATGAAGCTACATCTGAGTAATCATGCTGATAGCTATTCTCTTGCTCATCTGAAGATGTCTTTTCACTTCTGACATCGACTTTGGTCTTTGGCATATGAGCTTGTGATTCTTTGTTCTGGAATTCCAATATAATGTCTTTTGGGCAAAAATGACGGAATAAGTTGATGTATAATTGAAGTTACTTTTGAGTAGAGTTTGTTGGAGCTGCTTTATAGGATATTGTCCTTTGATTATTATCCCTGTTTCTGGACCTGTTTAATTTTTTCAAGGTTTCCGTGTGTTTTCATTAGATTAAAGGATTCTTGATAAGTTTGATGCAGTGATGCTAATCGTTTGTTATCTTGGCTGGGAACAGATTTGGAAGCTTGTGTCTGGTTGGAGGAGACGCTTAAGAAATTTGACCGCATTTTGGTTGTGGTATCACACTCCCAGGACTTCCTGAACGGTGTCTGCACGAATATCATACACATGCAAAACAAGATGTTGAAGCTCTACACAGGTAACTATGATCAGTATGTTCAGACTCGTAGTGAACTGGAAGAGAATCAGATGAAGCAGTACAAGTGGGAGCAGGAGCAGATTTCTAACATGAAGGAGTATATTGCTCGTTTTGGTCATGGGTCAGCAAAACTAGCTAGACAGGCACAGAGCAAAGAGAAAACTCTAGCAAAAATGGAGCGGGGTGGTCTCACCGAGAAGGTTGTTAGGGACAAAATTCTGGTCTTCCGTTTTGTTGATGTTGGGAAGCTCCCCCCTCCAGTCCTTCAGTTTGTTGAGGTAACTTTTGGTTATACACCTGAGAATCTCATCTACAAGAAAATTGATTTTGGGGTAGACTTGGATTCAAGAATAGCACTGGTTGGACCCAATGGCGCTGGGAAGAGTACATTGCTGAAGCTGTTGACAGGGGATTTGGTTCCTCTTGATGGCATGGTTCGGCGTCATAATCATCTGAGAATTGCTCAATACCATCAGCACTTGGCTGAGAAACTTGATTTGGATCTGTCTGCTCTTCTGTATATGATGCGGGAATACCCAGGAAATGAGGAAGAGAAGATGAGGGCGGCTATTGGGAGATATGGACTCACTGGCAAAGCCCAGGTGATGCCAATGAAGAATCTGTCTGATGGACAGAAGAGCCGGGTGATCTTTGCATGGCTAGCATACAGACAACCTCACTTGCTACTTCTGGATGAACCAACTAATCATTTGGATATCGAGACAATTGACTCACTGGCTGACGCGTTGAATGAATGGGATGGGGGCATGGTTCTTGTTAGTCATGATTTCAGGCTTATCAACCAAGTTGCTCAGGAGATCTGGGTGTGTGAAAATCAAACTCTCACCCGGTGGGAAGGTGATATTATGGATTTCAAGCAGCACCTTAAGAGCAAGGCTGGTTTGTCTGATTGAGCCTGAAAGGCGAGTTGAGAGTATGATACTTCTCACTGTGTTTCACCCTGGCCCAGAAGCCCTCACCGTGTAGTAGGAATCCCATCTGGTTGATGTTTATAAACCCAGAGTGGATTCCGGTGAATAGCTGAGAAGGGTAGTGATGACTGCTGAATGGTGGAAGGATACGATATTGTTTGTAGCTGACGGATCACGCGATCATCTGCTCTGTTAGTCCAAGGTTTTGTTGATTTATTTTATGTTTATCCACAACATATTCTTGGTTGTTGACCGAGGTGAGATGGACGAATATTTATTTAGGATCGGATGAAAATACCCTGTCTAGACCTCCTGTCAGTTAATATATTATGGCGGTGATGTACTGAAGCATACAGAGTGGTACTTATCTCTACTTCGAGTCTTTCAAGTCATCAGCTGCTCAGGCAAATGTGCAGATGACTAACTACCCA
Organism: Euonymus europaeus; assembly: GCA_963580455.1. NCBI lineage: Eukaryota > Viridiplantae > Streptophyta > Magnoliopsida > Celastrales > Celastraceae > Euonymus > Euonymus europaeus. The sequence goes on from OY756967.1 coordinate 22,537,428, forward strand.
TGTTCAATATCTGATTCTTAGTTCATCTGTCCACGTGCTATTATTGGAAGTGCGGTGGAGTCTTTTCCGGGGGTATGGATTTGATTTTTGGATATATAAAATCCTGAAGTAGTTCAATGATGTAACAGTGCTCCAAGGCTCCAACTGATAGCTGAGCGGTCCAAATGACGTAGGGCTAACCCGAGCCACTCCTTTTTCGTTGGCCAAGTCGGCCTGTGCCTCTAGCTCTTGGGCGGGCCAGGCTGGCTTAGAAACGTTAAATTCCCTGGCCCGGCCCACTCAATATCAATACCCAAGGGCCCCTTTCATTTATTATTGAAAACTTCCAGATTTCTTGAAAAAAAAGTATTGAAACAAGAGGGTGAAGGGATCAGTTCAACTGTTCAATCACTAATCAGAAGTTCGATTTAATGCCTATCTCTATTCTCGAGTCTCAGTTTCGGTAAATCGAATACGATCTGGTTCCTATCTTATGGTTGAATTGCAGGTTCTTTGTAATACTACTTGGTTCTATCTTTGGAGTAGACGATGATGAGGATGGTCTCTAGCCGGCTCTAATTTTACAGGAGTTGAATGGGCCCTAATTCTGTAATTCAACTAATTTAATTACTTTTCTAAGGGCCAGACCTCTCACACGGGCCGGTCCAGGCCCGTTGTTTGCAACTGGCCAGATTCAGAGCTCGTTAAGAGATCATGGGCCAGGCCTAATACATGGCACATTGGCCTCGATCAATAGGCCTTTCCGGGCCACAGCAAACGGATCTGGGCCTGTTTTAGATTTCTGATAAGATCCACATTGAAAGATTATGGATCAACTCCACCCTATAAGGGAGGACAAATGAAGCTCTTTCCTGTACGTATGCTTTGTAGACTATGTTCTTTTCACGAAACCCGAACACGTCAAATACTAAAAGTTACTGAAACATAAAAATAGTCCTAACCCAATGGAGGTATACTGTATAACATGCTACTGTATTTCCTAACAAAAAACCATTCATCTATTACATGGGCTGTTCATATTCCTTAACTAAGGAAGATGGCACTTCTACTAGAACGACATCATTATTGCCTATTCTTGCATTTTAACTGTGCAGATTGAAGAAGCATTTACAAACAAAGAAGGCTATAAAAAACGAGAGGTATGAAAGCATTATCAAGTTGTGCGGTGTAGGCCTCCAACAAACCACTCACAGTCACAGCAAGCAAGAGAGAGAACCAATGCTGCATACAAGTCAAAATCCCAACAACAAAAAATGCAAATTAATAAACCACTCATAACCTGATCAGAATAACAATGCATGAAAGATCAGGGAACGCATGAACTTGAATCATGTAAAAAACATGATTCTTCAGGTAATACTATATCTATCTCAGACATCAATTCCATTTTAACCTAATAGGCTTTAAAACTCTTATAGGGCAGATTCCTAAAAAAACAGCAGATTGTGCCAAAGCTCCAGCTGCATGACAAAATGAAATTCAGAAAGAGCAAAAAACTGTCCAAACAAATTAGCGGCAGTGGGCAAGTGGGTGCGGTTGCAGCTGGGATTGAGTGTTAGATGTGTTTGGGTGTATAGGCATGCATGTGTGTGTGTGTGTGTGTGTGTGAGAGAGAGAGAGAGAGAGAGAGAGAGAGAGACCTGGCTAAGAATATATCCAGTGGATGCTAGAAGTGGAAGCAAAATGGAGCAAGCAGCTAGGACAGAGGTTATGCCAGCCGCAGTGCCTTCAATGGTTTTTTCTAGCAACGAGTGGAGAAGTTAAACGTTAGTGACTTCCCAATTAAAAATCAACAAACAAAAATATCAAAAATTACAAAATCAAAAGGTCACATAAACGTTAGAATAATATGGGAAACACGGGAAATGCTTACTTCCAGTTTTGCTCCATCTAAGGACACCATACTTGTAACCGACGACTGATGCCTAAACATAAAAGCAAAACTCAACTATGTTAAACAAAACCAAAAAAAAAAAAAATAGGAATACTGACAGGCTTAGAGAAGGACAATTATCAGAACAAGCATAGGTCTCTAATAATCTGAAAGATATCTAGCCATGTATGGCCAGCAACCTAGCTCACCATTGTATCTCCAATTCCAAGGCTCAAAATTCCAGCAAAGGGTGCAAGCGGCCGATCATTATACCCAGCAGACATCCAAATAGGAAGCGCACATCCCAACAGCAAAGAAAAATGGCTAAAGAAAGCAAGATGCCAAAATATAGTGAATTAATTTTTCTCCAAAGACCTTTTATATTCAAGCATCAGGTAAATAACTAGTCATGCCTGATAATAAGGAGATCAGAATCGCGATGGTCTGTGAAAGCGTTCATAAATTCATGTACAAGTTTTCCCAAAGGCCAAATTCTCCATACCTACAAAAGACAAGCAATGCTGTTCAAAAATACTCAGGGAAAAAAGTTATTACAGTTTCAGTACAGATAATCTGCTCATAAGTCGCAAACATTGCTAATCTAAGGACAAGTTTGACATACCCGAATGATTTCTAATCCCAAGAAAACAACCAATGCTGCACCAAATGCTAGATCGAGAAACTTTGGCTGGAAAACCATTTAAGAATCAGCAGAAAATCTATACAAACTGCTGACGAAAGGAGATAGAAACAAAATTTAACCCCCTATGGCAATCTATCGTTTGCTATTTTTATATCACCTGAAAGATTAGAGCGGGAAGAAACATTGAAACTGCCATCAGATGATAATATTTCCGCAGAAGAATCCTCTCAATCTTACTATTCTTGGATATGTTGTAGAACCTCAACACAGAGACATATATTACAGACACCCAGTAAATACACAATGACAGCCTTTTAAACGGTTCTGAAAATACAAACGATACCACCCTGTTAAAGATGCAAGACAAAAAATGATAATCAGAAAAATCAGTAACATATCCAGAAAAACCTTTAAGTCTAAACATTATTAGCCCTGTTCCAGCAAGGACTGAAGAAAAAAATACTTGCACCTACAAAGGCCAGCACTGTCAACAAATTATATAGTTTGCACCAAAGTGGCAAGACTTGTATAAGCATTGTATGCATAATTGATATTTATACCTCTATATTCACTGTTATAACATGCTCCCTATTTTTTTTTCCAATCACTGAAATCGCTATACATTTACAACTTCCCCATTGATTCTAAAGCCAATTAAAAGCAGATTATGAAAAGCTTTTTGGCTCAAAATATGATCAGTTTATAGAACAATGGAAACAATGCCACTAAGGACTTATAAGTTTTGATATAAGAGAAGTTAAGAAAAAGGATACCATAGTAAAGGATGCAAGTGAAAGTCTTCAACAAATTGCATCCAAGATGGGGCAATCATAATCAACATAAATCCAAGAGAGCTGAAGAATAGAAGAGATTTTGAAATTTCATCATCCCTTCTTGCTTCTGAGTTTGCCAAGCTTAAATGCCAATCCTTTATACGAAGAAGATACTTAAATACAATTGGAAAGAGGATAAGCGCAAGTAGAAGCCCCTACATGGCAGAAAACAAACTTTAATCTTTGTTGCATCATTCTAGATCAGCCCACTACTACAAAAACCATTAATTTCATCAGATGAGTTCCTTACTCAAATCCAGACCTGATTAATAATAGCAATCTCAGTTCTCTTCATTGCATACTGTACAGGAACAATCGACAAAGGGAGGTATCCATAAAGCTGCAAACAACATATTCTCCACAGGTAATTTCAACTTTCCTATTGTATCCAGAAGAAAGAAAAAAAAAGACAAACTTTTTAGCGAAATAAAATAACTAGCCTTTGCAGCAGTACAAGTCAACATGTCACCAAAATAGAGAACAAGGCCTGTAGTCACCAAAAGTGCTTCCCCTGAAAAGAACATGAAAATGTCAATTAAGTTGCACAATCGTAAAAAGAAATATGAAATCAAAAAGAAAAAGAAATTTTTTCAAATGAAGTCATCGCAAATACCAACCCAGCTTCAAAGTTCAAACAATCATGGTAGGGGCCATAAAATAGCTAGAAACTTACCCAAAGCATTCAGGGACTCATTGTAAATCTTGTAATTCTGTGCTAACTAGTGATGTCTTATTTGCTATTCTCACCCCCCCCCCCCCCCCCCCCAAAAAAAAAAAAAAAGGATGCATAATCAAGCACCTTTAAAACCGATTGAAATCTACTTAAAAATTAAAGGAACAAAAGTTGTCATCCTCTAAAAGAAGAAAGAACGACAGAAATCAATTTCCAATTATCCCTAATATTAAAGGATTCATAACAGCCTCGACTCAATAGTTTGACATTCTGAATGCAACAACACCTTTTGCATAACCAATTACCCACAGAAGCAGTACATTCCTAGCAGGATTTTCACACAATATGTACCTACGTGGATAATTTTCATACCAATGGAAACACATGATGGAAAAGTCGTAAGAAAATGCCGAACAAGCTCTATTGTTGCCAATCCATGACAGAGCACCCATAGGAACATAATTGATGCAGACAAACCTGTAAGAGAACAAGTGGTTAGCGCTCTTCATTTTGCAACTATTTGTTGGCTAAAATACAACAGCCACAAATACAACACGAAAAAGAAGACCGAAAGTATTCTAGAAAAGACCATTTTTTCGGAAATGCAGATGATTGGGCCAAAGGGAAGTAACAAGAGATGCAGGGTTCCTGACATACCACCAAGCAACAATAATGCAAGAGACATACAGCATGCTGCAGCACATAAAGCAATCCACCTTGAGCTGAACTTTGCATCCTCAACATTGCATGGAAAAGGGGCATGTGTAGTTTCCGGTGACCTCAGGATGAATAAGTAGATAAAGGCGAGCACACTAAAGCAGCAGGCACATGTGGCCCAGTACTGAATTGTCACATAATAGAGTTCTATGCCCAAAGAAGAACAAACAACCATATCAGCACAAACACAGGATACTGTAATTTACGGTAACTCAGTACCAAGATGGTTGAAAATGAGGTAAAACGCAATATTCTTTCTCAAAATATATTCCTCCTCCAAACACAGGTGAAAGGTATGAATTGGCAATTAAAATATATGATTTATTTTGGTTAAGGATATTCTTTTATTGTACCCTTGATAGTGGTTCCCTCATTTCAACTAGTATCCTTAATATGTCAGTTTAGGGGGGATGAGTCATCTCCATAAACTCAATACTAACTGAGGCATGCTAGAAGTTCTACCTCCAAGTTCAACCTGATGTAGTGAGAACGCTCTTGACAACTGGATCAACTTTGACAGCATAACAGCGGGTACTGTGACTGCTCCCAGTAGAATTCCTGATGAAACACCTGGCCTGAAATTTTAGAGAAGAATGACAGGATTAGGATAAAATTTCTTGTCTGAAAACTGCATTAGAGTTCTACATAAAAGGAGGGGAAGAAAAAGGAAACACAAAAACTCAAAGTAGCTCGATGCACAAAGCCAACTTAATTAACGATAACCCTAACAGAAATTTCCAATTACATGCGTATCTAGGCGTTCCGCCTCAACGGCTCAACCGAAAGAAATCAATTAAAACACAAAATTGGTAGATTTCGTCAAATCCATAACAGATCAACCCTCAATAATTTCAATGCACATGCTAAACCTTAGAAAACATTGGAAATGAAAACCCTAACCAAGGATTAACGAAAAAATTGAACTAAATATTAATTTAAAACATAATGAAAATAAAGATAGGAAAAAATAATTCAGACCTGGTCCTAAATATGGAGAGGGATTTGGAGCTCTCGATGCGGACCTCAACGTAGAGGGCGAAGGCGGCGAGAAGGGATATCACGAGGCCATGGGCGAGAAAAGAGAGAGGGAGAGAGTACAATACGCGACCGATGAAAAGGACAACCACGGCCCTCTCGCCGTTCAACACCGACGATGAGAAAGCCATGGCCTCTTACTATTGCCGTCGAAAATCAGGGACGGAAATTCAACGATTCATGGAAGAAGGAAGAACTATTTTGTTACTGACGCGGGAAAGACTTGAGAAGGTAGAGGAGGTGGGGGTATCCGCAGTTCCGCACACAGAAAAGGTCATTGGTCAATTGCTTTCGTGTCAGGATCGCTGAACCGTTTGTTACTTGTGCGCACCTGCCCTGGGTCCTCCTTTTTTTTCTTTTCTTTATTCCTACGACATGATGGTAAAAGTTTGGGTCCGGATCCAATAAAATAAGATAAAAAAATATTTATGAAATATTTGTATGTTAGTGATTGGAATTGATTTAGATTTGTTTATATTTTTAATTAGTTATATTGGGATTAGTTTAAATTCGAACAAGTAAATTAGATAATAATTCAATTTCGATTATAATCCGATCCGGACAATCAAATTGAACAACTTTTATGTGTTTAAATCTGAATCTAATTTTAAATCAGACAAATATTTATGTTCGAATACAAATTTCAAATATAAAATTTATATTCAAATATGGTTTAATCCGGATCGGACATAATTTTATCACCCCTGCATCATCCGATAATTAGAAGAAAAAAATCTATACATGGGATTCAACAGGCCACGAACCTTTTGCTTTGTAGTTTGTACTTTTGTAGTATACAGCTTGGTTGCCAAAGGCCAGTTGTATTTGGCTATTTGTATTCTATAGTTCTGCCCATGACATTGGGCCTCATTAGATCAAGCGACTATACACTGTATTCATTCCAGGATCAAATGTATTTGACAATTTGTGTTTTAGGGTTCAGCCCAATACTTATATCTCACTATTGAGCCATGCCATGTTTGTCAAATTTATAATTTTTAAGTTTCTTTAACAATGTAAACAAGTAGATTAAAATTTAAAACCATAAAAAATAAGCCAATGAACAAAAAAGGTTTGTAAAGGCTATTGTGAAGAAAAGTATGATTTAAGCGATTGAGCATGTGTACCTAAATATCTAGTGCCTGTTATTAATTTTGGCATATCGTTATTGCTTTATCTATATTAATATACAATCAAATTGTCGCTCGCATTGGACACTACCTTACCAAATTAAGACTTTACCCAAAGCCTCCAATAAAGTTTACATGGTACTCGAACAATTAAGTTTGGTGATGCCAATCCCCACTCTCTCTCTTCTTTCTCTCTCTCCCCCGTTTTTCTCTGCTCTCACACCTTCTGAACAAGTTTTGGGGGAGGGGAGGAGCTGTCGGTCTCCTCCCCCTCCCTCACCAACTCTTCTTTCTTCCATTTGTTCCCTTCTTCCTTCTTTTCACTTTTTATTTTCTTTCTAGTGACCCGTCTCTTCCCATTTCTTCCCCTCCATCTTCCTCTCCTCTCCTCCCTACCCCTCTCTTCATGTTGTGTTTTATTTTCATATTCTGTTATCAATAAAGTGGAGGAGGAGCTTCCTTGGATTTCTACCGATCATATGTATTGGTGGCGGAAAGTGCAGATCTGCCATCCCTTTTCTCAGATCTGGATTTGGGCTGTTCTTATGGTATCCATGCGGCTGTCGGCGCCCATCTTGTTGTATACTACCCATAGCGTGGTAGCAGTGTCTAGATCTGGCCTTTGTAGGCTTTGTGGTGGTGTTGATCCTGTATTTCTGCTTTTAATGCTATCTTTTGTGGTTTTCTTTGGTTGTTTTTTCTTTCCTGTTACAGTTGTTGTATCTCCTTCGGGAGTTGTCTCTCCTTCGGGAGTGTTTTAATATTATTGTTATTTTCTCAAAAAAAAAAGGTTTGGTGATGCCAGATTGTTCTCGAATTAGGGGATTAAAGTACTATTGGTAAAAGCGTTGACACATTCTAGTTCGATCCTCAAATATTCATATATTTTAACTTAGTAACTGAACGATCTAGTACTTCATGCACATTTCCCAACTTTCGAAATCAATATGTTTATGTTCAACAATTGAGAAATATGTCCGAATTACTAATAAAAACAAACACAAGCACCGCTTATGAGGAAGACAAGCTGATAACTGAGTGGTCTTGATGAAAAGTACATAAGTATATTGCTATATGGAAAAATATGCAAATGCCACGAGAAGTAATACAGGTCGAAATGGTCAAATAAAGATTGAACGAAAAGTCAAATACCGGAACAAATGACAAGTCTGGACGATGTTTCGTTCAACAATCCATTATTGAGCGAATCGAAGGCTTGAACTAGAGAAGTGGATATTGACAGTCGTGCAGCTCCCAATCGTGCGAAAGAAGTGGTCAACGTGGAAGTCAAAGTCCAAACAAAATGAAGAACTATTAAGACGTGGAATCTACGTGACAGTCAAGGAGAATCAATTGTTCAGCATTATTGAGCAATTATGAAATCATGGAATACCTAGCAACAAATAGCTGATATATAACTATAAATACCTCATGAACTATTTTGTAGACACGTATATAAGCTTATATTTTAAATTTTACAAACCCCGATCAATCAATCACTCAACTCGAGCATGTGATTTCAGTTTCTCAGTTTTTAATCACTCGCCCTTTAGAGCAACTCCAATGGGCTCTGGATCAACCTCTTGAATAGCCCATTTCCAGCGCTGGAAGGCCACAATGGCTACTGGATCTACGCTTGAAACGTCCAGATACAACACTCCACGCTTTGTAACTCAAGCGTGCTTTAGTTAACATTTGGCCCAAAGGTGACCAATGATGGGCTCCCACGTGGCATCATCCCTAATGTATTTTTTTGTTTATTTTGCAACTTCTCACACTTTCCTCTCTTTCGCTCCCTTTTGGCTTGCCCTAGATCCAGTTCAAGGTTTGAAGCCCTAGTACGACCAGTCGCTTCCCTCTACTCGCAGTGACCTCCCTCCAGTAAGCGCCTCTATCACCGACTACGGCTCTGATTCGCTTCCCAGCCGGTGAAGATTTGCAGTCCCTCTCCATCTTTCTACTTTCTCTTCGTACCTCCAGCAATCTCGTGAGTTTTGAACTTCGTTTTTTATTTTGTGATTAAATTAGCTGTTTTATTATATAGCTTTGCATTTGATTGAATTAGTTGTTTTATTATTTTGTATTTTCTTGAGAAAAATCTCTCTCTTATCCTATGCTCCTCCTCCCTCCCTCCCTCGTGGTGTAAATTTGACTATGATTCTGATGTTTAGCGGCTGTATTTCGATTTTTTTTTAATTTTTTTATTATTATTGGTTTGAGTTCTTTGTTTTGGTTTTTTTTAGATCTTGATTTTGATTTAGGGTTGTTGTCTACTGGCGAGTTTTGAGTGTTTTCGATTTGGTTGATTAAATATCTAGATTGAGGTTGCCCTTCCATTAATGTTAATATCAGATTTAATGGTGATTCCTCTTATATTAGGAAACTATTGCATTGGTAGCTTCCTTGAACTGGTTCATTTCAACTTAATAATCTTTGATGTTGCTACCTTGTTTGGGTGGTTGATTGTCATTTGGAATGCTATGAATTCCAAGATTTCCATGCCTATCATAGTGTTTCGGTGATATGGAGATAGCTAATAGGAAGCATATATTTTCCTTCTCCTAGGCTCCATTTTAATGTGAATATGGAAACGTGTTGTGCTGGAAATGAATAATGAACTGTCTATTCTATTTTTATGGTTTGTGCTAAGAAACTAAATAATGGTTACTCAGTTTGTATTGTGCTGTCATTGTGCCTAATTTGATGTTAGTTCTTGTTGTGATGCAATGCTATGCCTCGTTTCAATCCTGGTGAAGTCAATCCTCACCATATAAGCTTGTAAATTTAGCCCAGCCAAAAAAAAATATTACTCTATCCTTCAATATGTATATTGTATAGAAGGCAAACAAAAAGTTGACTCTTCTTTCCAAGTTTTATTGCATGAATACATTGGTATTTTGTTTAACATTAGATTTCTTTGATTTCATAAGTCAAGTAAAAAGCAGATTCCTACATATTTTGCACACCTGCTGCAACACAGTTCAAGGGGAATGAACTGAGTATCCATGTGACGTATAATTTTGAGTAGGTGTTATTTTTTTCTTAATTTTTGAGTTTTGATGAAAAAAATTGAAGTTAATTCTCTCTTGTGATGGATGTTTTGCATTTGCTGGGCATTCCTTATGATGAGCTTTGTGATGATTGAAAGTGTGGTTCTATTAATTGTATATGTTAATTACATTGCTCATTCTTGCCTTGTCTTCAAAGAGTCATCATGCGGCCCACAAGTCACAACAATGACCCCAGTAACTCCAACTCATTCCAGTGGATATTGGACATGCAATTTACCCCTACCCAAATGGCAGCTATTGGGGCACTTTTTCAACAAAATGCAAACCAACAACATCAACCTTTTTCAAGTCCTTTTCAACCGAGTTATATGAATACCCCTCCACTAACCCAAACCCAAATTCCATCCGGGTCAGAATTTCCAAGCCCTTTCCAACCGAGTTCTATAAGTACCCCTCCACTAACCCAAACCCAAATTCCATCCGAGTCTGACCTTCGCACTCCCTCAACCCAAAATTCAACTCGTCCAACTACTGGAACAAATCGAAAAGCCCCTAATTGGAGAGTGAATGAGGACGTCGCACTATGTGAATCATGGGTAAGGATCTCAGAGAATCCAGAAGATGGTGTAGGGCAGACTAATGAAGCATTCTGGAGCAAAGTTTGGCATGAATTCCAAGCACGAGTTCCAGGGACAGAGCGTGTCCAGCGAGCATGTGAACTGAGGTGGGGGTCCATCCAAGCAGATGTGACAAAATGGAGGGCTATTGTGAATAGAGTGCAAAGGAATCGGCCCAGCGGAACTAATCTGAATGATGAGGTAATGTTAATATTACTATAGTTCTTGAATAATGCTTCAATGATTTTATTTTTATAGTTCTGACACCTACAATGTTCTTTGCAGTGGGGAGCTTGCTTCTTGGTTTTCAAGAATACCCAGGGTAAGGACTTCAAATTCATTCAGTGTTGGGAAGTTCTTCGCTGCTCCATTAAGTGGCATACAATGGTAGATGAGAAGGAATCTAACCAGTCAAGTAAGGGCAAAAGAACTTCTCGAGCAGGAGACAGAGAATCAGCGTATAGAAACCAGTCTTTCAGCCTTAATGAGTCTGAAGGAGATGCTCAAGTTGATATGCGCGAGTCCGAGACTCCAACTTCTGGAACCCCCCCAACTGACCATGGCGACAACCAGCCACCCAACGCAGGCCACCAATCTGGTTTCCAGCGGCCCATTGGAAGGAAAGCTGCAAAAGAGAAACGTCGTCGCGATTCTGTAACCGCTTCTCAGTCGTCATGTGGTGCAAGCAGTAAATTAAATGAAACTGTTTCAGCATGGCGTGAAAGCTCAGAGAATAGGTTTGAGGCCCTTAAGCAATCCGCTGAAGAACAGAGCTTCCATGCTATTAAAATTGCACGGCTTGATGCTATACAAAGGAGCATCCAGATCACACGTGACATGGTAGCTGCTGAAAAGGAATTGCTTGAGCAAGATTCAAGCCTAAGTAGAGATGAGGTCATCGCAAGAAAGTTAGCAAGGCTGAGGGAACTTGAGGCATTAGACAAACAACATAAGGGTGAGTACCACATTGAATGTACAGTTTGAACTTTATCATATATACCATTCTCCATTATATTTTGCTGTTGCATTTTCGTAGATATTCAAGCACTTGAATATTCTCCGGGAGGGCGTGGGACTATGCGGTTGAACAGGGAAGGATACAACCTAAGCCCGTGTAACCTTCAGAATAGGTTCAATGATAATGTCGAACTGGATGTAGAGGATGCTTGAGGCTGCCGGTGTGATTTATTTTTAATATATGTATTGCAACCCTATTACAATTATGTGCTATGTGTTTCTTTGGTATTATTGTGCTTATGCGGGATGGAGACAATATGTTCTGAGAACAACTTATTTGTATAATTGTTTGTTTCTTAGGTAATGTTATCATTCTCCGATTTCCTTCATATTTATTTATTTGATATTGGATTTTTTATGTGATAAAGTTATGCAAGGCCCATGAAATTTGCCTAGATGATGAAACTATTGTTGAGGTCTTGAGTTACATATTTTCCAGAAATCTCTGATCATCCCTGGATGAGGCAAATGGGAAAATATTATATATGACAATACTGGTCATATATTAGTCGTATTTGCAGTTTTGTTCTTGGGATTTTTGTTTGTACTTGGATATCATTATACTTTATTTAGTTCTTTCCCTTGTCTCTTTTTTACATAATACCATCTATATTACCATATTTGTGGGTTTTCATGTCTGCAGTCATTATGGCCAACCAAAGTATTTCAGTTTTCCTTCTTTGGTCCATCACCTTGATGTCTCACATTAATTACCACATTATTCATGGGTTTTGGTGTAATTGTTAGTTTAATTTTTTCAGTATACTCTCCATTAAACTAAATTGGATTGATTGGTAACCCAATTTGGATCATCCAAGTCTATCACTTCCAGTTCATTCGTCTTATTATATAACAAAAAACAATATATCATCCAAAATAATATATCATCCCATATAGCTTAATACAATACATTAATAAAACATCATAATTTAAAATACAATATATCATCCCATATAGCTTAATACATTACATTAATAAAACATCATAATTTAATATACAATATAACATCCCATATAGCTTAATACATTACATTAATAAAACAAACCCAAATGTCGTATATAAGACATTATATTAGCATAGTTGAACATTTAACCCTGCAATAAAAGTAATGCATCATGAACAAAATATAATTAACAAAAAAACCTTAAAAAAATAATGACATACAAGTTACCTCATGTGCATTGCTCTCTCCCCCAAAGTTCGTCCAAAGATGATCCATTAAGTCTGCTCGTAGCATGGCATTCACTCTCCTATCCGTTATTTGTTGCATACGACTGTTGATGAAAGTTCCCAACCATTCATGATTGTGCTGCAGCAAATGATCCGGGATATTTTCACCAGCTAATGGTTGCCACGGTTCTATTTGAAGGTGTCGCTCATCCTCTATTATCATATTATGCAATATGATGCAACATCGCATAATATTCCCCAAAGTTTCAATATCCCAAAACCTTACCGGACCTTGAGTGATTGCCCATTTATTTTGCAGAACTCCAAATGCTCTCTCAACATCTTTTCGCACTGCCTCCTGTTTTTTGGCGAAGTGTTTCTCTTTAACTGTTCGAGGATGCTTGATGGATTGGATCAATGTGGCATAGTGAGGGTATATACAATCAGTGAGATAATATGGGACATGATAAACCCTACCATTTACCACGTAAGGAGTGTGTGGGGTACGGCACTGAATGAATTGATCAAAAAGTGGTGAGTTATCGAGGACAGAAATATCATTGTATGTACCTGCCATGCCAAAGAACGAATGCCAAATCCACAAGTCTCTCGATGCGACAGCCTCAAGAATCAATGTGGGCCTCCCAGTGTGGCCGACAAATTGTCCATGCCATGCAGTGGGACAATTACGCCACTCCCAGTGCATACAATCTAGTGAGCCAATCATTCCAGGGAAACCACGGGCCTCGTTTTCACTAAGTAACCGGGCAAGGTCCATTTCATTTGGTTGACGTAAGTATTGCTCTCCATAGATGTTAATGATGGACTCACAAAAGATGCGAAGTGTATCTGATGCAGTAGTTTGGGCAATCATAAGCGCATCATCTTCCCGATCAATAGGACTACCATATGCCAAAATTCGTAAAGCACAAATCAGCTTCTGTATTGATGAGAAACCAGCTCTCCCCACACAATCATATTTCAATCTGAAATATGGTTGACGTTCTTCTAAATCATGTCGGATCCTATGAAACAACTCCCTCCGCATACGAAACCTCCGACGAAACATGTTTGGCGGGAAGATACAATCTTCAGCAAAATACTTTCTGACCAGATCGGAGTGTGCTCTAGCACGATCCCGATTAATAAAAGTGCGCCTGTGTATTGTGGGTGGATCGGACTCCTCTAACTCCTCGACAACTTGCTCTAGCATAGCTACCTCTTCAAGTTCTTGCTCTTGTAAGTTGATGTATTGCTCCATCCAGCCTAAACCATTTGGCCAATTGCTTTGACCAGCCATTGTTGCCTATGAATGGGTAATCACAAAATGTAAGCTGAAAATTTCAGCTACACGTTGCAGAAGAGTGAAATGCCGAGCGGCTGTTCCAAACAACAAGACAATGTCATCTACTTTAAAATAAAATTTAGTAGTTGAAAGAATTGTTTGCATGAATGAGTTAGTTGGCAGTACACTTGCCCATTAATTGAACACACAACCAATGCATGGAAAGCCTATGAATGAAATTAAAACCATGCAGCCTATGCATTTGACCACCTATGCATGAAATGACCCTGCATGAAACGTCCAAGGGCTGAAATTAATGAATTTGCTATGAATGAAATTAAAACCATGCAGCCTATGCATTTGACCACCTGTGCATGAAATGACCCTGCATGAAACGTCCAAGGGCTGAAATTAATGAATTTGCTATGAATGAAATTAAAACCATGCAGCCTATGCATTTGACCACCTGTGCATGAAATGACCCTGCATGAAACGTCCAACGGCTGAAATTAATGAATTTGCTATGAATGAAATTAAAACCATGCAACCTATGCATTTGACCACCTATGCATGAAATGACCCTGCATGAAACGTCCAACGGCATGAAATTAATGAATTTGCTAATGGTACGTAGTGATGTAGTTGAAATGAGCCTCCATGAAACGTCCAATTGTACATTAATTAATGAATTTGCAAGTCATATGTACTGATGTAGTTGAGTTCCAGTGCTTATTATTTTTGTGTTATTTGCCAACAAATTGTGCCATGTTTGGGACAAACGTCCGATTGGAGTTGCACTACTGGATCAAAAGCATGGGATGAGAGAGGATTAACTAATAATCAACTACAATTCAAATGAGTCTATATTATTCAATTAATATTTTAAATGGTAGTTATTATCAAGAGTCTAATCAAGTGATGCCATTGTGAACCCAAACTTGATATATCAAGTGATGCACATTAATCAAGGAATTTCAAGTGCTCCAAAACACTTAACCATTGGAGTTGCTCTTATATTTTAGTGTCTCTTATGCTTGTGTTGAACCCCTTGAAAGTCATCATTTTTCTTGCAATTACATCCTTTTTGGGACTTTGTTTTAAGAGGTTTATTCTTGCACACATCGTTCGTTCGTGATGTTACATATGTCTGAGCCGGAATTTAATCTTTTTTCGTGACACCCAAATTTCGGCTCAAACATACCTATTATGGACATTCAACTAAAAGAAATTAACATAATATGGCATAACTGATTCATGGATCAACATTATGCAAAGCTTTTTTTATCCTCATTTAAAGGCTAACCACTGATATTTTCCTCTTTTAGCCAGACAACCGAGCTTAATTAATACTAATGACGCAATTATGGGAAGGCCATCAGTATCCGTGCTTTATCCGCAAATGAGGCTTAGTCTTCCATCCTTTGATATTCTAGTTCTAGGGCTCGCAGGCCCTGGCCAAATCGGCTAAACATTCCCTGTTAAAAACCTGAAAATCATCAAAAACATTCTCTCGTCTTCTATTTAACACGAATCATTATCAGTATCTCCTTTAAAACTCGAGTCTTTCCCTCTCGTTTCTGCAACAAAAGCACCTACATCAATGGCTGACACGACTCGCAAACCACATGCAATCTTCGTCCCTTACCCACTCCAAGGCCACGTGATCCCATCCGTCCATCTCGCAATCAGCCTAGCATCCCGCGGCTTCACGATCACCTACATCAACACTCAGTCCATCCACTACAGATCCTCCGAGGCCCAGCCCAATACCGGGCCCGACATCTTCTCTTCCGTCCGAGAATCGGGCCTCGACATCCGCTACACGGCGATCTCTGATGGGCTTCCAGTTGGGTTCGACCGGTCACTTAATCACGACCAGTTCATGGCATCGTTGCTGCACGTGTTCTCGGCCCATGTAGAGGAAGCTATAGACAACATTGTACGGTCTGGAGAAAAGGTCGATTGCTTGATTGCTGATACTTTCTTCGTTTGGCCATCAAAGCTAGCAAACAAATTTGGTTTGCTATACCTCTCGTTTTGGACAGAACCTGCCCTGGTCTTCACTTTGTTTTATCATTTAGATCTTCTAAGAATAAATTGTCACTTTGGCTGTCAAGGTACGTACGTTCATTGAATTATTGTTCAATCTTCATGCATGTTGTTGTCTTGGAAAATCACAAGTTAACTCATATTAAAGATATTGTCCGGTTAGCTAGATATATCGAGAATGCACGGCTTTATTCTTCCTAGCCATCTCATTCCTTAGGTCCAGGATGTGTTAGAAACTTGAGTTTGTCGATTCACACTATTATTTTCAATTTTGACCAGATTGTCGCGAGGACGCCATAGATTACATACCGGGAGTGCGAGCGATCGAGCCCAAGGACATGATGTCATATCTCCAAGAGACGGACACAACAACAGTTTGTCACCAGATCATTTTCAATGCCTTCAACGAAGTTAAAAATGCTGATTTTCTTCTGGTCAATACAGTGCAAGAGCTTGAGCCCGAGACCACATCAGTTTTGAACTCCAAAATCCCAATCTATGCAATTGGTCCAATTTTCCCAGATGGGTTCAACAAGAGCACTCTGGTCACGAGCCTCTGGTCCGAGACTGACTGCGCTCATTGGCTCGACGCAAAACCTCATGATTCGGTCTTATACATATCATTCGGTAGTTACGCTCATGTTACCAGAAAGGACCTTATGGAGATTGCTCACGGAGTCGCACGTAGTCAAGTGAATTTTGTTTGGGTGCTTCGACCTGATATAGTGAGTTCTGATGAAGCTGATCCCCTGCCGTTGGATTTTAAAGAGGAAGTTCGTGACCGTGGGATGTTCATACCTTGGTGTCGTCAGATTGCAGTCTTGTCACACCCAGCCATCGGAGGATTCTTAACACATTGTGGGTGGAATTCCATATTAGAGAGCGTATGGTGTGAAGTACCTTTGTTGTGTTTTCCTTTGTTAACTGATCAGTTCACTAATAGAAAATTAGTGGTGGATGATTGGAAGGTTGGGATTAATTTGATCGATAAGAGATTTATCACTGAGGCGGCAGTTTCAGAGAATATCAACCGTTTGATGAGAGGAAAATCAAAGGAGTGTTTCAAGGACAAAGTCAAAGGGGTGAAGAAAACATTAGAAAATGCATGGACTCCTAATGGATCATCACAAAAAAATATGGATAAATTCCTCAACGACATAATGGCAAAGATTCAGACAAAAAAATAGAACAGTCAACATAGTATATGATATGCTTTTTGCACAATTGTTGCAAGGCAACATTGTTTTCAGCAAGTATTGTAATTAAACAGGAATTGTACATACAGGACTTAAAATCCATGAAAACTATAAACTGCCTAGTGCCTACAAAGTATATAAACAGGAAACTATTTGTTGATTCTACTTTGTTCTCCAGTTTCTACAAAATGAGTAGACATAAGAAGAACAAAAGAAAGGCATTTTATACAATTTGGTAGGAACAAAAATGACAGTAAAACTCTTTTATGTATCAGACTGCGTTGTCACTATTCTGATTGCAGCGACAAAATTTACCTACAGGTCCATTTTTCGCAAAACGAAAATGTAGCACAACAAACACCAGAATACGACACCCGATTGCCACAAGGAACAAAATCAACAAGTTCTTCCACTTTGAGTTAATGTCAGAAGAGATGTCATACACACTACGGAGAGCCTGATATCCGGATATCGTCCTTACCTGCCCAACTGCAAAGGTAGTCCCTAAATACTCATTCTCCAAGAGTCCCTGCAAGAAATAAAAGAGGCAACAAAATTTGCATTCAGCAGTATGTTAATCATTCAAAACAATTGACAGCTGGTTCCAAGGTCTCATCAGAAGTTGATGGGAGGAGAAGATACAAGAGTATCTACCAACAGTAGGACATTCATATTTTCATATTGTGCTTGGGGCCAAATTATATAATATAACCAGACCCCAGTACCTACTAGACTCTACAGAACAACAGACCATGTTAAACTTTTTGTGTTGTCGAACAAATATCATTGACCTCAATCCCAACAAACAGAGCTACTAGTCCCAAGTGGCGGACACTTACCTGGATGGAGTAAGTGTGGAAAGCAATATAGGATACAGGATAGGTCCACACTGGGCCAGGCAAAGCATTTCGAATTCTAAAATACCCAGCAGAGAGCATCATTACCACCTGAAATGCCATATGTAGTTAAGAAATAAGAACATTAGATCGGAATACATTGCCAAAATCCAACTCAGAATCAATCATGATAAGTCAGAAAATATTGCACCAGACTTTATTATTGATCCATTTCCTCAAAAAGAGTTTACTCACATGTATGGAAACCAGTGTCAAGACACTCCAAAATATATCTTGCCATAGAGAAGCAACAACCAGCATTAGTCCTTCATTTACCAAGAGGCAGACAAAGAAATTCAAAACGAAGTACATCAACAAGCTGAACTCATCTCTCAACCCAATAAGGAAATAGAAGACAAGACTTGATGAAATGGAGATGAGAAACAAGAATGGAATGCTAGAAAGAAGTTGCCCCAGCAAAAAGACTAATGCTCCTGAATGCTGATTCGATTCTTCCCTCGCATATATCTGCAAGGTTGGAAAGTGGATAGACCGAATCAATAATTTCTTTTGAATGCAAACCATGTCAATAATAAGAAAGACAATCTGCGCAAATAAGGAAAATATGCAAAATTAACCAATTTGATTCAATTGGATGTGTAACTGGTATGTTAAAGAATGAGGTTTACTGCCATTACTATCAGGCACAGAGCTTTGCGTTTAAAATGATCGGCAGAATATACTAACCCAAAACATCGAAACTCCAAACAATTGGTGTACTGTCATATCAATTGCATTGAACTATACATAGACTAATTAAAGCATCTATCTGAATATGTTAAAACAATTAAACATGTCTATAGTAAAATATTGAACATGGCTAATTCATAAGGAGGACCCAAATTTCAGATTGGACATTAAAATGGTATGGTATGTGACAAGCAGATTTACAGATAAATTACACAATCAATATAATGGGATGGAGAAAAATGGATATCATCTCACAGGAATGCTCCTATTCTTATAGAAACGAAATATTGTTTTTGTAAAGAGGCATACAGAACCACTTCAAATATACTGTGGGACTCGCCATTTATTACCGTCATTCCTTGTGTAAAAATGCAGAACTCATGTTTATGCTACCAGGCTTGTAAGCATGAACTCAATCACGATGACCAAATAAACACACTGGAAAACTTAATGCAATGAACTCTTTCTTTGAGACTACCACTCACTTAATTAAGGGGTTCCACTGGTTCAAATGGTCTGCTTGTCACCATACATGCACGAGTTCATCTCAAATGCAAGACATGTTCACAAGCGATTTTAAAAAAGACAATAAAAATGCATTTATATATACAAAGCACATAAGCAGGCTGTATCTTATTCATGTGAACAATCTCTTGACAAATCTTCAATCATTAAGTTTAACAACCGACAAGGTTACCTTGATTTCTCTCATAAGTGCAGGTACTCCAGCAATGCTTAGAAGCGAAGTGAATGATACAAATACAAATACTGCTGCAACTCTTGTCTGCAGTATAATATAAAAAGATGAGAGAACCAGCGATATCAGATATGAACCTGATAAGTATACTGTTTACATTTAAAAGATGCAGGGACAGAAGGAACCGAGAATACTTTCCAGGAATTAACCACATTCACAGGTGTTGCGGGGAGAAAACCCAGAAAGCATGCAGAAATGAAAAATAGTCTAGACTACATAGGACTACAGTCTACAGGTTAACATCAATTTCTACCTTCTCAAATTCAGTATCCCACAGACTGGGATAGTGTAGGAGTATACCAGTTTTCTAAAGCTATTTTCTTCTGCCAATTTGCCTCTTTTTCCAAGGCATTATATCGACATGCATAACAGCATTTGACCTTTTTTAAAAATGATCTTCTCCTACCCTCAACACTCAACCCACCTGCCTCTGCTCAAAATCCTCTAGCCCGTTGGGTTGAGCTTATTCTAGCAATGCTTCTTCTTCACAATCCATAATTATCGGCATCTAAGAAGCCTGCATATACCAAAGAAAACCACTATTCCGTGCAGAGAAAAAACAACCTGGCTGCGTTATCTGTCTGATATCTTCTCAAACTTTTTTTGTTTTACTATACTGAAGGCAGGACATAAATTTTACGATTCACTACCAAGATAACACCCAACAAAACTGCAAAACTTTATAAGCACAATTAGTTCTAAAAACGAAGAATATCAAATTAATATAGTGAATTATTAGTCAAATGGACATCCCAGAATCACATAAATCTACGATGATAACTCTGGAAATTTACATTATAGCAGTGAATGTGCTTGTTACATTTTGAAAAAAAACTCACCACAACCGAAGACAGAGTATGTTCCAAGCCAGAAAATACTGTGCCAATGCAAAGCGTGAGAAGCATAAAAAGAACAAGACGAAGCCAGTAGTATTTCCACTCTCTTGACATAATTAACAATGATCTCCAAGTCAAAACTGCAACCCGTGTAGCACTGCTAGCCTTTCCCTTGCTTTTAAGGAGAGGACCTTCCTGTAAAGTCAACGCACATGAAAATATGAAAATTGAGTGAGGATTACAAAAAAGAAGCCATGACTTTGGATAATAGATGAGTGCAGAAGGTCCCTACCAATGATTTAGCATCTCTAAAACCAGGAAAAGAAAGTGTGATGAACTAATCTTGTGGAGCATTGAATTTTGATAGAACTAAATTCAGATAAATAAAAAATCAATATAAAATATAAACTGATTCAATTAAAAGATTCATGGTTTTCCACATCTTGTCCACATCAAAAGAGAAGGGCAGTAAACAAGAAGCCACGAAAAGTGCCACTTGCAAGCCAATTACAAAGCGCATAGATAGGAGCTAACATGTAACTGCCAATAAGTTGCAAATGGCACGATAAATAGTCAGAAAACACAAACCTTTTCTGTGAGTCTCAGTATCATAGTTTCAACTGCTGCAGCATCTGTTGATGATTTATAGGTTGCTTCAAGAGTGCGTATTGCAACAGCTGTATCCATGTTGACCGATGAGAAATCCCCATGATCATCCTGTAACAACCAGTTAGGTGTCCAACAGAGTTCCAAGGAGCAACAACAAGCTAAAACTGATCAATTTTTGCATTTAGGATAGTACATGAAATAGTATAACTACATGAAGTGAACAAATACCTGCCAATTTTTGCACATTGCAATTATCCTGTCAAAATCCGTATTTATCGCACGTAAGAAGTGATCAGAAGGGCTTTGCATGATTGGACAAGGAAATCCAGCATTTGAGAAGTGCTAAATTTCATCATCATCATCACCATCATCATGAACAATAAAACGCCTGTTAGTAACTTCACTAGTTACTTGGAAGATAGAAAAAAACTTTGGGGTCTTTTGCCACAGCCATTTCAATCTTTCTTTTCTTCCCTCTACATAGGAGAAGTTAAACACCAACAAAAAAGCGTCTTGTCGAGATCTCATTGCATTACACAAGTCATAACCCTATCAGATAGGTTCAATAACATCAAAGGGTAAAAAAGAATGACGCACAGTATTAACTACCTGCAAGCAAGCCAATGTTTCACCAAAAAATAAGGTATTTCCATTTGAAAGCAGACAGATGCGGTCAAAGAGGCCAAATACTTCCGTGCTGCTCTGGTAGATAGTAAAGATAAGAGTGCACCCAGTGCTAGCAAGTTTCTTCAGAGTAACCATCATCAAGAGTGTAGAAACACTGACAAGAAAAGAAACCCAGATTCAGCTAAAACAGGGCACTGAAGAAAATATATGCAAACAGAGAACACAAATTATGGGAATGCAGGGCCCGAGGGGTTCAAGCCCCCATTTCTCCTCCCTGCGGCCTACCACCCTGACCACTCCCTAGCTTCCCCTAAACCTACCACCCATCAAAAGAGAGAAAGGGGTGCGGGAACCCCATGTAGAAACTCACAGAAAGTCATGAAAACAATTCTTAACATCATTTATTAATCAGGTTGAGTAGAACACCTGTCGAGGTGATAAAGAGGCTCATCAATAAACAAGATATGCGGCCTCATCACAAGTTCCCGAGCAATGCTGACACGTCTTCTCTCACCATTGGGAAGCCCCTTCATATGACAATGCCCACCTATCAGTTTGTTTGCATAATCACTTAAAGACATAGCATAGATGGCATCCTCTACCACACTCTTCTTCCGACAGAAGAAACCAGGAAGTTGGAGGAGTGCAGAATAGTAAAGGAACTCTCGCACAGTAAGGGATCCAATAAAAGTAGTTTCCCTCTCAACATATCCCTGAAAATTGAGGTGGAAATCAAGTTAAACCCAATAAAAATGAAAGACAGCAATGACTGTCGGCTACATTGCTGCAAGCAATATTAGCATTCTGTCTAACAGTAGTCAATAAAAATAACTTATTTCAAGGACAATCCCTCCAAGACCTAAATCTACTTGCTAGAACAAACAAATCTCAAAGACATATAGGTTCGAGTTAATGTGATCAGATAATGGTCCATTGAGACCGAATACCAACAGTGAAATGGTCTTATGCTCGAATCATACTGGGAAAGATATCACACAGGAATTTGAATTATAGACTGAAAGCATTTGAACATATAGCATGGCATAAGATGCTACATTCATAGAACTTACATATGACCCATAAGGCATGTGTGACTTTGCCCCATTCACGTAAACCTCACCATACACTTTGGCTGAATGATGTAATCTACCTGAAGTATCCAGAAAATATCAGTTTAGTAACAGTGTCTATTAAAACAGCGCAATAATCGTACAATAAGCATGCCAAGAGGAAAACCTGCAAGAGCCCTTAGTAGAGTGGATTTCCCTGATTTGGAAGGACCCATGATTACTGTCATTGTCCCTGGCAATGCATAACCATTAGAGCTTTTCACAACCTTATCAGAGTACTTTCTTTTGCCCTTTATCGTAACAGTCAAGTCTTTCCATACAACTGAAGCCCCCATGATCTTTCTCGCAACAACAGCTCCCTCTGGTAAGGGCGGTGATGGCAAGGATCCACTATTGAGCTTTGAGAGAGATGGGGATGCCGGCATGGTCGCAACATTGACAGAGTCAACCCCTTCCTCCACCCTTGCATCAATATCTGTATCTTCCCACTCTGGTGAATCCTCAAATGATATGGGTTGTCTTAGTGAACCAGGTTTCCGCAAGTAGAAAAAATTACTTGAGGGCACCCTGCTAGCGGGACTACTAGCAGATGAAGAAGAGGACCTATAATTGTCTGACTGAGATTGTATTTCTTCCATCATCAACTTCCAACTTCGAAACCTTAAATTGTTAAAATATAATGTTCCAAGTTAAAATCCAAATATAAAATATTATATAAATATGATTAAAGCTAAGATCATATAAACATATTATGTACTCTTCCTAAACTAGACCACAACCCTTATAACAACAGCCCATCATCTATGAAGAAAGGACTTTAGACTGCAGCACAGACAGATAATTTCATAAGAATAGACAAGAAAATAAATAGAAAATTAAGATCCGGGATTGTAACTACTAACTTTTTACATGCTAAGCACTGAATGACTCACTGGCGAATCAAAGATACAACAAATCAAAAAGAGGAAGGGTGGGGTGGGGGGGGGGGGGGGGGGGGGGGAGGTTGAAGATACTATAAAAGAATTTAAGAAATAAAAAGGTTTAGGGAATTAGAAATTGAAATCCCCCTATTAGAACATGTCAAACAGAACAGCAGTGGTTAATTTTAGTATTAAAGAAATGTATGAAAAATTCAGAGTCAGAAAAATTGCAGTGAATTTTAGAAAATAAGACACTTATATCTTAGTTCCTTTTCCTAGGACTTCCGGGCAACCAGAAAGACATTGAAGAGTTTAACTCCATTCCTTTCATTGTGCTACATGTAGAAGACCTTTAAAGATAAACGAAATGAGAAAAAACAGAAACGAGCATCAAAAGCCAAAAATCCCGATACAGCTATTTTTGAAACAAAATGCACAATCACTTCACATCAACCAATAAAACAAAATAATAATTGCATTAACAAATTACCCTTCTTGAAACTCGTATTATCACATCCTCTTTAGCATATTATACACTCCAGTATCAAGTTCTAAATCAAAAGTCTAACAAATTTATCATCAACCTAAATTTGATTCCAAAAGAATACAAAACCTTCAGTTTAAACTTTACCCAACACCTCCATATATGCATACACCAGCATAAGTTTCTCCATCCGCTAACCTAAAAATGAACAGATAGAAACACAAAACTCCACATTTCGTTTCCCATTTTTTCTTTTCTGATGAACTAACTATACAGAAAGCTAACCCGATAGTTTCCATGAGCTTTGAGAACTTCTCTCGAAGGCAATGAATACAAACGAGAAAGCTAGATAGAAAAGTTCGAGGGACAAACCTGGATCTGAGCAACAGACCACAGACAGTGACAGAGAGTGAATGTGAAAGGACTATGAGGAGTGAAGCTGGGGGGAAGTGGAAGTCAGAGAAAGAAACCAAAGAGCTGAGCGTTTAACATTATTAATGAAAATCGTGTAAGTGGATAACTTGACCCGAAGAATCCGGGTTTCTATGTACTTTTTCTTTATCGTTTCTTTTTTCTTCTTCTTTTGTCTTTTTCTTTCTTCCCAAACCCAATAGGTTTTGACGTGTGTAATGATTTGATTTCGGTGCCAACGCAGCGTTTTGAGGTTTTAATTATTAGACCACAAGAAAAGAAGGGAAACAAAAAATATATATATATATATATATATATTTTGCAATAATTCTATTTTCCAGAGTTAGACATTAGAGTATTGAAGGTGTCAATCTATCTCAGCGATATCAGCTGGGGTGTGGGTGAGGTGCCATTTAAATTCGAAGCGCTCAAAAAATTATATTCATAAAATTCTTGTGATTTATTTAAAAGTCTCAACTATATTCTTATCGTAGGGTCGTATAATATGCATGCGACTTATATTCTACAGACATTTCCAAGACACGGGTCGATAGACGGATCCTTCGGTTCCACCTCAATCGAAAGAATATTGAGCGTATTTGTTTGTCTTGAATTTTAAACTGAATGGACACCTTTGATTTTATCAAAAATAAATAAATAATGGGTAGGTACTAGGTTTTGTTATCATTTGGTTTGATCATAAAATTATATAATGTATCTTGATCTCGAAGTTTGTAGGAGGAATTTCATAATTCATAAGTGGACCAGACTCCACAGTTAATGATATGCAGCTAAATACAAGCTTCATCAATTGTAATGATCATGCTCCTGGGCCGATATGCTGGTATTTTGTGTTCCTGGGCCTATATACCCTTTCGGGACCCAAGTGGACTCACCCGATGTTTGTGGACCTTGTGGTGGGCCATACACACTATAAAACCATCGGATGACATGTAATGGACTTGAATTCAGTGCGGCCCATTTTCTTGGAAAACAAGATATGTAAACTGGGAAGAACTGTATAAATATGAAATATCCATAGAAATTAACCGGCTCACATCACAAATGGAGGTACTATGGTGCTCATATTTATGGGGGAAAGTACATGATCAATTCATTCCACCACCTTTGTAGGAAGCATAGCAGTTTGGCATATGTGGTGATCCAGTAGCTAGTAGCCTAGCATCCACATATAAACAGAGGTGGCGAGGAGATGTTCAATACAATTAATATTGAATTTTAATAGTTATGATCCAAAACTATACTTACAAATAAATTCATATAATTCTTCGACAAATTAAGGAAAAAGAGACGAAAAACAAACGCAGACTGAGCTAGGCTGCAATCTCTGAGCATTGGATATGAATAATCCATATATATCTCATCATGGTTTCTTGGAATGAATATTAGAACATGAAACCACACCCAGCGGCTCATAGTTAACGTATCTGCTTGGAGCTGAAGTTCGCCTAAATCCTTTAGGCAAGCAACTTTTGGCGTCCCTGGCTTGAAAAATTGGTTGCTTTTGAGGCTTCATTTCCACGTACTTTCCAGACTCTGAACCCAACGTTCTCATTGTACTAGGAACGCTAGATGGTATATTGCGTGCCGCGGCAGTCATATCCGATGAGCACAAAAGGAGAAGAAGGAGATTGATGATGAGGATAACATAAAGAGTTGCAGTAGACATTTTGAGCTTGATTTGTGGAGTGTTTTTCCTTTGTCAAGAGGGGTTTTGTCAATATTTATATATATATATGTGTAGGAGGGTTGTGACTTGTGAAGAAGCATCTAATTAAATATGCCCGTGAGTAGGGTGAAGAAAGGCAGATAAGGCACAGCTCAGCAAGGGCATTACTCTATACGTTGTTGTGGTGGTGGTGAGGTGGGTTCTCACCTTTTTTGAACTTTGACAATGGAAGATGTGAGGATGCTCGTGAGTTTCTGTCTTTGCAATTATACATGCTCGGATATCTAACTTCGATATTTGTGGTGAATTTGAATTTGTGATTCAAGAAATTTGTGTGCATGTAATTAATAAAAGTCATTTTCATTTCTCATATGGTTAAGATTTCATTAGGATTTGTTATGAATCTCCTCCACCCCTTTATTCCTGCAGTGACCCATTAATGGTTGAATTTCTCGGCGCTTTCGGATTTGTTTTATGCCTTGCCAAAATCTATTATTTATATTTATATGTCAAGTCATCATCTCTGTAACAACAGAGAAAATTTATTGCTGCCATCAATTTATTATATGCAAAATTGTACAATTTAGTTTTCCAATTTTTGAAAGCAGGTATGAGTGTATATTTGTCTCCCGATTTTGAAATTTGGCGCAATAATAATCAACACTTCTTTGAATTAGAGGATTGAGTGATTTACTCAGCATGTCCCCTATCCAAGAGAAGAAAATCTACTGGGTTCAAACGAGTACGATTAAGCTTGAGCGAGCCGAACCCATATAGGCAGTTCATGGGCTTTCGGTCAGCAGTACATCCCCGGGCCCATTATCTGCCGCACGCACGAGTCAGTCAGTCACGGACATATTTATTGAAGAATGACGTCAGTTGGGAAATTATTTACATCATCCGGGATAGGGGTCGGTTCGAGAATTTTAGGCCCAACTTAGATAATCTTTTTCGGGTCGGGCTCGGCCCTAAAAATGGGCCTAGGCTCACCCGAGACTTAGAGCCTAGAAGCTCAAGTCCGAAATAACTTCGGGCCAGATCTTGGCGCACAAGTATGAGTCGGATCAAAGCCCATTGGACCAAATGATAAGGCCTAATCCGGGATAATCAAATTTACCACAAAGAAACAACTGACAATTCAAGTTGGGGGAGAAAGGTAAACCTAATCTCCACCTGGTGCAGCAGCTTGTGAAGTAATAAATGATTTGCGCCCCTGTTATAGCCAAAATTGGGGCAGACCCATTTTCCTGACACGTGTACCTAGTCAGAAATTGACTAGTCAAATGCCCGGTCAACCTCCATAATATATCCTCGCCATGGTCATGGGCACAAGGAGCTCACCGTTGCAGGTTCTGCTAAATCCTGGATAAACAAATATGAAGTAATTACTAAGCTCGCCGAGCCATGAGATCGCCAACAGCGGAGTTCGCCTCTTCTCAAGGCAGGTCATCCGACATATCTGACAGACCGCAGGTATTCTTTATTACGTCATATCCTCTGTTTAATGTTCTAGTATACCCTTTTGCCTATAAACCGCCTCTCTAGGTGACCTATTATAAAGCAACTGTCGCTTCGACATACACCTGTCTTTTCAATGTCAGTTTGTCTTTTTGACGTTGAAATACCCAAAAGCCCTTACTAAAATTAGTAAGGGGAAATGCTATAAATAGAATCCCCTTCCGCTGGAGAGGAGGTTGCGCATTTTCTCCAAAGAACATTCATAACATTGACATCTCAGCCAAGGAGTTCCCCAAAACACTATCCCACTTTCCCGGTCTCCACCACGGTTATTGTCTGCTTTTCTTCTTGAAGCTGACTTGATCGTCGAAGCCCCAACGACCGGACCCCCACAATCCGGTCCTTGGGATCTTACGGTTTCTTGTTCGAAGTGTGTGTAGGACACGGAGCAGAAAAGTGTTTCAGGAGATTGCCAAGGCCCACTGAAAGCTGAGCTGGTAAAGAGAAATCGATTGTAGGTTTTCGGGCTCTACAATTTGGCGCCCACCGTGGGGCCTTGGTAAGTCTTACGTAGCAAATATTCTGTTTGATAACTGTGGACCATGTCCGAGACACCCAGCTATGTGGCAGAAATTTTGGCACAACTGGCTGCCATGCGGGAAGAACTCCACCAAACTACGGCTCGCCTGGAGTCCGTTGAGGCCGAGAACCATAGGCAAAGAGACGAACGTCATGCGGAGATGGCGGAGCGAGTTAGAGCTGATAAATCTCCAATAACTCCTATGCCCTCATTGGTAACTGCAGAACAGGTCCCTACTGGAAGCACTGTTCCCCTAGAGAGTCCCTTCTTGCGTAGTCGCTTTGTCTCTGGCGGACTATCGTACCAGAGAGAACCCACTCCGCCGCCTCTACCTCCAGAAAGTGCTCGTCGCCAGAATGATGGAAATCCAGTGCACCAAAATGATGAGAACGAGTTCGCTCGTCGCCTGGGGGAAATAGAGGCCAGAATGAACAAAGTGCCTGGGGTCGCAGCTCCTTTGAAGAGGACCTCAGATACCTGCTACGTTGATTCTCCTTTTGCAGAACATATCGCCTCATCGGAATTACCTCCAAGATTCGCGGTTCCTAACATGAAGCTTTATGAGGGAACATCAGACCCTGGCGACCACATAGCTCATTACAAGCAAAAGATGCTTGCTACAGCGATCCCTCAGCACCTCAGGGAGGCTTGTATGTGCAAAGGTTTTGGCTCGAGCTTAGCTGGTGCAGCGCTTCAGTGGTTCATTGGTTTGCCTAACGCCAGTATCTCTACCTTTGCCTAGATGGTAGATGCTTTTCTTCTACACTTTTCTAGCAGCAGAGAAATACAGAAATGCTCGGATGATTTGTATAAAATTCAGCAGACACCTGGTGAGTCGACCAGAAATTTCCTCACAAGATACAATAAAGAGAGAGTGTCCATTCCCAACTGTAATATGGACACGGCGCTACGAGCTTTCAAGAATGGGGTCCTACTTGACACCGGTCTGTACGAGGAGTTGACGAAATATGATTGTCAAACTATGGAGGACGCCATCTTACGAGCTACCATCCAGATTCGATGGGAGGAGGATCCCAGGAGATTGGGACCCAAGGCGTCGAGCAGTGACTTCAAAGGAGATAAGAGAGCTCGCCCGACAGACGAGAAGGCGATCCCTCAGGATAGTCGTCCAAACACGACTCAGTTTGGGCGAGGTGGACCTCGACGAGATTTTCAGAGGAAGGCACCAGATTACTCCTTGAATATAGAACCGCATGAGGTGGTGGCGGTTATGAAGTCCATGGGGGACACGGTTAGGTGGCCGAGGAAGCCGGATTTTATCAACACGGATACATCCAAGTGGTGTGACTATCACCGTAATCATGGTCATAATACGGAGAATTGTAATTCACTGAGGATTGAGGTCGCCGAATTACTTAAAAGGGGGCACCTCAGAGATTTGCTGACAGAAAAGGGAAAGGAAGTGTATGCAAAGGGCATCCAGATGGAAGGGAAGCCGGGGGATGGCCTACCAACCATGCATGTGATATCGGGAGGATCGGAGATCAGTGGCGTCTCTCATTCTGCAGCTCGCCGAAGTGCAAGAGAAGCATTGAACCCTGATTGTAGAATGGGGATGTGCTTGACGACTGCGACAAATAAAGTAATGGCGTTTGTAGATAACGACGCTGCTCGCCTGCTGCATCCCCATCATGACGTTTTGGTCGTCACTTTACAGGTCGCCAATATTCACGTCAAAAGGATCTTGGTGGATGATGGAAGCTCTGCAAATATTTTGTTCCTTAGTTCACTAAAGATTATGGGAATTGACGAAGATCATATCATTAGGCAGCCGACAATACTGTATGGATTCAGTGGCGAATCAAAATATTCTGTAGGTGAGATTGCCTTGCCAGTCTTTGTTGGAGGGGTGAACAATCATACTAAATTTGTGGTAGTGGACTGTCCTTCTGCGTACAATATGATCGTTGGACGCCCATGGATTCATGAAATGAGAGCCGTCCCGTCCACTTATCACCAAGTGCTTAAATTTCCTACTAGTAATGACGTTGTAGAGATATTGGGCGAACAGCTGGCCGCCAGAAACTGCTACAAGAACGCCATGAAAAGGCCTACAGAGTCGGCATAGCAATTACAGTATGGGAGCTCCAGCTATTCTCCTAATGAGCCGGAGATGGAAGAGTTGGATGAAGTACAGATTTCGTCGGAGTTCCCTGAGAGAAATGTGTTTGTCGGAGCGCGCTTACTACAAGAGCTGAAGGGTTTGATTATAGCATTTTTGGCGGAGCATCAGCATTGTTTCGCCTGGTCTCATGCTGACATGACTGGTATTGATCCCGAGGTGGCAGTTCGCGCCAGAGAGGAATCAGATCATCAACACGGAGGTTGAAAAACTGGTTGAGAATGGTTTTGTGAGGGAGGTCCAATACCCAGACTGGCTTGCAAATGTGGTTGTCGTAAGGAAGAAGAATGGTAAATGAAGAGTTTGTATTGATTTCACGGACCTCAACAAAGCGTGTCCAAAGGATCCTTTTCCTCTGCCACATATTGACATGATGGTAGATGCCACTGCAGGGCACGAGCTCCTCTCTTTTATGGATGCTTACTCGGGATATAATCAAATTTTGATGCACCCAGGGGACCAGGAGAGCACTTCGTTTATGACGGAAAGAGGAATCTACTGTTACAAAGTGATGCCATTCGGTTTGAAAAACGCTGGGTCGACTTATCAAAGGTTGGTGAATAAAATGTTCTCTGGGTTGCTGGGGGACACTATGGAAGTATACATAGATGATATGCTGGTTAAATCCCTCAAAGCTGCGCAACACCTAGAGCACCTGCAGCAAGCCTTTGAACTGCTCCTGAAGTACAACATGAAGCTCAACCCAGCGATGTGCTCGTTTGGCGTAACCTCTGGTAAATTCTTGGGTTATCTAGTTACTCAGAGAGGGATCGAAGCAAATCCAGATCAGATCCGTTCCGTTTTAGACCTCCCTTCGCCCGGCTGCATTAAAGATGTACAGAGGATAACTGGAAGATTGGCAGCTCTCGGCAGATTCATCTCTAGGTCTTCGGATAAATGCAAGCACTTGTTCGCCACGCTTAAAAGAGCCAATAACTTTGAGTGGACCCCTGAGTTCGAAGAAGCTTTTCAGCAGTTGAAGGAATACTTGACCTCGCCTCCTTTACTGTCAAAGCCGGTTGCTGGAGAACAACTGTATGTATATTTGGCGGTGTCGCCAACTGCTGTGAGTGTCGTATTGATCAGAGAAGAGGACAGCACACAATGGCCCGTGTACTACGTGAGTAAGAGTTTACTTGGCGCCGAGTTGAGGTACAATCAGATGGAGAAATTAGCTCTAGCATTGATGGTAGCAGCAAGAAAACTCAGGCCCTATTTCCAAAGCCACTCCATCTCAGTAGTAACCAGTTACCCTTTGAAGAAGGTTCTCCACCAGCCTGAGTTTTCTGGTAGGCTGCTCAAATGGACCATCGAGCTCAGCGAGTACGACATTTCTTATCAACCCAGGACAGCTATTAAGTCTCAGGTATTGGCCGATTTCATTGCAGATTTTACACCAGGCGAGGATGTTGACGTTGAGGTGGCGAGCTGCGACTTCCGACTATCTAGTTGCTGGACGATGTGGGTTAATGGAGCTAGTAATTGTAAAGGCAGTGGTTTAGGAGTTGTTCTGCAGTCTCCCTCTGGAAATTTGATACAGCGGGCCGTTAGGTGCGGATTCCCAGCCACTAACAATGAAGCAGAGTATGAGGCATTGATAGCACGACTCCAGCTCGCCAGAAATATGAAGGTCACTCGTATCTCCGTCTTGTCAGACTCTCAGCTCATTGTGAATCAACTTCAGGGAAATTATCAAGCTAAGGAGCCCAAGATGGTATCTTATCTGCGGGTGGTCGATGAGCTAAAAGATTCATTCGTGGAGTTCTCTTTATCCCAAATTCCTCGGGCAGAGAACTCTCATGCAGATGCGCTTGCAGCTCTTGGATCATCAATTCAGACTGACGAGCCGCGCATGATTCCTTTGATTCATTTGCAGTGGCCAACCATTGGCGAAGAACAAAGTTTTGAAATACTACCAGTTAGCTCGCCTGCGGAGCATGGTTGCCAAGTGGATTGGAGAGCAGAGTTCATTTTATATCTCGCCAACAGTGAGCTTCCAAAAGAGCGCAACGCGGCTAGAAGATTGGTCGCTAAGGCTGCCAGGTTCACACTGATTAACGGCGAGCTGTATAAACGTTCATTCTCCGGCCTTTTGCTAAGATGTATTGAGAATGAAAGGGCTGAGTATGTGTTGGCAGAGCTCCACGAGGGTGAGTGTGGAAATCATTCTGGGGGAAGGAGTCTGGTTCATAGGTGCTTAACGACGGGCTATTACTGGCCTACTCTTAGAGCAGATGCACTGGAGTATGTAAAGAAGTGTGACAAGTGCCAGCGATTTGCTCAAATATCCCACCTTCCTCCAGAAAGGCTTACCTCTATCCAGTCTCCTTGGCCGTTCATGAAGTGGGGGATGGATATAGTGGGACCTCTACCAACTGCGCCTGGGCAAAGGACTCATTTTCTCGCCTTGACAGATTACTTCACGAAGTGGATAGAGGCAGATGCTTTTCCCAAGTTGCCTGGGGCTCGAGTTCGAAAGTTTGTGTGGAGAAACATTATCTGCCGTTTCGGGGTTCCCAAAGAGATAGTGACGGACAACGGGTCACAATTCATCAGTCATGATTTTCAGAGTTTTTGTAGAACCTGGAAGATAAAGCTTAGTTTTTCTACACCAAGGTATCCACAATCTAACGGTCAGGCTGAAGCATCCAATAAAGCCCTTTTGAATACCATGAAGAGACGTCTGGAGAAGTCCAAGGGAGCATGGGCAGATGAGCTACAAGGCGTGTTGTGGTCCTACAGAACGACGGCGAGGTCGTCAACTGGCGAGACTCTATACTCGCTCGTTTACGGTTCAGAGGCAGTTCTTCCGGTTGAAGTTAGGCTACCCTCAGCTCGTTATCAGTGGGCAACTGAGGAGTCTAATGAAGTTCAGCTCAACGATAGTCTAGATACGATCGACGAGTTGCGAGAAACAGCTTTGATTAAAACGGCTCTCTATCAGAAGAAAGCTGCTGAACACTTCAACAGAAACGTGAGGACGAGGACCTTCAAGGAAGGAGATTGGGTTCTAAGGAAAGTTTTCCAGAACACCAAGGAGCTCAATGCTGGCAAGCTGGGGCCCAACTGGGAAGGACCTTATCTCATCGCCAAGTCTTTGGAACATGGAGCTTACAAGCTCCAGACAAGGGAGGGAAAGGAAATCACCAATAGTTGGAACGCTGTACACTTAAAGCTGTATCATTTTTAGATCGTTTTTCTGTTTCCCATTATCTATCTCTATAAAACTTACTTATTCTAGAATTGCTAATGTTGAGCGCCGAAGGGTTGGTAGAGAACTCCTCGCCATCCAATCTAACTATGTGTTCATGGCTATAGGACGACGTAAGTAGAAGAAACCCTGCTATGGAAAATCTCAAATGCAGGTCAGCTTTCGCGCCTTTATTCACCTTTATTCAAGCTATTTACCAAAGGCTTGTCAGATATGTTTTTTCTTATGATTTATCATACACATTTAATATTCTTATAAAACAGATGAATAAGAACTCGTTGCATTAATAAAAGTCATAAAACTGAAAACGATCCAAAGTAACTGGACAGAATACAGTTATTAACTAAACTGAGATCGGTCATAAAAAAGAAAGAGAAAGAAAAACGATCAGTCGTCATCTTCTCTCAGAGCCTCTTCGCACTTGGCTATCTCCTTCTCTACATCTAAGAAGTTCAATTTCCCCTCTTCAAAATCCCTAAGGAGTTCCATTTTCATCCTCGTGGCCGCCATACCACCTATCATCGCCATTTCATGTTTCAGGGATTCTTTCTCTCTTCTATTCTCTTCTCTCTCAATTTCGTTCTTCTCTTTCTCTGACTGAAGTTGAGACTTCAGAGCGCTCATCTCGCCTTTCACTAGCTCTGTGCTATTCTGCACCTCAGTCTGTAATTTCGTAATGAGCGCAAGATGGGAGCTCATGGCGCCCTTAACTTCTGTAAACTTCCTCTGTTGAGCAGTCTCCAGCTCTTTGAACTTCTCTACTTCAGACAGTAGGGTTTGGATTTCCATTTCCCGAGCTTCTTTAAGTTTCAACATTGATCCTTGCAAACTGACCGCCTCAGCCCGTGCAGCATCGCGTTCGGCAACAGTGATATTATGAATCTCTGAAGCCTTGGCGATCTGAGAATTCAAATCAATGTTAATCTTCTCGAACTCCTGAGCTCTGGAGGTCGCCGATTTTGCAATATTCTTTATTCTCTCGAGCTCCAGGTGGGCTGGCTTCAGACGACCTTCATTGTCACATGCCCCGCTACATTACCACGAGCGTGCAGCAGGCTGGTCAGTGCCTACAGGTGTTTGATCAATGTAAGATGAGTAAATACGAAGACCTGCATAAAAGAGTTTAAAATATAAGGCTACCTTGGTCATCTCCATCAAAGAGAGATCAATTACAGCCATATCATTCATCTTTCCCATGACAAATCTGTCCTTAGGCATTACAAACTTCTTCAGTTCCGCGGGTAGCCTTTTACACCCTAAGAAACTGGTGTCACCGGGAAAGCTCAAGTTGATCTGAGATGGAGCAGCAGGTGCAGATGCAGAAGCAGATAACATCTTCTCACTGTTAAAGACGCTGATTGATGGGGTCAGCAAAGGCTCCGTCAACCTCACCTTTTTTGACGCCCAGAATCATCAACTACGCTGGCGGGCGCCGGTCTCTTCGCCACGTCTACTGTTGTGGCCACCGCCTTACCTTTCTCTCCTCCAACTTGCTTCTTCTCCTCTGCAGGCGTAGGGCTTTCCTCGACCCCTTCAATCCCCTTCAGTGGAAGAGGACCAGTTTCCTTCGGCGAATTCTCATCAACGTCTAATGGGATAACAGAAGGGCGAGCTGGAGTAGGGACAGATCTCCGAGTAGCAGTTGGCGTGGAAGCCGAGGTCGAAGAGGAGCTGCCAAGCAATATCTTCTTGTTGGCGCGCTCCAACTTTCTCATCTCTATTAATTCTTCGGTGGTGTATATTTTCTGTGGCATGTTGCTGGGATCTGCAAAGTTAGGGATTGTTAGCTGTTTCTGACATATTTCGCCTCGACATACTCGTAGTAGGTTCAAATGATTACCTGAATATGCCCACAACGCAGTCGTTCTTAGAAAAGGCGCAGAGAAAATGTCTCCCGAGCTCGCCAAGTGTTTGGTTCTCTCGGCAAAAACACTTGCCTGGCACTCTGCAGCAGATATTATTGTTTCGCCTCACCTTGTCTTCTGCTTTTTCAGCCTCTGATCTTCAGCTGCAAAAGAAATAATCAGAATTAATTTCAAATAAATCTTAAACACACGTTGGAGACATGCTTACTTCTTCCTAGTCGCCATTCTAGGGGAATTCCTTCTTACCTACCTAGCACCAATGGCCCTCTCACAAAGAAAAACTCCCTTTTCCAATACTCTCCATGATCATTAGAAGTCTGGTATGTCATCAACGCCGGAGCTCCAGCCCTTTTTGAAAGATAGTACCTCCCAGTCTCCACTTTGTGCTTCTTAACTTGGTATGTAGAACAAAATTCCTCCACGCCAAAACGTAAGTCAAGGTTCTCCGCCATGCTCTGTATCCCTATAATGATCCTCAGGGCGTTGGGCAGTAGTTGGCTAGGGGCGATGTCGAAGTGGCGGAGAACTTGGGCGAACAACCCAGAGACAGGAAGTCTAAATCCAATTTTAAACATGATTCTATACACCGTGGTGTGATCAGCGACCACCGTGTCTGCCCTTTCCCCTGATTCTGGGATTCTGATCTCTACTGATGAAGGAATATGACAAACCCTTCTCAGCCAGGTAACATCACTTTCATTATATTTGCTCGCAGGATTCTTCTCACGGGGTAAGAGGCTGAGCTCCGTCGGGCTGTCGATGCGCAGCTCTTCCTCCGATGGAGAGCCCTCGGAGTTTCTTCTGACATAGATCATTCCCCGTGACATTGATGACCTTGGTATTGTTTTTTGGTAGAAGAGGAGAACTGAACAAAAGTTTAGGGAAAAGAGAGGAAGAATACCTTGAATCTCTGAGAACCCAGGAACCAAAGTGCGATGAAAAGCCTTTGGCTTCCTATTTATACTTGTTTGACGCGTGAAATCGCGTGTGTTGGTTTGTTTAAATGCCATCATTATTTCTCACTTTACGAAGCGGCCCTTCACGGTAGACGAGGCAAGGGTTACGACTACCATATATGACTGTTGTAGCACGTTATCCTAGATATGACGGCTGGCATTGAATACCTGAAAATAAATGCATTTCGATAAACACGCAACTGTTAAAGATAGTTTTTAATCTCCAATTAACTTGATTGGTTCTTGCAGTTCGAAGCAAATGTGGCCAGGCAGCTTTAGTTCCCAGCTCGCCCCTTGGCAGCACATCACTTCTGGCTCGCCTCTTGGCAGCATATGTCTTCTGGCTCGCCACTAGGCAGCTTTAGTTCCCAGCTCGCCTCTTGGCAGCACATCACTTCTGGCTCGCCGCTTGGCAGCATATGTCTTCTGGCTCGCCACTAGGCAGCTTTAGTTCCCAGCTCGCCTCTTGGCAGCACATCACTTCTGGCTCGCCTCTTGGCAGCATATGTCTTCTGGCTCGCCACTAGGCAGCTTTAGTTCCCAGCTCGCCTCTTGGCAGCACATCACTTCTGGCTCGCCGCTAGGCAGCTCCAGTCATTCACTCGCTTTGGGTAGCGTCGCCCCTTAGTGATTCTGTTATATTGACAACTCATCATATCTGTTAAACTATGCCCATGAGCGGAATGATTATTCTACTCCTTGAAGCAAGCAAACTTACTTCAAGGAGTGGGGGACAAACTGTTATAGCCAAAATTGGGGCAGGCCCATTTTCCTGACACGTGTACCTAGTCAGAAATTGACTAGTCAAATGCCCGGTCAACCTCCATAATATATCCTCGCCATGGTCATGGGTACAAGGAGCTCACCGTTGCAGGTTCTGCTAAATACTGGATAAACAAATACGAAGTAATTACTAAGCTCGCCGAGCCATGAGATCGCCAACAGCGGAGTTCGCCTCTTCTCAAGGCAGGTCATCCGACATATCTGACAGACCGCAGGTATTCTTTATTACGTCATATCCTCTGTTTAATGTTCTAGTATACCCTTTTGCCTATAAATCGCCTCTCTAGGTGACCTATTATAAAGCAACTATCGCTTCGACATACACCTGTCTTTTCAATGTCAGTTTGTCTTTTTGATGTTGAAATACCCAAAAGCCCTTACTAAAATTAGTAAGGGGAAATGCTATAAATAGAATCCCCTTCCGCTGGAGAGGAGGTTGCGCATTTTCTCCAAAGAACATTCATAACATTGACATCTCAGCCAAGGAGTTCCCCAAAACACTATCCCACTTTCCCGGTCTCCACCACGGTTATTGTCTGCTTTTCTTCTTGAAGCTGACTTGATCGTCGGAGCCCCAACGACCGGACCCCCACAATCCGGTCATTGGGATCTTACGGTTTCTTGTTCGAAGTGTGTGTAGGACACGGAGCATAAAAGTGTTTCAGGAGATTGCCAAGGCCCACTGAAAGCTGAGCTGGTAAAGAGAAATCGATTGTAGGTTTTCGGGCTCTACAGCCCCTACCATGACATTCAAATAGTTTGATTAATCTAATCGACTGGTGAAAAGGACAAATGAGACAGTCCTAATGAAGGTTTACTCGATCCGCCTGCAAACTGCTGGCACTCCCTCCCGTTTGAACTGGTTCGTGTAGTACAACGGCGACATACTTCGAGCGGAAACGGTGAGTGAAGCCAAGTGCCACTACTGATCGCGGGGCCGAATTACAAAACAGTCTAGTTAAATAACTGTATAAAAACATTCCATTTTTTTACCATTAGATCAAATGACATAATCTCCACTATTGAAAAAAAAAATTAAAATAAAATAAAATTACAATACGCTGTCATTGCACACTAAATATTCAGTTTGCCCCTAATTAATATTTTTAAGGCATATACTTGTTTAAGATATGCGGCACCGTCCCCTATCTACCATTAGATTAAATATTTTAATCTTCACCATTAAAAAAATTGCGTAAATGTCTATCTTGCCTTATCTAATAATTTGACAACGTTAACAACGTTAATCTCACTACAAAAACTTCACGAATTATAGACATAATTTTTTGTCGGTAATCCTAAAAATCCATCGATAATATTGATTACTGATTGAAAATTTTCATCGTTAAAACCGTCATAGGTAATATAAACACCGATGAAAAAATTTGTTGATAATTACCGATGGATTTTTTCGTAGATAATCCATCGGCCAAAAATTAAAAAAAAAAAATTCATATCCGTCGACAAAAAATTAGAAATAAATTTCGCTTGTAATCCGTCGACAAAAAAATAAAAAATTCATCGGTAATCCGTCAGCAAAATAAAAATTTTGTAAATAATTCATCGACAAAATAATGGAAAAAAAAAAATCATCGCAAGTTTTTCATTAGTAATAAGTTAAAACTTTATACTCATTTTTGTCATATCTTCTCATAATTAAATTTTGAAAAAAAATAAAAATTATTTATAAATGTTGATCAAGTCAACATCCACGTGTCGTCCAGTGAAATGACTGTACAGCGTCCAGTCTTTTGACCAGACTGGACGCTAGTAAAACCCCTCATCGCGGGGTCTCTCGATTTTCAAGCCCAATACTGCCCAATCAAACCTAGAACTACCCAATGAAATTGACCGATTGCACAAAATGAAGGGAGAGGACAGGGGCGAAGAGATGGAAGATAATGGATGACAATTGACAGCCCATATATGATATATAACATTATAACCCATCGTCCCAAAGAGAACGTCTGTTGTTGGGCTTCAGATACCCAAATTAGGCCCACAGAGCAATGTTTTGGATTGAAGATTTTATAAATTTCAATGTCTAAACCAGCAGCCCAGCATGGCAGTGAAATCAGATTAGTATCACAATTCACAGCCGCCAGATTTCATCACCGCCAAACAAACTGTGGCCGTTCATTTAATCATCATCCCCTTACTCCCTGCATCTCCAAGACAAATTAGTAAAGGATAATGTTCATATTAAATTATACATAAACATTAAAAATACATGCATGCTGTACGAAGTTCAATTATTAAAGGCACATGCTTGATCATAATACTAGGATGTTTTACTAGGTTGTAATTGCAATCAATGACAAAGCATATATATAACCAGCCCCACCCACAAAAAGTCAATTAACACAACCCAAAAAAACAGGTAGCATTAATTAATTTGGTTCATCATGTGAAGTAGTTTTCATGGGTCATATGTTTCTGTGTGCGTCTATACATACATACATATATAGGAAGAGCTAGCAATTAAAAAGATTGGCATGTGCGTCAAACATATAACATGTGAGACTACATGCAATTAAGTTGGCTAGGGTTGTGGCCTCGCATTGCTTATTAAAGATGGGCAGATTGGCATGTGGAGGGATTCTCATATCCATATTTTTGTATTGGGATTAACTAACAGATATGACTCATATATGGCTAGCTAGGGAGTTGGGTGTGACCCAAGATATATGGAACTAATCTGCCCACCTGGCTAATTAAGTGGCTAGGGTTACAATTTGGTTATAGAAGATTTGTCCCAATAGATCGAATTATGTTTCTTTCGGTGTTTATAATATTGAAAAACATGGACCCTACCTCGTGTTTCCTTCAAAAGCCATGGTCGGTGCCTTGACGGGGCTGCTAGCCCATTTATATATGTACGCAAGTGAAGAAAAAAGAGAAACTGTCCCATACTTCTTCGATTTTCAAAAGATCAGTAAATGTGCAGGAGTGTTTATGGGGTGGGACAAATTGGACAGTCTTAGGTCTCCAATCTCTAGGACTCCATATTTTAAAAGAAAAATGTAATATTACTATAAAAATTTCAATACGTTCAAGTCTCTTTCAGAAAAAATTAGTTTAATAATATTAATCCCATATAACTTAAAAATAAAAAAGTTATCCCACTTAAGCATTGTTTAATTATTATTTTAATTAGAGTTTCATGTTTTATGGTTCGTCGCGGACTTCTCAAGACTCAGGATTGCCACTCTAAATGTGAATATTAAATTCGGATCACGTGAAATGCACATTCGCTTCATATGGCAAGGACATGCAAAATGACCAAATCGTAGACTCTCTTGCTTACATCACCAAAATGGGCACACAAATTTTATTGACCTAACCCGTTTACTTCATTTTGGGCGAGCCACGTTGCAACATTAAATAACACCAAAAATGAATGAAGATAAAGTCAGAAGGTTCCTTAATTAATTATTATTTCGTAATCTCTCATTATTTTATTTTGTAAGGAAGGGTCAGAGTCTGAAATGTGAATGGACCATGTCTGAATTCTGATTTGATCTTGTATACACCATGGTTAAAAAGAGTGCATTATAATCGTGAAGTTGCAATCCGATCCCTTTAGTAAAATCAAAAGCCACCAGACACTACAGAAGCTAAGAGTCAAATATAACAATCAATTACGATCATAGAAAAAACCAAAATTCCTTGTAATTTATGTGGGTGTAGAAGGTTTATGTAGGACCATTTACCCCCACTCACCACTTGTTACTTTTTTAAGAATAGACAGGAGCTCCGGATTAATTTTATAAATGTATAGTATTTATCCCGGCTGAATCCTTATTTTTTTATTTAAAATAAAAGTTAAATTAATTGCGATTGAAACATCGAATATTTTATGTTTTTATTCAATGGTCTCAATTTTTATTTTAAATAAAAATATATTGTTACATTCAGGGCAATTACAATGGTGCCAAAATTAATGGGTCATTGATTATTGGCGTTTCTGTATTGATAAATATGTTTCGTTGACGTTGCTATATTGAAATATGTCTTTTGATGATTTAGATGAGGATGTGGCTCGACTTTTGAGTAATAGAGGTGAGACTAACAATTAGTTTTAGTTGAAAAAGTATAGAGGAATTGAAAGTTAGTGGTGTGGCTAATAAGATTATATTAAGAGATGTATTTTATTGATATAATTGTATTGAAAAATGTATTTTGCTGATATGAATTAGCGACTAAAATCACATTTTGTCTAATAAAAATGAGACTCAAAAATAAAATTATTGAATTATTAATTGCACAATCATTATGGTTACCCTCCTAAATGAGAAATAGTACACAATTATAAATTTTGTGGACAAACATACAATTTTTTGAGACCACAAAAAAAGTATTACAGCGGAGCCAGAGGTGATGAGAGATGACAAGGACTTCTCTTCGCCGCAAACGACAAAGTGTCATGTACAGATAAATTATACACGCGCAACCCCTCCTCACGTGGCAACTACTATTACCTTTTCGCAAACATGCCACGTGCTTCCCATGTGACTCCTCTATTTCCTACAGGCTACAGTCCGGCGCCAACGCTCCGATGTGTTTCTCATGTTTTTTTTTCTTCTTCCCCCCATCCCATCCCATCCCACTCTCTCTCTCTCTCTCTCTCTCTCTCTCTCTCTCTCTCTCTCTCTCTCTCTCTCTCTCTCTCTCTCTCTCGAATTCGTATGATATAATTTTATATATTTTATGTAATGTCTAATATTTTCACTTGCTTTTAAAAACATTATAGAAATGATTTAAAAATTGAAATAATATTTTTCAATTTTTTTTATATTTCCAAACCATTTTTTCCCCTTCTAATGGAGAAAAGGAAATAGAATTGAACAGGGAAAAAGAAAAGAAAAATCTGTAAAGCCACATCAGATTGTACGGACATGGGCCCTTCTTCTTCTTCTTCAGGTGGAGACCTGATGGGATGGGAGGGAAGGAATCTGTCACTGAATATTTTAAAGGTACCCACAGAGTTTAAATTATTATTAATTTTTGTTTGGTCATCGTTCTTGTTAATTACTATTATACACCAACATAAAAATAATATAGTGTGTGTAACTAACTGATCCGGCAATAATTAATAATAAAATATAATCCCGAATTTCGATGTAGTAGACGGACGATAACTGTTGCGCTAATTAAGCTTAAACACTCCTGCAACTACGGATTTATTATGATTAATCACTGGCATCATTAGATCAGCTATGTAATACAGATAATCAGTTATTTTATTTTATTTTATTTATATATGTGTGTGGATCGAGGAATCAATCTTACAAGACCCAACTCGATCTAGAGCGCTGCCTCCATTGTCGTAATCTTACAACCACCCAGTTGGATCACTACGAACCTTTTTTAACGTTTTCTTTTCTTAGTAAAGATGTTAGACGTATGGCTGCCTCTACAATTTCTTGGGATACATGCATTTGTCTTGGCCAGATTCATCCCATGCAAAAGCCGTTTGGAAATTAAATAACCAGATTGAATCAGTCATATGTGCGCTAATTCAATAAATAAATAAATAAAAGGCCAAAAGGAAGAGATTGTTGAAATTAGAATCCAAAAGGAAGAGAGTTGAAATTAACTAGAATCTTTAGGAAAGCTGGATGTATGGTTTGTCTGTGAGGAGGCAATAGAGAATAGCAAGTAAGTAAGCTAAGTTATGGTCGGAAGGCATTGAAGACAACAAACTCCATATCAAAACGGAGAAATTATTTAATGATCCGGGTGTATATTATGTGGCACATTTATAATTGACATTGTGAATAATTACTCTCAAAAGAGAGAGTTTCATACTTGTTATCCCATTCTCAACTTAAAATACAGTCTCTCTCTCTCCTATCTGTCAAATTTAAATATAAATTTCAAACTTTGACCTGATACAGCAGCGGACGGTTTGTATTTTATCACGACCAATCAAAAAATGAGAACATATGTAAATATAAATTAGGTTTTGAGGGCGACGTGCAACTTCTGCAAATACTAATTTCTTATAATATACGAGTCTCATTCCTTCTCAATAAAAGACTTATCAGTAGGATGAAAAAATCAAACTTCTATTCAAGCACACAACTTGATTTTCAGTTGACAAGGGTGTGCACCATGCACAATACCCCGCACATGTGGGCACTGACTTGGACATGCTCAACAAGTGATGTTAAAAGTACACATGAGTTTTGGATCTAAACGCTCCATATCATCTTATAATTTAAGCCACATATGTATACAATGCACCACATGCACAATATTAATTATATATATACATACGCACAGAGCTAGGCATCAGCCAAACACAGCGCCAATATAATGCGCCAATAAATCCCTGCCCCCTCCCTCTGATCCTGTATATAACCATCAATTCCTCCTAATAAATTTACCATCCCAGTGAGCCCTCTCTCTCTCTCTCTCTCTCTCGTTCAGTTCTTACTCTTCATTTGCCTTTCTCAAAAACCCAAAATCAAATGTTTTCTTCTTTCTTTTCTTTTGTGGATTTTTTTTCTTAAAAACTTTGTTGGTCTCTCTATTAATCCTTCGTCTTTCCTTTGCACTATCAGATTGTATTATCTCCAGAATTTGATCGATTAAATTTGACCCACGTAGCGTAATCTGTAGATTTTGATATTGGATTCCGTTTGTTATAAACTTTGCAGTCCATCTTTTGTTTTCAACTTTTTTTGAGGGTGAGAGAGCACACGCGAGATGAGAAGGCCGGATATGAAGAAGCGGGAGAAGAATATTTGATTGATAGATTGACAGTCGTTGTTTGCGGGAGTAGCATCATCAAGATTCACATGCAAATGCCACAGTGGGTGATTTGAATTTTAATTAAATCATTCTTCGATCTCTCTCTGCTTGCCAAAGTTGCTAAAGAATGAGAATCTTGATGATGCTGCATCAGCAATAAAATGACTAATTTTTGCTTTTTGTTTATGTCAGGTGGGTTCTGTTTTTCATTTCATCACTTATTTTTGCTTGCGACATACATTAGATCTGACACTTGCAGATCTATCCATAGCTCTTACTGTTCTTCTGACTATAGATTGCTATCTGGATATGATTGCTTGCCATCGGAGTATATATATTTTTTTAATTTAAAGGTAATAATCACTTTTTCTTCTTCTTTGGTATATAGTTACCTTTTCTGTTATAATTTTCTGTGTTTTGTTTTGTTTGTATTGGATCTATTTATGGACTCTTTTTTATCTTGAAAGATAAGTGTCTTTG
Organism: Euonymus europaeus; assembly: GCA_963580455.1. Taxonomy (NCBI): domain Eukaryota; kingdom Viridiplantae; phylum Streptophyta; class Magnoliopsida; order Celastrales; family Celastraceae; genus Euonymus; species Euonymus europaeus. The sequence goes on from OY756967.1 coordinate 22,581,902, forward strand.
TGGGTCTTCAATGTTCAGGCGCACAAGAGCCAAAAATAGTGTCATAATATTGGATATTGCTGGAGTTGCTCAAGGGGCAAAGAAGTGTCATAATATTGGATATTGTTGGAGTTGCTCAAGGGGAAAAGATAAAGGTAAGTGGAAGGAAACAAATGATATGTATATATATAGCTTAAAGTTTTTGATGATCATATCTACTTCACACTTCAAACTCGAAAATCTTATCAGTTATCACAACACAACCCTTTTGTCTTCACTAGAATTTATTTAATTATAATTATAAACTAGTTATTTTGGAAGTATATAATTAGCACATCTATGAAAATTTTAAAATTGCTAACTATGTTACTAGTGACACAAACTTGCATAATTAATGATGTCGCAAGTTTTTGGCTTTGCCATCCTCTTGTTAAGTGGACCAAGTTTACACACACCTGCAGGCACAACTAGCAACATATGGACCCTTGGCCTTGTACTCTTCGTCCTCTATCTCCACACATTGATGATCAGTCCAACTATTTTTTTCACTGGCTACTTCAATAATAATAAGATTTCCAGACATAAATATAATACATGACAGTGATAACTCGTCCTTCTAAAGATCTTGGGGATCCGTGTGTGTTCTTCCCTCTATATATATACTTTTCAAGATTACTTTCTTTGCCTGGCTACTTGATTTACGACTACTGCTCAAGCTATATAAGGGGATATATATGTGTGTGCGTGCGTGTTAAACGACATCTAACCCTAAAAGAACTATTTTTGTTTGATTGATTTGCTTATGTTTCTTGTCCTAGCTAGCTACGTCAATGTACTATATGTTCTTGGAAGTTTCTTAATACCGCCGCAAGGGTTTTCGCTTTCTTTTTATTACTTAAGGATTCTCTTATCGTTTAATGGATCCTGACATGTTTTAGAGCCAATTCAGCAGGTTTTGTTTAAGACAATTGTGGCTGTGGGTGTATTTTCTGGTGATTAATTTTGCAACCATGTATGCTTGTATTGTATGTATATATGTATTATTATTTTTTTCTGGGATTCCTTCACATGAAATGATATTACTATGGAAAATTGGAAATTGTGGTTGTGGATTTTGCTAGCTTATTTATTATACACACCACATATTAATTCGAAAGGACATAAATCCACGTCGCATGCAAGAGCAAGATCTGTTTGTTTGGTATTGAATCTTGATGAAGTCCAACAGAGCAACGTACGGTGGTCCCCTTTGTCTTGTTGTGGTCCCATGGCCCGACTCAGTGGCAGATACGCCGTGGAGTATTGAAGCAGGACCATCAAAAACGGAACAAGAGAAGATCAAACTTCGAGTTATGCACTAGTAGTCTAGTACTAGCATTAGTGAGATCCCACCTCCAGTGTTGGTTTTATTGCATTATCTTGTCCTCATATTTGTTGAGGGTAAATGCAACTTTTCGTCATTGTTAGATTTGACGCGTTTTAAATCGGTCACTGATGTCTGAACTCATTCAACTCGATAATTGAAGTTTTATTTTTGTTCCAAACTTGGTCACTCGGTCAGGTTTCACTTTTTGGGCAGGTAAAGCACTTACGTGGCAATATAAAATATATTAAAAATAATCAAAAAGTTTTAAAGCATAATAAAAATAATCAAAAACAAAATTAAAGAATAATCAAATAAAAATTTTGTTTTTTATTCCCACCGTCATTATCTCTATCTCCATGTTTTTTCCAAATCTCGATCTCGGACTAATAAAAGGCGTGAAAACTGGGGAGCCCAAGACAGCAATGCCACTACCAGTTGAAGAACTACAAGCTAAAGAGATTCCAGAATTGAAAGAGGAAACACCAGTGAAGAACATAAAACAAATGAAGAAAGTCAAATCGAAAGAAAAGTGGTTGAAGAACTTGAAAAGCAAGAAGCTGGTGTGGCAGTTGAAGAACCAATAAAGCTTGAATCTGATCAAAAAGAGCAAGCAGAGAACAAAGAACAAGTTCATGAGCGAGAAACTGACCGAGTGAGGACTGAAATACAAGAGAAGAAGACAAAAAAAAAGAAAAAAAAGATATGGTACTGTCAACGCGCTGCCCGCACAGAACCAAAACTGACCAGTGACGAAAATTGAAACAAAATGCAAAGTTGAGTTCTCGCATTGAATGAGTTAAAAGTTTAATGACCGATTTGAAACGCGTCAAATCTAACAATGACTAAAAATAACATTTATCCTATTTGTTGCACCAGTTGAGGCAGCAATGAAGGGTTATATATATATCAACCTTCTATGGGTGCGACCATATGAGAGTATATATTCGCCCGTTGTGAATGTTCGGCGTGTAGCAATCGTTCTTAGGATAAGCCCATCACCGCACCATCAACAAAGTGTACAATTGAAGAAGACCTTTGACACAGTGACATTTAGTTCACAAATTTCAGTCCAGGCAACGACTTGTTATAAATTATGGAAATAAACTTGTCCAGCCAACGATGAGCTGAACTACAAAACAGTTCGGCCAAATAACGGTACAAAAACAGTATACCTTTTCACCGTTAGATTGGATCTTACAATCTCCACCATTAAAAAAATAAATAAAAATAAACAAAATAAAATTCTTAACACACGTGCGATTATAGTCTAATTGTCCACGTTATCCCATCTAACTAGTTGACGGCGTTACAACTCGACGTCCTTGGACACGTTCACATCCGCAGCTTCGGCCACCCCAGACATCATGGAGGAGAGCTCTTTCTCTACAGAGCGGTGATTGGCTTGTGCTGTCTTCTTGTAGTGCTCGAAAGGGACTCTCAAGAGCTAATACTCCAATAAATGCTCCAATTTTATTGATTCCTTCAATTGCGTCATCTTTGAGGACGTCGAGTTGTTGGAGGCGGCGTTGTTGCCGTTAGGAAGGGAATCGATTTTCATAGTGGAGAGACAAAAAAAAGAGAAATTAAGCTGGGGATTTCGGGGCTGATGAAGATTGAAGACCTCCTCGTTCTTCAACTGAGGCGGCCTACAGCGGAGAGGCAGAGTTGTGTGCCTAGTTTTCAGCCTGTCTACCTTTCCTATACTTGAGTTCCATTGCATGATTTGGCATAAAACTCATGCTATGGTTCATATTTGATACAATAAATGGAGATTTATCGGTTTTGGAATGCAATGATGGAATGTGACAGCCTTTTTACATCTTGGAATATGTCGTCCTCTGTTTATTTGTTGTTATTGTACTCGTAGTTTTTTCCTGGCATTATTCAAGTGGATTGGTCATCACTCTTCATTCTTTATTTGACAACTATGCAAAGGAAAAATTTGCTAGCACTCTCGTGTTACCTTTTGTCTCAATTTTCCATATTGTTTTTTGTATTTACATTTCCAGTTGGAATTTGACTAATAATTGAAATAATGTTGTTTTCATAATGCATATTTCATTTCAGAACTTTCAGCGCCAGTGGTGCATCTTCAATATAAGTTGCCAAATCATTCCAATGCATCATGGCCATCATGCCAACAGCTAACTCTTTCTTTGGGCAAAAGTGGATTCAAGACTTCTTGCACTATTCCCAAACATGGATTCCCTTCACTTATCTTGATAGGTTGTACCCATTGCTATCTCTATGTGATGGTATCTGAAATAGAACCAAAATGTCCACAATGCCAGAGCTCTATGCTGCTTGACATTTTCAGAGGGAATGCTGCTAAACGATCAAGGCTGTAATCTCCATGCTAAAGTTACCCATCTAGTAGTGTTTTTTTGGTGCCATCAAGTTATCTCTTGTTCTCATCATCTAGTAGTGTTTCTAGACCGGTTCAGCCGATTTGCATTTTTAGCTCTCTTTCTCTAGTTTCTCTCTCTAGATTAGGTGGTGAAATTAATTTGTAATTTAACTAAAATCAGAGGGTTGAAATAGTAAATTATACTTAAAACACCGTTAATCTACTATTTTTAAATATCAGATATTATATGTTCATAACTGTCATTTCACAAATAATTAAATTTTATTAAAAAATTAAAAAATAGGCACATGTGTGTGTTGATGGTCAACTCTACACGTGTCACCATATGGACTGGACGGTACACATACCGTTTATTAACCCAACGGTATTCTAGTAAAGCTGGCCAACGACTTGTTAAAAATTATGCAAAGATCGACCTTATGGAATAAGAATTTGAAGCTGTGACCAACATTGAAAAGAGTCTTAATTAACCGGGACAAAAAAGGACTACACAGGGCCCATTCGAAAAGACTTTAAGGACCCTCACTGGCCTCAAGGCCTTTGGGCCGCTGTCCAAACACATCATCCAGAAACGGTTAGAGAAAAATGCTTCACAATATATGGGCCTGAAGCAAGCATGTCAACTTATTATCGGCCCAAGTTTTTGGCTCCTACAGGCTACGGTTGAGCATGATCAAGTACCCAAATGATTTTTTGTGCCACCAAAAAATGAAAAAATGTTTCCCTTCACAAATCCAAAGTGTTTGGATTAATAAAAGGTTGGTTGTTTGCTTTTAAGGTGAGACAGTTAAAGTGGAGAGAACGAGCAGGGAAGTTCTCACCCACTTAATTCTCAAATTCAGGGACCGATTGTTTCCCACAAGCAATCACCAATTGCATTGGGTTTGTGGTGACGAAGGAATGGGAAACTGTCGACGTTTCATGTATTTTAATGCATAAAACTAATCATCAGCTGAGCGCAAATGAGCAATTCTCTCCTTTTCTAAGTACAATAAAGAACCATTCACAGCCTTCTGTATACAAAAAAAGGGAAACATAAACTGCCTCGGTACTGTGCCTAAAAAACACCCAAAAAAAGAGAGCAAGAAAACCACTAGTTGTGCCAAAATTGTTCTACTACCTCCAAAGGGGCTCCAGAAAGGATAGGGCCATTGATAATTGACCCGTGCTTGCCCAGGGCTGGAATACTAAGGGAGCGTTTTCTCATTTTTACAACGCCAAAAGGAGGCACTCTTCTCACTCCATTCTCCAGAAGCAAACAGGAATAAGAGAACAATGGCTCAGATTCCTCGCTTCTAGTTCTAAGGAAGAGTTCCAGATTTCGGCAATACTTATCTTTCTTCTGGATTGATTGATTCCTCCATATTGGTATTACTCTATCTCTGGACTCGTCGTCATCATCGTCTGACCAGTAACCATTTTCCTGGATGTCTTGCATTGCCAGATCATCATACTCCTCATCTGACTTTGTAGACTCCTCATCAACTGAGCCTACCTGTTACACCAGAAAAGGGCTGATGTAAATATTTGATCCACAATGCAATCAGTCGAGGTATCTAAGACAACCAGATAAAACCCCAGGGTCAGAATTAGCAAATTCTAAGAGAACACCGACTACGTTGTCCAGTTTATTTTCAAGACCAATAAAAAAAACTCTACTCCAGTTCATACCGAAGACATAAAAAACAAAAAAGCTGTTGCAGATGTACTGGTACTGTCCTCCCCACACCCACCCCCCAACTACCTCTTACAAGCGTTGCTGACTACCTTCAAAATTTGATCCAAAGAATGCCATCTTATATCATATGTTGGCCCAAAATGGTGATCATATGGTGCCAACACATACCTCTTCATGAACATGTTTGTCATGGTCATCACTGAGATCATCATCACTGTCCGCCTCAGGTGGATCGTCAACCTCTTCATCACTGCCATGCACCGATAGTTCTTCCTTGAGCTGAGGGGATCACAAAAACAGTGAAAAGGCCATAAAACAGCAGAACACCAAAACTTGGCCTTTCGTCTTGATGTTAATGCAGGAAGCTTAATGAGTTTTTAAAATGGCTCAAAAACAAATTTCATTCCCAATTTCAGATTAATCCAACCAGCTCTTATTTAATGAAATTTACATTATACGGACCATTGTAGATATTTGATTTGGTAAGTGTTTGAAAAATACCTCCTTAGCAGGTCCATCAGACATCCTTGGCGAGCTGCAGGCAGATGGGTAATATCTGCTACAAGTATCAGTCCCATCGACCCTTGGGTCATCAACACTTCCAGCATGACTTGTACCGCCATCGTTGGGCCAAGCACTGATTCCAAAATGACCAAACTGAAGATTGACAGGCTCAGCACTACCAATCTGCAGTGGTCCGTACATTGGATTCCCTACTCCATTTTCAGTTCCTTTTCGCAGTTCAAACTTGCCATTTCTATCTACTGAGTCAACAGGCCACGCTTTTGCCACTGACCCATCAGTATTTAGAAGAGCCATCAAATGCCTAGAAGAACCTTTTCTTTGTATAAGTTGAAACATCCCCTTGGAGCTTAATGAATTGGCAGCACACTGATTCCTGTACTCCTCATCAACCACAGCAACTGTGTTTGTGGTCAACTCATAAAGCTGCTCCCCTGTCTCTCGCCTGCGAAGACAGCTGAAGACTGTTGCATGGATAGCAGCCACACTTTTGTCAACATTTGTATTGTTAATTTTTGGGACTAGGTGTTTGTCAGCACGCTTGCAGAGGTATTCTTGGATTGTTCTAATGTTTTGAATGTATTTTACATACTTGTTTTTTGCTGGATCCAATGTCATGTATTTTGCACGCACCGCAAACCGTTCCAAGTGCTTTTCTTCATTTGTAATGTAAATCATGAATGGTATGATTGAAGGATGCTTCTTCATAAGCCCCATCTGCAGATCAATAGACAAGGGCAGGATTAAATGATAAGAAAACGCCAAAAACTTGCATGGTAAAAGAAAAATATAACCCAAATGAGATGACAGAATTACCACAAAATTAAGGCTCAAGTGAACACCCTCGACAACCACTGATTCTTTTCTCTCTTCCCATGCAGTAATTAACCGATCCAGGCTGTCAATCACCATCTCACTCTGTGCTTTATATCCTTCAACAGCCATTTGTTTCGGAGTGATCATCTCAGTGCCACTACCGCTCCCCTCAAACAATTTGGTATCAGGCTTCCCACCTTTGGAAGATGCAGATACCTCATTCTTGGTCAGTGAGTGTGCAATGCCTGCCATTTTTTTCGCTTTCCTTTTGTCTTTTGCTTTTGCAACTGCCACAGGATCCAAGAACTCACCAGCATGGTAGGTTGAAGCCCAGAGAAGAGGATTTTGTTTCTCATCCACAAAACTCCTCATCATGTGCCGGACAGAGTCTGTTGATATCACCGTTGTAATTCCCAACCTGCTACCCTGCATAACATGCAAAAGTGCCCCGATCATTACTTGACTACAAAGTTGGTCAAACTTTAAAAACCACAAAAATGGATTAGTATTAGCTTCAACATGTTCAACAGATTAAATTCCCCTAAATGAGAAGACAATAACAAGACACAGAAGACGAAAACCATGAAAAGCCCCAAAATTATAATTTTGCAAAAGCATATGAGCTACTCAGCAGAAGTATACCAGCAATGCGGATAAAGTAGACTTGCCACAGCCACTAGTGCCACACAACAGCACAGTAATAGATTCTTTTTTCTCTCGGATTCTGCAACAAAAAGATAATCTCATTGGAGTCAAATAAAGATACAATGTACTTCATTCAAAGATCTTACACCATTGTGAAATCATGACTTCCTTTTTGACAGCAAGAAACTTTGGAGCACGCCAACGATAATCAACGCCAAAAAAGACAAAAAGAGCTGGTTTACTGATATAATTAATGGGCAGTTACTCCAAAAAGAATGGACTTGGTCATCAATGTCCTATATGATCTTGAAAAAGGGTGCAGAAAGAAAAGTTTATTATCCTAAAAAAAAAAGTAATTATACCATTCCATCAACTGAAAAAGAAAAAAAAAAGAGTTAGATACAGTAACTTCAGAATGGTACACCAAACTGACCAAAGCGATGAGTCATAACTTAACCTTGCTGGCAGTATTCAGGATGCTGGTCCAATTTTCCAGGTGAAATTATGTTATTTACTTATGGTAAGATGAAGAACAGAAACCGATAATTATGCTTTTAATTCACAGGAAATTTAAGAGATGCAATCAGGCATTCAAAATTTTCCTTCATCATGACACCATTAAGTATGTAGTAATATCATTCAAATATCCTATTCAAAAAAGCAAAAATTGTAACAATCAAGGTCTGAGTTACCGCTAAAATGAATGAGATGAGTTGACCAAAATCTTCACCAAAGCAAAACCTTAATTCAAAAAGTTGGGATCATGCTTATCAAAAAAAAATTGGGATCATGAACCAAAACCATACAATTCTCATTGAATGCACCCAAAAAAAAAAACAGAGAGGGATCCATTAGGAAGAGGCATAATTATCTAGTGTCCCCCAGTTAGCAAATCCATGAAATTCCAAAACTGCTTCAAATATTATCAAAGATTCTTCAACATAATGATAATTCTTTTCCTAAGCAACAAAAGTTTTGCCTGAAAATTACTTTATAGTCTATATAATTTTTGAGGTCCCAAAAATTATTCACTGAACCAACCCCTTTTTCTTATATACTACATTTCTCCCTTTTTTAGTCAGCTGTGCGCATTCTACTAATATTCCATGTAGTTCGTCAAAGTTTACCAAAATGAAGAAAATAAATTTGACGATTAACCAAAACCAGAAAACCAATAAGACTGCTTCACTGAAGAATTTTATCAGCAGCCACTAAAAAAATATTAAAACTCGCCAAAAGTGATTGCATAACACGGCAAAAAGAGGAAATACCACCATCATGAAGTTTCCTAATAGTACAAAGACGGACCGTGCGACTTCTGATAAGTAAAGCAGAGGTTACATTCAGCTGACCGTTATTAATACAAATTCATTAAAAGACACGTTAAAGAACAACACAAGAAAAAATTACCAAAGATGATGGTTACGAGGGTACATGCTGACTGAAGAGAATATGACTAGAGTAGGCGCAAATCTTAATAAGGTACATGTAGCAAATAAAACCTCCAAAGGAGGAAAGGGCAATGTCTGGTTAAAAGTTCACACAAACCAGCAGTTATTAATACAACCTCAACAAAAACACTCTAGCATTGAAATTATCTTGAATGAATGTTGCCACAGTACATTTGAGTCCATAATTTCCAAATAGATTGTTGGAAAGACACGTCAAATGTGAATAAATATGCAACAAAAGAAAGTGTAGAAAGCAAATGAAAAAAGTATATCACAACAAGTATTAATCGTTTGCAAAGGATTTTCATTGCGTTAAAAAAAAAGGACTCATTAAAAGAATGTTATTCGGATTCTGCACACTATCCTTTTCATAGGATCTAATTGATGTTTCTCAAAAAAGTAAGAGACATTAGATATTTACAGCATACCTGCAAGCCAAAGCCAAATCAGCCTTCTGATTGGGACCAACATACTTGTATGCTGCCAGCGTGTCACAAACAACATCTAAGAAAGCTTCTCTTCTGACAAATATTGTTGTTCGTCTTTTGTACAGTTCAAATGGTATGCTTTTCTTTCTATCATCTTTCTCAGAAACCAAATGGTTGCCCACATCTACTTTACCCAAGGTGCTAACAGTGGAACTACCATCTTCAATCTCAAAATTTTCTGTTGAAGCGTTGATTCTTCCTGATATGTCTGTTCCTTCTTGATGTACAGTTTCGTTTGTATATTCATTTTTCAGCATTTCAAAAACTCTTTGGCTAATCTGGCAATAATATAAATGATAAATCATGAGTTCCCACCCTCTTTGATATTTTTCCTTGGCTAAAACACAGGAATCAATCTTACAATAGAAAAATTAACTCCCATTAAGGGAATGGAATTTATAAACGCTTCAGCAACCTATTTCTGGCTTTTAATGGTATGCATAAATCAATTAGTTCATGCAAGGCAAAGAGAGACATGTCATGTGGCAGGTAAACAAAACAAGTGTTCAAGTCAGTCCATGAGCATGATAATACACGATAGAAACACAACTAGAGCATCAAGTCTCATAAACCTCCACCAAACATCATGCAGGCTCAGCATGGATTTGGAAAAACTAGGCAGATGTTTATTTTAAATCTGTCTCTTAATAAACATATTCCTTAGACAATGACAGAAAACTAGATAAGCGAAATTATCACATCAACTCACATATAATTCAATGAGATCACGTGCATTGACCATCTTTAAAAAGTGAATTTCAGGAATTTCAAATAGCATGAAATGCAGATCTACAACAAACAATACAACCATGCTATATGTATTCGTCCAACAATAGAAGCCTCTATAACCATGATAATTAAAAGCAGAATCAAATAAAAATAACAGAGAATCATAATGTGCTCAGAAATTATACTTTGAAAGCGTGTCGCGCCTTGCATCCCATGAGTTGCAGAGTGCTCTGCAAAACGGGACGCGTATATGGAAACGAACCCTTCCCTTCCTGTGTCCCATCTGTCTCGTCCACAACCACTATATACAGTACTTTCGTCACCTCAGCCATCTCTGCATAAACACAAAGAAAATCAAATTCACATGAAAAAGATCACATGCATGCCAAAAAAATCAAAAGCAAGCATACATGAATTCACGATTGAGGTCATGCCTTTGACACAGAATTTCTACATGATTAAGTCACGAGAATTTCTTGAAGCAGCACATAAAGTACGTTTAAAACGTGAAACCGACAACGCACCACAAAACCAGAGGGAAACATCAGAGGAAAACAGAATTCGAGAGCAATGCAGGTAATGCAGTGGCAGAGATCGGAATCAAACCTCAATAACTAAAGAAGTCGGTGAGAATATCGTATTTCGTTGTCACTAAGAAACAGCAGAGGTGATGCTAGGTTTTATACTCAGAGAGAGGGAGAGCTGTTGCGATCCGCCATATACATTCCATGTCACATGTCCTCCACGCATCACATGAGGAAACCGTCCACGGGTCTTCCTCTCATGCTCTTTTTGTCTCTCTCACTCTCTCTCTCTAAAACCGCCTTCGCTATCATGGTCTCTCTGCAAAAGCTTCGAATTACATATTTCGCCTTGGGTTTGCAAGAAAATTTCGTAGGCGGTAGAGGAACCTCCATGCTCAAATTTATGGTAGTGTTTTGGGAGAGTGGGGCCGGTCACGCGTGAAAGGGGGCAATATTTAGAAGACTTGTAGGGCAAAAACCTTAACAGTAAATTTAAGGGCGTGTTTGTTTCATATTCCGCACAGCTTAAAACTGTGAGGTCTGCATAAAATATTGTGTCAACTAAACGTCATATTTCGTTAACATCTTAAAGCTGTGGGTCCACGCTTTAACCTGTGTAAAATGAAATCTTGTCATCCCATAGCTTTTCACAGCTTAAAGTTGTGGGACCCACTATATTTTATAATCACATTACATAATTGCCCTTTCATATCTTAAAAGTTTTTAATTACTTTTTATTATAGTATCTTTTTTTGTAATTTTATCTACAAAATTAATCTAATAGAAAAATGAACCAAACACTCCACAGTATTTTATACAGCTTAAAGCTGTGGGTTCCACAGCTTTTTATACAATATTTTTCATAGCTTTAAGCATTACATTTTTGACAGCTTAAAACTATGAAATGAAATTGTGAAACAAACGGATCCTAATTCGTCAGTCCTGAGTCTTAAAAGAGCAATGTCTAAACATTAAATTTAATTTATCTAAAGTTTAAATCTAAATCTTAAAGTCTTCGATCATAAATCTTAAATTATAAATACTAATTCTAACTCATTTAAAGTCTACACTAAATCATGAACATTAATCCTAATTTACCTAACGACTAACCGTAAAGTCTCAACTCTTTAACCTTAACCTCTAAGTTATAAAATTTAAACATTAAATCTATTTTATCTAAACTTTAAATCTAATTATCTAAACTTTAAAATCCTTGAATCATAAATCCTAATTCAACTAGAACCTTCATTAAATAAACAAAAATTGATTCGGGGTGGGGTAAAAAAGACTGCCTTGAAGGACAGGGCGGGGCGGTCTTTTTTAAGTTTGAGGCGGCCGAATTTTGTCCTTAAGCCGCCCCGTTTCCATGCCTAGATAAGAGAGATTTACAGTTATTTTTTATGCTCACAAGTTTATAGATTTATCATTACAATTGAATATTCAATATCCTACCCTAAGAGCAACTTCAATGCATACTCTTAAAATTCCACTCCAAATTTTACTTTTGGGTTTCATATCTATTACACATAAAACACATCTTTTACTACAATTTTTTCATTATCCATTACCAAACTCTCCAAATTGTTCACATCTCTCAATCAATTTTTTTCACTTTTTTCACTCCAAGACATATCTTTTAATGAAGTTTTTTTTTTCATTTTTTTGCCTTGTTTGGTAGAGAGTATAAGCTAGCTTATACTCTGTCGGACATATTCTCAGACACTCTCAATTTTTACGTTTTACGATAGCTTATACTCTATCACACATACTCTCTACAAAATATCCTAATAATAATTTGACAGCTTAAACGTTATCGTCATTTTAAGTATATAAAACATATAGTTTATTTGACAAAGTTAACTATTAATTTTATAATTTTTATATTTTTATAATTTATACGCTGTTGTAACTCAACTCTACCATACGGTCCATACACAAACTTGATTGCATAAATTGTCAAAAAAAATCTGATATGAGCTTTATTTATGTGATTTTTTCTTTTTTTATTGGGACCATGGGCCACGCAAACTTTTTTTCCCCGACTAAAAAAAAAGACACGGTCAGATAGAGACGGGGTTTGGCACACAACTCTAATATTATTGTATGCGCTGAGTCGTTGACTCTATTATTTAGCCCTTGCAATAATAGATAAGTTTCATATTAATCTCTATATTTTTAATTTTGGACCAGTTAAGTCCTAAAACTTTTTTCGAGCCAAATAATCCCTCATATTTTTCCTGCAAAATGGCCAAATATTTTCATCCTCCCCCATAGTTCTTTGCATTTTTCTGCTTCGACCTTCATCTTCACCAAAGCTACGAGAATCAAACAAAAAAATGACAATAGTTCCAAAAATTTCAAACCAAATGAAACCTCCAATAAAAACCCTAAATGAGAACTTGATTTTGGAATGAAACCATAAATTAGAAGTCGACCCCAGGTGAAAACCCTAAATTGAAACTCAAACTCTCTTTGTGAAAACTCTAAATTGCTACCCAACCAAGTATGTGCAAATGAAAAGATTTTGACAAAATAACATGGATTTAACTTTACGGATGGAGCTTGAGGCAGACTATCAATGGAAGATTAATTGGAGGTCGAAGTAATGACCGCATATAAAGGAGATTTGAATGTCTTCTTAATTGTGCGAATGTGTTTTAGGGTCAAGAGTGTAAAGGTTGACATGGATTTACACTTCAAATTTAATTCAATTGACAGGGAAAAAAAAAACACATCGTTAGTAAACTATCAACTAAATGATTTTTGATAAAATTTGAGAAAATGGACTAACATGATCCATTATGAAAAGTATAAGAGTTTGTTTGGCTCGAAAAAATTCAGAGACTTAGATGACCCAAAATTAAACATATAATTATAGGAGCTAATCCGATACTTATCCGATTGAAATATCATATTATGATAATGGTATATACACAAAGCAAATATGGTTTCTTTGATTTTGTCATTCGCTGATAGACTCATCATTTACTTCTAGAAGGGTGAGGGGTCTACCTCATATCATTTATTGGTATCTCAATGGTTTGGTCGCTTTGCCACCCAACCACAATCTCACGTCAAATATATAAACATTACTCCTACGAGAACTTTCATACTTTTATTTTTTATTTTTAAAAGACTTTCATACTGTATTTAAACGTGAAGAGATTATCTTGAAAGTGGGATCCAAAGTTAAAGTGGAGAGCTTTCAAGTTGCAATTAAGTGCTAAGTTAATTTGACGATGACTTTAGTATTTTTGAAAGCTTCTTCAGATTGCAAGACTTTTTCCACGCCATACTTAATGGATGGATGCCCTCGATTGACTGGAGGCAGTGGTAGAATATTTAAGACCTGATGGGAAGACAAAAACATGTCGGAAGAGGAGATTCTTTGTCCAATCATTTTTTTTTAATCTTAATGTCCAAATTAATTGAGTTGGAGAACTTCGTCCCAAGTCATAACCTTGGTTGAGCCGGAATTCAAGGCCCGTTCACCTGTCAATGTCTTCAATATACAGATAGAATATTAATTGTAATTTATATGACGTAGAAAAAGGGATCGAATATCAGTCTTCCAATCAAATAACTTACTCTTCCCAAATTAATTATCACTGCATCTCAAGTCATGAACTGTTATACACGTCAACGTGGTACATGGGCCATGGGTGGGGGTGGAATGAGCCCAGAGCGATGTTCCTATCAAAATTGTGTAGAGATGATTACGGCACAGAATACTTCTAGTCATTTACGTTGACTCACCAACCCAAAAATAACGTTATTTTATACAGTTTGTGCTAGGTGGCAATATCCGATGCATGTGATACGTTAATGAGACAACGGCGATTTCAATTTACTCGGTTTTGTTCATTCATATGGTTGACTGTATGGTCGGAACGATTATGACTAGTAACGATAACATGTACAAAGTAATACACACGTCCTAATTTACCAATCCCAAAATAGACTAAAGAAAGAAAAGTTTAATGAAACGAGTAGGATTGACACATCGGTAAGCAATTGCAATAGTAGATTTTTAAGGGGGAAGAGATAGTGTATAGAAATATGTATTTTTGATAATATTGCTGCATTAAAAGATGTGTTTTGATGATGTGAATATGTATGTGGTTTGATGTTTTATAAAAAAAAAACGAGACTCAAAATTGATTTTAACAGAGAAGGAGAAATTTGCTTATTAAAATTGTCCTTAACCCATAAAGGCAAAACAACAGAGGGCCAGGTTAAGACAACAGAGGGCCAGGTTAAGGCAACAAGAAGTGCCGCCCGAGTTGGGGCCGCCGTCCGATTACATTGCTAGACCAGAAAGCCTTTTGGAGATTTGAGGGGTGAATTTTAGCAACAGCCCAACCACCCTAACAAATTTACTAATTTAGTTTCATATGGACCTCCTCATCAATCAACCCGTCCATAGCCCAGTCTAGGGACAAGGGGAAGCTTCCTATGGACCTCCTCATTACATTGCTAGACCAGAAAGCCTTTAGGAGATTTGAGGGGTGAATTTTAGCAACTGCCCAACCACCGGAACAAATTTACTAATTTAGCTTCATATGGACCTCCTCATCAACCAGTCAATAGCCCAGTCTAGGGACTGGGGGAAGCCTGGTGCTGCATTGCTGCTTTCTCTAGCCCAAGTCAAGTTTACATTAAGACTATGCTTAACATGAGAATTGAGAAGAGTTGGATTGAGATATATTGAGTTAAGAGAGGTTCATAAAAATAAATACCTATTTGATACTTATAAGAGTTAGGAAAATTTATGTAAATGAACACAAAGTGTTCGTGCCAGGCAAGGGTTCAAGAGGAATTCGCTTATAAACCCCTCCCTCCCCCAAGCAAGGCCTAAACATAAGTGATCAGTCGGAGTTAAATTATACTGACCCATGCAATTTTCTGAATAATGCAAGGCCCAAAAAGTAGGCCTGTTAAATAAAACATCGCAAGGTGTTGAGAACTATATTTATGGGGGTACGAAAGAAGCAAGCAAAGTGAACTTCAAAGTTGTTTAATTCACTGCCGCAAAGACCAAAGTACTGGATTGAATCAGCACACAAATGACGACCCTGCTTCATCTGTCATACTCGAGTTCAAATCGTCGTCAAAACCACAGCACAGATGAAGACCTGCATAACTAAAACTGGTGTCTTGAGTATATCATCAAAGACCTACTGGTGATGTCCTGACGTTTTTAATATGTTTTCCCTTCTAGCAGGTGTTACGAGGGGGGACATCTAGAGAAAATATCCAAGGACCTGACCACCTACATTTCTTTTCATTGCTTCCTCATGATCCAAAACACCATCCGGAGTGCTGATCACAACATAACCCCACTGCATGGAAGATTGAGATTTTAAAAACATAAAAGAATGAGAGTGAAAAGACTAATTCGGATAATATAAATCATCATCGATGGGCAAATGAGCGTAAATATGCATATAAAAGTGTCCGAATTCTTTCATCTGTAATGAGCAATCAACAAGAATTTAACAGATTTGAACAAACCTGGTGAGTTGGAAGTACACGCAAGCGGTACGTTTCAATTTCTTTTGCCTTGATATCCTGCCTATAAGTGAGAGCCCGGCAATCTTTTACCCTGCCTTGTAACTCAACTGTAATCCTTCCCACTCTATGTGGATCATAAACCTGAAAATCCTTGATATATCCTAACAAGATTATCACCAAGTTGAGAAATTGTCAATGTAGTTAGTTTCCAACTAAAAAAAAAGGAACACAAGTCAATCTTCCAGATAAACTTAACAAGAATATTATTCTTAAGAAACAGTGGACAATAAGTTGTTGAATGACATCACATGACATATGTGAGGTTTTTTGTACTCGATCAATGCTCCTGCAAATTTAAAGCATTAATCCAAATACAACAAAGGATAACCTCAAAAAACAACGTTCTACAAATTCTAGAAAAAGGGGCTATGTGTGTCTCAATTGTGAATTTGTGAGCAAACATATAGTTCAAGAAAACACGGCAAAATGACAAACCAGAAATACACAAAACATCACTTACTGTTCCAAAAAATGGCATTGAGCGACCTTTAATGGGAAAGCAATAATTTAGTCCATACGGAGAGACATTTACATAGCCCTCAAGGTCGTCAATATTTGGTAGAAGGACACCGTATGAAGCAAGAAAGGGAAAGTAGATGGCAACTTCACTCTAACAAGTAGATGGCAAATGGGAAAGTAGGCGATATATTATAATGTTCAAGCTTTCCAATATCTTTCGCAAATGGAAACATTTATGAAATACTCAGGCATTAGTTTTGGGAAACAGAAACATCTACCAGTTATAGTATTTAAACTGAACTGTTAATAGCCAGTCACTGCACTAATTCTGCTTCTCCTCCTTTATCCGAAAGCAAAATACCAAACTTTCTACAGATCATCCATAGATTCAAGTAAAAGATAAGTGTCTGATAGGATTGACAATTTTGCAAAGAACTTTTGCAAAAACAAATCAGAATCATTGACAAGGTAATCAACGCATATGAAGGTGCACTACTATGCTCTCAAAATTTGAGAACTTAGTCTTGAACCCTCATATATTTGTTGGTAAAAAAATGGATCCCAAAACATTCATTATCTAAATAAACTGTGGGATATATTCAGAGAAACAATACAGTTTTCACATTGCACATTTCGGGGAGAAAAGGTCTCGTCCATAAATCCAGTTTTCAACTTCACCAAAACTTCGAACTCAAAAGGGCCAAATAAAATGAAATTCGAGTGTCAATAATACATACAGGAGGCAAGCACGATTAGTATATAGCATCCAACAGCATTGCAAAAGCGCAGGCACACAATTGCTATTGTCCTCAGACTTTTCAGATAAGGGATTTGGTTCAACTCGATAAGCCAGTCCAAGCTTAATCAATAGCGGTGAATGGAGGGAAGGGAAACCAGCATCATAAACCAGTAAGAGTGGTTAGGTTTACCTCGTTCCTTCATGATTTTGAGGAAAGAAGACATCGTAGTAGAGATGGGTCGCAACTCCACCGAAGCTTTACTCCTTTTTTCCGCATTGACTATAGCCCTCAACGCATCGTTCAGTATTCTCCTCCCCATATGTTGAGCTTGCTCGTCCACTGTCCGTCTAACAAGAACCAAATTACAACCCCAGGGCACCGATCTCTGCTTGGCAAAATAGAGCGTAGCCCTTCTATCTGGGTAGCGGTTTTTAAAACTTAAAGCACGGGTTCTGAAATTTTAAAAAAATATTATATTACTATTATACCAATAAAACAATCAAAACCCAAATTAACTATGTACACACGTCTGGTAATCACGTTGCATTCAAAGAAGGAGACTCTCATATTCAAATTTCACCACCATTAAAACGACAGCCACACTTCACAACCGACCACGCCAAAACGAAGCAAGAAAGCTGCCAAAACTGCAATCAAGAGACTCTTTTGGCACCAAGGTTCTACACCACTGGTTTTGATGAGATGGAGACGCTCTTCAATACTGAGCTGAGAGTACTGATGGCGCAAAGGATTATATATTTCATAAAGTTGAACAAGATTAAGATTGGGTCAAATGAGACTATTATTGCCATTTACTGTCACAGATCTACAGTAGAGAATACCCAAAATCTGAAAGCAATAGATATATGATTAAAGACTTGTCTAGTGAAATCATGAATCGAAACAGAGCTACATAAAAAAAATAGAGCTATACAGAGCGGAAGCTTGATTGTTACCTCGATGAGAATGATCTGAGATGGAGAAGTCGATTGGGCTAGATCCGAAACGGAAGAGAGAGATTGGTGCGTTTGTGATGAGAAGATGATGCTAGGGCTGATAAGGGCAAATAGGAGGAGTAATTTAAGACCTTTAAAACCAGTCAAATAATAATAACTACACTGATTTTGGGGTTTTTAAACCCCAGAAATCCAGAATCAGTGTCTAAAAAATGTAAAAAATCCTGATTTTGTGTCAGCGGGCCGTCAAGGGAAAAGAACTTTCGTTATTTGAGGGGCATTTTGTAGGAAAAGTGCTTTTTCTTTTTCGGGAAAACAACTTTAGCCAGAGTGTTTAAATTCGATCCGCAATCGAGGAATCAATCCTAATCATGATTATTCATTTTTCGGTTTCGGTTTTTTGATTAACAATTTTGGATTCGATTATGAATTTATAATTTTTTTGGATATTTTTTCGGATTTGGTTTCTGATTTAACCGCAAAAATCAAATAAATTTTATGTTTTATATATTTAGTTATTCAAATAATTAAAACCTAAAAATCTAAAATTTAGGCCCAAATATAATTTTCAATTTCTTCATTAAGAATTAAAATAATATCTCTACTCATTCTCCTCACTCGTCCATCGACTTCGTTGTCTCAATGTCGATCCACAATTTTTTAAGACCTATATTGTGCAATGAAAGAGAAGAAATCAATATAAAAGAAATTTCATCTTTCAAGTTTTTTTTTCCCTTCTTATTAGATCGATGAAATGCTTTTTAATTAAAAAATTACAATATCAAAACACATTTATGTTAATATTTTTAAAATGTTAGAAGATGTTTTTGCCTTTTTGTTTGGTTATCCAAAAATCGATCTGATCCAAACCGAAAAAATTCGATATTTTTGGTTTGATTATTGAAATTATATTTTCAAGTTATGGATTGTAAAATATCATAACCGAAATAATTCGAACATTCAATTTCAGTTAAAAACCGAACAGACACCCCTAGTTTTAGGGCTGCACTAGGGTCAAGTACAGTCAAATAACTGTTTTAGTACAGTTCACTTAATCACTGTTGAATTTAATTATTGAAAAATTATCAAATCTTAACCATTAAATTAATAAATTTATTTAATTAAAATATTTTGTCAAAATAACTCAAATACCCCTACCCCTACCGTTACTACTTCTTCTTCATCTTATTCTCTCTCTCCATGGAAACTATACTATTCCCTTTGTGTTTTTTTCATTGACAGAGAATACCCATGTTGAAAAAATGGTGGAATCTGCTACCGTAGTGCCATAAAGAACTTATTCTCTCGGGGATTCCCAATCCCATTACTATGGCTATCCATTGTAAGCGGATCTCGAACCTATTTCTTTCATTCCGTCCCCTCTCTAGAGGAAGACTTGGTTGCTGGCTAGCCGGGAGAAGAGGAATCCTTTGTATTTCCGATTGAAGGCTACCTTCTATTCGATAGATCGCCAGCAGGCATTGGCTCATTTGTTCCAGTCAAAGCTGCTCAAAATCTTCCATCCAATGGGAGTGGAAGAAAGCACTGAGACAAGGAAACTAGGAGAGCTCTCCCCGGGGAAGAGATAGTTGGGTCAAGGCATTGCCTTAATGGCCCACTAGAGCTTGAATTCATTGGTTCATAATCAAAAGATTGAGAGTCAGCTGGATGGTTTGGAATAGAGCTACGAGGGTCTGAATTTGGCCCCTTATCATCGGGGGTTGCAGATGGAAGTGAAACAGAGAGATCCATTGATGCTTATATACCTATTAACTACCGATGGGTGAAAGCACTTCATTGGCTCCGTTCAAGGGTGGCGGGGAGGGATTGAAATCATTCGATCCAGCAGAGGCACTTGAAAAAGGGAAAGTTGGCAAACTAACCCTTTTTACAAACTGTTTTTGCAAAGTAACCCTTTTTTGAAAAACTAAAATTGTAACCCTTTTGACCATGGAAAGGTCTCAAATGCCCCTGACCCTACAAACACAATTTTCCCATCAGTTTTCTTACCTCCACAGTTACACCCAGCCCCAACAGTTACGAAAATCAACCGCTGTCCTCCATTCTCGTCGAGCACTCGACTTCACGACGGTTTTTGCTTGTTTTATCGTTGTCAAAGACTTCATCCATTGCATCGATCACCAACACAGGCAAGGCATTTCTTTTTTGGTCATGCATTTACTTATTTGTTCTCGAAACGTTGAGAAAAAACGGAAAGGGGTAGTGGGTCTTCGTCTGCCCATTGATGCAAATAAATTGATGCATGTCTCTTATTCTTTGATCATGTGTTGGTTTTTGTGGTTGAAGATTATTAAAATCTGGTTTCCATTGATTTTTGGTTTATTTGGGTTCTACATGTCATTCCATGTGAGGGTTTCTGAGATACAAGCCTCCCAATTCATTCGATTGTTTGGTTTAGTTAAAAGCTCTATGGATTTACCTGTTATTTTCTTAAGGATTTTGTTGAATGCATCGAAGGATTTTGTTGGATGCAGGTGTGTAGTTGATGTAAGGAAATTGTTTAGAGCAGAAGAGGATATGATTAGAGTAGTTAGGTATCCTGTGTAGAACATCTAAACTTTTTTATGTGAACGTAAGAATTTTGTTTAGAGCCGAATAGGATGTTTTATAGAATACATACATTTTTGTTTAGAAGAGTTATGTTTTTGTTTATAACAGTTTTAGCTTAATGTAGAAGAAGATTCATTTTTTTTCTTTAGCACCGCTTTAGTTTGTTTAGAACAGATTTATTTTTGTTTGGACCAGTTTGAGATGCGCCAAGAAAAGATTTACTTTTGTAAAGAACGGTTTTCATAATATTTAGAACATATTTATTTTGGTTTAGAACAGTTAATGGTGACAATATATTTATTTATGTTGTTTGTTTTGAATTGTATGACTTCTGTTTAGGAAAGTTTTTTTTTTGTTTAGAACGGTTTTCGTTGTGTTTAGAACATATTGATATTGTTTATAACAGTTGACGTTGTGTTTAGACCATATTTATTTCCGTTTAGAACAATTGTCGTCATGTTTAGAACATATTTATTTATGTTTTTAGCAGTAATTGTTCTGTTTAGAACATATTTATTTATGTTTTTAGCAGTTATTGTTCTGTTTAGAACATATTTATTTATGTTTCTATTTAAGTTTGTTTAGAACATGTTGATTTCCTTCAAACTTCTAACATTTGGTATATGCAATTGTGCTTTTTGCAGCATATAGTAAATGGATTACAAGATAAAAGAGGCAGACCGATTTCCATCAAAGGTTAATTCCCTTTGTAGATTGAAGGAAGCATCAAGCCACATAAGAGATGAACTGGACAGATTAAACTGCTTGGATCAGTTTAAGAAATCATGTTTTGGAAGGTTCCTGGACATTAGGGCACCAAAAAACCATCCGCAGCTCATACACCAAGTTCTCTTACGGCAATTGAAAGCTCCAAAGGATGAATCAGAAGGGAGGATGGTGTTTAGATTGTGTGGAAAAATTGCCACTTTCTCCATTAAAGAGTTTAATCTTATAACGGGGTTGAGATGCTCCGAACTGCCGGACTTTGAATTGGATCCACTGCCAGAACTTGGGCAGGTAGCAATTGTTGATTCATTATTTGGAGGGAAAACAGTAATATCATGCAAGGAACTTGAAGAGAAGTTTATTAAATGCAATGAGGCAGAGATGAAGTTGAAGCTGGCACTTGTGTACTTTCTTGAGGTTGTTCTACTTGGCAAGGAAACCAAGCTATCCATTGACCTAAACTGGTTGAATCTAGTTATGGACCTCCAAAAGTTCAATAAGTTCCCATGGGGGACTTTGAGCTTCAAAAGAACCGCTGAAGGACTTCAAGCAGCATTAGTTGGGAGAGCAGAAAAATTCAAGAGGAAGGGCTTGAAAATAGATTACTACAGCCTTGTAGGGTTCCCTTATGCTTTTCAGGTATTGGCCATTATAGCTCTAGTGTATTTGTTAATTTTTTGTTTTTGCTTCAACTTTTAGAAAATAATAGTCCTTTTTTTATTTAACTTATACACGTATATCAATAATTTGCTTCAGATATGGGCTTACGAGATTGTCCCACAATTGGGTGATTGCTTTGCTACGAGGGATGGAGACCAACATCCACGGATGTTGAAGTGGTCTCCAACTGTATCCCCAAAGCCCGCTGCTGTTGAACATGTGCTTGACATTGATGACTTTGAGGTACATGAAAATCTCTTACCATTATTGGCGGAGACGGAGGAGCAAAACACACAGTATACTGATGCCAATGTATGCATCAGTGTTAAGCCACCGGTGTTCAATGCTGCAAAGCACAAACAACAAACCCTTCAATCACAAAGATTGAACCAAGATACTAAAATTGAATCGACTCTGGTATGTTTAAATGTTTATGTTCTGCTACTAATTTTAAGCACAACTTTTAAAAAGAGTTTCCTTTAGTTTAGAATAGATATTTTCTAGTTGTTTACCATTTTATTACTTTTTAGATTGGTTATTTTGTAAAAAAACTAAGAAAGTTTCCTTTCATTTTAGAAGAGTCAACTTTCTGTCAACAAAAGTTTCCATTGAGTTTAAAAATGTTCACTTTTTGTTGAGGACAGTTTTGTTTCTGTTTAGACTGGTTCCATTTTGTTGAGAAAGAGAATATGACAAGTATGGGATTTTCTATTGAGAACCCTCTTCTAACAGTTGAAATCCGTTTGCTCTTTGTTTAGAATAGCCTACTTTTGTTTAGACCAGTTTATTATAAAGTTTTGGAGATATTTTCTTGTTGCTTACCGTTTTATTACTGTTTAGAATTGGGCTGTTGAAAAAAACTGAGAAAGTTTTCTTTCACTTTAGAAGAGTCAACTTACTCTCGACAAACGTTTCCATTGAGTTTAAAAATGTTCACTTTGTGTTGAGGACAGTTTGTTTTCCATTTATACTAGTTCAATTTCTGTTGAGAAAAGGATGATCATAAGTTTGGAATTTTTGGTTGAGAATCGTCTTTTAACAGTTGAGATCTGTTTGCTCTATGTTTAGAATAGCTTATTTACGTTTAGAACAGTTTATTATAAAGTTTTTGAGATATTTTTGATGGAATTGTCAGTAGTTTAACTTATGAAGTTTTCAATTACAGGGTGTTTCAGTGAAAGAAATTGGGAGGGCCATAGCTGATAATTTGTCCGCAATGGAGAAAAGGTTAGATAAGAAACTTGAATTAAAGGGAAGAGTCATTCTTAAGAAAATGGAGCAGATAAATGAAGAGATCCAAGCTGTTTTTAGAGGTACAGAGAAGGAGACCGAGAAGAAGCTAAAAAAAATGTGGTGAAGAAGGTGAAAGAGAAGAAGGTGGCAGCGCAGAAGAGGGGGACAAAGAAGAAAATGGCAGTGCCAGAGAAGAAGGTGGCAGCGAAGAAGAGTGTGACAAAGAGGAAGATGGAAGTGCCAGAGAAGAAGATGGCAGTGCCAGTGCCAGTGCGAAAACATACTTCGAAGGCCACACCAAGGAAGATGACCTTTGATGACAAGGTTGGGGTGATGTCTGAAAGGAGGACATCACCAAGGTTCATTCAGCAGCATACAAGTGAACCAACTATTCAAGAAGAGTTCAACATATTGAGGCCAATAAAGAAGGGAAAGAGAAAGTTGGTGAAGAAGGGAGCGATTGAGGACAGTGAGCATGTGAATGAGGAGCAGATAATGAAAAAAGAGGCAGATGACATATTAGAAGGGGTGATTAAGGATGTAACCGCGGAGTGTAGCAATGATAGGGATAATGTAGACGGTGGAGATGAATTTGTGGAGAAAAATGTTGACGCCACTTCTTCTGCTGAGCATATTCAGTCTGTTGGTGACAATGTATCTGGAAATGTGACACCGGAATACGGTGAGAAGGTAGTTGGGAGTGGGAGTGGGAGTGTAGAGGCAATTGTTGATGAAAAGGGAGGAGATGTTACTCCCTCTACTGATATTATGGTGTACTCGGCACCGAAGCCTTTAGCAGTGGACACATCTTATGTGATCTCCAGTCCCGAGTTAAAAGAATTTTTGAAAAAGGCAGCCATACTAAACGAGTCAATTCAACATCCAGGAAAGAGGGTTGTCAAGGTCAGCAAGTACCACATGTCCCCATACACTGACCCAACCTTCAAGAGAGGTAAGGTCCCCACCCATTTTCCAACTGAATTCAATCCGGAGCGGGAATTGGATGCTGAATTGGAGGAAAAGTTTGAGTCCTTCTACACAAGTATGACCGATACGCAACTATTTGAGTTTCCCACGTGCACAACGAACAAGAAATGGTTCACTGAGATACTGTCCGAGGAGGCATGGCTTAGTGACTCGGTGGGTTTATCTATTCTGTTGCGTATTTTACAATTAGTTTTATTCATTCAAGTGCATACTTAAAAAATTATATGAATTTTGTTTCAGCATCTGGATACCTTCATCCACTACATGCTGTTGAGAAAAGCAGAATTCCCCACTCTCTTCCCACAAAAATGTCATATTATGAAGACTACATTCGCTGTAAGTTCGCTTAATTATGTTTAGAACGGGTTTTGTTACGTTTAGAGGAATTTTTGATTCCGTTTAGAATAGTTTAATAATGGTTTGGAATAGTTTTGTTTGTAGTATAATATAATGTTTGTTTCAGTTATACATGACCCTTAGATGGCCTATGTTCAAGGATAACCCTGATCCAGCATACTGGGACAGAGACAACAGACTTTACAATACCGTTGCTGGTGTATGAGATAATTTATCATGGTCCGGCTTAGAAAAAGTATACATACCTTTCAACATCAACAGAGATCACTGGATAGCATTGATGGTTGACATCAAAGGAAAACTAATAATTGCATATGATTATCTAAAAAGCCATGTCAGGGCCGCACAATTCAACGATGAAACGCAGGCATTCCGGACACTACTCCCCAAAGTGTTGCTGCGAGCAGGAATTATATCGGGAAAAAATGACGAGCAATGGAGAGTTGAGCGGGCAGCCAATGTACCACAGCAACTGAACGGGTGCGTATATCCTCATACATAATCTTTATGAAATAAATTTAACACGAAATTTTAATTGATTTCTATATTTTCAGGTCGGACTGCGGGGTTTTCTGCATTAAAGTCATAGAGTTACTTGCTGCAGACCTTCATTTATCGGTAATTAAACTGAATGACACAATAAAATACAGGAAGCTAATCGCAGTTGAGAGTTGGTTTGGACAATGGGGCTGTTGAATACTTCTGAGAATGTTTAGAACAGTTTTGCTTCAGTTAATAGTACTTCATTTATTTTGTTTAGAATAGTAGTAATTCTGTTTAACATTGTTAGTTTACTTAGTAGAGAGTAATCCTTATGTAGTTTAGAATAGTTCAGTTATTCTGTTTAGAAGACTCATGCTCTGGTTTAGAGTACATAATATATTTCAGTTTAGAATAGTATTTATTTTGTCTAGAATCGTTATTTTATTTTGTTTAGAATTATTTTATCTAGTTTAGCACTGTCGTTTTCATTTATTTCTTAGAAAAGTCCATTTATGACATTTTTATAACATTTTTAGACGTCATAAGTGCTATTGGAGATGGCATAATCACTGTTATTTCATAGCATACTGGCATTCATTAGGAGAACATTGAGCATGGGGACACTCTGGGCAATGAGTTTTCACAGTTGGTTCTGTGTCATCATCATCGCTCAAAGACGTCGTATTTTCTATAACGTACATGTGAACTACTCCATGCGCTGCACCATGAATCGCCATATCGTA
Organism: Euonymus europaeus; assembly: GCA_963580455.1. Taxonomy (NCBI): domain Eukaryota; kingdom Viridiplantae; phylum Streptophyta; class Magnoliopsida; order Celastrales; family Celastraceae; genus Euonymus; species Euonymus europaeus. The sequence goes on from OY756967.1 coordinate 22,607,957, forward strand.
ATAGTCGACCTCTTCATTCAGCTCAACAAGACCACAACACAATGACCATCCGTGCCTTTGGAACAACAATGAACCACCATCGCGCACCACAAAAAGATTAAAATATGAATTTAGAAGGCATAGAACATACATTCGATCCCAGAATTCAACTCTCATACCTTCGAAGATAGTCTCACCCTCACCTGCGCCGTAAAAGTGCCAACTGTTGTTTCTCAAGTATCCCGGGTAGTGAACGACAACTGAAAATGATGTGCTCATATTGTTGTTGTGACCAAATAGGGAAGTGAAGGTGAGCTAAAAAAACCAGGGGATTGAATACTTATAGTGGGTCATATCTTATCCAAATAAAATCCAACCGTGTGATGACATCCATTTGTTGGATTGCCTTATCAACAAACAGACACAGTCTGACAAATAGTTGACTATTGTTTCCAAATAACACAGAACTTGTTGGGTGTGGGAAAAATAATGTCTTACTGAAAAAAAAAAACAAGTGTTATTCATTCACGCATTTCTCGTTCATTACCTGTTCAAGTTGCAGAAAGGCAAGTACGGTTAGTATTTTAGATTAAAAAATTACATTTGGAAAGAAACGCCAATACTCCCATTGATATGAGATACCTGTTTGTTGGATGCAATGGCGTAGGCTCCTTACATGTCTGTCTGTTGTGACCACGTTGCTTGCACCTACTGCACATTCTAGGCATTGATGTCTCCCCTGCGAATTGATAAAACAATTCTAAACATAATGCAAACCATTCTAAACGGAAATAAATAAATTCTAAACAAAATGCAAACAATTGTACATATATTACATAACTATAATAAACCGTTCAAACCATAATGAAATCTAATCTAAACATAAATAAAACTATTCCAAACCAGAATGAAAAGTAATCAATCATAATGTGGAGATTTATAAAACGTTCCAAACAGAATGTAAACTATGCTAACCAGAATTAAAGCTATTCCAAACCACAATCAAAAGTAATCAATCATGATGTGGAGATTTATAAAATGTTCCAAACAGAATGTAAACTATGCTAACCAGAATTAAAGCTATTCCAAACCACAATCAAAAGTAATCAATCATAATGTGGAGATTTATAAAACGTTCCAAACAGAATGTAAACTGTGCTAAACAGAATTAAAGCTATTCCAAACCGCAATCATAACTAATACAATCATAATGCAGAATATTATAAATTGCAGAATGACAACCATTCTAACCATAATGCGAACTATGCCAACGACAATGAATACTATTATAAACATAGCTAAAACATTTCAACCTTTATGCCAATAATATTATTAGGTAACACACTAACCTTTTGATTTTATTCTTTGTATTTTCCGACGTCCTGCTAGAACAACACGTTCTAGAGGTAACGAGAAAACAATTTCTGGAGCTATAACAGTCTCATCGGTGCTGACGATAGGATAAATGGGCTCAGCATAGGCGAGCACAAGCATATATGTCGTATAGTACTTTGAGCACAAAGGCGTCGTTGCCAAATTCCTGGCAGAAATGGCTGCACAAGCATGGGTGCATGGAAGATGATCAATGTCAAATACCCTGCATGAGCAACTTTTGCGTTGTAAATCCACTTGGACTCCCACGTCATCATCTCTTACATGGTACTCATGGACACTTATGGGTTCAACCGTTATTCAGCTAGCTTTCAGCCGTCGAGCTTGGATGATGTCTTCATAGAAGTCTGTGAGGTCATTTTTCATAGCAAGTGTTTTCTCTCGACGCTCGTGAAACCATCTTTGTAACATTTCAACTACATACTTCATCAGCTTCGTTATTGGTAACAAGCGAGCCTCTTTCAAAACCCCATTCACACTCTCCGCAATGTTAGTCGTCATGATGGTATAACGATTCACAGGACAATATGCCCTCGCCCATCTCTCAAATCCTGCAGTTTGCAGATAATTGTAGACCCTCCCCTCTTCAAATTGTCTCAGCTGGCATATCACATGTTGAAACTCTGAAACACCATAACACTTAGCAGCTTTGTAGAAAATATTAACAGCATATTCAGGGAACTTTTTGGCCTTCATATTTTGTCCAATGTGATACATGCAGGCCCCATGGAATGCTTCGGGGAAAACACGCTTCACACCATTCTCTATGCTCTTATTTCGGTCTGATATAATAGCCAGATTGGGTATAATACCGATTACTCCACGTAATTTCTCAAAGAACCATCCCCAAGAGGCATCGTTTTCTGAATCACCAATACCGAAGGCCAATGGGTTAATTTGGTTATTACCATCAAGAGCATTCGCAAGGAATAATACCCACTTAAATTTGCTCTTCAGATGAGTTGCATCAACACATAGTACAGGCCGCATGCACGTAATAAACCCTCTTATGCAAGGGCCAAGAGCAAAAGTTACACATGGAACTTTAACCAGTTTTCACATAATTCTAAACAATAACAACAATGTTCTAAACAAAATGATTGAGATTCTTAACACAAAGACAAAGTTCTAAACAAATTGATTGTTATTCTAAACACAAACAAGACGGTTCTAAAAAGCCATGATTACTATTACTAGCCCAAACAGCACTGTTCTCACAAACATCAATACTATTCTAAACACAAAAAACATTGTTATAAACAAAATGAATACTATTCTAAATACAAACAACACCGTTCTCGCCAAAATTAATACTATTCTAAACATAAACAACACTGTCATAAACAAAATGAATACTATTCTAAATACAATCAGCACTATTCTCGCCAAAATTAATACTCTAAACCGAAACTACATTGTTCTAACCATAATGAACACTACTCTAAACAGGAAAAACACTATTATAAACTAAATGAATACAATTCTTATAAAAATAACACAGTTCAAAACACAATGAATACTATTCTAAATAAAAATAACTATTCTAAACTTAATTTTGAAGTTCACCAGTGTTTTGCGTACCTGGATTTTTTAACTGAATTATCTGACAAAATTGTGGCAGCTGAGCATATCCTTCTTCTGGAGTACCATATATAGAATTAAGTGCACATTCCCTGGCCTTCCACCCTTTCCAGTAACTACACTTGACACCATTCTCCTTTTGAAAATCTTGAATCACATCATTCGGCCTATAAATTCGACCAACTTTCTCATATTTAGACTTTATGCAATCACCAATGAACGAGCTTGTTGCTTGTCGATTCTCAGTGAAAGTAAGACAATTGGACGAGGCATGAACATCACGGAACTTCTTAATCTGAAATAAGGAGACATCTTTCATTGCAGTGGCTCGTATCCGCCATTTGCATTCATCAACAGAGTATCGAACCACAAATAGAGTTTTGGTAGACTTCATAACTTTGAATTGAAAGTGTTTATTCACGGCGTACTTGCATAGGCTTTTATACAATGCCTTCTTGTCTGTAAAAATGTCACCAACTCTCAAAACCTCTACACTTCCGTCAGACTGAATATTGGACTGGACTGCACAATTTATCGAAGGATCGCTGGGGAAAGAATGGGATATATTTGTTTCATGATTATTCCGAGCATTATTAAACTCGTCGACTGCATAATCAACTGCTTCAAGGAATGCATCATCAACTGCATCATCTGATATATCATAGGCTGCCTCATTAGTTCGATCATCAAAATCATCACCATACAGATGAAAGGTAGGTTCATTGTTATGTGGTTCTACTCCATCAATGTCCGACACTCTCTCGTTGTTTCTACTGAATCCAAGACCAGGAAATTCTTCAATTCCTTCTACACAATTAAGCATGTCATCCCTATGTTGTATACTTCGTATGTTATCCCCAAAAACATCATTATTACCTCTAGTATTTGAAGATATGCATAGAGAAGTAGCTGGAATACTTCTATCCATATTACACCAAATGAAACAACGAACATCATCATCTTCTTCAATCTCAACAGGCTCAGTTGGACAACGCACATTGTAAAGGTACTTCATCTAGATATCATGTCTATAATGCTCCAGCTTTGTAATATCACGAACTTTATCGACTAATTGAGCATAAGAAATTAGCTCTGAGACTATAATAGCCTTACTTTTCCCACCTTTATATGTGTAGTGCATGCCATTTTTTCCCACTCACCAAAATACTGAATCAAAATGCTCAACTCTTTCATTCCTACAAGAATGTATAATTTATTTTGAATATAAAAAAATGGACAAGCACACAATATAAATAACAAAATTCTAAACAGCATTTACACTATTCATAAACATAATGTACACTCTTCTAAATACAAATGAGACTATTATAAACAATATTCACAATATTCTAAAACGTAATTTTACTCTTTGTAACCCATTTTAACATAATTCACACTATTCTAAACGTACGTTACAGTATTCTAAACATTATTTTACTCCTTTCTAAACAAAACCTAAACAAAATATATGTATCCAACAACTATAATCAGTCACAATCCGGAAAATAAACCTGCATTTCTTCACAATAACAGAATATAGGCATTCAACAATTACACGATTTTTATGCCCGAACAAAATGACAACTTCCACAGTGTAGGTAGCAAGTGATAAACACAACGCATTACATAGATTAGAGAGTGTTGAAGATAGATCTGACCTGTGGTAAGTGTAAGCTTGAAACAAGCCACCTATATGGTAATCGGGTCTCAATCTTGGTCAAAACGAGTATGTAGCTTGTCTGAACGAGTTTCCAGCTTCGAATCTAACAATGTTAGTGCACCAACAGAGGAGAATCTGTCCGAAATCACCTCTCGACAATGCATTTGACGGTCGGAAATTGGAAGTTGTGCTTGCCAAAGTCGGGAAGGAGAGAGAGAAATAAGAGAGTGGTTGTTTTAATGGGATATCTTGCACTGAGGGCATTTCAGACCTTTCATTGGTTAAAAGGGTTACAATTTAAGTTTTCAAGAAAAAGGGTTACTTTGCAAAAAAACATTGTAAAAATGGTTAGTTTGCCAAATTTCCCAACAAAGAGAATCATGCATTTCCTTTCCTTCTCATCATTCACTTCAAGAACCGAATGCAAAGTCATCAAAAATCACCATAAAACAATCAATAAAACTAATACTGATAGAGTAAGAAACAAACCAACGGAAGAAAATGTTATAAATTACACACACTAACAATATTATAAATTACTGAGGATACATCAAGCCCGCACTGCTTTGTTCCTCTTTAGATCAGCTATTAAGGGCCATGGAGTTACGGATCCACTTTGAATTGTCCGGTTACAAAGATAGATCAAGCCCGCGCTGCTTTGTTCCTCTTTAGCTCAGCTATTAAGGGTCATGGAGTTACTCCGTAACTCAGCTATTTAAGGGTCGAAACTCGAAACCATGAGCAAAACCCAACTCACTTGAACTAAAAAAAAGATCTTACTAATGAGTTGAGATGGACGTGCACTTATAAAGTGCAATATCTTTCATACATCTTTGGACGTGTGACATTTTACAAATCCAGAAAAACAACAGGGCGTACCTGTCTGGGGACGCTGTTGAGAGACCATTAGAGGTTGCCATTAATCAAAATGAGAGGCTAGTATTGTACTATTGTTACGCTTTAATTTGGCAACAGTGGGAGCTTCGTGTGGATAAGGAAGGAGCAGGGACAAATGTGGGGTTTAGGGTTTGGTTGTAAGGGTAGTACAAGAGCAGAGAGGAGAAAAGCTTCCAGAATACTTCGAGAGGAGCACTACAACTACCCCAACAATATTTGCGGCCAGCAGCATCGAACCAGCGCACTAGCGGACCGCGATCACAAATTGGTGGCGATAATGATATTTTACTTTTTATGGGCTGGGCTAGTATTACTCATAGGCTACATTACGGGCCTAAAGTGTAACTCAAAGCCCCTTTAGGGCCCAAACCAAATAAGAACAAAAGTTTGACAACTAAATTTGATTAGGACTTAGAGCCGTTGGGTTTCACATGTAAATTACGTTTAAGCCTCAAATTATATTATGTAATTACTCTTATAACCTCCGCCAAATACCCAATTGTTTCTTGCTTTCTCGTCGGCTCGCCACGCTACCATCTCTCTTGCCCTCTCGATCTCTCGCTACCAGATTCAAAGGAGAATTATGCTCGAAACTCGACTACTTTGAACTTTCATGCAGTTCATATTCAAAACAAAATCAACATGCATGGCCGTGGCACGGTGGCAGTTACTACAAATTACAGCTATATATGATGAATAATTTAATGCAAAGTTCTGTGAAGGACAATTAAATACCAGATACATCCAAGCCTGATTCTCAACAACCCAGCCCTTATTCACACTAACCATGAAGTAAGTCTCAGATTCTCCTGCCTAAGAAAGGACAAATCCCTTCTACCATGCATGCCTTGGATTACATCACCAACTGCCGTTACAAACTCTTGTCTTTATATGTATATGTAAACCTGGGCATCGAGAGTTGTAGCATTTTGAATTAATAAATACACAATCCTAGCTTCACTTCAACTCACATACAGAAAATTAATCCATGTATCCAATCCAAATCAATGAAGAGATGTCTCCAAACGGCGGTGATCTCAGACCCATCAACAACAACAAAAACAGTAGATCCACAACCAAAGACCGTCACCGGAAGGTGAACGGCCGTGACAGGCGTATCAGAGTGTCAGCCATGAGTGCAGCTCGCATCTTCCAGCTCACTCGCGAGCTGGGTAACAACACCAACGGTCAGACTATTGAGTGGCTTCTGCATGCAGCCGAGCCATCAATCATTCAAGCCACAGGGACTGGTGTGATGCCTTCCAATACTTCTTCTCCTGCAGTCAACGACCCTACTGCCTTGGCTGCTACTAATAATATTCCCTATTGCCCTCCCTTGGTGGATCAACAGCAGGGCTCGCTGAAGAATTATTGCGGTGTTTCAGGGGCTGAATCTTCCCTGCCACCTTTGGACCATTTGGTTCCTAACTTTAACCTGGAGTTTTCTGCTAATGAGATCTCTGTGTTACAATTGCTTACAGGGAATAAGCAGGGAGGAAACGAGGACTTAAAGCAAGAGTACTGAGATCGAGGAAATCAATTGCATGTTCTTTATGTTTCAAAAGATCATTGTAATAATGGTTATCGTGTTTTTCTTATCTGAACCTATAGTTACTTTTTATATCTGTTTTTAAATTGATACAATTAGTGGATACAAACATACAATGCGAATGCGTTTAAAGCCCTTTTAAGTTTTAACCTTGAAGCTGGCTGGTTAAAACGGTATCTTGTTTTTTATAGGGTACTTAAGTAGAACTGTAGAAGTGCAGAACAGCAAAAACAAAAACATGCTAAAGAACGACAAGAAATCAATATTTACTTGGCCATCAAGTTTTGAATAGTTTCTGGTTGCATACCGCTACATATCTACACGTGCCGCCATGTACGTAGCCTGCTAACTGAGGATATTTTCGAGCCATACCAGGCAAAGGCCCAAATAACTGCACTGGGTTCGACCAGCCCATTAACACAACAAAATGTGTGAACAGACTAGAAGATATGGGCCAGAGTGACAACAAAAACGAACCCGGTCCAACTTTGAAGTCATCAAGTGGCTCCAGTCAAGCGCTCTAATGAGGCATTGGCAGCAGCACGAGTGGAGCAAGCACGGATGATTATACATCAAAGAGCCTATTTGCCCTAAACTTTACAAGCACAAGACTGACATGCTAGAAAGATTAAGTAGGACTATATAATAAAATGTTTAATAATTGAAGGCCAGTCATTAACATACTTCAAATTCCAAAAGGCTTCCTAGGTCTCTCTCTTAACAAACAATACACACATACGTGCCATCTCCAAAATACTTAAAATCACATGCAAAAAAAAAAACTTGAATGCACCAACGGAAAGCAATTGACCACAATAGTGGAAAACTCTAGAGAACAAAAGGCAGACAGTTGAAGTGCACCATGGCAGGAGTTTTAGGGAAGTTCTGCGGCAATAGAAATATTCCCCTTTTTTTCGAAAGAAAGAATGCCAAATGGGGTTTGCAATACACGGTTGCTGACTTCTTTATGAAGTGTCCTCAAGAAATTTTCCATTTTTCCGTAAAAGAGCTACGAGAAAGCTGCAAGCCTGCAACTACTTTTGTAGCAATGAAGTCCTTAATACAGCAGAATCCATCACTACCAGGATGAAGTCATTGGTACTCATCTGCCGACTCCAAGTGTCCGTTCTGAAGCATCTGCCATTTTTTCTTCCTTTTTGTTACAAATGCAGGCAAATCTGGAGTAAATTCCAGATGAATCTAATGTATAAACGCATAGTTTGATTGAGACATAGTTGAAAATACGTAGTCCTAGAAGATGATGTCATTTAAAACAATTAAACGAAATCCTCAATACTTAAACATATTGCCAAGAAAATTAACATTCAACCACACTTGCACGGATGGGTGGAGTTTTTTGCAGTTACCAAATAACTCGATTAAGGAGGGCTCAACAGCAATAGGCCAATCCTGTGAACAAAACTTGTTCTCATAACATGAAATCACGATTTCATTGTTATACGACAAGAAACACAGACTCTAATCAATCGATTCATCGTATATATAGCACCAACAGATGACCTATTGTTCACCAAACGCAATGCTCTATCAAATTGTATTCCATCACAATCTGATGACAGCAAATTGCAATAACTTGGAAAAGGAGCAGTAACACTACTAATACTCATTCGAAATCAGTAATACAACAGTATCATATATTTCTTTATTTTGCTGCCCCAAAAGAATATGCGTCAGAGACTCAGAATATGTTTGATATTAATTTGTTGATGCTTACCTCCTTGTGGATATATCGGATTGTAATGAACCTCCGCCCAAAAGCTTAGAAGAATTACTGCACAAAACAAGCCAACAACAAAAATGACCCACATTCTCTAGTTTGTCATGTATAACAGTGAAATAGCAGCATGAGGCTCTGAATTATTAATTTTTTTAGACGCATAAGAGCAAGCCGAATCTCTATTAGATAAATGTGATGACTTAAATACACATAACACCTTAGATTAGAAAGAAGTTTAAGCAATTCATTTCCGAAATAAACAATGTCAGTTTGTCATGTTAGTTTTGGAACTTTCTACATCATGCTTTAGCATCATAACACAATAACACCCTCTACTTTTAAGGCTCCAAATACACACCACTATGTGCAAATTATGGGATACAAAATGTCTCACGACAAGGTGTCTTTAAAGAGACTCATACTAAGCCCTTTCATGTCAATGTGTGTGTGTTTGTGTACATTACCTAAAATCAAATTATAACCGACGAAAGTTTATTTAGTCCTATATCAATGACTCTATCAAACATACCTCGTTTTGATCTTTGAACATTTGGAAGAATCTCAATGTAGGCAGTTTCCTTGAAAGATGTTATGACAAATATTTTAACACCATACTGCAACCAATCATTAACATGTGTCAGACAGCAGACGATGCAATCTATGTGCAAACAGAGAAAAGACATACAACCAACCTCACATAATGATAATAAGATCTCAAGGGAGAGCGACAATAATAAAGAACACGCATATCCATGACAATCAAAAAATATCACAGCTGGATCATTTGGGAAAGACACAGTGTCTTAAATGAAAACATAGATTTAACTCGCACAAGACCGTATTGCATGTTCAGTTGAAGTGACTATAGATGATCTCAAGATCCTCTTCAACAAGCAGTTTATCAGACCCCAAGGTACCTGAAGTCAGTCCCAACGAAGGGATCCTATTTTTAAACCAAGGGATATAGAAATTGGAAGCCTTTGCCGATGCAAATTGAGTGTATGGTAGGCACATCACTTTATGTTGCTGTAGATTTTTCTAGCCATGGTGTGGTGTGAGAAGCAACTGTAGGGGCTGTATGCAGTAAAATGTTCGAATATAGAGGCATGACTATGGTGTGTGTGAACATAGGCGGCTTCAAATCTCAGCCTGATACCTTGGCATCGTTGATTGTCAATCTAGGAATTTGTATTCCATAATACGGCTGCTAGTAATAGTGAAGGTGACTGGTCAAAGCACATTAAGGAGATAAACCATGCATGATTTCTATACACTTCGTGAAGGAAGTCAGAAGGACAATTAGTTGATGTATTTACCAAGAGTAGGGCCATGACACCTATGCACCAAGTTTACGGGGACTAGAATTTGCTGCAAATTAGCTTACTTTTAGGAAGTATCAATAATCACAATAATTTCAGTCACGTCAAAAAAACAGAATCAAAGTCACAGAAGCTTACTGAATCTGCAGCAGCCCGCAAAGTGACATGATCACCCCATTCACCATTCCTGTTATTATCCCCATCGTGGCAAAAGGAAGGTCAAGATTTACCCAAAAGAAGAATGATCAAGTCAACAAAAGAAACAGAGATATACTTTGATATCTTTTCCAAATATTCACCATAAGCCATTGGAACATATCCCTCGTATATCTCTGGATAAGACTTGAGCTGATAATCCGAATGTTGCAAAATAAGGAACAAATGCATGTGAGGTTCACAAAGAAATACACCTCAAAATTAACTTAAGGAGCTATAGGCTGAACTATAATAGCCAACCTGATTTACAACTTGCTGTCTCACAAACTCATGATGCTCAGCAGTTCGATAAAATTGATCCGAGAGAGCGCGAAACTGGTAACATTATCAACTTAATGAGAAATCAGGTGTATGAATTATACAAAACACCATACTTTCATGACCACCGGTAATTAATCATAGCACCAAGATCGTTGGCAAACAAATTACGACAAAATGAACAGAATGAGCAATGGAGATCATATGTGTTTGTGTGTGTGTCTAAGCCAAGAAGAACATCCACAAACTTTCTGACACAACCTCGAACAATAATAGGAGAACAAGTTGTGTACTTTACAAGAGAGCCATATGAATATCAACCCAAATTTACCCCATAGACCATACTTGATAGGTAACAAAAAAAAGTAATTCATAATAACTAAAGTTTCTAATTTGTTAGTTTACATTACGTGGAGGGAGGAGAAAAATCCATCAACTTCCTATTTTTAAAGACCAGTAAGTCCATTAAGATGGCGTAAGGTCAACAATAATTTTCTTTAGTGAGATATAACGAGGAAATTGATATTCTAAAATCATATATCACAATATGACGGCAGAAAAGGGAGTGGAACACCAATTCTGAAAAGTGATACGACAATCAACTAAGCAATGAACAAGGCAAGTAAAGAGAAGCAGGCGGAGCCAAAACTGATACTGCAATATTCACTTATTTGATGCAGAGGAAGGCTTTATCAATCCATGACAACATGCCCATGTGATGTTAACTAAGGCATGGCAAATAGCATAACAGAGCCAGAAAGCTAACCTGACAATTACCATCACCATCAACTTTATGCTCAACCAAATCATACACCTGCAGTCTACAGAAGGAAAGGCATACCAACAATGACATTTCACACCCTTAATAAATATAGAAAGATTTGCTACAAGACATAAGAACAGTTACATCTGAAAAAATGAAAGACTAAGATGGACAAGGGAAAAGAAAGAGAGGAATAGCCCATTCAAATAAGTCGTATAAAAGAATACAGACAAGTTACCTGTCCAACAACCTTTGATGATCTAATGTTGCTTCATCAGTGGAGGGTATTTCTCCATTGATTCTTGGAACATGCTGCACCAAACCAGAAACAAATACCGAATTTATTGCAGGCACTTTTGAGGATGTCAAAGTCAAGTGGCCAAACCAATACGAAAGAGAGAAGTCAGAATAATATGTAAATACTATCTCTAATCACTCATTTAGTTATCAGTTATTAAAAAAATTCATCATTAGTGAAATTAACTTACAAAAGACTCAAAACACTTATCAACCAGCCTACGTTAGTATGCACGTGAATAACAAATTTCCATGATAATTTTGTTGATAGAAATTTAAAGAAAACAACAAACTCCATCAAATTCATTCACAGTAGAAATTTCAAAAACATTTCAGGTTAGTGGCATACAGATGGCAGTAAACCTTAGCATGATATTCAAATTCAAGAACACAGCCAGGCAGTAGCAATTATACTCACGATAAACTCAAGGAATAAAATTAAAACCAGTAGACCTAAACTACAGAACATGCCGTATGTCCCAAAAAATTCATCAGATGTTAGACAGTTAGAGGCTATATTTATGCTACTACACTTACTGGAATAGGGATCATCTGATTCAACCATTTTTCCACTTCGCCAAAAGTATACTCATCTGCTAACTCCAGTGGATAAGACCAATCCTCCCCACCATATTCCATTTCTTGAGAGCTAGAACACGAACTAGGGGGTACCATCTCATCGGTCTCTTCCTCTTGGCCCTCCTGACCTACAAATTGTGAATGATATTTACCCACCTCACAACCCAAATCTCCATACCTCTAAAAAAGCAAACATCTTGAAATGTCATTTGTAAGAAGAAAACGTACCAGAACTATAGTTTCCAATGGATTGCTCCAGCCAATCTTGTTGGAATACAGATGCTTCTGAATGCTCTTCCCCTTCATGTGGAGATTCAGGAAGATCTGAAATGGCAAGCTGTGCTTGAAGAGCATGTGCAATAAGCTCATCACTTTCAACATTGTAAGACTGCAGGTCATACTGATCTTCCTTGAAATATTGTACAGTATAGTAATCAGCATCATCTTGTGTACTAGTGCCACAATACCCGCAATTAGAATATGGATCACTTTCAAACAACTGGAGACCCCACCTAACAATGTCAGGATCTTGATCATGTGTTATCATATTGCAGCGCACACAGCTAATTCAAAACCAACAGTTTATTTTATTCTAAGAACCTCTGAACAGTAAGAGTGGGACTTTACCTGCAGGAATTCAAAATCTACCACATTAATAAAATGTATTTTCAAGTAAAAAATAAATCCAGACTCAGAAGAAAATCAATCGGCAAGAGGAAGTGTTGGATTAACAGCTACAAGATTTATACACGTTTCTTTTTCAAAAACAAATCATGTTCCCAGGAGTACCTTCTAAATTTACAACCCTCTGAATGTCTGTCTATCCTATTTTAATAGAAAAATGTCTCATTAAAAATTAAAGAAAAAAATGACACCACAAAAAAATTTCAAATGTGCGATTGTATATTGTGTCAAGTTCAGCCAAGACTAAATAATCTTGTATTAATCCCAAACATAGTGAACATTTGCCAGGGAAAAGGACAACAATGTGGCTTTATATCCAACTTCATAACTCTCATTCATTTTTATGCATAAATTGAACAAATGACTGAGTTTCTTAAGGAGGAAAGCTACATAGTGGTATGCAGACATTACCCACATAATATGTAGAGAGGATTTTTCATGAATTAAACTTGTGACCTCTAAGTTGCACCACTACAACTTTACCACTGAGCCACTTCTTCAGCTCTTGAAAAGCTACATAATATGATGTGATAATAAATCAGACGTGGTACTCGAGCAAAATATTTGCTAAAACCTATCCTAGATTATTCAAGCCTTTAACACTCCTACTCAGCCACATCTCCTGCCCCACACGTAGCTTACAAATGCACACCTATGAAGTTAGATAAGTTCATCAATATCCAGTGCAGATCAATATATCCTAAGAGCGTCTCAACTTGAACTGTTTCTCGATGCAATTTAAGCAATAGCAAATCGATACGAAGCCTAGCTTCGATCTCATTCTTAAAAAATAAGAAAAAAACAGAACAGGCTTTTATAAATTGTAGAAAAGAACTATGAAAGCAAAAAAATCAGACAACGCGGGAGAAAAAAATAGATGAAAACAAATTTCAGCTACGCATCAGTACAATAATTAAGTTAAATTTAAGGAAAAAATACAGAGTAGTCCTCTCTAAGCTCGACAAAATTGCATTGCCAAAGGAGAAACCATTTCGGTGTGGAATGGCAATTCAAGTAACGACTACACGCATTTTCTTTTTCACTATTCCTGTATTTGGCAAGATTTTCTCCGTAGCCAAACAGATAAAAAATCTTAAAAAGAAACAGGAAAATAGAATAACATTCTTGAGCAGAATGTTCAATCGCAAATACAAACCAAATCAGATCTCCGGTTGGCATTTAAATGAAATTAAAAAAGAAAAAACAAAAATGATCTGAACACACCTCGTGTTCAAAGCAGGCGTTGTTGTAAACAGTAACATAGAATACATTTTATAAGGAACTGATGATTATTGAGGAAGCGCGCTCGGGTCGCCACAGAATGAGAAGATGCGACTGCTTACTTAAAAAAAAGGCAGGCTTAAAATCTACAGAGGGACCAGAATGGGAAGTGACGGACGTCACTAGGACTACATTGTTAAAGCACCACAATGACGTAATTTGAATAGATAAAGGATGATGCATGATGATGTTTGTTATTATTGATGTAACTATATAGAGATACGCATTGGGAGATGTTTTGGTGACGTGTCTAAGTATGTGGTTTAATTTTTTATAAAAAATGTGAGACTCAATATTCATTTTGATATATTGATTTTGATGTAGTTTTGTTGGAAGATTGATTAACTAATAGAAGAGTAGATGCTTGATTTTTATTGTGAAAGTAAAATGTATATCAATTTGTGTTTTATAAATATGATTGTATTAAGACACGTGTTTTTGTTGATATGGTTAGATGCGTGCTTTTATTGATATGAATGGATAGTGTGACTTGATTTTTTGTATTGAATAAAGGTGCGACTGCGACCCAATATATAATTTGAATGGATTAACAAATTTTTACTACTGTGTTGCTCTCAACTTTCACTGAGTGAAAGCTAAAAGGGTCGGTATCCGGCTGGGCCAGCCCGAACTTTTGGGGCCCAAGCTCAAATTCAACATTGGAAAAATGGTCAAAAAGTTTACTTTTATAAACTTATTTGCAACAAAAAAAACAGTCTGGATTTCTTAATTCATTTTAGGTCAAAACAAGTGTAATTGTGTAATTTCGAGTGTTCATTTGTTTTCTTAGTGGCCAAATTACCCTTACCAAAACAACATATATAGAGTTTAGGAAAGTTTCTTGTTGGGGGAGTGACCTCACGGCTGGGTCTTTGGGAGAGGACTGCGTGGCGATTATGCTCTCTTCTTTGATCGTCATTAAAGCCAAACCATCTCCCAAATGGAATCTAGAGAAGAAAATCATAATCTATCTATTTTATTGAAACATAACAAATTAGAAAAGAATAAAAAAGGTTGTTGCGAGAGGATGATGTCGTGAAAAAGAGCACAAACTCCTCCTCTCCAATACTATAAGAGGAGGCGGTGGGCTTTCTTAGAGATAGTGCAAATTTTTTTTTTTTTGAGAAGACGATTTCGTCAACTGGATATATAACCATTTACTTATTTTTTGTTTTTTTAATTAGTGAAATGGATGAGGGTTGAACTCATAATTTAAGATTACATATAACTCAACTTACTAACTGAGCTACGTAGAGTTTGTTATAACGGCTTATTTGAGTTATGCTATACAAATTGTTTAAACTTTAGAATTATTAGTATGAATTATAATAACTTTGACAATAATGCCTTATTATTGGTTCACCAATTAAAATTTAAATCTCATATGAACATGTTATTGGATTGTCTCAATCGCGTTGACAAAGTTGTGACCAGTTATGTATTTAGCTCATGGATCATGGCTAATGGACTACGACTATGATAGTTTTATCAATTGATGGTCTAAATTTTCCCCTTTTATTTTATATATATATATTTTGGATTTTGTTTGTTTTTTTTTTATGAACTGTCCGAGGTCCGCAGTTAATCCTATTGCGACTAAATTTAGACTGAATCTTAATTAATGTGGAGTGTTGAATGTTAAGTGAGTCCTATATTTATTTTTATAATCAATAACTAAAACATAGACATGTAGATTTTGGATAAAATAGGGGTTACAATTTGAGTGGATGTAATATTACTCTAATAATAATAACAAATTTTGCCACAACTCTCTTATGTGAATCACCGAAACTTAATACTTCAAATCTTGCCTAAGATTATGATAATTAAGAGATATAACGAACTTATATTCTCACTAAAATCCTCTCGATTTTTTTTTAATGTTTGGAGAGGAGTGTCTCCGCCGCCTCCTCCTCTTCCGTCCTCTCTCCATCCTCCATTTTTAGTGTTTTTTTAAGTTTCCTTTTTAGTTTCATTACAATAATATGAATTTATCTCCATTTGGGAGATTACTAGATTTCAAGAGAAGAGTATGATCCGCGGTCTAGCTTTAAGCTCTAGTACAGATAAACACAATTTCAGTAGAGGTCTAGATCTTAACTCGATCTAATCGAAAGATTATAAATCAAGATGATTTTACTTGTAGATCTATTTAGATTTTATATCATATATGTTAGGAGGAATGCTCAAATGAAGAGATGAATCGAGCTTCTCATATTTTGGTTCTTATGTGAATTGTGTTAATCGATACATTTTGGTAATATGCAACAAAATCTTGAATTTAATTGGCAAAATTTATTCAGGGATACTTTTGCATTCAGACAAAAATTCAGAGGCGTAGATTGCATGTGCCATATTTGATATTTCCCGAAAACCAAACAACAAGTCAACCAAACCGAATTGGTGATTTCAAAATTT
This sequence comes from Euonymus europaeus, assembly GCA_963580455.1. Taxonomy (NCBI): domain Eukaryota; kingdom Viridiplantae; phylum Streptophyta; class Magnoliopsida; order Celastrales; family Celastraceae; genus Euonymus; species Euonymus europaeus. The sequence goes on from OY756967.1 coordinate 22,624,568, forward strand.
AATTAATTTTGTCTTTAATTACAAATATTTTCTTCACACATGAGACGGTTGCGTAGCCGCGTATGTACAACGGCCTAAATCCCCTGAGGCGCCCTCAATGACTTCCTCTTACTTCGGCAATTCTCTCTCCCCGCCATTTCTTCATCCGAACAATACACACACCCTCTCTCTCCTATTCTGGACCCTAACCTTCTTCTCAATGTATATTCAATCAATCGCACATCGACGCGCTTGTCATTTCAATCTTCTGCAATTACACTATCCGTTTCACCTTAATAACACATGCACTATTCGACTGAATTATAAGGGAGAAGAAATTGTGTTTTAGGTTTTTTGTTGTTGGAGATAGCGATGAGAAGCAGAGAGAACGTTAATGCGGATGATCGTGTTTATTTTCTCTCTGTTCTAGTACTGTTTGTGATTCTTCTGAGTTCACCAAGGCCGGGTGCGGCTCAAGATGGCAGCATCTATAGTAAGAATCCGGCCGCCGCGCAGATATTCTCGGACATGGTTTTCAAAAGCTTTTCTAATATGACCTCCATCTTTAAAGACGACATCAAAGAGCAGTTTGGGTTTTGCATAGAGGATGTGTATGTCACTCTTTTATTATAGCTTTGTTTTGGTTTCTTGAGGTATTATTGTTTGTTTTTCAGCTCAGCGGAACCTTAATCAAATAATTGGAGTCCATTGTGGGTTTTTTTTTCGGTTGTCAGGGATGCTGATTGGGATGCGGCATTCAATTTCTCCAAAAATACGGCGTTCCTGTCCAATTGCGCCAAAAAGACCAAAGGTAAATTGCAATGGCTCCATATCCGTTTTAAAGGCAACAATCGTTATATGTCATTGGCCTGGGATTGGGGCATAATACAGATATATTGTTGGGATCAATTTAGGTGCACAAAGGTGTTGAACATTTAACAACTTGCTAGCTCAGAAGTAATCAAGTAAACTCTGTAATGAGATTCATATTGACCAAATTATTGGCAGAACCGTATTTCTCTTGTCTATGGCTTCTAAAATAAAAGTGGTCAAAAGTCATGCTACTTCTGCTAAATTGCTAGCTGACTGCACCTGAATCATATATCTGATTTTTGTTTTCTGGTGATTCAATAGGAGATATGTCACAGCGTCTGTGCACAGCAGCAGAAATGAAGTTCTACTTCTCTAGTTTCTATGAAATAGGATCAAAGAGAGCCAATTATTTGAAACCTAACAAGAACTGTAATTTGAGCTCTTGGGTATCTGGATGTGAGCCAGGATGGGCTTGCAGTGCTGGTGGTCAGAAAGTCGATCTCAAAAACTCGAAGGACATGCCTATTAGAACTGATAGCTGTGCACCTTGTTGTGAGGGTTTCTTCTGCCCTCATGGTATTACTTGCATGATCCGTAAGAACTTGAAAACCTGCAAATGATGATTCATGATCACAAATGATGTTTTATGTTTTAGTATAGTCACTTGCTGGAAAAGCCTTTTTATAACTATGGAGAGGAATATTTGGTTATTCAATTGGGAATGCTGTACCATGCGTATGAGCTATTTTGAAATTTGAATTATGCTGCACGGTCTGACCAAATGTAGGATTGGTCGTCAAATGGTCGTACTAGGTTACAAAAGTTTCTAAAGTTGTTACTTTTTCCTGTCAAATCAGAAATATTTTGGACTCAAAATTAACCTCTTATTTTCCTTTTCTTTTGTTGCATGAAGCTTGCCCATTGGGTGCTTTCTGCCCACTTGCTAAACTAAATAAAACGACAGGCATATGTGACCCGTAAGTGTATTATTTTTCTGATATTCCTTGTCGATCTGTAGTTTCCTCTGATTTGGCTTGCATTGATAATTATCAACAGAAATATCATGCAGATATCATTACCAACTCCCTCCTGGGCAGCTAAACCATTCCTGTGGGGGAGCCGATGTTTGGGCTGATATAGAGAGTAGTAGTGAAGTTTTCTGTTCAGCAGGATCATATTGTCCATCTACAGTCCAGAAAATTCCTTGCAGTAGTGGGTATTGAAAACTATCCCAGAACTTCTTGCTGTTGTCTATAGAATTCATTGCAAGAGGCTATTTCGTTTGTGTTTTAAATTTAGCTATCAATAGCTCAGCTTAGATGTATATAAAAAAATTACTCTACAAATTTGTATGGCTATCTTTATCTCTTTTTTGTCACTAATAATTTCGTTTTCATTTACAATATTTCAGGCATTTTTGTAGGACGGGTTCTATTTCTCAACAAAGTAAGTTTCACAACCTCTTTGAAATGAATTTAGGACAATGAAACTCGGATTTATCTCTTCTTTATAGACTTCCAAGGCTGTTTTATTCTTCTAATACAACCTTCGTGGTCTTTTGAAATGAATTTCGGATAATGGCAATCATGTTTCTAAATGCTAATGTTTTATCTAATTACTTTACCTAAGTACTAACAGACACACATTTAACTTGGGACTATTCTTTTTATGTTCTTATGTCCATGTATATTATTCAAGTTGGGAACACACTTTTGCACTTGGCGTCACTACACTTGTCTAGAAAATCTGTATGACATTTGAATGTGAATTTAATTTCCTTTGCCTCTTGGTTTCAAAGAGCATATAACATTTGTCATTGAACATGCAGGTTGCTTTCGGTTGGCCACATGTGAGCCAAAATCAGAAAATCAGAACATCACTGCATACGGCGTCTTACTTTTTGTGGGTGATTGCCTTCTATTTCTTGAAATGATGAAAGATTAGGGCCTCTATGACTCCTAGATATGTTGGATAAATACATCCGTCACAGTGAATTTCTAAGTTCATCATGCTTACGTGATTTCTTAAGAGCTTTTGATTATGAATTATTTATTTTGCTTCAGTGTCGTTTGATTTGCTCTTAAGTATATATAGCAAATACAAGTGTTTAATTTTCTTAACAAAACGTTTTGGCACTAGAATCCATCCTGGTGCCAATATTGCTCCACATTGAAGAGGTACTTGGGTCTTGGGTTAACCCATTTGGATCTGAACTTGATTGCTAGGCATCCATCGTTGCTTTCCGGAATCTTATGCAAAAATAACTTCTTCTTTTTTGTGCGTGTGTCTAATGTAAAAAAAAAGTGGACACCCCTTTATGCGGGTGGCAATTCTCGATGTAATCATTTTTTCAACCTCTCGAATAAACTAGGTGGCCTCAACAATTCCATTGTTCCTCTGTATACTCTAAATTTGTGATCATATGAATGCAATGTCTAACCTGAATTTTCTCATTCATTGTAGGCTGGATTAAGTTTTCTGCTTATCATTATATATAATTGCTCTGACCAAGTTCTCGCAACTAGAGAAAGAAGACAAGCGAAAACCAGGGAAAAGGCAGTTCAAAGTGTGAGAGAAACTGCACAAGCTCGTGAGAAGTGGAAATCTGCTAAAGACATTGCTAAGAAGCATGCAATTGGACTACAAACACAGTTATCGCGTACATTTTCTCGCAGGAAATCTCAAAGGCAACCAGAGCAGCTGAGAGGTCTGGGTCAAGCTAAACCTGGATCGGATGCTGCCTTACCACCTAATCCATTGGGTTTTACAGGGCAGTCATCTGTTGCAGCTAAAGAGAAGAAAAAAGAAAAGAGCAACCTCACACAAATGTTGCATGAAATTGAGAGCAATCCCGAGGGTCATGAAGGGTTCAATCTGGAAATAGGAGATAAAAACTACAAAAAGAATGCACCTAGGGGTAAGCAGTTGCATACTCAAAGCCAAATGTTCAGGTATGCATACGGCCAAATTGAAAGGGAAAAAGCTATGCAGGAGCAGAATAAAAACCTAACCTTCTCTGGAGTAATCTCAATGGCTAATGATATTGAAATTACAAAGAGGCTTATGATAGAGGTCGCTTTCAAGGATTTAACCCTCACTTTGAAAGGGAAGAACAAGCATTTGCTTAGATGTGTGACTGGGAAACTGATGCCTGGCCGAGTTTCTGCCGTCATGGGCCCATCTGGGGCTGGTAAAACAACATTTCTTTCTGCTTTGACTGGAAAAGCAGCTGGATGCACCATGTCCGGTATGGTTCTTGTAAATGGGAAGATGGAACCTATTCAATCCTACAAAAAAATTATTGGTTTTGTCCCCCAAGATGACATTGTGCATGGAAACTTAACAGTGGAAGAGAATCTCTGGTTTAGTGCTAGATGCAGGTATGCCTCGCTTTATCAGGCACCACTGATGGTTCAGTCATTCTTTTTACTTACCGCAGTGCACTCTTGTTCATACATAATCTATCTTATAGATTCTCTCACTTTTCTCCCATATGCACGCATAAGCAGATGCCTGAGTGGCACACATAAAAAAAACATCCATATATGTACAAATATACTAGATATCTGGAAGTCAGTGTTGAATGCCCATTTTCCCCTCTCTCTCACTCTGTCTTTATCGCACATTTCTTTTCTGATATTAAATTGTTGCAGGCTCGAAGCTGATTTGCCGAAACCGGAAAAGGTTCTGGTTGTTGAAAGAGTTATTGAGTCATTGGGCTTGCAGTCAGTGCGGGACTCTCTTGTTGGAACAGTAGAAAAGCGAGGAATCTCAGGAGGACAGAGAAAACGTGTAAATGTTGGATTGGAAATGGTCATGGAGCCTTCGCTTCTGATTTTAGATGAACCCACATCTGGTTTGGATAGTTCATCTTCCCAATTATTATTAAGAGCTCTTCGACGTGAAGCTCTTGAAGGAGTAAACATTTGCATGGTTGTCCACCAACCGAGGTAAAATTACTCTTTTCATTCGATCTTTCTCTAAATTGGGCATTCGTCCATTTCTATGTAACGAAATAGTATCCACGTCTGTACAAGATTCTTGTAATCATGAGGTGTGATAATTTTTTTTCTCCCTCAGCTACACTTTGTTCAGGATGTTTGATGATTTAATCCTTCTAGCCAAGGGTGGTCTCACAGTATATCATGGACCAGTGAAAAAAGTAGAAGAGTATTTTACTGGCCTTGGGATTAATGTTCCAGAGCGTGTCAATCCACCAGATTATTTCATAGACATTTTGGAAGGAATATTAAAACCAAACACAAGCACAGGGGTTACTTACAAACAACTTCCAATTAGGTGGATGCTACATAATGGTTATCCAGTTCCCATGGACATGTTACAGAGTGCTGATGGTTTGGTAGCATGCGCGGGTGAAAACTCTGCTCATGGAGGAGGTTCAGTTAATGGTGGAGATGGACAGTCTTTTGCTGGAGATTTTTGGCAGGATATGAAGTGTACTGTTGAGATAAAGAAAGATACTTTACAGCATAATTTCCTAAAATCAGGTGACTTATCTTTTCGGAAAACTCCTGGCGTCTTTCAGCAATACAAATACTTCATTGGAAGGTGAGTGGATCTCATATTTCAGACTCCGCAAAAATGATTGTTAGTCTCTTCCAATCAACTTTCTAGATACATTCCCATCACATAATCAGAAGTTACTTGCATTGGTAAGTATTAATGTATTTGGAAACTGATAAAATTAGGACTCTGGATAAAACTTGATATTTTTGTTGCTGCACACGGACTGCCATTTAGTTTGTTTTCTTTAAATTATTCAAGCTTAATTTATCCTGAAACTGTCTTCTCTCCAGGGTCGGTAAGCAGCGACTACGAGAAGCAAGGACACAAGCTGTAGATTATTTGATTTTATTGCTGGCTGGAATCTGCTTAGGAACACTTGCTAAAGTGAGCGACGAAACTTTTGGGGCAGTTGGTTATACCTACACTGTCATTGCAGTTTGTAAGTTTAAATCTTCAAAAATTCTTGGATGTTCAATTTGCCATGTGCATTCACTTCACAGTTCACAGGTGTATATTTCTACAGGTCCAAATTTCTCACCCATCCATTTTCTTTAATTAACTTTCAGCTCTCCTATGCAAGATTGCGGCTTTGAGATCATTTTCTATGGACAAGCTACACTACTGGAGAGAAAGTGCTTCTGGGATGAGTTCCATGGCTTACTTTCTTTCAAAGGATACAATTGACCATTTCAATACACTTATAAAGCCCTTAGTGTATCTCTCAATGTTCTACTTCTTCAATAATCCTAGATCATCAGTCGCAGATAATTATATTGTTTTAGTCTGTCTGGTGTACTGCGTGACAGGCATAGCATACGCGTTGGCCATTTTCTTTGAACCTGGTCCAGCCCAACTGGTGAGCGCTGGAACAACCAAATCAAAAACTCATTAGCCACAGAAAGTTGTTGATTCTTTCTTTTTCTTTTGTTAATGCAGTGGTCAGTGCTTCTTCCCGTCGTTTTGACTCTGATTGCCACTCAAACCGAAAACAGCAAAATTGTGGACAATATATCCAACTTGTGCTACACTAAGTGGGCGTTGGAGGCATTTGTTGTATCAAATGCAAAAAGGTCATCCAGAACTTTTTCTTCTCCATGAGCTACTTTTCCCTTCCTAATCTATGTTGACTTGCTCTATTACTTGCAGATATTCTGGAGTTTGGATCATCACAAGATGTGGTTCGCTTATGACAAATGGATATGATCTTAATCATTATAGTCGTTCCTTAGTCTTCCTTGTCCTCACTGGTTTAGCCAGTCGTGTTGTTGCCTTCATCGTAATGGTTACCTTCCAAAAGAAGTAGATTCAACCTTGCTTTTTCTCCATTCTTCTTGTACGATATTTAAAGATCCAACAACTCCCTCGTGCTTCTAAGGTAAGTCGAATAGAATAGAATAGAATAGAGGAGCTCTCCGGAATGACCCTATTCAGATGCATTCAGACACATTGAAGTAGACCAGTTATACAAAGTCCTAACTTATTTATATACGTGCATTAGATGGTTGCACAGTAAGTAACATATGACCTAGATTTTGTATTTGTAACTTGTACTAGCAGTCTAGCATGATGTTCTACCGTAGTGTATAGACGATCTCTTCTTTGACAAAACAATTTTGTGTACCGACATGGAGGAAGGAAATTTAGCCAAAACTGCCTATTCTCCCATTTTTTCTGAACAATCTGCAACGGTTTAACCAGACAGGGAATGGCACATCCAATCACACGAGTACTATCGTTCTGATAAAAAGAAAGGTCAAGGGAATGGCACTGAGAGACCAAACTAAGAAACCAATGTAGAAGGTATAAAGATGAGATCTTCAATAACCAATGCTAAGGCCACAGCCAGCGGCAACATCACACCCATAAGCAGGGTTTCGAATTCACGAGCTGAGAAAAGCCAACTGTTGAGCACTGATTCATAGCCAGGCACATCTCTAGTATGTGTTTTTGAAATCTACATCTTGAGAACAAAAGCATGTTAGACATAATAATACAGCCAGTGTTTGTTTTTCTTTCTTTCTAGAAGCCATAGCTTGAAAGTGTTCCCACTGACTCACCCTTTGCTTATCATTCACCTTCCAGCTTTGCGATTCTTACTCTTATATCGCTAATAATATGAATGATATATGATGATCGGAAGGGAAAAAACTGAAATTCTTAGAAAATAAGATAATTTCAACTTTCAAGGATGAGGTAGGTTACCTAAATCCTAATCATTCATGAACCAATTAGCAAAGGAATCATCTCCAAACCATGTCCCCCATAAATTTAAGGGCAGGAACACCTCTTATCTCCATGTCAATTAGGGGTGACTGGATTAATTTCAAACCACCAAGTTCTGGATCATTCCGGATCATATCAAGGGCACGCATCTGATCCTGCAATATTTAAAGAGGCTTGTTAAACACTGTAAAACTTTCTATAAACAGTTTTTAGGATCGTTAGTGTCTAAGTTTTCCGGCGAATCATGGACCAAAGAACAACAACAAGGTAAATTATGCCTTATGCATGACAAAATTGTACGAGAAACTATGCTACAAAGGTTGAATAAAAAAAAATTAAAGGTATAAAGGGTTTCTTGAAAGCAGTTACAACCTCTACAAATGTCAAGATTTTTTTGTAATCAAACATCTAAGTCCATAGTCTGTTCACAGAAACAGGAGAGTACATGGATATTCTTACTCAGAATGCCCACAAAGTCATAGAAAGATCAAATTAAACGGAAATGATATTTGGCAACCTGATGAAAATGTTGTTGAAGTCCTACATATAAATTCAGAAAGTCTAAAAAAGACTTCAAACCATCAAAGATCTAAAAAGAATTCAAAAGATTTCCCATTATCTGTACCTTTCTTCTCACAGCACAGAATTTGCAATCTGACCCAGACGGTGGTAGAACCTGATTAACAATAAGCCTCTGAACAGGAACACTTTCCTTCCTCAAAGACGCATGCAACCTTGATGACTCACTTATCGCCATAACCTTCATAAGCATGAATAACCACAAAAATCATGAAATTAACCATAGGCCCTAAAACATGATTAGCAAACTGCTCCACTGTAGAAAGCCTTTTGTTAGAAGAATTTGTGCGCTTTTTTCATCACATGCTTTCTAGCTGACAAAGATGCAATCCAGTATTTTGGAAAATCATGGAGGTGACAACAAGCAAAGCAGTCGCGAAATGTTCCCAGTTTAAGAAACCAATCCCAGTAGGTGACAACATAGAATATAAGGTTATTAGAAGTGGTTGTACCAGCTTTATGGTACACAAAATTGTGAAAATTCCTGCTAAAAGTTTTAGAAAGTTGTAGTTACAAAATATTGTACAAAGCTCCTAGTTGTGACAATATAGGGCTGCCTCAACTCACGACACCATAGCCACACAAGGTTTAAGTAATGTACATTTACATAGTCTCAGCGTAGGCATGGATTGCAACATTTTTTGACATGGCAAAACAACTCCCTTGAAAGAAACAGAATATCTTGGCAGTTAACAATTGAAAGAAGGTATTGTTGAGTTCAATATTTGACATTGAGCCGCTTAAAAAAAAATTCATCCTCCCTAAAACTAACCAGGAAGGTCAGTGCCAGAATGTGTTGATAAAGCAGGGCAACTGGAAGAGCACACCCTTCTCGTCACTCCAAATCCCCTTCTCCTCATTGGATCGTGAAAGAAACAAAGCAGAGAAACAGGAAAACACGCTACTTGGAAAGACTGATTATGATTGACAACCCAACTACTTAAAAAATTATGCATTTCATTGACATCATATAAACACCATGGATCCATAGTCCATATAAAAGTGTCCGCTGAGGCATACCGTGGGAATTGTAACTACAACAAACTCAGTTGTATCTGGGTCACGGAAAAGGTCCCGGACTTTGGCCATCCTCTCCCTCAGTTGCTCCAGTTCTGTGGACTACATATTAGAAGACAAAAGTTACAGGTTTTAGACACAACATAAGACATTTAAGAATAATATAGAAGATAAAAACCACTACACTTGTAAGCTTACAGAATCCTGCTGCGGTACTTCTTTCCCAAAGACAGACTTGATGGCTGAAGTGGCCGAAGCTAACTTCTTCTTCAGCTAGATTATGTAATTAAAGGAAATGAAAAGGACATGGTAAAGAGAAAGGATATAATGGACAATAGCTAAAGCTAGAAAAAGAAGCCCAGCGGTTTGCAAGTTAAGTGTTGCACATGGAGCAAGAGAACAGGGCACATAGACCCATGAAAACAATCAAATGGGAGATCTGAATCCCTCTCTCTCTCACACACGCGAGTGCGCGCACATTTATTTATGAATGATTGAAACCCCCAATGCCATCCAACGTTTCAGAATCATACCTTCATCATTTTGCCAATAGATGCATCCAGGAAATCAGGTAGGGATAGAAGCCGAAGTGTATGACCCTATATACCAATATTTCTATAAGTGATTAACCATGTAGTATGCTAGTTTTTAAGTAACTTGTAGATTCACTAACCGTTGGTGCTGTATCAAATACTACACGTGAAAATATACTATATTCTTGTGAATCAACAAATTGCATAACCTGAAAAGCGGTGTCCAGTCAGAAAGGCTGCATCATCTTTCAGTAGAGAGAAAAATAACTCAGTTCAAAAAAAAAATCTCAGAAAAGGATAAATGATAAAACTATTTACAAGTTATAGAAGACAACACATGCCTTTGAAATCGCTATAGCTTCATCTAGGCCAGGCGGAGGAGTGTCCAGCAACTCTTCCAGTTTAAGTTGCCCCAACTACAAGAAGAAAAAGTATAAGCGTGAGGAACCATTACTCTACCGCGGGAGTTTCAGACTTTTTCTAAAATCACTCCTCAGTCCCCATAAACAGATCTTCAAGTTTCTCCGAGCTTTTATCCCTATTTTACTTCAGTGACCTGAGCATTCTCTTATTTGGATCTTCAACCATGGAGGCTGATTAGTAATCAAGAAATGAAAACTGACTTGATCTCTAAATTCAGTTTCTCTATGCACCATGCCTTTATTGCTAGCGCTATAAGACAAGAGATCAAAACAGCCCATAGAATCTATCACATAGCTAGCTTCTCGAGGACACACAAAATAAACAGAAAGAGATAGTAATTAAGGACGATAATTTCATGATGACATGAAATAATTTGAATACTTGGATAAACTTATGTTGATGAGACAGTGCTAGAAAAATAAAAGCACAGGCTCACCTGGTCAGCAAGCATTCCAAGACCCATGCCATCCATTAAGTCCTTGACACCACTACCACCTCTATTTTGACTCACAGTGCGGAACTCTTCTTTGGCTTTCTCTGGATTTAACTGTCAAATTTTTATGTGTTATATAGACGGCAAAGAAATTTGATATGAAACAACAGACCCTATATAGCAAAATCATTTTCCGCATATGCTATATTGATTAAAAACCTCAAGAGCAAAGAGAGGGGACTCCACTCCTTGAATGGGAACAAGTGTCCCTCCTGACAAGTCCTGGAGATGTTTGGCACATGTATCATATCAAATTTTAGTCAATTAAATTACAAAACAGAAATAAACAGAGAAGCTTGATAGTTGGAGAGAGAGAAAGAAATGAAATTTCATACCTGTGCAAAAGAATCACTCAAGGAGTGAGCAGGGTCAGTTGAGACCACTATGGTCGGGTGGCCATTATTAGCAAATTTTACAGAAAGGGAAGCAGCGCAGCTAGTTTTTCCAACACCTCCCTTCCCACCTAACATGTAATACTTCCGCTTGTTTCCAGCCACCATCTCATCAAACCCAGCAACAACTTCAGTACTTGTCACTTCACCTCTAACTATAGCAAAACATTCATTACAGTTATACTAATATAACTTGCAGCTTGAACTTCTTTTCAATAGAATTGCAGAAAGAATTAATTATGTCACAATGATCCTGGGACTGGCCCAGGCATATCATAGTTGGCTTGCTGTAAAATTCATAATAAATCTTACACAATCATCAAGCCTCTGGACCAAGAGTATCACCTACAAGCAAATGAATAAAGATCAAATTGTTCTTAAGGTCATAACCTAACAGTATATCAGTTACACCTGGTAATTTTTACCCATCAAAGTACTAGAGATATAATTACTTATACAGTAACCCGTCAGTAGCAGACAACCATATAATGCAGTTTGAGTCTGTTATTGCGGCTCTCTTCTTCTGTGATTCACTAAAAGGTTCAGAAGCCCAAAACGTAGACAGTCTCAAAAGACTAAATTAAATGTCACAAAACATTTTCTTGTATCAAAATCCATCCCTTATTAAGGTGCTTCGTTAACGAGATTGTCCACTTTTACCCCAACCCACTTTCCTATTCATATCGATTACGTTTGCACAGGTATGATATTTTTCACTGGAGCAACCAATGACAGTGAGAATAAAAAACCATTGAATTCGAATACCTTAGATTGGAAGTTGGAAGGTCCACAAAATTAAACGCTCGACCTCACTCAGAAGAAAGAGACTAAATGATGGATTACGAAACCGGCTTACCTTGAAAGGGAGCTTTCGTGTATTTCCTATTGATTGGAGTTGAAAGAGAAGTGAAACTTCTAGTTAGCCTACAAAGGAGATGGTACTTATGGGTCGTATTTGAAAAGCGACGTAACACAGCCGCCATGGCTATGGAATTCTTCGGCAGAGATTCTTTGAATGGGAAGAAGTGAGTCAAGTGACACGATGAATATAGTAGATACTAGAGAGGGGGGAAAAAGAGAGGAGAAAAAAACGGCGCGCTGCGTTTGGTATAACAGACAAACTATAGGGTATTACAAGAGCGGTTTTCGTTAGGGTTTCATGGCTATTGGACCCGGACCATGGCGTTAAAGTAATTCCGAACCGATGAGTGCTGTTGGCATTCCGCGGTTTTTTGTTCATTCCATTAAACGCCCAAAAAATCACCATTTTTGAATACTCCGTGCAGTCCTATCACTCACCCACTATTCATCTTTCCTCCTCCCCACTTTCCTTGATATGAACACAGAAAGGATGGTCTATTACTCAAGAAAATTACTAACCAACAAGAAAGTCTAGAGAGGGAAGCAGAGAATATCACTCAACATCACAATTTTTGGTATACCCGGGTTTTACTCTCGTCCTGTCTCTCTATTTCAATTGGCGAAACGTGTACGTTCACTTGAGCAATATTCATAAATCATTTTTAATTTTTTTTCAAAATTTTATTATAAAAATAATATACTAAAAATGAGTACGAAGATTTAATTTATTATTAATTAAAAACTTAAGAGAGCAATAATAATAATTAACAACATAAATTTTATTGCTAATCAATATTATCGATAGAGATTACCGATAAAAAATTATGTAGATAATTCGCAAATTTTTTATAGTGAGATAAACAATGTCAATTTATTAATTGGGATAAGATAGATATTTATGTTTTTTTTTTAATGTTGGAGATTAAAATATTTAATCTTAGTAGAGAGGTAGACTACTTTTATACCGTTATATGGATAGATTGTTTTATAATTCGGCCCGATATACCCTTATCTATCAGCCTAGCACATGTTTATTCATACTACTATTGCATCACAGCCCTACACGTATTCATGTCGTAGCCCTACACGCAATCATGAAGTTTGTTAGGAATCTTTCTTCGACTAGTGGACACTCTCCAAAGGCGGATCTACGTTTGGGCTTAGGTGGGCTTCAGCCCGTATGAAAAAAAAATTACACTTATACATCTCTCATAGTCTCGGGCACGGTGGGTGAAAGGGCTGCTTTAGCCCACCCAGAAGAAGAGGATACTTCTGAGATAATTGGAGTATAGTATAGGATGAGGATGATTATTCCATGGGCTCATCTTGCTGCATAACTGTTAAATAACTAGTCCAATGTATTTGTTTTGTTTGGTGCTGTGTGTTTGCTTCAAAGACTTTTTGATTGTCAACTTTAGTGTCTTTCTCATATTTTTGTTAATTAGTAAAGTTCATTGCTAAAGATAAATCTCCTCATTCTGGATCTGGATGCCTAGTTGTGAGACTTACATAAGTGATTTCTATATATCCTGCTATAAAAAAAAACGGTGCGTTTCCCGAACCCCTAATTTTTTTCGGGGCGTTGCCTCAAATCCCATCACTCTTAAAACTAGCCCGGGGTAAATAGAAATCCTGGATCCGCCACTAACTCTCCTTGTGCTATCTGCCTCCATTTGTGCGCAGGATTTTTTTTTCAATCATTTCCACGTCCTCTTCTTGCTCATTCGATTGGATTTTCCTCGATTTGATGGTACCAACTCCACTAAATGGATCTCAAAGGCCAAGCAATTTTCCATCTCTTTCAGACTAATGAAACTCAGAAAGTTGAAATTGCTTCGTACCATCTCGATGGCCCAGCTTGGCAGTGGTTCCAATAGGTGACTCCGGACCAGCACTTTACAACTTGGCGTCATTTTGCTCACGCCATTAAGGTGGGCCCACACGTATGATGACCACGGTGCTTCTTCGGCCAAGCTTACCCAGATTGGGTCTTTTGCAGAGTTTCAATCACAGTTTGATGAATAGCTGTCTAACCACATTCTCCAGTTACTGCAGTCCTTCCGCTTGAGTTTGTTCCTCTCCGGTCTTCATCCCGATGTTCAGCATAATGTACGGATTTGAAAACCCACCACAATCCATGATGCTATTGGGCTGGCCCGTCTCCATAATGCTAAATTATTGGCCCTAAAACAGGGTTCTTCAACCTTTAGCCCCCCACGATTGGATTTTAAGCCCGCAGTTCAGGTTCGTAGCCCATTGTTACCCACCCCTCCTCGTCCCCCTGACACCTCGTCCAAACCCCCTCTTTAAGTCCCTCCACCTAAAATCGTCTCACAATGGACTCCAAATTAGTGACTGCAACACTATTTTTACTCGCATATCCACTAGCCCCCTCAGACCAACGATCCAACAACATCACCTGAAGGTCTGGTTGAGCTATGTTCATCTCAATCTCTATAGCGCTGTTGTTGTAGAGGGTGTTCTTTATAAAATTTGGCAAAAATTCAATTGGATGATATTCATGAATGATATATTTTTAGTTGTGATTTTTTAATAGTCAAATGTAGTTAATAAAAAATGGGGTGCAATTAAGGCTCATCCTGTGAATAGCCTTAAGCAAGCAAGTAATTCAAAATTGGGCCTTTTTGGTATGAAATTCACAATCTTGGCTCCCAATTATTGTCGATGGAGGCCGTGACAGTCCTTTAACGTACGAGTCTTTTCCTTCGTTTTGGATAGTCCGATGAAAAGATTAGATGGGCCTGGACTCGTGCCCAGTGAAGCGACTTGACCTGTCATGAATACTCATGATTCATGAATATCGAAGGGAATATCTATCGAACTGTCTCAATCAAATTATAAAACAGAGAATGGGGAATAGATAACTGGGCCGAACTGTCTCAATCAAAATATGAAATACTAGAGAATTGGGCCGACCTTTATCAACCTGTAGATTGTATCCGGGCCCATATGTCTCATATAATATAAAAGACTCTTTTTTTTTTGTAATTAAAATAAAAGGAGTTAAAAGAATGTAAAAGACGAGTCTCGCCGGACTCCAAAACGATGACTCCAATTAAACCCGTTAAATTACCTGAAGTCCGCTCGCAAGACAATAAAGAAAGCCACGACACACTGCGACCGCTCAGTACGGGACAAGTGGACAACAGCCTGCTCCACTTCCCTTCCCTCTCAATCAAGATTTCCGTACGCCTGTGCTCCATATCTCTGTCTCACTATATCGCTGAGAGTTCGCTGGTGGTTTCAGCGTCTGCGCTCTCTCCATCTCTCTTTACCTGCAGTCTTATCTGAAAGTGTGAGCTTTCCTCTCCCTAATACCACTATTTCTTTTTTTTAGTCTTTTTTTTGGGTGGAAAATACCCACTAAAAAGTCTGTATGAAGAGGGACCTCCGGCATTTTGC
The DNA here is from genome assembly GCA_963580455.1 of Euonymus europaeus. Lineage (NCBI taxonomy): Eukaryota > Viridiplantae > Streptophyta > Magnoliopsida > Celastrales > Celastraceae > Euonymus > Euonymus europaeus. The sequence goes on from OY756967.1 coordinate 22,639,831, forward strand.
TCTGCATGCTCACTTTTTCCGCTCTTAATCTGCCCGCGTCGTTAACTCACTGTCACTGAACAGTAAACGCCCTTTTGCTTCTCTGTATGTTTTTCTTATCATACATATATTGTATGTGACATAATGTCTTTGTTATTGGATGACCCGTTCCTCTTTTTCATCTTTTTTGGGTTTTGTTAGAAGAACAAAAAGGTTTTCTGTTAGCTGTCTGCCTTTAAAATCGTGTTCTATTTGGTTCACGTAAAATTTGTTATCGTGAGTGGTGGGATTTCTACTGAATGAATGTCTTATAATTTGTTTATGTGAGAAAACAGTGTTGTGACTGTTTATTTTATACGGTGGTTATGGTGGCATTGGTAAGTTTTATTTGGCCCTCAAACGGCACAGGAAGCTCAATGAAATAATGACAATTCCATTTCGTTTCTTTGGGTCTAAAAATGCTGCAGTAGAAGACTAGAAGAGCAACAGGCCTGGCTTCATGCCCTACATGACCATAAAAAGGGAAAATAAATTGTTGGAACACGTACTCTTAGATTTAGTGATTTGCTTTGGGTTACGCTTAATGAAATGGAATGTTTTAGTTGTTCAATGGCGAATCCATGAAATGGATTGAGGGGGCTTGGTTAGTGGTGGACCGAAGAATTTATTGAGGGATGTTACAGCTATTCAATGGAGAGTCCAGGAATGGATTGAGGGGGGGATTGGATAGCGGTGGACTGAAGAATCTATTGGCGGGGGTGGGGTCCAGTTGGCCCAAAACTTTTTATACGGCATTTGGGCTTAGGAATTAGGATTTTAAGATTAAATTTGTATGGAATGAGTTTAAGTTAACTTTTTGAGGGGATCCCGCTTGAGTGGTGGATTCTTAAACTTGAATACAAATGTATATATATAAATTGATTTTAAAAGAAAATTTGGGATGCATACATCCACCACTGTAGCTGTTTACCTTCAAATGCCTAATACAACAACGTTGAAGTGTTCAAATACCATATGAATGTATGATACTTATGGAAACTCCATACTCTCACTATAAATTCTTGTGTGGGAGATAGGATATTTTCTTTGTATTTTTTAATCATATTGATTGCGCATAAAGAGGTTTTTATCTAAAACTGAAATATATTTCAAGTAGTTGCATGCCTTCAGTCAACTTGAGAGTATGAGAACTTAAAGGGATATTTGTAGGTGAAAATCCCTGCAATGGATATTTGTATCTTCCATGTGTGTCTTCGTGTTTTGAATTATCTAGGAGGAGCATAATTCTAATTGGATGAAAGAGCACTCCCCATTTTGCAGGGGAAATGAAAACATCCTTAATTTATTAATTCAGGTGTGTACTTTTTCTTGTTTTGGTAACACCAAACAATTTTTGGTCTTGATTTCATATATTACTTGTTTACTAGCATTGTTTTGTTCTTGATTTCATGTATTATTTGTTTACTATCTTTATTTCACTTTGCTCACATGTATTGTTGCTTCATTTGTTTACATCTATTGAACCTTATGTATGATGTCATCAAGACCTTTCAATGTGTTCTGCTGAAGTGAAGGCGGTGGAGAGATAAATTTCACATTTGGTATTTTTGGCATTTGAATACAGGCAAGGTAAGTAGAAATTTGGGACCATGATGGATGCACCAAAGAACACATCACTAACTTTGGAGGGTAGTGAAAACTTGTTCAGTTATAGTCTTACTGAGGTAACTATTTAAAACTTACTGCAAGGGCTTGTTCATTGGATTTGACTTTTTTCTTTTTCCTCTATATAGGAGTTAAAAGTTGGCGACTAAGTTGTGCATACATGAAGGGGGGAAAAAAGGCTTGGAGTAGTTGTTGGATCTAGAATTGTGACTTAATTTTGAATCACTTAGTTTTCCTTCTCATTGCTCACTGAGATTATTTTTGAATAAAAACTTAGTTTTATTAAATGTTTCAATTTTGATGATCTGAAACGTTGGGAAAAACCATCCATAATTATGACATCTTCCGTGACTTTTATGATCTACTAAATGAGGTTTTGGAACATAAATGATTTTCTTTCAGACTTTTTTATGTTTCTTTTTCTTTGTTCCGTCATAATAGTTGAAGTATTCTGCCCATTCATTTTTAGTCCAATTTACCTTTGTGTAGGTTGACAAAGATGTATTCAGTTTTGCTGCCTTTGAAGAGGAAGTTTTAGGATATGAACAAATCCTGATGGAACCTGAATATAAGAATAATAATGTTGGTGGCAGTCTTAACTTTGAGGCTTTTGATAGGCTTAGCTTGTGGAAATCCTACGATGTCGATAGCTTTCCATGTAAACTGGAGTACGATCAGATGAATTTGGATGACGGTAAGAAACAATTTAGCTTATAGTCATATTGAGCTTTCTTTCTTGCCTTCTTTTCATTTGAATTCCAATGATGCATTCAAAATATATATATAAACTGCTTCTTGCTGTAAATTGACTTGCTAATTTGCCATGATGGAAATTGAGGTTTTTCCTAGACTAACGGTTGAGTTACTACAACCAGCTCAGCTTGTGGACTGGTGAGGTGCTTTTGAGCGATGATAGATGTTTTGAATTGTGGTTTGCACAAGACACTTCATAGCTGGTTAAAATTAGGCTGTTTTGTGAATGTATTAGATGCCATTTTCTATGACTGATAGGTCTAATATTTCATTGGTCATGTAATTTTTCTTTTGATTATTAATTGCTAATGACTTTTTTTTCTTCTTCTGTATTTTAGATGCATGGGGTCTTAGTCTTACTCAAGGAAGAGAGGAAACAAAGCTAAGAGTATGCCCCTGCCATGATCATTAATTTTTCTTTGTTTTTTTATTATTTATTATAGAAATTCCTGAAAATAATTATGACTATGTCCAATATTTGGCATTTTAATTATTAAAATAGTTTCCTTTCTAATTTGTTCAAACTAATCATATTGGGTGAATTATAGCCTTCCACTGTGTAGTTTGATACACACATGCTGTCATTTTTCTCTTGACTTAAAATATTTTTACTGATTTGAACTGGTCTGTATTTTGAGATTATTGTTCTTCTCTCAGACCCCTGTATGCACAAACATAAGTCTTAGGGTGGTGTCGAACTTCATGAGGGAGTTATTAATAGACCGACTAAAAGAGACAAAGTCTTCTGTTTCAGTTTGTTAGCATAGATATTAAATCCATTCTTCCTAACATTGAACGTAGATGCTTTCTGCTTTTGTAGTTTCAAAATGAATGGCAAGGAGCTGATGAGGGTTTTCTTCATGGAAACTTTAGTCTCCAAGCTTCATGTGAAGAATTAATCTATGGTAAGTTATAAGAACAATATCTTTTACTAGTCTGGTACGAAATTCTCATGCATTACCATCTTCATCTGAGATATCCTCCTCCCCTCCTTCCATTTCCTGTAGATGCTGAACCTGCTGATAAATCTTCCAATTTGGACTACGGTGCAAGTGAAGCATCCTCCCCGGGAAATGTGACTTCAGATCGGCAATCCTCTGGTTTGGAAGGAGATTACGGAGCTGAAATACCAGATTCTTCTTCCACAAGTGTTATGCTGCTTGAATCTTCATATTTAAGTAATCCACTGTTCCTTGACCAGATGACAGTTAAAGAGCTTCAAGAGGCCATTCAGAGAATCTTTGGACTTGAAGTACTAGTTACGGACAAGCATTGGTTAAAGTCTCGCCTTTTATTTGGTTTGGAGAACAAGGTTACTATAGGGAATGATTTAAAGCTTCTGGAGCAAGATAAAATTTCTGATGGACATGAAAACAAATCTATCTCATCATCCACCATAGCTTCGCATGGATGCGAATCTTTGATGTCCTTAACCGAGGTTGGTGAACCTGGATTTTGTTTCAGAGCTGCTGCACTTGTTAATAGAAGGAGAACATATAAGCCTCGTAGAAGACGTAATTTAGAACCTTTAAAGCACCATATATATCATAACACAAAACATTGGTTCTCCTACTCAGCAGATAAGTTCTTGCACACTGGCTCTTACAAGCAGTGTCACCAGCAGGGACATGGATCTACATCCTTGATTTGTCGTGGGAAATCTTTTGATGGAGCTTGTTACCAGGTTCCATCTGATTCACCAGTTCAGAAACAGCATTTCAACAGACATACTTTATTTTTGGTAAGCAACACCATTAACTGAGTTGTTGAGTTGTAGGGGTGCAACTTAGAGATCACAAGCCCAATTATTGGAAATAGTCTCTTCACATATTATGTGGGGTAAGGGGCAAGGTTTGTACATCCCGCATATCCCAACCCCACCCACTACAAGAGTCTTGTACATGAGAGTTTCTCTTGTTTTAATGCCATTAATTGAGTTGGGCTATTTTGTGTGTCTTCCCCGTTTTCTTCATAGAAGATCTATCTTTTATTAAAGTGTCACAATTTTGACACTGCTCCTCTGTCAGTGGCCATTTTGACAACATTAAACGTTGTAGTGTCATCAGTGTACCGAGGATCTTTCTTAAGGTTATGTTGTCTCTGTCTAGGGCCATAATTCTGAAGACTGCATAGACAGTAGAGCATCAGTTTTGAATGACAATTTTGAAATGGAGCTGTCTTCAGCTGAACCAGATGTTGACAAAGATGATTGTGTCACAATCACTACCGACCAAACAAGCAGAAAGAGAAGATCACACAATAACTACTGGACCAAATATGAGGTTATAAGATTAATTCAAGGTGTTTCTCAATGTGGAGTTGGAAAATGGAGTTGTATAAAGAGACTACATTTTTCATCAACCAACCGTACTCCGATCGATCTCAAGGTATTTCAAGCCTTCAGGGTATTACTAAATTCCTGCCAAATCCAACATTGAGATTTCATGTTCTTTATGCTACTTGGATTTCAGGACAAATGGCGAAATCTTTCAAAGGCTAGTTGCAGTTTGAAGAATGAAAAGGTAAGGTGGTAGGCTTCTTTTCATTTTCTCGTCTATGAAAGCACGACACTATCACCCATCTAGATTTGTGTCCACTACTACTCTTTCTTGCTTATTCTGTAGAGAAGGGAAAGATGTGTGTTATATACAAGGCATGTGGATCATTATCTGTATTATGTTTAGTCAAGTTTTCCCTGATAATAAGTGAATTAGACACTCAAGCAGCTCCTGGATTTATTTTGTTCAAACCAAACTTGATTTTACCTGTAGTATTGAGACATGTTATGGTTACATATATCTTTCTGGATGTACTTCTTTTGAACTTCTAGAGCCTGTGGTCATTAGTAAGCCATTTCTGCTTCAAGACGTGTGCTAGTTTTGTATACCATCTTAGTTCTTACACGTACCTTGTAAAGCCATCCTTTCCTACTTCCGAGCCAAAATTCCCTTCTGTTGTGTACGCGTCAACAATATCATTTTAATGGTTTTTAATAAGCATCATCCAGAAATAGGATTTTCTTTGATGAAGGTAACTTTTATGTGAGAACATGTTGTCTGTTGACTTTTTGCCTGGCAGTTTGACCATCAAAGATGAAAGATATTAGTTGTTTAAATTTGTTTCATTTTTGTGTTAGTTTCCCGTTTTAAACCTAAAATAGCTTGTGCAGGTTGATCGAAGGAAAAGGCTAGGATCGACACGATTACCAGAGTCTATTTTGCATCGCATCGGAGAGCTGGTTTCTTCACACCCTATTTCAGGCAAGTCCAAAATCAAAAGAGCAGCTGCTGTTGCCACCAGCATTACCAGCCATCAGAATTCAGAAAGTTTTTTGTTGAGAGAGAGAAATTGCCGTCTATCTCATAAACGGGATGCATTCCAGTTACAACTTCCCATTGAAGGAAAAAGAAATCACAGAAAACAAGTAATTGAATACTGAAAATGGTGGCATTATATTGCTAATATAGTTATACAACTTTTGGTCTTTTTGTTAGCTTGTTAAGTATTGTGAAGGGGCTTACAGCTTGCTCTTGCCTGTCTCGGCAAATTGTGGGGGGAAAGATTTAGCTGGCTGGCATGTAGTGGTGTGGGAACAAACAAAAAAAATTGCACTTATACATTTAAGTTTGAATGTCGGAGTTCCGGCTGTTCTTTGGCTAGGTCATTTTTATTCTTTCAAATGTTTCTTAATCATGCGAGTAAGCCTGCAGGAAGTGGAAAGACAAATATCTGTGTTGTTTTCAACGATTGGCGGCTACACTGCATTGCAAAGCTCTACATTTCGTCCTCGTAATCTCTACATCCAGGTCAAAGTAAACCGACCACTCGTGCCGTGGGACAACTACTCCATGGATGATGATGTTAAAGGGTTCAAAGTCAGAAACTCATGTGAAGTCCAACCACCACGAAAGTGATTTTATCCTAAATGTGTCGTATATCTAGGGGTGATTAAATTATTTCTGACCTTGATAACGTATTTATGTGATTTGTATTAAACTAAATTTAGATATAAGTTACATATCTAAAATATTCAAACAAACAAAAAAGTGCCTTGTTAAAATTCAGGTCCAAACATTATCTTGTTCGATTTAGAAATCCCGAATTTTAATCCGAATTAGATTATTGTCTGATTTATGTACTTAAATTTAAATCAAATTTAAATAAAATTAATTAAGTACGTCTGTAAAAATTCAAATCAATCCAAATTCAGATATATAATCATATCCTCCTCATGTAACGATACCATATGCTACTTGATGTGAGCCGTCATACATACATGGATTTATTGCGTTTGTTCCTTTCTGGAAACCAAAGTAATTAACAATGACAATAGTCAATTGAATTCTATGGCAAGACAGGATCAACTTCGGTCACCTCCAATCAACTTTGTAATGTTCATCACTGTTGAATAAACTATTACGAAATTTGTTATTTTATCCAGTTCCGTCACAGTCAAAACGCAATTAAAAAACATAGAACTCAGCAGCCAGTGTGTTTTTCCAACTCATCTAGGAGCCAACGAGACCGAAATCTCAGTCGGTATCTTCATCTTATCCGACCAGTTCTTCGATTGTAAATACAGCTTCGAAATCTTACCAGCCACGTGTCCCATATCTGGGCGTTTATCTGGATCCTCGTGGACGCAATCAAGAGCTAGACGTGTCAGCTTCATAGCAACTTCTACCGGAAACGAGTCCTTCAGCCTCCTATCCACCCACCTCCTCAATCTGTCACCGCCGCCGATCGCATCCATTGCCGTCTCCTTCAACGAAGTCCTCTGAAACTCACGTTTCCCTTTATCAAATTTGTACTTGAAAGGCTCATCACCTGATAATAGCTCCAGTACTACGACTCCGAACGCGTACACGTCCGACTTGTGAGTTGCGATCCCTGTGGTTTGGAATTCCGGAGACATGTACCCTCTCACGCCTTCGAATTGCGTTCTTTTGCTATCAGATCTCCTCAATTGTTGCGTTGAAGAAGACTCCTCAGTCATTTCCTCGATTTCACCCCGAAAAGAAGCGGCAGTTTTTGCCTCATTATCGTCCGTCTCTCCACACAATTGCGCCGCACCAAAGTGACAGATCTTGGCGTTGAATGAGGGTTCAGTCACCATAATACTGCTGCTCTTTAAGTGATTATGAGCGAAAATTGTGATTAATCCAGTTTTGTTGTGGATATAATCGAGGCCGTGTGCTATATCCGTCGCAATCTGCATTCTGGAGACCCAGGTAGACAAGACCGTGAAATTAGGGTTCCTTTGGTTCCGCAAACAGTCGGTGAGATTAGATCCGTGAATGAAGTCATACACGAGGTATATATGATCTCCTGAGACAGAAGCCCCGAGGAGCTTAATTATGCTCGCATGGTGGCTCCTGCATATCACCGACAACCGTTCTCTCAGCTGTGGCATCTCAATTTTGCGTCTGAACTTGCGCTGGAAGATTATGCAGTCTCGTCCCCGTAAGGTTCCGCGCCAGGATGGGGTAGAGGTGGAGTGGCGCTTGGCGAGGAAGTTGTTGGTGGCTGCGCGAATCTCAGATATGTCGTAGAGGTGAGGGTTCTCCGGTAATGTGTCTCGGAGGCTGGAGAGGGAGGTTCGGCTGGATAGTGTTGTGCTTGTCGTAGAAGAATAAGAAGAAGTCGGTGGGTAATTTGAAGTTGAGGGATCTGAAGAGGAACTGGTGGTGAATTTCGGGGTCTTGGTGGCGGTGCGAGGGGACTGAGTGGGTCGAGTTCGGGGGGTCTGAGTCGGGCGAGACCGGGCTGTGTTGGGATCGGAAGCGTTAACATCCATTTTGGTTTTGCACATAAGACGGGAGCTGAGTCAGCAAGGCCGGAGGATTTCTTGCTGTTGCGGAACACTGTTACGAGTCGAGGAGTATAACCCATCATTGACGGTAGAGATATGAGTGGATTGGGCGATGATGTTTGGCAGAAATTATGTAAAAGTGGCTGCCATCCAGGCAAGCCATGACGCCAAGGAAGCAATGGCTCGTGACGTCATTGCTAACAAAATAGGGATTATGGACACAAAAAAATTTGAAAAAATGATAAATTTGTAGTTCATGTCGTAACGATTTTCACCGTATATTTTTTATTGGAAAGAAAAATTAGAATTATAACAAACTAAAATTTAATGTTTAGATTTTATATATGACGGTTTAAAATTGTCGCACATCTTTAACGATGATTAATATTTTTATTTTATATCGTTGAGAGTGTAACGATTTACACTACATATTTATCATAATTAATTTTTTTTTATAAAAAAATTGTGTCCCAACTTTGAAGCACTTGACAGGTCAGTGACTTTAACCATTGCACCTGCCCCAATCTGCAAAATAGTTTCTCCATTTACCCTTTAGGGCTAAAGCAGACTATTTTAACTTTTGTTGCATTTTATTACATGCTATAAATCTCCTTGTAGACCCAAAAAAAACCAAGTCAAATAGAATTCATCAAGTAATGGATGTTTCGCTCCCTATAAGCTTTGAGTACGACAGTATTGACTAGCTCTTGCTGCTCTGTCATGTAACACAGAGCAACAATATTCGAACAAACTTAGCACAAGTTGCATTTTGAATAGGCAGCAATTGGAATGCTGGGATGGTATTGAACATGACCAGCAAGAAGAGGTCAAGAGTGGATCGAATGTCAGGTTTCAAACATGGACGGCTGGTTAATGGGTTTTTTGACATACCACAGAAATGGGGGCCTGGGGGGATTGAGTGATTGACATTACTCGACGTGGAGCTGTTTCACTAAGTTTAGGTATCAGGCATGGTTCTGTTGGCGCACATGCAACAGCAACATCGGCAATTGCAACAACAGGAAAATGAGCTTAGAAAGCTTGTGTGTTGATTGTCAACAAACATATTTATTAATATTACATTTTCAGCAATTCATGTTTAGCGTTTGTTTGGTCTAGCTTACAAGAGCAAATACAATAGTATGGATTTAGGGGAATAAGTAATATATGAAAATGTGTGTTTTTGTTGATATGACTGTATTAAGTGATGTGTTTTGCTCATGTGATAGTATTAAAATATGTGTTATCTTAATTTGATTGTATTAAAAGTTATATTTTTATAAGAGAGTGTGAGACCCATTTTTTAAATTCAATGGGTCAAAAAATGTAGCTTGTTGTATTTGCTCTAAGTACGTCAGCTTATAAGCTCAGTTTCTCTTTGCACATTAGTATACTTTTTGCAGTGGATAAAGTGACTGTATGGATCAAAAACCGTCCATATATCGTTGCAAGCATACTATGCCCAATCGACACAAAGGCCCATGAGCCCAATCGACATGTGTAGGCCTAGGAGGTCCAATCCACTTGAACGCCAGAGAGGCCCGAAGTCAAATGTAAGACAACTCATAGCTCAAGTGACCAACACATGAGTTCGACTCTTATAAATATGAGGGGTTTTGTCCTCATGAAGTCTCTCAACCACCTGATATTCTCTCTCTCCTAGCCTTTTATTTATCTCACTACAAATTCTCTTACCAACATCGAAGCGTCAACGGCCAACACCACACCACACCGATGACCCTTGAAGATCATCATTCTAATGTTTTCTTGTAGGTTGTCTAAGACCTCTCCCAACTTTACAAATTGATTGTAGATTTTTTGGGTCGACAGTAAACATGTATGTTTATGGTTGTTTATGAGCAGTATATTTCTTGTTTTACAACATAATATATTTAATACTAATTAGAGACTAATTTATATATTCAAACTTAACAATACAAACCAGTTATTAGGCGATATACACCACTATACGAGGAAACCAGAGTCTCACAAGAGCTACATGATATATATACATACATACCATAATATATACAATAATACTGTACGCATACTGCCCACCCCAGTAGCAATAATCTATGGCGTCACATCACATGTATCTGGTTTTTAGCCATCGGTTTCGGCATTACCACCATATTTATTCCTGGGAATGTAGTGGTGGTTGTTGACACCGGTGGGAGGATATTCAACAGTCCCAGCTTCTTCGTCAAGGTGCCGGCCATGTCGTCTGCCTAGTTCGACGACCATGTCTTCTTCATTCATGGCTATGCAGGAGCTGATCAAACTCAGAACCACAGCAAGCATTAGAACTGACCTCATTCTTGGAGCTACCGTTGCTTTCAGTACTGCCATCAAAATTAGTAAAATATTCAGATTTCATGCACTCCTATTGTAAGAGAACTCAAATAATTAAAGAACAATCAGGCAATTTGAATTCTACTTACCCATGTAGATAACAAAGAGATAAAGATTAGATAATGAGAAATTAAATAGAGGTGTAAGCTATTTATATAGAGTTGGGGAGGCAGGCATACTGTAGGGGTTTATTGGATTGAAAATTAATATAATTTAGTGTATATTAGTGATCTGGGGTCTGAGTCCCCACCAAAATGAGACAAAATTAAGTGGCATGGCCTGGTCATAGCTGTTTTAATCGTAGTGCAAAAACATATGATGAACTACACAGATCAATTTTTTGTCGATACCGAGACTAAAAGTAGTGGAAATCCATCTGACTGGTGCAAATTGCTTGCTGTGTATGACGAATGTCAACTGATAAACAATGAATTTGCTGTTGCTCTGCTTTGTGATGTCAAAGCGCAAGTAATTATGTGTAGCTTGTTGTGGTTACTGGCTATTTTCAGAGCTCATATATATCAAGTGTGTGTAGCCTTCATTAGGAGGACAGATGGATTATCTTCCTCAATTGTCAAATCTAGCAATCAATAACTATCTCTAATGATGCTCAAAATTCGTCGGTCTTAAAAGGATCTCAGTCGGTCAGAATCATGTCGATATGTGCACATCGGTTACCCTCAATAGAACTACGTACAGGTCATCAGATTGAGGTTCACCAGGGGAGATGTTCTGATGTCTAAGTTAATTCGATATAGATGTATAGCCAAAGAGGTAGCTCTGTACTGAAAAAATACACTCTTTAGCAAATTGTAATTTGAAAAGTGAATGTAGTTTTTACCTTAGAAAGAGTGCATTATATATATTATAGGTAGTAACTATTATCATATATAATCGTTCTAGGAAGTTGAATGTCTACCTCGGATAGTTGAATCGTCCATAATAAATGAGGGACAAAGGGGTTTAATGAAGTCATAAAAACCTTTATGGATCGTCGAATTCAAGCGAGTTTATTCTTTATGGTTTAATATTCTCATGGATACATCGAATTCAAGCGAATTTATTCTTTATGGATCGTCTCACTTAATGGTACTCGATATGAGATATTTGACAATATTAAAATTGCATGGTACTATATATTTTGGCTTCCATGACAATTAACCAACAAACTATTAATTGGCATAATTGTGATTAATTTTACTAAGCATATATGCCAGCTAGCTAGGGGTCGATATCGGGCCATCCCAAAAATATGAGGCTAAAACCCGGCCTAAGCTCAAGCCTGAATATCGATTTCGGGCTTCGAGTCAAGCTTGGTGTAAAAACTTGAGCCCAAGCCCGACCTGGGCCTAAGAAGATCAAGCTTTCTGGCCGAGCCTCAAGCCCTGCTTGTGAGTTTGTGCTCTGACGTTAAATATTTTTATCATATAGCATCCATCCATGCATGGGAATTTGTGTGGGAGTACTCTTATTTTTCACAATATATACAGCCAACACTCTATGTTATTATACAAAATAAAACTTCACAGACGATAATATTTATGATGCTACAGCACTTCACCTTTCTCTTTTTTTTCTTCTTTTTCATCGTATTTATAAATTATAATACAATCATAATATCATATATATATATATATATATATATATATATTGTTAAAGTTTTGTTCAAATATAACAGTTTTGTTCAAATTATTAATAACTATTTTCTTATTTGAATTTTAAAAAAGGAGTCAGTTTTTTGTGAAACAATACAACCAAAAGATATGATTTTTCATTTACAGGTGTGTTTGTTATTATAAATACTTTGTTTTCAACGTGAAAGTATATACAAGCAAGTCTATTCTTTCCAGACTTCTCTTAAAAGTGTTCTTCATTCTTAAAGTGAATTTTCATCTTTTGCTTGGTGCAAATTCACAAAGGCTTGTCATATCCTAGAAGCCATTTATCAGAGACCCAAGGCAAACTCTTAGGAGAAGGGGCAAATAAAGCTTCAAGGAAAGCGTATTCTTACGTGTTTCAAGTCTCCATCTTCATATTTATGATAACAAGCAAAGAAAAGGAAAGCAACGCTTAAGTCTTAATTATCGAAGAGATCTGATAAACATATTCTTCAATTAAACCAGATAGTCCAAAAGATCGGCCACCATAATCAGCCACAAGCTCGGCCACACCTTCATATTAAAAACCCACACAAACACTAGTTAATATCGATAATGATTCATCCATATCTGTAACCTCTACATGTATAAAATTAATGAGATGTCGAACTGTGAACATATATTATATATAATTTACCCGTCAATTGTGGCTCCAGTGTTACCACCATAATTGTTATCGAAGTCAGGTCTGGGTATATAGTGATGATTATTGACACTGCTTCCAGGGTACGCAACATCATCGACATCAACTCTCTCTTGCTGTGGCTGCTCTTGCTCATGCCTTTCCACCACTACTAATGCTCTTTTCTTCACAGCCATGCAAGAAGAGCTCAATATCATCATCATCACTAGACAACACACTGCGTACTTGATCGTTTTTGCCATGGTTAATTTGGATTTACCTGGTAATTTCAATAAATTAAACTGAATAGATCATGATCGCATGCAAGCATGTGAGTGAACAAAGAGATAATTAATCAAAACGGATCACTTCTACCTATATATGGATTTGTAGTATAGCACTTACCAGATATAGATCGACCAGAGAGAGGTGTGTAATTTGATCTTGAAGGGTTAATTGAGCTGTTAATATAGTGAATTTGTCTGCAGTGTTTCCCAGGATATGACGTTTTCTATTATATAAATCTGGTGCCTGGTCAATTAATCCACTGAAACGAGACAAGAACGAGTGGCCGGGCTGATGTAAATCTTATTATTGTCCTGTCTGCAATAGGAAATTCCCACCTTAATCAGCTTTGGTTTGTTTAATTTATATCCACAACTAGCAAATGTCAGCGGAGCACAATGGATTGATGGCTCTCTTTCTTCCTCTTTTTTTCTTAGAAGATTGATGGCTATTTTCTATCACATCGAGCAAATATTGTGACACATTCAGATCGACTTCAGAGACATTGTATGTGCATGGTTAAAAGATTCTATGTTGTAATTATGATTTCTATTTGAGGTTTCGCATAATGCAATTATTATTGTCCATTAATTCCACCACATACACAGTAATTAATGTCATCATTAGTGTACTAATCGCATAATTAGTATTCCCTCCACTACGAGCGTCGTGGTTGAGGCACATCTTGCTCGAAGCCGCAATATTCATGATGCACCAAACCATGGAATGCATTCTATATTTTTTTGACGAAGGAGGACGGTATATATCTTGCTGAATCCCCAATGGAGAATGTATACTTGCATGTAGCATTATAAAAATGATCGAGAAATACACACACACATATATATATATATATTCCCTCATTCCTTATTTGATAGGCTCACTTTCTATTTTAATTTGTCCTAAATAATAGTCCACTCTCTTATTGAGAATAATAATATATATATATATTATTTAGTTTATTAATATATCCTCATTTATTGTGCATCTTTATCAACAAATGACATTAACCTCTAACAATAATAAGGAGTGAGTGGAGTACTTGAAGGCTATATTAGAAAGAAAACCAACTAAATTTTTTGTTTAATGATATTGCTTGTATTTTCTTAATCTATGTGAAAAAAAATTGATTATATCAAATAGGAACGGAAGGAATATATATCTTATTGATTTCTACCGGACTAACTACATATGTAGAACGGGTTTGGAAATCTGGTCTTACCCCGGGTTTGCCAAATAAACACGAGATTATTATCAACAGCCCAGTCCAAACTCAATCCGATAACATGATAATGAACTTGGGTTTTGTGTATACATCAGGCCCAAATACTATTGAATCTTCCTTTGAGTTCTATCGCATACTGAAGTGAGCCCCAGTTTCTTCTTGGGCCGTATTTTTAGTAGGAGAGTAACCTTATGGACCATTCGTAAAAAATGAGAGGTCCATAACTCTTAACGATTCTAGGCCCAGTAGTCAGCGTCAGTCACAACCCGCGCTATCACATTATCGCACCTTGACAGGTTACCATCATCATCTCTCTCCTTTTTTGATAAATAGTTACCATCTTTTTTTTTCTTTTTTTTTTTCTTTTTTAAATAGTTACCATCTTCATCTTATTACAATAATCAACATCTACACAGTATTTGATTGCGGGATTACACACTTAAATACCCGATCGACCAATAAAAAAAAATGATCGAGCATTCAACAGAAATGACAATTTCAGTGGGTTGGTGGAAGCTGGCGGTGACTAACATGTATTATTACAACAAGTAAATTAGTATATGGAGTAGTTTTCTTTGAACCCTTAGTTACTTTTACGTTCCAATATAAATCGTCAATTAATGTCTCTTTCTTTCATGATTAATTAGAAATAATAGCGTCGTTAAGACCTGGGAAATGTGAACAATATTGCCGTGGTGGTCTCACTTTTTACCATAATTAATTAAACAGACAAAGTCAATATCGATGCTGTAATCAAAATTGGCAATTCCACATCTGCCTTTTTAAATTATTAAAATAAAAATAAAAAGTTTGACCGTTCAGTTTCATTTCCCAGATTTTTCGAAACTTAATTTGACTGCAGACCTTCATCAGGCCCGATAGAGTATTGTAATCGCAATTAAATATTGGATTTTATTAATACTTGTCCAAAGGGTGCATGCTAAAAAATATGTTCATCAATAAGAATGCAGGAGTATTTGATTTTGACACGATTGAAAGGAGTGAAGGATCTTTTTTCTCTATTGGTTATCGATTTATTAGTATGTGCCCTTGGACGCATGTTAAAAAAATCCATTAAACATTTATTATCATCCTCAATTTTCACCCTCATCCTCTTTCTCAACTTTAATTTGTCTCCTCTTCAAAAATCGATTGTGGAAGATGAGAGTTCCGAATCTTATCTTCCTTCTACACTCTTCTCCTCCCATGAGTTTCATCTGCCATTTATTTATTTAAATTATATTTAATTTGAGAGGTTTCGTATTTAGTAAGGATTTTGCGGGGTTTCTCTCAGTTGACCATAATTATTCTCCATCTGTCGTGAATCTTCGATCATTGACGTTTTGGTTATGCTCCGATGACATAAAATCGATCTTCTAGTACTACTAAGATTTCAAGATTTGAAGGAGAACAACCTCTCTTTTTGAGAGAGAATCCAATATCTTTGCTCTATATCCAAGCTACATAATATGTGTGTCAATTTATCAGTTTAGTATTTGTTTATCCAGTTACACCGATAGAGTATGGAATCATTCGATGAACGTCCGGTGTAATACGGTGTCATATCACGAGAGTGTCCCGTGATTACCTTCTTTATGTTTTTTTCTTGCATATTTTTTAGTCCTCTTAATTACAATCATCTTTATAATGTGACACAAACGCTTATGAGTCTCAATTGTTTATTTATTGGGCAACTGAAACAATCCCCTTCTTCATACCAAACAAAATATAAAAAATAAAATATTTGACTATCACATGGTCAAGTACTATTGCATCACTAATGTTGACTTTATGGGTCCAATTTCAAGATCCGCCTCCCGATGTAGATTTCAAAACCTATTCTTTTGTTGACGATTACGATCATCAAAATAGGTGGGAGAAGGCTTCCATGTCTCATTGCATACGACACCTTAAAATTATTATCAATCAATTAATTAATTAAATATGTCTAATATCTTTGGAAACATCGAAAACTATTACTACAACTTATAAGGTACACACAGTCATTATCGACCACAACGAGTGAGGTGGTCAAAATTGAAGATTATAATTCATTTGTGTTGAATCTGCACATGTAATTATGTACGAAGACTGACACATAGCTTTGTTCATATTAAGATAGGAGGTTGAGCTTATACATTAATATATATATATATATATATATATATATATACACACACTATCCTTACCATGGAGAGATGAAACTCATGAAGAACGAAAGACCCTTGCACATGTTCCACAGTACGACAACATAAATATAACACTTTAGATGTGAAAAGGTCTTACACGTGTTTTAAGTATCAATAAACATTTCACATCTCACATGAATCGGGATAAAATTGATAATCACAAATTGAGCTCCCCAATAAATCCCCAAGCTTGAGACATCCGATAAAAAAAATGGCGCTCAAAAAAAATCCTTACTTTAATCCTCTTGAAGGTATAATATAAGCGGTAAGTGTTAATTATTATGTGTCTTATTATGTAAATGGATTGGACATTAAATATTAGTGGAAAGACATAAGGTTTCGCGGGGAGACCAGAAGTCCGAAGAACTCTTAGTGGGTACTTATTTATTACAATATCAATAAGTCTTGTACTTATGTTATGCCGTTTTTCACAGTGAAAAGAAATAGGAGCTCATCTGTGGACGTAGGCATATTATGGCCGAACCACGTAAATCACTGTGTATATTTTCGTTGTTTTATTTTCTTGTGCTTGTATGTTATTGATTGTGCCAGATCAGTAACAACAGTAAGGGGGCTTGCTGGACCATTAAAATCAATATTGGATCTTATATATGTTATATAAAAATGAACCAAAACATTCAGTCACATCAACAAAACACATATTCCAGAACTCCATTTTATTACGGCCAACAATATTATTGACCTACATTTTGGTTCTAGTAAAATGCGCTCACTTGAATCACACAACTACTCCAAAATTAATAACGGATGCATCTTTATTATATCAAAACTCAAGTCACACTAACAAGAAATCGTGCAGCCAATAACAAATGAGAGTGGATGAAATATATTCATGCATAATTTTTAATTATATCAAAAATTGTGTCAAAAATAAATACTTCATTCTTATTAACCGACACATTTTTTTAGTATGTTCAATTTTATTTTATTTTTTTAATAAAAAAGAACGATATCTCTAATATTTTATTAAAATCTTTTTATTATAAAGGATGAATACTGTGATTACAGACCGGACTAAAGAATAACAAGAACTAAAAATCCCTACAAGCACCGGACTTGACAACAACGCGGAACCTAAGAAAAGAACCGACCACAAGAATCGAGAAAAAATAAAATAATCAAAGACATTCAGCGCACTGCCAGCAGCACAGGAGACTCCCAAAAGCCAAGAACCTACTAAAACCGAACAAGCTGCAGCGCAAACACCTAAACCCACAGCAGCGCAACATCGAAAACAAACAAAAACTGCCGCAAGAACATCCCATAGCCAGAAGCCTGCACAAACCGAACACCCAAGACCACAACCCTGCACAGTGCATATTAAGAGTACTATTATTTAAATGTACTATTTGGTTGTCCCAAGAAAACATACTATTGTAAAAAGTGCTATAATAAATAACACCAAGGCTTAAAGTCGTGAGATTCGTATGAAATACTGTATCGAGCAATTGTCATATTTTGTTAATAGCTTAAAGCTGCCGGCATTATAATTTTAAACTGTGTCAAATGAAACACTGTCATCTCATAACTTTTCATTGTTTAAAGTTGTGAGAATTATTTTACAGTTACATTATATAATTGATTCTTTGTATCTATAAAAAAATTTAATTATTTATTTTTATTTACAAAATTAATTTTACAAAAAAAATGAATCAAATATCCCACAATAAAAGCTTAAAATTGCAAGCCTCACAGTTTTTTATATAACATTTTTAACAACTTTAAATACAATATCTTTGATAACTTAAAATTATGAAATATTATGAAATAAACTAAACTTAATGCTTTGACATTTGACGTCTTGGAAGTTAATGGGGATTTCCAAATCGCAATCATGAAATAAATGTTCATTTTAGCTCGAGATTGACCATACTGGCACACTATTCGAAAACTTTCCGTTGAAGGAAGTAGCCTAAACCTTTGATTTCAATTCACAGATATTGACGTTTGATCACCTTTGTTTGACTTTCACAGTTTCACTTCTATAAACTCTTATTCAAAAGACTTTCGTAATGCTACACGTGAGGTATCATAGACTATGCTGCTGTTTCTCAATCTCACACGATGCCTTTTTTTTGTTCCTACAAGATTTCCGGTGTGACAGTTAATCTCACCATGATTAAATTTATACCGAATTGGAAGGGTCCCATTAAGAAGATAAAATTATTTCAACGATAATTTTTTTCATTCATAAGACTCGAACTTGATATCTTATTTAAGAAGAACAAGCATCATGTCATTTGAACAAATCACAATCAATACTTGTTGTTATACCCGAATTGATTTAAAAAAACATGCACCTACTTGTCGCTCTCTTTTTTCTAATACATGTGTTTTTTGTCTGCTGGAAGAGGAAGAAATGCTTTTTTGCATGATACCCACAATCTTCTAGGTTGAATATAACATAAAAAATTAAACCAATTTTTGGCCGTTATCTGTCTCTCATTTTATTCGATAATTAATTATCATATTAATTAATTTTGAAAACTATATCTTCAATGATCATTCAAAGAATCAAAACCAAGATTCGTCACCACAGACGTTAATAAGCGGACTCTTCTCTTCTTCAAAGTTCAAACCCGTTTTCAGCCTCCCCGAAAATATGGACAAAATAGGAGACAACACAAGCCAAAATAAATAAATAATAAATATTACTCCAACTAATATTCAAAGACCACCTGCCATCTGTGAATGCACGCTTTTTCCACGTGACCAAATAAAAATAAGAATACAATTGGAAATGAAAAATCTCTTTAAGCCTTTGGGAAGGTCAAACTTTTTCGCGAAGCTAAAATGGACAAAACCCAAGAAGAGCCCAGGAAAGTCTTACCTTTTGCCACATATGCTTAATTAATTCCCCCTTTTCACATTTGCTTGAAATCTATATATATACACCCAACCCCATTTCATTGTTCTACACAACTCCTACACAAATATTAAAGCTAGCTCTAGTTGTTGGCAACAATGAAGCTCTTCTTTTGCAGCCTCTTCGTTATTGTTCTTCTAATTCTCCAATATCATTCACTTCCAGCCACAGCTCAAGAAGTTGGTAAGCCCAGCGTTATCCATGCTATCTATATATGATATACGTATACGTTGCATGTATGCACACACACGTACGCACAATATACATATAATCGGTTCATTAGGTATGAAACAACAAGATATTATTGAGATTTATTTGATTTTTTTTTGTTGATATATGCAGAAAATGAGAGAGAGTTTGATTATAACCTCGATGGAGAGATCGGACCTCATCAATGGGGAAAAATTAAACCCGAATGGAGTGCATGCAATCACGGATCGATGCAATCACCCATAGATCTCTTGAATGAGAGAGTTGAAGTTGTTTCTCATTTAGGGAGAATCCGCAGAGATTACAAGCCTTCCAATGCTACCATTAAAAATAGAGGCCATGATATAATGGTAATTAAATAGTTAATTAATAAAGAAGAACAGTTGGAGAGAGATTGAGAGAGACACCAAACAAGATGATTGCAATGAAGAAAATGTGATTATTTTAGTCGCATTAGTCAAAGCGCATTATTAATCTAATTAATATTAGCTCATAGACGCTACCTTTTTTAAACCTACTATCTAGGTACAGCCCATCCGGCCATCCCCATATGTGCATGTTAGGTATGCGATGTAATTTTAGTACGTAATTAATTAAGTAGGTGATCGATCTGAAAAGGTTACCGAAATTATTTGGTTAGGTATTTTAACATAAAATATATTTTAAAAATGAAGGAGGTGAAATCAGTCATACTTCAGTGCTTAGTTTAATTTAATAATATAATTTAATTAGTAATCAATGTAATTTTTTTATTTAATTCTTGATTATGTTTTTAATTCGATTTATGTGAATCATTATTTGCGGGTGCAGTTGAAATGGGTAGATGGTGCAGGAACTCTTGAAATAAATGGAACTGAATATGTACTCCAGCAGTGCCACTGGCATTCACCATCTGAACATACCATCAATGGCAAAAGGTACTTAACAATAATTAATCAACACAACTGATATATATATATGGAAAAATCGCAATTGATTCCATCTATATATTTACATATGTGTTTATATATAGTTTTGCCCTAGAAGCTCACCTGGTTCACGAGAGCCCAGATGGCAAGGTTGCTGTAATTGGGATCATGTACACAATCGGAAGGCCTGATACTTTCTTGTCATCTGTACGTATAAACTAATTAATTTTTCTCTAACCCTAGCTTGATATATATAGCTACATATAATTATAGTCCTGATGTCTTGCATGTGGTGTGTATATGTATATGTCTCCAGATCATCGATCATTTAACAGTGGTTACCGATAGCGAAGATCACGAGCAAGTAATGGGTGTGGTTGACCCAAGAGATATAAAGTTTGGAAGCAGAAAGTATTACAGATATATTGGCTCTCTCACGGTTCCTCCTTGTACGGAAAATGTTGTCTGGACAATGGTGAAAAAGGTGCGTATCCATATACATGTCCTGACCATCAGTTCAAAACAGTTGCATCTCTCTTGTGAATTAATATTTGATTTTATTAATTAATCTTATAAATTTTGTTCATGTAGGTGAGGACTGTGACCAGAGAACAAGTGAGATTGCTTCGTGTAGCTGTTCACGATGTAAGTTGCATGTAATCGAACCACATACATACACACACATGCACACACATATATAGGAATTTAATTAACTGATCGATGATGTTTTTGTGTATTGAATGTTCAACTTTTGCAGGAGTCAGATTCAAATGCAAGACCACTACAGCCGATTAACGAGCGTTCAGTGCATCTTTATAGGCCAAATATACATGAAAACGATCGGAATAGAAAGCTATTATAATTTCGAAGAGAATCTGTGATGAAATCTCTTATAGTTAGATCAATATTAATTATTTATTTGTGATCAGTACAATAACGTACACTATAAGCGAGTCTTCTACAGTTTCCATGTATTTTGAGTCACATGGTCTCAGATTCTCCTATTGGGTGTTTGTCTATATATTTGTCAGTATTAAGTTAACTAATTAATTTTCTATCGGTGTCCATTACACTGCTTGTTATCATATATACATGTACGAGTACGAATAAAACGAGACGAGATTAAATTGATATTCTTGGTTGTTTACTGGTTTGAAGAGTCAAACCATTCTAGCGATGAGTTTTTGTTAATATCTTGTGATATATATCATCCATATATAGATGGTCTGTGCAGAGGGTCAATTTCTTCAACACAAGCTTTGGCTAAAACTCCTAAACACGAAGCCTCTTGCGAGGGGACAGTCTTCCTTCAAACAAGGATCCATGAAACCCCTCAATGGTTCAAAGCAGCCATGCACCTTCGCTAGAAGCTCCACCCAAAAAATCCTCCTATAAAGTCTTTGAAAAATGTTTAATTCCCCGATATCCTTTTATGGCCGAGATGAGCTCAAAAGGAGCAGCTCCAAATGTGAAAATGTCTCCCTTTTCACCAGCTGAATCGTTTAGGATGTACTCTGGTGCAATCCATTATTAAACCTTAGTGACAGAAAAAAGGCATAAGTATGATTTAGCCGTTAGATGTATGTAGACTGGCCGTTCTGCTCGGGTTTTGCCGTTTGATTCTTGGCGGGCCGAGAAAGTCCCCAGAGCATTTACTTGCCATCTAAATATTTAGTTTAATGGGCCACACGGATCATTTACTGGGCTATTTCAATAGTTTTATGGGCCACATTAGTTCAGTGGACTCAACGTCTTGCTGATTTTGTTCTTCGATAAAATTAGACAAATTTTAGATAGTTCTTTTACTTTATAAGATTTATTAGGAATAGGGTTACTCATTTAATTTTATTTGTAATTAAGTCTAGTTATTAATTTTTTTTAATTAATTTGACTTTTAGTTTTTAAATTCATGGCAAAGTTTGATTGAGACTTTTAAGAAAAGTACATATTAAATTAAAAAAAAAATAATTTGGAAAAATATATTAATTTTTATCTTTTAATTAATTATTTTACTGCCTTAATCAATATACTGAGCATATACGAGATCGTTAGGATTTAACAAATTCATTCTCCTT
The DNA here is from genome assembly GCA_963580455.1 of Euonymus europaeus. NCBI lineage: Eukaryota > Viridiplantae > Streptophyta > Magnoliopsida > Celastrales > Celastraceae > Euonymus > Euonymus europaeus. The sequence goes on from OY756967.1 coordinate 22,662,451, forward strand.
ATGGTTTAACATTTATTATTTATGTTACAGTATGTAAATCCGATACACGAGCCTGTTAGGGCTTAGCCAATTCGTTCAGCTTATAATTTAACACTTATTGTTTAGGTTACAATATAAAAATACGATACACGAGCCCGTTCGGGTTTAGCGAATTCATTCACTTAGGATTTAACACTTGTTGTTTAGATTACCATATTGAAAAAAAAATACATAACATATATACTAATTAAATTATTTTTAAAAAATAATGTAATTAAAAAGGTACTTTAAAAATTATTGATGATGAGTTTTGTTACAGATAGTTTTACGTGCTGAGATTGAATATGTAATGTTTTTTTGAAATTTACTACTTATTTTGTGAGATAAAACGTTTTAAAATTTTATTTATAAAAAAATACAAAAGTTACAATGAATTGAATTTCCTTCCAAATAAGTTTTATGGGTCAATTTAAACCTTAATAATTATACAAAAATAGATCCGCCTGCAATTTTCCTATAAAATTATTGGTCACAAAAGATAAATAAATAAAGGGGCAAACTAGATAGAAAGATATGAGTAGTCTCATTCTTTGAAATATGTCTATTCTGTTTTGAAATTAAAAAATAATGACAAAATGTTGAATATCTCGAAAATATCTCATCATCCAACTAGGCTAAAACAGGTTGACAAACATATCTCCTCTTCCTGACTTTCAATCAAAGCAAGATCATTGTTGTTGGAATAGTATTGTCGAGACGAGTCCAAAGTCGATGGTCTCTCCTTATTACGCAGTCGAGAATGCCTTAATCTAACCTTTTTCGACATTGGATCGAGACAATATATGTGGCATTAGATTCGTATCAGTTGGAAAATTCCAACGTCACTAACCTAACCTCCATTCGATATCGGAAATCGCCATAGTGATGGAAAAAAGTTTGCGGGCATTATCAGAGCTTTGCGCTGGCTTTTAGGTGACGATGGACCTCAATTTCGGCCACGGTAAGTCGGGTTTTACTCCTTTTGCAGTCATGCTTTTTTTGAGACTAGCGGCGACCATTTTGGTGTTTGGACATAAAAGTTAGGTTAAAAAATATAGAATCACAGTTTTCATTATACTGCTACTACATAACTTTTTTCTCTATATAATATATACTTATCTGTAGAACCTTTATTTCTATATTCGACGGATCCAAAACTCGGATTCACTATTAAAACACTATGCCCCAAGTGATGAACCTAAGGCTCAGATTCATTAAACTCTAAAGAGCTCAAGGAACATAATCACTACTAAATTTCTAAATGTCATAAGTGTTAAACCTTAGAGTCTTAATTACTAAATCCTAACAAGCTCAGGTACCCTAAACACTGAGGTTCAAACTTTCGAAATTGGTGAGAACTATTTTTCCTTGTATAACCACCTTTTCTTTGTTCGACGGACCAAAACCCGAATTCGCTATTAAAACTTTATGCTCCAAGTGATGAACAATAAAGTTCAAATTCACTAAAACGAACAAATTCTTACCATTGGAAGCACTCAAAATAAGACCTAAATAATGGGCTAATAATATCATTATAAACTGTACAATGCTGTTTTTCTTTATATAAATGCCAAAAATATTTTTTTTATCAGTAATCGCTTTTCGAGGGTAGATTGAGGCGAGGCTATTGGTGTTAGAGTCGCCCGGCAAAGATGAATCCAAGACCATAAGTCTCACCTCGATCCGTCGCCAGAAACGGCCTGATTGAGGCAAAATGCGTATTGGCTATTTTGCTTCGCTCTGACAACTTGTGACGTCGGATCTTAGAAAGGTTAGTGGCGTTGAATTTGTCTCAGCATGATAATTCCAACACCACCGGCCTCATCTCGATCTAAAGTTGGAAGCATCCGCAGCGAGAAAAATAAGTTTTATGTCATCTTTGGCTAGAATAATAAAGACAAATCTGTAATTTCAAATTTCGTCATTAATTCAATAAATTTAGAAAGTAGTCAGCCCTTAACAAACAAAAAAAAAGTCCAGCTGTCATTTTACTTTTAAGACAATAAATTTGGATCTAAGCTTAATTTCTCTTAAATAAAAAAGACTGCGAGGGTTGTTGATAGTTAACGAACAACAAAAATAATAATAAGGAAAGATAAAATTTCAGGTGGGAGTTTTATATTGGGAAATATGCCCAGACCCCCCTAAACTATGATGTATGTGCAAATACCCCCCTGAACTAACATAAATGGCAAACAGACCCCCAATATTGAGTTGACCGTTATCTTTAACGGTCAACTCTACTAAACCTGATTAAAAACAAGGGAAATATGCCCAGACCCCCCCCCCAAACTATGATGTATGTGCAAATACCCCCCTGAACTAACGTAAATGGCAAACAGACCCCCAATATTGAAAGGAGAACAACTAAGATGTATAAAATGTTCCAAAACAGGACATAATGTCAGAACATGTCTTGCTCTGGCTGCAGCAAGACAAGAATCAAACTGATTTTGAAGACCCCAGGAAAAAAACTCCAGAAAAAGACCTCCTCGACCTAAGATCTCTATTGTCAAACCTTTTAAACGAGACTGAACTGAAGATCAAACTGATTTTGAAGACAACATTATCCTTTTGTCTTGATAGTTGGGTAGGATTTGATAGCTTCATTGTTATGTATGTGACTATTTGTTTTTTGACATGGGATTGTTCTTATGTTTTGATTTTTAGGACTGTGATAGTATGTTTCTGGACAAGATTATTGTTGTTGTTCTGAATTTAGTCATTTTATGTTTTGTGCAAATAGCCCCCTATAGTTTCTGTTTTGTGCAAATAGCCCCCTAGAGTTGACCGTTATCTTTAACGGTCAACTCAATATTGGGGGTCTGTTTGCCATTTATGTTAGTTCAGGAGGGTATTTGCACATACATCATAGTTTGGGGGGGTCTGGGCATATTTCCCTTTTATATTTCCCAAATAATTTTGATATGATGTTAATGAGTTCATTAAAATTTTGGGATGTCTTGAGTTATTGACACATATATAAATGGCAAATCATTATTCATGGAATAATGATAGAATAAAGATAGGAAGATCTTAAATTAAAATAAAACTTTCCCCTTGTCTTCATCATTTTTTATGTTTATGTAGTTTTATCCCAATTATTCACCAGTTTTTAAGGGTTTAATTTAGCTATTTAAAGTTCAATCAGTGTGATTCTTCCTATTCATGGGTAGATTAACAATTTTCTACATACTTTTTTCGGTTACAAGGGAGGGGATTACCCACAAAATAATGACTCACTCAATAGAGTCTCAAACTAAACGAAGCCAGCTAACCCCAACGCTATCTTCTCACAACAGGCTTAACAAAGCAAATGGCGGATCGTGAAGCACCTGCAAGCCAAGATCATGACGCAGAGCTTGACTAGCCATAAAATCAGCAATACAATTTTCTACATACTTAAATTTGCATATTGACGAGGTTTTATGCCTGATGATCAATCATGCTATAATGATAAACAAATGCATTATGATAAATTTATTGTAACTTTTATTTTGATAAACAAACTCACTTTTATTTTTTATTTGTAAATATAATGATAAACAAACGCATTATGATAAATTTACTTGTGATTTTTTTCGTCATCAATTTACTCCAAAATTTGGGCATATATATATATGTATATATAAACAAACTTTTCTTTCTTATAAAATAGCGCAAACAAAGGGAGATAATAGGAATGAGGTTAATGAAATTTTTCATCACTGTGAGATTTGACGCGTTTTAAATCAGTCACTGATATTTCAATTTATTCAACTTTAGTATTTAAGTTTGGATTCTGTTTCAATTTTCATCACTGGGCAATTTTTGAAAACTTCCGTTAATATGTATTGCTAAGGTGACAGTTGTTCCAAACATACCGTTAATCAACCAACTAAAGTAGCATTCAAACGTAGCAATATAGTCACTTAACAAAATAAAAATTGTTAATTTAAACAATATCCAATTATGCATCAACACGAGATTAATTCGTGGGTTGCAATCACCATGATTTTATACCTTGCACTGGAGTTAGATGTTTGAATTGTTGAGAATGTGTTATCTAGCCTTCTTGCATTCTCTTTGGTCCTCTTACTTGGGCTCATGCTTGAACCAATCAATTGTTTTCCCTATAATGGAATGTATGTGCTCTCAATTCCCATTTCTGTAACACTGCCTCTAGCCTAGTTACAGCTGCAGTAGTACCACCTCTAGCAGGTTCACGGAAAACAACTCTTCCACAAATGGATTGTAGCTTCCCTCTATCGATGCCAACACGAGCCCCTCTATCAGTGCCAACTAGAGTTGTTGCACCTGTGTGTCGCAACCAGTTTTGCGAAATAAAATTTTAAAAGAAGAGTCGCTACTAATTGGAGTAGGTGCAATTGGTCACCATAAAAATAATTTGGTCTGTGAAAATTCAGAAAACAGGTAAGTGAATTTGTTACGTATGGGGAAGGTGTGAAACACCCCACAACGTCTGTTTTAAAAACAGTTGTCAATTTAATTTTTTATTATCGCATTAAATGATTAAGAAAAACAAGTATGACATATTAACAAAATATATACATTGAGTACGATAATTTAGACAGAATATAAAAATTATATTGAGAGTCTAATATCGAGGTTCATGAGCTCTTCCATCCAATGGTCAAGTGTTCATGAAACACTCTCACCTCAAAAAATTTCTCTGAAGGTGCATCTAATGCATTCCGCAAATTAATTTCATCGTCGGTTAAGGCTTTCGATATAATTTTTATATACAATATGAATGCTTAAAAAAAATCATCTCCATCCAATGGATGAGAATTTCATAAGATTTTGATCCTCAATAATCCTTTTGGAATAGCATCTAATGCTTCTCCGTTTGGTTCCATCGTCGGATTAAACCTCAATATATTATCCAACCCTAAATATGCAATCAAAATACTCATTTATTAGATACACAAACCCTAAGTGTCTACATACTTCTAACATCCTAAAATAATGTATGCAATTTTTATTATTTTTGTTTTAACTATTTACATGTCCTTAGGCCCAAATACATATTTACAAATCCCAATTAATACCCAAGGCCCCAACCTAAATCTAAAAATTAAAATACAACAAAACCCAAAAGAATTAAAATCCCACATATGTGCATGTAACAACCGACCCATCAAACAAAAATCAAAGAACCCATAAATTTCTAATTCGGGCCCAAGCCTTACACCATATGTCTCTTGCTCAAATTCCTAAAAAAAGCCCAAATAAACACCCAAAGCCCTAAATACAATTTTAAGCCTATACACAATACTCAAAGACCCAAAAATTAAAAAAGTACGGAGAAATGCTCATAATACAGTTTCGGAAATAGTAATCTTTGGAGGGTTATCCATGGTTTGATTTGGCCGATTTTTGGACAGTGGTTAGAGGACAGTTGGTTCTTGATTCTGAACGGTGGGATTGTGATTTGAAGCTCCGGAAGGTCAGTTTCGAAACTGGTTTCCAAACTAATTTGTGTAGGGATATTTCTCAAAATGGAGTTCGGGAATGGTGAAAGATGGAGGGATATATGTGGTTGGATTTTGCTGATTTTTGGACAGTGGTTAAAGAATAGAGTGATATTGATTTTGAACGGTCGGATTGTGATTTTAAGTTTCAGAAGGTCAGTTTCAAAACCAATTTCCAAACTGATTTGTGTAGGGATATTTCTCAAAATGAAGTTTTGGGAATGGTGACAGATGGAGGGTCATCCGTGATTCGATTTGGCTGATTTCTGGACAGAGGTTAGAGGACAGAGTGATCTTGATTTTGAATGGTCGGCTTATGATTTGAAACTTCAGAAGGTGAACGTATGATGGCAGTGAGGATGGTGGTTTGTGTGGTGATGTTGTGTAATGGAAGAGGAGAAGAATTGTGATGATGGCTTAAGTTGAGAGGAGAAGTTTAGGGCTACTGGATCCAAGAGAAGGAAGATCTGTCCCCCCTCCTCCCCGTTTCATTGAGTGATTTTTTTGGGTATAAGAAGAGAAGAGGTGATGATAGTGGTTAGAGTATGTGGAGATTAGGTGAGAGTAGGTGGATTAGTAGGTAGGAGTGGTTGGTGGGGTGATAGTGATGGAGGAGTGGGTGAAGATGGTGGGTGAGAGATTGTGCCCAAAAGACATCCGAAACAAATATTATTGAGCCTCCAAAAATAAACATATTGGACCGAACCTGGACAAAAATAGAGTACTTACACTCTGCTTGAACCAACACTCATCCTTGCAACTCTAATCACTGAAGTAACTTTTCCTCTTTTCGCGGCATTGGCTCTTCCAGTTATGACCGGTATTGAAAATTGAAACAAAATTCAAACTTAAGTACCTAAGTTGCATGAGTTGAACATCAGTGATTTATTTGAAACGTGTCAACTCGCACAGTGATAAAAAAAGTTGCATTAACTCTCAAGCTTTCAACCTATTTAACAATTTTCGTTCGGTTATATTTCCACATTAGATAATCTGCTGCCTCCACAGTGGATTCTCTGACGGGTGATGAAAATTGAAACAAAATTTAAACTTGAGCATCCGAGTTGAAACATCAGTGATTGATTTGAAACGTGTCAACTCTCACACTGACAAAAAAATGCATTAGCCCAATAGGAATGATACGAGGTCTCGTAATTGAGGTGTCTTAGCCATCGTCAGAGCAAAAATTTTGTATGGACATTTTTGTTATTTTATAAAAAAATACCATGTTTCGTTCTGTTCTGAATTTTCCATTCCTATGTACAAGGCTGAAATGTCTAGTTTTGGATAGGAATGGAATTCGCAGTTCTATTTTGATATGAAATATGTACCAAATGCATGAATTTACAAGTTGCCCCGTTCGGTAAAGCGGATAAAAGCTTATATGCTCTATGCACTGTTGTTAACAGGCGCACCAAATTTTTTTTCTTAATTTTCATTATTGCCTTATCGCTTTTACATTTTTGCCCTCTCGTCTCACAAAATATATGTTAGATTTCGAAAAAAATTTACATATTCGAAGTCAACGAGTAAAGTTTTTTCCAACAATACTCATATTCGATATATTTTATTTCATTATTAAACTATTTTACATACTTCTAGTAATAAATTGATAATTTATACGTTATTATTAACTTACGACCCATCAAACACCAAGCACCTTATTTGTTATTAAAGTTTACGTCATATCAAACGGTTGGTTTGACTCGAAATTGAAGCAAAAAAAGTGGTACCAAACGTATTAGTATTTTAGAATAGGTAAAATCAATAACAATCTTTTTGATTCACACTCAAAATCAAATTGATAGTTTTAAATTATTTAAGAAAAAAAACTGATTTTTCTACTCTTTTTTTGGCAAAAACCTGAAACAAAATTATGAAAGAACCGCTAGCTTTTTCTTTTTTTCTATTTGCGCACCATTTTCCCAATGCAATTTTTTTTGGAAAATTTACCAATGCAAAAATTTCAAAACTCTGCAAACACCCAACAAAATATATCTTTAACAAAAAAAAAAGGTTTAAATGTGCAATCTTTTGGATTATAGTATGTTTCATAGAGTATAAGTTATCATAAAACATAAAATTTGAGAGTGTCTGAGAGTATGAATGACAGTGTATACTCTAAAACAAACAGGAGTCACACTCTTACGCCAGAGTCTACAAAATGCTAGACAGCAACAACAGAGGCGTTTTTGTCCTAAAAAATTAGGACAGAAAAAATAAAATATTAACCCTTTTGTTTTAAAATATATTTATACTCTGTCACCCATACTCTTATATATATATTTATATATATATGCTTAGACAATTTTAACTTTTACGTTTCAAAATATACATATACGATATACACCATAAAATGTGCCTCATACAATATAAATTATACTGTCACACATATTATACAAACGGTGTAAAAATCTCTCTGCAACGTTTTCTCTTATAATTTTCCCCTACTCTCCGGGAAATTGTTTGCACGAGCGGCGGTTTCTTCTCGAATCTGAGCGAAGGCCACTCTGCTCTCCATGATGGCAAGTAATTTTACTATTATTTTTCTCCTCAAAAAGTGAATGTTAGAATCCGCATTGATGTTGTTATTTTTGTTACCAAATTAGGGTTTTGAACTTGATCGTTAGCTAAATGACCGGTGGATGCGCAACTAAGTTGTTGTTTCTGCAGTAATTTAGTATTTTGGGGTTTAGAATTGCCTTGTTATCATAATTATCCTAATTGCCAACTTTTTTGCGAGATTTATGATGATCTTCGAGAATCTTCGTCCGACAAAGTGCGTTTTCTATCTTGAGACTTCGTCAACACTCTATTTTTCTGTTGTTCACAGGTCACACTTTCTCTTGAGTGAGTTGGATAGAGTTTCTGATTTCCTTTCAGAGGCTGTTTGGTTGTAATATTCATCATCATAGGTGATTGGCGAGAATTTAAGTTATTGGCTCCCTTTGTTTCAGGTTTTACACTACAGATAATTGATACTATTTGCTGTTTGTGATTGAAGCTAATCATCGGCTTGGATTTTACATTGCTCTTTACCTTTAGGCTTAAATTGGATGTTACATATTAATTTGCTTCTAGATTAGGGTTTAACTTAAACATTGGTTGTATCAGTGGTGTTGCACGAATAATTGTTTTTCTTTGTGGAATAATTATTGTTTCTGTGGAATAATTTCGGTTTGTGTTTTTTTTAGTACTGGTTGCTGGAGAGAGTGGCCTTGCTTTTTGCTGTCTCCTTGACGTCTCTCTCTCTTAGTTTTATATTCTGGGTATGCCTACTTCAATTTGTTTACAGTTTGCTCTTTTATTGGGTTTATTAATGCATTGAATAGAGTTTCAGATTTTCTTTTAGTGACCTGTTGGTTGTAATATTAATCACCATCTGTAGTTGGCGGGAATGCAAGTTGGTAGTTACCTTTATGTTGGATATTACAGTATAATTTTATATGAATGGAGATAATACCGTACGAGTAATTGCTACTATTCGATGCTTGACTGAAGCTGATCAGTGGATAGGATTTTTTTTGGTGGACAACCATTTGAGTTTATTTTGGATGTTACTTGGTGTATAGGTTATCTGCAGTTTCAGAGTAGTTTCTTGCTGATTTTAGTATAGAGTTTCGTTATTAATTTTCTCATGCCTCAATGATTACAATATTTTCATTTTAGCGTAGATTAAATGTTCCAATGCTGTTGCATCCTTCTTAATCTAATTGCATTGATATGTCTGATTTGCAGCAAAAGTGATGGCAAATGACGCTAGATCTACTCGCAAAGTAAAGAATGATGTAAGTGATAGTTTTAGAGGGAAACAAACTAGCAAGCAGGAACCTTGCTCAGGTGCTGAAATTGTAGATACGTCTGGTCTAAGAAGATCACCCAGGGGAACACCCTCAAAAACTATGACTCCTAGTCCTTCAAGTACACGCAAGTCTAAGCGCCTGGAGAACCAAACTCCGGCAAATATCCCAATTAAGAGAAAGAACGAGGGAGTTGAGAATAAGAGCATATCGAGTTCTTTGAGGAGGTCTGAGCGGGGTAGGAACCACACGCTGGCCATTTCTTCTGGATCAAAAAAGGTCGGGAAAAGCTCAGCCACCTCTGATGTGAAACGAATGAATGGGAAGAAAGAGATTACAATTGAAGAGTTCACGTTACAAACTGTAGAAGTTGGCAAAAATGGGAAAAAGAATATGAAAAATGCTCAGGTGGCAAAAAAGAGAATGGATGCTCGTACTTATAGGGATTTGTTCAAGCGACTACCTAAGAAAATTAATGCTTCAGGTAGATGAATTTATTTTTGCTTTTCTTATCCAAATTTCATTTTCTTAAAACTACCCTTTCTCTCGTTGTTCTTTGAAAAGTTTTACTTCCAACGCTGCAGCAATATAAAAAACTGTTCTGCTGCAGCTGTGGATGTAGAGAGTGAGGAAAAGTGTGCAATTTTAGTCCTCGTCTCAGCCTCTCTAAATCATTCTGACACCAGTTTCTTGATTTTGTAGATCATGTACATTTCACTAGTAATAATGATAAGTCCACCGAGGGATATAACAACAATTGCAGGGGTGGGGTGTGTGAGAAAGTTGACGGCGACGATGAGTGCAGCCAGAGTGGGGGTGAGGAATTAGGACAAGATCATGCCAGCAGAGCTTTTGAAGAATCCAACTATGTTAGAGAAAGAACAGAAAGTGATGTTGAAGTTGAAAGATCTGATTCGAATCAGCATCATGTATCTGATGAGGAAGCTCATGCTGTTAGGGATGGGTTAAAAGATTCAGAGATTGATTGTGTGTTGATTTCATCTGTTCAGACTGCCACACAGAGAAGTGATGGTGCTGGAAAGGCTGAGCTGGATCATGCAACACAGAAAAATTTGCAACCACAAATGTTAGATTCTGTAATGAATTCGGTTACAGGGGATGCTGATATTGGATTGGAAGGGGATAAAGAAAGCATTTCTTTTAAAAGAAAAAGAAATTATGTGGATTCGGATCTTGATACTGTTGCTTCAGTTGGACTTGAAGATACGCGCACTGAGATGGCCAATGCCCCTTCTTCTTCGCCATCTGGGTGCAAAAGTGACAAGATACGTGTCTTGTGTTCTAAGAGGCGAAGGTGTGTGATAGAAAAATTCATGAAACTCTCTCTTTTTTTCTTTCTTTTTCCCATCATTTATCTGAAAATATCTTATCAAATGATCTATGGCAATTTATCTGAAGTTCCTTGGTTCTTTTAGGTTTGGGTTACGTAGCCAAATTGAAGTTGAATTTGCAATATTAACTTCCGTCTCATCTTATGGGGAGAGAAGACTGATGGCGTTAAAACTTAAAAGTGAACAATGATTATACCTATTTATGTGTTTTTTTTTTCTTTCTTGATACTGTGGTATCTAAGAGTTCTTTCGAGTATCATTTGATTACGATATTATAATTTAAATTAGCAAAACATTCAAAAGTTTTTTGACTTGTGCTTTCTCTGACCACAGTTGTCCATATTCAAATATCTAGTTGTCTACTACCTAGGCAGACTTTACATGAAAACAGAATCGTGTTGGGCTAGGTGTGACAATTTGGGGGACCTGTATCCTCTTAAGTTTGAATTTTTCTTCTTCTTCTGAACATTACAATTTTTATTGGCATAAACACAGTAAGACACCAAGAAGTTACCTTCCCTCTGTGGGCATTTACAAGCCAAAGAATCTACATCCAAATATGACAATTGATCAACCATTTTACTTTCACTATGCTAGTTACATGGTTTGTGTGAGCATGTGGTGTTGTGTGAGTATCCGGTTTGCACTACAGCAGTACCCCAAGGTGGCCCTACCTTGGATAAGTTCTGACTCGCTTGGTTGAAATTGAAATTAAATGGCTCAAGGAAAGGTCTTATTTGAGTTTCCAAATGACAGTTGCCTATGGATTTACTCCTCGTGTTCCCATAACATTTACACTGGCTTGTTCATACTTCATTCTGACCTTTTTTTGTAAATTAGATTCTGGTAGTGCTCTGTGCTGTCTGGGATGGGAATCTGTTAATCCTCTTCATGCGTGATACTACTTAGTGATGTTTCTCCTATTTGTTCCAAGATGATTTTGTTTTGGCAGCCCAATTGTATGCTCCAGTGGATCTTTAGGTCTTTAACATGGCTGCTGTAGATGGTTTTGTTGCTATTAGCATAATTACATGACAGCTTTAATCCAATAAAATTGACAACTTTCTATAAAAACTGATTATTTTGTCTCTCAGGGTTGACCGTGATTTGGATGAAGGAAAAATTTGCTCTTGCAAAGTGGAATCATTCCCTTGGATTTGTAATCCTTCTCTTTCTAAGGTTGGTTCCATTTTTGCCTTAGATTGGTCCTTGGCGTTTTCCTGTCTGATTTTGTTTCTGCATAGATGTCTTATCAAAAGTATGTGACTTGGTGTGGATTCTATTGGCTTAGAAATTTTCCGTTCTTGTCAGAATTCTCGTTACTGCCGACTTTCATCTGTGGAGGTGCTTTCCAAACTTCCACGTTTTGCACAAAATAGCAGCACCTGTTTCTATTTGAAATCTGTGTCATGTTTTCTAAAAAGATTTGTCCTCTGATTCTATGTGCTTGATTCATGATTCAAGATATAAAACATTTCAAATGTCATGGGAGAAGGTTATTTGGTTAATTTTTTATTTTTATGTTTCCATTGACTCTTCTGGAGAGCCTCAGAATTAGAGCACTCTTTCTGAAAATGATGAGTTTGCACTCAGATTCTTGTTTTTTTAATAGATCCTCTTTCTGTTGCGAACTTTTACTTATTTGGGTCAATGTGACCATGATATTGGTACAAGTGAAAATTCTAGTTTTTGCAACAGAGTTTTGTAACATAAATATGGGGTATTTAACAATCAGTGGGACACAAAGGGGTAGAGTGGTACAATTATGATGCCACTTCTATGTGGGGAATATTAGGGCGGAATGTTGACATGGTTTTCTTGAAGTTGCATGTTGTGGTGCTTTTTTAGATGACAAGAAGTACAGTTGCTTTTGTGGGGATAGTACTAAAGTTACAATTGGGGTGGCATACTGGTAAGGGTTTTCACTGGAATTATGGAATGGGAATTGAAGATGTTATGTATGTTGAAGATTTTTCTCAAAGTTAATGCGGAGGGAAGAAGAATTTTATCTGAAAGTTTTAGGGAAACTCTGAGTGCCCCTACAAAGTACCTTCAATTGATTGCCTGGGAAGCTTCGTGTTAAGGAATATTACATACGATATCCTTTAAGCAAGTTTAATGACTTTGGTGAATAGATACTTTATTTGTAGGAATATGAGGAATTGGTAAATTATATTTTCTTTCATCGTGAATGATGATTACATTCTGTAATGTCACTTAGGATTATTTATATAACTGACTCTAAGATTCATTATCTTTTGACTCTATGGGTACATAATACATCTATGTAATGTGGGTTTCAGATGTTTTTTCATTCGATTGTTTTAAATGCATTGTAAGAGGTTTTGCCTTTGCAACCATGGACTTGTATTATGTGATTTCTCAGTGATGTGATGTTATTTACGTTGTTAGAACCTAATTTCTGATTTCTGGGAATTACTGAGCTTGTTTAGTTAAAAAGACACCTTTATCTGTAAAATCTCTCTTGAGAAAGCCACCTGGTGGGTTATGGGAATATTTTTTTAATGGCTTTCTATTGCATTTTTGTTGTTCACTTATCTCTTTGGTTGGATAAGCAGTGTTTTTCTCTGTCTCTTTTCTTTTAACATGAAATTGTGTTTTTTCATGGATGATAGTTGAAAAAGTTTATTTTGATTTAATTTATAACTGGTATTTATCTTTTCATGCTAGATAAATGGAACTCAAAGCTTTTATTAATTATTTACATTTATTCTAATAATTTATTGTCCAATTAGTAATCAATTCTATTGCACATTGAATTAGGATAGAGGGGAATTGGAAGCTGGTGTTACAACTGCGCATGTTGAAGGGTGTGACAACCATATGGAAAGGGAATCTTCTGTAGAATCTCGGTTGGACTTTGGCCAACAGTCATGTATTGTTTGCAAGCTTGGGGGAACTCTATTGTGGGTAACTCATCTTCTAATATTTGAAATGTTCTGAAGTACACCGTAGGATATATATTTGGTATTCTCAAAGATGAAGACAGTTTTCGGATTTATATTAGATTTTCTACGCTATTAATGTGTTTCCATCTGCTGAGCCACTGCAGGAAAAATATTCAGTGGTAGTGATAATACTAGTTGACCTGTTCCCCTTTCCCCAAAGTTCAAGAGTTAGGTTCGTGAAGTCCGTTGTTTACTCTCTGGAGAAAATTGTTTGTTATCATCGATGATTGTTCTTAAAGTTTTTGTATGTTGTGAACATTGCATTCTGAAGAAATTTCTGTAATTTAAGCTATTTTAAACAAAATTACTATAGTAACATGTGTGTTGTTTGGTGTTCTAGGTTTTCCAGTCAAAATGCTGTTCCTTTGTAGCCACTGCTGGAAAAATATGCAGTTGTAGTGATAATAGTAATACTAGTTGACTTGTTCCTCCTTCACCAAAGTTCAAGAGTTAGATTCATGAAGTCTGTTTTTCACTCTCTGGAGAAAGTTGTTTGTTATCATTGCTGATTGTTCTTAAAGTTTTTGTATGTTGTGAACATTGCATTCTGAAGAATTTTCTGTAATTTAAGCTATTTTAAAACAAAATTACTATAGTAACATGTGTGTTGTTTGGTGTTCTAGGGTTTCCAGTCAAAATGCTGTTCCTTTGTAGTAAATGCATCATATCTTTTCTTTTCTATTTATAGGCTCTTATGTTCATTCATTGTTGCACTAACTATCTTGAGTTACCAAACAATCATCTATCGTTTCTTATGTTATATTGGCTTCAGGTGTTGTGCCGGACAAGGGTGCAAAAGAAGATACCATCGTTCTTGTTTAAGCCCTCCTTTGGTGGATGTTCCACTGGGAATTTGGCACTGCCTTGATTGTGTTAAGAAGAAGATCGAATTAGGTGTGTATTCAGTGACGGAGGGTATAGAGTCAATTTGGGATGTCAGAGAAGTGGAATTGCCAGATGATTATGGTATGTAAAAATAGTATAGGAAGACCCTGATGACTGTGGTGATAGCATGGAGTTTTTGATAAAATATTCAACTCTGCATATATAGTTATATCTGTGTCACTAGCATGTGAATGGTTGTATATTTTAATATAAATTTGTTGGGATTGTGGTATTTACTTCTAGGTCTTGAAAGGCAGAAGCAATTTTTTGTTAAATACAAAGGTCTTGCTCATGTTCACAACCGTTGGGTACCAGAAAATCAGCTGATTCTTGAAGCTCCATTACTTGTTGAAGAATTCAACAAAAAAGATCAGGTATTTCTAAAGTACTATCTAATGGTGTCTATGATTTCTTGTTTTTCAAGCAGAGAATGAATATTTGAAAAGAAGTTATGGGATTCCTATGTGTTTCAAAATATTGTTTCCCTGTCTAAAAAGCTCAATTAAATGTTAAGGTTGCAAAGTGGAAGCAAGAGTGGACTTTGCCACGCCGCTTGTTACAGAACAGATTGTTACCTATGCCAAAACAGCATGAAGAGGATTGCAGTGGGCAAGTAGATTGTCTAGACTGCCAATATGAGTGGCTCGTGAAATGGTGTGGTCTTGATTATGAGCATTCTACATGGGAGTTGGAGAATACTTCTTTCATGAAATCGCAAGAAGCTGCAAGACTTGTGAGAGATTTTCAAAGTCGTCATGAGAAAGAGAAGAGAGCTGTTTCTTCATCTAACTTGGACAAGGTTCCCCGGATATTTGTTTATATCTAATAGTACATTTTGATACTTGATGCATTTTGATGCTTAGTACTTTGAAAATTTTGCCACTATCTATAAATAGTTATAGTAGTTTAAAATTTTTATTATTAGCAAAGTTACAACATGATACATATTCCTTAATTTTTGCTTTACTTACCTTTGGGTGATCATACTACAGGTTTTCAAGACAAAAAAGGAAAAATATATCAAGCTGTTGCAGCCATCTGGGTCTGGTCCAAATATTGACAATAATCATATGGACTTTGTTAACAATCTTTCGGAGTATTGGCACAAGGACCAGAATGCTCTTGTTGTTGATGAACAGGTAACTTGATAAATTTTGCATGATTTAGGTTTTTGTCAATGAATGTATTGATTTATAGTCATTAATGAATGATCGCTAAGAAATGATGATGTTGTTGATATGTTTAATGAATTGCATTTAGATATTGTTTCAAGTATCCAACAATGATCTGATAACAACATAGAATTGTTTGATAGTTTCCGATGCGATAAAATTTGCTTTGTTTCTACATCTTTGTTTTATAGATATACTTTTGCATTCTCAGGTGAAGATCATTTATCAACTTTGATTTTATGATCCCTGTTTATGCTTCATTTTACTGTCATTGCATTCCTCTCATTTAAGATGTGTTCAATTGCTTTTTAAGGAACAAAGAAATTGATGCATGTGAGGTTATGTTCGCTTGCTGCTCTGGTGTTTACCATTAATCAATGTCCCATGTAGGGATGTCAATGTCTAAGGGGTTAAGGTAGGCATATATGCTGATATACACACCCCATCACATGGCATATCCACTTCTCTACACACCCCATACAAATTCTATTATGAAATAGTGAAAGACTATCCTCATATCAGCCCTTGGCGGGGGTACAGGGAATAACTGAACAAATCATGGCAAGTTCAAATTTAAATTGCATAACTATAGCACTCAAATAGTAAGGAAATCTAAACATAAGGATTGTATCAGCTACTTTACTAACACTTGAACTTGTGAATGTATATATTGTGCATGGTAACGAGTACATGGGCGGCCATGCAGGTATCTCAAATGTATCCATGCTTGTATCTGGGTGGGCGTTCTTTTGAATACATACGTGCGCCCGCAAGCTTATTGGGGATTTTGTATCTGCCCCAATCGGTTGGGTACACGGTGGTGTGGGTACAATTGCTATGGCTATCCCAGTGCATGTTATCATTTTCAAGTACTTTCTGAATCTTTGTTCCCAAGAAAAAGGAATAATTAGGATATTTTTTAATGATATCTTCATCACAGTGACTATGGAAGCTCCATTATATCATGTGTCAAGCACATAAATTTGTGTATTTAGAGTTTCATGTGAAGTGGTTCTGAAGGACTTCTATGCTTGCAGGAACATATTACGAAGGTCATCCAGTTTATTTTATCTCTATCATCTTTCGTGTGTCAGCCTTTTCTCATCATTTCTAGTTCTGATATATTATATTCTTGGGACAATGAGTTCATGCGTTTGGCACCCTCTCTCCACGTTGTTGTTTATCATGGTGACAATGATGTGCGGAAAAGCATTAGGACACTGGAGTTTTATGAAGAAGGTTGCATAATGTTTCAAGTACTTATCACTTCTCCTGAAGTTATAGTTGAGGTATGCCCCAAGATTCACTTAGCTTTAATGTTCATAATTAGGTCTGACGGGATGCATAATGACGAGATATTAAATGGATTTTGTGAACTTGAATGTGCTACATTTGTTGTCAATAGGGGCATGATCCTTCTTGTTCTGTTGCATGCATATTCTAACTGTGGGGCTTGTGGTACATCTATCGATGCAATTGTCACTTAAAATTAATTCTATTCTGTCGCTGTTACAGGTTTTTCTCTATGTCCTCATCATGTTTGTCTGGTTGATTTTTTTTATTTGGTTCTGCAGGATCTAAGTTTCCTTGAGTGCATAAAATGGGAAGCAATAGTAGTTGATCAGTGCCAATTACCTGGAATTTTTTCACACTTTGTTTGTTTTAAAATGCTGTGCAGTGATATGATACTTCTCCTTGTCAGTGGTCAGCTAAAGGTATGTTTCTGGTGCTTTGTTATTGGTTTTTATCCACTGCCAGTGAGCTTAAGCCATGCCGTTTGATTTTGCAGAATGACATTGCTGAGCACCTCCTATATTTACTTGATTACTTTAAGGAGTCTAATGCTAGTGATAGGTTAACAAGTAACTCCCATGACAATGACAGTAATTTAAAAGAGCGGTTATCCAGCTACATTGTGGACAGATGCAAGTCAGACTCTTCTAGGTTTGTAGAGTTCTGGGTTCCTGTAGAGCTATCCAATCTGCAGCTTGAGCAGTATTGTTCTACTCTGCTTTCCAATGCTTTATCCCTTTGCTCATCTTCGAAGGGTGATCCAGTTGGGGCCCTACGCAACATTCTCCATTCCATCCGGAAGGTTAGGTTATTGAGCAATTAGCATTTTTGATTTTGTGCACTCTGGGTGGTGTTGTGTTACATTCATGAAGGTATGCAAATTGGTACTTCATCTATCTTTTTTTTCCATCAGCAAATTGGGATCTATTGTCCATATCCTGTCACTTTTGAATGTATATGGTTGGATGGCTCTTAGGTTCCTTAAATTGAAACCCTAAAAAAAGTTTGAACTCTTGAGATTCATTTACTTCTATGAGCTTTCCTAGGAATAGATGAACTTGAGTTTGGGTTATTTCGTATTTGTTTGCATCTTTTTCATATTTTTTAAAATTATTTCATGTTGATTGCAATTGGAGTTAGAAGATACATAGCTATTTTGTGTTATGCATTTAGTACTAGGTTAACCAGCTTGTTTTGTAGGTTCATTGTAACTTGTAAGTTGGTAGAATAGATGGCTATTTATTAGTGTCAACTTATATCCTCACAATTTTTGAGCTTGCGACTCTCCACATGGAGTGATCTAGAAATAGAGGGCAATATGAAACTCATAATAATCAGTGGTGACCAAATTTTATGAAATCTGTCTGGGTTCATAAAATTTTATGGGCCTAGGGTGTCGGGCCAGGCTGGGCCCTCTAACTCAGGTCTATTTCGTTGTCCAAACCTAGCCTGAAATAAGTTTGTTTTAAATTTTTGTTAAAAAATTATTGGGCCGGCTGGGCTCAATCTCTATATCCCAAACCCATGTTCAGATTACACCACTTTCTCAGCCCAAGCCCGGCTAACGGGCACAATACATTATACAACTATCGAAGCCTGCACTTGTACCAGGCTGGGCCAGGAGGTTTACCGGGCCGGTTATCAGCTCTAAATAATCTATTTTCGAGTATTTTGTAGCTTGGCTTCATATCTTAACATGAAGCTTATCAAGAGTACTTGGTTTATTGTCAGCTGTTACATCCTGTAAGAATGCCGAGAAGATGGTAAAACTTACATCCTTCCATTGTCAATATGTTAAATATCATTAGTGCTTGCTTTCAGTTTAGTCCAGGTTTGGTGGGTGATTCACACTCTATTGTGGAGATATTGAGTTTGATTGGATTTAATTGTGATATAGCACATCCATGTTATATTATACAGCTACTCTCTGCTTATTTATGATTTTTGTGGCAATAGAAGAATGCTTAAAATTTTCATGCTCAGAAGAGAATTAACATTGAGTTCCCGAACTGTTTTTTTTTTATAATTTTATTTTAGAAAAAAGAAACGTGGAAGGTTTGGCTTTCCATCTCCAGCAAGTTCAACTTCTATGGAAACTTTTTTGGACGGAATTTTTACCTAACTAGTTTTATTTTCTTTGTATCTTGATTTTAGACATTTCTTGTATGTGAATTAGTGTGTGTTTAAATTAACGACTAAAGAATTTATCAAGAAAAAATACTTGCATTCTGCCTCTGTGTTTTAAATTTTGCTTCTATGCATGTTTTTTCTTTGCAGTGCTGCGATCATCCATACCTTACAGATTCAATGCTGCCAAAGTTGCTGAATAAAGAGGTTAAAGAGGTTGAGTTTCTGGATGTTGGAATAAAAGCAAGCGGCAAGCTACAACTTCTCGAAGCAATGCTTTTTGAGATCAAGAAACGTGGTTTAAGGGTTTTAATTCTCTTCCAGGTACATGCTTTGGTGATTATGGTACATTATCTTGATGTTTACCGTTTTATGTGGCTCTTGTTTCCTCTTTTGAGTCCCTGTTTGAGTTAATGATCATGGTATTCCAATAAAATTTGCTGATTCTTGAATTATTGGTGTGTGGTATTGGGTTGTCTCCCGTGATGCACATTAATCTAATTCCTTGGTCTGCAATGGAGCCAGTCTTTCATGATAGCAAGTTCAGCATAAACATGCCACAAAAGTAGTTTACTAGTAGTCCCCTTGGCAACAAGAAAACTTTTATTTTGTCAGTGTTTGAAACAATTTCATCCTTCTCCAAACTTCATTTCAAGATCCAATTACTTGAGGTAGAATGCATTGAAGGCTTGCCACATGAGAACATTTGGCCTGGTAATTGAGTTGCAGGGGTGCAACCTAGTGGTCATAGGTTTAATTTCTAAAACAGACTCTCCACACGTTATGTGGGGGTAAGGTTTGTGTACAGCTTCCGTGTCCACACCCTCTTCGGGAGACATGTGCTGTGCACGGGTGTTTACTTACATAAGCTCCTATTTTATCTTCTCTTTTTTCATTAATTTCTCCATGGACAATTTTTAATTTTTAATATTGCTGAAATATCTAAGAAAAGTGATTCTGAGTGCTTTTTTAGACAAGTCCTGCTACTAAAAACCAAAAAGAAAGAACAAACAACAAAATAAGGAGGCGTCAAAAATACTTTACAAACTTAAATGATCAGAACATGATTTCCTGGGTGGAAGAATCCTTCTTTGTCATATCTGTGGGCCCAATGTGGGCTTCTCTCAACATATGTAGAGCTTTCCAAGCCTGACATTGGGCTAATGCGTGTATGATATATTGGCTCTCATTGGAAAATACTTTGTTTGAGCCATAAGAAACCAAAGAATATGATTCCTTTTTTGCTTGTTATCCAATTGAGGTGACCTTTTCACCTTCTCTTATGCTCTCTTGTTGTGTATGACTGTGTGTGCGTGTGTAGAACTCTGGATTACTTGCTTTGTGTTTATTATGCTTGATATTACATGTTGGTTTTGTTAAGTGTGTGATGCCAAAAGTTTCCCTAGTGTATCTGTCTCTACTTTTCCACTAGTACAATGCACTGATTATATATCAAATTCTTATGATCAAATTGTTCTTATCTTCTCTTATTGGGGGGTGGGGGGGGGGACAGTCTTGTGGTGTTTCTGGAAAAGATAATATTGGAGATTATTTGGATGATTTTCTACGTCAAAGGTTTGGTCCAGATTCATATGAACGTATTGATCTTGTTGTTGCATCTCATAAAAGGCAAGCAGCCTTGAACAAGTTCAACAATGACAAAGGAAGGTTTGTCTTTTTATTAGAGACCCGTGCTTGTACTTCTGGCATCAAGCTCTCTTCAGTTGATTCTGTTATAATATTCGGTAGTGACTGGAATCCCGTGAATGATGTAAGATTGTTGCAAAGGGTAACCCTTGATTCACAGTACAGTCATTTCAAATTATTCCGCTTATACTCATCTTATACTGTCGAAGAAAAAGCTCTGATCCTTGCAAAGCAAGATAAGTCTGTCGATAGTAACTTACAGAACACAAACAGGAATACCAGTGACTTGCTATTAATGTGGGGTTCTTCATATTTATTCAATAGATTGGATGAGTTCCATCAGGGAAATAGCCAGGCCTCTGGTGCTAATATCTCACTAGATAAATCTTTTTTGAAAGATGTGATTCGGGAGTTCCTGACTGTACTTACACAAAATGGTGAAGAAAGTGATGCTAGTGACTGCTCTCTAATTTTGAAAGTTAAACAAAATCAAGGATATTACAAGACAAGTTATCCATTGTTCGGTGAGCCGAAGATCCAATTGACGTATGAAGAGCATCCCCACATATTTTGGAAAAAATTGCTGGATGGAAAGAAACCAAGATGGATATATTCTTCTGGGCCATCCAAGAGGAATCGAAAACAGGTTCAACATTTTGAAAATTTACTGAAGAAACCGGAGGTTGGGGTTGATAATGTTGTGAAGAAACGCAAGAAAGTGGTCAACAATAACATTGAACCTCTCTCTCCAAGACCTTCTCTGATAAATGGTGAAATAGGTTCTAGTAGCAAAAAAGGTAAACTCTGTATCTGACGGATTTTCATTTTGTGGCTCATGTTCTATTCTTCTTACGGCTACATTATTTTGCGACAAATTCTTATTTATGGGGAGTATTTTTGCAATACAATCAACCTTTGTATTGTCCAAAATCTGTCATTCTCATAGAACTTCATATTTCTGCAGATTTGGTGGGAAATCTGGAGCATTATGCGTCTCAATCATTGCCAGGGGTATTTGGTCGCAAGGATGATACAATTTATGCTTCCACCTCTCTTCCTTTAACTAACAAGCTTTCAGGAAAAGAAGAATCTTATTGGATTGGGCCCAAAGAGGGGACAAAACTCCATGAATCACAGAAGAGTCTCGCTCTATCCATGAAACCAGAGATAGTAAAACTTTGCAAACTTCTGCAATTACCGGTATGCATTTTCCCTTCTGTAAAGGCTAGTGGTTTGCTTAATTGCAATATGGGGGTCACAACAGTGCAACCTGTGAAATTTTTGTGATCTGTCTAGGAAGCATATTTTTCATATTGTCATGGACTATTATTTTCTTTAAGGTATCCTGGAAATGGACCTTCATAAATGTTCTGCTTTAATAAAAAACGTGTCTGGATTTTCACGATTTTCGCTGCTTACTGCTTTCTCCATTATTTGTATGTGCTCACATATCTTACCTTATTTACAGGAGGATGTCAAGGGTATGGTTGAAAAGTTTCTTGAGTATTTAATGAATAATCATCATATCAATAGAGAACCAGTGACCATCCTGCAGGCTTTTCAGATATCCTTGGTTAGAAATCGTTCACTTAATTTTACTTCTATTTCATTATTTAATCCTTACTAGTAATCTTGTTCTGAATGAACTCGATGTATTCCTTTTTTTGTGTTAGGTCATAATTAAATTGTGCTCATATGTATTTTTTCTGCTTATTGACCTGTAAGTTTTCAT
Organism: Euonymus europaeus; assembly: GCA_963580455.1. Classification (NCBI taxonomy): domain Eukaryota; kingdom Viridiplantae; phylum Streptophyta; class Magnoliopsida; order Celastrales; family Celastraceae; genus Euonymus; species Euonymus europaeus. The sequence continues at coordinate 22,684,920 of OY756967.1, forward strand.
TTGTGGCTGCTTGATTATGTCCAAGTTATATGTAGCCAAAATCTGATCTACATTTATTTCTTAATAAATAATAAAAACCATAACGATCAACATGCAAACAAAAAGATGTGGTTAAAATAGTTCAGAATTATGCCTACATCCAAACAACGAAAGTCTTGTTTCTTATTCACATCCTTTCTAAAAAGAATACAAGATCCTTAATTCCTTATGATATATTTACTCATCTAACTTACTATTGAAACCATCAGCGTATAAAACCTCATATAGTACCCATGCACTGTACAGAGTGATTTTGGAGCCCTGTTTTATGTCTTAGTATGAGTCACCTACTCCTACACTTTATATCTAATGTTGTCAGTCTCATTTCTTATTTTCTGAATCTTCCCACAACACTTCAATTAAGCCATATCATTGCATACTACTTGCTCTTTTCTAAAGTTATTTACTTGTTTTCTGTGCAACTTCCAGTGTTGGACTGCCGCATCCTTGTTAAAGCAAAGAATTGATCACAAGGAATCACTTGCACTTGCGAAGGAACATTTGAATTTTAGCTGCAGGAAAGAAGAGGCAGATTATATTTACTCGATGTTGAGGTGTCTGAAAACAACATTTTTGTACCATACCGAAAAATGTATGGTAGCACGCTGTAAGGAATCCGAACTGTCAGGTAAAGATGCTAGCCAGAAAAATTCAAGCTCAAACGTTACTCTATCAACATCTAAGCTGCAAGAGCGGGAAATAGAGGTTAGGGGATTGCCACAAGGCGAAAAATGCTCCAATAAACAGGTTGTTAACAAGCTCAGTTTGGAGCCTGAATTTGAGCTAGCCCAGAAAGATTTATCAAGGAGTATCAAAATAATCCATAAAAAATGTGAGAAGCAGATGTCAAAGCTGCTAGAAAAGCAACAGGAAGAAAAAGAGGACTTAGACAGAAAGTACAGAGAAGAAATTGCAAAGCTGCAGAACAAGAAAAGAACGGAGTTGGCTGTTATACGTTCATATGCAAGTAATTCTATATTGGCAGATAAGTTAAAGTTATTGGATAATGAATATGCAAAAAAATTTGAAGAACTTAAATGTCAGATGGACATTCGCCTCAAAGATCTTGAGGCAATGCAGTTGACTGCGAAGAACAAGTTAGGAGAGAGGCGGGTTCGTTGGGTGGAGGCACTGAAGTCATGGGCACAAGATGAATTATTGAATTTGCGATCTTTAGATAAAGGTCGTCCTAAGCAAGGAAATATTGTCAATCCTTGCTCTGAAGAACATAGTCCCGACGTGGTTTGGTTAAATATGCCAGATGGAGAGATTCTATCAGAAGTACATGAAACTGTCAGTGTGAGTGATTGTCAGGTGGAAGTGCTCCCAGTGAATCTCTGTACGTCTGAAATACAGACAGGTGGGCCTATATTAAGCTTAGCTGAAAAAGTCTTTCCAATCGAAGTTCCCATGTTTGTCAACTGTGAAGATGGTAAAAGGGATGCTGTCTTTGAGAATGAACGTTCATGTGAAGGACTTTCTGATAAAGAAGTTGAAGGGCCTGAGACTCTTTGTTCCCCTGACGGCCCTTGTAGCACAGTGTTTGTGAGTAGACTTCCACTTGAAGGACAAACTCCTGATGTACCAACTTTAACTGTGCCTGATGCGCAGGTCCAGCTGCAAGTGCCTGGGATTGCTAGTTGTAGCAACGACATGGGGGGTGTTGTTTCTGGAAATCAATGTTCATCCTCTGAACAAATTTCTAACGGGGGCTCATTCTGTGTGTCTGATAGAAATTCTCCATCGGGAGTGCCTGAGAGTTCTGTTGCTGATGTTACAATGGGTGGTGACACCAGCAGAGAGAATGGAGTGAACTCTGGGGCTTCAGATTCTCCTCGAGCCAATCGGCCAGATGGAGTGGGTTGTGACATTAATAAAATATTTCATTCCTCTGATAACATTATTGGTTCTGACAGGCAGGACAGAGGGGTCACATCTACAGTGCCTGAAACTGCACCTTCTCTGTCAATAGAAGGATTTAGCACAACTGCAAGGAATGAAGATCATGTTACCTCCTCAGATAATAATATTTCTGGAGTGAACCAGCAGAATGGAGTTGTCTTCGCCAGAAGAGACGACAGTGCAAACCTTGTGACATCACAATACACTACTGGATTCAACCTGCCAGATGAAGTGGTTTGTACCTCGGATAACATTACTGGCTCTGAACAGCACGGTGGGGAGGTTGCTGCTGGAGTGCCTGAGACTGTACCTTCTCTGTTAATCGAAAAATTTAACACCAGGACAAATAATGATGATTCTGTGGCCTCTGATAGAGTCGAGCAGCAGAATGAAAATGTTTCCACCAGCAAAGAGAAAGATAGGGCAAACCTTGTAGCATCAGATTATGCTACTGGATTCGATCGACTAGATGGAATGGGTTGTATCAATAACCAAATGTTAAGTTCCTTGGAGAACGCTACTGGATTCAACCTTCCAGATGAAGTGGTTTGTATTGTTAATCAAATGCCCCACTCCTTGAATAACATTACTGATTCTGACCAGCACAGTGGAGAGATTGCTGCTAGATTGCCTGATACTGTACCTTCTCAGTTAATTGAAGGCTTTAGCACAAGGACAAGTAATGTTGATTCTGTGGCCTCTGATAGAATCGAGCAGCAGAATGAAATTGTTTCCACCAGCAAAGAGAATGATAGGGCAAACCATGTAGCATCAGATTATGCTACTGGAGTTGACCGACCAGATGAATTGGGTTGCGTCAATAACCAAATGTTAAATTCATTGGAGAACACTACTGGATTCAACCTTCCAGAAGAAGTGGTTTGTATTGTTAGTCAAATGCCCCACTCCTTGGATAACATAACTGGTTCTGACCAGCACGGCGGAGAGGTTTCAGCTAGAGTGCCTGAGACTGTACCTTCTCAGTTAATTGAATGCTTTAGCACAAGGACGAGTAATGATGATTCTGTGGCCTCTGATGTAGTCGAGCAGCAGAATGAAAATGTTTCCACCAGCATAGAGAGTGATAGGGCAAACCAAGTAGCATCAGATTGTGCTACTGGAGTCAATCAACCGAATGGATTGGGTTGTATCGATAACCAAATGTTAAATTCCTTGGAGAACATTCCTGGTTCTTATTCGCAGGGGGAAAAGGGTACAGATACAGTGCAAGGAACTGCACCTTCTCGATTGATGGAAGATGTTAACACAAGGTTGAGGAACGATGATTTTATGCCCTTAAATAATAATACTGCTGGAGTCAACCGGGAGAATGGAGTTGTTTTCACCACTATCCAAGACTCTCACCCCCAGGATCTTTCTTCTATAAATCCACATATTGTGCAGCCGGTCACCACGTGGACTCAAAGCAGTACAACACCATTGAATCAGGTTCTGTGTTTAGTTATTATTTATATAATAGCATATGTTGAAATGAATGGCAGAAACGAATACACGTAGTTGATTCCCTTTGATTTTTCTCGTAGAGTCGTGTAGCCGATCCCAAACTTTGGGATGAAGGCTCGGATGATGATATAATAGCATCATATCTATGTTATTATGCATTTATACTCAATATGAAATTATTACTCTAGACCTTTTCTGGATTTTTTTTTGGGTTGATAGTTATGTTATTTTTGGTTATATGCTGCCTGAAGATCCTAAAGAGTTGTTTTGGAAGTAATTATGAAATTGTTGTTGCAAAGGAAATAGCTTCTAAAAGTCTTGATAAATTATATGGAATTTTCTTTAACATTCCTAAAGAATCTTCTGAACGAATTGGTGTTAATTTGTTGATTTTGCTTCCATATCTCTGTTCTTCACTATATCCCGAGGACATATCTGAAATGAGTTGTGCATGTCTGTGTTGGGCTAAACTGTAGAAAAATGATATAATCTGGCAACTGATGTATTGGTGTCTGTTCAGGAACTTCATGATGAATGTTCCCCACCAGCAATAATCAGTAGACTGGCAAATGGAGATGCATCAGTTACTGGAGAGCAGACAACTTTGCAGCAAGTTGAGAATCCACTGGCCGATTCATTTTATTGCCATGCACGTGTGACAGAGCCTCTAGTTCAACAGCAGTTGACACCGTCTGTTGGTTGCCCTTCAAATTCAACTAGAGAGATGAGCCATCCTTGCAGTGAACAGCATATCATTAACCAGATTTCTCAACCCCCAGGATCGCTAGAGAATCGTGTTGAGATTTCCAATCAATCTGTTTTGCAATCTGCAACATTGGCACCACATTTACCAATTGATGCTCCAGTAGGTGGATTTGGAATGTCTGTTTCAGATACAAGGAATGCCTCCATTACTTCAAGAAATAGCAATCGTCCTGTACAAAATGGTGCCTCATTTATGCCCCAGATGCCTCTGTCCTATCACGATCCACTCCAGAGTGAAATGGAGAGAATACAGAGAGAGAGGGATCACAGCATAATTAACCATGAAGGAACAGTTAGTTTCTTGTTTACTTGAGTGCTTTCTCTGGTGGGCATAAGCCCTTAATATTCTCTTTCTGCTAAAATCTGTGTTTTTTTTTTTTTTGGGAGCAGAAGCTGCAACTGAAGTCTGATTGTGAAAAGGAGATTGGAGAAGCTGTAGCTCAAATTCGTAAAAAGTATGAGATCAAACTTCAGGAGGTAGACGCTGAATTCCTCAATAAGAAAAAGGATATGGATGAAAATCTCAACAAAGTCCTCATGAACAAGATTTTGGCCGCGGCTTTTAGGTCTAAATGCATGGATACGAGGGTGTCTACTTCACGTGGATTACCACAAGGTATTTAATATTTTCGATCTTTGAAATAATTATGTAGTTAATACTGAATGGTCACTTTTATCTCATTGTGTTTTGGTTATGCTAGATTTGTTCTCTGGAACTGGGTTAATTATTTACGTACTTATGACTGAGGGTTTTTCTTTCTGTTGAACAAACCATACTGAGAAGCAACAAGCAGGTGCAAACAAGGAGCAGCAACATAAAACAGTGAACTTAGGATAGAACAGATTTAAGAGCCGGCTGAAGTCATCTCAATTATAAAAATTGCCATGCCTCTTTTATTTTTTAATGGGATACCAGTGTGGGGGAGGGATTGGGGGTGGGAAGGACAGTACTGGGGTCGTATTCTTGTGCTTGCATATGAAGTTGGGATGTGTGTTACTTGGCTTTCGTTTCCCATGCAGTTTATTGTTTATTATCACGTGCATCAACATACTTCGAATCATGCATGCACATGACACTTTGTGTTGTACTATTACACTGCCAAATCCAGTGATCTCAAAGTGTTCTCTTTGTAGAGGACTTGTAATTTCATGCAGCAGCTGATTCAACTATCATGTCAACAAACTGTACAGAGACCTTATAATATTGCTGGTTTTTTTGCAGCTGGTCTTCCCTGTGGTTTCCCACCGACGACTGCTGTCCGGGCACCCGGCCAACCAACTACTTTTATTGCTCCAGTCAGTCCACAGACTCCAACCACATTCCCGCAGGCTGTTCACCAATCGACTGCTCTTCTCTCAGGCACTTCAACAAGAACGCCACACAGTATATCCAACCCCACTCCTACAAGTAATCTCCAATATGGAAGTCAAATTCGTGCTTGTGCGCCACACCTGCGACCTTTCAGACCTTTGTCATCGCCGTCTGTGACCAGTCCTTTGTCCCTACCACGTGGGATGCCAAGTCAGCAGGAACTTTCTTACTCCTTTGCAGCTTCCTCCTTGCTCACCCAGCAACATCCGATAAGGCAGCCACCACCACCTACATACCATTCTGGTCCTTATAATAGAGTGCACCAGCCCGAGATAACAGGAGGGTTGCCACCTCTTCCTAATTCCTCACTTTCTGCGCTTGCTTTGCTCATGGATATTGAGTATCAGACCATTGTAAATCCATGTCCGCCTAGTTCCGCTTCTCCTGCACCAGAATTTTCAAACTTGGATCCATTGCTCGTACCTGAATACGGCCCCATCAGGGGTACACAAGCTAACACGCCACATTCAAGTGGACCTCCCGACTTGGTATGCCTATCAGACGATGATTGATGGCTGGCCTGTAGAATACCTTGTTAGGGAGAAGTTATGAAGTTCATTCCAATATTTTGCACAGTAAAACTTTTTTTTGAAGGATCATGCATCTGTCTGGCGGTTGAATTGTTTTGTACATGTAGATTAAAATCATTTCAGTGTAATTATTTGAAGTTCGTTTAGTATCATTTCAGTACTGTTGTAGAGTTGGAACATAGTGCCTAGTCAAATTCTTTTGACATCTCTATAGCTAGGGATTATTAGGGCCTAGAGACCTTTAACAAAATTATTTGCAGCTATTATAGAAACTGATAAGAGATCCAATATTTAAAATACAAAATTAGAGATTCTAATGGATGGACAATTATGCAGCGTATAATTGATTGATATTTTCCCACAAAAAATGGAGTTTGAATTCAACCCTAAAATTTCACTAATTAAATAAATGCGTATCTATAAAAATAAAATAAAATAAATTCGGAGTCAATTGTCTTAATCAAGAACAAACCTGACATCGAAATGAATACAAAAATGGAATGGAAGGTTTGACAAGTAACCAGGAAGTAAACACTGTCTTCAAATTCGATCAAGAATCATAATCACTATAATTAATTTATAAATAAATTAAATAAATTTAGTGACAAATAAATAATAATAATAATAATAATGCATGTGTACTTGGTGTGAAGAATGGAGGGTTTTTTTTTTTGCATAGGAGACTACGGGGAGCGAACAAAAGAAGTGATATGATTTAAAATAATAAAAAATTATATGAATTTGATATGGATGTATGAAAATATTTACTCTAGATAGAAATTAATAATTTGATAAAATTCGAATAATGATAATAAATGTGAGCCCTGGTGCGGTGGTTATTTATCTGACGACGATTAGGCTTAGTTAGAGAATTTTACGTGTATTCTTCTTGTTCTTCTTATAAACAAATAAATCATTGATTTTTTTTATTCTTCATTGACGTAAAGCATGATGGCATTCCCAATGAGTGATTCCCGGAAAAGGACAAATATTTCACATTTGCAGTCCAAAAAGCGAATTACCAAGCCACACAATTCAATTCGGACAACTATATATATATATATATATATACGGAAGAATTATCTCATATGCACTTTTGTATCAAGATATTTTTTTAAAAAAAATAGAGAAATTATATTTATATTTTGATCAATATTATGATTCCAACGATATTTATTCGAAATAAAAATAAAATTGAACATGAAAAGCGCGTGATAATTCTAAACCGTTAGATATAAAATACAAAATATTTCATACACTTTTTATTTTGCATTTTATTTTTGTTTCAAACAAAAAATATATCGTTAGACTTGAAAAACGGATGGAAGACAAGTATAATTTTTTTAAATTAGAAAAAAAAAATGTGTATTTTTTATTTCAAAAGTGAAACCAAAAGTTACGATATATATAATGGGATAAATGTTGATTGAAATCAGGTAATTGTTTGAGTAAGAGGCTTTTATATATATTAGTACAAGTATCTTGTGAGGGTTGTTGGAACGACTGGATCAGTTCATCTTCACATCAAACTTGCCATTGACATTAACTCCAATTATTTGACTTTCTCATCTGCTTCTTTTAGGGTTTACTTACTGGCAGGCAAACACAGCCGCAAGGGACGACCATGTATGTATATGCCGCATGTTGATTCATGCCTTTTCTTTTTGACACCCTGTTCACTACTGTACATTCATCGTCTCTACCTCTCCAACCTCCAGCTATTAATGCATGGTCAACCATAATTAGTCTCCATTGAAAGAAAGTGATCAATATATATATATATATATATGTATATATACACATACCAAACTTTCACTATGCCATTAACAAAACTAATGGTGTATATATATGACACATTCGAACGATGTTCACATGAAACAGACCAATCCAACTCCAACTCAATTATTTATACATATCCACCTCAACTAACAAGTGGGTTGAATTCTTTTACGAATCACGCAAAAAAGCTACCTCTTTCTGCCATGACAACATGAGTAAGGGACCCCCACATATATACACACTGGAGTACTGGACACACACACACACACATATATATATATATATATATATATATATATATTGCATTGCCAAAAGATGTACACAGCAGTAAAACATATATAACTCCAATGTTTTTAAGCACACATTGACACACTTGTGTACGTATATATAGTAGGATTATATGATATGATATGAGTGGATGATTAATCATGAATATTATCTTTAAAAAATCAATGTGGTTGCATTAAAGGTCAGCATATCTTGGGTTTTATATATATGTGGGACTCAAAAAAAATATTTTTTTTTAAGTGTTCATGACAAGGATCTGACACAAAGCTATCTAGCTCTGTAAAGAAGAAACTGACAATTGACGAACACCCCCATATGCATGCATGTTTTGATACCCCAAACCAAAGGGAACCAAAGGACGACAGAGCTTTACAAGAAGAATTGACAATTCATAAATTATAGGAATCTATGATCCCTGGCTGGCTGGTGTGGGATCATCATCAGTTGTTGCAAAGTGAAGTAATTGAGTGAAGCCAATCAACCCCCCAGGTCCAGTGGGAAGCAACCCCTGCCCATAACGTTCTCAATCATCACACCACGCACTGATCACTCTTTTTCTTATAATTAAAGTTAGGTCAAGCAGTGTAACATTGAAGCCACACTGATTATATAATTACTTACTTGGGTCAAGGTTGACAATAATACATATAGAGAGAGATAACTTAAACAGCAATCTGCGTACAAAGCACTTCAGTTCAGTTAATTAGTCTGCCACTGATATCATTGTGTCTAATTAGCTCCACTGCGTACAAAGCTAAAGTGGGTTTTGTGTGTTTCACTCACCCCACAATATATGCTTACAGACCAAACGATCTTGATTCGTGGGAGCAATACTTCATTGGACAATACAAAACTACAAATACACCAAAAGGGTATAATTAATTAAATACATCTTACCTAATAAGCAACGTGCTCACACTTGTATAGTTAAATATGTTGTCTTCCCGTACGTAATAACCGTTTAAATTTTTTATCCGTTGAGACATGATACATCTATCTTATCAACCTAATTAGAGATTGGATGAATGATCGGTAAGGTAGATGCGTCAATTCAAAGTAGGTATATGTAGCCGTAGTTATTTGAAAGAGACATGGAGTTTATCCACGGCAAGCATGCTTAAACTAATTAAACTAGTAGTATTTCCTAAACTTAAAACAAATAAATTGTATTACAAAAAAGTGCAATCGTTTTCTGTCTTTTAGCCAAAAGGGACCTAAGCGGATATAGTTGATTTCAACCAGCCAAACAAAACTTTACTTCTTTCATCCTGGTATATTGTCAACGAATATTATTCAATTCTCTCAGTAATCTTAATCCAAGGAGCCGTCGAAGAAGTTGGAACCGTTTTGGTACATCATTAAATGTACGACCAGGACCAACACGTGATTCAGCAGCATAAATTGATTTTAATTGCCGCTCGTCTACCATACATACATACATATATACATATACATATACATACATACATTATTAATGCACCGAACCTAAACGCCTACTTAATATTGTTATTCATTAAAAAAAAGCTAGCTTAACACATCTTCGTTGGCTACTAATTAATTAACATGTTCGTCGATCATATCCTGGTATTATCATGTTATATGGCACATCAAAACTAATAGGATGGTGTGCTAGGTTGATGGATTTTTAAAATTTGAATGACAAGTATGTGTTTTCATTCTCAATTATTCTTGCATTATAACTAAATACTTATGAATTGATATAATTCTATTGATATATATTGAATAATCAAATCGATCAATTATTTTCAAAGGGTTAATATTGCATGTGGACATCGTAAGATGATCCGTTTTTCATTTTGTTCACTTAAAAGATAAAACGTTTAAACTCAGTCACAGAATTTTTGATTTTGTGTCATTTTTGCCACTTGGGCAATTTTAATGATTTCGGACAATCAATACAACATTTTTATTTTTGAGTGACTAAAATGAAACACATGTCATCTTTCAAGCTAGGACCACATATATTATTAATCTCATTTGTTTATGACAGTCAACATGTCACATATGATGTTTGACTATCCAAAGTCGCTAAAAATTATCTAAGTGATCAAATTGACACAAAATCAAAACTCCAATCACTCTGAATTGAAATATTTTATTTGTAGGCGATAAAAATAAAAAGACGGACCATCTTTTAGTGACTATATGTAACCATATTTTTAAAAGAAATTTATATATTTATTTAGTATGATCGATTGTGCAGTCGAAAATCAAACATTCGGTCGGTTAAATTCACACAAAAAAAAAGAAAAAATGATTTTACCCCCGTAAAATCTATTACACGACAAAATATAATAAAAATTTGTTTTAGAGTGGCATTAAATAATTTCTCATCGAAGAGATACAATCTCATCCCATCTCATCAATCCATCCCACTTAACTTCTTTTTTTTAAAAAGGCGTGCTTTCCTACGACCTCTCCATCCCACTCAAACCGCCGAAAAGTCAAAAACGCCCACGCCTACGCCTACACCTGTAAATGGAGGAGTAAATGAACCTCAACTTCCCTTCCATTCCATTCCTCTGTAATCTCTCTCTGAACTCTCATTCGCTGCCTTTATCCTCTTATTTTATATACCTCCGTTTTTCACTACTCGTTTACGAATCCAAACCACTCGTACGAAGGATCATTCATGTTCCAGGTTTCAATAAATTGAGGTTTTTTTTTTTGGAAGAGATCTAAGTTTTGTGTGTGGGGGATAGAGATGGCAAGTAAATGGAGAAAAGCAAAGCTAGCTCTTGGTTTGAATTCCTGCATGTATGTGCCTCAAACTCTCGAAGAACCGTCACCCCCGCTGAGGTCTTCCGACGCCGTTTTGGTCTCTCCCTCGACGCCCTCCTCCTCCTCCTCTTCCTCTTCCCGCCTACTTCATTTGTCCAAATTCGGAACCAAATCCTGCAAGGTTCGCCCACTTCTTTTCAATTCTGTGTGTTAATGCATTTATTATGTGAGCATGTACCAATATGTAGGAGCGTAAGCGTAATTTTTTTTTAATTTTGTGGAGTAACGCTGGTACTGTTATTCGCTGCGATTTTTGTTTTCTTTTTTATTTATATCATTTGAATGAATCTATGATATACTTTTAGCTCCATGATTTGTAATTCTTACAAGTTTTATTTTATGTTTTATCAATAACGATGGATTGTATGTGGAGATGATCATATTGATATTGAGGCCAGTTCCGATCACTGATTATTTTTATTTAAATTTTTTTGATTAATCTACAGTTTCGTGATTAGTAGTAGTAGGATATTTTTAGCTTATATCCTTGCCAGCCTAGGTTTTGTTTTTATCTCTATCTAATGTCTGGGCACCACAAGTGGGTGTGTGTTGGTTGTAGTGGAGGTGGTGGGGTTGTGATGATGTGATGAGTATGAATATTGTGAAAATGGGATATATGTTGTTTTCAACTATTTCTGTAAAGGAGGTCCATGTGGGGATAAAGTGGACTAGTCTGCCTTAAAGGACCATTTGTGTTCCTCTGGCTTATTAGAAAAGAAGCCACATTACTACGGTGCATCTTTTCCCTCCCTCTCTTCATGTAAAGAAGTGACCTGTCTGTTCAGCACAATTTCACTAGTGCATATAGAACAATCTATCTCTCTTTCTTTCTCTCTCCTTTTGATGGTAATGTAGAATAACTTGCTGACAGTTTATTGTGAGCTCTTTGCAATAAGCTTAAAGAAATAAAAGAAAAAAGGAGGGTTAAACAAATAGATGTCGTGATTGAATTTTTTTAAACAAACCTGTCATTGTTCCTTTTCTGATACTTTTCCTACTTTGGTTATTGTGTTGGAATGACCTCATTGGTTTGTCATGGCTTGTTTGATAGTTCTTAATTCTGAAAAACCGTCCCTTGGACTATTTTAATTTTTCATCCATATTTGACTGCGTAACATTGACCCCCCTTTCTAATGATTTGTTTCTGTCCTTCAATTTTGATAATTTTACATTTTTGCCTAGCTGAAAAGTGTAATTATCTAATACCAAAGTAGATATAAGAAAAGCCAAAGTCTAAATCTCTAAGGATCTTAGCAGAGGAGATTTGGGAGAACATTCCTTGATTGCGATCAAATCGGTCCAAGCAGGCCAATTTTTTTCTTCCAAATGCAGCCTTCTTCATGATGAAGTTTTAAGTAGTATGAATCAGGAGGTAGACCATTTATCTCTTGACAACAGTTCTTAATGTTGGGATTTTTGCTGATAGGTTATATTGTGTTTATACACCAGCCTGTATGAAAAACATTAGGTCCAGCATTAGACATTATACTTTTTATTCCTATTTTCTTCTTCTTTGATGAATCCTGATTCCTGAAAAGAAAAAACTTGGAAGCCTTTGTCAGTGTTAAGAATACGAGTGGATTCCTAATACTATGATTTTTAAGTTTGTGACTTGAATTTACCAATGGTTATGCTATTCAGAGTCAAGTTCCATTGGGATATAGATTGGACTCCTCTGAAAGACTTTCAAATGCGTTTAATAGTCAAAATACTATAGAGATAGAGAAACATAAGATACCTAATCAACTTGAAGAAGATGCGTGTCTATGATCTATATTTGTGTCTGGAGACTGGAGGTGTATTGCACTTTGTAGCAGTTAACTTGGTCAATTTATTTCTTTTCCTTTATATAGATCATATTTTATTTACTTTTGTTGATCCTACTTACCACTACAATTGAAAAGAGTTCATTTCAATTATGTTTGCTCACCTTGCAATCCCTCTATAATACAGATCACATGTGCAATATGCCTGAACACCATGAAACCAGGCCATGGCCATGCTATTTTCACCGCTGAATGCTCCCATTCTTTCCACTTTCACTGTATTACTTCCAGTGTAAAGCATGGGAACCAAGTTTGCCCAGTTTGCCGAGCAAAATGGAAAGAAATTCCCTTTCAGAGCCCTGCCTCTGATCATTCTAATGGAAAGTCAAGGATCAACCCAATTCCTCGGGATGATGCATGGATGACTGTCGTACGGCGGATTCCCTCCTCTCAGCAAGATTCAAGAAGGCAAACTACTCTTCTTGTCCGTGCCCCTGAGCCACCTATTTTTGATGATGATGAAGTTTTAGATCCCCATAGTGAGTTCATTGGGAAACCTTCTAAAAATTCTTGTAGTGAAATTTTTATTGGGAAAATAAAGTTCCAAACACATCCAGAAATTTCTGCTGTTCCAAGAGCTGTCCCTCATGATAATTTCACTATTTTGATACATCTTAAGGCTCCCGGTATAAGTAGAGTACAAAATTGCTGCGAAAGCCAGACTAAGTTGCCTTCAACACCACAAAATTCGCGTGCTCCGGTGGACCTTGTTACGGTGCTCGATGTTAGTGGTAGTATGGCAGGAACCAAGCTTGCTTTGTTGAAACGGGCTATGGGATTTGTGATCCAAAATCTTGGTCCCTCTGATCGGCTCTCTGTCATTGCCTTCTCTTCAACAGCTCGTCGCATCTTTCCTCTTCGTCAGATGACTGAGACAGTACGGCAGGAGTCACTACAGGCGATTAATTCTCTGGTTTCTAATGGAGGGACAAATATTGCCGATGGTTTAAGGAAAGGTGCCAAGGTGTTGGTGGATCGTAAGTGGAGAAATCCGGTTTGCAGTATCATACTGTTGTCGGACGGGCAGGATACATACACTGTCAACAGTCCTGGTGGGGCTGGTCCTCGAACTGATTACAAACTTCTTCTCCCTGCCTCAATCCATCGCAATGGTGGTACAGGCTTCCAGATTCCGGTGCATGCATTTGGTTTTGGAGCAGACCATGATGCTTCCTCTATGCATTCGATTTCTGAGACATCAGGTGGTACATTTTCGTTCATTGAAGCTGAGAGTGTAATTCAGGATGCATTTGCACAATGCATGGGAGGGCTTCTGAGTGTAGTTGTGCAGGAGTTGAAGCTTACCGTTGAGTGCATTCACGTTAGCTTGCAAATTAGTTCAATCAAAGCTGGAAGTTATCGATCCAGTGTTTTGGCCAACGCAAGAATTGGTTCCATTGATGTCGGAGACTTGTATGCTGAAGAAGAAAGGGACTTTTTAGTAACAGTTAATGTCCCAGCTGATGAGTCAAGTGATGAGATGTCACTACTGAAGGTTAAATGTGCTTATAGTGATCCCCTTACAAAAGATGCGGTGACTTCGGAGTCTAGTGAAGTAAAGATCCTGAGACCTGAAACAACTGGACCCGCAGTAGTGTCATTGGAAGTAGATAGGCAGCTAAATAGGCTACATGCAGCAGAAGCAATGTCCGAGGCTAGGGTTGCAGCAGAACGTGGTGATCTACATGCTGCAGTATCAGTCCTTGAGAGCTGTCATAGGGTAGTGTCAGAATCTGCATCTGCGCGAGCTGGTGACAGGTTATGCATTTCACTGTGTGCAGAATTAAAGGAGATGCAAGAAAGGATGGCCAACCGTAGCGTATATGAGGCATCTGGCAGGGCTTATGTTCTGTCTGGTTTGAGTTCACACTCATGGCAACGGGCAACAGTACGAGGTGATTCCACAGACAGTTCAAGCCTTATACGCGCGTATCAGACTCCATCTATGGTCGACATGGTGACCCTTTCACAAACCATGACATATGGGAACCCCTCGTCTAAACGGTCACTCCGCGCGGCAATGTCATTTCCGGCAGCCCGGCCACAGCCAAGGTAACTGAAACAATTCATTGGAAAGCTGCCCTCCCCCAACATTCGTATATTCTATATCCACAAACCTCTTGTTTCTTTGAACTATTAGTTTTGGTTCCATGTTATAGGAAGTTGGGTAAACTGGGGAGGTTGGGAGATTGGTTATTTTCACATAATGTGTATTTCTATGGAGGATTGGGTATATTTTCTTGTTTTGCTATGTAAAGGGAAGGAATAAGTGTTTGGAGAAAAGGAGATCTTGGAGAAAAAAGAGGATAAAATGTAAAAGGCGGCACTTTGGGGGGATTTACATAGACAATATGTACATAATGTTGTCTTATTTTCAAGATTTGGATTTTCCAATAGAATGGGAGGTTATAGTCATGTGATTGGTTGGGGATACTCGACTTTAATTCTTCATTTGATGTGATATTATGCTATGGCTGCTACTGATTCTTTCAACAACGTTTTGTCGTTCCATGGCTTTTTGGGCTTCAATTTGGAAATGGAAATTGGACCTGTGACATGTCAAACAGGCCGGCTTGTCTGCCCAGAACGGCCCGTTGACCTCAGTCAACGGGCCTTGTTAGGCCTGGGATCTCACCCACACGGCCCGGCCCGGCCCGTTTGTTTGTGGAAAGGGAAAACTGATTATTGAATTTTTAGGATGAATTCGTCTGAAGATGGCAGTAGGATTCTGTCACTGATTTCATAATTGGATTTGGAACATCGATAGATTTGCTGGAAGTAATTGTTCATGGTTCATGATGGAAGTTTGAGTCAAAGGGAATGAACAAGATTCCGAGGTGGCGGCCTGGGGGAGAGGACGAGGAAGATTGAGGAGGAGGTACAGATTCTGAATCTTTTTTGGGGTGGTTGTTTGGACTCTTCCGGTGGAGGTGGTGATGACTGACGGTGACGGTGGTTATGAAGATTATGGAGGTGCTCAGGTGGGGGAATAATGGAAGATGATGATGATGGACTTGATGACAAAAACGTCGGTGGAGTTGGACTGTTGGAGAAGATGATGAGGATGGTGGAGATGGAGTCGTAAAGATGAAATAATTCATCTGAACAGTTCAGATCACACTTTAGATGAACTCTTGAAGATGATGATGACTAGTGGGCCAGCCCATATTCTCAACGGGCAGTGCTCTTCTTTGAAGCCCAAACGGCCTGGCCCACATTATGAACGGGCCGCTACTGGGCCGAGCCAGACCACTTATCATAACTAATGTCCGTCAAACTAATTTTGTCAAAATTAGTTTGATGATAGGAGGGATTTTGTTCAAGGTAAAATGCAGTCAGCAGAGCCAAAAAGGAGAGGAGAATGATAGATATAGAGCAAAATTCAACAGTTCCATTTAAAGAATTGTCACAAAATACATATAGATTTCTTTCAATGGCCAAAAAAAAGAAAAATCAATTACAAAAACTGTGGCATCATTATAGTAGCAAAATTTTAAGAGTATTTGTTCCCTATTCTTGTGAACCAGAAACAGCCTCTTTCAAAGATGACCTCATGATCTCCGCAAGCTTTGAGCAAGCATCAAGACAAAGCTCCATAGCCTGTTTAGAGATTAGAGAAGCAAAAAGAATACTCAAAACACCATCAACTACTCAGATAACCGTCGTTATTTTCGCCTTTTTTTTAATTTCAAAAAAGATATTATGTTTGTAGAAGTAAGAAGATAGTAAATTGAATCACAATTCCAGGCCAAGTAAAAAGATCAACTGGTCTGGATTACCAAAAAACTCTGGCGTACAGTCTATGATAAAAGAAGCGACCAAGCATGCGTCATATATCTTATATACCTCGTTTATTTTAGGGGTTGACCAGTCGCCTGTCACAGTAAGCTGAGTAATCTCATAACGCGAAGGCATGCAAGTAATCATGAGGCTGCCATCCTGGTAGCTTTCCTCTTCCGTAATTGGATCAATGACGAGATTCTTACCAAGGCAAGACTAAACAACACAAAGACCGTTAGGATCATGTAAATTTGACAGAAGAACAAAAGTTCACTACAATTTAGCACATATATATATTCACTGTGGCACGAAAATTCCAATTGACAAGCCCTCTTAGGCATATTTTTCATTTATAATATAGCCAAATTACACGATCACTACTTTCTTTCAATTCCATTCAATGGACCAGAGTTTTCCGCCCAAAGCCAAAATCAATTCCGGAGGTCACAAATACCAGAGAAATTTCAGAATCTCCATGTCAGCAAACAAATGACTTCATGAACAAATGCTAAATGGTTACTTGAAATGAACTAATAATAAAGCCAGAAGCTTGTTCATATGACAATTGTTCTCTCTCAATTAGGTGTTGGATTGTTCTGAATATACTTTTCCCCCTTCTGTCCTCCCCATGAAATATGATAAATAGACACGCAATATTCACAAGGACCTATTATCTATATATACCTGGTGCCTGAATGCCACTTTACAAAATATAAACAGTACATAGGAAACCACAATTATGTAAAAAAATCCATACCATAGAAACTGCAGCAACAATATCATACATCAAAATCCCTGCATCTGCTAGGGCAACACTAGCACAAGATATTATGACAGGAAGATCACCTGCAACCGTAATCGATGAAGGACATCAAGAGGTTCATAAGAAAATATTAAATACCGACACACAATAAAGTCTAATTGAATAATTATGCTAGATATGAGAGAAGAAAAATAATCCAGTACAGCTGCCAGATTATTTTGTGATCTTATTTTCATTTTTATTTATCTATGCAGCTTATAAGTTTTCTGATAGATGCATATAATTTATCAAGATCTCTTTATCCATAGCTTTTCAAAAGCAAAGAAAACAACACATCTTTAGATTCCATTACACATCTGAGAATAATGGGAGCATAACTATTATTATCAAGCACCAAAACTCTATATCAAATCAAAAAATATACATTTTCAGAGGGCCAACTATGCTAAACAAATGCTAGAAACACATCAACAATCAAAATCTAAATGACACGTAAACAGCAATGTCATATGAATATTATAGTTACCCTGTAAACTTAACCTATCTTTCTTTAATCCAAAGGGAATATGCAGTATGGAACCCAATTAGCTGTTCTTAGCCATTCTTCTTTTTTTCATCATATTTTAGTTTGATGAAAAACTATGATGCTTAGAAACTTCACTCATACCACATTACATGCACCTAAGACTGGGAATGCAAATTAGCTTATGATATTCCAAAGCATCCCACCATTGGAGAACCCACAAAAGCTCGAAGACACCCGCACAAAATCCAAACGAAATAGAATACAAAAGTGTAAACTTACTGCCACCAGATTCCAACACCAATGCAAAAACGTCTACGGTTGTCTTGGGAAAAGTTTCCAGTATTATTGCACCCTCCAAAGCTTTATGTAGCATAGAGGAAAATTCTTTATGGTCTGATCCCTATGAATTGGAGTTCGAATACTAGTTACAACTCTTAAATAGTTAAATGTAAATAAAAATAATACAAGACTGCAGCTAAGTTCCAAAATCTTTTTTTGTTTTTTACCTGACCACGAGTTGGTGTGGCAAAAGTTGTATAGTCAACATTACAGTTTAGTCGTCCAACGTCGCTGTACATCATTGCTTTCTTACTTTCCCTAGGCCCAAAGCTGAACCAAGAACAAATCAATAAACAATTAAATGAAAAGCATGTGAGAACAACAAAATGAAAATGAGCTTAGAATGTGAGGTCAACAGCAATGAAAATTCCCACAGAAATTCTTGCAAAAGGACAACTGACCTATGGCATGGAGCCATATCAGAAATCCCTAACTTTGGATTGATGGGAAATTTGACATCTAAGAGAAATGAAATGAATAAGGAAAAGACCCACTTACACAGACACAATAACCTTAGTATTTCCAAACTCTGCATATGCAGATCCTGAAGCAGCATTGACAGCACTAGTCCTAAAAACTGCAAATATTAAACACTTTCGCTCGTGTTATATGTAAATCAGACCATAAGCACATTAGAAATTTAGAGCTCTATTTATTGAAAGAGTCGATCTTCTCAACTTCCAAATAGTTCCAAAACATAAATTTTATGTCAAATCCACATCTTGTCACTCAAGAAGAAAGAAATGTAAAGTATAATGCAATTTCTAGTCGAAAAGGTTTAGCACCTTCAATCCAATAACTGAGAAACTTTCATCAAATTTAGGATCACAGAAGGAAATGTACAGACAGAAGGAGATGGAAGGACTAAAAATGTAGTATACAGAAACACCACGAAAAATTCTTCAACATCTGATGAATCCCAAGCAGTCATGCACAACACTCTGACTATGTCAAGACTAAAACCTGAATTTCAATCTTCCATACTAGAATGTAGCATATCTAAGACAATGAATACAAAGTCCAATATTGGTGAAAGATAAGATAACTTAGCGCAGCCAAGCAAGAAGGGATTTGATCAATGTGTTGGCACAAATTAAAAACTGCACAAGGGTCCCATGAACTAGTGAAGCAGCCAAACAGGTGAGAAATACATAATACAAACAGACATTTTCTTTGAACACTAGCGCCTACAACAATCATCCAAACTTAGTTTAGTCTTGAAACAAAAAAACCAATAATAGTACAAAGAATGATTAGCAATCAACATGTCAAATGGCACCCAGCGAGTGGAAAGAGAAAGAAAGGAAGCATAACCCGGAGGAGTTGTAGATATATGAATAAAAGGCCATACATGCGGGTCGGCACTGGATGTAACCGCGACCGTCGGGTCGGACCCAGTCGACAATGGAGTCTTTGGTAACCGGGGGTTTTGATTTAGACGTCGGGGACGGCGAGTATGTTGTAGGAGTCGCACCATGTTTCGTCGTCATTATACCTTCTTCGTCCTCCAATTTTACTTCTTCCTAAACGGACCTTTCGCAGATGGAGAACTCTCACTGTTTTTCTCGGCTGACCTTTGTCTTTTGATCATTCCCAGGTTTTATGCTGCAAGCGCTTTACAAGACCGTGCGTTTTAATATTGGGCCTCTAACCGTGACAATCATTTTGGGCTTTGTACCTTCCTTTTTGGACATCAATGCGTTATAAACTTAGTGGCCCATACACTCTAGTGGCATACTGGCATAAGGCATTTTACATATTGGGCCCTTCGCATTATTTCATTTTTTTAGGCTCAGGACATCTAAGAAGACCTTATGGTTCAGCCCAGTAAGAAGGATATTTGGGCTTCCCCTCGCTTCGTTTGGTAATTATCCAAAGAAAGTAGGGCTGTAATCGGTTGGTTTTCCGTCGGTTTACCAATGAGTCACACCCGGGCCAAAAATTTCGTTTTTATCATTTTCAATAACTGAAACCAACCAATTACCCATGACAGAGTGCTAATAAGTAATAACCGACATTAGGTTCGATCGGTTTTCGATTAATGGGTTGGGCCCAGTTTCGTTGGGCTTCTAGGCCTAATAATGCTATGAGGCCATTACAATATTAGTGGGAAGGTCTCTTGGCTTCTAATTTTAATTTTGTTTCTTTTGATTTCCAGCCAGATTTGTTTTACAGCACTTGCGCTATGCTCTTCTTGCAAGGTTTTGTTATGCTCAGCTTTTGCAAAGTTAACCACGTTCTCTCGTTAGAATTTGAACAACTGAGATTGGATGTCAAAATTTTGTCTACACAATTACAAGAATGAGAATGTCAAAGACAAAAAGTCTCATGCTACTTAGTTAAGGCCGTGCAATGTGATTTATAAACATGTACACAAACATAATAACACTAGAGACCCCATTAAAGAGGGATAAAGCCCAGCCATGAGCCCATCACCCTCCAACTCTAGTCCTTGGGTTCAAAATGTGAATAATTTCTCAAGTGTTTCAAGTCGCCTCTTTCTTCTACTTTTTACCCCATCTTCAAAACTTCTTTTTTTTTTTTTTTTTTTCGATAAAACGGCTAAGCCACAGAATATATTGAAACAAACCTCACCAATAGCGGAGGAAAACCAATGAACAATAGAAAGCCTTCAAGAAGAAGACAAGGATCAAGACAAAAAGATAAAATAAAACAAAACAACAACCAGCAAAGCCAAACCAGAAACAAACATTGCTTTATACAACCGAAATTAAAACCTCATGACCATATCAGACTGTCTGCCTACCCCATTCTTGGCTAGTAAATCAGCCACAGAATTTTCCTCTCTTAGAATATGTCTTATTTCTACATTTTCCCCATCTTCAAAACTTAACAGAGAATTAGCTTAGGAAAGCTGGAATGATAGTTACTGTACAAAGACACAGTGAGAAAAATTGAAGGATTCCTTCAATTCACGTTCTTTGATCATAATTTATTAATAGAACAAGTGTCATAAACTCTGTTTCTCGCTTTGCTTACGAACGAACAAACAAACAAACAAATATTCCAAATCAAGGAAGGTAATAAACTTATCAATGCAACTTTATGGAGGTTGGGGCTCTGCTGGCTCGAACAGTGGAGGACAGCAGCTTCCAAAGAGACCGCAGCAGCACAGAAACCACAAACTGCACACCACAACAATCTCATATTTTAGCCATCACATTTGTTTTACTAGGAGATGCATCAAAGATAGGAAAAAAAAAGTATTACCATGACTCAAAACATCCTCCTCTTGCTGCTGGTGGTGGTGGTGGTGGTGTAGGCGGCAGAGGTGGCTCGAGCAGTGGTGCACTTGATGGTGGAGGTGGCTCGAGTAGTGGTGCACTTGATGGTGGAGGTGGATCCATGGCTCACCCCAAGAAGTAGACTGGAAGAGCTACCTCTATTTGGCAGATAACAGAGGACTTTCTCCTTAGGCAGGTAGATGGAGTCCGTGCCTGCTTATATTTGTGTCTCGCAATTTTCTATTTTCTTCTGTGTCTGGTGACTCTGGTTACATCTCCATCTACCGTTCAAAGGGGTGACAGAGTTGTCAATTGTCACCTCTTACATCTAACATTTGAATAATACCTTTTTCGGTACAGGTTAACACATGAATAAAAGAACAGAGTAAATTACAAGGAACCAGCTCTTACGGAAAATCACAGAACCAACTTAAAAGGAATAATTAAGGATCAAATATGCTAAAGGAAAATGATTAATTAGCGGCTGGGCTTTGCATGTCAAACTTCACTCCTCGGTAACATCTTGATGAGCTTTATTGCACCCCCTATTTTTCAACCACAGTAAATTTACACCCTATAAAAACTAAAGAATTATTTCACAATAAATTATAATTATTTCAAAAGAAAAATAAATAAAAGCGTACCACAAATCAAAAAATTAAGGTGTCTCCCGGTGACACGGAACTACCCTAACATCTTCCCCCAGGGCTCTGGGCCCGGCCCGTTAAAAGGTTCGACCATGGGCCATGGGTTGTTAAGCCGGCCCGTTTTCAGTTTCATGAACAAGGCCTTTATCAAAACCCATGTAAACGGGCCTCCAGCCCAATCCAAAGCTTTGGGGTATCTTTTCAGGCCCATTGACATTGAGAATCCTTTTTCCTGGATTCTAAAACCCACAAAAGTAGTATGAAAGCTAGACGAGACATTCAAGTTTTAGCTTTCAAGAACCAAAATTTCCAATCAGATAGCAAAAAATTTCAAAAACTAAACACGGCCTTTAAGATTTTCTTAGACAAAAAGCAATTTCACCTGAAGAGTGAAGACTAACAATCTTCTAAAACGCAGTATGCTTTGACAAAAGAAACTCACCCTCGGCAATGACATTCTATCTGGAATTTTGAATGAATTGGCAAAAGTGGTTTGGATAAACTTAAAAACAAAAAAGGTGTTGATAGTTTTAAGAACAGAGGCTTGCTTTCGGAGACCATAATATCTGACCAGTTAAAAATCCCAAAAAAAAAAATATATTCAAAAATAACTGGGGAATAAATTTTCGATTAAAAAAATAAATGTTAAATTTAACAAAATTCCCCGTAAAAAATTTCAAAGATACCAACAATTGCATCGAAGATATCTTTAATTTTATTACAATAAATCTTGGAATTTATTCTGTAACAACCGTATTTTTTTTCCCTTTGTTAGACTCGTATGTCGGAAAGATATGGGAAATTAACAATAAAGTCCACCTCAAATACCAACAAGGCCTTTTTCAATCTAAGATAAGTTGGGTTCAAGCTCAGTTACTGAATTTAGGAGAAAATAAAGTTGTGTGAGTCTGATATGTCTTTAGGAACCGGACAATCCAAAGCGGATAATATTGTTAGTGTGTATGAGGGTGAAATTTACAATATGTGATTGGATTTACTATGCGTGGAGTTATTTACTAATGATTCCAACTTCCAAGTTGCTCAATTTAGTTGGACATTTGGATATAACCTCTACACCACCTGTTGAAACTGGTATAATCAAACCCACAAGTGCGGGAGAGTGTTAGCCCCGCACATCGAAAAAATGTGGGAGATTTAAGTTGTTTATTAACAACAAAGCCCACCTCAACTACCAATAAGGCTTTTTTTCAAGGCCAAGTGAATTGGATTCAAACCCACTTGCTGAGTTTAGGAGAAAACAAACCCATGCAGACCCGATATATCATCAAGAATCGGACAACTCAAAGCGGACAATATTGTCGATGTATATGAAGTGTGAAATTTACGACATCCTTATTTAGTTTATAGTCAAGATTATATCAAGGTTTTCATTGTCTATGTTAACACACAGTGAAATATACATATCTTTCACTCTCTTTAACATGGTATGAACCGGTGAAATTAAGGACAAGTGATACTCTACATAGGAAGGCTCAACCCTCATAACATACAATAATTTTTGATTTTTCAAGAAAATTTTGGAGAACCCTTGGTCTAGTCTTAACTCTCAAAGGAGACAAATATGTGAGGAAACACTGGCCTTGGCCTTTATCCAATAAAAGATAAATATTAAAACGAAATCCTAAAGCAAACAAAGTGTTGTAAATATGAACGGTTGGGATTTCTTTTCATAATTGAAGATGTCATTGTGACGACATGTTAGAGAGAAACAAGAGACACAAAAGTAACCCGAAAAATTGAGTAAAAAGTGGAATCGTCCACGACATGGAAGCAGACAGAAGACAGCGGAGGCGATAAGAGAGAAGTTCCGTAGGAAGATCAAAACGTATGATAAGAAACAGATTGAGAAGGCGAAATATGAATTTTACCTCCAAAAGTGGGACAATATCACATAAAGATTAAAGAGCAACACAAATGGACCCCAATTACTAGGTCAGAGTCCCACATTCCTTCTGCAACATTCAAGCCACTAACCCCTACCTTTTTCTAAATAGGACACTTTATGGGGGCCCATTGCCCTTATCGTCTACAAACCATTCCTTTTTAGTGTGGGCTTAGTCATTGTGATGGGCCCACTTTGACTACAAGTACCAGCTAGTTCTACCAAAGATGATTAGGTTGCCATTAAAAGTAAGAGAGAGTCCTTTTAAGTTTTAACTGCCATTTTCAAAGTGATTACTACAACTTCTTAGGTCACTGTTGGATAAAACATCTTGATTAAAGCCATAATTAATTAGAACAAATTTGTGGGGGACTCTACATGACTGTCCTACACCGTTGACAAATGAATCAGTTTCCCAGCAAAAGAGGGAATTGAATGATGATTATTAATTATATTGAAAATAAAAGGGGAGTTGATGACCTAATCTTTAATTAAACAAGGAAACTAGTAACTGAGAACTAGCTAATGATGTTAACTAATCACCGAGTACTCTTCGAAGTACCTCTGAACACACTTGATTAGTTAATAAAAAAGGTTGTAATTTGAATTCTATTTAATGGACATCCAGCCTTTTGTCTAGGAATTATGAAGTTTTTTTTTATTATTATTCTTTTTGTCTTCTTGACAATATTACTGGCTACGATGATTCGTTTTAGTGGGGGTTTCAACTTAATTAGAAAATTAAATTTTGGGCATTTAAGTCAAGGTCAGGTGCCATTTGATTCTTTAAATCATTATTTAAACTTGGAAAATTCTATTTGGCATGTGAATTTACTTTCTCTATTTCACACTGATATTTACCTAAATTAATCAACTTGCTGATCAATGCAACAAAATAATAATAATTATAATGTCTGTTTTTTTTTAAATATAAATCTCTCTTTTCTTTTTCTAGCTCTGTAACCTTCTCTTCTGCCTATTGTGGGTAGTTTGGTCGGCAAGGCTTCTTGTGTCTTATTATTCTAATAAAATCATATGATTTGTAATAAATAAATAAATATATATATATAAGCCATATATTAGTAATGTTTTATTTCAAATTACGTATATATATTTGCCTTCGATATTGTCTCTGATGTTGGAGGAAAGTGATGAGTCGTCACAAAGAAAATAACGTGACGTTCATTCTCTCTAAACTCTCTGAAGAGACAAATTGGAAGTCGGTGTTGATCCTTTTAATTACAGACAATGTTATTGTCATAACTTTGAAAATCACTAGACCTTACTTGATTCATATGATGGACTCCTATCTTTTTGGTCAATACTTAATTAGTCTCTCTCTACAATCAAAATTTTCAATGGTTTTGGGGATTTGGTTCAACTAATTACTCATTACAACTTTTAATTAGTTGTGATACTTTCATATTTTCTCTAGTGTAGTCGCCGTATATCATTGTCCGATCCTTTATCTCAAAAATTTGAAGTTACATGAGTCTATGAGAAGACAACCGGACCACTGCGTGTATACATTTTCACTATTCATTTATATCTTTGATCATACTTTTGTCAATTGTTATTGAATTTGTATCATCTTTTACTACTTCATACATTTGTAGGTGCATTTTTTTTTGTACTTTCTACTATTCTTCATATAAATTATCTCGATTCTTTCTACCATCGCACAACTATCTTTTGCATGGTACATACGATACCATCTTATATGTATGTGTTTGGTCTGGCAACACACATATATATGGCTTTTTTTTTTATTTTTCCGTATTTTGAATTTAAGAAATATAAGAGGGAAATAATTTTTTTTAAAAAAATAGGTGTGTAGCTAGGTTTCCTAGGAGGAGGTAGATAATATGATTAAAGATTACAAGTGGGTTTATAGTAGTGTCCAAGTGGAAAAAGAAAATGGCCATAATGTACATAAAACACACACCCATACAGACCTATCAATTTATCATCATTGGCACATATATACAGTTCTATAATGGGATGAAACTATATATGCACTGAAATACTTGTTATTTCTGACTAGGAATTCCACCAATATATATGTTTTAAGTGGGAGAAATAATAATTAATCAGCTATATATTTTATTAATGAATTTCAATAGTTGAGTACCAATAATTAATAAATGAGGGCTGAGCAAAAGGATCAGCATTCTACCAAAAAAAAAATTACTTAAATTATAATTAAGTAGGCCATTTTTTTATTAATATCGCCACTATTTTAATTCCTCCTATGGTATATATATAGGCTTGACTAGTTTTTTTTTTTCCTTTCATATTTCACTTTCTTAAAATCGCTAAAGTTAATTTGCTTGGCCAAGTTGAGTTGTACGTAGAGAATTGTTGCTATTCTTACATTTACTCGGGGGGAAGGAAGCAACTGAGCAAGTCATTTTTTCTCACATGCGAAGGTTTTAATCTTATAATGGTCTGTCTTTTTCATCGATCTCGCAAGTCAAATCTTTTTGCAGCCTTATTACACGTGGAAAGATAAATATTTGCCATAATTTCCAAGTTGGAGAAGCCAATTTTGCCAAACTTTCTATGAGGCGTCGCATTCCCATTCTGATCCCACTTAAGAGATAATACATACGTGTGTGTGTGTGTGTATATAGAGAGAGAGCTAGAGAGCTACAATGCACAAACATAAACCGAAAGTATTTTCTGCTTAAGTAACTAGATTCAAGGTTTTTTCAAAGATATTGCTTGATTATACAAACACATTCATTGAACATTTGAATCATATTTATAACTTTAAATGATTAGAAACAATAATGTTTTGTACACAGGACTATATATAATGAGTATCTGTTATACCTAGCATGTAGAAATCATGACCCTTTTCGACATCATCATGATCTGCTTGTTTTATTTGGTTAGACTGGAAAACCACCATATATAATTTAATTTGGCATGCATATATGTTTTTCAGTACGTGACCACATGAAGGGAAAAAAGAGGAGAGTTTTAACATGATTGTTTCGTTGAAAAAATAATGGCTGAGTTGGTGATGATTCAAAGGTGATGCATATATTTTTGGACAAAATTTTCCCAACATAAAGAGGAAAAAACGACAAAAGGAATCAAATCGAACCACAATAGCTAGCTACTCGATCAAAAGCAAAACATAAATAAATACATAATACAACCAAATGTGTTTTGTTGCATGTGACATTACATAATATATCTCCATATCTATAAATGTATATGTGCATGCATATACAAACATATATATATATATATATATCGAGCACGCAAGAGTGAGGTTGGGGACAACATGCATGGCTTGGTCCGGCTGAGAGTGAGTGAATGGGAGGAATTTGTTGGTTTTTGTAAAAAATTATAAATGTTTTCTACATATGCATATAAAACAACAGTTGTGTCTTGTGATTGAGGGCAGTTGGGGGTGCATGTAAGATGGGTCAATTAAACTTGCATATACATTCATCACACTCTTCTGCATCAATATGCCTCCATAAATTAAACAAACAAGATGATGCTTGCAGGAATAGATAGAAAATCGATTGAACCAACATTCGAATATCAAAGTAGACCGGAATCCACCGAAATGGAAGAAAATGCTCATGCTCTCAATGTCTTTGTTGATGTTTTTTCCGAATGAGGTTTGGAGGACCAAAACAAACCCTAACAAGGACAAAATTCAACATAAAAAGACTAAAATGTCCTAGGCACTTAAAACATAAAAAATATTTTAACCACCAATTTGAGCCCCTAAACGAACAGTGGTTACTACATAACTAGTTAATCAGTGGAAACTCTCCAACAAATAACAACAAAAATAATTATTCCACCGCCAGATTTTAATTGCAAGCTTCATTATATTCCTAGAACTATATTTGCATATATAGTAATATGAATAATCAGTAGGTTTTGCAATCAAATTGGTAGTGTACAGAGAAGGAAACAAACTCTACACAAGAAAGCATGCAATTTTGGTAATGAAGAAGAAAGTGGCGAGGCAACCAAAGAAAGTGCAAGAAATATAAGGAAAAAACTTTTTTTTTTTAATTTCTCGACCAAGAAAACTTTGAATTTTACTTTCTTATGTAACCAAATGTGAACACTATCAGGTTTAAGAATTCTTGATTGTGAAAGCTAATTTTTTTACCAATTTTGCACATTCAACAACTTTTTCATATTTTCTTTGCCGTATCAAAACTAGCCAGCAGTGCCTCAAATCTTCTTAATCATGTGAAAACTCAAAGCATTTTCTTTCACGCGTTTTTAATTTACAGATTGAGCGAGACATGTGTAGGTAAAAGCCCTAATAGAAAGTGGACAAATCCACACTTATATACTAGCATAACAACTCATCATTAGTCAATGTGTGACAAATCAAAAATGATAAAGATTCTAGTGATTTTCTCCCTAAATTATCTCAGCAATGTGTGTTATTAATTTATTAGATGTAGTTTTTAATGGACCACTCGCTTTGATGTCACCACATCCAATAAATGAGTGCCACATATTGTTGAGATATTTTTGGGATGAAAATCACTGAGATCCCTAGTATTATTGGTGACAAACAGATGTTGTACCTCTGATACATCCTTCACGTGTGGGTTGGACCAACTTCGACAACCTACCACATGAAACACATCCAACGCATCAAACCGGGCCTCCCTCTGATACAATATTAATAAGTTGGGCTTTGCATACCATCCACTAAAAAACCCCAATAGGAGGTGAGCTAACCCATACACAACTCATCATCAATCGACGTGGGACAAACATATGATATACCTCTAATATAACTCTCGTCTCTCGTGCACAAGACTAGTGTAATAGTCAGGAAGACTAGTCCAATAGAGGAGATAATTTACCCCATCCCATATAATATGTGGAGAGAGCATTTGTAAGAATTATGTGACTCATAGATTCTACTGAGTACTAACCAATGACATGTATAGAGAGCACAAGTTGTGAAGCAATTTCATTGGTGGCTGATGGTGGCTAAGTTTAACTACGAGTGACGCACTATCTATTGTCATTGTCTGCACTCTGTTTCTAAAGGTATGGATTTACAGAGTAGGGAACGTACGCGTGCTAATTTACGCCTGTGCATACAGTTATAAATATGGACACCCAACCAACGACCCTAAAAAGGCTATAACAATCTCCAATTGTCAAACATTGGAGCCTGAAACAGAGGATACTAGAGGTTCTAAAAAAGTGTGTGAGAGAGATGGAGAGGGAGAAGGAAATGAAGCAATCGAAGTTTAAGAGGATTTGTGTGTTTTGTGGGAGTAGTCCGGGGAAGAAGAGTAGCTATAAAGATGCAGCTGTCGAGCTTGGAAACGAGTTGGTAGTGCCTCTCTGTATTCCCTTTTTGTTTTTTTTGCTCTGTTTCTAATTGTCAAAATGTCTTCAATAAATCCATATCGTTCTTTTTGTCTTTCCAACTGATTTTATTTTTTTGGGTTTTCTTTTAATTTGGTTTAACTGTATCTTTTGCTTCCATTACTGGCTCCGTTTCTTGTGGTTTACGAGTGAACTCTGTTTTTTTTTTTTTTATGTTGAGAATGGACATTTCGTCCCTCCCCTCCAAAATCAAAACGTTCAAGAAAAGAACTTTATATTCAAAATATGTTCCAGTCATATATTATTTAGGAGCAAGAGATGGCAACAATGGGGTTCTCAGAATCGAAATCTCGTGGACTATCTGGGAATTTCTTGAAGGAGAAATGTGGTTTAGTTGGGTCCTTAATGAAAACAGAGCTTGGGATTCATTTTCTGTGAACTTGGTTTACTGCACAATTTTTCTTAATGAGCTAATATGACCTTTCCTTTTCTCCTTCAGGTTTCAAGAAATATGGATTTGGTTTACGGAGGAGGGAGCATAGGCTTGATGGGTTTGATTTCTCAAGCTGTATATGATGGTGGGCGTCATGTCATTGGGTGAGAATCTTATCTCAATTTTCCTTATTTTTTCTTCAGTTTTATATTTATTGCAGAATAGATAAACGATGACTTAGTTAATGAGTTTTTTAATATGATTTGGTTTGTTCTTCGTTCTTCCTTGCTAATTTTTTTTTTTGTCTTCTTATTGTCTGCAGAGTTATCCCCAAGACACTCATGCCACGAGAGGTCTCCTCACATTATCTGTATCTTTTTGCGTATATTTTTCATTTTATTGTGGATCTTTTATATCCATGTGGTACCTCATTTACTTGAATTTCTACCTCACTTTTGTTGTGTCTTTAGATATGGATTTCACACTTGTCTCTTTTGGGTTTCTTGCTTGGGTTCTTTTGATTGGTTTCAAATTTAGTCTCAATTTTCACATTTAGGTTTTAGTTGAACTTACTTAGGGCTGTAAAAATCTTTGAAATAATCGAACTGAGGGGTCCGTTATTTTTTTTAAAAGAAATATTACATGTTTCTTTTAATAGCACTGATCAATAATCAAAAATCAAAGGGCACGAGGTCTTAGTTCGAGTTCTATTTGATTGTTTCAATGTCCTCCGGAGATTAGTCACCTTGTTCAGAGGGACCTCCGTCGGACAATGTAACTCTTGTTCGTTTAATGATATCTTCTTTCTCAAAAAAATAAATAATAATAATAATCAAAAATCAAAATAATTATTGATAACCTAGTGTTCAGTCGATTAAATTAATGTCAAACAATAATAAATAAATAAAACCCACTGTAACCTATTATTTACACCCCTAAACTTACTCTATAAACCTATCAGAAGCATCATCTGAGTCTTCAACCTTTTTTGTCCCTCTCTAATAGCCCTAATATGCCAACTTGCAAGATTCTTATAGTTGGCCTAATTTTTTTATATGATGAAGTCCACATATTTGATTGGTGTCTGTGCGCTTGTGTCAGTCTCTCTCTGATGAACTTGATGTCTTTTTTTTTTTCCCTTCATTTTCTTCCTGCAATCCGTGAGTATTGACCAAGTTAACTGCATTTGATGCAGATAACAGGAGAAACAGTAGGGGAAGTGAAGGCAGTTGCTGATATGCACCAAAGGAAGGCAGAAATGGCTAGACAGTCAGATGCCTTTATTGCTTTACCTGGTTAGTATACATACCTTGTAAATCTGGTCCTTTTGAGGACCATAAGTGGGCCAAACTGGACAGTTGCACATAGTACTGGCGAACAACAATGTAGTTTTCATGTCAAAATATGCATGCTAGCTAATTGCTAATAAGCATAAGTGACCAAACAAGTAGAGATTGTAATAATGACCACACAAACCCACACAGGGACTAGAGAACTGCCATTCCCCTTCATACCATAGTCTTGCAATTCTCAGTTCATTTTCATGATTTTTCAGTAAAAAAAAGAAAAACTAGATACTCAAACCTTTGTTCAGATGTAAGGCACTCTAGTACCAACTAGTCCTTTCAAGATTCCAAAACTCTAAATAGCCATAAACTATTGCATCCATAACATACATAACACTCACATTCTCATGATTTTGAATTTCAAACTTCATTTATTTTTTCATCAGAACTTGTGTTTTGTGATTGTGCACATATGATTATGTATGTTATGGCTACAAAATATTATGGATATTTAGCACAATCGTTCAAGATTTGGGTTGTAATGTTATGGCAACATTTATTCGGCAGATTAATTAAGGAGAGAATATGTCTTCCATCAAATATGGTCCTTTCGCCCAGCTATAATCAATACCTGCAGATGTTTACCCTTAACCTTAAATTGTGAAAAATATGGGCCTCGTTTTCAATATACCTTCAATAATTTTGAGCCTCATTTTAAGTTCTATCATGGGCCGAATCAAGTTTAACAGAAAGGTTGTGTATAAACTAAAAAACACAGACAGGGAGAATTAAGGCTTGAGTTTTTCGGACGGGGCTGATTTGGGCCGTGGATTAGGGGTTGGGCTTGGTATTAACATCTAAACCCTTAACTGGCTCTGGAATAGAAACCTTTAAGAGCCCAAAAGAGAAAACAACAATAAAATTAAACAAGTTGTTTAGTTAAAAAAAAATCTTTGATGTCTCCCTCACCTGAAACGTTTTTTGCTGTGTGTAAATGAAGGAGGTTATGGGACTCTTGAAGAGCTTCTTGAAGTGATAACTTGGGCTCAACTTGGCATCCACGACAAGCCGGTAAACGACGGATTCTTGCACCCTCATATATTTTGAGTTTGATGATATAATTAGCACAAAACTTTTGACATAAAACTGTGTAACCAAAGCTTCTATGAACTGTGTTTAATTCACAGGTTGGATTATTGAATGTTGATGGGTACTACAACTCCTTACTGTCATTTATTGACAAAGCAGTAGAGGAAGGCTTTATTAGTCCAACTGCAAGACATATCATAGTCTCTGCCCCTACCCCAAAAGAATTGGTCAAGAAAATGGAGGTACCCTATATTCTTTAACAACAAAATTTCGGTATATAATTTTGGAGTTATAATTAAACAGAGGGTTTATAATTAAATCTTTAATTTCAGGATTATGTTCCGCGGCATGAAGGAGTTGCATCAAAACTAAGCTGGGAGATTGAGCAACTAGGAAACTGCACCCCAATGTGATATTTCAAGGTGAAGATGAACTGCAAGTTGAAATGCAGGACTAATTTTAGATGACTGAAAAATGTTCCTCTTCTTTCTTGCTTTAGGTATGCATATATATATATCTTCAAAAGACATGAATAGTCAACAATGTTTAAAAGCCTATTAGGCATTGCAGCACTATATAACTACACCCACGTATGTATACACACACGTGTGTGTGTGTCTATATGATAATATATAAGCGAGGAAGCCGAACAGGATGAGAAATTTGGCATTGACTAGATCAGGATTAATTTAATGGAGGAGGAACTGCACATGGAGACCTCTTGAGACCCTTGTGATACTTTGACATGTATTATTTCTTGAATATTGTTAGGTGATGATAGATAAATACCAAATGAGCTCTGAATTTGCATCTTTGCTTATGTGGCTTCCACTGCGTTTATAGTCAAACCGTCTAAGTACGATTGATATTGATTAATGGAAGATTTGCAAAACAAGCATCAAACGTTGACTTTTCCTTGGTTTGACATTTTGACCTTCGAACTTGTGCAAGAAAGAGAGAATGTTTAAGATCAGTGGTATATTCCTTCTGGGCACGTGCACGTGCACGTGTTTTAGAATTCTTGCATGCTCTCTGCAACACTCCGAATCTGTATTATTCATTCATTCATTCATTAATTCTTCTAATAATTTCAAACTTGACCCTAATTAACTACATGCAATAGCTGTAGATTTCTGCCACTAATGCATAAAAACCTGATTCGCAGTCGCAGAGGATGTCCACTGTCCACAGTACGTCCATAGAAAAAAGCAACCAAAACCTCTACGAATTCCCGTTTTCTCTAGCAAAATCCAGTCTACGGTTCTCTTCATTTCAATTCTTGCCCAATTTCGGCAAAGAAGCACAAAAATGTACCCAGTTTGCGTCAAAGAGCTCAATTAGGCATCTACATACGAAGTCAACCCAAACCCAATATAGACAATCTCAATTTCTCGGACACTTAAAAACCCTCCATTGTACTCAATCTAGTTAATTAATAATGCCCCATTACTTCACTTCCCTGCAACAATACGTGACCTGCCAATACTCATAAGCCCATTCCCACTAATTGTGTGAAATTGCAGCTTCTGCATGTGCTTCCAGCGTCTCTTCATTCAGAGAGGTTCAGGTAATTCCATCTATTTAGACATATACCCTGAATGTCTGGTTTTTGGTTTGACCACAATTACTACTTTGTTGTTTGGGTTCCTGTGGGCTTTGAGTTCCTTTGCGCACAAAATATATGATTAAAGATTCCTTATATTATCGGAATTCGAGAGTAAAGATTGGTTGCTTGAGTTTGTTATGGAAATGTGTCGAGAGAGATTGCTTCTAGGGTAATCTGCTTTGCAGGGTGGTGCCAAAAACGCAGGGGAAGCCCTTTTATACGCCTTAAAACAGGCTTTACAATATGGTGTCTCAAGGATGATCATATAACAGTAGTGATTGTAACGCGTGTATACATTTGAATAATAGAGCACTTTATTTATATAAACGTTTAGCCTCATGTGACCCTTTGAAGCATTTCTCATGGGAGATACTTCCTTTATACTTCTTAGCTCATTTTCATCGGTATAAATATTGTATTAGGAACAGTAAGCTCTTCAAAACTTGTGCACCAAAACCACCACCAACTTCTTCAAATCCTGCTGGTCTCCTCTGTGGGTTGTGGGTTTTGGTACTTTTCAAGCCTCATAGCTTGTGTAACATTTTGTGTTATATGTACATTAATTTGGACTTGCATGTTTAGCTTCTGTGATTTTATTTTATTTTATTCATTTTTCAGGTGTAAGTTCTTTCTGATTGGATTGAAGAAATGGGTTTCTTTCGGAATCAGAATTCGAGAAGTGGGGATTACTTGGAAGGAATGCTTAGTGATTATGTTGGGGGGAAGTCCAAGCTGAAAGCTCAAAGGGGTGCTTCATCAACAAAGGTTGTTACTGCACTCACATGTCTCCAATTTGCTTTCGCAGTTTACGCAACATTCCTGATCTACTACATGAGTCCATCAATAGATTTAAGAACCAAACCAGACTTTACATGGGCTACACGAATCGCACAGCAATGGAAGCAACTCATAATCCCGCCACACGTTCTTGGCCGGTACCAAGAATCTGCTTCCCTAATCAGTGCTGAAATCCCAACCAATCCAACGGAAGTTTGTGAGCATGAGAAGATTGATTTCCAGCAAAAGAAGTCTAATGATGCTCAAATGATCAAGTTGAAGACAGAGCTATATCAGGAGGTATTAGACTTCCAGAGCAAAAAATATGGTACAGAAACTCTGAGGCAATTGATGTCAATGAAATCAAAGTGGGATTTGCGCGGTCCGAATAGGCCAAAAGTGACAGTGATCTTGAACCATTTCAAGAGAAAAACACTTTGTGCACAG
Source organism: Euonymus europaeus (assembly GCA_963580455.1). Taxonomy (NCBI): domain Eukaryota; kingdom Viridiplantae; phylum Streptophyta; class Magnoliopsida; order Celastrales; family Celastraceae; genus Euonymus; species Euonymus europaeus. The sequence continues at coordinate 22,719,868 of OY756967.1, forward strand.
CTTGATTCATTGCTTCAACAGACTCTTCCATTCCACCATGTTTGGGTGATTGCATTCGGGAGCCCCAACGAGGTCTCATTGAAGAGGATTGTGGACAGTTATAATGATACAAGAATCAGCTTCATTAGTTCAAGCTATGACTTCAAGTACTATGGCAGGTTCCAGATGGCTTTACAGACTGAAGCTGATCTTGTGTACATTCTTGATGATGACATGATTCCAGGCACAAAAATGCTTCAAATTTTATCACATGTAGCGGGGACCGAGAAGTATAAAAACACGGTTTTGGGAAGTATTGGGAGGATCTTGCCTTTCAGACAAAAGGATTTCACATTTCCAAGCTACAGGAAGTTTAGATCAAAGGAGGCAGGACTTTATTTGCCTGACCCCGCTTATGATATCACCATTGATAAGATTGTTCAGGTTGATTTTCTTTCAAGTTCATGGTTTTTATCTGCAGAGCTCGTCAAGACACTTTTTATTGAGGCACCATTTACCTTCATTACTGGAGAAGATTTGCATCTCAGGTAAGCCAAATATCCATCAAAATCCTTATTATCCCTTCTCTCAATTTTTTCACTTTCATAGCAATAAGACTTGGCTCATTCCTTAAATTTGAAAATCCAGAGTGGGTTGGTGATTTTTAATTAAAATATATAGAACTTTACAACAAGTCTGTCAACCTTTTCTGCTAATTATTATAGTGTCATCATAATTGAATGACAGTGATATATATAATAATCTCCATTTCGGAATGGGTACTCTGCATCATGTACCCTGTTCCACTACTTAAGATTTTCAATGTGCTTCTTAGGAATGGAAATCCTCTTTTGAAGATTCCCTGTAGCACTATGTGCACAAGCGTACATCGCTATTTGGTTGAGGAAATCCAAAAGGCTCCCACCAATAGAAAGTGAAAATGTTGCCACATAATTGCATGTAAAACCAGTTTTTACAAAAATTCACACTGTAATACTTGTAATTCAGGTTCTGATAGTAGTAATTTCTATCCCAAAAATGCAGCTACCAGCTTCAGAAGTACAGAAATGCAGGATCATATGTTCTTCCGGTTGATCCAAACGACAAGAAAACTTGGGGTGATAGTGAACACAGACTCGCATATGTATCAGAAACCACAGTAATCTTCAAAGACATTGTTCAAGTTAGGGATGAACAGTGGTGGAGAGCACTCTCTAGTGGCTACATAACACAATGGGCTGCAATGTATCCTCAAAAGATCGACGCACTCTTTTATGCTCACTCTGCTGATGAAGTTAAAGCACTTGCACCACTTCTTGAGAAGTTCAGATCAACTTTTGGCAAGAAGGCTTACATCGCAGTCCCAGGAGGCAATTTCTGTCCTTGTGAAGATGCGGCAACTGCTCTGAAATGGCCTAAATTGGTCTGTAAAGAGCGAAGATTTAAGATATTTGATTTGGCAGTTGGACATCTTTCGGGAATATCGAATTCGGAAGTGCCTGTGGTGCAAGCAGTATACTCTAGCATAAAAGGACTAATCCAAATTCACAACCCAAGTGTGGTGATAGTAGTTGCTGACATTGATACTAATGTGAAGAAAGCTTTGAAGATGGCTGTGGAGACTAACTCAAACAGAACGACGCTGATCCTTCTACCAAGGCCTTCGGTGTCAAAGGTTCTTTGGATGTCTGATCTAAGAACAACAGCATTGCCTAGTAAGAATCCTTACTTATTCTGTTCTTTATTGCTACTTTTATGTACACACAAACTGATTTCTGCATTTTCTCGGCAACCAAACAGATAAGTGTCCACTATGTTTTCTAATGATAGATCCACCTATATGCAGATTGGAACCGGATGCGTATTTCTGTAAACATAATCACACAAAACCGTGCACATTCCTTAACAAGGCTTCTCAAATCTCTAAGCAATGCATACTATGTTGGTGATGAGATTCCTATCAGTTTCAATATGGACAGTAAAGTTGATGAGGCAACCATCAAACTTGTAGGCTCATTTGAGTGGCCTCATGGTCCTAAAACACTCAAAAGGAGAATCATCCAAGGAGGACTAATTAGAGCAGTTAGTGAGAGTTGGTATCCATCATCTGATGATGATTTCGGACTCCTTCTCGAAGATGATATCGAAGTCTCTCCTTACTACTATTTATGGATCAAGTATGCTCTCCTAGCTTACCACTATGATCCTCAAGTTTCACTCCCCGAAATCTCTTCGATCTCCTTATATACGCCGCGAATAGTTGAGGTGGTTAAAGAGAGGCCTAAGTGGAATCCAACTGAATTCTTCAAGAGAATTCACCCTAACACACCTTATCTCCATCAACTACCTTGCAGTTGGGGTGCAGTTTTCTTCCCCAAGCAATGGAGAGAATTCTATGTTTACATGAACATGAGATTCACTGAAGATGCCAAGGCAAACCCAGTTCAAATTCCAAAATCCAGAACTAACGGCTGGCAAGCTTCCTGGAAAAAGTTTCTCATTGACATGATGTACTTGAGAGGGTATGTTAGTCTCTATCCAAACTTCCCAAACCAGGCTAGCTTCTCGACTAATCATATGGAACCAGGAGCTCATGTTAGTGCAAAAGACAACGTTGTCAAGCATGACAAGACAGATTTTGAGGTGCCATTGTTGAAGGAAGATTTTAGGACATTGTTGCCCAATGGAAAATTTCCTCCAGCATCAAAATTGCCATCACTGAACCTGTTCAACCAGCCAGTTTCACTCAAAGGGCTTAAAGCAGCAGGAGCCAAGCTGGGGCAGGATGTGATCGGATGCGGCAATAAAACTGAGATTGTGATCGTTGATCACAGCACAGGCTTGCCTTCACGCTGTGCTAAATTCTAATACTTGAAAGTTAAATTTGTTTTATTGATCATTCTTTTTTCTCGTAAATTTTTTCATAATTTGATCTGATTCACACATGGTTGTTGAAGGAATTATGTGGAACAAATAGTGAGAGACAAAGTTGATCACTGTTTTTTCTTTCATGATTATTGGATTCCCCATCTAATTAAAAGAGGGGAGGAAGAGTTCTTTGTGGAAACTGTAATTTTATGTTATTAATTATTATTTGATGATATAATGGAACCTCTCACTCTCATTTCTCAGTAGATGATGATCTTGCATACTGCATTTCTTATGATCTGGTGCAGGACAGCCAACAGTCTTCAACATTGTAAAACTAAAACATGGGGGTTTTAGGCCCATTGGTTGGGCTCTTGTGCCATAGCTAATTTCTGTTGAAGTTAACATAATGAGATATTTGGGCCTCAAACGTGGTAGTCCGTAATAGGCTAATAGTCAGCCCAGAAAGGAGGCCAAGTATTTTTCTAGGCCTCGTGGAATTTTTAGGTTCTTTCAGCTGATGACCACTCCAAATGGCTATGCCAGTAGTAATGTGTAAATCGCTAATCGGCCAAAATGTCTAAATAAGTAAATATACGAGTAGTAATGCAAAGCGCAAACTTTGTTGGTTGATTATTACTAACTTAACTGCTCCATTAGTAACAATTGGTTTCCAGAATGTCTACAACGTGGCTTCCTATCATTGACCGTAAAGACACAAAATATACCACATCGATAAAGTCAGAGGCTTCCGAGTGGTATATATGTGTAAAAAGTCCCCTCTTAAGTCTTAATTATAACAACGTATTTTTTCAAGTTCAAGTGAGTTGGGTGAAAGTCCATTTGCTAGACTTGGGAGGGACAAAATTGTATAGATACGATGTAGATCATACAAGTCCGATGTATCCTCAAAATATGTTAAGGGGTGTGGATTTATAACACTGTCAAGAAAATCTGGGCCAACCCTTTATTATCGAATCGGAATTCAAGTATGATGATAGGCCATCAACGGTCCCTACTCACTAGAGATGGACAACTTTGCACTTTTGAACTCTATAGTAGAAGTTAATAATTATAAGATTGGCTTTAATTTTTTTTTAGATATCTCATTATCTTGTTAGTTAAAATTGATTAGCATTCAAAAAAATAATAATTTTGCATGTAATTTTGACTACACCCGGCTATTGGAGATGGTGATGTTCAGAGAAGGTCAAGGAACAAAAGGGAGGACGATTTTGGAGTGGAAGTGAAGTTATTTTTGTCACCAAACACACAAATGGAGTTTGAGGAAGGCAAGGTGTTTTGCTTGCAATGGCAGATACCCTCACCCTCACTTAGATCATAATAGAAATGCTCATCTCACCTTCCAGGCTTGTTTGCTAAGACTCCTTTGAGCTGGTGAAAGCTACTAACTAAAACATCTCCTTCCATCTCTGTATTGTACAAGACACAAAACATAACTTCTATCATTCTCCTCCATGGCTTTTTATAATGTGTTAATCATGTACAAACAACAAGAGAGTAGAAAGTAGGGATCTCTTTGGACGGGGTCTCTTTGTTCGTCTCATATTCGTTAGATAAACTTTTTATCCGTCTCCGCAAAAAATATCCATTAAGTATTTTATTCTTCACTCCATCTCCGTATCCGTCCGGCCGGGAAGCCCTTCTCTTTTGTCCAATTGATTCGGGATGGGTTGTGCGGATATCTGTTAGTTACGGATGATTTTAAGATGACTCGTAGAAAGTTATAAGATCTAGAAGTTCTCTGTGCACAAATCAGAGTATAAAATTGTGTTAATTGTCACTTGAGATGGAAAGTCTACCATCTTTGACGGTCTAAATACTTGCTTAAATTGATCGTCAAACTCTGTCGGGGAGCTTAAACACGTAAGGACTGAAAAACAAACATCATAATTCATAAAACAAAGACCAAACCGTCTGTTGCTCCTTGAATAAATATAACTGCGTTAGGCACCAACTTATTGTCAATCACAAATAAAAGGGTGCCTTAAACTACATTCTCATACAAGCCAATAACAACCCCTCTCTCTCTCTCTCTCTCCACATCTTCTGATGCAGTGATTCACCGTGCCAACTCCAGTGATTGAATGTGGCTGGAGGAATATTAATCCTCTACCCTGTTATAGAAGTCTTTGTACAATATTAAGGTCTGTGCATTCAACTTCTCTCTGAAGTCAAAACACTTGTATCTCCATCAAAGGTATATTGCATAAATAACAAAAGTTCAGATCGATCTCATTTGATTAGCATTATTGGTTTAAGTTCCTGCAGCTTTCCTGATTAATCATATAATTATATTGGCGTACATCTCGCTTACCGTTTATTTCTCCTCAATGGCTTCTGTTGAAGATGGGGGAGATGTCGAGCTACCAGATTGGCGTCATTGGTGCACTCTTTCTTTCAGTGGCATCATCTGTCTCCATTGTCATCTGCAACAAAGCTTTGATGAGCAATCTCGGGTTTCCTTTCGGTAACTCCTTGATTAATTAGTTCTATTTAACAATAGATACATATATGTCATTCTGTATTGATGCATGCTTTTAGTTATTTACTAGTTCTTTTGCATATGTGGGTGCAGCTACAACTCTAACCAGTTGGCATCTTATGGTGACATTCTGCACCCTCCATGCCGCGAAGCGCTTCAGTTTGTTCGAGTCCAAATCCATTGACATGAAGACCGTCATGCTCTTTGGCATCCTAAATGGTGTGTCCATTGGACTTCTTAATTTGAGCCTCGGATTCAATTCTGTTGGATTCTACCAGGTACACTTCATTTTTTTCAATAATTAGTTCTTCAGTTATTTTTTCCCTTGTTTTGTGGATTTTCAGTTTTGGGGTGCCCGTTGTTGCAGATGACCAAACTTGCAATCATACCTTTCACTGTATTACTGGAGACTCTTTTCCTGAAGAAGCAGTTCAGGTTAAGTATAGTTCTTGAGATTAATCTTCAAGAAATATTTTATTAATTAATCTTCGATTTTCGTATTAGTGTGTTCTTGTTGTGATTCTTGCAGTGAGAAGATCAAGTTTTCTCTCCTAGTCTTGCTCACTGGAGTAGCGATTGCCTCCATAACTGATCTGCAGCTCAACTTTGTTGGAACAGCTGTTTCCATTCTAGCCATCATAACCACCTGTGTTGGTCAAATTGTATCCTTGGTCATATACACTATGCCATATCAATTTTTTTTTTTTTCAATATTCAAAACTGATATCTTCCTTTGATTGCTTATTTTGTCAATCCTTAACTTGAATACCTAATTCAGCTGACGAACACAATACAAAAGAGGCTCAACGTCTCCTCGACGCAGCTGCTTTATCAGTCAGCCCCATTTCAAGCAGCAATTCTTTTTGTCTCAGGTCCTGTAGTAGATAAGTGGCTCACCAAACAAAATGTCTTTGCTTACAAGTATTCACCTATAGTCTTGGTACCTACTTAACCACCTCCATTAACTATCTCTTATCTCTATAATACTGATTAGTGAATAGTGATCTTCTCATTCAATGAATTTTCTTTATAATGTAATGTATGTGTGCAGGCATTTATTATCCTGTCATGCATTATATCAGTTTTTGTGAACTTCAGCACATTCATGGTAATTGGCAAGACATCTCCAGTTACATATCAAGTGCTTGGACACCTTAAGACATGCCTTGTTCTTGGATTTGGATACACATTGCTGCATGACCCTTTCACTCTAAGAAACATTATTGGAATCCTAGTTGCTATGGGTGGAATGGTCTTGTACTCCTATTTCTCCACCCAAGAGAACAAAAAGAAACTGTCTGTTGACCTTTCTCTTGGGCCTCAGGTACAGGTACTCTCTTTTCTCTTTTTCTTTTTCTTAAGACTTTTTAGTAGAGATGGGTATGTGTGTGTGTATATATGTACGAACGAACGAACGATTGATGATGTTATTTTTCAGGTGAAAGATAAGGACACGTTACCACTTTTGGGACATCAAGATGTAGAAAGTCATGATCCAAAGAAATCTCTTGCTTAAGAATTGGTTGTGCCAAATTAAGGTTTCTTTTTTGGTACTTTTTACATAATACATTTGTTGTATGTGTACATGAATTCGATTCTTTACAAATAAGAAAAGACTCATTTTTGTTCCCATATCGGAGGTCGACTAGGTAGATTATCCATTACATATGGACATCACAGGGCCCGTCATTGCATCCTTGGGCCTTCGTACCGCTCAAAAGAAAGTGAAAGATTGCTTATAAGTTATTAGTGGGGCCTTTACATATATGGGACACACGGATGGGCCGTTAGTTGCATCCGTGGGCCTTCGCGTTCCGCGGCGCCTAGAAGAAAAGAAAGTGAGGACAACTTATATTAGGCAACCACGTGAGCAAGATAAAAACACAACACGTGTTTTGATACAGATACATGGTGTCATCACACGATGAAAATATAAAAATAATGGGGTGCGAATATTATATATCTTCAAAAATAAATAATCAAAATTAAATTAATAAAATTTGAAAAATAAATAATCAAAATTAAATTGATAAAATTTGAAAAATAAATAATCAAAATTAAATTGATAAAATTTGAAGTGTAGTTAGAAAATTGTGAAATGTAATAAATAAAGCTTGCCAATAAAGTGAGAACAGCTTTGAGAGTGGAGCCCCTTACGCATGGCTTCACTCATGGGCCCGTCAATTTCACCCTTGGGCCCGGGTGTTCATCCTATTCCTATCCCGTCAACCATATAATGAAGAAAAAAAAATGCAATTTCATGAGCCGGTGATATATAATTAATTAGTTCATCATCGGTCCTTTCGCTTTCAATTGAGCTAAGTAGTAAACTAATGTCTAGTGCCGACATGTAATTATTTAATACTTGGGGGGAAAGTGAATTAAGGGTAGGTAAAACCGTAAAAGTAGTGGTTAGGTTACTAGGCATTCAAGAATAAGACAGGATCAACATATGTTCGGTTTGGGGTGGAGAAATCGAAACTCGTCTGCCAGTTTTTTGTCCTGGGAATCACTGACAGATGTAAGTCGCAGGATGTGCAGTCTTACGGTAGGGACCACCTGCCGCTTCAGAAGTGGTCGAATGCCTCTACGAGGGTTCGAACTCACAACCTCCACTTCTCCCGTTAAGGATTTTGACAAGATGAATACCGCTCAGCCATATGCCATGGGGGCAGAACCAACATATGTTACTTGTTAGGCAAGACTGATCTGATCAGTCGCTATTTTGTTTATTGGCAGCAACTTCACTCCTGATTCCTGAATGTGACAAATTCATAATAGAATAATAGATATAGGTATACTAGAATGTGTGCTCAACCTATAATAGACTGGGTTCCGATTAAAATGTAATATTTATAAGCTTGATGAGAAGTTAATATATTCGTAAACACTGTGGTCTAATCAAATCTCAGATGACCCATTTGTGAATTTTTTTTAAGATTTTAATAGAGTTTATTAGAAGGGATGTTCCAGTCTATATACACCCACTAGATTAGGTATTGGATTTTGGAAACATGTGAAAATGACATGTTCCTGAAACTTTAATCTTGGATGTTAACAATGTTACCTTCAAATCTCACTCCAAATTTCACTTTTGGATTCCGTATCTATTATACACAAAACACGTTTTCTAATACAGTTACATAAAAGAATACATATTTTAATATAATTTTTTCACTTTTGATTTACCAAACTCTCAAAATATCAAGTGTCCACATCTTTCAATATAAATTTTTTTATTTTATTTCACTCCAAAACACATCTCTCCAGACAATTTTTTCACTTTTATATATTATTTTTCTCACACTCTCCCGCATACTCTAAAAATTTTCAGCGTTTGATTTCAAACGCACCACTATGAATGTTAGATGCGCATGAGAGCAACAAAGCTGAAAATTTTGGAGTATACAGAGAAAATGATAAGAAATATAATATACAAAAAGTGAACAAAATTATATTGAGATATGTGTTTTGAAGTTGAAAAAAGTAAAAAAAAAAAATGTATTGAGAGATGTGTACGCTTATATTTAAAGTGTCGTAAGAAAAAAAAATATGTAAAATGTGAAAAAGTTGTATTGAGATTTGAGATGCATGCTTTGAATTTTTTGTTATGTGGATAAATATGTAGTTTGACCTTTTTTTTAGTAATAGAAGTGAGACTCAATTAAAAAATTTAGAGAGTGTGCAATATTTGTCACATTTGTTTTGTTATACATTCTCGAATGAGGTTATGCAAAAATGATAAAGATCTTAGTGATTTGTATCCCGACAATATGAGTAATTTATTTATTGAATGAACATCACACATTATTAAGATGTTTTTGAAATGAAAATCACTATATCCCTAGCATTGCTGCAAGTTATACAAGTCCTTTTCAACACATTACCAAACACACATTTTTAAAAATATATATAATATACATGTCATCAACTTTATTTTAAAACTATAATGATACGTCTGATTTTATGACACATAATGATGAAATTAAAATGGTGCATTGAAGTTTTGAAATATATATTTTAAATTTTAAAATTAGGCAAGCTATTATTTATCATATATGACATGCAACGATTAATCGTTATTTTGTGTCCTAAAAACACGCATTATCACAACCCCAAAATTATTAAGTATAAATTGACATCAATTTGGACAATTTATGAATTAATTTTGTTTTTAAATATAAATTATACCAATCGGACCCAAATTAAATTATGGAGGGTATAAAAGCGGTTGACAATTAAGGTGATGTAGCCGAGGCAGCGCCTTCTTGAAAGCTTGGGAGCCGATAGTAGTTTCCCATGGAAGCCCAGCCCAGCCCAGCATGCCACATGCTTCCTCGTTTGTGCGCACCTCCTCCAGCCTTTTGTGTCTACTACTTTGCAAACCCACGATTTGGTCGTTCCCACAAGTTTAGCAACCACGAAACAACTTGTATCAAAATAAAATCAATTGATAACCATTCTTTTTTTAATAATAAAAGGGAATGACGTTCGGATTCGAGATTTTATATTATATACGATTTAACTCATCAATCGAATTATTTGAGATTTTTAATTGTTAAAACACTTTATTACCATTATGCACCACCACGTGTCAATTGTAATTTATTTATTTTTGGAAAAAGAGAAACACCTCAAACCATTTCATTCATGATCAACCATTAGTCGCCTAGCACTGAACACGATAGTGCAAAGTCTAAGGAATCACACCAGGCAGACACAAAATTTAAACTACATCTCAATTGTAATTGGTGCCCTGTAGTTGTTGATCATGTATAATATAATTGTTAACCACTCGATTAATAATGAGTGTGGTCTTGTGTTGCCTACACGGAAATGGATCTGCTGGAATCATTTCATGCAATATCATTTCATGCAATATCATCATATCACCACCATTGAATGCATTGGTGACGGTGTTATCATATCCCACCATGATTTGAATAAGGGTGGAGATGTGATATTAATGCATGAAATGATTCCAGCTCCCCCATCCCTACCTACTCCACACTCACACATCTTGCTTAATCGATAAAGTTAGGAAGTCAAGTGTGATTGACAAGGCTATGTAGAACCACAACAGGGACATACAGATGTCTCAATTAAATTTGTTTTTGGGTCCCATTTTTATTATAAAAAAAATTAGCTCATATATTTATCCACGTCATAAAAACACGTCTCTCAATGCAATCACATTAGCAAAACACATCTATGGATGCAAATTTTTTTTCCTCCCCTTTAGTAAAATCATTGACATTTCATTCATTCAATTTTTTTTCCTAATAAAACTAATACTGGGTCCCATATCTATTATCAAAAAATCAAGTCACATAAACAAATCACATATGTCAATAAAGTTACATCAGCAAAACACACATTTTTATACATTTTTCCTCCCATTAACTTATAATCATTGCAAGTGTCCTCCATTTAACTTTTATTTTATAAAACCTTCCTCAATAACCCTGCATTTTGCAATAAATTATTAGTGTTATATTGAAATTCTTCAATGTAAGTAACATTTCCCCCAAATAATATTTGGAGTTCGGGTAGATAGCACTGGTTTCCCAATATTAAGCTAGAACTATCCACTTTATAATTTTAAAATCCAATTAAAGTAATTAATACTACTCAGCTTAGCTTACGAAGACACGCAAAATAAGACGTCATTAGTTTAAGTTGCCTAAAATAAAATTTTAATTTTGATCTTGTTTGGGAGAAGTGTTGAGAGTGGTTAGAAGGAGTTTATGAACAAACAAACTTCTCCGAATTCTTACTTGACGTGAACACTTCAAGATGTTCAGAGGGATTCACGAATCTCTTCCCAACACTTTTTTTTTCTAACCTCGTAAAATGAAAGTTTAAAAGATGTTCATTCACATAAATTCCTCCAACACCAATCAACCCTTAAATGAATATGAATATTTGATCTACTCCATTTATTGCAAAGGAGAAAGAAACAAAAATTTTAAAATCCAAAAGGAAGGGCAGTACCGCCATTACATTTATAGTTAATCGTCTGCCAAATGCCAATCCTTGTCTCGTATCGTATGCGCATAAATATATACGTTTGCTTTGGGCGAAGGAAACAAACAGACAATAGACAGAGCGAGAGCGAGAGCGAGAGCGAGAGACAGAGTAGAGTACGTTTTCTGCATTACCAAGGAGTCGCTAATTTTTCTTTTGAAGAGGCGATCGCGACTCCTCTGAATCCCTTCACAGGGATTAGAGGATTAATTACCGTCACTGAATCTCATACTAACATGCATTTGCAAATTTTTGTATGAAATTGTTGTTGGAGATTCTTGAGAAATTTGGATTGTCGTTTTTGTGTGAAGGAGAAAAATGCATGAGAACGAGAACAAAGGGAGGATGGAGGGATGGCTGTATTTGATTCGTTCTAATCGGATTGGATTGCAGTACTCGAGAAAACGGTACTTTGTTCTTCAAGATCACGTCCTCAGGAGCTTCAAATCAATGCCTGTTTCTAATGATACGGTTCTCTCTACATTAATCTCTTTGCATTCATTCCATTGTTGAGGACTGTAGGGGATTTTGTTTGTGTTTCGCTTCCTGCGACCTTGTTTGGCCATGTAAATAACTCGCTTCTTGTTTTTGTTCTTTTTTTTAATTTTTTGTTGAATCTTACAAGAGCGGTGTTAAGTATTATTGTAGCAGTTTTACATATATTGTGACTTTATAATTTTCGACGAAGTTGTCAAAGATCATGGAAATAAAATGCGGGCGAGCCTTTTTCTCCATTGTTTCCTTGATCCTCTCGTAGTTGTTTACAGACATTATACTTACATCTTTGATAGTCTAACGATGCTGGATATTGTAATTTTCATGTCTTTTCTTTTTAATTTATTTGGAAAGGCTTTGATTGATGTTGCCACTTCCCACTTGCGACTATCTGCACTATGTTAGGAATTTGGTGTTACAGCGTTTATATGACGTGATTGATTTCAACTTAACTCCTGTTATCTGGTAGATATACAAATATTGTGTTCTGTTGTTGAAGTAATATCAGTTGAGTTCTTGATGTGATTATAGTATCATGCAGTGACAGTGTACAAACGTATTCAGAATCAATCACATCTATCCCGAGTGGGCTTGCAAGTACATTTTTCTTTATTGCAATTGGTTTGTGTCAGGTTCATAACGTATTTTATTTAGCAAAGCTATGTCATTGTTTTGTGATCTCTTTGTTTCATATAGATTCGGACATGTTGTGTACATAGTGTATCATGGTAATTTTTGGTTCTTGTGCTTCTCAGGATTCTGTCAGAAGTGCAATTATAGATTCCTGCATTAGAGTTATGGACAATGGAAGAGAGAGCATTCATATAAAAGTACGAGAAATGGAATGTTCTAGTTATATTCTTCAATATTAATTTTTGTGATCGCATTATATTTTCTTACCAATCCTTATGCACTTGCAGGTTTTTTTCATATTCACGCTTTATAATACTTCTAATCACAATGATCAATTGAAGGTGATGTGCATATTTAGAAAGTATCAATGACTTTGTATAAATTTTAATGTTTCAAGTTATCAAATATTCAAATCTAAATATGATAGCTAGGAGCAAGCAGTCCTGAAGAAGCAGCAAGGTGGATTCATTCCTTTCAGGAAACAGCCTTGAAGGTTTCAAGTTCTTTCTGTTGTCAATAAACCACATGAGTTTTATCGTTGAGACAAAAAGGCTCACACTAAGGTTATATATAGGGTGCTTCTGACCCAGGGAATGATGCTGGTTGTTCCAATAGCAGCTGGCAGTCCTTTAGGTATAATGCTGTGCTGTTAATAAACATTCTTGTTACATGCTTTTTCAATTTTTATCTCTCACATTTGTGTAAAATATTTCATTTTGAAAGTACGCCTTTCCACAGAAACAGGTCTTGCATTTATTTGCAAAAAAATGTTGGTCAGGAATCGTGATTCATTCTCGTAGTGTCCATGTTTTTTTTGAGTTCTTACAAGTTTTCCATGCATACAGATTGAGTGGTTTCGCCAGAGCAAATCCCTCAAATTCAATAGATTGGACTCTTTGTTCTTCCACATGCATTGATCCTATGACATCTGATGTCGTTGCACCTTCACCGTGGAATATCTTTGGGTGTCAGAATGGTAGGTATAGAATTGCTAATGTGCTGTGGGATTTGGTTGATGTTCCATTCTTATATCATGAGTGTTTGCAGGTCTTCGTCTATTTAAAGAAGCGAAGGACAGGGATTCTCATGGGAAGGTTAGTAGAGTTTTTGGTTTACCACATTCTGATTTTAGAATGCGAACATATTGACTAATTTTTTTTTCCTACCTTGGCAGTGGGATGATCATCCAGCAATAATGGCTGTGGGTGTGGTTGATGGAACATCAGAAGCCATTTTTCGAACATTGATGTCCCTTGGCTCCTCAAGATCAGAGTAAGTTTGTTTATTACTCATGCATGCATCAAAGTTTTTATGTTTTTTAAATTTCGTGATTTGCATGTTTACAGAAGCAATGTGGGAGCATTTTGAATCTAATACAATTATGTCCTTACAGATGGGACTTCTGCTTTCTGAAAGGGAGTGTGGTTGAGCACCTTGATGGTCATACTGATATTATTCACAAGCAGTTATATCGTGATTGGTTACCTTGGTAATATCTAGACCTTGAACACTCTTGTAAACAATTATTTGCGTCGTTCTAAAGAAAATTTTAAGAGTATACTCACAAGAAGTTCCCATCCGTGGTATTTTATAGGGGAATGAAACGTAGAGATCTTCTCTTGCGACGCTATTGGCGAAGGGAAGATGATGGAACATATGGTAGTAGTGATCTGGAGAAAATACTTATTAACCATTTTGCCTACAATTCATTTAAACTAAAGACTAAACTTTTATGTGTCTTTTGTCTGTTCCAGTCATCCTCTACCATTCGGTGTTTCACAAGAAGTGTCTGCCGCAGAAAGGCTATGTTCGTGCCTGCCTTAAAAGTAATGCTTAACAGTTAGAAATACAAGATAATCTTTTCTCTCTCATTTTTTTCCTCAGTTTTTCTATGGTCTTTCTCAAAAGAAATATCTAGCACCTGCTATTGATGTTGTTTACATCTATCAATGCGTGTATTTCTTTTGTTACTACACCATGATTTAATTACTGTTATTTTTATGGTGATAACTTCTTATGTGATAGTGATTGAAAAGTCGCCATTTATTTTCTTTTTTCTGGGTGGCACTTACGTGGCACTACATAAAATATTGCAAGGTCCTGCAGGTGGCGGATACGTTATATCTCCTGTGAGCCAAGGCAGACATTCAGTGGTAAAGCACATGCTTGCAATTGATTGGAAATGCTGGAAATCATATCTTAAGCCTTCTTCGGCCAGATCTATCACCATTCAAATGCTTGGGAGAGTTGCTGGTATGGCAACTGCTAATTAGAGATGGATGTGTCCTATACCATACATTTTTCTTCGATTGGTATGTTCTTCTTGGTTGTGATTTGTGAACTGAAATAATTCATTTTTTTTTTTGCAGCATTGCGTGAGTTGTTTAAGGCAAAAGTAGGAAATTTTCATTCCTCTGATTCATCACGAGAGTTGGCCAGAAGTTTTAGGTTGCAAGGTGAAGAGGCATGCAAGGTTAATGGCCAAAGACTGCTTGCGGAGGGGAACACTAAGGAATCTGTAAGCGTGGAGGTGGATAGAGAGCCTTCAGACCATGCAAGCCTTGTTGGCTTAAATGACGCTGATGATGAATTTTTTGACGTTCCTGAACCATCTGACTATGACCACCAGTCAGAAGATGGTTGGACTTATGAACATGTTTCAGATATTCACTCTCAGGTACATGTGGTTTGAGTTGATTCTTGTTACTTTTGTGTTGAAGGCAGTTGGGCATTTGTGTGATTCTGCAATGATATGAACTGCTTTGGAAGGCATGAAACTCAGTGGACATTGATATGGCATTCTACGTTAATAGCATATGAGTGAATATGGGTGGCTGGGCAATGGGCACCTTTCTTGCCATCTCCCCTCCCTGTGCCTGTTTGACATATTGATCTACAAAATTGGTCGGAAGAGCGTTCTGCTTATTTAAAATCAGGTTTTGTGGAAATCTCTCTCAATTTAAACCTTTGTACTTAAGGTTTGAACCGTTAAACCCTCATCAGGTGCATAATATACAATTTTGTCCTGTTTGTCTCAGAAATGATAGGCCATTACGCCCTTTGAAAATGCCAGCACGGTCTTAGTTGAAACCAGATTAATGCAGGTTTTGTCTCGGAAAACTGAAACGATTGGTAACTTTTTCACTTAGTAGTGTAAAAATGTGAAATTCAGTCCATGCGTGCTAAAAATTTTATAATTAGCATTTGTTCCCCAAAACAAAACCAGATGTTTTTTACCGTCATTTGTCATCAAGTAGAAATACTGAAGTTATACTTACGGGGTTTGGAAGTGTTGTCGGTACAACATCACATCTTGGACAGCCAAATAAAGGAAATAGGACAAAAAAAATGTAACACAGTGACAGGACCATATGTTAGCTATTTATGGTAACTGGTTTATCTTCGCTGGTCAGCCTGGATTAATTGTTGGGTCTAAAATGCCATCCTATTTAGTAGCACCAATGGTTTTGATTGTCCAGTGTCGAAGCAAGCCCGCAGGTATTCATTTCTTTTCACTCGCTTTGGCAGCATTCATAATATCAATTTACATGTCTTAGGTTTGTTGCCTTTTGCTTTGTTCTTTTTATAAGCAATTTCATTACTCTGCTTATATCAATGTTTTTGCATTTCATTTGCAACTTTGCATTGGTTTTCTTCACTTGATTATTGTGTCACTGAGAGTTGCAGGATATGCATCCACCAAAGTTATCGACAGCTGCTGGTTTTGTCAAAAAATTGCATGACCTTGCAGGTACCTATAATTTGGCTAATCAGTGCAAACATGATAGATGGAAACAATTATAACTTCTGCAAGATATTTTTTTTTCTTGAATGATTTAATAATGGTCAGTGGCCGTTTTGCATGCTGCAGTTCAGAAGAGAGGTTACGTGGACTTGGTTCAAGAGATGGCAAGGGAAGACAGTATTTCATCCTGCTACGGG
Organism: Euonymus europaeus; assembly: GCA_963580455.1. Taxonomy (NCBI): domain Eukaryota; kingdom Viridiplantae; phylum Streptophyta; class Magnoliopsida; order Celastrales; family Celastraceae; genus Euonymus; species Euonymus europaeus. The sequence continues at coordinate 22,736,318 of OY756967.1, forward strand.
ACCACTCTTCCTAAAGATCCTACTTGTTCAGTAGCTTCCAGTTGGGCAATGGCTGATCCTTCCAGTTTTTTAATTCGTGGAAAGACTTACCTTAAAGACCGTCTAAAGGTGTGAATGGCTATTCTTAGTGATAAAAGTTGATCTTTTATATTTGCTCGTGGTTCTACAGGGTTTTTCTACATTTCCCTGTAGCAAATACCCACCAACAAAGAAGCCAGAAAAATTGAGATGGTAAAGGTGCTTATGCACGCGTGATGAGGAATTGTGATATGTACACTCTTGTCTTTTGTTCACTTATCAATAATGAGTGCTTGTTGTAAGTTGTTAATTCTTCTGTCGGCCCATGTAGGATGTTTTATATAATAATCGAATGTACAAGACAACTCTCACCAGTGGGTCCTGTAAAAATAAAATTACACTTCTAAGTAATACTAATTTGTGGAAGTAAATACTTAATGAAGGCCATGCAGTTAGAAGGGAGGAGAAGTTTTAAATACAAATCCCCTGTTAATTTTTTATGTCACTTTGTTTCCATTTTCGGTTTGTGGTATAACTATCTGTTCTTTTACCTTGTCCAACTCAAGGCCAAGGCAAAGGGCACGTTGATGCAAATGGTTGCTGCAGATTGGCTTAGATCTGATATGCGAGAAGATAATCTTGGAGGTCGACCTGGGAGCATTGTTCAGGTTAACTTTTTATAGTGTTGCAATGTTTTCCTGTAATCAGGTTCACTAATCATAAAGGAGATCCTGGTACTACTTCTGAGTTGTGGCTGAAAATAATTTTGAAAAAGAAAATAATCCTTAACTTTTTTCTACAGAAATATGCAGCACAGGGTGGATCAGAGTTCTTCTTTATTATAAACATACAGGTAAATTCAGTCTTTTGATTTTCCTCTACCAACCTTTGATACCATTGACTGCTACAATTTGATCTTGGATAAGAGGAAGAATAAGATAATATATTATGAATCAGGTACCAGGTTCAACAACATATAGCCTTGCGCTATATTATATGATGAATTCACCTGTGGAAGATGCACCATTGCTGGAGAGCTTTATCAAGGGAGATGATGCATATAGAAATTCAAGGTTTAAGCTCATTCCTTACATATCTAAGGTTGGTACCTCTTGTTGCTGCATTTTGGCTGGCAATGTATTCTAGAATAAATTACATCTGCTTAGGTTATTACAGTACTGCTAAAAGATGCAGAATATAGAACAAGTGAATATATACATATAGAGACACTGACATAGTGATAAGTTCAATTTGAATCAGTCTTTTTCATTCCAGCTCTATTTCTTGACAGTTTCTTCTAATTTGCAATCTGCTGTGTTCTTCATCGTATTCGCACGATTCATTTGCTTTCTCAGGGCTCATGGATAGTAAAGCAGAGTGTGGGAAAGAAAGCATGCCTGATAGGTCAAGCTTTGGAAATTAACTATTTTCATGGAAGGAACTACCTGGAGGTAAACTTACGTGGAAATTTAAATTTAACATTTATGGGATTTGGTAATGTTGAAAATGTCTTGAAGCGACCAGAAACTACTGTTTGTTGTGAACTTGTGATTATTATCAGCTCTTAGAATGATGCATCTACATTATAATGTATATCATGCCCTAGGCCTAGAGGCATGCTCACCTCCCTCCCCCATCTTGGAGAGAGAAGTTTGAACTCCCCTGAAAAACTTTCAAAAAATGAAAAAAAAAAGAACCTATGAGTATTAGATCTGTGAAACATGAGTGGCTGAAAAAAATACCTCAGTTTTACAGTTGTCGTCTTTATTTTATCATCGAGGGATAGTAATATATTTCATTTTGACGTAGAAGAAACGTTTTGTCTCCAATTGACCAATATATAAGTGATGTAGCCTTTGCATCACTAAGCTTGTGATAATGTCTATTCACTAACAAACAAGCTAAATGAAGAAAATCAGAAATTTTACTGGAAGGAGCTTGCATAAGGTGCTTGGGATACCTCTGTTATATCCGAAAGAAAAAACGATTTTAGACTTTTTAGCTGGTCTCTGCTTTCATGCATGGTTCAGTTTTACCTGGTTTAGCATATTAGATTGTCACTGCAATTTTGTTGACAAGTCGTGCTTGAGGTAACTGGTAAGTGTGCTGATGCAATAATATTACAAGTTAAAAGTTCTTACTGTTGACAGAATTATGCATCTAATCCTGTAACCATTGAGTTAAAATGCTTCAAAATTTCCAGCACTATTCGAGTTCTAGTGTTGCTAATTTCAAAGTTTCTGGTTCTTGTTTCAGCTTGGGATTGATATTGGATCATCAGCAGTTGCAAGGGGTGTGGTCAGTCTTGTTCTTGGTTACCTTAACAATTTGGTTATTGAAATGGCATTTTTTATTCAGGTATGCCATTTGCCATTTAAAATGATCACAAAAGTTCTATAATTTTTCAAATATTTTCACCTCAAAAGCAAGTGTTTAGCTATGTAATCTCACTATCAACCCAGCGCCTTTGCTTACTTGTCAATGTTTTTCATAGGCTAATACTCAAGAGGAACTTCCAGAGTATCTACTGGGAACCTGCCGGCTCAATCATCTAGATGCCGCGAAATCAATTTTGTTGAAACAGTGATATCTTTCAATCATGTGTCCATTTGTGAGAGACCCAACCAGAAGTTGGGTTCGCGTCTAAATCACATCAAGGGGCATGGTGGATGTGTATGCTCCAACTTGCGAAAGGTCAATTCTTTTATTCAATCAGATTCATATTTTTGTATACGGCTTGTATATATCACTAGGATGGAAGAACCATCTTTGTGAATTAGTGATCAATTGATCGTTCTTAATGCAGTTCTCTCATCCTATTAGGCCTTTCACTGCCGTGTTTTTGTATGAACCTAAGTTCTTTGATTATTTATCAATAGGCAGTCACGTTGTTGATTATGCACCACCACATGTCGGTTGTAATTTATTTATTTTTGGAAAAAGAGAAACATCTCAAACCATTTCATTCATGATCAAACATTAGTCGCCTAGCACTCAACACAATAGTGCAAAGTCTAAGGAATCACACCAGGCAGACAAAAAATTTAAACTACATCTCAATTGTAATTGGTGCCCTGTAGTTGTTGATTATGTATAATATAATTGTTAACCACTCGATTAATAATGGGTGTGGTCTTGTGTTGCCTACACGAAAATGAATTGATTTGCTGGAATCATTCCATGTAATACCATCACATCACCACCATTGAATGCATTGGTGGTGGTGTTGTCATATCCCACCATGATTTAAATCAAGGGTGGAGATGTGATAATATTGCATGAAATGATTTCAGCTCCTCCATCCCTGACTACACCACACTCACATATCTTGCTTAATCGATAAAGTTAGAAGTCAAGTGTGATTGACAAGGCTATGTAGAACCCCAAGAGGGACATGCAGATCTCTCAATTAAATTTGTTTTTGAGTCACATTTTTATTATAAAAAAATTATCTCACATATTTATCTACGACTTTCAATACAATCACATTAGCAAAACACATTTCTAGATGCAAATTTTTTTCGTCCCCTTTAGTAAAATCATTGACATTTCATTTATTCATTTTTTTTCCTAATAAAATTAATATTGGTTCCCATGTCTATTATTAAAAAATCAAGTCACATAAACAAAACACTATCTCTCAATAAGACTGCATCAGCAAAACACACATTTTTATACATTATTTCCTCCCATTAACTTATAATCATTGCAAGTGTCCTGCATTTGACTTTTATTGTATAAAACCTTCCTCAATAACCCTGCATTTTGCAATAGATTATTAGTGTTATATTGAAATTCTTTAATGTAAGTAACATTTCCCCAAATAATATTTGGAGTCCGGGTAGATAGCACTGGTTTCCCAATATTAAGCTAGAACTATCCACTTTATAATTTTAAATTCCAATTAAAGTAATTAATACTACTCAGCTTAGCTTACGAAGACACGCAATATAAGACATGATTAATTGAAGTTGCCTAAAATAAAATTTTAATTTTGATCTTGTTTGAGAGAGGTGTTGAGGGAGTTTATGAATAAACAAACTACTTCGAATTTTACTTGACGTGAACACTTCAAAATGTTTAAAAGGATTCACGAATCCCTTTCAACACTTTTTTTCCTAACCTCGCAAAATGAAAGTTTGAGAGATGTTCAGTCACACAAATTCTCCCAACACCGCTCAACCCTTAAAGAATTTGATCTACTACATTTATCGCGAAGGAAAAAGAAACAAAAATTTTAAAATCCAAAAGGAAGGGCAGAACCGCCATTACATTTATAGTTAATCGTCTGCCAGACCAGGATGTATTGATCTTGATTGCACAACTTCTCCCATCAAGCAGATTTTGACCTGTGTTAATTGCTTTGATTTCTTCGGTAATTGAATCTACTATTTACACATATGATTTTGTTTATTCTCAAGCTGATTTGGTTTGGGCTTGGGAAATTTGGCAAACTAACCCCTTTTACAATGTTTTTTTGCAAAGTAACCATTTTTTTAGAAAACATAAATTGTGACCCATTTGACCAAGGAAAGGTCTCAAATGCCCTCAGTGCAAGATTTTTCATAAAAACAGCTTATTTCTCTTTCTCCTTCCCGACGTTGGCAGCAGCTGCAGACCATGAGCACAACTTCCCATTTTCGTCCGTCAAATGCATTGTGGTGAGTTGATTTCGGACAGATTTTGCTCTGCATGTGCGCTAACATTGTTGGATTCGAAGCTGGAAACTCGTTCAGACAAGCTACATACTCGTTTTGACCAAGATTGAGATCCGATTACCATCTAGGTGGCTTGTTTCATGCTTACATTTAGGACAGGTCAGATCTATCTTGAACACTCTCTAATCTATGTAATGCGTTGTGTTTATCACTTGCTACCTACACTGTGTAAGTTGTCATTTTGTTCGGGCATAAAAATCGTGTAGTTGTTGAATGCATATATTCTGTTATTGTGAAGAAATGCAGGTTTGTTTTCTGGATTGTGACTGATTATAGTTGTTGAATACATATATTCTGTTTAGCTTTTGTTTAGAAAAGAGTAAAATTATGTTTAGAATAGTGTAAATTATGTTTAGAATAGTGTGAATTATGTTTAAAATGGGTATAAAGAGTAAAATTACGTTTTAGAATATTTTGAATATTGTTTATAATAGTCTCATTTGTATTTAGAACAGTGTACATTATGTTTACTATGTTGTTTAGAATTTAGTTATTTATATTGTGTGCTTGTCCATTTTATTATATTGAAAACATATTATACATTGTTGTAGGAATGAAAGAGCTGAGCATTGATTCAGTATTTTGGTGAGTGGGAAAAAAATGGCATGCACTACACATATAAAGGTGGAAGAGTAAGGCTATTATAGTCTCAGAGCTAATTTCTTATGCTCAATTAGTAGATAAAGTCCGGGATATTACAAAGCTGGAGCATTATAGACATGATATTCAGATGAAGTATCTTTACAATGTGCGTTGTCCAACTGAGCCTGTTGAGATTGAAGGAGATGATGATGTTCATTGTTTCATTTGGTGTAATATGGATAAAAGTATTTCGGCTACATCTCTATGCATATCTTCAAATACTAGAGGTAATAATGATGTTTTTGGGGATAACATACGAATTATACAACAGAGGGATGACATGTTTAATTGTGTAGAAGGAATTGAAGAATTTCCTGGTCTTGGATTCAGTAGAAACAACGAGAGAGTGTCGACATTGATGGAGTAGAACCACATAACAATGAACCTACCGTTCATCTGTATGGTGATGATTTTGATGATCGAACTAATGAGGTAGCCTATGATATAGTTGATGATGTAGTTGATGATGCATTCCTTGAAGCAGTTGATTATGCATAACCCTTCTAAACAAAACTGTATGTACTCTATAAAACATCCTATTATGCTCTAAACAAAATTCTCAAGTACACATAACAAAATTTTAACTGTTCTACACATGATACATAGATGTTCTATACCTAATCCCTAATTACTCTAAACATATCCTCTTCTGCTCTAAACAATTTCCTTACATCAACTACACACATGCATCCAACAAAATCTTTCAATGCATTCAACAAAATCCTTAAGCAAATAACAGGTAAATCCACAGAGCTTTTAACTAAACCAAACAATCGAATAAGAACAGGAATACACAGTACAATGTACACCCCAAATAAACTGGGAGGCTTGTATCTCAGAAACCCTATCACATGGAATGACATGTAGAACCTAAATAAACCCAAAACCAATGGAAAACAAGATTTTAATAATCTTCAACCACAAAAACCAGCACATAATTAAAGAATAAGAGGCATGCCTTCATTTATTTGCATCAATGGGGAGACGAAGACCCACTGCCCATTTCCGTTCTTTCTCAATGTTTCGAGAACAAATAAGTAAATGCATGACAAAAAAAAGACCATGGCTTACCTGTGTTGGTGATAGATGCAATGGATGAAGTCTTTGACAACGATAAAACTAGCAAAAACCGTCGCGAAGTGGAGTGCTCGACGAGAATGGAAGACGAAAACCGGTTGATTTCCGTAACTGTTTGGGCTGACTGTGGAGGTAAGAAAAATGAAGGAGAAAATCTGTTTGTAGGGGAATTTGAGACCTTTCAGTGGTCAAAAGGGTCACAATTTATGTTTTCTAGAAAAAGGGTTACTTTGCAAAAAAACATTATAAAAGGGGTTAGTTTGCCAAATTTCCCTTTGGGCTTATTCAAAAAATAAAAAGGTTTTCATTGTACTCTGATATTCCTGATCTCAACGGGTGATCGGTTTAGTTTATCGTTAGTTTTCTTTCATTTTTTTTTGTGCTGATTTTCCCCGCCTCTTGTCACACGAAGATGTCTCTAATTTCGATCCTGTATTTTGATTAGGAAATCTTTCTATTAACTGATTTGAGTCTTTAGATTTGTTAGGGTCGATTGGGCTATTCTGATGTCGACGATGAAGGTTTGAAGTGTTGGTGACGGTCAGGACAAATTTTAGCTTTTGGGTATACACGCGATCATCTCTTACACCACATAAGTGGGTTAACTTTGAAATTTAATTCTTGCTCTATCGACTTGCTTTTGTGGAAAAGGGGTTCTTGCTCTCTGCTTTATTTTAATTTGAATTTTGGTTCTCTCTCAACTGAGAATATTAAAGTGCTAATTTCAGGTTCGTTGTCTTCGTTTGAGCTACGATTGGGCCTTTATTTTTGTTGGATGATTGAGTTGGTATCTTTTATGGGATAGGTGAGATGCAATTGGTTTTTTAAGTTGTATTCGTCATCGTTCTTCATTTGTGCTTTCTTTGTGTGTTTGTCTATTGCTCTTCATTCTGGTGTGTGTTCTTCTCCAAGTTCTTCATTTGTTCTTTGAGCAGCAAGAAGAAAAGTAAGTTGAAAGCCCAAAGGGTAGTGGCCTTTTTCTCAGAAGAAATGGTTGGCCCATCCCATTCTGTATCCATTTTGAATCTTTGGTTCGCTACTGGTGATTTGTGCATCATCAAGTATTCAGACTGTCAGTGAAATTGTGGAATAAATTGTAGATAACTTGTTGAAATTATATTTTGCACAGTGTCTGATTATCGGTGACAAAGCACTCCCTGCTTCTATCAGTGTTTATCTTGATGTGTTGGGCAATCATCTCTTCCCGGATGTTTGATTTCGTTTTGCGTCGTCATTCCAATCGAAGCCAGTCTTGCCTCGCTGGAGGCTGAACTTAAGCTTGCCAACCAAGAATTAGAAATTTTGCCAGGTTGGTTGTTGTGAATGTTGTTCCTTCCCTTGATCTCCTTACTTTTTTAAAAAAAATTATGTACAATAAAATGAAATTCGTAAACGAATAGTGGCTCCAAAATTAACTCTAAATTTTATGGCCCATTTACGGTGTATGAGATCGGGGGTATTGTTTTAGTTGGGCTCTCGTTACGCACGAATACGTGTAAGCCTGTTAATGATTACGCATGAATACGAGTACGTCTATTAATGAAATGCCAGCACCATTGAAAACAAAATTGGGCTTGGGCCCGCCACTTGTTCGATAATCTGTAGTGAGCGCCATGCTCGCACGTTGTAGCGGGCGACGACATATTTTTTACGTTTGTTGTATGGTCCTTTTAATTTTTGTATTTGGATCCTTGAAATAAGGATGTTAATCATTATATAAAAGTGAAAATAATCAAACTGGTGTCGAAGATTTTGGATAGTTTGTATGTAAATTCAGAGATTGAAACAGTAAAAACACCCAATATCAAGCTATCCTTCACGGTAGATAAGACTGTAAATAAAAATGATTCTTTTTGTACCCCAAATGCATATAGTCTCATTAAACAAAAACAGAAAAATTATGGCCAATTTTAAAATATGATAAGTAACAGTTAGGGATGAAAGGATTTGCAGAAATTCTAAGGGGTTCATTCCTGAATTTACTGCTGCAACAGAATCCACTACTGCATTCTTTTAAGCCCCATATTCTGCTGCGGGATGTTAGATTTTGTTAGATTTTCGCATTGTTTTCATACATATATTAGACAATTGACTTGAAAAGTTTCAGCAAAACTAAAAATAATGGGAGTAAAGCAGGTACGGCCTCAAAAACAAATAAAACTATGATCAAATCCAAAAGCAGAATACACAAATTCAGTACAATAAAGACATGAAATTTTATGAACTCCAAGTTTCTAACAAGCTAGTGTCGAACCCAAAGGGGCTGTTGAATTATGTCAACTCTGCTAACTCTTTGATTGTCAACTTTTTCTGTACAATTGCATGAGAAGAAAAGCCAAAATGACCTCAAAATCTTCAAGGCTTCCTGGAGAGCAAGTTGAGGCCCATAGTGTCTTGCATAGCAGTCTCCCGATGTAAAACTCTCTGTCATCGTACTCTGAAAATCTATCAAGCAATTCACCAAGAACAAATAATGCTCTGCTGTCACCAGTCAGGTCAGCATTGGAGTATGAAAACCCCACTCCTGTTGGTGACTCAAGAAATAACACATTGCAGCTGCAAAATAAAATTATAAACACCCAGTAAAACATTTTTAATTTGAAGGGGCAAAAAATTTATGGGTATATACCATTTTTCCATGAATATCTATTTCTGTAAAGTAAAGGGTTTTGCCTTCACCAAAAAAACTCAAAAAAGGTGAAGCTCCTGCATCGATCACTGTGTATTATTCAAGCATGATATAATTAATCAATCAATCACTCTGGATACCTAAAGTGACAACATCAAGTTTGAGTATACCAAAAAAGCTGACATTTAGCACTCCTGTCAATGCACCACTGCTTTGGCAAGCAAAGGGTTCTTTGATGACTTGTTATAACTTGGATTTCAATGTTTTTTCCATGTATTCATGCATATCTCCGAATTTTAAGCAATGTTTGGATAGAAAATCCTAGTTAAGAAATATCTTTTAAGTGCACATTAAAGATGCCAAAAATAGCTCAAAATGATCAACAAAAAAGTATGTATGCAATGAGGCAAATATATAAAATCAGCAGCTCAAATAGGGATATATAAACCCTTGTTTTCGAGAAAATAAAATACATTTCCATTTAACAATGGATTGAGTCAGTTTGTCCCCAAAATTGGTGGCCCTCTTGACTAAGCACTATTTTGAACACCAAAACCAAAAGGAACCGAGGCAGAAGATTACAATCAGTAGGCAGCCTCAGATGATCCTTAGCGTTCCCATTTGTAGTGAGCAAACTTACCTGAAACACCAACATTCCCATGAGTGAACACTGATTTTCAGGGAATTATCACGATTAGGAAATACAGAAAGATGCAGAAGTTGACATGTACACCCAAATCAAAACAAAAAGAACTAAAAATTAGATATATGGGGATGGAGACAAAATTATTTGATGTACTAGCCAAAATAAGCACCTGAACATTCACGACAACATATGGGTTATTTTTATCATCAATTAGCACATTTTAAAGGGTAATAAAAAAGTAAAGAAGAAGCTAGAGATGAAATTATTATCAACAAAAGATAACTTGCCTCATAGAGCTCAAGCCTGTCATCATTTGTCAAGATGCATTTGCATGAAATGAGTGCATCTTGTCTTCTGCTATCAAACATCCACACAAGGAAAAGGTTAAGTAATAAATAGCCACAATATAAAGCAAAATAGGAGCAAACAGAAGTATTAGCACAAGTACTACCTTTACACTCACAAGCGCTATCTTTCCCACTGGCCGTTGCCTTTTTCCATACTGGCCTGATAACAAAGAAAATATGTATGTATGCAATGCAAATGAAAGACAAAGGATGAAAGGCTAAGAAATACAACATCAACATTTACCTTGTCTTGTGGGAGTAGTGTGAGCTTGAATGTCCAGCGACCGAAAATTCTGTCTTCAAGACAATCTCGTAGTGATTATGTATAAATTGCATGAAAGCAACAAAGAAGCAAGATAAGTAGATGGACTTGCGAAACTGGCATGTCTAACACACTCCTCATAGTTTTCAAACATCATCTTGTCAGTCTATGCGCTCTCCTTTGTTTCTCAATGCTTAACATTATATAAGACGTCAATGATACTAGATCTCAATTTTAATTATTTCTCTACTTTCCCTTTCCTCCTCTTTCTCATCAACTTCAGTTTCAAGTTCTATAACAGATGTACCATCCAATCACTCTGTAATTTCATAGATTACTACCAACTCTAAGCCAAAATTTAATAATCAAATTCTTTAATTGTGTAATATATCACAGTTAATCTCAGGGAGCTAAATTCAGTGATCCAAGTTTGTTTCTTAATTGTGGAAAATCATTATATTGTGATTCTACCCATAGGTAATGAGTTTACCAAAAGCACTCTTAGTTCAGCTAGATGTCAACAATTTTAAGTGCATGCACCAAATGCATTCTGAATCGTGGAGAATTACTATAATGAGAACCTGGCCATAGTTACTAAGTTTACTAAGAAAGAGTCTAGATTCAGCTACAGAATAATAGCTATTATGTGCATTGCTCTGTGAAAAGAACACTAAAAGGTACCCATTTTCCTCTACGATCATTTTGAATGACACTTTCAGTTTTTAATGCAAACTCAAGGTAGAAACCTCCAAACTTGGATTGCTTATGGGAGCACAATATGTCAAATCCAATAAATTAGATCAAGTTTAATAACGGAAGCACTCCACATCATTAAATTCGTTAGTCAAGAAATATGGGTTTCAAGAATTAAACATCTAATTGTGTATAGAACGACACATAAAAGATAAGCAAAGGTGTCACTCAGGCTGCAGAGATAAAAAAAAATGAATTAAACTGAGGAGCTTTGGATCAATCAAGATGTATGTAGTAAGTACCTCAACTTGCAAAACCACAATACTTAATTTAGAGATCCACGACACCTGAAAAAACAAATAATCATCAACAATTCAACATCAATTGATTTCTTGCATAAACTGTAGAGCTTGTATGTCACAGGAGATGCACTTAAAGGAATGGAAGAGATCAGCCAAGTAGAACCAACCTCGATTCAAAAGGTAGATAGGATAGTGAGTGTATTTTAGGCAGTTGCATCCATTGGGATAGATCGGTCGCAAGCTCATACAAAGATCAAAAATTCAAAATCCGAATCCCTTTGGCTTCTGCGGATTTTATCAGCAACCAAATAAAGGCAAGTTAACCACCTCACTGCTGTCCATTTCCTCGAATGGTTTCTTGTCCAGTGAAAGTCATATAATCCAATATGTAAAATACAATCCATTGTTTATGGCTATCCTCTTTTGGCCAAGCCTCTGGTCCATTTGGTGGCATTAACAACCCATCCAACTTCACAAAATAATAAGTATGATCAAGTGTAAATAATGTATGATTTTCTTTTTCTAATACAAAATAGTGATCTTACACAAATACATTACAGACATTGATGTTATTGGATAATTTGATGAAACAATACCTTAAAAATGCAGTCATGGAACAAATTTCTGACCCATGAAACTACAGTGTTCCCATATTTGTTGGACAACTTGATTGCTTCATGCTTAATTATCTCCTCAGCTTTTGGACAACTTTGTCCATAGTTATCCAACTGAAGTTCATTGTACCTGTTCAAACAAAAAGAAATAGAAAATTTGTGTGCGGCCAGTGCCAAAGTAATTGCTAATTAACCAAACTTCAGGGGTCTTGTTACATTTGATAGACTACATCTATTAAAGGCAGTCTTTGCTTCTAATTTTCTAATTAGAGTTTTGGAGAAATATAATTTGCATAACCCTTAGAACTTAAAACATCCATAGTTCAAAAAATAGGGAGGGACCCAAGCATTTTATGGCAGCCTTACTCCAACATCTCATGAAATCCAGCAAATAAGAGAATCAACAATGAAACATTGCCCTTCCTCTCAAACCAAGCCATGTAAAGATCATAATTATTAAGAACTTGACCATGAACTCACAATATTTTCAGGTTAAAAAGAAAAGATAGGAATTATAGACCTGTCAACACTTGCCGAACAGGAATGGAAGAGAGCCAACAGATGAACCAGAATATCACCCAAAAAATAGGTCACATACAATAAGCAGGGCATAACGAAATAGATAAAACCGGCAGAAGGTTGAAAAATAGTATTCTCACTCATCAAAAACCTTCGTCGTTAATTCGGTTCGTGCTCCCAAACACATGAACCGAGGGAATCGAGGATTAACCCAAAATGAAGGCAAGAAAAATTAGCGTACACACATAAATTGTAGGTTCTACGGTTCTACCCACTGTTTCTTAGTACACCAATGAAATAAAAAATGATACAACTCGAAAAACAGAAACGAAGCAAGTAAATAAGAAATTAATGAGACGATTTGGTTGTTAGTAACCTCTAAAAAATCGAAGGAACAACAACACAGTTAACACATGCCATATCAGAGTAAGAAGCGAGGTATACCACGAGGACAGAAACAGCAGAGGCGAGCAAATAGACGTTCGTCCCCAATCACCAGCGTCTCACAACAAATACATCCACAAATCTCAGATGCATACCGACCTTTCCTTCGATAGAGAGGATAAGTCAGAGCCTAGGGGTGTTCATGGGTCGGGTAGGGTCGGTTTTGGTGAATTAGTTTGTCCGACCCGATCTAGTTCGGGTTATATACTTACAACCCTGATCCTAATTTGATATGGGTTGAGTGAGGTCGGGTTAATAGGGTTGTCGGGTAGGGTTGGGTTTAGAACGAGTTAACCTACTTACAATTTATTTCACATGCAGACAGCAGAGTTGCAGACAACATAATACAAATTACAAAAATAACAATTTAGGCAAAATAGCAAAATAGGTCACTGAGTTTTACATAATACAAATTACAAATCACAAAGTTCAAAACTTCAAAAACAAATTCTCAAATTACAAATCACAAGTTCTCAAATTATATTACCATCTATAAGATGTGCTCTTGGTCCAGATCATCATCAAGAATTCAAGATACAAAATATAAACAAATCAAAAGATAAAAGCAACCACACTGCAGTAAGCAATTAAGCATTAAGCAACTTAGTAACAAGCACTCCAGCAAGCCAGCAACACTCTGCAGCAGTCCCACTCAGCCAGCATTGATCTATATGGCCCAAAATGTAGACAATAAATTCCTATGCAGTAGACAGTAGACATTTACAATATTATGTCATATTAGACAACAAGTGACTTATAAAAATTCAAGCAAAAGACACAAATCATCAATACATAATAAAGATTTACTTACACTAACATTATAATGACATTGAGTCACAGTCGACAGTAAACTCAGGCAATTGCAATTCTGTAAAAATTAAACATTGAATTAAAGTATATTATGACAAATCAAATTATAAAATTAATAGAAAGTAAAACATAGGTCAAGGTTTAAAGTTATAACAATTACCTTGCTCCATTTCCTCCACGGTTTCAATATCTTTCATCTCTCCATAAATGTCAATTGCTATTGGTTTCTCTCTCAACCAATTCTGAGCACAAATGAGAGACTCCACTGTTTTTGGAGACAATGAACTTCTATATGGTCCTAGAATTCGACCACTAGTGCTGAAAGTTGATTCTGAAGCAATTGTGGAGACTGGAATAGCTAGCACATCCCTAGCCATGCGAGAAAGAACTTGATATTTGCTGCCATTGACCTTCCACCAAGCTAATATATCAAACTTATCATTAAAATTCTCACAAGATTCATCCAAATAGCGTCCCAATTCTGTCATATTTTCTAGACTCTCATCGGCTCTCATTCGCATGGCCACCCTTGATGCAAATATGCTCACACAATCTTCATCATTGTCCTCCACCCTCATAGTTTTTGAAGGTGGCTGAAACTCACTTGGATTATCTCCTTGATCAACCCCATAGTTATAGTGATCATACAATTTTGTTAATACATCTTTCACCTTTTCCACCATAACTTGACTCTTAATAGGATCATAAATCTCCTCAAAACAATATTTCAAATATTTAAGCTTGTAACGCGGATCCAAGACAGCAGCCACATATAACAAAAAATTCATGTTATCCCAATTATCCCAATATTTGTCAAATTTTTCTTTCATGCGGTGGGCCATAAGTTTCATATCGATATCATCACTTTTGCACAATTCCAAGAGTCTACTATGCAATGACACAATCTCAATGAAAAATATGTTGGAAGTAACATGAATGGAGGTAGAGAATTTTAAAGTCATTTGGTAGAAAAGTTTTAAAAATTTCACAAGTGCCCTAGCATATTTCCAATCCTCTTCAGTAGGTGGGCCAATATTCTTGTGAACTTTCCCTTTTCCCTTCCCTTTCCTCCCAGTGTTGCCACTACTTGCACCCTCTCTATCATCACTAATCTGAGTTCTATCAAAGTACAACAAGAAACGTCTATCATCGGTCTCAAGCCTTCGGAAGACTTTTTCATACTTCAAACAACATCCAACATTAGGTAGGTGGAATTCCATCTAGTGTCAACGTCCAAACACAAAGATTGCTTACAATCGACCTTCACCATCTCTATACATTTCCTAAAAGCACGTAACCTAGCCGGTGAAGACCTCACATATCGTACGGCATTGCGAATCTTTAGTATGGATTGATCATGCTCATCTAACCCTTCTTTTACAATGAGATTTAGAATATGCGCACAACAACGCATTTGCATATACTCATTACCTAACACATTGCCCTTCCACTCCTTAGTGACAAGCTTCAAGTGCTTAAGAGCTCCATCATTTGAACTTGCATTATCCACAGTGACAGTGAATAATTTTTCAATGCCCCAATCTAACAATAATACCTCTATGGCTAGCCCAATCACATCTCCCTTGTGACTTGGAATTTGAACAAAACTTATGATTCTTTTATTCAATTTCCAGTCACTATCAATCCAATGCGCTGTAATGCACATGTAATTGATGTTTTGTATTGATGACCAAGTATCAGTGGTGATGCAAACCATTTCATTTTTTATTAATTTTTTCAATGACTCTCTCTCTTCCTTATAAATCTTCAAACAATCCCTTTGCACTGTTATCCTAGAAGGGACCTTGAATAATGGTTGGAGTGACTCTACGAACTTCTTAAATCCTTCACCTTCTACGGACCTAAATGACAACTCATCAATTATCACCATCTTTGCTAACTCTGTCCTAGCATAATCAATATTGAAATTAACAGCCCGGAGGCTAGGTCCTGAACCATCCTCATTCTTTACAGACTTAAAAAGGAGGGTCTTATGACCCTTGTCTAATTTCCTGAGAGGTGACTTCTCACATTTGGACAGGTGAATTTTCAAATTTGAAATTCCGTGCTTCTTTGATGAACACAAATACTTAGAACCACAATAATTGCATTTGGCAGATTCTGGTGGTCCTATGATGTACTTAAAATGAGTCCAAACCTCAGAAGTGCGCTTACCCTTACGACCGCTTCGCTTAATAGGGCTGTCTGCATTGTCGTTGGCAGCATTATCCTTGTTGATGGGTTCTTGAGGATCTGCCATAGTAGGTGTGGTGTCTATATCAGGTAAACTTTGAGGATTTGCAGTACCATCAGCATCCATCGAAGTAACTGAAACATAAACTAAAAACCTCAATTAGAAAATTGAAACATCCCAACATCAATGAAAAATTGACAATAGTACCGACAATTAGAAAATCAAAAAATGAAAACCCAAACACACAATTAATATTAACATATTATATAGGTCAGTCAATCAATAATCTATTTAGTGAAGGATAGATTGAAAGACAACCTTGAACACCAGAGGCTATGGCTAAGCCTTCCATCCTCGATCTGGATTCTGGGTAGTGGGAACTGAGAAGTGGGGACTGAGAAATGGGTAGTGGGTACTGGGTAGAGGCGTAGAGCGGCTAGGTTTTTCAACTTTCACTTTGAGAGAATGAAAGGAAATAAGGCATATTGCATCGTGTTTAGTAAACACTGTTTACTTTAGTCTTTACTTTTGTCTTTACTTCTTTAATCTAGTTGTCTTAGTCTTTACTTTACTTTTGTCCTTACTTATTTAATCTAGCTGTCTAACTCTCATCATGCGTAATGTACTAATGTCTATATTTATATTTTATAAAAAATATATATATTTAATTAATAGGGTCGGGTCGGATATATATGGATCGGGTTTACACTAAACCAATAACCGACCCATTTATAAAACGGGTTAGATTTTTTATACCCATACCAGAACTGTTTCATGATGGATTGGGTCGGGTTTTGTCGGATTGGGTCGGATTGGCGGGTTGGGTCGGATTGGGTACGGGTTTTGTACAGGCCTAGTTTTCATACATATATTAGACAATCGACTTGAAAAGTTTCAGCAAAACTAAAAATACTGGGAGTAAAGTAGGTACGGCCTCAAAAACAAATAAAACTATGACCAAATCCAAAAGCAGAATACACAGATTCAGTACAATAAAGACATGAAATTTTATGAACTCCAAGTTTCTAACAAGCTAGTGTCGAACTCGAACCCAACGGGACTGTTGAATTATGTCAAGTTCCACAAGAGTCCAACTCTGTTAACTCTTCGATTGTCAACTTTTTCTGTACAATTGCATGAGAAGAAAAGCCAAAATGACCTCAAAATCTTCAAGGCTTCCTGGAGAGCAAGTTGAGGCCCATAGTGTCTTGCATAGCAGTCTCCCGATGTAAAACTCTCTGCCATTGTACTCTGGAAATCTATCAAGCAATTCACCAAGAATAAATAGTGCTCTGCTGTCACAAGTCAGGTCAGTATTGGAGTATGAAAACCCCACTCCTGTTGGTGACTCAAGAAATAACACATTGCAGCTGCAAAATAAAATTATAAACAACCAATAAGACATTTTTAATTTGAAGGGGAAAAAAAATTATGGGTATATACCATTTTTCCATGAATATCTATTTCTGCAAAGGGCTTAGTTGTGTGTCAAGAATCCGGGATAGTTATCATAGTTTCATTTGTAAGTCTTTCGTAGTATTCTTATTTAAGTTTCTGGTGGTCAATTGTGTTCATATCTGGAACATACTTACATGTGACATGTAGTGTCGCTCTATGTCGAAAGTACCCTAAAGCCAGGATGCTCAACAGACTGTAACAATCAAAACCTTGATATAACTTGATGTTACACCTGTTGTCTAAACTCTAGAGTCAAGTATAGAGGAGCAATGTTTATTGAGTATGCTTTATGGATTTTGCAGTATTTCCTATACCAGTTATTGAGAGGACTGAAATACATTCACTCAGCGAATGTTTTACACCGAGATCTGAAACCGGGCAACTTGCTTCTCAATGCAAACTGTGATCTAAAGATTTGTGACTTTGGGCTTGCAAGAACCACCTCAGAGACAGATTTCATGACTGAGTACGTTGTGACCCAATGGTATAGAGCCCCTGAGTTGCTGCTTAACTGCTCGGAGTATACTGCAACAATTGATATTTGGTCAGTAGGTTGCATTTTTATGGAGATCATCAGAAGGGAAACACTTTTTCCTGGTAAAGATTATATTCAACAATTGGCTCTCATAACTGAGGTATTCATATCGCTCTTATTCTCTTTTCAATCTACTTCTTTATTGTCATAAAAGTCGTTCTTGTATATGTTTTAGTTAAAAAGAAAGGAAGGACAAGTGTTACATTTTTAGTCTAAAAGCTAGAAGTGTTGCAAATTCTAATGGATATTGTCCTCTCTTCATCATTCCTCTTTTAGCTATTAGGTTCGCCTGATGATTCAGATCTTGGATTCCTTAGAAGCGATAATGCTCGAAAGTATGTTAAACAGCTTCCACATTTCCCAAAGCAACCCTTTGCACAAAAGTTCCCTAGACTTTGGTGATGGTGGGAGGCCCACAACAATACTGAAATCAGGATGGGTACTACTATTCCAACCCCCTCCCTAACCCCCTTGTCATATCAAATATATAATATTGACGCATGCTGACATCTCATGAATCATGCATCCTTGGACGTGAGGGTAACCTACGTGGGCCCCCTTTCAAGAGCATTATTGTCTCTTTGGCTTTACCGATGTGAGGGTAACCTACGTGGGCCCCCTTTCAGGAGCATTATTGTCTCTTTGGCTTTACCGACGTGGTGTAATAAAGATTCAATTACTACGTCTCTGACAGTTGGACAAGTTTTTCTTTGTCCAACGGGTGTATTTTTTTTCTTTCTCAATTTTTTTTTGTTTTTTTTTTCAGATTCGAGTTTTACTTTTTTAATTTATAATTTTTTAATTAAAAAAGACAATACCCACAATATTTTATTTAAAAATGAAGGGTTAGAACTATATGGTAGAGAACTTCTTAATATAATATATATATATATATCAATAACAATTATTGAAGTAACAAAAAAAAATCTTCTTACAATTGATTTACATTGTCTATTTTGAGTATTACTAAAACTTCTTTAATTAATTACTCTCAACTAACGTAACAATTTGGGTGTTATTGTAGATTTTTTGACGTATTTTGGTCAAACTATTTAGTCAATTTTTGTTTCAATTTTTGATCGATTTTAATCGATTTCATTTTTGTATATATTTTTTACAACCCTAATAACAACGTTGCTATAGAAAATAACTTCTAATCCCCTGTTTGAAATTTATGCACCACTTTATTTTCCCAATTTAAATAAAGACATGTAATAATTAAAATAGAAGAATGGAGCATAAATAATTTTGATGACTTAAAAAAAAGGACTAATCTGGTGGGCCCCTACACCATTTACCACCACCCTGCCTATTATTCTATCATGGGTCCCGCACCCCATGTCCTCTTCTCATTGTGGCTCGTAATAGAAGCAATCAACACGGTGGTTTGACTCTCTCCCTGTCTTCTACAAGAGAAATGGAAATTTGACAAGACAATCATAGGGTTATAGAGTTATAGGGGGTTTAAAACTAAGCGTGTTTGTTTATCTTAACCCATATGTAGGGTTTGTAAATATGTAAAACTAAGCGTGTTTGTTTATCTTAACCCAATAAGGGTTTGTAAAACAAACTTGTCGCTCTCTTCTGTCAGAATCTTCTTCTCTTCTTTCTATTCTCGAACCTCATTTATTTAATTTTTTCTTCTACAAAGAAATATCCAAACAACCATGTGTATCAATCAAACAGCCATCACCGAATAGAATAAATGTTTCTAGGAAGAATAAAAGAAACCCTATCCTACATATGGGTTAAGATAAACAAACACGCTCAGAGACGGAGCCACAGTAGGACCAGGGGGGCCGTGGTCCCCCCCTAAATTTTTTTTTTAAAAAAATAAAAAATTAGATATATTATTAAATTTAAGAAATTGGAAAGTTAAGTCCACTCACGGCCCCCCCAAATTTTTTTTTTAAAAAAATAAAAAATTAGATATATTATTAAATTCAAGAAATTGAAAACCTAAGTCACTAAAGTTAAACAGCAGAGAAAGTTACGAAACTATGTCTATGGAAGCACCGAAGCAGTGACGCCGCCACTCCCACCAGTCACCAGAAGCAGTGAAGCGCCGCCACCTCCCACCGGTCACACGGGTAATTGTTCATTTCTTTCCGATTTTAGTGCCATGGTGTTCCGATTTTAGTGAAAATTCTCAAGAATTTGATTGGGTATTTGGGTAATGGTCCTATTGAATTTGATTTTGATTTTAGGCTTTAGGGAACTCTGTTTTCTTTAGCATGATTGGGTATTTGGGTGGTTCACTGGTTCTGATTATATTTGTATACTAGTTGGCATGATTGATGATTGGGTATTTCACTATTTCAGTCTACTGTATTTGGGTGGTTCATGGTTGTATAATTGTATTAGGGCTCTTGTATTTGGTTAGCCTTGCTTAATTGCTTATCCTTATTTTTACCAATTTTTGTGCAGTGAACTACTGAATTGAACGAGTAAATGGGGAAATCATCAACTATAGATCAATATTTCAAGAGAAAACATGCTAGTTGTTCACAAGATGATACGATTAATGATGCACCAACAACACCTATCATCGAAGCCCCAATATTTGAGAATCCTCCAATAGGACCATCAAAATTTCAGAAGATTGGAAGCAATGAGATTGACATCAGTGCCTTGGAGCGTGATCCTGGATTGCGCAAGCAAATATGTGATTATCATGTCAATGAACGTGATCAGATTCGGCGTGCCTATATTAGGCTTGGTCCATACCAACCTATGCTGAAAAGTTACCCAAAATCTGGACCACCAAATCATCTTCGTAGATTTCAATCGGCATGGTTTAAGGTATATCCTTCATGGTTAGAATATTCTCCTAGCATAGACGCAGCTTTTTGCTTGCCATGCTTTCTTTTCAATAATCCATCTAGCTCTAGATATTGTGGGAACAATGCATTTACTGTTGCGGGGTTTAATAACTGGAAGAAAGTGAAAGATGGGAAGAATTCTGCTTTTCTGAATCATGAAGGAAAAAATGTTGATTCTATTCACAAGCTTGTTGAGAGGTCATGTGAGGATTTGATGAATCAATCTCAACATATCCAAAGAGTGGTTGGAGATTTTACTTCTGAACAAATTAAAAGCAATCAATTTAGAGTGAAGGTGTCAATTGATATAGTTCGATGGCTTGCATTTCAAGGTTGTGCTTTTCGAGGTTGTGATGAAAGCCTAACCTCTAGCAATCGTGGAAATTTTCTTGAGATGTTAAGCTTTCTAAGTTCATATAATGAAAAGGTCGCCGAAGTTGTAGACAAAGCACCTAAGAATGCCTCTTACACATCACCGATGTGTAAAGGTGCTTATGCATGCGTGATGAGGAATTGTGATATGTACACTCTTGTCTTTTGTTCACTTATCAATAATGAGTGCTTGTTGTAAGTTGTTAATTCTTCTGTCAGCCCATGTAGGATGTTTTATATAATAATCGAATGTAGGATACAACTCTCAGTAGTGGGTCCTGTAAAAATAAGATTACACTTCTAAGTAATACTAATTTGTGGAAGGAAATACTTAATGAAGGCCATGCAGTTAGAAGGGAGGAGAAGTTTTAAATACAAATCCCCTGTTAATTTTTTATGTCACTTTGTTTCCATTTTTGGTTTGTGGTATAACTATCTGTTCTTTTACCTTGTCCAATTCAAGGCCAAGGCAAAGGGCACGTTGATGCAAATGGTTGCTGCAGATTGGCTTAGATCTGACATGCGAGAAGATAATCTTGGAGGTCGACCTGGGAGCATTGTTCAGGTTAACTTTTTATAGTGTTGCAATGTTTTTCTGTAATCAGGTTCACTAATCATAAAGGAGATCCTGCTATTACTTCTGAGTTGTGGCTGAAAATAATTTTGAAAAAGAAAATAATCCTTAACTTTTTTCTACAGAAATATGCAGCACAGGGTGGATCAGAGTTCTTCTTTATTATAAACATACAGGTAAATTCAGTCTTTTGATTTCCTCTACCAACCTTTGATACCATTGACTGCTACAATTTGATCTTGGATAAGAGGAAGAATAAGATAATATATTATGAATCAGGTACCAGGTTCAACAACATATAGCCTTGCGCTATATTATATGACGAGTTCACCTGTGGAAGATGCACCATTGCTGGAGAGCTTTATCAGGGGAGATGATGCATATAGAAATTCAAGGTTTAAGCTCATTCCTTACATATCTAAGGTTGGTACCTCTTGTTGCTGCATTTTGGCTGGCAATGTATTCTAGAATAAATTACATCTGCTTAGGTTATTACAGTACTGCTAAAAGATGCAAAATATAGAACAAGTGAATATATACATATAGAGACACTGACATAGTGATATGTTCAATTTGATTCAGTCTTTTTCATTCCAGCTCTATTTCTTGACAGTTTCTTCTAATTTGCAATCTGCTGTGTTCTTCATCGTATTCGCACGATTCATTTGCTTTCTCAGGGCTCATGGATAGTAAAGCAGAGTGTGGGAAAGAAAGCATGCCTGATAGGTCAAGCTTTGGAAATTAACTATTTTCATGGAAGGAACTACCTGGAGGTAAACTTACGTGGAAATTTAATTTTAACATTTATGGGATTTGGTAATGTTGAAAATGTCTTGAAGCGACCAGAAACTACTGTTTGTTGTGAACTTGTGATTATTATCAGCTCTTGGGATGATGCATCTACATTATAATGTATATCATGCCCTAGGCCTAGAGGCATGCTCACCTCCCTCCCCCATCTTGGAGAGAGAAGTTTGAACTCCCCTGAAAAACTTTCAAAAAATGAAAAAAAAAGAACCTATGAGTATTAGATCTGTGAAAACATGAGTGGCTGAAAAAAGTACCTCAGTTTTACAGTTGTCTTCTTTATTTTATCATCGAGGGATAGTAATATATTTCATTTTGACGTAGAAGAAACGTTTTGTCTCCAATTGACCAATATATAAGTGATGTAGCCTTTGCATCACTAAGCTTGTGATAATGTCTATTCACTAACAAACAAGCTAAATGAAGAAAATCAGAAATTTTACTGGAAGGAGCTTGCATAAGGTGCTTGGGATACCTCTGTTATATCCGAAAGAAAAAACGATTTTAGACTTTTTAGCTGGTCTCTGCTTTCATGCATGGTTCAGTTTTACCTGGTTTAGCGTATTAGATTGTCACTGCAATATTGTTGACAAGTCGTGCTTGAGGTAACTGGTAAGTGTGCTGATGCAATAATATTACAAGTTAAAAGTTCTTACTGTTGACAGAATTATGCATCTAATCCTGTAGCCATTGAGTTAAAATGCTTCAAAATTTCCAGCACTATTCGAGTTCTAGTGTTGCTAATTTCAAAGTTTCTGGTTCTTGTTTCAGCTTGGGATTGATATTGGATCATCAGCAGTTGCAAGGGGTGTGGTCAGTCTTGTTCTTGGTTACCTTAACAATTTGGTTATTGAAATGGCATTTTTGATTCAGGTATGCCATTTGCCATTTAAAATGATCACAAAAGTTCTATAATTTTTCAAATATTTTCACCTCAAAAGGAAGTGTTTAGCTATGTAATCTCACTATCAACCCAGCGCCTTTGCTTACTTGTCAATGTTTTTCATAGGCTAATACTAAAGAGGAACTTCCAGAGTATCTACTGGGAACCTGCCGGCTCAATCATCTAGATGCCGCGAAATCAATTTTGTTGAAACAGTGATATCTTTCAATCATGTGTCCATTTGTGAGAGACCCAACCAGAAGTTGGGTTCGCGTCTAAATCACATCAGGGGGCATGGTGGATGTGTATGCTCCAACTTGCGAAAGGTCAATTCTTTTATTCAATCAGATTCATATTTTTGTATACGGCTTGTATATATCACTAGGATGGAAGAACCATCTTTGTGAATTAGTGATCAATTGATCGTTCTTAATGCAGTTCTCTCATCCTATTAGGCCTTTCTCTGCCGTGTTTTTGTATGAATCTGAGTTCTTTGATTATTTATCAATAGGCAGTCACGTGATATTGGGAGCCTTCTGAGTTCTGAGAGTTCACTCTACACGGGATATATTGGGTCTCTATGCATGATTTCATTGATACATTTTAACTTTTTAAGTGGCAAAAATCCACGTCTCCATCCTGCTTAGCATTTAGCATTTGTGTATCTATAAAAACCGGTATGTCTAAGCACAATGCTTTTGGAGAAACTACACACACAAAAAAAAAAAAAAACTCGAGCCAGTGAGCCGCATTCCACATTGTCCAAAACTCGAAGGAAAACGCAGAATAAAAAATGGCACCGACCACATCGCGTAAGGGTATTTACGTCATTGAACAAATAACCACAATTCACTCTTTTATTTTCGAGAAAGGTTGAGGACCTATAAATTGAAGACTGTGTGTGGAACAGCGGACGGCGCAACAATCGATTCTATATATTTTGATTTTGTATTAAAAATATAGAAATGACGGTTTATTATTTCAAAAACTAGTTTTACTAATTTACCCCTTTTACTGCTTCATAAATGATAAAAAGCCAATTCCTAATTTTATATTTCCCACCACGTCACCGGTCATTCAACCGCCGGTCTCTCTCGATTCTGTGTTCGTCCGGAGAGCACAGAGTCTTCGCAGGTCAAGCGAGTAAAATTGGATTTACTATCTGCCGGAAAATTTGAATTCCGTGGACTGTACTGGAAATTTGCGAATGACAGCTTCTGGAATGTTGTGATCGGGCTTTGTAGTGGGGCCTAATTAACCGCGGGGGCTGTCGGGTGGAGATCCAACAGCGGTTAGAGGTTTGTGAGCACGAGATCCCGGGACCCGATACTGGTAGGGCACTCAGTTCGATTGTGTTCTAATTTTGTTTTTAATAGAATCGAATGCAATTTATTCATGTAACAATCTCTGTTTCTCTTCTTTGACTTAATGTTTTTTTTACATTAACCTATCTTTTACCTGGCTAGAGCTTTCCTTGTTGGCGGTGGTACATTTCGGTGAGCTTTGAAATCTTTTTCTTCCGTTTCTGGCAAGTGATTTGAAATAAAATTCTGGATGTCTTACAAATTTTTCCTGAAAGACCTTTGATTCAGCTGTGTTAAGTTTTATCGTTGGACTTGACATTGGCGTGTTATGGAAGATAATAAAAGAACTTACGGAGTTCTTAGCTAGAGGATGGTTGCTTTTGACATCCTACATAAGCGCTGCTATATATGACTGCAGTATTTAGCCTGGTTAGCAGAAAGTTTCATGTATTTGTGCTTTTGACCTATTATGTCATCAGCATGTTTTATTATTACCTTTGTATACTTTTTATCAGTAGCTGTGATTTTGCCTTTACCTTTCTGTTGTTTTTATTTTTCTGTAGCGTTGGTTGGAGGTTGGAGTTGCAACTAAGTGGATGGATCTCACTCTAAAATGTGTTGTTATACTGATGCTCCTTATGTTGGGTATGTGCTACCATTTTCAAATCTTCTTTTTTTATTGTTGTATCACTATCGTGGATGAAAATGGTAACGTTTTTGAAATTGTCTCTCTCTTCTATTGAAAGAAATGACATTTCTCTGAACTCCATGATACTATATCAGACTCGATGATAGCCAGTTGTGTTGATTTTGTTTCGGCGGCATGTTATGAGGTTGTCAATGTCAAATATGATGTTAGGCTGATTGATAAGGCATTTCATGTTCGGGTACTAAATAGTATGGACATCAGCTTCATGCATTGTGAATGTAATTTGGTTATCTGCATTAACTCTTTTCCTTTTGAATTTAATGTTTGGTTTGTGATTGTGTTTTTTCTGGTGCTGCCCTTCGTATCTGTATCAGCAAGTGCCTCTGCTACCAATAGTGATTTTGAGTGGTGTGAAAGAACTGTCAAAAGGTGGTCTTCTTCCGCTGTTGATTTAGAAGTTAAAGATGACAAACATACACTTCAAGATTTGTTGTTTTTCCTCCATGTCCCAAGAACTGGAGGGCGCACATACTTTCACTGGTAATTTAACTTGCACTATACTAGCAGCTTTATTCTTTGTAAACCTTTTGAGATAATCTGCTCTATACTAGGAGGTTTCCACTTTTTAGAATCTGTAACAACTTCATAGATACATTTCATTTGGTGGGTAATTAATGTTTCTCTTTGGCAGGCATTGTACTCTCTCTCTCTCTCTCTCTCTCTCTCTCTCTCTCTCTCTCTCTCTCTCTCTCTCTCTCTCTCTCTCTGGGTTTCACCTCCTTGGTGGCCGTCAATAAAATTTCTTCTGCATTCAGAAAACAAAAATTAACTTGTACTATGCTGTAAACTAATGATTTAGTTCCTGCAGTTATAGCCACTTAAGCTTCTTCCTCTGCTGTATTTTTCACTTGCAGTTTCTTGAGAAAGTTGTACTCCAGTTCTCAGGAATGTCCCAGATCTTACGATAAGCTACGATTCGATCCTAGGTAGCCTTTCTTTTTCTTGACATCTTATTTAAGCTGTTATTGGCTCATTATTATTGAAGTTTTATGTTACATGCAGGGGAGGATGAACTTACATATTTCATGCTAGCATTTTTAAAGAACTTTTAGTGTAAAGTAAAACTAATCGAATTGCAATTCGTGTATTAATATTCTGTTATGTGCGTTGAATTTAGACAAAATCTTAGCTCAGCCAATCTTATTTATATAATTTTAAACAAAGCATGGAGGAGGACTCTTACTCACTTTACTCCTTTAGGACATATTAATTGGTTATGTGATTGCTTTTTTTGTGCAGCAAACCAAAATGCAGGTTGTTGGTTACTCATGATGACTATAGCATGATGTCTAAATTTCCGAGGGAAAAACTTTCAGTGGTCACAATACTTAGAGATCCAGTTGACCGTGTATTTAGTACCTATGAATTTTCAGTTGAGGTAGCAGCAAGGTTTTTGGTGCATCCTAATTTAACTTCTGCCACTCGAATGGCTGGACGTTTGCGCCCTAAGACTAATGGAATTAGTACACTGGATATATGGCCTTGGAAGTATTTGGTTCCTTGGATGAGAGAAGATCTGTTTGCTCGGGTATGAATTCCATTGGAATGTTGATTGATTCACATCTTTCCTTATTTCTTTTTCGCATTATAATGTCATGAGTTGCTTTCTCTTCTTAAATTTTTGTTCTTTTTATCTATTGTATATTATCAAATTCATGCTATGGTCTAGGGGATCAATTTCAATTTCAATTTCGTATAATTCTATTCTTGATGGCAAGTACAACATTGTTTCAAATCATCCTATGTCCATGAGATAATAATGCATGGAATGACTAGATATTATACTTGGAGTCTTGGAGTGACTAGATATTCTATTCTGCATGGAATGATTTTTGTATTTTTATGGGCAGAGAGATGTTAGAAAGCAAAGAGGTTCAAATGATGTAAGGAGTAGTGACTCCTATGATACGAAGGAAGTTGTGATGCCATTGCATGAATACATCATTGACCCTACTGCGCTTGACATTGTTCACAATGGAGCAACGTTCCAGGTATTTGCTCATGTTTTCACCTTTCAAACTTGCTGCTTTTGTGGATTTTGTTCTTTATATTCTAGTTGATGTTAAGTTTCGTTTTTTGACATCGTTCGCAATAGAGTGGTTCCCCAGATAAAAGCCTGCGTTTTCTCTTTTCAACTTCCGTCTCCTTTCTGTTTTTCTTTCTATTCTAATTGATTTTTGGTTTCTTTAATAATGTCTATTTTGAGTAATCAATTGCTATTCTCTTCTGCATGCAATGTGTACTCTGTTAACATACTATCCAATGCGTTGTCATATTGTTGTGGCAACATTATTTTTCGTCATTTTTCAGTCTTTTCTGAGCTTCAGTCATGTGTATAAAAAATTCCCGATAACCATGACCTTTCATCCATGCTAATCTCAATCTTCACGCGTCAAACTCCTTTATACTGTGGAAACCCATTCCTCTGGGTCAATTTTTCCCCTTTATTACTTGATCTCTATGTTAAGTGGTGGACTGGAACCTCAATGCTAAGATATTTATTACATTGAGAATGAGTTGTAATCAGTAAAAACAATTCAGAAAACTCACTGTGGATGCAAAAATGATATATATATATATATATTATTTTAAAAAGGTCGAAGAAGAAATTGCTAGAAAAATATGAAATATTGGATAAGGATTGGAAGTAAATAAATGAAGTAAAATGGAAGAAAAGAAAAAACTGGATACAGAAGACTATTGTTGATACTCTCTAGACCCTGCTGTGGTGGGGCCCTTACTGACTCCTGCCATGAGCGAATTAATCCTAGAAGATATAATGGGTAATTTACATTGCTTACTTTTCCGAAGTGGCTGACCTGAGGTGCCTACGAGCCTGGTTGATTTACTGGGCAATGAGCTAAATGTATGGAAACTTCAGCCGGTGAAGATGTCTCTAGACTGCCTTGCTGAATTTAAGTTTAATTGTCTGTGATTTACATCCACGTTGATTGTTTGGCTTATAGGTTGCAGGATTGACAAACAACTCTTATTTTGCTGAGTCACATGAAGTGCGCCATTGTGTGCAGAAACATACAGTTCTTGGGGAATACGTACTTAAAGTTGCAAAGGTACTCGAATTTAGGAGTTCAGTAAAATCAACGACGTTGGTTGTAAATTGATTCTCTGATATTATTTTTGCTCTCTATGGTTGTCTTCATGATAGATGCTTGTAAATCTTGCAGAAGAGGTTGGACAATATGTTATATGTTGGTCTTACTGAAGACCATAGAGAATCTGCAACAATGTTTGCAAATGTGGTTGGTGCACAGGTAATTTCTCAGCTGGAAGCATCAAACTCTAGTATGGAGAGCATAACTGACAAGAAATCAGGTTCATGTTGTCCGAAACTTTGGCCTTTTATTAAACTTGTGTTTTAGAGGTGAATAGAAATTCTGAAGGAAAAATAATTTGACTGATTCTTCAGCACAAGTCTCTTCTGTTTCAGCTGCTGAAGTTAGTATCAATGGTCATAAGGTAAGCAGTTTGGACCCTTTTAGCTGCTAACTGGGAGGCTTGGTAACGATGTTTTACTCATCTGGTAACTCGACCATTTGACTGTGTGACAGGAACAGAGTAGCTCTATAGACCATACTGAAAGTGAGAATTCTACAGATGCCGAAGCAGATAGAGAAAATGTAAGCCATTTTTGAGTGAGATGCTATATTTTGTTTATTTTCATGTAGAAATGAACCGTTCCCAAATTTGAAGGCATAATAAAGTAATTTTCTCTTTCACCGTATTAGATGACCGTGGAGAAACTTATGGGAGGTTATGAATCCTGCATTTCTAATTTACGAAAGGCCCAATCACAACGCCGAACTAATTCTTTGAAGAGAATCTCCCCTGTAAAATTTTCAAAAGAGGTATGCTTTGGAAATTAGAAGTTTTCACTATTAGCTATTATGTTAGACAAAGTCTTGCGTTGCATTCCCTGTAGTATTATGCATTATTAAAATGCTGCTGTATAAAGGGTTTAAGATTTAGATTTACTAATCCCTTTGATGCCAATTTGCGGTTCATAAAAAATTCCCAGGCTCGTCTTCGGGTTCCTGAGGTGGTGCTCCAGCGAATAAGATCGCTTAACAATCTCGACTTGGAGCTGTACAAGCATGCTCAAGTTATTTTTAGAGAACGGCATGCAAATTCCCTGCAAAAGTCGAGTTCCATAGTAAGTTGGTTGAACTGGTACCGAAAAGAACTTGTATTTTTTACATTTGATTTGATGGAAGCTAAAAAGCTGGTTAAAATTGTCTAGAGTGATTTATTCATTTCTTTCATTTTATTAAATTGCAGGAGAGGTTGCAGACCATGTTCAGTGATTCAGATGGCTTCACACTCCTGGAGCTCACCCTCGCCTTTTCCATTGTCATTATCTTTTTAGTCGTCATTGTATTCTTAAATGCAAGAAGAAGAACATCGAAGGTTAAGATATAAATGAAGTTTCATTACAGATTATATGGATCACATATTCGCGTGAATTATTTCACACTGGTAGAAGCCATTTGGTTGGATTGGCTATATATATGAGTGCTTTATCCCTGTTTATTTTCCGTCCATTATAGATTGCACTTTGAACCTATTAATATCTGTTTGCTTAATACTCTACCGGTGCTAGGTCCTTTGAAACAGCAGAAACAAAATTAGGATTATGTTACAATTATGAGATTTCTGCGCATCGAATTTCCTGGCTGCTCCGGATTCATATTAAAAAAAGAATGGTAAACAATAAGTCAATGAGTTCACAAAGCCCGGCCAGGGCCAAAAATTTTAAGGGACCCCAACTGATGGTTTTTATAATTATTAAATATTTTTATTTAATTTTTTCAAAATTATCAAAGTGCTTTGATTAATATCACAAATTTAACGATATATTTTGTCCTAAATATAATGTGAAAAAGACATAAAAATTATGGATTACAAAATATAAATTGGAAACATTTTATGTGTTATTTCACCTTCTATTTTTATTTTTTTTATACAAAAAATATGATTGGACTAATTATTTCCATCAAAACAGTACCCACACATAATTTTAAAAAATAAAATAAAATTTGTTAACGGTATATTCTGCATGACTATGATGCAGCTTAATAAAAAAAATTTGCAAGAGTAATCTCTCATTTTGCCATAATTAATCTCCAAATAATATATATTGTTGACCACCGAAGCCTTGAATGAAGAGTTGGGACCCAGCAGCAAAAGAAAACCATGACAGCTCTTTCAAATCGTCGGTGCATTCTTAATTCTCAAATCTCGAACACATGCTGCTGCATCACATGGGACGATCTGTCTCAATCTGGATCTACCTTTTCGTTAAACAAGGATCAAAGCAGCTGAGTACTGGAGTATTATTGTCGCATGAATTCTAATTAATGTGATTTGATGGTTCTATTCTGCCCCCAATTTTGATATTCTGAGCATTTGCGTTCCCATTTTTAAGAAAATTTGATTCAGAGGAGAACCTGGAGAGTGTTTCAAGAATTACTATCAAGTTCCTACACATTTAGTTGGTAATTAGTAGGTATCTTTACTTTGTTTAAAAAAGTTAAATCTCTGATTTCGCCAAATGATCCAATCCTTTTCTTCTTTATCTGTGTGGGTCTGTTTTGGGTAGAAAATAATGGAGTTTCCTATTTAACACACATATTGGAAGAACAGTATAAATGACATTTGCCATTATACAGCCTTCAAATGCGTGACAAATGGCCGCTGTAACGAGAGACCCCACACCATCCCCTTCATAATCACGGATTCATTCGTATTTAATTAGTAATTCTCACTCTCTCTCTCTCTCTCGCTCGCTCGCTCGCCCAAAAAGTAAAATCCCTAGCTCGGACAAGATCTGAACCACCGCCTTCTCTCAATCTCTCTCTTCGCGTTCCTCTCTCATTCTTTCTACAGAGCTCTCACTCGTACTGGAACAAGCTATGTGGTTCTGATGGACAGTCTCGTGCTCGGTTTCTCTTAGGCATTAGGGTTTTGATGTGAAAACGGGTTGTTTTCTCGCAATTTCGGTTTATGACGACTAAGGTTCGTGTTATTAAGTCGGAACGTTTAACTTTGCCTTCGTTTTCTTGGTTTCCAAACAGGATTTATAACGTTATTGCATTCTGCTCTACTGCTTGTTCATTGGTTGATATTTAATTACAAAACGGGGAGAAAACGCGTATTCATTTTAAGCGCGAACTTTTATTCGTATATGTGAATATGAATTATTTATTTTTTATATAAGTAATAGAATCTTATCAGATAATTCTGCATTAGACTGTTTCGGATTTTTTTTTTGCTTTGAAGAGCTACTTCTGTGGATTTTGTTTGCTTTAAAAATTAAAATCAGCTATATATTAGTAAATCCTTGTTGGATATAGTAAAAACGTAAAATTACTCAATCCTTAATTACTCTGTATTCTCCATCTTTTACGTATTAAAACAACAGTCCTTAAATGCTATGACGTTTTATCCTGCCACAATTCTGTATTTCTTAACCTTGCTTTGTTTCTTACACGGTTTGGCTCCAAAGAATTCACAGACTATGAATGGTTCTTGGTTCTTTGACGAAAATTTCAATGGTATCACGGATGAGTTCTTCGATGACCTCATTAAACAAACTGATTTTCCCTTGGAAGACCTGGAACCAAACAATGAAGGAGAAGACTGGGAAGTTGAATTCCAAAGTCTTGAACCCCCACCTGCGAATATTTTGGCAAGCTTGTCCGGTGGTTTTGGTGGTGATGTTTCGAAGGATGCTTTTCGAGTTTCAGAGAGATTGGTGAGTATAGACCTGATAAAGAGACTGTTATTGATTCTGTGCATGTATGTTTATAGGTGATATGTTGTCCAACGTGCTTTGCCTTTCATTAATTATCTACAATTTTATCAATTGATTATGTACTGTGGAGGTTCAATTGCTTATAATCTCATTATTTGGTCTTGCCTTAGTTGTCGGGTTTTGTCTTTTGATGTCACATTTTCAGTTAAGAACCTCTTGCAACTCTCGAATGAAATTTGTAACCATGCATTTCTGACTGTAACACATGAAAACACAAGTTTATTGATACATTCATTTTGATTCAAATTACACCTATTGTTGGTATGTCTATTACAAGATAAACTATTTCTGGTATGTAGTAAATAATATGTTCTAGAGTTGCAAATTTCTTTTGAGTTTCCTTGTTAAATTGGTTTGCCCTGTACTTGTTACAACTTACAAGGAACTACAACCTTCTTGTTTCAAGCTTTTTCTGTGAAACAGAGGAAGTTACTATTCTGGTGACAAGTGTAGGATATTTTCACCCCATAGCATATTGTTTTTCACTTTTTCTTTTTTCTGTTGGGCCTGTTTCATCTTTCTCATTAATCTAATTTCCTTTATGTTGCTGGTCAGGGAAATGAAATTAAGGTCGAAAAACCATGGTCTGGGACTGCTGAATCCTCTTCCCGCCAAAGTATTGACCTCCAAAGTGATGCTTCTGATGAAAAACATTCAAGCGGTTTTCAGACCTCAAGTCCAGTGTCTGTCCTTGAAAACAGCAGCTCTTCCTTGGTTGAAAATTCCATATCCCATCACCCAAAATTTATCCCAGTGAAGCGTCCGCGAAACAAGCGTCCGCGGCCTTCAACCTTCAATCCATGTCGTATGATCCCTTTTATCACCTCCACTTTCTCAGCTTCCAGTTCTCATCCTTTGGTTGCTTCTGAGTCGGAATCTGAAACATATTATGTGGAGAAAACAGTGGTTGCCAATAAGAAACAGAAGAAGAAGAAGAAGAACCTGACTCTGCTTTCATGTACGATAGAGCTTGAGAAATCCGCTTCACGGCGGCCGTCTTCTCAGCCACCAGGTCCAACAAGAAAATGCACTCATTGTGAGATGACAAAGACCCCACAATGGAGGGAGGGGCCACTTGGGCCAAAAACTCTTTGCAATGCTTGTGGGGTTCGTTACAGGTCTGGTCGCCTCTTCCCTGAGTATCGTCCTGCTGCAAGTCCAACCTTTGTCGCGTCGGTGCACTCCAACTCCCATAGAAAGGTTGTTGAGATGAGAACTAAAGCTTGTCAGCTGCCAACTACAGTTGCAATGGGGACTACAATTGTTTCATCTGGATAGCACTTTATTTAGTTCTTATTAGGAGGGGGTAACCTTTGTATTTGGGAGTTTTCTCGTCTCCTGTTCTAGTCTATTCAAAATTTTAGGTTGATTTGTTTTTTGTACATTAATCGAATAAGAGCTAGGAGACTTAGATGACCCCGTATTTGGCAGGAGGGAGAAGTCCAGAAATTATTTGTATTAGTTGAGAGAATTAAAAATAGATGTTCGAGTTAGGCTATTTTTTCTGATGCCCTATTATGATGTTTGATGTGTTTTAACCTTTTAAGGAAAAAGAGAGCAAGTTGGAGAAGTAGGATTGAGGCAGTGGAGCTTAGACAACCTATTAGGTCTAAAAAATATTTACACTTCTTTCTTCTTTAATGATGAACTTTGTGTTTATTTTATCTTTTACATGTTTCTGGTTAATTTGTCTTTTGCATGTGGTCCATTTAAGATTAATTGACCCCTCTTTTCATTTAAGCTTTAATTGAGCCTTTTTGGTTGGCTCGATATCATTCCTCTGGCAATGCTTATGGGTCTGAACGTAATCCGTCTATAATCATCGTATCCACGAAAAGGAGATTTAACCCCGTGTTGGTCAAAGGTGCTGATGCGGGCCTTTTATCGATGTGTTAAGAGTGGCCAAGTGTATCAATTGCCACTTGAATTTGGCATTTTGATGAATTCATTGTAGATGGGTCCTGCCTTCAGGTCATTTTGATCATTATGTTGTGTACTAATTCGACCGTATTTGAGAGGCAGAAGTGTTAAGATGATGGTTGGGCTGGCGCATATCTCGAGGGGAAATAATTGTAAGGGAAATTGGTCTCTCTACTCTTTTCTTCTACGTAACTAAAACAAGATCTGTGCAAAACTTGGCAAACAAGACTATTGGTCGGATAGAGGTAAGCTTAAGCTGCATAAGAGCACATCGTGCAAAGATGCATCACTCCCTGTAT
This sequence comes from Euonymus europaeus, assembly GCA_963580455.1. Taxonomy (NCBI): domain Eukaryota; kingdom Viridiplantae; phylum Streptophyta; class Magnoliopsida; order Celastrales; family Celastraceae; genus Euonymus; species Euonymus europaeus. The sequence continues at coordinate 22,770,748 of OY756967.1, forward strand.
ATCCACCCTTAAATTTTTGCACACAAATCTCCACTTGACATGTGATGACCACCTTGCTAAGTGGATGGCCACCATAAATAAATCCTGGAAATCCTTGAGCAGCTCAAAATTCACTGCCCAAAAAAAAATCTCAAGCTCACACCAGTGAAGATAAGGCCCCAAGTAAGCAGGCTAAGATCTCTGAAAGCGAACACAAATCAAGATTAGATTTTTTCCAGAAAGTAAAACATAAATCATCATATCATGTCTCCACCACCACAGGATTAAATGAAGGTGAACATCATCGACTCTCTCTCAAACCCAACAGTGAAACTGGGAGGAGACAATGGAATAGCTTACAGACCTGGAACGCAAGGGCAGGCAGAAGGCAAGGAGCTAATAAATTAAGTAGACCAAAATAAATAGCTGTAACCAAGTTAAAAAAACAAACAAGAATGATACCTGACGCGGCACGAGAGAAATACGAATGCAGAGGGCAAAACCCTACTCAGTCAGTAACAGGAAGAAGCAAAACCCCGAATAAACAATAAGAGTACTAATAACTTGTAAAACGTAAAATCTAAATCACAACCTACCATCCAGTCCCATTTGGAAACAAAAATATACTGTACATATGTCTGCTGCATAGTCATCACCAACCAAAACTGGGTCTCTGGTTGTGGTATCCAAATGTCAGGTTCAGCCAACCCATAAAGGATCAACCATCACTGATCACTCCAGAACAGCTACCTCTTGATCAACTCTCCAGTAGTTTGCATCATTGAATTCCTTAATTCCAGCACCACCATCATCAGAATTATCGTTTTCCGGAACCTTCGGAATCATGTTTCTCTTTAAGGGTCCTGCTTCACCAACTATCCCCTCCTTCAAAGCCTGTTCCATTGCCTTCTCAGTCCCTTCCAATTCAACACCTACAAATTCAACATCCTCTTCAAAAAGGGAGGGCACAGCTACAGATTTCTGAGAATCACTGCTCCCTGATCCATCACTAAACCCCATGCTAGTCGGAGACCCATTGGGGAGTGAGAATTCCCCACTTGAGGTGGAAATAAAATCAGGTGACACTGCCTCAAATTTATGGGAATGATCAGGATTTCCACGATCTTCAAAAGGATTGACACTAGATTCACCTACATGCAAATCTGATGATTCGCCCCATCCTACCCATTCAGGTAAAGGCCTATCTCCAAACAAGTCCTCATTTTCGGGTGTCTCAAACCTGAAGAATCCCCCCATATCTTGGGAAGCGTTTATCTTTTCACTCTGTGGACTTGCATCGCCAATGTTAGCCGAACCACTTCCTGGGAACCCATTGAGGAAGTTTGCAGTGGAAGTAGATGTGCCATTCGAGGAATCTTTGCTTTCAGTCAGCTCATCATCCTCACCAACTACTACTTCATCATCACTACCGCTATTACCACCATTTGCATTTCCATTCAAATTTATCTCATCCATCATTTCTGAGGCTGATGTACTCACCGGTGCATCATCCATTCTGTCATCTTGGAATGCAAACCAGTCGGAATTAGTGAAGAGGCTGCTGCATTGAGCAAAGATTGAATATTTTCTTTAATTAGTGATGTAACAAATTAGCCTTGCAAAAAAATTGTAAGAAATTTGATAAAGAAAAAAATTGAAAAGTAAAGGTCAATAAATTTTACAAGAGTTCTAGAATTTTGCGGTGCACCTGCCATGCAACTTTTAAAAGTGACCCAGTCTAACCCCTAGTTGAGAATGAACTTAGAAGCAAAATTCAACACAAAAATCATGTAGAAGAGACCTAACTAAGCCATGTAGTCCCACTCAATCACAAACTTTCTATTTTATATAGCCAAATTGGGACGGTGATTCAAACCTGTGCCCTATCAATGACAAAACTTGAGTCCCAATACTTCCTCACCTTAAACAGAAAACGAACATGCAAAAGCTAAGTCCAAGCTTAAACAAAAGAATATGTTCACCTATGCTTTAAGCAATGTCCCTGGGAAATTAGAGATGCACATCACATGTATAATATCAACACTCAACTAGGACAATGAAATTCTTTGAACAGACTTGATATTGATAATCAACACCACTTGATAGTGAACAAGCTCACCTCCCTTTATCATCACCAAGCCTCAGGGATGATATAACAACTTCAGCAGACTCGTCATCAAAATAAACATCCTGGATAATAAAAACAAAACAACCTATGTAAATGTACAAAACAAAACGAATTGAAATTTTCAATTTAAGTTTTACTTTGAATGACTATGGTTACTCTGCAATACTCTTACCATTACAAAACTTTTCAACAAAGGAAATTATAATCATTATAAATTAAGACTGGGATATAAATTCATATAATTACCTCATCATCCCTATCAAGAGCACCACGGTCCTATAACAAGTAAATTAAGGATTATTCATCAACTAAATTCCACACAGGAATGAACATCAAAAAACGAAAGAGACCGAATAAATACCTCTTCAGCATCCTCGTTTCCATATATTTTATATCTAAAAGCCTGGCTCAAGTTATTAGCCAGAGCTGCTACATCGTAATCTCTGTCATGAATGTCATCCTCATCACTATCCCTCCTATCTTGCAGTGCCGTTGGGCGCCTGTACATTAGAAACAGAGGGAAAACGTTTACTCACAAGAACAGGAGGTCGTCGAAATCATGAGAGAAACCATGGCACATCAGTTTCAGAGCTACATTTGTTTGATAAAAAGGAGAATGGTAGTCTACTATAAGCAGACATCAATCTTAAAACCACCCCACCGGAAAACAAGAAGAAATTTCTTCATAAACAACAAAGAAGAAAGGTAGTGGACAAATAAAGAGAACATATACTAAAAATATATATCTATGGAATAGAATACGTATATCTCAATACACTGTCAAATTCACAGATTAAGCACGACAGAGAATGAGATTATCAAAACACATAAGTGAGATTTCATAAAGCAGAACATGTCATTGCTTATCAGCAATTCAGCATTATTCAGCTACGTTGACCTCATTTGTAAACATAAACCCCTTAATGTACACAGAATAACCCAAAGGCTGAAGCACAACCAAAACAACTGTTAATAAAATGTGTGCGCCTATAGTCATTACATGTCAGACTTATAGACAATGAATAATGAAGATGAGCTAGTGACGTACCCACAAGCCCATCGATGAACATTTTCAATTGCATTCCGCTCTTGCAAAACAGTAGTTTGCCACTCCAACCATTCAGCATTTCCCTGGAATGAACAAATCAAGAGTAGCTTTCTCAGCAAAGGGGTTAAGAATTTCAAAACAACGTTTATAACAATAGCATTGCTGATGAAGACTAAAAAGAGTTCAATAAAGTTCCATGGTTAATATCAAAATTCACAGAAAATACTTGAGCAATGAGTTAAAATCAGAACACATGGATATTGCAAACAAGAATATCTCATCTAAACCATCACACTGGAGCATGCAAGGAGATGCAGGAAATGAAATGTGCCCTTGTGCCTAAAAGTTTGAGAGTGTGTCTGATCCAAGCAAAGATCTTGAGAAACTATATTCACCATCCCTCTTAGTTTCTACACGTATACAACACTACATATTGATGATCCTTCATGTTATTACCCTTCAAGAAGAGAGAGGGAAAAAAGGCAAGAAAATCAGGAAAGGCAAAGCGACATGAGCATCATCATAGATAGCAAAACCTTCAAAAATTGGTCCATATTCTGTAGGAAAATAAAAATATCCATCCATCAATATCTGAAATGAAAATCAAATTCCAAGATAAATAGAAGTTACTTCATTAACAAGCGTTCAACAATTTTTTTATAGGAATACTAATCTAAAGCATATATTCTACCTAGTCAATTAATTTCATTTACTGCATAAGTCACATTAAACCTTGTACCTTAAGATCAATTGGTTTAATTCAATTTTCTCACTCAAACATTTATACAACAAAATACATCCATCCAGTAGCCCACCTGAAGATATTCCTGAATGCGGATGTTGTTGCTTCCCAACTGAACAAGTTTATTTGAAATTCGTGTTATGTGTCCAAGGTTTCCAGCCCGAGGGACTTGTTTCCCAGTAGCAGGTAAAGTAGGCTGATACACAAGGCAAGATCACAATTAAGAGCAGTAAATAACACATACATACAATGGAACACATTGCATATATTAAGGTTCATGTTACCTGATTAGAATCGTCAGAAATAGTGGGGCGTTTATCTGTTTCGAGAATTTTACCAATCAAACCACACTCTCGAAGAAGATAGTCAACCATTGTATCACTCTTGGTCTCAAAACATGATAATATAATGCTTTCAACGTGATGATGCAACGCATTATTGTATGGATACCTGCAATTGTTAAAGCGATTAGTGACGCATTGTAGGCAATCATCATCCTTAATCCCAATCATTTGGATTATAAACCAAAGTAATAAAAACAAAAAACATCTCCTCAAGGTTTTTCTAGATCTCACTTTAGTAACACCAATTTATGCATTAATCACAAGACAAAACAGATTCTTACTCAAAGAAAAGATCAAGTACACGGTGAAGAGTGCCCGAGTTGATCAATTCCTTTTCTGCAGCTTCATTGCCCGTTCTCAATAGCACCGCAATGAACTCAACAATCTAAAATGGATATCAGAATTCAGAATAGTTCAGACTTGGAATAATACAGAATTAAATCTCAGTGGTGTCCACGTCTTCCTGATGTCAGACAATCATGATTTATATAACATTATACCTAGCTAAATAAAGAACAAGCAAAATGAAATTCACCTTTAGGCGATACTTTCCCAGAGGAGGCCTCAATTCCCCATATGTTGTAGGTAAAATTTTCTCATCAGATGACACATTCAGTAGCCTAAGCAAGTCACCTGTCCACAAGAAGAGGAATCTCGGTTTTATAGCCATTACGTAGTTGCAAACATCAAAAGAAATGCACAATAAAATATCAACACAAAATGCTTTCATGTACTGCCCAATCATACATTTTGTACAATTGTTGTTCTGGAATGAAAATTTGACTCATACGAATATTTTGCAAAAGGAATACACAACTTCCCAAACAATATCAACAACTATCAAAAATTAGAAGATAAACCACCAAGAGTTGGAAATTCCAGAGAGAACGTGAGAGCAACTTACTGGAAGAAGTCCAATCCTCCATATTGGAAGAAGTCCTTGATACCCAAGTTCAGGTTTACATAAACAGAACATAGAGGAAGAAAAGGAAACAAGCAACAGTACAATGCAACTTACTGGAACGTTCAGCAATATACAGACATCGTACTAAGACGCTACTTGACAGCTGGGTTCAAAGGGGTTTGTCTCTAATCCTCGCTTGGCAATGAAAACATAAAGCGTTCAGCAGGTTTGGTTTAGGGTTTAGGTTTTAGGTGTTTGGCAGGTTCGGTTTGGAGGAGTTCATCTCGAACCCTTACTTGGCAACATCCCAACAGGCATTTTCTGAACCCCTCAAAACCAAGGGCGTTGGGTTTCGGCTGGGTTCAGTCAACATACACTACTAAATTTAACAAGCATCTCTCAACCCACTACTCTCCCAAGAAAGGGTTAGGACTCATAGACTCAACTCCTCCAAATCCCTCCCAAACCTACCCCTCTGAACCTCTCCGAACCCAGCTGCCAAGCTTGGCCTAAGTGTGATAATATAAGTTCCACAATGCCCATACCAAATAGACACATTTTTACGTATATGAACATAATTGATAACAATATAGTGGAAAAAAATATCAACAAGCGTACAAGAAAGAATCCTGCAACAAGCAACAGCAAAGGAAACTCTCTTTTTTAAGCCAAAAAAGAAAGATGCAGGCAATACAAATCAACTCACCAAGTTTAGGGAGCATTGCATTAATGGTATCTGGATTAACAGGAATTGGAGACTCGTAGAAATTTTGACTTCGAAAAGAATGCATCAGGGCAGAAGATGCTGCAGATCTTCTTGGATCAAGCAAAGATATACACACGGAAAGCGAGTGGACGAGACCGGATTTTGAACATGAATCTTCTAATGCATGATCAAATATCCTTGCAACAAAACTGCACGCAAAATTTTAAATTAATGAAAAATTCACATTAAACGAGCAACAAGTCGAAGTCAAAGAGGAAGGAAATTGTAGTAGGACAAACAAAAATATGTGAATTTCAATGTTGAAGAGGAAATCAACCCTACAAACCTTGGACTAGAGAGTTTATTTGCTAAGGCTGATGGGTAATTTCGAGTAATCGCACAAAGCGTTTCTGCTGCATTGGCATGGACTTCAGGAGGACTCTGATCAACATTAAATGGAGGTTGTCAAATATTTGACTACAAAACGTCATTGAATAGTTTAATCCAAAAAACTACAGTCGCTTAATCTGTATAATTGCATGTTTAACTATCTCCAACTGATGTTGTTGGTCACATTCCTTGGACTTGCTTCTTCTCTTTCTACCTCTCCAGAACAAATTATCTGTTTATCCTCCAGCTTTTTCCAAATAATCAGAGGTAAACACCAAAATCTATAAAGAGAATATTAATACGTGTTGACTATAATGCATCAAAGTGCATGACCCCTGAACTGGTGCAGTGAACATGTTAACCTACTATATTCTTGAAATTTTAAATTGAAATGAATGTCTACCCATGTCATCCTTGAGATGATAATAATGCCCCACTCATAAAAATTAGAGAACCTATAAATGAAGAAAGACAAAAGGAATTACTCTAATTAAGAAAAAACTTACAACTAGAAATTAAACAAATTCTTGATGTCTAAAACAAATAATTATGAAAACTATTTTTCTAAAATAGAAAATTAACTGTAGAAAATTATATAATTGTAGAAACATATGTTCAGATTTCCTCTAAGGGTTTTGATGTAGGAATCACAATTTAAGAATTTATATGAACAAAGTGAATATAAAGAAGGCAAAATGGAACTAAAATCGAAAACTAACTTTAGCATAGCCTGAATGATGCATTTAATACAAGGAAACAAAAAGGTGAAATCTACAGAACCAGATGTATCGCATGCAGAAAAATGCATATACGTTGAAGTCAAAGGATCTTCAATAAATCCGATCTGTAACAAGTAACAACAAAAGCAATGAAAAAATAACCAGCCCATAGAAAGCTCAGGACTCAGTACATAAGCAGCTACACATTTATAGGTAACACGTAAGCTGATCCACTTATCATAACCCATATTGTTTTCTCGATTGACTTATGATTGAACTATCGACTTACCGAGGGACCCAATTTATCCACAATCATTTCCAGCAAATTGCTGTCAGCCAGCCATTGCATCACATCCAAAAAATTGGGATACACGTGGTCATCAGCACCTACCAGACGAACCAACACCTGTTTAAAGAACTCATGTCATATCAAAAGTCAAAAGAAAATGTAAAATACAAGATATAACTCGTATGGAAACCACAGACATGGAAAGGGAGCGAGGAACGTTCAGTTACCTCCATAATGGATGTTATTCCTATTAAATCAACCAGTTGGCGAAAGACATCCTGATGGGCCTGCACGAACTCAAGTAGAGAAGAAATTAAAAGAATTTCTGTAATAGAATTTAAGGGGTCAGACTTCAGGTAATCTGCAAAACTTCAAGATAAAACATCCTACTGCCATTGTCTTGACTCATAAGAATGTTCTCAACCCATGACATCTTTAAACTTCTACACACTAATCTTATATAATCAATGTTGTTATGATATATCATATAATCCCTCAAAAATATTCCAAAAGTCACGTGGCTAAAAACACTCCTAGAATGCCCGAAGTTACTTACTTGAACGTAGTTCATTAGTGGAACGGTCTTGCGCATCATTAAGCAAACAACCACCTAAAAGTTCACAGAAGACGTAACTAATGAAAGAATTTTAACCAAATATGAAGAAATAAGTTTAAATTAAACTAGCATAGTACATATTTAGATATAAACTATCCTCACAACATACCTTGCTGAAATACCCAGCCAGCAAGGCACTATGGGGACAGTTTGGTTCCAAAAAGGAGAAAAGCAAGTTCATCAGCTGCAGTCACAAAGGGAAGATATGAAAAAGAGATGAACCAATGCCACCACAACTTCCAAAACATAGATGCACGGCCATAAAAATATAAAGTTTGAGCACATACCTCCTCTTCCTCCACCAGTGTTTTGAGAATAACATCAATTTCACATGTAAATATCTCACATGCAATGAAGGGGAATCTGAACAATGAAACACATTTATCAAAACGGAACAAAGGAAAATTTATAATTATAATGAGGCATAAGGAAATGGGACGAAATGGAACAAACTAGCATACTTGAATATCCGTTTGCTTTCAGCACCTTCTGGGGGCTCTTCTATGATGTAACGCAACAATTCCTCCACTTGGGCTCTATCTCGAAGACTATGAATAAGATATGATAAGCATCCATCAGAAACAACTTACATTTTTCATCAAATGAATAAGAACTTAATCAACATAACCAAGGAAATTGAATACACTTGACCCATTAAAAAATTTAATCCAAGTGTAGGACCACTTCTCAAGCCAGTTTGTGTACTACCTGGTGTAAATTAACAAATGTGGCGCAGAAAGAAGACGACAACTTTTAGATGCAGACATGCAGTACAGAAAGATGCGGTACTACCTGGTGCAAATTAAATCTAAGTGTACAACTACTTCTCACTCTTCTACCTCCCCAACCATCGCAAATCCTTCTCCCAAGCTTAGCCTTCCAACATCATTGGTTATCAATCTCTACTCAGCCCATAATGCCTCCCTTTAGATATTCTACGCAATCAAGCTATTGGATCATATAAGCTCTTTGGCTTCTATCCAGCCATATAAGGTATCACTGACACGCCCAGGCTAACTTACGTAGCTTCAACAAACTACATGCGAGGAATTATTGACAACCCAATTGTGCTATATTCCAAACTTATTCTTCACTCATAACAATACGACTCCAAACCTTTTTCCCCATTCACTACCAGTGAAAGACAATCGTAATACAAATTATTTCTAGATTAACGGATTCACCATCTTGATTGCACAGCTAATGCACTTTATTCCTTTACACCCCAATTCACCTCAAATAATGAGAAATTGGTAGACAGATAATGCAGGTAGAAATGATTTCAGATTTTGCATACACAAATGAAAAGGGGGAGAAAAAAATGAAGTAAAGAAGAGAAAATACAAATTAATGAGACGACTGTTTAAAGCCTTGCACTCTTGGATAATTTCTTCTTCATCAAGAAGTTCCTCCAAAGTAAAATTTTCCTTGTCTAATAGTGACTCCACCTACAAAAATGGAAGCAAGTTACGAGGGAGAATTCATAGAATGTAAAAAAATGATGTGCATTTCCTCTCTATCTGAGAGTAAAATGCTCATCATTAACATTACACAAGTAAACACACTAAAAGTATTACGAGATGTAAAAGAAAAAAACAGACTTGATGTGGAATGGTTGTTTTTACTCCATTTGAGCACCAATTCCAAAAGTACAAGATTCAGCATGTCCACTATAAATCTCATTTCCACGGTTTTCAACATTGCACACAGCTAGTAGGTTTCAACATAGCCAGTAGGTCCAGTGCTGACTTAAGGGGAAAAGTTAACAAGATAAATTTATTATACAAAGCTAATTACTAACCACTGCAACAAAATCAACATCAATGGACAGTCCATCATAGCAAAAGGAATTTCAAGGAACTCTCAAGTCTTCTTCAAATTGGACGCATACTTATGGGGAACAGTCGACAAGATAAAGTTAACAAAGCTACAATATATTTTTAACAACCGCAACAAAATCCATATCAATAGGAGGTCCAGCATAGCAAAAGGAATTTCAAGGAACTCATAAGTCTTCTTCAAATTGGACGCATATGATAAAGGTATATACTAAACAAAATATCACATATACCGCTAGCATTCTTCGCATAGCCTTTGTCTCACACAGCATTGGCTAATTATTAAAAAAAAAAAAGAGTACGTGAATCTCAGCAGAATAAACAACCACAGCTCCGATGCCAACTCCAGAGCAAGTTTCAAGTAACGTTATTATTACATTAATCCAAAAAAAAATCAGAAAGAGACTAACAACTGCCACTTGAACAATAAAAATTGGATGCGAACATGATTTGCAGATACGAATTCAAAACAATTTTCATCTCCCAGCTACACACCAGCATCCGATGGAGATTGCAGAGCACGAATATAATCACTCCATTGGCACGCAGAGAATCTGAAACATAAGAGGTAGGGAACAAATTGGCTTACAGGAGAGGAGGCAGAGAGAGACGTGAGCTTCCAAAACATGGCGAAGATTTAGCTCAGCTCAAAGCAAATAGCCGTCTAGATCTGTGAATCCTAACAGGACCAGCGAATCTAGGTCTTCCTTTTGAATCCCCGAGATTCGAGACCTAACTTGTTGCTTTTTCGGAACGAAACCCTAATTTTTTGTTCCCAGGAAACAGAGAGGAGGAGAGAGTGAGATCGAAAAGAACAAAGGCCGTGAAGATCGAGAGTGCAGCACCCAAAAAAAATCGCTGCAGCTGCGAGAGCGATAAACAAGGGACAGACGGCTGGCAAAAGTACAAATTAATAAGTACTCCGGATTTTACAATATTAACGAATTTTTTTCGTTTTATGTCGTGCTGATGAGGTTGTATGAGGGACCTGTGCTAAACTGCACCACAACTTTTGTGGAGTGGTGGTGTTGCGGCAAAGCGTTGCTTTCTCCGGTCAAAGGGTTAGTTTGTGTCAATTAATCATCAAAAAAATTCATCAAGTAAACATTGAATTGCCTTATAAAAAAAAGAAAAGTAGAACATTGAAAAATTGATGGACGATGGTAAATGATCATATTTTCTTTGGAGTGGTCAATTTTCGCATTCAATTATAGAATAGAAGATATGTTATAGGATTATCTATTGTGATGCTAATTAATGAACTAATTTTGACTGTTAATAAATTTTGACTATTAATTTTCTCCTTCTCACCTCTAAAACATACGCACGTCAAGCCCACAAACGTCTATATTCCGTAATTTATATCCAATAAAAAATTTAACATTTTAAATTTATATATAAGAAATAAATAAATATATAATATTCATATGTATAAATATAGAAAAAAAGTTATCAACTAAAATATGAATCTCATTTTCAAATATGAACAGCGGAGATGGTGACGCCATTTTCATTGGAAATGGGTCCCACCTTTTTTCCCCCCTCAAACCATACCTGCTACATTTTATTTCAAAATCGCTCTTGCAAAGTTGAACTCATACCTTTGCTGCAAAATCTTGACCATCAAAAACTGTCAACGCACCACGTGTAATAGGATGGACCCTATGTCGCTTTTCATTTGTGACGGTCAAGTGACCAAAGCATAAAAACTCGCCTGGTGATCCTCCGCAACCGCAATCCTCATGGATCCCAACGTGCACTCTTGACACGTGATATGCACGTGCGATAAAAATTGACAAACAACTTCCCGTTCGCGACAATACCCTGTTGCAGGACTGTTATCTTTGGTATAAGTACAAAAATGACCTCTACATTTTTAAGAATATTCGCATGTGTTATGGGTGATTTAAAGATGTTTTTATTAGTGATATTTGATCACCGTATCACCTACTAAGACAGCTCACGTTAGAACTTAAATATGTTTTCGTCCAAAATATGTTAACGTGAGTAAATACATGAATTTTTTTGTAAAATATAAATATACATGCGAAAAAATATATTGTTGAACAATCAAATGACGACACTTGTCATTAAAAAATTCAAAAATATACTGGAAGTTTCAATTCATCTCTGTGGACTCTCCTTCTCTCTCTTCTTGATCTATCTCTTTCTCTCTCTAAGCCTCAAGCAATTGATCGGTCCAGCTCCACTTCAATCGATAAGCAATTTTCAGAGCTTTCCAGCAACCAAATGAAAAGGGAAGTTTCAATTCATCTCCAGCGTTCAATGCCGGCGATGAGGACACGCTCGCCTCCTAAATGTTGAGGTTGGTGCAGAGGCGACAGTAAGAGATTCTTTCAAAGAGGTGAGTGAGCCGTCTTCGATTTAGAGATTCGGTTTAGTGAGAATAGCTCTACTAGTATGAGAGCTTAAGCTATCAGTTGAAAAGTTAAGAATGGGCAGGGTTGAATTTGAACAAAATCCAGAAACTCTGATTGAATTTGAAGCAAAAAAAAAAAGCCCATGTAACCAATTCCAGTGTTGAATTTTTCTTCGTAGATTTGTAAATGGACTCGTCACCTAGAAAGCACACACTGTGCTTATTTTTATAAACAACAGCTTTCGATCTAAATCATTTTTTTGAGATTTTGGGTTTTTATTTTTTTCGGATTTAACTTTTATAAGTGTTTATGGTGTGTCAAGCAAAGAAAGTTAAATATGAAGAAAGACAAGTGAGTGGATACAGACAAAACACTGGAAAAATATTGTCACAATCAGCATCTATAATAATCAAATGTTGTTTTCCAGTCTAAATCGACATGGTTAGTTGTTTAATATGTTCAAACATGTCATCAGACATCTTCCTTTTATTCTATTAGTAACAATTATCCTCTATCTTGTCGATATATACATCGTCCAATAATTCAATAAACAACAATTGATTTGGATTAATAGGGTTTGTTTTTGTGGGATGATAATGGAGATTGGACTAAAAATTGAGCTAATCACACAACGATTAATTGTGAGGAGGAAAATGTGTTAATCCGATTACTAATTGGGTTCAAATAACACATTAGTCGTACACTCGTACTCATGCTCAATTGAATTTTTAATTGGAATAATTAAATTAGAACCAAGGAATATTTGATTGCATATTAAACCTAACGGAAGATTCAAGGTTTGCAGTTCTTAGATTGGATAGGAGCAGTGGTTCGCCATGGGTCGACTAGTGCTCAGGTTATTTTTGCCACGGCTATTTGGGTGCTATGGGGTACCGGACACTCAATTGTGCATGATGGTGTTGGGTTTGTTCAAGGTGAACTCGCGGCACAAGTGTGATTATTCTCTTTTGATTTGTCGTCTATCTGTGCAGGGCCTTCAGGCAGCCAGCATTGTGTCTCAATACCACCGGCAGCATCATCAAATGCACATGGTGGGTGTTGGATGGCTCCGAGTGTTGGCAGGCTCAAGCTAAAGTGCTAAACGTTGATGGGGCAATATTTGCGGAGGTGGATGCGGTTGGTATTAGGGGCAATTTCGAGGGATGATCTAGGAAGTCCCGTTATCGGTTCTTCTGTTTATCCGAGAAGATACGTATTGAAATGGAATGAAATGATTATTTAGACCCTAAAATGAGGCACTTTCAGGGATGACAATGGAGCCACGCCGGGTATGCTCTCCTCATCCCTGAACCCGATGTCCTCCCCACTTCCATCCCCGATTTTTGGGGTTCTGGGATTAACTCGAAGTCTCGACAGAGAAGATTAACACTGTAACACTCATATTCGATCCCATCATCGAACCCTAAAAATGTTATAATACTATAGATATATATATATATATATTATATGATTATATATGTATACGTATTATATATATGTATTAGTCTATTAGATATGTGTAATATATATATATATATATTATAAAAAGTTCAAGTCGACACCCAAACCCAAATTTTCGGATCCCCAACCCAAAATTTCGAATGAGATATCCGAGGGCTATCTGCCCATCTCTAGGCACGTTGTCAAGTAGGCCAAGTCTTTAATGAATCATCTTGGGGTCATGGTTCTTCGTCCTAGTAATTATGTAGTTTATTCTTTTGCGTGAATGATTAAGGGTCCGTTTGTTTCACAATTGTATTTCACAATTTTAAGTTGTCAAAAATGATGTGCAAACTGTCAAAAATGCTCTGTAAAAAGTTGTGGGATCCATAATTTTAAACTATGTAAAATGTTATGTTGCGTTTGGTTCATTTTTTTAAGTTTAATTTTATAGATAAAATTACAAAAAGTAACAATACAATAAAAATAATTAGAAACTTATAAGATATAGAGACAATTATGTAATGTAATTATAAAATATTTTGGAAGCTATAACTTTAAGCTATTGGTTGACAACATTTCATTTTGCACAGTTTTTCCCACAGCTTTTAAGCTGTTAATAAAATGTGACATTTAGTTGACATAATATTTTATGCGGACTCCACAATTTTAAGACGTGTGAAATGTGAAACGAACCAACCCTAAGAATTATAGGGGGGAGATATTTGATTTTATGAATGTTCCATGTAAATTGGTTCACTTGTTAGGGAAGGAAGGATGGGGGAGCTGGAATGGAGTAGCTGAAATTTAGTGGAATTAATTAAATCCCAACCATTCAACTAATCTGATGGTTGAGATTTAATAGACTATCCACAAATTTAAACACACAATTCACACGTTAGTTTGCCCTTCCCTCTCCTCCCAATTGGTCTCCCTCCAAAATTGCTCCTCTCTTCACCAGCAACGACGACGCGCGACCACTATCATCGATCGACAACGGCGACGACCAGACCACTCTCCTAATGGAAGACGACCGCGATCAGGTACTCTTCGTTCTAGGTTAAACACTTCGTTGTTCTCTGTGATAATCTCAACGGTAGAGCTCTCTCTATGAAGTCACAGACACAATATGTTTGTGAGTTCAAGTTCCGATTCACGTTTGAACAATGAGAGTCTTTCATCACTAATGTGTTCTTGTACAACTAATGTTGGATGTTATGAACAAACAAAACAAAGCTTTTCTTTGCCTCTTTGCTTTTCAAATAAATAAACTTCAAAAACAATATTAGTCTATTTTTTATTCACTAACCACATTTTCTACTGGAGTTCACCATTCATTGATTTGTTAGGGATAAAGTTAAGAACTTTATATATTTTGTACCAAAATATGTAGTGTTTAAATTCATGCTGCTATTACAGGTTGTGACCCCTACATAGACATGGAATTTAACACACTTGATGAGGCTCGGGAGTATTGGTGTCGTTATGGAAAACAAGTTGGGTTCTCAACAAGAAAGAGTTTCTTAAACAGAAGCACGCTAGATGAAAAAGTTACATCAAGGGGATTTGTATGCTCGAAGCATGGTGTCCGTGAAAAAGACAAACGTAGAATTCATTCCAGCCATAGAGATGAGACAAGAACCAATTGTCATCCGAGGTTACTTGTACGATTGGTCCGAGAAAGTGAAAAGTATATTGTGGGATCCATAATTTTAAACTATCTAAAATGTTAGCGTTTGATTCATTTTTTTAAGATTAATTTTATAGATAAAATTACAAAAAGTTACAATACAGTAAAAATAATTAGAAACTTTTAAGATATAGATAGACAATCATGTAATGTAGTTATAAAATATTGTGGGCGCTACAATTTTAAGCTATTGATTGACCACATTTCATTTTGCACAGTTTTTTGCCCCACAACTTTTAAGCTGTTAATAAAATGCAGCATTTAGTTGACATAATATTTTATGCGGACTTCACAACTTTAAGATGTGTGAAATGTGAAACGAATAAACCCTAAGAATTATAGGTGGGAGATATTTGATTTTATGAATGTTCCACAACTTTTAAGCTATTAATAAAATGCGGCATTTAGTTGACATAATATTTTATACAGACTTCACAACTTTAAGATGTGTGAAATGTGAAACGAATAAACCCTAAGAATTATAGGTGGGAGATATTTGATTTTATGAATGTTCCACAACTTTTAAGCTATTAATAAAATGCGGTATTTAGTTGACATAATATTTTATGCGGACTTCACAACTTTAAGATGTGTGAAATGTGAAACGAATAAACCCTAAGAATTATAGGTGAGAGATATTTTTCCTTATAGGTGAGAGATATTTGATTTTATGAATGTTCCATGTAAATTGGTTCTCTTGTTAGGGAAGGAAGGGCCACGTCATGGGGCAGTGTGGTGTTCTTGCTGTTTAATGAATCATTTCACTCTAAAAAATAAAAATAGCAATATATGCACACAATTGAAATTGAACGTAATAAAACCGAATGGGACGAAGTTACCTAAAACGCCCTCACCAAACCTGGAGCCTGCGACTGAAGTAAACTAAAATCAATGGGGACTAATCAACCAATATTGGGGCGAGTACATTCCAGAAATTATCCAGTTGTCAGAGCAGAGGTTTCTTTACCTTCATTGCCCTGCGTTCTTGACGTTGACGGCAATTGCAGATCCCTTTCCGTCCTGGCAACTCCCGATATTCTTCCCCTAAATTTAGGATTTCAAGAACTGTTTCATTGCGGAATTTCTATTATTGTGTATTGTTTGAAGGAGCTGAAGAGGAGACCATGAATTGAAGCGCAGTGAACGTCTTGTGGCCGAAGAGATGAATGTGAGCCACGCGTCGATACATCCGGTTGAAGATCCTCCGACAACTGGCGGCGGCGGCGGCGGCGGCAACAATCCTCCCAGAATCAGGATGATGGATTTGCAGGGCATGCCAGGAACTCACGGCGGCCTCGTCCTGCGCCTCTCTCAGTTTGTTTTCGCGGTAGCTGCACTTCTCGTAATGGCCACCACCAGCGACTTTCCTTCCGTCACGGCTTTCTGGTACATATCCATTAGCTCTATCCACTTATATGATATTTTATTTCAACCTAGTTTGCTGCATATTTTGTGTTCTTATGTACTGGAGAAAAATATATAAGAACCAAAACAACCGGTTGTTTTAGTGGGAAGTATGTACCGTCTGAATTAGGTAAAAGACTTTCCACTCGATCTGAGAGGGTCTAATTATTAGAGCTGGGTTGTGGAGGCGGGTTTCACATTTTTTGCTGTGTTGGTCTTATCTGCTGAGTTGCAATACTGTCAGCAGAATATTGTGCAGGGCTTTAACCATGGTTTCTAAGGAAACCTTCAGGAAAGTAATTCTTTAGGCTGGAATTGCTATATGGAATATTCTGCTTGCTTATTTTATTTGTGGATTAGTGAAGGAGCAATCCTTGAACCATAACGGATATGTGTGTGAGCTTCAAAATTAGATGTTAATTGATCCATCATCCATGTACTATTTGAATTAGGTATAGCGCTTTCCGGTTTGATCCATATCTTTCGAAGTCCTCAATGTTGTTTCCCATAGTTTGGATGTTCTACTTGTCTTCAGTGTTTGAACTCTCCTACACTTTCCACTCGATCTGAGAGGGTCTAATTATCAGAGCTGGGTTGTGGAGGCAGGTCTCACATTTTTTGCTGTGTTGGTCTTATCTGCTGAGTTGCAATGTCAGCAGAATATTGTGCAAGGCTTTAACCATGGTTTCTAAGGAAACCTTCAGGAAAGTAATTCTTTAGGCTGGAATTGCTATATGGAATAGTCTCCTTGCTTATTTTATTTGTGGATTAATGAAGGAGCAATCCTTGAACCATAATAGATGTGTGCGAGCTTCAAAATTAGTTGTTAATTGATCCGTGTACTGTCTGAATTAGGTATAACACTTTCCAATTTGATCCATGTCTCTTGAAGTCCTCGATTTTGTTTCGCATAGTTTGGATGTTCTACTTGTCTTCAGTGTTTGAACTCTCTATATTTCATGCTGGAAACTCAGATGTCAAGCGTTTATATGATGCAGCTTATGAGCCTATAATGTCACTAGTGAGATGTTAAACACCGATTCAAATTTCTTTGGGTACAATCTGCTTGTTTTCCCGTTAGTTTTCCCTTTGTGCTCTGGCCTTGTCCTTCCCATCCCTGATGTCAGCACATCTGCCGATTAAAATTCTTGATGTCTTCCTACAATTTGCAGATCGCTGTACTGCGAGTACTTCAGCATGAATGATTGCTAGCTGTGACGAGTATTTTGGGCTCAGGTCACACTAATGGCTTGAGGGTGCCTCTTTTCGTTTTCTTTGCTTGTGCTTAAAATGCTCTATTGCATGCACCAGTTGCTAGAGTTTTGGACTTCTTTGGCGCTTGAAGCAAATTACTAACACTTAGTATTGCAAAATGCGTAATGTATCAGTATTATTTATGGCGCAAGTAGGTTGCTACGGAAATCTTACGGTGGAGTGTGGATAGATAATACGAGCATTTAAATCTTTTGCTGTGCCATTCTGTCTCAAACTTTTTATATTACACATATCTTGTATATAATGCAAACCTGCAAACGGTACAATCATTTAGTTCATAGAAAATGCTTTGGGAAAGAGTTAGAGGATAGAAGAGATGGTCATGAAGCTGGTCGATCATGCAACAGCAGAATAGCATGTATTTCCAATTTGTACTATGCCGCTGACTTTTGAGCACATATATAACTATTGGAAAATACGTGCGAACATGTGGCGCAATAGTAGAGTTGTAGTAGTGTAACCTAGAGGGCACAGGTTCAATCCCCGGAAACAGTTTCTCCACATATTATTGTGGGAGTAAGATCTGTGTATATCCTGCAGCCCCCGGCCCCACCCATTGTGAGAGTTTTGTACGTGAGAGTTGTTTACCTTTTTTATATATAACTATCAGAAAATAATGTGGTTTTTTACGTCAATGATTAATGTATTCATGACATTTACGTGTAATGACGCTGGAATTTTGTGATGTATGTATTGCATCAGCTACCTTGTTGCAGCTGCTGGCTTGCAGAGTTTGTGGAGCCTTTCCTTAGCAATTGTTGACATTTATGCCCTTCTGGTGAGGCGCTCTCTGCAGAATTATCAAGTTGTTAGTTTGTTCACCATTGGAGATGGGGTAAGATAAAATGACAACTTGCAATGCTATCTAAACTATGATAACAGATGCAACATCATCCTTTGCTTTGGTGCTAACTTTATTTTTGCCTTTTTATTTGATCCTCATTTCCACAAATTTATTTTCCTGCACAGCTGGCTGCCTCAGCGATTCAACCTAAACTGGTTGCTAGAATTTCTAGATTTTAAATGATCCTTGAAGCAGTCCTTGGATTTATAAGGACGTTGGAATGCAGCTTATAAGAGATTTTGAACTGTCTTGATCTGCTTCTGAAACTTTCTGAATTTTTTTCCTTTCAAATAATTTGATAGTACCATTCAGTTTTCGTGAATGATTGAGAAGTGTGAATTTGTTATTTTGTTTTTTAATGTAGGTTTTTTAAACAAGCAGTCTTCAATATATTTGCATAATTGGATAGAAAAAACTAGCGTCGCCAGTTCTCTGGCTAGTATTATTGCGAAGTATCTTAATTTCGTACTCCTTAAGTCTTGAATATCCTCTGCACGCTCCCTGGAGCTTTGCCTACTGTATCCTTACTGGGAAAAATAAATAAATCACCTTGTTTTATCCATGCTTCTTTCTTGTTTTAACATTTTTTCTTCTTCTCTCTTGGCGAAGTTTTAATAACCTTCTAATCTGCATGACTGCATATGAATCAAAGTACTCCTTTTTGTCCTGCAGATCACATCTACTCTTACATTTGCGGCTGCTTGTGCTTCTGCTGGCATCACTGTCCTTATTGACAATGATCTTAGTAGTTGTGGCGAGAATCATTGTGTGCAGTTTGAAACTGCCACTGCCATGGCTTTCATTAGCTGGTTCTCTGCATTACCATCTTTTCTCCTGAACTTTTGGTCACTGGCGTCTAGATGAAAGGAGGATGAAGGAAAAATGAAACTTAAAACACGACTCATCTTGTATACCCTCTAATCTTTCTTGACCTCTTCTGCCACTTGTGTACTGCCCTTTCCTTTATCTCGAACGTGATCGCGTTGTGATGCATTTCAAGCATTTGTAAATTGGGTCACTAGATATTAAGTTGGAGGACGAATTGATTGGATCACTCGCCAAATTTGCCATCCTTCACCATATACACGAGAAATAGCTTGACCCGAGAAGAGATTTTGTTTATGTTAACACGAGTGAAATTGAGTTTTGTATCTTTAATATCCGTGCTTGGAACTCCCTTGTATGTATGATCTCAAAAAATTGAAATTATTGCTATGAACTCCATGATTGTTGCGGGGAAGTGCCTCATTGGATTTTATTTTAAGAGAGGAGACCATCTGGTTAGTTTTTTTTTTTTGTGTGTGGATAAAGAGCACCAGAGGTGATCATGAAATTAACGAGTACAGTCTTATTTTGATTCCTGAAAGATCTAACATTTTTTCAACTAAAAGTCATTATTGTTTCAAAATGGTCATTGAAGTTCATTTTCTGTGCCAGTCCATTTTGCAATCCATTTTCTGCTTGTGACCGTCCTTTTTTTCCAATTGATCAGCAGCCCTAGCAACTAATGGAGAGCAGTTACAGATATAAAAGAAAACTGGAAGGGTTTGTGTGCCAAATTCGAAAAATTGAAAGAGAGCTTTTGCATGTTTTCTTTTTCGAAAAATCAATTTGATATCTATTAACGCCCAAGAACAATAATGCAGATATAAAAGAAACGTGGAGATGAAGAACATATCGTGAAATCAATGTACAGATAGATACAGAACCAAGAAACGACTAGAACCTCAACCACGTATCGCCGTATCGGGGGCAGATTTTTGAGATTAGGCACAGGGTTTTGAGATTTTATAGATAAAAAGAGATCCGACCTTAATTCATAATTTTTATTCTTTTAAAAATAAAAATACACATCATAAAAAAACCTATGTGACACTCCGGCTATCACGTGTCACTTTCCGGTGACCGAGTGACTTGCTGTGAAAAAATATTCATATTTCAGGGATCATTTTAGAGAAATTTTAAACAATAATGACTGAGTTGGAAAAAAGAAGAAGTAATTATTCCAGACTAAAATAAGACTTTACTCTGAAATTAACAAATCTGCACTAATTGAGATGCCCAAATAACGTGACCCAAAGGCCACATATTTATAATTATCTGGTAAGTGCTCCGGAAACCTTTGCATTGAACAGAAATTGATCAATCTTTTCAATAATTAAATTCAAACACTGCTTAGGCCGGTCTGATTTTAATGTGTTGTCCTTTTCAGTTGGTGTAGAGAACAGTGAAGAGCATGAAGGGTTTGAATTATTGCTGTACTTCAAGCTTAGATAGTGACTTTTAAAATTTTATTCTCTATCATGGACGAATGCACGTTTATGCAGCAAGGGTTCGGACTGCGGACCTTTTGGTAAACACACACAGGCAGATTCAGTCAACGAAGAATCTGACTAGAACAGTCCGAGTACATGGCAGTGTCATACCTTCCCTTCTCCTTCACAACTTCTTTTTGTCAAACTGAGCCAACCGGACTGGTGACCTACCTTTACTTGGTCACAAGAGCAAGCCACTAATCCACCGCAACTTGCTCTTAATCTGCCTGCCTTTTACTACCCCGACAATCCAAACAGGAGAGTTTTAATGAAATCTGAAACCTATTTGAGTAAATATATGTCCCACCGTGGAAACTTGATTTAATGCCCGCACGACAAAATTGGCAAGAAAAACGTACAAGAGACAAATACTTGGACGAAATTGCCCCAAAAATACAACATTGATGCCCTTCCGTAAGCAATCCGAATCCGGGTACCATAAAAAAAATCCATAAAAGTACAAAAGAAAATAAATAGTAAGATAACAGTTCAAACACATTACACCATGTCAGCATGACGAAAAAAAGCCAGACTTTAACAGAGGCCACAAAGGCACAAGCTCGTGGCTCCAACCTTGTCAGTAGTACTGTAGGAGTAAATAAAAGAATTCGCATACTTTTAGTAATAATTATTAAATATTCAGTATTTCCACTAAAATAAAGGACAGAAATTACAGACCTTAATTAATATCATATTTACACAGAAAAGGTAAAACAGTGGGGATCACTAAACAGGATTAATTAAATTAATATAATTGAAAATTCAAACACCTGAAGCTGAAAGTTTCAAATATTACAAAAAATGTTATTCAAAATTTTGCTATTTTCCCCTATTGTTTCCATTTTCAACCACATTCAGAGGGCATTGGATGAATAAATTAGAAATTCACACAAAAGACCAGTTTACAAAAGAGAAGGCAAGACAATGGACAGTGTTCTCTTCTGCAGCAAGGACCTTCCATCCAATCGCTTGTTCATATGAAACATGGCGCCCCATTGTTGACATGCATATTCCAGAAGGCAAGTAAGTGAATCCCTGATTACAATACAAGCACACGTTTCAAGATTTCGGATTTTTGGGTGTAAAGTCAGAAAGTTAACATGTTTATGCATGCATTACATAGCTTATGGTTGAAAGTGTATTTAAGGCATTACATTGTGTTTTCAAGGTCAAGAAACACCAACTAAAGAAATTGCTGCATTGCTTGAGACACAGCAAAATGTGGCTCCATGCGCAATCTCGAGCAATGGTTGATTGCAGAAAATGAAAATACGGCCACTATTCTTGACCGCAAATGCATGCTTACTACAAGCAAAGGGAATACATGGAAATTCAATGAAAAAATTACCTGTTGCATTAACTTTGCAAAGTCAGCACATAATGATTTGCGGCCAGGCTCATGGAATATCTTATCTAGTGTGATATCTTGAAGAGCAACCAGTGTAGTCTCTAGCATGTCAAGCCCGGCTTGGTTGGCAAAGATGAAAACTGGCAGCGACTACACCAAAAGACAAATGATGGTTCTCAGAGAATGAAATGAAGATCTCTATCAAACACAGTTTTTGACAAACTTAGACTAGATGTTCAGAAATAAGTAAGACGTTTCCCTTAGCAGTGTAATAATACCTTCAATGAACAACACAAAATAGCATCCTGATGATGCCAAAGATGTTTCAACATCGAGTCACCATCCAGGGAATCAGGCCTCAGTAACTCTGCCCCTAAATAGTAACTGCAGGAACAGAAAATGACCTTCATCACTCTTTTAAGATAAAAAAAAGAGCGGCAATTAACAGCTCAGGCAACTACTTAACTAAATTAAAAAGAAGAAATGCTGACTTTAGAACTGCATTACATAAGTACGCTGGACAATAACTTGCCTGTAGCTCTGGCAGATCCATTGAGCTAAAGTAAGAGCTTCTGGAGAACCTGGAGATAACTTTGGTCCCATAGCAGGGGTTGATCCTGATGGAGATATGGCCATGGCAACCCTCTGGACAGAGGAAATCACGCTTCTGACATATTGGCGTGCCATTGTAGCAACATTTTCCTGTAGATCACTCTCAAAAGGGAACTGGAAAGCAATTGTCAGCACAGATCGCATGCCCTGAGATGGCGAGCCATCTCCTGAAGATGGGTTGGTTGCAGGGCCCACTTCAAGACTGGAAGTGAGATCAAGAGTGCGATGCGTAGTCATTGTATCCTGGGCATCACCCTGCATAATCGGTATATCAGTATGTTCTCCTAGGAATACATCAAAAAAAGGTTTCGAATAGATATGGCAAAACATGTCTCGACTGCATGGAAATCCTACAGTTGCTCTGCATTCTCATGACCAACCTGAGTGGAAAATTTACAATCAAAGCAGTATCTTAGGTCCATTGAGTAAAAAGTAAGAACTCCATGCTTAAACCCTGGCCCGATGAGATTGCATACGGACTCGGAACAAATTGGACAAGAAACAGAAAGTGGTACATCAAACCTCAAAACCAAATATATCTTGTACAATTTCTTTTAAAGATTTGATTTAAGCTGTCAAAAAGACATTAGGTAACAAAGTAGAAGCCAAGGGATTGCCAGCCAACAATACAGATGACAGACAAACTATGGCAGCAGAAATCCAGAAGCTCTTGCTACTTTGGTAACCATAATGCAATCTTTGAATATAAGGCGAGGAGGATAATACTAATAAGTAATCCCGACAAAGTACACTTAACTGATTTTGAATCTAGGGGAATGATGCGGAAGCCAGATGGTAGCAGTGGTGCATCATCTGGAAACATTTCATCAATTGGGGCAAAAACAAGCTCAGCACAGGCTCCCACAGCATTCTCATCAACTCCGCTACAAATCTGTCGAGGAAAATAAACTGTTAAGAGGAAAGAGACATGTGAAAACATAGACAGCATGGCCCTTTTCATTTGCACACAAAGCTGGATTATAAATTTTGAAAGTCTTCCCCACAAATATACTATCATTCACACAACCAAACCTCGAATCCCTGCTAGTGCACCTATAAATATGCATGTACAAATATGCCATGTCCTTGTGAGTCTTAGCAGATTCGGTCACAGTAAACAGGTTTGGATTGAAAAGATTAAGAAATGTGCTGCTTGACATGTAGCACAATCCCAAACCACTCACGTGGTTAGTTGACTTAGGCTCTTAACTTTACCTGGGTCCACGGAGATGGACATAGCAGGTCTGTTGAAGATGAATCATATTCGCATTTGACCTAGATAAGCCATAAGGCTATTAGCCTATTATACATTTTTTAAGAGCAAGGCATTGCCAGCTACTTACACATGAACGTCCAGGGCCATCTTGTCTAGTCCTTGTGTTGATTTCCTTTCAATGCTAGAGCACCGTTCAACCAACTCTAAGCATAGAAATACCTATCTAGGTTATTTGTAAACCAGGATATTGACTTCTGGATTTCACATAATTCTTATAAAAGTAACTGGTATATAACTGGCTCTTATGCCAAAATAAGAAATAGAAAGGTCACTGCACAACACATATACCTGCAAGAGATGAATGTCTCTTGATACAAAAGCATCTTCTTGTGCCATGGAATGGCCTTCAAGTCGAATAACTTCAAGCATCTGAGACATAAAGTTAAGAGTTATGAAGAACTGCCACAAGGATTACATGTTGAAAATCTGACAACAATTTTGTAAGAGTCATAATGCAGAAATTTGGATGAAACACAAACATAACCGATGTTCAACCTACTAATTAACAAAAACATCTAAAGGCCACACAAGGGAGGGGGGAAAAAAAGAGAGTCCTGCACCCAAATAACGGAAAAAACAAAAAGTAAAGGAAACTGCATTCTTTATTTATATTAATATATTACTACTGCTTTCTGTAGCAGCCTCAAAGTAAACAGCAGAAGACCTCACACGTACAGTTCAAATGCGAAGGGAACTCTACTAGATAAGATACCTCTTCATGTTCAATTGTGTGGCCAAGTGGCATTATAATTTGGCTCCCAGTAAACCTTGTCGGCCTCATACCAGGATAGGCATACGAGCATGCCTTCAACGATGTAGCACAATAGGCATCAACATTGAAATCAGCCCACTCTGACCGGTGCTCCCTTAAAAAGCGAACTAGCACTGCAGGAGGAACATTCTGCAGCAAATAGAAACATTCAAATTTACCAGTGGAACAGCCAGATATAAACTTCATTCCTTTTCAAATCAAGGACAATTTCCAAACTTTGCACTGTGTTTTGCTTTGAAATCAACAAGATGAGTACAAATAAAAAATAGAACATTCAGCAATTCCCAAACAATCGATCAGAACAAATATGAACTAAGCTATGATAAAAAGAATCAGTAAATAACTAAAGGCATGGTGAACAAGTGGTTCGAGCAGTTGAATTCACTCAATTAAGCAAATAAGTAGTAACACACCAGGTAAAAGGCCATTTTTAGTTAGTAAATAAGCAAGCAACACTCAGACAATGTTAGATTACCCATTTACCCTATTCACGTGCTTACTACAAAACAGCAACACTGGAAACATTAAGGTTCTGAATGGTCGCTTCAAAACTTACCTGAAGCAGCATGGAAGCCCTTGCACAAAGAATCCCTCCAAGGAATGAAAGAGAATTGATAGGGTTAGAATTAGCCAAATTCTTGGTTGTATTAACAGCAACTACTACATCTTCAGCACCATCATAACTCATCAATGACCAGCCATCATCATTGAACCCATTAACAGCATCATTGAAGCCTCTAAAAGAAAGTCAGAGATGTAGAAAATCATTAGAACAAAACCTATAGAAGCATCACGAAAAGTTAAAATATATGAGCGCAGAGATTTCTGCATTTGTACCAATACATAAAACTGAAAAAGCAAATGCAAATAAAAGTACAAATTCCAGAAGACACACCTGCTTAATCTTTGGCTAAAAGTTCTCAGAACAGCGGGCTGCCTGCCCAAACCATACACAACCTCACCACTGGTCTCCTGAGCTATTTGCCTGATGTAGCGCAGTGCCTTCATGAAAACCATAGACTCAGTACCACTTAGTAGGAATGAGAGAGCAAGAGAGACATGTCAGCATGAAAAATCCTCTCAACTACAGCAAATTGACACCACAGAGAGTAAACAAACAAAGAACTCTAAGCCGGAGAGTTTCACCAAACACCCAGTGCAAAAAGATCATTTGGATTTTGAACAGGTCAGATTATCATCTCTACCCACTAGACAAGGTTCATCTCACAAAAAGAGTCTAGATTAAATAGGTGTAAAAGGTGAAGTGCAGGTTTAGTCATACAAAAAGTTAAATGTTGCTTAGAAAATAACATAATCTGTGAGATCAATTATGAATAAAATTTGTTAAATCAATGCAGGTATACTCACAGCAATTGTCATCTTCTGGGCTACTACTTTTGATGATTCGTAAAGAGGTCGCAATACCTCAGGCACACTCCAAACCTGGGAAACGCATGAATAATTAAATAACGTTATTTGTTCTAAAAAGATGCATCCAACTGGCAGAATTTCAAACCTGCAGATTTAAATGGTCAACAATATGGATGATTGAGCCTCCACCATCACATGGTCGAATTAAATAACCACTAGAAAGCATTTCAGCTCTCACAAACTGAGCAGCAGCAGCTTCATTAGGGCCAGCGCCGGAACCGGAAAGGGATCTTTCACAAACCTTCAGAGAGCAGAGATATATTAGTACATCAATTCAAATTCACAAGTCAATAGAATCTTCTGTTCATCTGAAATTACACGGCAATACCATCAACAGAGGTCAGGCAATGCAAGCAACGAGTTCGCTATATGAGACGGTCCAGTTGGGATTTACATTGTGGATAAGCATATATCATATAATAACAAGTTGACACAGTAATGTAGTGAACTACAGAAGACAAGCGTACCACAAGACCACCGTTGTCTAAACTTGTAGTGTATCTTAGAGTCCAGAAATCCCTTGCAGGAGCCAGAGTTGTTGGAGCATATGTCTGAAAATATAAAATTTGATCGAGATCTTTCAATCATGAAAAGGTAAACTGGGGAGCAGGGCTGAAGAAATCAAATCTCAACAAGTCTTGTTTACCTGAGTGTATATAAGTTCAATTGTTCCACCATTTCCTGCTGGAAACGTGGTGAAAACCTCTAGGCTCCGACAGTCCCGGAACCAAGATGGACGATCTTTCAGGATCTCTGCAATCTGTTCAAATGTCCATCAATGACATGCATTACACAGCACAATAGCATTAGCCACGTGAACAAGGAAAATTAACTGCAAAGAAAGAATCACATAACTTAAAGTTAATTCAAATCAGAATACATACCTTGTTAGGCTCTAAACTTACAAGACCGCAGGCTCGAGCTGCCACTCCACTACAACGCTGTGAAATGGCAAATATCCCAACTGAATCCGGACCAGGCTGATGTAGAAATTACAGCAGTGGGTCAGATAAACTTACGTATTGAAGTAAGAAATATAGCAGCAGATAACGTAGACCTGAAATAATGCATACCTTCATCCCAGGCATCTGGACCCAATCGACAGCAGTTCCTGTAGCCTTTGAAAGGAACTCTGCCAAGGTCTCCTCCGCTATGGAGAGAAGTCTGCAGACAGTCAGCAAAGAGAGGCGTCATAATAATGGCACTCGAAGGGTGGAAGAGTGAGAGGATAACTGGGAAAGAAGAATCAGTAACTGAGATTACCCAGCAGGGTTATTTGAGTCTCTTATCGAATGCTGCTGCGGAGTGGTAACTGCTGAATCACAACTTGCATCAGTTGCCCCAGGTGCCTGAAGGAATGTCAGCCAAGATTTGGAAATCATATCAGCTTCAAAAACCAGTAGGACATTACCGATTAATCTGTCTCAATACAATTAGTCAACAAAAGTTCACATGCATTTCAGCATGATACAAATAAGACATCATTCTAACCAAGTACCTAGAATAGGAAAATTAAAGAAAATGAAACATAGTTTTTTTTTTGAACTGTGGTCCCATAAGATAATTTCTGTATGTAAGATTGGCAATCTGGGCCAATTTTCTTAGACTAGCACCTTAAATCACCGCAGATGCAGAATTAAATTACTAAAATTAGAAATACAGTAGAAAATAACTCAGGCATCTCAATATGAATTCAAAAGGCAAAACAGTCACAGCTGATTCGCTGAAGAAGATCCAGGGCCATGAACAACAAAAGACAACAACTAAAAACTAGAGAAATTGAGAAGGACAGGAGCTAACTGTGTGCAACTGTTGCCGCATATAGCCATTCTCGCACACCAATTGAGACACTTGCTTCTGCAGTCGATCATTCTCCTCCATTAACAACTTGTTCATTGCTGACAATTTTCGATTCACAGTCTGCAGCCTTGAAGACTCCTTTCGCTGCTTCTCTCGACACCTAACCAATTTTTAGGCCCAAAAATAAACGAAATCAACTGAATATATATTTCAATCAAGTCCAAACCCAGAATGAAGAAAATACATAAACTTCAACTCTTGTAAGCCGAATGAACGGTTCCAAGCCCGATATTTCATTATTATCACGGAAATTTAACACTCCTAGTTCTGCCATTTGATTGACGGGATAAGAAAAACAACAAAGTTTTGTCAAGACCAAACAAATCCCACCATCAAGAACAAACAAAAAATAGCCAAAAATGATCGAATCCGGCAACACTTTTTTTTTCTTAATCTTTTTCACCTGCGGTTTTGAAACCAGACTTTGATCTGCTTGGGCTCGATGTTGGAAAGAATGGGACATTCCCGGATCAACTGCTGCCTCCGCAGAGAACTCGGCTTGGGACACTCAGCATAGACCCGTTCAAGTGCCTCCACCTGCTCGACCGTATACCGCACATACTTGCCGGTATCAGCGCAAAGGTGCTTGTTGATACTCCCGCTGCTGCTCTCTCTGTGCTGCGCCACCGCCATAGCCATCTCGACAAACTCCTCAAATCCGCTTTAAAAAAAAGACACAGGGACAGAAGCTTCGCTGCCTGTTTTTTTTTTTTTTTTGGGTTGGGGGTGGGTTTATTCACTTACTTACGGCTTCAGAAGAAAGGTTCATTTGATCTTAGTAAAGTCCGTCCGCGAAAAAAAATTCTTCAAACTTATTAGAGAAAAAGAAAAGGCGAAGAGGCTTGGAGAGAAGTAAAGGTAGAAAAAGCCAGATGTTTGGTTTTGAAGGGATATAAGACTCTCAATATAGAGACATAGAAGCTCTACTTTTCTGAAAACTCCCTTATTGGTTACCAATCAATCTGCGAAACAACTCAGCTTTGAAAAACAACAAAAAGATGAGAAAAAAAAAATCAAACAATCCAACTAGTGACTTTGTTCCTTTAAGATCTTGAATCGACGTTTTTAAGACGAATTTCAAGCTGAATCGCAGTGAAAACACGGTCAAATCAACTTGAGCTCGAGAGAAGTAGTAATCTAGAGGGAGCAAGAAACAATCTCGGACTCTCTGTGCGCCACGAGAGCCAGCAGTATACGCATCACAAAGAGGTTTTTGTGTTGTTGTAGGAGAGAAGAAGAATGTAAGGAGAAAGCGAAACCCTAACCATGACTGATAAAGAAGAGAATACCAGAGGCAAGGAGAGTGACAGTGAGTGATCTCTCTAAAGCTCCTGAAACAGCGAAGCAAAAATGAAAAGAGAAGGGAGGGATAGAAATGCAGTTTCATAGCAACCATACCGACAAACTTACTAGTGATTGGTTTCTTTTTGTTTCGGTGCATTTACGTCTTTGTCCCTATTATTTCCCCGAAATAACATTTCAGGGCCGTAGCCGATGGCCCCCACATCTATCTCTGTCATCAGACTCATCGCATCATTTATCTCACTCCATAAGTAACAAATCTATTAAAATCAAATATATAATTAATAATTATACGTGGGACTTTTTTTTTTAATATGAATATTTTAATTTTAAACTGGCCTGGGAGCAAGTTCATTTAAATATTAAAAATTAATTAATGTATTAATTTTCCCTTTTGGTGGGTGGTTGTGGTATGATTCAGTTTTGTCGTTTGGTATGTCATACTGTGAATGGGATGTGTGGTTGGACACGCAGACAATTTGTAGCTTTTATTAAGAAGCATAGAGATAATCTTAAAAAGTGAGTAAGATTAGATGCTCAAGTTGGAAAATGTTATGTCCAGCTATGATAGAAAAAGACTTTATTCAGACATGCTTTGTTTATAATCTAGGAGATGAATGTCTTTTGACCAATTCATTTGGAATCTAGCCAAGTATTGAAATAAAACATAATAATACCTTCATGACAAAATCCCCAAAGCTTTGAGATGACAGTATAAATTAATTGTTCTGCATAAATATATTTGAAATATCAGCTAATAAATAGGGAAAACAATATATAATAAACTAGTCTCAAACCCGCGCGTTGCGGCGGGGCAATGATGTGCGCGACAACAACCACGAGCACTTGTGTCTGTTTATTCAAATCATGTGCTTGATTCAGAGGAAGAAGAACAAAAAACCTTATTTATAAGACAGCTGCTACCTCCATTGATAAATGCTCAGCTTTAACATGCAGAATAAATTCCTTAAACTATAGTCATCAAAAGTTTCAATTGTGCAAGACCCAGGCCAAATAAATCTATTCTATAAAAAATTTGGGGAAGATAAAACATAAACATCAATAGTTTGTCTAAATCCAAATCAATGCCACGATCCACAACAATAACTGAAGAAGTAATTTAAGTGAACCTGCACCCAAAAACAAATTATAACAGGCCAATAAACCCAATCTCTTGCGAAAATGAGATGGAACATCCATGAATTTAGAGAACACCATTGAAAATAAGAGAAAAGACAAATTTAGAATCTTAAGAGCTTCAAAGTCAATAGCAAACAAAACCACACACTGACCTTTTTCATGACTCTGGCTCATAATGGTGGCGGCATTCATCTCAGTCGCTGTCTTCAGGCATTGTGACATATCAAACAGTTCTCCAAAAGGGCATCTAGAGATATCTTCAAATGCAAAAGAGCATCAGTCCTCTCCAATTCTTCCAAATTTCTTTGCCAAATAAAACTTCAACCTTTTAAATCATATCATATCTTTCAACTAATACAATTCTTATCTTATATTATAATTATAACAAAAATTGAACATCACAATTCGAGAAAAAAACTTCATGAAGTCATAAACTTCAACCCAGTTTAAAAATCCTATTTAAATCAGTACATACTTAGTCAGGTACAGCCGACAATGATTTAGTAGTCCTTAACTCTATTACAAATAAAGCAATATAGATATATAAATAGGCAAATAGTATTACGTATTTGAGATGCTTATGAACTTGGCTTTGTTGGATTATGATAGAATATTTAAAAGTGGTGCTAAAAGTGTTGTTAGTCAATGGGCATTTGGATATGTGTCTGCTGAACTGATATATTGGAAGCTATGTTATCTCAAACAGACAACATTCTAAACAGCCATCTGAAGCAAAAAACCTAGTCTCAACACTCTACTTGTAATTGGGAAAAAAGAGTGCGCATCTAATTCATTATGAACCCAAAACCGTAGAGTCAAAACTGTAGTTATAATTGAAAGAAATAGTGGACATGCATTACTCCATTTTTTTCCAATATACAAAAAGAGAGGATGTGTGTATAATCTACCCATTGAGTTTGAAGTCAAAGATGATATTTGTGTTGATATACATTTAAAAGTTTAATTTCCAGCAGAAATGCTGCCACAATAATGCTTAGGTGAATGACTCTTCAATGCTAGCAACATCGTAACCTCTTGGAACATTGTTTTCAATAGAACAACATAAATTGGGAGTAGGGGGAATTTGAATCTTTTTGGGTATTAGACTTCTAAAAATAGTGTTCCGGAGGATAGAAACATGTAGCATTTAGTAAAGAGAATTTCAAACACAAATCTTACTATGAATTAATTACTTGTGAATCCCATTGGAGTAAGAATAGTAGATGTTGATTTCCTTTAAAAAGAATATTAGCAATGTTCCATCATAGATACGCATGGACAAAAAACCAAAAAAGAATATAATAGTGTTGAGGTCAATAGGACACAGATGTGAAACAGACAGAAATTTTGATGGTTTATGAGAGTTGGTTTTAGAAACATCTATATGTCAGTGCTTCATCTAACATACCATCTTGGAGAGAAGCTCATCTATGTATGGCCGTTCAGCACCGGTTACCCGAAGGAAAGCAGCATAAAGTGGTTCGTCAAGAACTTCTGTGTCATCCCGCTAACAGTCATATAAAACAAACCCAAGAGTAAGTGAAGAATGAATTGCACGCAGACACTATACTATAGCATAAATTCAAGAACATGCACTCTCAAGAAAAGTAGTTTGAGAGCATAAATATTCTAATAGAGACTGAAAATATCATACAGAGAACATTTTATTTTAGGTTCTTGTTTTTTGAGGTTGGTTTTTCTTGCTTATTAGCAAGAATACATAATTATTGTATTCATCCACCCACCCACCATAACAGAGAGCTGTTAATAAAAGCTGCAGACACTGTCATCCTTTCAGTAGTGAAAATCATATCATGAAACAAAATTATAACATGGACAGCAAATGTCAATCTCACATACGACTTTACTTCTAAACTAAAGTAGACACAAAATAGAACAAAAAGAATTAGGGGCAGGGACAATCCGGAGAAACAGATGTTAAGTCAGTAACTTCCAGGGAACAACTTGGTAAACTTTATATCGGTATTTTCATGCTTATGTGCAAAAGAAGCTAAATAGACCCTCATCATGTACAGTTGTTTCTTCAAAACCAATACCCAAATCTAATTTGAGACTACAGAGAGTTTTTTCGATTTGGAATAGTTGAGTATCAGATGATGTTGAAGAAGCAGCTAAACAATTGGAAAGCAACTAAATTTATGGCGTTAAAGCAGTAAGAGCATGAGAAACACAACCAATGAGGAACACAACCAAAGACCCAATAAAAGGAAAAGGAGGTAAAAAAACAGAGAAGGTCGTACCTCGTGAAGGTTTGCTGTCAGAGGAAGGGAATGAAAACCCTAAACACCGTCAGATGTACCCCAGTCACCAACGGAAGGCCATGGATTGATTGTCAAAGATATGAGGCTAACTTCGGAGGTCTATGCGAGGAGAGATGAGCAGCGATTGTAGCAAGGATTGAAAGCAGAGGGATTTGTGAGTGACGCAGATAGAGTGCTTGGGACGGAGGGGGTTGGGATCTGAAACGCTTAGAAACCAATCCCAAAAGGGAAGAAACGTGTCGTAGTGGTGTAGGTTCATGAACAGAAGAGGGCGGCCAGGATGAAGAGGCTGCAGAAGGATCCGAAAGTGGCTCATGGGTAAGTAGTAAGATGAGGCGCGCGAGTAGGCGGGGAAAGCTGGGACTCGCCGTAATATTGCTCAGATGTTAGGCACTTTAGTATAATAGTACTAGGTAAGAACCCGGGCGTTGCCCCGGGTCAATATAAGATCATGACGACAATTTATTTTAGTCAATATAAGAGAGAGAATGAACTGTGGTATTGATTTTTTATGGGGATTTTACATATTCTAAAGATAAGGATCATAAAGCATTTACAATCCATGTGACACTTACCATAATCACAAATGATAGTTCCATTTTCAAATTTGGGAATTCCAAATGTTGAGTATCACTCACTGCAGAAACTTAGAATGCTTACTATTAAGGATATTTCTTATTTTTAGTTTTTTTATTTGATCTAGTTTGGCCATAAAATGAAACAAATCTACTCAATTCATTCACACATGAATTAACGTAGTGCAGAACAGTGATTATAAACAAAGGATTTAAAAGCGAAATAAATTGAAGATAAATTTTTTTCTATATCAAGGAAATTCAGTTTAAAACGAACATGTTAACCACCACTATTACAGGTCTATACAACATATGCTCAATATGTGCACACAAAAAAAGCCAGTCATTGAGGTGTTGTTTTCTTCAAAATTCTAGGTGGCTAGAGTCATATAATTCTGTCTTTTCTAGCACAGAAGCTATATTCATTCACAGAAAGGTATGAAAATAACAAAAAGTCCATCCACATTATAAATAGATGCCAAAACATCAATAATACATAACGAATAAAATTTGTTTCACCTGAGTCATGTTAGGCTTGTCTCCTGCCTTTTCCAATGCTCAAATATATAGTTTGGACTATCCAAATTTTCCATAATCTGCTTCAAGCCTTGGCTTAACAAACTACAACCATAACTAAAGCATTGTGTATTACATCAATTATCTCGAGAAGCAATATTAACAACAGGCCTCAACATAATAAATATAGAATCAAAAGTTATACCAAATGAACTCTGACAAACATAATAAAATCATCCATCATGCATGGAAAGTGAAGGCAGCACTGCGATAGAGGGAAAAATGGATTCACAATGCACAAAGGCCTAAATCTTATTATATCTATGAAAGGAATAATTACTCCATGTAATAATTGAAGTTTAACTTACCTGTGATAACTACTCTACATCTATGCATCACCTTAAAGCCA
This sequence comes from Euonymus europaeus, assembly GCA_963580455.1. Lineage (NCBI taxonomy): Eukaryota > Viridiplantae > Streptophyta > Magnoliopsida > Celastrales > Celastraceae > Euonymus > Euonymus europaeus. The sequence continues at coordinate 22,805,323 of OY756967.1, forward strand.
CCCGTTAAATAAACAGAAGAAAACACAAAATAAGATTTAAAAAGGAGGAGCTTACCACTTCATCCAAAGTAAACACATATACAAATTAAGAAAATGAGAAATGGAGATCAACCTTGTGTGTACGCCTTAAAAGTCTAGAACGGTCACCCTTCCACTGGTAATCGCTGCCTTGATTCTGTTCCTGCAACAAAAACCAAGTTCAAGTAAATGAGCTACACATTTCGTTTGTACCATTCGTCCTGTCGTCAAGACCAGCCGTGGCTAGAAAGGCATAGTTGTTGTACTTGCCGTGGTAGAGCCGCAAGGCTTGATAGTGATATGACCACAACGGCAGATCGAGGCAGCAATTTATTGACGACTGGGATTCACATCGGTCGAGAATCATGCTTTAAAAGTTGCTGTTTTCCCTGTCCCAGACTGAGCCTGTTGAATGACATCGAGACCCTTGCAAAAAGGAACAATTCCCCTTTGTTGTATAGCTGAGGGTTTCTCAAAGCCTGAGAATTAGTTTTATACAACATTCAGCAATCAATTAATAATCTTGTAGACCAAATGATAACAGGACAAAAGAATTAGTTTATGCATCAATATGCCAAAAACCATCACCAACAATCACATAATAATCCTACAAACTCATGCCCTAAAGACCACTGTAAGTGGTTTAGCTCCTTTAAGTTCACATAAAATAAAAGGGAAATAGATGAAAAGTTAAAATATCAAACAATAAAGAAAAACATGCAAGGATGATGAATTGATGATAATCATGAAATCACTCAAAAAAAGTCCGACATAAAATAAAAGCTCCAGGGATAATTTAGACATACCATACGCATAAATTCCCCTCAGAAGATTTTCTTGCAAACCCATAGCATCAAAAGTCTCATAATCCTCATCATATGATGTAAAGAAGTCCTGCCCATCAGCTGAAAGTCTGTATTCATCAATTAAACAAAGAAAGTACAAGATCAGCCTCTCTCTCTGCCAAAGTAACGCATTTGACAGTGGAGAAATACCAAGATGTCAAAAAATTGATAGCTTGTAATCATTCTGTTCTTAATAGAAAGAAGAAAACACAGTTTTGCATGTTAGCCGGAAAAGGACAGTAATCACAAGCAAGAAACAATTTTGTAAGTCTCATTGAATAACAATAAGCTTAAGCAAGAAAATAATACAGGGGAAAGTTGGGGAAGGAACCCACATTTCATTCATTTTTGAATCATACTGACGTGCATCATATAGTGATCCATCTGGTGCAACTGCTGCCATGACTGCAAGTAAAACAACAATTAGTCATGATACAAATCATAAATTCAAACCCACATAGAAATCTTGATCTATATTTTAGTACTTTCACATGGAGAATGAAGAAGGAGATGAAAATATTATTTAAAAAAAAACGAAATTTAAAAAGCTACATGGCAAAGAAACCAATAGATATTGCTGAATAAATTAGCTGAGTGTTTTCTTTGCTTGCTACACTATCCTTATCAGCTGAATATTCAATGTCCAGCAAAACCATTCACAAAAGTGAAAAGCCGTGTTGCAATTATAAATTATTTATCAGCTAGGGAGAGTTCCTACTCCCTAGTTGTCCATTCCAAAAGTGAATGAGACAGGAAATTACTCATTGGAATCACATTGATATTTTCTAAATGTGGTGCAGTGGGAAATTACAAGAATAATACCTTTCCCTAACACAATTAAAAACAAAAACCCACTAAGCATAAATAATAAAACCATCAGGGAAACTTTCCCTAGTGGAACTGACCGTAATTAAGAAACTTCAACTTGAAGAATTCCTCTTGAATCTTTACGAATGATAAAGTTCAAATAATTCAGTTAAAAAATCCTCATAAAAGACACAAACGATGAAATATACAGTACTTTTCGCACTTGAAATTTTCTATGCTGAAATACATCATAGAAAACACAGTAAAAGGAGGAGCTTACCACTTCATCCAAAGTAAACACATATACAAATTAAGAAAATGAGAAATGGAGATCAACCTTGTGTGTACGCCTTAAAAGTCTAGAACGGTCACCCTTCCACTGGTAATCGCTGCCTTGATTCTGTTCCTGCAAACAAGCCAGAACACCCTATCTTTGAACAAAAGCAAAGGGAATCAAGATACAAGGAAGCAGACAGAAAAAGAAATGAAGATCGCAAGTAAACCATAAACGAAATAGATGAGGTTGGGAAAAAGCAAAACCACGCCCTTCACCCTCGTCAGATCAGAAGAAAAGAAAACAAAAAAAGGAAGCCAAACAGAGGAGATTGAAAGGAGCAAGGACAAAGATCCAACGGTGGAGAAGGAAGAAGGAGACCCTCTTAACCCAAATCTACACCATCTTACAGTCGTCTCCCACCCATGGGTACCAGAAATAAAAGGCCCCCTTAAACCGGTGAAGAAAAATATATACGATAAAAGATTGCAGAAGAAGAAGTAAATAGCGGCAGGTAGAGACGGTGAACGCATACATACAACAGCTGGCTCTAGGTTGGAGGTGCATGCACCGGCCTGGAATTTCAGATGCTTGTAGGATAGAATGAAGAAGAACAAAGAATTAGGGCTGGCTGGACGACAAAGCAAGGGGCACGGGAAGAGATCGAGTAGAGATGACATCAGAGTGAGCAGGTGGATGAATCTGTAAAAGCATGTGTATGTGAGGGAAAAGCAAGATACAGTCGGTTAGAGTGAACGGCAGATACAGCATCAACAATAATCAGACGGGGGCGAGCGAGAGTAGAGTAAAAAAGAAGGGGAAAGGCCAACATCCACCCACGTCCCCAGTGAAAATCAATATATGGCGGGCAGGCGACGACGAAGGTGGAGAACGTCGTCGTTTTCGGAGCGAAGGTAACAATACAACGCGCAACACTCCTGTTGAACAGTGGAGACTCGTCCGTTGAAGGCTTCAAATCCTGGGGTTTTATAGATATGTATTGATTGATGTTATTATTTAGTATCATTGATATGGTCAATGCATGAAGCCACTTCAATGCATGTCTGTAACCGACCAAGAAAAACCATTCTGTTGTGTAGTTCTAATTTATTTCCATTGCCAAAGAGGGTGGTGAGATAATATCTAACAACTTGTATTTTTATTTATATAGTTGTATTAAGAAATATATTTTATTAATTTGACAGGATATTAGTTTTAGTGAGAATTGATGGAGCAATTAAATGTTAGTGACTTGACTAATGAAAAATGAAAAAAATATATATTAAGAGATTGTTTTATTGACGTGACTCTATTGAGAGATTATTTTCGTTACGTGAGTAAATATGTGGAATCATTTTTTATATAATAGATGTGAGAATCAATTGGAGAGTTAATCCCCATCAACTCTCCACCATTGTGGTTGCTTATGGCCTCGCATGCTCTTGTAGCTAAATTTTAGCTCAATTTATATTATTGTCATGTGGGAAAGCTTTATACTCATAGATCGGGTTGAATAATTTTTTTGTCGTTGAAAGATTTTTCATTTTGGTTACTAAATTCAAGTGTTACATATCAGTAATCTAGAGTTTTAATTTGTTTTAGACTTACCACTTTGAGTTATCAAATTGGAACAACAGGGTTACCTTTTTGGAACAATAAAGTTATAATATTGTAACAAATTAAAATTGTAAGTGAATGATATATAACGTTTGAACATTAAGTGATCAAAATAAAAAATGAAAAAATCTTTCAATAACTAAAAGTGTACTTAACCCCTCATAGATATGATGACACGAGTTTCAGGTCATATCGAATGTTTAAAAATAAATTTATATGATATCATTCCTAATAAAAAAAACATTCTACTTATGTTTTGCCGATGGTTTGTTCCTCTCTTTCTTTCCTTTACACTTCCACACCTTTCGTTTTTTCATATTTGTTAATTAATTTTTATTGAATAATATGTTACACTTCTTATTTTATTTTTTTAGAAGCATACTTGTTATTGGTATTCTTTCCAGTAGTTTAATAATCTCCTAATAAGGACTAAGGGAGTAAAGAAGGTGTAATTATCCATATTAAATAAAAAAATTAATCAGTCAATTCAATTATAAAGAAAATGTTAATAGGTCAAAAGATAAGAATATTCTTCAATAAAAATTGGTGATGGGAGTGGCAGACTCGAGATTCTTCGCCTGCGAGAAGGACATTGTGAAAGCCAAAATTGAGGGTCTTTTTCTTTAAAATAATTTATTAAAGCTTAAAAGTGGTTTCTTAATTCCAGACCAACAAATATTAGTTTTGAATTATTTATAATTAAACAAATAAAAATGGCCATGAAAAATAACTCCATGCATGTGAGAATCGAATGCTCATGGCACACCATATCATAAACTGATGTGTTGTGTGTCAATCAATATCATTGTTTTAATTCGCGAGCGATTGATAATAAATAGCTGCCCATGAAGATGGATAATTTTCTATTTAAATTTTAAAAAAACACTGATATGTGACTTGACGCATTAAAATGAGATGAAATGAGGTAAAAAAATTATGATGTGCACTTTAGCATTTGGCACAACAAAATTGTACATAGGTGAAGTGATATTTCGAAATAACGGAACCCTAATTGGAGTAAAATCAACGAATATGTAGAATATTTGAACACCAAAAGCCAACGTCTAAGCAAAAGTCAACTTTGGTAGCTCATCACGGCGGACTTAATCGCTAATCAGGTCGCACAAAATCGTTTGGCTTTGCTTCTTTGTGAGGTCGGAGCTCACCTTTCGTTGGCGGGATACGCAGCTCCCGACTACTTCTAAACCTGGGGCAATGCGATATAGAATGACATTTTTTATTTCAATCCTTCTTAGCAAAATTCGACTTCCGATGGCTATTTTGATCGGTGAATGGATGGAACATGTAATTCTCAATCGGGGAAAGCTTCCTATGGTGGCAGTGTGCAGCGGGGTTAGCTATAGTGGCCGAATTAAAACTATCTTCTTAAGGGTGACGCACAATTTCAAGGAGTGATTTCGGCGGAAATGACTTGTGGAGGTAGTGAGCTTCAATTTGATGGCCAAATGATGGAGAAGGACGGTGGCATGTGGATTTGGTAGTTGGGGGAGAGAGTGAGTGAAAAACTTCTGGATTTTGTCAACACACTGCACCGACCTGACCTCATCACTCTCACGGTCTCACCTCATCGAAGTGGGTCAAAACTTCTGTCCATTTAAACGGCGCGGCTAGTCAATGTGATTTTCGGGGCACATCATATAAAATTATGTTTACATATAAAAAATCCCAAAAATATACAATAACTTTTTTAAAGAAAGAAAAATAATAATTATTCTTGCGATTGCGTGGCATTTACATTTTCCACCTTCTTGCGGCATGCGCGAAAAGCAAGGTCACGTGCTGTGCAACCCGCAAAACAAACTATTAAACGCTGTTTTTTTTACGAGAAATTATAATAAAGTTAACTTAATTATGGATTTTGTGGACTAAAGAAGAAATCTACTTGTGAATAAATAAAGAAGCAGCACTGAGAGGCTTGGCTATATTGCATCAAAAGCAACAACCACAGGCTATAAATAAATAAATATTATAAAATATATTGTTATCAACAAGTCATGTTGAAATAAATCTTTCTAATACAATGATTGTGCATTTTTTTTCTATATTTTTCCTTAATAATTTTTAATATTGAAATGATTGAACCCTCTTTTATTGAGGTCTATGACGATCATTTTACGTGGACATTGTTTATTGGTTAGTCATTCATGCCAATGAAGCTGTGACTACTTCCAATTAAGGGTACATCCTGTTTTGATCATGTAACTCTTGAATGTGAACCTAAAACGCGAGTGTTGATCCGATCATCTTAGGTTTTCTTACAATTTGAGTAATTTGAAAGGGATGAGAAGAAGTTGGTAGATGAAAATAAAAGAATGATGTGAGAGAGATTGAGGTCCAATCCATTTAAGATATTGTCCGCTGCACCAGTGTTCGAGGGTCATTTGAACCAGAATTCCAACCATCTTAAGGTCTTAATTATTGAGAATGTTGTTATCCATTTAATGGGTTCTCAAATGGCTTGAAGTTGACTCATGCTTATAAATCACAACATTTGATACTCGTCCAACGATTGCGAGACATTTTATGTCCTAACATATCTTTGAAATTGACTCTAAGTCTGTACATGGTTCGGAGTTTGGACGTGATTATATTGAGATCGGGAGAGGTAGACTTAGAATCAACTCCAATTTTCAAAAGTGGAGATTTTGCACACTTCGTGACTTTACTAATTCCTTTGGGCCAAGCACGCCAGCGAGTGAAAACCATGTGGCAGAAATTCTGAAGAGCAATGAAAGTGGAAAGGAGCTGACCTTCAAAAAAAAAAAAAAAAACTGAAAAGCTTATTGTACACACTCCATACATGTGTGAGGTGTTGTCGGTATTATTGTTTGTGTTTATATCACACTCTCTCTCTGAGCCATGGCGGATCCATCATTCTTGATGTGTACACAACACATTCTTGTGTTCATAATCACAACCTTAGCTGTATATGATGAAAATGGCTTGCTTTGCGTTTAGTGATCATTAAGGTTTAATCACATACACCATATATAACCCTTTCCACAAGGTTGTCTCTTGATCACCAAACACAACTTTTTGGATTTAATATTCTCTTAATAATGTGAAATTTGGGAATAATATTCTACTTTCTTTTTTTTTTGGCAAAGAGAAAACAAGCGAAAAAGATGAGCTATGAGGGTGACTTTTGGATATGGTAATTGGTGAAGTTGAGCGGCAGAGAGGACTATTACAAAATATCTCTATCAAGGCTCCATCAAATAAAGAAGCCAAATTTTAGGAAGAAAAAAACAAGAAGATTGCTTATCAGCATGACCTATATACACACACACACACATTGTTTCTATATGTAGTACAATCAATGGTATATGATGAGCAACAAGAAAGTCAAATGGGTATATTTCTTTGCCTTTTAACTTTAGGTGATGGATTGAATTAACATCCTTCCACTTTGTCCCCCTTAATTCTGCCTTTTTTGTTGAGTTGTGATTGTTAATTTGTTTCTTTTATTTGCTATGGGTGGAAGGTCCTATCTCCTTTCTCCTTGAACCATTGCTTTTTCTCATAGGAAAAGAATAATCCCCTAATGCCACAGCTTCCTTAATTCCCCTTTTGGGCCCCATCTTAGGTCCAATCATGTGGGCCCATATTGTCTGGGCCGGCCCCATACATCCACAACTCCACCCCCTTGAGAGAGAGAGAGAGAGAAAAAACATTTGTTGCGTAAATCAATAGGATGCTGACGCGGCTTTACTTTTTTAGGTTTGGTGTCGTTGAAGTGGAGACTTGGTCCCACACCCAAATCAGCCCACTCTTCCTCCCACTTTCCTCTCTCTCCGTCCCTCCCTCTCACACACGCAGTGACACAGTGGTGGCTAGTTTGACTACCTTTGCTTGTGCTGGCGCACTCTATAATTGTAGTGTAGTGCAGTCCCTCTCCCTCTCCCCTTTTCTTTACATCATTTCAAAGTCTACATGCTTCTGTTGTTTTCACCATAAAGTTTTAACCCACATATTGAAAAAAGATGCATGTACACTGGTGTGGCTTGGTGGTTAGGGGTGTTGCTGAAGCAAAATTGGTCAATTGGACATATTGGAAGGGATGTAGGGGGGTTCACTAACCCTAAAAATGTTCCTATATTCCTTTTAATTGGTGCGATATTGGTATGTATATATATATATATATATATATATATAGCTGTGCCAAAAAATTAGCTAGCTAGAGAGTAATTTACCTAACGAAAATTATTGAAACAATTCTATATTATGAGAGCTGATCAAGTAAATTCTCTCGTAGCCTGAACTGGGTCTCAATAGGATCATAACATTTGATAAGGATTTGAATTCTAAATCTACTAAGCAGGGAGCCAGGGATGGAGGATGGATCTACCTGCAGAAAATAAAATGATCTCTCTGCTTCTCCAGTCACTAAAGAATCTTATGAACAAATTAGGATTTCTATCTAGCTAAAGCATTAAATGGGTGGTTTGTGCTCTGTCACAACAACGCGGATTGCATGTTTCAAACATTAGATTTGCCCAAACAAATATTATGTTTGGCGTTATAGCTGTTTTTCTAGTTGTTCTTTACTGGTTTACTTGGTCAGGCTTTCATTTATGACCAAATTATACAACGGGCGGTGGAGGTGGAAGTGTACAAATTGTGAATTCAATGCTCCACTTTAATGAATGGGACGACGGCATACGCTTTAAGCGTCCACAGGGCTCAGTACCTTCACACGCACTCTTTTTTCAGTTTCTCCATTTCTGGGAAATAGGACCTCCTTCATCATCACCTCTGAAGTCTGAATGCTCACGCTCAGCTCGAATTTCTGAATATTTACAAAATAAAAACAGAAGACTAAAGGAAGAAGAAAAAAAACACGTAACGGCCTTACAATTTTTTTGTTGGAGAGTTAAATAAGTGATGATACGTGACGATTGATGGAGAGGAGAGGCCCATGACCATGAAGGAATATATAACAATTACAGCCAGGCTTGCTTGACCTACGGGCTACGAGGGTGAGAACTGAGAATGCAGCAGTATATATAATCAGGGCCGGCCCTGGCCTATTTGGGGCCCGGGGCAAGAAATTTATTGGGGGCCCTTAAGGTGGGGTTCGGGGCAACGCCCCGAAATTTTTTTTTTTACACATAGTCATAAATTTTAAACTAATAATAAAAATTAAAGTAAATAAAATAACAATAAATTTTTGATGGCTGGAACCCAATTTTGAGAGGCTAGGCCATCACGCCTTGAATGTTATTACATTAAAATCAATACATAATATGGCCACTGGAATAATAGAGCAAGAGAATTAAAGTTAAAGTTCAGCTTAAAAAAATAATAGAGCAAGAGAATTAGTGCCAGTGCCATAGACTTACCAACAAAACTAGATGGAACCAACATAATTCAAATTACAAAATCACTAAAATATTCCAGATTATGTCAATGAAAGAGAAAGATGATTAAAAAGTACATTTAGATGGTTTAGAATTAGAGGTAATTCTAGAACCATCAATCTTCCGGATGATCATTGAAGTTAATTTATTAAATTCTCTGACTGGTGTTAAACTCATTGACTTAGGACTGCATATCTTTTTATCTGTATGTATTGCTGACTTCTTACTAATTGGAGTGACAATGTTTTCTTTATTAGGTCTAATGAAAGCTCTACCCCTAGAATTAACAATAATATTAATTTTAAAAAAAAAATTTGGGCCCCCAAAAATTGGGGGCCCTGTGCGGTCGCACAGGCCCGCCCCTGTTCAGGGCTGGGCCTGTATATAATAATACATATACATATATATATATATGCACGTACTGAACTAACGATGAATTGACTCCATTACTCCATTCCCACGAGACCCTTTTTCCCAGATCCTTCCGCCAAGAAAACGTAAGCCTGACCTCAGCATTATTTCATAACATGCATATTTAAAGAAAGGTTAAGCGGTGCGCTTAGGACAATGGTTAAGAATTTATTAGTAATTTACCACACAACATGAACATGATATGTATGATCTCTTCAATGATTCAGTTCCTTCTTCTTCTTTAAAAATAATAATAAAAAAGAACAGTAAAACGACGCGGTTTTGAGGCCCTAATAGCTTTCGGGAGGGAAACCGCAAAACGGCAAAAGGATGGGCGGCCGTGGCCCACTTCCGGCCCGCATCTCAGGATTCAAGAGCCGTGCTAGGCCCGGCCCACTTTACGTACGCAGGGTCAGGTTCCCGGCCAGCTCTGCCCGCCAGGGATGATTTCCCATTCCCTTCATCTTCTCTGTCTCGCGAGAACTCTGCGATAGTAAATACAAGTTGAGTCGATTGGAAGGAGACGCCGAAGGCTATGTGTTCAACGCAGCTTGCCAGGGTTGAAGTGAAGGTGGAGTCGAGGATGACAGATGACAGAGTAATCTATATCAGTGGGGAGAGGAACGCAGAGAAGGATGGCCAAAATAATGCACGGCACCACGTAGAGAGAAGCAGCGGGAAGTTCCTATTGCCTGAGAATGCCAAAATAGATGGAGTAAAAGCTTCAATGGACAATGGTGTTTTTGAAATCACTCTGCCAAAGGAGGAAGCGAAAAACCTGATGCTTGATAAGGCAACCACAATGTACATATGCTAATGATCCATTAAATTTTAAAAATGTATCACACATTTATTTAATAATAACACAATTTTTTAATACAATCAAATCATCATAACATATATTTTAATACTGTGCAAAACACATTTTTCAATACAAAATCATTATCCAATCCAACTACTTTCTTATTCTTCATACTATCCTCATCAAATTTACACCAAAATCAAGAATGAGTCTTACTTTTATTACAAAAAGTCAAGTCACATTATCATCCACATTACCAAAATACATATATCAATACAACCATATCAACAAAACACATTTTTCAATACAACCACATCAGCAACTAATGACCCATTATCTTTGGCACCATTGTGATTGCCCAGGGTCGGCATCGGTCTAGCTCAATCCTAAAAATTTAGGCCCAAGCATGAATCCTTTTTGGGCTTTGAGCCGGACTCAACATAATTTTGTAAGCCCAAATCTGGCCTAAGCTGAAGTAATTAGGGTTAATAAGTTGGGTCTCGAATCGGACTTCGAGTTTGGGCCTTGAACCTATATCACTATTACTTATTATATAGATATACATATATATGCACTGCATTGTGAGCCTGTGTCAGTGCATATATGGACTGCATATATATGCACTATCAATACACTCACATTACTTATTTTTTTTATATATATATATAAACAGTGCATATATATGCCATGCGATAGCATATATATGCACTGCATATATCGCATGGCATATATATGTGTGTATGTGTGGTATATTTTAGGGTTGGGCTTTGGCCCTCGAGCCCAAACCGAGTCAAGGCCAACGGGCAAAATGAGACTCATGCCTGATGATGTCAAGCCAATTGAGGACTTGGGATACCTCGGATGTCCTCTTGTTTAGGGCCAGCCCATGGACACTTGGCCATCCATGTTTATGTTTTGAGATCGGCCCATACCGGTCCACATATTTCTCAAGCCGACTTCAGCGGGCTGGCCCACTTCATATCATCATTCATGGGACAGGTTTTTGTTATGACCTATCTAACACCGAGTTAATCACGTGATTGAATTCTATGTCGGATAACATTAAGGTTATGCTTGAAATTTTACAAATAACAGGCCAAGAAAGATTGTGAGATATTGAGTTGGGAGGAGTTGAGTTAGGTTAGGTTTTTGAGTTAAATATTGTTTGGGAAATTAATAGGGTTCAAAGAGATTTACTAAAATTTTATTAAAAAATTATTATAATATTCTCATTAAAATACGAACATTCCCAAACCCCTCAAAATAAGGGGCTCGAATTTGGAGTGTTAGAAAGTATTCGAACCGATTTGCAAAACCTTTCAAACTTCATCCATAATTTTTTTCCAAACAAAGAGGTTAAGCGAACCATCGCAATCCCAATTTCATTGAATTGAATGTGAAGCAAGACCTAAAAGATTGAGACATCTCAAAGGATCCATAATAAGTCGTAGACAAGCAATCATAGCGGATAGGATATCCAAAGGCATATAAAACGCAAAAGAGATGTCTCAACCCTCACTGCCACAAAACAATATAAAATCAGGAAATGGGCGGCATGCAGTCGCAGAAAGTAACAGTACGGTCAACTGGGTTCATAAACCTGCTTCAACATTTCAAGACAGAGAATATGAACCACTGATACTGATTCAAACCATCAATCAATCGGCAACTCTAACTTCTCACAGAGAAAAAGCAAAATCCAAAAGAAAAGAAAATGAAGAAAAGAGGAAAGATAAAATGAAGCATTCCAGGTAGATTACGAAACAATCTAGTACAAACAAAAAGGCATACATTCGTCTCCCATATTTTCATATCCTCAACAACAGAGATTAGATTTTGAGTTGTTCCAGGCTCCGCACTGTTTGAGATTCTAGCCGCTTGTTTCCGGTAGCCCTTTCAGATTCTAGCCGTTTGTCTCCAGTAGCAATCTCAGATTCTCGTTGGTTGTTTCCAGTTGCACTCTTGATAACCTCCACTTGAGCTTGAGCTATGATTGGAATATCAGTAGCAATAGCTGATGGAGCTTCTGCTTTCGCTGTGACATCAGCTGTAATTAGCAACTCGGTCTCTTCTACTTTAGCTGGCAAAAAAGGGGGAATAACTTTAGGAGGATTGTCCTTTCGAATAGATTGAGGATCTTCTTTTCTACAAGTGGGAGCAGCATATGCTGGCACAGAGTGCCTGATATTGACAGGTGGAGCAATTCGCACAGGAGCAGCCCGCATTGCCTGATGAGGAAGGGCAGAAGGTGACGGGAGTGGAGGTGCTGAGAAAACCGGCACGGCAGTTCTTATGGTCACTGGGGGAGCAACACCATGGCAAGAAGTCCTAACTTGTCGGATGGGAACATATGGAGCCGCTCCAGGGGCATGGAATTTCTGAGGGCGTATCCCACGGACATCCTGAGTGAGCAATGGTGATAACGGTAGATGCCTTTCATTTGCTGTTGCTGATGACGATCTTGACCGAGGAGCTGTCCTTGGGCATATTAATGGGAGGATTTTTGATGTAAGAGCAGAGGGAGGCTGTGGGCTTGTAGGTCTGGGGCACTGGACTGGAAATTTCCTTGAAAATGGTATTGGGCCATTAGAGGAATTCACCATTGCAATTTTTTCTTTCAATCGGTAATTCAACAAGGCCCGAGCAATAGTGATTTGTTCTACCTCATCGCTGTTCTCTACTTCAGATGAAGAACTCGCATCTTCCTTTGCCACTGGCCATAGAGAAAAAAATGACAATCATTTTAAAATTACACTGTAGTTTCTAAACTTAATTCAAACATGTCGGTGATGCCACAAGCGACCAACAAAACAGTACGAATTAAACTGCTGTACTCTTGAGGCGATGTTCTAATACTAGTTGTATACAAATTTCGGCCATGTGGTCACCAAAAAATAAGTAAAAAGGTTAAACTGCTTCTACTCTTATGCCAATGCCCTAATACTACTAGTGTACTATCTTCTAGCATGCACTTGCATTTTTCCTTTTGAAATAAAATAAACGTTATTATAGGTCCGTATGGATGGACTATTCCAAAGAAAAGTTGGGGATCAAATAAATAAGAGGTATTCAACATAGAATGCCAATAACGAATTTTGCCAGCATAGCACAAAAATCTCGGCAGCAGACAATAGGCTGCACAAAACGTTCATTGTAGCACCAAGCAACTTCTGTGTTATATCTATTATAGCTGAGACCCATACCATTTTCCCCATCTCACTTAGAAATCCATCAATGGTGTCTAGGATAAATATTTTATAGTCCTCTTCTTCTTTAAGCATTTTTTTTCCTTAGAAAATGAGCAAAATGGCGAGTATCAATCAATCATGCATTCTTACTCAAGAGACAAAAGTTTTCAGCAGAAATTGTCAATTTACTGAAAATAAATGGAAAATAAGTAGGAACGAACATTGTTTTAGAGATGTCCAAGCTGCCATAGCCGCATTCTTCTCCGCTTGTTTCTTGTTCTTAGCTGGTTCCCCTGTGAATATGATTCCAGCCAATTCCACTGTCCCTGTAAATACCGGAAGGTGACCAAGGCCTGACCTGAATGTTCTGTATTGCGGCAATGGAGCACCAACTCTTTGTGCAATTTCCTGTAAGAGGTTCTTGTAAACCCCTGTCTCATCCTAAAAAAAACAACCTCCAATTAATAAAAATATAACTAGCAAGATATGTGAATAAAAACATACAAGTAGTGTGAAGTATTAGACCTTGAACTCATTTGAGACCAACATTAACAAATAGATTGTGCGAGTCACACGTAAGCAATAATAATATGCTGGTTTAGATGGCAGTAACTCTAACCCCCTCAGTTTCTTTGCCTTTCCTTTTTCTTAAAGATTAAAGAAAAAGAAATACATTTTTCATATATCTAAAGATTTTACAAACATTAAAGGCATTTCCCACAACGCTGTTTTATGATGTTATTGGCACCGAACTTCAGTCTCACATATGCCTGACCCCTGTAGGCATAAGTCTGCATCCATTACTGGCGCATGCTTGGGAGATGAAGCAGGGGAGAGAAAAACAAGTTAATCATTCAAAGAATGGCATATTTACAGACAATTTTCAACAGTAAAAGAAACCCAATTTTTCTAAGAGAAATTCAGACATCAATCAAAGTTTTCCTAAAATGCAGATGCCTAATGGCAGCACAACACAAAATGGACCTCCAATGAACAAATAAAATCATTCTCATTAGCTTTTGTAAATGTATATGATCTAGAGGTAGACATTACTGACTACATTACGCATTTAGAGACAACAGTGATACTTTGTAATGAACCTCCAGAATCCAGACTAATCGAAGTTAATGCTTCATTTGAGCTGATTAGTTACCATAATCAGTCCTGAGTACCCAAGGTACAGCTGCTTCCCAGATATAAAGACTATCAAAGAACAAATGAGTATAAATTCAAAGCCTCTCAAGCAGGCAGAACTTTCCCCAAATCATCATTTCCTTAACTAAACTAGATAATAAAATCCATTCCAACAAAAATTATCTACTCTCAAAAGTCAAAACAGGTAGAATTCTCCCCATGTTATCACCATTTCCTTAATTAAAATATATAATAAAATTCATTGCCCCAGATACCATCAAACACGGCCAATGACTGGCTAAATCACAAGCAGGACAAACTTCCCGAGAATATACTGTAATACATAATAGCAGAAACACTGCTAAGCAAACACAGCTCAATTAGCTCCAAAAATGACAGAAAGGAAAAGCTAAACAACTACAAAATAAGTGAAAAAACAACCAGTAAAGAGAGAGCTTAGTACACAAAGGATGAGGCCAAACGAACCAAAATGCGAGCTGCGAGTGAGTGAGAGGGGCCACGATTGGACAGGGAGTTGAGAGCGACCTCAGCAGCGGAGTGCTCAGCCTGTCGGAGAGTGGAGCAGTAGTGAGGACTCTCAAATATCTCCCCATTGAAGTTGACAGTAGCCTTGAAGCGTGGCGCGTGGTCCGGACCCTCCCTTATGCACATGTACGATGGAAGGTTAAAGCAGCTCCGCTGCGCCAGCTCCTGCAGCTGGTTCTTGTACATTTCGCCTCCTCCTCTCCTGCTTCAGCTTCACCTCTCAATTCTTTCTACTTCCCTTCCCTTCCAATCGTATACAATCCCCTCGCTCAGAAAGGAACGGAAAGCAGCTTAATGAGGATCGAATCGGACTGATAATCGGGTCGGTGATGACAATCAAGCGGTACTTTTAGGGTTTTGAAGCAGAAGCTCCAGATTAGAGAGAGGAGAGATGAGAGAACAAAGAGGGGGTTAATTGTTTGGTAGTGTAGAGTGTCATTAAATTATGAATTTATTAATGCTTTATCGCCGTGAGTCAACTTTAACGTTAGTCCGGCTGCATGGATGTTATCCTTTCTTTGGATTTTTTGCCTTTTCCTTTCCGGTTTTACCCCCGGTTTCATTTTTTATACATTTTAATAATGCCATGATATAGTTAAACTTTATTTATTCTAAGTTACGTTCGTAATTGATTGCCAGGAAAATTGCATCCATATGATCGAATGGAGTCAACTGATCATTATGGTGCCAAAGAATATATTGCATTATTTTCTAAACCATTAGTCACCAACAAACTCTCGAGACGCAAGTGAAGATGCGGTTGAGCAACATCACAATTCATATAAGGATCGATTCTTTCAATAGAGAGTGAGCTTGAATTTTCTTATCCTCAATTCTCCTACATTAAAAAATAAACACTGGAGACAATATTATCATTATGGTGTCAATTTACACATATTTAGAACATATTATTTTCCGCCTCTTTTCTATTTTTTGGGGAGAAGCAAGCAAGCAATCAATCAACACATAAGTAAGAGCAATCACAATGATTGCATTTTATTGAGTCAGCAAATTCATGTTTTGGATTCCACTTTTATTACACAAAAATTCAAACCACATGCATATCTCAATACAGTCAGATCAGCCAAACACAAATCACTAAACATTTTCTTCTCTCAATTTTAGTCAAGCAAACAACTTTTCTATTCTCCATAACATCCCTATTAAATTTACACCAAAATTAATACCGGATTCTATATTTATTACAAAAATTCAAATCACATGCTCATCCATATCATCAAAATACATATCCTAATACAACGAAATCAACAAAACACATATTTCAATATGATCAAATCAATAAGAACATACATTTTCACTCAATTTATTGACCGGCCAAAATACAATCATTGGGTTGCTCTAACCAAGCAATAAGCATTAGATATAATTACCTAAATTATAGGTCCGATCATAAATGAGAGATGGACGGAAGCCAACGGCGAGTCATGTGACATTAATATGGTCACGTGCCCGTTGCACAAATCATATTACGATCGTATGAATATGTGTGGTGGTTTCCACACCAATAGTGCAACGAACACTAACTTCGTCATGATGGACAAAGATAGTGGGGAACAAGCTTTATAATCTCCGAAATCGGTGAACTTTGACTAACAAATAACAAATATGCCACCATCGAGAATTAGTATTACTTTTGACAAATTGGAATTGGGAAGTCAGAATATTTATCATCACCAAAAGTTTTGACTGAAGAATCACCTTTAATATCCTTGATAAGTAGTGGAATTCCGTAGACCTACTAATTGTGCAGGAACTAAAAAAAGACACGTTCAATTGAAAAGAAAAGAGCAAACTTCAACCAACCTCAGAGGTGGGAGAGACCACCAATCATATAAATCCTATTTTTTTTTTCAAACTATTCCAAATGTTGAAATGGGAGCACACGATTTCATATGAAACATGTGAGAGAGCTTATAATTTCACATAGATGAATGCACATTCAAAATAGTCAAGACATTTTTTTTGTCTAAACTATTCCAGATGTGGAGATGAAATATATATATATATATTTTCAAACTATTCCAAATGTTGAAATGAGAGCACACGATTTCATATGAACCATGTGAGAGAGCCTATGATGTCACATAGATGAATGCACATTCAAAATAGTCAAGACATTTTTTTGTCTAAACTATTTCAAACGTCGAGATGAACGCAGATAATTTTATATGGATTATGTAAAATATGTGAGATAGCCTATGATTTCACACAGATCATCTGCGTTCATCTCAACATTTGAAATAACCCGAACAATCGCTGAAATCTTTAATATTTTTTAGCAGAGACAGTTGCAAAATTACCCAACAAAGATATGTGTAACAATGGATAAATGGTGACTACATTGAAGTATGCAACACACTAATGTCGCCCTCAAAACTTCACGTACAAATACGGCTTGCAAAATTAGAACTTCAAATCCAGCAATCTATAACGTAGACAAAAGTGACACACTGTATCCCAAGTCACTGGCTCGCTCCATGCACTAGGGTTACAAAAATGATATATTAACGAATACGAGTTCATACTTCATAGTCTTAACAATTCCGTGTACATACATTTTGAGATTGCTCTCTTACAGCTCAAGCTAAAACGCCACGATTATAAAACCCACCTTTCCAAAAGGGAAAAAAAAAGTACTCAAAATACCTGTATTTAAAAAAAAAATGTGGTACTTTAATAATAATTAAAACTACTAGTATACAAACTGTGTTACACATATCTTGGGATATCACCACGAAAAAGGGCTTGCTCCCAACAAAAATATCTCATTTTCTACATCTTTCACCCATTCACAAACCCGGTTGCAGGTTTTGATTGCTAAAGCCTGCAAAAATTTGGATCAGTCAATTCTCAACAATGGATGTACAACTAATTCCGGTAAAACAACTCAGATGGTGGAACAAATTGAATTTATTCATTCAATATCAAAGGAAAAACCAAGCAATATGGAAGCATAATTTCATTATATTGGGATATATTTTCCACTCAACGGGCCTTTGAATTGACAATTAAACCTAGACAAATTAGATTGTGCTAGAACCCTCAGATGGAAATTAATTCATGGATAACAAAAGCCAATTAGAATTAGAGTAGGGTTACAGAAGGCTCATGATTATTTTGCACAGGAGACGGTGAGCAATGTCTACATTGTAAGCAAATTTAATACAGATATACCAAATACAAAAATCATTATTAGTTACCAACACACATCCCAGATACTTAAGGCCCTTAGGCATTCCCATCCAAAACTAAAACTCATACTGAATTATCCATTGAGTTAAAAAAAAATAAAGTCCAAGGTTCTTGTGTCCTATTGGAACTAGCTCCCACACTTGCCAAAGGTGGTCAGTTCCCACATCCCATAATTGATTAAAAATAAAATAAAAATTGCATTGACCATTTTACTTTCACAGAAAACAGCTCTTGAAGGCAAAAAAGGTCAATAAGTGAAATACAGTATGTGTGCATGAAATTATCCCAAAATTATAAGCGTAGGCAAATGTCAAACCTTGTCTGCAAGTGGATCAAATGTTGCATAGAGTTCAAAATCTTGCGTGACCCAGCACAGTAGAACTGCAGGCACCAGAAAACAAATTTGGGGTAAGAGGCATGCATAAGAAATTGAAGCAAAACTTCAAGAATTGTAATTAGGAGGGAGACCATTTCAGCTACATGTACACGAAAGTCAAGCATATGCAGAGAGACATTAAGTTTTGAAACATACTCAGGGTGGATACC
The DNA here is from genome assembly GCA_963580455.1 of Euonymus europaeus. NCBI lineage: Eukaryota > Viridiplantae > Streptophyta > Magnoliopsida > Celastrales > Celastraceae > Euonymus > Euonymus europaeus. The sequence goes on from OY756967.1 coordinate 22,824,105, forward strand.
CAAAATGAAAACTTCTTACAGACTAGGAGTAGCAACTTAGTGGCTACACAGAAACATGATCAGTGGAAACTTTAACCACCAGATGTCCAATATTAAAAGACCAGAACACATGGAATGGAAAAAAGTATAGAAACTTGTTAACAAGGTCGGTCAGTGGTCGATAAGTCCAAATGTTTAAAAGCCATTTCCTGTGGGTCTGGCACTGATGCTGTCTTTCCTGTTGAGCATCTAACTTGAGACAGATTACCACACTCAAACAAAATGTTTGTAGAAACATAATTTTTAAAGAGGAAGATAGAAAATAATAGACTATGTATGGGTCACATGTCAACATATTATCTTTCCAACAAGAATTATTAAACAAAGAAAAAAGATCCATCATTTACCATAGTTTTCATCTCTTCTAAACTGAGTTTTGTGTGGGCTAGTTCCTTTATCGTGCATGGAAGCATAAAGTTTCTGGTAAGCCCTATATAGTCTGCAATATGAAAATATACTTATAGGGATAAGAAAATAACTTACTTCATCATAGGAGATGATTTGAAGGTTGTGCAAGACTCCGAAGTATTACCTTTTCTGCTTTCTTGGACTATTAATTGGAGGAGAAAACTCAGAAGAGACATACTGATCCAAAAATATACTACGATACATAAAATGCCAAAGTCCAGCGGGACCACCAATTCCACCAAAAGATTTGTTAAATCTCTCAGGAGAATCTGGTGGCAGTTTGTGGTGACCTAGATGAGCAGATGAAGATCCAGAACGAGGAACTGGGTCAATTGGCAAATCCTCAACACGCATTCCACCATCTAGCATGGATCTCTGAACTTCACTAAGAACACTTGACTTCAGAAGGACTGTTTCAATACGAATCCTACAATAATTTGTTTCATTTTTAACACGACTACTGCTCTGAAGAAAAGTAGATTTTAATATCTTCTGACTACAGAGAGAAAAACAACAGTAACCTGCATTCCTTGAGATGATAAAAGGCATCTGAACTTGTAGTAAGCAGCATCAAGTATGTGTCAACCTGACATGAGAAAGCATAACCGTCAGGTCAATTCCTCCCTCATTGGGATGAACAACAAATAATATTTTTGTAGAAATGCATTATTACTGGTAAAATAGTTTGAAGTCAGCAGTGTGTCTCACAAACACTGACCAGGACCATAACAAGTATATGAATGTGTGAATCCAAGTCTCACTCACATCAAAGTAATGCACATAGGCATATAAAAATGCCACAGGATTATATCTTGGAAGGCAGATTGGAGAGAAAGATTCAGAAGTCCTGCATAAATCCCATAAAACAGGTAAGACCGCAGTCTCTGAAAGTTCAAAAACCATAAACCAACACTCTTCCTCACACACGATAAAGGGTAGACTGCTAGAGTAAATCATCCGCCAATTAGTGTAAAATCTCCAACATAACAAAAAGACAACTGCTGCCTTTTTCAGGGTAGAGTCTAGTATCTTAGTAACTCAAAGAATAAAACTGAAATCAACCGCTACTTGGGCTTGTCATCAAGAAAAAGGATGGTTGGTGAGGGTGTTGCACACTAAATTAGAGAAAACTATCACGAGCAAGCAGGTGTACAATTGTTTTGATATAGCTTGTATGAAATTGTAATACACATAATTTTTTACAAAATATGACAGATATTTAATTACTTACACCTTTTAATTTTAATATTCACTATGCCTTCGATAGTCCATGCCAAAATTATTTGCTTCAACCATAAAAGAGCAAGAAAATTCCATTTATACTTGCCTAAATTATTCTGACGACATAATAAAGTTGGAAAGTAACAGCATGTCATCTGGATGAAGAGAAGCTTTTTGAGCACCGACAAGACTGACAACCTACAACAAGCTTAAAGTAGTGAAATGCTTAAACCAATCGAAGAATTTCAAAATGCGAAACAACCTTAACTTTGTCCCTGATGGTGTAAAAAATGGTGACGGAGAGGAGGATAAACGAAACTTTGGTAGGGCAGGGACTCATAGAGGAGGGGAAGGGGATTCACCTTATGTTTACACATCAATATCGCAAAAAGAACACCTGAATCGGCAACATCTTGAAGTATAGCACCTGCTGCTTGCCTTGTTGCGTAAGCAAGGGGAAGACAAGTGTATGCATGAAGAAATGCTGCTGGGTTCCTAAGAAAAGCAAGAAAAAAGTCACTCAGTGTCATCTAAATTAGGTATAATAATAATAGTTTCCAATGTCTAAAACAAGAGAAAAATGTGAGATGTCACATCATAATATGGCAGAAACAATAAAGGATGATGCAACATCTCCCCAAAATACTGACTATCGAACTGAGGCACTGGCTTTGCAACCAGGCAATACAGGAAGAAGAAAAAAAATAAAAGAATTACATGCACCTTGAGTTTAATTTGAAAATGTACAATGATTTCCTCATTAATCACAGATCTGAAAGCAGCACACAAGACTTTCATTTTAAAATATCGTAGATCTGCATAAGCACTCCTCCTTAATAAGCTGTTTCAAATTGATTCAAATCTCTCAAATAAAACCACCAGGGAAATATATTATTTTGCATAATGAAGAGCCAAAAGAAAGAAAAAAAATCCACTTCATGTAGCATGCATAATTTCTTATTTTCTTCAACACAAACAAAAGTAAGCATCAAGAAAAGGAATACAAACCAACTGAAAGAATGTATGAGAGAAGAGAAGACAGCATCAGTCCCTCCAAGCAAGGGTGTCATATCAAATTTCGAATTCTTCTCAAAACATCTGTTTACTGACTTTGTCAGGATAAGTATCATCTGCATCCAAATCATAAGGTAATAATGAGATGGAAACGTTCTGTTTGTAGAACGGAGATGGGGAAAATAATTTTAAAAAGAAAAAGAAGCAGCCATTAGAAAAATTGCAATGGCACCAAAGCACCCAAATAGTCAAACAAATCAGGAAAAGAACTATTACCTGTCCATAAATTAGCTCCAACTGTCCCTTTAATGACTCATATGGCTCTTCTGTACAACTGATGCAAACTAAGTAAATTGGTCCTTTCACAAGAAAAATCACCTGATAAATAAAACTCACATATGTAAAATGAAATGTCACAAATTTTCTTATACATGCCTAAGGAATATGTGTGCGTCTGGAAACTGAAGTTTAACTATTTATGCATCCATCCCTAGGAGGACAATCCTCAGGAAGAAAATTTTATAGAAATCAAATTGCATCAACAGACAGCATAAAGGCTTGAATGATTTAAAAAGTTGTGAAGGTTTGTCTTGTATTTGGACCAATTCTTAGGATCCTAGTCTTCTACCAAAGGAACAGAGTGATGATTGGTTTTTCTTGTCAGTTTGGCTTCAACTAGAAACATTTATAAAACTGGTAATATTTAAGATCATGATCAAGAACAAGAAACACAATTAGAGAGAACATTAAGAGTTTCACAAATGCAATTGTGAAAGACATTATCGACTAAAATCAATAGTATTTATTTTTAAAAAACATCAATCTTTCAACGACTAACATCAATAATATTTATTTGAAAAAAAACTTCAATAATAAAAATAACAAGCATTAATCTAACATATTTGGGGAATGGGGATGAAAACACAAATCATTGAACAAAAACACCTCAGACTTCACCACTTGATCCTATCTGAGGCCACCCAAATAATCCAGTGGCATTCATACAACTTTAAAAAGTTGTCTCTTTCAGCCTCCAGTAATTTTTTCCTTCACAATAGGATATTTGGATGTTCTCACAGTTTCCGCATTGGGGTATTTTTAAATATCCATGTAAATGCTTATTAGATGAAAAGGAAAGCTAGTCTTACTTCAAAACCCAATTTACAGAGAAAAATGCTCACTAAGACAAGACATCAATGGAAAATGAAAATAGCAAGCCCACATAAAAGAAATATATTACAGACCTGGTGCTTTCCTGCCCTAACCAATTTGACACGATCCCCCCTAAAATGTAAAAAATTAAAAAAAGAAAACCATCATCATAAGTCCTCTAAAGAGTTGCTGCATCAGAAAATTATCCTAAGCGTATGCAGAGAAATTTAAAAATGAAAATAAGACTAATTTGTCTTGGTACCCATTCTCCACAAAGGAAATAATGGCTTGCAATGTTGCAGAAAATCCTGCGAGCTTGTGTTCATCTCCATACCTGATGATATAATACAAATGTAAAAAAACAGTAATAAGAACAACAAAATAATAGAGCCTCTTTTCTGCATTGGGATGAAAGAAAATTTTCCGCTGTGAGATGCATACGAAATCAAACCTGGAATATATAGGTTTGCCTGAGTGACTCAAAATAAAGAAATGCTTCTTCCTTTTTCTCCACGACAAGGAAGTATCGTCCTGTAATTCTTTTGTTAATCAACAAATTTTTAAAATCTCAACTCAGATGACATAACTATGCCCCTTCAGCACTCCAAGCGCTTCATTGGCACCAAGCTTTTAGTTAATTACTCAATGAACAGATACTAAGCTTTAATATGTTTGCTGTTTTTCATTTGTATTTTCTCAATGGCATGATAGCATATGACTATATGAGGATAGCACTACATCGAATAGTAACCCTTAACCAGTACTGCACCACATACCTTCGTGTATTTCTCTGCATCACTACTATTTCTTTGAGTATGTCCAATGTCCAATTTCCAAGTCTACATTTACAGGCCGGAATGGGCACGGGTGGATTTTCAAACAATCCATTCTTTGTCATTAGGCATTACTTTAATTGGCAACATTACAAAAGATATGGGCCCATGGCAATTAAAATTTGGTTTTCAAAGGGGTTACCAGCCATTTGACATATTGGAAAGCATGAAAGAGCATTATAATTAGCTCTAGTTCACAGTCTGTAAAATGTAATTCCCGACAAGCTCCACATTCAATTGTATCATCATTTCCAAATGCAAGCATATGGACCCTGAACCAATTCAGCTGGTGTATATATCGTTGAACAACTATCATCTTAAGCCATCACAAATAAGAAAAACTAGAGCAGTGAAAAACCGTTAAACAAATAATATACGGTACCTCATCAACATGCCGCTTCCCCCGCAACCAGGACTCATGGGAATCGGAGGCACTGTCAATGGCACTGCCATTCCGCACTTCTTGTATCTCATCTTCACTCACCTCATCCACTCTGGAGGTGCCCGAGGCACTGCTACTCCCCCTCTCACCTGCATAGCCACTGCTGCTGGGACTAGGCGGCCCCTCCACTTCCGGTTCCGAATTGGCCCTCCCCCACACCATCGGAAACCTGGATTTCCCTACTCCTCCATCATGATTGTTCTCTTCGTTATTATTTGATGCACTTGCGGTGTCATTCGAGCACTCCTGAAATGTATCTTCACTGGATTCTGTAAGTGCGACGGTTTCCAGTTGATCTTCGATTTCTTCGGTGTCATGGTTAGGGTTTTCTCCAGCAGAGGATGAAGAGGGATTATCAGAGGATGACATTTTGGGTATCTCTGAAACTAGATAAATTGGGCTTGAGAAACTTGAGACAGAGAAGTTGCAAGAAACTGTGAGATTTTGAGTTTGAGACCGCCTACCGTTCCTCGGTTACTGGCTCAACAATAAGCTTCCCATGCGAAACTCAGACGAGCGTCTGACCAGTAGGTAGCTTGGGTGGATCCGACTTCACCTGCTCAACTGTTTCAGACTCTTTTTCTATCCGAACTGTTTCAGATTTTGAACAGTCCGGTATCTGCAAGGCGGACATCTGGACCGTTTGAAGTTATGGGTCCAAAGAAGTCTCGGCTAGACGTAGGGCCCAAACTTTTCTTATATCAGTCCATAATCAATCCATCCTGCAATTGGGCTCGAAGCCCTCCAAATTTAACATCGGCCCACAATGTAGTCCAAAGGCCCACATATAAAAATCTGGTCCGGTACATGTGTCATTTTGCGTGTCATCGAATAAAAGCTCTATGAGCACCTAAATGATGCAAGTTTATTGTCCCATTCAGTCATTTGTTCGCCCATCCTAGCGGACTAGCAATTTTTTGGGCTACAATAGACACATTTTATTGTCCTATTTTTATTGTCGCATTTTTGAGTTCATCTCTACTATACAAAAATCAAGTCCGCAAATTTACACGATTATAGGAATATTTTTTATTGACCTAGTCACGTCAACAACATATTCAATTATTCTTGTTCGGTTATAACAGTAAAACACATATCTTATCTTAATATATTTTGTTGACGGGAAAAAAACAATTGTTCGTGTTTTGAGCTTCATAGTTCACAACTTCTGAACTTATTAATTCTTATTACAGTCATACTTCATAGATTCTCAACTGGGCTGAACTAGCCCTTTCATTTACCTAGCTAGGCCAGTCTAGCAATGAGTCCAAAGTGATTTGGTAACAAGGGAGAGCCCAAACTTGTCCAACTTTAGTTTGGTTTTTAATTGAGGCCCAACTTTGATTAGTTGGGAAATTGAGATTACAAGCTTACCCTACAAAAACCCTAACCTATATACCCACCCTTCTCAACTATCCCTGGCTTCTTTGAAACCCTAGATCGTTCATCACTCGCCACAGCAAAAATGCCGCCCAAGTTCGACCCATCTCAGGTTGTTGACGTCTATGTCCGGGTCACGGGCGGCGAGGTCGGTGCGGCAAGTTCTCTTGCTCCTAAGATTGGGCCCCTTGGTCTCTCCCCGAAGAAAATCGGTGAAGATATCGCAAAAGAGACCGCCAAGGACTGGAAGGGCCTTCGCGTCACTGTCAAGCTTACTGTTCAGAACCGTCAGGCTAAGGTATCGGTGGTGCCATCCGCAGCGGCTCTCGTCATCAAGGCCCTAAAGGAGCCCGAGCGAGACCGCAAGAAAACTAAGAACATTAAACACAATGGAAATATTTCACTTGATGATGTAATTGAAATTGCTAAGGTTATGCGGCCAAGGTCAATGGCCAAGGATTTGAGCGGGACAGTGAAGGAGATCCTGGGGACGTGCGTTTCTGTCGGTTGTACGGTGGATGGAAAGGATCCTAAGGACTTGCAGCAGGAGATCACGGATGGTGATGTCGAGCTTCCATTGGATTGAGACCCGCAAGCTAGCTTGAGTGAGGGATTTCGTTGATTTTAAGTTTCTTTTTCCTTCTAATTTGTGTTGTTGGTTATTTTAAGATTTCCCATAATGTTATGTTCTTAAGGATTATTATTTACTGTGAATTAGATGATTTTGAGGTATAGCTTTTGATGAAGATTGATGATGAATTCATGATTTTGGATGGTATAATTGGTTTAAGATGTGGCATACAATTTATTGGTGTTTTGTATTGGAAATTGGATTTTAATGTTCTGTTTTGACTAGTGATTTAGTCTGTTGATTATCCGTCTTTCGAACATACTTATCGTATGCTGCACTGTCACTAACTGTGCCAAAATTATGGCAATAGATTAGTGGTGTCTGTGGTGGAGAATTAGCGACATTGGCTTTTGCCTATCTAGATAATGTCTTCTTAACATGTTTAAAAAGGAAGATAAAGGAACCAAGTCCATGATGAATTGTTCTGTTTTTCATTTGTTAAGTTTGGAAGTCTGCTACATCATTGTTCTTTTTCTTTTCACAGTACCTTCTTTGAAGTTTTTTTGTTTGTCTTGAATTCATGAAGAAGTCTTTACTTTTCAGTTGACCATTTTGATATGACATTGCACTCATTTTGTGTATTGCTTATTTTCCTTTTGAAATTGCTTCGGCAGTAGAATAAATCTTGAAGGAGCTAGGTTATATACCAGTGCTAGCAGTTCTTTCCCCTCGTACTGCTGAAATCACATATTTGTTGATATAGCAAGGATTAGGCTTTGGCATTGTATTTTTTCAAATCTTGAATTCTTGATATGTGCTACTACACAGTAGGCTTTTGTTGTTCTTTGGTTTGCTCCATATCACAGGCATCGGTGGAGAATTTAGGTATGTTGTATTGTTATGCTTTCTAAGGCTCTTTGCTGCATCATTTTTATGCTTATTGATCCATTTTATGAGGTCCACAACCGTGTATTGCGAGTGCATGATTCCTACTAAATCCTCAAATATGATATGGCTGCAGGTTCAATTTTGTGTTTCCTGTTCCTCTTCTGTAAATAGTTGATGCTTATGATAATGACTGAAGGCTAACTAATACTGTAGGTTCTTGAAACTTGAAAGTGCACAAGGTTTATTCATAATTCTCATGATACTTTATAATGTAGATTAAACGTCTCTATCTCCCCCTTCCCCTAATTTCTTTCTTCTTGGATGTGACCATGTCTGATCATATTTTCTTACATCGTGTTTTTTTATTAGCATTGTTGAGCACAGAACATGACATTTACCTAGTGAATGGTCCTGATCAGCTCTGTATATGAGCTTTTATAATGGATATACTCAATCTGCAAGCCTGTTGCTCACTTTTGGTTGAATGCTGTAATAAGTGGAGTCAAGTATCTACTACTGAGGCCAGGTGCAATGGGAGAAGCATTTGGTGTGCTGGAAATTTTGGAGTATGCAGAGAGAGTAATTTTAAAAATTGTATTGAAAAATGTGTAGAAAGATAGAAAAAAGTGAAAAATGGTATAAAAGTATGAGAGAGATGTTGAAACTTGATATTTGGAGTGTTGGTGTATGGAAAGTGAAAAAAATTGTATTGAAATATGTGTTTTGTTGATATGATTGTATTGAAAAATGTGTTTTGCTGATGTGTATGAGTAAGTGAGATTCATTTATGTGTAATAAAGGTGGGATCCAATTACAGAATTTGGAGTGCTTGATAATGTCATAGCACTGGAGATGGCCTGACAACGTAAGATTCTTAAAGTGAGCACATGCAATGGTGTGTGTTTAGTGGGGACGTTAGATGTTATTAGAATGTGTGTTTTTGCTGATGTGGCTGTATTGGAAGATGTGTTTTGTTGATGTGGTTGTATTGGAAGATGTGTTTTGGTGGAATCAATCTTGATTTTTGTGTAGTTTTGTTGTGAAAAAGATGTAGGAAAGGAAAATAGTTGGTTTGAATAATGGAGAAAAGGATAATTGTATTGGGAGATGTGTTTTGCTGATGTGACTGTATTGGGAGATGTGTATGGTTTGAATTTTTGTGTGATAAAAATGGGATTCAAAAATAATTTTAACGGGGACAACAATCTTAAACCATTGCATGTGCTCTAAGGGCAATTGCAATGGTGTAAAGTTAATGGGCCAACAAAGTTAATGTGTTTTGCTGATGTGGCTGTATTGAAAAATGTGTTTTGTTAATATGCTTGTATTGAGATATGTATTTTGGTGATGTAGATGATGATGTGACTTGACTTTTTGTAATAAATGTGGGACTTAGCCTTGATTTTGATGTATATTTGATGGGGATAATATGAAGGATATGAAAGTAGTTGGGTTGGATAATAGTTTTGTATTGGGAGATGTGTTTTGCTGATGTGACAGTATTGAAATATGTGTTATGCTGATTTGATTGTATTGGGAGTTGTGTTTTTGTGAGATAGATATGGGACCCAAAAACAAAATTGTTTGGTCATTAAAAGTGCAACAATTGTGGTAGCCCTAACAAACTACCCTCAGCTTCAGTGTGATGAGTGAGCCAATCTATTAACAGTCCTCGATACTAGTGTATAGCTACTGGAAAATACACATAAATCAAAGAAAACAATCTTGGGGACTATTTTGAAGGCCAAACAAAATCAGAATCTTTGTTGGTCTGGCCAGAGTAAATATGTATGATGTCTCTGTGTTTGGACCCAAACAATTAATGATCTGATCAGGTTATTTCTGGTCTCTTTCATATGCGAGCAATTGTATAGATTAAAGATGAGAGGAAGCCACCGGCCAATTACAAATCATCACCAACCCAAAGAAAAAATGACTTTATAATTCCTTTTTCTTTCTTTTCCACGTCACTCTTTGTACGGAGTCTGGACACCTGCTGCACTTATAGCCGCAGCTGTTTTTTTATTTTTATTTTAACTAAGCTTGTAGCCGAAACTGCAATTCAATGAAAATGAGCGCATGGACGATGACCGGAGGGTGGAGTAGAGGGTCCACTTGTGGTGGTCAGTTAATCACGTCATCAGCACTACATAAATATACACAACAAGTGGTCTACATTGTGAGGCCGGTCGGTTTTTGTTTATTTAACCAATATGCTAAGGAATGCTAAAGTACTAAAAGTTATATTCTTAGACAGAAGCTACTAGATAATAAAAAAATAAGGTAATATGGGCTGCTAAATTAATGCTATAATCTCTCTTAATCATTCCAACACACAGTACTCTCTCTACACTCCCCATATATACCTCCTCAACACTAACACAACAACAACTGGCCCTTCCAAGTTACAACTCTATCTCTTCTCTCTCTATCTAAAAAACTGGTAGTTACTGTAGAAATGGCAAAAGATGTTGAAGTACGAGAACAACCAGAATTCTCTGCAAAGGACTACACAGAACCGCCTCCGACGCCGTTGTTCGACATGGAAGAGCTGACCAAATGGTCTTTCTACAGAGCTCTTATTGCAGAGTTCATTGCTACACTCCTCTTCCTTTATATCACAGTTTTGACTGTGATCGGCTACAAGAGCCAAACCGACCCTAACTTGAACGCTGACCAGTGTGGTGGTGTTGGAATTCTCGGGATCGCTTGGGCCTTCGGTGGCATGATCTTCATCCTCGTATACTGCACAGCTGGTATTTCTGGTAAGTAATAATTAACCCTCTGCTGCTAAAATAAATTGTCAATATTTTTACCAAAGTAATTTGGTTATCATTTATTTTTAATTTATTAATACAGGTGGACACATTAACCCGGCTGTGACCTTTGGACTGTTCCTGGGGCGCAAGGTGTCGCTCATCCGTGCAGTGATGTACATGGTAGCACAGTGTTTGGGTGCAATCTGCGGTTGTGGGCTTGTGAAGGGTTTCCAAAAGGCTTATTACAACAGGTATGGAGGTGGGGCCAACGAGCTCGCTGATGGGTACAACAAGGGCGTTGGATTGGGTGCTGAGATCATTGGTACCTTTGTTCTTGTCTACACCGTCTTCTCAGCCACTGATCCTAAGAGGAACGCAAGAGACTCCCATGTTCCTGTAAGCACCTGAATAATTACCACCACCCGTATTATTACGTTAATGAAAAATTAAAATAATTCTGATTTTATTATTCTTAAAAAAAATAAAATTAAAATTAAAGGTTTTGGCTCCATTGCCCATTGGATTCGCTGTATTCATGGTTCACCTGGCCACCATCCCCATCACCGGCACCGGAATCAACCCTGCCAGGAGTTTTGGAGCTGCCGTCATATACAATAAGGAGAAGGCCTGGGACGACCAAGTACATATACTAATCCTATTCTTTTCAATTAATATAAATATTATTAGACTATAATTAATATATAGTTGACTTGTATTTAATTCATTTTACAGTGGATGTTCTGGGTTGGACCGTTTATTGGAGCTGCAATTGCTGCATTCTACCACCAGTTCATTCTTAGGGCTGCAGCCATTAAGGCCCTGGGTTCCTTCAGGAACAACCCTTAGTAAATTAATTGAGCATTTTGTGATGAGCGATCGAGCGTTGATGGTTTAAAGAAATAAAAGGACTGCACCATCTCCATGTATGCCTTTAAGTTTTGGAAAGGTTTATCAATCTAGCGATGGACTGGACGGAATTGTAAATAGTAAACTATCCATGGACAAGGACAAGGGTGTCTTTTCAATCCTTTGTTTGTGTATTTCACTATTTCGGTATATATCAATGTAGTTTGTGTTGTGTTTCATGCTTGTCTGCGAATTTTTATCCTCTCTATCTTTAATTTCTTCCCTTTTTAATTATCTTTTCCTCTGGTGTGTATTTTAATTATGCTTCCTGGTAAATTAAGTAAAGTTGTGTTATCTTTAATCAATATTGTCACCTTTTTTATTGCTTATGCATGCAGTACTCCATTAATTAAGTATGTATTTAAGTCCAAATTATTTAAATTTATTGGAAGAAGCTAGATTATGATGACGAAATACGAGCATCTTCTCTCATCAGAAATTCGAGATATTAGGTACAATTAAGGCCCATTATTATTTTCATTTGAATAATGATGATTATCATAGTATCATACATTAGAAAATGGTATTGTGACATGTGATAATTTGAATAATGGGTAGAAAATAAAAGGTTAGACTAACAATCCACCTGAGGTCTTACATTGGATCTTTGGTCGTCCATGTGGGTTTTGTCCCTAAGAGAACCCTCAAGCGGTAGCCGGTAAGAGGTTGGCTCACTACTACTAACTAAATGGAATTCTCACATCTTTTGGATGTGGGCATTCTTAACATTTTCGGCATTTGTGGGCTCATACGAGATCCAACAAGTGAACAATATGAACATGCGGTACCCCTCACATTATGGGTGGTTCATATTCGAGTGAAGGTTATAATGATCAACATTGCTTCGATATCATGTGATAATTTAAAAAATAGATAGAGAATAAATATTAACCCAACAAACCACTTGAAATGTTGTCCCCATTAAGTTAAAGGTCCATATGCGTTTTATCCCTAAAAAATTCTCAAGTGGTAAGATGTTGGTTCCTTATTATTAACTAGATGAAATCCTCACATCTTTCAACGTGAGATTCCTAACATTACATACCGTTCTTATCCTAATTTTGGATTAAAATATTGCAAATGAGTGGCGATAACGAGCCTAATCCCACATAACTATTAAAAATACCGTCATAGAATTGGTTTTTGTGTTGATAAAGAAAGATTTGATAAAACAAGTTAGGTGAATAAGGTGCTTGGGATTTCTTACTTTATTAGGTAATTTACCTTAATTACCTTGTCCTTAGCTTATGGGGTTTTGCTTTGTTGTTGTTGTTTATTTATGGAGGATTCACCAATAAGTCCTTTAATAAAAAGATGTATTCCATTCACTACCTTCAATTTTTCAATATTCCATAACATCCTTTGAATAATTATGGACAAAACTATCATTATTCCAAAAAGCCCTTATATGGACGACATATGCTGACATCATCAGATTCTTGTTATTTTTTTAAAAAAAACTTTAAAACAGTTTTATCTCTCAAAATACAAATCGGATTTTAAAAAAAATATATATATTCATAATCAGCACGAAAAACTATTTCCAATGAGACCCATGATCGATATGTTTAAATGTTTATTTGTCAAATCCTCTAAATGAACTTAAAGGATTTCTCAAACTTATCTAGAATTCAGAGGATTTCTCAAAACTCACCAAAACCAATTAAATGAGTTTTTAAAATTAAGCAAAAAAATACATATGATTTCATAAAAATATATCAAAAAAAAATTGAATTTTTGAAAATCAAACAAAAAGCAACCGAAAATTCAGAGGATTTCACAAACTTGTCTCAAATCTCAAATTTAGAGGATTTTGCAAAATTTAACAAAATAAATCAGAATTTTCTTGAAATTAAGCAAAAAAAGTTTAGAGGATTTCATAAAATATATAATAAAAATTAGAATAATTTTTGAAAATTAAAGAAAAAAGCCCAAAACTCTAAATCCTAAACCCCAAAATCCTAAATCCTAAATACTAAATCTTAATATCTTAAATCTCTAAATCCTAAACTTTAAACACTAAACTCTAATCTTCTAAACCCTAGACTCTTAAATTTTAAACCTTATAATTAGAAATTCTTTGAATTTCCCAGAAATCCTCTGAATTTTCCAGAAATCCTCTGAATGTTAACAATTCGAATTTTCCAGAAATCCTCTGAATGTTAACAATTCTAGTTTTAATTTTGAACAAAAAATCTTATAAATAATTAAGAAGAATTTACAAAAATAAGAAGAAAATCATAAAATTTTACTAACTTATAACTAAATCTTAAACCTCAAGTCGTAAACCCCAAAATGCTAAATAATAAATTATAATCTCTTAAACAGAAAAACCTTATATCATAAGCTCTAAACACTAATATCTTAATCCTCAAAACCCTAAACTTTATACCCTATTACCAGGAATCCTCTAAATTTTTTTATAAAACATTTAGAGGATTTATCAAAATCAAACAAAAAAACAACCAAAAATGTAGATGATCGGAAGATTTTACAAAACTCACCAAAAATAATTTAGAAGATTTTTTGAAATTATGCAAAAAACATTCAGAGGATTTCTTGCCCAGAATTTAGAGGATTTTCACAAAAGTCACCAAAACGGCTAGATTTTGTTATGATATTTGGTTTTGTTTGAAATATGAATTGAGTTTTATTATGATACTATTCTCATAAGTTATGGACTTTGGTTGTTAGTTAACAATGTAATAAAATATTGACATTTATATTGAATAACGTTTTGTTAATGCACAAGTGTTCGATTGTTGGTTTCAATAATATAGTGATTCACATATTTTAATGCATATATATAAGTTACTAAATCAAGTAAATTTTGTGCATGTGAGTGCACTTGATTTTCGAGAAAAAAATTGGTTGTTCGACTCTTCAGTTTGATTCATCAAAAGTGAAAAATATTAGTTTATTTTTAAAAACATATAGATACAAAAAATGATTTCATCAGACTTTCTGGAATTATATTTATATTGATTTTATTATAATAATTATTTTATAAATAAAGAGCAATCATATACTAATAAAAATAAAGATATGTTTAAATGAGGGTATGGTAAAATTGTCATTAAATAAAGTTAAAATTTAAAGTTGTTATTGAGTTAAGATTCAAATAATTGAGGATGTATTGGACTACAAACTTTTCAAAAAAACTAAATGGAATATAAAGTCCATATAAAGGACTTATCACCAAATAATCCTTTATTTATTTATGGGAGAAGTATCGAAAAGACCCATGTGGTTATAAAAACGGGTCAATTAAGCTCCTGTGTTGCATGTCATTATTTAATAATTGTCAGTTTGTAAAAAATGGACTGAAAATTTTGTGAAGGGCTAACATGGCCCAGTTTTTATTGCACGAGGTCTTATTTGACATGAAATAAAACACCGGGACTCAAGTGACATACTTGTACTCCCACATTATTTGTTATCCAAATGATGCACGTGATTTATAAGATTAGTCCAAGCATATCCATCACAAAACAACTCATTTTTTTTGGATTTAAGTAATCGATGTAGAAGAATAAAATCGTGTGAATCTGATATATGTATACTCTACCTCACTACCTATGTTATTGATGGAAAATTCGAAATGAATATATACAATTTATATTTACGTAAATATAGTCAATTTAATTGGGATTAATCAAATCCGTTCGATCGGTTGTATATCAAACAAGATGAGCTCGACATTGCTTGTTTACTTCGATGGCAATCCATGAATACCTCCTATTAAAACCTAACGTGGGCTTGTTTTGTAGGCCGAAAAGGACCTCGTCCAGCCCAGCCCAATAATCCAACTCAAGCAAGCAGTAAAGCACCCCGCAACACTTGCAATATGTGAAGCCCATGAGGCCCATTTACTGAAGATAATGAGGATCTTGTGCTAACGCTTAAATTGGGCCGTGTGTTTGAACTTTGGTGGGAAAAACCAAGAAAGTTTAGTGGCCTATGGCCAAGTGTCAACATCATATTTAGTACTCACAAATTCACAACAGAAAAGGCGTGAAGGATTGAAAAGAAGGATAAGGAAAATACCGTGAAGAGTGAAATGGTTTTTAATAACAAGAGGTGGGGGAAGTGGAAGGCATTGATTTCAGTTTCTGCATGCTTTACACCTCTCTTGCAATAATGCTCAAAGCCGGTGACACAGTTCCGTCCACCCTATTTTTATATCATGTGCTTAAAGCCTTTGCTGATCCTCCAAGCCAAGAAAAACCCATCGACTTTTCCATGATTAAGAATGCATTTCCCTGAATTTAACTCTTGGAAAACACTCTTTCATTCTCACAAATTATGCAATTGTATTGTTGTGTATTCTATACTAAGCAACTACCACTTCACAAAGACTGTTATAAAAGCCAGTCCAAAGTACCCAAAATTTTACACTCAAACCTAGCTCTTCAAGCGTCAAGTCACCCATGACTTCTTTCATCCTCCTCTTCTTCACTCTAGCTTTTCCAATCACTGCTAGAGCTCAAGGCAGAGCTCCTCATGGGCTTGCTAATGCGAATCCTATGGCTTTCTCACCATCAGCAGTTGAATTCTTCAATCCCAACACAAAGGAACCTGATAAAAAAGACCCAAGTCATGATTCCAGTTGCTCACCATTGCCCCTCGCTGCTCAAGCGCGTTCAACTCCAGCATATGAAAGCAAATTCTCCACATCCACCACTAGTGGAAACCAGCTAGGAGCTGGTGCCATAGCGGGCATCATGTTCAGTGTTGCATTTGTAGTTCTACTGGCAATGGGTGCTTTCTATGTGTTCAGAACCCGTCAAGCCAATGTGAGCCGAGCTAGTTCCGTTCAAGCATCTAATTCTGTTCAACCTGATGCTAGAACTGCTCAGCTTTAGAAGCTTGGTTCTGCCTCTGTTTCATCACCTACCCTATCCATATTAGTTATCATTTAGATTTTTTTAAAGCTTTTTCGGGCCTGTAATGTATGTATAAGCTTCTAGTGAGTATGAAACCTTGATTTGTCAGGATACCCAGCAATTGAAACGGTCAAGGGATGCAGATTTGTGTCAAAACCATTGAGAAGAGCAGGGAACAATGTTATGATTGAGTGGAAATAAAGAAAAAAGATGCTAAATAAAAGGTGTTAAAATACACAAAGAAACAAAAATGGGAATTCAAAACTAACGGCTAAAACAATCATAGCGGCAATAAAAAGATGCAACAAAAATAGAGGATAAGCAGGCTCTAAAAATTACACCATATGCAAAAAAAATTAGAAACAAAACAATTATATGCATAGGAAGACTAATGGACACCATTACTGGATAGGAGTATTTGCCCTCAGCCATGAAAGGCACGGGCACTGGTCATTCTCTACATAAAACAGAAGGTGGTCGTATTATTCACTTAAATAACGGGGATCTTCCACTCATCCCATGTCTCAGTACCTTGGCCTAATAAGATATATATGAGGCAGCACAGTCTAGCATGGGTAGAAAGAAAAAACACTCTGCACACAAGGCTTTCTTGAAATGGTGTAAACCTTGATGCCTAGGCAGAGTGAAACAACTTTAAACAATGTTCTAAGATTTGCCCTTAATTACACAATCAATAAAACCGACAAATAATGCAATGGTACCTAAAGTTCAGTGTTTACTGGCAAAAGTAACCGGATTGAATTCTAAAGTTTATGTGTTGCATCATGCATGTTGCACCAACGTCCTGAACGGCACAAACTAGCAAGAAGTAGAAGCAACCAACATCAGACGAGAATTCTGCACTAGTATAAGCCGCAAATATTTAAAAAGTGAGAGGGAACATGTTATTCGAGATTTGAATCATGTGCAACATCCCAGATAATCAATTTTCAAATTGATGGAATACAACGACATGCGGTGAGATCAGAGCAAGTTTCCATGTCTGTAAAAAAGAAGACGACACATGCTCATAAGTCATAACTCAACATTTTACCACCCACGTGAACTAAGAGACTCAATCATAGGTCCCAGCGTTTCATCCACAGCTTTGTTCCATAGGTGTGCAAACTCCAAGCGAGATTTCCTACCAAATATGGGCTCTCTCTGCAAATGTTCAAAGCACAGTTATTAGAACTTAGGGTCCGTTTGGATCAGAATATGTCTCATAGAGTATAAGCTCTCGTAAAGCGTAAAAGCTAAGAGTGTCTAAGAGTATGGGTGACAGAATATACACTAGCGTATACTCTCATCCAAATAGGGCTAAATCTCATGCGATTCAAACAAGGAATATGACATTTCAATAAAATTTCTTGCTCTTATGCATTTTTATGATTGATAATAGGTTGCATCTTCAAAGTAAGATTGGTATATAAAGATCCTTTAGCTGATCAATAGGCTAGCCAGAATTAGATATGACACAAACCAGAACCGATGCATGTGAAGTGCACGTCTCATATCCCACATCAGACATGCAAGGTGCAAGTATATGTGGGTTGGGCAAACCCAACTAACGGGAGGCCCAATTTGCATCAATTGGTATCAGAGCCCAAGCCTTCTCCTAGTCGTGTGGGTGCATGCGGGGCCCATGGTGGGTGGTCCTCACTTGGAAGGTGACTACATGCAGGATGCGTGTTCTTGAGAGAGGATGTGAATGATGCATGTGAAGTGCACCGTCTCATATCCCACATCGGACATGTAAGTTGCAAGTGAAGTGCTTACAAAGTTACATATGGGTTGAGCAAACCTAACTAATGGACTAGTCTTTTGGTATAGTCAGACCCAATTTCCATCAAGAACCTAACTACCTAAGTATATTCAACTCTAAAAACTTCTGAAGAGATCAATTTTTATAAAACACACTAACACAGTCGCCAGCATAAACATGGCACATATGAAGCTAAGAGCATTCGACAGTCCTACCCTCTCAATCACAAAAGACAAACTGGTTCCTTCAGGATTTGTAGATCAACTTTGATTTAAACCAGTATTTTATGAAAGTAGAACAAGAGATGGATGCAAAGAGAATATTTGTATAAGCTTACGAGAAGTAAGAAAATTTGTACCAATATTATCTTACATGTTTACTCCATTGCAAATAAATTAAAGGAAACTTATGGTACAGAATAGAAGCAATCAACGAAGCCTGAAAATTTCTACTCAAGCTTTGTCAGAGCTTAAAACTAATGTCCCTTCTCATGAGAAATTTTCTCCCTCCCCATCGCAACTTCAACCCGAAACAAGGATCCTACATCTGGCTATTTATAGTGCACCTTCAACCCTATGCACGCAAAAGGCGATCATGAAGGTCTTTGTCTTGCAACCCCAAGCATCAGTACTACTACAACTCCATTCTAGCTAAAGCCATTTCAGAATCATATTCTTTTCCTGCAGGTAAGCAGTGGCCAGTGGCTTCTCCCAATTAAGTGATTGACAATATATATGCAAACATCCCAATCCCAATTTCAGTTATCAGCAATTACATGCTCAAAATCTAAGCTCAATATTAGGGTTTCAGAAGCCAGAATAGCGAGAAAATAATCAACTACGGTTTCATTTTAACCTGAAATTGATCAGAAAATTGAGATTGATGATCTGAAATGGACTTGTAGATGCATTTACGTTGCTCAAAAACAACCACGCCCGCCAATGCAACTCCCAATGCAGCCCCAAGCAGACGCTCCTGCGGAGATGTTTCAGCAAACAATTGTCACGAGAAAATAATTAACAACACAAAATAATCAAATCGAAGAAATTAGTGCTAGGAATTGCAAAAACCTGAGCGACAATGCTAATCATGGCGTATTTGCTGTTAGATTCGAGGAGGCTGGAAGGCGAAGAGACGAAATACTTTCGCCGTAGTTTCTCGGCTAATACTTTCTCGCCGTAGTTTCTAGACAGTAGTTCGTGGCTTCGTGCGGTGATCAATGGCCCCAACCTAGGCCCAATATCTGGAAGACAAGTCTGCGGATTTACTGGATTCTATGTTAATGAGTTAGACCCATTGGTACATTCAAGCCCATCCAAGCACTGTGAAAAGGAGAAGTAAAGAATGGCTAGAAAGTAGAAACAGTTGCATGTGAGCTGCTAACTGAAACCGTGGCACGTGCTGTTGCATCATTTGATAATGACTGGCTTTGTTATCCCACGTGGTTAAGAACACTTGCACCAATGTCAATTTAGTTTCATTTCTATTACATAAAAAACATTTATCTATATAATTATATCAGCATAATACATTTTTTTTAATAATATTACATCAATAAAACACATTTTTTCGTACAATCATATCATTAAAACAAATCTCCCAATACCTAATCATTAATAAGACATCTACTCTTTCATTTTCTATTCATTTACTAACAAAATTACACTAAAATCGATATTGGATCCCACATATTTTACAAAAAATCAAATCACATACTCATCCACATTAACAAAACACATGTTTTTGCTGAGCTAACAAACATGCACCATTATGATGAATTAGATTCCTGAGAATTGACATCGAAGTGAAAGTTCATCCTGACACACTTTAGGGTCTGCTTGGTAGATATGAAAGTAGGGATTTTAGTGTTTTTAAAGTAGCGATTATGATCGATTTCGAGATATTTTTAAAATGCTTCTATTTAAGGTATTTTTAAAATACTCAATTTTGGTCAAATTAAATCTACACTAATTTTTGGGGTTTAAAAAATCCTCCAAAATTGATGTTCTTAAAATATAAATAAGTAACAATTTTTAAAATCATTTATTTCTAATCACTTAGAAAATTTCCTCATTTTCAATCTCTCAATGAGAGTCTTAATGATGAGTCAAGGTTCGTGACAATTGCTATATACTGACCTCGTGTTGGCACTGAGCAGAGGTCTAACCTGATGAAAGCTTTAGGTAGTGTGTAGTCAACGTGGCTCGGGTGGCTTGAGAAAACGTGATGATTTGTCATATATCTCAGATGGCTAATAACGAACAATTCTCACATCAATAAGTCGGTTTTATAAGGGCAACACGAGGACATGCAAATGTTTTCATTAAATTTGTTTTTAGGTTTCATATCTATTACACAAAAAGTCGTCCTACGTATTTATCCACATCAAAAAAATTCGTCTTCCAATATAGTTATATTAGCAAAAAGTAAATCCCTACACATTTATATCTTCTCATTTTAGGCAAACCAATAATTTATCTATTTTCTCTAATTTTTTCATTAAATTTATATCAAAATTAATACTAAATCTCATTTTTAATATAAAAAAATCAAATCATATACACATCATTTAAATAAAAAATGTCACCATTATAATTATTTTAAGGATGAGTTGACCGTGACAGGCGAACCGTCGAAAGTGTGAATTTACCTGTTGGCGATTTGTACCATTGATCTACACCATTTTAATCAAATGTTAACCTCCACTAAGATGCCTGACAATTTCAAATCAGCACAACTTGCTCACTATTCCAAAATATGTAATTAGGTTTTACGCCGAGGTAGGGTTGAGGAGAAAGATGATAACTTGGATTTTCAGCGCAAACTTGATGGAGGACAGGTAAACGACGACAAATTCAATAGGGGAAAGAACTGTTGTCTTGCCTGATAGACAATGGTACATCGGGTCCTACCTTGGAAAAATGTATTTCTGTCTATGGCTGTTTTTTGGTGGAATTTAATGCATACTCAGGAACCACCAAAAGAGGCTTCAATAATCAATATGAACTGTAAAAATGCCCTCTCTACTAAGAAAAAGCAGTCTTGTTCTGTTCTCTGCTTGGATGGTTTTGCTCAGCTTCATTTCTTGAAGGGCATGGAAAGCTTTAATGGTTCTCTCTCTCTCTCTGCAATGTACTTTACATTCTGGTCTATACCCTGTCAATAGTGACTTCTCCTTGGTAGTTGGTTCTGTGTTGCAGGAGAAAAAGCAGAAAACATGTTATGTCACTGTAGCTCATTAGTTTTCAAGTTAAACTTGCTTCATCTTAAGTCACTGCTTCATATTTTAGTATTCCTTAGCTTAGCATGAAAATGAGCAAGTTGTTATTTGTTGACATCATGTTGGGAATCATATGCTTTGCGACTTTCTTCTCTATATTGTCTTCAGATGTAAAATTTTTAGATAGCTATTTCAGAGAAAAAAACTTGAACAGCGTGAATTATGAAGTTTCAGAGGTTAGTAAATTCTTTTTATCGAAGATTACTTCAAATTTTGCTCAAAGTTACCTTAAAGTCAAGGTTCTTAAATGATGGTGCTAGTGCTACTGCTACCAGGTACATGTATCATGATGCAATAGCTGATGCAGCTTTTCCTTTCTGATACTCTGTCAGCAGCTTTTGAATATCTAATAGTTCTCAAACACAGAGACCATCAGCTGCTCTATCTCATTCGTTTATGATGGTTGGCAAGCACTCCTTATAGGATTGCAGGTTCTTACCTTTTTCGATTCCCTCTCAGAGAATCCTTTGGGATTTGGGAAGAAATTTGATTTTTCTCTATGGAAAGAATTTTGCTGTTCTTTAGGACAGCATATCTTCCGCACTATTTTCTTTTCATTGTTAGCCAGTCTTCAAGTGGAGGATGATCATGAAAAGTTTTTAACTTTGAACCATTTTAAGTGAGATTCTCCGGTGGTTTGAATATCTGGCTGATACTTCCAGCTCACTGATGCCAAGTTTGAATTACTAGATGGCAAATCCTTCTCTCCACGGTCCCACTATTTGCGTCTCTTATAATGAGGAGTTCCTCTCTTTGCTCTTAGTGACCCTCTTTCATTAATTTGAATGGAATATCAGCAATAAAATTAACCCAACCTTGTTCCATGAAGATGTTATATTCATTCAACAAGATAAATTCTATTCACTTTAGGAAAGGCAGTGTTTATCAGACATTAGTGCTTATATGACACTATAACTAGTTGTTTCTGAGTCATATGCTTGCTGGGTATAATCTCATATTTACTACTTTGATTATAAATGAAATGTTTTTTGTTTACTGCATATGTTACAAGCGTGCTTTTCACCCCACTCTTATTCTTGAGTCCTTTTTCAAGCTACTTTTTTGCTGGGTATCTAATGTATGAGTGCTTGTCAATTCAGGGGCTGATTGATTGCATTGGAGAGCCAAGGTTTGAGGTTTCACTTCCCTCAATTACCGAGAAGATATTCTATGTTATTGTCTAATTAAGGACTTCAATGGCGTGATGGTCGTGGACAATGCTTTTATTCTTGTGGCAGAAATTGTCTCTGCTTATCCTGATTCAACTCTTGCAGCCCAATAGTGTAAGCTTCAAAAAGGGTATGCTTTCATTCCTCTTATACAGAATTATTGGAACCCTTTACAGAAAGCAATGTCCACTGAAATCTTTCACTTCTTAATTAAAGCCAATGAATCGATATAAGTGAATGACTACTGTAACAGATATGCAGAATAGCATGCTATAAGCAACATGATCTGAATATGTTGCTGCCATGTTGAGTGAGATTGTGTTAGATTTAAATAGCTTAAAATGAACAACAAAAGTCGAGTGAGTTTGTGTTAGATTTAAATAGCTTAAAATGAACATCAAATATCGAGTGAGTTTGTGTTAGATTTAGTTAGCTTAAAAATGGTGAATTGAACAACAAACCTTCTCAAGTTCTGTCATGCTAGTTACACCTAATCAAGAAATAGCACAAAAAAACCTTACCTGCTTAGTTTTGAACTAATCTAATAATAGCTGGTCGTTATATTTGAATTTTGACCTACAGTTCAAAAAAAGCCATAAAAAACTACACGTAAGATGCGTATGACTGTAGTTTAATCAGAAAAACTTGAATGTAGTTTGCATCTTTTCTATTCTATAATCCTGTTGAAATGCCTTGCTGCAGTGGAAGCTTTTCATGCTTGCAAGAGTGCATTTGGCATTCCCCAACAATCTATTGATAGGATCAGAGGATGCTCATGCATAAGGCAGCAAGCATTTGTCGACTGTTATAAACTGAATGACCCAGGTGTTATTTCTTTGTAAGATCTCTTTCTCTTTCCTAGTCACTCTTTTTCCACTCAAACAAATGCAAAGGCACGCCATGCTGTATGTTTTGATATGTATTCTTGAGTTACTCAAAATCTTGGCTTTAATTTTATAATACGTGCAACGAAAAGATCAAAATCAACAGGATTTAGAAATCAGTCCAGCATAGCACATGTTTTATCATTTCAGGTGTAATGCAAATGTTAGCTTAATTAGTTACATACCTGAATGAATTGAACACGCTAAATTTGGCAGCCTCTTGTCTCCTTTTTTCTCTGTCTAATACAACGTAATTGAGAAGCTTATTCTTGGGTAAACACAGGTTACTCAATATCAATTATCACTACATTTCTTTTTGACGCTCATAGATACTGGGAATTTCATGAAATTTCTGATTTTAAAGGATGGTGTATAGGTCGCTGAATCTTCTTTTCACCACTTGTTGTTATGTTTGCACAGGTTCCGTGGAAGGCGGTGGATCTTGTCCATTTCATCTACAGAGTAGTTTAATCAAATTGTCATATTTTCCTCCAAATTTGTTTCTCTCGGAGTCTTTAACTCAGCCGCAAGAAAACATATATAAATCAGAAAGCGGCAGGATTGCAACTACATTTGATGGAGACAGCACTGTTCCAACCTTTACACCATTACAGTCAGTTCACAATGATAAACCAAGAAATCGGGAAGTTGCTGCCCTAATAGGGGGTGTTGGTGCAGCTTTGCTTGTGGTTATCATTGTGGTTCTTGTGTATGTCTGGTTGATGAGAATTAAGAGACACATGACGCGGACATCTGAGGCAGCATCTTCTGTACTATCTCCTACTGGTGGGTTGACCTTGTTACCTTTTGACACAATTTACAGAAAGTGGCTCTTCGTTTTAAGTTAACAAGTTATATGAGATGCTATGTTATTTTGGGTTCTGCAAACTTGCCAATACAGGCATATTTCAATTGGCAATCCAATTCCTGTGGTATAACAGTACAACATGAAAACATCTCTGTCTTAAAAGCTTTTTGTGAATAAAAACCTCTGGGCCCCGTGCATACGGACTCCGTTTGAAAGATGCAAACTTGAAATTTTCAAAGTTCATTGAAATGAATTATTTTATTTATTTGTATATTTATTTCACTTCTTGTATTTCCAGGTCTGTGCTCTTTCTACTAGTTAAGTTTTAGTAACAGGGTTCTCTCTCTCTCTCTCTCTCATGAACAGTTGAGTTGCAAAGGCCTAACTCTTCCTCATATGCTGGTGCACTCCCTTCATATGGAACGAAAGATTTAAGTCAGCTGACAATTTTGGAGCTAGAACATGCTACATGCAAGTTCAGTCAAAGCACCATCATTGGTGAAGGTGTATTTGGTTTTGTTCATAAGGGATTGCTCTATGATGGATCTATCGTTGCTATCAAGAGAGTCCTGCATATCCCAACTCATTATTTTAGAAATGAGGTAAATCTGATATTTTGAGCAACCAAAGGTCTTTATATCTTGTTACCAATAGATCATATTTATATTTTGTATTTTTCAAGTCATAAACGCAGATGTTGCTAACATAATACAAAAGGCTACTTTCAGACGTATTTTTTGCAATATGTTTGTGTAGAAGTAATTTATTCATATAGAAGAAAAAGGTCGAGCAATGTTAGTCTTTCATTTTGTTCAAGGCTTGTTGAGTCAACTTGGATTGAGTGTATGGAAATTAAAAAAAAAAACTCTTGCAATGGTAAACTATTGTTCTTTTTCTCGCAAACAATTTTTGTGGTAGAGCTTTTGAGTTTGTTTTCTTTCTCTTGGCAACCCAGGTGAAGCACTTAGCTCTTGTCCAACACAAGAATCTTGTCAAACTTATTGGTTATTGTGAAGATAGCCATCAGCAGTTCCTTATCTTTGAGTATATTCCTAATGGAAATGTTGGGAATCATCTTTATGGTAATCTCTGTTTGTGCACATGTACGTGATCAGAAGCAGAATTTTTCTTCTTTCTTTGTAAACTACTAATATTTTTATTGCTATTGTTTATCAGATAGAGAAGGTTTACCCACTGGACGGCTAAACATACAACAGAGGTTATTAATTGCTTTGGGTGCTGCCACAGGTATATGCAATTGTTAATTTACCTCTGCTCTCTTTCTTTTAGCAGGATGAAATAAGATTTCAACATTATTTTTTCTTAATTAGGACTCCAACATCTTCACAGCTTGGTTCCTCCTATCCTGCACATGCATTTCAGAACTAGCAATGTTCTTCTTGATGGAAATTTTACGGCAAAGGTTTCTGATTATGGACTTTCTAAGTTCATAATTGATGGTCATCGAGCTGGATCATCTTCAGCCGTTGACTGCTTTCTTGATCCAGAGTACATAACTACACCTTAAAGCTTAGTTTGTATATATATATATATATATATTTGATGCAAAACACCTCAATCCAACAAGTTAATTTATTGGGTTGAATGGCAAAGTAACTATTCTTAACATGGTGGGAAATAACTATTTCTGCCTTGATATGCAAGCATTCTACTTTAACAGAAATTCACCCTATTGTTTTATGAACAACCGATACACACCTTTCTACTCGTATGTTGAATGTTTTCTGAAATTTAGTTTGAAATATGTCAGCTTGAAACGATATCTGTTTTTGCTTACATGATCACTCGCATATGGATTTTCATTCATTCAAATTACATTAGCAATCAAATAACTATAGACCTTTGATGCCTTGCATATGCATTCCTGATTAGTTTGTTCATTTATTCATTAATGTTAAGTACTCCATCCTGTCGAGCCATCGAGCCAGTTGTTTTACACTTTAACTTAACACTGATGTTTAATTTTCTCTCTGTTATGAAGGTTGAATTTTTCGAAGATTTTTTCAGAGCAAAGTGACGTGTACAGTTTTGGTGTCTTCTTATTAGAGTTGATTAGCGGGCATGATGCATGTGGAAAGAATCAGTCAAATCCCGAGCAAAATCTTGTGCTACAGGTGTATCTTGTTGTCCTTAATTAGCTAATGTTTTTCTTCATGATCACCTCAAAATTTTGTGCTACAGGAATGCCTTTCCTCATCTAGCTTCCTGCTTCCCCCTTGTCAAATCTATCCTCAAAAATAGCTTGATGTATTTGCACTTGTTGCATGCGTAACTTACAGTGTGATTTTCCTCTTTTCTTCTGTTAAGGCTAAAAATAGTACAGTTTTTGACTTCATCGATAAGACACTCGGGAACCAGACGATGCATGCTGCAGAAAGGATGATGGAGCTGGCATTGCTGTGTGTAGATATTAGCTCAAAAAGGCCCTCAATGAGTAGTGTGGTTGAAGAGCTAGAACAAATTCAGGAAACACAAATTGGTTATTTGCATTCCCCGTTTGATGAGGAGATAGGTGCTGTTACACTTGGGAGTGCACTTTTCAAATGAGCTCTCTCTGTTCCATTTTTTGCTTTGTAATCATTCTTTCACTGGATCAATCGGTTGTACTGACAACAGCAATGAAAGGAAGAAGAAGTGCAGGTTGATTAACCAAATGAAAATTTATATGCAATTGATACTGCTAGCTTTATACTTGTGCTGCTTGCCTTGGTTGTTGCACACTTTAAAGCGACAAATACTATTCATAAAGTTCTAAATCAATGTATACTAACTGTAAACTTAAATAAATATAAGGAAATTAATATTTGGACCGAACTAAAAATTATAGTCAACACACCTAAAGCGCCCACCATAGCTAGGATTCGGGAGAGGTCTCGCGGTAAATATCACTGGACTCAACCAGCGGTGCACCTAAGTCGTCTGATTAATTTGACGACTTAAAATATAACTCTTTCTTCCTCTCTCCCTTGTTTTCAATTGTAAAACTCAACTCCTCTTTGAAAAATCCCACTCCACTTCCATTTGCTTTTAATTACTTCATAGAAAACCCATATCCTCTTCAAGAAAGTGGAGAAACCTAACTTCTGTTCTTTTTGCTTTCAATTACCTGACTAAATTATAACACAAATGATCTGTGTTATAATTTAGTCATTCACTTTTAAAACGTTTCAATTTAATCACCCACTAATTCGAATTGTTTCATAGACATGTTTTGGACATTCTTTGTAAGTCAATGGTCTGGCCTAACACTTTGAATGAACATTTACAATTAAAAAATGAGATGCCATCGAGACTTGCTTACCTGTCCCTGTTACTATGAAATTTGCTAACATGGATTTAGGTCCAACTTTTATTGGCGCATTTGTGTGGCGCCTTTTCATCATAACAATAGACCTTAGAATTTTAGGGTTAAAGGATTTACCTATTTTTCATCTGAGAAAAAACACTGTGAAACAGAGAGAGTGGCAGAGTAGACGTTCATGGAGAAAAGAAGCTGAGGCTGAGGAGGATGTTTGTAGCAGAGGAGACTGTCTATTACATAGGAGGTCGTCTGTTGCAGAGGATCGTGGAGTGGTAGAGGTAACCTTGTAAAACCCTAAGATTTTTACTCATTGTGCTTTTAGAGTATTAAAGTTTGAAAATGGTTTTCTTAGAGTTTTTCTAGAAAACCAAACCTTGCATTGTTTATTGACTTTGTTTGTGGTCCCAAACCCTCATTCCCCACATGCTGCATGTTTTTTGGTCTTGAACCCATTTCATTCCCCACTTTATTCCTTGTTTGTGATCCCTAACTCAATTTCTTTGTCATGTAAGGTCAATCACAATAACTTATGCATTTAGAGCAAAGAGGAAAGCTCTAGAAATCATATAAGGTAAAAGAAAATTTGAGCAGTATTTTACACTGAGGATGGATTCATTAAGATCACGAGGAGTTTGTGCACTTAGCTTACAAAAGGGAAACTATTATGAAATCAATACAAACGATAATTTATTTACAATCTCTTTAGTTTACTTTCTCTACTGATGGCTAACTCAACCCAATTAGGTACCAGAATTTATCAAGTGATGGAGAATGATAAAAACCTGTAAGTTAAATATTTTAAATTAGTGACTACGCTCTTGTTCGAGAGAAATGTTGGGAGGGATTCGTGAACAAATGAATCATTGTTTGGCGCAAACACTTCAAGGTGTTCGGAGGAATTCACGAATCTCTCTCAACCCCTCAAAATGATGGATTGAAAGATGTTCGCTCATATAAACCCTCCCAACACCTCTCAACTCTAATAAATACCAAATAATGGCTCACTTTTATGAATGTCTTTCAACCTGACATCTCCCAACCCCACCCCTCTCAATTCTCATGCTAAGTATAACCTAAATTAAAATGTAAGAAATACAAATGACTAAATTATAATACAAATCATTTATCACTAACCAAGGATAATTTACCGGGTTTCAAAGAGTGTCGCTTCTACATATTGCTGCCTTAATAAACCCAAAGTTCAGATTTATTTATTTTTTAAAAGAAAAGAGGTTTAGAGTGTGTTTGGATATTATTTTCTTTTTTAGTTTTTAAAAACGATTTTGAGTATAGTTTTTAGAAACACTTTTTAGGAAAAAAAACTGTTAAGAAATTCATTTGGTTGGTGATATTTGACTTTGTTTTCGGAAACTGAAAAACATGAAATTAAAATTAAAATTAAAATTTAGTCAAATGAAATTGAAATTCATCCAAATAAAACTCAAATTTATCAAAATCAAATTCATCGATTGGGTCAAAATGAAGATGATTTTGGGTCAAAACCGAAGCAAGGCCTTCCGGTGGCCGGACGACGATGCTGGTGGAGAGAGGAGTTAATCCATTGGGAGTGAGAGAAGAGAGAGGAAAATAAAATAAAATAAATTCATCTTAATTAAAATTATGCCACTTGAAAATCGTACAAAACAACAAAATGTTGTTTTGGTTTTCTAGTTTTTAAAAACTGAAAAATGAAAACTGTTTTTAAAAATAAATACTCTAAACAATTAGCCAAATGAATTTTAAGCAATCATTTGATTTTTCAAAATAGAAAACAGTTTTCAAAATACTAACCAAACACACTCTTAATTTGGGAGAGAGATCTGACGCCGTGAAACCCCGGTTGAAATAGGCACTGGACCTCCTCCCATCGCAACGGTTATGAAAATTATATTCGAGTAGCAAGTGATCAAACGCTGCCGTATTGACGTCGACCCGCGCCAGAAGTTGACTTGTCACTCAGATCTCTCGTCTCGGTCTATAAGCTCCGAACTCAAGTCAGATCTCACATGTCCAAACCGCTTCAAAATTTTGGATCTCTCCCAATGTCTACTCGCGACATTCTTCTGTTCTCCTTCGTTAGTCTCCTGATACTCTTATCGCTCTCTCCCTCCTTCTCAAAGGACCAAAATGACAAAATCAAACCGGTAAATGAAGAAGATGATGAAGATCTCAGCTTCCTTGAAGCCGACGACGACCAGAAAGACACATCGCATCTCCAGTACCCGGACTCGGACCAATTTGATGATGAAGATGGACCCGATTCTGACGATTTCGATAACTTCGGCGATTTCGATGGTTCGGATACGGATCAGTACAAACAACCCGAAGTGGACGAGAAAGACGTGGTCGTTTTGAAGGAGGGGAATTTCAGTGATTTTATTGACAAGAACAAGTTTGTAATGGTGGAGTTCTATGCGCCATGGTGCGGGCACTGCCAGGCTCTGGCGCCGGAGTATGCTGCGGCTGCTACGGAGCTGAAGGGAGAGAACGTGGTCCTTGCCAAAGTTGATGCTACCGAGGAAAACGAGCTGTCTCAGGAGTACGATGTGCAGGGTTTCCCTACTGTGCACTTCTTTATCGATGGAGTTCACAAGCCTTACACTGGCCAGAGGACCAAGTGAGTGATGTTGGTTAACTAAGTTTCTTATGCTTTGTAC
Source organism: Euonymus europaeus (assembly GCA_963580455.1). Classification (NCBI taxonomy): domain Eukaryota; kingdom Viridiplantae; phylum Streptophyta; class Magnoliopsida; order Celastrales; family Celastraceae; genus Euonymus; species Euonymus europaeus. Next base: position 22,854,489 of record OY756967.1, read on the forward strand.
TGTTGTAGTTTGTGTATGCTGACCATTGTGAAGCATATAGGAATGATAACGAGGCTGATTAGTTGTGCGTCGTGTTTGATTAGGATTTTACTGATTTGTTTCCATTAATTTACCATTCAGGGATGCTATAGTAACCTGGATTAAGAAGAAGACAGGACCTGGTATTTACAACGTAACCACATTGGATGATGCTGAACGTATATTGTCTTCTGAAAGTAAAGTTGTTTTGGGCTACCTGAACTCTTTGGTGGTATGTATGGATTCTTTTATTATGAATTTGTTAAAGCTCTGCATATTACCGTTTCTATCAATGAACTTGTGACTAGTGCGGTAGTGCCAATTATGGCAAAAATTGTAATGAAAAAGTCGGATGGCTGGTCCCTTTTTAACCGCCCCAAAAGTTTATTTACCATTTTATGTTAATTGATATGTTGAGCATTCTATTACAGATGGTTACTGTCTACGTCCTAAATTGATGCCTTTAGATCCAATATTGCTCCTAAGCACCTGAATGCTGACAACCTATTTTCACAAAATTAGACTTAGATGGAAGCTCTGGAAAGAAAGAACGATGAAGATGATATGATTCATCTCATAAATTTATTATGCAAATTTAAATGTAGATCACACTTGTCAATTCAATGAAAGAATTTCAGTTACTTTTGTTGACTGTCAAAATATTGCTTCAATGGTTGCTCTTTGACATCAAAATAAGTCAATGTCTACATTTTAAAAAAGAAGCATTAGGTTAATCTACGCAAGAAGTTAATCAATCTTGATTGTTCTCTTTTTCTCTGACAATTTCAAGGCTTATTTTGAGATGTCTAATAAACAATAGGGTCCAGAGAATGAGGAGCTTGCTGCTGCTTCAAGACTTGAGGATGATATAAATTTTTACCAAACGGCGAATCCTGATGTTGCTAAGCTTTTCCACATTGACCCAAAAGTTAAACTCCCTGCTTTGGTGTTGGTTAAAAGGGAGGCTGAGAAATTGAGCTATTTTGGTTAGTTTTTGTTTGTTTCTCTCACAGAATATTCTTTGCAGGAGCATTGTTTTATATGTAGGTTTTTTTTTTGTCAGATGGCCAATTTGTTAAATCCGAAATAACTGAGTTTGTATTTGCCAACAAGCTTCCATTAGTCATAACTTTTACCAGAGAAAATGCCCCTTCAATTTTTGAGAGTCCAATAAAGAAACAGGTAAGCCATGTTTTCGACAAAATTTGTGATAAATTATACTTTTGTGAATAATATCTTAACACTAATTGGTATTGTCTACTCGTCCAAATGTCTTTGTCAGTTATTGTTGTTTGCCACCTCAAACAATTCAGAGAAGGTAATGTCGGTGTTCCAAGAAGCTGCTAAAGTTTTCAAAGGAAAGGTCAGTTGTTTTTATTACTTGAAAGCTTCAAATATCAATGCAATGCTTGACATTTGGGAATATTTGTATGGTGTTCCATGTTATGAAGCTGGTTGTGAATTTTCATGTATAGAGGTACTTATCCAAGGAAAGCTGATGAACAACTAAATTGTACATTAGTGATGCGAACTAGGTCTATAGAAAGTAACGACACACGTGAATAGAAAGTCGAAAAACATTACGTTGATTTGAGACTGCTAGTGTGAGGTGGAACCCACTCATGCTGTGTAAAAATTCATATTTTCTGTGTAATTATTCTTGATTGGTGAGAATCAGTTGGTGTGCTATTCTGATTGGCAGTTGAAGATTTGCAAGTCTACTTCGTAGGGAATTTTTTTGTGCTGTACTAATTGTTGTCTTGCAAATGTTGAGTCAGAACTAATTTTGGATTTTACAGACATCCTCGACTGTCTTTGTGGAACTCATTTCGGCTTAACATGTGCCGTGTCTATCTACCTTTATTTCCTAATATTGATGCAAACCCTCGACAGCTAATTTATAAGGCCAGCAGCATCACAGTTTTTTTCCCTTCATTTTTTATAGCTACTAATTTACATTTCTTCACATATCCATTTCAGCTTATATTCGTCTATGTGGAGATGGATAATGAAGATGTTGGAAAGCCTGTATCAGATTATTTTGGTATTAGTGGGGATGGTCCAAAAGTAATTACTTTCGTATTTTTCATAATTTTATCTTCATAAATTAGATGTTTCAAGTTGATCGCCATATATGTTATGAACTCAATGAAACTTTTGTAATTGGGTCTCTGTCAGGTTCTTGCATACACAGGAAATGAGGATGGTAAAAAATTTGTATTTGAGAAGGAAGTAACTTTGGATAACCTTAAGGTTGGACCTATCTTGCCTTTGTGTATTTGTGAAAGAAGTTTTCTCTTTCTGTTCCTCTTTGTTTCTCCCTCAGTGCTGTAAATCTTTACCATCACTCAGGCTTTTGGTGGGGATTTCATTGAAGACAAGCTTAAGCCGTTCTACAAATCAGATCCAATTCCTGAAACTGTGAGTCGCTAATATGTTCCTTTAGCTTGCTGATTTTTTATATTGTTCACTCCTTTTTTTAACTTTTTTCTTGTATCTTTCTGTCACACAGAATGATGGGGATGTGAAAATTATTGTTGGGAATAACTTTGATGAAATTGTTTTAGATGAGTCGAAGGATGTCCTCCTTGAGGTACGCTTCTAGCCAAAGAAACAAAACCATGAGTCAGCTTTCATTTTTTACAAGTTTTTTGCATGTATATGTATACTCAGCTTACTTTATGAACTGCGCTTATTTTAATTTGTGGTCTGCACACCAGATATATGCACCATGGTGTGGGCACTGCCAATCACTAGAGCCTACATATAACAAGCTTGCGAAACATTTACATGGCATAGAGTCCCTTGTTGTAGCCAAGATGGATGGAACAACAAATGAGCATCCTCGGGCTAAGGTACTTTCTGATTCTAGTTGTATTCACTGCTTAGTAATCTCCTAGAAAATAGAAATTGGCTTTTAAACTCAATTCGAGGGATTTTGTTTATAGTGTAAGTTTTGGTCTTTCTGTTCATTTCTTTTGATGTATTGCTAAGGTTTGTAAGAGTAATGAGTAAATAATGCTTAACTTTTGTGTAGACAAGATAGTTCAGCTTTTTGTTAGTAGTTTGATGAATTAGTTACTTCTTGTTTGTTGGAACTCGTATAAATTCATGGCTTTATACAACCAAATTTCATGCTTGACATGATATTTTTCTACTCCATTGCCCATGATTTCCATGCTGAATTTGGGCATGAATTGGATGACGCGGAACAGAATAAGGAACTTTGTAATGAAACTGTATTATTTTATTTTTTGCTACAGGCTGATGGGTTCCCGACACTTCTCTTTTTCCCAGCTGGAAACAAAAGTTTTGATCCTGTAAGTGGCTATTATAAGTTGAAACCCAATGCTCTATATTAACATTCATTTCTTGTGCTGCCTGTTTTGCGGACTATATTAATTGGAAAATATGTTTGTGGGTATTATGGCAGATCACGGTTGATGCTGATCGTACTGTGGTGGCATTTTACAAGTTCCTCAAGAAACATGCATCAATTCCATTCAAACTGGAAAAGCCAGCTTCAACTACTAAACCGGAGAGTTCTGATGTGAAAGAGTCTTCTGACAGTAGCTTTGATGACGTGAAGGATGAATTATGAGGATTTTTACTAGTTCGCTAATTTGTTTTGCAATGTGCTACCTAAATGCTAGAGGAATTGTACTCAGATAGAGGATGATATGATGAACACCAGATGAGAACCTGTATCAGAAGTTTACGCCAGGGTGACCAAGAGAAAGGAAATGTATTAAAGATCTGTTTGTGGTTGAGAATTAGTTTTGCTTATAATTTAATAAACTGCTTCTTCCTCGTTTCTTTGCAAGTATGCATTGGAGTCTGAAAGTTTTTCTATATAAATTTACCTGATGTCGTGTGGTTGGCCCTGATTTACAGAGATTGTGAATGCTACTCTGTTTACTCAAGATCGACAATTTTCATGCAGTACTTAGTGAATATTGAATTTGGTTTTTAGGCTCCTTTTTCTTCCACCACGATGTTCATAAAGTTCAAAAGAACCCACCACTGATGCTCTGCCATGGTTAATTGTAAGTTGTAACTTGAGGTGGAAGACGAGTATGAAGTCATTTGATAATTCCAAGATAAAATCAAAGAGTAACGAAGTCACTTCAGTGGCTCTTTAGCAACCCGAGCAATTATTACTGGGGTAGTTATATTGTCTTTATCTCGAATGGTTGTGGTCCAGTATGGGATTTGGTCCATTTGGACGGCACGGTTGTCTGGACTCTGGAGTGAACTGCGGAGCATGTGCTTCCATGTGAGTGAGACTATGGAAGTGTGGAAGAAGTTACCATTGCAGATTCAACGGCGTCGTTTTGTTCAATTATTTACACTAAGTGGAAGAAAGTCAACCTTCTTTCTAATTGGATCTAAAGCAAGGTAATTGATTAATTAAATTTATTTATGGATTCAAGTACAAATTTAATGCCCTAATCACCCTTTACGTTCTATTTACGATTTTCTCCCTTAATTAATTTAAATCCCAAATCCACCAATTGCGCTTATCGTGAATATAGGAGGAACACTTTCACAGGTCTTTTTACTTTCAAACCGCCATTCAGATCTGCAATCTCGCTCTGTTTTCCTTACCTTTTTCGCAACATTTTCTCTCAATCAATACTGCGTTCTCTCGCGAGGATTCAAATTTGTTTGAGCCTTTTCGATTTGGAAATTATGTGGAGATTCTGTGTTTTTGTTCTAGTTGCTCTCCTCTCTCTACATTCTGCTCTTTGTGACCATACGCCGGAGAGTTCACCAAGTCCGGCTCCCGAAACCTCTGCCGAATCTCCCTCACCCTTGTCTCCATCGCCAGTGTTCGGATCTCCTGATTCCACTCCAGCGAAATCTCCACTGTCTTCGCCGCCGTCTCCACCAGCGCCTTCTCCTACAGATCTCAATGCCGCTCCCACGCCTTCACCTGCTCCAGCGCCGAAGGATGCTAGCGAAGTGAATCACGATGACGTTCGCGCTGATGACGAATCGAAGGGATCTTCTGGCGGTATGAGCGGTGGCAGGAAGGCGGGGATCGCGGTCGGAGTGCTCGCGGCGGCTGGCGTGGTTGGATTGGGAGCGTTTGTGTACAAGAAGCGGCATCAAAACATCAGGCGATCTGAGTACAGTTACGCGGCAAGGAGGGAGTTACTGTGACTGTGAGTGTGAGAATACTGGTTTCTTCTCTAGAGGTTATGAATATTTATTGGTTAGATTATGATTCGTATACTACTATTTCGTTGATTCTTGATTATTCTTTGCAGATTTTGAAATATTCTTTCAGTCAATATGAGTCAAAATTATGTGGTATTTTAGTTGATGAGTCATATTGCGTGGTAAATTGGTAATCGTCTATTTAGTATATATTAATAGTTTGCGCTTCGTTGCATGATAGTTTGTACAATGGATTTATGGAAATTTAATCAATATATATTGATGATGATTTTGGTTGGTTGATTAACTTTGTAGGAGATTCTGGACTTTTGATTTTAAATCTTGGTGTGTGTGATTTATCAAACACTTTGGGACTTTGGGGAGTGGTGCTGTGGCTTGTGTGTGGTTGTGCAGTGTGCCGCTACAAAGAGTTTTGGGTTTCAATCTTTGTGGTGCTGTGTGTGTTGTCTCTGAACACCTTGGGTTGGGTACGTGCGAGTTTACATTAAATTTGGGATGGTTTTGTTCCATTAACGTTTGTCATGTTTGGTGTGAGTTGGCTATAAATATGTTGTCATAATTTGGAATTTGTACGTGGGAAACATCAACTTTGTGAGGGGTTTTCCAACGAAAGGGATGAGTGGGTGATGATTGATATGTATTATTAAAAGGGAAATCTTAAGTGGAAGGGGAATTTAACAAATAACAATGTTTGGGTTAGAGTAGAGATAAGGGTACTAGTATCCTATAAATGTTGAAATGTGGGTGGATTTTCAGCTAGGTACTTGTACGAGTAGAAAGGATGAGAATAGCTACTGTAATATGGATAGTCATCAAGGTTTCATGCCTTGTCGACACTATGAAGACAACAATGCATAGGACGGATATCTGCTCTTCTCCATTTGGCACTTGCAGGAATGATTTTGTTTTGGCTCCATATTCATAATTCTTTCAGGGGAATTTATGTTTCAATTGATTGGCATAGAATTTAGAGAAAGTACGTATAAATTAAGGAGGTTGAGCAGCAGCCCCTGATGATGTCTGCTCCACAACCTCCCTTCTGTTTCAACTACACTTCCTGCAGTTCTGCTCTGCTAGTGCTATGTATTCATTTATTTTCCAAGCCTCTATGGTTCGCAGATACATTTTCTGTATTGTTCCATTGTTTCTTGCCGGTCTTTGTATTTTGCCTAAATGTTAAATTGCCTCTTTGTATTGTTCCCAAAGCCATCCCATTTTATTCCCTTTTCTTTTTCGCTATTTGTTCTAATATATTCTGCAGTTTATAGAGAGAAAAAACATTTGTGCATGTTATCTGTATAATTTATACATGGGCCCGGCTTGGACAAAATGTATGGGCCCATGGCCATCTACACAGCCCAGTATTTAAGAACGTTTTGTTGTGTATGAGCTGGGTTTGGATAGGAGAATTAGGCCCAGCGCAGCCTACCAAAGCCCAATAACATTAGAATACACTTCATAAAATAAATTATATTTGGAAATGGGCCATACTTTTATAAAATGCTGGCCCAAAGAATTAGGCCCAGCCCACCCACTCAAGGCCAATGAGATTTAACTACATTATAAAAATATAATTTACGTATGGGCTGGGCTTTGACGAAAAAGATTGGTATTATTTGATGGCCCAGCTCACTCATACAGGTCCAGAAACATTTAGTCCAAAGAACTAGGCCAGGCCACTCACATAGGCCCAATAATATTTAACTTATTTATATGGGCTGGGCTTTGATAAAAATCGGATAAAAGAATAGGGCCCAGTCCACCACAGGGTCCAATAAACTATATTTTATAAATATAATTTACTTATGGGCTGGGCTCTGACAAAGAATTGGGTCTGGCCCACTCTTACAGGCCCGATAACATTTACTTACAAACATTTTTTAAACATAATTTATATGGGCTGAGTTTGATTAAAAAGACAGGCCCAAATAATTGGCCACCACTCAAGGCCCAATAAAATTTAACTAAATCTTATATATGGGCTTGGCTTTAATGAAAAAGAAAGGTCCAAAGAATGGAGTCCAACTCTACTAGAAGGCCCAATGATATTTAAGAACATTTTAGGCCCAAGGGATTGCCCGGCTACAACCTTGTAACATTTAATCATATGCATATAAGCACTTGCATACAACCTGGCCATCATCGTATATTGAAATCAAGGTTATGTCGTGCTCAGGGAGGTTATTTTTTCGGCATATCACCCAGGAAAAACGCCAATCTTATGCAATCTAAATGGCAAATCTGATTATTGATAAGCACAATGGAGTTTATGAGATACATGAGCATTTATTGGTTGTGCATTGGTTTTGGGACTTTACGCAACTAGAAGGAATCAAGGAAACACTGGACAATATACCACGTTAACTATAAGCCAACCAGAACCTAGCATACCTCATTCTTCTGCAGGAGGGTCTACCCAACGGCCATTTTCTTTTATGAGCTGGATTAAGGCATCAGTTGCATTCTCCATCGCAATTCCACGCTTTACTACCGTCTGAAACCAAATTCAACTAACTAATCAATTTCACCTTATTTACTTAGATTTAATCAGTATCACACATCATTGATATAAAGAAACAATATGGCAAATTAGCAACCACTTAAATAATCCAGTACCGCTAGTTTTCATTAGAATAATCGCCTTGCAAGATTACTACTGAATCTTGGTCCATGAAAATCATGTGTCTGATAATGGGCCATGTCAACTGGAAAGCCCAGCCCACCCAACCCCTTTTTAATCCATGAATGGGGCAAAAAAAAATTGCCAATGGACGGTCCTGGACACAATTTCAGGACATTTTCCTTGAGCCAACATGTGGCCTGTTTGTCCAGAGTCCAGACAGGGCTTGGGAAAACACAGAGCGATCCATAATCAAAAGAATGGTCCGATGATTTGATAATGTCTAGTATACATTCTTGAGATTAGAACAGGGATTGTGGTAATAAAGCTAACCAAAACTTCGATAAATCTAATATGAACTGCAAAAAGAAATGAGCCGTTAGACGATTACCTTCCCAACGTAAAGATCAATCTTCCCAGGAGCACCTCCGACATATCCAAAATCTGCGTCAGCCATCTCACCTGGTCCATTCACAATGCAACCCATGATTGCAATCTGCATTGGAAAATATAGGAAAAATATTTGCATTATTGTTCACCCACTGGGGTACGATCCACATACATAATCTGACACAAACCAGAAGGATGAGTGATTACCGAAACACCAGGCAAGTGTAATGTCTTTTCTCTTATCTGTGCACTTATTTCTTGAAGGTCGAACAGAGTTCTACCGCAGGATGGGCATGAGACATACTCCTAAAAACAAGTTTTAAGTACATAAGATCATATTTTATAATGAAACGTTAGTCTTGTTCTTGGAAAGTTTGTCATATACCGTCTTTGTATTCCTCATTCTGCAACCCTGTAGCAGGTTGAAAGAAGTGTTCCTAAGAAAATCAAAGTCCTGATCTGGTGCTTCTAATAGGACTCCATCACCAAGTCCATCTACAAGAAGGGCTCCCGACTTGGCACCAGCAGTAATGACCAAGTCATCCCTGGAAATAGAGGAAAGTAAGCAAAACCACTCATACTCCCAATAATAACATCAAAGAAAAGTTAGGTTTATAGTTACTTGTGAATCCCAGTTGGAAACTGAATGTGATGAATCACAGGAAAATTCAGAGCATTGTCTGCAAGATACTCAAACAGCCTGCAGTAGACAAAAGCAAAAGCGCTTATCAGAATAGAGAGGATACAATTGGGGAAATACAAAAAGCAAATGAGAGAACTCATTTCAATAGAATGAGAATGTGCCCACAGCAAATTCTTACCAACAAATGGTGGGTCCCTAGTCAGGTCTATATTACTACTTTTTTTTAAGTCTATAATACTTGTAGCTCTTATAAACTGCCCAACCTGGCTATACCAGATAACGCAGTCCCCAAAATATCATGTCCACAAAGAAATCTGTCTGTGTTGTGCACCACAAGCAAATTTCTGATTTACTGCATTTTCAGTTTCCTTTCTGTTTCGACATCTCTCAATTCTAGTCCTAGGACATCTTCTAAGAGCTAAATGGAATGCTGAATGGACAAAAGTCATAGCCAAACCAACTAATCTATCAGTTATTGTAAATCATTTAAATAAATAATAACTGCATTACTACCTCCTTGCTGCATGGACTCTGCTAATTTTGTCTTCAGTAAAGGGTAGCTCATGAAAAAGCATTGTTGCTTCAATGTCCTTGAGAATCTCCAATTCTTCATATGGCTCGTCACCACGCACAGAGACAGCCAAGCGGGTGCCTGCTATGTGATTTGTGGATAACGATAAAAGCAATAAATTTAGCTAAAAATAGGGAAAGCAGAAAGGTGAATAATGTCTAGAAACTAGATATTGAAAAACAGCACCTTCTGGCAAAAGCTTGTAGGCTCCAGTTGATAACTCCTTAAGATTTACAAGAGCCATGGCATTTGGTAAAGGTTTCGTAAGATGCTCTGACAAAGGAGTTACAACTCCCACGCTTATATCAATCAACCTTTTCAGAGCTAGCCGCTGGTCATCAAAGGAGAGTCACTTAAATTTAAGAAACAGGCAAAAAGAAATTTTCACAGCAATATATCAATGTAATATATGAAGGATGGAGGGTAGTGACAATTCTTCCCAAAAAAAAACTTGTAAGTGCACCCCTGTTCTTTGATGTCACAGGAACGAGTATGAGGTACTTACAGCATCATTATCATCTGCTGGTGGAAGCTCTCTCAATAAGATTGAGTCTACTGTTGCCAAATCCTACATCAGCATGGTCAACCGTGTCGGTAAGATTGTGAATGCACCCCAGTTCTTTGATATAACAAAAAGAGTATAATATACCTTAAAAGGCATGCCAACAACAAGTTTTGTTGCAAGTGCCTTGTACAGAAGTTCTGGCATCTGTGGTGAGCATTAACAATTAAATAAAATTTTCATGCAAAGCAACATGTTCAACCAACGAATATCACAGGAAAAGAAGAAACGGAGGGGAAATTCCCAGTGGTTACCTTTAATTGATCTAGTGATACTGACATGAGTACAGAGCCATCACGGTGCAGGACACCTCTGTAATCAACGTCTTCACCCTGTAATTAAATGAAATTCAATTTTCAGTTTAAAGAAAAGAGTAAGAGGAAACAGTCAGACTCTGGGAAAAAATATATACCTCCTTTTGAACAGGCAATTGACCAGTACGGCGCTGGAAATCAAAATAACGTCTGTGCTTCTCTTCAAATGGTGCCTGACATAAAACATTTCATTAGAGTGCATTAATAGGGTTCTGTCTTCAAGTATGCAAAGTTGCGCACTGATTATAGAATTTTGAGAATCCTACCACCCCTTGCTGGAGATCAGCTGCTCTCATACCAATGTTCGCCAACCTTCTGCAGGGGTCTATCTCCTCTTCAGGTGGTTCTGTAAGTGAAACTCTGATTGTATCACCCAAACCATCCTGGAAATCCAGTTGAGTTATTAAGTTCCAGAAAGGTCATGCATCACAATGATTCAAGTGATTTATTCTAATTTCTAAACCATAAAAGATATGGATAAGGAGCACCAACACACAGAATGAGATAATCCAACTTCCATCAAAGGTACACTTGCTTCCAGATCATAAATCCGTGAATACCTTACAAATCTACTCTTCAGCATATGCTTCACAATATATACACTAATAGAGTACCTGAAGAAGAGTTCCAATGCCAATTGCAGATTTCATTCGTCCATCCTCACCCTCTCCAGCTTCAGTAACTCCCAAGTGTAATGGATAATCCCAGCCTTGAACATACATTTCAGCTACAAGCAGACGGTAAGCCTGGACCATGATAACTGGATTGCTTGCTTTCATTGAGAACAGAAAAGTATGATAATCCAACTTCCGGCAAATCCTTGCAAACTCAAATGCAGATTCAACCTGTTTGCGAAATGCAGATTTGTATGATAAAACTGCATCTTCAAATAAAATAATTAAAAAAGGAAGATGCCCAGCCATATGAGGGAAAATAAATGTTCACCATTCCCCTAGGAGAATCCCCATAATAACTCATTATACGATCCGAAAGGCTCCCGTGGTTTGTTCCAATGCGCATTGCCCTTCCATATTTCTTACATTTCTCAACTAGCGGCGTAAAAACCTAGTGTAGTCAAAAAGCGAGACGCATCAGAACATAAACCAAAACTAAGTACCAATAAATGCTAAATATGCAATAAATATTGCTACAATTCTTATGATGAACATTCCAGCTCTGAAAAGTTAGACTTTTATTAAGAAAAAAGAGAAAGAAGTAGAGTGAGAGGAAGAAGCAATAATGTGACGTAAAAAACTAGGGACAGAGATATGATATTTCCAGGCTAAGTACACTATTACTCCTGTCTAATGTACCAATCACATAATTCATGTACTTGATCCGAATATTTCTATAGAAACATAGCATCTTAATAAGTGAAACAGAATTTAATGCAGCAGCAAGTCCAAACAGATATCACTCTAAATACCGAGGTTATAGTTTCAACTGTAGAGTGGCTTGACCTGCTCAATATTCTCAAGTTCATTCTGATAGTCATCTTCAGTGTACTCTAGCTTCTCAAACTGAGCCCGCCTATCAGCTGCAATAAACCAGTTTCTTTAACTCAGAATATTAAATCCCTAGAAAAATTAAATAGCCAGATGAACTAACGATGGACTACATACCAAAATTTCCAGGATTTACACGAATTTTATCAAAGCACTCAGCAACTCGCAAGGCTACAGAAGGAGCAAAATGAATATCTGCTACCAAAGGGATATTGTAACTGCAAAATGAAAGTTAGCATCACAGTAAAGACTCATAAATTAGAAGTCGAAGTTTCAAAAAATGCCAAAGTTTCTAGCAACAATAACCTACTTTTTCTGCACAAGAGAGTTTTTTATTTCAAAACAGGCATCCGCTTCTTTCTTTCCTTGAACAGTTATCCGAACAAGATCTGCTCCCTGGTCCGCTATTCTCATTACCTACTAAAAGAATAGCAATTAATGCAACAAAACTTGTGAGGGGAAAAAAAAGCACGATAGAATCATTAAAAACGAAAGAAAAAAAAATATTGATAGAAGAAGGTCGAAGACAGAGTTCCACAGTAACTGCCACTTAATTGGTACTACGTTTTAGAACATGTATATTTGAAGTTGTTACAGGAGAATAGATCGCTGAGTCACATTTACCCATAAGATATGGAGTAGAAGGAAGCATAACTTTAGAGGCGTACGCCTCGAGGCGCGCCTCGCACTGAGGCGCTGGCTCAAAGCCTCGAGGCATACGCCTCCTGGGTTACCATGAGAGGCTTACGCCTCCCATGGATGAGGCGTACGCCTCAAAGCCCAAGGATGTGAGGCGTATGAGGCGTGAATAGCCTAAAGAAAGTAAAGACAAGATTTTTTAATAATTAAAAATAAATAAAAACAGCAAAAGAAGCCCTAGAAACACGATAGGCACACATTCCAGTGTGCTTTCTCTCAATCCAGCAGCAGCTTCATCGATCGGCCTCTCCTTCTCTTCCAAAATCGATCGGCCTCTCCTTCTCTTCCGGGATCGATCGGCCTCTCCTTCTCTTCCGGGATCGATCGACCTCTCCTTCTCTTCCAGTCCCAAAATCGATCGGCCTCTCCTTCTCTTTCAGTCCCAGAATCGATCGGTGTCTTCTTCTCTTCCAGAATCGATCGATTCTCTTCCACCTGGTAAGTTGACTAGTTGTACAAAAGGTTTCGACATGCTGGGGATTTATTAAATTTCCCTTCCTTGGAGCTGTCTCATATCTTACATAGCATTTTCTTCCCTCTGCATTGCATTTTCTGTTTTTTGGAAAATTTATCTACGATATTGGTTGGCTTGGATTGGTCAGGATATCCCTTTAAGATAATTTTTTTAATTTTTTTGGTAAGTAACTACTGAAATACGAATTGGGATGATACCTTTTTATCTATATTTTTTAATTAATGTTGATTACATGGTGTTGGCTTCTGAGATTAATGATGATATTCATATTATTTAGAGTCATACAAAAGTCTTTAATTATTTTATTGATTCACTCTAAGGCTTACGCCTCAATACGCCTTGAGGCTTACGCCTCGCCTCATATAAGGTAAGCGCCTCGGTTCTTAAAAACGATTTTTAAAACCTTGCTTCAGAACTAAAGTTCTGTCATCTGTGCCTTCAAATCTTCAATCATATTGATCACCAATACAAGCAGCAAAACATAAGCTTAAGGCTGCACACGAGTCACATATATTGCCATAAAAGCTTATCAGTAAGATATGTGCACTTGTATCCTAGGCCATGGGCTCAGAAATATAATAGTCATTTCAATTATCAAGGGGGGAATTAATCATATCCTACTCTGCCCAATTACAGATACATATGGATAGATGGATGAGGTTCGACCTGGTTTTGTGTATACTTTGGAAAAGCAAAAACACAACAATAGTTCTCTTAGCAACTAGCTAAAGTGAAAAGAAAGTTAAAACTACCTGTTCAACCGTTGCTGCAACATCTTTAGTGTCAGTAGTTGTCATCGTTTGAATCCTAATAGGATGCTCACTACCAATGGCCACATTTCCAACCATTACAGTCCTTGTTTTTCTCCTCACAGTTTTGTGTAAGGACTCACAATACTTCTGTCTAGGAACTGCAGTCAAACAAAAATCTCTCATAGTGAGAAAAGCAATCCCACGAGGGCAGAAAGAAAAATGCACAAAGGTTAATATTCACATTTTTTAGAGGGTTGTCCGCAAGTTACATAAAATTTCAAGATTTGAGTATAAATTCCAATGATTTTGTGGAGAAGGAAATCAAGGAATTCAGGAAGCCTTATCACTGGTTTATGGAGGCAAAATAGCATTTTCTTGAAGCGGGAAAAACTTGCTGCCATTAATTTTCAGTTCGTGATAGAGAAATATCCGATGCACAATGGAATTCTAGAGCTACTTATAAGCCACTTACAAACAACTTTTATACGTGTAAAATTGAACTTTGTTGTCATGTTCCTTTTGAATCGGCAGATCAGACTACATAAAGTCAATACTAGAATGAGGAAAATCAATTCACAGTAGTATACCTAATAGAGGGCTTCCTTCTGAAGCTGGTTGCAGTTCGGCGATGTCCGGACCAGATTGTGAATTTCGAATCACTGAGATTCTTTTCCTACCGGACTTGATCCTCTTTAAATCAACGATTCTAAGGAAATCCATTCTTTTCCCAAACCCCAAGCTTGAGTCCCCGCTCTTTAGACCAGAAAACGACGCCGGTACCGTTCCAGACGCCATTTCCACAAACTAGCAGCTCACAATCACTTCACAATTCAAAATCATGAAAGCACACAAACTACTCGTCAGAAACAACAAGCTAAGAGAAGATTCTGAAAATCAATTTTCTGAAAGGAAAATGAAAAGCTCAATCAAGTTCAAAACAATAAAAGCCTCCTCGATAGTGCTTCAGAATGGAACATGATACCACATTCGCGAACGAAAACAGATTATATGCTATGTTCCTCAGCAACCAAACAGCACACTGAGGAAATTCCAAAACAGTGATCATAAACTTTAATTCACATACAATATCAGTTCAATTGCAAGCTATCGATGAAATCGCTTCACTACTGCTACGCAGATCTACAGCTGAAAAATACACTTTCACGAAATGGATATACGACTCGAGATCTAAAACAACAACAATAAGTTGGAGATTCAGGATCTGATTGATGTGGTTACCTTAAGCAGAGCAATTGAAAGCGAACGCGAACGCGCGGCGAAGGGAACTGGTGGAGTTAACTATAATATAGAGGAAGGTCTTCTGCAAACTGCAAAGGTAAGTGGAAGGAAATATTGGTTACTTGTGAGTGAGGTGGAATTAGACTTTGTAATACCAATTGACTAAATAACAAGACAAAGACGGATTATGAGTTATGACTAATGAGCATGTTTTTGTTTTCAGTGGCCTGAAAATTTCCCATACCTCAAATTCAACGATTTTTTAAAAAAAAATTAGAAATTGCCATTTTACATTTCGGAATATTTTTTTCTATCCCTAAATTGCGTTGTTTTTCTTTTGTTTTTTACCCTTTTCATCCTTTTTAATTATTCTCTAATTTCAACGTCTCTTATGCATTTTAGTATGGGGTGGGTAGTATATCATTATCTATCCCCGGGACCCAACCCATAATAAAATAAAAATACAAATCGAAAGGTAGGTATTTTTTATGATGATATTCCATTTGACTGACGTCTAATTCTATTCTAATTTAAATAGATTTACTTGATAACAAAATACAAAGCAACTCGAGGGGTTTTTGAGAATTTCATACGGTCGTGTTACTCAAGCAATTATTTAGTTCCGTCAGCAAGAGTAACGAAATCACGTGAATGTTCGGGTGTTGTTCTGTTGATTGACGTACACGTGCAAAACGTGATTAGTGAACCTTCAACAACCACGACGCGCCCTCATGCCTTATCTATTTTTGAATTTGTTTTACCAAAAGAAGTTCATTTACCCTTTAATTTTTTTACTGTCTCGGCTGATGACATATGAACTGCGCCAAAAATCACGTCAAGGAAACTGTCATATGAGGTCCTTTTCTTCACTAATAATGTTTGTTTGTTTTCCGAACTAGACAGAAATTTTAAATACACACAATTATTTCTTTCTTTTTTTCATCAAACAAAAGATATAGACCAGTGAAAGAAATAGAGACATCATACTTTGCATCTGTTAGTGCTTCTTCAGGCTGCTATATCTTCAAGCAGAGAATGCTGCTCGAGTATTGTCACAGTTTCTTCCTTGGCACTGAAAATACACCACAGACAAGACAGTTAAGTATTCCCAGGCTTACATATATAGGGAGTTTTCTATATACATACTTACTGCAGTAAAAAGTGGAAGAAAGAGTTCGATAAGAGTTTCAACTACAGTGATTCGTAACAAAGGATTCAGCAGTTACGAAGGGCTCGCTGCCGCCAAAATGTAAAACTAAATACAGCAGTATAACTAAATAGGATGCATGCAAATCATCCTTTTCAATCATGTCAATAGACAGCAGAAGAAGAAACATGAGCCGGCTTCTCAACCTAATAGTTATTGTAAGGCACCAGTTCCTCGCCAAAGCTCAAACTGAATTAACATCATCTTTTTAGAGTACTATAAATGAACAAAATATTTCATCGTAGAAATGCATGTGATGATTTGATTTAAAGCAGAGTACCGCAACAGGAATTTTATCATAATCTTGAGCACAAACTCAGAACATCCAACTCTCTGCATGTCATTTACTTGATAGGATGAGTATTTTGATAACTTTGATGCTTACCTCCCCGGTCTAAGAATCTTATACTTTCCTAGCTTGGTAAGGTCCACAACTGTCGATCCTGCTCGACCTGATGGAAGCATACCGCCATCATAAACATAAGCACAATGTTCCCACAGGGTCTCAAAATCCTTAATGCAAACACTACTAGGCTGTCCGCTTAGGTTAGCACTGGTTAGGGCCAGTGCACTTCCCGAAGCTCGGGCAACCACTCTGATGAAGTCATAGTCAGGGACTCGGACACCTATGCTTTCCAATCCTGGGTTCAAGGACTTCTCAAGTATACTGGACTCGCCTGCATCCACATATCAACTCTTAGGACATGTCAATATTTGAGAATTGAGATAGTCGAGTACAAACATATAGTATACAAAGCAATAGTTTTCATGGTAATTTAATTCTAGATCATTGAAGAGATAGTTTACATGGAGTGACATTACTAGTATATCTTTCTTTATCTACAAATGGGGCACACGAGACAAGAGTTATATACCTCGTTGTAATACAACAGTGACAGGTCCGGGAAGGAGAGCATCAAGTAACCCATGAGGCAGATGATCTATGAAAGCAAAACGCCTTATGTCTGATACATCTCCAACACAGATTGCAAGAGGGCTTGTATATTTACGTCCTTTGATCTCATAAATTCTATGAACTGCCTCCAAGGAACTTTATAGATGCAACCAGAAAATAAAATGGCAAATCTTACAGGACTATAAAATGAAGAGAACGAATACAAAGTTAAGGCCATTCATAATATTCCAGAGTTTTGAAAAGCAAGCAAGTTTTCTTCCCCCTTATAAGTTATAACAATTATTGAATAACCCCAAAAGTACCCATATTATTAAAACTTCCTCTTCTTTTTCTTCTTTTGATAAGTGACGATACATTAGAAAACACACACACAGAGACCAATCAAGCGAAATGTGGCACAAACAGAACGTAAAGGATGATTATATAAAGTAAAGAACCTAACTTAAAGCATGGAGAATTAACGAAATCGGAAGAAGATTCGCAGAGATTTTTAAAAGTTTGTTTTGTTAAGTTAAACATTTTCCAAGGGAAAAGAATTACCACCAAAAGTGTTGGTTAAAATTGGTCATCGACATAAGTAACATTCCTTGTGAAATGAAGTTAAAGATGACACCTCTACTTCAATTTGTACAGCAAGGCATGCTGCTCCAGTCATATACCAGGGCGAAGTACAAAAAATTATCTAAATAGCTTCATATTACTGAAAACCACTCACCACCATTTGAAACTGAACAAATCCCTTAACACACCCGTCTAATCCATTTACTTGATTGACTGTCTTGCTCAAGAGACTGAGCAACAAGAAATATACAATTCTTCATTTCATCTATCAAATCTGACTTCTACAAAGGTCACCTACAGCTAATATATCAACACAAGTCTACAACTAAACTTAACAGAAGTTTAACCAATGTTAATCAACATGACGAAACTAACAGACTTAAACGGCGCAAAATGGGTTCGTATAAAAAATGAGGATTACCAAGCATCACAAGCGAACCCATAGAGTGTATCAGTGGGCAGCGCAACGACTTTGCCAGCTTTCACTGCCCCAACAGCCTCTTGAGCGTGATCTTCTGTAGCAGGGCGAACCACATCCAATCGGTTTCCAACACCAACTTCGCAGTTCTCTACAGTCCAAAATTTTTTCTGTGGAGAACTCATTCCCAATTTCCTCTTCTGGTCCCAAAATGGCACAAACTTTATACTGGGCACACCTGAGAATAGGTGTAGAGTAAACGAGAATCAGGAAAGTAGAGGATGGAAACGAGAGATAGGAAAAGACTAACAATTGTGGTTAGGGAGCACCTCTGAGAGGTAGACGAGGAATGAGAAGAGTTGATTTCTCTGCTATTCTTGTAGGAATGTTCATACTCTGCATCTGCACTGCTTCCTGCAGTACTAGACTTTGACCGTTTGTTCAACATAAACCCTATATCGGGTCAAGCTGCGTTGAACGACTTATAACCTCTTTTTTATTATTTATCTCCAGTTTTTTTTTTATCAAAATAAGACCCATAATTATTAAAAAAAAACACTTGCCTTTTTTTCTTTTATCTTTTTCTTGAAAATATTTAAACGTAATATTTCTTTCCAAAATCCAAACATAACAACAATCGAAATTCAAGCAGAGGAATTATAATAAAACACAATGGACGAAATCTAAATTTCATAAAAACAATTAACTACTAAAGCAATCCTTATTATAGAGAAAAATGCCTTAAATAGTCAAAAAATCACATTGCACCATGTTCTTAAAAACTATTATCCATCCTCAAATTTTGAGCTTCAGCTACAATGACTTCATTTTGTTGGGGAAGAACTTAAAGAACTAAAGTTATGATTTACTGGAATCCAAATTGAACGAACTACATCATCATCTTGGCCCCGGAGAAGTCCATGTTTGGATTTTGTGCCATGAATTGCTTAAGCATCTCCCTCAATTATTAGAGCCTGACCCTTCAATCCAATTTTCAAAGAGTTCTTCTTGATCAAGCAACAGATGTCCCTGGACTTTGTCCCTTCAGGGACTGGAACATTGACTGTAACCTCTTGTAGGGATTGTGTCCACGAATGGTTGTCCATATCAAGACCATTGTCTTTATTAGGCACAAGTAAGTTCTTCCTCTCCGCCGCCGCTTCTTCTTCCTCCTTCTTTGCTGCCTCCTCTTTTTCCCTCTTTGCAGCCGCCTCTTCTTCTTTGATTCGTTGCCTACCAGTGACATTACATCCTTCTCGGCTTTGCTGCTTTTGAACATATTGGAGTTTTGTGACACAAAATTGAAGGCAGACTCCAGAAACCCATGAGGTTTTGAAGGATCAAGAGCAGCGTTGAAAGACAACGGAGAAGAATAATTTTGAGTCTCTTGGTAATCAGAGAGGATAGCCATGACTGAAATCTTGGCTTGATGTTGACGAGAGTAATGAGAAAGAACGACGTCTGGCAGAGAGAGCTAGGGTTTTCTCCGGTGGGGGAGGATTTCGTGTTGTGACACAATTATGTGATGTTATTGGATTATGGTGGTGTTTGCTAAACAATTATAAAGAGCATATAATACAGCATATAACATGTAAGCTACGTATTATTGTTAACCTAACCAAACAACAATTCAGCATTCAGCATATTAATTAACATTTTTACCTCTAAATTATGACATTCTCAAAATGTCATTTTACTAGCATTTTTTGGACACTTATGCATGAAATGTCTAAATTACCCTTACACTCTTAACTAATGACGAGTTTACCCTGCATGTACGGATGAAAACCAATTATTTTATTTAATAATATATTCATTTATATTTAATAATATATTAACATTTTTACTAACATATTTAATTATTTTTATTTAATAATATTTTTATTTTTAAATAATATATTAAATTATACTTACTAATTTATTTATTTATATTTACTAATCTATTATTTATTTATATTTAATAATATATTAACATTTTTACTAACATATTTAATTATTTTTATTTAATAATATTTTTATTTTTAAATAATATATTAAATTATATTTACTAATTTATTTATTTATATTTACTAATCTATTATTTATTTATATTTAATAATATATTAACATTTTTACTAACATATTTAATTATTTATATTTAATAATATTTTTATTTTTAAATAATATATTAATTATATTTAATAAAATTTAAGAAAATGTTAAATATTAATAAAAAATTGTATAAAAAATATATAATATTTTAATATTATTAAAAATGTAAAGATTATTTTTAAAAAATATAAATCTATTTTTTAATTATTTGTGTTAATACCCCTGCATGTAATTAGCCACAACATTTATACTAGCATATATGCTTTTCTCTGAAAAATCTAACCAAACAGCATCAGCATTTATAACAACATATATGCCAGCATTTCAAGCAGCATAAAGCAACCAACATACAGGCTTAAGTTCCGTTTGATAAAACTTTATTTTGGAATTTGCTGCGTGTCATGTTGCCGTTGCCGTTGCCGTTCAATCACCAAAAGTTCCGGTATTTGATGAAGCGCATGATACCTGATTCGTCTAATACAACCTTGTTTGTTTTAGACTATACACTAACTTTATACTCTGTCATTTATGCTCTCAGACACTGTGATCCAAACCCAAACGGACTTAAGATTGTTGCTATTTGCTAATGTCGTCTAAGAAAGATAAAAAAAAGGGCCTTTCACACTTTTACCCCCGTTAAAGTGGCTTTTTACAAAACAGCACTTCATATTTCATGTCATAATAAATCACAAAATTAAAGAAAAAAAAATGAGCATGGGTAGCAACTAGCAAAAGGGAAAGTGGAAACTCAAAGAAACATAAGAAAGCCCTTGAGAGTTGAGAGTAATAGCTGTATGCGTTTGGTAACCCTCACTCTCCATTGAATCCTTCCCTTTCACATTTAGGAATTCCCTTCAAGTGTATTTTTAGGTTTCGGATCTCCTAAAATAATTTTTTTGAAGAAATGGTTGCAGTGCATTAATTAAGACAAATTTCAAGACCAGACATTCTGTCTAAATCTGCTCTATTTTTTCTTTCATGGGAAATTTGATATATATATATATTACAAAAGCAAAGATGATTACCTAGTCCACACTCGAAGTATAGTGGCTGCTGTTAAAAAAACAAACCTTAAATACAACATGAACCAACTATGACTTTCAATAGGTTGCCACTCATAAAAAATCATTTCAACTTCCACCAAAAGTTCATGGATTTTCGGTTTCAATTTGGCGAACCTGATCGGTAGATGAACTTACAGGTTGAGCAGACTGGCCATGAAGAGGTTCCTCCATGGAACCATTATGCCAATCTCGTAGAGTGTGCTGTCGTCTTCTCCATCGCGAAAACTCCACCACGATTGAACTCCCACTCATTGCCACACCACATCCAGAAAATGTTGCTAGGACAATAGATAGAATTGCTTGCACATGAACCTGCAATGTAAAAATCAAATGACTTTCCCAGAGAGAATTTTGAATAAAATGGGGTACGACATGTCTTAGATTAATATGACATCAAGACATCTATGTTAAACGAGTTTCATATTATACTAGCTTCAATCAGATAAGCGGTGTGGAAAAAAGACAAGCTTAGTCACTTACCAATGAGTAAAAAATATGTGCAAAGAGAACCACCAAAGCAAATTGAATTGCTGCATAAACCCAGATAAACCTTCTCTTTACTGCACACATATATACAAGTTGTAACTATTCAAACCTTCAAGCCAAAAATCTTTCTTAGTCTTAACTGTCTAATATCGATACAAGATACACATCTAGCCTATAAGTATTTCACAAGGGTTTTATTTCCGGCCTACCCATTGTTGTTGAGGTCATGGATCCAGTGAGACCAAGTACACATGAAAATGGAAGTGATATCGCGATTGCACTGGTCCCCATCTTCTCTATCTGCATGTAGAAAGAGTATTAGAAAATAAGCAAATGGTGAATTTGAAACGTGGATGCAAAACTGCAAATCTTACCAGAAGTTGTTCAAGAAAACAGAAGTAGGCAAGCATGCTCACAATGACGAGCACTGGCACTTCCTGCCAAACTCTAAAACATTCAAACTACTCAGTTATAGACTAGTCCAGTAAAAACATTGTTTGAGACTTAACAACACAATCGAATTAGTCACTCGCCTGTATCCATTAAGATCTGCCTGTTGACCTCTACTTGCTCCCGCAATTCGAGTTCGAACACTTTGAATTCGTAATAAAGTCACCGGCAGATTCAGGACCTCTTGTTTGCACACGTCACAGGTCTTGTTACCCTTAATGCTAAACCATTTTACAGCACATTCTTGATGAGCCAGAGCAAGCTCTCCCTTGCAGCTGCACTCCATTTTAAGGGTTTCACCTCCTTCACAGAGTTCAACCAGACAAATTCTACAAACAGCCTCTTCTGCAGGTATGTCTTCGCCATCAGCATCACTGTTTTCTAAACCATGAAACCAAGATAAGGCAAGGGTTGGTAGTCAAGACGCACAAGTAACATGTCTCAAGAGGAAGATATTAAGACAATGACAGTAAAGGGGAAGGGGCACACATATCAAAGAAGGCGAGAAATTAATTCGCGATTTTTTTTGCTGCCAAGGAACCAAGAGATAGAAAAACAAAATGTGAAGAACTAGATTTCACTACTGAGAGGAACTTGCAGTTCAAAATATGGGCTTCCACTGTTTTTGTCTTCTGGGAAATCAAAGAAAGTTCTGAGAAAGAATAATTACAGGTACTTAGTGCAAACAGATTTGCAAAAGTTAAGCAAGTGTATGCCACAAATTGAACCAACAAATTCATAGCAGATGTTGTCAACACTTTACTGACACGCATGTAGAGATAACAGTTGGTCCACTGCCTAGGGTTCTATAATAACTGTTAAAAGATGCCAGAAAACTTCTAAGAACTATAGAAGGATACAAATTGGAAAAGAAAAAAAAAATGCAGATGCGCTCACACATGCAGGCCGACGTGGGCATAAGCACACATACAGAAAGCAAGGATAATACTCGAAAGGACAATGAAGATACCAGTATCAACTGTAAGTGATGGATTTGACGTTATATCTCCTTCCTTTACTCGAGGAGTTGAAGGAATCACACGGAAAAAGGAATCCATCCGCCTTAAGCTTCTTTCTTTATTGTTCATAGGCATCGAGAGTGAGCGATGTATGCGCACCTGGGTTGCTTTCCTCTGCAAAAATAAACTATCTGTTTAAGACCAAAGTTGCTCAGAATCCAGCTGCCACTTGGAGAGGAATTGAAGACAGAAGATGCTACAGCACGCAAGATAAACCTATTTACATTCTGGTACTCTTCAACTAATGAGAAGGCCTACATACTGTATACTATGTATTAGGAAATGGGGCTACTTTTAGATCAAATGTCTACTCTATATCAAAAAATATCATTAAAAACTGGATTAACCCAAAGAAACTATATTCTCAATCTCATGTTTAGAACGGCCACTGAGTGAGTTAATTATACTCAGATGAAGAGCTTTCAGACTCTAATTTGTAACTTACACTTGAATTTGGAGTACCAGCTACATTTCCTCCATAAGCAGATCCTGGGTTGGAGTGTACAAGCGGAGTTACAGGGAGTGAAGCCGTTCTCTTCATCCTAGGAGTGAATATCTTTGTAACTGATAATGACCTTGAGATTGAAGGTTTCTCTCGTGGCCTGGTAGATGAAGCATCTTGAGTTGGGTTGTTGGCCTTTTCAACATCCGAAGTAGAATTCCGATACTTGAAGCTTAGTTTTGGTAACAGACTCTTCAAGGACGATTTGCCTCTAACTGAGGAGGGACCTGGGGACCCACTAGTTGCTTTTGAATCAGTAGAACTTCGTGTCAAGAAGAAATTCACTTTCCTTGGAGTGGGACTAGGAGTTGGGGGCATCTTAATCACAACAGTGTCATGAGATAGGTCTTCTAATTCTCTTGAGGGTATCTCTAAGACGAGATTTTTCCGCCTCCAGTTATGAACATGGCCAGTTTCTTCAGTTATTCCAGTTGTGTCTTCAACCTAGAAAAGAAAATGTCCAATTAAAGTTATATCCTTGAGCTATAAAGTTTTTCTCCAATTTATGAAACACAAGCCAGTGGAAAAGAAAATGGCAAAAAATGACAAATCCATAAAATGATAAATAAAAACAAATGAGGGTACATGGCCTTAAGTTGTTTCCATGATAGACAGAGAAACCTCTTCACTAAATAATACACACATAAATTTCATTTCATTCAAGTGACACAGGGGTTTCTTTCCTTCAGCTCCCAATTTTCCATGGGGCCCTTGGTGTAGAAGTTTTCTAACAAAAAATCAGAAAACTGTGCAACAACAAAAAAAAAAAAAAACCTTCAGAAGAATCTGAATCCATCTCCATTTTTTTTCCGATGGTTGTCAGACGTAAACTTTTACCAAATTAGTTCTTTATATAAGTTTCAATTTTTGTGGTGGCAAGATCCAAATTTTCAATGATAAAAGTTATATCGTTATATCCATCCCACTTCAGAGATGATTAATTTAGCCTGAATACAGAGGATAAAGCCCAGAAACTTAAATGGGAACCTTAAATTAAGACACGAATTATTCGAAAAATAATTTCATGTAGTCACTGGTTCATTCAAAGCATGGCGAATAAATCTTCAAATTCAGAAAAAATGAAGGAAACCGTGAAAATAACAGGATCGAGTTCATGAAACCCATCATAGATTTCATCCAAATTTCATAAGCAAACATTAAAAACTTAACAAAAATGAAATTCGCCCTAAACGAGAGAATCGATCACAGTATGAGGAACTGTTTATATCAAAATAGAGAGAGGGAGAGAGAAAACCTTATGAATTGGTATGACATGTGCACTTGTTGGAATTCCACCCACATCGTGGTTTTGATCCACTGCAGGAGCCTTCTGTGTTTCCATTCTATCATACAAAGACACACAAAATTAAGCTCCACAGAAATACAAATGCCCAGAAACTCCAATCAATATCAATATCCCTATCTCAAGCTCATGGAGATGCCCTGTCTCAAACTCATTGAAAAGGGTACCAGTCGAGAAGGGGAACTGGGGAAGTGAAAGCAAGCTAAGAAGTTCATTAATGGGAGGTGGGAAGGGTGTGATGATTCTCTTTCATTTATGGCAAAAGTTGGTGTAGAGATGGTCTGGCGTACTATCACTTACACTGTTATTGCCACCCACAACCTAGATAAACTTCAGTGCGCGCGGACTTCTATGGCCCCCTAGTCCTTTTTTTTATTTGTATTTTTATTATTTTCACTCTTTTTTTACAATTCAAGTAAAAATTCTTAACAAATATTTTAAATTTTCAGAAAACTATAATTTTTTATAAATCTACAGTTTCTCTCATAACATACACTCTAAATCATTTAAATATTTATTATACAATCATTTTTTATTAATTTAAGTGTACTTTTATATAACTTTAATTACAATGTATCCTGATAAAATATTCTGAATATTATTAAATTAGTTATTTTGTATTCAGACACTGATGTAGCTTTTTTTCACCCAAAAATCAACCTAAAATTATAATTTAAAGTGTACTAGTTATGGGGCCCGCGCGTTGCTGCGGTGTCGTTCTAGTTGATTTGTTACTTTAATTGAAGTATATGATGTTTTAATGTGAAGTTTATGGTTGTGTGTATTTTATTGTTATTTTCGTTTGGTATCTTATAAATTGGAGAGTTGAGTAATTTTTTCGAAAGTGTTTAGAAAATGTGATTATAAAATATGTTTTGTTGTTTGAAAGTTATCCCGATTTTTTAATAATAATTGTAATTTTAAATCTATTTAAAATTGTGATTTGTGAACAGCAATAATTTTATGGAGATGAAGTTTTTGGTGCTGCTTGTTTTTTCATTGGTTTTACGGTGTATCTTGGATTAGAAGTTGTACCTATGCATTAATTGTTTAATTTCCACCATCGATGGTGTCCTACTACAGGGGAAGCTCTGTCTCAGTTATGACCGGAGTATAGTATTACCCTGCATGGTTCCCTGGTACGATTAGAAAGTCCGTTAAGGACAAACATTTTAATAGGAGTATTATGATAAAGATACGTGAACATTATATATTACTTTCTATTTAATAGAAATTGAATATAATATACACTTATAGGTTCACCATGAAATAGTTGAACTTAATAAGTATTTATAGCATGCAATGATGGAGGTATGAAAACTGAACAATCCAAGAGATGTAATCATGTATAGTAAAATAAGGATTTAGAACGGAGGGTATTATACCGTCAATTATCAGTCGAGTAAAAAACGCAATCTCATGAACTCATTGAATTTACAACGATTGAGAAGAAGTGTGAGAGAAGTTTTGAGAGCCCCATTGGATTCTTAAAAGGAGCATTGGACGAAGGAAACTGACTTCGTGGAAAGTAGAATCGGACGGTGATGATAGAAGTTTGGATGAGAAGAGTCTTAGTCGTTTGATCTAGCAGTGTTATAAGTCGGTGGATATACGAAGAGGATCGGATGGCGTAGTAAAGTTTCAGAGTTATGATGGGAAGGCGAAGATCATAATTGGGAAAAGCAATTTTGCAGGTTCATGAACCTGAAAAAGCATGATCGTTGGGTCTGAAATGCTGTCGCGGTGTAGGATCGGACGGTGTAATATAAGGTTGCGTATGTTTGTACTAAGTTGCAAATGTACTCCACTGGTGTTGGATATTGTGTCCAGATTTGCAAGACTTATTTTTAACAATATATCATACAATTATAGTTTTTATATCCTCAACATGTATCATTATGGAACTTCATTTAAATATTAGTAGGCTTATTTTTTTAATGGCATGGTTTTATTTTTGATATTTTACCGCGAAGCTTCCCGTGTCTGTATTTGTGAAATTGACATCTTGCTGTCTCAGCAAACTTGCATAGAGCCACTGTGTTTTTTCATATAGCACCCTAACCTTGAAAATGCTTATACAATTCTGCTGTGTCTGCAGGTGACACTCTTGTAGTTTAGGTTGCTTCTTCCAAATTTCTCCCATGAGTTTGTTGAGTTTGTTGTGTTTTTGTCCTCAATTATGCCTGGTTGATCTAATTCTTCCTCTGGCATATACAATTGATGTTTATCATCACTCACTTCGTTATGCAACTGGAAAGCAATGATATTATTTTTAATGGCATAGTACTATGTGAAGGAGACATCGGATACAATGAATAAGAAACAACAACAGCTCCTCGGTAATAGACATACATACATATATATATATATATGCATGAGTATTTTATATGGGACAGTGTCATTGGATTAGTTCCATATGCTTGTCCTGCTAGTATTGGCTTTGTATGCCGCAAAATGTGCCACTGTCTTGACACCAGCTTTATAGTTGTAGTTCAGCCCTGTCATGAATAATATTTATATAATTTTCAGTGGATATAGATGATAACATTGTAAAATGAAATATTGCTTTCATTCTTACCAAAATGCAGGAGTTGTTTGACTTGTTTTTAGTCCTGATGGCCCTCCAACCATGAAAGGTTGTCTTCCCACTCACTCCAGGTAGTTGAAGCTTTGTGTGCTATTTCTTCAAAACAATATTTAGTAACCTGCACGGACATTGATTTGTGGAACCAGAGAAGAAACCCAAGTTTTAGCATTTGTGGCCAACTATGAACAATGGATTAATTGTAGTGTTTGGTGGTTCACATATGATACCAAATCTCCTAACCGTTTCAGTGATTATATTAACAATTTGATTATTGAATATCCTCTTTTTTTCTCTACATTTTTAGGCTATCAAACACTTGTTAATGTGGTCTTTTACATGGCAGAACTATAGAATGGGTTTCACATATATGCATGTATCTCAAAAAGTTGCATATGTTATTTCCTACATCTCTGTCAGCATGACGGTAGCTGTTTAAATCTTGAAAGCAAGGGAAAAAGTTATTAAGATAACCACTTAGTTGGATAGAGCTAGATTTTGAACAATGAACTTCAAATTAATCGATAAATAAAATTGGATGAAGCAGAGATTTATTAATCAATGGAGACATATGTGTTATGAATCAATGAGTTATTGAACAAAGGAAGCAAGTATAGAATTAAGCTCAAAATGATGGTCAGGCTATTGGTGGGATATTTCTTGGGTGTACTGTAATTCTACAAATACCTAAATCACCTTCTCAGCCTAGTAAAGTCTATTACTATCCATGTTTTTGTATAATTCAGTTTTAGTGAGTAACTACACTTGAATGAGAGCTATGCCCCTGTATAAAAATTAGTTCAGTTTAACATTTTTTAAGCATGTCTTTATTTCCAAGGTAGCACCTCTTTATTTATGCATTAATAAGGATCAACGAAACGAATGAAAGGAATATATACATCTGCTCATACTTGATAATTTTCCGTCCTTTTCATAGGGAACATCAATTAAAGGTTCAATTAGGAGAAATGATGCACCTAGGATGTGTGGATTGATAACTGAAAGGAAGGTGTACACCATTGCAAACTTCATCGTCGCATCAGCAAGAAATGGCAACAAAGTTTGCACATCTGATAAGACTCTTTATTTGGGGACATGGATGATCATAAGAGAAACCAAAAACAGCACACCAATAATTCCAGGCAACAGTTTTAACTTAGCAGAGTTTAGAATGTTGGAGTGAAGAGTCTACATGCCTAACTATGAACAATGGATTAATTGTAGTGTTTGGTAACATTAACAAATCAAATCAGCTAAATCCTTGCCCAACTATGAACAATGGATTAATTGTAGTGTTTGGTGCTACAATTAGTTAAGTTTAACATTTTTTTATCGTAGGCAAAGACATGTAATAAATAGAAAAAACATGAGAAATGGTAGAAGTGGGTATAGTACCTGATGATAATTTTACATTAGTGGCCTTCATGTCTTCACTGCTGGCAGTCTTCATATTCCAAAATAGTGGCATATTAACAACCATAAGTACTAATATCAGCCCCAATAGGATAGGCAGACCCTTTTGTACCAAAATTTGATCAGAAAGGAGGTTGTGACGGCGTGAATATTTCCTCTATATATGCAGATTATTTGATCCAGTCTGCAATGAGTTTTGTAGCATAATTTTAACAGTGCATTGTAGAATAGTCTTATAAATATAACAACATAAATTATTTGACAATTAATAATATAATAAATTTATAAAACAGAACCTGTCAGATGTCTTCGAATATTTCATTGTAAACAATATTTTTGGTGTGCTTTGCATCTTCACCAGGTTCACCACGTATCAACACCCTTAGTCCTTTCGAGGTTGTCACTCGTGATACAGCAACGTATAGCTGGCCATGCGAAAATACTGGTCTTGGAAGATATAACCCCACCTTTGTCAATGTTTGTCCTTGACTCTTATTTATCGTCATTGCATAACAAAGTCTTAAAGGAAACTGTCTCCGTCTCAAAGTGAATGGCCATTTACTCTCTGTTGCTGACATTATTATTCTAGGCACGCAGATTTTGTCACCAATATGGCTGCCTGTTATAATCGTTGCCTGCACTACTCTATCTCCTAATCTGGTGACTAACAATCTGGTTCCATTACACAGCCCCTTTGACTGATTGATGTTTCGTAGGAGCATGACAGGTGTGTTCACTTTAATATGTAACTCGTGGTTTGGGATGCCAGTAAATGTCAAGGAGTTTAGAAATTCTGTTGGATACAAGAGATCATCATCGCCTGATGCACCAGCGACTTTATAAATCGAATCAAAGCTATGATAAGTCTTGATTTCTGAGGGTATCAGTGACAAAACATGTTTATTAATAATGTCAACGGTGTCGTTCGTTGCTGTTATCACTGCTCGTTCCTTCAAATATTCCTGGTCAGCGTATAATGATGGTAAATCGCTGTATATTTCTGAAGTGATGTCTTCGATGTCTCCTTTATCTGGTTTTACCAACAACCTATCTGGTATTTGTATCCATGAAGGGTATTCCTCATCATCATGTAGTTTCACAGATTCTATGTTTCCTTCACCAATGTCTAAGAGCCATCTAGCAAACTGAGACATTTCAGAAAGATCTAAACTGTTCAAACCAGCTGGTGATAACCTCATATTCTCTGTTAGATAGAAGACACTGCATTGCTGCCATAAGTAAGATTTTGTAATGCATGCTCTGACTGTGTCCTGTCTTGTTCCTTTAACTACCACTGGTAAAATTTGTCTAAAGTCACCTCCCAAGAGCACTGTTTTTCCTCCAAATGGTGTATTTATGTTTGAATCATCCTCTGGCATTAGAATGTCAGATAAAGATCTATCCAACGCTTCAAAACAGTGACGGTGAGCCATTGGTGCTTCATCCCATACAATCAAACTTGCCTTTGCCATTAGTTCAGCTATGTGAGTACCTTTTTTAATATGGCAAGTTGATTCCTCGTGAATATCTATTGGGATTTTGAATCTTGAGTGTGCGGTTCTCCCACCTGGCAGTAAAAGCGAGGCAATACCTGAAGAAGCCACAGCAAGCACAATTTTTCCTTCTGAACGCAAGCGGTTTATGATGGCCTTGTAAACATAGGTTTTCCCTGTTCCACCATGTCCATATAGGAAATACAATCCGCCCTTTGCTTTGTCCACAGCATCTAACACAGCATTGTAAATTTTGTTTTGGCCTTCATTCATGTTCTTTGAATAATCAGTGTTCTGCTGTTCAAGAGCAAGCAAATTGTGTGCCATTTCTTCATGCAAAATAGTGTTCCCAAAATCATGTTCCCTACCTCCTGTTGGTTCTGGCAGTCCATGTTCAGCTAGTGATGATCCACTCCTCCTTAGTAATTTGTCAATCTGAAGGAGTACTCTGTTGTTTAATTCTTGATTAGAAAGATGAAGCTCTGATATACCTGGTGAATGTGGACAACATTTTTTAATTTAGAAAATGGATATAAGTGATGCATATAAGTGTTGTTACTGTCTGATATGATGCATGTGATTTCATTCATAATGTAATTATATTACTACAATGCTGTAGATGAATTTCAAATGTAGTAGTTGATATATATGCATTTGTCAAAGAAGTTAAATGTAGCTCTGTAAGCAAATTAAATGGATATGGTATACCAGTTAAAGCATGCAAGAATGTTAAAAATGCAATTCACAATAAACACTGAAAACACACATAAGTATATCTAATATACCTAGTGAACGTTTGAGGTGGTGGACGATGTCGTCTTGAAAGTATATAAAGCTTGATTCAAAAAGTTTTCTAGCATTAACAACCTCAGAGAACAACAACAATGTAACATACAATTCTCGTAGTTGAGCAGCTGTTGCCCATCCAGCAGCTTCGTCCATCGCCTCATTCCACTCTTTGTCATTTCCGATTAAACCCATTGCATCACAAGCCTCTTTAAAAGTTTCATGCACAACATTGTTAACTGTTCTAACTTCTTTGAAATTCCTGGGACCTTTGACATGCGAAAGAAGTACTCTTAGATAATAGACTTCCCCTGCTGATGGATGAACATATGATATACGACCAATACATTCCCCTCGCTGTCTCCTAAACCAGAATTTGTTTGGACCATCCCACCTCCATTTTGAAGGGAATTCTGCATAAGTCAATTCCCTAGCATCGTTAAAAGTATGGTTTGCAAACATCCATTCAGTTAACATTGTTTTTTCTACACCGGGTCTGCTCAAAACTTCATTAACAGCTGCATCTCCACTAAAGACTATGTTGTTCATTAGAGGCAAGTGTATGGATAAGCTTTGCACTGTAGGGTATTTGAAGTGTATATGAAACTCAAAAATTCTCCATGCTGACTCATACGGGCTGACATATCGGACATCAAGATACATTCTTATTTCATCTACTACTCTCGGTTGAGAAGTTTCTGCATCAGTGTCTTTTGGTGCATGTTCTTGTAACAATGCTCTGGTCCTATCAGGCCCCTTGTTGACATACTTAAATAAGTATTTTATCGATCTAGACTTATTGCACCACTCCACGTTGATGTGGGCATTGTATCTAAGAAGTAACCCTTTATTGTATGGCACAACAAACCTATTATCGAGTTGGACACCAGATTTAAGAACATAGATGTCATTATTACGCCTTCGATATACAGAAAATCCATCTTCACCGATCAATGTCTCAGATTGGTATTTCTTAGGAAAATGTTTCATGCATTTGCCATTTTTCATGCATGGAGCTTTAGGGTTTGCTGTCCCGCAAGGTCCATGTAGCATAAATTTGGAGACTATGTTGTGCAACACAGGGTCTGTTGATTGCTTTGGTATCTCAGCACTGATGATTCTGTCAATATCACACGGTGTAGGAAATTTATCATTCTCGTGTAACCATACAATGATGTGTACGTGTGGAAGACCTCTTTTCTGAAATTCAACTGTGTATATAGCTCCAACTACCCTCCCAAAATAATTTCCTTGCTTGATATCACTGATGAATTCATTAAGTTTCATATGGAACACTCTAGAAATGATGTCAGGTCTATCCTCTGCATTCTGCCCAGCTAATAGTGCCAATGCTCTCCGAATCTCTATCCATTGAATATTACATGTGAAGGTGATAAACAAATCAGGGTTTCCTCGTGACCGACATATTGCCATTGCGTCGTGGTAGTTCTGTATCATATAGCGGGGGCTGCCAGTGAAGCTTGATGGCAAGATGACGCGTTGTCCCACTGAGTTTGTTGCAACATCTCCCCTGAGGAATGCGTCTTGGACTCCGCTGTAAATTTTTGAACGATAATGTTCTTGCTGGTGTTGGAAACGTATATAACGCAATCGCTCATCTTCTATCGATGTAAAAGCATCCACTATATATTGTTGATATAACCTACCACCTCTATTCAACAATCCTCCACCAGTAAACCTTTGTTGTAGCATGTAGCAATAATATTCCCGCCTTGTAACATGTCCTCTTTTCAGTTCAGCACCCAATCTAGAACCACGGTAATTAATATTAAGTCTATAACCATCTTCGCCATAAGGAAAGAGTATTGGGTATTGCATTGCCATGAACGCAGGGTGAAGATCGCTGATTCGTTTCAAACCTCGTGTCTGGTGATCTACTATGATGTCTCGTCCATCTCCTGTAATTCCAATATCTCCCACCACCAGTGCAGCCATTTCAGGTACAGATGGAGCATTGTATTGAACTCCATCTGCAGAACGTTTTGCAATTAATGACAAAGTAACATGGCGTGTTTCCCCTGATGCAAATCTATCACGTGCCATCCTAAACACTTTTACCAGTGTATTGACACTATCAAACATTTGAATTAATTGAGAGACAATAGATTCATCGACTTGGTCATTTCTAGAAGTACTTGTGAGAGCAGATATTCTGTTTGAAGTTTCATTTTCTGTGTCGTAAATGTATAGTTGAGCAAATTGTGGTTTCTCACCATCCATTGGAAGAAGAGAACCAATTAAATGATGATTCTGCCCATTCAGCCGAAACACATATGGGCCTCTACTTTTGTTTATCTGCCGATCTATCTTCCCTCCGATTGAGGTGAATGCAAACATAGCATTGTACAGCCTTATATTCTCGCGAAATAACCTACTATCAGCACCTCTTTTGAAAGAAATTAGATTATCCAATAGTTCTGGTGGGTCTGCAAGAGGGGGTAAACCAACACGCCCTTGTCTGCAACACAAAGAGTAAATTGGGGCACGAATGCTAGATGATTTAAGTCTTTCACCGAACCAGAAGTATGCACCACAGAATTGACAAAAGTTATTCAGATCTCCAAAATCAAGTTCAAGATTATTCGCATTAGGATTTAGCTGGATCGTAGATGATGTAGCGCATTCTTGAACAACGGGCTGATAGATTGGAGAACTATTGTCCAATACTGGATTTCCTGATGATGAAGCGCTTGTATTTGATGACGGCAAATGACGCAAAACAGATTGTTGAGATGAGCGTTTCCGATCGATTATAATCTGCCTTCGTACCATCCTATTTATCCTAGTTGCTTCATGTTTTTCCATCCTAGGAGCACAACAACTATAGTTTTACATAATAGGGAAGAAGCAACTCCTTCATAGAAATCCAAGGGAAAAGTATATGATTCAAAATATATACGCAGAAGAAGGGCTTTTAAGCATACAATGAGATCATAATTAAAAACATAATGGCAATAGATGTGAGAATCTATATTTTTAAAATTGAATTCATATTTAGTTGAAAGAATAGGATCTTTATATCAAACCTTTGCTGCTGAGGAATAAATCCCTGGCTGGAAATTAGACTGTACAGGTACCACTCCACACAGATTGGAACAGAGAGTGAGAATAAAATCTGCCATGCAATGATTTTACAAAGAAATTGATTAGTTGTAAGAAACTTAAATGGATCAAATTGCAAATATAAATGACAGGGCTCGAACAATATAATGTTAAAAAAATTTACAATTTAAAAGTAATAAGATAGAGCATTTGGTGGTTAAAACAGGAATCGAGCATAATTAACAGTCTGCTTTTCCAATGATAATTGACTCTTTGTTCATTCAATTTTTTACAATTTAAAAGTATTAAGGTAGAGCAATTGGTGGTTAGAACAGGATTCAAACATAATTAACAATCAACTTTTTCTGATGAAAACTCACTCTTTGATCATTAACCAAAAAACTAAAAATTTAGTACACAGGTTGTACTCAAATACAGCTGAAAAGAGAGAATACAGCCCAACCCATTTTGGCCCTGATTTAAAAAGCAATAGAATAGCGGCATGACAAAGAGGTGAAGATCAAGTTATGAGAGCTTAATCTGGACCAATGCTTACACTGGCAAACTAAAAAGCGGAGACAAATAGTATGATGGGGAGTCATCATTTCTCATAATTAATGTGAAGTTCATGTTTTTCCATCCTAGGAGCACAAAAACTCTAGTTTTACATAATAGGTAAGATGCAACTCCCTCATAAAAATCCAAGGGAAAAGTATATGATTCAACAAACATACGCAGCAGAATAAACAACACATTTTCTATGGAGTACATTTATAAGGGGAAATTAGATTTCTTTTTGCAGGCACAGCTATACTGGTTAATGTCAACAACTTTTAAACCACATTCACAGAGATAGTAAACTTACGTTTATAGGATTGAAGCTGAGATTTAAATAGGAAATAGGCGTTATCAAACCGAGGCTGAGACTTTAATCCTACAAAATAAATATAGACAGTCTTTGATGAAAGAGTAGTAGTAATGAGATTATAATGGAAATAGAAGGGCTTTTAAGCATAGAATGAGATAATAATTATAAACATCACGGCAATAGATGTGACAATTTATATTTTTTAAATTGAATTCATATTTAGTTGAAAGAATAGGATCTTTAAAACAAACCTTCGCTGCTGAGGAATAAATCGCTGGCTGAAAATTAGACTGTACAGGAAGCACTCCACACAGTTTGGAATAGAGACTGAGAATAAAATCTGCAATGCAATGATTTTACAAAGAAATGGATTAGCTGTAAGAAACTTAAATGGATCAAATAGCAAATATAAATGACAGGAATCGAACAATATAATGTTAAAAAAATTTACAGAGTAATAAGATAGAGCAATTGGCGGTTATAACAGGAATCGAGCATAATTAACAGTCAACTTTTCCAATGTTAACTGACTCTTCGATCATTCTTTTTTGTACAATTTAAAAGTAATAAGGTAGAGCAATTGGCGGTTAAAACAGGATTGGAGCATAATTAACAGTAATTTTTTCTGATGAGAACTCACTCTTTGATCATTAACCAAAAAAACTCAATATTTAGTACACAGGTTGTACGCAAATACAGCTAAAAAGAGAGAATACAACCCAACCCATTATGACCCTGATTTAAAAACCTATAGAATAGCAGCATGAGAAAGAGGTGAAGATCTAGTTATGAGAGCTTAATCTGAACCAATGCTTACACTGGCCAACTAAAAAGCGAAGACAAATACTATTATGGAGAGTGATTATTTCTCATAATTAATTTGAACTTCATGTGTTTCCATCCTAGGAGCACAACAACTCTAGTTTTACATAATAGGGAAGAAGCAACTCCCTCATAAAAATCCAAGGGAAAAGTATATGATTCAACAAACATACGCAGCAGAATAAACAGCACATTTACAATGGAGTACATTTATAAGGGGAAATTATATGTCTTTTTGCAGAGACAACTATACTGGTTAATGACAGGAATGGAACAATATAATGTTAAATTTTTTTACAATTTATGAGTAATAAGGTAGAGCAATTGGCGGTTAAAACAGTAATCGAGCATAATGAACAGTCAACTTTTCCAATGGAAACTCACTCTTCGATCATTCCATTTTTTACAATTTACGAGTAATAAGGTAGAGCAATTGGCGGTTAAAACAGGATTCGAGCATAATTAACAGTCAAGTTTTCTGATGAAAACTCACTGTTTGATCATTAACCATAAAAAACTCAATATTTAGTACACAGGTTGTGCGTATAAAAAGCGAAGAGAAATACTATTATGGAGAGTGATTATTATTTTGAAGAAGTGTGGACAGAGAGGTGAAGATCAAGTGAGAGCTTAATCTCAACCAATAATTACACCGCCTAACTAAGTACGCAGGATAAAGATGAGACCAAAAACCATTATAGCCAAATCAGGCGAAGGAAGAACCAAATCAAGATCATAGATTTTATGAACAACCTATTAATAATAATCATAGGAGCTGTAGTAGATAACAGAAGGACCAAATCAAGATCATAGGTTTTATCAGCAACCTAATATCAACAACCAAATCAAAATCAAGATCATAAAAGGCAAAATGCAAACCTTATCACCAGTTACAATAAACGACGACACCCATAGAAGGTGAAGCGGAGAATTAGCATAGTCGTTGTATTAGAGAACAGCGAGGAATCCGCACAAGGCGAGGGGAAATCGAGCAAAAGGCCGCTTCAACACGCTAATAGGCAGAAGAAGCCCAAGTCGTTTTGTGGTCGAGCGAAAGGCCGCTTACACCAGACAATAGGCAGAAGAAGCAACACGAGCAAAAGGCCGCTTAAACCAGACAATAGGCAGAAGAAGCAACACCCGTTTCGTCGTATGCAGGGAAGATGGTGGCAGGAGGGCAAGCGGCGTCTGGCGGGAGGATGGTGGTAGGAGGGCTTGGCAGGTGAGAGGCTGCGTTTTGAGTGTGGCGAGACGCTGCGTTTTGAGTGAGACAACGTACTGGGAGGCTGGGACGACGTCGTTTTGCGCGGCCAGGCTGTTAAACCAGACGCACCACTGTTGGTGAATAGTATACACTCGCGCGGAGAGGCGGATGAATCGTGCTGCTCTATAATTAAGTCTCGATCGATTGTTGTGTTCATATTTTAAAGTATGTTTGGATTAAGAGACGGAAAAAAAAGAAGTGAAATGAACTTCATTTTAATTTTACCTGTTTGGATATATTAGGAAAAAAAATAAAGAAAGATATTTGAAGAAAATTGGAGGAAATAATTACCTAATTTTTTTGTCGAAATACGTCCTCTCCAAAATGGGTAATTTGGAGGAAAAAGAAAGGAAAATTAAGTTATTTATAAGTGAAAGATATATTTTTTGTTTATATGTAATACTTTAACTCAAAATAAGAATACATTAGTAATCATTCTAATGATAACTATCCAAATAAGAGAAATGACACTCTAAATGACCCTATTTTGAAGAGGAAACATTTTAATAAAAAATTAGATAAATCTTCCCTTCCCTCTCCCTTTGTTTTTTTAATCTAACGTATCCAAACTATAAAAATTAAGAGAGAGTTCATTTCTCTTCTCTTCCTTTCCCGTCTTCGCAAATCTCTCAACCTAAACACACTCTTATGAATTTTTCTTCCCTTCTCCTCTCTTTCCTCAATTCAAACACACTGTTTAGAATAACTGCGGCAGAGCATGTCATAGAGAAATTGGACTCTAAATTTAGAGCATAATTTTGTCTTTTTGTGTGAATTAAGAGTGTAATTTTGTCTCCAACGTTGGACTTCATTTACACTCTAAATTTTCGTTGTTTGCCGTAGTGCAACAACACTTCCATATAACTATTTATGAAATTCCTTTGCCATGTTTGAGATGGCATGCCATGTTTGAAATTCCAAGTGCCATGTTTGATATGGCAGTGCCATATTTGATTCTTGATTGTTTTTTTTTGTTTCATATAATTATTATTAAAGTCAATTGATTATTATTTAAATTAACAAAAAATACTTATAAAAATAAATATTTAAATGATTTAGAATGTGTCTATTGATAGAGAAACCGTAAATTAGTGGAAAGTAAAGTAAACTGAAAATTTTAGAATTTTATTAAGAGTTTATACTGTAGATGATCAAAAATATCAAACGTGCTACAGGATAATAAAAAAATACGAACTTTGAAAATAAATCTGGCAGACGAGAACTTTAGTTCTTGACAATTAATTAATTTATTCCTAGAATCCAGAAAGACTTCATACCAACCTCTGCTTTTGCTTTTCCCACAAAGAAGAATCAATTACTAATCATATAATTCTTTAATCTCTTCCTTTGGAAAAAAGAAGAAGAAGAAAGAAATGAAATCTCCCAAACTCTCTGTTTAAAATTCAAAGAAAAATGCCTTTTGAAACTCTCGCTGGTAATGGGGAAACTTCCAGTCAATTTGATTAGATTGTTGGGTCCGAGAAATATGATAAAAGTATAAACGATGGCTTATTGTGCGGGGAAGATGGCGTCGATGGGCAATCAACAAAGTGGCTTTAACTTCTCAGGATTAGTGCGGCTGGTTATTGAAAGGGACATTGAGGAAGACTCCCAAAAAGACTCATATCATGATTATTAGAGAGCCTTATGGACCAAGATTAGGATGTTAAGAGGCTAAATTAAAGAGAATACATCATGATTAATAATCACTCGACTTGCAGCAGTTGAAGCATGTGGGATCATGATTGCTTGGTTAGGCTTTGATGGTTACGGTGGGTAACAAAGAAAGAACAAACTTTTGCTGAGTATAGCATGCGTTGCCCTTTTGTTTTCTACATGATCGTACTTGAGTCTTGAAAGGTTCGGGTGAATTTTAAAAATAGGACCCTCGTAACAAAATAATTGAATAGAATTTAAATAACTTATTTTTTATTTTGAAGTTGTAATTAGATAAATATTATTAGAGCATCTCCAACAATAAGGATGCAAAATGGGTATGCAAAAAAGGATTTCCATACTTGAATAGTGGTTTGCATATCACTTTTCATTTTTCTACTCCAACAATAGGTATGTAAATTGGGTTTCCATTTTTTTTCCTACATGATATTTCTATAGATAGTTGGTGCCAACACCAGATATAAAGTTGAGGAATAAACACTTGAGGCAGATGCTGGATATGTAGAAGTCAAGAGGAGATCAGAGCTTGATGTGGATGCAGATAGAGGCAACCATGGCACATCAATTAAAGTTCAACAACCATGGTATATCAATTCCCAGCAACACTTGCAAAAAGCCCAAATATGTGGACATAAGCTCAGGCCCAGCCCAAGTGGAGGCATGAGAAGCATGTCCTCAGCTTCCCGAACCTTCGGCAGATCATCATCGTTCGTCTTTTGCAAACTCTCAGTCTCACCTAAAATCTGTGCATCTTCTTTCTCTTATACTCATCGCACTCTATCGATCATGGTTGCTGGTACAAGTGCAGACGATTTCGTCAAGGCAGATGTTCATCAAATCGGCGTCGCTGTCATCACTCTTGATCCCCACAAGGCCCTCAACGCCATGAATTTAGGTCCACTCCACACTATTTTGCCCTGTGGCAGATCGGCAAACGAAAGTTGATTTCGTCGATAACTGTTAGTAACCAACTGTAGCTTCGCGCGTTGATTTACGACCCCTCTCTCTCCCTTCTGAAAATGCAAATATGGGAAACGGATTTGGGATCGCAAATTTGCGACCCTATTTTCGACCTTTGTTGGCTTGCCAAAAAGCATGAAATGGGTATGCATATCAACGGTTATGGATATGCATACCCATTTCCGACCTCTTTTGGAGTTGCCCTTAGGCTAATTTTTTCCTAAACAAGATTTAATTATGTTTGACACTACTGTAATACTGTTAATTATTTAAAAATATGAGGCCTGCTGATTTAGGGCCTCAAGGATGCCTATAATTTTCTACATTGTCAATGGAACTTCATAATCAAATGTGTCTAACTAAGAACGTTTCTTTTTTTCTTAAATAAAGGAGGAGAGTGAAATTTTAACTCGAGATTCGAGATTATACATATGGCATAATTTGTCAACTGAGGTACTCGAGATTCGTGGATAGAAAGTCAGCTGTGGGATGAGTGTTTGTGATTGTGACGCATGTACCCTTGAAAGATGACTGAACACATGCCTGGATTTGTAGGTAAAAAGCCAGGTAGGTAGCTCTGATGCTCACTACCTGTTTGTACCATCCAACGGTGAATCCAGAATATGTAGAATCTATAGAATCTCAATCTCAAAAGTACAATGCAATCATCTACTAGACTTGGCCAGGTAGATCACCAGTTATGGGTTCCGATGACTGCAGAATAGTTCATGATCACTGCTTTGATTATAAAGTAAAAACCAATGGAGATAACAAAAAAATTGCCGGAAATGAGCAAATGGCAATCTGTCACAATCCATCCATATTATGTAAGATCCACTAGAGCTTGTGTGGACTTTTGTCAACGGCCACTAATCTTTGAAGTCAGTCAACAAATAATAGCAGTGGATCAGTTTCATCATTTCCACTAGCTTGCCCATTTAAGGCTTTTCTCCAATCTCTTAAAAGTATTTTTTTCAGTTGACTTCAGAGTTAAGAGCTGAGACCCTCAGCCTCAGCAGTGTCCAGTAGACCTGTAGATGCACATTCCTAATAATTTGAGCCCATTGTTTGGGTTATATATCGTTTGGTTTGTGTTATACCTGTAAATACATGGCTCATTCCACAGTTCTATACTTCTATTTGTGTATAGACACTTGGGAAACTTAGGTCAGTTATTTTAAACAAAAGTTTTAACACCGAAAACTATATGCAAAGACTCCAGCAGAAAGTCCTCATTCATTAGCTCCACTGTTGGTCACCTTAATCTCCAACAGGCGTTCAACTGGTTGTCTGCAAATAGGGCATTTGTCTGTCTGAAATCGCAAAACCTTGGCACAGCCACTACACATACACTGCACCACAAGCACAACAAGAAGTAATCAGTCTGTAGAATCATACTCGAACGCAGACCTTCTAATGTACTGAAAAACTTCACTGTAAAGCAACTAAAAGTAGAAAAGTATCACTTGGCCCTCTGGAGTGAAAAATTAGGAACTCCATAATATTATCATATCAATCGATGAAACCAAATGGAAACAAAGAGGAAGAGACTTTTATATACCATGTGGCGGCAGGGGAGGACAGTTGTGTCTCGTGGTTCTGTCAAGCAAACAACACATTCTTTTCCATTATCATTCCCGTCTGAGTTATCATCAAGTGCATTCGCAATACCATAGATCTCCTTCAGCTCATACCTCATCTTGTTTACCCTTATAATCTGCTTCCTAACTCGCACCTGGTACTCACCGGTCTCCTTCTTTTCAAACACAGCCAATGTAATCTGAGAATTCCCAGTTGGATTAGCA
The DNA here is from genome assembly GCA_963580455.1 of Euonymus europaeus. NCBI lineage: Eukaryota > Viridiplantae > Streptophyta > Magnoliopsida > Celastrales > Celastraceae > Euonymus > Euonymus europaeus. Next base: position 22,896,213 of record OY756967.1, read on the forward strand.
GGATTTCCTTCCGATCCACTTTGACTCAATGGGCATGCCTCAGCCTTCACTGCAACAGGATAGACCTCTGCACCACTCTCATTCTTCAACTCTGTTTCATTAAACATTGAGAAATCAATTCCTGATCCAGAAGGTTGCCTAAACTTCTGCCCATGACCTTGTTGGAAAGATGTAGTGACCGGTTTAAGTATATCTTCCCTCAATGCTGCCAGATTACAGTCTTCACCTTCTTTCGCAAAAAACATAACAGTAATACTGTAGCAGAATGTAGGTTAACAATAAAGTATCAGCATCAAAAAGTATAACGCATATATAACAGTAGAATGTAACATTTTGAAGTCTCCAATCAAAGGAACATATTCAAAATATATGAACCATGCAAGATTATGCAGTACACAAATTTCAGCATAAGGTGGACAGTGGACTAGTTCAGAAAAAATGACTTCCGTGCACCTTAAAAACATGATGTTTTTACTGGTAATACTTGGTCCTTCAGTAAAATACTTGAGTACTTTAACAAAGGCACATTGAGCACACCTTGCAAATCACGACAGCAATGACTACGACATTCAAATTATGAACAAGCTGGGTATCACACCCGTAAGTGAGGGCTATCAGACAACCGCACAATTTGCAAGCAACTAGGGCTTGTCTTCACAACAACTTGAACTCACCTTCTTCGTTTAACTAATAAAAAGCACTATTTGCAAGCAACAAGAGCTTTTCTTGACAACAGCTTGGACTTAGCTTCTTTGTTTAGCTAAAAAAAATCACTTTATAAGAAGAGTCAACATATTACAAGACTACTTCACCAAAATTTACAGAAAACTGAATGAAATTTAAGAAAATGACATAATACGCGTTACATTTACTGCTCCAGAAACAATAAAGTAAAAAATATTATGTAAAAGACGCACCATAAAGAAGAAATGAAAAGGGAACAGAAGGAACATAGAGGACAATTCTAGAATGAATTAAAAGAAAATCAGTGAAATTCACTACATCAGTGAAAAAATTGAATGCAGATAACAAGAATAAAGGAATGCAAATCCTTTACTCCATCTCTGATCGTCATTAACCACTCTGCCACACAACAAGCGTTAAAAGATTGCAAACAGGCACGAGTTGACCCTTCATGGAGCCATGTAATTCCACTTCTAAACAACAGCCATAAATGGATTTCCTATTACATCTCTTCAAAGTATCTCTCTAGAAAACAGAAGTTCCAAACCCTTCATGGGGGAGGAGAAGGTGTATATCACATCTACTACCTCCTCCTCCTCCATAGATCTGCTTATTTTTAAGTATATTATATTTTCAAGTTAAATGGTTACTTTCACCTATTTTCCAAGGTGTGTGTTTGGTTGAACGTATGTACAACTTATACACTGTCAAATATACTCTCAAACATTCTTAGACAATACTCTCTACACCAGCTTATAGGTTATTTTCAGAGGGTAAATCCTTGTGTGGCTTCTCTATGAAGCAATTTTCCGGCCGGTTGGCATGTTGTGTTGGAACTTTGCTTGTTTTGCCAGCTTATGCTCGGGAAAATGCTCTCTTGTCTGTCCATTGACATGTTTTCCAGTTGGATCTTCAAAGACGGGTGCTCTTGGGTGTGTTTGTGGTGGATCTGGCTTCCGCTCTGCTCATTTGATGACCATCGCAGCTAACAATGGTGGAAATCAATGAACGACCGATGGGTGGTATGTAACCTTGTTCTTCGATGCCTAATGTAAATGAATCACTTTCATCAAGCTTGCTGCACTATCTGGTTGGGGATTTACCAATTGGAAAGTTGTGTTAATCCGGGCACGGGTGACCAGGATCTAGGTCAGAAAGGCTTCGGCCTTGTGCTGCATTCCCTATGTATTTATGCTTATTCCCAAGCCAACTAAAGAGAGAAAGGAGACAAAATCCCCATAATGATAGAGAAAATACTATAGAAGGTGATATGCCTATATCCAGGGCTTGTACTTCTACTTGAATTTGCTGCATTGGAACTCAAAAAACAACCGATCATCGTGAAAAGAATGAGATCAAACTTTGGAACAAGGGACCCTCCAAATACACTTTAACCAGAAGGGAAGAAGTTTGGACTCATCAAGCAGTCATAGACAAATTTACCCCCAACCCTGCTTGCATGCCAAAGGAAATTGAAAGCATAGCATCTTCCTTTTTATTATTTACAACATGAATCTTATAGTCTTCTTAATATTCACTGAGTGCCTTTCAAGAGGTGAAACACTACCAACATGCAGCCACATCTCCACAGGCCCAAGTTCCAATAAAATCTCTATATCTGAATGAGTAGAGCCCATCTAAGAGCATACATTACATATACGTTCATAAATCCAGCTCAAGCAAGAGGGGACCTAAAGCATAGTCGCATAGACTAAGCTTGTACCATATAGTATTCCACAAACAACCTCGAACTTGGCAGCTTGGTAGCACATATATGGACCAACTAAAGCGCCAGTGTATATTTATTACAACCAGATTCTCTGCCACTCTCATCAACAAGCACTAAACCAAATCAAATCCATCAGCTCATGATTAACTAAAACCTATTCACATCAGGCTCAGAATCCATCCATCAGAAATAGGGAAAACCCTTAAGGGAGGATATTTTAGACCTACAACAGTCAACCCATTTTCAATCAACAGCATTGAACCACAACATCACTTTGTATAATACCCAATTATATATCTGACTTGAAATAAATGACACGATAATTCATGACACCTTAACCTGCTGTGTGATACACAAACAAGTCAACATTAATCTATATACTTTAACTGGAAAGTTAGTCATTTCAAATATAATGTATTGTCTGACTCATTAACAAATAGCAATTGAAGGAAAAAGAACCTCTCATTACATACTCTCCAGACCAAATTGTCCTGTTTTGCTTAATAATCTATGCTACCATTCAAAAAGAAAAATAAAACAACTACCCCTCTTCAAGGAATATTTTAATCTATCAACTAAATTATTCGTGAGTGCATGATTGGTGATTGCAAAATGGCTGCTCCACAAATTAAGTAGATATCTCAGGGAACGGAAAAGAACAACGTTACTGATCTCTTCAAGAAATATTCACTCGAAAAGAAAAAACAGCTGAACATATGATCCAACTATCAATGATCATTTACGCACAAACCAATCACGCATAACATTATCACGGCTTTCAAAGCCCTACACGATAGTAAGTAAATTTTACCTTCCGGGAGCAGTGGCGTCGAATGTGAAGGTAAGGAGGAACTTGCCAGGATGATCCTCATCGGGCTCGACCGTCAGAGTCTCTTTATTGATATTTACGTCGTTTCTAATCGTAACCGTCTCTTGATTCTCGACATATGGTGGCGGCGGAGGCAGATTACCAAAAGGATAGTGTCCACCAGGCGGACGATGGTAACCATAAGGAGCCGGAATCGGCGGAGGCGCATAGTACCCAGAAGGATACTGATGATAACGAGGAGGTAAATTAGGGCTCAGATATTGCGGTCCCGGGTATTGAGAAGGGTATGGTGATGCCGCAGCGAAAAGGTACTGATTACCAGTAACTTCTGGTTGCAGAGGCGGTTGTGGAGGCGGCTGCTGTGGACGTGGGTTGTTTTGGTGATGATTACGACGATAGCTAGCCGTGTTTCCCATTTCAGATTATTCCAAGACCAATCTGGTGGACGAGAAAATTAAAAGAAAAATGTGAGAAAAATAATCAAAACCACCTGGTTTTTGTATTGCGTGGGAATCAGATATTGAAATTGATGATCAAATGCATAGGGATTGGATCATATACCTCGAGAGATTGGATGCTTGGATGACATATTTGCTGTCGTAAGCCATTCAGGTGCCACATCATCTCGTAATGGACACCTGGTCGATTTTTTGCATGGGAGATCCCCGTGCCGGAGCTTGTCACGTGAAGGTAGTGCTGCCGCTGTGCCCGCGTACCGCTTGCGGAGTTTCCAACTTTCCCAACTCTATCAAATATATGAGCCTGCCGGACGGTCATCAAATGGGCTTTCGGCCTAAACAAAACAAGCCCACCTTGAACAAAATGTACATTTTATTTGTTTGGCGAAAAATCTGTTTGATAGAATATAAGCTATACAAACCTTCGACATATCCTTTGATTTAGTTGTTTTCCCATTACACTAGAGAACAATTACTCTGATTTTGAAAATAAAACTGTAAGCAGCAGCCATTGTAGAACCGTCATCGCTTTCTGGGCGAGGTATGTGAACCATTGGCATGCATAAATGTGCCAGATAACACGACGGATAATTCATCCAGAAATCACTAATCAGATAAAGCTGATCCTCTCAAACGGAAGTTTGACATGCCATACAAGATTTTTTTAAAAGTTAACGCAAAAGAAGAATTTAAGGGGTGTATAGGTCGCATAACATGACAGATACTCTTGTGAATCGGATTCTCATCCACAGGGCAGTTTGCCAATCGCATCACGTAATAGCACTCGAACCCAAGGCAACTAATTTTTGTGTTAATACTTAATAGAGTAGGGAGAACTTGTACTCACATCTTTCGGAAACACTCAGATCTTTTCGATGTGAATTCTTATAAATGTTATCGAATACTCCTATCTTTCCTACGTGGGATTAAATATTCAGATCTTTTCTATGTGAATTCTTATAAATGTGATTGAATACTCCCATTTTTCCGATGTGATCGGTGGTGCAATCATGTTTGAGCAGAATATGTACGTAACGTATTCGCTGTAAACGCCAATAGCATCAACATAAGAGCAGACAGCAGTAAGTTAGAGGAAAAGAAAGCTAGCTTTCGTAGCATCCACATATCAATTATGGACACAAAATTCCATTATGACAAAAACAATCCAAAGATAGACGGTAAACATATAGATGGGTTTCTGTAGGGAACGTCAACAACATCATAGGCTTGACTTGCAAAGTCGTTAAACCATATAAACATTAGATTAGTCAGGTGATTTATAAGAAAAAATAAATAAAAGATCACTGGATAAGCATTCAAAAATGAAAAAAAGAAGCAGCATTAAACAATAAAGCTTTGCTGTTTATTGATTTTAGTTATCTGGCGGGTACATGGAAAATACAACTGGAAGAATAAGATGGAAATCAGAACATTACCCGAGGAAACCTTCCTAATAATATGAAAAGCAATCAGATACAGATTCGTAATGTGAAACATGCTCTTGAATTTGTCTTTAGAGAGCAAAAGTTGAATTCTCAGCTTGGCAGAGGCTATCTCAGCGATAATTAACACCAGTCAATCAAATTAATGGGAAAGGAAGAACCTAGAATGCCAGGCTGAATCGCAGATACCAGGTTGAGTCGGTCAAATAGTCCTCAACAACCCACAACTGCACAATTGTACACAAATACCCCAACATTCTGCTTGAAACCAAGGACCTTCCAATCCAAGTTTCCATTATTAACACCCGACTTTGGCGACCATGAATTCAGCACAATGGCTACACCTTCTGGGACTCTTTGCCCACCCACGACCAAAAGTTCCTCACCACAAGCCTTAAAGGCCAAGCCCCAGCCATCAGAAGAATCGGCCCTCATTGGAAGAATTCCCAACTCTTCCCAGGTATTCTTCACTTTGTCATACCTTTTCACCATGTTAGTCAAAGACTCAAACGAATATAGCTGATTATCTACAACAGCAACAAGAGGAGGCGCATGAGCTGCTGTACTAACATTTGGACTCATTCCCTCTATCTTCCTCCATTTCCTTGTCTCAAGATCATACTCCTCCCCACAAGTCAATGAAAGTGTAGGACTTGACATCCCACCAATAACATAGAATTTTCCATCCATAAAAAACCCGGAACACAGTTTACGCTCCGTGTGCATGTTCGGCAAAATTTCCCATCTACCTGATGAGGAGTCATACAACTCAGCCGATTTCAAGACATTCCCATTCTTATCAATCCCTCCTGCCAAAATAGCAATGGATTCACAGCTACCAGAACCAAACAAACATCGAGGACGGTGCATCCCCTCGCACTTGACCCAACTTTGAAAAATCAAACTATACTTCCAAATTGCAAGCTCAAATGCTTCTCGGCCGAAAACCAACAATTCACTGTCTACGGCCAATGATTCCTTGTCTGCATGCTTGAAACAGTCATCACAGGGTATCTTAGGCAAAGTCATCCATCTCTTTCTGATAGGATCAAATGCCTCCCACCCTTTAGGATCACAAACCAAGTATACCCAATGCTCTACAATCCCCAACTGCTTCCTCAACTCGTACAAAGACCCACTCTTTAATAATCTATTGTATCTCTTGTTTATGCATGATAACGAAGGGTAATCTGATCTAGAAATCCAAGCAAGGCAGTTCAATGCGACATCGTCATTAAGACCAGGGAGAAACAAATCACTTGATCTAAATCGAAGACGACCATCATGCACTCCTTCCCAAGAATATGCTTTCCTACACTTTGCCACTTCTTCTTGCTCTGCCTTCTCCTCCCTCATTGACAAATGACCCAGACAAACTTTTTTTGTCATGTTGGCTATCTTTAACTTAATCCCACAAAACCAAATAAAAACCTTACAAAGAAAACCAATACATCAGTGCCTATTGTGCTCCAAATCCCCAGACATCAAAGTCATATCTGCACGCAATCAATATATTTCCAATTATTCTTCTAATCAAATAGGCAAAATAAATTCTACCTAAATCCATTTCATGATCAGTATTCCAAAAGCTTCCCTTGTTAGAAAATTAAGTCAAAAAAAGATCTGATCTTCGTTACTCAAATAAAATTCAGTATCAAGTCATCGCATGGAAAGTACAAGCAAGCCAAAACAAACAAAAAAAGTTAGTGGAATTCCCAAATAGACCACCAAACCACGCGATTCTTTACCTGCAATCGACACGAATATGCAAGAAAAATAATATAACAAACAAACGAATTAGAAAATGAAAAGAATTACAAATCAATCGGGAAACGAATTAGAGTTAGATTAAGGATGATAAAATACGGTCCGATCCAACTGGAGGAAATCGATTCCGATCAGAAAAAATATTGATTATTTGGACTTGTGCGTAGAATTTTAACATATAAACAATGTTTCAAATGAAGACATGGATCTCGAGAACCACTGACCATACCGGAGAAAAAGGATGTTAGATCAAGATCTGTCTTCTCGTCGACGGAACCTGCCGGAAAGACGCTTTATGCCAAACATGCCGCTGGAATCCGGCTAAGGAGGTAAAACAAAACAAGAGACGCCCGAGATAAATATAGCCTTGAATGGAACCAGGCTAAAGACGGAAAGAAAAAAGAGAAGCCCGAGTCTGGATTGGAACAGATACAAGCTGAACTGGAGAATTTTAGATTTCTTTTTCCCTTTATTATATACACATATATTATCATTTGTCCACTTCCTTCTCATTTATTTTTTAAATTTTAATATTTCACTTCAAAAAATGTTATATTCATTTTTATTTTAATAAAAGAAAATAATAAAACTACCATCATCCAAATTATTCATCTCAAAAATTTAGAATACACTATACGAAAATATGAACAAATTAACAGAAATTCACTACGCATATTTATTTATTTTGTCATTCATTCATTTCTTTATTTGAGTTTACGATCGACTGAAAATTATGCGTTATATAATAATAGTAAGGACAACATAAGGAAGAAAAAAGAAGAAGCTCATATCAGTCTTGACTTTTTGTGCCTTTTATATTAGATGTTTAAATACCGTGAAAGAAAAATAAATATAATTGTAAAGACAAATTTAGTATGTTAAAAAGTGAACATAAAAAATAGATTTTCAACTATTATCTCTAATTGGATTAATTTTGTACAACTACAACTATTTCCATAGTTTGTGGCATTAGAGACTTAACATGGAAATTTAATTGATTTGATACCAAATCACCAATTTTATTAGTAAGATGTTGCTTTCCACTTCGCCATCACAATAATTTAATTCAGAATATCTAAATTAATTACGAAATACTGTTGATCGCAATATTCAGAATCTCTCAAATTAAATTAAAAAATACTGATAATTATGCCTGCGAGAATTTCAGTATATATTCCTTTTATAGTGAAAGTGCATTGCTGTTAAAAAAAATTCAACAAAATTATTCTTATTTTTTTAATGACCGCCGCAGGGAGAGGAGAGGATAAGATTGACGATCACATGGCACGCCGAAGGGGTTGACCACTTGACCTACTAGTAAATACTCCACTTTTTTCTTTTTCTTTTTAACTTTTGTATTTTTATACCTTTAGATAAACACGAAACTCGTGCAATCCAGCTAATTTTGCAACAAAACAGTCTAAAACGTTTGTTTTTTTTTTTGAAAAAAGAGACTGAAAACGGTGTCGTTTGAGTGAATATCGGCTGGTGATGTATTTGACTGACAACTATGAATTATAAAGGCCTTGTCGCGTTGATCATAGTCGTAGTAATTGACGGTTTTTGATCAAAACTCAAAAGTGTTTGGTCAAAGCACGGTGTTGATTGCACACCATTGGGTCTCAATCTCTCAAAAAGTTGCAAAAAGCAACAACAGCAAAGCCAAGAGAGCAGAGCCCCGTACGTCTGTTTACTTGGGCTGATGACTGATCAACACAGAAAGTACAAATTGAAGTACCAAAAGTACCCCTGACATTTCAGTCTGTTGTGATCTTATTGGAGAAAAAAGTAACTGAAAGAATTTTAGAACATAACGTTTAGAAGTTTGCTTCTGTTTTTGCCTTTTGGATTTATCAGAAAGGTTGAATACGGTGAGAGAAGAAGTTGAAAACATAAACAGAAGGGGCCAGGGTGGGCTGGGTCGCAATGAATGGGCTTCTGAATCCCACAGGCCCATTTAGTTATATTAGATTATAACCCATACGCGGAGTCTTTACTTTTTTCTTTTTTCTGCCAACCAAGAGAAAAATTGGAATAATTAGTTTCAACTTGTTTGGCAAACAACAATGCATTAATCAAATATGATGAAAGACTTGAAGAGGCTGCCTCACCCATTCAGATGCAACAGAGCGTGCTCCTCCGACAGCAATAGGGTCCACCACAATTGTTTATAGAAGAATATCGGAATATTTTAGGTTGAGCAATGCTACATTCACCCAAAATATGACCTCTCATTTTAATCATAAATCTATGTGCCACTTGTATTAATAATTGATTATAAAAACACAAGTAAGAACCCCCTATTAATTGAGAATCAAGCGAGGGTCATGTTTCGAGAATCTCGAACATAATTTTTTCAAGCCCTCCCCCACCTCTCGTCCACCCCCGTTTGTGTCAATTACATCATATATTATGAAAGAACGAAAAGAGACTTGAAACTTCTTTTGAAAAAAATTAACATTACAATAGATGGAATGGACCATATTCACTCTTTTAGGGGTTGATTTAAGAAAAATCCGAAGAACACTAGAACAATACATAAAAGAATGCCTCTAATTTTGTGCTGCATAAAGATCTCCTGACGATCTCAACAGGGTGCCACGAGGACTGCTTGTAGACTGTGGTTTCCTGTATTGGTTGAAATAGATCTTCTTCCATGAAATGAAATATAAAGTTCTAAAAAGCTCAACTCAAAGAAGTGACTAACTGGGTAAAAAAAAGAGGCCCGATCTTCGACAAATTATACAGGAAGACTGAAAAAGTAGGTTGAACTCCTTGTTCCATGTCACACTAAGAGCTGTCAACCAAGCTCCTGGAGTACAAGAGGTTCTACAGCATCAAGACTACTCAAGAGTCTGCATGCGAATATGCAATGAACATTTCTCACTCATCTAACTTTCTGTTTAACGCAAAGTTTAAAAGCTAAACAACAGAACTCCTGCACATCGACACCTTAAATGCCGGGGAAAACAGTAATTACATCCCAAAATTATACTCAGCACATTCTAAACTCTTGATATAAACTAAGACATAAATAAGAGCCTATAGTTATACTATACATAAACAACAAATCCACACTAGTTAGTCAATTTCGTTAGAATGATTCATGTCAGTGTTGTCTTTGCTCTCATCAAATTCTACTACTTTTTCAAGGCTCTTGCGCTTGCACCAACACAGGTACTGAGGAATGGGCCCATCTGCTCCAATGACCCACGTATGTCGTGCCACATCATCCAAAGTCATCCTTTGTTTTGGGTCTGAGTAAAATAGGATTTTCCCATCCAAAAGAAGCTCATGAGTAAGCAAATAAAAATACATCAAAATTAATAATGGAGGAGTTCCAGAACCCTACAAGTCAACTGCAAAAACAGAAAACAAAAAAATAAAAAAATAAATAATATATATATATTGGTTACCTTTGCAAAGTAAGCCTTCCAGTAAGTTCTTCAACTCTGGATTTATCTCATCCGGGAGTATTAAGGAGTTATTAACAATCTGGACATGGTAGACACATTCTTAACTCAAAAAACATGCCACAATAGATAAATGTCACCCGTCAGCTGTAGGTGTGGGATAGGCAATAAAAATAAAAATAAAAAGACGGGAGCTTAAAATTTCCGAACCTTGTCATACGTATCCTGTAGTGTTTCTCCCAGAAAAGGGTGTTGTCCCAGTATCATACAGTACAATGTAACTCCTACTGCCCAAGTATCAGCAGCCTTCCCATGGTAGGTTAAACCTGCGAGACCAAAAGAAATATATCCATGTAAAAAACTATATAAATTGATCTCATGACTGATTTATTTGTAAAAGGAGTTATCATAACACTTTCCTAGTAAAAGAATCCTAACCTAGACAGCACTCAGGTGCAGTGAAGACTGGAGTCCCAGGAGATCGGCGAAGTTCATCATTATCATCCTGCATAGCCAAAATCACGTAGTTTAAACCAAAACAATCTCTAAGATTGATATCCCATGATCATTCTATATAGGAACTAGCAATAGATTTACAACTACAAGTTTCACAAAAGAAAGTACACACACACATATAATATAAGATACATATATAACAAATACTGCCATAACCATTATTTCCAAGCTATGGATGAACAATAATTAAATCATAATTAACCCAATTGTACCTAAAATTGCAACCCCCTCCCCCTCCCCCTCAAAGGAGCAAAGACCATCTAATGATCAGCCAACTCTAGATATAGACCCCATAGAATGAAATCTTCAGTATATACAGCTACATCAATTCTTGTTAATGCAAGGGTATACCAGTTTTAACATTAAAAACATTGAACGTAAACAAGATAATCATAACACGACTAGCATGCAACTTGGCAATTAAATTTCCAGAAAACAGTTTTTTCTCTGGTAAATCCATGTCCACAACTTGCAATAGATTTCATAAAGTTGAAGCAGAACATCTCTTCAAAATCAATCGTTAACCAAAACTCCCTATGTAAGTCTGCAACAAGTTTAACCACATAGTTCCCAAAAAATAAAATAAAAAAGCGGCAGACACATAGAAATTATCAATTTGGATTAGCAGTTAGCACAAAACACAAGAATAATAACTACAAGAATGTAGTTTCCAAAACTGGAAAGTGAAAACCATGACCTCATGTCACGTACAAGAATACTTACCAAGGGAAATAAGATAACAACACAATTTTCTATCAGGGAAAATATCCACCTGATTTTAACACAAGCATGAACTCACAATTAAAGCTAATCAATTACCATATCAGATCTAAGAGGTAAATAACGGCAATGATCAGTATAGTAGAAGCCAGATAATATTTCTAGTAGAACCCATTGACTGTCAGTTAATAGATTTTTTTGGCTTATTCACACTGACAAAACGGTAACCATCCCCACCCTTTACCTTCCCTGACACAACCATAGAAAGCGTGTTTTCCTTTCATGCGTAAATTACGCTCTGTAATTGTAGATTAAAAAAATAAAAGAAAATCATAACACACTATATCAGCTCTCTTTTCCCTACAGTAGGCCAGTAATAGATAAAACCAAATGAAATGTGGAGACAGTTCAATACCTCAAACACCTGGCTGACACTGAAATCTCCAATCTTCACCTTACCAGTGCGAGTAACCAACAGATTATCAGGTTTAATATCTCCATGCACTATATTCTGCTTTCAGACAAAAAAGACAGTTACTGAATATTGATGAAAACCCACAACTTTGATCATGAAGAGGTAAGAGATGAGCAACAAAGAGCTCTGACCAAAGATATGACCCGAAAGATCGCCTAAGATGGCTTGGGCATATACTGATATACAACATATAGAAGTTACATATCTGCTGTGAAAAAATAGTAATAATTTTTTCAAGATCGTACATGTGCGTGGAGATACATTAGGCCAGCTACAATATCCCGTAAGTATCTTCTAGCAGTGTCATCCCCAATACCAACAGGTGGAACACAACCCTCACATGCCCATTTGCCATCCACGTATTCTAGAACTGAACAAAAGAAAAGGCATTCACACAAATTAGCCAATAATAAGGCTGATCAGATGATTCTTTGTGAACAGAAATGACAATTAAAATCGCATAATTAAGCACAAAGCAATTGGGCACATGAGGAAGGAAAACAGAGCAACTAAAAAGGAGTAAAAAAAAGAAAAATTAAAGTGGTAATAAATACCCATATAGAAATTATCTGTGGTTGGGTCATCAATCACCTCAATGAGATTGACAATATTCGGATGGTCCAACATTTTCATTATTAAAACCTGCAAGAAAAAAAGAAATCCGGACTTGCCTATATTATAGATTAAAAAAATAAGTAAAAAAATTGTTATACCCTACAATGCAAATAAATGAATCTGGTGAGGACAAAACTATGCTATGATGGCATGCAAAGCAAATCTGAGGAGATATAGACAAAGTATAATAAAAAAATACTTATGGAAATCCACCTTACATAATAAATAGAAGATCAAGGCCCCATGCAATGCTATCAACAACATCAAAAAATATTAATTTGCCTATACTCTATAGGTAAGTAAAATATATAAATGCCCCAACCTCATGAACTACACTATATTATTTTCACAATATTGTTTGCAATGTTGGAATTACAAAAGAATAGAACAAAGTCTATTCAAACAAGGCACTGTGATGGTAGTACCAATTATAATTTATACTGACAAGACAATTACTAGTATGACTCGTGAACACTATACTACAGAAGAGGTGAAGAGCAAAAAAAGAAAGAAAGAAAAATACCTCGCGTAAAACATCAGTCATAGCAGTCTCTGAAGGTGCAACACGCATCTTTGATAAGTGAGACTTATGAAAGGCCTAAAAACCAAAATATAACTATTAAGGACTTATATCTATATAAATAGAGAGATATGGTTATTTCATATATCTGTATCTGTCATACATATCATCAACCACCATAGAAATAATAATAATGCATTTGATATAGGTCCAATATGCATAAGAATAAACATAAGCTATTAAAGCTGTTCTTTACACAGTTGCTGCCCAATTTTGACTTGAACTAAGATCCAAATCACATCAGAATTAGAGAGGCAGCGAGGCCAAACTACATAAGCTCCCTCATTAAAATAGCCATCCCATTTCACTCTACCAACACAATCAAGTCATAGTGTACACTTTTTCCCCTCGATGGATTGATGTAGATTTCAAAAGTGCTGATGTAGATTTTGTTTAGGATTGAGTGAACCAGAAACCCTAATTCCCAAATCAACCTACACTCAAGAAACCTAGAACAGAAATTCCCAATCACTAGGCCTGAACTTAGAACATAATTCTTGAACTTCTGAATAGAACAAGATCACCCCGAATCTCTCTAGTCGGGTGGGATGAACTCACCTTCACCTCGTAGCCTCTCACCGAACGTGTATCACTCTCACTGAACGTGAAAGGAATCTATATTGCAATTCTATGATAATGGTGACAAAGCTTTGTTATATATAAAATTCTACAAGAGTCCAACCTTGATTGCATAATGCTTTCCGTCTACACGGCTCCGATATAAAACCTGATAAACAAGCAAGAACGATTAAACAATTTCTTCAATCGTGTTATACAATATGATCTCAACAACAATAACCTTACCACTTTTCCATAGCTACCAGCACCAATTTTATACTCACGAACATAGTCGTTGACCACTTTATTACCATTTTCATCCTGAAATTCAGTAATAAATGAAAGAATTACCGCAATACGACAATAATGCATGACTAATCCTAACTTACACGTATGATTGGTATGCAAAAAACACCTACATATACACAAATATATACCAACATAATGACAAATGTCCAAATCAATTATATAAAAGACTTTATTGAGTCACTTCAACCTTAAACTGTGTAAATTACACAATTAAAAGTCAAAAGACAATCCTTTCATCTCTCTCAAAACTTTAGCATAAATTATTTGATAAACAAAAGAGAAAGGGGCAAAAAAAATGATAAAAATGTAACTAGAAAATAGCAATTGTTTTAACGCACTATTTATTAAATAAAAATTCAAAGAAAATAAACTTGACAAAATAAATTTCTCTAGACATGACAGGGAGGCGAGGGTAGTCTCAACCAGTTTTTTAGCAATCGAAGTTATTCAAACCACATGAGCACCTAATTAGAACAACTAACAATAAGAGAATACGGAAAACACTCATGAAATAAAGCTGCACGGATGCTCCTATGGCAAAACATAAGAGAGCTATAACCACTGAAGTCTCCTGTTCAGAGATTCACTATCATAAGGGCCATGTACAAGCTTACATAAATTTTGAGCCAAGTGTCAGAAATAAATAGGTTGCGGTTGCACAAGATTCACGAGACATTGTAAAATAGTTTGTTCATGACAATACCAGCAGACTTTGTCTGCAAAATCAATTAAAACCTATATGTATCCTGTTACCTCTGTGCGTACTACTTTGTGGTTTTCCTTGACAGGAAATTGCCTGCAAATGAATCCATTCTGTTCTCTAAGCTTTAATATCTCCTCAGAACATCTTAAACGGCTTGGAACCTCACCACCATCAGCATCAACATCCCTATGAGCAGTGTCAGTTATCTCGCCATTATACGAACCATCATCCTCATCGTCTATTTCCTCGTCTAACAAGAATTCCTGGGACGGCCGAAAATTAGCCACAGACATGGGTCTGGGTCGCCACTTGGGTTTTCGAGTAAAACCAAAACAACTGCAGCAGCCCATCAATCTCGCGAAAGTATAGTTCTCAGTAAGCATGATTCTTTTTTGTTTGCAATCACTATGATTCTCAGCAATACGAAGATTAAAAAAATGATCCCAAAACCTGCCATGACCACAGGTTTAGTCAATAAACAATATATTTCAAGAATCTAGTCTATATAATGCCCATAAGACTCTCTTTTTTGTGTGTGATGGAAACACAACAAATGACAGAATAAGAAATGACAACAACCCACCCCGAAAATTAGGAAAATGCAAAAGAATAAAAGCATTCCCCTCAAATAAGAATCATCGACGAGGACAATGTATGCAACAGAACTAACATCTGAAATAACGACAGAATTTTAAAAAACAGTAGGTAAATACAATTTTCAAACCTGACGTAAAGGAAAACCAGGCAGAGTAAGGGCTTCAAGCCCTAATCAGCTTCACTATTCCAACGGATGCCATTCAGCAAGATGAAAGAAACGGAAAAGTGTATTACATCCATTTCGATCGGAACCCCGCATAGCTATCAATCCAGCATATATCAATCAATGCAGGGCTGGATCGCCACCACCATCCACATCAACAACAAGTTGACCTAACCCAATAACACAATCAGTGAATAAAATACAATGAAAGATAAGAAAATTGAGAAGAAGAAAAAACTAATATGTAATTATGTATACGCAAGTAACACGAGCATCGTCAGTTAATATATATCATTGCGTAAAGTAGGGTCGAATACAACGCTTTGCGTGATAAGGAAAACAAAATTAGAAAGAGAAAATACCATAATATGAACGTGTGGCAGCTGTCGATGATGACGATGGCAGCCGGAAACCCAATTCCAAGTCCAGATGAAAAATCGGAGATCCAATTTTAAAACCACATAGTCATTTAAAATTTAATAAACAAATTGTGAACACAATCCTATGAAACTCTGACTTCAATTTGGAGATATTGTAAATAAACCCCGATATTGTAAGAGGAATGAACTGAAGCGGCCGGAGAAGGAGAGAATTCGAAATCAAAACCCTAACTGAGATTTTAAATATGACAGAGGGATCTAGAGTTGATTGTTTGGAAGTTATTTTGGTTTGGAGAACTGTAGGGGACGAAAGTAGGAAATCTCCGAAGCACGTGGAAAGTACGCAACGATGTCTTATTTGCTTTTGCGGCAGCAGCCACAGGGGTGTACACAAATTTGTGTGGTCATCGAAAGTGTGAAAATTCATTTTCATCCTCCTCAAAGGTTTTGAAGTTGCATTTTGATCGATTAATCCTACGTTTTGTTTCATAATAATCACTGAGATAACTTTTCTATTTTTATGACAGTCAATGTGCCGATCTAGCACGTCGATTGTTAACTCTGATTATATTTTTACTTTGAGGTTGCATTTTGATCGATTAATCCTACGTTTTGTTTCATAATAATCATTAAGATAATTTTTATTTTTTTATGTGCCGATCTAACACGTCGATTGTTAACTCTAATTATATTTTTTACCTATTTGACCTGAAATTTGTCAGAATGAAAAATAATTGCTTTTTAAAAAAATTACAAATGTCAAGATCAGATCTATACATCCATAACACATCCATTTGATCTAATGATTAATAAATTTTCTAAATTTTCTCAAAAAAATAGACCCATCCTTCCTTTTTCCAGTGTCCTTTTTGTCTCATCATTCCTTCCTTCCTCTTGCAGTGGTTTCAAGGTATGGTGACAACGATGCAATGGAGTCATACCAATCTTGCACCCATTTCGATTAAAAATCAAAAACCCAATTCTCATCACCAATCTCTTTAGCATACTCTCTCCACTAACCACCATATCGATATGACGTCTTTTCATCATCCACCCACCAGCACCCCAACCCATTACCACCCACAACCATCATCCATGTGAAATCCATAAGTCCAAGAAAAGAAATGACAAACCTTTTACTTAATGTTATCACTTTATGCTCTTTCTCCATCTAAAATTCAAACAAGAAAAGAAGCTCAACGATGAACCTAAATGAAATTGAGATTGCAAGAAAAGTCATACGAAATCCAATATCTAAATTGTATGTTACAAGTGGTGTTCCTTGTCTACGCCCTAATACCTTCCTCGCCTCTTCTTCTCATTGTTGTCGAGGCCCACATTTACATGACTGTTTTATTTTTGTTAAAAAAAAATTTTCTTTTAAAATTACTATAATTTTTTTGCCACGTTAGCTGTTTCGCTATGATTAAACTCCGTTAAGTTATGTCAACCAATTTTAATAGATTTATGACGATCAACATGCCACGTCGACACATTGACTATCTAAAAAATATGAAAATGACTACTATGACATAAAACGGAACATTTGATAATCAAAATATAACTTATGAACTTTCATTGATAAAAAATAACTTTTCACAACTCTTTCGATGACCATGAATATACTTACCCCATAGCCACAACGAGGGTTAGAGTATCGATAGATTTCTGTAAAATGTCGAACAATCTTGACCTAAAACATTTGTATGTTTGGAAACGGATACGGCTATACGTCTTAAGGTTGGGTTGGGAAATTTAAAATTTTATGCTAGAAATTGCTAGGAGGGGTGGTAAAAAACTAAAAATTAGGGATTGAGTCGATTAGGATCACAAAACAGAAAGTGTTTATGAGATCTTTCTATCACGTTCATTTATATGGCACGAGCTAATATGACCACGACAATAGCCATCACATATTAACATCAGCGTCAGGCTTGTCCTTGGTTACCAGGACAGATTTGTCTCATTGGTTATGAAATTTCTACTAGTTACACCTGTCATATTATATTTTTGGGTCAAATAATTTGGTATTAAACTAAATTAAAACTAGATTTAGTCATAATTGGGTTAATACAATTTATGGTCACCGAAAGTATGTCAATGTTTCAACTCAGTCACCGTAAGTTTGGATGGGTCTATTAAGTCACCGTAGTTTGTTTTTTGTATCAAATCGGACACCCGGGCAGATTTGGGCCCAAACGGGCAGTCAATCCATCTTTGACCGCTAGCAGTTAGGCCAGGGTGGAATAAAAAAATCTGACGTGTATTTTTTCAAATTTTGTAAAAAAATAAATAAATAATCCACAAATCAGAATCTGCCACATGTTGCTACCGTTAATATAAATATTGGATGCATATGTGCCAAAATGGTCACTGAAAGATCTGTTTCCAACCTTCAAGGAGCAACATCAAGCACTAGGTACAATATGATCTTGAATGCCACTCAAGAATCTGTGAATAATGGAAGAAAATCTGCATAGCTGGCTGTGATTAGTTATTTTGTTGGTACTGTGATTACTTAGTTTATGGTTTTATTATGCTATCATGTATAGGGCTTATGGTGATAAAATTTGATCATGGAGGATCCTATTTTGGTACATTCTGACTGTTTTGGTACATTCTGACTGAGATTATGTTGGTTAGGGTCTTGTTTATATAGGATGTTGGTCATTGCAGGTAGATCTGGGATCTCAATGTTTTTTGTATTTTGTTTAGGTTGGAAACAGATCTTTCAGTGACCATTTTGGCACATATGCATCCAATATTTATATTAACGGTAGCAACATGTGGCAGATTCTGATTTGTGGATTATTTATTTATTTTTTTACAAAATTTGAAAAAATACACGTCAGATTTTTTTATTCCACCCTGGCCTAACTGCTAGCGGTCAAAGATGGGTTGACTGCCCGTTTGGGCCCAAATCTGCCCGGGTGTCCGATTTGATACAAAAAACAAACTACGGTGACTTAATAGACCCATCCAAACTTACGGTGACTGAGTTGAAACATTGACATATTTTCGGTGACCATAAGTTGTATTAACCCAGTCATAATTGGTAGGCTCCCTACCGTAAGTGTGCGACATATTATTGACTAATTTAAAAATAAAAGTCATTCCACTATGATTTTAAAAAAATAAAAAATAATATCTTCAATTCAATTTGGGCTGCGCAAGTGTACGGGAAAATTTAGCACGAAATTCCATGATGGGGGAGTGGAAATTAGCAAAATATTGTGGGCTGAGAATCTGATCTCAATTAACATAACGATGCATCAAAATAATTGGCGTAGCTGAGTGCTCTGGGCGAATTTGACAAAAAATGTCTCTTTTAAATTTGCAAATTTAAATTGTCATACGTTTCTTAAAAATCCTACTATAAATTAGATATTACTTAAATACGATTTTTATAATATTTTGATATGTGATATCATTAATTACATTAGTATAATCAATTTTTTTGGTCAAACCACTTTTAATTGACAATATAACTAATTCATTTAATATTTCTTGTAATATAGTGGATCGAAAATATCATTCTATAAGCTTGAGCTTTGAAAATTTTCACTGTGAGGAGACTATTGTTGCCGTAATAGTTAAGAATATTCTATAAGTAATCTATGCATTAATAAAATATAATTTTTATTGAGTTTAAATTCATATGGCATGTGCCCATCAACTCACGAGGCGAGGGCCTCAACAAGACAACAACCCAAACACCCATCAAGAAGATATTTTTTTGAAAATTGTAGGCTTTGACATGGTGGGGTCCTAACTCCTAAGCAGCGGCCTGCCTAGCCCCATTCCAGAGCTACCACTGATCACTGATCAGGGATGTGAGTGGGCCCAACCCTATCTGCCAACAATATCCCCTGAGCCCATCAACTCACGAGGTGAGGGCCGCCTCAACAACCCAAACACTCATTTGAAGACATATTAATCCTCACTTGCACCCCACCAGATAGATTCCTATGTTAATTAATTTAATTTCAAAAGGAACATTCGATGCACCATTATCCACTCGGCAAAGAATTTGTATAGAATGGAAAGTTCGGGTCCGTCATATATACCGAGAAGCTAATAAATGTGAGGACTTAGTATGATTCTCAATTTGATCAGGGATGTTTGAGTTGTCCATAATCCATCGCAAGATTTCTTAAATAACTTATGGGAGGACGTATTGATAGTCGTTTGGCGTAGGCGTACTCTACAAGTAGTTGGGCAAGATTATGATTGTGTTTTTTTTTTAAGTCTCCCCTTCCTTTGAATAAAAAAAAAATTGTCTCATGAAATATATAAAAAATTATTGATATATTTTTTTTTTAAATGTCGGGTCAGGTTGGTCTTGCCAGCCCGTTTAGGTAGAAACACTAGGCCGATCAAGGACTTGGATAAGGCCCATACATGGTCAAGCTTTATAACAGACTGAACTAGTTAAGAGTAACTTTAATGGGGCACTTGAAAATAACGCTAAAATTTGTTGAGTGTGCAGAGGAGTGATTTGAAAAAAGTGTAAAATGGTAAAAAAAAGTGAAATATGGTAGAAAACTATGAGAGAAATGGTGTTGATGCTTGATATTTAGAGTGTTTGTGAATGAAAATTGAAAAGAATTGTATTGAAATATGTGTTTTATTAATATAATTGTATTAAAAATTAATTTTACTGTAATAAAAGTGAGATCGCATTAAAAAATTTGAAATGGACACCATTGAAACATTTATCAGGTTTATCTGTGGACTACAAGTCTACAACATCATTTAACAATAAAAACATTTATCTTGGGAACTGTTGGACCCAGGGAGAGAACCATGCTTCTACGAAAAGCGAAAATCGCGAGGCAAAGTTTAATTTTATATATGTTTTAAAATTAAAAAGAAGGAGATTTATTCCATGAAAATGAAAAAGGAAAAAAAAAGAGAGAAGTAAATCACGATACTCACTTTTAAGTGACACGAGTGGCACGACTTGTTACATTATATTTTACTTGAAAAAAAATTATGAATATATTTTATTCTAGCTCAAACAGAAATTAAATTCAAATTAAACATTTGAAAAAGATAAAAACATTTAGAACATTCAATAAAAACTCACAGAAAAACTCAATTAAAACGTATTCATAATTTTTAAAAATAATTTTTTTTATTATGACTTGGCAGCGGGACCTGCCACAAGTCGCTCAAACTAGCGGCATAAAAGGGGGAGACCCTCGTGTTCGATTTCGCTTCATACTCTACTGTTTGGCTAGCAGACAATAACACACACACAGACAGTAGCCAGCCACCAGAGCCATTGTACGACGAAGGTCATGGCGGTAGGAGTTCTCGCTTTACAGGGATCGTTCAACGAACACATCGCAGGCACGCGCATATATTTCCTCTTCATTTAATTTTTTTGTATCTGATTCTTATACTTTTCTTTTATGTGCCGTGCGTGTTTAATCGATGTATGGCTTGTGTAATATTCGTTGTGATGGTTTCTTTGCCAGCGCTTAGAAGATTGGGGGTTAAGGGAGTGGAGATACGGAAGCCGGAGCAGCTCGCGAACGTGAGTTCTCTTATCATTCCTGGCGGAGAGAGCACCACGATGGCTAAGCTTGCCGAGTATCACAACTTGGTTTGTTCCGTCCCTCTAGTTTTTTATAGTCTTGTTTGATGAAGATTAACGTACATTTGCTAGGCATATTAATAGGTTTTTAATATCTCTTTAAAATTATGTGAAAGCTAGGGGATGTGTCCATTATGACTATAATATCTTGTTTATTCGAGGGAAAAATCTTTACAATTTTATCTGCTTAATTCTGGGCTAGATTTAGATGTATTCGTCTTAGCATAATCCCAGTGTTTGGCTGTCACGAAAGTCTCGTGGTTAGGTGATTTATAGAAAAAGTTAATTAGAGGAAAGTGAAAGGAAGGGAGCTCTTGGTTTGTTTTTTTGAAATTTATGGTTTAAACTTTAAACAAGTGTGTGAGGGAAAAAAAGAGTTTAATATCAGCAATCCTTTCACTCTTAAAAGGAGTTCACTGATGACGGCCTAGGTTTTGCCCATTTTCCTTGGGGTCGAAGAGCATGGTAGATCAATGAAATATGGCATCATTTTTTTTTGTACTTCTTGCTTTAAGAATTTGGAACCTAAAGAGAATTTTCTTATGTTTGATATTTTGTTCATCAACAGTTTCCAGCTTTGCGTAAGTTTGTCAAAATGGGAAAGCCTGTTTGGGGGACCTGTGCAGGCCTTATTTTCTTGGCAAATAAAGCTGTTGGTAGGTTTTTATGTGTTATTCGTTTAAATTTTTTAATTGTGTTCTTCATTTACATGTTATTATGTTTTCGTGTTCCTCTAGGCTTTTGATAAATGTGTCTAGCAATACGTGTTTTGTGTGTGAGTGGTTTTCTTTCTCTTCCCCTGGTTGCCACTACGAGAAATATATATTAGATACTGTTTCAATATTGAAATGAGTGTCATTTTATTTCTTCAGGACAAAAGGAAGGAGGGCAGGAACTAATTGGTGGTTTGGATTGCACCATCCATAGAAATTTCTTTGGCAGTCAGGTATTTTTTTTGTACTCTGCATCATTTTTTATTTCTGTGCAATTAAGATAGATAGCCAAATTCCACCTGTATATAGGAAACAAACACATGAGCCTATTTGGTCTTATAAACTATGAGCTATGTATTTTTTTTAATATAGGGGTGTGCATTATTGTGGCATTTCGTTTATGAATTTCACTGAGAAAATGGTGGTACTCAGTTGTACTTTTGTTATTTTGTTCTCAAAGCTAGAATACAATAGACTTACAACTTGCCGACTTATTTGTAACTAACTGAGAGTGAATACCTGAGTTAAACTATGAGAACTGTTCAAAAATTTCTCAATTATCTTAAATTCTTAATGAAATTACTTAATTTCAGATTTTTAGCTTCGAGACAGAAGTTGCAGCGCCAGAGCTTGCATCTAAGGAAGGCGGTCCCGAAACATTCCGTGCAGTCTTCATTCGCGCTCCTGTGGTCATTGAAGCTGGGCCTGGAGTTGAAGTGCTTGCAGAGTATCCCGTCCCATCTAACAATGTGTTGTACTCGAGTTCCTCTGTTCGAATTCAAGAGGTTTGTTGATGATCTTCTTGGCTTTGAAGGTTTTGAATTCATGCAGTTTATTTTTAATGATAGACTCTGCAGATTAATTTCATTTTATGGGCTAAATAGAGTAGTACACATATACTCGAATGATGTAAATTATCGCAATATTATTTTGTCAATAAAAAAGCTCTCCTGGTTCTGCAGTGAAATTTTCGAAATGCTTTCTTTATTGAAAGATGAGGAGGAAATTTGACCTTATTTGTCTTATAATATTCACGTAAATTGTGTGAAAGAATTAATAACTTATTACAAATTCATTTTAGACACATGATTGCACTCGGACATGTACCTGGTTCTACTTGACATAGGCTTGGTTCTGCTTGTTTAAGTTGCTGAAGCAGTAGTTGACAGTTCAATCTATATCATATCCTCGTTTATGTATCAATTATAAAATTAAATTCTAGCGGTCCTCTGCTTTAACTCGGTTGGTGTAACTTGATGAGTCTTTTTTATTAGTACTGCTATACATTTTTTGTGCTTTTATTATGATACATCTTGTGTGCTTGTGCTCCAATAACCCTCGTTGAAGTAGAGATCCATTAACATTGTAAATCAAAAATCAGTATGATTGCAAACACATGTGCCTTTCACCCCCCCCTCTAGTCATGTTGGAGGCGACAGTCAATCTTTCTAAATTGTGAAAATGCAACGTATTCGGCATTGTATTATTCATTTGACAATTTAATGATTCTTGAGGCCAACTTTTCCTTGACATGTAGGAGGAGGTTCGATGTGGTGGTTGTGTTTTGGTGTTCTGTTTTGACATTTATTTTCACCTTTGAGACTGAAGTTTTGTGAATCTATTGGTTCTCTGACACTACGCTGTGATTAGTTTGGATTTGGAAATGCATTCCATTGCAGCAACATCAACTAATCCTGCACAAAATGAAGCTGAAACAGTCACATCAGTTGCCTGATTGTTTGACCTTTAAAACTTTTTATTTTGTTATTTTGTCCCCTCAGATAACAAGTTTTGGATATTTCAGGAGAATGCTGCACCTGAAAAGAAGGTTATTGTTGCTGTAAAACAAAAGAATTTACTGGGCACGGCATTCCATCCTGAATTAACAGCAGATACTCGATGGTATATATTATCTATTACTGCCTTACTGGTCATGTTTTGTTATAATCTTGTTTGAGGTTCTAAGTAGTTTCCTGTGCAGGCATAGTTACTTCTTGAAGATGGCATGCGAGTCAGGGGAAGGGGCCTCTAGCAGCATTGTTGCAGTTGAGGGAGTGGACCTAAGCATCAACCATAAACAAAGAAATGAACTTCCTATATTTCAATAAAAGCATCAAGAGTAATAAAACATTATTGATGAATCTTTTACATTATTTTTCACGGATAAAATGAAAACAACACTCCGTGCAGAAAGCTTTCCTTGTGGCGACATGGTCTGAAAAGGGCAGGTGTACCCTTGGTTGCCTTTTATTTTCATAATGTTAGATATCTATTGATTTTTATTTTTTTTAGCATATGTTTTGTGCTCAACGAGAGTATCTATTTTTTGTTCCTTGAATTCTGGATGACCTTTCCATTCAATTTTTGGGAAAGGCAACTTAAAAAACATTTTCATCACCTCAATCAGCAAATCAGGACCTCTGGGGTGTTGACTTTATTATTCTACCTTTTTCTCCCTGTATTAAATCTATCTTGCTTTGGCAAGTAAAGTAAATGGCTTATTCACTTGAACCTACAGGGGTTCAAGCAGCATGCCATCACAACATCCGAAGAACCTGTTTACGCACAGAATGCTTCTACTGCTAAACTCTTTGTTACTCCCCGGCATGGGTCACCAAACTTAGTGGTAGATACGCTGAGGCTACAACTCTTTGATCCAACGCAAGCCTGGACAAGTTAAGCACATATAAGAGTAAAGCAATATTAGCTTATTACGAAGCATGAACAGGGGATTCAATTTCAATTAGAAAGACATTATCAAACCTTCTGAACAATGGAAAGAGCCTTTGCACTGCTGCACCGGCCACGGGTAAACCCACCACAGGTCCCACCAGGAGTTCCAAAACTAGCAAACCTGATTGAAGAAATGACTTGATTAGGGCTTGGGCACTCCAGTGATAATATGGGTCCTGATTTCCTCGCTGAGTCTGAATTCCATGTTTCAACTGGTGCTGGGTGAGTCTCTGACACATGAGAGCACAAACTTCCAGTCTGCCTTGTCGAGAAGGCAATCTGTGTTGGATCGCCGCCAATTTCTTCAAACAACACAATAATGTTTCCACTTGGTTTCAACCATGAGCGTGGGACATGGTACCTGCCACATGAGTGAGTTCAGAGCCAATTTTTTGACTAAAAATTGTAAACAAGCCTATTTAGGAGAGTGATTAGTGATATACTACTCACAGTTGCTGCGATGGCTTCCCACAGTTTTTCAAGCATTTGCTCGAACTATAAGATCCCCTGTAATTACAAGAGTCGGTGCAGCCTGTGTTGGCGGAGACATAGGTTGGCCAATAGCGACCAATGCTTTGTCCATTTACCCAAGCCTCGCCCTTACCCATCCCAGTGAAGTCCAGTGCAGCAGGGTCATTGCCGGCAGGAGCATCAAACGTCGTCTGTATCAGCAATAATTATTAGTATCCAAAAGATTGATTCACAGCCTCCACAATACCTTCTAAAATGAGAGGCTAAGAAATATCCAATTCACAGGTAGATGACACTTTTCAATGACCACATGGAATTATCCGTCAAGCAGAGGCATAAAGCACAATAACTAATATGTGCTGAGTCCTATATGCTTCTCCAATATCACAGGAAACAACTTTCTGTTTGCATGTGATGCAGGGACACAAGACGCTAATACTCCTAACTAAAAAGCTAAGTTTACCTTGTACCATATTAGAGGCTGCTTCTTAGGCAAGGTAGATTGTGATACCCACTGTGAGGTTGTTCCACTCGACAGACCTAATTCTTCACCCTTAAGTCCAGTCTGCGTCACAATTATGAAGATCAGAGTAAATGAATATCAAATGAAGTTATTATCTGATCTTTTTGGAGGCTCACTCAACTCTAATCTTGAAGCTTGAACAAATAAATCTAAAGAAAATTGTTCATCCGTTTACTAAACAAGGCATACTCAGTTATGTAACAGAAGTATGAAAGACAATAACTGACCTGATATGTCCACTGTTGAGCAGAGAGATCAACAGGTACGCCGTTAGTTGAGTCCTTAAGCTTTACAGGACCAGTGATGCCAGCACCGGTTTTGTCAAAAAATGCTCCATAATTCTGATACAATTTATATTTTCGTTAAATGATTCTCTCACCTAATAAACATTAAAATTTATCTTCATCAACAAATTATATAAAAAGTCAACATGAAAACCGCTGCACCATATATAGTGTGGATAATGTGTTCCCTCTGTTAATAAATTCTATCAATCTTAATCAAGAGGGCCCAACCTGAAGTCCAACGGTTAAACTCAGGAGATCAATCACGTTCTTCCCTGGAATGAGGGTGACGGGGATCTCCACAGAAACCTTGGCATTTCTACTGCTGCCTATTCCACTTCCTGCACAGGCTCATGTTAAACACTGCAAATTAGAATCATGAGGCGGCAAAATCAAACCATAAGTAGCAACAATCACACGCAAGAGACAATGGCATATGATTTTTGGCCTCTGTCCACAGGTGTCAAAGAGGCAAGAGTATTCTGCTCTAAATATAATGAAGAAAATGCTAGAAACCTGGAGAAAATATAATTATGATAACTGGCTTGATCCTCCTCATGACAATTAAAATGTATTTTCAACAGCTCATGATGCAATTTAACATGTCTGACATATAGGTAATTGTTTTTCTAGTCAAGCTTTTCTCATTTTCCTACATAACAACAATGCATTCATTCTCCGTGCAGCAAAAACTGGGGAAAGTTGGCTATTTTGATTCTCTCAAGAAGAAGACAGTAGGAACAAAGGTAGATGCCTCCAATTTTATTTTATTTTGAATTAAGGAGGATACCTACATTAGGAGGAGCTGCTGAAAAACTTAATGCAGATTATCACTCCTAATAAGATGAACTGAACAAACTGCGAGATCCAAGAGCTTCATCATGCTTTTCCATGTATTTCTGTGGATGGAGACATTTCTACTTTTCATTGTTGAACTATTACGTGTGAGTAAGGTATTCATACATCTTGTTTGTCTAATTGTCTCTGATCCCGTCCTACGCGGGAGTCTTGTGCATGAGAATTGTTTATCTTTTTATAGTCGAACATGTGGCCCAATGGTGGAGTTACAGAGGTACAATCTAAAGATCACAAGTTCGATTCCTAAAAACAATCTCTCTATATATTATTATATTATACAAGTAAGGTTTTGTGTACTTTTTATTTGTCTCCAATCCCACCCACTACGTGCGTCTACTGCGCGGGATTTGTTTACCTTTATTGTTGAACTATTAATGATGAGAGTAAAGAATCAATGACACTTTTCTACCCATCTTGCCCCAAATATACCATGAACCCAGAATTACTGGGCAGGGCTTGTGCTGCATCAATTAAAGCCAAGTTGAGGCTTTCCTTGGTTTTGCCAAAACAGAGGCTCAGCATTGGATTTTCTTTTTTCTCAACTCAGCCTCTACATGGTATATAATTAAAAGGTTAATAATGGACTGCCTTTTCGAAATGTTAAACACCCATATGTTTTGTGGCATCGCAAAGATAGACCAAAAACTTTAAAGAAAAAGTAAATGGAAATCTGCAAGGGAAAAACGGTATGGGGCTGTAGAATTAAAATCTCCTAATAGTATGCATCATCACTATTACCATTAAAAAGAAGTCTCATCACCTGCTAGCTTCCCATTAATATAAGCATGAAGGGCATGACCAAGTGATTCAACATGAAGAACAGTTTGAGATCCATCCCCAAGGAAATGTTCATCACCCTTGATATTGGTGCTGCCAAAAGTAACCAGAAAATGTTCTGAACAATAAGAACTAGAAATGGCTCAAGAGTGACAATGATGCCTGAGAACTGAGAACAAAAAAAAAGGTTCCTGAAAAGAAAAAAGAAACATATAACTAACATACCTTATTGAATACCACAAATAATCACTTTTATCAGCTGTCGTATTTATTTGCTCCAACAATCCAGGTTTCACAACTGCATCATCCTTTGAAATACCCACTGGTTCATTTATCCAACTCCATCCGGAGGTAAATTCATCAGCTGAATTAGCATCATCTGTCTGAGACTGACGGACAAAGCTCGGAATAACAGCCACGGAGTTTATCTGTCCAGATAAACTTGAAAATATTGATTATGCAGCTAGCAGGAAAATAAAGAACAAAGATAGCTTTATATTCTTCTACTGTTGAGAGATGAGTTTGTAATTGTCTTTTCTAGGTAAGGGTAATATTGTATATTCCTTAGAAACCCTAGGTTTTCATCATATAGTGTATCTTTGTATGTAAAACATTGAGGGAGCTGGAATACCGAATATACGAGTGTTCTTCCCTTTGAGTACCTTGATTCTCTAACATGGTATCAGAGCACCGGGCTTCCGATCAATCGTGGCTTTACCGATTGTCTTTCCCGGTTCACTTTTAGTCACTTCTTAACTCGTTTGGCGATCCCGATCAGATTTCCGGCAGCTTCCGTGGTCTGTCCATCATGCAGTACTCTTCCGATCAAGTTTCCGATCTTGTTAGATGATTCCGATCCAGTTTCCGGCAGTGTTTGTGCACTTCCGATCTTGCAGTGGTCTTCCGATTCTCGCAGGGGTAATTCCGATCCAGTTTTTGGCAGGTTCCTGACGCCATTGGAGGTTTCCGAGCTTGTTTTCTGTTTTGTCTCTGGCTTTCGATCTCCTCTGCCAGTTTCCGCTGTCCGTCTTCTGTTTCTGTTTCTGGCCGATCGTGTTTCTGGTAATTCCGATCACGTTTCCGGCGGGGTTCTTGCTGTTGAGATTTTCCGAGCTGGTTTCCGTGTTATCCTTCATCTGTTTCGCGTGTGGTGCGCGCTTCACCTGAATCGGGTCTGGTCTATATTTTTCTGGTGACAGCTGCTGGGTTGTGGCTGGTGTGGCTGCTGTTTTTTTTTTGTTGTCATTGCTGCTACTATATTTGGAGTTGCTGCTCATCTTTGGGAATTTGCTTGCACAGCTCAGTGTTGCTGCCACTAGTTCTTTTATTGTGAGTTTCTAAGTGTTTGATAGTCCCAGGTGTGTTCTTCGGGTTCTGTTTTTACACAGGTGTTTTGTTATCTGTCTTGGTTGCTATCCGTTGGCTGTCCCCAAGCCATAATATCTGTTCCAGTTCTTCTGTTTGCAATTTGATAGGCCAATATGTCTGAAAAGACTGTTTCTTTACCAGCTGATATGTCCCGTGATATTGGGGGGCTCCAAATTTGTTCTGTCCGATTAAACAGTCGTAATTATCTCTTATGGGCTAAGGCTATGAAAGTGGCCTTAAGTGCTCGGAAGAAATTTGAGCTCGTTGAAAAGGATCCTCCTGATGTTGATGACAAGAATTATCCTGACTGGTCTTCCAATAATTCTATTGTCTTAACGTGGTTATGGGCAAGTATGGATCCTGATATTTCAGCGAATGTTATGTGTCTTGATACTGCCAAAGAAGTGTGGGAATCAGTGAAAGAGACTTATTCTATGGCTGGTAATGCCTCTCGGGTTTTCGAGTTATATGCACAGCTGTTTCAATTAAAGCAAAATGGTCGCGCTACTCCTGAACACTATGCTCAGTTTAAAGGAATGTGGGATGAGTTGTGTGTTTATCATCCATTAACTACTGATTTGGCTACTTTAAAGAAGCAGCGAGAAGAGTTATGTGTTTCCATGTATCTAACTTCTCTAGATCCTCAGTATCAGGCTATTCGTAGTCAAATATTAGCTAGTGATGGTACTCTGCCATCACTCTCTGCTACTTACTCTCGTGTGTCTAGAGCGACTACGTCTTCTCCCTCCAGTGAGAATGTCGGGTTGGATACTTCTTCTGCATTAATCGGTTCTGGAAGAGGCTACTCTCGTGGTAGTGGTAGTTCTCGTTCTCGTGGTCGTGGTCGTGGCAGCAACAGTGTTCGAAAGTGTACTTTTTGTGGGAAAGATAATCACACTGTTGATAGATGTTTTGATAAGCATGGAAAACCCTGGGAACGCAATTCTCAGTTTCGACAACCTTTGGGTGGTACTTCTGTGGTTCCAAGATCTGATGTTGCACATGCAGTCTCTTCTCATGATCCATTGAGTGACTCTTCCAGCATTACTCTCTCTCAGGCTGAGTATGATTCTCTGCTTCATCGGTCCCAACAGTCATCCTCTTCTGATATTGCCGCCATCACTACATCTTCAGGTAACTCCTCTTGTTATCATGTTTCTAGTCCCTGTTCCTGGATCATTGATTCAGGTGCATCTATCCATATTACTGGTCAATCTCATAATTTCACATCTTTTCATCATTCATCCTCTCGTGATGTTACTGTTGCAGATGGTCGTACTTGTCAGGTTTTGGGGAGTGGTAGTGTCTCTCCTACCTCTTCTCTCTCTTTATCTGGTGTTCAATACATTCCAAAGTTTCCTTTTAATCTTATGTCTGTGAGTCAATTTACTAAATCTTTTAACTGTAGTGTCACTTTCTTTCCTTCTCATTGTATTTTTCAGGACTTAGAGACGAAGAAGATGATTGGTGGGGGTTCTGAACGGGCTGGTCTGTATCATTTGGATCCACCGACTGCTTTGGTTTCTAGTTTCACCACTTCGTCTTTAACTCCTTTTCAATGGCATGTTAGATTGGGACATCCTTCTTTGAAACTTCTCCGTCAAGTGATTTCTGTTCCTGCATCTGTATCTAGGTTAGAGTGTGAGGCTTGTGAGTTAGGCAAACATCACCGTGTTTCTTTTTCCCCAAGTGTTACCACTAGATGTTTGACACCTTTTGAACTTGTGCATTCTGATATTTGGGGACCTTCCCGTACTCCTAGTTTGTGTGGTTATTCCTATTTTGTCACCTTTATTGATGATTGTTCCAGAATGACTTGGTTGTTTTTATTAAAACGTCGTTCAGATGTTGCTTCTGTGTTTGCACTTTTTTATAATGAAGTCTCTACTCAGTTTGGTAAATCTATTCGTATATTACGTTCTGATAATGCACTTGAATATGTTAAAGGTCCTCTTTCTGTTTTTTGTGCAACTAAAGGCATTATTCATGAAACATCTTGTCCTCATACCCCACAGCAAAATGGTGTCGCTGAACGTAAGAATCGTCATCTTCTTGATACTGCTCGTACTCTACTTATTCATATGAATGTTCCTAAATGCTATTGGGGAGATGCTGTTTTGACTGCCTGTTATTTAATTAATCGCATGCCTTCTTCTGTTTTAGGTGGTAAATCTCCATTTTCAATTCTTTTTCCAGCTACTTCTGTTTTTGTTCTTCCTCCTCGTGTTTTTGGTTCTCAATGTTTTGTTCAGGACTTGCATACTGGTGGTGATAAATTAAATGCCAAGTCTATCAAATGTGTCTTTGTTGGGTATTCTCGTACTCAAAAAGGGTATCGTTGTTGGGATCCTACCTCCCATAGGTATCGTGTAAGTATTGACGTTACCTTTTTTGATGATGTGCCATATTTTTCTCCTTTGGAAAATTCTCCTCCTGTTTCATCCTCCCTCCCTTTACCCCTTCCTCCATCTTCTATTTCTAGTTTGGATGTTTCATCTATTCCCTTGCAGGTTTATACTCGTGGTACCTGGTCCAAGATTTCTCAGGCTATTCCAGAACCCCTTCCACCATCTTCATCTCTGCAAGTTCCTGCTCCACCTTCATCGCCATCTTCTTCTGATCTTCCTATTGCTCTTCGTAAAGGTACCCGTACTTGTACTACCCATCCTATTTCTCACTTTGTGTCTATGTCTCATTTATCTCCTTCATATTCCTCGTTCATTAGCTCTGTGTCCTCCACTAGTCTCCCCTCTTCTTTTCAGGACGCTGTTACTCTTCCTCACTGGCAGGCTGCTATGGATGATGAGATTGCTGCTCTCCATCGTAATAAAACTTGGACTCTTACTGATTTACCACCTGGGGGGAGTGTTGTTGGATGTCGTTGGGTTTATGCTATCAAATATTTACCTGATGGTTCGGTTGAACGCTATAAAGCCCGCTTGGTTGCTAAAGGTTATACTCAAACTTATGAAGTTGATTATTTTGAAACTTTCTCTCCTGTTGCTCGTTTGTCTTCTGTACGTGTCCTTTTAGCAGTTGCTGTCACCAAGGATTGGCCTTTGTATCAACTTGATATCAAGAATGCCTTTTTACATGGTGACTTGAAGGAAGAGGTGTATATGGAGCAACCTCCCGGGTATGTTGCTCAGGGGGAGTCTGGGAAGGTATGTCGTTTACACAAGGCTATTTATGGCCTTAAGCAATCTCCTCGTGCATGGTTTGAAAAATTTAGTACTGCCGTGTTAAGGTTTGGTATGAAACAGGTGGCTGTAGACCACTCAGTATTTGTGAGACATAGAGCAAGTGGGTGTATTATCCTTGTTGTTTATGTGGATGACATTGTGGTGACTGGCAGTGACTTATCAGGTATTCAGAAACTCAAATTGTTTCTTAACAGTCTTTTTAGTGTCAAGGATCTTGGAAAATTGCGTTATTTCTTGGGTATTGAGGTGGCTAGGTCCAAAAATGGCTTATCCTTATGCCAACGAAAATATGTAACGGATCTGTTACAGGAGACTGGATTGTTGGGAGCTAAACCTGTCTCAACTCCTATGGATCCAAATGTAAAGTTTGGCAAAGATGTCAGTGAAGCATTTGAGCATCCAAGGAGATATCGTCGGTTGGTAGGAAAATTGATCTATTTGACTGTTACTCGTCCTGATATTTCTTTTGCAGTTGGAGTGGTGAGTCAGTTTATGCAGGATCCTCGTATTGAGCATTGGGATGCTGCTTGTAGGATTGTCAAATATCTTAAAGGTGCTCCTGGTCTGGGCTTATGGTTCAAACGTTCTAAATCTTTTGAAATCAGGGGTTTTAGTGATGCTGACTGGGCTGGAGATTGTATTGATAGAAGGTCAATCTCAGGATATTGTGTTTTTATTGGTGATAATCTGGTCACTTGGAAAAGTAAGAAACAGAATGTGGTGGCTCGGTCTAGTGCAGAAGCTGAGTATCGAGCTATGGCACATACTGCTTGCGAAATGATATGGGTTCAATCTTTGCTCAGTGAGATAGGATTCCCATCTCTTACTCCTATGAGAATGTTTTGTGATAACCAAGCGGCTATGTATATAGCATCTAATCCTGTTTTTCATGAACGTACAAAGCATATTGAAGTTGATTGTCACTTTATTAGGGATTTGGTTGTGAAGATGAAAAAGATTCATCCGATGTATGTTCGATCTAAAGATCAACTTGGTGATGTTTTTACTAAAGCTTTGTGGAAAAGTCAATTTAGTGAGTTATGTAACAAGTTGGGCATGATTAACATTTATGCTCCAACTTGAGGGGGAGTGTTGAGAGATGAGTTTGTAATTGTCTTTTCTAGGTAAGGGTAATATTGTATATTCCTTAGAAACCCTAGGTTTTCATCATATAGTGTATCTTTGTATGTAAAACATTGAGGGAGCTGGAATACCGAATATACGAGTGTTCTTCCCTTTGAGTACCTTGATTCTCTAACATCTACCTTAAAAAAGAGTTGTTGAGTGTTTTTTCCGGCAGTTGACATCAATAACAGTGGCGTAAAGGCTAAAAATAGGATTTTTTAAATGATAGAAATGCTTAAGAACCAACTTCTTCTCATAAGAGATAAATCTAGGCATTTTAAGTCTCTATAGGTTTGTTTTGTAATTTATCTCAATGGATTTTTTTTTACAAATTCAAAGGAACGGCAAAACAAAGCCAATAATTAAAACCTTCGCAGTGTTGAGCACAACATTCTTGCAGTCCGGTAAGATACTGACAGACCATGCAGGTAAATGGTATGAATTGCCATTGAAATTCACAGTTGCTTCAGATTGAGTTCCTATGTTGGCAAGAAATGCTGCACATAGTCCAGATCCTGTTTTATAAACTGTTGCCTGAAAGACAGGAGGAGAAAAAAAACCCAACCATTTATCAAGAAATCAGTATATAACACAGCCTAGCCATGCTGTAGGTGTGCCTGTAACAAGAAATAGAATGGCTGACAATTGCTGGTTAGGCAGAGTGAAAGGTTTGTCCAACTGGATCCTACAAGGAAACGTATATTGTTTTTGTTCACCAGTGCATCTGCTATCAATTATTGAGCTAATATCTGTTATCTTTTAACAAATCATCAAGTTAGTGCATATCAAATCATTTGAAGAGCTAGATTGAATAAAACAAATACGCAAGCACAAATATAAAGACAAAGTACTTGTCTTGTTTAAGCCACTCAACACTGTAAAGTAATGGCATAAACTTAATAGGAACCAGTGAACAACCGTCTTGCCATTGTCAAAACTTCTGTTTTTCATTTTGGTTTTAGCTGCAATTGTCTGATTTCACCTTTTATGCAAATGCAAAGCATTAGTATTTGGTGATTCAAAAGTTATAGAGTAATATGTTTACAAAGATGGGAGAATATGGCTTTGATAAAAACAAGACGGAAAATTTTCTCTCATATAAAATGGTTTTACCTCCAAGTTTGAACCAAGAGAAGAAACCGCTGGCTCAGTAGCCACTAATGCTGCTTCACAAAGCTTTATAGCCTTGTGCAGATCTTTTAAATGGCCCCACTTGGGCTGTCTAAGATGTCCTGCAAAATACACAGAAAATATTGAAGCAATTTTGCAAACGTTACTGTAGGGACATTCTTAGACTATTACAAAAGTGAGAGATCCATTTATTTGTTTCTTTGGCAACATGAGACTGACACCAAGGAGAACAGGGTGACCTAATCCAAAATCATGATCAGGTGGATCATGTCCACTGGCAAGCCACCATCGAAGACCTGAGTAGTGAATAACCTCTAAATGTTCCAACTGAAACAGAATCCTTGCAGCATTGCATTGATTATGAATACCAGTTCATAGACCGGAAGAGTCAGGAAAGTTAGTTTTTTGTTCATTCTCTTTGTATCTATACAATATAAGCATGTGAAGAGGAAGGTTAGATTTACACTGGCAGAAATGCTTCACTAATAAGAATTCAATATGCAAAAAATTAATCCTTTGCAATGGCTAAAGTGGTCTAGTAAAAAATTTCACAATGCTTCTAGTAAAGAAAAAAGCGCTTTGATTGCACATTCAACAGCAAGATAGGACTGCCAGAATTAGAATACGAGAGGTTTAGTCTTTATAGAAGACTCAAGAGAAGATGAACCATCAACAATAAACTTAATAGTTAGAAGGTATACCATACTCATCAAGTGGAGCATCATAATCATAACTTGTTGCAATAAATGGCCCACCAGTTGTGCGGCCAAAGTTAGTACCACCGTGATACTGAATAAGTGTAACAAAAGATTAATCAGTTCATGATGTGAGACGGTATTTTTGCATGCTAGATAACCTTAGTGTTAAATTTTGTTTAACCAACTCAAATTGGCATCCTATCACTGTACCATATAATAGTTCTGAAGAGTTCCACCAAGTTGGAAAAAACGTGCCACAGCAAATGCAAGGTCTTCAACTGGTCTGTAGGGCACAGCACCGCCAAAGGACAGAAACCTAGTGATTCAACCATGAGTTGGCAAAGCCATGAAAGAAGGTTCTATATAACAACTCAGAGGATGAAAACAGCAATCGATTCATATTGAGAGGGACTTCGCAACCAAAAATCAAGATTCAAAAAGCTTACCATCCACTCCAATTCTCAGTCCACATTTTGGGTTTCTTGTTAGAGTTTGGGGTGAACTGATCACAATAGAATCCATTGCAAGTGTTTATCTGTTCAGTAAAAATTCTCTCTGATCAGAAAGTGTGCATGTGTAAAAACTGCGACTTGAATAAATATTCATGGAGTGCGTAATTGCATGTGTAAGAATTCTAAGTAGACATGATAACTGAACAACCAAATTGAAAGAAAATGAAAACATATAAAACATAAATTCCTCACAATGGGATCAGGGGCATTTGCTTGCTGACACATAACCCATGGCACTCCAGTGTCCTGAGATATTGCCATGGTTGCTGCCCAGTTTATGTAGGATTTCGCAGCAGATCCATAAGCAGATTCAATGTTTCCATATTCATTTTCAATCTGAAAAGGAAGAACAGCACCAATGAGCATAGAATATAATTTGTTGCAGTAGATTCATAACACAAAAATCAAGAACAACTAGGGAAGGACTGTCAACCAGAGTGCTAAATGCATAAAAAAACTGACACCAACATTCAAACAAAAATTAGAAAGATCAACCTGTGATAAAATTATGGGTCCTCCTTGGGATGCATACAGTTTCTCCTGCTTCATCATATCAACAATCTTGGATGTAAATCGCTGCATTTCAGCCTGAAACAGAAAGCCAACAAATACAATGACCATTAAATGTGATAATTGCTTGGACAGACACTTAGCATACCGGAAGTAGATATATTAACATCGAAAAACCTTGAACGGCTCATTATCAGTCCGCAACTGAATTCCAGGGATGAAATGTAACCACAGAGGAAACCCGCTGTTAAATACAACAACAAAAACAAGTAAACAAACTGTTGATCATAAAATTATCATTATTATATCAACCGATAGTGTAACAACTGTACCCGTAATTCCATTCTGCGCAGACATATGGGCCAATACGTAGATGCACGTAAAGACCGGCTTCTGCGACTACCTTCACGAATTTTACCAGATCGTATCTTCCCTCGAAATCGTACTGTGCAAGTGTAATTAGCACGATATAAAACAAACATATCAAATTAGTATTAACAAATCTAATTCAAAGGTACTGAACCAAAAAAATCTAATTCAACGGCGCCAAATTCAAAATTGAACTAAATCTGGAAAAGGAAGACAAATATGCGAAACGAACCTGATTTCTCACAGGCTCATGTACGTTCCAGAAAACGTAGGTCTCGATAACATCTAAACCTCCGTCCTTGGATTTCTGTATGAGGTCCGGCCACATCTGCAATTGCAAAAACAAGTACACATTGACAGTACGCATACATACAAGTATGCATACGTACATATATACAAAAAGAGAAAAAGTAGGAGTAGATAATGAGGTACCTCAGGAGTGCTGCGGGGGTAGTGAATGGAGCCGGAAATCAAGACCCGGCGCTTGCCATCAATGACCAAGGCCCTGTGGTCGTACGTCACATTGGCACAAAACGACTTCGTTACTAGAACTCCAAGCACCAGCAAAAGAGCCACAAGAATCTCTCCCGTCCCTCTCACACCCATTTTTATTCCAAATAAACGAACACGTATTCTCTCTGCGATTCTTGTTCCTCTCAGTGATCTTTAAACTTCTGTTAACAATGCGCTTAAAACAGTTCTTTCAATTCGTGATTACTTGAAGCATTAGCTTTGGTTTGCTTTGTTGCATTTGTTGCTTGGTCGCCTAGTAAATGAAAACGTGAAGAGAATCGAGAGGAGATGCGGAGGCTTAAGCTATAGTACACCCGGTAGCACAAGCCACCTCTCTCTCTCTCGGAGCGCGTAATCTCGTCGGCTTTTCTGTGTCGTCTAGTACTGATAAATGCCAGTACTCTGTTTCGTTTTCATTTGCAGTGTGGATAATGATGGGGCGGTTTCAGGCACAGGCGCACAGCTGAAGCACAATAAGAAGAGCGAGTGTGAGTTGAGTGAAGCAATGGAAAAATCAGCTGTTTCTCGATCATGTGGAATATCACTGCAACCGGCATTTATCTCGTGCCACGTTTTCGTCTAAACATATCAGGTGTTGCTAGGTCGTGTGGATACCAGTGCTACCGGCGTTTATCTTCCGTCATGTGTTTTTTTACCCTAACGATGTAACTAATCGATCGTTTGATTATGTAAAGCGACCCGTAAATAAAATAATAATCAAACAAAAAGGGCTCTTAAAATGGTTTTTGTATATGTGTCCAAGCCTAAACATGTCGGTGTGGGTTATGGTGCGCGTACAGTGCATTATTTTCCCTGGTGCGTAAAATCGGCGATTCCACTATCCAGGACCGCAACAAATCCTCACAAACAATAATGAATTAGTAGTGGCATGTTGGCGTAGAATGAGTGTACAACGTACCTGATGGAGATGGTGTTAGTAGTGGCATGTTCGCGTTTCGCACCATTAATATTTTAGAATTTAATTTTTTTTATTGTATATAATGTAATTTTTTTTCTTCTAAATTAAATCTTTCATCAATATTTTAAACATAAATTTATAACGATGCGTAACTTATACATATTATGTTTATGAAATTTATTTATCGTGATCTTGACTTATATTTTTATGAAGATAATTTCATTTTAGATTGTACATTTTATATAAGCATTTTCATTAATATTTATACGTAAATACGACGTTAATTACCTTATATATACATTTTAAAGTGAGTGGTATTTGTAATATTGTTAGATGTCTTTCAAAATAATGTTGAATTTTGGTTCTTTAATTTTAATATCATGTTGTGATGTATCGGGCTTGGTTTAAAATTAAATTATGAGTCTGCTTGACTATTTGTTTGAACTTTGAGTTATCTAGGAATTGTGAAACAAACAAAAGAAATATGAGGAACTTCTCAAATCGAATGACTCAATTTAATGTGTTGTTGGTTTAATTCTATCAAACAAAACATATGACTGACTGTAATAAGTTGAGAATATAAATCAATAGAAAACTAAAGCTCACGACATAACATCTATATTTTTATTTTTTAAAATTAATCATTAACACAAAATAATTTATACGTATATTACTATTATGTAAAGTTTTCACTGAATTGTCATCGCGAAAATATATAATTGTCGATGCAAAAATCCGCACCGATGTTAGAGTTTCTTGGGTTGAGCTCACACAGGCCAAGTAATTGAATTAAAATGAAAACACACAACAATATACGTGGTTCGGCAAGAATGCCTACGTCCACGGTGAAGCCTGAATTTCTTATTTTTTCTCAAATGGTTACAAAGGGTGTTATTTATACTACAGTCAAGTAACCGCTCTCCTGCTTCCTCTCCACGCATCAAGCGTGTAATCCCTGTTTGAATTTTGAAGAGCAGTTCCACTTGAATTTTGAAGAAGAGGTGAGAAGATCACGATCATCACCAGAGCGGGGTGGAGTTATTCAAGTTACGAATGACACTTGCAACACGTCTAGTCGTTTTGTGCCACGTGCAGTCTCTAGGTGTCGACACGTGGCATCGCACTTTTAGGCTCCATAATAAACATTCTCTAAACTTTCGTATTACATATAACTATTTATTTATTGATTTATATGAAAAACAAAAAGAATATTAAGATGTTTCTTAAATTGAATGACCATGAATTTTATAAAAACTATGTAATTGTTAGTTTTTTTAATGTTAATTTTAATTGTTGACTTACATATTATATCTCTTGAATCATACGTGACATATTGTCGTCTTTGTTATAAAAAAATGAATAGTAAGAGATTTCTCATATAATTAGTAATTTTTAATGTTACATTTAATTATTAAATTATATATTGTGACTCTTAAATCCTAAGTGACATTTTATCATTTTTGTTACAATAAAAGGAATATTAAATGTCTTTTCATATTGAATGACTATAAATTGTAATTTTTCATATTTATTAATTAATTATTAATTTAGTTTTGATTATTATGTTTTATTTTCTCTTTCTTCAATCCCATGCAGCTTCTTGTGAAGCATTCGTGAGGCTTTCATAATAATGAAAAATTATTCACTAATTAGAAAATTATTATGATTTTGGTTTGGTATCAACCTGTAGTCATTGTATTCATACAATAAGCATAGTAGGACACTAATGTCTCCATTAATTTTCTATTTGGTCCCCAAATTTGTAAAAAAAGAAAGTGATATCATATATTTATTTACATTAACAAAATACGTCTTTCAATACAATTATAGTAACAAAACACATCTCTTAATATAATTTGTTCATCACCCAAAAGTTAAGTCACTAATATTTCATTTATTCATTCCCACTAAAATTAAATATCGCATTTCACCTTTATTATTAAAAAGGTAAGTCGCATATTCAGACACATCAATAAAATAAATTTTACAATACAATCATATCAACAAAATACATATCTCAGTAACATTTATTATCCCTAATATATAACGACTATTGTGATTGGTCCGAAGGATGATGAAGCTAACGTGTCAACAGTTGCACGACAAACGTCCATGATTCATAGTTGGAGTCCAAAATTACCGACCAATGCCGACAAAAGGTGAGGTTCAACCGTTCAACGCGTCATACAAACGGGGCCCTGGGCTTGAATTTGTTGGATGTCCGCATTCATGTATTAAATAATAAATACTGGCAATTCCCTCGTATAGCGATCGGGGCCGAGAAAGACTTGTGACCGAGTTCGACAACATTCATGCAAGTTTGGCTTTTATACATTTGACGTACAACTGAATTTGAATCGTCAAGCTCGTATTGGAGAGTGCGGACACAGCTCGGATCCCCAACGGGTCGACACTGTGCACCTAGGCCACCCAA
The DNA here is from genome assembly GCA_963580455.1 of Euonymus europaeus. NCBI lineage: Eukaryota > Viridiplantae > Streptophyta > Magnoliopsida > Celastrales > Celastraceae > Euonymus > Euonymus europaeus. The sequence goes on from OY756967.1 coordinate 22,936,894, forward strand.
CCTTCGGTCTTCTCTCCGGGCCCTACCCCAACGCGTATACGAGAGTTTTTGCCTTCCCCACAGATAGAACCTATGATCTGACCCTTTATGTCATAAGAGCGACCTCCGCGAGTACCACTAAGCCGCAGGGTTGGCCCGTTGGGGATCCGAGCTATGTCCGCAATCTCCAACAACTCGAACGTGATCACAAGGAGCTTGTTATTAGGAGTGGCAAAAATTTAGATCAACGTTAATCTAGCTTGGACAACAAATGGTGCTTATGAGATATTTGAATGTCCGGACATACATTGATTTTGATTTTCGGATGTACTTAATTTATCATACTATAATTTATTTAAATCTGAATCAGTAAATCAGACAACAATCTAATCCGAATTAGAGTTCAACCAACTAAATCGAACAACATTTTTGTGTTCAAAACCTAATCTGATTTAAAATTAAGCAAAATGTTTTTGTTTTGACCGAGATTTCGAACATGATGTTCGAACTAAGTTTAATCCGAATTAGACTAATTGATCATTCATATCGGACGTAACTTTGTCATCTCTAGTTGTGAAACTGTGGAACATGTCTTTGGTGCTTTCCATTAAATTTGAGTAGGTTAATCATCTAGATTGTGAAGGTTAATTCCCCGAGCATGCCTTTTTACATGTACTAAAAAGGAGGATGCCTTCCTCACGAGGTTAGTCACGAGTGGGGTAAGCAGCTTCCCTCTAATGCCTACCCATTATTTGTTGGTCTGTGATGTTTATAGTTACAACCGAACCCACGGAATACAGAAAAATAGGAAACAAAAAAATCTATAAAACCAAACCAACCACTATATAAATAAAACCAACCCAACAAAGAGAATCACTTCCCTAATCAACCTCTTATTGTAGACTATTTCTCTTGACTTTGTTCACGAAAGCTGAGTAATTCACCAGCTAAGCATTGGCCCACCTTTACTGGTCTCTCATGCAATTAATGTAAGTATAGAACAAAAGAGAAAGGCACCAAATTACCTAAAGTTGGTTCATCTAACAAAAGCAGAGGTCAATATTCTTGATAACAGACAGATATTATATATTTTGACAAAATGTCTTATGTGGTGTCAATTCGTACGTTTCCACTAACGCAACAAAGAAGAAGGGAATAAATACAAAAAAGGGGGGAAAAAGGATTCTAGTAATCATCATTGTATTTACTGCAATTGGACGTGGGTATAGCGCATTGCTATAGTAATTATGGAAGTAAGTTGTGCTTGGGCCTACCCAAGCATAAGCTAGGCCTGTCAAGTAAATGGACCCAGAAATAGAATTGAAGGCCCAACATCGCGAGAGTACATGATCCCGGAAGAGACTAGACATCTAAAGGCCCAAAATGGAAGGGCCCAGAAAACACAATGAAGCTAATAAGTAATAACCCTTGTTTGCGAATAGCTCAAGCAAGAAAACCATGGCCTCCGCAAAGAAAAGCAGAGAAGAAAACCAGAAGAAGAAGAAACAGAAGAATGGCGTAAAAGAAAGTCCTAAGAAATCGAATGTAAAGTCGCCGAAGAAAGAAAACAAAGACATCAAGAAGAGTAACAATGGTAGAGAAAGCGAAACTGAGGTTGTCCTAACCGATGGTTCTGAGGAACAAAGCCAGACACCCAAAAAGAGTAGCCACAAGGATCAAGTCGCCAACGGCAACGGAAGCAAACCCAAGAAGAGCGAAAAGAAACGAAAAGGAGAAGAAAAAGATGAAGAATTTGAAAATGGGAAAGAAGACCCCAAGTTATGTAGATTTCCGATGAATCGTATAAAGCGGATGGTTAGCGATGAAAATCCAGCTTTAAAGATCAAGCAAGAAGCTTTGTTTCTCGTCAATAAAGCCACGGTACTCCCCGTGATTCTTATTTATTTCGATTTTTATACAGTGATGTTAATATTAGGGTTCTATGTGTATAATACTTCATAGTTCACAAAGTGATTAATGCATACTTTACGATAATGATACGAGGACGTGCTTTGTTTCTACAAGAACGACATTGTTATGAGAAGGAATTTGTGAAATAGCGAATGGAGAGAAGCCCTAAAAACTTTTTCCTGAACGAGTGTTGGGTAAACAAGATCTGAGCGAGTAATTGAAATTAGGGATTTCTTCAAATTTTCTACTTTTGATTGATGTTGCAGAACAATATTTCATGTCCTTTGAGATATTTGTAATGATTGTTGAGATTGGAAATTGACAGTCCCCGTGTGTCCTTCTTGGTGTGTTTTTTCTTCTCCTTTGCCTTCATGTTTTTATGCATTTATCTTGTAACATAAAGAATGCACCTAGGAGGTGTCAACCATTTACAATTTATTTTCAGTGTAATAAATTGTGAACATTAGTGCTGCCTAGGATTGTTCGGTATTTCCATGATATGCTTTATGGGTTATTGTCCTTTATGCACGTCCTCATTTCTTTTTCATATTTTCAATCGGTTGCAGGAGAAATTCCTTGAGCAGTTTTGTGAAGAGGCTTACGAATTTTCTGTCAGGGACCGCAGGAAGTCTCTGGGTTACAAGCAACTAGGTAACATCTCTGTCTGTCATAGATAATAGATTAATATCCTAGTGTCGATTGTTGTCATGTCCTGCAAGCTTTGAAAAGCTTATGAGTTATGACCATAAACAGTTTTTCCCGAACCTCTCTTACAGTCTTATTAATTTAACTAAATTTTGATTGCTGCACATGTACTTAGGCACATTCTTTGAACTTAAAAATTATTCTGCCATAGCTCAACAATGGCCTCTTTGCTTTGCATGCCAATAATGCATATTTGATTGAAGATTAGGATCTTGGATTCAGTGTGACACTACCCCATCAACGATGATTTGGCACAGCTATTCATTTTTTGTGGTTCTTTGTATGCTACTTCTTATACGAACTTCCTTTACATAATAAATATGTGATTCTTGTATAGTGCTGTTTTTTCTAGTTGAAAATTTGTCTCAAGTGTATCCAAACAATTGCTATGTATTGTCAAAACTCATAAAATTTTCTTTCATTTGTATGCACTCATGGAATTCTCCATTCTCATGTGCAGTGCTTCCATCCGACTCATGAGAATTTATTTTCAGAAATTAGCAATATATCAGTCTCAGAGAACAATTTTCTCAAAATCTTGCTTTCTGAGCAGCATTACTCTTTTAGACCATGTCAAAGCTTTTTAGCCGTCTAATGCTGCCATCTTTAATTAAGATGATATTGAGGTTCTTCATTTTGATTGTTTCAGCATCAGTTGTCAGCCAAGAAAGGAGATTTGACTTTCTTTCGGGTACTTGCTACTCTCACTTTCTCTATCACTTGTATTTGTTGTACTCTTAAGACTTTCATATGTTCTTTTTGTCATACTAATGCTATGTTGCATTGATTTTGTTTGCACAAGATTTTGTTCCTGGGAAAGTTAGGGCCGAGGATGCTCTGGCTGAGAGAAAATTGGCTGAAATAGGGCAAGGAGAGGAGTCATGAGGTTTCCAAAGATTGAGGTCTAGGTTGGACAATCTTGCAATTTTTTAAGTGAGCTGCCAGATCTCACGATGCTAGGCTGTTCATACTCTTTTAAAGGTCTTGGGATTTGTGTCCAAAAAATTGATGTCTGGTCCCTGTATATTCATGTCAGCAAGGGAAATTTTGGGAGTTTATATACGCACGTAGAGACATCGAAGAAGTTCAAGAGCCTACATATTTTGTTGCACTTCTAAGCCCTCTGGTTCTATTACCGTTCCAGTGATGTATAACAGATGTACTTTCCTTTATCTATTTCTTATGTTTTTACATGCCATCCTTCCTATAATCTGCCAGTCTGTGTCTGATACTAATTTCCAAAGTCTCTAACATGATAGCATTGCTGAGCGCTCGTTGCTCTGTACTCTAGAGAGAGCTGAATCGCTGTGGGTTGTTAGGCTTAGCTGTGCTCCATTTCTCTGTGACTGGACCGTGAAGATAGACAAGGTGGGAAGGTTACAGAGAGAGAGTCTCACATCCTCATCTTGTGAGTTGGAATTGTTTCAGGTTGTGCCAGATGCTCTTCATCTACCTGTAAATCCAGCATGCAAAGCCTAAAAAGGCTTTTAAGATTAAGCCTCTGTATCCTTTTCCCCATCACATCAATAAAATCTGGGTTAGATGTCCCAGCAGATCAAACCAGGTCCAGTCTGTATCACGGTGGTTGAATGTTAGAATGTCAAATGTTGATATAACTTTGAAGCTCTTGCATGCGCCAATTTTGATTGTCAAGTAAAGACACCAGAGCCGCTGTTAGATGACATGGTAGGAGCAATCCACCGTCCAACTTGTAAAGCAATTAGAGATTTAGGCATGGGGCAGAGGATGACATCCATGGTTGAGTTTTTGATACGAGGAAATCTCCGGTTCAGCCTTTCATATTATACTGGTTGAGTTGGCTCAAAACACTAGCTCATCGAAGACGGTGCCAACAATCTTGAGAAGCAATCAAGACATTGTCCCAGGTCAAGGCGTATATATAACACGGACCCTAACACATTAGGACTGTGTAAGGATTAATTCATGCAATTATATAAAAAAATGATACTAATGCGATTTGGACTCACGATCTCCCTCAATTACAAAGAGTTCCCTCAATTACAAAGAGTTACCAGGATGATGAAGGTCATCATCTCAGCCAACCACATCAATCTTCACCTGCGGAAACATGGCGATGACAACTTCTTTCTTAAGGCCGTGGCAAGCGTATTTTAAGGCTTTTACCCGAAATACAAGTGCTAGTGAAAGCAAAACCAATCATGCACATCTTTTATTAGCTCTCTTGCACAAACAAACACCCACTTGAGATCTCACTCACTCTACTTTTCCTGCTTTTTCAAGCAATCTGGTTGGTTGCTGCAGCAGTATCAAATCACTCTCTCCATTGATTCCCTCTCCCACCTCTTTAAGAGAGATAAGGTGCTAAACAACTATGTTTTCTCTAACTAACGTTGCACATTTCACCTAACTACATCCTCTACTCAACCATGATAAAACCCCTCCCTCTATTGTTGTAGTCCTCCACAACACAACCTACAAGGATGTTGAAGCAAACTCTCTTCACATTCTCGCTTATCTTTCTCTGCCTCCTTCATTGCTCCGCATTAGTCCTAGCTCAATCTCCAGCGCTTGCTCCGGCACCGCCTGGCCCAACCAATGTCACCAAAATCCTCGAAAAGGCAGGCGGGTTCTCGGTCTTTATTCGCCTCCTGAAATCCTCCCAAACGGTTAATCAACTCAATAGCCAACTCAACGATTCAAACAATCAAATGACCATTTTCGCGCCCACGGATAACGCATTTTCGAGCCTAAAAACGGGCACCCTCAACTCCCTGACCGATCAACAACAAGTTGAGCTTCTACAATTTCACATGATTCCAGATTACCTCGCAACGTCACAATTCCAAACTGTGAGTAACCCTGTAAGGACACAAGCTGGAGGAGATGTTACTAGTGGCAGATTTGCATTCAACATCACCACTACAGGGAATTCAGTGAATATAACGACTGGCCTTACAAATGCTAGCGTTTCTGGTACGGTTTACACAGATGGTCAGCTAGCTATTTATCAAGTGGACAAAGTGTTGCTTCCTATCGACGTTTTCACTCCTAAGCCTCCCGCCCCGGCTCCGGCACCGGCCAAGCCTAAGAAGAAACAAATTTCAGAGAGTCCAAGTACTGCAGCGGATGCTTCTGGTGCAGTAAGTAATTACATTCTCATAACGTTTGATGTGGTGGTGGTGTATGGAGTTGCAGTTGTTGCTGCTGCGATCTTAGTTACTTTGTGACCGCACAAAAATGAGCTGATCAAATTTGATGTCTAGATTTTGTTCATGTGTTGGATTGAATGGTTGGTGATGGATCTGTGGTGAGTGCATGGTTTCGGAATAATTTCTTCCTGCTTCTTCAGTCCCAATTTTAATTAATTGTATCGATCATTCAAGTTTGTTATCTATCAAGTCTGGTTCTTGGGAGTCTTTTCTTTTCTTTTTTCCCCTCTTCTTAGTCTCCGTTTGTTATGTGTTAATGGACTTGGTATTTCTTCTCATTAATATACATTTCATGTTTCAAATTTTCATTTCTCTGTGTGTGTTTTGTTTATGGCATTAATTTGACCACTTGATTTAAAATTCAGGTGTAGATTATTTAAATTAGTTCACATGACACCATCCACTTTAAGCAAAGAGTGACCCTAATACAGCAAAATTGTAATATTAGCCCCAACAACCTCGGTGAAAATTAAACAGGATGATATGCCTTCACTTCATTTGGTATAAATTTCACCATAAAATAATTGGACTAAAGGTAGTAAAAAATTGGGTATGAGTCGGATAGTATAAGGTGTTATGAGATATATGCATGTTCAACCTCTTATTAATTTGAATTTTCGGACGTACCAAATTGACCATATATACGGATTGTTTTAAATTCGGACAAATAAATAGAACAATAATTCACTCCGTGTTTGGATAGAATCCAGACAACTAAATAGAATACTATTTTTGTGTCTTGATCTAAATTTTAGACCTACAATTTTTGCCAAACTAAATTTAATCCGGATCCAATAAATTTTTTCACCCCAAGATATGACATATGCACTTGAAAGGGCGGGGTTTGTTTTATTTTATTTTATAGTAGACCCCGGTGTAGGGGCGTTTTGGGGAAGGGAAAAAATTATTTTATTATTTGAAAATTATATATGTCCTCTGATCGGGATTACAAGCCTAACAGTATATTATTTGTGATAAACAAAAATCAAATGGATCGTAAAAAAGACATAACAATTAAAAACTGTTAAATATAAATTCGAAACATTCTATCTCAATTTTCACAGTTTATTTGATTTTTATTTCACACAAATAATATACTATTGGACTTGTTATTCCGATCAGAACACATTTACTATTTTTAAATAATAAAATAAATTTTTTCTTTTTTCAAAATCCCCCCACAGCAGAACCCGCGCTCCCATGCACTTTCGTTTCCATTCATGACATGGAAATTTGAAAGATTCAGGTGGTCCCAGTACGAGAAGATATTTTAAAGTTTTTGGTTCGAATTTCTGGCCTTATGGTGGCTAAATAAAATATATAAACTTTAGAATTATTACATTGCTACGTGTGGCGCATTGATGTTCAAAATTAGTAGATCGTCAAATCCCAATTATGGCTTAAGTTGAAAAAACAGGGCAGGGGCTGTAATTAAACAGGTTATTCCAAATAATGTATTTAATATTTTTATTATTTAAATATTTTAGCGACGATAATCTATATGATTTTGGAGAAAGAGAAAAATCATATACTCAAAATTTCAAATTTCAAACTCTAAATCATAAATCATATATACTAGGTTAAATCTTAAATCCTAAATAATAACTCATAAATCATAATAACAACTTTTTTTTTAGGAAAAAGAAAAAAAGAGACATAGTCTCGGTGATTTGGAGGGTAATTACGGGCTTGATTACTACTAAAGTAATTAGAGCACCCATAATAGTGCATATTTGTTGGCCCAACAAAATTATATTTTGGATCTCACTTCTATTACACAAAAACATATTTTTTAGCATAACACATATTTCAATACAGTCACATCAACAAAACACATATCTCAATACAAAACTATTATCTACAAAAATGTGAAGTGTCCTTACAAAAAATATCCTAAAAGTGTTTCAATAGAGACATGATCCGTGAATTTAAATTTTGAATCGTGAATTTACATTCAAACCGTGTGGTGTATGTGTTGTCACATAGGATTATGAATACTTTGAGATATTTTGTATTGGGATGACTAGCACCACCGCATTATCTAACCATCTAGTATTTCATTTTTCCATCCCATATGTAACAATACTACACCAAAATCAATATTAAATCCTGTATTTTTTACAAAATATCAAGTCATATAATCATCTACATCACCAAAACACATCAACAAAATACTCTTTCAATATAATCATATCAATAAAAATACATATTACTATACAATATATTAACCCAGCAAAATACCACCATTTTGGTCGCTCACGTCCCTCCTGAAGAAACAATTTTATGAATTATTGGAGTACAATAATAATTAATACATCTATAATTGCAGTCAGGGCCTCTGTCGAGCTTATCCTCTCAGGTCACTTTACAAGACACGAATCTGAACCGTACAGTAAGAACAAAAGGTGGAAGCATTAATTTGGCTTCTTGTGGGTTTCACCGTAAAAGGTAATGATTTAATCGTCGATGTCTTTTATTGGTCTCAACCGACAACTATTTAGAATAATTAAAGGATATATCGAGTGACTTGCTCAAACCGCAACTCCACAAGTCAATGAATTATATATTAAGACTTCTAAGCCACAATATTAACGTCAAAGAAAATGTAGGTTAAGTATTCTTTTCTTCGTTGAGAGATTCTGAATTTTTCAATTTGATTCTTGAAAAATAAAACGTCTCATTTTAGTCATGTAAAATTCCTATATTTTGCTAAATTGATAATTCCGAGAGTTTTTCAAAAATTCGATCAATCATTTATCAACATGTCGAGTTGACTGTTTATTTGATGCAGTTGGACAAACTACGTCATTTTTTTTTACTTCAGTGATGTTAGAAATTTCAGTAATTTTCATCTCAAGAAATTTCAAAAAGACCCGTTAAAAATCGCATTTAATAAACGAACGATACACATTATTGGAATGCAATTGAATGGTAATCTTTTTTGTTTTAACTCTAGAACTTGACGTGACCATAAGTTTAAATAGAAAATAAAACCTAGACTTACCTCTTTTCTCTCCTCTCTTTCTTCAAACCCAGAAACCAAGCTTCTGGTCTCCACCTTCAATTTTCCTGTACAATCTCGTTATCATTCACCGATCAAGTGGAGGAAGTCCCTGCCCTTTTGATCAAAATAGAACCAAATATAAGCATAGGGTTTTGGATTCTAGCGTTTTCGGTTTGGGGTCGAGAAACCGAAACCCGTCTGCCAGTTCCCTGCCCTGGGAGTCACTGACAGATGTAAGTCGCAGGATGTGCAGCTTTACGGTAGGGACCACCTGCCGCTTTAGAAGTGGTCGAATGCCTCTACGAGGATTCGAACTCACAACCTCCACTTCCCCGTTAAGAGTTTTGACAAGGTGGGTACCGCTCAAAGACAACATAGTTGATTGAAATATCTTCAACGGAAGCTATGAATCATAACCAGATGCGGGCAATACTCCCAACTGGTGCCATTGCTTCGATTCCATCCACCGCAGTAATTTTGAGGATTAAATTCATAGTTTTCGATACCACAGATTTGGGTACATATCGTAGTAATTTTGAGAATTAAAGCACAAGCTTCCAAATGGTGTGATTGCTTCGACTTCACCGCAGTACGTAACAGTAATAGAAGCCTAGTAGGCAGTAGCTAGGGAGCCACTAGTTCACCTTCTTTATTTTTTAATGAGATGTTTTATCTTTCAGGGATGAAATTGAAAAATTTATAATTTTTTGTGACTAAATCAAATACTTAACCTAAGAAAATGTTTCCCATTTCTATTTACCTACAGGATGTGCAACTTAATTCAAGCAAAAAAATCCCGAAAATGATAAAGAGATCGAGCAAATGAGATCCCAATCGTTATTTCAACAACTATAAGTTATATTCCCAGAATCAAGATGGATACGTGGGCTTCACACATTGTAGATGGTGTACATGAATTCGTCTATAAGTACAATTCATTAACTCAGATAATTGAAATTTTAACTGTTGAGATACCTATAATTGTTGAAAAAATATCTCTAATTACACCAATTATGAATTATTATTTAATTTATTAACCTCACCAAAAAATAGAAGGATTAAAATTCAATAACACACAATCACTCACTTGTCTAAATTTGAAAATTTTACTTGGTTTGAATTAAAAACACAGGGAGTATGTACATAGTTTTAGCCAAATAATTGAAGGTGCCTGAAATTTTATATTATTTCTTTTTCTTGGGCATTATAATATGAGTTTTTATTTTTATTTTTATTTTATATATGTTTGGTTTGGTTTAAAATTTTACAAGTAGCATATATGTTGGTAGCATATGTGATGGTCAAAATGCTGCAACTCTTTGATTCATTTTTTGGTTGTAGCATATATGCTAATGACAAATTAAATGCAGAACTATTACATATTACTCCAAAATGGTAGCATTTGCAAATATTATTTGCAATGGTTTGACGAGACATTGAATGCAACTTCAAATACTTTTTTCAAATGGCTGTTTCATGCATTAATAACATATATGATAATATAAAGTTACCCAAATTTTCCTAAAAAGGACCCAATAAAATGAAATTAATAAGAAATCCTCCTTCATGCCTGACGTCCACGGTGGAAAACAGACTCACGAGTCACGACCGTCACAGGAGAAAAGTCTCTGACAAGAACTTGTCATAGTCGACAGCATTTTAACGTTGATAATAACTACTGAAAATTAAGAAAACAATATGAAATTACAACTACATGCATGGGGGCCCCACCTCCTATCCCTATCTGCCTGTCATTTCTTGTTGTGTCGTCCAACTCCATGCAGTGGGCCTCGCCGTCGAGTCTCTGATTACTCACAAAGTCACATGACTCAGCACTCCACCGAGTTGACACAGTTGCATGCAAGTCGCGCGGTGACAAAACAAAAGCCTTCGATGTTTTCACCTAATAATTCTACGCAGTAGAAACAATAAATTAACCATACCTGCTCTTCTATGGAACTCGTGAGTCTTGTCCAGTGTAACGGCTCAAGTCCATCGCACCTGCCGAACCCAGCGAAACAAACTTGGCTAGCTCGTGTTGCAAAAATGGTCTGTTAGATTCTCCTCCAACGCCAAGGAAATCTCTGGTTAAACTCCTCTCATTAGCTTCATTAGACCTTCCCGTGACCGAATTGGCCAAAAATGAGCTTGAGCTTGAGCTATGATCGGTTTGGCTCACTGGCTTGAAAAGCTTAGGCACTGCTTCTTGATTTTTGTTTTGCTGGTTGTGAGAGTTGAAGCTTGAGAGGGATGTGCTGCTACTCATCAGTCCAAATCCAGGACTAGTATTGGTCTGCTTGCTTATTGTGGATCCCATTTCTGCTGCTTTTTGCAAGAGTGCAGTGGCTGACATGTGAGCTGGGCCTTGTTGTTGGTTACTATTCGAATACAAACAACTCATCGATTCCGACAAATTATTCTTCTTTTGTTCCTCCACCTTTGCAATCCGTCGTGCCAATGCTGCTGCCGAAACATCATCGCGATCGGCTCCTGTAAACGTTTCTCCCTCTGATGAATACTTGTTGAGCCACTGCATTTGTGAGGAGGATCCAAACATAGGACTAATTATTTCAGGCAAGCTTGTCGCTGTTGGAGCACTAAAGTAGCCACTGGAATGACCAGCAACCCGAACTGAATTTGCATGATCGAGCCATAATTGCAATTCTGAGCCACCAAAATCTGGCCGAAAAGCCGAGGAAAATTGAGAGATTGAACTGGGTTGGGAATAATTGATTGTTTCGCTCAACAACTCATTTTTCAAATTTGGATTCACAGCAGTTTGAATTGTAGTGTATCTCGAACTTTCTTCCGCTAAAGCGTCACAGAAGGCTCTGTGAGTGATAAAACTATCCTTCCTGCAATAATTCCATAATTAATGCGCACACAAGTCACAATCTCCATCTCCATAATATATATAAACTGATCAATATATATAATGTCTCCAAGAACATTTAATGATATTCTACATACAAACAAATTAATATTTGGGTTCCAATATTTATGTACTTTGAATTTTATGACCAAATAGGTGAATCTAGTCAGATAAATATGTAGGGGATTAATTAATAAGTACCTGGAGAAGATAGTGCCGCAGTCACATCTATACTCTCTGGTGCCGCAGATCTTACTATGGGCCTTCCAATCTGACTGAACTGCGTATTTCTTCGAGCACTTTTCGCACTTCCACTTCTTCTCTCCGTGTTTCCTGCTGAAGTGCTTCTTGATTCCGGTTAGATCGCCAAGAGCTCTAGACGGATCGTGGTGCACGCAAGTCTTTTCTGGGCATATATAGACCTTCTTCCTGATTTCTTTGTTTGTTTTTTGCTTCAGCTTCCATGGAAGATTGTGCGCTCTGCGGTGAAGCTGCAAATTCTGGTCCCTCTGGAACCCCTTGTTGCAGATTTCACATAGGAATCGGTTAGTCGACATGAGCGACTTCGGGGATAAAGCGATAACTTCTGCATCTGGATCTGCAAAGAAATCAAAAGAAATAATTCAAATAGTTGTAGATAGCTATGTAGATGGGGAAGTGTGCACATATATGTATATATGCTTGCCTGGTGTTCCTGGTAATCTCTTTCGCTTGGCTGGGATTGAAGTAGGGTTAGGGTTAGGGTTCGGAATTGGAGTTTGTTCTTGAACAAACCCTCTGATTGTTGTTCTCGTGGGAGGAAGAGAGCTGAATCCATCTTGAGACATCATTGATGCTGAAATTGGAGCAAAATAAAGCTGGATATGTCCAAAATCAGCTGAGCCACACAACAAGTATATCTGTACTCAAGATAGATAGCTAGCAGAAACAGAAGCCACCAAAATGAAGAAAAAACAAAAGCTTCACCCCCAGACAGAATTCAAACAAGCCTCTCAAAGATATTTTCTTCACTTCTTATTCTTCAGAAATGCCTCTCTCTGGATCTCAATAGTCAATATACTATACTGGCTAACTTAAAATTTCTTCTCAAACTCACTTGGAGGCCCAGAAGAAAACTCCAAAAAGAAAACAAGCAAGAGAGAATATTTCTCCTCTCTCTCTCTCTCTCTCTCTCTCCCTCTCTTCCCCCTTATCTTGCACGGCTAGCTCGTCTCAAAGTCAGTCAGACTTAGACTCAGCTGGACCACCACTGATCTGAAATATATATACATCTATATATATATATATATGCGTGTGTGTAAAAAAAAAGGAATGAACAGTTTGGATGTTTTAAGTGAGTAGCAAAGGTGATATGGTATTAAATGCTTGTGTTCCTTTTCGGGGGATGGGCTATATGATATCTACACATACAAGATCACAAACTTTGTATTATTTTGAGAAGGGAAAAGGAGAAAGAAAAATAAAAGCAAAAAATTGAAAATAAAAAGCAAGAATTAGTGTCTGCTTAAAGATCGTATCAACATGATTTGAAAAGGTTGAAAGTCAGTCGCCTTTACAGCCAACCCAGTCACTGATGAGGGTGAAAATGATTATGCTATAATTGGTACAAAGAAAGAAAAATCAGCATTGGAGAGATTTTGAGAGAGAGAGAGTCTAGATGTGTTTGTGCCGTCCGTGAGAGCTGAGTGGCCTAGACTGGGGGACCCACGTAAAAACTGACACAGTGAGAAAAATAAAGTTAGATAAATACAAGGGCAATATACATGACTGGTACCGCTTTCATTTGTCCCACCACACTCACTCACAGATTTCTATAGAATTTTAGAATCTTTGCCGAGTTGACTCGGTCAGTCCCATATGTTTACTTGACTCTGGCACCTAATTTTTAAAAAATAATATATTAGTGTGCATAATATATGGGTAGCTACGTGACATCTCAACAGTTTTTTGTTTGCTGCATATTGTTAATTAAACTAACAGTGTAGGAACACAGAGCAATCTCTGAAGATTAAAAAAAAAAAAGTAACAATATATTAATCAAACAAAGATGAATAAAATGGTTTCATAAGATTCTATTCAACCACTTTTGGACTTGAGCATTCGTATCATTCCTCCCCCAATGTCCCTCCATCTTTGAATTGATGCCGTGTTTTTTGGATTCTGCGTTGTTCATTTTCCCATAACTGTGCGAAGTGTATATATATATATATATATATATATATATATACACACGCACACATACGTACATACACGTGTCTGAGTGCGGATGCACATAGTTTGATTGCTGTCATACCTCAAAATACTACGTAGAATTGTATTTTTTTTATTTTTTTATGGGCCCTGAAAACAGAATTAAAAATTCAATGGAGCTAGCTGAGCCACATGCATTGCAAATTCATCAACTTAATTACGTAAGTACCATGCATTTTAATATGCATTTGATGAGGAGGAGAATAATTGTCTTGTCTTTTTTTGGTTGCATCTGTTCATCCCTCCCTCCCTCTCCCTCTCCCTCTCCCTCTCTCTATATATGTGCGTGTGTGTGATGCAGGAGAAAGCAAGCGTGATATATATTCTCTGAGTGAAGTACGTGATATATATATATGTGTGTGTGTGTGTGTTGAAAATTCTACTTAACTAAAGATTTCATACTTGACATGGGGACCAACTAACTGGCTTCTAATTAGCTATTCCAAATTAACACAGTTAATTCTTTCACATGCAAAGTAGCCGAGGACAGACTATGGGCTTTTTACACACTAGAGCTCCAAGGCGATGGGCTTCGTATTATGACATTGGGCCAGAATCTGTTTTTAGTCCAAAATATGAGTCCGAGATGTCGTGTGTAGTTTGTCTAATGGACTGGACCTCTGATGGTCCTCGACTACAGTGACCGTATATGGGCTTTACACACCATAGCTCAAAGCCCATGGACTTCTTTTCCTTATTTTGTAAGTTACAAGTGTCGGAGGTGGCTGATGAATGGCTCCTCGCTATGAGCAGTTTCAGTTTTATTTATTTTTCTAATCATGTACTCGTGTGACATGTCCGAGTGTTTCGCATGGCAAAGGGCCTCGGTTATTCAATTTTTGCTTATCCCAATGAGGCAATGACTTAGTTAGTTGTATTATTTATGGGCTGGATCTGGGCCTTGATGGTTGAAAGGGCCTACCGAGGCCCATTGTTCTTTGCCTCTTACCTGTTTTGCGGGGCTCGATCGGCCATCTTTTCCCCGATACATCCCCTTCATTATGCCTGCTATAGCAATGACAACAGGCATCATAAACCACGCAAGAGCGACGAAACCAGCCTGGATTTTGAAATCTTCTTCGACAGAATACGACACACTTAGGGGGCGATTCGAACAAGGTATTGGCATTAGTTGTGGGGCCGTGAAACATTTGATGTCTATCGATTGTCTCAAACGAAACTAAAGACAGCGTGAAGTCTTGGGTATAATCGATCGTAAACATCTGACCAAATGCTTCTTCCTGATCAGGATTATACTAATATTGTAAGATTCTTGTGGTTCGTTGACTAAAAACTGTCCACTGCCCAGGAGGAGATGGAAAAATGACGTGCATGAAGGCGATCTCTTGGTGTTCGACAAAATGCGCGACTGAGGTCAGGGGAAAGGTTAAGGAGAAGGACGCATGACGCACACCTTCGAATAAGGCAAATGTTCGAGGCAGTTATATCCTGCTGTCATATTTGGCCTTACTAGGTCTTAAAACAATAAACGAACTAAAGACTCATGTGCTTCATTGAAGACTTCGGCCGGTGAAAACTATGTGCATGTGAAGGAAAGAACCAAGAACAGCATCTCTCTTTTTCTTCTTTTTTTACAAATTTCAGGATTGGAACGCTTCTACCGGATTCAAAAAAAATGATGGCTATCAGTCTGATTTCTTGAACACTCATATCAATTGTATGGTCCAAACGCCCAAGAATACATCCGACTCTTAGAATCAATGCCCCAAACATGTCTGGTAAAGTTCCAGAAGCCACCATCAAAACATGATTTAAGACCTTTTTTGCTTTCACCGTGTGACATCAACAATATTATCTGTTTTGGATGATCCGATTCTTGTGGATGTATTGAACTCGCACGAGTTTGTTATTCCTTGAATCATCTCACCTAATGATTCTTCGGCTCAAGAAAAATGTATCTTTGCGTGAATACGTGGGGCTTTTTTTCATTATAAATGAGATTGAATCCATCAATTTTTTGATGAGGGATTCCTAACACCATGTTAACCTAAAATTAGCTTTAAGTGACGATGAAAGACAGTATGATGTAGTGATGAAAGACAGTATGATGCAGTGACGTAGTGCAGATGTTAAGAGAAAATTTTCATTATCACTAAAATAAATTTCGTTTTAAAGTCGTGAGTCTTGAGAGATCGTGAAAGATCCTTATATTCTAGCGATGAGTTGGACTTGGGATGATGATGGTAAAGTTTGGATAAGTTGAGTCTAGTATTTCCTAACAATAGAATTTCAATAGCTGTCACAGAGTTTCAGAATTATAAGAGTTTGTTTGGTTAGTGTTTTGAAAACTGTTTTCTGTTTTGAAAAATCAAATGATTGTTTAAAATTCATTTGGCTAACTGTTTTGAGTATTTATTTTTAAAAACAGTTTTCATTTTTTAGTTTTTAAAAACTAGAAAACCAAAACAAATTGTTTTGTACGATTTTCAAGTGACATAATTTTAATTAAGATGAATTTATTTTATTTTATTTTTCTCTCTCTTCTCTCACTCCCAATGGATTAACTCCTCTCTCCACCGGCATCGTCGTCCGGCCACCGGAAAGTCTTGCTCCGGTGATGACCCAAAATCACCTTCATTTTGACCCAATCGATAAATTTGAATTTGATTTTGATAAATTTGAGTTTTATTTGGATGAATTTCAATTTCATTTGACTAAATTTTAATTTTAATTTCATGTTTTTCAGTTTTCGAAAACAAAATCAAATATCACTAACCAAATGAATTTCTTAACAGTTTTTTTTCTTAAAAAGTGTTTCTAAAAACTATACTCAAAATCGTTTTTAAAAACTAAAAAAGAAAATAATATCCAAACACACTCTAAGTTTTCTTCCTGGATCAACGTTTCTCTTTTCTTCTGCTCTGTCTAGATGTACTGTTTCTTATTCTAAGCCACTCTTACAAGTGACTTTGGACCTTTTTCAAACAGCCTCGTACATTGTTATCTGCTAAACACGTCCACACAATCAATTTTAACGCTAAAACATGCAACTCGATCAATATATATACGAGCCTCCCATGCAATTCCATTAATCTATATACGAGCCTGCAGCCGTTCATGATCTTAGGAAGTAACTAAATAAATATCATGAAAGAATGTCAATTCCAACCAGTAAAGCCAAATCTATCGCTTTATCTAAACATTTCACCTAATTTTAGCTGCTTCCAAGTTCCACATGTGCATGAAACTGCACCAATATAAAGGCATTGGCCCTGCGTCTCTTGTGATTACAACTAGCTCCTTAGTTCGACATCATCGGAACCATTTGATTCCCTTGTCGCCTCCATGGAAATGGGATTAGGAAGCTCAACTTTCCAATTCCCTCCAGGTTTTCGCTTCCATCCATCTGATGAAGAACTCATAATTCATTACTTGCAAAACAAAGTGATTTCGCGTCCACTCCCAGCCTCTGTAATTGCAGAAATTGATCTCTATAAGTATAATCCATGGGATCTACCTAGTCTGTTCTCTACAGTCCCATTCACTCTTGTTCTTTTCATTCCTTTTTCCAATTTCTTAGCTTCCCTTCCTTTTTGTGTTTGAATTGTTCTCTGTTTGTACAGGTAAGGCATTGTTTGGAGAGGAGGAGTGGTATTTCTTCAGTCCAAGAGATCGCAAGTACCCGAAAGGAGCGAGGCCGAACAGAGCTGCGGCTTCGGGTTATTGGAAGGCAACTGGTACGGATAAGCCTATACTCACTTGCAGTAGATCAAATAGTATTGGAGTGAAGAAAGCTCTTGTGTTTTTCATCGGTCGGCCTCCCAAAGGAGTCAAGACGGATTGGATTATGAATGAATACAGACTGCTTGACACAGTTATTAAACCCTCCAGGTTCAATTGCTCCATG
Organism: Euonymus europaeus; assembly: GCA_963580455.1. Lineage (NCBI taxonomy): Eukaryota > Viridiplantae > Streptophyta > Magnoliopsida > Celastrales > Celastraceae > Euonymus > Euonymus europaeus. The sequence continues at coordinate 22,954,674 of OY756967.1, forward strand.
AGGGTAAACCATGCATGTATTATTGATTATAGTATAAAATCAATACTTATTTCAAGCTTAAACTTGGTTGTGTAAACTCTAGCTGACAAACTGATAATACTTCCCCCACCTGTTTTGCTAGTTGGATGAGTGGGTACTTTGTCGAATTCGGCAAAAAGGGAACATGTTAAAGAACACAAGTGAAATCCATGGCAGTAGTAGCTCAGAGATTGTGAGATCCGTACAAAAAATTGAGCGTGACGATGCACGCCCAACTAGTACGGACTACTGCAATGATATGATCACAGATTGCATAAACAAAAATTGCCGAGTATTAGCTTCTCTATTAGCAGGTCAAGCTATCCCTTCCATGGAGGGCATATCAGGAGAAGTTAGCTTTCAAGGATGTAACAATGCCAATAGTTTTCCAACGGGTCATGTTCCTTCCATAGATTATAATTTTATCCCACTAAAAAGAAAACCTGAAGAGGAAACAAGCTACCAAATTATCAATTCATTCAACAAGAAACTGAACAGCAACGATAGAGAGGAGGATTATGTACTACGGCAGGCAATGCCCGACAAAGATGTGAACTTCAGTAGCATCTATCATAAATCTCCAGATCACATTATCGATTATCAGGAGCTAAATGAGTTTCCAGTCAAAGCAAAGTACTTAAATGAACACTATACACAAGCATAATCTCATTGAGATACTGCATGCAGTAAGATCACAAGGCTGAACAGCATTAAGATGTAGGTGATGCCATCTGGTGGATCGGCCTTCATGGTGGATGGCAACGACTGAACCAAATAGCAGCCTGTATGATTAGCATAATTCAAAGTTATTTGAGCATGTGGAGCCTGCCCATAAAGTTTTCCGTATATTTACTGAGTCATTTCGCTACAAGTATTGATATATGAATAAAAGTAGTCTTGTTAAACATTAACTCCCAAATTAATATGTTTTCTAGATACATAGATCAAGAAATTTTTTGATATACTAGATTGCTATTTGATTTTCCATTGGCACGCAAGAACTGTACCCTATTAATTTGACACAATATAGTCTTTAGCAATGGAGTAGAAACTCTTGTAAGAAGATAGCAGACTTAATATTCATTCAACATCTAATCCATGACAACTTAATCTTTGGAGAGAGAAATAATAAGCAAATAACAAAAAAGGAAGTCAACTGAGGATACTCAAAACATACCCAAACCTCCTTCAACTCTAGAGGAGGCTTTAAAATCACCTCATTTCAGTGCACTGCCCAAAAAATATAAAAACAAGATTACGTTAGACAATGTTCTAGTCTAAAAGGAGGTTTTGCTTAGAAAATTAGCAGAATATCAGCAGCTTTGGGTTTCATATTATTTAGTTTGCTGTAAAGAAAAGTTGCAAAAAGATTGTCACATAATGGTCTACTCCTACGAGTACACTGGATTGATGCAAACATATAAAAAAGAAGAACAGACTATTCAAGATATTTTAGTGCTACAGGAAACAGCCTAAGCCAGGCAAAACCCAGCTCAAATCAGAATCAACCTCTTTACATCCCCCGTCCAGCATTTATAATAACACAAACTTATGATGTATTTAATTGATGTTCAATTATGAATAGCAGAACTGCAGAAGTCATCATGAGAGTCGCACAATAATGTTTTGAACTACACGCAAGTTCTTCTAAAATGTATAATGCAAGCAAATCAGCATGACACTCCTTAACTCTGATTAGCAATTAGAGTCTCTGGTTCTCAATCAATTACACTTGAATAAGCAAAACTGATATGATAATTGACAAATGAAAAATCCATAACACTATACAAAAATATCAGATTATTAATAAGTAATATCAGCACTTGATTGAAACCAAGAAACTAGAAGAATCAGACCATTTTCAAGAGACATTAAAATTAACCAGAACTGATAGAAAGGCTAGTTAATAGATGAATCTCAACATCAAGTCTTTATCCAACAATACTATGAGGGAAATGAGTAGCTCACTTGTATAGGTAGGAAACAACTCCCAGTAGAACACACAATAGAATAATGTCAATGCAGAAGTTTCGGCTTGACCGCAGCTGAATAAAATAAGAACAACAACAAAGGTCAATTGTAGAATCATGCGCATCAATGGAGGGACCAAAATCTCTGACCATTATACCATAGAAATGAGAATTTTAACAATCACAAAGATAAGCTACCTGGAAAAGAGTTTCCTTGAGCCTAACATTGGTGTTCTTGAGATCAGATGTTGCTTTGTCCACCTATAAAAGCACCACAATAGTCCTGGTGATGTACTACCCAAAACATGATTGTTTGCCTTAAAGGTCTCATGGAAAAGAGAAGGGTGTGTGTTGAAAATCATAACTTCTCACCTTTGTATCGATTTCATCCATCAGGGGAACTTGTCTATCCATTTCCTGGCATAAAAGAAAAATCAGCAGGTCCCTTTTCTGACAGAATACCAAACCAAATTACATAGAAAAAACCAACCTCATTCATGTCTTGAGCTAAATTTTTCAAAGTATCCAATCCCTCTGATATGAAATCAAGACCTTGGTCCTGCGCAAAGGTCAAAGGGAATTAAATGAGAAAGCTGAGTAGGTGACAAACAGAAGCACCCTATACAAATATCAGCTTCAAGTAATTTTAACTAATATATAAATATAATGATAAAGATAAAATTCAATAGAAGTCATCCATCTGAAATCATATTAAGACCTCGATCCGCCGTTAATGTCAAATTCAAATAAAAGTAGAAAGCAAATAGGTTAACTGGATAGCCCTAAACAAAATCTCTTTAAAATTGTTTTGATTATGCTATAAAGATGATCAAATAAATAAGAAGTCTTACATGCCTGTTTCAACTTCCGCATTTCATAGTCATTTCTGAATTGACTTGATTCTTCAGATTGTTGGAAAAAATTACTGTCAAAATCTCCATCTGATGGTTGGTTATCAAACAAGACAAGTTTTAGAATGAAACTAAAAGATACAAATTTGAACTGCAGCGCAGCACAAGATACATTAGCGGAATAATTACCAGTTGAATCAAATTTGATATTTTTTTGTGACCCAGAAGTTGCCCATCTTCCACTTTGTTTGCCTGCAGCAATGGTTCCATCTGGTATGGCTTGAATCCTCTCCGGCAATGCAAGAACTAGATCACACCGAATAGCTTGCTCTTCGCTAGAAAGCCCCTTAACCTGCAGTCGTCACTTTTCAACTCTCAAATGTTGTTTCGCGTAATTTTTTTAAAAAAAAATTAACGGTACACAGAAGTTTTCCATTAAAACCTTTCTATTCCTAAGCTGCATGGGCGAATGAACCGGGAATGCTAAATTGTAAAGTTATGCAAAATACTACAGAGGTTTTGAAATCAGAAAACACGAACCCACCCTTTTTTGAGCCAATTTTCGGAGCTTGAGTACTTCTTCCATCAGTCGAGCCTTGGTTCGACGAACCTCCGCATTCATTGCTACCTCAATAGCCCTATTCATCTCCCCAGATGCCGTTTCAGATTTCTGCAAAATCAAAATTTAATCACGCATTCCAAATTTAAATTGTCTTGAATTTATTAGTAAATAAATTCAAAAAGGAGATGGAGGAAGAGCGTCGAACTTGAAGAGCGGAGTCAATCTCGGCCTCGACAAAGCCGTAGAGGACGCCAAAGGCATCGTCTCCATGGGAATTGAGTTCCCGCTGCTTCTCTACGTCGTACTTTTCGTACTTTTTGCAAATTGAATCGACTCTGAAGAGAACATCTATGACGGTCATCTTTCTTTTTCTTCCAGTGAAAGCTCGATAAACCAAAGTCAGAAGGCGAAACGAAAGAAGAGGGGGAAGGAGGATTCTTCGGCCTCCCTAATTCCGTCATGGTTTCTCTTTCTATCTCTATCGTTGTCAGCCGTTCGTGGAAAACGAGCCGTGGAGCGCAGCGCGCGGGATGCCAGCTTCGCTGGTCAAAGTTCTAACCGCTTCTTTTCGCGGTTTAAGGGATTTTTATTTGGTGTTCCAGATAGTAGAAGTGCCCTCGGCCCACAATATTGGACTGTAATCTGGTGGCCCATTGGGCCAGTATTTTTGTGGGTTACCAATTTCCAAAATAAAAATGAAATCAAGATTTTATGACCAAATAAAAGTTCTTTTTGGCATGAAGTTTTAAGTTAAAAGTATTATTCATTTGTTTATATGTAAAGGTTCAATATTTTCAAAACATTTTATTATGTACTTATTATTTTAGCCACCAGAGAAGTTGGTCCAATTTTCCTTTCGCTAAAACTCGAGATCCATATAAAATATTACACACATGAATATCATCTGAGTTAGTTACTCGTGATTCTCAATCCAATAATCCAATTTTCCTTTTGAGTTGATCAAGGACAAGGAATTTTAAAATAAGGAACCTCTTAGTGAAATGTCTATAATGGTGATGGACTTTTAAGTTAAATTGTTTGTTCACAATCTTTCGATATGAGACTTCAATTTTCCTCTTGAGTTGATCAACGACAAGGAGTTTCAAAATAAGGAACGTCTTAGTGAAATGTCCATAATGGTGTTTGGACTTATAAGTTAAATTGTTTCTCTACAATCTTTCAATATGAGACTTTGATTTCTAACACTCCCCACAAGGTGATGAAACTATATACTTATAATTTAGATTGAACTATACAAATTAAGGTTACTTGTGAATGACCCGTCAAATGGACATCCGAAACAGACCGAAAGGTATGCGATGAGCCAATTTTTATAAGCTAAATTATTTGCATACAATTTTTCAACGTGGAACTTTGATTTCTAACCAGAAAAGCGAAAACACAGCTAATTAGGGATTCAAATGATCAATTAATAAATCATGGTCTAATAGAATTAGCTATGAATATCCACTCCGCTTGATTTAAGTGTTGCTTGTAGCTAGATTTATTTGCTTATAAAAAGTAGTGAAACATTGGTAAAAAGGGTAATTTGGGTTAATGTCAAATTGGTGACTTGCGGCTTCTCAGTGACCGTGTCTTAATTTGTCCATCACATTAAAAGATGAATCGAGTTAAAGTCCACCCCACTCAACACATTTGTCGCTTAAGACACACGCACGGGTGTTAATGTCAAATTTATGATCTGGTACCTAAAAATTTGAATGCTACATTTCCACCTCAAAATTTCGTGTGATTTTCAATCACGTAGAAAGCCGTAGAAATTCCATTGGGCTTTTCCCTTTCCACACTCTCTTTTGATCATAATTATACAAATTGTTACTACATACAACGAAACCCAAGGGAAATCTATCTTTTGGTTGTTTTTATCCCCTGTGTGGGTAATTATTTTCTCTCCATCTAGTGGGGTTGTATCTCCATTTTGTGGAGTTGTATCTCCTTTGGGAGCTTTTACTCCTTCGGGAGAGTTCTAATGGAAATTTCCGTTTCTCTCAAAAAGGAAAACCTATGATATGTTAGTTCTTATTTTCCTAATGCCCCAGATTAATATCGAGGCAGCTCTTGGTAAACTAATACCAATATAATCTGGCCCAACATATCAAGGTGACTGATGACTTACTAGTTCGTGTTGGGACGAAGAGAATGAGGACCATTTATGGCTCGGACGATTGGTGCGCTCGCAAAGGTCATTTGGGTCCGCATCACAAACATAGTGAGCCACAGCTACCGATACAAGCAGAACCGCCAAACACAAGACAAAAGCTGCACTATCTCCATCTCTCTCCGACTCTCTGTTTGTAATTTTGTATTGTAATATTAGAAGTTAGAAGTCAAGGGCACTGACAGCATAGATAGATGCTGAAAGGGGAGAGAAAGAAGGAGCAAAGGTATAATTAAAGACTAATATGGTTGTTACTGGCAGGGATTGGCCGGGGATGCTGGAAAAGCTTGGAAAACGGGAGATGCTTTATGGCAATTCTTGTCGTTTTGGTCAGATGCTCATGCTGATAAAGTTTGCTTTGAACACGACATCACCAAAGTTTTGTATTCGGGCTTTACACCTGGAATTTGGACACTAGCCGTTCGTTTGGATTTTGCCAGTGAGCTTTTATTTATTGGTTTGCCAAGCCCATTTTTATAAACCGGATTGAGCTTTAAAGCGGATAATGTAAAATAATATAGGCCCAAAGCCCATCTCCCCACTTTATGACTCAGCCCAACTACCTTGATTAGATTGGGGACTTCATGCGTTATTTTGCACTTTACATGGGCATTGGAGTTTTAGTAGACTATCAACACACATGCCATATTTTTCCGATTCGATTTCCGGCCTAATTCGTCTAAAATAGAAGAGTCTATAATTTTTAATCCAATGATTTAAAAAGTTTACACCGTATTTTAATTATTTAGTTTTAAAATTTGTCTAACTTTTTGTCCACCATCAACTATATATGAATTATAGACTCTAACGAACTCCGGAATTTCACGGAAAAGTTTTGTAGTTTTCACGTAAAAGCAATGAAAGGATCCAATATTGCGTATTATATATGCAGCAATGCTGAAGTTCAAAAGTAACAGCAAATTAAAGAAGAAAAGAACTATATACAAGGCGATGCAAAGTAAGCATTCCCCATGCATCTCCTCATCTACGTACCAGCAACACCACTTGCCATGCACCGTCCCCGTAGGTCATGTCTTTGTTGCCATCAACAAGTAACAAATCAACCATTTCCCAAAATCTCAATTATATGGTTCCGGGTCTCTTATCAAAAGAAAACTCCTGAGACGATGCAATATCAATCTCATGCTGAGGCACTTGATTACTCAAACCGGCAGCTTCGTTGTTATTCCTATTCTCGGACTCAACATAAGCTTGTTCCATCTGCCGGAAATGATGGTGCGATGACGATGAACCTTCACCGCTAATATTGTGATGGTGTGAGGGGGAGGGAGAATCTGTTTCCCAATTTTCCATATCAACATTGGATCTTCGAGGTGATGTTTGAATGCTGTCGGCTTCGCTTCTGTAATGGCGCAATAGGTGCATAGGGGACATATGGTGGGATGGCGTGGTTGGTCTGCTTGACATTGGGGTCACGGACCCTTTGCTCTGCTTGATGTGTTTTTTGGCCGTGTGGTGCCAGTTTCGTAGAGCCACGGCTACCCTTTCGTTGAAAATGGTTGGCTTCATATTTGAACCCATCTAGTCACATGACGAACAACGACATGTATTAGACACACAATGACATGTATTAGACGTGTATTAATTATTTTTTTAATTAGTTAATTGATTACCTGTGTTACGAGAGCATAGAGAGGGAGAGTGACGTAGCTGCAGAGGATTTGAATAAGGACCCTGAGACATCGATCACTACAGTTAGATTGTAAGTTTTTGGTGATTAAATTATGAATTTAGAGCAAGGAAGAGAGATTACTGGAACTTAATTAAACTAATTAGTCTAACGTACCCCATTGAAACTCTGATGATTATATCCTCCACATGCTCGTGGAAACAAGATTTTAATCCGAATTCATACTGGAACAAGAAAAAGAGAGTCGGAGATCTCATTCAAAATTATTCACAATCCAGTATTATTAACATAATGGTGTAGGAGAGTGGTGGCTTACCCAACTCCATGCAAAGAATGCAAGTTGAAAGGCATTCTGCAAATTAACCACATAGAGAAGTATAAGTGCCATGTTTGCATGACTTAGTGATCAGAAATATATACATACTGTATGTATGTATGTATAATGTATATACACACAGTCACACAGAGAAATCGCAAGCTAGCGTACCTGAAAGAGAACAAAGTTGATGAGGTAGAGGAGGAGGCGAGGGCGATTGAGCCAGAATAGGTCATCAGCTGGCTGTACCACCGGCACACCCTTCACAACTTCCCCTCTCTCCATAATTCTGAGACCCATCTTGGTTATGATCACCTGTAGCTTGGTTCCAACCAACAGGATGATCTGCACGTAGATGCATGCATCAATATCAGTCGTTCATTAATTACATTCGCTAATGACGCATCAAAACGCAATGATATATTAGGGTAGATAATACTCACGATTAATGGGAGAAATGGTAGCCAAAGATAAGAATACCACCCTGTCAAGAAAACATTAAAAAAATATCAATTATTTTTTTGACCAAAATAAAACAAAAAATATATATGCTACTACGCATATAGTTGCTTGTTATCGAAAATATACTCACCGTGGGTATTAAAGAGAAGGAAGAGCACGGCCATGAACCAAATTGGTGGACTAATCCCCACGACCACCTTGAAATCCTCTTCAAGTGACCTATTAATGTACTTTTGGAAATCGAATTTTGTACTGCTCTGAGGGGCCAAATGTGCCTGAAACAAACCCAAATAATCAATATCATATATAACCATTAGATTATTTAATTTTTGAGATTGAAAATTTTGGCCATTGAAATTTCCACGTGGAAAATAAATTAAGTTAATTCAAAAGCATGTGTTAAATTATTACAACATCATGAGAGAGAATGTGAAATTTCGAGTGCTTTACCATGATAAATCCATGCCGCAATGTCAAATAGTCAACCTTAGGAACCGACCTCACAAATTGCCTAAAGAAACACGCCTGCAAACACAATTAAACAGTTTAACAATTGCATTCCTAGCTTGAGTGATAGAGACCAAACGAAACAAGAAAATTAAGAGGAATAGCATTGAAGAAGACCAAGTTGTCTTTTCTTTTTTCCGTGAGAGAGTTAAATAAATTCATCGCTTGCTTCAGGAAGAGTCAAGCCATCGGATAGTAGGACGAAATTACCGTCGCATCTGACGGTCGTATGTCGTATCAAGACAACTAAGCTAAAGAGCCTCATCGTGACCGTTACTTTGTCTTTTTCAAACTGTTCTGCCAACAATTATTCCAATTAATAGACCATGGTATTCTAATTAATAGACACAAAGACCAGCTACATCAGTATTCAATCTTCAAAAATTCAAAATTATCAATGTTATTTATTTATTTATTTTATTATTATACTAAGGTGAACACAAAGACCAGGCACATTTAGGGCGACTAGCCGTCCCATGTGCGATGTTAAATCTGGAAAAAATACCTAAAATAAAACTTAATTAATTATGTGTCAATTTTTTGTGGGATTTTATGCAATTTTAGCAATATTTTCTCACACTCTCTACTGATTTTTCATTATTTTAATGTTGATGCCTACTTCTTTTTTTGGTTGGAACTTCGAACATTAACTGCTCATCATATGTATGATGCTAAGAATTAATATCTCAACAACACTGCCTTATATGGACTTTTTCTTCTTCTGCATACCCAAGTCAAACATGTGATGAACACGTGAGCTTTGAAAACAAAATCATTCGATTTAACAAATAGTTTATTTAAAAAAATTGTGTAAAAAGTGGTATGAAATCAAATGGAAATAAAGCATGAACAGTAATTTCGAATGGAAAATTGAAAGAGCTAGCCCATCATATTTGACAGACATCAACTGATGAATCAACAGATACCTAACAATCATGCATGCAAAAAAACACAGCCAACAGGGTTCTAGCGTTGGAAAGAGACAAAGTGTGCTTACTATCCAAATGAGGAAAGGAGAGTTGGTCCAAAAGCTCAAATGTCTTCTTCCGAATGATGTTTCTCTCGCAAACCTAAACCTCTCAGGATCATGAGAGAATTGGTACTCTACCGTTCGTGTCTCTTTCTCCCATCTTTTCCAACGCTTCATCTAAAACAAACATAAAAAATAGAAAAACCATGAAATTAATTAAATAATTGTGTATGCGTATCACATCATCTATCATATATATTTACTCATTGGAGTATAATGATTAGTATATATATACCTTAGCTCGACCCAGAGCCATGGTTAGGATACAATAAAGAACATGGAAAACAGCCAACACGAATATAAAAATGTGTAGTTGATGAATACCATCCGATGACATGAACGATACTTTTCCCTGAAAAAAATTAATTAAACCCAATAATTAAGATCTCGATGAGAAAAATACTAATTAAACCTAACAGCAAGTTCTAGTGAATTTCTCTTTTTTTTGGAAGTCAATGTCGAGCAATGCAAAAAACCAACACACATAACAAAATTTTGTTATCAAAATTCAACAGCTAGAATATCATATAGGTTTCATCATTCATCATCCGACCCACATAGATTCAGGTGGGAGGAAGCTTAGTCTATAACCAACCTCATTTGATTTTGGATCAGGTCGGGTCGGGTGAATGATGATTGGGTCTAATGCAAAATGGTACTTTACTGATTATACACTGATACTAATTTGTACAAAGACAAAATCATTTACAAATTATAAAATATTTTTCCATAACCTGCATAAAAAATTAAAAAAGCATTTATCCAGATATCCTTATTTCCTTAATACAAAATCAGACCAGTAACTTAATAAGTAGCATAGCTTACCTAAAAAAACTGCAGAATATTAACATATTAGAATGAAACGACCTAATTTTGGTTAGGTAAGGTTGTGTTGAATTAATATGGGTCGAGTTTAACAGAAAAACATAACCGACTCATAGGTTAAATTGATTATTAATCTTCTAACCTATATCTAAACTGTAGTGCTTGGATATGGATCGGATTTTCACAGATTAGGTTTATATATATATATATATTTTAATTTTTTTGGGTTAGTGAACTGGGTTGGATTTTAAACGAATTTTGTGCAGCGCTAATCCCAATCACTGGAATCTTTTATCGTTTTTTCAACTTAAAACTCACAAGTCACGAGCAATAAAGTCGCCTTCGCAAGCTAATGTCAGCATTGGCTTCAAATTTTTCCACCATCATTTACCATACAAACGTACGTAACGAAGCCGACACGCTATTAAATTAATTATTTGGTGGTAGAAAAATAAAAATCGGCGTACCGAACCACAAGTGTTGGATGAATCCGACGCCGCCAAAGCACGCCGTACACTTCCTCCGGAATCCGACAAAAAGGAAAGAAGTCTCCGGCGGTTCTCATGTTCTGTTTCATCTGTGCCTTCGTTCTGGGTATTCTTCTCCTCTTGTTCCTTGCCGCATGGATGCCACGTGTTCGCAACGTCCTCCGGTATGCATATGTTGGAGATAGGACCTTGCCCTACCGTTAGTAGCAGGGATATAAACCCCAGTAGCATGAGCTCTACACACACACAAAAGCAAAAAATAAGTTAATATAATTCATATATTTCATAGATTCTTCAATAGATGATCATGTTCGGATTATGGGTTCACCTGATTTTATTTTTTCAAGTGATTCGTAAAGAGCTCTCTTGTGTTTCTTCGTTAGCCACTGCAGAAATTTGTAAACAAATATATATATCATCACATATATATATTCAATATATAGAGGAAACCGGCCAGAACTTAATTTGTATTCTTGTGATGATCGATTAACAATATATACCTTCCCAATAGCATGTATTATGTACTCTATGATTATTGAAATCAAGACCAAAACGAAACAAACTGTGGCAACAGCCCATGTGGGTGTCTGCTCCAAAGATCTTCCTCCACTAGCTCCTGCCATATAACTTCAACGTTCTCCGCCTTGCCTTCAAATTTTAGTCTTTCTCTTCCTTCACTGTAGAAAAGGGGTGCTAGCTTCGACAGTTCACAGACTGAACAAGAAGTGGAGTCGTACAGAAAGAAAGAGAAGCAGTTTCATAAATATATATGCAGAGAGAGGGATCGATGAATAGTGTGTATAAATGAGAGGATAGATAGTTAACACGGAGACTGTGTTTTGTATTGTACAGAGCTACACCGTTTCTTTAAACAATTAGTGAGCCAATTGGAAGACTTTTGACTTTTCGGACGCGTATGACTGAAAGTGATTCAAATGACACAGAACTTGACTTTTTCTCAATAATTCAAATATGTACAGATTTATTTGACTGTAAATGTTAATTCAGATTTGCATATTGTTAATGGGATCTTGATCATTGTTTTAAAACAGTGGATCGCTTCCCTGAGTCAACCCTCTCTTATGATCTGAGGTGTCCAAAACAATGACTGCCCTTGATTTCAACAATCCAATGGTTGCAATTCCAGAGTACCACGTCAAGCTGTTACTTTCGCTTAAGAAATGACACGCTAACCGATAAATGCAGTCGAGTTAAGGCTCTTTTATAATTGCAAAACAAAGAGGTGATAGGATTAATGAACTCGTGATCATTTACTGACAGATTATGAAATGGCGATCGACAACAACCACCTATTCAAAACGTCAATTGGTGCAAAAATAGTTTCCTAGCTTGCTCTCATAGCTAGGCCCATCTAAAGTATGTCTTTGGTTGAAGTGACCGAACGCGTTTCCGACCGGAATTGGCAAAAATCGTTCCGGGGATGGCAATCTCGTTTGGTAACGGGAATTGGGAGGGAATAGAGTGGTTTTAACGAGGCATTCAATTCCTTTCTTTGGTGGGTAAAATATTGAGTAAGAGAATGTGACATTTCATTCCTTATTCTCTCTCCTACAATTTTCATTCCCATGTGAAATGAAACATTGTTTGAACAAAAACAATAATAAAGAATCAAAATACATATATTTACATGGAAAATTCTTAAAGAGAAAAATCATGGACAGAGTAAGAGAATTTCACTATGTGGATAAAATATGTATAAGAGATATTTGAGTGACGGCTTTACAACAAATAAATATTAGCCAAAACACTAATTATAAAAGGTCCATACGGTCCCGAACCTATCGGCCCGATCCCTCCGCTTCCATCACTGACCCTCAAAAAAGATCCAAAATTTATTCATCAAGATTTGTCGCGTCGGAAACTTTTCGGATTAGACCAAACTGAAAATATCTATTTACGCTTATTATGTGTTGTGCCCTCGTCTCAGCTACGTGCAGTCTGCAATGCCTGCTCTCAAGGACTGTGACAATCTCTGACCTACCTAAGCCATGTGTTTTCATATTTTTGCGGTATTTTTTCTACTTATTTTCTTGTCAATTTTTACGGCATTGGAGCTGATGAACAACATTATCACAACAAATATTTTAATTTGGATACCAATTAAGATTTTATAATTTGATATATGTTTTAATTTGTTAATATATGTAATTCAATTAAACTATTTTAATTTATTAATTATACATAATTAAAAATGATAAAATAAAATTTGTTAATTATACCTAATTATAAAGGGTATAGTGGACAAAACACATATTTCATTTCTCATTTTTAACTTTTATACATATCAAATGTAAGAATCTCAATCTCAATCTCAATCTCAATCCTACTCTCATTCTCGTTCAAATTATTCTAAATACCAACCAACCCTAAAAGAAACATTAATTTATATTTCCATGCCCTAAAACAAACGCGTCCTTAAATGTAACCTGTCTGTTCCGTACCCATCAAAGACCAAATCATCGAACCAACTTTAAAAGTTGGACCGAAATTGCCAAATTGGTCCCTACTGCGTAGGCCACTGTAGTTCTAGGTCGGCCCGGCCACCACTTGCCCTTGAACTTTTTGTTTTCTTGGCGAGCGCATGATCCATCAATTTTTACACTTTTATATCGTGTTTCGTCACATGCCACGCATATCGCAGTTAAAAAATATAATTTATCATTATATAATTGTAGATGCTGATTTGATCAGTCATTCCAGTTTCGCTGACAAGACAATCATGGGTGTTTGGAATGGGAGCCCATCCAGTGGTAGATATATTCCTTCCCTGTTAAAATTAAAATCCGATCCTATTTCTATCATACAGAAAACCAAGTCACGAGTTTATTTCTATACTTTTTTTTTTATTCTCATATTATTGTTCCCAATAAAAGTAAACTAAAATTAATATCAGTCACATTTCTATTGAAAATATTAAAACATCTCATATAACTCATTCTATTGTAACATGTTAGGGCCAAATTGGGAGCGGTTTCGGAGGAGCCTTAGGTCGCCAATTTGTCACTAACACCTGCACGTGTGCCTTGAGCGATGCGTGTGTCGAACCCATGACTTTCATGTCATGGGTTCGAGCGGCCGCGGAGGCGTATTAAAATCCCCTTGGCCTAACCCCAAGCGGGACAATACCTCCTCGAGCCGGGCCCAGCCCACTCGACACACGTGTCGCCCAAGACACACTTGCGGGTGTTAGTTAGAGCCAAATTGGGAGCGGTCCCGGAGAAGCCGCAGGTCGCCAATTTGTCACTAACATAACATTATATTACATTAAAAATTTACAGTGGAATATGATATTCCATTGTTTTTTATCCATTGTATATGACATTTCATTGTACAATTATAATGGAATATCATATTCTACAGTAATATTTCATTGTAAAATTACAATGTTACAAAATGAGACAATATTACAATAAAATGGATTATTTAGGCATGAGATATACAAAAGGAAAGTTATGTCAAGAAAAAGCATCTCCCAATAACACCAGGAAAAATACTCATTTTTCATTACATTATTTATTCCAAAAAAAGGAAAAAAGTATTGGGTGTGCTTACATACGTGCGTTGTATTAATTTGGCCTTAACTTATCAACCGTCGATCCGTTCGGACTGCAAGGAAAGATGAGTATTGTGAACAAATACATAAAAGGATACACGTTCGTAATTAATGACGTCAAAATTATTTGTTATTTCAATTTTCAACTGGTTTTTTATGTGTCTCCATTTAAATATGGGAAATTCACCAATAAATCCTTTAATAAAAATATGTATTTTATTTACTACTTTCAATTTTTCAATATTCTATAACATCTTTTAAATAATTATTGACAAAACTACGCTTATTCCAATAAATCCTTATGTGGATGACATATGCTGACATCATCAGATTCTTGTTTTTTTTTTCTTTTAAAAACTTTAAAACAGTCTTATCTCTCAAAATACAAGTCGGTTTTTTTTTAAAAAAAAATTCAAACTCAGCACGAAAAACTCTTTCCAATGAGTCCCATGATCGATATGTTTAAATGTTCATTCGTCAAATTCTCTGAATAAACTCAGAGGATTTCTCAAAACTCACCAAAACCAATTAAATGAGTTTTCAAAATTAAGCAAAAAATTCTGATGATTTCATAAAAATATATAAAATTTTCGAAAAATCAAACAAAAAACAACCAAAAATTCTGAGAATTTCACAAACTTGTCTCAAATTCAGAGGTTTTCGCAAAATATACCAAAATAAATCATAATTTTTTTGAAATTAATCAAAAAAATTTAGAGGATTTCATAAAATATATAATAAAAATTAGAAGAATTTTTGAAAATCAAGGAAAAAGCAACCCGAAACTCTAAATCATAAACCCCAAAATCTTAAATCTCAAAATCCTAAATACTAAATCCTAAATCATAAATCTCAAAATCCTAAACTTTAAACACTAAACTCTAATATTCTAAACCCTAGACTCTTAAACTTTAAACATTTTAACCAGAAATCCTCTGAATTTCTCAGAAATCCTCTGAATGTTAACAGTTCTGGTTTTAATTTTGCACAAAAAATCTTATAAATAATTAAGAAGAATTTATAAAAATAAGAAGAAAATCATAACATTTTACTAACTTATATTCCTAAATCCTAAATTTTAAACCTTAAGTCCTAAACCCCAAAATCATAAATAATAAATTATAATCTCCTATATATCCTAAACTCTAAACACTAATATCTTAAACCTCAAAACCCTAAACTTTATATACCCTATTACCAGAAATCCTCTAAATTTTTTATAAAAAATTTAGAGGATTTATCAAAATCAAACAAAAAAACTACCAAAAATTTAGATGATCAAAGGATTTCTCAAACTTTTCAAGAATTCAGAGGATTTGACAAAACTCACCAAAACAATTCAGAAGAGTTTTTGAAATTATGTAAAAAATAAATAAAAAAATCAGAGGATTTCTTACCCAGAAATCAGAGGATTTTCGTAAAAGTCACCAAAACAGCTAAAAATTGTTTTAATATTTGGTTTTGTTTAAATTATGAATTGAGTTTTATTATGATATTATTTTCATAAGTTATTGGCTTTGATTGTTAGTGAAGAATGTAATAAAAATATTGATATTTGTATTGGATAATGTTTTGTTGATGCATAAGTGTTTCATTATTGATTTCGATAATATAATGATTCACAAATTTTAATGCATATGCATATGTTATTGAGTCAAGTAAATTTTATACATGTGAGTGCATGTACTTAATTTTCATGAAAGGAAAAAAAATTTGGTTGATCGACTCTTCACTTTGATTCATCAAAAGTGAAAATATTAGTTTATCTTTAAAAATATATATAGAAAAGACATAATTTTCACCAGACTTTATGGGATTGTATTTATATTTATTTTATTAAAATAATTAATTTCTAAATAAAGAGCAATCATGTACTAATAAAAATAATGATAAGTCTAAATGAGGGGAGGGTAAAATTGTCATTAATATAGGTTAAAACTTAAAGTTGTCCTTATATTGAGCTAAGCTTTAAATAATTAGGGATGTATTGAGCTATAAACTTTTCAAAAAGACTAAATGGAATATGAAATCCATACAAATAATCCTTTAAATAAATACAGTTTTATTTGAAGAGCTACCCACATTAGACCCGCTATTCTTCGGTTTGGGGTCGAGAAACCGAAACCCGTCTGCCAGTTCCCTGCTCTGGGAGTCACTGACAGATGTAAGTCGCAGAATGTGCAGGCTTACGGTAGGGACCACCTGCCGCTTCAGAAGTGGTCGAATGCCTCTATGAGGGTTCGAACTCACAATCTCCACTTCCCCCGTTAAGGGTTTTGACAAGGTGGGTACCGCTCAGCCATATGCCCTGGGGGCTAGACCCGCTATTCTTGATTAAAACTCATATGGACTGAACATGTTAAATAAAAAAAAAAAAAATGAGAGAGTAATAGGAGTGACGATCTGAGATCTACTTAAAACATATTTTACCCCAAAAAATCAGCCAAACACATGCTGATGTGCAGATTGTGATTTATTAAATCGAGTCGATTATATTAAGCCCTTCTCATTTAAATTTTAATATGCTTTAACCTTTCGTTTATTCGAACGTTAAATATACGTTGATGTGACAAGATTTTGTGTTCGATAGAATTGTCCACCTGTATAAATTATTTAGCATGCTTGCTTTGTATGTTATTTATTTTTTGGGAATCGTAGTGATGCATATAAAGATTGCGAGTTTGAGGGCGAATTTTGTCATACTTGCCTTGCATCACGCAAGAGTGATTTCAGGGAAACTTTATTTAGCTATGGCATACATAGTTTTTTTTTAATAAACAGACTTAGCCGGCTCTCAAAATATATATGGATGAAAAAATCTCACAAGGCAGAGGAAAATTGAACACAAGTATCCAAATTAAGCTTTAATTAAAGTCAATAAGAAGAAAGCCAAGAAAATCACAGCAAAACAACTAATTAAAGATAAGAAAGACTACATTCAAAGGAAGCCAAATCATCAGCAACCCTCGCCTCCTTAACTCAAAGCCAAATGATATGGTCATCTTGGCGGTTAACTCCTTCTCGAGCTAAAGCATCGGCATCGGCTGCATAGTCATTAATCTCCCTTGGGTATGTGCACAATGTCCAGTGATCGGATATTGAGTTTGGAGATGCAGATTGCATTGGACATAAAGCTGAATCTCCATGGTACACTACCTTCAGACTTCGTCAATCCACATGCATTAGCGTAGTCTGAATCTCCAAGGCTTTTTGAATTGTCATAAATTCAGCTCAGTTAGAATCACATATCCCTCCATGGCAACTGAATAAACATAGGATATGCCCCGCCTCATTTTTTAATATACCTCTCACTCCGGCTCTTCCAGGTTTACTAATTCTTGAACCATCGACATTCCATTTTAGATGCCCTTCAAAAGGGGTGACCACTGCAAACGAATAGGTTGCCTCGAAGTTATGACATACATAGTTACATCGCTCTTTCTAGAACATTCAGTTATATTACTCTTTATACAAATTTATACTATGTCAAACATATTCTCTACCAAATGCACGGTCTAATTTGTTGAGTTTCCTCGTATAAACTCGACTATATATTTATTCTGTTGGGGGAACACTTTTTCATTTTTATTTTAAGTTCGTATTCCGTCATCATTGGACTTTATCAAAACATAATTACCTAATCAACGTCACTAAGACTACTTTTTAAATTAATTTGCTAGTCGCATGCAAATACACGAGCGCTCTTTTTTAATTATTATTTTTAGTTGTATAAACAAATAAACAATGGTAGCTCTTGTTTCAATATTGACTGCACAGAAAAGAAAAATGGAAAAAGAAACGAAAAGGAAGAAAACCTATCACTTGAATATGCATGTGATTTTTACGTGGTTGTAGTTATTGGAGACTAATTCAATTCCGAGACTTGATCCCGTAAGGCTGTAGCCTTTAATTCAGACAGTTTTTCTTACTTATAAAAAAAACGGTATCTCGTTAATTTTATTAATAACCTTTAATTTAGACAATTTAAAATACATTTTCAACACCGTATGATTTGTAACCTATCCAACGCAAACCAACTATATATTACTCAACCAACTCGAGTGAAATTGTGTCAACCAAAAACAAAACGAATGGAAACAAAATGTAGTTAAGTGGGATCACCCACAAACACATCCTTCTCTTGGAGATTTTAGGAGTCAAAAATATCCAACCCACTCAACTAAGTTATATTGTCCGCTTTAAATTACTTGGTTCTCGTGAATTCTTTGAGCGCACACGTCTTTATTTTCCTAGACCGCCGACTTACTCAATGCTAATTAGATCCAATAAAAAGCCCTATATGATTAAAAGGGGGAGAGATTTTGCTGAGAAGTCACTCAGATGATTGTCACGGCATTAATGGAACCTACCTCTTGAGGTTGAGGTCTCTACACGAAGCCATTGATGGATACCAATCATTTGATGTTATCGATCCAGTTCCATAAATAAGGGAAATTAAACCAATCATGGTAGCTAGCTTGTTAGTTATCTTGTACAACTTGAGGAAGTAGTTAATAAGGTTGAAGACTTGAGGTCACTAACCCTTGCACTTGTTTCTTCTTTTTCGTCCAATTTCACACGGAAGTGCATGTACAGACAAATTGACATGTTAGATGGTGGCACAATAGCAATGAACGATAATCTAAGGAACTGGATGAATAATCAATTTGTTGCATTTAGTTTTGATGTAACATTACTTGAGAGATGTTGGTCCATATTGAGCAAAAACCCAGAGTCAAGTTTGTTTGAATTCTAGCAAGGATTAAAGCGCTCTTTAATGCCCAGCGACTGCTCATAATATATAAATCTTGTATTTATTTTCTTTCATGTTGAGTGTCTCAAACGGCTACTGACTGATATGTCTCTATCAGCTCAGTCTTGTACTTTATAGCTGTTGGTTCCTCCATCTCTAGCTCAATATTTATATATTGTTCTCTTCTCTTTTGTGTTTATGAAAATAAACTGTTCTAATCTTCTTAGTTCTTACTCTTGACAAACTTGCAATGTGAATTATCGGGCTGAGTTAAAAACAGTTTGGGCCGGGGCCTAAAAATAATCAAATCTTGTGGGCCACCGATTTAAGGCTGTGTATGGCAGCCATTTGGAGTAGTATATATGCTACTAGCTTGCCAAACATACATTTTAGTTACTCAATTTTCAAGAATATGTCAAACTTAAGTCGACCATTTTGAGACAATTGGTAATATAAAAATTACAATGGCTTGGACTGAATAAATCTTGTTAGCCCATTCACTTAGAGCCTGTGAGCCTGTGACCAACTGTGCTTAGCCTTAATGGACCCGGCCCATGGGCTTTGAGAATCTCTCGACGGTTATTTACTACCTCTAAACGGGTGGCCGCCAATTCTCAAATAAAATCTCTAAACTCTGCTGAGTCTGTTTCTACAACTCAAAACCTGTTGCCATTCAAGTGAAATTCCCACCAGCAGTTGCGATCACTAAATAAAGTAAGGTCCATGATAACCGCAATCAACTATCATATATTAATCAACAAAAGAAGGCATGCACGTACTGTTTACTAACACAATAACAGTACAAAAAAAGTAATTAGATAATGCTTGCAATTGCCTTGCTCGCCTTTGCAGGCTGTATATTGTGTTAAATAAAATGATTCATATTAGAAGAATTACTTTACGCTTGAAAGTTCGAGAAAACGAGAAGTTATACTCTAAGATGCTTCGTCGTCGTCGTAGACACTGTTGTCGAACACGTCAAACACTGTTTGCTCTATTCCTTCCTGGTATTTACGAAGTTCTATTTTCAACGTACAGTAACCTTATTCTTTTGTGTATACATGGATTGAATAAGGCCAGGGATCTTCTAGATTGGTCAACCCTGAGTGATGCTGTGGATCTGACAAATCGAACAGAATTATTTGTCGCTGTATATTTGGTGACAATCAGTTGCGGCAGAGACCCGGCAGGCTTATATTTAACAAAAATCTCCCACGACTTGAATAGAAGTCAAACATCCAAAGTTTGTGGACAACGATTTTCTACTTGATCGGTCTTCTATATTTAATTGGCTATCATGGAATGTAACCCATAACAGTCAATTATCATATAATAAGAAGGAAAGACACAAGACTACAAGTAGAAATATAGAATTATTTTAGGCAGGATTTACTCAGAGAAGGCTGTAATTGATCAAGAGATCATTGATATAAAGTCAACTGCTTCAGACGTGTAAACGGCAAGTGGCGAATTTTATTTCACAATTGTAAAATTTACCTCAGGAGTGGAACCTCGGTCAAAGGAGGACAGTGAAGCTTGAGAGATAATGCAAAGGGATGCATAATGCATAGATTAGTTTTTTAGATAGATAGATATTAGACGGTTCTCAACCTCCAACAACCTGGTAGTACATATCATTTAAGTCAGTCTGTCCTGACGACCAATATTTACATTCATATTTATTTAATGAAGTAGGACATCGTCAAGCCACGCAGATGCAACCTGCACCACTGCTTGCTGTAAAGATTTCACAACCCAGGCTTTATATTGAATTCTTCTTCTTCTTCATTAGATTTGTGTAGATCACATGCTTCATTGAATTATTACAGGTAAATTGACCCAATACAATATTTATCAGTTCCTCCTCCTTCTTTGATCGAACTTGCTACAGAGAAGTAGCAAGCAAAGATGGCTGCCGGAGATGGATCGACCGCCTCTCGCTCTTTACAGAATACTCCCACTTGGGCTCTTGCAACAGTTATCTTCGTCTTCATAGCCTTTTCTTTTTTTATCGAACATTTGATTCATCGCCTAAGCTGTGTAAGTGGATTTTTCATCATCTACAAAGCTTTCTTTCTATCTGACCCAAAATATTAGTCTAAACTATAAAATTGTTTGCAGTGGCTCAGGAAAAACAGGAAGACTTCCTTGTTTGAAGCTGTGGAGAAGCTCAAGTCAGGTACGCTTCGCCATGTTTGCTTGTTTGGTCAATATTGCTGCAGTGAGGACTGGTGCCTCGCCTCGCCTCACTCAGAGAGGTGGATCTGCTAGCCCATTATATCTGAAAAGCTGTATTTTTTGCATGCAGTGCTTATTGTGTTGGGGTTCATGTCTCTGATTCTGACATTCACTCAATACTACATAACCAGAATATGTATAACAACCAAGATAGCAAACACTATGCTGCCCTGCAGACAACAACTGACCACCAAAACAACAAAAGAAGTTGGAATTTCATTACATGAACGTAGATTGGATGATGAAACGACTGGTTCTTCCAAAGATTACTGTGGTTCCAAGGTTTAATTTGATTGTTCTTGTTGTTTTGATAATGATTCCGTCTAATTAAGCTTCTATACTGATAATTTATTTTTCAAGATTTTCAGGGAATGATCTCTCTTATTTCGAAACAAGGGCTCAACCAGCTTAGCATTTTCATCTTTGTGTTAGCTGTAATGCAAATCGTGTATAGTGTTCTTACCATGGCTTTAGGAAGGATTAAGGTACACCGTACACACATCAATCACCTTAATTAAACAAGGAGATTATAAACTAATAAATCTCTCTTCAAAATGTGACCTTCCAGAATTTAAGATTTTTATTATATATTTTGCCAGATTATGTCATGTATTTAGAAATTTTATTTCGTATAGATGAGGCGTTGGAAAGCTTGGGAGAAAGAGACTCAAACTGTGGAATATCAAGCCGCAAATGGTAATATACTTCCTCTCCTCGAAAGGGTCTAGATTTTGTTCGTTTTAATCGTCATCCAAGCCTTCATTGGAGGGATTTCATAGCCCGTTCAGTCCACTGGAGAGTAGATTCTCCACGTTTTCTTTTATACTTGAGGTAGTTTGTGAGATTGCCGTTGGTGTTTTGGGTGAACTTGTTCAGTTGCAAGTAACTTTGCAGATCTCCATATATTTGACGAATTGCCTGTGTGGTTTGCATAAAAAAAAATTGCGCTGTGCCCTTCACCGCGTCTCGCAACTATCTCAAGTTGTCAACATAACATTTCTGAAATTTATTCGTGATTAAGTCAAGAAAGTAAATTGCTTAATAATTTCTAACTTGCTATCCTGAAAAAGAACACTCTTTTACGTTAGATGAACTTTTGTGTCTGGTATTCTTTCTTCATGTTTGATAAATCTTATCCAGTGTCCACTTATTTTATTAATAGTAATCATATTCATGTTATTCCTGAATTCTATTCTCCGGGTTTAGATCCAAATAGGTTTAGACTCACAAGACAAACTACTTTTGGTCGTCGGCATATGAACTCCTGCACAAGCACAATACTACAGCTATGGGTTGTAAGTCAATTTTCTTTGCTTCTATTGATTTATTAATCGTACTAATATATTTGTTTCTTTATTCTCTGTGTCAAGAGTCTTGCTTTTATGGCTCTCATGGTGTGTTCCTGTATATTTGCAGAAATGCTTTTTCAGGCAATTCTTCAATTCAGTGGCAAAAATTGACTACCTTACTTTGCGTCTTGGTTTCATTTCGGTGAGCATCTTAATTAATGTTTAGTTTCTACGAACAGATAGAATATGCACAGACAAAATTAAGCTAGTGCATGGATTCTTCAACAAGCAGCAGCTGTACCTTATCAAGTACTCTTTTTTTTTGTAATGGATTTCAGTTGATTAAAAAATGTTTTTCTTTAATTATTTTGTTTAGGCCCATTTAGCTCAAGATAGCTCCTTTGATTTCCAAAAGTACATTCAACGATCCCTTGACGATGATTTCAAATATGTAGTTGGTATCAGGTTGAGAGTTATATCCCTTTCTCTCCATATATATATATATATATATATATATATATATATATATATATATATTCACAAATATGTATGGTAAGTGTGACTAATTAGTTTTGCTTCATAATTGTTAACTGCCAGTCCATTTATGTGGTTCCTGATGGTCATCTTCATGCTTGTGGACGTCCATGGTGAGTACACAAACTATATGCCGACCATACTTTTCAATGTTCAGTTCTTTTAAGGTAAACAGTTACTTACTAATGGTTTTCTCAAATGAACTTTTACAGGGTGGCGTGTCTATTTATGGGTGTCATTTCTCCCACTTGTTGTAAGTATTAACTGAAATAATCAGAATCTAAAGCTTGTGCATTGAGCGCGTGGTTTGACTAATAGCAACATATTTACAGATAGTGCTAGCTGTTGGAACCAAACTTGGGGTTGTGGTGGAAGAAATGGCTCTACTAATAAAAGATCAGAACAGTGTGATCAAAGGAGCCCTTCTTGTGCAACCGAATGACAATCTGTTCTGGTTCAATCATCCCAAGTTTGTCCTGACTCTCATTCATTATACTTTGTTTATGGTAGTCTTCAACCCTCCTCACCATATTTTATAGTACATTATTTACCAATGAACATGTGGCTCAATCATAGAGTTGCAGGAGGTGCAACCTGAAAGTCACGAGTTTTCCTCAAAATAGTCTCTTCACATATAATGTGAGGTTAAAGTCTGCGTACATTTGGTTTATTCCCAATCCCGCCTACTACGGGAAACTAGTGCACGGGTTACCTTTTATATATTAAAAAAAGTTTTTCTTCTGCTAATAACTATTTAAGTGATTGATTCTTCATTTTCCCCCCAGAATGCCTTTGAGCTCGCATTCTTTATTTGGGTCACGGTAAGAATTCTTTCTTTGTGGTGTTCTTTTTTTTGTTTGTTTAATTGTTCCTAGTATTTCACTTTTGTTTACATTGTATGAATCAGCTGAAAACAAAGTATATATACTCCTAATATTAAGGTCTGTTTTCTCTCAGTTACAGTTTGGGATACAATCTTGCTATCATGAACATAAAGAGATCGTCATTACCAGGGTTGTCTTAGCGTAAGTACTAGGTAGTATTCTCTAATTTTTCTTTAATCCAATTTCATTCATATCGTTAATTATATCATATTGGAAATGCCATCAGGGTGACAGTTCAAGTCCTCTGCAGTTACATTACTCTGCCCTTATATGCCCTGGTAACCCAGGTAGATATACACCCCTCTCTCTCTCTCTCTATATATATATATATATATATGTGCGCGCACACACACACATATACATATAACATGTTTTCAATTGTTTACATATTAATGTGTGCATTTTGGGCTCTGCGCAGATGGGGTCACAATTCAAGAATGCAGTGCTAGAGGAACAAACAGCAGATACAATAAAGGCATGGCATGCTAGGGCGAAAGAAAAAGGAAAGAAAAAAGCCTTGCTATCGCGACCGGGTCACGGATCTTCATCTCCGATAGATCCCAGCGTTAGAAGCATTAGTAACAATGAAACCTCCGTACCTTCTAATCAAGCTCCTCCTTTTGCTTCAGAAAGTTCTACTGGCCATGCTCATGAGATCGTCGAACATGCTCTAGATGAGTCTAACCCTCCTATTATTTCACACAATGGAGTTCAAATAGAAATGCCTCATCGGACCCGAATCCAAACTTCATTAGAATCAGAAGCAATGTCGACTGGTAAATGGTAATGTTGTTTCTTGGTACGGAACAAGTTAATTTTTGACATGTTATTGTATTTGTACTATGATGTATATGATTTAGTGCCCATGATTTATTTGAAAAATCAATGAATTACTAAATGCTGCACTATGCTGGGGTTGTTAGCCCAATCCAAATATCAACGTAATGAGGGTCGGGCCTGGTTGACTACAGGCCTTTATATTTTCAGAACCTTATGGGCTCGCACAAATATAACAAAGGTCTACTCTAGCTTTGTTATATTTTCAGAACCTTATGCGCGCCCTCCACGACTAGTGGGGATATTACAATGATGATTTTTTAGATATACGATACACTTTATTTGTTTTTCTTTTGAAAAATTATTGTGAATTTTCTTAGTGAGTGTATTATTGATTTGTGAACGATTTTAATTAGCATGGGATGGTATCAATTTTTTGTATTTATTTTGTGAATATATTTTTGTTTAATATAATTGTTGTCTTCAAGATATATCTCATAAATTTGTGAAATTTTTGTAATTTAGGTCGTGGTTAAATATTTTTCAATTTTTATGGGGCATAAGTATATTGGGATTTAGTTGAAATATTGCTCACCTATAGTCAATACTCAATAGGGTGCAATGAGGCCTGGAAACCCGGCCCGACAGGGTTATCGGTTAAATCAATGATCATATGCGACAAAAGTCGTTAAAGGGTTAGAGGCCCACGCCTGTAATATATGACATGTGGGCCAGTCGACGGAGTCAAGGTTCATGCTTCACGGTTGATGATGAATATTTTTCTTCACGGTTGAGTTGATAATGAAATCAGCGAAAGCAATCTTTATCTGCGAACCGCCTCTTTTCTTCCATGATTATGCACCTGGGACACGACTACTGGCTTTTATGGGATGCCCATGACCACTAGGCTTTGTTAAAATAAAACTTCAAAGCCTGGTCACCTGAAGCTATCCATGCTTTTTTTGATGCCCTCAAATTCCAAGTTTGTGATGATGAGATACCATTTGTCTCCCAAATTGGGCCCACTTTGGCCCATGTTTTTGGACTTTATCAAACTTTCAATTGGCCATACCAAAAGCCGTTTTAAGGTTTAATCTTGATTTTCTTTTCCATAGTTAGCGAAAAACAATAAAATAAATAATATTCATGTGAAGCTTTTTGATCAGCAGCGTGTGTATATATATATGTCCGAATCTACAATAGTTGAGAATCAATGTGGGTCACCTACAATCTTGCGAAAATAAATAAATGTTGAATTGCGAAAATCCTTAGACACCCCTATGATGTCTGCCAAAGAAGCTTCGACGGTCAGGTTAATGATCGAAATTGTTTCAGGCAAAGCAAAGGTATGCAAAATGCTGCAAGACCAAGGGAGGGCAACTCTTGACTTTTTTATTTTTTTACAGGAAAAGGTTATTTTTAATATTTTAAATAATTAATTGTGAGTTTTAATTTTTTGTTATTCATGACAATTTTGTCCATCCTGGCTTTGAAATATATATATTTGTCCTTTTGATTTGTTGTTATAAATTGCAAATCAAGAAGTGGTGATTTTTTTTTATTATTGTCAAATAGTTTACAAATTGGAAGGAGAAATAAATCAATATTCAAAAAAATATATTATTCAAAGAGCTTATCTGATATAAAGCTTTAAACACTTTATACCTCTATTATTAATGTCAGGGTTTACTTGAATTAGGGTATTGGAGGGTTAAGTAGGGTAGTCATTGTATACATTTCTTAGTTTTAAGTGAGAATGAATTAGGAGGGTAGTGTATAATTAAGTAATAATTGTAATCCCTTTATTTGGGGGCTAGGAGGGTAGAGTAGGGGATGAGTCATTTTAAATGTTAATAAATTCTTTAATTTACCTTACTTTACATCAATATACCTCCTATCCAAACAAAGTTAATAATTTATACTTTAATTAACTCTTACTTCATCCAATCAAGGTAGAGTTTTATTTAATAACTCTACTCTACTCTACCCCACTTAATTACCTTTTACACTACTCCACTTAACCCCACCTTTTTTTTATCCAAGCAAGCCTAAGGGATAACTGTAACCCCTTGATTTGAAGGTTGGGAGGATAAAGTAGAAGATAAATCATTTTAAATGTTTAAATTATTTAATCTACCTCCTATCCAAACAAAATTAATAATTTATACTTCAATTAACTGTTATTCCATCCAATTAAGGTAAAATTTCATTTAATTATTCTACTTTACTCTATCACACTTAATTCTCCCTTACACTACTTCACTTAATCCACTTTTTATCCAAGCAAACCGTTAGTGTTAATTTCTCATAATTTTTTACCTAACTTGTTAGTGATGTTTCTTATACAACCAAAAAATTTGGTGGCAAGCACATTCCCATGGATAAAAAAAAAGTTCAGGTGGAGCGTTCATACGTGGTACGGGTAATGGGTTATAGATCATATAGACATAGATTATCGATAGATGGTGATGATGTCAAAAACTTTCCGTCCTAACTGCACACCAATCAGTTCGGTCAGACACCAAATTGCTGAGTTGGACGTCCTACACAACAAACAAACGTAAGCTAAGAGAAACCCGAATTAGTTCTGGGAGGCCCGCTCTGACGCTGAAGTCAAATAGTTCATAGTTGGGAGGGCTCGGTTTCTAAGAGTTCTCTCAACTTAAGCTATAGTAATGCAAGTTGTGATGTAATCGTTTACCTGGTGCGTGAGACTCTTTTTATAGGGGTCTAGAGGGTTCTTAGTCTACTAGGAATAAACTCTTTTTCCTCATCTGAGCATCTTTATTGGAGTAATAATTCTTTTGGATCTCTACTCCTCATGAGAATAGGACTTCTCTAAAAGAAGTGATAGATCCTATTGGGATTCGGCTAAGGTCGACCGACCAACCAATCTGTTCTAGGACAGGCTGACCGACCGACCATTATGCTGAAAGCAAGAAATAATGAATGAGAGCTAGTGGTCGAATCCATCCATAGAGCATGATCAACCGAACTAACTGGAGGTCTCAAGGGACCATTTGCAGAGTTTTACCCAAGGTGGTTCGACCGATGTAACCGGACTATCATGCTTTTCCATATACGTCGGTCCAGCAAAGTACCACTAAATCCATCCGAGGTGGAGAATTATACGTGTCATAATATTATTGGGTGAATCAATTTTGCCACATCAGATGGGCTTTGAATAGTCCGGCCATGGTGAACCTTGGCTTTGCCGCTTTGGCGAGCTTGGGGTTCGGCGAGCCTGTGCTCTGAATGATAGTCCCATCGAGTAACGGCTCAAATCGGACTTCTGAACTTGTTTTGACCGGTTTTGCTGATTGTGCTTCCTCTTGACTTCAAAAGTTGGCCGGGCCCGCACTACAGAGGTCTCTAGTCTAGTTGTCTACGTTCTACCAACCGTGGGGCTACGTATGTGAAAAGCAAAAGTGGTCCATTGGTCGTCGCATGAAAAAGAAGCATGGGACGCTGAGGAAGACAGACACACGATGATCAAGCATCGATGAATGCGGGCGATAAAAAGGAGATGCTCTTCAGTGTTCTGATTGTCCAAAGACGCAAAAAAACAAAACTTTTGTCTCGTGTTTGTCAATCAGTGTGTGGGGCGGTGACTCAAAAAGTAACCCGCATGAGTCTTGAGGACTGCTTTTTTGTGTGTGTGACTATTCTATCCCCCGCTCTGTCCCTACCGAAAAGCCAATTTTGTCCTTCAAATAAAAGTGGACGTGCCTTTAAACAGATGATGGTGTGACTTCTCATTGGTCCTGTCTATTAATGCAATTTTAACTTGTTGGCCTTATATCTCTCAATCCCCATTTCCCCAAGTCCACGTGCACCAAAAGGGGGCGTGGAACAGGAAGGGGAGGGTGGCTAGCAGCTAGCAACTAGCAACGAGAATGACAAAACTTTTGCTGAGATTAATATATATTTAGATTTGTATTTTATTGATGTGATGGGATATGTGAATAATATGACTAGACGAATAAAATATATTTATACGATTATATAAATTTATTTTTTGTGAAATAGAGTGAAAATTAAATATGAATTATTTGGTGATAAATCCTTTATATAGATTTCATATTCCATTTAGTATTTTTGAAAAGTTTATAGCCCAATAGATCCTCAATTATTTGAAGCTTAGTTCAATAAGGACAACTTTAAGTTTTAACCTCTATTAATGACAATTTTACCCTCCCCTCATTTAAACTTATCCTTATTTTTATTAGTACATGATTGCTCTTTATTTAGAAATTAATTATTTTAATAAAATAAATATAAATACAATCCCATAAAATCTGATGAAAATTATGTCTCTTATCTATATATTTTTAAAGATAAACTAATATTTTCACTTTTGATGAATCAAAGTGAAGAGTCGATCAACCAAAAAAAATTTCTTTCATGAAAATTAAGTACATGCACTCACATGTATAAAATTTACTTGACTCAATAACATATGCATATGCATTAAAATCTGTGAATCATTATATTATCGAAATCAACAATGAAACACTTATGCATCAACAAAACATTATCCAATACAAATGTCAATATTTTTATTACACTCTTCACTAACAATCAAAGCCAATAACTTATGAAAATAATATCATAATAAAACTCAATTCATAATTTAAACAAAACCAAATATTAGAACAATTTTTAGCCGTTTTGGTGACTTTTACGAAAATCCTCTGAATTCTGGGTAAAAAATCCCTTGAATTTTGGGTAAGAAATCCTCTGATTTTTTTTTTTTTTTTACATAATTTCAAAAACTCTTCTGAATTTTTTTGATGAGTTTTGTCAAATCCTCTGAATTCTTGAAAAGTTTGAGAAATCCTTTGATCATCTAAATTTTTGGTTGTTTTTTTGTTTAAAAAATTTAGAGGATTTCTGGTAATAGGGTATAAAGTTTAGGGTTTTGAGGTTTAAGATATTAGTGTTTAGAGTTTAGGATATATAGGAGATTATAATTTATTATTTATGATTTTGGGGTTTAGGACTTAAGGTTTAAGATTTAGGGTTTAGGAATATAAGTTAGTAAAATGTTATGATTTTCTTCTTATTTTTATAAATTCTTCTTAATTATTTATAAGATTTTTTGTTCAAAATTAAAACCAGAACTGTTAACATTCAGAGGATTTCTGAGAAATTCAGAGGATTTCTGGAACATTCAGAGGATTTCTGAGAAATTCAGAGAATTTCTGGTTAAAAGATTTAAAGTTTAAGAGTCCAGGGTTTAGAATATTAGAGTTTAGTATTTAAAGTTTAGGATTTTGAGATTTAAGAGTTTAAGATTTAGGGTTTAGTATTTAGGATTTAGGATTTTGAGATTTAAGATTTTGGGGTTTAGGATTTAGAGTTTCGGGTTGTTTTTTCTTTGATTTTCAAAAATTAATCTAATTTTTATTATATATTTTATGAAATCCTCTAAATTTTTTTGCTTAATTTCAAAAAAATTATGATTTATTTTGGTAAATTTTGCGAAATCCTCTAAATTTGAGACAAGTTTGTGAAATCCTCTGAATTTTTGGTTGTTTTTTGTTTGATTTTTCGAAAATTTTATATATTTTTTTGATATATTTTTATGAAATCATCAAAATTTTGTTGCTTAATTTTGAAAACTCATTTAATTGGTTTTGGTTAGTTTTGAGAAATTCTCTGAGTTTATTCAGAGGATTTGACGAATGAACATTTAAACATTCGATCATGGGTTTCATTTGAAAGAGTTTTTCATGCTGATTTTAAATCTATTTTTTTTTTTAAAAATTCGACATGTATTTTGAGAGATAAAAGTGTTTAAAATTTTTAAAAGAAAAAAATAATAATAATCAGAATCTGATGATGTCAGCATATGTCATCCACATAAGGACTTATTGGAATAAGGATAGTTTTGTCCATAATTATTTAAAAGATGTTATAGAATATTGAAAAATTGAAGGTAGTAAATGAAATACATATTTTTATTAAAGGACTTATTGGTGAATTCCCCAAATTTTAATAGAAAACTTGAGTGCTTGTGTTATGGAATTTGCAAATAAAGCCAACTTGTGAGTATGAATGACAGTTGTCATGCCCAACAAATTCCAATTATACAATCAACAAATTGCCAGTTGCCGCTCTCCCTTTTAGGTGATGGCGTCATGTTACGTTGACAATTTAGTCAACAAATACCATGTGGGCCTGTTAGCTGGGGTAAAATAATGGGCCGAGAAAAGCCCATTTGGACGGGGTATTATGGAGTTAAAAGTTCCGTTGACGAAGAAGTCCAGCCCAAGTCAAATATCAAAGAGGGCATGTGGAGTGCCCATTGAGGATGATAGACCTCAGTAGGAGAGAATAGCACGGACGAGATAGAGTGACACGTATCGTCTTGTCGCCCACCAGAAGGGTAGATAAGAGGGAACAACTTTGTAAATGCTCGTGTGCTGCGCATGTGCGGGGAAAGATTAGAAGGACCGAGACAGGGGCATATTAGTAAATAATGAGAGTGTTTGGTAAACAATTTTACCTGTAGCATATAATTTAGTCTGTATGCTGATTGCTTTATGCTGCTTGAAATGCTGACATATATGTTGTTATAAATGCTGTGGGTGTTTGGTTAGATTTTTCAGATAAAAGCATATATGTTAGTATAAATGCTGTGGCTAATTACATGTAGGGGTATTAACATAAATAATTAAAAAATAGATTTATATTTTTTAAAAATAATTTTTACATTTTTAATAATATTAAAATATTTTATATTTTTTATACAATTTTTTTATTAATATTTAACATTTTCTTAAATTTTATTAAATATAATTAATATATTATTTAAAAATATAAATATTATTAAATATAAATAATTAAATATGTTAGTAAAAATGTTAATATATTATTAAATATAAATAAATAATAGATTAGTAAATATAAATAAATAAATTAGTAAATATAATTTAATCTATTATTTAAAAATAAATATATTATTAAATATAAATAATTAAATATATTAGTAAAAATGTTAATATATTATTAAATATAAATGAATATTTTATTAAATAAAAGTAAATAATAGATTAGTAAATATAAATAAATAAATTAGTAAATATAATTAATATATTATTTAAAAATAAAAATATTATTAAATAAAAATAATTAAATATGTTAGTAAATTTGTTAATATATTATTAAATATAAATAAATAATAGATTAGTAAATATAAATAAATAAATTAGTAAATATAATTTAATATATTATTTAAAAATATAAATATTATTAAATATAAATAATTAAATATGTTAGTAAAAATGTTAATATATTATTAAATATAAATGAATATATTATTAAATAAAATAATTGGTTTTCATCAGTACATGCAGGGTAAACTCGTCATTAGTTAAGAGTGTAGGGGTAATTTGGACATTTCATGCATAAGTGTCCAAAAAATGCTAGTAAAATGACATTTTGAGAATGTCATAATTTAGAGATCAAAATGTTAATTAATATGCTGAATGCTGAATTGTTGTTTGGTTAGGTTAACAATAATATGTAGCTTACATGTTATATGCTGTATTATATGCTATTTATAATGGTTTGCCAAACACCACCATTAGCCAGTCATTCCCGGTCAAATAAAATTCGCGATTGTCGACGCGTAAGAGAGGACGTACATGGTGTGGGCTACGAGCAGCACCACCACTCTCTCTACTTGCTTGCCTACGTATCGTGTGAACAGTTGACAACCATACGTCATTATTTTTCTTCCAATTAACAAAACTTAAAAAATATTTGGGAGGGATTATTTTCCTCCGCGTTACCGACGATTAAAAAAAAATAATGATGTTTGATTTCATATTGGAAATATATGGAAAATAATAGTTAATGCTATTATATGGAAAATAAATTTTAAGTCAGAGTTGAAAAGGGGAGTTTACATGAGAAAAAACGTTAATGGTCAAGGGTGACAAAAGTTTGTCTAACGTTGATTAAATCGAGTTTGGATGTGAGTTATATATTATGTTGAAGTCAAAAATCTTGTCAGTTTGTATGAAGTAATAGGATATGACCGAGCTAAGTCTTCTCGATTGATATTGCTCTTCCAATTGTAGTTTCCTGCATAGACGAGCAAACGTGAGCTAAGAGCTCGCCAGAGGTTGATCTGATGCTCAAGTTATATGTGAAAGTATAAGTTTCATATAACATGTAGCTCGGTGCTCTAGAAGTTATGTATTAGACCATAAAATATGTGCTTACTTGATGAAGATCCTTTTTTATAGTAGTGGAGTTATCCTTATTCAATTTAGAGTCAGATTATTGCTTGAGAAAATAGTAAGCTACTCTTAGTAGCGAGAGAGTCCTTGTTAGTAAAGGAACTCGTTTGAAGGGGAGTCCTTGTTGGTAAAGGAACTCGTTTCCCTTAACGACTCGCCTCTGTTCGAAGACATACTGAGCATAATGCTTCATTACTCTGTTAAAACCGACCGTTGTAATCGACCATTGTACATCGTCCAGAGATGACTTCTTTGTCATCTTGTGACACGTGTTGATCTTTAATTGGTGATTATTTTTGGTATTATTATATTCAAAATTTGGGTTCAAACACAAAAATTTGTTCGATTTAAAATTAAGTTGGAGTCCAAACACAGATTTATTGTCTGATTTAGTTATCAAATTGTAACTCAAATTGAATTATTGTTCGAATCATAACTCGAATTGAATTATTATTCAAAATTTAAATCAATCCGAAATATGATCAAATTAATTACGTCCAAAAATTCAAATCAATGCAAATATATAAATATTTCATAAACATGTCTCAACAAATTTTAAAATTTTAACGCAAGGTGATCACACACCGTCGTAGAGATTAGGGGTGGCAAATTTTACGAGAGAGGACGGTTGGGCCTCGTTGTCTTGGTTGCAATGGTGTATTTTTAGGGGAATATATAATATATGAGATTGTAAATTTTTATTGATGTAAGTGTATTGATAAATGTGTTTTGCTGATTTGAATGAGCATGCAACTATATTTTTTGTAAAATATGTAGGACCTAGTGGAATATGAAAATGTATAAAAATTTGTATTTCGTTGATATGTCTACACCGAAAGAGGTGTTTTGATGATGTGAATATATATGTAGCTTAATTTTTTGTGTAATATTATAATGTAGGAGAATGTGAATATTATAATGTAGGAGAATGTGTGTTTTTGCTGAAGTGATTATATTGAGAGATGTGTTTGTATTGACATATGTGTTTTGGTGATGTAAATGAGTGTGCGACTTGAATTTTTGTAAAAGATGTAAGACTCAATGTGCCCGTTTGGTAAACAATTTTCACTAGCATATAATTCAGCATTCAGCATATATGCTACATATAAAAAGCTACTTAACCAAACACCCAATAATAATTTTAGCATATATGTTACAATTTTCAAATGCTACATAAAAAATCATTTTCAATAACATTTACTTTCTATCAAAAATGAAAAGGATAAACTACCCCTTATATTTCAGCCAAATGACCAAAATAGCCTTAATGTTAAAATCTATTATTTATTTTATTTAATAATATATTCATTTTTATTTAATAATAAATTTTTATTTATTTTATTTAATAATATATTCATTTTTATTTAATAATAAATTTTTATTTATTTTTATTTAATAATATATTAACATTTTTACTAATATTTTTAATTATTTATATTGAATAATATATTTCTTTTTAAATAATATATTCAATTATATATAATAATTTACTTATTTATATTTACTAATCTATTATTTACTCTTATTTAATAAAATATTCATTTATATTTAATAATATATTAACATTTTTACTAATATATTTAATTATTTATATTGAATAATATATTTATTTTTAAATAATATATTCAATTATATTTAATAATTTATTTATTTATATTTACTAATATATTATTTATTTTTATTTAATAATATATTCATTTATATTTAATAATAATTTTTATTTATTTTTACTTAATAATATATTAACAATTTTACTAATATATTAAATTATTTATTTTTAATAATACATTTATTTTAAAATAATTTATTCAATTATATTTAATAATTTTTTATTTATATTTAATAATCTATTTTTTATTTATATTTCATAATATATTCATTTATATTTAATAATCTATTATTTATTTTTATTTCATAATATATTCATTTTAAAATAATATATTAAATTATATTTAGTAATTTATTTATTTAATAATTTATTATATATTTTTGAAAAATATTTTTTAATTTGTGCTACTGCCCCTGTATGTAATTAACCACAACATTTGAAATAACATATATATTTTTCCTACAATAATGAACCAAACACCACAACATTTGAAACAACATATATGTCAGCATTTGAAACAACATATATGCTATCAGCATATAAGCTAAATTATATGCCAACTGCAAAATTATATGCTAACTACAAAAAAATGTATATGAATTTATATTTTGCTAATGTGATTGTATTAAGAGACGTACTTTATTGATATTAATGAGTATATAAGATCACTTTTAATATTATAAAAATGAGATCAAATATTAATTTGAATGGAAAAGTGTGGTTGTTCTGATCATTGCGACGACTCAAACGAAGCGTCCCGTAGTTGTTGTCACAGCCTCTACGGATCCATTTTACATCGACGACTCTCTCTCCAAACTACTATACCCTCCTTTTCTGTCTGTTCTGAATCCTCTGATATCTCAACTCAAACTGAATAATAAAAAAATAATATGACTGAAATAAATGAGAGAAAATAAAAAGAGATAAAACAAGCAAAGGCAAAGGAGGTGGAATGTGGGGTTCTCTACTTGTCTTGTCCCCCACACCGAGCACAAGACTCTCTCTCTCTCTCTGTTAGTCCAAGTCCAAAAGCCACCACTAGATTGGCTTTTCTTTTCTTTTCCCCCTTTTGTTTTCTGTGCTTCCTATGTCTGTTGCTTTCTTCTGCTCCCTCTCATCCCCCCCCTCTTCTTCTCTTCATCACCTTTTGGCTTTTGGCATTCTGGCTCCAAACATGCCTATTTGTTGTTTTCTACTCTTCTAATTGCACTCTTCTCCTGTTTTAGCTTTGTGGGTTAGCCTTGATTTGACCTCATTTTCCAATTCTCTATAGATTTTTATTCGCCAGCTTTTTGAATGCCCTTGAATAGTCTCATCCTCCCCTTTTGGTTTGTTTTCTTTATTTAGTACTTGAGAAAGAGGGGAAATATATATATTTTTTGTTGCTGGTTTGCTTATGTTTGAACTGGTATTAATTGAACCCATACCTGATAACCTGACTAGGGGTTCATGGAAATTGATCTGAATCATGCGGTGACTGAGGTGGAGAAGAATGATCTCTACAATGGCGACTGTGAAAAAGGTAGCGGTAGTTGTGTCTGCTGCTGCTTGTCCTCTTCATCCTCTTCATGTTCCTCGCATCCATCTCCATCTTCTGTGTCCTCTTCAATTTATTTGGAGCTTTGGCATGCTTGTGCTGGCCCTCTTACTTCACTGCCCAAGAAAGGGAATGTTGTCATTTACTTCCCACAAGGGCACTTGGAACAGGTTGCCTCTTCCTCGCCTCTATCTCGAGTGGAATTGCCCACCAATGACCTCCCACCGCATATCTTTTGCAGAGTTGTGAATGTCCATTTGCTTGTAAGTATTTATTGAGTTTCTTGAATAGTTTTTGCATCTTCGAATTAGCTTTTTTTTTCTCTCTCTGTAACAAAAATTCTGTCATAACAGGCTAATCAGGAAAATGATGAGGTCTACACGCGACTTACCTTGCTTCCTCTCCCAGAGGTATGTTTTTATAGCTATAATTGGAGTTATAACTGGGGATATTTGTTTTTTTTTCCTTCTTGTTTGTGGGGTTTTGGAGATTTGGTTACTTTATTAGGCGGAAATTTTAGCTTTTAGAATATTCTTTCTGTTTAGGATGTTGCGTAGTTAGGGTATGCAGATAATGATGTGAATCTTGGTTGTTGTGTAGCTGATAGGGCAGAATTTAGAGGGTAAAGAGCTTAAAGATTATGGTGTGGATGAGGAGGCAGGTGAAGGATTGCCTAATAAACAAACCCCTCACATGTTCTGCAAGACACTAACGGCTTCTGATACGAGCACCCATGGAGGGTTCTCTGTTCCTCGTAGAGCTGCTGAAGACTGTTTTCCTTCTCTGGTGTGCTTTATGCGCTTATTTTTATCCCCCGTATCCCTCATTCATTGATTTATTACACAAAAATATGGTTGTTTTTCCTCTGTTGCACGATTTATGGACGGGCAGAGGTTGTGAAGGTTTGTCCTTTGTTGTAGGATTATAAGCAGCAGAGGCCCTCCCAAGAGCTTATTGCCAAGGACCTGCATGGAGTAGCTTGGAAATTTCGACATATTTATCGAGGTAGTTTGATAGAATTATGATCTCTGCTTTGCGGGAAGTGAAGATTGATACTGTTCAATGTTTTTGCCTTTGTAGGTCAACCAAGACGCCATCTGCTTACTACAGGATGGAGTATTTTTGTGAATAAAAAAAAACTTTCTTCAGGGGATGCAGTTCTCTTTCTGAGGTAGGCATATAAATTCTTCCCATTGGAATTCTCCCTCTTTATTTTAGTACTTAGCCATCAGAGAAAATGAGTGATAATGAGGAAATAAGAAGTGCTGAGGTTGGGAATAAGAACAGCTCACTTTTGTTACTTTATTATTACTTTAGGGGTGAAGACGGAGAGCTGAGGTTGGGAATAAGAAGAGCTGTTCGGCCTAGGAATGGTCTTCCCGATTCTATTATTAGCAAGCAGAATTCATATCCTGGCCTTTTTTCTCAAGTGGCTGATGCCCTATCCACCAAGAGCACCTTTCAGGTTTTCTACAGTCCAAGGTATCACTACTGACCGTTACGGCTTCTTTCTTTATGAAATCTCCTAGTTGTTCTATGCTAATTGTATTCATTTTAATTTCTGTAAATAGTATTGGCATTTCTACAGGAGCGGCTATGAAATAAATCAAATAATGAATTGAGCTGGTTTAGTTCAAGATCAAGCCACAATCTATATCATCACATAAAGTTAGTGTTCGCCGCGTTGATTCTGAAGTACGCAAAATGGTTACTAAGTGTCTAATATTACACAATAGATATAGTTGAGCTGCTTTAGTTCATGGTCAAGCCTTAATGTACATCAGCACATTACTCATGAATTCACCACGATGCTGCAGAAGTATCCAAATTGGTGATTAACTCATTGAGTTACCAGAACAGTATGCTTATTAGATATTTTCTTGTAAGAAGTACACTCAGAAAGCAGAGAGTAAAGAGAGAAGAAATTATTTTCCTCGTAGGTTATAACCCAACTTACTCGGCGACTTCAATGGAAAAACCCAGAGGTGAGAGAAAGTGAAGCATACCTTTTGATCCCAATTAAAATTAGGGTAAAATACATATAGCACCCCTCACGTTTGATGATAAGACAAACGTCCCCTCACAATTGTAAGAAGACAGAGACCCATTTATCGTAGTTAGAAATTAACTTTATTTTATATTTGTAATAGTTTATCTTAGATTATCGACATTTTAAAGTTATATCATGGATTAATAGTTCAGTTTTCATGGTATTTTAGATCCGAAAATCTTTATTTTTTTACAAATGTGAGGAGGTATTTGTCTTTTCATCAAATATGAGTAGCGGTATATGCACTTTACCATAATTTTTTTAACTAAATAGGAGGGATAAACGTCCTTTACAAATGTGAAAGGGTGTTTGTCTTTTCATTAAATGCAAAGCGTGTTATATGTAATTTACCCTTAAAATTACAGAGTAGAATTGTTCTATGTTTCTAAACAAAATTCAGGGGTACAACTTTTCTCTGACAATGGAAATAATGTAGAATATTTTTTGCTTCTGGCTTGGACCTTCTTGGAGCCTCTATTTTTAGAAGAAAATGGAGTTTGCCGTCTATCTGGAATTAAATCCTTGTGGTTATTTTCTCAAATTCTTGTAATTGAATTTGTTTCGGGGCATATAATTGTACGAGAAGAATTCATCATAGTTAGAATTGAATTTTTCTGCGATCCAACTGGAATCACTCACATTTTTTGGGGTATGGAAATCATTATCTTGAATTGAATTAAATTCTTTACAGTTTGAAGTTAACAAGAAAGAATACAGAAAAATGAAATCTTGTAGAATTTGAAAGTGTAGTGCTAAAGGCTTCCAGGGGAGGTGGCGGTGGGGGGGAGCTTCAAATTAGCAATTTACATTTATGTGAAGTAATAGATGTCTTGTGAATTGTGTCATTGGATTGTTTCCTGCATTATAAATTCATTTAAAATTGCTGATAAATGCAGGGCCAGTCATGCCGAGTTTATCATACCCTGCCAAAAATATTTGAACAGTATCAAAACCCCTGTTTGTATTGGAGCAAGATTCAAAATGAGATTTGAGATAGATGATTCCCCAGAACGAAGGTCTGTTTATTTGATCAAATAGGTGGATTAAAAGTATCGTTTTAACTTCTAGTGCTTTCATTTCGTAAGCACTAAGTTCTACTATCTTGCAGGTTTACTGGCATAGTGACTGGAGTAAGTGACTCGGATCCCTATAGGTGGCCTAACTCCAAATGGAAATGCTTATTGGTGAGCTTTATAGTTTTTCTCCAATGACCTGGGAATGTGGTGTTTTCTATTTTCTGTTCCATCTGCTTCCATTTCATCTTTGGGCCCGGTCAGGTTTAATGTCCATTGCTTCATTTGCCACCATAGTTGGCTTCTGCAAGTTCATTTTGTTCTCAGCATATCATTTCTCTTTGTTTCTGATGTACTACTTTGCCATTGATGCATTGCTGATTGGCCTTTCCGTATAATGGACACCCTTTCTGTTTCAATAGCCACATCTTCTTATATCAGATAACATTGATGCATGTTATATAAATTTATGACAGGTGGGATGGGATGAAAATATCGGGAGTGATCACCAAGAACGAGTTTCCCCATGGGAAATTGAGCCATCCATTTCTCTCCCACCCATGGGCTTTCAGTCTTCCCCAAGGCTGAAGAAATTGAGGACGAATTTGTCATCTACTTCGACTGAGAACCTCATAACTGGTACAAAGTTCACTATTCCAGATAGCAACATTTGATCTCTATTAGCCACGCTTGCTGATTCATGCAGAGTTCTTAACTGTGTGTCTTCTGGCAGGAGGGGGCAGGGTTTTGGACTTTGAGGAGTCTGTAAGATCCTCTAAGGTCTTGCAAGGTCAAGAAAATTTTTGTCTTGTATCACCTATACGTGGTTGTGATACAGGCAACAACCCATTGGATTTTGAGATGCGATCCACAGCAAATCAAAATCCTGTTTCTACTGCAACAAATAAAGCCAATATTGGTGAATTCATGAAGGTTCGTTCCAACACCTTTCCAAACTTTGTGGAATCGGAGAGGTTTCCAAAGGTCTTGCAAGGTCAAGAAATATGCTCATTGAGATCCCTGACTGGAAAAGCTAATTTCAGCCTGGGTGCATGGGGGAACCCCGACTTTGGTTGCAATTCTTTCAGAATGTATCAAGCAAGCAAACCTACTTTTTTCCCATTACCACCAGAAAGACTTCAAAATATGTATTTTCCATATAGCGACATGTTTAAACCAGGCCAAGATCACAACATTTGCTCTAATGCAAACAAATTCCCCAAAGAAAATGTCCAGCTCCATCCACCATCTACCCAATCTGGTGGTATTGTGGACAACGTCAGGAAACCGAATCTGTTAAATGAGGTGCCGCTGGAAAATATTTCTGCTTCTCCTGCTGTAGAGACGCACCTCAGAAAGCAAAATGCTGAAAATTTCAATGAGAGTGGGAATGGCTTCAGTCTTTTCGGGTTTCAATTGACTGCAGAGACGCCTTCTACAAACTCTCAAAACTCTGGTAAGAGGAGTTGCACAAAGGTGAGCTATATTAGCAGTTAAGCTTGAACATACCTTGCCACGTTCATATTTTCCTCTCTTTATGTCATGAATTTATTGTAGGTCCACAAGCAGGGCAACCTTGTGGGAAGAGCTATTGATCTCTCAAAACTGAATGGCTATGATGATCTAATGAGTGAACTCGAACGACTATTCTGCATGGAAGGCCTTTTGCAAGATCCTGGACAGGGATGGCATGTCTTGTACACTGACAGTGAGAATGACATAATGGTTGTTGGAGATGACCCATGGCAGTAAGCTGATGAAAACTAGCCCTTTCCTTATCTACCATTTGATACTAAGATCATAGCGTGTTTGCTTTAGTCATTCCTTCGTCTTTTTTACTTAAGAGTGAGCTTCTCTGTTTTGCAGTGAGTTTTGCGATGTGGTGTCTAAGATTCATATATACACTCAAGAAGAGGTGGAGAAGATGACCATCGGTATGACCAGTGACGATACTCAAAGCTGTTTGGAACAGGCACCGGCGGCATTGGAAGCGTCCAAATCGTCATCTGTTAGCCAGCCAGATTCTTCTCCATCGGCTATAAGGGTTTGAATTTTTGTTTGGAAGTTCCTGCGTTAAGCATTGTGTTTCTGAACGCCAAGTGATGGCCTTGTACAGTGTATGCATATATAGTTGAAACCTGATACCAGTATCTGAACCTAGTTAAGTACCATCTGTCTGGCTTGTGTTCCAAGGTCTTTTCGAAATTGAGTATATTGAAGTATGCTTGCATAAACCCTAGTTAATGGGTTCTTCTCGTCGTGTGAAGCAGTACTGCACCATTCTGTAGGTGTTGGGTACCTTTGTCGGTGGTAAGCATACCGGGTTAAGATTATGTGAGAGAAGGAAGACAAAACAGTTTAACTTGTCAGGTGGACTAGTATTTCGATATATCTTTTCCTCCGGCAAGGACAGACAGGAAGATGTGCATGTGTTCAAGGAGTTAAGAGGTGTAAAGTGTGCCCAAAAAGCGTCGAGTTTAGTGGGCTGGGCTGGGCTGGCCCTTGAAGCATAAAAACCCTGGCCCGTTATGCTAAGTGTCCAACTTAGGCCCGGCCCATTTTTTTTTAATGTTACAACTTTCAATATGCATCCGATCACTACTTCGATTTGAGCAGACTCTTCATGCATCTGCAGCAGAGTTGACCAGCGTGCTCTGGCATCATCACCACTACTCGTTCCTCAGTCTCCGATGGGAATGATGCTGTGCTGTGAGCAGAGAAGAGGCGTAGGTAACCTAGTTATGTGGCAGGGGCGGACCCATGTGGTTAATATACTCAATATACTTAATTCTTAAACCAAGTCTATTAATATACTTAATTCTTAAATCATTAATACTTATGGTTTGACAACCTCTTTGATTGCAGATTTTGGATCTTTTGATTGTCTAAGTTTTTGGCTGATTTCTATTTGGTTTTGATGGTTTTTTTTTTTGCAAATTTTTTAGTTTATTTTAGTGTAGATTTTCAGTTTTTTGTCAGTAATTTTTTGTTATTGTTCTCGACGGCTCATCATTAGTTTATGTTTTGGAATCTTTTCTTATTTATTTGTGGATGAA
Organism: Euonymus europaeus; assembly: GCA_963580455.1. Taxonomy (NCBI): domain Eukaryota; kingdom Viridiplantae; phylum Streptophyta; class Magnoliopsida; order Celastrales; family Celastraceae; genus Euonymus; species Euonymus europaeus. The sequence goes on from OY756967.1 coordinate 22,997,099, forward strand.
TTTGAGGAGAATATAGACTATTATCAAGTGTTCTATTTAACGAGATAATGTGTATACTTTGCCGTCAATATCTTTAATTAATTATTGTTTGTGCTTAATTACGGAAGGCTAAAAAACATTAGGATTGCTTGTTTAAATCTTAATTATCGACTTAGAATTTGTCATTAGACGCTCAAAAAAATAATTCGGGGCACCGAACCCCACCCCTTAATACAGCCCATGACAACTTAAAATCCTGGGTCTGCCCCTGTTATGTGGTGAGGTAATACGGTGAAACAGTGATGAGGCATGGGGTCTGATCGAGGAAGAAGAAAGAATAAGATGTTTTTTTTTTATTGTTTCATTATATTTGGCAGTTGGGCCTTTTATTTTGGGTTTGACAATGATGGGCTGAGCCTGACGCTGCCAGATTCTGGACCCAGCTAGCTATTTGTGCACATGGGCCCGGGTTTCTTGCCTGACCCGGTAACTTGTGACCCGGTCATTATCTGGCCAACCCGGCTCGATAATAACCGGGTATAACTCGCTCGAAAACTGGTATTATCGGACGAGGTGTCGGGTATACATTTTGACACTTTCCGGTTATAACAAAAACTAATGTCTCGCTGTTTCATCCTCCCAATTTTGCTTTCTTTGCCCTTTTATTCAGCCCATATTTATCTTAGGTGCAATGCCATGTCCTACGACTGGGTTACACGTTGAACGACAATTGCATAGGGTGGGCCTACATTCGAGAGATTCAAACTGTATGTCAATAATTAGAGACACCTAATCTCTTACTGCAACCATCGTTAACAAAGTGAACGATAGATTTGCTAAGCCTCTGCGGCTCCGTTCTCCTAGTGTGGAAGAAAGATAACTTCTGGAACCCCAAAGCAAAGGAAAAGATCGGATCGTATACGCACGCTATGAATGCTAGATAGCCTAAGAGAGGGATAAATCTCGACAGAGTAATTTGTCATCATTGTGTCAGCAGAGGGGTTTGACCAACTGTAATGACCAAAATTGGGTCAGGCTCAATCATCTGACAAGTTTATACCTAGTCAGCATTTGGCTAGTCAAAGGTCCAGTCAACCTTGATAATGTCTGATACTTAGAATACCAGCTTCAGCTCGGACTCTTATTGGTGAACTTGTGCTCGCCAAAGTCGTGAGCGCAGGAGCTCGCCGTTGCAGGTTCTGTTGGAGACTGGAGCTCAAAGATGAAGTGATTACGAGGCTCGCCTAGTCGTGAGGTCGCCGACACCAGAGTGCGCCTTTTCCCTGTGCCCTGGTGGGTGACCTCACCTTCCCAAGGTAGGTTGTCCGACACGTTTGTCAGACTGCAAGTATCCTTTCTTGCGTTATATCCTTCATTTAATGCTCTAATATCACTTTTTGCTTTAACGCCTTTTTAGTTGATCTGTTGTAAAGTAATCGTCACTTCGGCACAGGCCTGTCTTTTCAATGTCAGTTTGTCTTTTCGACGTCAAAATACCTACAAACCCTTACTAAAAATAGTAAGAGGAAATGCTATAAATATAACCTCACCTCCACTGGAGAAGGGGATGCACATCAAACTGACATCTCAGCCAGCAAACTTCCAAATACTGTCCCTCTTTTTCCGGTCTCCACCACGGTCGTTGTCTGTTCTCCTCCTTGGAATTGACTTGATCGTCGGAGCCCCAACGACCGGGCCCCCACAATCCGGTCTTTGGGATCTCACTGTTTATTTGTTTGAAGTGTGTGCAGGATTTGAAGGAATTTCAAATATTTGAGGAAAGTTGCCAGGGTCCACTTGAAGCTGAGCTGGTAGAATCCTTTGGTTGTAGATTTCGGGCTCTACACCTACCTTGAGGGGAGTTTTTTGAGGGATTAAGGAAACTATGTTTCTGTCCTGGCATGGAGGATGCTCTGGATGTTTTGAATCAGATGAAATCAGAAGAAACTAAGTCAGATACTGTTTGCTATACAATGGTGTTGGATGGGGTTTCTGTAGGAGATTACGCGAAGGCAGATGACCTGTTTGATGAATTGCTTGTGTTAGATTTGGTTCCCGATGTTTATACATACAATTTGTGTATATTAAGTGTTTGATGCAGATTTGACACGGTTACCCGATAGACCCGAACCTGGGATTTTAATAACGAGCTTTCGGATCTAATTTCTTAACTCTAAAAAATCACGGGCGGGTCAAACCCAATTGTGCAGGCCTACTAGCTAAAGTAAAGTGAGCCGTGCCTAACAAGGTTCATGAACCCTAGCATGCGGGTTGTACTCCGCTCACGTGCCCTCGGCCCACTTTACACCTCCAAGGCTCTAACGGAGGTTCAAATGTTCAGTCAATCTTTATGTTCCTCGAGAGCTAGGATTCCGCTGCTGCCGGCCCATTGGGTCGATGAGAACCGGCTTTGTCAATAGAACTATAGAAGGGCTAGATGAACAACAATCAATCCCCATAATACACCGTCTTTAAATTTTCCCCAACAGCTTAAAGCCTAAAATCCTTCGTTCACTAGGCTTGTCGCCTTGTCCAATGCTTCTCATGGATCGAGAAAAGGTCATCATGTGCTGAGCATGTAAATAAAGAACGATAATAGTAGCAGAATTCAGCTGGTTGTAATTACTAGTTACAACAATAATGTTTTCAAGTCTGACATCTGATGAGAAGTCACATTTGAGAGGAAATTAAAGAAAACTATTGGATAAGGAAAGCTTCTGAATAAAGACAATACCAATAAAGGGGAATAAAAAAATTATTCCCTGCGAGGAGCAACCAACAAGATAATCATATCCAATTCTGGGTACAAGAATTCACATTGATGGTCTAATTAACAAGGAACTCAATACCACAAATTTCACACTTCACGCAAAGATAGGAGAAGCATAAAACCTTAAGCAAAAAGGAGACAGATAAAATAAGTGCAAACTGCAATGCAATATAAATAAAACTAGAACCACCAGAGGGAAGGGGCCTGTCACTGGGTTAATCACCTGCGCCGTTGAAGAATAATAATATACCCTGTTGTTTTATCCGAATTGTAAGTTGTAACCTCTCTGATTTACAGTTGTCAATCTACCTCCAAAGGAATATACTGCTTTTGACATGTAGTCAAACAAATCTGCCTCAGCTTGTATCTGCAAAAACATTATCAATCTCTCTATAAACTATCTGTATTATGTATCTGACCTTTACATGCTATTCCGTTCTCTAAAGATGAGTACTGGCGCTTCTCAATTGAACATTACTATATCCAAAGAATCCAACCCATGAGGTTTTAAATTCAATGCTGTGATTCTCATAGTTAAATCAATACAGCAATACTGTACAATTTACCAGCACCAGACCTGCAGATCTTTGAAGATCGTAGCCAGGCAGAGGTGCTTGTCGTGGACCTGATAAAACAAATGGTGTCAGAGACACCGCTTAGATAGAGGCACTACATAAGGGAAAGGGACGAGAGCCCTACAGCTCACCAATTAAAAGAAAAATTAGTTCTGCAGGTGCCAGAACAGTTTAAAAGGATCTCATTTCTGTGGTTCTGCTGTTCATGCCTTGCACTTAATTGGGAGTCTTAGTCAATTTTCACCGCCATATAAAAAACCTGGGATATCTCCAGCGGATGTCTTCTGTCCAAATAAAATTCAAAAGAGAGCAACAAGGTTCTCACCAAACTAGTTTGTATTTCCTCTACTCCGAATCCGAGTCGATGGAAAGGTATAGCCTTTGCCTTACTGAACGTTTTTGGCGAGGAAATGAGAAAGGGCTATCTGACCTTTGCTGACTCGCTTTCTCATTTCTATCATCATTCATGCCAAGGAGCAGCGAGGCTGCAAAAGGGAAGTAATCAGCGCAAAATGTATGAAACTGATTAGACCAACTAATACAATATATTATGAATCAGTTGTGGACAAGTTGCACCTGGGCCTCACCTACAGGTAAATAGGCAGTAAGAAATAATCACAATGAATCTAAAATCAAAAGCACATTCAAAATCCTCATAAAAATGAACGGATGAACATGAACGAACCAGTTTCAGCCAAAGAATCCATGGCACCTTCTCTGGATGGCATTCGCTGTATAGAATTCATTCCATTCGCAGTTGGTGACTCAACATGACCACCAGAGGTCCCACCCCCAAGTCTAAGCGAGATCCAATCATCAGTGCGTATACCATTTGACACATCCGGTTGACCTCTCAAGTCAGTCTGTAGCAAAGCATCTGAGGGCCTGGTTGGAAGAAAAATTCGAAGAGATGGATCATCACCCCCAAATGCCAAAGGATTATCAACCAAACCATCATTTATGTCTTTATCAGTCCGACCAACAGAAGAATCCGGGACTAAAGCAGCAGAACCCAGGGTAGTCTCTGGTGCCAAACTGTAGCCATTAATTGATGGGGGACAATTTATCGAACCATTCTGCAAATCAACCAAGCTATCTTCCCCTGAACTAAATAACTGAAACCCAGGGCCTGACTGGGTTCCTGAAGGTAAAGGCCAGAGCGACATCCCAAATTCATCATCATTTGCACCGAAAAGACCCATACAAGAATTTGCACCAGGTCCAAGACTAGAATTTTCTGAGTAGGGGTCAGCAATCCCCAGAGGCGGCACCGAAAAAATTGACCCACCTGCGTCAGTTTGATTATTACTATAGACAGCTCCAGAAGATATTAATATGTCATTTTCATCTTCAGAATCACTAAGAACAATAACTTCCGCATCTCCTGCTGCCACAAACTGGTTTCTGTCAGTAAATCCATAGGCTGAATCTACATTCACAGGTAAAGAATCAAGTTCAATCCCATTGCTTGGAAAATCAATATTCTTTCCGCCATCCTGATTTACACTTGGATCTTCACCATCCCGACCACTTCCAGTGGCACTGCTACTCATTGGGATAACTTTCTGCTCATGGTTCAAAAAACTTTCATACAATCTATTACCAGAAGATGATGCATTCATATCTTCAGGTTTGCTCACTTCCCATATACCATTGCGATTCTTCCTGATTCCAAGTTTCAAACCAGCATGACCTTCTGAAACACCTTCTTGTTTGACCGGCTTTAACATTTCCATATTTGTTTTCAGTTCACCATTAGCGACACAGAGTGTACCGTCAGAAGCGTGCCATTGTGCAAGCTCCCCGAGCTCCCTACGTTCACTTTCATTTCTCGTCTTTGCACGCCAAGACCCATCAGGCTTCACCTCAATCTCCGCCAGATCTTCGCCACAATGCTTCATCTATACCACCCCAAAAAAAATTTACGATAGAACGAACGAGGTAAATCATTGTTCATAGAAGTCGAAGAAAATCAATAGGACATACAAGAAGATCTACCTTAGACGTGATTCGATTGAAATATGGATCGATGATTACATATTCCAATGAAAAATTCTTTAGACAAATGGGGCACTGCCACTGTAGCCAGAGCAATGTTTTTGTCAGAAAACACAAATAAAATTATTGAGCCTAATTGATAAATATTCAGTAGCTTGCCTTCCTAGATCTCTGGTTAAGCTCCACAAAAACTTCAAGATCAAAACAGCCCATATGAACACAAGGTTTAAACCTCCCGGCAATCTTTATTCTGGAGCCGCTCATCTGCACAGGGAAGCGTATACAAATTAGCTACTTATATAGTCATAGAGATTTTGACACGAAAGCATTGAACAGATACAAGTCATAGAAAGTCTAGTAGTGGCTGCACTCAGGAAAGCACAAGGTTTTCAAACACAAATTACAGAAAGAAAAAAAAAAGAAGGAAAAAAGTCTCCTTATCTAGCTGAATCAACCCACAATCAAAAACTCATTTATCATCATTAACATCACCATCATTGGCGTCGGCCACACAAATCCACAAGAGAAATCAATTTGAATCCACATATTTGGTTTCCGTTTCTATCAAGAGCTTTCACTAATCTTTTTTTTTCTCTTTTGGGAATGCAATACTCCCCAATAGTCTTACAAAGCCTAGGTCCTTAATACTTCTACCCATGCCTTTTTTGGTCTCCCTCTTCTCTTCTTACAATCTCCTGGTTGAATTTTCTCAATTCTTCATGCTGCACATACCACTATCTCTACATCGTAAATCCCATACCATCCTAAACAGGGGGTTTCTCTCTTCTTCTTTTGCAAATTATTTTCAATTGGTGGTTCTCCCGTCTTAGATCTATTAATCAGGTTTCTTATCCTGTCCCACAATAAAACATTTGTTATTGCGTTAAAACAAAAGGGCATTTGATGTAGAGATTTGCTCAAGCACAGTAAAATGTGCTCTGTATTCTTCAAGACCCCCTACATAAGTTAAGAGCACATACCAAAATCACAAGTCCCAACAATACCAAACTTCATAAGCACATCACTGACACTACAAATTCATTATAAAGAAATAGCTCCTAATCGGCCAACACCAAAAACTTTTGTTCCCCATAATCACCAGAATGAATTACAATCCTCAACTGAAAAAGCAGACTGCTTCAGCTAATAATTACATGTCCTGTCACTTTATGAAGGGGCAGGGGAGGGAAAAAAAAATCAATTCAACCAAATTTAGATACCAGCCATCACTATACTTGCATTTGCCTCATGACAATAATAAGACATGAAGCACTATACGCGGGGAAAAAAATCAATATGTGATGTATAAACAAACAAAAATGTGGCCCAATGGTTAAGTTGCAAAGGTGCAACTTAAGAGATCATAGGTTCAAACATGAAAATAGCAACTCCGCATATTATGTAGGAGAAGGCTGCGTCCCGACCCACCCATTATAGAAGCCTTATGCACGAGAACTGTTTACCTTTATGTGATATGTACTCATATTGTAGTGTAGTTCCAAACCATAATACTACAACCACCAACACCCAATATTACATTCTTGAAAAAAATGAAACCTTTTATCACCATATTTGCAGCTCTTAATGTGTGTTGAATAATGGGGCAACTTCCAGAAGCTTTTAAACTAATATGCAGATCCAATATAATATTTTACATGGCTACTCCATTAAGGAAAATGCATGACATTTCCTCCACACGATTCATTAGAATTTACTGCAAACTGGAGATAAATGAGAGGCTACACTTCCAAATCAAATTTGTGTGATAAAACTTACAGGGCAACGCAGATTCACAGCAAAAGAATCTGCAACAACTTCCACATCACTGTCACTATCAGCATCATCTCCAGCAGTTCCACCGCCAACACAACGAACAACGCGAGCAAGAGCATCTTCAAAACACTCTCCATTGGACTCCTTAGGAATCAAGTTGAGGATCTAGAGAATAAAGCAAACTATTAAACAAAACCCAGGAATAATAACCAAAGAACACTGCGAAGACGAGGGCTTTACTAGTAACAGCACAAACGTGAGAAAAGATGCAGTAGAAATTTCCACATTGTTTGGAATTCAAATTTATTAAGATTTAAGATCAATTGATACCAACTTCAATTATCCAAACAGAAAATATCATGAAAATGCAAAAGTCCAGCTGAAATAAATTGATTAGTTTGAAACTTTGACGCCTAAATAATGCACGTATCTAGGGTCCAGACATCCAACGAGATTTCTAACAAACATATAAAGTTGACAATTTCAAAATTCTGAGCTCCTGACAGTACAGGGATGACATCTCCCACCTTATCATCAAAGTTTGAAGCAACAAAATCTATAACATGTATCAAGCTATGCAGCATGAAATGATGAAATACATGTATCCCAATACACAGTAAGCAGGACGTGTGATCATAAAAACTAAATCCAGACAATTAACACAAAAGTAAAAGACTACATGCCAAAGTAAACCATAGAGCAGAGCACATTATGTAATTCACACAACTAACATCTGATTTGAAATATAATAATGTAAAAAATGTCTAAAAGACAAGGAGTGGATGCAATCTAGCAGATACAGGAGTGGATGCAATCTTCCCCACCCCCAAAATTCGAGACAAAATCTGACAAATATTATGATATCATCCCCTATAGAATTGCCCCTGCCAGTTAGTAAGTGAAAATAATCAGCCAGCAAATTCAACAGTAAACTTTTCAGCAGTTCAAAATCCTCCAGATAACTGACATGATATAAGAGATTCAATCTCAATTATTCCATTGATGTTGTCATTGAATTACCTGTTCAACAGTTCGCCGTTTTACAATTCTGACACCTAAACAGAATATGCGAGCATCACATCCAGTTAGAGAAATCTTGTTGATACCATCTTTTGTACATTGTGTTATCTGAAAAAAGGAAGGAAAATGAACTAAAAAATGAGAACCTTGTGCCAAAATATTTAACATAGTAATATAAAATAAAGTAACCCTCCTCCAACGATAGCATAAATCACATGGGCTCCATAGGATGCAAAAGCTCCCCAACTTAAATTTGAAAAGAGAACTTGAGTTTCAGAAGTGAAGAGGACTCACAATAGGACCATCATCACGACCATTAGCACCTAGTAACTGCGAGCCCGGTCTATTAGTACCACGAACAGGGACTCCTGTAGACACAGATAGTAAAAATCATACCTCATACACCACTTAGTGTTTTATTCACCTACACTTATCGATAATCACAGAAGATATATAACTAAAAAAAAACTCTGAAACTTGAAGAATCAGAAGCCAAGCATTTTGAGTTGCTAATATGGAAGCCAATCATCAGTGATAACAATACCATTGATCTGAAGATCTGCATATTGCAGCCACTGCATCCTGAATGAAACTTTATCATTTATGAGCATACACCAAGCCTGTAAACATGATAAACCATCAGTCCATTTTATTTAACGCTTCTGAAGAGCCACATTTCTCATACATCACTTCAAAAACAACCAAACCTGAACATCATATTCCTGTTTCAATAATAAATCCTTGTCCGCCCTCGTTAATTGAAATGTTTTCTCCACACACTGCACTGGGTTTGTACTGAAATGTTTTGAATACAAAATATTTAAATAAACCAAATAACTTAGGCCTGAACACACAAACCCAAAAAAAAAAAAAAAAACATGTACGCATGACAGCCAAAGAACCTTGACATTAAGATAGCTTAAAGATGAAAAAAAAATAGCATAAGAATTATTTGGAAAAAAAGGACAGAAAGGCAAATTGTAGCCTGCAGTGATATACAGGGAAGTAATAGAGCCTTTTCCTATCATTCGATTGGTTCACCACCCTTCGTGTTTTATTAAGGGTCAAATTGATCTTCAAGATATAATTGATGTGATTAAACTATGCAATTTCTCGTCTCTAGTTTGGGTTGTTTGTACTTCAGATGCATTCTTTCTGAATATTTGCATATTGGACAACACATAGAATCAGGATAATACAAATATAAACGTGCCCTATCAGGACTCATAATATCTATTTCATCAGCCAACATTCAATCAACAGCCCATTAACCGAATCTGTTCTTTCTGGCAAGAAATGCCAAATGAGCACTAGATTCTCCACACCATCCTTGACAATTACAGTAGTCAAAGTCATCTCCCACAGATTAAGGGCAAAAAGTTCTCATGTTGCACAGATGCTCACCCGTCAGTTGGAATATTTGTTGTCGTCAACTTCACGGGGTATAAAGGATGTGCAATTGTAACCCAAAAACTGTTAAGAAGAAACAGATTCGAACATATTAATGAAGATAAACATTCAATAACTTGCAAACAGAGCATGGGCAAAAATATTACATTACAAGATACTGTCTCCAGAAAGCTAACAATAAAGTAAGTTCAGCAAAAACAACTAGTTTAAAGCAAACAATATGAAAATTCATGATTAAATTCTAAAAAAAATATATAATAATAATAAGTTGGGACATAAAACTAATTAAAAGGCTCAGTAGCTTTATCTAAACTTCTGGAGGTGTAGATGAAAGGTATAGAAGTCATTATATGTGAGGAAGCATAAAAAACCTGCCTGATCCAACCAACAAGGAAAATTTTGGGAAATCATCAGCCAACCAAGCAGTTCAGAAAGCAACATAAAACACTAGTAATACATACGGGTCAGCTCGACTGAGTCGACAGATCTCGCAATAAAATAAGTCAGGGATTTGTGCACCGTGATCCATAGGTTTCTCTGGAATTATGACACAACCAATGTGTTGCCACACATGACAGCTTGGATCCTCACACTGCCAAATATGAAAGCAAGAGCACAACGAATAAGTAATGCATTGAAGAACGTCACTACATCCAAGCGTCCACTAATTAAGGGTTTTCCAAGTAATTTATATGGCACATTAAAAAAAAGGAAAGGTGGAATAACATAAGCATACATGAATGACCAAGAGTGGCAAATACTAAATGCTCTTCCAAGACATGAAATATGTACTCATTGTTGACTAACAGCAGCCAGGGCACTCAAAGTCCGAGATCATCTTTTAGTACACATTTTACAAGAAAATAAAGCAACCCACCAAGAGTATCTTCTGCAGCAACTCAGACTTCCTACAGCTCCATAGATTACTAGCCCAGATATCATAGAAATACTAAAATAAGTACCACAGAACCTAGAAGGCTAGAAGTACAAACAAGGTCTCTTGTGAGACACAAACTTCTTTTTTGTAACAATAGATAATCTCATAAAAAAAACCATATAAATAAATAGAAGAAAAAAATCAAAGAAAAATATGAACACAGATGACAGAACTTTGGCGAAAAGTAGCAAATTAGCTAGCCACCTAGTACTGCCTTGGTTTAGCAGATTCCAAAACTAGAGCCAATTCAGAAGAAATACAGAAAGAATGAGTATTATGTGAGGTGTGCAAACTGGTGGTAAAAGAAAAGACCGAATAATATCACCAAGTTCATGATTCTAATGTTCAACGTGAGTAACAACGACAACACTCTTGCTAATGAAAATAAAATTTCGTAATATAAACAGGAAAAATTCTCTCAGCTAAGAAACAAAGACCAACAAATAACATCTGCAAACACCGATTTAGAAGCCTCACAGCTACCACATGAGTCAATTGATTTTGGAAGCAGCCAGATATAACTTCTTTTATAAAGGAAGCAGGCAATAAAACTTAAAATAGATACAGCAACCAAAAGATAATGAACAAGTATATACACAAAATATAACCTTTTCTTATAAGTAATATAACCTTAATCATAGACTCTGTTTCCAATGAACTTCCACAAGGACAGCGGACTTTTATATCTGATCGATAGGGATCGTCTGCTTCCCTTCTTATTTTTACACTGCTGCTATCAGAAGCACCCTGACTCTTTGAAGCTAAATCAGTGGCCCCAGATACCTGCATTTTTCTGGTGACAAAAACATAGTAGAATATCAAATTCAAAGGAGAGGAAGAGTTTGATACTCACATGCATGAAAGACAGTACAACAACATTAACCATAATTCAAGTGTGTGAGCGTGTGAAAGGAGAGAAATCCTATGCTTTGCACAGGTTAACCCCGGACACTTGAAGTTACCCCACATCTGTCCAAGTCATCGACAAGACAAACCTGTATATGTCATCAACTAGTTTCGCTACTGCATCCTTCCCAGCAGTGCCCTTTTTTGACCACATCTTGGAAACTACAAATAATACGGCAAAAACATTCAGATACTTTTCCACAAAAACAGTCAGAAGACTCATAAATAATACCTGAACAACGTCAGAAGCTAACTTATGCAAACATAGAGACGTGATCTTCACACTCCTCAACTAAAATGCGCAGCATGCAGATTGGAAGAAGAATATTAAAAAATTTGGAAATAACTTACAGCATAAAAGCAGAGAGTAATGTCTAATTCAAATGAAATTCAGTTTAGAAGCATCCGTTAATATTCAACAAGAAATGAGAAGTCCAATTAAAATGAAAATGTTGAACCTAAGCATCACTCAACTAGCAAGAAAATAGTCACAAGACATTTTCCGTTCAATGCCCAAATATAAGTAAAAGTAACTAATAGCTAATTTTTAATTACACCAAAAACATTTAAAAGATGAAACCGTGAAATATTTCCACTGCAAATATCCCATGAAATAAATCAGTAATTAAAAAAAAAACAATATAAGATACACTGGAATTGGATCACAATAAATGGCCACCCAAGGGGGAAAATATCCATCCATACCGAAGAAAAAGAACATTATTACCTTGTTCATCGGAAAGAGTTGATAGTATGCGGTCAATAAGGTCCTACAGAAAATGAGAGCAAAAAAAAAAAAAGCATCAATTTCCACTGAGATATCCCAGTAGAATTTCATAAGAATGTAATATGATAAAATTAGCTCCCTTTTCATCTTATAAGTCCATTAAAAACTGTTGAGAAACGAGCATAAATTGGTGTGGACGAGAACAATCAGAAAATCGACGAGTTCATGAATATGAATGCAAACAGGTCAAACATATGACTGAATTATCTGACATCAACAATCTCAAGCCAAACCACATAAATTTAGTCAATTTTTTTTAATAAAGCGCAATGCAAGCTAGCAGAAATGAAAATCGGTAAAGGGATAAATAGCTTGTGCTAGACTACACCAAACACGTATGGTGAGAGCCCGGCTACCTCAAAAGACAAGGTTTGGGGGAGATGGTTAAAGGGGAATTGGAGGAAGTACAACTCAAAAGTGAAAAAATGGCTGATGTATTCCTCTTATAAGAACAATTTGAACCTAAAACCATACAATCCATCCCATGCCATACCATCCATCCCATGCCATACCATCTTCCGCACCTTGAACTATAACAGCCTATAATCTATCAATATTTTCTGCAATATAAGCCAAGCGAATATAAAATAAACTAGGAAGAAAGTAACCACAAACTCCAGACAATAACTAATTATTGCATCACGGCTCTGATGAAATTCTAACACAATAAACTGACAGATGGAAAGCTCCAAAGACAAGGACACATTGCTCAAGATTATGTCGTAAAAGAGGATAATAAGTTAATAACCCAAAAAAATATTAGCAATATACATCCAGCATCATACCTGCTTCTTCCCCTGCTTTGAGAGACCTAACTGAGTGAGCACATTCTTGAGCTCTTTTATTCGGAAATGTGTCAATTTTTCCTACAAAAGAAAGTGCAGGCTGTATTGAACTCCTTGCAAATAGCTAAAGAAAATAACCTATGCTATCTTAGGTTATGACTCTTGAAAACTTCAGATGGCTATTTACAAACACATTTTTTTCCCTTCAACACTATTTCATTTGAAGAAGAATGGAAGGAAGAAAAAAAAAACCGAGCCCACAGTTTCTCTTCTCATACTTAATCTCACAAAGAAAAGACTCTCTTGAGTCTTAAACTCCAACTGGAATTAAAATCATGCACATACCCGTATTTTCTAGAAATTCAACAGGGCAACGGCAAAAAAATGCAGTATTACCTTGTAGACAGATTTACGAGAATAACAGCAAAATAATACCTTGCAACCAGCCACCAAATCCATCACTCCAAACAAGGGGAAAAAATAGCCCAAAAATCAGCAACCAATCTGAACTTGAATCATCGAACACAGGAGACCAGCTCCAAATAGCGATCGACCTAATCATGAGCAAATTAAATTCCAACTCAAGATCGCGTAATCAATATCAGCAACAGCCAAAATCAAACCCTAAAATTCCACAATAAACGCATCAATAAGAAAACCCTAAACAATCGGTGCTTACGAATAGATTGGCAGTAGTAGAGCGAGAAATCGAAATGATAGTGTTTACAGTGTTGCGCCGATTTCTCCCATTTTGTGATGCTTTCGTTCCTATTTTTGACCGAGAGCCCCCAGAAGAGCTAATTAACAAATTAACAAATCCGGTATACTAACCAAACACGGTTCGGTACATTTGCGCTTCCATTGTGATGCACGCCCGTACTTTTCTTTGCCTTTTAAACTATTGTTTTAAGCGGCTGCCACGTAAGCGTATAAGAAAAACCTCATATTTACTATTTTCGTCACTAAAACGAACCGTTTGATCTTCAAAAGGGTCAAAGACTGACTGATGATGCACAATCTCAAATCTAAACACGGGCCGAGCAGGAAGACAGGCCCACGTCATGATATATGGCCCCACAGGGTCTTAATTGTAGGGTGAATTACTGGCCGGTCACTGTCAGTGGCCAATTTTACCATTTAGTCACACAATGTGTCATTATTACAAATTCAGTCACAACACAATTTCGAGATTCCAAAAATGCCCTCAGCAGTTTGATTTTCAAACTGCACGGACAGTACAAAATGTGGGCCACCTGCACCATAGGGAAACGCGCGCCTCTATTAAATGGGCCAGCTCCACTTCCAAAAATGCCCTCAGCAGTTTGATTTTCAAACTGCACGGACAGTACAAAAGGTGGGCCACCTGCACCAACCATTATCAATCATAAGATAGTATCAAAGACAAGACAGTATCAACATTGATAGTATCAGAACATCGCTAGTATCAACACTTACAATATCAGAACATCACGAGCATCAACCAGTACAGTATATCGAGTATCACCAGTATAATCAATGACCAATAATATATATTCTCAAACTCAATGCAATATATATAGTATCACCAGTATAATCAATACCTCACAATGAATAAGGCAGTATCAGTCATAAGACAGTATCAAACACCAGACAGTATCATAACATAACGAGTATCAACACTTAGAGTATCATAACATCACGAGCATCAACACTTATAGTATCAAAACATCACGAGTATCAACACTGACAGTATCAATATTGACAGTATCAACACTGACAGTATCAACACCAACATTATCAATATTAACAATGGGAACAACAATGACAGTATCAACATTATCATCAGCAGAATGACAGCATCAACATAGTACATTTCGTACAGTAATATCCAAATTTCATAGTATCAGAATGATAAAAACTCATTTATAGAGTAGTATGAAAATTTAATAGTATCAGAATAAAACTCATTTGTGTAGTAGTATCAGAATTTCATAGTACCAGACTGAGAAAACTCATTTGTAGAGTAGTATGAGAATTTCATAGTATCAGAAACATAGAGTATAAGGCAGTATCAATCATAAGATAGTATCAAAGACAAGACAGTATCAACATTGATAGTATCAGAACATCGCTAGTATCAACACTTACAGTATCAGAACATCACGAGCATCAACCAGTACAGTATATCTAGTATCACCAGTATAATCAATGACCAATAATATATACTGTCAAACTCAATGCAGTATATATAGTATCACCAGTATAATCAATACCTCACAATGAATAAGGCAGTATCAGTCACAGACAGTATCAAACGTATTTTCAAACAAGAAACATGACAGTACCAACTAGAGATCTTGCAAAAAGCACACAGATTTTGAAAAAACTAAGTTTTCGGAAGAAAAACCTTGAAGATCTTCAAAAAATAACTATAGATCTTGAAAAAAATGAAGAAATCTTGAAAAATAACTACAAATCTAGAGAGAGATATATATTCTACAAAAATAGGAACTTACCGGTTCATTTTTGCCGAAAATGGTCGAAAATCTCTGGTTTTAGTGAGAGAAAATTGAGAGAGAAGAAACATGAGAGAAATGAGAGTGGAGAAGAAAGAGAAGATGAGAGAATTCTAAAGCATGAGAGAGATGAGAGAGAGTAGATGAGATGATAAACGTGAAAGCAAGGGCATTCTTGCCATTTTTAAAAAATTATTTCAAAACTTTGCCTCGAAAATTGTGAAAGATATGACTTATTGGTAACAAAAATTACTATGTGACTTATTGGTCAAACATGTCACTCTAAGTGACTAAATGGTAATAAACCCTTAATTGTATTTTTAGGTTCAAAGGTCCAAGAGGCCCGTCAATATATGGGCTTTACTCTCGACTAATCCTGCACATGGGCCGGATTCCGGACTATCCGAACGGGTTTGATCTCACCTGATAATTTCCAGAATGAGAAAATTGGTTCGATAACATGATATTAAAATCCATATTTATCTGATTCGAGTATGAACGGGTTACCAGATTATCGGATAATCCGGTAACCTGATATTAAAATCCAAATTTATTTGATTCGAATTTGATCGGGTCACCGGATTATCGGGTCATCCGGTCAAATCTAATTTGTATGTCAAAAAGCTCTAAAATCCCAAAAATCTCTAGCTCATCTGAACCATCGTCTTCTCACAATATCTTTCTTGACATTCATCTCTCATGCTCTTTATCTCTCTATCTCTCTCAAAAGTTCAGTGTGTGCGTGACTGCATGGTATGGATCTAGCAATTCTGATCCAGGTGGACTGAGATGATGCTAGAGATCTAACGGAGTTTCGCAACCTGCACTCCAATCAGTTGAGCAAACTAGAGGTGTGCAGAATTTATTGAAGTTACCAACTCTTCCTATTTGCTTGTAATTGTAGTTTGGGGTCTTTCTAGCAATAAATTGGATGCAAGATCGAGTCAAGTTTGTATTTAGTATTAGATGGTGTGATCAGAGTAGGCTTATGGTTTTAGTGAGAACGAATCAAAGGGTTCACATTTTGTTTTGTTTTGTTTTTTTTTTTAATTTTAGGAGTGTGGCAATTCAGAGTCGGGTAATAACTTTTGTTGTAATTTTTTAAAAAAAAATTATTGGGTCCGAATTGACCGGGTTCGAACCGAGTAATACATAGTCATTATTGAACCGAGCCAAATCGATAAGAACCGGGTCTGACCAAGTTATCTGGTCGAGCCAAACATTTGATACACGTGTGTAGCCTACTGTCCACACCATAACCCCAATAATGTAATTGGACATTTCATAAGATGAGCATTAAAAGTACCCTATTTTTAATTAGATAAAAAAATCACTAAAAAACAACGTTTATGAGTATATTTCAAGTTTCATTTTTTAAAAAAATTTGCAAATAACACTCTAACAACCTAGAAATAATAGATCTTAGTTTTGGTGAGTGTGAGAGGGTGATGGAAGGGCACAAAATCAGTCATCATCTCCACCACCCTTCATCAGTTCATCCTCATTGTTTTTGTGTCCACAAGACCCATACAATCACCAAACATTCAAAGTATTTTTCTTACCTTCGATGTGCGACTGCAAGCTATGAGGTGATGCAGTTCACCAAGCTGCCCTTGACTATGAAGAGACTCGGGACAATCGTCAGAGGATGAGTACCCGTGCACATAAGAGACCATCCAGATTGATTGAAGAAGATGTTTAGCTGGGTTATCTTATTTTGTGTTTTCTTATTTTGTTGGGCTTTGATGTTGTTTTCTTTAGTCGTGGGCTTAGCCTTAAGGGGTTGTTTTAAATTGTAGCGTTTTGTTGAGTGGGGGCAATTTTGGATTTGAATGAAAATACTGAACTTCGTCTCTTTGTTGAGAACAATTTTCTGAAATCCCTAGTTACTGTTAGCGGCTGCGTGTGCGACCTTAGACCTTTAGTTTTCTGTCTTGAACTGTCTTTTTTTGGGTGGCATCATTAAGCAAGTGACCAGTGACCGAGCAACACAAGAGCATAGACAAACACAAGAGGAGACGCATATGGACGCAAACAAGATCAATATATTCTAGTTGGGACATAGGTTTTTGAGGATTTTGCATGAGGGAGATGGAAAAGGGGGAGAAGGAAGGAGAAGGGTAGGGTTAAGCAACACAAGAGCAGAGACAAACACAAGAGGAGACGCATATGGACGCAAACAAGATTAATATATTCTAGTTGGCACATAGGTTTTTGAAAATTTTGCATGAGGGAAATGGAAAAGGGGGAGAAGGAAGGAGAAGGGTGGGGTTAAAGTGGTATGGACACAAAGAATGTTTAAACATGAGGATTTTTGGGTGTTTAATTTGGTGAACTTGAAATATTGCATGTGTCAATACTAGTCCTCATCATTTTATAATACTTCGTGTTGGGCTCGTAGGCTATTTTTACGTTACTTTTTAAAAAACATTCAAAAAAGGAAATTAATGTAATTATAAAAGGGCATTAATGTAATTAGTGGGAGGAATAAAGTTGTCTGTCCTATAATATATTACCATTTCTATTAAAAACTTTAGTTATTTGTGTACAAATATATGTCTTAACATATTATGATAAATTGATAATAACTATTTAATTTTGATACAGAAGTCCTGCATAATTGTAATTTAGTATATCTCCCCAATATTGAGGGTCTAAATGATCAATTTGTTGACATATTTTGGTAACATCGCTTAATAGATTATCAATCGCTTATGTCTTGTTTTGGATTCAATTTTGACAAAAAAAAATGTAAATTTTTATTTAAAAAATCAACTAAACGTTTCAAATTCGTCGATACATCCATACCCAATATTATATTATCATTCTCACAACCATCTCTGTCTTACAGAGCAATTTTGATTATCAACAATACTTAATCCACATTAGTGTTACTCATTTGAATATCAAAAACTTCAAATAAGTTCACTACTATTTGAAAAATAGAGGTTCAAAGGTATTTTAAAAATAGTAGATGCATATATACTTATTTTAACCATGTTTTATGCTGGATAAGGTCTGATGTTGGTTTATTTATTGATTTAGATTTCGATCTCATCCTGCTGTCGTGGTTCTTTAATGAAACGATAGCTAGAACTAGTGAACATTGATCTCTTCAAAATCGCATCTTGATGAAGGTGAAGTCAAGAATCTTGATATAGATCATTTGTGTTTGTTTGTATTGTATGTTCGAGTTCATCTTGTAACAGTATCGTCCGAGTACATCTCAATATTTTGGTAGGCTTGAGTTTCTAATTTCCTTGGCTATTAATGTAGCATTAAATGTAACTTTTAATTTTGTAGATTGAGTTGTTGGGCATACAAATGATGTGTCACAAGCTTATACATGGTATCACATTGTGTTTGTAACAATGGAATAATTATGTCACATGCTTATTATTATGAGATATCATATTACCATGAGATATATAAAGTTGAGATGTTTAACATTTCATACAATATGAATATATTGAAATAAATAGATAAATCCTACATCTATTCCCAACAAGTATTTATTTGCAAGATTTAAAAAAAAAACCATGGGAAGAGTGACTTTTGATATACCCTACATATTCATTCCTTGAAAATGTTAAATTTGAAAAACAAATTTATTTGCCCGTTTTTTAACAATAAATTCAAAGAAAAAAACCCGATTAATCGCGGTTGAAAAGGGAATGGGTGTTCTACAATCATTGCATAATGAAATTCTCTCTACTTTAAATTGTCTCGAATCGGATGCACAAGTGGTTGTTAATCAAGTGAGTGATATTTAACCAAATTTCTTACCGTATGGTGTTATTATTGATGCCATCAAATCTCTTCTTCCTTATTTTCTTCAGTCATAAATATGCCATATCCGGAGGTATGCTAATTCGCTAGCTCATGGGTTGGCACGGTTAGCATTAAGGAAAGGAGGAATTATTTTATTCTGGAGGAATATTCTCATGAAGTGACTCATCTTGTAATGCAAGATATTCAAAATTCTAACATACGAGAGTAGTTTATGATAATAATAAAAAACTGTAATAAAAATAAATAAACAAGGTGATCCTAATGATTGATTCTTTTTTTTTTATGAAAGCAATCCTTACCCGAGAGGCAAGGAAAGAGCCACTAACATTAACAAAACAAGAGTTCAACAATTAGAAGGAGAATTACATCAAAGACAACAAACTCAGACTAGACCAATTAGCCAAGGCTTGCTGGAAAGCCTCATGCGCTAATCTATGAGCCTGAGAGTTAAGAGCTCGAGGGATCCATTCCCAAGAAACACTAAGCTTTTGAATAGCAATGAAGTCTAAAACATCAAAAAATAAAGAAGACAGGGACCAGCTGGGAGCCATTCGAGCCTCCTTCAAACTAGAAATGCACGCTAGACAATCAGATCGGATAATGATCGAAGACCAGCTATTAGACACAGCAAGCTTCAAAGCAAAATAAATAACTAAGAGTTCTCCATTCAGTTGAGGTACACACTTTCCCCTTGAATGATTGGAAGCCACAGGCCTGAGCCCGTTAAAAGACCATATCTCCAGTGGTCGTGGGCTTCTAATGGTGTACTGTCGGCCCAATTAATAGAATTTCAAATTCGGCCTACTGAATCTCAACTTTTCATTCTTTGACCGTTGAAATGCCCTACTTCTGGCGATCGTTTGTAGATTCAACGGACGGACATAAGGCCCGACCCATTAACTACCTAGCGATTAGCGATATCACTGTGGGATTTCTTGTGCCCAAAGAAGGAAAGGCAGGGAACAGCATAATTGGGGATTCTTCACCGGTCTGCATTCACTATTCTTCTTCCCCAGGCAGATCACGTTCATCAATGGAGTCTCTACTTGCCTCTAACTCGGCGTCCGAGAGAACCCTGTAAGCCCTTCTCTGTCTCAGTCTCTGTACATCTGCTTGAAATCTGGAGATCACACTTTTGTTCTACATCTGCTGTGACTAATTTTCAATTTGTTTTTTTTCGGTAGGTCTCCATACGTCACAGGAACGTCTGTAGTTGCTATCAAGTACAAGGATGGGATCTTAATGGCGGCTGACATGGGAGGTATGATTCTGTTTTTTTTTTTTTCTTTCTTGCTTTTGTTTGGCTTCGGAACTGTATTTGCCTCTATTGACATGAAAACAATGGAAAATGAAAGAAAACACTAATTGCTGGGGCTCTTTCGTTGTATTTATAGATTAATAAACAAACCCATGAATGGTTATATCTGGCTCTTAAACTCTATTATTTCCTTTTCGTAGTGTCAATTTGTGGTTACTGGTATGAGCGGCTTTTTACAAGGTTATTGTTTATGTCTGACTGATTCGTACTCAGGGGATTGACTGGATTTTCAAGTTTAGCTTTAAAAGTAGCAGCAAGAGTAAGTGTAATAAGTTTAAAATAAACTTGGATTTATGGGTACTGCCCATCTTTTTTATCAGGTTGTTTGATTGAAGTTTGTTTATGTTGATGTACAGTAGATCTTTTCTAGAGTAGTTAGTGCTTTGTTTATTGGGTCCTGATCTTACTTCTCCATGGTTCTCATAGCTTTTGTGGGGACTGAAGAACAAATTGGTTGTCGGTGGGGTTTACCAAAATATGTAGAAATCTGAATAGAATGTCTCAAAAGAGCTCAAGACTTCAAGTTGGTATCTATTGGTGCACGCAATCTGTTGTCATTTGTGGCGCTGATTCAATTTCATGGTCACATCATGTTTTGCTTTGATTATTGTTATTACAAAAATTGAATATTTTGCTTGAAGATCCGATGTTTTTCATGATAAGATTTTTATGTGCTAATATCATTTGATATACCCAGTAGTTTGTTTGTTTCCTTCTTTGAATGCTTTCATTTTTTCCTCTCGTTTTCTCCATTTAATGGTATCAGTTATGCATTTCTGTTTATTGAATTGATCTTATCCCCAATGCTCTAGCATTTTTCATTAACCATTTTTTATTATTTAACTGCGGAACCTCACGGAAAATCCACTTCTTATACATTTAAGTGACAACACTGACAGTTTATCCAATACTGTGTCTGTGACTTGTTTGTTTATTCACAGGTTCTTATGGGTCCACTCTGCGCTACAAGAGTGTGGAGCGGATGAAGCCTATTGGGAAACACTCTCTTCTTGGTGCGAGTGGAGAAATAAGTGATTTCCAGGAGATTTTGCGGTACCTCGATGAGCTCATGTAAGTGTCGGTGTTGAGAAAAATGAAGTAGCAGGCTTACTAGAATTCTCTATTTTGTGTTTTGTTTTCCTTTCGTTGAGGGTGTGAAAAAGTAAAAAATGAGAAGGATAGAAGGATGTTTCTTTTTCTTAGAAGAGGTTGATGATTATTATTGCTTCTTGATGCTTTTATGGTTGGATCTTAAAGTTTCTGATTTGTTGCAGCCTGTATGACAATATGTGGGATGATGGGAACTCTTTGGGGCCAAAAGAGGTGCACAACTACTTGACTCGGGTGATGTATAATAGGCGTAACAAATTTAATCCATTGTGGAATTCGCTGGTGCTTGGTGGAGTGAAAAATGGGCAGAAGTATCTTGGGATGGTAAGCCTCATTTTATAGTTCCTGATGCTCATTGAAAAGCTAATTCCGGTCTTGAACACTGAGGACTTCTTAGCAAGAACAGTAGGCAATGTCCAGTTTAAGGATTTGACACTTGAGTTCTTTATTGTGAATTCCACAGGTTTCCATGATAGGTGTGCATTTTGAGGACAATCATGTGGCAACTGGGCTTGGAAATCATCTTGCACGGCCGATTCTTCGTGATGAGTGGCGTGAGGACTTGAGTTTTGAAGATGGGGTGAAGTTGTTGGAGAAATGCATGCGTGTGCTACTTTATCGTGATAGATCTGCTGTCAACAAGCTTCAGGTTTGTATGCTTTTTGACTGCAGGTTCTGCTGTAATTGAAATATGATGGGATTCAGTCTAATCGGTTGATTGAAATTTCTTCAATGCCTGACGGTTAATTAGTCCAAATTTTAATATTGAGGATTGTTTGATGAATTAAGTTGCTCCTTTGCATTTGAATCACCATGTGAGATTTTATGAGTTTCCATTCACTTTTTGGGTCCATTTAATCAATTAGATTATGTCAATGTACTCTCTGGCTTGGAAAAATTGGGCTAATAACCGATTTCTTAAGAAATTTAGAATTTTCTTAATTTTTATTACATTGTATTGATTGTGAGATACTCCCTAGTTTTATTGAACTAATAAAGAGTGGCTTCCTCATATCTATTGTTTGAAAACCAAACTTTACAGAGCAGGTTTTTTTTCTCTCTCTTACAACCATCATCTGTGGCCAACTGGCCATGACTCGTGTGTGGTTCTCAAAGAAGGTCGTTTTGGGTGGAGGACCTGTAAACCTGTGTTTTCTGCTTAAAAATTTCGTTAATTGTTATATTATCTACATATGAGTCTCATATGAATTCATTTAGTCGATTACAAACCATTTCGACAAAGGCTTTGATGATGATGATGATATCCATATAGCGGTTGGGTCTTCTTTTTGTTGGTTCTCTAATTTGTTTGTTATTCACAAATTGCAGATAGCAAAGATCACAGAGCAAGGGGTTACAATTTCACCACCCTACTCACTGAAGACATTCTGGGGATATAAAGCATTTGAGAATCCAACATTGGGCGCTGAGGGGTCATGGTAATATACTGTTGATGCAGGTTGTTCGGATTCTTGCATTACAGGAATATGAATGGTAGACTGGGTTAAAAAGACAGTGATTGGTCACTGAGAATTCGATGCTTGTTTATGTTTTATTTAAATGCATACTGTAAGGCTTGTTTGTGATCTGGGCCACACAATATATTTGATGTTACTAGCTGGAATTAGCGAGGGCTGGTTGATGAAATTTTAATTATAGATATGTTGCTGTTAACAGCGGTTTCCTTCATTTGGGCCAGAAATGGCCATTCTGCATGCTTTTTTGCCCAACTTTGTCATTTCTCTTGAAACCTGTGGCCTAGGTAATCTAAGCAAAGAGGTTGATTGTGCGATTGAGTGATCAGGGCTGCCTGAATTTGTTGGCCTCGTAAATTTTCTGGTTATACAGACACATATATATATATAGAGAGAGAGAGAGAGCGAGAGAGAGAGAGGATATGATCCCAAAACTAAGTAGAGAGAGTTCACAATCTAAGCAAAGAGGTTGATGGTGCGATTGAGTGATCAGGGCTGCCTGAATTTGTTGGCCACGTAAATTTTCTGGTTATACAGACATATATATATATATATATATATAGAGAGAGAGAGAGAGAGAGAGAGGATACGATCCCAAAACTATGTAGAGAGAGTTCACAATCGTTCGTTTTTGAGATATTGAACTTGTCGTTGTGTTAAATACCATTGCCCACAAGCAAAATACCAAATATGATTGATTAAACAAACATTCAATCAAAACAATATAAACAATTGCCGAAAATCAACTGCATATAAGAAGAGATACAGTGATTTCCGTGGTTTGACATGTTAGATCTGTATCCAAATGCTGTTGAGGATGATTTACACTATGTTGAAAGAGATTATAAGGAGAAACAATCACAATACATCTCACTCTCTGAGTGTTTCTCTATCTAAAAACGGCACTCATACAAGTTGGATTAACAAAACCTTACAAAATGACACTTTAAACAAAAGGATTGTGCTGCGTGGCCTATCCAGACAGTCTCAGGAAACTATATGGACAGCTTAGCCTCTGCCTCAAACCTGGAACTCGACAAGTACCCAATCTGTTCAGACAACAGCTAGGCCTGTCCAGAGGTGATGAGAAATGAGCCTAAACTCCACACTTGTGAGCCAATGATTGTTATCTGTAGGGCTGTATGCCTGTATCACATTAATACCTGCAATACCGCGTATCTATGCCATGAAGAATCAAAGATGACTTCCAGACACAACAGATTAGAACACACAGTTAACGTAAACACGTCCATCTTAAGCTTCGCTAAGTATATATATATATATATATATATAGATATATATATAGATATCCATGGAAATATGATCAGGAAGAAAATTTGCCTGGTTAAGGAACGAATCGCCAGCATTTCTTGGAAGAGGCACAGCACATGCAAGGTTTCCTACGCCGGAGAAATGATGCCACCGCTCAGACAGGAGCGATGTTGCCATCTCTCCTGCGTAGTGAAACTTTTCACGCTACTCATTGTTGATACGAGCCAGCTCCACCTCTATAGATAGAAGTGACAACCCTACCCGGGGTCCGGGGACAACTACTTATCATGGTTTTTCTTGCTTTTTTAATTATTGTTTGTAATTTATGTGGTTGGGATTTCAGACATGCTTCTGCAGCCATCTTGTGAGGTCACTTATGGTACGTCAGTTGCGTGATATCCATAGATACCTGGTCCCTGGACAAAAACTCTCTCAATTGTATGTGTATAGTGTAACAGCTGTAATATGGTTTCCCATCTTTCTTGCTGTGTGCAGGCCACAGGGGTCGGTGTAAGTGATCAAGTGGGAAACATTGGCAATAGGGTTATATATATTTTCACGGTTTTGTCAGTCACTATATCCATGCATAGTTGCATACACTATTCCACGCAACAAAAAAAAAAGTTTTTTTTCTCTGGGGAAAAAAATAGTATGTTTTTCCTTGACCCGTTTAATTGAACAATTTACTTATAAAATGAAATTGATGAAATACATTGAGCTTCCTATCGCATAATTAATCGATGGTATCAAAATTCAAATCTAGAGAGAACTCGGAACACCGAACACCCAGTGACCAATTATGACCTCTAACCAAATGAAACTAAATACAGATTAGTATCATAAACCACTCTAAAATAACCCATGCTCATATTAGTTAGGCTAAGACAATTACAACGAATCCCATAATGAGCAGACAACAGAACTTAATCCAGACACAAAATACATGGCAAAAGTAAAACGAAGAATAACCACCACGACAGAACTTATAATCCGTTATGGGAAAAACCCACACACCTCAAACATAATAATCTTAAGCAGAAAATCAACACTAACAAAATCTCTAAAAACAAGAACTCCATGCTATAAACTGTGCCACCGCCTGTCAAGTACCCAGTTTTCAAACCGGCAACCCAACAAAGACGGCACAAAACTATAACATATAAAACGAAACAAACAACCAAATATGACAGTAACAACCGAAAGACAATTATTCATATGGAAGTAGACTTCAGCTGAAGATGTAAAACAGCGAACTCCCATGAGTCACTTCTTCTTAGCAGCAGACTTGGTGACCTTGGCAGCAGATGCTTCTTTCTTGTCAACACTCTTGATGACACCCACAGCCACAGTCTGGCGCATGTCCCTCACAGCAAAACGACCAAGAGGAGGGTACGATGAGAAGGTCTCCACCACCATAGGCTTGGTTGGAATCATCTTCACGATTCCTGCATCACCATTCTTCAAAAATTTTGGTTCCTTCTCAAGCTCCTTACCAGATCGCCTGTCAATCTTAGTCAAGATCTCAGCAAACTTAACAGCAATGTGGGATGTGTGGCAATCAAGGACTGGGGCATAGCCATTTCCAATCTGCCCAGGGTGGTTCATGATGATGACCTGAGAGGTGAAGCTGGCAGCCTCCTTGGCAGGGTCATTTTTGGAGTCAGAAGCAACAAAACCACGCTTCAGATCCTTCACAGCAACATTCTTGACATTGAAACCCACATTGTCACCTGGCAGCGCCTCCTGTAGAGCCTCGTGGTGCATCTCAACAGATTTAACTTCCGTTGTGAGTCCAGTAGGACCAAAGGTCACAACCGTACCAGGCTTCAAGACACCAGTCTCAACACGTCCGACTGGGACAGTTCCAATACCACCAATCTTGTAAACATCCTGAAGTGGGAGACGGAGGGGCTTGTCTGAGGGCCTCTTGGGTTCAGAGATCTGGTCAAGAGCTTCAAGGAGGGTTGGTCCCTTGTACCAGTCAAGGTTGGTAGATCTCTCGATCATGTTGTCACCCTCAAAACCAGAAATGGGAACAAATGGGATCTTGTCAGGGTTGTAACCAACCTTCTTCAAGTAGGAAGAAACTTCCTTCACAATTTCATCATACCTAGCCTTGGAGTATTTGGGGGTCGTGGCATCCATCTACATATAGACAGATAAAAAACAATTAGCCAAAAGCAGAGAATTTAAATAAAGTGATTTATACAGATCAGAGAATTACCTTGTTGCAACAACAAATCATTTGCCTCACACCAAGAGTAAAAGCAAGCAACGCATGCTCACGGGTCTGGCCATCCTTCGAAATGCCAGCTTCAAATCCACCAGTGGTGGAGTCAATAATGAGGACAGCACAATCAGCCTGTGAAGTACCAGTAATCATATTCTTGATGAAGTCACGATGTCCAGGAGCATCAATGACAGTGCAATAATACTTTGTAGTCTCAAACTTCCATAGAGCAATATCAATGGTAATACCGCGTTCACGCTCAGCCTTGAGTTTGTCCAACACCCAGGCATACTTGAATGATCTCTTGTTCATCTCAGCAGCTTCCTTCTCAAACCTCTCGATGACACGCTTGTCAATGCCACCAAGCTTATAAATCAAGTGTCCAGTGGTTGTTGACTTTCCAGAGTCGACGTGGCCAATGACCACAATGTTGATGTGAGTCTTCTCCTTACCCATGGCTGACTTTTAATACAAAACTGTAGTGGCAAATGGGTTAGACAGATCAGAGCAACAAAATCAAAGGAAACTTCAAATCCTGAGAGCAGATACTGGACAATTCAAAAAATTGCAAACTCAGCTTTTCACATAGCTAGTAAATTAAAAATACTGTAAGTATATTGCCAATGTTATGACGCAAATACTTAGAAATGAAATATAGAATACAAGCAATTACCTATTCTTTGGACGATACAGAAACAGCTAAATTATCTTCTCAACACGACAACAAAATTCTTAATGTACTACATTCCAAGAAAGAATACTTGCCAATCATACATCACTCCTCAAAAACTTGCAAACCTACTACGAGTATAAAAAAAAATGCCAAACATGCAATGTAAACCTGTTGCTAAGAACATTCACTCTACTTGAACTAAGTTACGCGCTTTCTTACTAGAAAAAACCCATACAAATTGCATTTTTTAAAGAGACACCACCAACACTTTCAACACAAGCTCAACAAAAGGAAGACAAGCCAGCTATTGGAATTGAACCGATGAGTTTCACATTAGTAATGTAATGCTCTGACGGTCTGACCTATGAGCTAAGCTGGCTTAAATAGAAAAAGAAGAGAATGGTTTATGAATTGAACTTCACAAAAAACATACACAGTAAGTTGCAATGCAAATTAGGTAGGCTAAATTAAAAATGATATAGAAATACGATGTTCCAATGCAAATTACTTATAAATTATATCGGAATACAAGCAATTAGATAGTATTTAAACAATTCAAAAACAGCACATTACTCTCTTGAAACAAGTCAACAACAACAAAATTCATAATGCACTACATTTCACGAAGTAACACTTTCAACTCCTTAGAAACTTCCCAAACCTGCTACATGTATAAACAAAAAACGAAAGATTGTCAAACAAGCTATGCGAACATGTTAATGACATTAACACTACTTGAACTAAGATATACAGTCTCCGACCAGAAAACCCCCTACATATTGCATTTATTAAAGATAAAACATCGACATTTACAATACAAAACCTCAACAAGAGAAAAGGACAACAAGATTAAAGGAAAGCCAGCTATCGGAGTCGAACCGATGACTTATCACATTAGAAATGCAATGCTCTGACCTCTGAGCTAAGCTGGCTTAAAGAAAAAGAAGGGAAAATAGGCCATGTGTTGGACTTCACAAAAGACATGCACACAAGGGGAACCCTGTTAAAAAACGTTTGGATAGCAGCAATAATATTTATTAAGGATAAGACTCGAGAGAATCAACATTATACAAAAGATTTATAATCTCATAGCCGTCCAGAAAAGCTGAAACTTCAAAATCACAACTTCAATAATATAAGCATGTACGTATGAAATAAAAAAGAACTGGTTTTTTGCATAAGCTTAACCAAAAATTATAGTAACGAAGCAAGAGCCAAAACAAAAGAACCACATCAGAACATCTAAGTATAGAAGAGAACGAGGATCACAAAATACAAACGGAAAAAATTAAGTCAAAACATCTGTTCCGAAAATTATGACCTAATAACAAAGATTACAAAAAATAGTCAAAATCCAATGCATCAGAACAGCAGATTTCATATTAAAGATCTAACAGTCCAAAAAGTCTAGGATGGAATCTGATATCCAAAGAGCCTAAAGCATCCAAAAGAAGATTTTAAATCTCTCAGGATGAAAGAAGAGGCTAAATCAAATTACAAATCATAACTCAGCTCAGAAAAACAGAGAAAAAGAACATATAACGATATAAAATTTAGATACTATTTGAACTTAACAAATCAAATATAAGCAGTATCAACCAAGAACATCGTCCAGAGCCAGAACCAAAATAAACAACGAACAATCCAAACAACAAACTCACAACTGAAAGTAAGTAAACAACAGAGTATTCAGCAGAAAACCTAAGAGTTAAAGTAACGAGACGACTACGCAAACAAAAAATGATAAGAAAACTAGATGTGAAAAATCTTCACAATACAGTTGACAGATTACCATATCATATACCAGCAAAACATAAACAAGAAATTAACAGCAAAATTATAGACATCAGAGAGCTGCTGACCTTTGGCAAAGACCCTAGCCGCAGATGCAGAGCGCAGAACGAAGCATCGATTAAGAGGAGGAAACGCTTATATAGGTGAAATGGATTTGGTTTCTAGGGCTACAGAAGATATTTCACTATGCCTGATATGACTAAAATACCCCTAACTTCGGTTCTATTGACTTTACATCAGAGACTGGTATATCGTGCCAATGATATCGTAACAAAGTCGGCTATTTCGCTTTTCAATTTCAGGGATTGCATCTGATTGGTCATTGGGTTAGGTCAGGCGAATATGCGCGGAAAACTAACGCCACATGATAATGCCTTTACTTGACCCGTATGAGAGTATTCTAGTCCTGAATAAAATGTTGGTCCATAGTTTGTCTTTCGCTTTGGAAGGCATTTTTGTTGTAAACGAAAATGCCTATTATTGGGTGGATAAATGGGCCCAGAAGCCTTTTGGGCCGGCTGTAATAACTATGGTGAGTTTTATTTGTATTTCACTGTTTTTCTATTACATTCTTTATAAAAATTAATCACATTGTAAGTAACAAAAATTCTCACTGTGTTTAGTGAGAGTTTTTAATTACTTGGAATGTGATTAATTATTCTTTAATTTAATAATTATTATAGTTGAAAAACAGTGGATGCGAATGGAGCTCACCCAAGTTCATTCTTATAAAGAATGGGCTTTTGTATGTATGGGCTTCTATGAAATCTTTCTGAAAAGTATCGGCCCACACCGTGGAACTAAGCCTGTACAAAGAGGACTCCTCCTTCGCTCAACTTACTGTTCGAGATTCACTTCATGGATTCTCCACTTCACCAAGAAAAATCTGCACGAAGGAGGCGCCAAGGTTAGCTCTTCGACGTCGATTTCTTTTCCCTCTTCTTAGATTCAGCTATCCGGGGCGTGTTTTATTTTTTTCTGATTCGAGTTTCTTACGTACGTATAGATTAAGTTGAGTTTGTCCAGTCACAGACCATGTATGGTCCTTGGATTTTGATAAAATGATTGCTGCTCGGAAAAATTGTTTGAGTAATACTTATTCAAACAAAGATTTTATCAGTAATTGGTGCTTTAGACCTCTATTTAGCCGGGGTTGTTGGCATTTCAGAAGCTTTTCTGCGTATGAAAATATTGCATCGAACTTGTTGACCCGATACTCTGTTGTCTCTTGTCATTCGCAACTGATAAAAAACAAATTAAAGGCTTCAACTCATTCAACTGGAACCCAATTTGACCTGAGTATCAAGATTCCTCAAAATGCATGTTTATACCGGTATGGGTTGATTCCCTTCTTTTCATTGTATTCAACTAAAGTTCCATCAAAGCAGCTGAGGAGGGGGTACCAAAGAAAATCAAAGTCTAACAGTAAACCTGTCCTTGATGAAGCCCAATTTCAGCGGGCGGTTTCTCAGCTACAGCCAAGATTCACTAATGAAGAACTTTTGAGTGTCATAAACCTGCAGGGAGATCCTTTGGTTTGTTTTGAGTTGTTCAATTGGGCGTCACAGCAGCCTAGATTTAGGCATGATGTCTCTACTTATCACATCACGATCAAGAAGCTTGGTACAGCTAAAATGTACAAAGAAATGGATGATGTTGTTAACCAAGTGCTAGCGGTTCCTTCTGTTGGCAATGAGGCTCTTTTCAACAACATAATATATTTTTTTACTGAGGCTAGGAAGTTGATTAGAGCTGTGAATATATTTAAACACATGAAGAATAGTAGGAATTTGGGTTGCAGGCCTTCAATTAGAACATATAATATTCTCTTCACTGCATTATTGAGTAGAGGGAGCAATTCTCTTATCAATCATGTGTATATGGAGACTATTAGACAATTGTTCAAGCAAATGGTCAATGATGGGATTGAACCTGATATATTCACGTTAAATTCTATGATAAAAGGATATGTTCTTTCCCTTCATCTTAATGATGCTCTGAGAATATTCCATCAGATGGGTACGGTTTATAGTTGCCTGCCTAACTCATTTTCCTATGATTATCTGATCCATGGGTTATGTGCCCAAGGCAGAACTGATAATGCAATGGAATTGTGTGATGAGATGAAGAGAAAAGGTTTTGTCCCAAGCAGCAAATCGTACAATTCACTTGTGAATGCTTTGGCTCTTAATGGGGAGGTTGATGAGGCAATCAATTTCCTGTGGGAGATGATTGGGAAATGCAAATCAGCCGATTTCATCACATACAAGACAATTCTTGATGAGATCTGTCGGCGTGGAAGAGCTCAAGAAGCCGTAAGATTTTTGAAGGAGTTGCAAGAAAAAGATGTTGTGGATGGGCATACTTACCAGAAGCTGCAATATGTTCTCGAAGATGATTTTGGAATTTCAAGCAGCAGGAATCACTTCAGGTATTGAGCTTTGGTGTTCTTTCTTGCTGGATTTAGTGTAAGTTTACTTGCTATTTATCTTCTGCTGGAGTCTTGTCTTTGTCCATGTCCATTCAAAACTGATGCCCATCAGCCCATATATAGGGGAATTATATGTAGTTGGCAACTGGTGCTTGTCTTTCCCTCAGGTGCATTATTGTTGAAAGCAATGCTTATTACTATTAGAAAACGAAAAATTGCAGGTTAATGAGATATACAATGTTCTCTCATTTCTACTATAGAGAAACATTGATATAGCAGTTCCCTGTGGGGACCAAGAAAATTGAACGTATGTTTGAATTGAAAATGTTCCCGCATGGTTGCAGTTCAGGCAAACATCTAGGCATCTAACTCGTAAGTTGATGAAATGTTCCACAGTTTGAACTGTGGAAGAACGCTTTCAATAAGATGGAGAGGACTAAAGCTATGTGTTGTTCTGCCATTAAGAAGTAATATGTTAGTGCCATATTCTTTTGATTATGACGCATTTATATGCCTTACGCTTTAATGCTATATAAGAACTCTTTTTTGCAAATATATTCTACAACATAACTTGATGTATAATACTTTGTCACAGACATGAAACATTACAGTAATTCGACATATTGCCGATAATAACTTGGCTGCAAGACTATTATGACTCTGGTTTCATGTTTATGACAGGTCAAGATGACTTAATTCCTCTTCATGCCTTAAACCGGAGCGGTGCTAATATTATACATAAAGTTATTTAGCACCAAGGAGGTGAAGAAAGCAGAATGACAAGGAGGCAAAACTAAAAGCTTATAATCTTCTTTGGAGCATGTTTCTCCTTTTTTACTTGAAAAGGCATCTCCGCGTTTTTAAACCAGATTCTGGTGGCTATGCCCTAAAAATTTGCGTCATATGATAAAAGTTGGATTATGTGTTGGAGAGACTGATCTTATTTATGACATGTATAATTCTTGAAAAATTTCATGAATCACTTTTATTCGACAATTACAAACTTATTTGAAGCTAAGGAAAGGGCTTAGGAAGGACAATATGAATATGATGATGTTTTCCCCTTAAGATTTGTGCTATGAATCCTTTTTGTTTGTGTAAATAGCTTGTGCTGTCTACTAAATGCAGAAATCAATCTTTTTACTGGGTGGTAGAAATCCCATTCGCATACTTAACATTGCAAACGATCAGGAAGTTAAAAGACTAGGGGTGGTAAAATGTCGTGTAGTATGGATGATCGAATTTGTTTGATTCGGATTAAACTGAGTTTGTACATAAGTTATATGCTCGAAATTTAGGTATGAATATAATTTTATTCGATTTAGTTGTTGGATTATAACTCAAATTGAATTATTATATAATTTATTTATCATAATTTAAATCAATCCGAATATAGTTAATTAAATACATTCAAAAATTCAAATTAATTGGAACCAGAACAATATTTTTGAAAATAGAGTTAATATAACTTTTAGTCACCGAAAGATAGCTCGTGTTTCGTTTTGGTCACCGAAAGATAAAACGTTTGAACTTGGTAGCTTAACTTTTCATTTTGTTTCAGTCAAGTCATTCGATTAGAATTTCTCAAATCGGGGCAGTCAAAGGGGTGATGTGGCAATCTGATTTGTTTTGATTAGTTCACGTGGAAAATGATTGTCAAGTGGTTAATACTACTTTCAGTCACCGAAAGATAGTACGTGTATCATTTTAGTCACCGAAAGATAAAACGTTTCAACTTGATCACTGACTTGTTACAGTCAAACAAGAATTTTTTAAATTCGAGTAGCGAAAAAGAATTATGTGATAGTTTGATTTGTTTACGATTGATCCACGAGAAAATAGTCACCACGTGAACTGTTTGTTTTTTTTTTCAACCCCGAGTACGAGTGACTTGAAAGTCGAAAATATCCCACATTGAGATTTTCATATGCTGATAGTCCTTTTTGCTACCATTCCTTTTTACTAAAACGGGCCCAACTACGCGGGCTTTTCTTGCTGCACTTTTGTTTTTTAATCAAATCACTAGAGCCTGAGTTGAATTCTAAAATGCCTCGTGGGCTTGGATCTTGGGCTTCTGAAGACTCTTAAGCCCAATAAGCTTAAATGTATGAAGAAACTAAAGATGGATTCAACAAATAGATACGCGACGGTCTCTCCTGTGACACTTTCCTTGCAAAGTACTCGAGGAACAGAAAAAACAGCAGCGACCGGCCGACAGCCATGGAAGTCCAACGTCGGGAAATATTGTTTTTGTTTCTTCTACTGATGAGCTCATTCTCTCTGAAAACTGAAGCCGAAGTGATAGAGCTAACCACCGAAACCTTCTCTGACAAGGCAAGAAGCGAGCGTCAAATTTATATTTAATTTTCAGTTCATCTACCTCTGGTCCTCTACTATCGGAGATGCACCTTGCCTTCTAAATTTTGAAATCTGGTTTCTGATTTCAAAAATATCTTTGTTATAACGTGCATCTCGGTGATTCGTGTCTGTTTATACAGATTTAGTCCTCCTATTGAAAAATCTTGCCCAATTTAATAAGTGTGATGCTTTATACTTATTCTTAACCATGGAAACGATCCTTGAAACCTTTCAAGTCATGAGAGGATGATTTTTTTTTTTTTTTTGTATACGCAATGTAGGATTTGCTGAGAGCTCATTATATGTGTTGTCTGGTGAATCGCTCGCCAACTGCCCTCGTGCTGTGTCTTTCCGATCACACTTAAAGCAGTTGGCGTTGATTTCTGGCAATTAGGATTTTAGTAGCTTTAGCTGAAATTTTGAGCTATATTGTATATGCGATTTATCTTCACTGCAAGATAAAATATTGTGAATGGAATCAGCGTGCAAGCAGTTGCCCATCATGATCAGATAAAAATAAGATTGTGAACTATATTACAGTTGCTGCTATGTAATACACTATCTGAATCTAGCCTATGCAGAATTAGCAGGCAGACACTAAATATTCCTCTGCGTTGTTTACTCTCTGCGAAGTGAAAAATGTAATTAGAAAACTCTAGTATTATGGGAACTTTATTGATTGTCTATTTATGCTTGTTTTGATTACTAGGTTAAGGAGAAAGACACAGCATGGTTTGTGAAGTTTTTTGTTCCTTGGTGCAAGCATTGGTAATGATTCTTTCGCTTATTTGCGATTTTAGTCAGCACGATTGATTATGAATTATGATTTATGAGGATGTTGATTCGTGATTGTGACGACTTGGTTTCAGTAAAAACTTGGAGTCACTGTGGGAGGATCTGGGAGGGTTATGGAAGGAGAAGATGAAATAGAGATTGGAGAAGTTCACTGCGGTACAAGCAAAACTGTATGTAGCAAAGTTGACATTCACTCGTATCCTACATTTAAGCTCTTCTACAATGTAGAAGAAGTTGCAAAATATCAAGGTGAAAATGGGAATTCATTTATTTGTATTATCTTTGGTTTGATTCTGAAATGATTGCATTTATGTACATTAGTTACTTCATAGTCTTCTCATAGCCTGGTTCTTCCCAATATTCTTTCATTGTTGGTTTTCCTAACATGCAGTGGTAGTTTTCTCCTAAAATAGTGTGGCATTACAAGCTCATAAGTATATGTTTTAAAACTTGTAAATTTAAATATTATTAAATCCTATGAGAATGAAACAGTTTTGGACTTTGTTGTAGGACATTTACATAGAAATGGTTATGTTTTGTGTGTCTGCCACAACGACTTCAGGTCTCCTCAATTCTAAGAATTGAAGATTAGAATTAGAAGCAAATTTACACAACTCAGGCAGATATTTTGGTAGGGCTCGATTAAGAAAGCTTTTAAATGCCCATATCTTTAAATGGTGGCTTCAACCGCAAGTCTGCAAGCTGCAAGCGTTTTATGGTTTAGTCATATATGATGCTGCTTGCCCGTATACATACCCAGGATTCCAACCCTTCGCAGACTTGGTTGTTCTGAAATTCCTTGCAATGGTAAAATATAGTGATTTGATAAGATTCAGACAGCTTTTAAATTTTAATAACTAATCTTATAAATGACTACCTTTCAACGTAATCAGGTCCAAGAGACGTCGAATCACTCAAGGCTTTTGCTTTGGAAGAGACAGAAAAGGCAGCCAAAGCTCAATTTGAGAAGGATAGCGATCTGTAATTGATGTAGGCGCCTGTTTCACTTCATTATTGCATTTACTTGTTTTATTTTGATCTCTTCTTTTTTCTTTTTCTCAAGATTGCGCACTTGGGTGTAAAAGAAGGGGGTATGGGGGATCTTTCCTCACATATTATTTGGGAATTTTATACATTCATGCATACCTTCTGTACGTCATTTCCGACCTGTCCGACAACAATCATTCTTCATCTACAAGAAAAGAGAAATCAATTTTATTCACATCCTGACAAACAACTCATGAACAAACATTACAACGAAGAACAAATGGAAACGGAACAAATTGCAACTCATCTACCCCATTTTATTCACTACTCTGCTACTCTCTAATCAAACCCTATAATCATATCATTCTCAAAGCTTTTGATCATCTTTGGCATCATTGTCCCCTCCTTGTGGTACTTCGTGTCTGGAGGTGCTGCTGATGCTGGAGGCAATATAATTGACTCATGTTGCGAGTCAAGGAAGCGCTTCATCCTGTCCTCGCTGATGCCCAACGAAGCTGCAAGCTCGGGGCCTTGGAGAGCATGTAGGAGTGAGTTTGCACCAGCCAAGAACTGAGGCCTGTTCTTCCATGCCGAGGTTGTGAATCCAAAAAACTCGAAGGGCCCTGTCCGGGATGCAATTTGACAGAAAGCAAAGTATCTTGGCACACAGAAGACATCGCCTTCGCTTACTTTAGCATTCATGGCTAAAGTACCGTTGGGGAACACAATCTGGATTCTACCGCGTCCTCTCGAAACAATTCCACACTCTGTTGCAGTTGGATTCACATGGGGAACCAACATTGATCCCTGGAATGCAAATGCAAGTAATTGTGAGCATATGATACACTATTTATCTGTAGACCGTAGCGAATGGTTGAAGTCGATTACCGCAGTCAGAATGACAAAATAGATGCCGATGCCAGAATGTTTGAGGGGACTGTAATCGGATGCGTCAAGGGCCATGCTGGAACCATATCTGTTTTTAAAGTCAGGACTTCTACCATAGATGTTGTAGGGGTCAGGGGCTTTACCAGTCCTGTCACCCTTCTTCCTATTCTCCTCTCCAAAAATAGAGATCAAAAGCTTTCTCCAAGACCATTTTGTTTGATCTTCTTGTTCTATTGGTTCTTGGTTGGAACCCACCATTCTCCTTAGATGTTGGAGCTTATCCTTCTCTTTTAGTTGAAGGAATTCTGACCATACCCTTGGTGCACGAGAATCGCCAATGAATACAATTGGACCTCCTTTTTGCCTGGTAAAGATATCTCCCAGTTCCTTCCTTGTAACCTTTAAGAACAAAAAGTAAGCTTCTCAAACAAAGTCGATAAATTATAAGAACAGAAACAAGTGATAATCTATCGTGGTTTGCTTACATTGAACGCATTTGCGAGCGTTTCAGGGTCGAAACCAGCAAGAATAGATGTTGGATATGATCCTCCACCGATGTAGAAAGACTGCAATGTTAAATCAAATCGCTAATCCTGTTGCTTGTAGTAACTGTCGCAGTATAGTTACTTGGAAAATGATAAAAACGTACCTGGAAGAGACCCAAGCCCAAGCTTTCAGATGGATCAATACTGCATATGATGTGAAGTCTCTGACCCTCCGCTGTGTTCACTATATAGAATGCAGAACCAGCCGGAATGCAATATATATCGCCATCCTTCAATCGCCTCTCCGACAGTTCATCTTTGTAGATGTGTCCAATCTTTGCCTCTCCTGCAAAACAAAATTAAGCTCGTGATTATTTCAATATCAAACACCAGAGAAAGTCTCCAGAGTAATCCTATATATGCCAACTTAAAACTCCAAAATTGTATCTAATCTCATCACAATTTACTTATGAATGATTTTCTGCATAAAACTGATTGAAGAGTTCCTCCCCAAATACAAACTCCTTAATAGTTTTTAAGTGTTCTAACAAGCAGAGAGAGTAAACATTCTATACCGCGACGAACGAAGATGATCAAACTGGAGTCAAGATACTGAGGAATGAAGAGGCTCTGAGGCTCCATAATAATGAATCCAATGTGCATAGGTCTGTCCACAATTCTCCCTCCAAAGCCCCTCACTACCCTCATCTCTCCTGCATCAGTTTTCACCACTCTCTTTGAGTCCTGCAGCAAGAACGACGCTTCTCCCTCTTCTGGGTACTTTTCTCCTTCCCTCCCTTCTGGGTCCCACTCCTCCTCTCTCTCTTCTCTATGCCCCATTGAAACACTCACTCCATAACCCACCACAAGCAGTAAAAGCAAAAGAGCCGCCTTGTTTCCCATAATTTCTTCCTCTCCTCACACAATCCCAGTGTCTGTTAGGTGTTTGATATTTGTTCCGAGTGGGTTGAGACGCTTGAGAGGAGCAGTTTATGAAGAGGTGATGGGAGAGAAGCAAGGGAGACAGGTGTCTTCCATGCAGAGATAATGGATTTGCTGGCGGATGATTGTGTAGACATGAGGTCTCAGTTGAGAAATATCGGATCGTAAGTGTGACAGGGGGGCATATCTTCTTCTATAGAAAGACTAGCGATTCTCTTAACTTATTCAGAGAAAGCAAAATCAAAGGAAAAACATGAACTGCGAAGGCCACGTAAGTCACAGTTGCCAACACGTACTAGTTTTGGGAAGAACAAATTCCTCCAGAAATTGAAGCATTGAATAAAAACAAGGCAGAGATTAAAAAAAAAAATTGAGTGCATAAAGATTGGGCTTTGTTGGTTTGTGTCCAATGGGCTAAGACTGTGGACATTGTAGCTCAAAGTTGGGCCAAGTTGAAAATATGACACCAAGGTACAGGCCCATGTTATTAGCGGGCCAACTACAAGGCTTTATCCACAATTCCAACATTGGCTGTGCTCTTCTTCTCTTTCTTGCAATTCTAGTCCCTCATTTTTCCTGAATGGACTTGCAATTACGGCCTGATGGTTCAAAACTTCAAATGTGGCCACTTCATAAATGTCGATAACAGCAAGGGAGTTGGATTCACATTATTACATACTTTACGGGTGTTTTAGAAACCGAAAGTCATTCATGGAAAGATTGTGGGTCAAGCAATTTAATTTATAAGCATAGATTCATAATCTTACTTCTAAGGATATGCTTGACATGAGTCTTGAGAGGGGTTGAATTGGAAGAGTTTCATAAAAATGAACTTTTGCTTGATATTTATAGGGGTTGAGAGGATTTATGTAGGTGAACACTTTATAATCCCTCAAAATGAGAGGTTAGAAAAAAGAGTCTTGGGAGGGATTCGTAATTTCCTCTGAACACCTCAAAATATTCACGTCAAGTAAGGGTTCGGAAGGTTTCACTTATTATGATTTTAGTATGGAGTCTGTTTTGTTTAGGGTTCAGATTTGATGACCCGACCAGATGACGTAGGCATGATTGGCCGAACCTCATAAATCTTTTTATATTTTTATTTTTCTCTTACATTGATTTCGTTCGTCTGCTATTATCTCCTAACACACTTCTTCCAAGCAGGGCTTAAGAAGCTCATTTTTAATAAAAGGATAAATATGTGCAACTCGATTTATCTACAAAAGTCGAATAATTCAAAGGGAATAATGACTTCCTTGGGTCAAATTATAGGAGGATATGCATGAACAATTAGTCGAATTTCACATTATTTTCACACTCTGATGGTTACTTAGAATTGAAGGATAGGCTTTTCCTTTTGGCCTACCAATTAAATTAATCTGTGATTGGATTGAACGTGCACAAAGCAGAGTTGCTCCATGCAGCTTTTTTCTTTTCTTTTCATCTTTTTATTTTCTATCAAGGAAAACTTTTATTAAAGCGTTGATTGGACCACTAGTCCACTACACTCAATAATTAATGCAGTGGAAATTTTAATTTCACATTATTTTCACACTCTGATGGTTACTTAGAATTGAAGGATAGGCTTTTCCTTTTGGCCTACCAATTAAATTAATCTGTGATTGGATTGAACGTGCACAAAGCAGAGTTGCTCCATGCAGCTTTTTTCTTTTCTTTTCATCTTTTTATTTTCTATCAAGGAAAACTTTTATTAAAGCGTTGATTGGACCACTAGTCCACTACACTCAATAATTAATGCAGTGGAAATTTTATGCTTAGACAAAAATGTAAACTAGCTTACTTTCGGAGTTTGGTAAATCTGAAATTCAGGTATGAAAGTGGAGCCACTCCAACGGGTCTGAAATCTTAAATCCGAAGCAACTCGTTCAAAACTCAGAACTCACTTAAAGTCCTTTAGAGTTAGACGCGACGTGGCCAACGGTCATTTTTCAACTAAATCGCTCACAATGACCGATTCACAGTCCGAGTCGTTTTCTGACTCACCTCATAACCGCCAAACCGCCAATAACAATCCCACGATCCCAATCGAGATCGTGAGCGAAGAAGAAATGACTCTACTTGAAGCAGCCTCCTTTAGACGCGGCGTGGCCGACGGTCATTTTTCAACTAAATCGCTCATAATGACCGATTCACAGTCCGAGTCGTTTTCTGACTCACCTCATAACCGCCAAACCGCCAATAACAATCCCACGATCCCAATCGAGATCGTGAACGAAGAAGAAATGACTCTTCTTGAAGCAGCTTTAGCGGATACTCGGTCTTGTTTATCGTCCTCTTCTATTCCTTCAATTTTTTCTCCCTCTCCATCCTCTATGTTCCGGAGGAATGCCAGGTCTATCCACTCCATTACTCTCCTTTCTAAGAGGGGATTCTCTTGTTGCTCCCGATCGGATATTGAGGATTTCGGTGGCACCCAGAAGAGGATCCGAGTGCCTGAGTCGTTGCTGCAACGGTTCAGAAAGAATAGAGGATTGTCTGTCACTGATATCACCCGCACAGTACGGCATTTTGGGGATTTTTTTGTTCAATTTTGTTCAACTTCATTGATCAGCTAGATTTTTTTATGGTTTGATTGTATCGTTTAGGATTCGAACGATTGATTAATTATGATATTTTAAACACAGCATTGCATTTATTGTTGCAAATCTTGTTGTGTAATTCAACATTTTGGCCATGATAATTTGGAGAAATAATGTGCAGATTCATGATATGAGTATCTAATGTACTTCCACATTAGAATTAGTGTTTGACGTCCTTAATCTTTGTTAGATGTATTTCTAATATTTTCTAAGCATAGAAGAGTGAAAGAAATAAAACAATCTCATTTGTGTTTTATGTTGATCATAGGAATGGTGTGAAAAGCAAATGGAGTTCACTCTCCGCTTTTGCAAACGGGAAGTCAACAATGCCATGAAAGCAGGTAGAGTTCGCCACGCAAAACTAGAAGAAGAGGTATAAGTGGAAATTCTATGTTTTCAGATTTTATGGGCACACTGTCAAGACTTGTACGGCCGAATTTTAAAATGGTTCCTTTGTTACTTGTAATTGGGGCTCTGTCCATCATTCTCTATGATGATATATTCTGGTTAAGCTTCTAAGTACTAATCAATCACACATTATATAGGACGTGTACTTGGTTTGATGATTGCATGCACTGTTCACAGCTATATGATCTTCTATTTGTTGGCAGGTTGTTAAAAAAGTTGAAGTTCGAGTTAAATCAGACGAAGATATTTGGGCTCTGAAGCTTTTGAATTTCATAACTGGTGCCAAGCAATTACTGTTCGAAGGACTAACGCGTGAGCTTCCTTTGTAAGTTAGACTGTTTGTTATTTTTAGGGTGCTATCTTGGGCTTCTCATGGTTTTATTAGCTCTCAGCAACCACATTGTACATTATTTTCCCATTGGAAGGGCATTAGTTTCATTCTCGGTTAATGCTTTTCTTCTTGGTCTTAGATCGTTTATTGGTTTATATTAGAGAAGTTAAGCTTAGCGTGGATTATATCTCCGTAATTTCTGTGATAGTTTATGAAAAAAAAATCTTGTAAGTTTTTTCTCTTGTGAAATTGATCGATTCATTTATTCAGGTTAGAAACCTATATATCCTGCTACATTTTCATTAATGGAGCTTGGTACATTTAGTTTTTTTTTTTCGGCTGACAGGATTATGTTTTTCTGTAAATTCAGAATAGGCTTTGTGGAAGGTGTGTGGATGAAAGGAGTGGTGGACGAAGTCCGACTGCCTATATCAGAGACAAATAGATGTCCTGTTCTTGTGGACACAAAAACTCGTGTTCGAGAAACACTTCCTGCTGAACCACAGAGAAGGAATGGAAGGTATGGTACTTTTCTCAATTTTAGTTTTACTCTTATTCTGCGAAAACGCCGGCCATTAGCATGTTTTCAACTAACCTTGAGATTATCTTAAAGTGATGGGATTTGCATATAAGAAGAAGATTAGCATTGAGATTTATTATTCTGCTTTCTGTATATGGTTGTATAAAGAAATACAAGTGCTCATGAATCACGATAAATCACATTTATTCGGCAGGCTTCAGTTAATGTTCTACAAGTATTTGTGGGACAGTTTGGTTGCTGATAAATTTTCATCCAGACAGTTCTTCGAGTTCTATTCCTTGGATCCCTATTCTTTATTATGTGAAGAAATTTATTTGAGCACTGCAAGCTCAGGATATCCTGCAAAGGTAAAGATTCACGGCATTTTCACATAAGTGATAGTTTCAATTCATGCTTAGTGTTTTAGTTCTTTTTCATATTGGCTGTACAGAACCTCGACGACGTAATTAGATGCTTTAGAAACACATGCAGCATGTTCCTCCCTGCTCATGAGCAGCTGTTATTGAGGTAAGTACAGCACCTCTTTTTTTGGGCATATTTTTTGTTTCCAAATTTCAAAGATTGCTGATATTGTGCGTTAAGATGGTTGCGTGGGAACTGTGCTATTCTGGTACATTTAAGAACACAGTTTTACAACCGAAAAAAGAACAGAAAAGGAAGGGGAAAAAAAGCACAGTTACAAAAATATTGTAGCAAATAAATTGATTCAATTGCTTTTGAGCAGATATGAGCTACAAAGGGATAATACAGTGCTTGCTGAGGATCATTTCGCTTATGATCCTGATTGGCTCAAGAGTCAATTACGGGGGTGTCTGGAGTTTTGGCTGGGAGAGCGAGAAGCTAGTTTCGTTCCTGAGGAAGAGCAATGGAAATGTCATTATTGTCAATTTGGCTCTATGTGCCCCGGAAACTCAAAGCCTGATAGAACTCCAAGCCCAGAAAATGACCGAGACTAATGGCACTCCCAGGCCCCAGCTAAGCGATATACTAATTACTTACTGCTTGTCCTTTGATCTGCTTCCCCGGTCTGAGCTAGCAAACCTTAGCAGATGAGCAAAAAAAAATTATTCAAGATTCTTTGCACTGGTTTGTTTGCTTCTCTGAATATATATATATATATATATATATATATATACACAATTTCCTCCTGTATGTACTAGAATAATTTATCATTTCTGTATAGGAATGCATCCTGTTGTAGGCTTTGTAGATTCGTCATTGTTATTATTGAATCTCTAATTTACACTGATACTTATTCTTTGAAAGTAATGGACATCTCTCCCTCTCGAGTCTCGACTCTCTTTATTGTACTGTTGATTTCTGACTTCCGAAGCCATCTCTATCATTTATCTCAGCTTTCATTGTACGTTTTATAATCCTGTAAATTTTCTGCCAATTGCGCAATTAGATGTACATTATCCTGTAAATTTTCTGCCAATTGCGCAATTAGATGTACATTATGTGATTCTGTTCAATTCATGTGGCAGCACTTCACACATGATTTCGCCAAAATATGAATTTGTCTCCATGTCAAATATGTAATCGATTGATTCTAACATGGTAGTTGATCTTCTTTTTGTTATGGACCGAGGCTTATAATGGCCCATTACAAATTGGGCTGGGATCATTTTTATTTTGGGCCCAAGTGTGCACACTAATTTTTTTTTTGGTGTGAAGCACCGAGTGTCCTACTC
Source organism: Euonymus europaeus (assembly GCA_963580455.1). Taxonomy (NCBI): domain Eukaryota; kingdom Viridiplantae; phylum Streptophyta; class Magnoliopsida; order Celastrales; family Celastraceae; genus Euonymus; species Euonymus europaeus. The sequence continues at coordinate 23,040,658 of OY756967.1, forward strand.
CCATTGCCCTTCCTTATTACCCCGAGTCCCAAACTTTGAAACGCACTTACATCGCCGTCATACGCTGCCGCTTCCCTCAACCGTCATCTCTGGTTCGGATTGGTCGAGTTTAACTGTTCCAGGTACACGATTTCATTTCATTTTCCATCACTGTTCTTCACTGAAGAGAACCATAACTTTTTCTTCTTCTGATAATTATTTAGGGTTTTCCCGAGTTGGTTGTTCTAGTCTATATTGCATCATTACTGGTTTATTATTTTCTCAATTATTTAAAATAATCAATTTGATGGTGGATTTTTGATACCTGCATAGAACATTAGCCTGCTCCAGTTTAAAGTGATAAAGTTGGCAGGCATTAGATCAATTCTAGGTTGCATATGTCGAATTTGGTTCTCTGATATAGTTTGATGATCTTTGATTCAAATCTATTCCCATTTCCCTCATCATCCTTTTTTAGTAGGTGAGGGCAGCTATGGTGCAAGATAGGAATGAGAAGAAGAGAACGAAACCTAACATCTTGGTGACTGGAACTCCAGGAACCGGAAAAACAACTATGTCATCTGCTCTTGCGGAGGCCTCCCAGCTCCGCCACTTAAATATTGGGGAATTGGTAAAAGAGAAGAACCTCCATGATGGCTGGGATGAGGAGTTTGAGTGCCATATTATCAATGAAGACCTGGTAATCTTGCATGAACCGTAATCTCAACTGTCATAGTTTTGTGTGTGCATTCATGTGTTCATATAAATTACCCTGTTCACATTATATAAGCACTCTCAGAATTGGCTACTATTGATCACTTGGTAGTCGGAGTTAGGACTGCTTTTAAGATGTGAATATCCTATGATTTGAAGTTGTTCGTGACACAAAAAGGTTTGAGCTTCAGCTTGTTTCTTTGCATTTCTCGTATTTCTTTGCTGTAGTTATCATTTTCAACACATTGAACCAGGTGATAAATTTTCGGTTATGTGATATGGGCCTAAATACTTTAGACATATTTCAATGTGTTTTATTTTGAAGGTCTGTGATGAGCTTGAGGATATGATGGAAGAAGGTGGGAATATCGTGGACTACCATGGGTGTGATTTTTTCCCTGAACGATGGTTTGACTGTGTCGTGGTGCTTCAAACAGATAACACTGTGTTGTATGATCGCTTGAGCAAGAGGTATTGTATTGGTCTTCATTGATGTTGATGTGACCGGCTTCTTGGTTCACTTGATTTATCCCAGGCCTTTTTTCTTTCTTTTTTCTAATAGATTGTTTGTGTCTCAGAGGTTACTCGGGTTTGAAGCTATCAAACAATATTGAATCTGAAATCTTTCAAGTTTTGCTTGATGAGGCAAAAGAAAGTTATCCAGAGGACATTGTGATGGCATTGAGGAGTGACAATATTGAGGATATCTCTAGTAATATTGATACTCTGACAGAATGGGTGATACGATGGCAACCCAGATCATAATCTCAGCAAATGTCAATGCGTGCTGCTTTTACTCTTCTGTTTTTGGGGTTCTGATAATAGCCGGTTTGCTCCTTTAGTGGTTTCTCTTTGTAATCTGTCCCGAAGGTTTTATCTGAATGTTTGGGACAACTGTGTTTGTTAAAATGCTGAGCATGGTATTTTTACTTTTTCAATAAGAAAAATTGCAATTTTCGTTGAATATAATGCTGGACGTGGGGTTAGACGAGTTCAAGGGAATCTTGTGAAGAAATCTACACCAACTGGGTTATTTTTCTGAAAGGGAGTGATTTACTTGCCAATTTGAAGGGATTAGTTAATGGTGTTTTGCTACTTGAACTACCAGGTTCCAAAGTTAGAACCAGAAATGAAAGTTCTCGGTCTCAACATTTCATCTGAATAAGAGGTTTAGGATTAAGCATGCTTGTATTCAGGGTTGTAAAATGAATATTCGAATTAACTGAACCGATCGATAATCACCCCTTCCTGCTGGTAAATCTGCCAACCTTGTTGACTCAACGGGACAGGTAAAACTATGACCCAAGCAGGGTGGATCGACCGTGTCTGACCCGCCCCATTAACAGAAATTTCGAAGGATGGTGAATAACAGGAAAAACAAGAAATTAGGGTTTAACTTTCAACATAAAGATATTGGCTTTGAAAATCAAAAATATTTGAAAAATCAAATTTGTATTTCCCCAACAAACTTTTGAACTCTGTAACGTTCAGTTTTATCTCCACGACTTACTAAAAAGTAAAAACAAACCAGTAAGCATACCTCCTCCTTCTCTTCCTCCCCCTTTTCCTCTCCATCATTTCCAAGCAGATGAATCCCGAGAAGTCGAATTGTCGTAGCTTCCGCCTCCGCCCAATCCTCATCTTCTCGATGTCGAGTACTGTGCTTGGCATAATCATATTCCGCCTGGCAACTGCTAACACACAAAATGTTGTATACGTCAAGATGTTTGCCACAGTAGGTGTTATTCTTGCAACCGTACCTTGGATTACACTGCTTCTCCTTTCAACAATCACCATGGTTTTATACCAAGCAGGCATTCATGATCTAACATCCCTCCTCATGCTGCCTTCTGATGAGGCTGCTGCTTATTGTTTCCAAGACGACGATTTGAAAAGAATGGTTGATGGGCATACAAGGAGAAATACCAGTATTGGTTTTGGCACTATTGTTCCAGTTAATAATGTAAGGGGTGGTCCTCAGTTGCAGAGGAACAGAACTATCTGATGCTGATTCTGTTTTCTTTTTTTCCTTTTTCCTTTGTCATCCTTAGCGCATAGGGCCTAAATGTTCCTTTGTTCAAATGATCCTCAGGAGGTACAGAGGAGCAGAAGTGCTCGATGTTAATTTGTAAAGCAGATAGCTTTTAATCTATAAGAAAACAAAACTGAAACATAACGATTAAGAGCAAAGCAACAGCCCAAAGGACATTTTTTAGGGTGCAAACTTCAACAAGGTGATAGTGGGAAAATAGTTTCAAATACTTGTTAAGATGTCTTTTCCTTGAGTACTATTAAGTAGTAAGATGGTTCATGAACAAAAACATACAGGTCGGATGTATTCATAAAAGAGTATGATATCGTGTGCCTTTAGGGCATAAGCATTTGACATGTGTGATAAATATTCTCACTTAATTTTTTTTTACTTGAAATACACATTTGAATTCATATTTTTCAGACTTCAATGCATATTTTTCATCCTTATCATATGTCCTAAAGGCACACGTTATCATTTTCCTTCATAAAAACCGAATAATCCAAAAGGACAAAATTACTCTGTAGTGTGGATTTTCTAACAAATAGTGAGAATTAGGGTATTGGGAAATAATGACAACGATTTCCTTTGTGTTTATAGTAGTATTAAGTACTGCATTTTTATTTTTTTTATTTTTTTTATATACATGTGCCAAGATTTAATGTTAGAACAAGTCGAACAACCCAGATACATTCAGGGGTCTGGCTCAAGGGTCGGCCCACTTTAATATGTTATGGGCCATCCGGCCTAGCTCACTGGCTACCCCATTGTAGTATTAACTATTGCATATTACTACATAATCACAATTGAGATGCGAAACTCTCATTCTTTACCCGGAAAATGTACACCAAACGTTACTGCGCTCCGTAACCATAAACGGTGTACTTGTAAAATATTTGGAAACTTCGAAGCAATAACGAAAGCTCGTTCCAATCACGTAAATCAGTCGTCTTCTTCTTTCGAACATTCCAAGCTCAACGCGTTTCGCATTAGATCCAACTTCTTACTCGTGAATTGGCATCCTCACGGTCATCGCTCTCGATTTTACGTTGCCTGTAGACGCACTCATTTTCGTGTCACTCAGGTTTCTCACACTATTGGATCTGATTATTTAATTTCGATGCCGTTAAAGCTAAGCATTTGTGCATTTTGAATTGAGCTTCGGTTTTATTCAAATTTCGTGGATTGTGTGCTCTGTTATAGTTATATTGGCTTTAAATTTGCCTTGGGAACTATGTTTAATGTGAGGATTTTATAAATGGAGGTTTCAACTACTGGAACTTGTAATAGAATTAGATTGGATGAGTTCAATAAGGATGGATCTGATGAGACCCATTTGCAGCTAGAATCAGCTGAATCTGGTGATGACCATAATTATGAGTTTCGTTTCAAAGACAGCATTAGAGATTTTGAGGGAAACTGTTAGGATTCTCCGGTATAATGCCTTGGGATTCATGCTGACTGCAGTGATGCTCATTTACCCTGTTTCGGCAATCTTCTTGTCAAATTTGTTGGTGGATCAGTCCATTGTGAAGAAGCGAACTATTAGGCTTATGCTGGTTGCAAAGTCCAGTGGACTCCCTTTGAAGCCTTTTGTCACACAGTCTTGTCACCGGTTATCTGAGACTATCGATGAACAAAGAACCATGCAGATTATGAGCTCTAGATGAGCTTATGTAGACCAGCTGCTTCGCAACGTTCACAAGATAAAACCAGTTGCAGAACAACGGTAACAAAACCTAAGAAAAAAAAAGAAAGAAAAAAAAAACCCGTGAGCATTTGAACAGAAGACAAGAGGAAAGCACTAAAACGGTGACGTATAACTTAAACAGTAACTCGAATATAAAAATAATTGATTTGAAATTATTTCATTCTTCAAATCCTATCAGTCGTCTCATCGCCCGATTTAGTTGTATACATGGCAGTCATGCTGGGACTTGTATTTTCAGTTGTCCTTGCCAATGCAATTATTATTTGCAATACTGCTAATTTGCTATTGTGATATCTGTGTTGGTGGATGTTTCTGGATCACAAGCATTGCTCCGGGCTGGAATATTAATCAAGGGTCAGACTCAGGAAGGCCTTTTGATATTTCTTGGATCAACAATTATACTCAGAGGGGTTGTTTGAAAATAGGGTGAAGACATTGAGTTATGAAGATGGGTCTTCCAGGATTTGGGAAGGGCCGCTTTTGGTGATCATGTACCCATTTGTGGTGCTTATCGATTTAATGATGAGTGCAATTTTCTACTTCAGTTGCAGATCTTATAGCATGGAAGCCTCAGACGGAAAATATCTTTCGATTCTAGAAACCATGACTGTCTTTCCTGAAGCAATAGCCATTGAATGACAATGCCTTGTCCATTGCTGAATTCCTTTTTGTAGTTTGTTCCAGTTGATAACTTGGAGATGGGTGCTTCCATGTAAAGCTTCAGACATTGTTGCCAACCGTATGCCTTTTCTTGTGCAAGGAAAAGTTTATTGATTATTAGGTAAATGTTTGCATTGGAAGTTGTGGTTGATGCAAACATCATTTTGTCGGTTCAGTTCAAAATATCATTGCAAGGGCTGAAAAAATGAATGAAGGACAAGGGAAGCTTTATCATGCAAGATGGACAAAGTACCAGCAGCCAGTAGCCTTTGAAGAACTCTTAAAAGTAATGGCATTCCGCCCTCCTAACCTCTTCCTTGTGTGCATGTCAGAACCTCTGTTATTCAGAAGAGGGGCGGTTTTGTTTCTCTTGGATTTCAGGTGGTCTGCAAGGATGATCAGAACCCTCAATACTTTGCCCAAGGAAGTGACTACGTACTTTTCTTCATCATCTGGCTGCATCTGGTTTATTGATTCCTTAATCGTTGTCAGTTATCAACATCGCCCAATTCACCCGACTAGGCGCTTAAAGTTCGATATACCTTATTTAATCATTAATATTATGTATCTCAATAATCTCATACTAATTACAAAATAGCGGGAAAATGCCCTGTAGAGGTGTTACGGTGGCGCTTCTGCTTTTCTTCACACTTACTGAGTTCTTCATCTACCTCACTTCACAATTCTTATGAAATCATGAATAAAAACAAGGTAAACAAAAGTTTAGGCACCATACTTTAATACAAGCAGCAAAAAACCCAAACATTTGGAGAAACCAACAAATCGTTTTAAGGTTCTGGACTTGATCCTCAATTACATTTACAAAACTGTCGAGTTTTCCTAATACCTTTGTCATATCCAGTGTGAAAGGAAAGGATGACAGTCATCATCCGAGATCTTCAGGTCATTGGCGACGTATAATGTTCCGCTCATCCCATATTGGACAAGAACATGTTGCCTTTTTGTTCTTCCACTCAGCCTCACAAGTGTAGCAAAACTCATGTCCACACCTACACAAAATCAGCAAGCACAAGGCAGAAGCATATACGTTGGACTAAAGATAAAGACCATTCAATGGATATCAGAACATTAACGGAAATGAGGATTGAAGTCAATGGATGGAAGAAACAGAGATAGAACAATAAGAGATTTGATTAGGAAAGAGTAGATCACATAGTTAACCCTAGAAGCATTATTTGCTTGCAACTTCCAAATGAACTATACGATTCACAATCCACTAGTGCAATAATCAGGTTCAATATGTTAATCTTGAAGCAAATTGTTATATCATTTGCCTCAAAGAGGTACCCCTTTCTTTATTTTATGCATTCTTATCTCTAATAAAATGCAGGCAAACTTTGCCTAATGCCAGAGTTACGGCTCCAATGTTTTACTAGTCTTCCCCTCCTAGGAATGCAACCCAGAGGTCATAGGTTCAATTGCCAAAAGCGGTTTCGTCACATATTATGTGGGGGTAAGTTTTGTCTCCAACCACACTGCGATAGCCTTGTGCAGGAAGGAGTTTACTGTTTTGCGCCTCATCTCTAATAAATGTTGATATTTAACATTAAATTACAACCATAGCTACAAGAACCACTACTACAAGTTGCTCAATTGGATAGAAAAATGCATATTGTACCTGCAACAGATGTGGTAGCAACCAAATTCAAGTTCCACCATATGGTTGCACTTCACACATTGTCGCCATAGTTTCTTCTTCGCAAGACTATTGAGCATAGCATCTTCAATTTTGGGATTTGACCGTTGGTATTGCTGGCAAGTCATATCATAATACCATGGGGCCTTGCAGTTGATACAGAAGAAGTATCGGCATTTTACACATTTTCTGGCCCCAGATACTTCAGCACCAATACACCAAGGTTTTGTATATTCCAATACCTCAACTTTTGACATCAATGCAGAGCACCTACGATAAGGGCAATAAACTCTCTCTGTAACAACTACGGAAGCTTCCTTTTTCCGTTGGCTCATCAATCCCACTAGTTTAGGATCCAAGAATTGTCCACAACTGTCAATGCTCACCTCAGAATTACAATTGGCATTAGGGCATTGTGCATCCATTCCATTAAGCAACTTAATTTCCACATGCTGCTTCATACAAGAATAACAATATCTGTGCAGGCAACCATCAACTGAAAATATTTGGTCTACATCTGTATCTTCGAAGCATATTAAACAAGTCTCTTTCAAACTCTTGCCTTTGATAGTTTCTGTCGGCCATATAATTTGAGAAACTATTGCATGTCTTGCAAGCTTGAAAGCAAACTTAATCTTATTACGTCCCACCAGAGATGGCCGGAAATATTCAAATTTTACTTGAAGACGAGCCACCTCATCTACTAATTTGGCAATCTTGCTCTGTTTTGGCTGCAACCTCCTTGTGACCTGTATTCAAATACCCAATTACTTTGATGACAAGCGGTATATACTGAGAAACACTAGTAGAATGCCCTTGTCACAAAGTAAAAATGTATCATCATATTTTCCAAAGTTCAACCAATCCTAAAATTATATAGCATGTAGTCATTCTACCTATCATATTTGTCAAAGATCCGTGTCTGTGTTTCATCCGCTTCAAACTTTCCAGTTTTTTTTCTTCCTAAAACCCATATGCTGACCATTATTTTCACCAGAGCAAAATCATTCTGTGGCTCGAAATACAGTGCCAAACAATGAAACAATACAAGAGCACAAAAGGTTATGGCATAAACTATTTTCCCAAAGAAGACACAAACAATAGATACCTTTTTTCATCCCATAATTTTGAGACGAATTAATTAAACTGCAATTAAGTAATTAATCCAACTTCAGCAAAAAAAATTAATATGCACACATGTTATTAAAAACCATCGCTTTGATACTCCTATCAAGGATCATTCGACTTTGACAGAGGTTAATAATGAAAAACTTTAATTAAAAAAAAAACTTGAAAGAAGAACAATGGATGACTTACATAATGGTAGACCATGTAGTCATCGCAAAAGAAATTAATCCACTCCAAATCCAAATCCTTAGCAGCACGAAGGCCCTCGATCAAAGACTCGATCTCCGCCTCTTCCCCATTCAACCTTTCACCACCACACTCTAAACCCTTGTTCACCTCGAATATCACATTATCCCTCGAGTCACAGATTGCAAACCCTAGCCCTGCCACAATCACTTTCATGTCCCGAATCCTCTCTTCACTCACCAAACCCTTGAAATACAGTCTAAAAACCTCCTTGTTCACTAACACCGGCTTACTACTCGAGGAGGAAGAACACGCATTTTTTACCTCATAGGGCCTTTCATAATTGTCACCATACTTCTGCCACTCCTGCTCCGGTACGCTCGTAATGTAGCTCGAGAATTGTTGATCGTGAATCCGACGGTCCAGATCCTCTCTCATTTGTCTCATCAGTAACTCGCCCTGTTCGCGATCCCTGCGTTCCATGTCGAACCTGTCGATGTCTTCGAGAAGAAGCGAAACGTAGTCGAAACCGTCGTCTTCGGGAATCAAAACGGTGTCCACTGGAGTAGATTGCGAAGTGCAATGGTGGACCGAAACGGACGCCTTAATGGCTTCCTGCATTTGGAGATTGTACGCGAAATCGAAGTCTGAGTCCATGGTTCTAGCCGCCTTGAACTCCTTGCGTTGCTCTTCCAACAACAACAAGAAATCGTCTTCCTCAGCACGCTTTCCCATTTTTCGATTTCCCTCTCTGCCCTGTACTGTGGGTTTTTGTTTATAGGGGAAGTGAGGGAAACCGCAAAAATAAGCTCTTTATTATTTACTCATAAAAAACAGTATTGGTATTTTTTTTACCAGCCATGAATATTCACAATTTTTTACAAAAAAAAAATTATAGATACTTTCTCTATATCAAATCTTATGACAATTAGACCATATCCATAAATCCATATATGATATATCCAAATATTAATTCACGAATGGTAGTTAATTTCAAAGTCTATCAATAATGCAATAACGCAAGTTAGCACGTGGTTGAGCGGTAGTCACTATGCATATAAGGATTGACCCTTTCAATAAAAAATGAATTTGAATCCTCCATCCCCAGTTTCATTGACTAAAAAAATCTAACAATAATTAAATTTTTTTACATTAAATTAATATTTCGCGGAGTAGGGTTTAGAAAGGTGAGATTATCACAGTGCTTTTAAATATATTTTCAATTTTGGACTTTTTCTTTCTTTGTTTTTATCATATATGAGATTTAAATAAGATTTATAAAAAATAAGTCAAGAATAATTTTGGATCCGATCAATGTTCCTTGGAAAATAAAAACGGAAAATGAGAAGTGGAAATAGAAAAGAAAACATAAGAAAATTCAATTTTTGTTTCCCGATGATTGAGCATTGAATTCAGAAAGACGGATTGGACCTTAGTTAGGACATGCTCCGTTAAAATCATATAATGGGCCCAGATTTTAAATTCATGATGGTGATTATTCGGATAATATAAAGTGTTTACTAAATATTTGTATGTTTGAATATTGATTATTTGAATTTTTAGAATTGATCATATTCGAATTCATTTAAATGTGGATCAGTACATCAGACAATAATTCAATTCGAATTAGGATTCGAATAACTAAATCATACAAGATAATTGTATTTGAACACTGACTCGATTTTAAATCGAATAAAATTTATGTTTGAATCCATATGTCAAATATAAAATTTATGTTTGAATTGAATAAAATTTATGTTTGAATCCATATTTCAAATATAAAATTTATGTTTGAATCGATTTTAAATCGAATAAAATTTATGTTTGAATCCATATTTCAAATATAAAATTTATATTTGAACTTGATTTAATCTGAATTGGATATAATTTTGTCACTCAGGAATGCTTGACATGTTGTAAATAGTGTACACTAACTTGCAACTAAAGCAAATGAAATTGAAAGATGGGCTTCAAGGACCAAGAGGGCAGCACTTGCTTTACATGTCCAGGCATTATGGGCTAACTGATCTTTGCTGTTGATTACTTGATATGTAGAATTTTATTACGGCCCAATTTCAAGTTTCAACAGCTAGAGGGAGGCCCAATGATGATCCACGATCTTAGGGCTGTGTGCCTGTCTCTCTATCTCCACATGACCTTGACAAGCACCTTCCGCGGCTATCTACTACAAGGCCGGCTAATTGAGCCACAAGAGCTTATCCGGGCAGAGGATCCGTGGATGTGATAGTCTTTGTATGAGCAAATAGTATTTCGCAATCTGAGTTCCTCTTTACCACCGCACTTGTAGAGCTTTTGCGAACTGCGAAATGGACTGCCAGTCTATCTTGCTCGACTGCTAGCGGCTTAGCGCTTCCTCTGCCTTTTCTGTTTCTCTACACTACTGGTACTCTCTCTAGCTGTTTTTCGTTGATAAGGAGTTAGATTTTCTGTTTTCTGTTAATTATGCTAGCAACTCCAAAATGAAAATTTACATAGTTGCCCTAAATCTCTTATTGCTTATGCTTTCTGGACGAGGAGTGCTTTTTTTTTTTTTTTTACCTTGTTCATGTAAAATCAAGAAAGATTTAAATAGAGTTCATAGAAATTCCATTCCCTTTGTTCTACAATTAGACGTTTTGAATACAGTGGTAGACTGTTTTGCACTCGATTCAAATCTGAAGTTTTATTGACAATGGCAATGTAAAACCGAGTGACAAGTAGGAACAAGATCTTGTATATAATTAATGCGAGTGTTTTCTACTACAATCACTCCTCAGTGACATTGACATGTTCCAATAAGATTTATGTACTAATTGGGTTTTTGCTTTGTAATTCTGCTGAAACCTACTAATTGAAGTTTGTTTGATTTGTAAAGTTTGGCTGAATCATATGTTTTATGTATTTGCTTACTAACTAAAAGTTTCAATTATATCTATATGTATATTGGAACTGTATGGTGTTTGGTCTTCTGAAGGTTTGTAAAAATGGGGCCGAGATGGAAAGGGAAGATTGCAGAAGCAAAAGCTCTTGCAGATCCTATGTCAAAGATAGTATCACAACTTCAATGTTCTCTTATTAGAGCAGATGCTTGTGGCTTGCTCTCAGGGTGCACTGTCCTCCTTGCCGTGGAAGTGGAACAAACTGATCTTCTTAATCGTTCATGTTTCGGCCGACCCATACTGAACACTGAGAAGGATAAGCAGTGGTTTCAGCTTGGTCTGGAGGAAGCTTTTTACTTGTGCTATTCTCTCAAATGCCTTAAAATTGTTGGTGGGGATAATTGTCCAAAGACTGATCAAGATTTGTGGGAATACATGAAATCCATAAAAGCAACATTCCCTTACTTTTACAAGGCTTATTCTCATCTGCGAAAGAAAAATTGGGTGGTCAGAACAGGATCCCAATATGGTGTGGATTTTGTTGCTTATCGTCACCATCCAGCATTGGTCCACTCGGAATATGCAGTTCTTGTTTTATCAGAAGCAGAAAACAGTGTTAATGGAAGATTGAGGGTATGGTCTGATTACTATTGCACAATTCGTTTATGTGGAAGTGTTGCAAAAACATTGTTAGTTCTCAACATCATCAATGCAAAAGAAAATGGTTCTTTTGATCCATCATGCTTAGAAGAATACACAATTGAAGAGCGGACAATCACAAGATGGAGCCCAGAACAATGCCGTGAGGATCAGACAGTCATTGCAAACGAAACCAAGTAAGAAATTGTTTAGATTATCATTTTACAGTATTGGAAGTGTTTGCATTATTAACAAGATTCAATAAGAAACTTAGCTTTTGCAGTGCAACATGAATTTTGAAGCCAACTTGATACTACTTGGCGTAAATATACTCACCACTCTCAGTCTCTTGAATATCTCTTGGGTTTTATTTAGTGTTTGCTTCTTTTGTTTATGGTGGTTGTGCTCTTTTGGCATGAATACCCTCTCCCCTCTCTGCTCGAGTGGAGGGATAGCCACTGTCCAATGAGGCTCTGGTGCTGCTAGATTAGTGAATTGATATGCATTTGAAACTAATTCTTGAGCCAGAATTGAGTACATTGATTCCTGAAGTTTTACGAGCATATAAATCCTCAATTCTTTGCACATTCATCATCATCATCGAATTCTTTGACATTAGGAACTTCTGATTAGAACTTTAGATTTTTTTCTTAAATGAATAATCCATCCTCCAAGCTCATAATACATCTATATTTGTCATCGTTTTTACATTCATACAAACAAAATAGATTGCTGGTAATTAGACATGTACAGCCAATGTTCCAATAGGCAAACCGTAAGTTCATCTGTCTACGACAAAAAGCAGTCTAGGAAGGAAAATCATAAGCATAAGAGACGATCTTTCAAGAAACCTGAGTTTCCGAGTCCGGATTTCTTGAAGATCTAGATCAAAGCTGGAAATGACTTGGTCGTGCCTTAGTCATCCTTGCCTCACCGTAGGGTTCACCATTGTCGATACGTTTATTGTTCCTGAAAGCTGCATAGGCAACAACATAAAGGATCACAAGTATGATCAATACAACAATGTTGATGACTGAGACCTTCCTCCAGCTCTTCTTCAGACCTGCAAGCACACCGGCCTTGCAGGAGTCACAGGCATAGCACAACTGCCCTTGATCATTGCTCCACCTGGTGCAATCTGGGTTAGCTGCTAGCATCCCTCCTCCAGCTTCCCACACTGTCTCATTCAAGTACGTATAGCCGCACTCCGTTGGTGGCTTGCAGCAGCCAGACTACACATACCAAATAAGAACATTTATATCAATTGACTCGTTTCAGAGTAAAAGATCTAAATTACGACACGTAACGTGGGTTGACAGTGGAAAGTAGTTTAGTTGACAGCGACTCTCTGGTTAAGGTTCCAGTTATGAGAGACCATAGTTATTCAAATTTTTCTTGACAAAATCCTACATACCCACGATCACCCACGATCTACGGAGCACAATTATTTTTGATCTTGGGGGGTTTGGTCTCGACGGTAACACGCTGAGTATTACTCCACAAGTCTGCCTAAAACGAAATTTCGCCTCAATATAAAAATAGGAAACACATTACAAATGGGCCCCTCTCCTTCTTCCTAATCATGTTTGCACTTTACACTCAATCCATCTTTTGCTGTGACACTCTCTCTCTACAGTCGGTGAAACTTGAAAGCGATGCATGCCTTCTGATATACTTTATCAGTAGCCAGTAGGACTCATCATCAATCAAGTAAAATATTGCAAATTTTGCTATCAGAGATATATTAATTGAATTTTCACGCCGGATTCAATGGACGGCCTACGACTAGGAGATAGAAATGAGCATGTGAAGAGGTATGGAAAGTGGAATATGGAAATGCCCACAAAGCCCTCACTGTGATCTATCAATAATATTATGTTAGGTAAACCATATCTCCAAGAAATGGTTTAAAGAATACTGTGTTAGGTCAAGGCAAAAAGTGGATGAGGACTGGTGAGGTACTTTGCACAAAAGAAAATTACTGACCATGCATATTCGAACGAAAAGGCTAACAAAGGCTCAAGAACTGTACAATAACTTCTTCAACAGTTTTAGGAAACACACTTTTAGGCAAAAACTGGAGAAAGGGATGAATGCGACATGAGAATAACCAGTACCATCCCCACAATAATACCCACTTTGAAAAGTAAGGAAACAAAAAAGAATCTACGTCTTAGAATTTCACTTTCCAAATGGCAATTCGATGAGGCCACAATACACAACCACTGTGATAAATGATTTGGGGTGACAACAAAATAATTTCGAGTCAGACAACAATATGATGTCTGCACGAAATATTATTTATATATCTAGACTCGAATTGATATGAATTTTTGGATACAATTAATAGATCATATCCGGATTGGTTTTAATCCGATCAAGTAAATCAGACAATAATTTAATTCGGATTAGGGTCTGAATAGCTAAATCGAACAAATTTTTTGTATTTAAATACATACCTAATTTTAAATTGAAAAAAATATTTATATTTGAATTTAAATTTTAAATATATAATTAATGTTCAAACTAGAATTAATTTAATACAAACTCGATAATTCGAACGGGCAGTCGCTACAATAGTGGGATTACTATATTCACTTCAGAGAAGAAGAAAAAAAACTCCGCAATAAAGGGCCCATCACTAGGCTTGTCACGTGACCTCAAGTCACAGTAAGCCTAAACCACAATCCAGATCCAATTCTCAAATCAATCCAACTTCAACTCTTGAATGCCCTAAACTAACTATCATATGTCTGAATTCTTGCATGGGGAAATGAGAAAGAACTTTGAAATCAAATTTCAACACTTTCAAGTACGAGATTTCAATAATCAAACAGTAAAAATGAACAAGAAAGTAGATTTTTTATATATCGACATATTATGCATATATATAAGTACCTGAATAGAGCTGAGCTTGCGTCGATAGAACATATCAGCAGTTTCAGGGACGCCATTAAAATTCCTTCCCATCTTGGCACAAGCCTTTGAATCTCTAATACAAGAACTGATCTTTCCCCAATAACTATCACTCCCCACGCGCTTCTCGAGCCAACCCGAGTAGTCCCGCAAGTAATAATCCAAATAAGCTCTATTTGGCACCACCCTCCCTGATCCTTTATCGGTCACCGCATAAGCAAAGATTATGAAGCCGAGGAGCGTAGCGATGATGAAGAACATGGCGAATAGATATAGCGACATCAAGAAGGTGTTTCTATAACACGCGCCAGCGAATCCGGCTAAGGAGACCACCATGATTGAGACACCAATGATGATTAGTGGCCACTGAAGGAATTTTAGACAGTCTGTGTTGTTTGCTCTGCTGCTTAGCCATATCCCTCCGCCTAAGATTGGTATTGATAGTAGAAAACTCAAGAAGTTCAGTAGTCCAATCAAGTGATTACTGGCTCTCATGTTTGCGATTCTGGTTCTGCTCTTCTTTTTGGGTTTTTGAGATACCTTTGCAAGGTATTGGAAATGAGCTAACTATTTTATAACAACTGTTTGATGCACTAGAAGGGGCCGGGGTCTGTGTCAGTCACTATCTAATATGTCACCGTACAGTGAGAATGGATAAAGAAAAGTACCCTAATTGAATATATAGGTGGCATCCAATGAGGGTCAATTGTCTGTGCTTTACGTGCCTCTAGAGTGTAGGTGATAGTAATCTCGACATGGATTGTTTTTATGATAATTTTCTTTTATTGGTAGGGTTCGTGGTTGCTTTAGGGAAGTTATTGATGATTGTCTCAAGAAAGGCTAGGAAATTGCTTAATATAATAGTGGTGATTTATGACTTTATGGCCATGTGAAGGGATGAGGCGTCATGATATGATTGGATCTACCATATTTAGCTATATTAAACTATCCTTTGATTTTTTCTTCAGTTTCAACCTCATCACTCATGGTAGATGCAGGTGTTTCGACATACCAGATTACTTGATGGGTAATTTTGTTCTACTTTTCTACATCAGACTATTGCTTAATATAATAGTGGTGATTTATGACTTTATGGCCATGTGAAGGGATGAGGCGTCATGATATGATTGGATCTACCATATTTAGCTATATTAAACTATCCTTTGATTTTTTCTTCAGTTTCAACCTCATCACTCATGGTAGATGCAGGTGTTTCGACATACCAGATTACTTGATGGGTAATTTTGTTCTACTTTTCTACATCAGACTTGAGATTCCCACGTAAAGGGGTTGATATAAAAGGTTGATTCCGAATGGATAAAACCCCTAAAGCGGCCTGATCCTAACTCCTAAACTGAAGGCACTGACAAGTTTTAGAATCCAACGAAACCGAGTAACCGACCATGAAAGAGTTGTCGGTTCCAAAGTCTTATTCGGTCAAACTTTGACTCGAGGGTTTGAATGGATGTTGGCTCTTGGTAGGCCCACTCTAAAATATGTTAGGCTTGGCCCAATTCAAAATACTGAAGTAGTTGACAGTTGACACGTTCCCTCAATTCCAGATGTGTGTGGATGGGCCCCACTAAAAAATATTATATAGGAGAAAATCCAAATAACGAGGGGACTGGCCCATTTCCAAGAGCTCTCTGTGATAGGCCCACTTCAAAAGCCAAGAGCCCAGTTCGAAATGAAAAGTGGGCTTGAGCTGTCCTGGTAAATATATTGGCCCAAATTCTTGCATGGGCACGGGCCGCACGAACGCACTGCAATTTAAAGCATTTGCCCATCGCCCAGCCCAGTTTGCCTAATTTAGCACGTAAGTCTTGTATAAGGAGCTTTTATGCTATAAATAAACTATTAATGAGTCATGGGCCCTCAAGGGAAAGATACCGGCCCACATTATTGCATGGGTTCGGGAGCTTACGTGTTGGCCCAACGATCCAGCCCAACATACCTAGTTAAACGTTGTCGTTTTTAAATAATTATTTTCAGATCGTGTGGACGCTCCAAAATAAAAAAGGTTTTATATTTCTTCAATTTGAAAATTTTGAGCAGGTGAGAAAAAATCGTATTGGCAGTTGGTTATCATTAAAATACTGTTTTGTGACAACGACTGCACCTTTGAATTTCAAATTCACTTTACCAATCATACATGTATAGTTTTGTTTGTTTACATGGATCCATTATTAAGAATCTTCCGAACTTCTTTTATTTATATTTAAAATGTTTTTTAATTTGACTTTTATTTGATTGGGTGATTCGACCAAGTCCAATATTTAAAAGCTGATGCATGTACATTTGATATATGTGACTCTCCTCTTTAATGGAAACTCTTTTTTTTTAACAACCAAGAAGGATAATTTATAAGTTTATTTTTTTTTATATCCGATGTAAGTCTAAACTTATAACATCAGATTCGCGCACACTAACATTTTTGGGTAACAACAAATTAAGTTAGATTAAATTTAATGCGTTGTCACCAATTTATTACTCGCATCGAAAATTCAACTTAAGATCTTATGAATATATATAATTTGACCCACAAAAAATTAACCAATAAACTATTAGGTTGTTAAGTTGGGCACTCCCTCCTCTCACTCGACTTTAAATCAATAGGTGAAATGTTATACACATAGATCTTGCCATGGTTTCCTTAGAAATCACACATTGACCAAGTTGGATAAAGTAAAAAATTATCCATCTATTAAAATACATGTGTGTGTGTTTTTGACTCACCTACACCTCCAAATACATCGATGGATCCTCTCTGACCATCGACCAAGTTGTGAGGTCTGTATGGAGAACTAAGAATTGATTATTTAATTAGAATGATTTATTTCGGATCAACTTAAAATGCCCAAAAAAATATAGTAGAAAATGAAAATAGGGATACTAATTGCAAAGAAAATAACGGCGTACTTTCATAAGTAGTTAAATAGAGAGATTAATATTTATCAAGAGTTAAAAGTATGGGTGTTCGCAGATTGTTTCGATCGATTATTAGAATTTTTTTATTATCAACTTATTTAATTGGTTATATTGATTTTCGATCATTTTTAATTAAAAATCAGCATTTTTTATTTTTTATTTTAAAAAGAAACAACAAAACAATTCGATAATTACAATCGATTTCAATTATGACATTTTTTTATATCCTGGTTAAAATAAAAATAAAAACAAAAACAAAAACGACCCTGAATATTGAAATTATTTTAATGGCCCACATGATACGAACAAATCTGCACTATCTACGTTTCGTATTGATATCTCCTTCTCTACTAACCCCTGACCCCATACAGAAACAAATACTACTACATATCATTGTGGTCGAAAAGCCTCGAGAACTGCAACAGCCAAAGAAAAAAAACCAAATATCAGAAGCTGCGCACCATCTACCTCTTCCAATTCGTCTCTCTGTTTTCAAGGTTAGATTTCACACACATTGTGCCTCTCTATTATTCTCCATGACTCTTGTTTGACTTCAGAGAAAATGTGAGAAAAGAATAATTTTCCTTTCCGCAAGTTTGTTCATGTTTGCTTGCCTTGCTATATATATTTTACCTGCAACCAAATAAAAGGTTTTTGCCTCATTTTGTGTTTATGTTATTTGGGTTAAACTTGGCAGTGGCTGCAAAACCCAAAATCGTATGCTTTTCACCTTTTAAAAGAGAACCTTTTTCAAATTTTAATAATTTTTTTGGTAGAAATGATGTTTATCTTTGAATTTCTCTTGCTGTGAATTATGGGATTCTTGAAAAGTCTTTTGTCTTAACTTCATCAGTCGTTTCTGGGTTTTGGCATCCAAAGCTTTAAACTTGCAGCTTTTTATAGTTTTGTCACTTCAAAGATGGAAAAATCGAATCTCAGAAAGTCAGTCTTGAATAAAAGAGTGAATTTAGTGGCTTCTATGAAGAAATGAGATTGAATCTATCAAGTTCTTGATAGAGAAGAAACGAGAGAATATCAAAGAAGAAAATAGAAAGAATTCTTCTTCAAGTTTCATTAAGAAGTTGTATCTGATACAAGTGCTATATATATAGCTATTCTACCTATCACTCTATAACAACCTTCTATAAATAGTAAGTCCAATTATAACAGATTAATCATCTAGAATAGACTAGTATAATCTGTAAATACATAAACTATAATCTGCATTTGTAAAACTCCCCCTCAAGATGAATATATGTTCAGCATGTTCATCTTGCCAATAAGAGAAGCAAAAACTTGAACTCCTAAAGGTTTGGTAAACACATCTGCCAACTGACTTGCTGAAGGTACATGTGCTGTAGAAATAATCCCTTCTTGAATCTTATCACGAACCACATGGCAATCTATCTCAATATGCTTAGTACGTTCATGAAAGACAGGATTTTGAGCTATATATAGTGCAGCCTTATTGTCACAGAAAAGCAATGCGGGCTGAGTATGTAGGATCCCTAAATCTTTAAGCAAGTATCTCAGCCATACAATCTCACATGTAGCTACAGCTAAGGCCCTATATTCTGCCTCAGCAGAAGATCTAGAAACAGTACTTTGTTTCTTTGATCTCCAAGAAATCAAAGAATTTCCAATGAAAGTACAATTACCAGTAATGGATCGTCTAGTATCTGGACAACCAGCCCAATCTGAGTCCGAGAAACTTTTAATCTGCAATGGACTGTTAGAAGGAAAGAAAAGACCTTTTCCAGGAGAAAGTTTAATGTATTTGAGAACCCTATAGGCAGCTTTCATATGTATCTCAGTAGGCTTGGCAAGAAACTGACTCAATTGCTGGACAGCATAAGAAATGTCAGGCCTGGTAGTTGTAAGATATAACAATCTTCCAACAAGTCTTCTGTATTGAGCTACATCTGAAAACAAAATATCTGATTCTTGTGCCTGAGCTAACTTGACAGTGGTGTCCATTGGAAACAAGACAGGTTTGCATCCCAGATAACCAGAGTCTTGAAGAATATCTAAAGCATATTTTCTCTGACAGAGAGAAATTCCAGATTTGGATCTTGCTACTTCAAGTCCAAGAAAATACTTCAAGGTGCCTAAATCCTTGATTTTAAATGCATCATGCAATAGACTTCTGATAGTGTCAATCTCAGTAACATCACTACTAGCAAGGATGATATCATCCACGTAAACAAGTAAAATCAGCAAAGCTGAAGAAGGTTTTCTTCTGAAAGTGAATAAAGAGTAGTCTGCCTTAGACTGATGAAAACCATGAGAAAATAGAAATGTGGATAACTTTGAAAACCATTGTCTTGAAGCTTGTTTTAGACCATAGAGGGATTTATTCAGCCTGCAAACTGGATGAGAAAACTCCCCCTGAATTGACAGACCAGGAGGTAAGGACATGTAAACCTCCTCTGTCAAATTCCCATGTAAAAATGCATTGTTGACATCCAATTGATAAAGATGCCAGCCGTGAATGGAAGCCAATGCAAGAACTAAACGAATGGTAGTCATTTTGGCCACTGGTGAGAAGGTATCCACATAGTCTATACCATACTCTTGAGTATAACCCTTTGCAACCAAACGGGCTTTAAACCTTTCAACTGTACCATCAGAACAATATTTGATTCGGTAGACCCACTTGCAGCCTATAGGATGTTTTCCAGGAGGCAAAGAAGTAATGGTCCAAGTATTATTAAGAGCCAAAGCTCGAAGTTCAGTTTTCATAGCATCACACCAAACAGTATGCTTAGAAGCCTCGATATAAGAAGATGGTTCAGTATGTGAAATGACTTGTAATGCAAAATGCTTATGTGTGGGAGTCAACTGATTATATGAAAGAGAAGAAGACAAAGGATAAGGAGTACAATCAGAAGATGAAGATAAAGAAATGTTTTTGGAAAGTAAAGCAGTATGGAAATCCTTCAGATAAGAAGGAGGCTTGACAAGTCTGGTAGATTTTCTGAGTACTTGTGGAGGAATAGAAGAAGATGGAGAAGGTGAGATAGAAGGAGTAGATGTAGAAACAGGTTCTGAAATGGGAGGGTTGAAAATGGCAGGTTCTAAAATGATAGGAGATTGGAAAGGTGCAGAATGATGAACAGGTGGTAAATTTGAGGTATTTGAAGGAGAAAAAATAACAGATGGAGAATCAGATGTGAGGGTAGAGAGTAAAGATGGATTAGCAAAAGGAAAAACCTGCTCATGAAAAATTACATCTCTGGAAAGAAAAATAGAAGCAGTGGAAAGATTGTATAATTTGTAGCCTTTAACTCCAACAGGATAGCCAACAAAAATACAAGGGACAGCTCTAGAATCAAATTTGGTTCTATGTCTGTGTAAGGTAGAGGCATAACATAAGCAACCAAATACTTTGAGGTGAGAATAAGTTGGAATTTTTGAAAAGAGTTTCTCAAAAGGAGTAAGATTGGAAAGCAAAGGAGTAGGTGTCCTATTTATGAGGTAAGTAGCAGTAAGAATGCAATCCCCCCAAAATTGCAATGGTAAATGAGACTGAAATTTGAGAGCTCTAGCAACATTTAGGAGATGTTGATGTTTACGTTCAACAACACTGTTTTGTTGAGGAGTCTCAACACAAGTTTTTTGATGTAAAACACCTAGACTAGCATAGAAAGCAGTTAAGGAAAATTCAGGGCCATTATCACTTCTAATGGTTTGAATTTGAGCATGAAATTGTGTTGAAACCATGTGAAAGAAGGCTTTCAGATGACTTTGAGTTTCAGATTTGTTTTTCATCAAATATGTCCATGTGCATCTAGTGAAATCATCGACTATGCACAAAAAATATTGGTGTCCTTGATATGTTGGGATAGAATAGGGGCCCCATATATCACAGTGAATAAGAGCAAAAGGAAGTGAAGTAATACTACTGCTGTGTGAAAAAGGTAATCTTTTTTGTTTGGCAAGAGGACAAATAGTACAAAGAAAATCTTTATTCATAGTGACATGAGAAACATTATTTGATAACAATTGAAAACGAGAACTAGACAAATGTCCTAGTCTATAATGCCAAAGATCAAAATGATCACAAGTATGAGAAGAAGTAGTCTGAACAGCAGCAACAGAAGATGGAAATAATGGAAAATTATGTGGTGATGGACCATCCATGAGGTGGAAAAGTCCTCCATACTCTTTACCCCATCCAATCATCATCCATGCCGGTAAAGCCTGAATGAAACAATGATGGTTAAAAAATATGATAGAAGTAGAAGTGGTAGTCGTGAGTTTGCTCACAGAGATAAGATTGAAAGAAAAAGAAGGCACACACAAGACATTATGCAAGACAAGGTGGGGAGAAATATGTACTGTGCCAACATGTGTTACTGGCACTGTGATATTGTTAGGCAATTGAACTGATCTTGTAGTAGTGCTCTGAATGGAAGTGAACAAGGAGATGTCACATATCATATGATCCGTAGCACCAGTATCAAGAATCCATGTGGATTTGAGATTGCAATATGAAGCCTTTGTCAAGAGAGCAATATATAAAGTGTCAGAAATACCTGCCATAGCAGTATTGGCAGCAGCAGATGGTGCCTGAGAAACACATTCCTGAGAAGATGTTTTGGCAGAGAGCATAGCAATAAGATGCTGGCACTGCTCTTGAGTGAAAGGAAATCCAGATGTGGTTGGTGCAGGGACAGAATCAATAAGTTGCACACTATTAGCAGATCTTGAATTCTTTCCTTTGGTGAACTTAAAATTTGGAGGAAATCCATGCAATTTGTAGCATTTATCTTGACTGTGTCCTGTCTTTCCACAATGTGAACAAGTAATTTTACGAGATGCAGCAGAAGAATGTGGTTCACTAGATGAGGCTTTGGAATACAAAGCAGCAGAATCAATTACTGGACTAGCAGATCCAGTGTGAAGAAAATCTTTCTGAATTTCTGCCTGACTGACAGTGGAGAATACCTTGTTAACTGAAGGCAGTGGATTCATCAGGAGAATATTATCTTTGAGAGTAGTATAATTGTCATTAAGACCATTCAAGAACTTCACAATGAAATCTTCATGTTGATATTGAGCAATTTGTGGTAACACATCACAAACACAAGCTGGAGTGCACTTACAAGCAGGAATAGGTCTAAATTCCATGAGTTCATCCCACAAAGTTTTCAGTTGTGTGAAATAAGTACTAACAGAATTGGATCCTTGATTGAGAGCAGCGATTTGTTGCTGTAATTGTGAGATACGAGCTCGATTTCCTATAGAAAAACGTTCTTCAAGATCTAACCAGAGTTTGCGGGCAGATGTGTGATAGGCAACACTGCCTGCAATATCTTTAGAAATAGAATTGACAATCCATGATTGGATCATGCTATTACTAGCAAGCCAGTATTCATGAAGAGGATCTGTGACCAAAGGTTCTGCTACAAGACCATTAACAAAACCTAATTTTCTTTTGGCTTGTAAAGATCGGGTAACTGACCTCTTCCAAGTATTGTAATTATCAGCAGTAAGCAGTTGAGAAGAAAGGATTTGATTTGGATGATCTCCATGTTGGAGATGGAAAGGACTTGTAGGATCTTCTGAAGGCAGCAACTGATGAGATCCAGAAACAGTAGATCGCATTCCAGAATTGGTTGAAATAGCAGCAAACGAAGTAGGATCCATTATCGCAGAGATTGAAAATTGTTGAATCGAGAAACAAGATTAGAATCGTCCTTGCTTCGATACCATATGAAGAAATGAGATTGAATCTATCAAGTTCTTGATAGAGAAGAAACGAGAGAATATCAAAGAAGAAAATAGAAAGAATTCTTCTTCAAGTTTCATTAAGAAGTTGTATCTGATACAAGTGCTATATATATAGCTATTCTACCTATCACTCTATAACAACCTTCTATAAATAGTAAGTCCAATTATAACAGATTAATCATCTAGAATAGACTAGTATAATCTGTAAATACATAAACTATAATCTGCATTTGTAAAAGCTTCCTTTTCATACATTTTTTGTTTTATGTTATATTCGCTACAGTTCTATCCCTCCCGCTTTAGATCTATATACTTGAGTAGGTAACTGGTCAATCTTCTTCGTTACTTCGTAATATATATTGTTTTGTCTGAAATCTTGTGTTTGTTTCCTTGGAAAAAGCTTGCTCCTTTAATTAATTTTCTTCCGAGTGAAATTTTATTTTGGACCAATTCCGTGGACACAAAACGGGTTGCTATATAGGCTCTAAGTCATCTTCAGACAAAATGAGAGATATTTGAGGTTTTAGAAAACGGGAAAACATCCTCATATGTTCTCAACCTTTGAAAAATCCATAGAGCCCCACATTTTGTAATGTTCCCTAATTTCACGGCAAAACTGGAGGTAGGAAATTTCACCCTTGTTTTTGCATTGCAAAATTGCCCTTTCTGAAAGTGGTTTAGGATCTGAGTGGGTCCTTTGAATGTGATAATGTTGGTCCCTTGTGTCTGCAATAGTGGGTCTTGATTCTCGAGTACGATGGAACTGTTCAAAGCATTGAATGGCGAAGATGAAAATTTGTTAACAACTTTTTTTGTTTAAAAGTTCCAAGTAAACTGACTTTTTACTGTGTTTTGATATGAATGATTAAGGAGCATTATAGTTTCTGCCTCAATTCTGCTTGTCCATATGATGATAAGGAGCAACTGTTTTTCATGCTTTCATTTATGGCTTCACATGCATACACATTGGATTCTTTGGTATCCTCTGTGGCATTATCTGATTTGGTACATGCCTTGGTGTCAGGCTGCATTGAAGTAGAGTAGCTACTAAAGCTCAAATATCCCCATATTTTAAATTTGTGGCTTGAAAGGGTTGTGAAATTATGCAGACTCCAAAGGGAAGGTAATTTCTCGTGCCCTTTAATGACTATTCTATTTTCTTAAATCCATTATTTAAGGAAATTAATCATGCCTTTTAATGCATTTCCTGTAAATTTGTGACTTTCTTACGATATAAAATTTGTTGGTTGACTCTAAAAACACATAGAAAGTGAAGGTGGTTGTTGAACATCATTGGCTCATTGCACTGCTAAATGATCTGGTGGTTGTTGAGGCCTTTCTTGTTTCCTCTAGATTTCATTCTTCGCATCTGGTTTTAGCCAACCCAGACACCCTGAATACTGAATTGAGGCTTTACTGATTGGGACAATGATGGTTAGTTCCATATTGTTTTGGGTTGTCTAGTGGAGTATAAATACTTGTGTCCTGTTTAATGATCGATGAATTGATACGACTCTCACTGTCCAGCTATAATTGAGGCTGTTTCTTGTGGTAAGAGGCTTGAACTCAAATTTATTTCTCACTTTTAGAGCAATGATTCAGCAATTGGTTTCATATTTTGCCTTAACTTCTCAAGGACCCTTGGTTACCACCATTGATGAAGTGATTTATTCACCAAAAGTATGAAAAATCTTTTAAAGTTTTAAGTGATCTGCTTGTTCACTGGAACATGGGGAACGGGGATGACGTATAAACACACACTTGCAGAACAGTCTTTGAATGTGCTTTATATGTATATCCGACTTATTTTAATGATTTTGATAGCAGAAGTGGTTCCTCGGAAGTTTCTCAAAAGGTTTCCCCACGGCCTGTTCGCCAACTCAAGCCGACTGCACTAGAGTCTGACTCTTCATCTTCCTCTAATCAAACGAAAACTCCAAAGGAAAGAAGCCCTAAAGTTGTTGAGCGTAGGTCACCAAGAAGCCCGGTTTCTGAGGTACTTCATCTCTAGAACGCATCAACCTTAATACAGTATGCAGAATTTAACGATATGGCAAAAGATTGTGTTTCGTAGAAGGCAGCATTCACATAGAGCTTTCTTTTAGTTATCATATATTTGCGGCTGTGTGGATTTCAATATGGATTAGTGACGATCTGATGTCCCCTGTCATATCATGCACATCTCTGATGCTCTATGTTTAGTTTGTCATACTGCCTCTACAGTCGCTTCCGTTGTCTTAAATTGCACCACCTCATCGCTTTTGGCATTTGTAATTTGTGATGCATATACAAAGAAAGAAGAATCACCCTTAGAGTACCTATTCCTGCTTTTGTCTTTGATTTTTAGAATTAGTAATACAGATGTTTGTGTTCCATGTGCCTTCCAAAAGGAGGGGCTAGCAAAACCAGTCAAAAATTGGCGCTTATTCTCCTATAGCATTTTCTTATATTTCTTAAAATCATCATCATCCATGATGTTTTCCTTTGTGATATTTTATCAATTAGCATTGTAGTTTCACCTAGGACTGTTAAACTGATGCTTTTGCCGTTTTGTGTATTCAAAACAGTGTTGCAGTCTCGACCAGCAAGGAATTATTGACATTTTTGTTTTGTTTTTGTCTTCAGAGGAAGCGTCCTAGCAGAATATCTGAATTGGAGTCTCTTGTTTCTCAACTTCAGGACGAGCTGAAGAAGGTGAAAGACCAGTTAAATTTGTCTGAAACATGGAAGAAGGAAGCTCAGCAAGAGGCCGAAGACTACAAAAAGCTACTGTCAGCAATGTCTGTAAAGCTAGAAGAGTCCCAGAAGCAGCTACACAAGCTGTCTGCTTCTGAGCAGGCTCATGTTGTAGAGCTTCAGAGGATCTCGCAAGAACAGGATAGTGCTTGGCAATCTCAACTTGAGGTTGTCGAGAAGCAGCACTCAGTTGACTCAGCTGCCTTGGCTGCTGCCACCTGCGAGATTCAGCAGCTTAAAGTCCAGCTTCAAATGGTAGCCGAATCTGAGGTTTTACAGACCAAACATGCAGAATCAAAACAGTTGGAGCTCCAGAGTCTGAAAGGGAACCTCGTGGAAACTCTTTCAATTGTTGAAGACATGACAAACCAGCTAAGAGATAGTAAGGAATCAGAAGCTCAGGCCAAAGCATTGGCCAATGAAACTCTGCTGCAATTGGAAGCTGCCAAAAAAACTGTGGAGACACTCAGGTCAGATGGCATGAAGACTTTTGAAGATTACAATGTAATCATTTCAGAGTTAGAAAAATCAAGAACACGTGTGAACCTCTTGGAAGGAATTGTTGGCAAACTCGAAAGGGACCTACATGATGCTAGCAGCACCTTCTCGCGAAAATCTATAAATGATAACAGTGTTGAGCGTGGAATTGAAGAGCCACGAAGTATGGATGAATTAGAACAACTTGATTCAGAGCTTTTTTCTTTGAAATCTGAGGTGGGGCGGTTAAGGTCTGCCCTGCAAGCTGCTGAGGCCAAATGTCACGAAGAACAAGTTCAGAGCATTGTGCGGGTAAAAAAGGCTTATGAACAAGTAGACCAAGCAAAATCTGAATCAAGTCTAAGAGAGGCTAAACTGGAGAAGCAGCTGGAAAAATTGAAGGCTGATATTGAGGAGTTGAAGGCAGACTTGATGGACAAAGAAACTGAATTGCAGGGCCTTTCAGAAGAAAATGAAGGCTTGAATATGAAGATCGAGAATAGCCTTTCATACAAGAGAGAATTTGAGGTTGAAAATGAACTAAAAAAACTAAATGAACATGTTCGAGATTTGAAGGTGAGTCTGATGGAAAAGGAGACTGAGTTGCAGAACATGTCAGAGGAAAATGCATCGCTGAAGAAGGAAATAAACAGAAGAGAACTGGAAGCAGTTAAAGTCAAGGACGAGGTGGTCGTAGAAGTAGAGGCAGCAAAGGCTGCAGAGAGGGAGGCGCTCACTAAACTTGGTGCAGCGATGGAAGACGTGGATAAGAGTGACAAAAAGGCTGCAAGGGTGTTTGAGCAGCTTGAAGCAGCACAAGCAGTAACTTCTGAAATGGAAGCAGAGTTGAGAAGGATAAAGGTGCAATCTGACCAGTGGAGGAAAGCAGCCGAGGCAGCTGCTGCCATGCTTTCAACAGGGAATAATGGCAAGTTTATGGGTAGAACTGGGTCATTGGAGAGCAATTATAATCCTGTTTTGGGAAATATAAGCTCTCCCTATGATGAAGACATGGATGATGATTTGCTGAAGAAGAAAAATGGAAACATGCTAAAGAAGATCGGAGTGTTGTGGAAGAAGCCACAAAAGTAGAAGCACCTTGAGGCATGTTAATCAACTTTACTAAAATTAATCCATCTTTAAATCACTCAGTATTTTCTTTACTTACACATTTTCTTCTTGTTTAATCAGGTTCAGACGTAAAAGCTGAGTCTTCGAGACTCGAGGCTTTTGGTAGTAGTGCGGTGCGACTGCAGTTGGTTAGTATATGATTACTCTGCCTTCTGGCCTCTGTTTTTTTTGTATTAACCATCAAGGCAGGAATGATGTAATGAATCTCTATGTTCTTGGCATAAGACATACTTAGTAAGGCTGCTTGTTTCATTCGCCAACGCTACTGTAAGAAACATAGTTCTCGGTTATGGAATGATTTTGTTATTGGAAGGTCTTTGGATCTTCATGAAAATTGGGTATCTCTGGCTTTGCAAATCTGTTTTTATTATTATCTGGGAATTTGCCTGAATCATTCATTTGGCTGATTCTGGTTTACAATCAAGAACACCGACATATGTAACAATCCAAGAAGCACTGTAGCAGTGTCAAGCTTGGATTTTGGTTGCATTGTAAAGTTGCAGATAATCTTTGATTAATCTTCTGTACTGCTATACGTACGCTGGCTGGGAAAAGTAATCATCCAAGAAGTTGGGCTTGGGCCGCTGGAAAGAGGATGATTATTGACTTATTTCTCAAAGCCCCACAATGATTGCAAGTTAAGGCCCAAGAAGATAGGCCCAGAAATAGAAATTTTTTAGGAGGACGACTAGTGACAGGGTCGGGTCAAAATCTTCGTTGCCTGCTTTGAAAGCTTTGGTATCGCCACCAGGAACAGGGCTCGCCTTAACTTCGGCGACAGTATGGCCAGACTGCTCGGTCTGAAGGTTAGGGTTTTCGTGAATAATGCACTCGAAGGATTATCACATGGAGGCTTCCACCTCGTGATTTTCTTAGCTTTTGAACGCATGATTATGCATGTGAAGAGATTGTCTTCAGAAATTTCTAATCTAACTTCTCTATTATACCTACAATTCAACTACAAAATCTATTTCTTCTGGCATCCATTATATGTAAGTGGATGTCGATCCTTGGTTGAAAATAATGGCCATTTGTCAATAACAGGCGCGGTATGTATTATCTCTATTACATGGAATTAATTGTTGATGTGATTTCTTTAATGAGAACAACGTATGTATGCGTTTGTATAGTCTGAAGAAAGAAAAAAAAGACCAGACAGTATTAGGTTATATCGGGTCTGGAGGAGAGAACAAGTGGAGCGACATGTTTTTGAAGAATAAGATAGAGGAAGCGCACACACGCAACATATCGAATGTTATTCAAATGATTGTTACTTAATGCGTAACCTAAATTGGCTTTCAGCATTTGTCACAAAGATTTGAACTGTCAATCAAATCTTTTTGTCTGCCTCAAAATATCAATCGTTTTCAATGCATAGTCATTCTCACTTCGTTAAAACAAAATCTCAGATCTCTTGGATACCATTAAACTAATAAATTAGATGGCGTGTCTCCTCCCTCGTAAGTCGGTTTATGAAACAGTCTCCATGGAGAACGTTGATTTCTTATCTTGTCCACGTGTTGGGCTAGAACGTATTGAGGTCCAAATAATTTAGCTCACACATGAGGGGAGTGTTAGTTTCACATCTCTTGGATAGTTGGATACTAGTTGTTGAACGTATTAAGTCGGTTTACAATTACATCACGCAATTATTGATTTAATATTTTCGGACTTATAAGTAATCCAATGACTAAACTAGACCCATGTGGTCATGTACTGCTAGCATGTTATAACACAGGAGATAGGAGACAGCGATTATTTAATTATTCAACTGAAGGTGAATATAATATCAATGGAGGAAGAATAAGTTTAAGTATAGCAGCAATTTTTCAATAATTCAACTGAAGGTGAATATTATATCAATGGAGGAAGAATAAGTTTAAGTATAGAGCCCAACTAGATAGGCACACCAAAAGATCCTGCACACAGTTGAGGGAAAAAAAATGTATTGTTTGAGACCCTCCTCGGTTACTGGTGTGAAATCAACTTGAAATGATGTTGAAATTGGTTACTGACAACTCTCATTGATCGATTTAATAAGAAAATAGTGAATGACTGTCTCTATCTTGGGCTTCCAAGTCTAAGATTTGCAATTCTCCTGCCAATATTATATTGTAGCAGCAGCGATGTTTGAATATATCAATGACCATTCTGTCACGCCAAAATCTTAACTGAGATTTTGTCTGCTAAGAGAACAAAATCAATACCGAAATCGGTGCTCATGCCTTCACTGAAATTTCTAATCTATTAGGGTATAATTATAACAATATAATAACCATAACCATTAACCACCCCAGTTTTATATTCTGAGAAATCTACCTGAAAATAAGAAAACAATCATGATGGAATATCTTGAAAACACCACACATATTCAAACAAACAAACAGAGACAGGTCCCGCAACAATCTTCTTTCAACATGTTCAGAGAGTTCAGACTGCGAAAACCGTGAAAGGAAACTTTTCTTAACTTGGTTAGCAAACAAATCGACAGTTTTCCATTAGTTTATAACCAATATAAGGAAACTTGAACCCAAGAAGAAGAGAAAAAGAAAAGAAAAAGATAAACAGTTTGAAACGTAGTTGATTCAAGAGAACCAGATCTCCCCTAACACAATACTCTCATCAAGAGATTAAAAACCTGAGATTTTTACTGAGTGTCTACATCAAGGGGCTGTTAATGAGTCCATGCCAAGTTGAAGTACCTAGTCCATTCCAGCTCTCTCTTCCTGAATCAAGATCGCCATTAATGTTATTGTTGTTAGCTTCATTGAGCTGCCATGGGAACCCCCACAAGACCCTATTGTTGTCACTTTCTCTACCATTGCAGAGCTCTTGCTTCATTGTTGTCACAGTCACTGCTGTCGTTGTTGCTCCACTACTCATATCTTCATAAGGCAAACTGCCCATTTCACCACTAACTCCTCCACAATTACTATCCACCTCTCCCAAGCTTCCATTCCCAAACCCATAATAAAAATTCTGGAAATTGTTCTGGGTGTCAAGAAATCCACTCCTGAGTGCATCAAGAAATGCTGGCGTTGAATCAGAATTGTGAATGCTAGCTGGGTTTCCCATAACATCAATTGGGTTTCCAATTAGAGAAAGACCAGTTTCATCAAACCCACTAGATTGTTTTTGGAGCCTAGCAAATGCAAGAGTTAAGTCATTGTGGTCATATCTCAGTGGGAATGCAGTGAGTGGGTTATTGGGATCGGTTGTGATGAATGGTTGATCTTGAGATTTCTTTGATGATGATCTCTTGTTCTTCCTGCACCCTCCACCCACCGGAACATTTCTCAGTGTACCTCCTTTAGTCCAGTACCTTCTGCATGACTTGCAAAAGTACCTTGGTTGAGAGAGGCTGTAGTTGTTGTAGTAACAGAACTTGGTGTTGGTAGAATCACATCTTGGACATTTTAGTGCTTGTTCTGGCTGTGGTCTTGGCTTCCTCTCTTGCTGTGCTTTTGAGCAAACCAACATCTTTTCCAGTGAATGGTCCTGCATTTCCTGAATTGTACGAAAAAGAAGAAAATTAATTGCAGCAAATTAAATCAAGAATTCACAGCATACCCACATAAGAAAAATCTATAACCATTTGATTTAGGGTTAAAGAAAGCCATCTAATTTTCCCAGATTTTGCTTTCTCAGATTGGATTAGACCTCGAAAACACTTGACAAGCATAAAATGAATATGCTACTTTGGTTAAAATTTACAGAAATTTGCCTAAATCTGTGGACTCTATCCATGAAGGAGCGCAAACAAGGTCCTAATTCGATTCCTTCAACCTTGAAACCCAAAACACAAAAACTAATTCCAACATCACACAAAAAGTACTGTAAAGCAAACTATCTTGTCCTTAAAAATACATCCGTTTGGATTAGACCAAGAACCCAATAATGAAAAAGAGAGAATGAAAGGAAAGTAAAGTGAACAAACAAGGAACAAAAACTTGTCATTAGTTAAAAATTAAAATTTGAATATGTGAAACCCACCTGGTGTTGTCCATTAGGATCCATTAGATACAATATCAAGCTACAACACTTATATTGGCCAGTTGAGAGAGTTTTCTTTTTGTTGGAGAGAGAGTGGGGGGAGAGAGATGGCTAGGCAATAGTCATGCAAAGTGAAGAAACAAAGATCCCACCCAACTCCATATATAAAGCAATCCCAAGAAAGAGAGAGATAAGGTAATGATGACTTCCCGTACGAGACGACCGAGATTTATTGTGTTATATATAGTGTATGTGTATGTCTCTGTATACGTATACGTATACCTGTTGGCTTAGCTAGGATTGCACGCAGGAAGCAAGAGCACTTGAAAAGGGAATTCGAGTAAATTATAAAACACAACGGACTCCATTATCCTTTATTCATTCATATATATTTGAGCCAGCCAAAGCCAACAAGCACCACCGTCCCCACAATGACAGAGTCTTTGTAGGTCCCACTCACGCGTGGATTCAACTATTGGGGTGGACCCACCCCCTTCTCAGTTCTCCCTCTATATTATATTATATTATATTTAAGTATTATCGCCTATTCCTTTGCGACTAATCTCTCTCTCTCTCTCTCTCTCTCTCTCTCTCTCTCTCTCTCTCATGGTGAATAGATATAACACAATCCTCGTGTTCCGGGAAAACAACAAAACGCATACAGATATCTCTGTGTGTGTGTATGTATATATGTATGTCTGCGAAACGGAGCTTAATTCGTTCTTTGAACAACTGCGTATGTAATCATGTAAGATACAGCCAAACAGGCAACCAGTGTGAGTGCTTTGAGATTGTTAGTGGTGTGGGCCTGGTGGGGTTCGTAATTTTGTCATGTTTTGGGAACAGGCAAGGGAACACTGGTGACAGTGACGGAGGATCTTGATCTTCGATAGCCCACCATGGAATTTGCTTTGGTTGGGTGTGTTCCATCGATCTTCGAACAATATTTTACGACTAGTCACACTCATCTTCAAAAGTTCATATGTCACCAACACCACCATTTTTGTATTCCCATTTTACTTCCAATTAGGTATTTATCAGTATTGATTGTTATTTCACCATCATAATAGATAGTTCGACTACTTATCACGAATACCTAATACATAATTAAATCAAAAGCAACAATTGAGATTTAGGCACATTAGCATATAAGAGTTTTTAATGACAATAATATCATATCATTGGTAGAGACCTTATAAAGCAATATGAATGATGGGGTCGAATAATCGAAATCAGGAAACAATTTGCAATTCAAATGCAATCCACTCATTACATATTATATATAATCAGCCAATAATCAAATGAAGATATATATATATATTATCAAACGGCTAGCTTTTTCATTCTTGTGAGAAGTACCATATATTTTGTCCGGGACCAAGATTCTTGGAGTAGTAGCGGGAAAATCAATGTTTGCCAACCAGAATTCTAAACTGTCATCATCTGTCCGAAAGTGAAGAACAAAATAATAAACAAAAACCAATTATTGATTCCATTAATTGTTGTTTCTTGTGGATCCTATGATGTTTCCTTTCGCTTTGCCTCCACATTGTTTCAAAAAATAAGGAAAGAATAAAACAAAGAAATAGTTCAATAATTAGGGTAGAATTTGAGGATCATGTACATTTTTTTGGTACCCACATACATTGTGGCGGGGTCATAGAGCACATCATAGGGATCGGTCAAGTGGGTTGACTGGTCAAAATGATCAGTCAAAGAAAATCACAGCCAGACACTGATATAATAGGAGAGAAACAAAGTAAAAGTGAAAATATAGAAACCTGTGCCCGCGTAACATATGGGGTATCATTTCTTGTGCAAGGAAGGAATATATATGTGATTCTCGATCTCAATGTGGTGGCCTGGTCAATGGAGATTGATTAATATATTTAGAGTTTGCAAAGCCTGGATTGTTCTAGCGAGAACTTCAACAAAGACAGACATGCATGCATGCTTATAAAAGCGAACTCGTGGCTAATATCATCTAGATATGCATTTAAGTTTATTATTGGAGGAATATTACGTTTCATTATAAGTTTTTTTATAGAAGGAAATCACTGTCCAACATGTCACACTGTGACAACTATTCCAAATCCAAACTTCATATCACATATATGAAAGACTCTACAACTCTGATAGAGCGATAATTTCTGAGCCGATGCCTAATGAAAAAAAAATAACATAGTGTGATTTTAGTACACACGCTCTGGATAAATGTTTATTCACACAATTGAAAAAATAGAATAACATACATGATATTTGAACTCACCATATATCTCTCGTTTACATGAAAAATTGCCGTGGTTAAGTTGAATATCTCAACTAACAATATGTTGTTTACGCTTAATCTTACGCCAGCTCATCAATTCTTTTTCGAACATCGATCAAGGAACTTGATATATTTTGAGTTGTTTTAAAGTTATTAATTAATTAATTAACACACAGTGATTTGATTTTCACTTAAAACTCTTATTGACCAATATGAGTAAAACTCACACACAATTCACGACTCACAAACAAAGACTGAACGTTTATTGTCTAAAATGCAGATTATGGCGAGTAAAAGGAGCAGCTACGGCAAGCAAAGCAAACAAGTAGCGACTAGGGGTCGGTGGGATGTCGGACACATGTGTCGATACCCAGATGTCTGACCGAACACGTGGCACTTGCGAATGCGGCTACGAGGCGAATATTTCAGTTTACAATGAAGAAAAGCAATAAACATTAACACCAACAAACAATACATAGCATACGTGGCCCCACTTAGGCTTTGTGGAATGGACACTCGGCCCCACCATGCCTCTCCTCCCTCGCCAAGCAAAGGATAGTCCCCCATTCCATTCCGTTCTTTTATTTAAACAATTTCTTAATGGTAAAGACTAACCGTCTGTTTAGTTGAACGTTTATTGTCTAAAATGCAGTTTGTTAGGATCCGTTTGAATTAAGGAGTGAGCGTGTGAGGGAATATGGTCATTTGGCACGTGGGACAAATGATGGAGGTCACGCGAGGCATCAGGCAAGAGTAAGGTGCACAAATACAACACACTTACGTTAGTGTCATGGCTGAGGTTTGGTAACGGATTTAATTTTGTCCTGCATGCGGATAAGGACAGACGGCAAACAACGGCGGAGGCAAACGTCAGTGTCATGGCTGAGATTTGGTAACGGGTTTAGTTTTGTCCTGCATGCGGATAAGGACAGACGATAAACAACGGCGGGGACTCGGGAGGCGTAATCAAATATCTGTTATTCATTGGTATTAGTCCAATGGTTCTTGTTTGGTAACGTATGAAAAATCTCACAAGTCACAACGTGATCAATGCATGTTTCCACACTGCAGTACTGCACTGCATTTCCAACTTCCAAGATGACAATGGATATCTGTTTTTTTTGCGTTATATTTTTAACTGAATACACAAGTCTCTCGATGACCAAATCACATGTCGTGTTTTTGAAGGATTTGTAATGAATAAAAATATAATGTATTATCAGGATAATTATTATCCACCACTCATATTGGGTAATCATTATATAAAAAATATATTAAAAAAAATTATCTAAAAAATTACATGGATAAATAATATACCTGCCTAATAAATACGAGTATTTATTTATACAAGTATTTTTAATTACTCATACAATCATTATACTCTCATCAAACAAACCATAATTATTATTATTATGACAAGCTGACCTTGTCAATTTCATTTCGTGCAAATATTCGATTATAGATGATGTTATATAGCCCACAATCGATAAGGGCCGAGTATGAATAGTCCAATATGAAATAAGGCTCTAACCGTGAAACCTTGGACCAATAGGCCCGACACACACAGCTAACAGTGATCTCACTTTGTAGGGACGGCCCAAATATCCATGAATGTAAAGCACTAAAGCACGCTATTGGGAAGGGCTGGGTATTAATGGTTCAATACCGTAAGCAGTGTAACCTGAGGCCTTGCCCGTTAACAATGACTCACTTGATCATGATATGACTTGTCCATCTGTTAAATAAATAAACACATTTTTTAAAATAAAATAAAATGTGAACCAATCAATTGAATGACACATGATTCATTGATTCTTTACTCTTCCCTAAATCTGTTCTTAAAGAAAACCCTAGCCGCCAAATAAGTAAAAAACCAGAGGCATAAACCTTGGGCCAAGCATTATCAAAACAAATTAATAAGCAAAACAAACATTATAACGATCAAATCGAAGCTTATAAAATAGAAAATAAGAGACAAATCGGATCTCTATTTTGCTTCTCAATCGGCGATGGGGTTGGTGTTGAAGTTTAGTCACTATTTCACCTTGGTACTTTCCAATTGGGTCAATGTCGTGCTCTGTGCACAAAAGCTCCCAGAGCTTGGCACCAATTTGGTTGTCGCATTGGCCTCCCTAGTCGTGAAAGATTTCATGCATTTTCACCAGGAAAAGAAAACGAAGAGTGAAGGCTTCGCCAAGATAGAGAGAGAGGGAGGAGCTGATGCAGCATTGGCCGCTTCTTGTTCAGATCAAAGAGGTCATCGTCGTCAGTCCAAGAACAGTAGAGAGAGAGGGTGAATGCAAAGATGGAAGGAGGAACACGGGGATTCTTCATTTTTTTTTATTGCTTATTATTTTTTAAATATAGTTCCAATCGCGTGAGGGTGAATCTAACACATAGGTAGGTTGAATGTCCGGATTTATAAAAACCTGACTGATGAGACTGAAAGAAATTTAAAATTTGGGTGATTAAATTAAAACGTTTGAATTTTGTGTGATAAAAAATAAAATGTGAGTAATTTTTAAATGATCAAAATAATATTATCATACTCTTTTTTAAAAATAATGTATATGTTTTTATCGGGTTTATGAGCTTGAAGATCATATAAAATTAAACATGAAAAAGACATACAAATTTTGGGTTTATATTCAATTTTGTTTTCATATATTTTTCAAAGTTTAATTTGATTTGTGTTTGGTAAAAAAAATAAAAATACGGTGTATATACTTATATCAAAATTAATAAATGGACCTTTCGATTTCCCTAAGAAATAGCAGTCACAATCTTTTATGTGAAAATCTGAGGGAAGGGGCACTGAGCTTTTTTTTTATACATAAAATAAAATATAGATAATAAATTTTACAAAAACAAAAGGCTATCATATACATACTACTTTTTTATATACATAAAATAAAATATAGATAATAAATTTTACAAAAACAAAAGGCTATCATATACATACTACTGATACTAGTATTCAATCGTATAATTTAAGGTATGTTTGTTTCACAATTGCATTTCATAGTTTTAAGTTGTCAAAAATATTGTGGGGTTTTATTTCATTTTTTTATTATATTAATTTTGTAGATAAAATTAAAAAAAAATGAAAAATTTAAAGATATGGAGGGGCAATTATGTAATGTGATTGTAAAATATTGTGAACCTCACAACCATAAACGATCAATAAAATGTGGTGTTTAATTGATACAATATTTTATACAGATCCAATAATTTTAAGCTGGGCAATATGTAAAATAAACGCATCTTTATGCAGTAAAGACCTAATATCGCAGATGTGAATTGAAGTAATTGCTTGACGACATCGACAGTCAGGGCATCGCAAACTCTGGTACGCTCGCTTCCTCTCTCTGTCAAATTGCTCACCAACCTTGTATCCAGATTCAATTGGTCTTCAATTGCACGGTACTCTCTGTCAAATTGCTCCACAACCTAGATTCAATTGGTCTTCAATTTATCGTGTGCTCTCTGACTCTGCAAACTAGTGGCCTAGTTTGATTCAATTGGTCTTCAATTATTAATTGATCATATGGCATAGCATTCGCAACAAAATGGATGATGAATGTTTTGGAGATTGTATGATTATTTACATTGAATGAGAAATGGTTGAGAAATTAAATTTAGATTCAATAATAGATGATTCATATTCATTGAAGTCTCGTCGGATATAAGTTTCATATATATTATTTCATTTTGAATATGTATTTATGTTAATCTTTTGATTACTTTATGGTATCAAATGTTAAGACGAATGAACATTAACGGTCCGTTTGGATCAGAGTATGTTGATAGAGTATAAGCTCTCGTAAAATGTAAAAGCTGAGAATGTATGAGAGTATGAAGACAGAGTATAAGCTAGCTTATACTCTGTCCCAAACGGACCCTAATTTATGATATCATTTTGGAGTGTACTATTATAAATGGCAAAAACTGAGCCCCCATCAAACTTTTTAAATGGATCAAAGACATGTGGTTTAGTAGTAGCTCCCTGCTCCGCCTCTGTTTACATTCATATAACTTAAACTACATGACTACGATCCAATTTTTGTTAACAAAACCTTACAGGAATCTCACCCTATAATTTTTGTTTACATTCATCATTCACTTTCTTCTAATTATATATTTTAAACTTTTTCAATTATCCTATTGACGAAACCCGATTGCACATTAGAAGCACTTCACTCGAAGGCACAAACCAAGTTCTCCATTGGCTGCGCAGGGACATACCAACCCAACCTCTCTGGACCACATTTGCTCATCATTAAGACCTAAATTATGCGACTCTGAAAAAATAATTTTTTATTCTATTTATAATTTTGAATATTTGACTAAGTTTTTTTTTCTTTCTAATAGACAGTTCAGTATGCCAGTTTCTCACAGGCTCACAGGATAGGTTTCTGTCATATTTACTTTTCAATAAGAAAAAATAAATTCCTTCCGACTCAGTGTGTGTTTGATAGAGATATAATATTATAAGGATAATTAAAAATATATACATATATCTATGTAATTTTTGTTTTGTAATATATACGTATATTTTGAAAACCGAAGGTCATTAGGAAAGTCGATAAAACTCGAGGGGTAGGGGGCCGCAGTGCAATTTACGCCAATTAAATTTGTTTCCTTTTTGTTTAGATTTATATTTCTTTCTTGCCCTACCGAAGGCGGAAGCCAAATTCCCGAGTGTGATGGCAAGCATGGCAGTTGCGATGTGAAAACTGAAACAGCACACCACTATCAAAAACACGCGCGCACTCTATGCACTTTTCAGTTCTGAGAAAGGCGAAGATCTAGAAATCCGATATAGTCGGATTCCATTTTCTGCATGGTTCTCAAGAGAATGGAGCAGGTTGTCGAGAGCCTGCCTCCGATGGATCTGATGAGGTCCGAGAAGATGACGTTTGTACAGCTCATCATCCCGGTCGAGTCGGCTTACCGGGCCATATCCTACCTCGGCGAACTCGGACTCATCCAATTCCGTGACGTAAGTTTGCCAACTTAGATCCATCTTTGTTTCATTGTTTTACAATCCTCAAGGATCGGTTCGTCATGTTTGGTTCATGTGACAATATTGAGAAATTAGCGGGGCACTTTCATGTCAATCGTTGTTTGGAGTTTTACGTTGATCAGTTGAGTTTTAGTCTCCAATTTAGGATGTTGTGATATCTTTTGTCAATTTCTCGCAATTGACGCTTGCAATTCGGGTTAGTTTCTATGCGGTTGACTTTTTAGATAACTTGAAACGTCTGGACGTAGTTGTTTGTATAAATTTGATCATGTTCAGTTAGTTGATGGATCTGGTTAGAATGATTGAGAATTGGAAGAAAAAAAGTCCTAATGGATTTGTGTGGTTGAATTCTTTGAATTCTATTGTCCAAAATGATAATGCTCTTATTTAGGCAATAGTATTTGAATATGTACTGAGTTCCGCCCAGAAATGGATACCATATACTGGTTGGAGGCTATCATACTATTTTGGGTCACAAGCTGCACCTAACATAAGAGTGATTGGCTTATTTTCTTTCAGGTCAGCGCACGAATTGCCTTCTCATCTCCTGAATTTCCATTCACTTGGTCGTGAATCTTGACCTGTTCTCTGGCATTAAGCCACATTTCAAATGATGAAACTGTTGACTGATTTTTTTTTTTGGAGGGGGAAGGGGGCTGGTCTTGGGATTTATTCTTGTTATTCTCATGTCTTGTAGATGTAGCTTCCCATAGCAGGAATGTGGATATTTATTGAACTTTGAACTATCTTTTTTCTTTGACTTCAAAAGTAGCTACTTATGCTCTGATAAAAAGAGAAGTTGCTACTTATGCTAATTTTCCTTTGACCCTCTGCTTCTCAATGCTATTCTAGCACACTAATCTCCATATTTTTCCCCTTTTCAGTTAAATGACGATAAAAGCCCTTTCCAGCGAACATTTGTTAATCAGGTATCTTTTCATCACCCTACCCTTGGATGTGTTGTTTGGGATTTTGCATGTATGAAATACTCATTGAGTTGCATATAAGGTTTTGGAAACCTTAAGTTGCTAACTTTTCCAATCGAATTGGTAATCAACTATCAAAAGCATGACGAATCAAGCACCTCTATGAGCTTCCTTTCCATACGCTTGTAAAAAATTAAAAATGGTCAGTTGACTTGGAAATTGGAATGAGATTGTCTTACGTAGTTTTTTTCTCATGCTATGTTTTTCCTCTCTAGATGTGAAATTTAAACCAATGAATATTTTGGAATCCAGAAATTGTTAGTCAAAGTGTCATACTTAATACATCTGAGCTTTTTGGACAATTATTCCTTAATTTTATATGTTCTCTGATAGTCAATATTATTGCTGATAATGGTATTGTTTACAATTTCAGACTATTATTTATTTTAGCTGTTTTAATATTTGGAGGCTTTCACAGGTAAAGCGATGTGGAGAGATGTCCAGAAAGCTACGGTTTTTCATGGATCAAATCAATAAAGCTGGGGTACTATCTCCTATACGCCCTGTTTTGGAGCCAGAAGTTGAGTTGGAGGAATTAGAGGTCCATTCATATACCATCATCCTTGTTCTAGTGACAAGTGCCTTTTCTTCCTTTTCTTCTTAACCCTGGTTCCTTGTGTACAGGTCCAGCATAAACACAAAGATTAAGAAACCCTCCATTAGATGCCTCATCCAGTCATTGCTTGCTCTGGAATCTAATTATGTTTATTTTTTATGTCTTGCACCAATTTCAGATACGACTTGCTGAGCATGAACATGAGCTGATTGAGATGAACTCAAATAGTGAGAAACTCAGACAAACGTATAATGAGCTATTAGAGTTCAAGATTGTGTTGCAGAAGGTAGAATTCTTTGCCATTAAAAATCTTGTCCTAGGCAAAATGTAGAAAATGAAAAAAAGAGAGAGATGTTGTAGGAATTAATATTATTGAATTTTTACTTAACATAATTACTATTATTGAATTTTTACTTAACATCATTCTTACTTTGAAAACACCTCTTCCGAATCGTTTTATTTTATTTTTCTCAGAAGTTTCAACTTTCAACTAGAAACCTTTGCTTAATTTCTTGATTTTTACTTTTCTCAACTCATCATTCATATCCTTTCTGGTACCTATTCCAGGCAAGTGGTTTTCTTGTATCAAGTAATAATAATTCAGTTGCAGAGGAAACAGAATTAGACGAGATTGTTTACTCAAGTAATGGTTTTATTGAAACGGCATCATTATTGGAACAGGTAATAGTTCAATATGCTGCTGGATTTGCTTCCTTTCACAAATCCTTTATTATGGTTTCACTTACCATTGGTAATGCATGAATTAGCAAATGAGGGCTGGACCGTCAAACCAATCTGGTTTAAGATTCATCAGTGGGATTATATGCAAGTCAAAAGTTCTTCGGTTTGAGAGAATGTTATTCCGTTCTACCAGGGGCAATATGTTTTTCAATCAGTCACCCGCTGATGAAGAGATCATGGATCCTGTTTCAACTGAAATGGTTCTTCCTTAGCACTTTTATTCTCTTTCTGGAATATGCTTAATGTTTACTTTACCACTTTTCTCATTGTTTCCTTTGCTCTATCTGTGCTTGCTTGTTCAGTTTATTTCTTATTGCATCAAGGAAAAAAAATCATCTGTATATTTGTTTATTAAATACTTGTATTGCCTTGACCTTTGCAGGTTGAAAAAATAGTCTTTGTGATTTTTTTCTCTGGAGAGCAAGCAAGAACAAAGATTTTGAAAATTTGTGAGGCATTTGGAGCAAACTGCTACCCTGTTCCCGAAGATGTAACGAAGCAGAGGCAAATAACTAGAGAAGTATGTATGCTGGACAGAGTTGACTGTGTTGCATTTAATGCTCTAAAGAGTAATCTTATGCAACCACATGCAATGGACATCCTTATTAAAAGTTTATTGATTCATTTGCATTTTTGGGACAGACAAACTAAAATTATGAATTTTCATCTCACATGCAGTTCAGGAATTTTGGAAGTGGTTTATCTTGATCGTTATTGCTCTGCTACAAACATCTGCTGATATTTTTTCTTTGTGCAGTTATAGATTGTATTGCAACAAATTCTCCATGTTTTTGTTGAAAGTTCAACATCCTTCTTCAGGTTTTGTCACGCCTTTCTGATTTGGAAGTTACATTGGATGCTGGGATTCTCCATAGAAAGAATGCCCTTTCTTCCATTGGAATCCATCTACCAAAATGGATGAACCTGGTTAGAAATAGTCTCTGTATTTTCTGCCATGTGCAATGGGTGACTTTAGTAAATCTTGCATTTGGTATGCCCTGTTGTCTGATGAATGTTCTTCCTCAGGTAAGAAGGGAAAAAGCCATTTATGATACATTAAATGCGCTGAACTTTGATATTACAAAAAAATGCCTTGTTGGGGAGGGCTGGTGCCCCATTTTTGCAAAAGCTCAGGTAACTATCATGCCTCACCACCTGATATTCTCATAAGAGCTTGCCATCATTGCATTTTTCGCACTTGTTTGTGATTCTCAGTTTGTTTATTATCATTTTCAATTGGAGAAATCTACAACCTTCAATTTTTTGTTAAAAGGGAAACCTTTATGTTTAATCAGATTCAGGAGGCCCTGCGGCGTGCTTCATTTGATAGCAATTCGCTGGTTGGCATAATATTTCATGAGATGGATACCGTTGAATCACCTCCTACCTTTTTTAGAACGAACTGCTTCACAAATGCCTTTCAGGAAATTGTTGATGCATATGGGTGAGTGTGCTTGAATCATGGATGGAACAAAATTGTCCTTTTTGTTCTTCCTTGGCAATAGTAATAATCATGCTACTGTACAAAAAATCTATTATATCATTCAGAAGCAGAAGACTGTGGGAGCTTCTATCATAATTTTCTGGTTTTATTGATTGAAAAGTATATAATTTGTAGTTGATTTTGGTAGTAAATAGTCTCATACTCCCATCTGGTGGTTGTGATGGGCTACTGTAGAATTCTTGGACACATTGCAGATGAAATAAAGAACTTATTTTCTTGTCATAATTGTTTCTTACGGGAGTTAGTTTGAGAGCCTGCCAAACATATATGGTTCTTATTGAGGCTTTAATCTCATCTGTCAGAGTTGTATTGTTTGTTGGTGCCATCTATTGTTTGATTAATCGAGTAAATGCATTGATTTTCAGGGACATCCGTGTAGTTGATTTCTCCATGAAATTGTTCCTGACTGATATAACTTATCAAAATTCTGATTCAATAGTATTTTTGACAGTGTTGCTAAGTACCAAGAAGCAAACCCGACTGTCTACACTATTATAACATTTCCATTTCTTTTTGCGGTGATGTTTGGTGATTGGGGTCATGGAATATGCTTGTTGTTGGGAGCATTGGTCCTTATAGCTCGTCAAAGTAAGCTCAGAACGCAGGTATGGTTGCTTTCAAATTTCTTGATTGCAACTCATGGGGAATTGTCCTATTAGATGAAGCCCTTGATCAGCAATGTCAACTATATTCCTCTTCCAGTAAAGACAAGGTTCTTGGAGATCCTATGAATGCGTTATGTTCCAGTTCACGATATCATTCATTTTATAAACAATCTGATATCCAAAGGCTGGATGTTCTTCGATTGAGAGCATTTTGACCAAAAGATCCCTCAAAGTAGCTCTAGTTTTTGAGTTACCCTTTAACCGGCCATAACTGCTCTTTCTCACACACTAGTAGTTGGTTCTTAGACACAAGAATTTTCATTACACTGATATTTAACTAGAGGAATGCATGAGAGCGGCCTTTAAAGCCTAGATTTTGTGTTTTAGGTTTCCTTAGGACCCCACAAAATGAACATTATACTTTTT
Organism: Euonymus europaeus; assembly: GCA_963580455.1. Lineage (NCBI taxonomy): Eukaryota > Viridiplantae > Streptophyta > Magnoliopsida > Celastrales > Celastraceae > Euonymus > Euonymus europaeus. The sequence goes on from OY756967.1 coordinate 23,084,273, forward strand.
GGAATTTTTTATTCATATTATTTGTATTCTTAATTCTGGTCAGAAACTTGGGAGCTTTATGGAGATGCTGTTTGGTGGGCGTTATATTCTCCTTTTGATGGCTCTTTTTTCAATTTATTGCGGGCTGATTTACAATGAGTTCTTTTCTGTGCCTTTCCATATATTTGGTGGATCTGCTTACAAATGCCATGATGCTGCATGCAGGTATGCATTATTTATTTATTGATAGATCTCATATGATAATGATGATGATAGATCTTGGCATGATGATTTTACTTGTTGATCTATCGTTTGAGACTTCATGACTGTGAAGTCATGACCCTTTTACTGTTCTTCATTAACTGTTATGTTCATTAGCGATGATTTTATTAGTTTGGTCCAGGAAGATTGCTTATTTTGATATATCTAAGATATGTATAACCTCTAGGCTATTTAGAGGCTTTATATTCTATTATGATCAACAGCTGGGAAGAAGGGTTATGACTTTCTGGTAGTTCCTTTTGTATAGGTTTCAGAGTTTTTCCCTTTTCTTTTAAAGTCTCCAGCAGATAATGTTTACTATAGAGTGTTTACACCATTACAATTTACAACTGGGGTCTCTTTGAGTAGCTTTCAATGGAAATGAAATCTTCTGTCAATGGTGTGCTGTCAGTTGTTTAAATAGTTTGGATATTGCATTTTGTGTTTTTATACTTGGTAGAGGGAATTGACAGTAATATGATTCCGTACTGAGTGGAGCTGTTGGCTTTAGATTTTGTCTGTAAACTCTTGTTGTCCTCCATCGAATGTAGGTAAAGATCCTCAACTTTGGTGTCTGGTGGCGATGCATGTTGATTTTATTAATTGTTCCCCATGATTGTTCAAATTCACTCTTTCTGTATGTTGTATGATAATTTAACACCCCTCATTATTATAGCCTTAATTTCTTGTAGTATCCGGTGGTAACATAGTTAAAATTGCTTATCAAAAAAATGGAGTTTTTCTTTATCTTGAAAGATTTGTTTACTCATCTGTATGATATTTTAAAGCTATTTTCTCTGTTCTTATCAGCGATGCTTATTCGGCTGGATTAGTTAAATACAGAGATCCATACCCTTTTGGTGTGGATCCCAGTTGGCGTGGAAGTCGTTCAGAGCTGCCTTTTCTGAACTCTCTGAAAATGAAGATGTCTATTTTGCTGGGTGTGACCCAGATGAACCTAGGAATCATATTGAGTTACTTCAATGCACGATTCTCTGGCAGTTCGATTGATATAAGGTGTGCTTGCGCACAGTTTTCCTCTTTCACCCATTTCCAATCTTCTACATCCCCACCTTCCCCCGCGCCTCCCCTCCCCCTCTTTCCTCCCTTTCTTCGTGCACAAGTCCACCAAAGTGCACTAGTCTAGGTTTAACTTAATTCACGTCTTGTTGTCAGGTATCAGTTTGTGCCGCAGATTATATTTCTTAACAGCCTCTTTGGGTATCTATCACTCCTCATTGTCATTAAGTGGTGTACTGGTTCTCAGGCGGACCTTTATCATGTTATGATCTACATGTTCTTAAGTCCCACTGAAGATCTTGGTGACAATGAATTGTTTTGGGGCCAGAGACCACTTCAGGTATGATATCCTGGCTTCCACGCTATTATGTCTTTGCACTATGCAATACTGTTATCATCTTCATTATGATCCATTAATTCCGAACTTTGCAGATCCTATTGTTACTTTTGGCTTTAGTTGCAGTTCCATGGATGCTTTTCCCTAAGCCTTTTATTTTGAAGAAGCTTCATTTGGAGGTACCATGATTTTTGACTTTTACTTTGTGCAGTTGCTGCGTCATGCAATTTCTCATCGATATGAGGCATCTGTATTATATAGATTGCCCATGTGATTATAAATTTCTATGTTGCCTGACTAGTTGTTCTTTTTTTTTTTTAAATGAAAATTATATTGTGGCACTAGCATGTTTGCGAGAATATCCAGTTCTACAAAGGCATATTCCTTTGTCATGCTCAGCAAAAGATGACTTGGCAAGATATTTTTGTGTTCTAGATATCTGAGACTTTCTCTGGGTATTCAATGAAATAATACTTGGTATGAGCTGTCACATGATGTTTAGACCCATTTCCTGTTTTGGAACATCAGTTTAAGTATCTTAAAATGAGAAAATCATTTTAGTGTAGTCAGGAATCCTGCCTCAGTCAGTCTATTTTGTATTTTTTAGGACTCTCTGAAGACACAGTTCCCCATTGATTTGAGGGGACTACATCTCGTATGGCGTGCTAGTTATATGTTTGATAAATATGAACTGGAGAGTTAGATGTAATGGTTGGAGTTAATTATTTCTATTATTCATGATATTTTATAGAGATTTCAAGGTCGTACTTATGGAATGCTTGGCACTTCTGAGATTGATCTTGATGTGGAACCTGATTCTGCAAGGCAGCATCATGAGGAGTTTGATTTTAGTGAGGTTTTTGTTCACCAAATGATACACTCAATAGAGTTTGTTCTAGGTGCTGTTTCAAATACTGCATCTTATCTTCGACTTTGGGCTTTAAGGTATATCCACGATGTTCTCTTGGCTTATCATTTTCCCTGCTGTAATAATTGATTTGCCGATATCTTATTATTGATTTTACAGCTTGGCACACTCAGAATTATCAACTGTTTTCTATGAGAAAGTGCTCCTCCTTGCTTGGGGGTAAGTGGCTTCTATACTATATTCCATGCTGTTTTTCTGCACATTTTAGTGTATTTTTTTTATTTCCCTTGTCATCTTCTCTTCCAGTACTTAAAGATATTTAATATGTCTTGAAACATCTGAATAAAGGCTTCGTGTTCATGCAATGCATCTATGGTCCATACCAGTCCACCTTTCTTCCTATAAGTTTGTAGGTACTCTGAAATAACAATGTTATTGGTTCTGCAATTTGTTAGCGTTCTTATGCCAAGTGTTGGTATGTCACCACCACCTATGAGAATAACTATTCAGAAAGATTTAAGTTGAAGCTTAAGGTCAACCATGGAGTTTTTAGAATTACGTAATGCAAAAGAAACAATCCTTCTTTTTCATTAAAACTTTTATGATGAATTGTCAGATTGTGTGTCCCTGCTTCGTGTCATCTCTAGGACAAAAAATGTCAAAATTTGTGACATCAACAGTCAGTACCAATTGTTTGGATATTCATATTGCACTTTGCATGTATGCATTTCTAGTATATATGCATGCAGTGGTGTGAATTCTGGCAGTTATAGTGATGGTGTAAACTATTATATGATTACAGGTATGACAATATCATCATCCGGTTAGTTGGGTTGGGTGTTTTTGCCTTTGCAACTGCTTTCATCCTCCTCATGATGGAGACACTCAGTGCTTTTCTCCATGCCCTGCGTCTTCATTGGGTGGAATTTCAAAATAAGTTCTATCACGGAGATGGCTACAAGTTCAAGCCTTTCTCCTTTGCCTTGATCACTGAGAATGAGGATTAGTCCATTCGTAACTCCTTTTGCTTTTCGTTTTTTGAAGAGAATATATAGACACTTGAGAATTATCAACCATTCAAGCTACCAAGATGGTAAGTGATGGAAACTGCGTTTTGGCCAGAAGAGTAGGACTTCGCAATGAAAATACGTGTATGGATATGAACTTGGAAGTGTTGAATCATGGTCAGATTTCCTCTTCCAGAATGTCAACATGGAAGAAGGTTATAGTTGTAGCCACAGTATTCTTAGTTCTTACCGATATACTATTTGGACCTCCATTTCAGCAGAAGGTTGTCGAAAATGGCTATTTTTTCTCTTCTTTGGGGTTGGTGACGAGGATGCAGAAATGGAATGTTCAGTACACTTGTTGTAAATTAGGGAAAAGTTGGGCTTTTTGGATGATAAATTAGGACAAAACTTTTACGCCCGCACGATTAAGTGTTGGATTTTGGCATCCATGTAATGCTTGTGACGATCTAACATAGTCCATTTTTGTCATGATATAGCATCATCAATGAAACCTCAAGCAAAGTTACTTTAATTGTCGTTCTTCCGTTGTTCAGTTTGTAATTTGGGTCGAATTGGTATCATAATGACCGTCTCTACTTGAAAGATCTTGGCTCTGAGACTATGTACCTCTAATTTCCGATTTGGAGAGAGTTGCATCATCATGTTTATATGGTTTCTCTATTAAAGTTATTGGTAAGAGCAAAAATTTTAGTTAAATATAGACAAATCTAGTGTGTGTTTTTTTTTTTTGAATGAGACAGGGGTGGACTCGGACTTGAGATTTTAAGATTACATACAACCCAATTTTAACTCATCAATCGAGCTGCTCAAAATTCTTAAGGAATGACTTCTTTCCAAACCAATAGTTTATTATAAATTTTGATGAAATTCTTATTGATTAATGTAAAGCAAATTCTGCATGTGTGCTTATATAGATTTGCCTGATTATAGACTCTATTACTGTCAGCTAAAGTCTGAATGTTTCAGTTGGTTTGGGATTAATTTATTTTTGATTAAGGTAGGCTAGACTAGACTGATAAGCTTGTCCTCAACAATCCCATTCTATTTCACGATCTGTTCATAGAGATTGATAACGCTCATCTGTCTCTGATAGAATCTCCGGCTAAAATGGATCGTTGTTTCGGAAGATTCCAAACGACGACGTTTTCCATCTGTTCAGCCCCTTTTACAACTTCCCTCATCTAATCACTCGCCACATCCTTGTCTTGCCAGTTGCCTCCCCATTTTAACAAGTGCATTGCTCCTAGCTATGGAAATCATCAAACTCTGGACTTTTTGAGTCCACATATTTGGTCCAAAAGATATTCACCACTAGTCTATCATTCAAGTAATTTATGCGAGTATAATATAATTTAACTTGCTGAATTACCTTGAAATCATTGGATATCACCAAAGCAAATGCGTTTGGTCGTGTTATATCATAAAAATGGAGAATCGGAGCTGAGGAAGCTAGAGCTCCAAGAGCAATATGGGGATATTTTAGCCGGAACCACGAAGCAAGCACTAGAAAAAATAGAAAACAAGAATATGTTTTTATATATAATTAACAAGAATGTTAATTAATATTAATTAAGTGTATTAATTGTATCAGTTTCGAAAAAAGAACGTGTATTTTCACTTACTTCCACCATATGATTGCCCAACAACTATAATAGGAGATGTTTTAGCATTAAACACTTTCTTTATGTGAATGGGAATTTCTGCATAATCTGCTAAAGCTTGTGCAGTGTTTAAATATCCAAGAGTATTTGGATTGCTGAAAGCCATTTCTTTTGATTTAAATGGAATTGATTCCCCATAGTATCGATGCTAATATATATGGACAAGGACAATAACAAATTAGTTTATTATATATGTTATTAGTTAAAATTAGAAACGAGTGAATGATATGTGAAGAATATCCCACATTGGTGGATCATGTTGCTATTTGTTGACGACAGTTCGAACAAAACAACAATAAATAAATCAAGAATATTTAGATTTACCTGGAAAATTCTTAACGGAGAAAAATCACGGGCAAAATAGGTGGATTTCACTATGTAGAGAAAATAGGTACAAAAGAGTGTCTTAAGCGACGTTTTTACCACAAACTTATACATATTGTCCCAGGCTTATCGGCCCGGTCCATCTTCTCCAATCATAGATTAAAAAAAAAATCACCAAATTTTATCTTATTGCGAACTTTTCGAGTCGGACCAAATAAAATTTGGGTCACAAACTCTAACATATACACTTTATATAGAAACAAACCTTCTCCTCCCAAGCCTTTTGAGAAAGTTGGATAAGGCCCAACTTTATGACATGATAACATATGAATATATATATATATATATATATAGTAATTATCAGGTGAGTGATCCCGGACGAAATTTTACTTATGGGATCCGCCCCTGCCCCTCACCCTTGGATGATTGTGTGCTTTCGCCCTGACACTCATCCAAAGACAATTGTGTTATCCCACACATAAAATTACGTGGGGATACTACACTTAAAAATTCTCATATATATATATATATAGGGATGTCTTACCTCTGTGTACGCTAGCAAAGCTTGAAAATGCATAGCATGATTAGTGAGGACCCCAATAATTGAATCCATTGCTTCTTCTTCGCCAAGATATGCTAAGATTGGTGCACCTGCATCCTTCCAGTGCTCTTTGTTAATCACATATCTCCGTTGAAATCTTCGATAGCTTTCGAGTTTATAGTTGAAGTGATCAAGTGTTTGGGGATAATGGAATTTACGAAAGTCCACTGGGAGGGTTTTAGACTCAATCGCTGTGTTGAGAGGCATCGCGAACGCAGTACTGCTGCTTAAGAAAGCAACTACAAAGGTCAATAGAAGCCAGTGACAAAACAAGCCACCAGCTAATAAACTCTGTTATTTTTCAATTTAGAAATTACCGCTGCGTTGAAAACAACTCGAAAGCTACTAATTGGCGGGCTCTAAGAAATTACATCTTCGAAACACAAAAATACGGAGTCGGAGTCGATCAACTATAATTAAGAAAGTGCATATTTGACACCCCATTCCTTCGGTCGATTAATGCGAAGCCTAATTCCAAATAGTCCTGACTTTTGAGAATTGATGAGTCACTCATTCACTTATTTTCTAAGCCCAATATTAAGCAAATGTAATATGAGCTCTCCAAGGGCCAAAATGTTAATATGGTATCAAAGCAATTTTAATGGGGGTATGGGTGAAGAGGAGCAAAGTGATCCATATGGTGGAGGCCTAACGTGACCACATGGTGAAGGCTCGATGTTAATGTGTTCTTGTGTGAGGGGAGTGTTGAAACCTACATAATATGTCTCCCATTGAAAAATATGGACGTGTTGAATGCCTTATCAGACGAGTTGGGACCCAACTCATAAACCATTCCTTATAGCCTCAAGGCATCACTAGTTCGTTATACCACCACAATAGGTTGTGTTATAAATATAATACAATCGTACATGTTCAATTACCTTGAAATCATTGAATGCCACCAAAGAGAATTGAAGTTGAGGAAGTTAGAGCTCTAACAACAATATGAGATTTTTTCAGTCAGAAGTGTCGACGTGATTATGGAGATGGGTATTGGTGCTCGTAACAAATCCAGTTTTCTCACCCATGAATCAAAAAAACCTAAGCCCAAAGATCAGACGATGGCACCATGGATCACTGACTATCAAAAGGTGAAAAGTTGGCTCATTGACTCCATGAGTCCATCTCTCATGCAGCGATGTATTTGTTTGTCTACCGCAGTAGAGACTTGGGAGGTAGTGTCCAAGACCTTCTATGACAGATCTGATGAGACTCGCCTTTTTGAATTGAACCAAAAGTCTTTCTCTACAAGACAGCATGGTAGACCCTTATCCACTTATTACAATGAACTGAATTTCGTTTTTCAAGAAATTGATCATTGAACTAGCTCTCAAAAGGGCACGGTTGAAGGAATAGTCTAGCTTCACTCCACGGTAGCAAGGCTTCGTGTCCATATTTTTCTGAGTGGACATGATCTAGAATTTGAACAAGTTCGTGGAGAAATTTTACGCAAGGACCCTAAACTTGATTTGGAGAGTACGTATGCATATGTTAGAAGGGAGTATCACTATAGGCAACCTATGGGGGTCTCTCCAAGTTCTGAACACTCGACAATGATAGCCCATCCATTTCAACGAGGCCAACGTCCTTCGGGTCTTGAAAAGAACCGTAACAACCCACCATCTAACAAGTCCAATACTCATGTATGCAGTCATTGTGGTTATTTCGACCATACGCAACAACGATGTTATGAATTTATCTGCTATCCTGAGTGGTGGGATTTCTCAATGAAGCCAAGGAAGAAAAGTTTAGGGAAAGCTATTGTTGCCACTGGCAACCCTTCCAATGTTGACAATCCTATAGCTAATGTGGCTCACCCTGGTATTATTGGTAAGGTCAATGTTTTTTCTGCAAACTCTATGAATGGTACTTGGATTATTGAAACAGGCCGTGCATCGGATCACGTGATTAGAGACTCGGATAAGATACAATCCCTTTGCCCACCTTGACAAACCGTTATCTCTACTACCAATGGTGGCACGTCACCCATTGTTGGTGAAGGTTCCATTCTTTTAACTAACACACTTACTTTGAACTCATTTCATGTTGTTCCATCCCTTGCTTATAATCTTTTTTCGGTTGGTCAATTTACTACTTCTCTTAATTGCATTGTAACATTTTGGCATTCTTTTTGTGTTTTTTCAGGATATTGTGACCAAGCAGATTCTTGGTTATGGTGTTAAACATGAAAAACTCTACTATTTGGAATTAACGAAACATGGAGGGTGGCAAATTACTCATGCAAATCACACTAGTAGTGAGGATCAGACTAGGGCAACTACATGGTTGTGGCACCGTCGTTTGGGGCATCTTTCCTTTGGCTACCTAAGAAAATTACAACCCCATTTTTTTTCTTGAATAAATGAGCCTGAGTTCCATTGTGATATTTGTCAATTAGCCAAGAGTCATCATGTTTCTTATTTACTAAGTTTGAATAAAGTTCCAAACTTTTCTATGTTATTCATTCTGATGTATGGGGGCCTGCAAAAATACCTTCTCTTGTGAATTCTCGTTACTTTATTATCTTTATTGACGAATGTACAAGAATGACTTTGATATCTTTGCTTCGAAACAAAAGGGATGTTTCTGGTGCATTCCAAAAGTTTTATCATATGGTTCAAACACAATATTAAAAGTCTGTTCGTGTTTGACAAACGGATAATGGCATGGAATTTGTTCATTCCATACTTGGAAAATTTCTTATAGATCAAGGCATTCAACATCAAACATCTTGCACTTATACTCCCCAACATAATGAGTTGGTGGAGTAGCAAAATCGTCAGATTTTAGAAGTGGTTTGTGCATCTCTTTTTGGCATGCACATGCCCAAGTTCTACTGGAGCGAAGTTGTAAAATCTGCAATTTATATCATCAATCGGTCACCCTCTTGAGTCCTCAATTTCCAAACATCTCTACAAAAAATGCAATCACTTCTATCAATTCCTCATGTTCCGAATCTCGAGCCTGGAATTTTTGGTTATACGATCTTTGTTCACGTTCCAAAAGCTCACCGCACGAAACTTGGTCCTTGTGTCAAAAAATGTGTTTTTGTTGGTTATTCAGATGTTCGGAAAGGATATCGGTGCTACGACCCTACCTCTCACAAGTTGCATGTCACATTGGATGCCTCTTTTCATGAAGCTCAACCATATTATTCTGAGAATTGTTTCCATATTAACAAAACACATATTTCAATATTCGTTTATTGCCCATCAAAATTACACAAGTGCAATTGTCTTATCACCACGATATTTTAATTCTAATGTTCGTTTGATTAAAGCTAAACTAGACTGATAAGATTGATTTTCATTAGCACTTTAGGGAACTATTGGAAAATGCTGGGCCCATGAGAATTTTCGTAAAGTTATGGGCCAAATCCAGCCCATTTCAGTCCCATTCCGGTCTTATCAAGCCCTAACTCATAAATTCGTGGGCTCGTGGCAATACACAACTAATCGATTGCCTGGCCGGTTATCCCCAAATATTCCCGCTTATCGATGACTTTCAAAAGCAACTAGCCGACTCACAAAAACAACGTTCCAATCTTCCGATCTGTCCAGATTCCAGAGAGATCGATAGCGTAATGGACAAAGATCGATCTCTGATAGAGATCACCGGCGAGGATGACTCATTGCTTCTTCAGCAGATTCAAAACGATGACTCTTGCTCTCCTCTCCAACTTACCCGATCTAGCCACTTCGCTCATCGTTCTTTTGCCTCCCCGCTAGGTCCTTGTCTCAGACTTTCTGGTGTTTCTCTTTAACTAATCTAATTTCGTTCCTAGGTTTCTTCTTTTCTTGTTTTGCTCTTGCTTTGCTGTTCGGTCGATGCGAGTAGAAAATTTTGATTTGCGAAGTACATCTGGTTTGCATGATTTGGAACCGTTCAGAGATTGACTCTTTCGATTAACGTGATTTAGTTTTCTATTCTTATTAGTGTTTGTTGCAATTGGTTTGTGTTTGGCGATTAATGCGCCAGTTTTGATTTGATAAATTTTTTTAGTGTGAAATTATTCATTCAGTCTTCAGTTGTTCCCTGCAATTGCGAGTTGCATAAATTATTCCGTCTCATAAGGTATAATTTAGTAGGCTGTTTTTCTCAATTTTCTTTTCCTAATTATGATCCGTTTTTCATATGGTAGGGTTTCTAGATTTTTCAATGTCAATGGTGAAGTAATTAGTGAGAAAACATACAGGAACGGTTTTAGTTTTGTAGATAAAAGTTATTTCCATGTATAAAAGGGATATTGTGGATAAAACTATCATAGTGCTTCTTAGGACATGTTATTCTAATACATTGACCGGTAAATGTTTATGTATGAATAAATTGCCCATTGTACAGGAGAGGATGGGAAAGTCAATAAGGGCATGGAGACACCTTGCTCATCAGTGCATAGTAATTTTGCTAACAAAGAGAATACAAATTTCAACAAACAAGAAGTTTCAAAACTCAGTGTGGATCGGCAGCAAATGAAGAGAAAGAAAAAAGGGGCAGGATACAATCTGCGAAAAAGTTTAGCATGGGATAGAGCATTTTTCACTGAAGAAGGTAGTTTATCATTCCTCTTCCAAATGCTGTCTGATTCTTTGTTAGAATTTGGCTCTTTTTTATATTCCGGAAAAAAATTTAGCCTGTTAGTTTAAACTTTCAATAGACTAATTTACTTGTTCACTTTGACCAGGTGTTTTGGATCCACTAGAATTATCAATCATTAGCGGGAACTATAATAATATTGGTGAAGAAAAGTTATCTGTTATCCATGAAGAAGGGAGAGAATCATTGTCTGGCACTAGGGAAGGTTCTAGAAATTCAGGAGATTTGCAGGTTCTTGAAGAAAATTTATTTCAGGAATTACCATCAAATGCTGCAACTGGTGATACCTTATCGCAGAAATATTATTCATCATCTAGAAATCATGCTGGCTCATCTACTGCGGTTAGTTCTTCTCAAGTATGAACTTAATTATTACATGTTTTTTGCATTATTATTTCTATTGGAACTTTGGCTCCTCCAATTCTGTGATTTTAACATATTCTTTTCGGTTGAGGGTGGTGCCAAAATAAAGCTTACTTAGTTTCACTTTATTGAATACAAGCTCTTCAGGCCAAGCAAAAGGTGCTTCCGATCCATGGTGTCAACACAAGTGGATCTAAGCGTAGTGGTTGCCCAAGACCTTTGACTTCAACTTCATATCCTTTTTATTTGACTTTCATACCTCAGGACATATAATGTCTTCTTTATGCTTCTAGTGTCTTTGTTTCTTTGAATTTATAGTTTTTTCCTTGACTTCTTTTCAATCTGAAAAGGCCATCAAGTATGAACATGGCAAAAACTGCAAGTAAAGAATTAAAATTTTCTAAAATGCCTGTAACAAAGCCAGTTCCTGATGCACTTTCTGGAACAGTAAGGAGTAACTTTGAGAGAAATCAGATTGCTCGCCCAGGTAATGTTTCCTCATGCCTTTATGTAGACATCAAATTTAGGCAAAGTTTGATATTGACTTTCAACTTTTTCGCATATCTTTTGTTCTGAGTTTTTAAAATAAGTTTTCAGGATCAAGGTTTTATTATGACTTATCAAGCATGTTATCTTTTTTCATGTTTAATGATCTCACATATTCCATTATCATCCCATAAATAAACATGGAGTACTATGTTGGTATTTTTTCATAACAGCAATCAATGTTCAGAAGAATATCGGAACAAAGCTTTTCACAACCAATGCTAGGAGTGCTCGAAATGAAACAAAATCTGGAAAATCTTCAGCATCAAAGTCTTTTATTCAACAGTCTAGAAAAAATGTGGTAAGCATGTGAATTTTTGTTTTTTAAGTATTTGTGGAAAACATGTCTATCGCAAACATGGCTGACACGTTTGTGCTCCATCCTTATTCAACTGTGATAAGCATGATTTCTATTGACTGCTCAGGTGAACTCCAAGTCAGAACCACATTCATCAATGAATTCACAGCCTCGAAGAGCCGCCAAAGAAAACATCTGCTCCCAGGGGGTTCCCAGTGCAGTGCGGCCACCTTGTGGCCAAGCTTTCAATGGTTCTGCGGATGGTGCCATCAGAGTAGGAGTTTCTCTACCTCAAATTTCTTCCAATATAGGAGGGAAAGTGCCATGCACACTAGCCCAAACAATGAAACCTTCTGGTTTGCGGCTGCCATCACCATCACTAGGATTCTTTGGTCAGGTATCTCTTTTCAAACAAGATCCAACAGCTGAATGGTTTTATGTTTCCACGATGAATAATTTTTGTGTATTTCATTTTATTTCTTCATTAATAATAATTTATTGCAGTCAAAAGCTCCAGCTTCGCATAGTTTGTTACGGAGTACCCTGCGCAGTCTTCCGAAGTCTAATGTTCCCAATGTGGCAAAAGGTGGTCCCCGTGAGAGGTCCCCAAGCACACCTGCGATACTGAGAGAAGTGGCTGATGACGTGACAGCAGGAATTACAGCTGCCCAATGCCCAAGTGCAGGACGGTCTGCTCCTTCTAGTGTAAACCATACATCACATGAAGAGACTGAATCCAACTTGCCACCCAGTAATAATCGAAAGGTGGAAGATTGGAAATCTCCACTACACCAGAGACCTCATAAACAGTTAAAAGAAGAGGATCGGGACAAGAGGGTCACTGAGGTTTGTGATGATTTTTCGGGAGTGCATGACGTCAATGAACAACACAGGGAACTTATTGAGTTGTTGAAGCCTAGCGTCTATGAAGCTCAGCTTATTTCTCATGAGAAGCATCAGAGTCTGCAGATAAACACTGATATTTTGTTGCAGGAGAGCATATCATCCTCAGAATTCAAGAAAAGAGATTGTGAAAACAGGGCAGATGCGTGTTTAAAAGTCCAAGTCAGCATTGAAAGTGAATTGGAAATGTGTCATGGCTTGTCAAGGAAAGAAGGCGCTGCTGGAGTTGATAACGGAAAGTTCGATGCAGAAGATGCTCATTTGCACTCCCTCAAGGGTAGTCTGTTGGTTGAAAGTGGCAACGATATCCTAAGAAGTTTAAATGTGGATCACAAAAAGTTTATGGTTGTTGATGATCTAAACAGACAATGTGAACAATCAAAGCTTCCCAGCTTTTCCCATCAAGAATCTATTTTGGAAAACATTCTGATGCCTGAAAAAAGTGATGCTTGTGGAAGTGAATTGCAATCTGCTCCTCTTTGTTTAATGATACCATCAGCTGTGAAAGATTATGGTTCTAGCACGAAGGACATTGCACAAGGCCTTCACATGGAGGATAAACTGTCAAGTCCTTTAATAAGTGAACCAGCAATTGAAAACTGCAATTCTGCCAGTCCACAGTCACGTGACTTAGAGATCCATGGGATTGAAGATTTGGAACAGATAGACAAGGTCAAAAGAGAAAATGCTATAAGTACTTGTAAAGATGAGGTCACCATTGTTTCCTCAGTCAATAGAAATGTAGCCGGGAGTGAATTGGATAAACATCCTTGGTCACCTAACTTTAGCCCTGCTGTGGTGCGGGCTGAAGTTGGTACACTTCAGATCAGTGATATTATTCTGCATGAATGCTTAGAAGGAAAACATCACAGTATTTCACTAAGAAATCATCATGTCGTTTATGATTTACAATCCAGAGATGATATCAACCACAATCAGCAGTCTACTAAAATGGGGCATGATGATTGGTCCAGCACTATGAGAGAGAGCATTGATCTGCCTTTGGAGCAAGCTGAGTTGGTAAAGCCTTGGTCTCAGGAAGATGATAAAGTATCTCACAATGAGAATTACTGGCGAGGTTCTTATGAAGGGTTTATGTTTGATAATAGCAGATCATCAGAAGAGTCTACAAAATTTAATAGAGGGAAAAGCGTTGGTGTCAATCCAGAAACTAAATCTTCCAATGTAAATGGTTTTGAAGGTGCTGATAATCTTTTGCACTATGTAAATGCAGCGAAAGAGACTATGGAAGTTGAAGGTTTTATAAATGTAGTTGAGAAATCACTAAAAGAACCAGCTAAATCGCTATCCTTTGAAGGCAGTACATCATCTGACAGCTGCGGAGATAACCCCAGTACTTTTAAGTGCTTTGTGTTTATTAATGATGTTAGTGAACAAAATGAAGATCCCAGGCTTCCAGATCCTAACCCTGATGCCACACAAATTTCTCCGAGTCTCTGTGGGTTACATTCAGATGATCAGTTCTTTCTTGCAGACAAAAGTTCTTCTCAAGAACCACCTGAGAGAAATGAACTTGGAGTTGCTTCACATGCTGCTTCTAAACCATGTGATGCTTATGCTAAATTAAGAAGCTCTGATGTTTGTGCTATAGTAGTACCAACAATTCTTGATAGTGCTGTTGATGTGGATGATAAGGCTGACCATCCACAACCTGAGAATGATGCAATGCTGGTTTCTGCAGAAATTAACCTAAATGGTGGTTTTGATCTATTTTCACAGATAAGTGAAGTCCAAACTTGGGAGGCCGTAGGCACTTGTCCTAAGCCAATTGATTGTTCAAGTGAGGATTTGGTGTTATCAGGGAAAATTAACCCGAGACAATCAACTGGAAGTATTCCTCAGGATAATGAAGTCACATTATTGGAGAGTATAACTTTTCAAAAAGAAGCCAGAACCAATGTTATTGAAATGAGTAGTTATGATGAATGTCAACCACAGCTTGACTTGGAAGATGCCTCGTGCACAGCTGAAGATGATGATGTACCATTGATGCTGTAAGTATGCCTAGTTGACTAGAGATCTATAAGGGTACAATTACACTTTTAAAGATATCTGATTTAAGCTGGCATTTTTCATTGTTTTGTGGCAGGAAGGAGTCTGGTGATGAAAAGAAGGCTGGTGTTCTTCTAATGAAGCCTCGACCAGATGCTGTTCCTTTTTCAGATGAATGGTTAGCTGCATTTGAAGCAGCTGGAGAGGTAAATTTCATTTGGTCGCCTGTTTTGTATGGCACTTTACTCTTGAATGCTTAATGCAGCTATATGTGCACTTTTGAGGCTGTATCTGCAAAGTGTTTTGTTTCCATCTTGGAACAGATGCATACTGTTTTTGTGCTAAAAAGGGCTGGGATGGTCCAGAATTGATCTTTTTAATCTTTTTAGCGGAAGAGGGTTGTGGAACAAGTGCCATAGATAGTCTAGTTAATACCTACAGTTTGGCTTGCCTAAGTTTGTTCAATCAAGTGACGCAAAATCAATTGTCATTCTGAGGCAGCTTTGGAGGTTCTAGTTAATTTCAGCTTTGAAAATTTAGTCATCTGATGCAAAAATTTCTGCAGGAAATTTTAACTATGAAAAGTGGAGCCGTACAGAATTCTCCCCCGCACAAGCTTTCACCCGAGCCTGGTCCATGGTCCCCGGTATGCTCTCACTTCCTAGATTAGTCACTACTCATACATTCAATACTAGTTATGATTTCTGATGAGATTAAATTATGAATTGGGTTGTGCTGATGAACAAATCTCCAATCATTTGGAATACCTGTAAAGCTTTCTCACAAAGTTTGAAGTGATTAATATGGATTAATATTTGTTAAACCTACAATATAATTTTGTCTGATGTGGTTTTCAATGATTTTCAGGTGAAGCGGAAAAATCAAGAGGTCGGACCATTTGACTGTACAAAATACACCAACACGAATGTTTCGCCTCGTAGTCCCAATTGAGATTTGAGATCATGGTTTCATCATTCTTTAACACTCTTACTGATCTAATATTACCGTGCTCAGCAAAATTACTTGCCTAAAAAGGACTTGCTCGGAAATGCATTCTTGAAAATCCTTTTTCTGCCTTCCAGTTTATGTACAGATTTTATAGAGTAACTAGGAATTTTTTTATCATGACTTGTAGTCATATACTGTTCTTAATGCCATGCTAATTTTTGGAGAATTGATCAAACTGAGTAGTGATCATCACTTGTGGTTTAGTGGAGGTGTGTTTCTTCCGACTTGGGAGAGGCGACTTCAGGAGTAAGGCTACTAGCAAGTGGCAACAGTAGGATGAGGAGTGAGGAGGGCATACACTTACAGAAAGCGTCCCAAACTCCCAACTGGGAGGCCAAATTTTGGGCCTTAAGTTAACGCAATTTTAGACAGCTTGCGGCCCAATAAAAAAATCACTGACTCCCTCGAACGAAATGGCCTAATAGAAAGACACTCTTAGGGTCTGTTTTAATATAGGCCGCTCTGAAAAGGCCAATTCCGGGAGCCACACCGGCCCAGAAAATAACGGAAACGGCTGGCTCAAATACTTCAACGAAACCGGCCCATTTAAAGGGCTTGGGGACGCCAAATCCAATTCGGAGAGGCGAGAGCCATAAAGAAGAACGGATGGGTGGGCCCAAGTACCTCAACAACACGGGCCAAATGAAAGGACCTCTTATATGGGCGGCTTATTGACGTATCATACTTGATAAGAATGATAAAGCACTCATATGTGGGCCGTTCTTTGACGTAAATTTATACATTATACAAGTATTTCTCCGTACTCGTCTTCTTTCCTCCGAGCAGACCAAGAAATCCAAAATGTCACTAAGAAAACCTAACGTTATCTATCTGTTGTCCTGCAACCAAATTTGCCGACTACCATGACTGAGTAGATTCTCTAGAAGAAAATGAAAATTGCCACTGTGCTCAGTCATTGAACGATCGAACAATTCTGAGTTTATGAACAGAAATCACCAGTTAACAGCTGTGACAATATCCGACCAAATCAATTGCAGACCACCAATGGGCATGAACTGTGGTCTAGCAACCATAACCAAAATGGGCACCCAGCAATGGCCATAACCAAGTCTAGCATATCAATAATTATTGATCAATCACATAGTCTGAAAACAATTGCGGTCATTGTTATATTACTATAACTAAGACCAAAGCTACTAGGAGTATTGTTATGGAAACTCTTAAATCCACTGTTAAAAAAATATTATTACATCGAAAAAAAATTTGAAATTAACAAATATTTAAAATAATACACATTATAAGAAAAGAGTATACTGAAAAGTCTCAAGTAGATCTGTAGATGGTCTTGTTTAGCCAGTGAAGTACTTGGACCGTCCCCCATGGAATTAATTTTGAGATCTTATACAGCTAATGGGAAGTGGTCCTGGCAGCACGGTTAGCATCAAGCCAAATTACGCATGAAGAAAATTGACCTACACCTAGTTTTCCATGACTGGAATAATTTTAATCAAACAACGTTATGACTCATGGACCGCTAAAACAATAACGAGGATGCTAAAGCGTGAAAATTGCACTTGTATTATGCATATTCTGGATTGAATCTCAATGCCTCCTGGTATATCATGTCCTTCATCTGCTCTTCTCCCAAGGGTTGGTTCTCAAAATCAAAAGAGAATGGCTCAAGGCAGACAGGTTCATCGTCTACGTCATGTAGTCTTGCAAGATAGGGATGAGCTAGTGCTTCTTCAACTGCCAACAGATAATTTACTTCTATAAGAACTCAGAAAGGTTGGGAAGTCAAGGCATCAATCACGACTTTCATTTCGAGGCATATCATGGTAAATCAGCTTGAAAGAAACTTTAGAAAATTTTATGCAGAAAAAAAAACATATTCAAGTGTTCTTTGATCCTTGGTGACAATTATCAGTCCTCTGTTTAAGCACGTAGGTAAGCATCATATAGGTGAAAGGACAATTCATGTAGTTGGGCAGAGTAAGTGGTTATGTTAATAGGGAAGTGATATAGGAAAGAAGAAGAAAAATTCCATATTCTTGGCAACTAAAATAATGTATGCACGTTCCCTGCGCAGCATTTCTGAGTCAACTAAATAGTACCAAACACAGCACAAATGAAGTTTATTCCACCTAACCATCAGGCAAAATCACACCGCAACAGACATACTTAAGCTTAAATTAATTTGTAAAGCATACAAATGAAACAAGATGCTGTGACAACTTCCAATTTCATAGTGAAATAAGTGGCATAGGATATTTAACTTACCAGTAATCCTTTTAGTAGGATTGAATGTCAACATTCTATCAACAAGGTCAATAGCCAATGGATTAACATGTTGGAAAACCTTGGGTAAGGGCTGTCGAGGATGTGGATTGAATTGGCGAATGTAGTTTCTTGCTTCCTCATTGCGAACAAATTCTAGGTCAGATTCGGTTGGTGTGCCAAGAAGCTAAAAACATAAAACATTGAGTTAGAAACTTTTGCCAAAACAGGTTGAGGAATATGAAAACTGTACAAAAATCACTGGCATGGATGTTAATACAGTTTTTATCAAATAGATAAACAAGTGAAATAGTGTTGTCTATCACAGCTCTAAAATTCCACAACAATATGTAAAACTATTCAACTGCCTTAAACTTTAAAGAATCTTAAAGAGCTGCAGACACTTGTTTACGATCCATCTTTTCTGTTAATATTTTGCATACATAGTCCACTTTAACTTTAAAATAAAGGCCACCTAAAACTTGAACCCCACTTTAATTTTCTTAAACTTCATCATACCTCTGTCAGTAAGCGCATCTGGTGCATATGATCTTTCCCTGGAAACAAAGGCTTTCTGTTCATAAGTTCCATAAAGATGCAACCTGCAGACCACACATCTATTGCAGCAGTATACTCTGAAGAGTTAAGCAACAGCTCAGGTGCTCTATACCATCTTGTGACAACATATTCAGTCATGAAATCATTCTCAGAAGTGTGCCGAGCTAGGCCAAAATCACAAATCTTCAAATCACAATTAGCATTCAGCAAAAGATTGCTGGGTTTTAAATCTCTATGAATAACATTTGCTGAATGTATATATTTCAGTCCTCGAAGAAGCTGATATAGAAAGTACTGCAAAAGATAGATAAATATCAATATTACAATCTCTGTAATATATTTGCCTGTTCAATGCTGAGGGGATTTAAAATTCAAATCAAACTGCAATACCTGAGAATGTTCCTCTGATAAACCCTGATTGGATTGGATTATTTGGTGAAGATCAGTATCCATGAGTTCCGTGGCAATGTAGACATCATTGAATTCTTTCCTCAAAGGTGGAGGAATCACATCTCGTATAGATATAACCTGTTTTACGTAACAGTCGCGTTTTAAAAACAGTTATAAGGCCGAATCTAGAACTTGCACGATCATGCATCTGATGTTTGTACAAGTTATCAAATGCAGAATTAGATTCAACGAAGGTCATTCTCTGGTCCTTCCCAAGAAGTTAGAGTTCCTATCACACCAATCCAAGCTAATTGATAAAAACTAGCAAGCATGTGGTAAGACAGTCAAAAGAATGAAACGTCAAACAAAGTGGACGAGGACCCCTCTCTCTCTCCATGGCCTCATCAGACTCGGTATGAATATATGCAGCCATAATCTTGCCCTACAAAGAAGCATATCCTGTATTTTGAAACCGTGTTTTTAAAATCAGACGAAACAGATTTCTTTACCAAACTTGTTATTCCACAGGAAAACTACAGAGTACAAAACAGAAGTCAGTTACGTAAAGCCGATTGAATCACAATTGAGGAAAAAGCATGATCCAACTTTGTCCCGAGGTCACACTTCCAACTTTCCAAAATTAGATGATAAAAGTAAAGCAATTGAATCACAAGTGAGGAAAAAGCATGATCCAACTTTGTCCCGAGGTCACACTTTCAACTTTCCAAAATAGATCATAAAAGTAAAGACAATTGAAAGGTTATCTAAATCATTCAAAGTCCATGATTGCACAAATCAAAGGTTCCAACAACGAATATGCAACCTAACACTCACATTTTCGTGATCAAAATGTAGAAGCAGCTTAATCTCGCGAAGCGTCCGCTTAGCATCCATGTGATTATCGAAAGCGTTCGCTATCTTCTTAATCGCAACCATCTCCTGCGTCTCCGTGTTCATCAACGAGCTTCAAAAATCCACATAAACATCAATTTCAACAAAGACAACCACCTGTTTGCAATCGCTTTCATCTACACATACGTACTTAAGAAATTGTATCGGTAAACCTACACATACCAGACGATGCCGTAGGCGCCGCGACCTATTGGCATGATCGGAGGCTGATACTTCGGTGTGACCTCAAATAGATTTCCAAATATGTTGTACTGAATGAACTGACCTCCGTGCGTCGAAACCGCCGGGAAACCAGGAAATTGCCCGCCGGCGTTACCGTGACCCATGCCCGTCATTTCTACTCCAACCTACAGAATCTCAATCCCTATCTCTCTCTCTCTCGCTCTCTGTGTACTATATGTATACAGAGTGTGTGTGCTTCCTCTCTCTAGCTTAGGTGATCTAGTTTCTACGTAACTTGTGCAGTAGACGAGTGTGAGGCTGAAGGTTTTTATAAATAAGAAAGAGAGGAGACTATCCTGTTCATAATTCAACTGAGTTGTGATTTGTATGTTCTCGCCTCGTTAGTGACTCAGTGAGGGCAGTAATTTGTTTGTTCGTGGAGGATGGGAGGAAGGATGAGAGAAGGAGCGAGGACCGACCGTGACCACTGGACAGGAGGACGCGTTAACGCATAAAGGTAGTTGGATGGCTGAGACAGAAGCCGCCTCAAATCGACGGTCTATATTTGCTTGTAATACTTTAGTACAATTACTTTGAAATTAAAAAATATATTTTATTAAATATTTCAATTATTTTAAGATTTGTCTTACTCTCCTCCCCCATTCCTATTTGATAGGGTGCATTTTTATTTTAATCTGTCTCAAATTATAACTAATTTCTTTATTAAAATTAAGTAAAAATGACTTAATTTACTAATCTATTCACATTTATTGTGCATCTTTATCAACAAATATCAATAAATTCTAACAATAGAAACGTGTGAGTGGAGTAAGGTTAATAAAGGATATATTGGGAAGAAAATTAATTAAATTAATTGTTTTAATTATATTAATTGAATTTAAGGGATAATTTCATTCAATTAAGCCCCCTAATTACAGCCCTACTCATCTCCCCAAGTCTTATGTGAAGACATTGCATTAGATGGAATAGGATATAAGAGTTAATTAATAATGGCTTAAACCAGGTCTTAAGGATTTAGCAGTCTCTCTTATTTTAACGAGTGGGAAGGAAAGGATTTTTGTAGTCAAACAATTATATTGAAATGCGATAATCGCTTTTAAGATGCCAATGTGAATCCTACACGTGTTATTGGAATCAGTCATCAATGTTGGCTACATTACGTGAAGAGGATGAGTCCGCGTGTCAACAAATACTAATGTCGCGTTATATTTTTTTTTGTGATGGAAAGAATTGTGAATTAGTCAAACTCGCGGTTTTATTTAATTCTATTATGTCCATTCTCTCCTCTGATGTTATTTACTTGATAATGATAAATTATTTTAAATGTTTTTTATTAGAAAAGTCAATTCCAGAAATTGGTGATTTTCAAATAACGATAATAGATAAGATTTTTTGTTGAAATTTGTGGTCCTTGTATGGTGGTGGATGAACAATTACGCCCCATCAAAATACGAGTGATGTGATTTTATAAAGAAACGCATGTTGGTATAAATAATAAAGTTTTTTAACTGTGCAGATGGAATGTATTCATGAAAATGAAAATCAGATAATCAAGGCGGACATACTCTTACAGATAATTTGGACAAACTTGTTATTTCTATTATTATTGACTGGACATGGCTTGTCAAGGTCAATCCGAAAATATCATATTAACTTGGGCTAGACTGGCACATATTAATACCTGACCTTGTTTCACAAGACTAATGTGCTAGCCTAGCTCGTTAACTGTCACTCTATCAATTCATTGAAGTCTACTACTTCGCTGGCTGCCTTAACCTCTTTCAACTTCCGCCCCTAAATTCAATTCCCCGTTTGACGAATTAACGCGTAGTAATTTTGAGACCAAGTTTCAAGGAAGACGTGTCCTATACTTGCATATAATCAAGGGGGCTTAAATCAAGAACGGCTGAATCACGCTGCATGGTAAATTTCTAATACATAAAATCAACCGTCCCAACACCGACCAGTAAGATCTGAACTGAAAATTCGAGTTTCAAAAGATTCCAACATAGCAGTAGGAAGAGCCAATATTCCGCCAGAGTTGGCTGACGGATTGTTTCATCAGTACACATTCAATTCGATTTCTGTTAAAATATCAATATGCTAGGTCTAAGATTAGGCTTAGCAGGGTTCATATGCATTCTATATTTCTACGGCCACAAAGGATTTTTTTTATTCAATACAATTATTGCTCATAAAAATTTGACCAAAAAAACAAAATAGAATAGCACATTTATAGTCGATCAACCCTTATTTAAATATGTCGTACCATGACATTTACTTCCAAACAAAAGATGCTCGCCCAACTTTTTAACATCCAACAACTACCTAAAAAACCATTTCTGAGGAACTTAAGAACGAGGAAAGAGATGGGTCCTAGCACCATCAGCTATCAGTGGATACGCCTAAGCCTCAGCAAATCTGCAAAAGCAAAATCCAAAAGAAAGCAAATGGGATTGACTACCAGATCCATATGCGGAGAAATCATTATCACACTGAATTTGAAATAATAACGAAGAAACAAATAAGTGTGTGACGTACCCAAGCTCAGAGAGCTTCATATGAGCTTCAGCATAGTCAGCAAAGAAGGCATCTTCATCCTGGGAAAAAAGTAAGAAAAGGTAGCCATAATCAGTAATGACACAGCTTTCAGAAAGCTAACTAGAGAATCAATTTCTGACCGCAGCATATTTGTCGACAAGAGGACGGAAGGAAGGGTCAGAGAGAAGAGCCTTGTCAGTCGGCAATTGCAACAAGCCTTCCTTTTCTCCACTCAGTAGTTCCCTGCAACAAGTAGGGTGTATAAGCACAAATCAATATCTCAAATAATTAATGTAACATGAGCATATATTATATAGCTATCTCTTGGGGAAACTTACTTAAAGTAGGAGTTATCAAAGATGAGTGGGTTGGTAGTCCACGGACCCTCAAACCCAGAACGTTCCTTGTGGCACCTTCCCTGCAAAATTCAATTTAAAGCAACACTAAGGTACATTACAATGGATTAAGGAGCTAACATCTCTGACATTTCTACCACCACAAGCACTAATCCAATAACCAGGAACATGGATAACCAAGTATCAAAACTAACCAGGGTGTGGCCACCAGACAGAGCAACAATGTCCTTGTCACTCAGACCCATTTGTTTGACAAAGACATCCCTCAGATGGTCAGAACCTGCAAAGAGTTGTGGAATGAAAAAAAGCTCCTAAATGAATTTAAGAAGAAATCTACAAACAGCAAAATCCTTTGCTCGCTGTCAAGTAATCATAGGCATACAAAAATATACTAACCCTTGACGGCATCAGGAAGACGACCTTCTGGAGGTGGCTCAGGTTTGTCCTACAACACGGACTTTTATCAGCATCAATTACCAAAACTAAGTATCATTACAACAAATAACGTCCACGGCAAGAGTAATTTTGCAAGAACAGAAAACATTAGGTTAAGGATCACATAATAGAGTCAATAGACAGCATCACCAAGGACAAGTTTCAAGAATATTGCCCGCATTGTCATCAGCAAAAAAAATTGTCGTATCATTTAACACAGAAAAAAACTAGTGGATCCAGCCCTGGAGTTTTAAAAAACATAAAAATAGGAATGTTTCAAAGATGCCACGGCATCTTCTCATTTTTAACTGCCACCATACTGGTTATAAGATTGCTAAGGACGAAATGGAAAACATTTTTAATAAGAATGTTTCACATCTATAACAAGTAAACAAATATCTCAACAAGAAGAAGATAAGATGTTTTACAGTTTCACACTATATAGTAAGAAAATTGAAAGCAATAAACTAGGCTACTCCATGGAGCAACTAATGACAAAACAACAATACTCATCAATACCATATTATCATGCTCTAGAGTCTAGACAACCAACATCAGATGTATCAACAAAAACATTTTACCGACAGAATAAAAGGTCTATCGGCTAGTCACTTCCTAATTTTACAAGTAAATTATAGTTCCAACTCTAGCCAGCCAGCACAAATATAATTCCAGATGAATATTTACAACACCTCTACTCAATTAAAATGAGTAAACCTATGAAACCTGCTCCAGAACATAAAAAACCCATACAGCAACAGAACAGGGAAATTTCCAAATCTACAGGTAACAATGTAACATAAACCACGAGAATTCTCGATAAAATAAGATCAATGGAAAGAGTAGGTATATAGAACTTTTCACGCTGACCTGCCTGCCGGGGTGAAAGGGTACGTCTGGTCCACCAGTGATCTCAACAGCGACGACACCAGCCAACTACATTTCGTCATCCGATACATCATCAAAAGTTCAAAACAAATATAAGATCTCAAAAAAAAATCAAGACAGTGAAAACTAAAACTCCAATCAATATACAACGAAGACGATATACCTGATAGAAATCAGCGTATGAGATACTGGGGAACTGCTCCTTGATGGGCTCGAGCAGCCTGACAGCAATGTCTAGACCATTGTTAGCCGCATGAGCCAACTCAGCGGAGTTCCTCATGGTGCCGAAAGGACCACCGGTCTTAGTACTCACATCAAAGGTACCGGCAGAGTGCCATCTGTGAAACCAAATAACTCATCAGCGATCCAAGAAACCAACAACAATATGCAAAAGATACATACGAGAAAGACATTGACATCGATTATATAAATCGAACATACGCTATACGGAGCATGAGAGGAGCACAATTCTTTTCAGCGATGAGACCCCTGAGTTTCCTCTTGCATTTCTCGACGGCCTTCTTGTAGTCCTCGCTCACAACAGGGTAGTTCTTCACCATTTTTGAAGATTCTGTCAACATCAAGAAAACATAATAAAAAAACACACATCAAATCAAATTACAAGTTTAAAAAACCATTTCAAAATAAAATAAAATCTGTTATCGGCTGTAAACAACGATTTCGAATCAGATCTAAAGCTTTCCAAGCAAAAGTGTGATCTCCATTCGAGTATTACTAATGGAAATCCTGATAAAAACGACTAATTAAAAGTGCGATGGAATCAGATTGATCATCAGACATGAGAGATCCGAGAAGGCTTAGTCAACACGAACCACTAGTGCTGAAATGAAGGTAGAATCCTAGCACGGGGTAGACACGAGAGGAGCACAAGCTCTGTTAATGAAAATGAGTAGGTTGATATAGGGGTTTGGGTTTGGCAGAAGGAAGGTTCTAGTGGTTTTTTTTACCACCGTATGATCTTAAGCGATCTTGTGGCCGTTACTCTTTTGAGGATTTCACGGCCGGGATTGGTTTCGTTGAAGGGTGAGTGGGAATTCCAAATGAGAGGAGAAGAGAGAATGAGGTCAACACATAGAAAGAAACAAATACAAATTAAAAGAATTTTTATTATATAAAGTCTGTGGGCCAGCGAAAATTGTCAGGATTAATAGTAGCCCATTATTTATGGAATGACAAACGTAGCCTTTAGTCCGGATAAAAGTGGGAAGTATTTTGTGGTTAACTACGGTTTTGCTTATAGTTAACCACTTTAACTTTGTGCACGTATGGTATGCTATGTCTTTGAATGAAATAATAATCATCGAAAATCTTAAATATTTTTAAGAGTGTGTATCCCTAAGTATTTATAGTGAGTGAAAACCACGATTTTTATTTTTTCAATTTCAAAATGAAATTAAATCTTGTGCCTATCTGGTTGTCACATGTGTTATGAATGCGTTAAAAATATTTGTTAAGCGATATTTAACACTATCCAATAATCATTATTGAAAAGACATTTACACTTCGTGTTAAAAGGAAATAAATTAACCATTTAAGCTTATGGAACCTTTTGGAATTCACCATAAAAGCATAAACCCATTATTCATATATACCTAGGTGAGATGAATGTTGTCTATTCATTTAAATTGGTAATTTTTTTTAAAAATGTTGTTCCCTTATCAAGACATTCAAGATGCATCACTACGCTCTCCATTTACTTTGCTACACAATTATCAGATATCAATCTTCACGGGCAAACCCCTTTTACTATATAAAAAAAATAAAGGTTCACTCAATGGATTATTTAATCTGTCTAAAACAAAACTATTTGCACTTTATAACAAACAAAATAAAAGGAAGTAGTATGTTTTGTAAAAATAGGGATGGGTTTAGATAATCGGAGGCCCCTTGAGGCTATATTCGTCAATTCGGCACTTATTAGTATTTGTAATTTTCTACATAAGGAAAATATATCCAACTAACATGTGTGAACGCATTTAAAGGCACAAGATTCCATTTGAATATTGATAAAATCACCAGAAATTATTGAGTGGTGTGGACACATCATTCACATGGCTTATGCATCAAAATCAATTAATTTCTCCCAATTCTTTTATTATAAAAAATTATACTTTTTTATTTAAAATCGAACAGTCAAAGAGAAGTTCTTTCAAAAATTAAAACTATACTCATTTTATATAAATTTTATGTTAAAATCATAATTCATTAGCCTAGATTCCTGTCATTTTCAGTGAATAATAAAAATAAAAAAAAAATGGGGCGATGCCCGTGAACCCCAATTCAATTTTTGCTCCCTCTTTTATAAATGTTTAATTTCATGACTGACCAAATCCTCCTAAATTAAATTTATAATTTTGTAACTGCACACAATTAGTTTACTTTTAAATTTTAAATTGTAATTTATATCTTCATCCTCAACTTTCTATGCATCATTCATTAATTAACCTTTTTGCTGTTTGTCCCTCTAAAAAATTTCTGATAATCAGAAAATTTAAGAAAGGAGTGTCGCCTCCTCCTCTTCCAGCCTCATATTATCGAACTAGCATAAATGTTAGAAAATAGCATATATGTTACACATGAATAAAATTATAGCCAAACAACAATTTAACATATAGCATAAAGTTTAACATTTTTTGATAATTTGTGAAATGCTTGTTTTTGGAGCATTTGAAAAATCATTTAGCATTTAAGTTATGAAATGTCTTAAATACCCCAACTATTTTCGTTTAATGGCCAAAGTGCCCCCTTTTATTAAATATTTTAATTATTAAAAAGTGAAACGTTTGTTTACATTCAAATTGTCTTCCAAATGTTAATTGTTAGTAGAAAATGTTAATTTTTATTATATTTAGATTTTATCATTATTTTTAAATGTTAGTATATTTGAACTGTGTTAAATGTTAGAAAAAATGTAAATATTTATTATATTTATGTTTATTATATTTTTAATAAATGTTTATTAAAATAAATGTTAGAAATTTTTAATATTATTAAAAATATTTAAATGTTAGAAAAAATTGTTAATATTATTAAAAATGTTAAAAAATGTTCATATAAAAAAATACATAATTATTTTTATAAATATATTAATCTCATTGTTTTTTAATTTCCTCTAATACTCTTGTATGTAATTAGCCACGACATTTGGAATAACATTTATGTTATCAGAAAAATCGAACCAAACACCCACATCATCTCAAACAACATATATGTCAGCATCTCAAACAGCATATACGCTATCAGCATATAAGCTAAATTATATGCTAAAATTCAAATTGTCTTCCAAACGGACCCGATCATCTTATTGTATTTCAGCTTCTCTTCCTTTCTCCACTTTCAATCTTCTCCAATGAATTGGATTTGACATTTCTTTATCTAAAATTAATTTTTTTCCTTTTTCATATTTATTGTTTGAATAAATGTGTTTTGCTAAATACTAGTATTTTATATTTGACAGAGTGAGTGTAACAAATTCATTTAAATATTACTCTTGCTTTATATTCTCATATAAGTTTCTTAATCAACCAAATATAATAATTTGGAAAGTATTGTTCCTCTTCCCACACTACTGATTCACACTTTGCGTTTCTACTTCAGGTTATCATTCTCACCGGTAACCAAACATGGCGAACTTGTATTTATTAGTATTCAAATGGAATCTTCTATTGGTGGAAAACGTTTACACTTAACCTCAATCATAACCTTTGGAACTCTCCGCTCCGCTTGGTCATATTCAAAGAGGCAGGGCTCGAGTGGTTGGGTTGGCCTGTGACGTGAATTTATCATCATATTTGTTTCCTTTTGAGACTTTTTGGCTCGTGAAAGACTGCCATCTGGCCAACTGACTGCCATTGAAATCAATATAATCGGCTCCCCACAGAAGGACTAAAAAGTACAAAAATTATGGAATACATTTTCTATGCACCAATGACTTATTTTCGATAAAACAACAACATTGCTAATCTGATAGGCCCATGCAAAACGGGCCCGTACCGAAGGCCCTCTAATCAACATAGGCCCATCAAGCCCAGTAGACCGGGATATAGCACCGAAAACAATAACTTGCTAATCTCTGATGGGATAAAGTCCAGCCGTCTCACTCTGACGGCAAACATCACCTTCGACCAGTGTTTTATATCCCGAGACGTAAGATCTCATGGTGTCTCATGTTGATGTGACAAGCTGATTAAAATTGTGTGATACACACAAATATACATTATCTCTCACACATGGTAGACACACACATACACACACACTCTCTCATCCTCAAATTCTCTCTCACATCATTTCTCTCTTTCAAATCCTCTATCTTTCCAATTACTCCCCACGTTAACGGCATCTTCATCGTCCGACCACCATTCGGGCCGCTGTTAGTCTCAAAAGAACCGGCACCTCCAATAGACCAAAACTCAGTCAAATATCAAC
This sequence comes from Euonymus europaeus, assembly GCA_963580455.1. NCBI lineage: Eukaryota > Viridiplantae > Streptophyta > Magnoliopsida > Celastrales > Celastraceae > Euonymus > Euonymus europaeus. The sequence continues at coordinate 23,113,026 of OY756967.1, forward strand.
CCTCTAAGACTATTGTAGAGGCTGAAAAATCACCAAGAACGAAAGTGTCATCTACCACTTCAATCGTCAAATCCGGTTGTTTCCGGCAATGTTTCAACAATCCGACACCACATATGCCTTCCCCAAAGAAAGGAGCACCAAATCCATCAAAGTTTTGGCCAAAATACCATCGGAAATTTTTTGACCCGGTTATGCATTTTTAATTTATGTATTTATTCGTTGTTTTTTCATCTTCATTTTTATTTCACTAATATTCAAATTTCTGTCAAAATGGAGGTTTTTGTATGTATTAGTTCAAAGAAATGTATTGATTTGAGACATATGGGTTCCTATATGTTTATTTGATTGTGTTGTGTGTTATTATATTGTAATCCTGAAATATGTATTGATTTGAGACAACTGGGTTCATGTTGTACGTTTATTTTATTGTGTTGTGAATGTCCATTGTAATTCATAATTTATTTCTATACATAATCCATTGTAATCCAAAATTCATTTCAAAATAATTGAATAAATAACCTCAGACATCATAATTTTATAAAACACAACGAACTCCACTGGTCAAGACGATGGAATACAAAATTCAAAATCCAATTTTTTAGCCCAAAATTTATATGTTATTATATTGTGGGTATGTTGGTATGCTATTTCATTGCGTGTATGCTATTTCATTGTGTTTTGCGTATTATTATATTGTGTTTTGCGTATTAGTCCATTACGTGTATACTATTCCATTGTGGGTATGTTATTTCATTATGTTTTGCGTATTATTCCATTGTGTTTTATATGTTATTCCATATTGTGTGTGTGTTTTTCCTTGTGTATAATTTATTCCAATGTTTTATATGTTATTCCATTGTTTTTAAAACAGACAATCAATCTCATTGTATCAAAACAATGGAATAACACTTAAGCTAATAAAACATATTGACAATGAATATTTTTAGAAAGAGTTTCGCACATTGATTCCGAATATACAATTTTTTATGAAATCTAACATGTATTTTGGGAGATAAATCATTTTGAAATTATATTTTTTTGGAAAAAATGATAGTTCAGGTGAGAGAATGGTGCTTTGGTTACCACACCTCTCCCAAAATTCAAATTTGTCTAGGTCAAATGTATATGTGTCTCATGAATTCAAATTTGCCAAATTATATTGTCCAGTCAACATGCCACATATGAAATGGGATCAATGGGATATATCATTTTCCCCTTCGACAAGCACCCATTCAAAATAAACATTGGCGCGACAACGTTAATTCACTTGGAGGCTGGGATGGTAAAGTTGAGAACGGTAATTTATTATAATTATGTTGTGAGAGATCATAAGTTCAACTCTTATGTCCAATAATTTTTAAGGTATTTATGCGTATGATGTAGAGCCCGAAATCTACAATCCAAAAATTCAACAGCTCAACTTCAAGTGGGCCCTGACAATCCTTTCAACTACTCCAAGTCGCTTGAGTTCCTACATACACTTCAAATAGAAAATCGTGAGATCTCAAAGACCGGTTTGTAGGGGCCCGATCGTTGGGGCTCCGATGATCAAGTCAGTTTCAAGGAGAATAACAGACGATGATTGTGGGGGAGACTAGGAAAATAGGGATGTTGTTTGGGGAATAGCTGGCTGAGAAGTGGTTGAGAGCGAGAACTGCTTTGGTATTTGTTGTGGAGATTTCCGAATGCCCATCCCCTTCTTTAGTGGAGGAGGGTTTTTATTATAGTTTTTCCCCTTACTATTTTTAGTAAGGGTTTTTAGGTATTTTGGAGCTAAGGAGACAGTCTGACACTGAAGAGAAAAGTTTGCGTAGGAAGTGACAACTATTTTATAACAGTCAACCAGGAAAGGTGGTTTTGGACAAAAGGCAGTGTGAGCATTAAATGAAAGAAACACAACCTCAGTAAAAGGAATGATACCTGCAGCCCCACAGATCCGTCAGACTGTCTACCTTGGAAAGGTGAACGTCCCTCCAGGATACAGTGAAGAGGCGAGCTCATGGGTCGGTGAGATCTATGTCCACTTTAACTTTAAGCTCCAATCTCTGCTAGAATTCAACATTGGCGAGCACCTATGCTCATGGCTTTGGCGACCAGCCGTGCAACATGAAGAGGCAAGCTGAAGCTGGCATAAACTTCAATCCCTGTTTGTGGGCTTTTCCTGGTGAACTAATCCTTTGAGCCGAAGTCTGGACTCTGAATTTTGGACCTGGTCAAAGCTGACTTTGATTTTTGACCAGTCAAATGCTGACTGGATATAAACTTGTCAGAAAAATGAGCCTAGTTCAATTTTGGTCACTACATATGATAAGTAGCTTGTCAGGGTAATGCACACTAAATTTAGATCCGATTTAGTTGTCCAAGTGGGGAGGGGCATGCCGTCTGGAATTTCCCAGTTTCCAAAGAAAAAACAACATAACAATATCATTGTTGACGTTTCTATGAGATGTAAAGAGAAGTTTTAGAAGTGTTTTTTTTATGGCAACCATACTCTCAATTATCATGAGTAATAGTGCCAAAATTTCTCACTCAATTATGCAAATAGAAACTCTCTTTTTATCTATAATAAATTTGTAATATCTCGGCCCCTCTCCCTGGCAGGCAATGTTCATCCAGATCTCCCCTTGGGACCCGCCTACGTCAGGTGAAAGGGGGTTTTTGCCCCCCTTCCCCTCCCTGTTTTATTGGTACTAGATTTGTCAAGAACTCCAACTTAAGGGTTAGGTTGTGGGTTCGATGGGGAGGACAGAAACCCTTCACCTGACGTAGGCGGGCCCCAAGAAAAGATCAGAATGAACATTGCGGGGCAGGGAGAGGGGCTGGGATGTTACATAATCCATCTTATATATTTTGGGTTCATCTCTCATGCAACCCATCATAAGCATACATCCATTAATATATATATATATATATACATATATATACATCCATTAATATATATATATACACACACACACAAACACAAAGGGAGTGGGTCTGCACTCTGCAATTGAAAGCCAGGTGGCATTTATAAAGATAGCTAGAATTAGATCTCTAAACCAGACAAGTCTCCAAGCGGCTTGATGCATCGTAACGTGGTGTATTTAGAGGAAACTAGGGACACTGAACTCTTTTAGGTTTTATCCGTCACTAACCAGTTCATCGAGGACAATATAGCATTGCATGCGTTTTGGTTTATGGCCAAAACCGTACGTGTGATTGACAGAGTCTCAATCAGACGGCTCTAGATCACGACAAAGGCATTTTGCACATCACACGTCTCATGCCGAAGATTGTTCACAAAGTAATTTCACTACAAAAAAATAATATCATAAATATTTTACTCACAATATATTATACGGTTAAAGTTTAATACTATGTAGTGTACCATTGAAGTCTTTGGTTGTCCAACAGTTGACTAAATATCAATACGTATATTAAATACGTTATTGTGGGTCGACAACGAATTTGGCTTTTAATTTGATTAAGTAGATATCAGGAAAATAAGCTGTTCAAATTAAATAATTGTTAGATTCAGAACTCTTACGTGGCATTAATCAGGACCGTAAGATATCCAAACCATTGAGAAACATCATGGCACCAACCACGTTTTTCTTATGGGATCAAGGGCAGGTTCAACATTTTTTTACCTGCATCAATTTTTTATTAAAAGTTTATAAATATGTAGTATTTAATACGATAAATTGAACAATATATTTTTTAAATTCTCTGAAATCCACTTTTTTAAATGTATATCCTATGATTTAGAATTATCGTACATATTTTACAATAAATTTAATTTTTATTTTAAATGAAAATTATATCATTAAATTCCTCACACTAAATACTAAACATTTTTATATTTTGTTATTGATATATTGAAGTTGTTTTTTATTTTTATTTTAGAAAAAATATAGCATTAAATTCGTTACATTAAATACTACATTTCTAAATTTTTCAATTTTTTTTCCATACACCAATGTTGTTCACTATTCAGGTCCAGTATTTTTTAACCTACCCCCAATATTCCTTCCTATATCGGCATAGGGAATGGGAGGGGGAAAGTACGTAATAAAATCAAAATCCAAGGGCAGTAAACCTGTTCTCTAATATTAATGATAACGACGCACAGAGAAGAAGAAAGCGAGCAGCCAAAAAAGCCGTCCAAACAAACAATCGAGCCTCTCTCTCCCTACCCTTGCCCAACCCTTCTTCTTGTGTGGTGTTTCTCTTCTTTGATATCTTTCTTTACCGCGTGCTCGGTTTCTATCTCATCCTTTCAGATTATTCGTTCTCTCTTTCTCGATCCCCAATCTGTAAGTCCCCTTCGACTCTAATCTCAAACCCTAACTTTACAGTATCATCCGGCCGGATCTTCACTTTATCGTTAAGATCCCTAATTTATTTGGCTCACATTTTTTTAATTTTTGGTATCAGGAACGACCTGTTCTTTCTCATTTTCAAAGATGTTTGATGTATTTTATGTATCTTCTGTGTTTTGCATGTTATGGATCCCGATTAAGTTGTGGATTTTTTTATTTTCCTATTTAATGTTCGCGATTGTTCTGGCGATTTGTTTGGACTGATGGTTTATCTGGATCTGCAATTACTTGCTCTGTTAATTGGTCAATATTTCTGGAAAGTTTATTATCGATGTTTTTGTGTGGCAAAAGTTAGAATTGCTTTATATACAGTTTGAGAACCTTAGGGTTTTGATTTGCCGTTCATTGGGAATAGTAGTGGCTTACGATTGTTGATTGTTTCATGACCTGCTTTGCGGATGGAATGCCATCACTTGAAATGAAGGCTATTTGGTGTCGTGTCCAACGCCGAGTTTATTTACTATTTATTTTGTTTTGTTTTCCAATTTTAAATTTAATGATTTTATATGGTTTTTGGGAGATGTTGTTTCTTAAGTGTTTAGCATTTGACTTAATTAAGTATGCACTCCGATTTGCATGATTTTAGGGCAACCATGAGTGATGAGGGAGAAAAGACCTGCCCCCTCTGTGCGGAGGAGATGGATTTGACTGATCAGCAGTTGAAGCCTTGCAAATGTGGTTATGAGGTTTGGGAATTGATCATTATTATCTTTAGATGCATCTATTTGTTGTTTTCGATGATCAATGTTCTTTCACACGACTGTTTCTGGAAGCAGGCTGTACATTTGTTGGCCTGTTATGTAATGGTTAGTACATCTGCGTTACACTAATGCAAACTAAAAGAAAAATCATACGTTTTCACAAAGATTCTTAAATTTTGGTGTGCTTCTAGGCATATGCTTAATCATTATCATAATTTGAGATAAGTTTTGTTAATGTCTTCGTGATGACTTTGTGCTACTACACTGCAGATATGTGTTTGGTGTTGGCATCACATAATGGACATGGCTGAGAAAGATGAGTCAGAGGGAAGGTGTCCGGCATGTCGTGTGGCTTATGACAAGGAAAAGATAGTAGGGATGGCTGCTAAGTGTGAGAGGTTTGTCATTCTACAGCAATTCAATTATGTTTGAATGTAGTCGATGACAACCATCCCTCTTTCCAGTTTACTTGTGTGATCACTCTTATTAATTTTTATTCCCTATCCCATAAATAGGTTAGTGGCTGAAATCAGTATGGAGCGGAAAACTAAGTCACAGAAGGCGAAAACTAAATCATTGGAAGGGAGGAAGCAACTCAGCAGTGTTCGAGTGATCCAACGGAACCTTGTATACATAGTTGGGTTGCCTTTGAATCTTGCAGATGAAGATGTAGTGACTCCCTTTGTCCCTCTCTCTCTCTGTCATATATATATGTGTGTGTGTGTTTATACGAGTATGTTTCTCTTTTATTCTTTGCCCTGTGGCTCATAAATCTTTTTGTACCTTCTCAGCTTCTGCAGCGTGGGGAATATTTTGGTCAGTATGGGAAGGTTCTAAAAGTTTCAATGTCTCGTACAGCGGCTGGTGTTATTCAACAATTTCCAAACAATACTTGTAGTGTGTAAGTTCTAAAGTCATGTTTGCAGTGTTTGGCTAATGAGTTTCAAGCTGCAAATTTAATGTTTGTTTATTTCTGTTTGCTGTTTATCGTTGTCTAATATTATGTCGAGATATTTTGATCTTACCTTTTGATTTTTGACTGTTTCATTGTTTACTGATGTTTGTAGATTTAATGTGTTTTTTCAATAGGAATCTGCGATAATTTTGATTTGTTACTCTGTTAAAATAATTACTTGTTTTTTTGCACCAGTGCCCCTTTTTTAGTGCTCTTCAGAGTTACTATAATTTTCCCTTTACTGTATAGATAACAGCAAGTTTTTCTTGTTTTACTTCCAACACAGATATATAACTTACTCAAAAGAGGAAGAAGCTGTTCGTTGTATTCAGTCTGTACATGGATTTGTCTTAGAGGGTAAACCATTAAAGTATGTGTGTCTAAAGCCTTATAGTCTTTCCTTTCTAGTCATTATTGAGCTTCCATTCTCGTTATACTTTTGTTATAGTTTTTCATTGTGGGTCATGCATTTCAGGGCATGCTTTGGAACCACAAAGTACTGTCATGCTTGGCTGAGAAATGTGGTATGAAACTATAAATTATAATTGAATTTCTTAGCCGGCTTGTAGTTTTGCCATTTGTTGATAGGGCCTTGATTACAAAGGTTTCTGGTATAATTTTGTTGGGATGAACTTCCATTTTGGTGCAGCCTTGCAGTAATCCTGATTGCCTATATTTACATGAGATCGGTTCACATGAAGATAGTTTCACGAAAGATGAGATCATATCTGCATACACTAGGTGTGTTAAGTTTCTATGACTTGCTTCTGTTACAGGTTTACTGTTGAATGGTTTATTAACATGCACAGTGGTTTTAAAGGAGTAGGGTGCAACAAATTACTGGCTCTATAAACAATCTGCAACGGCATTTTGGGAATGTTTTGCCACCGCCTGTGGATGATTATTACCCTAATAGCTCTGCTTCTACAGTAAAACCAATTGTAAAAAATGCTTCAAATGTAAGTTTTTCCTACCCCCCTCCTCCCCTCCCCTCTCCCTCTCTATTTTTGTGTGTTGGGTGTAGCTGTGTGTGTTGGGTGTGTATTTGATTCCAGCCTTGGTTTTGTGGTTCCATCATTGATTATTCCTTTGACTTCTAGAAGTTCCAGATAAAATATTGCCTTCTCATTTAATCGAATATATGTGTTGTTATTTCTCATCTCTATATAAATTTTTAAATGGAACTGAAAGTTTGCCGTTATCTTCGTATTTTTTGAATGAAAAATTATGCTTCAGTTGATCATGGAGAAATGGAGAACTTACAGTCTTAATTGATTTTAGCAACACCTTCAAACATGTATATGATAATTAGATACTGTCTTGTTTTGATCTCTTACTTGTACCTAACAGAATACAGCCAGTAGTCCTCCAAATGTAAGCTCTGGGAGATCTGTTTCTCTTCCTGCTGCAGCCTCATGGTATGCCATTTATTTAACTATTGAGTTTTGTTTGATGAGTATGTCAAGTGCTAAACATGTGTAATAACATTTCAGGGGGATGCGTGCTTTAAATCAGCCTCCTGTCACAAGTTTAATGAATGACCCTTCTAAGCAAAAACCAGACACATTAAGTAGCGGATTGACATATTCATCAGCAGTTGCTAGTACAACTCAGGGTTCTATGCTGCATAGTGAAGCAGCAAAGAAGCCAACTTGGATTGAGGATAACCAAACCATGGGTGATAAATGTAAACCTGATACATTCAAAGTTTTGAGACAATTGGGTAATGATGTAGACTGTCCAGACTACGCATCAGAAAAGTATGCTTTACAAAATGGAGATCTTGATGCAACTAGTGAGTCATCACGTCCACTTTCATATATGAATGGTGATAGGGGTGCCAGTCAGTTACCAAATGTTACAAACTCTTTTGACCATAGTGGACAGTCTTGTAGTCCTGACCATGAAATAGGTCGTGTTGGAGCAAATGGAGATATGTCTTCAATGAGCATTGGTAGAAATATTGAGAGTGATCGTTCCGATCTGGCTAGACCTAGTAATTTAAACTCAGATCGAAGTTTGGTTCGATCGTCATCATCTGTGATTCAAGGGTCACAGCATCATCCACTTGAACAATGTAAAGAACCTTTAGCTTCACCAGCAGCCAGTAAAGCTCCCATACAATTGAATGGGGTGTGCTATTCAAGAGAGGAGTTTGATCCAAGAACAGATTTAAATGCCCAACAATTGACAAATGCAAGTTCGGAAGTAGAAGATGATATACTGTTTTTTGATAACCAAAGACTTAAAGATCCAGAGGTTGTTAGTCGTTCAAGTTACTTGCTAAATTCAGCCAACTCTTTCCATATTTCAAATCTTTCCAGGTCTCCTTCGTTGCAACATACTGAGGCTTTTGGTGATAAAAATGTAAATGCGGATCCTCTATTTGTAAATAGTCAAGTTAGGGATGGTTTACCTCTACGACCACCTAGTAATTCTGCTATATCGAATGGAATCTCAGACAAGATGATCAGCAGTTCAGCTGGTTTAGAAAGAAATGCGGAGGGCGGCTTGTTTCTTGCAAATGAAGCAAGAAGGAAAAGTATGGGAATGTTTCTTGGTGATGCTGAGAGTAGTGCTTCTGTAAACACTGGGGAAAGCAGCATTATTTCCAATATATTGTCACTTGATATTGATGCATTGGATGATTCATTACATTCACCTCAGAACTTAGCAAAATTGTTGGGTGAATCTGAGAGACCGCCTGGTTCACACAAAGTGTCGAGTTCCTGGAAAGCTCAAAACAGTCACCAGTCTCGATTTTCTTTTGCAAGACAGGAGGAATATAATCATTCTGCATTTGGTGTTGAGCCATCTTTTACTGTGTTTGGGCATCAAAAGGACCAGTCTTTCTTCCAGAATTTTGCGGAAAACAGAGATTTATATGCGGACAAGCTTGGGGTTGGTAATGGGTCCTCTTCCAATAATTTTGGAGAATCTGATAACTTTTCTGGTGCTGCAATTCTTTCTCCTAATAAGATGTCAGGTGTGTATCTATACAAGTCTTTAATTAGATTCTTCTTTAAGGTTGTTGAATAGATGAGGTATATATTGATGGTTGAGAATTGACATTCAATTTAACAAATTTTATCGGAACTTTGTAATGTTTTATATTCGGAACTTTGTAATGTTTTATAATAAATGATGTGCTCATGTACCTGTACTCTCCGTCGTCAACAAGGCACTGTGGGTTGTAATAGGACTTTGTATTTTTTTTGTTAATTTGAGATTATTATGCTTATGGCTCTGCGTAGATGCTTGTCATTGATAACTTTTTTCTCGTTTTATTTCTGTTGCATTATGATGACGGGGTCCTTGATTGTTGACATCTTTCTTTCAATAAATAGGAATTCTTGACTTAATATTCTTCTTGATTTATGCTTTATTAGGTAGTGAAGTCCTGTGTGATATTGTTGCATTGAGTCGAAGCCCTTTAATTCACAAAGTCAACTTGACTTCTTAATATTTGATTAGATAGGGAAGGACGCTTATTTCTTGAGAACAAATTTCAGAAACTGTAATTTAGATTTTGAAAGATTTTAATTTGTAATACATGCCTTGTGATCTTGTTGTGAGATGCAATTGGGATACATTTCATGAAATGTGATGCTGTTTTAGTAATGCTGCCACTCATCCAATGTTTGTTAGAAAAGTGGTCTTTGACTCTTTGTGCTGTTTAATCTAATGACTCTCTGTTTTTTCAATGTGATCAGCAGCTTTAAGATCACAAATTTCTGCCCCACCTGGATTTTCTGTACCTATTAGAGCACCACCCCCAGGATTTTCTTCTCGTGAGAGAGTGGACCAGACTTTTGACTCAAACTCTGGTTAGTCAATATGTTCACTACCTAACTGGTTATTTTCTTATATATTCTTGTGTTTAATCAACTGTTAAATGATGTAGTAGTACTTGTTGCTTTGCAGGGAATCATTTGCTTGATTCATCTGCCTTGTTGAGAAATTCATATAAGGCGCCTCAAACTGGAAATATTGGTAGCCCTCTAGATATTGAGTTTATGGATCCTGCAATTTTGGCAGTTGGAAAAGGGAGACACCAAGGTGCTCTTAACAGTCCTAGCTTAGATATGCAGTCTAATTTTCCAACCCAGTTTAGCGCCTTTGAAAATGACACAAGGCTTCAACTACTGATGCAAAGATCTCTCTCTCCACACCAGAACATGAGATACGCCGACATGGGGGATAACTTTTCTTCTATTAGTGATTCTTATGGAATTTCTTCTAGGCTTGTGGATCAATCGCAAGTTAGCGATCTATCCCCTTTTGCACAGTTGTCACTCCAACAGTCCAGAAATGCGCTCATGTCAAATGGCCGCTGGGATGGATGGAATGAGGTTCAGGGTGGAAACACACTCAACATGGCAGAGGTTCTTAGGAATGAGAGATTGGGATTCAACAAGTTCTACAATGGTTATGACGATTCAAAATTCAGAATGCCTGGTTCTGGTGATATATATAACAGAACATTTGGAATGTGATTCTTTATGGAATTGCTCCAGTTGCTTGGAAGCAATGGTTTATCTGAGATACTTGAAGGCACTCGTGCAATTTGAGGACATTATATTGAAAGGGATGGGACTGACTCTTAAACTGGGGTTATGTTGGCTGTCAGAGGGAAAATTGGAACTCCCGTCAAGTGCTTTCTTCGGGTCCACAGGTGATATATTTTTTCTTTTCTGTCCTCACTAGACATTTATATGCATGTCCATTTACATTTACTTAATGAAACAAACAGGTATTTTCATCCTTGTGAGTTTTGTTTTGTGTCAAAATTGATGGGAAAGTCTTTGGATTGTCTACCCATCATCAAGACTTTCAAAATAGAGCCCTTGTTTTGTGCCTGGTTTTAGTCTGTATCTTCCATTTGCATCAGAGATGGATCCATTATTCGGTTGTAGTGCCCATAACAAGCCATCTGGTTTGCATTTTTTACAGTTAACATGTAATTTGTCTGATTGAGTGGCCTTATTGTTTGCGTAGGCGAAGTGAAATAGTGCTCAACGGGGATGACAAGAATTTGCTGAATGCAGTGTATGGAGAACTAGCAATATCAATCCTCTGGAAGGTCGAGTGTTCTGCTTGTAGTTACAGACTTGAGAGAATATTGATTGCTGCATAAGTGCAAACGAGTTTGGCAGTCAATTTTTTCCCGTGCTGTTCTTTATTTTGAAACTGTGCCTGTCTGCAAAGGTTTTTTCTTTTAAAAATGAGAGGAAAAAAAAACTATGTTGGTTGAGATGAAGTTGACTATTGTCAAATGGTTGTGATTCTTCTGATGAAGATTCCAGCTCGATCGTCGCTGTGGGTGTGTTTTGAGATTGCAGGATCCCATTCTAACCTTTCCCCTACCTCCCCTTTTTACCCTTTTTTTTTGTTCGATGATTCTTCTTTCTATTTTGTGTTCATGTAAGAATTAGATGGCATCTGCCGTGATTTGTGTTATATTTGCATTTTGATTGTCGCGATAGTCCTATCTTAATACAAATAATGGACAAAGTCACACGGGTTTTGACGCAAATTTCGAAAATACCTCCGTGTTGGGTGAAGTCGAATTGTAGATTTATAGACTAAATCGGACCGAAAAAATCGTACTGCTGTGTTTTGTTCCTGCCCCGTTTTCTATTGCCCATCCAAAATGGGTTGTTAAAATTCGATTAGTTAACGCCACCTGGCTGTTCAGGTTCCTCTAGAAAGTCCTGTACGAGTTGTCCTACATCGCCTTTGTACAATGTACTGACCACCACACAACAAAGACACAGGCACAAAGTGGGTACCATGCCCCACCAGTTGTGGTGCCTCGCTCGAAACCACATTCGATGTTTTTTTCTAGATTTCTAAAAAATTCTGTATCAAATTTTCAAGCCCCACACATTGCGTCGAACCTAGCCAACCAATTCCGTATGGCCCAGTTTTGGGTAAAGATTAAAGCACCATTAAAAACAGAACTGGGCTTGGTCCCGCCACCTGTTAATTGATTTTTTTTTTACCTAAATTTCTAACATAAAACTTATATCCAAACTATCAGTCATCCAAATCTGACAAAATTTGACTACCCCTCCTAACAACCCTTCTAATGCACATACAGCATGAAAGTTTGAATGAAAATTAAAACATTCAATTCACAAGCTGTACTTGTCGTTCTCCATTTATCAGCCATGAAATTAACAATTTTATTCTTACATATATAAAGTTCTAGACTTCTGGTGTTTTTTGCACGTTACCCACAACAAGAAAATAAAGTCGTATAGCTAACAAGAGCAAGATAATATTGTAACTCCGGGTGGGGTCATACGAGATATGGAAATCTTTTCATTTAATTGTCCTATAAATGCTTGCAATTGTACCAAAAACAGAGAGGTAAAGGGTCGGGAAGGGAAGGGTCATGAATCATAACTGCATAGATTCATACTTGCAAAAGCTAGTGAAATTTTGTTGTTTTTAGAGGATAATTATCAGTGGCAGTGAGTTAAAATCTCAGTGTATGTCGAACCAACATTTAAATCAGACACTTGAATTTCAAGGACATAGCTGTCACTGCTGCCCGGCCAACTCTGCTCCAGTACGAGGAGAGGAGACTAGGATGGCGAATGTGGTGGTTTCATCTGGTAAAATATAAAGAAGGGTTCATGGCAGCTGAAGTTGGTGTGAAACGGGGATCATTTGCGGTAAGTTTTAAAGGTCTTGAAGGAAGAATGGCAGCAGAGGGAGGGGTAGCCGCAAATGAGAATCCTGATGATGCTGCAGTAGAGAGCATTGGGTTAGCACTGGCTTGACCATGCATCTGCCATGCCCAATTGAGTCGTCCTTGGGAATTTGATTCGAGTCTCTTCTCTGTTGCTCTTTCCTGCCAAAATAGTTAAGACACATCATAAGATACATATTGACACTTCACTATTTTAAGTTTTAAATTTAGTTTCCATTAGAAGGTAATTTTTTGACGATAAGTGACAAGGAAAACCACAGCAGTTCACCTTGTATTGGTAACTTGACATTCAGTTCCATTAAAAAAAAAGGCAGATATGGGACACTGTTATCTTTCTTTGTTTTTACCTTCTATTACAGCAACTTTTTGACATTGCATCTTTCACATAAATGATTTAGTTCATCAACATCTAGAGAGTTCATCAAAGAAACTAAAAGCACGGAGACGGTATAATCTGAACATGTCTAAGCCATGATTCTAAGGCCACATACTCTTTATCAACCATAAACAATTATGGCAAAATATGGAATGCATAAGACATTTCCTCGTTCCTCAACCTATTTATATTTGGGCGACACACATATATACACACAAATATAAACATATATGTTCAATTAGGAAGCGCAATCTATCAAATTAAATTTTTGGCATAGTCAGAGAATACCTCATTGGAAAAGGAGCGAGGAAGGCCACCATTACAGAGCATAGGGTGATATAATGTCCTTTCAAGCCCTTTAGTAGGTGGATCACCAGCAGTTGCTGTTGCTGGATTTCCCATCTTCAAAAAAATATTATTAGAATGAACAAAAGCCGTCAGCAGTCTGAGATTAAACAGGAATGACATGCTCATAATCTGCAAGATTTCAAAAGAAAGAAGCTGCATCCAAATTGAAAAGCTGAAATATATTACCCATGAACTAGTTCCACCATAAGAGCCAGAAAAGAACCGGAGATGCCCCTCCTTATCCTTGGGTTCATTGCCCAGAGGGGGAGGAGATATTCCCAAATTTAGATCAAGATGGAGGTCGCTGGCTGCAGAAGCAAAAAAAAATCATCCAAAAACAAATAATAAAGACAAATCTCTGAAAGACTAAGACAGTTAACATAGTACACACTACACAATAATTATATTAGTTGCAAGCATTATAAGGTAATACCTCCATTAATGGCCTCTGATGTCATCTCCCCTTCATATGTACTGGGCTCAAAGTTGGTAACTGCCTCCCTTCCGTTACTTTTGATGGCAGCCTTGTCATAAGCCCTGATTTCCAGAAAATCAAAAGGCACACATGTTGGATGTAACCATATTGACGTTGAAATTCAGGGTAACAAATTCAGTATTAGGGAGAGTGTAATTCATGATCATTAGGACCTTGCAGCTTCTACCTCGCTGTCGAAGAGCCCAAGATATATATACCTGCACGCAAGCATTGTAATCTCCATGATGAAAACACTATCCCCAATCCTTTTTTCTCTAAAACATGCATCTTAGAATTGCTTTTTCCCCATGTAAAGAAAAGGCAAAAAAAAAAAAAACAACTAACTATTCTAAACTATGGCTACCTCATCCTTTATAATGTCTATAAGAATTTTAGTTTAATATTATTGGGATCCCATTACATGGAACCCTACAATGATAATTTCGCCAGAATTTACACGAAATTTTATTCTAAAGCACTAGGTAATTATTTGCATTTGAAAAAAAATGGTCCTCACTTTTTGCCAAGGAACTGGCCCATCCTGGCTTCCCATCGGCCACACTTGTGCAGGGTCACACCTCGATATTTTGAGCTCCCTCTTGAAAAACCAGTACTCTGGCGTCGAAGTGTATGCACAAACTCTTCCTTGTTCAGATTTTTCATCTGTTCATTAATTAAATTTAGATTACCTAATTGCAACAAATTTAAGAAACAGAATCAATCACTCAAGCTTTACAAGCATCATTTGCAATATCCAACCTGTTGCAGATCCTCTTCATAATCAGTGAGACAGAAGTTGATGTCAGCATCAACACCTCTGAACTTGATAGCAGCTCGATCATAGGCTCTGAGTATAGATTAATTAATTTCAGAAAAAATTAATCCAAGAAATGAATAAGATAAGGAAAAACATGCCACAGAAACCTCCTGTCCAACTCCAAAACTACCCTACCTCCGCAGAAAAAGCAATGTAAGACAGTGAAACAAATTTGGATATCATGATTCATTTACCTCGCGGCAGCGTGAGCTGTGTCAAATCCTCCTAAACAAATCATCGACGTTAGCAAGCTAGAAACATGCTGAAGATAAAATAAAATAAAAAGTACAAGAGACATTTCCTTATTAGTGTGTTTCTAAATTCAATAAAACTAACAACATTCCATACCCAAATACACTTGTTTCCCGCAATCCCTGCACCGAAAGGATAAAAACAAAAATGAATCAGCCAAATTATTTTATGTGGTAATATACTCAGCACAAAAGCCATTCCATCAAATAAAATATAAAGAAAGCTCAATTGAAATCCAATGAAGACAGAGACTCAATAAGAAAGCAAAATTAAGTCGGACAACAACAAAAGTTATTGAAGATTTTATGAAGAACGCAATAAGAGGAATACAAAAGGAACACTAAAATCATACCAGATATGCGATTCCCATCTCCCGGTTCTCCTGTAGAA
The DNA here is from genome assembly GCA_963580455.1 of Euonymus europaeus. NCBI lineage: Eukaryota > Viridiplantae > Streptophyta > Magnoliopsida > Celastrales > Celastraceae > Euonymus > Euonymus europaeus. Next base: position 23,128,422 of record OY756967.1, read on the forward strand.
CGTGACGCCTCTATATTGGGAGCTCCGTGACCTAGGCCCCCTCCTGCTCTTCTTTGGAGCCTGTGATGCTTGCTGAACCACCGGTATTTCGCCTACCCTATCCCTCTCAGAGGCAAGATCGATCAAATTCCTCGCAGCGAAACTCGTGGAGTACTGTCCCTGCATCTCAGTACTAAAAAAACCTTCGTTAAATCCTTTACTCACAGGGAAAAAATCCTTCGTCACGGTTTCGTCGCTTTCGGCTCCGACTTTCAAGATGTCGAAGCTGATGGTGCACACGTCACCGCCGGCACGCGTAGAGCATGAGTCTTCGTTGCTTGATGCCTCCGCATTGACGACGGAAGAGTTAGAGGTCCCCGAACCTTCAGGATACTTATCGAAAAATGCGACTGACCCCTCGTTCTGAGTCGACTCAGTTGACTCCACATTCAGGTTAAGATCGAACATCGAATCTCCCATGATCAATTTCTCAAACGATTCACTATTTATCGTCTATTAAGCGAAAAACATCAAAATCCTAGTCTTTTTAAGATCGAAATCAGACTGTAGAGATCCTTGAAATCAAAGATTCAAGAATTTAATTTCTACAAAGTATCTAATGGAAGCCGAAGATATAGAGTGGCCAACGAGTGGCATTACTCGAATTAGTAGGATGGCGACGATCGGATTCCATGGGAGGGAGGGAGGGAGAGAGAGAGAATTGTTTACTTGTCTAGGAAGAGCGAAGAAGAAGAAGAAGAAGATGGGACGTTGGAAGGAACTTTTCACTTCATACCCATTTTAAGAGGGTACACATGTTCTCTCCCATGAGTGCTACTCCACCGGGTTGGCCGGTCTCCCGTTGACAGTTGTGTCTCGTGGATGGAAACAGTAACTCCGGTAAATCTTTTCTTTGCCGTATATTCTCTCTCTCATGTCTGCTTACCTGTTAATTCAAGAAAAAAAACTGATATTAGTTAAGAAATTAAATTTATAAATTCGAGCTAAACTCTCTTAATTATATAAAATTATTTTAACTAGTCTGATTGATCTTTCTATTATGTAGGGGGTGTAAGTTCTTATGTTCGAATCTATTTTACTATCAATTTGAATGAGAATTAGAGTTGTAAAATGGTGAGGGCTATCTAGCCTTCCGACTCATTGAATATCCGTATTTTTATTGGGTATTTCCCTCTTTAGTATCAATATATATATATAATTATTTTAAAGACGAAATATACTAAAATCCTTTGAATTATAACAATAGCCAATATTTATTTATCAATTTCATGATGGATTCTATTTGGATTTGTTTCTATATTTTAATTTGAAAATAATTTTATCCATTAAAAATGTGACATTTAAAAGCAGTTCTACAAGTACAAGTAATATTTTTCAACGATTGTTGACAAACGAAATACTATTTATATTTCTATTATTGCTGATTGTTACACATCGAGAAACATTGTTATTATTACAAAATGACAAACTATTAAGACGATGTCGATAAATACACTTGTCCAATATTGTTTTGTCTTTAAATGCGCCCTATTAGTCATTTTCTAGTACGTACACTCTGTATACAGTCCCGTTCAAGGGCATGCAAATCTCAATAATTTATGAGACATATTGGTTGCCCTATCTACGCGTGACACATTCATGATTGGTAATTATTGTTATTTAATAATCATATTATAATATTCCCAACAAATATAAAGCTTGGGTATTCCAGTAACCACACAAGATATAAAAAAGTAAATCATGTATGTACGTTAATATATTGAATGGAGAAAGATATCGGACAAATTTGTCCTTTTTATTATTGACGGAGCCTAAACTCAACAGGTTAGACTTGTGCATGCAAAAGTTTCATCGACTTGTCTTGTAAGTTGGATAAAAACTCCACACGTAATCACAAGTATATTGCTTCCATGTCAAACCTCCTACATCGGCTAAGTAGGGTCCTTTGAATTGCTATATATAAATGAAAGTCTCTCCTCCCTCTAATAAGATCTTTTAGGAGACAAAGGGATCCAAATTTATTATATGACATCGAATTGAAGCTTTAAGACGATGTGGATCACGTTCATCTGCACGTGTTGGGCGTTTTGTCCAATCAACGCGTGAGGGGATGTCAAACCACCCACATCGACTATATATGGTATTTAAACTTGTGTATAAATGCAAGTCTCTTCTCTCTCTAATATAAGTATTTTAGTAGGAGACAAAGGAACCCAAATTTATTACTCCCAATCATAATCAAACTCGAGACCCATCGATTCATGTATGCATACCTTAATGGATGACTTCTACTATGTACTTTTGGTTATATTTGATTCAACAAACAAGGCATGAGAAGAGAGTCTGACATTTTTTAACATGCTTCCTCCTTTGCATGAATGACAAAAAGACCTTCGTGAAAATCAGTTGCGTTGTCGAACCATTGTTGTCAATTAGGACCACTACATGTTATTGTATATAGCGATTTCTTCATAGACTTCCCGTTGTATGATCACATGAAACCAAATTACACTTGGTGCCCTACAGTACTCTTTTCGTGATACGTGTGTGAACAAAAAATATATTATTAGTTGAATATCATAATTTTTATTGGCAATAAGTGATATTCCATATTACATTCCAATTTATTTTAGTAAAATATTAATTCAAATCAAGCTAAAAAATGTAAACTCGAGAAAAAAACTATATAAGCTTTATAATTAATTTAATGTGTTTTTTCTCCAAAAAACACACATTAGTATGTATTAAACAATAATCTAATGTAGCCGAACATAGTTAAAAAATTGAAACTTAAATCCAACCTCGTATTAACAAACTCTCATTCGACAATAGCCAAGTAAGCTAATAAGATAAAAGCAAATAATTTTCTTGTATAAGACGCGCACAGTGAACAGGGTTGAGAACAAACATAATATAAGCAAACCTTTTCAAACATAATATATCTGGAGATATCGTTTTTGTAAACTAAACTCGTGACATCTAGACTTTATTATAAGAACATTTTTGGAAATTAAATTTGTGATCTCCAGGCTTTATTATAAGAAATTAAAAAAGTGGGATATTTTTTTTTAATGGTTGGCCAACATGGGTAACAAGTATTTGGGTGATATCGCCCATCTTAATTGAACATCTTATCATTGTCAAATAAATGATTTGGTCCTAAGACCCAAAGGCTGGGGGTGAATCCACTGCACCCATCTATCGTAAGACTTGTACCGTCGGTAGATCTCCGACTTTCAAGTTTCAACAAAAAAGAGTAGGGATAACATCGGATCGAATTTCTAAAAATTTATATTTAATCTTAAATAAAAATAATGTATTCATATCTATATACTACGGATAAAAAAAATCTAAATTCATATCCTATCCATCGGATTTCAGAAATTTTTCACGGATATCGGATTTATCCATGTGACATGGCGATACATATTTTACTAGCCTATGACACCAATTATAACTTCATGATTCATGAATCTAGTAATATAAACCAAATTCTAAAGTATAAATAATATCAAAAATCATCCAACAATATATACAGTTTTCTAAAATCAAATTCTAAATTCCATAAAACGTCACAAATCAAAATGCTTGAATCAATTGAAAAATTCAAATCGAATAACATCTTTAATAAAGTTTGGTATACCTCATCTTCATAAAAGTTGGTGATAATATTATCACTTGTCACATGTTAATTTATAATGTTATTCTTAAGTTTATGACGATGTTTTTAGTATTTAGTACTAACTTTACTAATTAAGATTTTAAAGATATTAGTCAATTAAATATTTGAATTAATAATATAAGATCATATTAGATTATATAGTGTTATTATAAATTACAATTAATTCATATTATCACTTGTCACATGTTAATTTATAATGTTATTCTTAAGTTTATGACGGTGTTTTTAGTATTCAGTACTAACTTTACTAATTAGGCTAAGCGGTACCCACCTTATCAAAACTCTTAACGGGAGAAGTGGAGGTTGTGAGTTCGAACCCTCGTAGAGGCATTCGACCACTTCTGAAGCGGCAGGTGGTCCCTACCGTAAGGCTGCACATCCTGCGACTTACATCTTTCAGTGACTCCCAGGGCAGGGAACTGGCAGATGAGTTTCGATTTCTCGACCCCAAACTGAACTAACTTTACTAATTAGGATTTTAAAAATATTAGTCAATTAAATATTTAAATTAATAATATAAGATCATATTATATTATATAGTGTTATTACAAATTACAATTAATTCATATTATATAAAAAAACATACCTATGTTTACAATCATAATGTATATAAATATATTAATGACATTAATTGTCAATTACATAATTGTATATTGACTATATTATATATGTGTGTGTGTCGTGTAGAATCGGATCAGATATAATCAGATCGGATCATATATCCGCACATTCGGGTTGGATCAAATACGAGTTTTGGATCGGATATGCCTAAATCCATATCCATTCAAAAAAAATTGAATTTTATCTATATTAATATCTATTATCCAATCAACGAATTTTTCTACTGTTTGACCAGATCGGATCGGATCGAAAGTTCACTGATAAATTTGCCATCTCTAGAAAAGAGAATGAAGAATGATTGGTAAATACCGAGACCGTTTAGTGTCCACCCCCATTCATATCCACCCAGCATCCACCTCCTTTAAGAGCTGTTGAATCTTAAAACAGATTTAAGAACCGTTAGATCTAATTAAAAAACATAAAAATATTTGACTCTATTTATTTAAAACAAATAAAATCAAAAGACCATTACATCCAAACGGAGTTAACGGACTTCACCTTCCATTAACGTCACAAAATTCTCTTGAGTTCTCTCCTCTTCCTCACTCAGAAGTGTAATAGTCCCTCTATATTGCACATTTTCCAAGCAAAGAAAGATTAAGAAGACTTAATTGTGGCCTGTCATTGTTTCATGTTAGACAAGCAATCTCCTTCGTCTCTCCATTGAAGCTCTCATGGCTCGTGTATTTTCTCCAAGTCTGGTTCGAAGTGCAAGCATGTTGTTAGGGTTTTCTTTTCATCAGATATGGATCTTTCTTTCATGTTGCATTAAGTCCTCTTACATTGTTACATGTATTATTCTTCTTCTTAATTCAGCCTATTATTTTATATTTGTAAGTCCTCTTACATATATTACTTTTATTCTTAATTCAGCCCATTATTTTAAATATGTATTGAGAATGCTACCGTTCAACTTTCTTCTTCTCTCCCTCAATCTTCTTCTCTGCAACTCTTCTTCTCTACAAAACAAGCAAAGCTTTATAAATCGACATTTCAGTTGAATACAAGGGAAAATGGATATACTTGGTATAGCAACAACTGTTGGAGCAATAGCAGGTGCATGAGTGTATAACATGATCAGGTATACAAACAAGCCGTTGCGCAAGATCACGAAGGCGCCTGCAAGAGCTCTTCTTTCATAAAGAATGAAATTAAACTGTTATGTCCTTTATGGTAATTACATCACCCATCCACACACAATCAAACAAATCTCCCAGTACATTTAAATTGTCAAAAGACCATTTTGGACTTTACTTAACACGTGTCGTTATTTTGATGAGAGCGGATCCGATCCTCTTTCTCGTAAGGGTGGATTTAAAAAAAAAACCGTAAATACCGGATGCGTCCTTTGGTTAACGGTTACCTAACATGAGTAACACGTTTTTTCTCGCTTTTTCAGAGTCTCTCGCTCAAAGTTGGTGGCCGAATTTATTTACCCTAGCAATATATGTAACAACTTTCGAGTACAAACACAGGCAAGCATTGCTTGTACCACTTTTTGGTATTTTCTTTCATCTTGGTGGGTTTGGAAAGTACAAATAATCATTTTCACGCATGAGATCTGCGTAAAAATGAGATTTATTTCTTCTCAATCGACTTCACAACTCGCCAGGACTTTATTTTTTAAATATTTCCAATAAATAAAGCACACCCTGTGAAAGCCATTCACTCACATTTTATATCTATATATATATATATATAAATTCATGTAATCGACTCCAAATCATTTTTTGGGTGGGAAAAATTAACGATTATGCTGGTAATAATATTTTACAGTTATTTTATGAAACAATTACATATAGGAAAACATTTTTACCACATAGCCTGCTGTTTTTTAGGACAGTGTTTTTATCCACAAAATTACAAGATGTCCTTGTGACAGTAAAGGAAATCAACTTAGTGATAGTCGTAATATTTTCATCAAATATGTAACTTCGAGCCGGAAAGTTTGACTGGAAAAGGATTTTATTTTGTTTATTTTATGGTGCCTATGTCCAATGAAATCTGCGAGGATCGACACAATTTATAGTCCCTGTGATGGGCAATTAAAGGTCAAATCTGACTACAATTTAAGACAAGTTTGTCTCCAATGTTTAATCAATTTAGTTGGTTAGCGGAATTGCAATGAGTAATTTTTACTTTCCCCGTCAAAATTAATTTTGAGTTTCATTTTTATTACACGAAAATTTACACTAGATACTTATTTACATCATCAAAACACATTTATTAATACAGATATATTAGTAAAATGCAAATTCATATACATTTTTCCTTTTTTACATTAACAAAACATCTAATCTTCTATTTCATCATGGATTTCTCAACAAAGTTACACAAAAATAAATACTGAGTCTCATATATTTTACAAAATGTTAAGCCACATACACATTCACATAATCAAAACGCATCTTTTAATGCACCCACATGATAAAAACAGACATTCATATACGTTATCTATTTCCCTCTAAAAATCTCTCATTGTAAATTTGTAATTGCCCTAACTATTACCATTGTTGCCTTACTCTATTAAGCCGCCTAGTTAAGGTTGTCAAAAAATCGACAAAATCGAAATCGATTAAAATCAAACTGTTTGGTGTTTCTTTTAAAAAAGTTGGACATATTTTTCGTTAAAATCGACCAAAAATTGAATTGAAAATCTAAAAACTGACATATCGAGCAAAAATGATTAAACAGTTTGTCCAAATTATGCCAAAAAATCGATCAAAATTGACCGTTAAAGCCCCTATACCTAGCTATTTATTGACCAAAAATGATAATTCACGTGGACATGCTTCTAATTCTAATTTCTAATCACATAATTTCCATATTGTTCGATTCCAATAAAAGCTTAATGCACACCAAAAGGAAAGAAATAAAAAGTCAATAAATACTAATAAATGTGTACCAACTTATTTATATAATACGCTTACCAGAAGTTTGCCTTTGATAATTGCCCTTCAAAGTGTTGTTTGCCCTTTGTGGGGGCCATCGCTTAATATTAAAACATGATTGGAAATTAAAGGAAAACCAAAAGAGCACTGTACGTGGCAGTCAAAATACATATAAAGTGAGGAATAATATTTTCTTAGTCACGATATTGGTACCTTCCTCTTAAGGTAATACTCCTCAAAATCTTTTGATAATTTTACTTTCCGTTTGTGGTAACTTCAACATGATTGATACCTTTTGACTGGCTGTAGCCGGTTGCCAAATGATATCCTCCCGTCCTTTGTCCCACCATTCATATTCATATATTTTTTAGAAGGCTTGAGAAGCACTACCCAACCCACTGATTTAGTCCTAAGGTCAACATTGTAGGCCCACCACTAAATTAAATACTAATAAGGTGGGGGAATGCTTAGTATAACTTGTCTGGTTCAAGGAACAGTACTATCTATAGAAGTTAATAATTTGTTGAAGATGCAAATTCATACATTGGCAGAATATTCTTCATTGCTTATCTTATAAGCGTAAATGGAGTTATGAGAAATCATTACTAAATTCAATATATATATATATTTTATATTTCGTATGCTTTACTTCAACTAAAAGAAATGCATAGCTTATATTTTGTCTGATTTAACAAACCCTAATGAAGGAAAAGGAACCGTGAACTTTTTTTTTATTTTTTAAGGTTTAGAAGATAATTTTTAGGAATCACTAACCTCAACTGGCAGCCATTGTCCTTCTAGTTTTCTACGCTCGTAAATAATTATAGAGCGTGGTAATAATGTTCCTGATAAGATTTTCCCAGATTAAGCTTCCGTTTTAGAAAACCTAAAACTATGTAAGAAATGGCAATATCAAACTAAATTGGAGTAGTAGACACTAGAAGATTTCGTTTAATACTTACTCTCTTCCGCAACGCGTGATGCAAACGCAACAATCAAAAGCGTTGAGCTGCCAGTGGATGGTCCCCTTTAAGGAAACCTACGTCTCCTTTTCCTTGTGCCGCACTGCCTGCCCATCACAGAATCCTTGACGGCTGACGCGCCATCCTCGCTATCAGACTATACAAACGATTAAATCTAGTAAATACCATTTCCCATAGGAATAAAAAGGGAGTCTCTAAATACACTCCTCTATTCTTCTTTTTCTATCCATCAGATTTTCTTTAAACTCTAGAGAGGTGATGAGTCATAGGGGCATAGATAGTATGCGGTGGGTCATGAGGAGTTTCACGCTGCACTTCCATCCAGTCACAAATACAAATACAAATACAAAAAAGAACTCTCCTATCTTTCAAAGGAAAAAAGAGTACTTGCCATAGGTTAATGACTGACTAATACTTATACTAAAATTTGGAACCCAATTTTTATCAGAGCCTAACGCTATTTTTTTCCACTATTTTATACGACACTGTCATATAAGTCTCAGGTTCTCTCTCTCTCTCTCTCGCTACGACACCGTCACATATTTTTGTGAAATATGGATTCACCTGCCACAAAATTGTAAATCCACCACCACATTTTCATGATTGCTTTCTGAAAGGTCCCCACTAGGTAAAACCAATGTTTCATGACAGAGAAAAGAAACCATAAAAAGTAAAAGGACAATTAAGGGTTCCCCTTTAGGATCGGTGGCCATTTTATATAAAAAAATTGATACATATAAAATATAAGCGAATTTTTAGATTTTAAATTCACAGTCAACAAAAAATTAAAAATAATTTAATTTCCATCCAATAATTCTTATCCAACACTAATTCTTTTCAAGAAAAAAAATGATTGTTATGCATATACTGATGATTTTTGAGAAAAAAAAAATTAAAAATACCTTAATTCACCAAAATAATAAACCGGGTGCCACTACACCGGTTCCTACCCCTCAATTCCTCTTCCCTCTTTTGTAGAGTAATGAGGAATCCTGTCGGCAAGAGTGTACGAGGTTGAAGCCTAGGGAGACGTGGACGCTTTATGTCCATCCACGGAAACCCTGCCCCACATAAATCAAGCTCTAGGTCCCCTACCTTTATTTTTTTTAAAATATTGCTTTATGTGTTTAATAACATTTTCTCACTCTTAAACCTGCAATTATTGGTCTAGTATAAAAGTGGCAAAAATCATGCTTCATTAAGGACAAGACGCCTCAACAAGAAGTCCCTGGCCCATGTGTTCTTGCCTTCAGACGAGCTGAGGTAAAATCACTATCAGTTATCAAAGCATCAATAATAGCAAACAGACATCAACCATTTATTGTCTATTTATTAAATCAAGTCTTTCCTGCATTTCGCATAATAAGAGGAAAAAAAAATCGATTTTCCACATTTGAAACCGACACAATTCATTTATCTATCGTTTTCCTCCTATTTTTAAATAGAAACCAAATAGAACTCGAGTACAGTAATCGTTAGCAATATCAAAATTTTATCCTCAGGCAAAATATGAAAGAAAGATGAGAGAATCAGCCACACAACTCAAGTCTAGAACATACAAAGAAACATTTATATATGTTGAGGGCAATGCCTAATTTTACTTTTATTATTAGGCAGGTAATGGCTTATGAATTACTTGTAATTGAATTTGTTACCCAAATAAAATACAGTATAACATGGGTTGGTAGGGTGAGCCCCAATAAGAAACTATGAACGGTAGACAATCAAATGGTTTATATATTAGCGTACACGTGAATTACACCAGACAAGTAACATCGAAAGCATCATTCGGTAAGAGAATCCATTACCTAGTCGTCCGTCACTGCTGATTAAAAAAAACATGTTGCCCCTAACCACGGAAGAAAGGTTACTGAACAGAAGCAAAAAGATAAAAGAGTTTTAAGGATGGACAACCTTTGATTAAAGAAATTCACCGACCTGTGAAAGACATCGAAGGTAATGACAACAACAATAGCATTTCCTTTTCCCCTGCCAATAAGATCGAAGTCTCCTAGAGCCTAGAAAAAATAAATTATTTCAAGAACATTAGTTTTGGTCAAGTAACAAGCAATCATGGCAACTTTAATAAAATTCTAATTTACAGTTGTTATCATAACCAAGTTGCACTGAAAAAACATTATAATTAACCTGTCATATTGCAATGAATTAACTTAGTGGCCATCGAATTTATGCCACTAATTATGATAGACAATCATAACTCATCCCGGAGATTAGCCAAGTTCACCAAAATGGTGAGATCGGTTAATCTCCACGAAGGAGAATGAGTTTAGTTGTTTAAAAGACTATTTCATCTCTTATGATGTTCAAAATTCTAACAGTCATGCTCATTCTTCAATTCATACCAAACATGTACTCATTTCACCCTCACCCTCAAGGCAAATCTATAGACTACAATATAAAGTTTTGAATAAATTGGCGCTAAAAGATGAGCCAGATCAAAGACAGACAGGTTTTGAGAAACGTTTTTGCATTGTCTAATACACTAAAGTCAGGCTGGTGATGCTTTGAATGCTTCACACTTCAAAAACCACATACAAACAGGCAACAGCTATGCATACAAAATAAACAACACATAAAAAGTAAGAAAGACAGTGGAAATAAAAAGTTGCCCAATTTGTCAAAAGAAATCATATTATATGCAAAAGATGAGAGAGAAAGGAAGTTAAGCTCAAAAACAAGAGCAATCCTTGTCTTCTTCTCCCGATACTTCCCTCTTTTCTTTTCTTTTCAACAAACCAATACAAGGTTGTGAAGTACCTTATCATTTGTTTTCTTTCGCTAAAAAAAAAGAAGAAACACAGTTCACAGTTATTTATGTTAACAATTGCTAAAAGCTTTCTTTAATTGATTGCTACAGATATTAAACTAGAACAAGTTGTCTTGATTCTTGAACAATGATGGAATAAATACTAAGGTATTCTTGTTGAAGATCAAACTCATACTACCATATTCTTAAAAGATTTTCATACCATGTATATAAGCGCACAGAAAGAAATAAAAAAATTTCTGAATATCCAAAGCAGTAAGACTTTGATATGATAGACAATCAGATCTAACCTAATATCATACCAATAACTTCTGACATAACACTTATAGATTTGAAGTTGGTGATAATTATGCTCCACAATGTTGACCCTCATGACGACATGCGAACCACATTGATAATAATTCAACTATAATGCCCAAGACAAATCCTGGCTCTCTCAACTTCAAAATCTAGGAGGCTAATGCCATCGGCATACCATCGCCTCGTACCCTTTGTCCAAATCTAAGCTAGAAGTATCGTATTAATTATCACGAACTGCCCACATAAGAGGCTTTTTAAAATGTACTAAAAAGAGGGTTCAATACAGATTTATAGCTTTAGTAACAATACAGAACACATGTAAATTAACAGGAGATTTAAGCAAGAGAAGAAATTTGACAAAATAAAGAGAGCAAAGTCAACATATATTTCAGCAAACCGTATAACAGTTTCATCACCTGAAAATGTGAAAGTTTGCTTAATGACACTTCCATTTCTACATTTTATAACAAATGTTAGTATCTAATACAGTTTACATCTTTGAGATAATCATTCTCTGATCTTAACATTTTATTTTGCTCATCCCCAGGAGCCATTTCTTGCTCAACTAACCTCCATTTTCATCAATATTGCCATAATTTGGGTTGTCTTCTTTACAGGAATGTTTAACTATTGAATCCATCATATACAGCCCAGCTAATCTGCAAGAAAATTGCATTCTAAATTTAATATCCAAAAATCGCTTGCAACCAACTGCATTCGCTTTTCTGTCAACTTATTGCACCATCCTGTATACCTTTCATATCCTCTTAAGAAAGGCCATTTCACTAAAACATTTAATAGACAGAGCCAATCTATCCGAACACTAATAGACAAAATGAAGCAACATCCTTGTATCTCTTGCTGGCTCCTGACATCAGCCTAACTAATAATACAAATAGAATCTTCCTGATAACATTGTACAAAATTTTCAATTCAAACTGCTAGGAACTAGGCAGTTCACTGTCTCTAATAATTACATTTAGAACAAATTCATGCATAATGTGCACCCAACAGGAAAATGTTCTGTTTAGGATTCGGAAAAGCTTCAGGTTAAGGAGTCTCAGAGAATCATGAGCAGTGTAGTGTTTAGAAATATCCCTGTAACATTAGTTATTTAATGTATTTCAAGTGTGTTTTTAAATGATTGATGCCAATTTCTGATAGATATACGCATGATTTGGGATATAGAAAGAATCTGGACTGCAGAACTGTTCCCAAAGGCTGAATTATACTGCCAAACAATAAACATATAGAGAGAATATAATTGTAGTGAAGACCAATGAATACCCAACTGCAAATCATGCTTTCTCAAACAGTGAAAAGATTAAGTAAGACAATTCAACTGAGGTACCAACGTTGTAACATGCCTTCATTTTGAGGACTTCACACTCAATCCTGATCGATTACTGCAAAATATCTCCATGCAGCTTTAAAATGTCAAACGCCAAACAAAATCATATGTCAACCGAGCTCACAGATCGAAAAGCTCACAGCAAAAGAATAAAAGCAATTGACATGAGACTGCAAGATCTATGCCACTAGAGCCTTGAATGCCTACAAAATAATGGTTTTGCATACTTCCAAAACAAAGTATTACCAATAACAAACCTTGACAACTCAAACATTTTTTCGTTTTTTGAATGTGAATATTGATTTAGAGTCTATGGCCATGAGCAGTATTAATTTCCTTAATCAACCCTAAATTGAATGTAATCATAGATTTTCCTAGGAATAACATAGGAGTTAATTTGTACCTGTGTTTTGCCTATTCCAGAAGACAAACCAGCTCAGTCAAAACACCTAACGGAACTCCGCACATAAGGCCTCATATAATCTTATCAGACGAGTGGGTCTGGAAAGAGCTCATATTGAATTTGGTCCTGATAGCGCCTAGAAAACACAACCAAAATCAGCTTCTGAGAACATATATGCACTGGCCAAATAGGAATAATGGTCCTGACATGGAACTGCTTTCAAAGAACGAAGTAAAAAAGGTCTCAGGGTCACAGATTGATATGGTGGAAAGTAATCCCACTGATGTGCTCAGTGGCAGATGTGACATCTGCAAACCTCACATCTAACAACTCCGTCAAATCAAATTCGATCAAAGAGAGCGCATCCTATAAGAAAACAAACCAAGCATCTATCTCTCGCCAAGATCAAAGGATTGTTTCCATCAAAAGGACTAACGAATTAAGATGAAATTTCAAAATACCATAACATCAAATATTGCTCATTGCTCAAAAATATAGATGAGGTATTCTGAACTATCTCGTTTAGGAACAGTTCGGCAAGAAGAGTTTCACGAGAATGCACTTACAGTGTAAATTATCAAGATCCAAACAGTTCATTACCATAACAGAACATAGCAAGGGCGAGATTTGGAATTGAACAGAGGACGACACTAGAGAGATTACCTTGGAAGTTCTGATGTTATTCCCGGCGAATATATTTTCGATCGGCTTGAGCAGTTCCATCTCGTTGATCAGCTTGTTCGCCACTCGTTAGACAATTCTTTTTTCCCGCCATATACAAAACCCTAATTGCCTGTTTGGTTGGGAAAAAACAAGAAGCAAGGAATAAAAAATTCTACGCGAGTCGACAACTCTAGGGCTTGAAATAGGCCCAATGAGTTGAGCAAACAATGTAACGGCCCATCTCTACTGGGCTTCGATTGCAGTTGGCCCAAACAGTTCGGAATTTTGTTCCCTCTGTTGACTATTGAGGGGATTGGCGTAAACGGTAAAGCAAGGGAAGGATTCCGATTTTATTGGGCTTAGATAGCGTTCAAACAAATCAGTTTGGATTTAGGAATCACATGTTGTCCCGCCCCAATCAGTTCATAATCAAATGCATAATATTTGATTCCAATCCCCAGTTTTAAATTTGCAGTTAGATTTTACTAGTAGTTTCCATTCACTTTTGTTATGTTTGTTTGGAGAAAAATCAATCTCTCATAAAAATATATATCTTTAAGAAAAATAATTTATGAATAAATAAATAATTTCCTGTATTTGGACAAAAAGATTGTTAATAGCTTCCAGAATTGTGAAAAACGTAAATTTGAGGCACAACATTATTATTATTTTTTTAAAAAGTTATTTCTGTATTTGGATTGCTTCTATGAGTCCAATGGTATATTTCTTATTTTTTTTAAAAAATATCAACACAAAAAAGTCAAGTCAATTATAGACCATCATATGTAAACTTAAAACAGTCGATGTTTGAATCATGATGAAATTGATTTTTGTTTTGAAAAGAAAAGATATATCATTGGCTTTGAAATCAAAATACAATTAATCTTAAAAAATTATTTTGGACCCTAAAAGTTAGAACCTCGTTTTAAAACGTATAATGTGTGTGTGTGTGTATATGCAGTATTATGTATAAAATATACTATTTTAATTCACTCCATTATTGTTCTCATGTATATATTGATCAAAAAATTTGTTTAAAGATATTTTAATGTTATGGGGAGAACAACTTCTTAAGGAGAATAATGGAAGTTTATTTCCATCATGAAACTCCTTATTTTGAGTTGGCTTATTATAAGTTTTGTTTGGCTTATTTTATCTTATTTTTATGTACATATATCACAAAATTAGGAAAACATTTTCAAGAGGATAATTTCTCTCCAAATAAACGGAGCATTAGTTGAAAAACATTTTTACACATGTGTATGTGTGTGTGTGTGAACAACGATAAGAAATGGTGTATAACCAGTGTTTACTTTAAAATAATGTTACATTCATCCAAAATATAAACCTCATTTTACACCCAAATATATCTGGCATGTAAAATAATAATCGATTAAAAACACACTCCGCATTAAATGGGGTCAAATGAATGCCATATTTTGTAGGGTCTCGAACATTATATATATAAAGAAGTTAACAAAAGCTGTAAATTGAAAACAAACAAAGACTAATTAGAATCACGAGTAACTCAGGTGACTCTTATATGTAAGTTATCTCTTATAAGTCTCGAGTTCCAGCATTCCCTATCTCATCTTCTTGTAATAATAAAAAAAGACAAAAATAATAATTGTTAGTATCCTGATGACGCTGCCTATCCAATGGCTTTTGTTTTGTTGAAAGTACGCACATGTTTGGTACAGCGTATAAGCTAGCTTATACTCTGTCAGACATACTCTCAGATACTCTCAGCTTTTACGTTTTACGATAGCTTATACTCTATCACACATACTCTCTACAGTTATTTTAAGAGTATTTTCAGCATTTAAAATGATTCTTTTTGAACAGTGCTTAAAACTAGGTTGACCCTATAATTCTACAAATGACACGTCACTTAAGCCAATGCAATGGCCGTGGATTTTGTGACCCATTGTCCCTGGCAATTTCCAAACATTTAAATTTTAATCGTTGTGATTTGCGAATGAAAACTAGTGCTCATTTTTTTCATTTTTTTTTTATCATTAGTTGACTTGGAAAATTGAGTCTGCAGCTTTCATACAGACAGCTGGATAATCCAAAAACTTTACGCGGTCACGTATTCATTAATATGTTAGTTATCAATCTGTTCGGGTTTCTTACATAGTGGAGATTACAGGCCCAACTAATCCCCTTACGTCAGCTGTATCATTAGCCATTCTGTAAAATGTAAGCCACAGAATATGCAGGGCGGAGTTAGGAATCAAATCCATGTCTCACAAGAACATCTCCAACACAAGACTCGCTCTTTGTTACTATGGCACATGCCTCGGTACGGGCTCCTTTATATAGTTACGTAAAGCGACTGTGAAGCCTAAAAAACCAAAGAAGCCGACCGGAAAGGATTTCCTCAGGCAATTTTGTGGAAGGTGAGTGTTGTTGACTATTTTATGCAGCCTACCTAATTGCATTATTTTAATTTAGGGCCATTTTTACCATGTGTTATCTTATAATTATTTTGCCTTTTTTTCCTTCTCCAATTGTTCTGAGTCTGACGGCGCACACGTACTGTTTCTTATCCTCCATGCCTGTGAATAACTAAATAGAGCACGGTGAAAGCCTCAAGCTTACTGAAGAGATTAATTGTCTAGAAAAACTGGACAGCTCAAAATTAGCATAAACTGATGAACAAATATGATTGATTACAAACCTATATATGTTATAATATAGACAATGTTAAAATGTTTATTATTACTCGGTGGCCAGTCACAAAGGTTCGCACAGAGATCAGGTTTATTACTCGTGGTTCCCTTACTGTCCTAAAAAGGGTAATTGTTGATGTGCTTGACCAACTGACCGTTAAACTAGAAGAGGAAGGAACCAGGAAATTCTATATTCGCCATCATGTCGCCCATAAGGGCCCTGATCTAAAACCGGGCGGCTAGGATTCAATGGAAGCATCGAAACCGATGGCGGCATTTGAGAGTAATGTGGGCTCCCTTATTGTTACGTACTGCCATGGATGTGAACATGTAACTGAAGACACGTGTCTCTGCACTCCTCAGTTACAGTGGGAGAAAATACACCCGGGAGCACCGAATCATGTTTTTCTCCTATATAAACCAACGCAGCATTGGCTTTGGTTCCCCATCTATTACCTTTTCCTTCTCTGTTTCACTACGGACTCAGACCACCGCAATTCTCTTTCATTTTAAACCTACATGTAACAATCACTCTCTTTTTAGTTTTTTCACTATGAATTTCTCATCTCGATCTTGTTATTTCACAACGATATGAAGTCGTTTTATTGGCATTCAATTACGTTTAAGTCTGTTTAATTATCTCTCTGTTTATATCTGCAGATCAATTTTTCTCCATTGATGGCAACCGTTTCGTCAAGGAACACAAGTCCTCTTCCGAAGAGAGGCAAGATCAAAGCTCAGATTTTTGAGAGCATGGTCAAGAAAGTGGTCTCTGTCTTCTCAGATACAGAAGCAGGAGGAGGAGCACCGAGAGAAAACAAGGAAGAAATGGGCAAGGGAGGAGGCTCCGATGCTACTTCCCATTCGCCTAGCGCCTATAGCTCTGACGAGAATACTGAAATCTCCTAGGACGTCATCATATGGGTGTTAATGGAATTACAATCTGTTCAAGCAATTGAGTTCTTCTACTGATCTCCGATATGAAGAGCTCGTGCATGACTTCTTGTTTTTAGTTCAAATAACGTTAACAGCTTCTCGCTGTCTGCTGTATACACGTATAATTAAGGGTCAGGATCTTGTTTAGTATATATATATATTATGACTGAAGATGTATGGGGGCTATATAAATATATGCCGTGAAGTGGGTGGTTTTTGAAGGACTCATGGTCATGGAGCCGGTTTTAGCAAGGCTAGCTGCTGTATCCCCTTCTAAGATAGTTGTGCAAATCAGTGTACGTCGTTTACTTGTTTTCTGTTGTCAAGTTGTAATCCTCCAATGTTTTTATTTCCTTGAAGTTTTAGAGAGGAAATGATTGTATTGGAAGAGCTGGGTTTTATTTCAGTGGTTTACGTCTTTGCTTAATTTGTAACTTTTCAGTCGTGTGATATATGTAACTTTTCAGTTGTGCCGTCCGAATAAAAAAGCTGCAGAGTTTGTTGTCAAAACAAAGTTACAGAGTAAAGATCAGTCAGTCAAATCTAAAAAGAGCAAAATTGCTATCGATTGGTCCCACTCTCTTTCCCGAAAAGCCTTCCGTTAGGGCAGCGCAGACATCAACTGGCGGAGGCTTTTGTTTTTTTCTTTCTTTCCTGATATTCCCACTTCTCCAGGCAGCCAAGTTCAACATACTTGAAGTAAGTTAGGCCGTGGGCCTGTCGGCGAACTCATTCTGTCACGAGCTAGTTTTATCAAGGCGATAATGATATGACCCTACAACAAAGAGAAGAGGACAAAAATATCACCAATATGACTGATATTCCCCACCAACACACTTTTCATTGCCAAAAAAAACACTTTAACATTGGTTGCATATATGTGTGTGTGTGTGTGTGTGTGTGTTGATATTTTAACGCACTTTTTGTTGATGTTGGTTGTAGCCCACAATTATATATGTAGACAAGTGAGTACCCAAGCATCTATAGCCGCCTTCCATTTCTGGTTGTTTCCTCCCCCATTGGCCATTTACGGCCCGAGGATTTAAGGGCCAGAGTCTGTTGGATGTCTATATGAAAGCAAATATTACTGTTCTCGTCACTTCATTCTTTTACTCCTTTCGTTTTTAACTCCAAGGCGGCTCGACCACCACCAAGTCTATTACCAGTAAAGCAACAAGTCAACGGGCCCCACAGCGATGAAAGTCAACCCGTTCTCACTGTTTACGGAATATTCCTCGAATATTCTTTGTCCACGTACGTAAGCTTGCAGTAAATGGGAATAGGATCATGGTCGGTGCTGAGCGATCATTTAATGGCCAACCTAGTAACGTGATAACTCAAGACGCGAGAATGAAAGCAACATCCTTTCAAGTGTTATTGGATGAATGAATCCAGAAAGTGAAGTGCTCGTCCTTCAAAGTAATTGTTGTTTTAGACTTTTAGTACTTTCGGTTGGCCATATTAATTGGTCTTCGGAGTGATGATAAATTTCAGGAAGAAAAATGAATATTTGAAGTAACGATGCCTTGACGACCCTAAGCCCCCAGCTTGAGATGCAAAATCAGACGATCGAATTGAAAATGTGTCATTGAGTATTAGCTTTTAAAATGTTACAATGTAGCAAATTTTGAGAAAAATAATTAAGCCATAAATTCTCAACCCTGAGTTTTAAATCCTAAAATTTAAACCCTAAATATTAAGTCTTAATCTTAAACCCTAATATGTCATTTTCAAAACAAAAATGGTATGCATTTCAACCTTGTATATCTCATGGTATCTAATTGTGTTATTGCACTATATTATAATAATGTAATAGTTTATTCCATTGTGCGTATACAATAAAATAACTATGTCACATGTATATGAGATATATATGACTTGAAATGTTTAACATTATTGATTTCAAAAACAAAACTCTTGAATGTATATAACTTTTGGGAAGGATTGAAGTGAAAAATTGGAACTGACACTACAAGAAAAATGAAGATTATCGACGGAACCTTTTCGTCGGTATTTTCAACGAAATATCGATAGATTATCGACAAGCTTCATTTTTTGGATTTTACCAACAGAATAATTACCGACGATTTTTTTTCGTTGATGGTATATAGCGCCATTTTGGCGCTGAAAACTGATGACGAATTACCGACAGAATTTCTGTCGATAATTTTCGTTTACCGATCGATTTAATTCCGTCGGTAGTGTAAAATACTGAAATAATAAATTAAATATTTACCGACAGATTTAATTTCGTCGGCAAAGCTACATATAAAATTTTATTTCCTTCGTTCCATTTGCACTTGAAGCCTTATGCTACTCATCGCCGGCACCATGAAGGACTAATCACCTCCGTCATCAGCTCCGACTCCCATTCTTGCTCAGTCTCTCACCCTCACAGCCTCACCTGTTGGTACGACTCTTTGCACTGGAAACCCTAGCGTGCAATCCCCTCTCTCCACTGCTTTATTAACGACTGATCTTTGCTTCACGTAGCAGAATTGACTATTTTTTATTCTCTCACAGAGGAAGAAATTGGTATTTGTACAACATAATCTATCTAGAACCAACAGCGGGAAAGAAATGCATGGCTCTAGGTATTGACATCTTTTCTTCATTCTTATTCTTCACTTCGTGTGTATAAATTTTCCTTCTCTTCTTCTTTATAGTCGTTCATCAAGCAAAATTCTTTGAAAATTGAAGAATTTGAATGACTAAGATGACTACTTGAACTTCTCAGTTGCGAATTTTGCTAAAGTTGCAAAAGATTCAAACAATTTATGTGACGAGGCAGAATAACTATAATTGAATGCCTCTAATGATATCATTGGAGAAGCTCCTACCTTTTGTAAAAAGGGATGGAATTGAAGTTTCCTCTATTTTCTTAGCTCATTCATGCATGTTGACCTTTATTGATTATGATTCTCTGTATTTTGGTTGCTTTTCATTTTAGTGCCTTTTGCTTTCAACTGATGGCTTTCTATTTCCTTTATAAATTTGAAGCCTGGAGAATCTTTGAGGGGTTTTTATAGACGTACAAACCTGTACTGGCAAATGGCAGCTCATGAACATACTCAACACACTGGCAAGGTATGTTACTGTTTTTGTTGCTCTGTAATAAATTAGTTTGCTACAACTTATTTCTCTTCTTTTTGTATTCCTTCTGTACTAGCTGATTAATTAATAATCTAGTTGTGTCTTGTGTTGGTCCTTGTGTTTCTTTAGTTAATGACTTTTGATTCATCATGTGAAGTTAAATGGTTGGTACTTGTGCTTATCACAATGACCGATTGACCATCATTCTCAATCTTTGTGCAGGTATGAAAACATTCTTTTCAATCTTATAGTATGACAACTGTTAGTGCTAATTGGCGACTTGCGGCTCCGCTGGGACCCGGTCGCAAACCTCCAAGAGGGGTGTTAGTGCTAATTGGTGACTTGCGGCTCCGCTGAGACCCGGTCACAATTATCCCTAACAACAACATTTGAAATTTTTATTGTAAGATTCAAATAGAAAAGGCTGGTAAGGAATGTTTGCAGTTCAAATTTCCAGCAAGCTTTTCTTTTCCTTTGTTGTTTATTGGCTCAATGAGAAAAACTTGGATTATGTAATGCAAGAATTGCACTGACCATCACTAAGTGGGTTTTTTCAAGTCATGTTGCAGGTACACAGTTATAGTCATTCACTATCTAGCCATTTTTTTATTATCACCATTCACTTTCTTATTATAGCTGTTTTCTTTGTCTTCATTGCTTCATTCACAACCAAAATCCACCATGGGGACTCCTTCATAAAATTGCTCTAGAAGTATTATCGGGACAAGTCGCAAGAGTATATGATGGCTAGGTAATGATACATGGCTCACATGAACATGATAGTTTAAGAATGATATCTGACTATCTGTTGTTTCCATTTATTTACTTAAAAATGCTTTGAACAATGTTCTTTTGTTGTTTCTATCCCAGAGAACTCAGAATTCTCAGTGTCCAGTACCATATGGTATTCAAATATTTGAAGATTGTCGCCAACTGATTTCAAGAATTTTTGTTGTTAATCCTGCTGCTGTGAGTAAATTCTTTTTCTTAGGAGTTCAAGTTAGCATTTATGTTGTATAAGAATTGCTTGGACCAGCTCCTTGCATGTGCAATTGCAATTGTGTTTGCCCCAGTGTGGTTGATGAAGCACTACGAGAATTTCACATTTTATCCGTCGGTAATCACGGAAAATCGGTCGGTAATATTGATTACCGATGGAACAATATCCGTCGATAAAACGCTCGTCGCTATTTGATTAATCGATGAAAATATCCATCAATAAAAAAAATTAAAAATAAAAATTCGTCGGTAATCCGTCAAAAAAAAATAAAATTAAAATTAAAAAATAAAATCCGTCGGCAATCCGTAGGTAAAAATTTGGAAAAAAATATATTAGAGAAACTTATTCACTAGAAATAAACTTATTCCCTTGCTTCATTGAAATGAAAAAGACTACCATTTACATCAAGAAAGATACATATAATTAATCCTGCAAAATTACACCAAGTTTATCCAAGAGAACATCGTGACAAGCCTAGCCTACTCATATTTAAAGGATAAAAGAAGAATGATCAACCGGATTGGGGAGTTTCTCAAGCATTCCGCATCAATACCTCCATAAGCTCTAGTCCTCCAGTGAAATATGTACCCTGATGCACCATAAAGTAAGGAAATATATTTTTACAAAAACTTATAGATTACATTCCAATAACACGAAATAAATGTGAACTTGAACTTGCACTTGCACCTTCTCAACCCATATTATCGAAGCAGCAAAACTCACAACCAGCCATATGAACTCTTAGGTCATATCAATTTGTGACCTATTCAGTTTTCTAGAGAGTAATCTTGGAAATCTCAAGAAGTAAATGATCCCCAATCTTCTAGAGCCAAATACTGGTCCAATGCCCCATACTGTTTGATGAATTGGGCAGAACCGTTTGCGTTATCAACTACTTCAAAAAATTTAGTACAAACTAAACGCTTCCAATGAGTACTCGGAAGAATGCAAATTGCCTTTGCCAATTGTTATTATCTATATTCAGAATAAGAGACTGAATTCATAACAATAGCCAAGGGAATGTCACGTTTAATCATTCTAATGCAGTAAGAAAGACTTGACAAAAAACTAGCAAAACTGAAGGCCCCTTTACCAGAAAAATAACCAAACACTATACTAACTATAAATGCTGCATCCATAAAAATTTAAGGGCATTACCTCAACATCATGCCCATAACAACAATCAAATTTATAGAGGTTAGAAAAAATACAAAAATAAAATAAAATTTATTAGTTGGCAAAAGGGGATACTTTGATTGAAATAAAATAAAGCAAAAAGGGCTTGTAGTGGGGAGATTATAAGTTGCTCAATCTCAATTAGTATTTAATTCGCTTTTTGGGACAAAACTATCTTTATCAAGAACACATCACTAGCATGTCCACCTGCCAAACCCATGAAGAAGAAGAAGAAAAAAAATCCCTTTTTCATCCTGTTCTATCGTTAGCTAGCTAGGCTGCCAAACCCACCTCTCTCGGGAAGGAAGACCTGTTAAAATTGATCACACACAAGGCAAGATCACACAAGGTACAGAAAATAAAAACAATAGAAGATTCGACACAGGAATTTACGTGGTTCGGCCAAAATAGTCTACATCCACGGAGGAGCTTCTTCTTTCACTATGAATTGTCGCGTGCCACTTACAAGAGATAATAGGGCTCCTCGTCTCCCCGCAAAGCCTTCAACTTTACCTTTGGGCTTTAACAATCAGTTCTTCATTATAATGAGCCACATCATAATTCAACAAGACCAACAAGAACACACCACGGAGAATATGAATATCTCGGGACTCCATTTCTTTGAGCCTATCACATAATCTTCAAGAAGAAATAAAAGAAGGATTATTCATCAAATAGATAGAGAGTACCTTCTCCATAATCACTTTACCAAGAGCAGGAATTTGGGAATCAAGTGCCTTGATTGTCTCCTCCTTCTGCCTCTCCGAAATCTCCAACGCCTCCAGCAGATCAGCCTTCAACTTCCTCCTTCCTTCGGCCAACTTCACACCTCCACCTCTGCTTGCTTCTCCTTCGTCATCTTGTTGAGAGCCGCCTCAACCCTAGTTGCCATCAACAGTACTGCGTTGGCCTACTCCTCCAACAGATTCACCTCCTCCGAAGCGTCTTTCACGCTGTTTCACTTCTCCTTAATTGAGGCGTCTCTTTCGTTCATGAATATTTTGAGAGGAGTTTAGTAGATCTTGTCGAGCATGAGGAGGAGGAACTCAACCGCTATGATGGGGAGGGTGAGGTTGAAATCGAAGAGAGAGGCCTTTGCCATCTTTTCGGCGAGAAAGAGATGAGCAAAGCTCAGGGAGGAGGCTGCGAGGAGAGAGAAGGATTTGAGAGCGGAGGAGGGATTTTGGGGTTCTAGGGTTGGAGGTGCACAGATGCATGGTGTTATTGTGAGGCCCGAAATATGTTTTGGGAAATAAGAATACTTTTCCGACGGCAATATTTCCGTCGGTAAAATATTAATTATTTGTTTTTAATTTTAAAAATAAATGCCAACAGATTCAATTCCGTTGGTAAAATTAAGTATTACCGACGAAATATTCCGTCGGTAATATTTTGAAAATTTTAAAAATAAAAAATGAATATCTTTACCGACTGAATTTCCGTCGATAATCCGTCGCAACTTTTCGCGCCACTATGGCGCCACTATTACCGACGGTAAAATTTCATAGGTATTCCGTCAGTAAAACTCAAAAAATGAAACTCGTTGGTAATCCGTCGGTATGTCGTCGGCATTTACCGACGGAAATATTTCGTCGGTAATCAACGATTTTCTTGTAGTGAAGCCCGAAAATACAACTATATTTTATGAAATGAGAAGGGAGAGGAACCATAATGCTTATAGCAGATTAGCAGGCCATCACAAGTCTTTTAACATTTTTTTTAAAAAAAAATTGCCGACGGATTTTTATTTTTTATTTTTGTTTTTTTAATTTTTAATTTTTACCGATGAATTTTTTAATTTTTAATTTTTAATTTTTAAAATTTATTACCGACATACACGAACCTAATATCGACGGATATTAAATCAGTATCCCACCTGGCTTGTGAGTGATCGAATTTTTTTTTTTTTTTTTTTGAGACCTTTAAACTAAATCAGTATTTTATCCATGAACCATTGAACCAATTAGGTGGTCCAGACCCAAGAGCCTGGATTGTGGGCCCGAACTCCTCGTTATTGTGCCACAAAGGTCTTGGCAGTTGGCCCACATCAAAGGAAGACCAAGTCCTGTTCACACTTGACTTGTTTGCAATGATGACATTTCATTGTCCCGATTAAAATTATTTATGCACTTTATTTCTACTTCATCAGTTTTAAAATATTTGTCGTTTAAGGTTTTGACATAAGAATCAAGAAAGCTATTAAATAATTTTAATATTAGTAAAAAATAAATGTGTTAGACAGAAATATCCTTATTAATTACTGTTATTTCTCACAATCTTCCATTTACTTTTGTTTTTCACAATAAGGGTAAATTTGTCAAAAAATAAATTAAGGGTGTGTTTGATAAACAATTTTACCAGTAGCATATAATTTAGCATGTATGCTGGTTGCTTTATGCTGGTTACTTTATGCTGCTTGAAATGCTGGCGTATATGCTGTGAGTGTTTGGTTAGATTTTTCAGAGAAAAACATATATGCTAGTATAAATGTTGTGGCTAATTACATGCAGGGGTATTAACACAAATTATTAAAAAATAGATTTATATTTTTTAAAAATAATCTTTACATTTTTAATACAACAAATTTTAACATTGTTAATAATATTAAAATATTATATATTTTTGGATTATTTGGTGATAAGTCATTTATATGGAGTTCATATTCCATTTAGTCTCTTTGAAAAGTTTATAGCCCAATATATCCCCAATTATTTGAAGCTTAGCTCAATAAGGACAACTTTAAGTTTTAACCTCTATTAATGACAATTTTACCCTCCCCTCATTTAAACTTATCCTTATTTTTATTAGTACATGATTGCTCTTTATTTAGAAATTAATTATTTTAATAAAATAAATATAAATACAATCCCATAAATTCTGGTGAAAATTATGTCTTTTATCTATATATTTTTAAAGATAAACTAAGATTTTCACTTTTGATGAATCAAAGTGAAGAGTCGATCAACCAATTTTTTTTTCTTTCATGAAAATTAAGTACATGCACTCACATGTATAAAATTTACTTGACTCAATAACATATGCATATGCATTAAAATCTATGAATCATTATATTATCGAAATCAACAATGAAACACTTATGCATCAACAAAACATTATACAATACAAATGTCAATATTTTTATTACATTATTCACTAACAATCAAAGCCAATAACTTATGAAAATAATATCATAATAAAACTCAATTCATAATTTAAACAAAACCAAATATTAGAACAATTTTTAGCCGTTTTGGTGACTTTTACGAAAATCCTCTGAATTCTGGGTAAAAAATCATCTGAATTCTGGGTAAGAAATCCTCTGATTTTTTTATTTATTTTTTACATAATTTCAAAAACTCTTCTGAATTGTTTTGGTGAGTTTTGTCAAATCCTCTGAATTCTTGAAAAGTTTGGGAAATCCTCTGATCATCTAAATTTTTGGTTATTTTTTTGTTCGATTTTGATAAATCCTCTAAATTTAGAGAATTTCTGGTAATAAGGTATAAAGTTTAGGATTTTGAGGTTTAAGATATTAGTGTTTAGAGTTTAGGATATATAGGAGATTATAATTTATTATTTATGATTTTGGGGTTTAGGACTTAAGGTTTAAGATTTAGGGTTTAGGAATATAAGCTAGTAAAATGTTATGATTTTCTTCTTATTTTTATATATCCTTCTTAATTATTTATAAGATTTTTTTGTTCAAAATTAAAACCAGAACTGTTAACATTCAGAGGATTTCTGAGAAATTCAGAGGATTTCTGAGAAATTAAGAGAATTTCTGGTTAAAAGGTTTAAAGTTTAAGAGTCCAGGGTTTAGAATATTAGAGTTTAGTGTTTAAAGTTTAGGATTTTGAGATTTAAGAGTTTAGGATTTAGTATTTAGTATTTAGGATTTTGAGATTTAAGATTTTGGGGTTTAGGATTTAGAGTTTCGGGTTCTTTTTCTTTGATTTTCAAAAATTCTTCTAATTTTTATTATATATTTTATGAAATCCTCTAAATTTTTTGCTTAATTTCAAAAAAATTATGATTTATTTTGGTAAATTTTGCGAAATCCTCTAAATTTGAGACAAGTTTGTGAAATCCTCTGAATTTTTGGTTGTTTTTTGTTTGATTTTCGAAAAAATTATATATATTTTTGATATATTTTTATGAAATCATCAAAAAAAATTTGCTTAATTTTGAAAACTCATTTAATTGGTTTTGGTGGGTTTTGAGAAATCCTCTGAGTTTATTCAGAGGATTTGACGAATGAACATTTAAACATATCGATCATGGGTCTCATTGGAAAGAGTTTTTCGTGCTGATTTTGAATCTATTTTTTTAAAAAAATCCGACGTGTATTTTGAGAGATAAAACTGTTTTAAAGTTTTTAAAAGAAAAAAAATAACAAGAATCTGATGATGTCAGCATATGTCATCCACATAAGGACTTATTGGAATAAGGGTAGTTTTGTCCATAATTATTTAAAGGATGTTAGAGAATATTGAAAAACTGAAGATAGTAAATGAAATACATATTTTTATTAAAGGACTTATTGGTGAATTCCCCTATATTTTTTATACAATTTTTCTTAATTTTTTTATTAATATTTAACATTTTCTTACATTTTATAAAAAAATTCTAACATTTCTAATAATATGAAAATATTTATATATTTTGTATACAATTTATCTATATTTTTTATTAATGTTCAACACATTTTTACATTTTATTAAAATAATTCTAACATTTTGAATAATACGGAAAAAATTATATTTTGCTATACGACTTCTGTAATTGTTTTTATTAATTTTTAACATATGTTTACATTTTATAATAAAATTTTAACTTTTTCTAATAATATCAAAATATTTATATTTTTTGTTATACAACTTTTCTAAATTTTTGAATAATGTTCAACATATTTTTACATTTTCTAATAAAATTCAAACATTTTTAATAACATTAAAAATATTTCTATAATAATATTTGGTCCGTACATACAGGGGTAACTTGGGCATTAGTTAATAGATGGGGGTTAGTTTCGACATTTCATGTATAATAGTCAAAATATGCTAAGCAAAATGACAATTTTGGGAATGTCATTATTAGATGCAAAAATGTTGAATAATTTGTTGAATGCTGAATTATTGTTTGGTTAGGTTAACATTTATCTGTAGCTTATATGTTACATGCTAATATATATGCTCTTTAAAATTGTTTACCAAACATCACCTAATTATGTTTTGGAATCATAAAGCGACAGATATTTTGAAACAAAACTAAATCTCTAAAGCAATAAATATTTTAAAACGGAGGGAGTATCATATAAAAATTCAAACCACACATCTCTTAGTATAGTTCTATCAACAAAACACATATTTCAATGCAGCCACATCAGTAAAACACATATCTCAATACAATTATTTCTTTCTCTAATATTAAAACCAACTATTTTCTTTTTCTACATTCTTTCTCTACAACAAAATTACACAAAAATCAAGATTGATCCCACCAAAACACATCCCTTAATATAACCACATCAGCAAAACACATCTCTCAATACAGTCACATTAGTAAAAACACAAATTTTAACAGCATCATAATGTTCCCATTAAGTGCATGTGCTTTACTGGTTTAAAATTCAGTAGTACACAACCTCGCCTGGACTGAGAACTACCTGATTGAAACTCTCGATGACCGAGTTAAACAGATTGACTCAACCAATCTTGCTTGCGAAGGAACAGAGTGACTCAACCAAGAATTTTTGTTGCTGATCCTGCTGCAGTTTTTTTTTAGGGGCTCCAGTTTTTTTTTTTGGCTCTTATTTTCCCACGAACTTTTGTCAAATCATGCTAAAAAATGTGTCATCGAGTATTAGCTTTTAAAATGTTACAATGTAGCAAATTTTGAGAAAAAAGAATTAACCCATAAATTCTCAACCTTGAGTTTTAAATCCTAAAATTTAAACCCTAAATATTACGTCTTAATCTTAAACCCTAATATGTCATTTTCAAAACAAAAATGGTATGTATTTCAATCTTATATATCTCATGGTATCTAATTGTGTTATTGCAGTGTATTATAACAATGTAATAACTTATTCCATTGTGCGTATACAATAAAATAACCATGTCACGTGTATATGAGATATATATGACTGAAATGTTAAACATCAGTGATTTCAAAAGCAAATTTCAAAAGCAAAACTCTTGAATGTATATAATTTTTGGGAAGGATTGAAGTGAAAAATTGGAACTGAAATTAAAAACCTCCAAATTTTAAAAAAATACAATTTTTAAATGGTAAGGTCATAAGCATCGATAATGACAAATCTCCAAATAACTTTAATTTTGCACCACTATCATTTATCAAGTGTCATATTCCTAATAAATCACACTCAAAATACCCTACCTTTTCCCTCTCTTCACCCTCCGTCCCTCCCCACCTGGCTTGTGAGTGATCGAATTTCTCTTCTTTTTTTGAGACCTTTAAATTAAATCAGTCTTTTATCCATGAACCATTGAACCAATAGGTGGTCCAGACCCAAGAACTTGGATTGTGGGCCCAAACTCCCCGTTGTTGTGCACAAAGGTCTTGGCAGTTGGCCCACATCAAATGAAGACCAAGTCCTGTTCACACTTGACATTTGAATTAATAAGCCCACTTGACTTTTTTACTGGTTTAAAATTCAGTAGTACACAACCCCTCGCCTGGACTGAGAACTACCTGATTGTAACTCTCGATAACCGAGAAACAGAGTGACTCAACCAATCTTGCCTGCGAAGGAACTGAGTTCCAAATATTTTTCAAAAAGCACTATATATATAAACACTCCACCAGCCATTTTCTTCACTCAAAATAAATTTCTTCTCCCTAACACTCACAAAATTCCCGAAACATACTACAACCTAATTTCTATCCTTCGAGAAGCGCAATCCTCTGCTCCCCTCTGCTCTGCCTCCTCTGTTTTCCTCTCTGTTTGTTTCTAGTTCCAAAGAAATCCATACCCAGTTCAAGAAAAGGTCGACGGCGAACCCTAAAACAGTAAAGATGCAAGAGCTACCACCAAAGAGAGGCCAGATCAAAGCCAAGATATTCAAGAGTATTGTCAAGTCAGTTGCCTCAATCGCTTCAACGTCTGACGATGAACAAGATAAAAGGCAGAAAGAAGACAGTGGCTTAAATTGCTCAACCTCAACGACGCCGGCCGTTCCGAGCGGCTATAGCTCGGATTACTAGCCTTGATCGAACGAAGCTGCTTGTACAGTTGAAGATGAAATATCGGCGGTATTAAAGTTTCTGGGTCTCTTTAGTTTTGTCTTTATGAATTTTTTAATTTTAAAATTTTCAGTTTCTTTCCCCCTTTTGGTGCTAACTGCTATTGATGATGGACGATGGAATTTGAAGGCTTGACGGTACGAATGGGGCTGTTGTGCATTACCCTCTGTATAATTAATTTTATTTCTGTTGTAATGAATTTGGTCCTTCATTGACAAAAATTATTACTCCTCTCTCCATTAAAGCTTTTTAGTTTGATCACCAAGCTCATCGATAAAATCGCCATTTGAATAAATTTTTCTTGATGAAATCGTCTGTTGATCCTCGAAAGCAACTAGCAGCCAGAGCATAATGTGTAAGAACAGCATTTAAACAAATAAAAATGAATCGGCTGAGTACTAACTGGTTCTGGGGGACAATCAGACGAGGCGTGCTAGTTTTTGTCGCGTACAAGTTAGTGCCAACCAACAAGTCATCTGCCAGTTCCAGACCGAGATGGCCTACCCCAGACGGCCCCGTCCCCTGAATCCACCGTTTATGAGAGTACTTTCATTTTCTTTGAACTGAAATTTTGAGTTTTTGGGAAAATCAATCAAATCCAGCCTCCCATGTATAATAACCACCACAAGTGAATGTGACTATAAGCATTGGAAGACTCCAAAACGGTGTCGTATTCTAAGTATTTCTTAATTATTTGTTTTGAACAGTTGAAATATGCATAAAATTCAATCAAAAAAGAAGAAGAAACTTGCATAAAATTCCAAGAGCTAGGTGTTAAAGGATAAAAAGTTCCAGTTCTAGTTGTCCGTTCAGAAACTCCGATGATTAGTCATCACAATGACACCAATTTCGTGGGCACTGTCTCATGTGCCGTCGGACAAGCCATTATTATATGTACCTTCGCAAGGTAAGTATGACCTTCCAGAACTCTGGTCTTTTTCCAATTTGAGATAATTTCAATGTCTCTGCGTTCAACTTTAAGGTCGCAAGTCTTGCTGTCGATAATTTTGTTAGGGGTGGATGATCGGTCGATTTTAATATAAAATGTGCGATCTTTTTTTCTTTCAAAAAATGTTATAGAATTGGTGGTCCCATTTTCTTATTTTGTCGATACATCTGGATCTGATTACCGTGTTCAACAGTCAACTAAATAAAAAAATTATTAATAGTTTTTGGAATCAATTGAAAAAAACTGAAGGCATCTATTTATGCCTCTTTATAAATTGAAAAAAACATATTAACAATTAATAATTAATGAAAACCACATTCTCGAAGTTGATGGCAAAATTAATTAAATTGATAAAAAGATATTCACTTTAATGGAATTTTCCTATTTTATTAGACGAATTTAATGGTCAATCTCTCTCAAAGTCACAAAGGGAATAAATAATGTTCACTATTTTTAATTGAGTTGGATTTTAAAAACTGATCACGACAAGTCCAATCCAAGAGAGGTGATGGTGCATGTACCACGTGCGAATTCAAGCTGTCTTCCACTCCATAAAAAATATTCAGGATTCTGATTTCATTTCTCACATCCACTAACGTATTTATCAGCGAACTTTTCTCCTGTTCAGATATTAATAGATTCATCATATCAACATTTCAAAGTATAAATCTCGAACGCTATCATTATATTTTAATGGAGTGCTTAGGCTCCGTTGGGACTCCTTATATGATAATATAATATTGCTATCTTATGTATAAGTTATTCATTGTATAAGTTAATGTATATTTCATATACAATACAATTTTTATTTTGTTGTTGGACAAATTGATAGTACAGGATTGTATTTTTTTATCATTTAATATGTTAACTCTTATATTAAGTGCTCCGTATAAAATAAAAATGAGTTAGAAGTGTTTTAACATTATACGGCATGCAAGATATAAGTGCTTATTTGGTATAAAGTTATACTATATTGAATTTTTTTAAATCATCCAAACATCCGATAACATCATTAAAGAGGATAATTTTATACCATAGGGAGCCTTATCCCTCTTTCAAACGGAGCCGTTTCTTGACTGATTTGGTTCTATGTTCTGGAAGCTCTTATTTTATTATTATTTATTTTCTTCTTAACGTCGTTTTCAGCGATATTATTAAATTTGTGTCCTGGAAACAATTTTTTTCCCTTGTTTACAAAGAATCATCCTTGCACCCCAAGAAAGACAAAGCTAGTGATGCTTGTTGACTTGTTGATTAATCTTGACTCCTTGTTCGTGCTGACATCTTTAATGATGAAACAATCAAGGCACTTCAGCCTATAATTCAATTGATTTGTAGCGTCTCCGTTGCTCTGTTTATCTATGCGTGTTTAATTTGGGCTTAGCCTAATTATTAATAATGAATTTGGATGAGAGTATGTTTGATAGCGTATAAACTATCAAATAAACTAAATATTAGACTTTTGAAATGAGTCGGGCTCATCTTGGGGTTGGGCTTTTCTTGGCCCAAATTTTTACCAACAGAAGTTACAATTAAACTGGCAGACTCAGGCCCTACATTCACACCGGCAACTTCTCAGTTAGCAATTTCTCATGTAGTGGGAAAAGAAGAGACTTTGAACGCAAGTCCAATTTCAATTCAACGGTCATTGTAACAATTTATTAGTTCATATTCAAATTTGAATTTTCAAACTTCAAAGTTGGAAAATCCCTCTCCTCTTTGAGCCTGAGGGCCAGATGGCCTGGCCCCCTCCTCCCTTCTTCGTCTTTGCCTTCACTTTTCTCTAGTCCTCTTTATCACACCCAAAACGCTCTCCAGAAAAGCTTTGCCTTTATTCTTCTTCGAAGTCTGTCTGACATTACTAACACAGACTGAAAGGAAGAGAGAAAGATAAAAATGGAGAATGAATCTCTGTCTGTCGTCGGAGGAATCCCTGTGTACGGAGGGAAGTATGTGCAGTACAACATAGTCGGAAACCTTTTCGAGGTCTCCTCCAAATACGCTCCTCCTGTACAACCCGTCGGTCGTGGCGCATACGGCATCGTTTGGTGAATATTTCTCTCTTCTCCCCTTCTTTCAGCTTTAGCATCTGTAAATAGAACCTAAAAGTTCATGATTTTATTCTCGAAATACTTTAATCTTTTTTGTTTTAATTAGCTGTGCGAGAAATTCTGAAACAAAAGAAGGTGTTGCGATCAAAAAGATTGTGAATGCATTTGACAACAGAATCGACGCTAAGAGAACACTCAGAGAAATCAAGCTTCTATGTCACATGGATCATGACAATGTAATACTTAATTGAGCCATTTTCACTCCTTTTCATTTCTAATTTTTCATGGTTAGAGGATTTTATTTTTTGATTTGCTGAAACATTGTGTTATTGATTTGCAGGTGGTTAAAATTAGAGACATAATACCGCCACCGGATAGGGACAGATTCAATGATGTGTATATAGTGTACGAATTGATGGATACTGATCTGCATCAGATTATAAGATCAAGCCAGGCCCTGACAGATGATCACAGTCAGGTAAGTTGCTAGTGTCTGTCTAAGTTACTATATCTACTGTTCTTTGTAGTTTCATGTAATTCTTTGCATTTCAAATTTAAAAATGCTTATTTGCATGTCTAATTGTTCTATTGTCATTGATGCTTAGTTGTGTGTCAAGAATCCGGGATAGTTATCATAGTTTCATTTGTAAGTCTTTCGTAGTATTCTTATTTAAGTTTCCGGTGGTCAATTGTGTTCATATCTGGAACCTACTTACATGTGACATGTAGTGTCGCTCTATGTCGAAAGTACCCTAAAGCCAAGATGCTCAACAGACTGTAACAATCAAAACCTTGATATAACTTGATGTTACACCTGTTGTCTAAACTCTAGAGTCAAGTATAGAGGAGCAATGTTTATTGAGTATGCTTTATGGATTTTGCAGTATTTCCTATACCAGTTATTGAGAGGACTGAAATACATTCACTCAGCGAATGTTTTACACCGAGATCTGAAACCGGGCAACTTGCTTCTCAATGCCAACTGTGATCTAAAGATTTGTGACTTTGGGCTTGCAAGAACCACCTCGGAGACAGATTACATGACTGAGTACGTTGTGACCCGATGGTATAGAGCCCCTGAGTTACTGCTTAACTGCTCGGAGTATACTGCAGCAATTGATATTTGGTCAGTAGGTTGCATTTTTATGGAGATCATCAGAAGGGAAACACTTTTTCCTGGTAAAGATTATATTCAACAATTGGCACTCATAACTGAGGTATTCATGTCGCTCTTATTCTCTTTTCAATCAGCTTCTTTATTGTCATAAAAGCCGTTCTTGTATATGTTTTAGTTAAAAAGAATGGAAGGACAAGTGTTACATTTTTAGTCTAAAAGCTAGTGTTGCAAATTCTAATGGATATTGTCCTCTCTTCATCATTCCTCTTTTAGCTATTAGGTTCGCCTGATGATTCAGATCTTGGATTCCTTAGAAGCGATAATGCTCGAAAGTATGTTAAACAGCTTCCACATTTCCCAAAGCAACCCTTTGCACAAAAGTTCCCTAATGTGTCACCGCTGGCACTTGATCTTGCAGAGAAGATGCTAGTTTTTGATCCAAGCAAACGCATAACTGGTATGTCTCTCTCAGTATAGTTTGTTCACAAATTATGTTTTATCCTTGACTTTTTTAGACTTACGAAAAATTATGTTTTCTTGCGATGAAGTTGAGGAAGCATTGAATCACCCTTATGTGTCGAGCCTTCATGAGATAAACGAGGAGCCCACTTGTCCATCGCCTTTCATCTTTGATTTCGAACAAGCTTCCTTGAATGAAGATGACATTAGGGAGCTCATATGGAGGGAGTCTCTGAACTTCAACCCTGATGACATGCTTGAGTAGCCCCTTTTTTTTTATTTCTTGGTTCCTTGTTTGCTACCAGAAAAGGTTGGTTTTGGCTTGAAAATCTAGCATTAAATACGATGCAGTAATACTAAACAGAAAAATAAGGTATATAGGTTTTCCTTTGTGTGTGAAGAGGCTGGAATTGCGGTTGGTGTAGGCTTGTACTATTGAGATATTGTTGGTTTGATAATCTCTAGGGGTCCAGTTCTGAAAGAGATGGTATGTAGTACGTACAGAAGATTGCAAAGGCCGCTTGGCTTCTTGAGTTAGCGTTTGTATGTTGAACACATAATTGATCATATCTATCTAAAGTTGAAAATGAAAGTTTTCATTTTGAAGGGAAATTTTGGCCATGTTTTCTTGTCGCAGTAGTTAGAAGCTGATTACAGCTTAAACCTGCTTTAAATGTGTGACTTTCTTCTCTTAAGCACTAGAAGTAAAGCCATTCATTCCAACTAAATTCCAGCAATGGTTGAACAGCTTCATGCATCTTCTACCAGTCTGAAGGCATTTGTTGCAACTAACATTGCCCTGCCTGTTTTTTCCATCTACCTGGATGCAACCAGCTCCTTAAAAATGGTGTCAATTTGTTCTAATGCTCAGGTTTACTGATGTCAAGGGCTTTGTTGATCTTTACGAGTCATGTTCTACTCCATTCCTTTCTGGCTCCTGCTGAAAAAGGAAAACCAGAGTAGATTATTTATTGTGTGTAAAGAAGATCAAGTTACCGTAGCATCAACGATGCTATCTCAAGTTCTCAACGATCATAGCTGGGAAAAATGCTCTCTTAAGCGTCAACGAGGACATGCTGAAAATATACAGTTGACTGGTCAAATGACAAACATGTTTCCTTGCCGTGGATTCTTGTTTGTCTTGTATAAAACCATGAAAGCTCTTTTAGCTTATAAGACATCTATAAACATAACTACGGGCACGGCACGTCACAGCATGCAACCTTAGTCATCCGTTGCTACACTATATAAGGAGCCTAAGCATATCCATTGCAACCAGAGCCAACTTAACAGATCGCATACCCACCTCTAGCAATGGAAATTATCAAGCTTTTCATAGCCCTTTTCATCCTTCAAGCTGTTTTCCCATCGCATAGTTCTATCACAGCAGCTCCTACAAGCTCGAATCTCTTCAGAGAATACATAGGCGCAGAGTTCAACAATGTCAAGTTCACCGATGTCCCTATTAACCCGAATGTGGATTTCCACTTCCTTCTTTCCTTTGCCATTGACTATGACACCTCAAGCTCTCCCTCTCCCACTAATGGGAAGTTCAATGTGTTCTGGGATTCTGATAATCTAAGCCCTTCTCAAGTTTCTTCCATCAAAAGTCAGCACTCTAATGTCAAAGTGGGCTTGAGCCTAGGAGGGGATAGTGTGGCAAATGGCTATGCTTACTTCAATCCTTCCTCTGTAGACTCTTGGGTATCAAATGCTGTTTCTTCACTCACAGATATAATCAAACAGAACAATCTTGATGGAATCGATATCGACTACGAACACTTCAAATCTGATCCTGATACCTTCGCCGAGTGCATCGGGAGGCTAATAACAACCCTCAAGAACAATGGAGTAATCTCATTTGCTTCAATAGCTCCATTTGATGACGACCAAGTTCAGAGCCATTACCAAGCTTTGTGGAAGACTTACGGACACCTTATCGATTATGTTAACTTTCAATTTTACGCCTATGATCAAGGAACCACAGTAGATCAGTTTATGAACTATTTCAAGACACAGAGCTCCAACTATCAAGGCGGTAAGGTCTTGGCGAGCTTTATCAGTGATGGAAGTGGTGGGTTGTCACCATCTCATGGCTTCTTCACTGCCTGCCATAGGCTTAAGGGTGAGCAGCAACTTCATGGCATCTTTATCTGGTCTGCTGATGACTCTAAGGCTAGTGGCTTCCGCTACGAGAAGCAATCGCAAGCATTACTAGCAGTTCACAACTAGTTCTTCCATCGTATGATTTGAAATTATATCCCCTGTATACCAAATATTGTCTGTGGGTAACGTGTTCCTCTCTTGTTATGTAAAATCCTTGTCTGAACATGTTTTTTTTAACGTTAAAAAGACATTTATCATAGTATATTTTGAAAATGCAAGTTTCTTAACTATAATTAACTCACAGTCAGTTAAACGAGAAATAAATACAAAAACATAACATACAAAGAGTTATTTCATAGCTTTTGAGAATTTATTGAGGCTCAAAGTTTATTGAACGCCTTTCCCTTACATCTAACAAATAAGATCCCATAACTTTTTACCATTTTTGGTAGCCATGGAAAACATTAGACGACGAATTATCATAGTCCTGGTTCTACTAGCATTTACATTACGTGAATCTGGTCTGGCTACCTCCATCGTTGTCAACAACCAGCAATTCCAACCCTGTTGGACTGTTAACGTCAGATGTACTTGGAATTTGACCAGAGTTATTAGCCCTGGTAATCGAACCAGAATTTCATTGCCCCACAACACTAAAAAATATGTAGCAGGTGTGTTTTGTGCAGGGACGTTTTGATGGTTTCTCTCCCTATCAACGGTGGTACTGGATCTTCGATTTGCCCAAGGATCACGAGAGATGCAAGCTTGCTTGCGACATTAAAGCTACCAATTCAAGCTTCTATCGTCGGGACGGAAACTCACAGACGTTTGAGGCGATTCCCCCTTCTATTTTTATTTGATTGACATGTAGAAGCTTTTCTTCTAATGTTTATAGAAATGAATTAGGGTTTATCTGTGATGTTATAGATTTAACACTCAATTCACATCAGTAGCAACAATTAGTGCAAAGAAGATCCAATTTATAAAGGTAAAAGATTTTTTTTTTGTTTATCTTAATTTGGGTTGCCAGGATTTCACAAAGATAAAGCAATTAATAGATTAAAATATCGTTGCTGCACCTGAAGCGGAGTGTCATTATTTTAAGTTAATTTACAAGTCGTAGTATTTGAATCCCTCGACACGAACTACCCAATGGGCTCAATTTATCTTGTTTGGGGAAATTGTAGGCCGGTACATGAAATGAGAATGTTGGACAATAAGATACGGCGCCAAAATCTTGTTTGGAGCCATGAAAACTAAGCGGAAATTGGGCCTCTTAGTAGGCGGCAACTGATGCAGTGCCATAATATTAATTAATAATAAGCAAGTTAATTTACTTTCTTCTCTTTACTTTTACGGCCCAATTAATTTAGCCCATCTCTAATGACAATAGATCCAATTTCATATGTTCCCCTTCCCTCAATGTCTAGCCCATATATTTATCACCAACTCCAGGCCCCCACTCGTTTGGGTGCCCGCTGGGAACTGTTTAATTTTTTTTTATAGCAGATGCCGCTGTAGTGGCATACTGTAGTCTTTATAAAATTTTATTTTATTTTTTAAAAAATTGAGGATGCATTTTGATCGAGTTTATGAGTTCTAACTATATATTTTTATATCAAATAAAAATTAAATTAGACATGAAAATTTTGACCAACAGTCAAGTCCCGACACCCCACTCTTTTAGTCTACTATTCTCCTTGCCCTCCTCATTTAATGTCGTTGATGTCACTAGTTGAGATTGATTTTAGTTTGACTGACTTGACCATTCTTTTCAAACTTGCGGATGTAAATATTCAGAATAATTTTCTCATTTAGCAAAGTATGAGGTTGCATAATTTGAGTGAAGAATAAGATTGATTTTACGAAAATATTTAAAATGTGATATTTTTTTAAATATTCACTAAATTCAAGACGTTCATAACTGAAATAATGAACACAATCGAGAACCAATTTTGAATTGGATTAGTATTGTGTGAGGTTTATTGACTTGACTTATATAAACAACTGTCAGTTTAAGACATCAGTTCCCTAACTAGTTAAGTAAGTCCGATAGACTTTCACTAGCGAATGATCAAAACCAAAAACTACATATCTTGATGCTCTTATTGCACTCTCAAACGAATTCTTGTGTCTAGTTCACAATTTAAGTTAGATCAGGAAAATTTCATTCAAGTGGAGGATTGTTAGATAATTGAATGAAAAATTGTAGGTAATTGGTTGACTAGGTCTCTCACTATAGGTTAATACATTGTTGCAAGTGATGGGTAATTAAGAAAATTTTGGCTCAATAACTAGTCAAAAGTTTGGCCTTAAAAATTAGTCATAACTCTAATTTAGTGGTTTGCTTGAGCTTTTTACCTACTAGCAAAATAGAGACAAAGGAAATATTTTCACTATTAACAAATATAGTTTTGTTTATAAACTCGTTTTTATCAATTACAAATTGAAATAAAATACACTTTACACAGGAAGCATATCATATATGTTATTTCTTCTAACAAAAACAAACTAATTAAACTAAGCAAAATAATGGAAAAGAATAAGGAAAATAAATATTGAGATATGTATAATTATTACAGGAGGTGCCCCTGGCAAGAGTACAGATGCAATTAGTAAGCACACATTGTTTATCAATACATAAAGAAATTTCAGACAACTCTTGTCTAAGTCTTTGATTGCCACTACTCCCCAGCTGCATGCAACTTCAACATAAACTCCAATGACTCCAAAAAAATGTATGTCACACAAGTTGAGCTGTAGTGAATCCTCAAGGAAAAAATTCCTAGAAAATTGTTAAAAAAATTTAAAAAAACACTTAAAACAAAAATGTGTATTACTTATATTATCCAAAATTAATGATGTATTGTACAATATTTGTCCATGTAACTCTTACATGGCCAGATATCATTTGTCTAGTATACGCATGAAAAATGTGTTAAGAGCTATCATCAAAGCAAGTATAAGAATAAAAAAAAATATATCTATTAAAAGACTTGCCATGATAAAAAAAAAAAGAGGTGTAGTTGATGCTACGTTCATGCAAGAATTAAAAGAATTTTGTGGTTGTGGATAGATAGACCTTCATTTAAGAAACTAGGCTAGAGCTCATGAATTATGACCTATTGAACTTTTCATTTATTTCCCAATTTTGATCTTAGAATCCTTTTAATTTTTTGAATTTTCATTTCAGTCATTCTGAAATACTTCAATTGAAACTCCATTAAGCTCTTTTTATTGGTTGTATCTTTTGAACAAAAATACTATTATTAGTGATATGGTATATATATATATGTGTCTTTTTTCATACTACGTATTTATTTGTTTATTTTAAAAAATTTGTGTTTAATTTCATGTCCCGCTCCATGTCTTATATACATATATGTGTGTATATATATATGTAATTACTAGTTGTACATAATTTGGTGAGTTAAATTGCAAGCTACAATTTAAAATAAATAGAGATAGACATAATTCATTAAAAAGCAAAACATCAAAATAGAGTAAACACATATTTCATTTGGTTTGTGTCCTAAATATAATTTTTTAAAACACAAAATGTGTGTTTGTCGACACTCATTGGTTCTTTACTCTTTGACCTATTGATTATCAATACATGTAGAAATTTCAGACAACTCTTGTCTACGTCTCTGATTGCCATTGCTCCTCACACTGCATGAAACTTTAACATAAACTCCAAGAACTCTAAAAAAATATATACCGGTGTAGTGAATCCTCCAGGTGAAATTCCTATAAAGAGATAGAATTGTTAAAAAACACACGTAAAACAAAAATGTGTATTAACTTCTCTGCCCAAATTAATGATGCATTGTAGGTTAAGTGGAGACCCAAACTCAACGCAAAATACTTTGCTGGTGGAAGAGGGTGGTCAGAGCACCGCTCAACGCTAATTCCAAAAGCTTAAGTCGTTATTTCTTTGTAGGAGATTCGGAAAATATTTGTGCATGTGACTCCTAACTGGCCAGATATCATTCACCTAACATACGCATGAAAAATGTGTTATGAGCTATCAAAGCAACTAGAAGAATGGAAAAAACAATATATTGAAATATTTACCGTGATAAAAGAATCTGTAGTCGAGGCTATGTTCATCCAAGAAATAGGAGAATTTTGTGGTTGTGGATAAACGGGCTACCATTTTAAAAATGAGGCTATGTTCGTCCAAGAGTTAGGAGAAATTTGTGGTTGTGGATAAATGGGCTACCATTTTGAAAACTAGGTCAAGGCCATCAGTTGTTAACATTGGTGGGAGATTGGAATATTGATATGTGCAAGTGGTGGCATTGCACATAGACTCAGGCCATTGGATAGTGATTGACATCTTTTGCGGACAAATGGTGGTAAGATTTTAGGAGGACAAAGTACTTCTTTTTATGATAAGAGCGTGAACTAGGGATAGTAGATTTGTAGTTAATATTATTTGTTTTAAATAAATTAGGGGTAGGAGGTATTCAACCGGAAAAAATATAAAGAAAATGAATAACAGGTAGATCAAAACTTTGTGTATGTGGTGTTGGTAGTGGTACTACTCAAATTTTAGGAGGACAAAATGAAGACTTCTATTTTATAATGAAATGTTCCTTTGAACAAGAACATTACTATTGATACTACATTTTTTGAAAATAAACTAGTGATTAACTATTATATATATGTCATTTTTCATGCTACGTATTTATTTGTTTATCTTAAAAAATTTGTGTTGAATTTCATGTCCCACTCCATATCTTATATAGATATAGATAGTTGTAATTAGTAATTGTACATAATTTTGTGATTTCAATTGCAAGCAACAACTTAAAATATATAGACATAGACGTGATTCATTAAATAATAAATACATATTTCATTTGAGTTATATCTTGAATATAATTTATGAAACACAAAATATGTGTTTTTCAACACTCATTGTTTCTTTACTCTTTGACCTATGACATATTGACCTAAAGGTCTCATAATTCTTCTAATTTCTTAAATTTTCATTTCACTCACTCTAAAATGTTTCAATTGAAACTCTATTGAACAGCTGGATAAAATAAATAACAAGATGATTAATATATCATGGATGTGGATGTGGTAGTGGTAAGATTTTAGTACCACAAAATTAAGATTTCTCTTTTATGATAAGAGGTTGTATCCTTTGAACATGAACACTATATAAACAATTTTCATTTGTCCTTTTTCATACTAGGTATTTATTTATTTATTTTAAAAATTGTGTGTATAATTTAATGTCCCGCTCCATATCTTATATCCATATATAGTTGTACATAACTTGGTGAGTTTAATCGCAAGCTATAACTTAAAATAAATAGAGATAGTTTCCTCTTCCTATTCTTGAACAAGAAGCTCCCTCATTTATTAAAATTTTCTTCTATTCATACGTTTTGTTTTCCAAAGAAATATCCAAATTCAGATTAGTTTTTTTCATAGTATAATCAGCTAAATCATTTCATTTCTATTTGTGCCTATCCAGTATCCACCATGAACCAAACAACCATATGCACCAACCAAACAATCATCACCAACGATAGTAGAAATGTTTCTAGTTACAAAAAAAGTAACACTATGACGGAAAAAATTAACTCTATCCTACATATAGTCAGGCATAACAACCGTTTAGAGCAAAAAAGCAAAAGCCATAAATGAACTGTGTAAAAAAAGTGTCGTTTTGCATAATCAGTGGTGAAAAAATTAACATCAAAAGCCTAGTCCAGTCGCGCGACTACACAGAAGACCGCCAACTCTCCAGGACAAACAGTCAATCCCTATATAAGTATTAGATTACAGACGAGAGATGTACTACATTTTTTCCTCTAAAAATTCTCTCCCTACTTTTCTTCATCTTCCTCCTTAATGCTCATAATATTTTTATTCATTTTGGCTTTGTTTTCTCGTGTTGATTCTCAACCTATTTTTCCCCCTCCCCAACCTTTGATTACTTCCATCTTTGCCTAGTGGCCTAAATCTGGGTGCAATGTCTCCCCTTGCACATATAAAGCTTCTAATCTCCCATCAATGTTCACAATCAATGGTCTCTGGCATTGCTTTCAAAATGGCAGCCCTGTGTATCCACAACCACCAAATTCTTCTAATCCTTGCACAAATGTATCCTCGAGTACGCCTCTTTTTATCATTGCAAGTATTTTAATATATTCCTTTTCCAATCTTCTGGTTAGTTTAATAGTTCTTAACACAATTTTCATGCATATGTTAAGCGAATGATATCTCGTCAATTAGGAGTTACATGGACTAATATTGGCCGAATCATCTTGTAGGAAATAATGACTTGCGCTTTTGGAATCACGAGTGGAGCCAGCATGGGAGGTGCTCTTACCTCCCTCAACTACCATAACAATATTTTAAATTGAGTTTAGCCCTTTACTCATTCTACAATGCATCATTAATTTTGGATAGTATAGGTAATACACATTTTGTGGTGTTTGTTAATGATTTTCACCCTTTATAACAACTCGACTCGTGAGACAGGCATATTTTGACCTGTGTTGATTGCTTTGATTTCTTCGGTACATGAATCTACTATTTCCACATATGATTTTGTCTATTCACAAGCCGATTTGGTTTGGGCTTAATCAAAAAAAAAATCATTTTCCTTTGATATTCCTGATCTCAACGGGTGATCGGCGTAGTTTACCGTTAGTTTTCGTCAAATTTTAGGAGGACAAAATGAAGACTTCTATTTTATGATGAAATGTTCCTTTGAACAAGAACATTACTATTGATACTGCATTTTTTGAAAATAAACTACTGATTAACTATTATATAAATGTCATTTTTCATGCTACGTATTTATTTGTTTATCTTAAAAAATTTGTGTTGAATTTCATGTACCACTCCATATCTTATATACATATACATAGTTGTAATTAGTAGTTGTACATAATTTTGTGATTTCAATCGCAAGCAACAACTTAAAATATATAGACATAGACGTAATTCATTAAATAATAAATACATATTTCATTTGATTTATATCTTGAATATAATTTATGAAACACAAAATATGTGTTTTTCAACACTCATTATTTCTTTACTCTCTGACCTATGACCTATTGAGCTTTAGGTCTCATAATTCTTCTAATTTCTTGAATTTTCATTTCACTCACTTTGAAATGTTCCAATTGAAACTCTATTGAACAACTGGATAAAATAAATAACAAGATCATTAATATATCGTGTATATGGTTGTGGTAGTGGTAAGATTTTAGTACCATAAAATTAAGATTTCTCTTTTATGATAAGAGGTTATATCCTTTGAACATGAACACTACTATGAGTGATAAGCAATTTTTATTTGTCCTTTTTCATACTAGGTATTAATTTATTTATTTTAAAAATTGTGTGTATAATTTCATGTCCCGCTCCATATCTTATATCCATATATAGTTGT
The DNA here is from genome assembly GCA_963580455.1 of Euonymus europaeus. Taxonomy (NCBI): domain Eukaryota; kingdom Viridiplantae; phylum Streptophyta; class Magnoliopsida; order Celastrales; family Celastraceae; genus Euonymus; species Euonymus europaeus. The sequence goes on from OY756967.1 coordinate 23,172,361, forward strand.
ACATAACTTGGTGAGTTTAATCGCAAGCTACAACTTAAAATAAATAGAGATAGACATAGTTCACATATCTAGTGATACGTATTCCCAAGATGAGGATTTCAAGACATCAACGTCATCATACAATGTTTGCTTTCTTTTTTTTATGTTAATACATCAGGTTATGTCCGAACAATTCTTTTTCTTGTATTCTGATTATGTAAGTGGAAGCTGTTATCTGTGGAGAGCAAAAAAATATATTGTATTTAGTTTCCTTTCCTCTTCCTATTCTTGAACAAGAAGAATTTGGTGGATGTGGATACACAGGCCTACCATTTTGAAAACTAGGCCATAGGCCATGGATTGTGAACATTGGTGGGAGATTAGAAGCTTGATATGTGCAAGGAGAAACATTGCACACAGATTTAGGCCACTGGACAGTGAGCTTGTAGTAGGCAAAGATGGAAGTAATGGAAGGTTGGGGAGGGGGAAAAGTAGGCTGAGAATCAACATCAACATGAAAAAAATGAAAATAAAGAACAATATGATCATCATTTTTTATGGACGGATGACACAAATGCTCAGTTAACAGAGGAAGATGAAAAGTTGGGAGATGAAAATGTTGTACATAAAGAGAATGTCTGTCAAAGTGATTCACCTCCAGATTCTTAGTGATATCATTAGCATAATTGTGGTTGTATTTCATCTGTATTTATGGCAATATGACCGTTACTTCAACGGACATATTTTAGCTCTATATATACATGTGCTCTTGTACTCTGTAAGATAATTCAATTGAACATAATATATTCAAACACTCTTTCATTCTTTTATGGTATCGGAGGCCGTTCGATCAACTCCAACCTAAACCTCAATTTCTCAAATTTTTATTCTCTCCATGTCTACTACAAGCACTGATCAATCTGGAGAAGAAATTCTCTCAACTCAAGCTACCAATGGGAAACCACTTATAGCAATCAATGCGAGTTCTCAGCTTGCGCTGAAACTCAAGACCACCAATTTTACTGCTTGGAGATTACAGTTTCTAACCGTGCTCAGAGGTTATCGGTTAATGGGATATGTGGACGGAAGTTTTGCCTGCTCACCATCTTCTTCTTCGACAGATCATGAACACTGGATCTGTCAAGACAGTCTTCTATTAAATGCCATCGTCGCCTCTCTTCATGAAACAACGATTCCTTTGCTTGGTGATGTGTCAACCAACAAAGAAGCATGGACTAAGCTACACAATCTGTTTGCTAACAAATCCAGATCCAGAATACTGCAGCTCAAGCAGAAATTAGTCAACACACTACGAGGAGATAAGAAAATCGAAGAATATCTTAGTGAAATCAAACAAATCGCTGATGAACTAGCTCTAACAGGACATCCAGTTGAAGAAGAAGATCTTGTTATCTTCATCCTCAACGGTCTGGGCGCAGAATACAGAGGAACAGTGGAGTCGGTCAATGGCAGAGAACATCCCATATCCTATGAAGCCTTAAGAAGTTTATTGCTTAGCCAAGAGGCTTATCAGCTTCGATTAGATCAAAATCAGGCCCAACTCCTTGCTTCTGCTAACTGGGCTCAGAAACATAACACTCATCAGCCCAAAACTTATGGAAATAATTCATTCAATAAAGGCTACAATCAGCGATTTCAAGGGAATTACAAGAACAATCACCAGCAGCCGCCATCACATTCCTTTCAGACTAACAGTGGCTCCAGCTACTCCAATCATGGTGGAAATCGACAAAGAGGAAGAATTTTTTGTCAAATCTGTGAGAAGCCAGGTCATTCAGCTCGGACTTGTCGAAAGCTCAAAGCCTTTGTCTCGGATTCATTACCTGCAGCCAATTATGCCTCTAGCTCCCATGGTTCGACGAACACCACTCAACAACAACCTTGGCTTGTGGACTCCGCCGCCACTCACCATATGACAGCTGATCTGGGTAATCTTTCCATCCACTCCGAATATGATGGAACCGATGAAGTCAAAATCGGAGATGGCTCAGGTTTGTGTGTAACACATACTGGCACTGGTCATATGCATACTCCAACTAAAATTTTCACTCTTGAACATACACTTTGTGTGCCTAATCTAAGAAAAAATCTCCTTTCAGTGCATCAATTTACTAAAACTAACAATGTTTTACTTGAATTTCATCCTGAATATTTTCTTGTTAAGGATTTGCAGTCGGGAGTTTCACTGGCTCGGGGTCCTTGTGTTGATGGAATCTATCAATTTGGTCATCGCTCCTTCAAAATGGCACTTCTTGCTCAGCAATCTGGTCTAGATATTTGGCACCAACGTTTGGGCCATCCCAACTCTTTCATGTTGTCTTATTTATTGAAGACTGCTAATTTATGTTTTGCAATTTTCGCTTCTACACCGCTTATTTGCAATTCGTGTGATATTAATAAAATTCACAGATTCCCCTTTAAATCTTCTACACGTAAAACAAAAATGTGTATTAACTTCTCTGCCCAAATTAATGATGCATTGTAGGTTAAGTGGAGACCCAAACTCAACGCAAAATACTTTGCTGGTGGAAGAGGGTGGTCAGAGCACCGCTCAACGCTAATTCCAAAAGCTTAAGTCGTTATTTCTTTGTAGGAGATTCGGAAAATATTTGTGCATGTGACTCCTAACTGGCCAGATATCATTCACCTAACATACGCATGAAAAATGTGTTATGAGCTATCAAAGCAACTAGAAGAATGGAAAAAACAATATATTGAAATATTTACCGTGATAAAAGAATCTGTAGTCGAGGCTATGTTCATCCAAGAAATAGGAGAATTTTGTGGTTGTGGATAAACGGGCTACCATTTTAAAAATGAGGCTATGTTCGTCCAAGAGTTAGGAGAAATTTGTGGTTGTGGATAAATGGGCTACCATTTTGAAAACTAGGTCAAGGCCATCAGTTGTTAACATTGGTGGGAGATTGGAATATTGATATGTGCAAGTGGTGGCATTGCACATAGACTCAGGCCATTGGATAGTGATTGACATCTTTTGCGGACAAATGGTGGTAAGATTTTAGGAGGACAAAGTACTTCTTTTTATGATAAGAGCGTGAACTAGGGATAGTAGATTTGTAGTTAATATTATTTGTTTTAAATAAATTAGGGGTAGAAGGTATTCAACCGGAAAAAATATAAAGAAAATGAATAACAGGTAGATCAAAACTTTGTGTATGTGGTGTTGGTAGTGGTACTACTCAAATTTTAGGAGGACAAAATGAAGACTTCTATTTTATAATGAAATGTTCCTTTGAACAAGAACATTACTATTGATACTACATTTTTTGAAAATAAACTAGTGATTAACTATTATATATATGTCATTTTTCATGCTACGTATTTATTTGTTTATCTTAAAAAATTTGTGTTGAATTTCATGTCCCACTCCATATCTTATATAGATATAGATAGTTGTAATTAGTAATTGTACATAATTTTGTGATTTCAATTGCAAGCAACAACTTAAAATATATAGACATAGACGTGATTCATTAAATAATAAATACATATTTCATTTGAGTTATATCTTGAATATAATTTATGAAACACAAAATATGTGTTTTTCAACACTCATTGTTTCTTTACTCTTTGACCTATGACATATTGACCTAAAGGTCTCATAATTCTTCTAATTTCTTAAATTTTCATTTCACTCACTCTAAAATGTTTCAATTGAAACTCTATTGAACAGCTGGATAAAATAAATAACAAGATGATTAATATATCATGGATGTGGATGTGGTAGTGGTAAGATTTTAGTACCACAAAATTAAGATTTCTCTTTTATGATAAGAGGTTGTATCCTTTGAACATGAACACTATATAAACAATTTTCATTTGTCCTTTTTCATACTAGGTATTTATTTATTTATTTTAAAAATTGTGTGTATAATTTAATGTCCCGCTCCATATCTTATATCCATATATAGTTGTACATAACTTGGTGAGTTTAATCGCAAGCTATAACTTAAAATAAATAGAGATAGTTTCCTCTTCCTATTCTTGAACAAGAAGCTCCCTCATTTATTAAAATTTTCTTCTATTCATACGTTTTGTTTTCCAAAGAAATATCCAAATTCAGATTAGTTTTTTTCATAGTATAATCAGCTAAATCATTTCATTTCTATTTGTGCCTATCCAGTATCCACCATGAACCAAACAACCATATGCACCAACCAAACAATCATCACCAACGATAGTAGAAATGTTTCTAGTTACAAAAAAAGTAACACTATGACGGAAAAAATTAACTCTATCCTACATATAGTCAGGCATAACAACCGTTTAGAGCAAAAAAGCAAAAGCCATAAATGAACTGTGTAAAAAAAGTGTCGTTTTGCATAATCAGTGGTGAAAAAATTAACATCAAAAGCCTAGTCCAGTCGCGCGACTACACAGAAGACCGCCAACTCTCCAGGACAAACAGTCAATCCCTATATAAGTATTAGATTACAGACGAGAGATGTACTACATTTTTTCCTCTAAAAATTCTCTCCCTACTTTTCTTCATCTTCCTCCTTAATGCTCATAATATTTTTATTCATTTTGGCTTTGTTTTCTCGTGTTGATTCTCAACCTATTTTTCCCCCTCCCCAACCTTTGATTACTTCCATCTTTGCCTAGTGGCCTAAATCTGGGTGCAATGTCTCCCCTTGCACATATAAAGCTTCTAATCTCCCATCAATGTTCACAATCAATGGTCTCTGGCATTGCTTTCAAAATGGCAGCCCTGTGTATCCACAACCACCAAATTCTTCTAATCCTTGCACAAATGTATCCTCGAGTACGCCTCTTTTTATCATTGCAAGTATTTTAATATATTCCTTTTCCAATCTTCTGGTTAGTTTAATAGTTCTTAACACAATTTTCATGCATATGTTAAGCGAATGATATCTCGTCAATTAGGAGTTACATGGACTAATATTGGCCGAATCATCTTGTAGGAAATAATGACTTGCGCTTTTGGAATCACGAGTGGAGCCAGCATGGGAGGTGCTCTTACCTCCCTCAACTACCATAACAATATTTTAAATTGAGTTTAGCCCTTTACTCATTCTACAATGCATCATTAATTTTGGATAGTATAGGTAATACACATTTTGTGGTGTTTGTTAATGATTTTCACCCTTTATAACAACTCGACTCGTGAGACAGGCATATTTTGACCTGTGTTGATTGCTTTGATTTCTTCGGTACATGAATCTACTATTTCCACATATGATTTTGTCTATTCACAAGCCGATTTGGTTTGGGCTTAATCAAAAAAAAAATCATTTTCCTTTGATATTCCTGATCTCAACGGGTGATCGGCGTAGTTTACCGTTAGTTTTCGTCAAATTTTAGGAGGACAAAATGAAGACTTCTATTTTATGATGAAATGTTCCTTTGAACAAGAACATTACTATTGATACTGCATTTTTTGAAAATAAACTACTGATTAACTATTATATAAATGTCATTTTTCATGCTACGTATTTATTTGTTTATCTTAAAAAATTTGTGTTGAATTTCATGTACCACTCCATATCTTATATACATATACATAGTTGTAATTAGTAGTTGTACATAATTTTGTGATTTCAATCGCAAGCAACAACTTAAAATATATAGACATAGACGTAATTCATTAAATAATAAATACATATTTCATTTGATTTATATCTTGAATATAATTTATGAAACACAAAATATGTGTTTTTCAACACTCATTATTTCTTTACTCTCTGACCTATGACCTATTGAGCTTTAGGTCTCATAATTCTTCTAATTTCTTGAATTTTCATTTCACTCACTTTGAAATGTTCCAATTGAAACTCTATTGAACAACTGGATAAAATAAATAACAAGATCATTAATATATCGTGTATATGGTTGTGGTAGTGGTAAGATTTTAGTACCATAAAATTAAGATTTCTCTTTTATGATAAGAGGTTATATCCTTTGAACATGAACACTACTATGAGTGATAAGCAATTTTTATTTGTCCTTTTTCATACTAGGTATTAATTTATTTATTTTAAAAATTGTGTGTATAATTTCATGTCCCGCTCCATATCTTATATCCATATATAGTTGTACATAACTTGGTGAGTTTAATCGCAAGCTACAACTTAAAATAAATAGAGATAGACATAGTTCACATATCTAGTGATACGTATTCCCAAGATGAGGATTTCAAGACATCAACGTCATCATACAATGTTTGCTTTCTTTTTTTTATGTTAATACATCAGGTTATGTCCGAACAATTCTTTTTCTTGTATTCTGATTATGTAAGTGGAAGCTGTTATCTGTGGAGAGCAAAAAAATATATTGTATTTAGTTTCCTTTCCTCTTCCTATTCTTGAACAAGAAGAATTTGGTGGATGTGGATACACAGGCCTACCATTTTGAAAACTAGGCCATAGGCCATGGATTGTGAACATTGGTGGGAGATTAGAAGCTTGATATGTGCAAGGAGAAACATTGCACACAGATTTAGGCCACTGGACAGTGAGCTTGTAGTAGGCAAAGATGGAAGTAATGGAAGGTTGGGGAGGGGGAAAAGTAGGCTGAGAATCAACATCAACATGAAAAAAATGAAAATAAAGAACAATATGATCATCATTTTTTATGGACGGATGACACAAATGCTCAGTTAACAGAGGAAGATGAAAAGTTGGGAGATGAAAATGTTGTACATAAAGAGAATGTCTGTCAAAGTGATTCACCTCCAGATTCTTAGTGATATCATTAGCATAATTGTGGTTGTATTTCATCTGTATTTATGGCAATATGACCGTTACTTCAACGGACATATTTTAGCTCTATATATACATGTGCTCTTGTACTCTGTAAGATAATTCAATTGAACATAATATATTCAAACACTCTTTCATTCTTTTATGGTATCGGAGGCCGTTCGATCAACTCCAACCTAAACCTCAATTTCTCAAATTTTTATTCTCTCCATGTCTACTACAAGCACTGATCAATCTGGAGAAGAAATTCTCTCAACTCAAGCTACCAATGGGAAACCACTTATAGCAATCAATGCGAGTTCTCAGCTTGCGCTGAAACTCAAGACCACCAATTTTACTGCTTGGAGATTACAGTTTCTAACCGTGCTCAGAGGTTATCGGTTAATGGGATATGTGGACGGAAGTTTTGCCTGCTCACCATCTTCTTCTTCGACAGATCATGAACACTGGATCTGTCAAGACAGTCTTCTATTAAATGCCATCGTCGCCTCTCTTCATGAAACAACGATTCCTTTGCTTGGTGATGTGTCAACCAACAAAGAAGCATGGACTAAGCTACACAATCTGTTTGCTAACAAATCCAGATCCAGAATACTGCAGCTCAAGCAGAAATTAGTCAACACACTACGAGGAGATAAGAAAATCGAAGAATATCTTAGTGAAATCAAACAAATCGCTGATGAACTAGCTCTAACAGGACATCCAGTTGAAGAAGAAGATCTTGTTATCTTCATCCTCAACGGTCTGGGCGCAGAATACAGAGGAACAGTGGAGTCGGTCAATGGCAGAGAACATCCCATATCCTATGAAGCCTTAAGAAGTTTATTGCTTAGCCAAGAGGCTTATCAGCTTCGATTAGATCAAAATCAGGCCCAACTCCTTGCTTCTGCTAACTGGGCTCAGAAACATAACACTCATCAGCCCAAAACTTATGGAAATAATTCATTCAATAAAGGCTACAATCAGCGATTTCAAGGGAATTACAAGAACAATCACCAGCAGCCGCCATCACATTCCTTTCAGACTAACAGTGGCTCCAGCTACTCCAATCATGGTGGAAATCGACAAAGAGGAAGAATTTTTTGTCAAATCTGTGAGAAGCCAGGTCATTCAGCTCGGACTTGTCGAAAGCTCAAAGCCTTTGTCTCGGATTCATTACCTGCAGCCAATTATGCCTCTAGCTCCCATGGTTCGACGAACACCACTCAACAACAACCTTGGCTTGTGGACTCCGCCGCCACTCACCATATGACAGCTGATCTGGGTAATCTTTCCATCCACTCCGAATATGATGGAACCGATGAAGTCAAAATCGGAGATGGCTCAGGTTTGTGTGTAACACATACTGGCACTGGTCATATGCATACTCCAACTAAAATTTTCACTCTTGAACATACACTTTGTGTGCCTAATCTAAGAAAAAATCTCCTTTCAGTGCATCAATTTACTAAAACTAACAATGTTTTACTTGAATTTCATCCTGAATATTTTCTTGTTAAGGATTTGCAGTCGGGAGTTTCACTGGCTCGGGGTCCTTGTGTTGATGGAATCTATCAATTTGGTCATCGCTCCTTCAAAATGGCACTTCTTGCTCAGCAATCTGGTCTAGATATTTGGCACCAACGTTTGGGCCATCCCAACTCTTTCATGTTGTCTTATTTATTGAAGACTGCTAATTTATGTTTTGCAATTTTCGCTTCTACACCGCTTATTTGCAATTCGTGTGATATTAATAAAATTCACAGATTCCCCTTTAAATCTTCTACACGTAAAACAAAAATGTGTATTAACTTCTCTGCCCAAATTAATGATGCATTGTAGGTTAAGTGGAGACCCAAACTCAACGCAAAATACTTTGCTGGTGGAAGAGGGTGGTCAGAGCACCGCTCAACGCTAATTCCAAAAGCTTAAGTCGTTATTTCTTTGTAGGAGATTCGGAAAATATTTGTGCATGTGACTCCTAACTGGCCAGATATCATTCACCTAACATACGCATGAAAAATGTGTTATGAGCTATCAAAGCAACTAGAAGAATGGAAAAAACAATATATTGAAATATTTACCGTGATAAAAGAATCTGTAGTCGAGGCTATGTTCATCCAAGAAATAGGAGAATTTTGTGGTTGTGGATAAACGGGCTACCATTTTAAAAATGAGGCTATGTTCGTCCAAGAGTTAGGAGAAATTTGTGGTTGTGGATAAATGGGCTACCATTTTGAAAACTAGGTCAAGGCCATCAGTTGTTAACATTGGTGGGAGATTGGAATATTGATATGTGCAAGTGGTGGCATTGCACATAGACTCAGGCCATTGGATAGTGATTGACATCTTTTGCGGACAAATGGTGGTAAGATTTTAGGAGGACAAAGTACTTCTTTTTATGATAAGAGCGTGAACTAGGGATAGTAGATTTGTAGTTAATATTATTTGTTTTAAATAAATTAGGGGTAGAAGGTATTCAACCGGAAAAAATATAAAGAAAATGAATAACAGGTAGATCAAAACTTTGTGTATGTGGTGTTGGTAGTGGTACTACTCAAATTTTAGGAGGACAAAATGAAGACTTCTATTTTATAATGAAATGTTCCTTTGAACAAGAACATTACTATTGATACTACATTTTTTGAAAATAAACTAGTGATTAACTATTATATATATGTCATTTTTCATGCTACGTATTTATTTGTTTATCTTAAAAAATTTGTGTTGAATTTCATGTCCCACTCCATATCTTATATAGATATAGATAGTTGTAATTAGTAATTGTACATAATTTTGTGATTTCAATTGCAAGCAACAACTTAAAATATATAGACATAGACGTGATTCATTAAATAATAAATACATATTTCATTTGAGTTATATCTTGAATATAATTTATGAAACACAAAATATGTGTTTTTCAACACTCATTGTTTCTTTACTCTTTGACCTATGACATATTGACCTAAAGGTCTCATAATTATTCTAATTTCTTAAATTTTCATTTCACTCACTCTAAAATGTTTCAATTGAAACTCTATTGAACAGCTGGATAAAATAAATAACAAGATGATTAATATATCATGGATGTGGATGTGGTAGTGGTAAGATTTTAGTACCACAAAATTAAGATTTCTCTTTTATGATAAGAGGTTGTATCCTTTGAACATGAACACTATATAAACAATTTTCATTTGTCCTTTTTCATACTAGGTATTTATTTATTTATTTTAAAAATTGTGTGTATAATTTAATGTCCCGCTCCATATCTTATATCCATATATAGTTGTACATAACTTGGTGAGTTTAATCGCAAGCTATAACTTAAAATAAATAGAGATAGTTTCCTCTTCCTATTCTTGAACAAGAAGCTCCCTCATTTATTAAAATTTTCTTCTATTCATACGTTTTGTTTTCCAAAGAAATATCCAAATTCAGATTAGTTTTTTTCATAGTATAATCAGCTAAATCATTTCATTTCTATTTGTGCCTATCCAGTATCCACCATGAACCAAACAACCATATGCACCAACCAAACAATCATCACCAACGATAGTAGAAATGTTTCTAGTTACAAAAAAAGTAACACTATGACGGAAAAAATTAACTCTATCCTACATATAGTCAGGCATAACAACCGTTTAGAGCAAAAAAGCAAAAGCCATAAATGAACTGTGTAAAAAAAGTGTCGTTTTGCATAATCAGTGGTGAAAAAATTAACATCAAAAGCCTAGTCCAGTCGCGCGACTACACAGAAGACCGCCAACTCTCCAGGACAAACAGTCAATCCCTATATAAGTATTAGATTACAGACGAGAGATGTACTACATTTTTTCCTCTAAAAATTCTCTCCCTACTTTTCTTCATCTTCCTCCTTAATGCTCATAATATTTTTATTCATTTTGGCTTTGTTTTCTCGTGTTGATTCTCAACCTATTTTTCCCCCTCCCCAACCTTTGATTACTTCCATCTTTGCCTAGTGGCCTAAATCTGGGTGCAATGTCTCCCCTTGCACATATAAAGCTTCTAATCTCCCATCAATGTTCACAATCAATGGTCTCTGGCATTGCTTTCAAAATGGCAGCCCTGTGTATCCACAACCACCAAATTCTTCTAATCCTTGCACAAATGTATCCTCGAGTACGCCTCTTTTTATCATTGCAAGTATTTTAATATATTCCTTTTCCAATCTTCTGGTTAGTTTAATAGTTCTTAACACAATTTTCATGCATATGTTAAGCGAATGATATCTCGTCAATTAGGAGTTACATGGACTAATATTGGCCGAATCATCTTGTAGGAAATAATGACTTGCGCTTTTGGAATCACGAGTGGAGCCAGCATGGGAGGTGCTCTTACCTCCCTCAACTACCATAACAATATTTTAAATTGAGTTTAGCCCTTTACTCATTCTACAATGCATCATTAATTTTGGATAGTATAGGTAATACACATTTTGTGGTGTTTGTTAATGATTTTCACCCTTTATAACAACTCGACTCGTGAGACAGGCATATTTTGACCTGTGTTGATTGCTTTGATTTCTTCGGTACATGAATCTACTATTTCCACATATGATTTTGTCTATTCACAAGCCGATTTGGTTTGGGCTTAATCAAAAAAAAAATCATTTTCCTTTGATATTCCTGATCTCAACGGGTGATCGGCGTAGTTTACCGTTAGTTTTCGTCAAATTTTAGGAGGACAAAATGAAGACTTCTATTTTATGATGAAATGTTCCTTTGAACAAGAACATTACTATTGATACTGCATTTTTTGAAAATAAACTACTGATTAACTATTATATAAATGTCATTTTTCATGCTACGTATTTATTTGTTTATCTTAAAAAATTTGTGTTGAATTTCATGTACCACTCCATATCTTATATACATATACATAGTTGTAATTAGTAGTTGTACATAATTTTGTGATTTCAATCGCAAGCAACAACTTAAAATATATAGACATAGACGTAATTCATTAAATAATAAATACATATTTCATTTGATTTATATCTTGAATATAATTTATGAAACACAAAATATGTGTTTTTCAACACTCATTATTTCTTTACTCTCTGACCTATGACCTATTGAGCTTTAGGTCTCATAATTCTTCTAATTTCTTGAATTTTCATTTCACTCACTTTGAAATGTTCCAATTGAAACTCTATTGAACAACTGGATAAAATAAATAACAAGATCATTAATATATCGTGTATATGGTTGTGGTAGTGGTAAGATTTTAGTACCATAAAATTAAGATTTCTCTTTTATGATAAGAGGTTATATCCTTTGAACATGAACACTACTATGAGTGATAAGCAATTTTTATTTGTCCTTTTTCATACTAGGTATTAATTTATTTATTTTAAAAATTGTGTGTATAATTTCATGTCCCGCTCCATATCTTATATCCATATATAGTTGTACATAACTTGGTGAGTTTAATCGCAAGCTACAACTTAAAATAAATAGAGATAGACATAGTTCACATATCTAGTGATACGTATTCCCAAGATGAGGATTTCAAGACATCAACGTCATCATACAATGTTTGCTTTCTTTTTTTTATGTTAATACATCAGGTTATGTCCGAACAATTCTTTTTCTTGTATTCTGATTATGTAAGTGGAAGCTGTTATCTGTGGAGAGCAAAAAAATATATTGTATTTAGTTTCCTTTCCTCTTCCTATTCTTGAACAAGAAGAATTTGGTGGATGTGGATACACAGGCCTACCATTTTGAAAACTAGGCCATAGGCCATGGATTGTGAACATTGGTGGGAGATTAGAAGCTTGATATGTGCAAGGAGAAACATTGCACACAGATTTAGGCCACTGGACAGTGAGCTTGTAGTAGGCAAAGATGGAAGTAATGGAAGGTTGGGGAGGGGGAAAAGTAGGCTGAGAATCAACATCAACATGAAAAAAATGAAAATAAAGAACAATATGATCATCATTTTTTATGGACGGATGACACAAATGCTCAGTTAACAGAGGAAGATGAAAAGTTGGGAGATGAAAATGTTGTACATAAAGAGAATGTCTGTCAAAGTGATTCACCTCCAGATTCTTAGTGATATCATTAGCATAATTGTGGTTGTATTTCATCTGTATTTATGGCAATATGACCGTTACTTCAACGGACATATTTTAGCTCTATATATACATGTGCTCTTGTACTCTGTAAGATAATTCAATTGAACATAATATATTCAAACACTCTTTCATTCTTTTATGGTATCGGAGGCCGTTCGATCAACTCCAACCTAAACCTCAATTTCTCAAATTTTTATTCTCTCCATGTCTACTACAAGCACTGATCAATCTGGAGAAGAAATTCTCTCAACTCAAGCTACCAATGGGAAACCACTTATAGCAATCAATGCGAGTTCTCAGCTTGCGCTGAAACTCAAGACCACCAATTTTACTGCTTGGAGATTACAGTTTCTAACCGTGCTCAGAGGTTATCGGTTAATGGGATATGTGGACGGAAGTTTTGCCTGCTCACCATCTTCTTCTTCGACAGATCATGAACACTGGATCTGTCAAGACAGTCTTCTATTAAATGCCATCGTCGCCTCTCTTCATGAAACAACGATTCCTTTGCTTGGTGATGTGTCAACCAACAAAGAAGCATGGACTAAGCTACACAATCTGTTTGCTAACAAATCCAGATCCAGAATACTGCAGCTCAAGCAGAAATTAGTCAACACACTACGAGGAGATAAGAAAATCGAAGAATATCTTAGTGAAATCAAACAAATCGCTGATGAACTAGCTCTAACAGGACATCCAGTTGAAGAAGAAGATCTTGTTATCTTCATCCTCAACGGTCTGGGCGCAGAATACAGAGGAACAGTGGAGTCGGTCAATGGCAGAGAACATCCCATATCCTATGAAGCCTTAAGAAGTTTATTGCTTAGCCAAGAGGCTTATCAGCTTCGATTAGATCAAAATCAGGCCCAACTCCTTGCTTCTGCTAACTGGGCTCAGAAACATAACACTCATCAGCCCAAAACTTATGGAAATAATTCATTCAATAAAGGCTACAATCAGCGATTTCAAGGGAATTACAAGAACAATCACCAGCAGCCGCCATCACATTCCTTTCAGACTAACAGTGGCTCCAGCTACTCCAATCATGGTGGAAATCGACAAAGAGGAAGAATTTTTTGTCAAATCTGTGAGAAGCCAGGTCATTCAGCTCGGACTTGTCGAAAGCTCAAAGCCTTTGTCTCGGATTCATTACCTGCAGCCAATTATGCCTCTAGCTCCCATGGTTCGACGAACACCACTCAACAACAACCTTGGCTTGTGGACTCCGCCGCCACTCACCATATGACAGCTGATCTGGGTAATCTTTCCATCCACTCCGAATATGATGGAACCGATGAAGTCAAAATCGGAGATGGCTCAGGTTTGTGTGTAACACATACTGGCACTGGTCATATGCATACTCCAACTAAAATTTTCACTCTTGAACATACACTTTGTGTGCCTAATCTAAGAAAAAATCTCCTTTCAGTGCATCAATTTACTAAAACTAACAATGTTTTACTTGAATTTCATCCTGAATATTTTCTTGTTAAGGATTTGCAGTCGGGAGTTTCACTGGCTCGGGGTCCTTGTGTTGATGGAATCTATCAATTTGGTCATCGCTCCTTCAAAATGGCACTTCTTGCTCAGCAATCTGGTCTAGATATTTGGCACCAACGTTTGGGCCATCCCAACTCTGTCATGTTGTCTTATTTATTGAAGACTGCTAATTTATGTTTTGCAATTTTCGCTTCTACACCGCTTATTTGCAATTCGTGTGATATTAATAAAATTCACAGATTCCCCTTTAAATCTTCTACTGTTAATAGTACAGCTCCATTACAAGTTCTATATTCTGATGTATGGGGTCCAACCCCCATAGCTTCTTTTTTGGGTTATAAGTATTATGTCTTATTTGTGGATCATTTTACAAGGTATACTTGGTTATTCCCTTTATTTCGTAAATCTGATGTTCTTTCTGTCTTTCTCCAATTTCAAAGAATTGTTGAAAGGCAATTCAATGCTAAAATCAAGACATTATATTGTGACAATGGTGGAGAGTATGTCAAGCTCCAATCCACCTTGAACAACCTTGGCTGAACGGAAACATCAGCATGTGGTTGAAACCGGCAAAACCTTACTGACTCATGCTCAATTACCCTCTCAGTTTTGGTCTTTCGCTTTTGAAACTGCAGTTTATCTTGTTAACCGATTACCTCTCTCCACCACCAAGCCTTCCTCACCCTATGAGCTCTTGTTTCAAGCATCACCCAACTACTTTAAGCTTCATCCTTTTGGTTGTCTATGCTATCCGTGGTTGAAACCTTATGCCGCTAATAAACTAGAACCAAACTCTACTCCTTGTATTTTCTTAGGCTACTCCACCTCTCAAAGCTCATTTAAATGTTATGATCCTCACACTCGCAAACTTTATCTCTCTCGCCAGGTTAAGTTTCATGAAACCATCTTTCCTGGTTTTCCCTCTTCTCCTTTGTCTAGTCCTACCAATCTACCTCAACCATCTTCCCAAGGTCCTCTTCCTACGCCACCACCATTTTTTGTACCCACCACCTCTGCCAATTCTGCCTCCACTCCCTCCCCGCATTATGTCTCTCCCTGTCCTCTCTCCGCTGATCTATCTCCTGCTTCCCCTTCAACTACTGAACCCCCACCTATTCCTCCTCCCTCTAATACCCATCCAATGGTCACCCGATCTAAAAATCATATTTACAAACGCAAACATCTTCACACCAGCACTCTCCATCCTGTTCCACTCACTTCTGAACCCCATAATGTTTATCAAGCCCTCAAATCCGCTCCTTGGAAGGAAGCTATGGAAGCCGAACTTTTGGCTCTTCGTAATCATGGTACCTGGAAACTGGTCCCTCCTGACCCCTCAGTAAAACCTATTGGCTCTAAATGGGTCTTTCGCATCAAGCGAAATCCTGACGGCACGATTCAACGTTACAAAGCCCGTCTTGTCGCTCAAGGATTTCTTCAACAACAAGGGATTGATTATAGTCAAACATTTAGTCCCGTTATAAAATATACCACTATTCGCTTGGTGCTCTCCTTGGCAGTCATGAAGAATTGGCCATTGAAACAGCTTGATGTGAATAACGCCTTTCTACATGGCACTTTAAGTGAAACTGTGTATATGAAGCAGCCGCCTGGCTTTGCTGATGCCCAGCATCCCAGGCATCTTTGTCTTCTTCAAAAATCAATCTATGGCCTCAACCAAGCTCCTCGTACTTGGTTCCATGCTCTACGAACTGCCTTATTGCATCTTGGGTTTTAGAATTCTAAAGCGGACCCCTCTTTATTTATTTATCACTCTGCCTCCACTATTGCCTACATTCTAGTATATGTTGACGATCTCATTTTAACTGGTTCTCATCTTGCTTTTCTTCATCATGTTACAGGTGCCTTAGCCACACGGTTCTCGCTTAAAGAGTTAGGTGATCTGTCATATTTTTTGGGTATCGAAGCTGTCCGTACCTCTACCCAATTGTTTCTTTGCCAACACAAGTACATCCAAGAACTTCTTGAGCGGGCTAATATGACTGGCTCAAAATCCGTTGACACTCCTCTCCCATCTTCCTTTCATCTCTCTCAACACACTGGTACAGCTCTCTCTGATGAAGCTACTTTATACCGTCAATTAGTTGGTGGTCTTCAATATTTGTCTCTCACAAGGCCTGATATAAGCTACGCAGTTAATCGCTTAGCTCAGTATCTCACTCATCCAACAACCGGCCACTGGACTATCTTAAAGCGATTGTTACGCTATCTTAAAGGAACTATTCATCATGATATTCTGCTACATCGTAATAGTAGTTGCCTTCTTCGTGCTTATTCAGATTCTGATTGGGCGAGCAATCCGGACGATCGCTCATCTGTTACCTCATACATAATCTTTTTAGGCCAAAATCCCATCTCTTGGCGGTCTCGCAAACAACGTGCGATCGCTCGCTCATCTACGGAGGCCGAATATCACTCTTTAGCAGCAACAACCTGTGAAGTTGTCTGGCTCAATTATCTTCTTCGCGAGCTCCGTGTTACTCTTCCCCACTCTCCTTTACTACTGTGTGACAATTTAGGTGCAACTCAGCTCAGTCTAAATCCTGTGTTTCACTCCAGGATGAAACACATAGCTATTGACCTTCATTTTCTTCGTGATTTAGTTATTCAGAAAGTGCTTCATGTACAACATATGTCCACCAAGTTCCAGCTTGCCGATATTCTAACCAAGTCATTACCTCGACCACGATTCTTATATCTACATGACAAGATCAGTCTACATGATGGTACCCTGCTCTTGCGGGGGCGTAAAGAGAATGTCTGTCAAAGTGATTCACCTCCAGATTCTTAGTGATATCATTAGCATAATTGTGGTTGTATTTCATCTGTATTTATGGCAATATGACCGTTACTTCAACGGTCATATTTTAGCTCTATATATACATGTGCTCTTGTACTCTGTAAGATAATTCAATTGAACATAATATATTCAAACACTCTTTCATTCTTTTAGTACATAGTACACAACTACACATACTTATATAGGGATCGCGCGACTGGACTCGCCTTTTGACCTTTTTCCTTTGACCACTGACTGACTGTGCAAAACGACGTTGTTTTACACAGTTCCTTACTTCCTTTGCTTTTGCTTTTGCTTTTTGCTCTCTAGACGGCTGTTTGACAGAGCAGTAGTGCACGTTCTTCATTGACGCGATCACGCGACCCCTTCACAGGTCCTACGCCATAACCTTTCTCCGAGCTGTATAGTTCAATTTGTCATATTCTTCGCCTATGTTGATTTCGCAAGCTCAGTGATCAATTTCGATTGTCTATGTCTGTATGGGCGGCATACTCATCCGGATAGGCGGGATGGTAGAAAGAAAAGACTGTAGAGAAGGGGAGACATTTGGAACGAACAGAGGTCGAGGCGGGGATTCAATCACTGAGAGACTTTCTGCCTTCCGGTCGATTACAAGACCTCTCGGATAAAGCGTTTTCCTCTCGCTATGATGGTCGAGTGGTTGGGTCGGAAGGAGAAAGATTGAAGACAGACCCGGATGTATTGATCTTCATTGCACAACTTCTCCCATCAAGAAGATTTTGACCTGGGTTAATTGCTTTGATTTTTCGGTAATTGAATCTACTATTTCCACATATGATTTTGTTTATTCTCAAGCCGATTTGGTTTGGGCTTATTCAAAAAAAAAAAAAAGTTTTCATTGTACTCTGATATTCCTGATCTCAATGGGTGATCGGCTTAGTTTATCGTTAGTTTTCTTTCATTTTTTTGTGCTCATTTTCCCCGCCTCTTCTCACGAAGATGTTTCTAATTTCGATCCTCTATTTTGATTAGGAAATCTTTCTTTCTATTAACTAATTTGAGTCTTTGAGTTTGTCAGGGTCGATTGGGCTATTCTGATGTCGACGATGAAGGTTTGAAGCGTTGGTGACGGTCAGGATAAATTTTAGCTTTTCGGTATACACGTGATCATCTCTTACACCACATAAGTGGGTTAACTTTGAAATTTAATTCTTGCTCTATCGACTTGCTTTTGTGGAAAAGGGGTTCTTGCTCTCTGCTTTATTTTAATTTGAATTTTAAGTTGTATTCGTCATCGTTCTTCATTTGTGCTTTCTTTGTGTGTTTGTCTATTGCTCTTCATTCTGGTGTGTGTTCTTCTCCAAGTTCTTCATTTGTTCTTTGAGCAGCAAGAAGAAAAGTAAGTTGAAAGCCCAAAGGGTAGTGGCCTTTTTCTCAGAAGAAATGGTTGGCCCATCCCATTCTGTATCTATTTTGAATCTTTGGTTCGCTACTGGTGATTTGTGCATCAAGTATTCAGACTGTCAGTGAAATTGTGGAATAAATTGTAGATAACTTGTTGAAATTATATTTTGCACACTGTCTCATTATCGGTGACAAAGCACTCCCTGCTTCTATTAGTGTTTATCTTGATGTGTTGGGCAATCATCTCTTCCCGGATGTTTGATTTCGTTTTGCATTCCAATCGAAGCCAGTCTTGCCCCTCTGGAGGCTGAACTTAAGCTTGCCAACCAAGAATTAGAAATTTTGCCAGGTTGGTTATTGTGAATGTTGTTCCTTCCCTTGGTCTCCTTACTTTTTTTTAAAAAATTATGTACAATAAAATGAAATTCGTAAACGAATAGTGGCTCCAAAATTAAATCTAGATTTTATGGCCCATTTACGGTGTATGAGATCGGGGGTATTGTTTCAGTTGGGCTCTCGTTACGCATGAATACGTGTAAGCTTGTTAATGATTACGCATGAATACGAGTATGTCTATTAATGAAATGCCAGTACCATTGAAAACAAAATTGGGATTGGGCCCGCCACTTGTTCGATAATCTGTAGTGAGCGCCATGCCCGCACGTTGTAGCGGGCGACGACGTATTTTTTACGTTTGTTGTATGGTTCTTTTAATTTTTGTATTTGGATCCTTGAAATAAGGATGTTAATCATTATATAAAATTGAAAAACAATCAAACTGGTGCCGAGGATTTTGGGTAGTTTTTATGTAAATTCAGAGATTGAAACAGTAAAAACACCCAATATCAAGCTATCCTTCACGGTAGATACGACTGTAAATAAAAATGATTCTTTTTGTAGCCCAAATGCATATAGTCTCATTAAACAAAAACAAAAAAATTATGGCCAATTTTAAAAGATGATAAGTATCAGTTAGGGATGAAAGGATTTGCAGAAATTCTAAGGCGTTGATTCCTGAATCCACTGCTGCAACAGAATCCACTACTGCATTCTTTTAAGCCCCATATTCTGCTTCGGAATGTTAGATTTTGTTAGATTTTCGCATTGTTTTCATACATATATTAGACAATCGACTTGAAAAGTTTCAGCAAAACTAAAAATACTGGGAGTAAAGCAGGTACGGCCTCAAAAACAAATAAAACTATGATCAAATCCAAAAGCAGAATACACAAATTCAGTACAATAAAGACATGAAATTTTATGAACTCCAAGTTTCTAACAAGCTAGTGTCGAACCCAACGGGGCTGTTGAATTATGTCAACTCTGCTAACTCTTCGATTGTCAACTTTTTCTGTACAATTGCATGAGAAGAAAAGCCAAAATGACCTCAAAATCTTCAAGGCTTCCTGGAGAGCAAGTTGAGGCCCATAGTGTCTTGCATAGCAGTCTCCCGATGTAAAACTCTCTGCCATTGTACTCTGGAAATCTATCAAGCAATTCACCAAGAACAAATAGTGCTCTGCTGTCACCAGTCAGGTCAGCATTGGAGTATGAAAACCCCACTCCTGTTGGTGACTCAAGAAACAACACATTGCAGCTGCAAAATAAAATTATAAACACCCAGTAAAACATTTTTAATTTGAAGGGGAAAAAAATTATGGGTATATTCCATTTTTCCATGAATATCTATTTCTGTAAAGGGTTTTGCCATCACCAAAAAACCCAAAAAATGTGAAGCTCTTGCATCGATCACTGTGTATTATTCAAGCATGATATAATTAATCAATCAATCACTCTGGATACCTAAAGTGACAACATCAAGTTTGACTATACCAAAAAAGCTATGACATTTAGCACTCCTGTCAATGCACCACTGCTTTGGCAAGCAAAGGGTTCTTTGATGACTTGTTATAATGCCATCACTTAACTATTAAGTTCAAAGAAAACAATCCAAAAAAAAGCCGAACAATATTATCATAGAGTGCAAAGGGAATTAATTTAAGGGCACCAGGAGAGTGCAACCAAAAGAAGAATACATAGAGAAAACAATTTAGAAATCAAAAACTACACAAATCAGGTTACATGAAGACTAAATTTCAAAGAGATTCCTGCAGTGTATTGACTAACAGAATTTCGTCATGGAGTAATATGTTCACCAGGAAAACTTACTCGGAAGCAGTTTACACAGTGCATTCGTTAACAATGAGCCAAATACTGCAAACACATTCTTCTGATAATGAAAGCTAAAATGCAATCCGAGACTGTCATCCACAATCCACCCCTCTTCAACTCTGCAATTTTGTTCCTACAAGGAGATTAGGAGAAAATATCGTAATCCAAAACTTGGGTTTCAATGTTTTTTCCATGTATTCATGCATATCTCCGAATTTTAAGCAATGTTTGGATACAAAATCCTAGTTAAGAAATATCTTTTAAGTGCACATTAAAGATGACAAAAATAGCTCAAAATGATCCACAAAAAAGTATGTATGCAATGAGGCAAATATATAAAATCAGCAGCTCAAATAGGGATATATAAACCCTTGTTTTCGAGAAAATAAAATACATTTCCATTTAACAATGGATTGAGTCAGTTTGTCCCCAAAATTGGTGGCCCTCTTGACTAAGCACTATTTTGAACACCAAAACCAAAAGGAACCGAGGCAGAAGATTACAATCAGTAGGCAGCCTCAGATGATCCTTAGTGTTCCCATTTGTAGTGAGCAAACTTACCTGAAACACCAACATTCCCATGAGTGAACACTGATTTTCAGGGAATTATCACGATTAGGAAATACAGAAAGATGCAGAAGTTGACATGTACACCCAAATCAAAACAAAAAGAAGTAAAAATTAGATATATGGGATGAAGACAAATTATTTGAAGTACTAGCCAAAATAAGCACCTCACCATTCACGACGACATGTGGGTTATTTTTATCATCAATTAGCACATTTTAAAGGGTAATAAAAAAAGTAAAGGAGAAGCTAGAGAAGAAATTATTATCAGCAAAAGATAACTTGCCTTATGCTCAAGCCTGTTATCATTTGTCACGATGCATTTGCATGAAATGAGCGCATCTTGTCTTCTGCTATCAAACATCTACACAACAAAAAAATGTTGAATAATAAACAGCCACAATATAGAGCAAAATAGAAGAGCAAACAGAAGTATTAGCACAAGCACTACCTTTACAGTCACAACTCACAAGCACTACCTTTCCCACTGGGTGTTCCCTTTTTCCATACTGGTCTGATAGCAAAGAAAATGCATGCATGCAATAAAGTAAATGAACAGGACATGAGTGCATCTTGTCTAGTGGGAGTAGTGTGAGCTTGAAGGTCCAGGATGCCAATGATGATCAACTCCTATTTTGGCATTAAATTGGAGACCCAAGTGAGGAATTTTTTTGTAACAGGACATATATATATATAAATGGACAAAACAAAACAATTAATAAACACATGTAAGTAAACTGGGTTTGCGAGATAATAATTGACTTAAAATTCTGTTTTCAAGATGATTTCTTAGTGATTATGTATAAATTGCATGAAATCAGCAAAGAAACAAGATAAGTAGATGGACTTGCGAACCTGGCATGTCTAACATACTCCTCATAGTTTTCAACAATGAAACATAGCCCTTCCTCTCAAACCAAGCCATGTAAAGATCATAATTGGTAAGAACTTGACTATGAGCTCACATTATTTTTAAGGTGAAAAAGAAAAGAGAGGAATTATAGACCTGTCAACACTTGCCGAACAGGAATGGAAGAGAGCCAACAGATGAACCTGAAAATCAATAAACAATGATCAAATAAGGGAAGCCCAACAAATAGGTCACATGCAATAAGCAGAGCATAACGAAATAGATAAAACCTGGCTGAACGTTGAAAAATTATATTCTAACTCATCAAAAACATTCGTCGTTGATTCCGTTGGTGCTCCGAAACACATGAACCGACGGAATCGAGAATTAACCCAAAACGAAGGCAAGAAAATTAGCGAACACACATCAATTGTAGGTTCTACTCACTGTTTCTTAGTACACCAACGACATAAAAAATGACAACTCGAAAAACAGAAATGAAGCAAGCAAATCAGAAATTAGTGAGACGATTTGGTCGTTACTGCAAACAGACATTCGTCCCCAATCACCAGCATCTCACAACAAATACATCCACAAATCTCAGATGCACACCGACCCTTCCTTGGATTGAGAGGATAAGCCAGAGCCGACATAGATGGGAAAGTTGAAAAAGATGGGTGCGTGAACCATCGTTGGCGGACACGATCTCAACACAAAAAGGGAATTCAGACGGAGGAGATTGAAGTAACCAAAAAGCACATCTGATGGTGGAGAGCGAAGAAACAGCTGCGATCCAATGGCACAGAAGTCAAGAAAATGAAAGCCACGTTCGCGAGTATCAAAAACAGGCCGGGACTTGTCACAGGAAATCCCCCAACCCACGCCCTTTAGTATTTTAGTGATGATGATGATGATGACCTTCTTGGCTTCTTTGCTTTGCTTTTTGAGCATGAATCAAATCAATTAGATGACTGGTGTACAGTTTACCTTCAAGATACTGTCAGCTTCAGGACTAACATCTACTGTCACCTAGAGGAAGACAAATAATAAGCACATTAGAAATGCTCATAATGCCCACATTCATCACAACCAGTTACAGTCACAAACTCAGAAAAGACAAATTCATCAAATGCCCGCACTAAAAAAACTCAAAAACTTCAACAACAACAAAAAAAAACTAAGATTCAAGACGTACTAAAGAGCCAATCACGAAAAAAACCAAATTCTAAGATCCAGATCATGAAATTGAAATACCCTCCTAGCTACCTTCAAGATACTGTCAGCCAGGACTAACATTTTCTGCCACCTAGAGGAAGACAAATAATAAGCACATTAGAAATGCTCATAATGCCCACATTCATCACAATCAGTTAGTCATAAACCCAGAAAAGACATTCATCAAACGCCCGCACTCCAAAAACTCAAAAACTTCATAAAAAATATAAGATTGCATGACAAAATAAAGAGCCAATCAAGGAAAAAGTCTAATTCTAAGATTCAGGACATGAAATTAAAATACCCTCCTAGCAATTAAAATAAATCAGCAAAGTTTATTTATTGATTATTACACAACTTGCCGCTATTTCTCATGCTCAGCTGCTTGGCAAGATAAGCCTTAATGTGCTTCACCAGTGACGGTAGCTGGTAAAACGGAATATATTTCAAGTAAAAAAAAGAGAACATAACAACTGAATAATGAAAGGAGAGAAATAGAAATCAAAGCAAAATAAAAAAATCCTAACCAATTAGGGGTGATGCTGAACTTTATGGTATACAAGCATCCTAACCTGGCTTGTTTTGCACATGATGATTAAAAGAACTATAAAGACTTCTTTAAAGGCAATGACATTAGCCTATCAATCTTTCCACCACATATGCCCTCAAATCTCCACTAGTAGCAACCAAACATTAACTCCTCCAATCATAGAAGAAATATCAATATTAAATAATGAAGATGTAACAACATATATCCAATGAAAAATTAGAAAGGCTATGAGTATTGCGACACAGATAGTTCCAATAGGGGAAAAAAAGAAATAGAAATAAAAATAATAAATTGGAATCATATAGAAACTTACATCTCCAATGGGAGCGTAAGTGGTGATAGTGAACTTGTGGTCAATCTGATTCTCATTTCAAAGCCAAAAAACTAACCTTGCTTGTTTTGCACAGGAGTCTTGAAAGAACTAAGACTTCTTCAAAAATAATGACCTTATCAATATTTCCACCATAGATGCCCACAAATATCTAGCAACAGAAACCAAACAATATCTCCTCTAATCATAGAAGAAATAACACTATTAAAGTGAAAACAACCAACCTTGAGTTGAATCACAAGAATTTTAGGTGTCTGTTTCCAGTACCAACATTTTTCTTCTTTGCTGCCCCCAATTTCTTACAACTAAATCTGCATAAGGATTCAATCCAACCCAATTTAACGCCAAAATTTAAAAGATAAAAATTAATGCTATGAACCACTTACTTTTCACATTTATTCTCCAAAAAGAAATTTCGACATCCCAACGGACTCAATTTTTTGGTCTGCATATGTTGTTTGCCCAAGAAACATCCAAGCGGGTGACAGATGCATGAATCCTCTAGGTCTTTGCAGAGACTGATGACCAACTATAGTCGTCGATGGCTCAATTATTGGTGCTT
This sequence comes from Euonymus europaeus, assembly GCA_963580455.1. Classification (NCBI taxonomy): domain Eukaryota; kingdom Viridiplantae; phylum Streptophyta; class Magnoliopsida; order Celastrales; family Celastraceae; genus Euonymus; species Euonymus europaeus. The sequence continues at coordinate 23,197,122 of OY756967.1, forward strand.
TTAGCAATTGAAGAGGTATTTCTGGTGGCGCCTTACTGAAGTCCTTGTTTAAGGATTCGCTGTCGTCACTTCATTATGGAGAGTAAGAAGATTTAAACTCCGATAGATTCTTCGGAGTATCCGAAATAGAGTCTTTCAAAATGCAGTATATCCTCAAAATCAAGCATTCAAATCGACTCGTAAGAGATACTTAACGCTATTTTGGAGCTGGGGGAAAATAACAAACAGAGAATCGAAGGCATACGTACCTAAGAAAGTGAGGGAAGAAAGTCGGAGACCATTGCAAGAAACCATTGAAAGGGAAAAAATGAATCAGGAACCATTGCAGTGATAGGTTTGGTGAGAGAGATCTGTGTGAACTATGGAGTGAAACGTTCGTATAGATTCTAGATAGATTACAACAATGCTCATCTTGCTGTCCATCTCCTGCTGCACTATTCCCAATTGTGGTTGTACTTCACAACTCGAGTTTGACCTGCTGATCACCTTCTCTACAGCCATAGGTCTTTTTCTCAGGTGGCAATTCCAGTGATTCTTCACATCATTGGCTGTTCTCTGATGGATTCTTTCAGCCTGCTGATGACTCCAGTCTCCAAGGATAAACGCTTAGGAACTGTCCCAAACTGGGTTTCTCTAACAAAATCCAAACTACAGCTTAATAAAAGGTTCAGTTCAGGCTCGGCTCGCTTACGAACAATTAGAACTGAATAACAGGGCCTCTTGATAGTAATAACTGGACAAGTTTCATACCAAGGGTTCTTACAAACACCATCGAATCCATCCAGTCCGAGAAAAGATCATAAGGTTTTGTCAATGTTTCATAACTTCACAAGCTCAGTGATTAAAAGAGTGTATATGCTTAAGCTTGCTTGTTAAGAGAGTGACATGTCTACATAAAATCACATTTCTACAAAAGGGAACATAACCAAACAAGGTGCAGAATAATGAACCCAAGCATGAGCTTAAGACCTCAACGGCAGATAATACTAGTCAACAACATCATACCTCCAATCTCCATAACAAGCCCCACAATCCATTGATATCACAAAAATACCAAATAAAATGAATTGTAAAATAATGTACCGAACAAAGTAAAGAAAATAAATTGCAAAATGAATCCCACCGTCGTCACAACACTTTTAGCACACCATCAAAAAGAGAGGTAGAAGAAAAATTAGTATATTACAAATCCAGTCAAAACCTGTTAGACATTCAAATCCATTGATATCACCAGGGCAAATTAAAGATGCAAATATTGTTCCTTCAAAAAAAGAAGAACTAAGCAGGTCCCAAAACCACAAAAATAACTCGTGGAAAACTATTAAATATTACTCAAAGCAGAGATTTCTCGGTCAAAACATAAAATACTTTGAGTAATAGCACTCCAGCTTCTACTTAAAGAGTTTAAAATATTTCTAAGTGCCGCTTTACGGAATTAGGCTAGATTAACATCCTGAATTAGTCAGGAGAACACCACCATATAGCCAACTTGAATACAGGGAGAAAAAACACTAGCAATTTTAGATTAGCTAAATTAAGTAGTTGCTCATTATGACAAATCCATGCAACATTATAATTAATAACAGAGCACAGAGCCAACAACAAACTCCGAAGAACAAGTAAAAGAAACAGCCAAGATAATACAGAGACCCGATTATTCCAGACAAAAAAAAAAACTTCCCCTATATGTTCCTTTTTTCAACTCACAGAACGCAGACTCCTGAGCTGAATTCAAAACGCTCAAATTATTCTAGACAGACTATCATCTTCCATTGAGTGAAAAGAGACTCTCCGTAAAGATACGAAGTATAATTAATATAAGACCTGCCTTACGATCTTGTTGGATCTCTAGGTCCTTGATTGCCTTGTTGTGAGGATTGAACAACGCCAACCGATGTTCATTGGTCTCAAAGAACCATTCACCAGTCTTCCACATTCCTAGCAGTTCTCCTGGCAGATCTCCTGGCAGTGCACGAACTCCTGAGATTGGACCAATCACCAGTTGTTTTGTCCAAGATTCCATGACACCATACTCTTTCATTACCCATATCTCAAAGCAGTCCATCTTCTCCTTTGAATGAACAAAAAGAGCAAGACAATTACAAAATACTGTAAGCTCCGGGTTCTTACCCGATTCCATAAGACAGAGTAAAACATCAGAAGATGAGGGGACCTCCATAACTTGAAAAGTTTCTTGTGTCATGTCAAATGCAAGGATCCTTTGTCCTCCATAAAGGTCGTAAGTGGTGACGTCCAAGGACCACCAATGACAGTGTCCATTCAAATATCCGTTGAAACGTGAACAGACCAGTAAAAGAGGCTCCAAGGGAAAAGTAATCGGTCTCCAAGAATTACTGCTTAGGGTGTATAATTCAACTCGTTCAATAATATCAAATTGAAACGACTCATCATATTTAGTAAACAGGCACACCACCTTATAATCACTAGTGCAACAATCATAACCCAAACAAAATTCGCTACGGCGCGCATTCCACGTGTTGGGTGGACGCTCAAAAGCTGACTGAGGGATCGTTTTCAGTTCTTGTGTTGCAGGATTCAAAAGCAAAAGCACGTCAGATTTATCGAAATCACGAAGAAGAATCAAGCCCTCACATTCACTGGCAATATCAGGCTCCGTCAGTGTCACTGGAAAAGGTAGAGATGGTATATTGATGGTTTCTATGACTCGCATAGTTTCATTACACAATAAGGAGAAATTAACAACATTACGAGGCTTGAAATTAATACGAAGTGGATCGTAGACGTAGAAAAGTGGATCGTAGAGAGGAACACTCCTAACAATGGTACGAAGGTTGGTACCTCTGACGGCGTTGGTGAGGTAGTGCTCTCTCACAAAATCAGGTTCTTCGAAATTAGAACACCAAGATCTACATACGCACTTAAATCTCTTCAGACTTTTCACCGGAAGCCGCAAGAGGATGTCCCGCACCACGTCATCGGACAGGAACTGGCTCTCCATCTTCTTCTCAGACCGTTATCAATCTGGTCGGAACTCCGTGAAATTTTTATGAAGTAATAGAGATGGATTTCGGCGTACGAGAGCATAAGTTTAGCCGTTTAGGGCAGATGACGGCCGAATGGGCGCTTCGATTGGGCTTCTGAAATCCTCTTTTCTTCAACTTTTAAGTTTTAACACATTTTGTAGGGATGCGAGCAAAGCAGGAAAGCAGGAGGGGGAAGGGAAGTTAATTTTTAATTTTATGTTCGCTTGTTTATATATTTAAAAAGTATAGAAAATAAAAGTGAAAGGTATGTTTATGACTTTTAAAGTTGATTAAAATTTATAATTTTATCCTTCTCTATAAAGGTGATGTTTCCAAATTTTCTATTATCTTCAACATTTTGTTTATATAAATTAATTTTATTTTTTATTATTTATTTTTATAGAGTGCACAAATAAAAATTTATTTATTTTTCTATGAAAACTTTCCCAAGGAGGGTGCAGTTATCATTAACCATAACTTAGTCTAAAGTAAAAAAAAAAAAATCTCAGAAAGATCGTAATTTTTTCCCTCATCTCATAAAAATATCAGGAAGTGTCTTCCTCCTTAAATCATATGGTTCTAGCCGATTGTATCTCTTCTTTGATTTGAATGAAATTGCATTCTTCTTTTAAAAAAAAGGACCGTTTCTTTTTAGGTTTTGGACCTCCTATCTATATGGATTGTTGATTCATGTCTTAAGTTCATGCTTGGATTAATCACTCTGCGCCTTCATTTGTCTAAACTATAAATGTGATTTTATGTACACGTAAGTTGTTATATAACTATATAACACAATTTTAATTAATATCTTCGTATTTTTAAATTTAAATTTATGGGTTCATATAGTTATACTTTTATTAACTTTATTATATTATTATATAGTTGAGATAATAAATCTACATGATATCCTATTAAATTTGTTATATAGTTATATACATTAAATAATAATTAATATTGTGTTAATATGATACAACATAGTCAACAATTCAAAAAATCGTGAGTTATAGTATATTGTATAGGATTTTTATGTAATCATGAGTTATGTTATAGTATATATGATCTAGGGTTATCGCACTAGTTTAGGGTTTAGGGTTATATAATCACGAGTTATGGTTTAGGGTTTAGGGTTTAGGTATACAGAAAGATGGTATACAGAAAGATGATATATCAATTCGTTCCATCTTTGTCTTCTACAAGCTCACTCAGTGAAAACTAGGCAAGAGGCCATGGATTGTGAACATTGGTGGGAGATTAGAGCTTGAGATGTGCTAGTGGCCTAAGTCAGTGTGCAATGTCTCCCCTTGCACATCTCAAGCTCTAATCTCCCACCAATGTTCACAATCCATGGCCTCTTGCCTAGTTTTCATCGGACAGTGAGCTTGTAGAAGACAAAGATGGAACGAATTGAAGGTTGGGGAGGGGGAAGAATAGACTGGGAATCAACATGAGAAAACAAAACTAAAATGAAGAACAATATGATCAACATCTTTTGTGTTTTGTGTGGATGGTGGTAAGATTTTAGGAGGACAAAATAATGCTATTTATGATAAGAGGAACTAGGGTAGGAGGTTTGTAGTCGGTCTAAGTGTAGGAGGTTTGTAGTTGCCTACAATAAATGCATGAGATTGTATGTTTCAACTATAACAATAAACTAGAGCTTCATCAATCTAAATAGGAACTAGGGTAGGAGGTTTGTAGTTGGTCTTAGGGTAGGAGGTTTGTAGTTGCCTACAATAGACTCATGGGATTGTATGTTTCAACTATAACAATAAACTAGAGCTTCATCAATCTAAATAGGAACTAGGGTAGGAGGTTTGTAGTTGGTCTAAGGTTAGGAGGTTTGTAGTTGCCTACAATAGACGCATGGGATTGTATGTTTCAACTATGACAATAAACTAGAGCTTCATCGATCTCAACTGGAGATACATCCAATACCTTATACCTCAATTGCTTTTCTATGCTACTCTTCTTTTTCTCAACGCCCTCTAAATTATCATGTCACTTTGTTAACAAGCAAGCTTAAGCAATTACACTCTTAATTGAGTTTATGAAATTATAGAACAACATGGCATTCAAAATACTGAAGTAATAAAACTTGTTTGAAGGGTCACAGTTTTATTCTCATACATTGACAAAACCTTGTGATCTTTTCTCGGATCGGATAGACTCGATGGTGTTTGTGATAACCCTTGCTAAGAAACTTGTCCAATTATTACTATCAGAAAGGCAAATGAAGAAAGGAAGGTACAAAGTGCAAACCATTAAAAGAAAATGCCCACAGTTACTATCAAAACAGGCCTGTTATTCAGGCCCAATTATTCTTAAACGGGCCAAGCCTGAACTGAGAAACCCAGCTTGGGCCAGTTCTTTTGTATCCCCAACTAAGAATTTTTGTGCCAAATTCTCATACTTGAAGCGTTTATTATCCTTGGAGTCATCAGCCGACCAAATAAAGATGTCGTTAAATAGGTTAGCCTGCCTAAGTCTATCGCAGGCCAAAAGGAATCCATCAGCCGGTGACAAACTGCCATTAGGGATGAAAATGAGTCGGGCCGTTCGCGGGCCGCCCGTTTAAGGCCCGGCTTGAGCTCGGCTCATTTGCAAATGAGCCGAGCTCGGGCTCTGTTGCAGGCCCGTTTGCCTAAACGGGCTGAGCCTGGACTTACAAAAGCCCGGCCCTTAGGCCCTAGAGCCTACATAGTTATATAATTTAATTTATATATTTATACATAATACATTATATATTATATGTTATAAGTTGATATACCTGCCCTCACCAAAGTCAAAAGCCCAGCCCCATCCCCATCGACATAGTACATACTATATATAAATATATATAATATATGAAATATATGTTGACATGTTGTGGACTTGTGGAGGCAGCCCAGTAGGCAGTAGCCCACTCCAAGTCTCCAATACTCCATGTTGACATGGAGAAGTTCAAACGAGCCTTAAGGGCCGGGCTTAGGGCCTGGCCCTTTTAAAACGAGCCAAGCCTGAGCTCGATTTTTCAGGCCCTATCGAGCTCGGACCGATAAAAAAATATAGGGCTGGGCTTAGGGCCTGTCAAGGCCCGGCTCAGCCCGGCCCTATTTCATCCCTAACTGCCATGACTACCGTCAGTGATAAAGCTGGCCAACACCTTACCGCCTCTGAAATTTTGGGTTTGTTCCTTAAAGCGATGCACAAAATGAGACACTCTGGAAATGTCCTCAGCGTAAAATTGGAAGTTGACATAATCGATGAGTAGCGGACCGTATTTCCTCCAGAAAGCTAAGTAATGATCTTCGACATCGCTGTCGCTACTAAATGGAGCAATGGAAGCAAATGAGATTAAAGAGTTGTTCTTAAGTTTTGAAATTGACTGTCCGATGCACTCAGCGAATGTGTCCGGATCAGTGTCAAAGTGTTCGTAATCTATGTCGATCCCGTCTAGATTGAATTCTTTGATTATGTTTTTGAGTGAAGATTCAGAGTTGGATACCCAAGAATCTATTGAGGTTTCAGTGAATTTAACATGGCCTCCATTTTCTGTATTGTCTCCTCCCAGGCTTACGGCCACTCTGACATTTGAATTGTTACCTTTGATCGCCGCTACTTCGGTAGGGCTTAGGTTGTCAGTGTCCCAGAACATGTTGAACTTTCCGTCGGTGGAAGGTGCAGATTTTTCGGTGCCGACATCAATGGCAAATGATAGAATGAAGTGGAATTCGTCGACTTTTGAGTTGATTGGAACATCATCAAATCGGACGTTTTTGAACTCTGCTCCTATGTATTCTCTAAAGAGTGTCGAGTTTGTAAAAACTTTTGCTAAAGTTTGAGATGAGAAAAATGCTTGAACAATAATTGCAAGAATGATGAAAAGCTTAGTATCGACTTCCATTGAAGAATTAATGGATGAGTATTTTTTTTTATCAAAACATAACTCATATATTAATTTGAAAGAACATCCTGAATTACAAGATGAGCAATTTCACGAGGATACTCCTCGATAAGAAAGCAATCATACTCTTGCCTAAATGCTAATCGAGTCAATGTATTGAATCTAGTAAGTAATTGGCTCTGACTGGAATTTATATGGAAAAGGTCCCTTATATATACAATGAATTCAATTTGAGGCAAGATAAAATTTTGATATTTGACATAGTTTAATTAGGGGGAAGAAAAAAAATCATGTCATCATGTCCTGATGTGGTTTTTCGTATTAGTTTGAATTTTCAGATCTATATAATTGACCGTATTCGGATTGATTGAAATTCAAACAAGTAAATCGAACAATAATTCAATTCGATTTAAGATTTAGACAAGAGTTTTGGACCAAAACCAAATTTTAAACTGGATAGAATATTTGTGTTTAGATCTAAATTTTAAATATATAATTCATAATTAAACTTAATTTAACCCTGAATCAGACAAAAATTTGCTTAATCTTGCATAATAGAGGTCGTGAATGCTAATTCCTATGAGAAAACGGGGAAAAAAGACCATTCACGTTTTTTTAAACGAGATCACCCATTTGATTTGAATACCACCAGCTGTCCCAAATAGACCACACTTTTTTGAATTGGGAATAAATTTGATGTAATTGACGTATTTTAATATTGCACAGCTAAATATCCCTAATTCTTGCAGAACATGACGACCTTTCACGTTTTGTAAATGACCCAGCCGAATGCCTTTGCATGTTACGGAAAATGTGTGTGAATGATGCATAGCAATGTAAAAGTGGGCGACTATCACTATAATTATTTAGTTATACATAATAGATACCGCATAATATATCAATATACATAATTTAAAAAATATAATATTAAAATACCAGTTTTATAATTTATAATTCACAGTTTACACTTAAATTTATTAACAAACTAAATGAAAGAGAATTTAACAATTAAAGTCGAAAATAAAAAAATTTCAAAAAAATCAAATTATCAATTAAAAATGTAAAAATAGTAATAATTGATCCACAGATTAATTACAGTTAAGATGTTGAACCCGTTTTAACCATAGCTTAGCAAGTAGTTTCATAAACGTTTTTAATGAGTCTTTGGCACATTTGAATACCAGTATAAACTGCTGTCCCAAATAAACACTTTAAAACGTTTAATTCAAATGTGCCATTATAAATAATGTGTTTATTTGGGACAACGGGTGGTGCATTATCCTAAATTTAAAATATATAAGTGTTTTCATAAATACATTATCCTAAATTTATTATTATATCCTTAATATACTTTTATTAAAGCACACACTCATACTCTTACGTGTTTTTACATTCTTAACTAATGCCATTATATACCAAACACTTTAAAACAGTATGACCAAATCACAATATTTATTGAAATAAACATACATTAATCAATCACTATGTCGGTGGTGGTCTTCAGATAAGATATGCCTCAAACAGTGTAAATGATCTTGCGTGTTGATTATGTGTAGCTTCCTGATATCCCCTGTCACAGTACCAAAGGTTATGATCAAATTAGATAAAAATAATTAATTTTCCAACTTGAAGTGATTAAATTAGGGCTGTATTTAATATTTAATGTTAGATGTCGGTTTGAGCTCACCATGTAGTAATTGGGGTTCTGGCGTTGAAGTGGGGCATATGTCCAATTTTTTTAATAACTTGTATATAATTTATTATTTTTTTGCTGTTAATTTTTGTTTAAAGGGGGAGCTGCCGTCTTGGCCCAAATATTTATGAATAATGGGCCCCGTTCACGAAATTTCTGCTACTCATCATGGTTTGGGTCCAGTTCATTTATAATGGGCTTCAGCTTGAAAATGGTTTTGGTCCAAGAAATTTCTCTTTTCTTAGGCCATCGTATTGTTCAGGCCCGGTCAATCAGGCCGGACGGAACTGGTCATATGATACCACTGATCTTATTAAAGAAGAAGTTATGGGAGAAATTTGGCAAAGTAACCCGTTTTGCAATGTTTTTTTGCAAAGTAACTCTTTTTCTAGAAAACATAAATTGTAGCCCTTTTAACCAATGAAAGGTCTCAAATGCCCTCAGTGCACGATTTGCCATGAAAACAACTTATTTCTCTTTCTCCTTCCCGACGTTGGCAGCAGCTGCAGACCATGAGCACAGCTTCCCATTTCCGACCGTCAAATGCATTGTCATGAGTTGATTTCGGACAGATTCTGCTATGCATGTGCGCTAAAATTGTTGGATTCGAAGCTGGAAACTCGTTCAGACAAGCTACATACTCGTTTTGAGCAAGATTGAGACCCGATTACCATCTAGGTGGCTTGTTTCATGCTTACACTTAGGACAGGTCATATCTATCTTGAACACTCTCTAATCTATGTAATGCGTTGTGTTTATCACTTGCTACCTACACTGTGGAAGTTGTCATTTTGTTCGGGCATAAAAATCGTGTAGTTGTTGAATGCATATATTCTGTTATTGTGAAGAAATGCAGGTTTGTTTTCTGGATTGTGATTGATTATAGTTGTTGAATACATATATTCTGTTTAGGTTTTGTTTAGAAAAGAGTAAAATTATGTTTAGAATAGTGTGAATTATGTTTAGAATAGTGTGAATTATGTTTATAACAGTGTGAATTATGTTTAAAATGGGTTACAAAGAGTAAAATCACGTTTTAGAATATTGTGAATATTGTTTATAATAGTCTCATTTGTATTTAGAACAGTGTACATTATGTTTATTATGCTGTTTAGAATTTTGTTATTTATATTGTGTGCTTGTCCATTTTATTATATTGAATACATATTATACATTCTTGTAGGAATGAAAGAGCTGAGCATTTTGATTCAGTATTTTGGTGAGTGGGAAAAAAATGACATGCACTACACATATAAAGGTGGGAAGAGTAAGGCTATTATAGTCTCAGAGCTAATTTCTTATGCTCAATTAGTCGATAAAGTCCGTGATATTACAAAGCTAGAGCGTTATAGACATGATATTCAGATGAAGTACCTTTACAATGTGCGTTGTCCAACCGAGCCTGTTGAGATTGAAGGAGATGATGATGTTCGTTGTTTCATTTGGTGTAATATGGATAGAAGTATTCCGGCTACATCTCTATGCATATCTTCAAATACTAGAGGTAATAATGATGTTTTTGGGGATAACATACGAAGTATACAACATAGTGATGACATGCTTAATTGTGTAGAAGGAATTGAAGAATTTCCTGGTCTTGGATTCAGTAGAAACAACGAGACAGTGCCGAACATTGATGGAGTAGAACCACATAACAATGAACCTACCGTTCATCTATATGCTGATGATTTTGATGATCGAACTAATGAGGCAGCCTATGATATATCAGATGATGCAGTTGATGATGCATTCCTTGAAGCAGTTGATTATGCAGTCGACGAGTTTAATAATGCTCGGAATAATCATGAAGCAAATACATCCCATTCTTGCCCCAGCTATCCTTCGATAAATTGTGCACTCATGTCCAATATTCAGTCCGACGAAAGTGTAGAGGTTTTGAGAGTTGGTGACATTTTCACAGACAAGAAGACATTGTATAAAAGGCTGTGCAAGTACGCGGTGAATAAACACTTTCAATTCAAAGTTATGAAGTCTACCAAAACTCTATTTGTGGTTCGATGCTCTGTTGATGAATGCAAATGGCGGATACGAGCCACTGCAATGAAAGACGTCTCCTTATTTCAGATTAAGAAGTTTCGTGATGTTCATGCCTCGTCTAATTGTCTTACTTTCACTGAGAATCGACAAGCAACAAGCTCGTTGATTGGTGATTGCATAAAGTCTAAATATGAGAAAGTTGGTCGAATTTATAGGCCGAATGATGTGATTCAAGATTTTCAAAAGGAGAACGGTGTCAAGTGTAGTTACTGGAAAGGGTGGAAGGCCAGAGAATGTGCACTTAATTCTATATATGGTACTCCAGAAGAAGGATATGCTCAGCTGCCACAATTTTGTCAGATAATTCAGTTAAAAAATCCAGGTACGCAAAACACTGCTGAACTTCAAATTTTAGTTTAGAATAGTTATTTGTGCGTTTAGAATAGTATTCATTTTGTTTAGAACTGTGTTATTTTTATAAGAATTGTATTCATTTAGTTTATAATAGTGTTTTTTCTGTTTAGAGTAGTGTTCATTATGTTTAGAACAAAGTTGTTTGGGTTTAGAGTATTAATTTTGGCGAGAATATTGTTGTTTGTATTTAGAATAGTATTCATTTTGTTTATGACTGTGTTGTTTGCGTTTAGAATAGTATTAATTTTGGCGAGAACGGTGTTGTTTGTATTTAGAATAATATTCATTTTGTTTATAACAATGTTTTTGTGTTTAGAATAGTACTCATGTTTTTTAGAACAGTGCTGTTTGGGCCAGTAATAATAATCATGGCTTTATAGAACCGTCTTGTTTGTCTTTACAATAGCAATCATTTTGTTTAAAACGTTGTTCTTTATGTTAAGAATCTTGATCATTCTGTTTAGAACATTGTTGTTATTGTTTAGAATTATCTGAAAACTGAATAGAGTTCCATGTGCAACAGGTACGATAACTCACATTGAATATGACTCCCAGAATCGATTTAAATTCTTTTTTTTTGCTCTTGGCCCTTGCATAAGAGGGTTTATTACGTGCATGCGGCCTGTACTATGTGTTGATGCAACTCATTTGAAGAGCAAATTTAAGGGGGTGCTATTCCTTGCGAATGCTCTTGATGGTAATAACCAAATTTACCCATTAGCCTTCGGTATTGGTGATTCAGAAAACGATGCCTCATGGGGATGGTTCTTTGAGAAATTACGTGGGGTAATCGGTATTATACCCAATCTGGCTATTATATCTGACCGAAATAAGAGCATAGAGAATGGTGTGAAGCGTGTTTTCCCTGAAGCATTTCATGGGGCTTGCATGTATCACATTGGACAAAATATGAAGGCCAAAAAGTTTCCTGAATATGCTGTTAATATTTTCTACAAAGCTGCTAAGTGTTATGGTGTTTCAGAGTTTCAACATGTGATGTGCCAGCTGAGACAATTTGAAGAGGGGAGAGTCTATAATTATTTGCAAGCTGCAGGATTTGAGAGATGGGCTAGGGCATATTGTCCTGTGGATCGTTATACTATCATGACGACTAACATTGCCGAGAGTGTGAATGGGGTTTTGAAAGAGGCTCGCTTGTTACCAATAACGAAGCTGATGAAGTATCTAGTTGAAATGTTACAAAGATGGTTTCACGAGCGTCGAGAGAAAGCACTTGCCATGAAAAATGACCTCACAGACTTCCATGAAGACATCATCCAAGCTCGACGGCTGAAAGCTAGCCGAATGACGGTTGAACCCATAAGTGTCCATGAGTACCATGTAAGAGATGATGACGTGGGAGTCCAAGTGGATTTACAACGCAAAAGTTGCTCATGCAGGGTATTTGACATTGATCATCTTCCATGCACCCATGCTTGTGCAGCAATTTCTGCTAGGAATTTGGCAACGACGCCTTTGTGTTCAAAGTACTATACGACAGATATGCTTGTGCTCGCTTATGCTGAGCCTATCTATCCTGTCGTCAGCACCGATGAGACTGTTATAGCTCCGGAAATTGTTAGCCCGTTACCTCCAGAACGTGTTGTTCTAGCAGGACGTCGGAAAATACAAAGAATAAAATCAAAAGGTTAGTGTGTTACCTAATAATATTATTGGCATAAAGGTTGAAATGATTTATTTCTGTTTAGAAGCTTTTACATTCTGTTAGAAACAATTTATAATATTCTGCATTATGATTGTATTAGTTTTTATTGTGGTTTGGAATAGCTTTAATTCTGTTTAGAAGCTTTTACATTCTGTTAGAAACAATTTATAATATTCTGCATTATGATTGTATTAGTTTTTATTGTGGTTTGGAATAGCTTTAATTCTGTTTAGCACAGTTTACATTCTGTTTTGAAAGTTTTATAAATCTCCACATTATAATTGATTAGTTTTCATTGTCGTTTGGAATAGCTTTATTTCTGTTTAGCACAGTATACATTCTTTTTAGAATAGATTTCATTATGGTTTTAACGGTTTATTATAGTTATGTAATATATGTACAATTGTTGGCATTTTGTTTAGAATTTGTTTAATTCTGGTTAGAATGGTTTGCATAATATTTAGAATTGTTTGCTCAATTCGCAGGGGAAACATCAATGCCTAGAATGTGCAGTAGGTGCAAGCAACGTGGTCACAACAGACAGACATGTAAGGAGCCTACGCCATTGCATCCAACAAATAGGTATGTCATATCAATGGGAGTATTGGCCTTTCTTTCCAAATGTAATTTTTTAACCTAAAATATTAACCGTACTTGCCTTTTTGCATCTTGAACAGGTAATGAACGAGAAATGCGTGAATGAATAACACTTGTATTTTTTATTTAGTAAGACATTATTTTTCTCACACCCAACAAGTACTGTGTTATTTGGAAACAATAGTCAAGTATTTGTCAGAATGTGTCGGTTTGTTGATAAGGCAATCCAACGAATGGATGTGATCACACGGTTCGATTTCATTTGGATAAGGTATGACCCACTATAAGTATTCAATCCCCTGGTCTTTTTTCCTCACTTTCACTTCCCTTTATTTCGTCACTTGAACAATATGAGCACATCATTTTCAGTCGTCGTTCATTACCCGAGATACTTAAGAAACAACAGTTGGCACTTTTACGGCGCAGGTGAGGGTGAGACTATCTTTGAAGGTATGAGAGTTGAATTCTGGGATCGAATGTATGTTCTATGCCTTCTAAATTCATTTTTTAATCTTTTTGTGCTGCGCGATGGTGGTTCATTGTTCTTCCAAAGGCACGGATTGCCATTGTGTTGTGGTCTTGTTGAGTTGAATGAAGAGGTCGACTATTACGATATGGCGATTCATGGTGCAGTGCATGGAGTAGTTCACATGTACGTTATAGAAAATACGACGTCTTTGAGCGATGATGATGGCACAGAACCAACTGTGAAAACTCATTGCCCGGAGTGTCCCCATGCTCAATGTTCCTCTGATGAATGCCAGTATGCTATGAAATGACAATGATTATGCCATCTTCAATAGCACTTATCATGTCTAAAAATGTTATAAAAACGTCATAAATGGACTTTTCTAAACTGAAGTATATGAAAACGACAGTGCTAAACCAAATAAAACAATTCCAAACGAAATAAAGTAACGATTGTAGACAAAATAAGTACTATTCTAAATGGAAATATTCTTAACTAGATAAGGACTGCACTATACTAAGTAAACTAACAATTCTAAACGAAATAAATGAAGTAATCTTAACTGAAGTCAACAGCCCCATTGTCCAACCCAACTCTCAACTGCGATTAGCTTCCTGTATTTTTTTTTATCTCATTTGGTTTAATTACCGATAAAGGAAGCTCTGCAGCAAGTAACTCTATGACTCTAATGCAGAAAACCCCGCAGTCCGACCTGAAAAAATAGTAATTAATTAAACTTTCTTGTTAAATATATTTCAAGTAAATTATGTATGAGGATACTACGCACCCGTTCACTTGCTGTGGTACATTGGCTGCCCGCTCAACTCTCCATTGCTCGTCAGATTTTCCCGATATAATTCCTGCTCGCAGCAACACTTTTGGGAGTAGTGTTCGGAATGGCTGCATTTCATCGTTGAATTTTGCGGCCCTGACATGGCTTTTTAGGGAGTCGTATGCAATTATTTGTTTTCCCTTGATGTCAACCATCAATGCTATCCAGTGATCTCTGGTGATGTTGAAAGGTATGTATACTTTATCTAAGCCAGACCATGACAAATTGTCCCCTACACCAGAAACGGTATTGTGAAGTCTGTTGTCTCTGTTCCAGTGTGCTGGATCGGGGTTATCCTTGAACATAGACCATCTGAGGGTCATGTATAACTGAAACAAACATTGAATTGTAGTACAAACAAAACAATTCTAAACCATAATTAAACTGTTATTAACGGAATAAACAATAGTTCTAAACACTGAATTGTAGTACAAAAAAAACTATTCTAAACCATACTTAAACTATTATTAACGAAATAAATAATAGTTCTAAACATTGAATTGCGGTACAAACAAAACCATTCTAAACCGTAATTAAACTATTATTAACGGAATAAATAATAGTTCTAAACACTGAATTGTAGTATAAAAAAACTATTCTAAACTATAATTAAACTATTATTAATGGAATAAATAATAGTTCTAACCAAGAAAAAAATCGTTCTAAATAAAAGGAAGCCAACTTACAGCGAATGTAGTTTTCATAATATGAGATTTATGTGGGAAGAGACTGCGGAATTCCGCTTTCCTATTCAGCATGTAGTGGATGAAAGTATCCAGATGCTGAAACAAAAACCATATAATTTATTAAGTATTCACTTGAATGAATACAAGTAATTGTAAAATATTATTCAGTTTAGATATACCCACCGAGTCACTCAACCATGCCTCCTCGGACAGTATCTCAGTGAACCATTTCTTGTTTGCTGCACACGTGGGAAACTCAAATAGTTGCGTATCGGTCATACTCGTGTAGAAGGAATCAAACTGTTCCTCCCATTCAGCATCTAATTCCCTCTCCGGATTTAATTCAGTTGGTAAATGAGTGGGGACCTTAACTCTCTTGGAGGTTGGGTCAGTGTACGGGGACATGTGGTACTTGCTCATCTTGACAACCCTTTTTCCCGGATGTTCAATTGACTCATCTAGTATGGCTGCCTTTTTCAAAAATTCTTTCAACTCAGGACTCGAGATCACATAAGATGTGTCCACTGCTAACGGCTTCGGAGGCGAGTAAACCATAATCTCAGTAGAGGGAGTAACATCTGCTCCCTTTTCATCAACAAGTGCATCCCCACTCCCACTCCCACTCCCAACTATCTTCTCACCATATTCTGGTGTCACATTTCCAGCTACATTCTCCCCAACAGACTGAAATTCATCTCCACCGTCTACATCATCCCTCTCATTCCCCCCCTCCGCAGCTACATCCTTAATCACCCCTTCCAATATGTCATCAGCCTCCTTCTTCATTATCTGCTCCTCATTGACATGCTCACTCTCCTGAATCGTTCCCTTTTTCAACAACTTTCTCTTTCTCTTCTTTATTGGCCTCAATATGTTGAACTCTTCTTGAATAGTTGGTTCACTTGTATGCTGGTGAATGAACCTTGGTGATGTCCTCCTTTCAGACATCACCCCAGCTTTTTCATCAGTGGGCATCTTCCTTGGTGTGGTCTTTGAAGTATTTTTTGGCACTGGCACTGGCACTGGCACTGCCATCTTCCTCTTTGCCCCTCTCTTATCCACTGCCACCTTTTTCTCCGGCACAACCATCTTCCTCTTTGTCCCCCTCTTCTCCGCTGCCACCTTCTTCTCTATCACTTTTTTTACCACATTTTTTTTGACCTTCTTCTCAGCCTCTTTCTGACTACCTCTAAAAATTGCTTGGATCTCTTCATTCATCTGCTCCATTTTCTTAAGAATAACTTTTCCCTTTAATTCAAGTTTCTTATCTAACCTTTTCTCCATTGCGGACAAATTATCAGCTATGGACCTCCCAATTTCTTTCATTGAAACACCCTGTAATTGAAAACTTTATAACTTAAACTTATATAAAAACATACTATTCTAAACAGATAGAAAACTAATCTCAACGTTTACGAGATGGTTCTCAACACAAAATTGGAAACTTGCGATCAGACCGTTCTCAATAGAAAAGTGACCTATTCTAAACGGAAACCAAACTTATCTAAACACTCAGTGAACATTTCTAAACTGGAAGGAAACAATTCTCGACAAAAAGTTGACTCTTCTAAACTGAAGAAAAGTCTAGCAAATAATTGTTGTAAACGAAAATAAAACAGTACGAAACCATAAAATATATATTCTAAACAGATAGAAAACTAATCTCAAAGTTTAGGAGATGGTTCTCAAAAAAAAATTGGGAACTTGCGATCAGACCGTTCTCAATAGAAAAGTGACCTATTCTAAACGATAACTAAACGTATCTAAACAATCAGTGAACATTTCTAAACTGGAAGGAAACAATTCTCGACAAAAAGTTGACTCTTCCAAACTGAAAGAAAAGTCTAGCAAATAATTATTGTAAACAAAAACAAAACAGTATGAAACCATAAAATATATATTATAAACAGATAGAAAACTAATCTCAAAGTTTAAGAGATGGTTCTCAACAACAAATTAGAAACCTCTTATCAAACCCTTCTCAATATAAAGTAAACTATTCTAAACTGAAATCAAACGTATATCAAGTGAACATTTCTAAACACAAAGTTGACTCTTCTAAACTGAAAGGAAATTCCAGAAAATAATTATTCTAAACAGAAATGAAACAGTACACAACCGTAATATATATATTCTAAACAGATAGAAAACTCTTTTTAAACATTGTGCTAAAAATTAGTAGCAATTCATAAACATTTAAACATACCAAAGTCGATTCAATTTTAGTATCTTGGTTCAGTCTTTGTGATTCAAGGGTTTGCTGTCTGTGCTTTGCAGCATTGAACACCGGTGGCTTAATACTGGTGCATACACTGGCATCATTATACTTGGTGTACTGCTCCTCCGTCTCCGCCAACAATGGTAAGAGAATTTCATGTACCTCAAAGTCATCAATCTCCAGCACATGTTCAACAGCAGCAGGCTTTGGGGATGCAGTTGGAGACCACTTCAACATCCGTGGATGTTGGTCTCCATCCCTCATAGCAAAGCATTCACCCAATTGTGGGACAGCCTCGTAAGCCCATATCTGAAGCAAAATATAAGTGTATAAGTTAAATAAAAAGAAGACTATTATTTTCTAGTACCTGAAGCAAAAACAAAAATTTAACAAATACACTGGAATTTTAATGGCCAATACCTGGAAAGCATAAGGGAACCCTACGAGGCTGTAGTAATCTATTTTCAAGCCCTTCCTCTTGAATTTATCTGCTCTCCCAACTAATGCTGCTTGAAGTCCTTCAGCAGTTCTTTTGAAACTCAAAGTTCCCCATGGGAACTCATTGAATTTTTGGAGGTCCATGACTAGATTCAGCCAGTTTAGGTCAATGGATAGCTTGGTTTCCTTGCCAAGTAGAACAACCTCAAGAAAGTACACAAGTGCCAGCTTCAACTTCATCTCTAGCTCCTTGCATTCAATAAACTTCTGTTCAAGTTCCTTGCATGATATTACTGTTTTCCCTCCAAATAATGAATCAACAATTGCTACCTGTCCAAGTTCTGGCAGTGGATTCAATTCCAAGTCTGGCAGTTCGGAGCATCTCAATCCCGTTATTAGGTTAAACTCTTTAATGGAGAAACTGACAACTTTTCCACACAATCTAAACACCATCCTCCCTTCTGATTCATCCTTTGGAGCTTTCAATTGCCTTAAGAGAACTTGGTGTATGAGCTGCGGATGGTTTTTTGGTGCCCTAATGTCTAGGAACCTTCCAAAACAAGAATTCTTAAACTGATCCAAGCAGTTTAATCTGTCCAGTTCATCTCTTATGTTGCTTGATGCTTCATTCAATCTACAAAGGGAATTAACCTTTGATGGAAATCGGTCTGCCTCTTTTATCTTATAATCCATTAAGTGTATGCTGAAAAAAACACAATTTCATATACCAAAAGTTAGAAGTTTAAAGGAAATCAACATGTTCTAAACAAAATTAAAAATGTGCTAAACATTAATAAATATCTTCTAAATAGAACGATAATTGTTCTAAACAGAACGATTACTGTTCTAACCACAAATAAAGATGTTTTAAACAGAAGGATAGCGCTTCTAAACGAAAATAAATATGTGCTAAACACAAAGATAACTGTTCTAAATTAAATAAAACTTTCCTAAACACAACTCAAACCGTTCGAAACAAACAACATACCGATAACTGTTCCAAACAGAAATAAATGTGTTCTAAATATTATGAAAACTGTTCTTAACTGTAATAAATTGTTTCTAAAGACAACTCAAACTGGTCCAAATGAGAATAGAACTGTTCTAAACAAACTAAAATGGTGCTAAGCAAAAAATTAATCTCTTCTAACTTAAGCTAAAACTTTTGTAAACAAAACCATAACTCTTCTAAATAAAACTGTATGTACTCTATAAAACATCATGTTCTGCTCTAAACAAAATTCTTACCTTCTTATAACAAAAATATAACTGTTCTAAACATGATGCATAGATGTTCTATACATAATCCCTTACTACTCTAAACAACATCGTCAGCTCTAAACACTTTTCTTACATCAACTAAACATATGCATCCAACAAAATCCTTCATTGCACTCAACAAAATCCTTAAGGAAATAACATGTAAATCCACAGAGCTTTTAACCAAACCAAACTTTGCCAAATAAGAACAGGAATACACAGTACAATGTACACCCCAAATAAACTCGGAGGCTTGCATCTCAGAAACCTTATCACAGTAATGGCATGTAGAACCCAAATAAACCCAAAACCAATACAAACCACAAAAACAATCACATTTTAATGATGTACAACTACAAAAACCAGCACATAATCAAATAAGTTCATTTGCATCAATGCGCAGACGAAGACCCACTACCCCTTCCCATTCTTTCTCAATCTTTCGACAACAAATAAGTAAATGCATGCCCAAAACAAGACAATGGCTTACCTGTGCTGGTGATCGATGCACTGGACGAAGTCTTTGACAGCGATATAACTTCCATAAACCGTCGCGAAGTGGAGGATCGATGAGAATGGCGCACAAAACCGGTTGATTTTCTGTAGTCTAAATGTACGGGTTTTGGTGTAACTGTGGAGGGAAGAAACTGATGGGGAACAAGTGTGTGTAGGGGTATTTGAGACCTTTCCTTGGTCAAAAGGGTTACAATTTATGTTTTCTAGAAAAAGGGTTACTTTGCAAAAAAACATTGCAAAACGGGTCATTTTGCCAAATTTCCCAAGTTATGGTCATATATGATCATTGATCTTATTCAAGTTTTGTAGACCCATTGTCATCACATGCAAAAAAGAAGAAGTTATGGTCATATGATCTTATTCAAGTCTAGTTTTGTAGAGCCATTCTCATCACATGCCTCTTCCTTTCACCGAAAAGGCAAAAAGTGACATTATTCCTAGAGGACTAAATGAGACCACTGAACTGTGTAACATTGGATACTCTAATAGCATGCTAGCTGTGCTGGCTTTGGTTTTGAGAATATTTTCTTCCAAGCACATTGTGCTAGTCTTTGAAACCCACGTGAGTCCGATGTTGTAAACCTCAAGTTCATTCACACCTCAAGCTCGTTCACACCAAAATTATTATACATTTTGGATTGTTCAATTTATCGGGATACATCTAGTATGCACGATTTTTATTTTATTTTATATTATCTCATTTAATGATCATCAACACAAGAAAATGCCTCGTAATCTGGTAGGAACTTGAATTTCGTTATAAACTCACATGAGTTATCAAAGCGATTCGAGACTTTTACGCTTCATAACACCTGACCAAAGCCAATGAGATCCACACGTACATAATTCCAATTAAGTTTTTATTTTTGACCGGTGGACTCGGCAGCTCAACTTTGAAATTAATATGCATTTTTCATTGAGTCACGCGGATTGCGTCCTACCAACTAACGATGATCGTGATACACCATATGTGGGATGTGGCCAACATTTTGGATAAGCAATCTACTAGTTTTGGTATGCGGACATGCATGTTGGAACTGTAATAAATAGCAGAAACATAGAGAGGAAAAGTTTGAAGACTTCCTCTTGCATATAAATGTACAAATGTCAGGAAAAAAACAGTGAAGTAAAGCATACGCAGCATATACATGGATGGATTATGTTCCAAGTAATTAATAGTTCCCATGGTACCTCACTGAATCAAGCAAAGGCAGCCTTTTGTGTTTTTTTCATGTATTTTCTTTTTAATTATCCGTAGAAGTAGTGACACTCACACTGATATACTATTTATTACCCGCAGGATGTTCAGCAATCTTTTCCTGGGACTGATTAGGTGAAACCTTCACCTGCTTCCACATGGGTCATGTGACAAGGCTAAAAATCCGTTTTAGTGAAAAGGATTAATACAACACCAACAAATTACATGTTTCATTTTGGTCATTATCAATCAAAACAATTTAATTTTATAAGCAAAAACGTAAAATATACTATATATTATGTAATTTCGGACAAACTTTTCTCCATCTGATGACATTTAATAAGTATAATCTCAATTAGGTGAAGGGCTAGTTCATAGATAAAATGATGGCTTGCTTTGTTAGTAGGCCCAAAGTTTATAATGAGCAATTGTTTTTCTCATGTGTCAAGTATCCCACATTGGTTTGGGATGTTCAAATAATGTGATTCATATTTAAGTTCAAGTTCTTATCACGCCTAAAATGTTTTTACTGAGCCTAAGTATCATTAAGAATCTAGTAAAATGACTTATGAGGGATAATTAAAGAAGCCATTTTATTCACGAGAATTTAATAATTCAAGTGAAAAATGTCTTTGATACACGAGTGATTTTGAGATTTACAATATCTTTAGCTTAATTTTTTGGTTCAATTACGTGGGTTTATAGAAACGGGCTTGACTTGATTTTTCAGGTATCATTCATACGTAGATGAAAGTTGCAACAAAACAAAGCAGTCTGGTGTCTTCCATTTCTAGTATAGGACTCACAAGCATAACTACACCTATCAGTGCTTGATTTACTTGTAAGGCTCGACTCTTGAGCACCAAAAGTGTTTTTGTGTTTAGGTTTAAAGCCTACGTGGCATGTGCCTTCTCAGTTTGCACACCACTCTTTATCAGGTTAGGCAGCTTTGCCACCACACACTCATGACCCACCCAACTTTTTTTTTTTACTCTAATTTCCATATCCTTATAAAAAATCACCAATAATTCTGAAATTCAATTTTACAAAAATGATTAATGTCAAAATCAACGTTAATTTATTTCTCACTCATAGATAAATGGGTCCCCTGCTAATTTGAATTGGCTATTTGTTATTCTTTTCAATTGCCAATCATCCATTTGTTTTCCTTGAAATTTAAACGTGCCAAGACCAATTGTTTCTGATTTTCCTTCTTGTATTATAGAAAGATGATAATAAAAAAAAAACCAAAAAGAATGAATTGACGATAAAAAAAATTAAGTCAAAAAAGTTCATGGCGGAATAGATTAAAATTCAAAAAAGGTTGTGGGCCCAAAATGGGCCGGCCATCACAATTTGGGAGCTTCATTGTCTGAATCATTGTTATTTAATCAAGAAAAAGTGAGTAATTAAGCGTAGGCAGACGTCTCAAGAAATAATAAAAAAAAGTAACAGCGATACATTGTGGGCCAAATGTGGGCCCAGCGTCACCTGGTGGTCTGCAGGCCAGCCTTTTCTCTATAATGGGGAAGACGTTAAGGAAAGACGTTAATGGGCCTTACCTCCAGACGAACTACGTAATACATGGGAAAGTAAGGGGCATTTACGAAAACCCAATCGACTTTCAAATATTTTTATCTGTTTAAAAATATATATTTTTTATGAGGTGGGTAGGTAGAAAATAGAAGGCCTTTTGTCCATTTATAACGGTCATATATTGTGCGATAAACGGATAGATCACGCCGTTAAGCCCACGGTCAATTCGCCCTCACAAATTTAAAAGTGGCCGTAACGGTATAAAAATCTCTTCAGCTCCTCTGTTTGAGCTCACATTCTCTCTCCATCAACTTTGCTTCTCTCACACATCTCCGTTTCTAAAGCGCTCTCCGTCTTCTATTTTGTAATTATTAAATTAATATCGAGGTTTCACTCTCAGTCTCTCTATAGAAAAACTGAAAAAGTACAGTCGCATTCTCAGTCCTACAATTGTCGCCATTGCTTCAAACAATCTTACCATTACACGGCCGGCCTGTCTTTTCGATTTGTAGATTCTGAGTTTCGATCGGTAATTTATTGTTCAAATCTGATTCGTAGTATATGTTTTCGTTTATGTGGAATGTATTTGATTGATAAATCCGATATTTGCATTGTAATCCTCACCTAATTTTTCTATTGCTTACTCTTTCTGAATTGATTGATTATTAATTGGTAAGAGTGTTGATCTTCGGCGAGTTTTGTTTGAGATTCTCTCAATGAATTGATGTTTGAGGCACTCCGTCCCGAAAAGGATCGACAATTGAAGTTCGAATGACAATGTAGCTCCAAGGAATTTTTCTTTTTTTGGTTAATATTAATTTGTTCCAATCCAAAAATATACATCTACGTCTCAATGCTTGTTTTACTTTCATTTCTCTCGATTCTCGTTAATAATTTGGATTTGAAGCTGATTCAGATTTTCACAAGCACTAATAGTAGTAGTATTATCAATATTTGATTTGGCTAGTGTAAGTTGACTCAGTGGGTTGCACTGTTAGGCGTATTTGCAGAACTAGATACATGGATTCTTCACAGATACAGCAGAGAAGAGGAGGCTTGGTCTCACTATCGCCATCACAGACTCCACGTTCCAGTGACAAATCAGTGCGAGATCTGCGATCGGGAGACTCAAATTCAAGCAGTAAGCATGACAAAGACAAGGGCGTTAATGTGCAGGTTATTGTGCGTTGCAGGTAAGTGAAAATTCTCAATTGTTTTCATTATCAAGTTAGAGACAATTTCACTCATGTGTTATCGATGGGCGATCCTTCTAAATTGGGATTGTTTCAGGTATTGAATTGATGATTGTTTTTATTTTCTTCTTTTAATATGCAGGCCATTGAGTGAGGATGAGGTAAGGGTGCATACACCTGTGGTGATCACATGTAATGATAGTAGGAGAGAAGTTAAAGCTGTTCAGAACATTGCAAATAAGCAGATTGATAGAACCTTTCTATTTGATAAGGTTTGGATGCTTAATCTAATTCCTTTCATGCAATGTGGTTTCTTTGATAATGTAGCAAATACCTGACACGAGACTTGAGAGGGCTAGTGGATGTTGTGTTAATGGTTATAGAGTGATTTGAGCATCATAGGCTATAATACGGTGAGTGTTTTTCCTCGTATGATCATAATTTTTATTTGTTTAGGTCTTTGGTCCAGCATCCCAACAAAAGGACCTGTATGATCATGCTGTGTCTCCAATTGTCAATGAAGTTCTGGAGGGCTACAATTGCACCATCTTTGCATATGGTCAAACAGGAACAGGGAAGACATACACAATGGAAGGAGGGGCTAGAAAAAAGGTTACTTCATTTAGATATGTTCAATTCATCCATTTTATATTATGCTTTCAGCTACAGTTCTTTACTCTTGGATTTTGTGAATTTGTAGAATGGAGAATTTCCAAGCGATGCTGGTGTTATCCCAAGATCTGTTAAACAAATTTTTGATATATTAGAAGCTCAGAATGCTGAGTATAGCATGAAAGTATCGTTTTTGGAACTTTACAATGAGGAGATAACTGATCTTTTGGCTCCAGAAGAAGCTTCAAAATTCATAGATGACAAATCAAAGAAACCTATAGCTCTCATGGAAGATGGAAAAGGGGGTGTTTTTGTTAGAGGCTTGGAAGAAGAGATAGTTTGCACTGCAAACGAAATTTATAAAATATTAGAGAGAGGTTCCGCAAAAAGGCGAACAGCAGAGACTCTTCTTAACAAACAAAGCAGTCGTTCTCACTCGATATTTTCTATCACAATCCACATTAAGGAGTTTACTCCGGAGGGGGAAGAGATGATTAAGTGTGGAAAGCTAAATCTCGTTGACCTTGCTGGTTCTGAGAATATTTCACGTTCTGGTGCCCGAGAGGTATAGCATAAGACTGCAATTGACTCTACTCTTGCATATAGTATAACAAGAAGGAACATCTTATGTCTGTAGTGTTGATTGGAATCTTACCCCTGCTTTCTTTTGGATTTTGAATTAATTGGATAACCATGTGTGCTACTTGAGTCATTAGGAAGATTTTCTCATTGTTTTTAAAGAAAAGTAAGGGATCCTGCAGGGCAGAGCAAGGGAAGCTGGGGAGATCAATAAAAGCTTGTTGACACTTGGTCGTGTCATTAATGCTCTCGTTGAGCACTCCGGCCATGTTCCATATAGGTATGGGAATGACTGGTAGTAATTTTTCAGTGTTCTCTTTGTTGATTCCTAACTCTGAAAGTTTGATTAAAAAATTGGCTTGGAATTTCCAGGGATAGCAAACTAACAAGGTTATTGAGGGAATCATTGGGAGGGAAAACAAAAACATGCATAATTGCCACTATATCACCCTCCATCCACTGTTTGGAAGAAACATTAAGCACTCTTGATTATGCTCACCGTGCCAAGAACATCAAGAACAAACCAGAGGTCAATGTTTCAACTGCTGCTGTTATGACTTGCACTTTTTTCTTGGGTCGTGGGATTTTATTTTTCTCGAGAAACCCTTTCTTATCTCATATAATGAATATATCTTGTAGAACAACAAAAATTTTCCTTGCAAGTTGCACCTTGAAATTAAAAATGAATTAATATTTCAGATCAATCAGAAGATGATGAAGTCTGCAATGATAAAGGATCTGTATTCTGAAATTGACCGGCTGAAGCAAGGTAATTCACAGCACTGAAGTATATTCAAAGGACTCACATGACAAAGCTAACGTTTTTTGTTGTTTTATTAGAGGTATATGCTGCGAGGGAGAAGAATGGTATTTACATACCACGAGATCGTTATCTTGCTGAAGAAGCCGAGAAAAAGGTTCAATTATTGTCAGTTAGTAGATGATGGAGTTCAACCTGGGTTTTCTGAAGTAATTAAGATGTTGTAATTTTTCTTACATAATTGTCCTTTGCCACAGGCAATGTCTGAAAAAATAGAATGCATGGAACTTGAATCAGAATCCAAGGACAAGGTATTAGATTCATGCAAAGGGTCCTTCCAAGTTGGCATGTGGAAATATCTAATTAACTATTTAACTAGTTTTCCTTGTTGACTTGTTCACAGCAACTGTTGGACATTCAGGAGCTCTACAATTCCCAGCTACTTTTGACATCAGAACGAACTGAGAAACTTGAGAAGACTGAGGTATATTATACGCTGTCATTGTCAAGGCATACAATCCTTCCCACATTGGAGTAAAAGATATATTCTCTCATCTTGTGCAAGAATTTATATTTCTATCTACTTCATGAACTTCAGAAAAAGCTTGAGGAAACTGAAAATTCATTATTTGATCTCGAAGAAAAGCATAGACAGGCCAATTCAACGATTAAAGAGAAAGAATTTATGATTTCTAATCTCCTTAAATCCGGTGAGTTAAGATCTGCTTATATTTTTACGTTTGGATGAGTACAGAAAAGTCACTTTGGAATGTTCTTTTGTTTTTCATTATGTTTTTAACTTTGTCTGGTCTCTTTCTTTTCTCAGCATTCATAGGCTTAAAAGTATGTAGCCTCCATGCCTTAAATTCCTTAAGCATGTCCACTGACCAAACTGATTAAAATATCCAAGTAATAGTTAGAAGAAAAAAATCAAAGATACATATAGATCTATATATGTGGCCCACTCCAAGTTTTTGGTTTAGCTCTTTCAAACTGGACTTGTTTTCTCAGCATTCATAGGCTTAAAAGTATGCAGTATGCACGCCTTCATACTTTAAATTCCTTAAGCATGTACACTGACCAAACTGATTAAAATATCCAAATAATAGTTAGAAGGAAAAAAAAAATCAAAGATAGTTACATGTCCCACATCGCTTAGGTAGGGGGAACTTGAAGTGCTTATTAGGGAGCACAAACCTATCCTCTAGTAACCGGTTTTCTAGTGGTTAGTTAGGTGTGTAACAAATGGTATCGAAGCGAACCCTACTGGTGTGCGCACCCGCGTGAGGGTGTGGGAGCATGGGCGCCAGGCGCTTTGGTGGATGCGCCCGTGCGCAGCTTGGTGGCTACCGGCGTGTGCGTCCCATGGGGATGGCTACCGGCCCGGCCCACGCCGGTTGCGGAAGCGTGGTGGTGTTACATGTCCCACATCGCTTAGGTAGGGGGAACTTGAAGTGCTTATTAGGGAGCACAAACCTATCCTCTAGTAACCGGTTTTCTAGTGGTTAGTTAGGTGTGTAACAAATGTTGGAAATATATTTTTATATTCGGGGTGGCATTATTTACCTACTCCCCGCCTTTACCCAGGATCGAACTTGGGCCCAAGTTCGATCCTGGGTAAAGTCGGGGAGTAGGTAAATAATGCCACCCCGAATATAAAAATATATTTCCAACATAAAGGCGCCTTTAAGCATTACATTTTTGTATTTCTCACGAAGCCTCTATTTCTAATTTTCACAGAGAAAGTGCTCATGGAGCGTGCATTTGAGCTTCGAGCAGAGCTAGAAAATGCAGCATCAGATGTATCTAGTTTATTTGCCAAAATTGGTGCGTTCTTGCAAAAGTTGAACTGCATTCCACTTGATTAGAAACTAATGGAATTTCTTGATATATTTTCAGAGAGAAAGGATAAAATTGAAGAAGAAAACAAAGTGCTTGTCCAGAGATTCCAATCACAATTAACACAGCAGCTTGAAATCTTGCACAAGACTGTGGCAGCTTCTGTGATTCAACAAGAGCAGCAATTGAAAGATATGGAGAAAGATATGCAATCCTTTGTATCAACCAAAGCAGAGGTGGGGAAAAGGTTAATTATACACATTGCTAGATTTAATTGTCACTCGTCAGTCTGCAAGATAAATACAATTTTTTTTTCTGTCCTTAAAAAGGCCACTGAAGAACTTCGAGGAAAGATTGGAAAGTTGAAAACCATGTACGGTTCTGGTATCGAAGATTTGGATGACATGGCCGGTAAGCTTGATGAAAATTCCCAAGCTACTTTTGGCGACCTGAACTCTGAAGTAGCCAAGCATTCGCAAGCGCTCGAGAATGTAAGTTTGTTACTCAACAACCATATCTTAGTGAACCATGCTTAAGTGTGCCAGAGATTTATTTTGTGTATCCTTCAGCTCCTTAAAGGAATTGCTTCAGAAGCTGATGCACTACTTAATGATCTTCAAAGTAGTCTTTACAAGCAGGAGAGAAAGCTTAATGCATATGCACAACAACAGCGTGAGGTTTGTCGTTCGTTATTTTATTAGTGGTTTTGTGCTATTATATTATTATCATCACCATTTTTATTATTTCTAATTGGGATTCTACAGGCACATTCCAGAGCAGTGGAAACTGCACGTTCTGTTTCTAAAATTACAGTGAACTTCTTCAAAACTCTTGACATGCATGTGTCCAACCTATCCCAAATTGTGGAAGATTCGCAGATTGTCAATAACCAGAAATTGTCTGAACTAGAAAAGAAGTTTGAGGTGATTTGAATTAATGGTCTATTCAAGATGTATGGATTATCGTGAAATCTTTTTTCAATTTTTTTTTCCTTCTAATTCCTGCAGGAGTGTGCCATTAATGAGGAAAGACTGTTGTTAGAAAAAGTAGCAGAGCTGCTTGCAAGTTCAAATGCAAGGAAGAAAAAACTGGTGATTGTTCTGAAATGTTTAATCTGGAGTAATTTTGACCTTGATCCCTTTTTTATTTCAGATACTAAAGATTCATAATGTAATTATATTCTCTGTCCTTTACAGGTCCGAACGGCAGTGCATGATCTCCAGGAGAGTGCAACCAGAAGAACTAATAAACTGCAAGAAGAAATGGCAACCATGCAGCAATCCACTTCTTCGGTCAAAGGTGAATGGACAGTTCACATGGAAAGGACAGAAACGCACTATCTTGAGGATACTTCTGGTGTGGAAAGTGGAAAGAGAGACATGGAGGAGGTTCTTCAAAATTGGTATAGCTTCTGTCTTCCAGATTATCATATTCTTTTGGTACTTTCTTGTTTTTTCAAACAGAAAATTCTGCTGCTTGATGCATTTCCTCTCTGTCCCTGAACTTGCCTTAATGGGAAAAAACTGTGCAGCTTGAAGAAGGCGAAAATGGGTCTGCAACAATGGAGGGATGCTCAAGAATCCCTGTTGACCATAGAAAAAAACAACGTTTCTTCTGTGGATTCCATTGTTAGGTACAGATTTTTTTTTTGTGTGGCTTTTAGTTGACAATCCACTGATGATTTATTGTTAGTTCAAGATCTCTGATTTCCTTTTTATTCTCAAGTAGTGGAGGGATGGAGAAGAACCAAGTACTGCGTGCACAGTTTTCTTCTGCAGTCTCAACAGCTCTTGAAGATATAGATGCTGCAAACAAAAATCTCCTTACATCCATTGACCGTAAGTACCAGTTTTGTGCTGATGTGGGATTTGAATTTACATTGGTGGTAAAGAATATTATCAAATTATTGCTACTAACTGTAAATTGAATAACTTGCAGATACATTGCAACTTGACCGTGATGCATGTGGGAATCTCGATTCCATGGTTGGACCTTGTTGTGAAGATTTGAGGGAATTAAAGAGTGGTCATTATCACAAGATCATAGAAATTACAGAAAATGCTGGAAAGTCCCTTCAAGATGAGTACATGGTAAGACCATCAAAAACAAATAAGATTTCATGTTGTTTTATTCTGACATCTTTGGAAGATGAAAATGTATCATCTTCAATAAAGAAGAATATAAAACACTGGAAAAAACTTGTTCTATACATTGGAAACTTATGTTATCTAGCTAGTTCTCAATTCTTCCATCTACAATCTCTACAGGTGGACCAGCAGTCTTGTTCAACACCACAAAAGAGATCATTCAATTTACCAAGCATCTCATCAATTGAGGAACTCAGAACTCCTGCTTTTGAGGAATTGTTGAAATCGTTTTGGGACGCAAAATCTGCAAAGCTCGCAAACGGCGACACAAAACATATTGTTGGAGCATATGAGGCTGCTCAGTCCTTGAGGGATTCCAGAGTTCCTCTTACAGCTATTAATTGAGGTGAGTGGAACAAAATAGATAGGCAAGTATACTGGCGATAAATAAAAAAATGTGTACAGGATATACGAGTCAAGTATTAATTCTCACCCACTCTTTGTTGATTTTGGCTTGTTCAGGAACTTCATCTTGATGCACCAAAATATAGTAGATTTCGTCTCTTTCGTCGTTTCTCTCTCCCTCTCCCTCCCTCGACTCGGGGACTGGATAGGCAGAAGTCGGTAACTTGTAAGTTTTATGGTTTGAATGTCCCACTGTATGATGATGCTTTTCTTCCTTATTTAGAATGGAAGATAATATATCGTGATTGAACAAGGTAGCTAAACATTAGCATAAGAAGATGCCTCAACCTAGTATCTTATAATTCAATTTTTTATTATAAAAAAACACTACTATACAGTGTCACGCTGCCCTGTTTGGCAGCCGGGTTGGGAGGGTTTGCACGAGTTGAGTTTGAGTATGAAGTCTTGCTCAGGAGGAAGGATCAAATACTCTCACACCCTAAAATAAAATTAATATCATTCATTTAAAGAAAGTAATGGTTTGGGTTCGTGAATCTTACAGCACGCACAAGTTGTTTTTATTGCCAAGCAAGAGTTTATGACAAATCCCTCCAAAATGCCCTCTGAATTTGCACGAGTTGAGTTTGAGTATGAAGTCTTGCTCAGGAGGAAGGATCAAATACTCTCACACCCTAAAATAAAATTAATATCAGTCATTTAAAGGTTTGGGTTCGTGAATCTTACAGCACGCACAAGTTGTTTTTATTGCCAAGCAAGAGTTTATGACAAATCCCTCCAAAATGCCCTCTGAACCCATCTGCCAAAAGGGTAATTCGGACCGGCCCCCTCTAGCCTGGCGCTAGCACGGCCTATGAGTTTAGTTAATGGGCCTCCCGGCCTCTACCTTTTACACGGCCTGGGTCCTGGTTTTGGCCACACAGCCCGCCTGATGGTTGTGCTGAGTCATCTTCTTCAGCCCGATCCTTCTTGGGATCTTGGTCAGGTCAGGGTTGCAATTGGGCATTCTCTTTGGTGCGATAAAGTTTATCTATCTTGTGTTTGGTCAACGACCAACCTGGACCGTTTGGTTAACGTTGACATTGGAAACCCCGCATAAAAGATCCGTGTTTGTAATAGCATCTATATTCATCATTTTGATAATGTCAAGCAGTCAAGGCCCAAGGGGCCATGGCTGTCAGCGAAGCCTCAGTGCAATGTGTTCGGTTACCATGAACGGGCCCGACGTCCACTTTACATCTCTATCCTTACCCCTCTTTTACGTAAGAAAAAGAAGTTTGCCTGAGCTATAAGCAGAGCAAACTGAGGTATTATGATGCAATGGAGCCTGAGATTCCGAAATTGCACCTCATCTCAAAGGTCAAAGGAGGTGACTCGTGAAAAAAAAGGGCCAAAAGGAGGTAAATTATATTTTAAAAATGATATAAAATAAAATGTAAAATCAAAAGGTCATGGCGTGGTGCCAAGTGCCAACATATAGGCATCCACGCCACGAGCGGTAAGCATAATTTTGGCCTTCAATATCAGTTGATATCCTCCACTCGGGTCAAATGTACAAGTGACCTTTCTGTGCGGCATAGGACTTGAAGAAGAATAATTCCCGTTTGCTGGAAATTGCTCCTGCAACATAGCAGTGTTCTGTTCATGTCAGAAAATCTCTAAATATCACCACTATACACCAAATGTAGAAGGAAATGCACAAAAATCACTAAAGATCAGTTTTTTATCCCCCGTTTTGTTTTGCCACACAGAGCAAGATCCAACTCAACAAAAAACATCAGGTTTCATCAAGAGACATTTGCACCAAGAAAAAAAACACAGAAACATGACATTCGCAAACATTATGTTTGGAAGTATAACTATTTGTTGGTGTTCAATCAAATGTGGTGCTGAACACAATGGATAACTTCCATCATCTAATGAGTAAATTAACTATATCCCTATCATCTAACGAGTACATTCTTGCTTTCTTTCTTTTTGGTGTGCATCTGACTGAGAACTTGCCATCAGCCATTTGTATGATCACATGGATAGCTTTCTTCTTGACCCTCAACCATCCCATCATCTTGCAACCTAGCAATTCAACTGCACCAAGCTCAGGATGTGCACAAAAAAGGTACAAGTGGGCCAAGAAAAGCTTAGAAGCGTCTGCAACCCTCAAGATTGGCTTTCAACCTGATCAGGATATGGCAATAGAAGACTCTAAATCTAAGCAATGCTTTGAATGACCACTATCTCACAGTTTGAGAAAACTATTAGTTCATATATTTTTCAAGTTCCAAGTATCAGAAAAGGGGAAGGAATTCAGGTTAGGTTGTGAGCATCATATTCAGAGCTAACAAAACAATAAAGAACAGAGAATTGGGTAACAGAGCATTCTTATGTTCCAGGCTAAACACCCGAAATAGGTGAAATGATAGATCTAGAAACATTTGCACCTAAATTTTTTGAACTTTAACAAGCTTGACAAAGGACAAGCTCATGGAGCTGTCTTTAAAATTCCAGAATCCTCCTACAGTCTTCTGACTTCATCATGTATTTATTTCATTGAAAATATATCCTTCAAAAAATTACCAAACACAAAAAAAGGCAAAAAACAACAGGAATCATGACAAATGTAAACACACAATGAAATACTATAATTTTCTTAAAATAAGAAGGGAAAAAACTTACAAAAAAATGCAGAAAAAGAATAACCACATCTAAAAGCAGAAACTATAAAATTGAGAACTACCTGAATCCTCACAATAAGCTAGCATCTAAAAGACCAACTGGCCCTTCTCTTCCAAATGTTTCATCATCAAAATCATCATTTGTAGAATTTTCTTGACACGGTAATTTGTTCTCTTGAGTTGGATTTGAGTTTGTTCCCTCCCAGATCATTGCCTGACCTTGATGCAAGTTACCTTGACCAGTATCAACATTGTCCTCTACAATTTGTCTCGCATCATTATAAGCATCTACCCCTTTGTCATCATCGATGCATGGCTCAATATTGAGATCAGAACCCAAGTCGAATCCTGATTGATCGCCAGGACCATGATAAGCCACTGTTACTGTTGTCTGATCATGTTGGTCAGCAGGATCCTTTTTCTGTCTCTTCCATTTCTTTGTTGACGATGTACCATCATCTTCGAAATCTTCTTCTTCTCTTTCTCTGTGCAAATAAACCCATAATTTCCTTTCCGAATCATATTGCACACAAGGATCACGTTCATAATGCAAACGATCCAAGGCCCCACTAACAACTTGATTAACTTGTGCATCAGAAACATCTTCAACAATATACTGAGAATCTCTTATCAAGGTGCAAACATCCGCCCTAGTACCAATACTTCCGGGCAATCTAGAAGCCGCATCCCTTACAAGACAAAGAATGGTAACATGTGGTGGCCGATCTCGTTTCAGCATAAAATGATCTCGGGCTTTTGAAGTTGGTTTACCGCCACATCTTCTCAAGGGAGCAACAATAGACTTCTTACCATCAGCAGCAGTATAAGAGAAAGCCCTGTCAGGAATTGAGTACCTTAGAAATTCCTCTTTACGGAAATAATCCCTCACTTCTTCAGAACTTGGGCAGATTGTGTTTTGACTCTTCTGAGCTCTTACGTCCCTAAACCTTTCTTGCTCATCCAGGTTACACTGCATTAATGACAATGGAGGTGCAGGAAGACTCCCAATTTGTTGAAGAGTCTCTTGACCACTTTTGAGCCAATTAGCAAATGTATCAACCAACTTTACAAGCATTTTGTGAGGAAGACCCCAAGCTTCAGGAGAGGTTACCTCTTCGACAGATTCATGATCAGAAGAACTATGCGAAACTGGACCAATCCAAGACCAACTTTTTGTAGATTTCTCATAGACTACAAGTGCCTTCCAAGCCTTTGCTCCTAAAGGTGCTGTTTTGGATGAAAATATCTTCAGAACTCCTCTAACTAAATCCTGAAGAGGCTCTTGTGTTTCGAGAATACAAGGATCTCCTGGGTTTGATCTTACACGGTTTTCAATCTCATGAACGGTAAGAGAAGGGGCATTTGATTGCTCCGTATTGTCTGACTTACCAACAAACAGATTCTCTTGAGAAAGAACCCCATTCGAACTGCCTTCATGATTTCTGTTCTGCTCATCCCTAACTTTTCCAACCTCTAACAAATCTTCTGGAAGTGGGGTGATCATTGCCATACGAATTGCCGAAAGAAGATGTATAATGGAGAATGAGAAGCCAGAATGAACTGTGGGCGTAATTGGAGTATAAGATTTTTTTTGAGATTTGGTTTCCAGTTCAACTTCCACCACTCCAATTTCGGTAGCAGGGGCCTCAGAAGTTGTCATATCCATTGCGCCAAGTTCAATCTCTGATTTTCTTTTCCCCTTCTTCTTCATTGAAGTGGAGTTATCAAATTGACGATGAAGATTACCCACTATATCACCAACTTCTCCTCTTCCATCCACTTCCGCCATTTCCCCCCTTGCTTTTCGTTTTTTCGTCACTGAGTTGCACCCCAATAATGGGGCCTCTGATTTTGCTAATCGATCATTAGCGTGACTTTGAATACTATGCTCTTTCTTCCCCACTGTATTCAGTTTTATATCATCTGTCAATAACTGTTCAAGTGAATCCTCCTCCTCATCAACAGCAGGACCATGAAAGAACTCCCCTTTCGATCTTCTCTCAGGAGAAAAGGGCTTTAGTGATGACATGAGTAAACCAGCACCAGAATCCCGTCGTAACTGGCCATTCTTGCCCACTTTGTGCTTGTATTTCCTACCAACATCATCCGTGGATTTATCAAAGCTAGAAGGCAAATTACCTTCCAGAACTCTAGCAGCAGAATTATGCCTGGGGCTGCTATCACGGATCTTACCCTTCTGTTTTGCTCTTGACAAGTAGTTTTCTGTTCCCGACATATTCCCAAGCTCACTGAAGCCACTCTTCTTTTTGGAGAAGCGAGTGACCCCATCAAGGGGCTGTACATTCTCTTGCAAGTTGGCTTTAGTTAATTTACCCTTTTTAGAATCAAAGACAGACTTTGACATAGATGATAAAGAACCTTCCATTGGGTAACTGCTCCTCATAGTGGGATTAATGAAATCATCATCATCAATGTCATCCAATTGCTCAGACGACTCTGATTCTGTCTCTTCAACAACAAGCATTCTGTTACCCCTCAATGCTGATCCGCCATTCTGTACAAGGTTCCTTCTCATCTTCCCCTGAGATGATTTTGCTCTGAACTCAGAATAAGGTTTAAAGTTGAGATCACGAGACTCCCTCCCCATCTTCCATTTCTTGCTTTGAACATTCCAATCATTCCTGAATGAGGAATCAGCAGAAAACATTTCCCCCTGGTTTTGGTCATGCCAAAATGGTTCGGCAAGATGCGGAGTTCTGCCTTTCAGACTCCTCATTTGATCACCAACAGAAAATTGCTGAACTTTCTCAGGATACTTTGCCTTTTTGGCATGATCATAAGAATCTCTCATATGGGGTTGCTTTCCTGAGAACAATTTCATCTCGGACCGATGGTTTGAGTTCTTGTTCCTACCATGGGCATGCGAATCATTCCTTGAAGAGAAAGGGGGGGCTACGAAGCTGTCAGTGGCAAATTCATCACTTCTCAATAGGTCATGCTTCTTTCCCGCTCTTACAAACTTTGAACTATCCATCAAACTACCACGGGCAACATTTCGATCTCGTGTGACATTCATTCCACCCAATGGGTCTCCGGCATCATCATCATCAATCCACATCTGATCCCTCATCCTAAGGGCCGGCCCTGAATTATGCCCTAATGCTTTATTCTGTCCAGGAAGTGTAGCCGCTGAGCCATATGGCCCAGAAATCATATCCAATCCAGGGATAATACGGGGATAGTGGTCCAAGAGCTCCTTTCTTGAAGTCATCTTTGACCCAGCCAACTTCAGTGTACCTTTTGGATTCAGCTTTCCATGTTTTGTGGCTTCAAGAGCCACTGGCTGTCCTCGCAAGGAGACTTCCAGATTTGAACCCTCATATGAAGGATGGTGACCCAATTTCTGCCCACCTCTCCGGTCCTTAACCCTCGTGGACCACAACACAGCACCAGATTCCTCTTTTCCAGAAGAATCAGCCTCCAGAAACTCCATTTTCTCGTACATCAAACTCTTTTGACTCCTCATAATATTCAAAACACGAAGCTTCTCCTCAATACTATACCCCTTGCAAGTAAGCCAGGCATCCCTCATCTGACACAAGTAGCTAACCATGTTATTCTGATGGTTCCTCAAAAGATGGTAGTGTTGCCGTTTCCGAAAGAAATTAAAGCCCTCCCTATAAAGGGCGACCCTTGGCTCACACAGTCCTCCCTTCAACATATCAAACAACTTCTTAACAGGACTTCCAAAGTGAAAATTGCCACCCTTAAAAAGCTCCTTCAGGGTACACATGTATGTCTCCTGATCCAGGTCCGGTAAGTACTTGGTAAGGCTAAATCTTTCCTCCTCACTCAAGCACTCATTCCAAACATCAACAGACAAAATGTCCTCCAGGCCCAGAAGATCATACAGCTCAAAGGGCACACTGCAAGTCAAATTCCCAATTTGGCAAAATTCTGCACCGGTCTCACCCAATTCTAACAAATCAAAGTCATCCGAACCTGCCCCAGAATCAGCATCATCAAATTCGTCGTCGTCGTCTGATTCAATTGCAGAACTTCGACGTTGAAGTTCATCCTCATCATTGGAAATGGACTCTCTACTACCAGGAGAGAACTCCGGATCAAACCTTGAAACCTTGAAGTTATTCTTCTCAATTGCCATGACTAATAAGCAAACTAAATCACCCTCCACACAACTGCAGCTTCAATTACTAACTGCCGTACAAGATATGAGGAACGAAAACCCTAGCAGGAACGAATATTTAAATTTTCAAAAAATAATCGACTAACAATGCAAAATATCACCAATACAACATCTTAGAGAATCCAAATTAAGTGTAATTTTTTTAAAAAAATTGCGATATAAAAAAAATTGCGATTTAACGGAGAATACCTCACTCGACTTCTCCGAACATTGTTATCGAATTGAGGCACGAAAATCGACGCATCGAAGATTAGAGCTAGGCGAAGAAATCAATGGCCGGGAGCGAGAGCGAGAGGATGCGTTGTTTCGTAGAATCTATGAAACCCTAGAGAAGAGAGAGAGAGAGAGAGAGAGAGACGGTTATTGTATATAACAAGGAAAGAAAGTGAGAGGGGATATAATGAGAGGAGAAGGTGACAGGGGTGGTGAAGAAGACGATGATGACGTGGAATTATGTAGGCCGTCTGATGAGGGACGAGCTTGAGAGAAGAAAAAGAGGGAAAAGGGCACAGCGAGAAAGAAAGAGAAGACAGTCACGTCTGTCGGTCCAGCGGGTAGAGATGGTCAGTCAGAAGTGGGAGAGGGAGAGAGAATGGAAAAGAAGCGTTGAGAAGGAGACGGATAGTGACTCAGTGAGTCGGGAAGTTGGGAATCGTTCCGACTCTTGTTTTTAGCTTTTGGGCCTGAATATTTTTTACAAGTCCAGTTCCGGCCCCCCACTTCTTAACTTGGTAGTAGTTTATACCCTGAAGGCCTGAACTGAATTTAATTTCCGTAAAGAACAATAATAATAACAAATGAAAGGTGTTCTATAATTAATTAATGATTTTATAAACCACCAGCTTTACACAAATATAATACCATTTTTTCTTATAGCCCCGATTCGCGGTTTGATGACGGAGTGTCAATAGTGGGGAACCGAGTCTTGAAGGCTCGTGACGAACTCTGTGAAAATGTTCTGTAACCAAAAATTAGTGATTACTTAAAAGAGTTTTTTTTTTTTTTTAAAGTTGAAATGGATTGTAAATTATTCCACTAATTTTTTCAAAGACGGCCGTGCGTATGAAATTTGAACATTAATTTTTTATTTTTTATGATTTTTAAACACATACGATGTCTTGTCAATAAAAAATCGTTCTTGCGGCCTATCAAGGTATTCACGATTTAACTAGCAGCACGATGCCGTTTTGAAAATTATGAAAAAAAGGAAGAATTAATTGGTTAAATCAAAGGGGAAAAAAAACAATGGTTGAAAAACGAAGTCTTAATTAGCATTTTTCTTCCATCAAGTGGCAGGAGCTTAACGGGCTCTTCACTTCTCATTTCTTCATTTTTTTTTTGGTTGTATTTGAGCCTTCTGTTGCATTCTATAAATAGCTAAAACTATTAAAACTACATCTTCATTATTCTTCCCTCTTGATTCAAAACAAGATTGACCAGTTCACAATCTCTTTTTCTCCCAAATCTGATATGTGACCATTCCTTAAACAAAAATTAATCACATTGATTCTCAAATGGGGTCGGTGAGGAGCGAAGATTCGAATAAATGGATGCTAGAAGGCATTCAGATTGACAAAATGGTTGATGTAAACATTGATGATGATTCAAGCAGCAGCATTGCTTCAAAAACTGCTAATGAGACATCTTTCAGGAGGACAATTAGTAATGTGAGGAAGAGGAGTGGACCTCTGCCTCCGCGACCAAAGATGGATAGGACAGCATCTTGTGCTGCGAGGGGGCTTCAAAGCTTGCGGTTCCTCGACAGGACAATGACAGGGAAGGAAATGGACGCATGGAGATCGATAGAGAGGCGGTTTCTTCAATATGCAATTGATGGGAGACTCTATAGGGACAAATTTGGGGTCTGCATTGGTGAATATCATGCTCTCATTGTAGTTTTGGTGTAGGCTATTGCATGTTGTGCATTGTTTTATGGCCTAATTACATATTGAGACGTTTCGTTTTTCTGGTTTTGTAGGAATGGGAGATTCCAAGGAATTTGCAGGGGAAATTTTTGATGCAATTGCTAGGCGTAAGGCAATAGATGCGACGCAAGGGATAACCAAGGATGAAACCAAAATATTTTGGGAAGATATGACTAAAAGAGATCTTGATTCTCGGCTTCAAATATTTTTCGACATGTAAGGAACCTTATTTTCTGATATCTTTTACGCGCACATTCATGAATCAACGATTCAAGAATCGACAAACTTGTTGTCCTTCAGGTGTGACAAAAACGGGGATGGGAGGTTGTCTGAGGATGAGGTGAAAGAGGTAAAGGTTTCAGACCCTGTTGAATTATTCATTTTGTCTTTATGGCGTTTCTCATAATTTGCTGCAAAAAAAAGGTTATACTGTTGAGTGCCTCGGCAAACAAGCTCTCAAATATGAAAAAGCAAGCGGAGACATACGCGTCTTTAATCATGGAAGAGCTTGATCCTGATCACAATGGATATATAGAGGTCCGAATTTCATTGAAAATCCCTTTAATTTTTTTATTTTTAGCATCAAATTTTAATCTGTTGTTCTTATTGTGTACGTTTTGTGACAGATGTGGCACCTTGAAACTCTAATGCGAGGAATGGTGGGTAATGAAGATGGTAAAAAGCTCACTGTCAAGACACAGACTCTCACAAGAGCTATGATTCCGAAAAGATACAGAACTCCTATTAGCAGATTCTTTTCGTTAACCATAGAATTAGTATATGAGAACTGGAGAAGAATTTGGGTTGTTGCATTGTGGTTAGCTATAAATGCGATCCTTTTCATTTGGAAGTTCAAGGAGTATGAGAAATCGGTCTCATTCCAAATCTCTGGTTACTGTGTCTGCCTTGCCAAAGGTTCTGCCGAGGCGCTCAAGCTCAATATGGCTCTCATTTTAGTACCAGTGTGCAGAAGAACTCTAACAATGCTTAGATCAACATTTCTCAATAACTTCATACCTTTTGATGACCATATAAACTTCCACAAGGTGATTGCGCTGGGAATTGTGATCGAAACTGCTATTCACACTGCAGCTCATATGCTTTGTAATTTTCAAAGAATGAGTTCATACCCAAGAGAGAAATTCATGGAACTTGTCGGTCCTGCATTCCATTACACGCAGCCAACATATCTATTCTTTCTCGAATCCAGTCCCGGAGCAACTGGGATTTTTATGATCATTATAATGACCTTTTCATTCACGCTGGCGACAACCTATTTTAGAAGGAACATAGTCAAGTTACCAGGGATTTTCCACAATTTGGCAGGATTTAACTCCTTCTGGTATGCACATCATTTGCTGGCTGTGGCTTATATCCTCCTATTACTGCATGGCTACTTCTTAATTATTGAGAAGCCTTGGTATACGAAGACGGTAATAACCGATTTATTGGCATGTTCATGTATAATACAAAAGAAATATATATTTGACTCTCTTTTTTTCAGACATGGATGTACCTTGCAGTCCCAGTAATATGTTATGCTACAGAAAGATTAATCCTCACGAAGATTCAGGAACACCAGCATGTTGTTAATGTCATTAGGGTCTGTGTTAACTTTTCTTGCATTCCAAGTCAATC
This sequence comes from Euonymus europaeus, assembly GCA_963580455.1. Lineage (NCBI taxonomy): Eukaryota > Viridiplantae > Streptophyta > Magnoliopsida > Celastrales > Celastraceae > Euonymus > Euonymus europaeus. The sequence continues at coordinate 23,237,427 of OY756967.1, forward strand.
CCTAAATCAAGGTATGGAAAGTAATCTTGTTCTTTAAATGTTTCAGGCTGTAATATATACTGGAAATGTTCTAGCACTATATATGACCAAGCCTCAAGGATTCAAGTATAAAAGTGGCATGTACCTTTTCGTCAAGTGCCCGGATTTGTCAACTTTTGAATGGTGATGAATCAGACTGCTATATGAACAATGCAAAAGTATCCAAATTCAAGGAAGCTAATTTGTTCTGTTGGATATAGGCATCCGTTCTCGATTACTTCTGCACCGGGAGATGATTACTTGAGTGTCCATATACGAACCTTGGGTGACTGGACTACAGAGCTCAAGAACTTATTTGAAAAGGTGAAAGTCAAATACTAGGCCTAAATCAGTTTGAAACTTATTAATTCCAGAGTTTTGCTTACCATTACAGAAAATTGCAGGTTTGTGAGCCTCCAGCACCTAAACCCAGAAGAGGAAATTTAGTGAGAATGGAAACCAAAGCATCTTCGAGCCCAAATTTCGATAAAATACAAGCAGAGTAAGTGGAATCTACATTTCTAGCAGAATTAAAAACAACATGGAGTAAAACTTAATATCTTTATCAATTGTTAATGCTGTAGATTTCCAAAGATCATCGTCAAGGGACCATATGGAGCTCCAGCCCAGAATTTCAAGAAGTTTGACATATTACTGCTGATTGGTCTAGGCATTGGAGCAACTCCATTCATCAGCATCATAAAAGATCTTCTTAACTACATCAAACCAAACGAACCCAGTATGGTAAGCGATCGAATGTACCAAATTTAATTATGTTACAACTAGTTGAGCACACATACAAATGGGATTTATAACAGAGTATTTGTGACAGGGCCAGTTAGCAGAGCAACCAAAAAAGGGTCCTGAAAGAGCGTACTTTTATTGGGTAACAAGGGAACAAGGCTCCTTTGAATGGTTTAAGGGCGTCATGGATGAAATCGCAGAGTTCGATCATAATGTAAGAAGCCTTGAGACTGAAAATAACTACTGACATTGTTATCAAACTGAGGATAAATTTGTTGGATTTTGATGTTCCAGCATATCATAGAAATGCACAACTACTTAACTAGTGTGTATGAAGAAGGAGATGCTCGGTCTGCGCTCATCGCCATGGTGCAGAAACTACAACATGCTAAGAATGGGGTTGACATTGTGTCGGAAAGCCGGGTAATTAAAATCAGAATTCAAGTTCAAACAAACCATAATTTTTGAAACCTTAACATGTTATATCTTCTAATGTGATTGCAAAATATTGTTGACAGATAAGAACACATTTTGCGAGACCCAACTGGAGAAAGGTGTTCTCTAATTTGGCAACTACGCATCAGTCTTCCCGGATTGGTAATCTAAGCATAATTCTGATAAAACTGTAATTAGCTAGCCATGAATATGTTGATAAAGAGCTTATAATTAATAACTCTAATTGTGTGTTTTCTGCAGGAGTTTTCTATTGTGGAAGTGCCACACTAACCAAGCCACTGAAGCGTCTCTGCCATGAATTTAGCATGAATACCACAACTCGGTTCCAGTTTTACAAGGAGAACTTTTAGAGTAGATTATCACACACAGGAAAAACCCTAGATTGACTTGTATACATTGATTAAACAATATTCTATGTAAATTTTTCTGATTATATGGTATGGAGTCTGGCATTTAGCTGTCTTTATCATAGATATATATAAAGTTTTAATCCCGCATTGAGTTGTCCAAAAGTTGAAAGCTCCAAGACCATGAAAAAGTTTTCAAGTACTGGTGCTAATTCCAACTTGTGGCATCCATATGCTCACACAGAGACAAACTGAAACGGCAATTAAATTCAGTGCAAAACGACACAAACGCTTTTCAGGGCCAAAGCTGATTTCGAATTAATTTTAGAAGTTAAACACTTACATACAGCCATTAAAACAAGTAGGAGGAAGCAGTGACATTATTCACTAGACAATTGAGCACTTTCTCGTCCTAGATTCATACACTTGAGTCCAGATAAGCACACACGCATGCATATATATATATATATATAACCAGGACAAATTGAAAAAAAAAGAAAAAGTCAAGGAGACAGATCTTATAGTATCTGGCTAGTGACCTAGAAGATCTAGAGAGAGTACAATGCATGCAGTTTCAATTAGTTAGTTGGTTTGGAAACAATAGAAAGGTAGCTTGGATTTGTCACGCTCTTCTTTGAGATTGGATGCTGTGACTGGGAAGAGCTCAAGGGTCTTGAGAGGTCTAGTAGTAGTAGTAGTACTAGTGCTGCTACACTGGATGGGCAGTGAAGTCACATTCATCAACATCATACAATCATGGTCGTACATCATCATGGACTTCTCTGCAGTTTCTCCAATTTCTGGTATCCCCAACTTCCACGTATAGTTGGTCGCATTGCTTGTAGCTGGTGCATCTTCAAGTCCTCCCTAGATACATGCATCCCAAAAGATGCATAACATGTTCAAATTATATAAAATCAGATGATACATTCTATCCTAATTAAAAACTTAATTCTTCCTTTCTAAAATAACAAACTCTCGCGAGTAATTAAGACTGCACACACACACACACATCTGTCCTCTTCGTACGCCAATATTGCAGTAAAGCTGAAGCATGCATTTGCACATAATATGACTTCTATTTGGTTAATTAGATTTTTAGGGTTTAGGAGAATGATATAATTAGCTACCTATGGAAGCGATTCACTAGTTATAAGAACAAAAAAAGAAGATTACCTCATTGGGAAGAAAAGGTGGCCAGTTATGCTGGGACAGTTGATGAAAAGCACAAGCAGCTGGAGGTTCAAAGTAGTGAAGGTGGTTCTGTTGCAGCTGATGATGATGATTGTAAATCTGTTGTTGTTGTTGTTGTTGAAGTTGCGTACTTAGCTTCCTCTTAAGCTTCTGTCTGTCTCTTGCTTTATGATTCTGAAACCAATAGAAAACATTCTTGCCTTCAATCTTTCCATAGAAAGAGAGCTGGGCAGTGATGTGTTGAATTTGAGAAGCATTAGGAGTCCTAATTCCAGTCCTATACAACTCTTCCAAGATCATCAATTGCTCGGGTGTTGGACACCACCTTGAAGAAGCTGCAGGAGACATGCTGTCTAGCTATGATCACTACCCACAAAAACACACACAAGTCTAGATCTCTTTGGCTTTTGGGTTGATATATGAGATGTGGTTCAATTCATAGTTTGATATAAATAGAGAGAAAAAGTACAGTGAAATGGAGACAAAAGGGATATGGAGAGTTGCATGGTGAGAAAGAGAAATGGAGAGGGTTAAAATTAAGAAGTGAGAGAGAGAGGGGGGATGAAAAAAAGTACAAGTGTTGGGTTGTTGTCATGCTGATGTCTCCTTGAGAGGGGCATTCAAGTTTATGTTTCAGGTCATCCAATATATTGCAGGGAATCTATAGAATGAGATAGTCAATGATGAATGAAGAAAAGTTTAAAAGTGGAGGGGAAGTGAGACGAGGATGTGTGGTGCATGTACTTCAATGATAATGTCATCATCACCATATTATTTACTTTCTCATACCAAAGTGACTGGAAATCATAGAACTACAAGGTATCCCTAACTGGTAAAACATGAAAACTTCACCCAACCTGCAGCCTCACCCAACAAATTTTCTAAAAAATGTCATTGACCAAACTATTAATTAATTAAGGTCAATCAAAGAGTACGCAACAGATAAAACACTCAAGAAATGACAAGTAATTCTTCTGTTCAATGAATTAAATATAGCTTTGCATGCCTTCTTCCTGAATGACAACACACATAGTCACATACTATTCACTCACACAATCTTCTTGAGATACATCATCCGGCCAAGTCTTGTGATTTTCTGGCTCTGCCAACCAAAACTGTGTAGGCATATCATTTAGCATTAGCTTTCAGATTTAGCACTTCGATATTCCAAAACTGTTCGACCCTTTTAAATGTCTGACATTAGCATTGACCCGAGTTAGCTCGATCCACATTCGTTACAGCTCTTGTAGAGTGAAGTGTGTAGTGTGTGTAGGCTGCCTTTCCCAATTTCATAGATGGTGGGTCTAGACAAACCAGAGTTTAGATCCCATAAATGCATATGCAGTCGGTTTGCCCTGTCTTTTTGTCTTTGCATTGGCTTTATCTACTGCGTGTCAACATTCCCATTAACCCCAACCGTTGCTTTTAATTTATACTCATATATAATATATGCAAATTGTCCTCATGCCAACTACCGTCCAATTAAAACACATCATCAAGACACCTCACTGTGAACTGACACTAGACTCTACTATTTGTTATCTGTTTAATGGATGCTGTGTGGTCATTGAATTCTAAATGCCAGTTATACGTATATGCATGTGATGCAGTTCAGTGAGGAATTTCGTCGAACAGTTGGAGTTCCCCGTTGCAAGCCATTCGTCACTGCATCAGAGTGGCTATATACAAAGTCAGGGCAGGCCCCCCACCCATTACAGTCATGTAGTTGGAGAAAAAGCCTTAATTACAGAATTGCATGCATGAATGCCATCACCCTCAGCTTGAGAGAGAGAGAGAGAGAATTGTCTAGGCCATCCAAGACTATTACTACACAGAAAGTGGAGGATTCCACAAGCACCGTATAATTGAACTGTCTAATCATGTATAGTACACCATCACAAACAGAGAGTAATTTCTTCCAAAAAGTAAGGAAAAAAGGGATGTGCCAAGTCAAAGTGGATAGCTTGGGGGGGGCCGGGGGAATGATTTATTTTTATTTTATTTTATTTTGGGTGATTTCGTCATATGCATGAATTATGCGTTGAATGCTTGCCTGGATCATGATTGGACACAACTTGTGTTTCCTGCGCACTCTCTCATTCTCTCACACGCTAAATCTCTACTTTCCACGTCATCTCCACCAAAATATTTTTTCTTTCATTTAAATTAATAAAAAATAAAGAAATTGAATCTAAACTGACCAGGAACTGCTCAGAATTGTGTGTGTGTGTTTTTTTGCATCTATAGTTTCGGGGGTTGAGGCGAACGCCTAACACCGCAAAAGCGCACAGACCAGGGTGGAACACCAAAATTCGCCGTTAAAATATTTGCATGGTTTGATGTAGGTTGATTTGAATTTTTAAATGTATTTAATTAATTTTATTTAAATTGATTAAAATTTGAATTAATAAATTGAATACAAATTTTGTGTTTGAATCGGAACTATTTTAAAATATAATTTATACTCAAACTTAATTTAATTCACATCAAACAAATCAATCACTAGAAACAAATAAAGAAGAGCAATCAGATGTGAAAGAAAGGATGGTATGCAATAAGGGCAATCACAATGGTTCTACCCTAATGTTCTCATTAACTTTTCAATTGGATTCTACCTTTATTATACAAAAAGTATTCTCACGTACTTATACGCATTAGTAAAATATTCATTTCAATACAATTTTTTCATTATTCAAAAGTAATAAAATACGCATCTCAATACAATTTTTTCATTATTCAAAAATAATAAAATATGCATTTCAATACAATTTTTTCATTATTCAAAAGTAATAAAATACGCATCTCAATACAATTTTTCCATTATTCAAAATTAAAGTCATCATTATTTCATTACTCCATCATTTCCTTATTAGCTAATATTGAGTGTCACCTGTATTATCTAAAAGTCGAGAACAAAAACATATATCTCTGTAGCATTTGCTGTCCCAAATAATGGTGGTTGCCCAGAAACGTATTGGACTATTGGCCAAATAAACAAGTGATTAACACACACCCGCACGCACGCTTAATGAGGAAAAACTGATCATTTTGATTTGACTTGTGACCCATCAAAGCACTGTCGATGTTGCTATATATAGTCTGGGGTCTATGATATATATGATGTGATAGGCTGCAAAATATATGCTTGACTATCTCATCATGTCAGCCGTTGATTAATCAATTACGAATCACTTCAGACTTCGGACAAGATGATCATATTGGAACTCATTATTTAATAAGAGATTAAAAAAAAATTAAATCCACTATTGCTAAACTAATTATTAAACATGCATGTGACAGTGAAGGACAAAAACACAGTACTCGATCGATGGGTCTCCATACTTGAGGCAACTCCAATGGAGTTGCTGACAGGACAACAAGTATATCTATAATCAGATATACGCTGATGTACATACTCATTTTGCCATTTTTTTCAAGCTCTAGGAGGTCACAAATGGGGTAGGAAATTTGCTAACTTAGATTGAATTTCCATTTTTGCAAACTTGGAAGTTGGAACGGCTATGAACAAAGACGATTCTCCTCAACCATCTTCAGAAATCAACCATAAATAATGTACATAAATTACAAATACTTGTGGTTATACGTTAAACTCTGGTCCACTTAATCTTTCGTCGGTGAGAAAGTTATGTAGTTGTGGTTGCGATAATTTGAGTTAAAATTTATATCACATGTATAAAGAGAGATTATGCAGCGTGTAATAAGCTTTGTCTCACTCTCTCATTGCCTGAGAAACTTTTGTAGACGTGAGTCGTTGATTTGAGTCGGGTATATATCAAATATTCAAAAAACAAACTAATAGATATTGAACAAGAAAAAAGGATATAAAGAGCACACACAACAAAGTTTCACACATCAAGATTAACTAAAATTCATTCAAAGTTGGAACAGAAGCCAACTAAATGTGATGGGACACATCAAGGTTAATTGGTGGAAGAAATTAACCAAGTTTCATGTCCGTACAAACCTTGAGAAATTGTACTTGTTCATCATCATAGGCACCTAGCTAGCTTTATTGTCTCCCAAATTTACAGACAGTTCTGGTTGGTTTGATTAATTGTTTGTGAGAAACCAAAAGTTACATGCACTCTTCACTGTACTTTGCTAGGAGTTCTGTATGCCTTTTCGATCCATGTTAATTGAATTGCACAGTTTCTTTCACATTAATTGATTCCCTGTATTTGATAGTTAAATAGCACACCAGCAAAATTTAAAAAAATCAGTCTTAAAAAAAATGGCTTTCAATCATCAAAAAATAGCACATGTTTTTATTATGGTCATCGAAAGATAAAACGTCTCAATTTAATAACTTGACTTTTTCATTTTATTCCAATCAAGCCACCCGGTTAAGATTTCTCAAATCCGGACAGTCAAAAAGATGACGTGACAGTTTGACTTGCTTCGATTGATTCACGTGAAAGATGGCCATCTCCAGCTAAATCTCTGGCTCACATGGATCGAAGTATCTACTCCCTTGATGCATGTTGTTTCTTACTTTCTTTGGTGACCGCGTATGTACAATTTCTCTGCAAATATAAAAAATCCGAAGTTCTTATTAAGAATGGGCTTCGATTGGACCGATTCATTTGTTTACTTTTTGGGCCTAGAGAGAGTTTTATGTTGCCAATAGGGAATAGCCCATTACGTGGAGCTGAAGTCCGATCCAGCAGAAAATGGGCTTGCTAAATAGTGTTGACGGCCATTGAAGAGCTGGACTCCTCGGCCCAATATGAAAGGTCTCCTTCCTCCTCCCATAAAATAAACGAGGAGCTTTCAGGGAAAAAGATAAACCCTAATTAACCAATATCAATAACAAGTTACAAGCGTAAAACAGAAAATGACAGTTACCTTATCTTGTGCGAGGTTGAGACTTTCAGCAATTATGGCAAGCAAAAACACACTGCATGTGAAGATGAGAAACCCACTAGACTTCTTAGTTGCCATTTTTTTCATAAAACAAAACACAGAGATGGCGAGAATCCCAAGTGTATATGATCATTTATGGCATATTAGGTAACTCATCAATTCTCTCGTTCTCATGCTCGAAAGGTAAATCTTCTTAATACCCATGTTGTTATTATCTAATTAATTATCCTCAATTTACTTTATCAGCATTGATTTTTCCATTATCATGGGTAAAGACGTAAAGTAAAGTTTCTGTAATGTTAAGACACATTTTATATATGTATATATATATATATATGTATGTATATGTCTCCCACTCTGAATTCAAAAAATTGTGTACGTAGTTGGTATTTTCTTTGTAAGAGCTTTTGTTGCCAGCTTGTTTGCTTGATGAAAAATTGCGTAAATTGAGGTTTCCTTAAGTATTCAACAATTCATATATGATGACCTGTTCTTCATGAAAATGAAGAGAAACTATATCATACACACATGACACTACACATCATCTAACTCTAAAAAGGACTTCTTGGTAGACACCTCTCTGAATTGCTTTACCAAACACAGAAAACTACTTTTGAATATGCATATCAGGTTCTTTTTTACTTCGATTTGGTCAGTTATCTCAGTTTAACTGTGGTGAAAACGATATTCAAGAGGACTTAATGTACCATTATTGATGATAATTACTTGAAAGGAGGTCAAAAGAAATTGTCTTTGACATCACTCTAAAGTTGTTCTAACTTCTAACAACTGCTCCTATTTTAAACTCAGTTTGAAATAGACAACCCCTGTCACCTAATCGACCAAACTCTCCTACATGTATAGTTATATATACCACTCGAGTCACAACCTTTTATGAGCACTAGAAAGTACTCTAAGCTTCACCCATTTATGCTTGCAATATCTCTTGGTCTTCTCTGAAAGCAAAAAGAAGACAGTGACAGGAAGAAAAGAAAAAAATGGGTGCTTTGCATTTCCAATCATTGACATTTCTGGGACTTATTTTATCATTTGTCACATTATGTCTCCTTCCTCAGCCGGCTCTTGCCATGACCCGACTCTACAACTTTGATGTACGTCACGTACTGTCGAGCAGTGTCACAATATACAATTAGACTACATTGTGTTTTCTTTGATTCATTATGTTTTTTTGTTTGTTTATTTAAGTGTTTGTCAAAATTTTCAGATCTTGTCGCATAATGTAACGCGGCTTTGCCACACCAAAAGCGTGGTGACTGTAAACGGTCAGTTTCCAGGTCCTCGCATTGTAGCTAGGGAGGGTGATCAACTCCTTATCAGAGTGATTAATCATGTCCAGAACAACATCTCCATCCATTGGTATATATGTTTTGCACATTCGTTTAAACGATTTTCAGCTATATATGTACAGTTAGGGATACCTTTTTGCCAACATTTTAAGCTATGGTTTCTTTGAAACAGGCATGGCATTCGACAACTTCGAAGTGGCTGGGCTGATGGACCAGCATATATAACTCAATGCCCTATACAAACAGGGCAGAGCTATGTGTACAACTACACCATTATTGGACAAAGAGGCACTCTCTGGTGGCATGCTCACATTTCATGGCTAAGATCAACTGTTTATGGTCCTATCATTATTCTTCCTAAGCGCGGAGTTCCTTACCCATTTGAAAAACCCTATAAAGAAGTCCCTATCATCTTTGGTACAAATTTATATATAGCTAACCATTAACTTTGTGTTGAAATTCAAATCTGTTTTTAACTTTTAACTTGATTTTGGTTATGTTTGCAATTGCAGGAGAGTGGTTCAATGCAGATACAGAGGCAGTCATTAGTCAGGCCCTTCAAACTGGTGGAGGCCCAAATGTCTCTGATGCTTATACCATCAATGGACTTCCAGGGCCATTGTACAATTGCTCTGCTAAAGGTATCATATCATATGCTGATATGCATAAATTGTTCTAAGAAAGAATGCCAATGACAGGATGTTTAGTACTTAGTTGATACATGATTTAATTTTCTATAATTATATATATATCTTTGACAGACACGTTTAAGCTGAAGGTGAAGCCAGGGAAGACTTATCTTCTTCGACTGATCAATGCTGCACTCAACGACGAGCTTTTTTTCAGCATAGCAAACCACACGCTAACAGTCGTTGAGGCTGATGCTATTTATGTCAAACCTTTTGAAACTGAAATTCTGCTCATTGCTCCTGGACAGACCACAAATGTTCTTCTTAAAACCTTACCTCACTTCCCCAATGCCACATTTTTCATGAAAGCAAGACCATATGTGACCGGACTTGGTACTTTTGACAATTCAACTGTTGCTGGTATTGTAGAATATGAAGCCCCCTCTCATATCATTCACTCAAGCTTCTCTATCAAAAAACTTCCACTCTTTAAGCCTGTTTTGCCTCCTCTAAATGACACTTCCTTTGCTACAAACTTCACTAATAGACTTCGTAGCTTAGCAAGTGCACAATATCCTGCCAATGTGCCACAACAGGTAGATAAACAGTTTTTCTTCACGATAAGCCTCGGAACTAATCCCTGCCCAAGTAACCAAACCTGCCAAGGGCCTAATGGAACAATGTTTGCAGCTTCAGTCAACAATGTTTCTTTTGTAATGCCAAGCACAGCCCTGCTTCAAACTCACCATTTTGGGCTATCAAATGGTGTATACTCCTCTAATTTTCCTACTCTCCCTCTGCCGTTCAACTACACCGGAACGCCACCAAACAATACAATGGTGGGAAATGGAACAAAGCTTCTAGTGATTCCTTTTAACACTAGTGTGGAGCTAATTCTGCAGGACACCAGCATACTTGGTGCTGAGAGTCATCCTCTCCACTTGCACGGTTTCAATTTCTTTGTCGTTGGTCAAGGTTTTGGGAATTTTGATCAGAAAAAGGACCCTGCAAACTTCAACCTTGTTGATCCAGTAGAAAGGAACACCATCGGTGTGCCTTCTGGTGGATGGGTGGCCATTCGATTCCTAGCAGACAATCCAGGTTGGTATCACTTTGTGTAAACTGTTCTACTTGACTAACAATTTAAATTTTGTTAGGGTTCTGTGGATTTGTTTGCATTGCAAGTAACTTTTCCTGTTATGTTGGTGATTACACAGGGGTATGGTTCATGCATTGCCATCTTGAAATCCACACTAGCTGGGGTTTGAAGATGGCTTGGGTTGTCCTGGATGGGAAGCTTCCCAATCAGAAGTTGCTTCCACCACCAGCTGATCTTCCCAAGTGTTGACGTCTGAGCTACTTATGTTGTTAACTCTGACCAAAATTGTTCTGTTTTGTTTCATTTATTTGGAGAGAGAGAACATTTTTATTTTTTCAACCCATTTTAAGCATTTGTTATTGGACCAGTGATCTTTAATAATTGTTATCATGTGGAGCTGAGGGAAGAAAAGGAGTGGAATATTTTTTGTACCTTCTTGTATTATTCTATTACATTATTTTCCTATTACAATTATCCTTTTAGTTTAATACGATTTGGTCGGTTCTCAACTAGCCTGCTGGCATTATAGCTGTAGACAGCAAAGAAATCATCGAATTCCCCGCAGGGCGTCTCTTTTGTAGGGATGGCAACGGGTCGTCTCTTACGGCCTCCGACCAACCCTCGGGACATATTTTTGATACCCGTCCCGACTTGCAGGTACACCCCCCTGCCAATGAGTGCCCGTTCCGTAGCAATTTTAAATCGCTACTACCAAAATCATTGACAAATATCCTCCAACAACTGCAAATAAGCTACCACCCTGATCGAATATTCCGTCGTCTTCTACTTTCCCTGTTATGTTCTGTGTGATTTTGCTCAAGCTGCCCAAAGCCTAACGGCACACATGAATTGATAGCAACAGTAATAGCTATGGCATGAATGAAAAGATAATTTAACATTACAATCATAAAATCACCAGTTTGCACTCTTGCAAAAAATTTCATTATTGTCATTGCTATTGTTCCGTACATTGTTACATTCACAAAGCCTCTACGTTTAGAATATGAATCTTTCAAAAAAAGCCTTTGGAATCCAAAAGTGACAGGAAATGAAAATTTGTGGGTAGTTCACAGAAAGAATGTCACTCACACACATATATACACACACAGACACATAAAAGGAATGTAATGTCCTAGTTACCTTTCAACTGGGATAGTCGAAGACGGTAACCACTTGCAACCGTGAATTATTTTGCTCAGGCATGCACTGTCTGACAAAGGCTCTCCTCCACCATATCTCAAATGCTCTCTGAATATTAGGGCAATCATCCCCTTTATTAAGAAATCGATCAAACCAATTAAGTAAAATGGCCTGCTGTTGCGCCAGCGGCAGGGTTAGAATTGTCTGGCTCAGGCCATCCTCAACCAATTTTTTATCCATGCTTCTTGAAGCCCTCCTCATCCACCCAAAGTCTTCATAAAGGGCTTCCAGCCATGTCGATAACAACGAGAACCGGACATCTTTTGGCACCAAAATATGTCCTCTGCCAATGGCAACACATAATTGGGCAGTGATTTTGCTGATTTCATGCCGATACATGACAGGAATCTTCGAATGAAGAATAGCAAGTTCCTTTTGATCGGCCCATAATTTCACAAATTCATCACCCATTTTTTTCTCAGTTAAAATATCAACAATCCACTGTAAATTGTCAGCTTCACGAGCAATTTCACCCATCAAAATCCCTCTATCTCGTCTGCTTTCATCTACAGATGTAGCTTCAGATAAACAGAGAATAAGAGAACTGAGACATCCATGGCAGAGATGGTAGAGAGAATCTTTGGAGACATCAAGCCTGTTATCAAGATCAGATGCATCTTCTTTGAGCAACCGTGAAATAAGAGTTTTCATTTCTCGACGAGCTTTTTCATCTTTGGCTTGTAGAACACCAGTCAGCAATTTCAAGCAGATGTCATCGGCTCTCGCAGACGTCGATGGCTCAGAAGCTAATCTCTGCAAAACTTCAGTCACTGAGTTGTGAAGTTGAAGTTGACTGAGATGAAATACAACTGCCTCTTCTTCATCCTGGGACCATGGTACAGCTTCCAAATACTCCAAGCAAGACACAATCCCCAAATCAAACATTATAGCCGAAGAAACCTGCAATAGGAAACTATTATCATTACTCAGTAAGGAATAAACATACTATTCATGTCACACGAATGATTGAAGAAAGATAAAGGCAACAGAATTATCCAATATCAGGAAAAACAAAATTCTTCATCGTTTAATCATAGCAATTGTGAACAATGTATTCTATAGACACAAAATGGAATAATAATTTATTGTCCTCTATGAGATAAAATTGAGAACGATACAAATATATCAAATCTAAAATGTCAAGAATGTGATGTTTTTGATATGCTCAACAGGGAATGCAAAAGACAGGGACATCAAACAAAAAAACTTTCAAAATCATCATTCATATGTGGCTTGATTTGGAAAAAAATACCAGCTATGATGCTTTTTATTGGTAAGTTACAAGCTACAATACGTTAAGTGAAGTTGCATGAAGCATGTTTTTAGACAATTTGTGATAGCCCTAGAAATGTATGAAGAAGGAAAACTGGAAAAGATAATCCACAATATCCTGAACACTACATTCTTTAGTCTCTTACAAGAATGCAGTTGAACTCGAAATCCAGGCTTTCCCCAATTTTCTGAGGAACAAGGTACTGGGGAAGGCCAATGGCAACCCAAGATGTCCGAAGAATGAAAGCAAATACAACCCAAAAAAAAAAAAGAATCGAAAACAAAAGTATCTTTAACTCTTTACATACCTTGAGCAAATCTAAGACCTTATTAACGTCCTCACCGATCAACCTCTTCTTCAAGTCTCGACAATACATCAACATGACAGTCTCGACATAAACCTCCACATCATCGCACTCGCTTATCTCTACCGAATGCGCGATCCCTCGGTCCCTCCTCAGCTTCTCCGCAAAGAACCTGCTCTTCTCTAACAAGACCCTCCTATGGACATCCATGGAGACTTTGAAGCCGTCCCTCCCGACCACTGAGAGCCTCACATCACTGGGTCCCAGCCCCCACTGGACGCCATAGCTTTCTAGCTGGGCTAGGATTTGGGCAAGCTTGGTCCGGGATTTGCGGCGGGACTCCTGAGCGAGGATGGACTCCCGTTGCTGGTCTTCGGACATCATCTCGAACAGGGTTGGGTTGGGGTGGTTTCGACTCTGGCGAGTTGGGTGAGTTGACTCAGGCGAGACATGAGGGGGCGAGAGTATGGTAGTTTTGTTGGAGGGAGAGGGAATCTTAGAGAGATTTGCGGTTCTTGAGGGAGAGAGAGTGAGAGGTGGGTTTGAAATGAAGCCTTGCTTTATCATTGCCGAGACTTCTTTGGATGATCTCAGCGTGTTATCTTCCGTTGCTGCCATTTTGAAGTGGAATTGTGATTCAAGACTTTACTGGGTTGATAGATTTTGCCGGAAAGTGAAGGGAAAATCGGGAAGAAATAGAATAGTGGTTTCTGGTTTTGGATCTGCCGCTGCGGTTCATGTAAGTAAAAAAGTTAATCGGGAGGGAGAGATTACTTCTACCTATGCATTCCGTAATTTAAAATTTTAAAATGGTAGTATATTACCGCATTAGGGGCACTTTTAACTCTAAAATGTTGTTAAAAAAAACTACTCTAAATGTTGTCGTATTACCAATGGGCTTATCTGATTTGCCTACGGCCCGTTAACAAGTCTGGGCCAGTTTGTGAATTTTGTAAATAGATGGACATATAGTCCATTATCACAGAAGGCCAACCCGACTCAACTTGTCTAGACTTTTCGAGGAATGATAAAACTCTGTCGGGCTCAGATGATCAATTTATTCGACTCGAATTGAACCAAATTTGAATAAAAAATATGTAAATATCTCTTAAACATCTTATATGATCTAACTTGGATTGACCCGAACCTGAATTTTCGTCACCCCTACACTTTACCCGCAATTTATCAAGCATTTAATCGCAAAAGTTTGCGTAGGTTACTAATGGTTATGTGCATGTTAATTAAACATCTAATTTTGTTAAACATATATAATAAATGAACACAAAGTAAATCAGTAATAAAAGCACAAGTTTTAAAACCTACATAATAAATTACTCTAATATTTCACAAGCTATAAAAAGGAGTTGGTACAACACTTTTCAATTCATCCCTGCAATCCTCCTCTCCTCAAAATACCTAAAAAGAAAAGAAGTAGAAAAAAAGAGAGCAAAAAGATAATGAGGAGTTTTACAGAGATGTCAACCATGGTCATGTTGTTGATGTTAACATGTGGTGTAGTAGTTAAGACAATGGCATACGTGCCGTATCCGCCGGAGCCTCCTATTTATAAGTCTGAAATTCCACCGGAACCTAGACCAGGATATTATAAGTACTTGAGTTATTGTCTGTCGAAGTTCACCGTGGAGTGCAAGAAAGAATTGCTTTGCTACGCGGCTTTGGATGTTTTGGTTACCGATGCTTGCTGTCACAATCTTGTTCGTATGGGAAAGAAATGTTACATTGACTACGTTGATTATGTCTTCACAATACCCAAATTCAATAGAGCTGCACGCAAGGGACATGAAAGGGCCAATCGATTATGGAATACTTGTTATTTGAGGCTGAACCACTAGTTACATCAAAAACTGTCTTCAATGGTTGGTTCAATAAAAATAAAATATAAAAACATTGTATGAAATAATTTATATTTACCATATAATAATTTGTAAACTTTCTTTTTGTGACTATATCCACAAATATTACATGTATAATTAAATCCATACCAAAGATGCTAAGCAGTGAAAACTGGGCAAGCAATACAACTATACAAACACCAATGCATCATAAGAACAAACATCTATCAAGAGCACTAAAGTTGGATTCATTTCTTTCATTTTTTCTACAGATACGAGGTTTGCAAAAAGTGAAGAATCCACCCAATAGAAATGTAAAGTCTGATATATTCACATGTAGCGCAGAATTGCGTGTAGGAAGAAATAGCTTAAAATCAAGTAGGGTGAGGGTGATGAGAACATCAGTATTCAACTCTATTGTTAATTATCTCAACCACTTAAAAAATCACACTGAAACTAGGAATTCAGACATTCATCAAAATTAGACGTTTCTCACTCTTACCAAAGGAAACCTAACAAGCAACAACCTTGTAATTCAAAACCAAACACTTTTAAGACAATCATTTACATCATAACATCAAAGACTGATCTACCTCCAAAATAGAAAACATCTTGAATCAACAAGAAAGTACTCCTTGGAGGTGACGGAATCATGAATTTCTCTCTGCTTCATGTCACGGATATCTTAGAGAGATTTGTGGTTCTTGAGGAAGAAAAAGTGAGAGTTGGGTTTGAAATGAAGCCAGGATTTAATCTTTATCATCGCCGAGACTTCTTTGGATGATCTCAACGTGTTATCTGCCGTTGCTGCCATTTTGGAGTGGATTAACTGTGATTCAATATTTTACTGGGTTAATAGATTTGGGAAAATTAGGAAGAAAGAGAGGAGTGGTTTATGGGTTTTGGATCTGCCGCTACGGCTGATGTAGTAAAAAGGTTAATCTGGAATATTATTTCATACATGTGCTTTCCGTAAATTAAAAATATATATATTATTGCAGCATATATAGGCATGTTTACTACAATGGCAAAAATTCGAGTTCGGGTCAAATCCGGGTCGGACAGTAAAAAATGTTTATGAGATATTTGTATATCTGGACGTATATTGATTTATATTTTTTGAGATATTAAATTGATCATATACGGATTTGTTTAAATCCGGAAAAATAAATTGAACAATAAGTCAGTCCGAGTTAGAATCCGAATCACTAAATTGGACATGATTCTTATGTTTGAACCAATATCTGGTTTTAAACTGGATAAAATCTTATTGTTTATACTCAAATTTTGGACATATAATTTATGTATAAACTTGATTTAATCTGGATCGGATCGAGTTTTGTCAACCCTACTCTTAACTCGAAATATTGTCAATTAGTCATAGTAGTGATAGTACCAATGGGCATAGCTGTTTAATTTGCCTTTGGCCCATAACAAGTCTAGCCCATTCTATGCATTTTGTAAATAGATAGGCCTGTAATCCATTTTCAAATAAGCCCAACACAACTAAATTTGTGTACACAGTTTATCAAGCTTTCAATCCCAAACTTTTTTGCATAGCTTTCTAATGGTTATAACTTATATACATTTAAACATCTGATGATGTTGTTAAACATATATAATAAATGAACACAAAGTAAATCAGTAATAAAAGCATCAGTTTTAAAACCTACATAATAAATTACTCTAATATTTCATAAGCTATAAAAAAAAGTTGATACAACACTTTCCAATTCATTCCTGCAATCCTCCTCTCTTCAAAATACCTAAAAAGAAAAGAAGAAGAAAAAAAGAGCAAAAATATAATGAGGAGTTTTGCAGAGATGTCAACTATGATTGTGTTGTTGGTGTTAACATGTGGTGTAGTAGTGAAGACAATGGCATACGTGCCATATCCGCAGGAGCCTCCTATTTATAAGTCTGAAATCCCACCGGAACCTAGACTAGGATATTATAAGTACTTGAGTTATTGTCTGTCGAAGTTCACCGTGGAGTGCAAGAAAGAATTGCTTTGCTATGCGGCTTTGGATGTTTTGGTCACCGATGCTTGCTGTCACGATCTTGTTCGTATGGGAAAGAAATGTTACATTGACTATGTTGATTATGTCTTCACAATACCCAAGTTCAATAAAGCTGCACGCAAGGGACATGCAAGGGCCAATCGATTATGGAATACTTGTTATTTGCGGCTGAACCACTAGTGACATAAAAAATCGTCTTCAATTGCTGGTTCAATACAAATAATATATAAAAATGTAATATGAATTATTTAATATATAATAAAATGTAATCTTTCTCTATGTGACTATATCCAGAAATATTACATGCTATAGAGGCTATATATATTTGAAGACATGGCCATCAAATTTGACTCGGCCTTTGAACAACACAGTTTTCTCATGCCAGTGACTGATGATTCAAAGATTAAGCATGCATGATGTACACTAACACAATCCAAATGTTACAATCATGGTTAATTATAAGATCATCAATGAGTGAAATATTCTTACAAAACATCTTTGAAAAAACAACAAGCAATCTGCAGCCCAAAACGGGTCAGTTGTGTATAGTGAGTCTAAAATGATGAAAAATACGAAAACTTGAAATTGTTATATATGTGTGTATCTTCAACATTGGCATTCATGAAATGAAATACCAAAAATAAGAATGGAGAATTTGGGGTTAGGTCACTAAACTTTCGAATTCGTTACAGTCTCGTCACCCGATCAATTTTTGAAACTCACGAGCAGCAAATTTGTCAATGTGACAGTTTGACTGTCCACATGGAAAATCCCAGAGCAAAATGGCTGTCAAATGAATATATTTCGTAAAATAAAAAAAATACATGAATTCAACTTATTTCTTTCATCTACACCCTCTTATCCATTTGACAAGGAATGAAATGGGATTATTTTTTTTGCCGATGCACCGGACAGTACACACCAAAGAAAAGAAGCTCCCAAGTATTGTGGGCGGCGGTGCAGTGGGGAACTTGTCAAATCTTTCAATGACAACTTGCATTAACTCATTATTTGGTTATCGCTACTTGCTAGTAGTTCAAATATATCATTGTAGTCTGTAAAAATTTACAAATATTTATATTTATCAATTGTTCAAATATATCAAATATCTATTGCGAATTGTATTTATTTATATGATTGCAATTTTGTAGACAAATAAAATATAAATCAAACAAAACTGTCAATGAAGGAACTTAATTGATTAATTAATATATCAAATAATAAACAGAAAAATCCATTGGCTATTTGAATAATGTGAATATATTTGTGGAACTACTGGGTGAAATTTAATTGAGAATGTGAAAAATTAACTCGTACATTTCAGTTGAATGTGTTACTAAATTAAACATTATTAAATGAAATGAAGATAAATTAAAAAGAAAACAGATAATATATTTTAATTTCAAAAATTAATTTTCATATATATCAAGACTAGGCTTTGATATATTGCCAAATATCTTAATACAGTTAATTGTAGTTTTCTTATCGGCCAATCCGTTGGGGATTTTTTTTAGTACAATAAAATGAGGTGGGAATGATCGAACTCGAGACCTAATCTATTAGGGTTCGAAATTGAAGATTCTTTGATTATCCCATGAAAAGTTACTCAAAATTTAAGTTATCATTAATGTATGTTATTACTTATTAGTAGATGTAACACAAACTAATCTAGAAACAAACTGACTATGTAGAAATTAAACTGTAAATGCAAAATATGTCATAAATTGAAACATATTTGAGCATTAAAAGCTCATTTAATAACTTACTCTAATTTCACATTCTATAAATGGAATTGGGAAACACTTAATCCTAATTCATTCCTTCCAATCCTCCCCTCTCCCCTATCAATAAGACTTGGAGTTTTGCCGAGATGTCAACCATGATGGTGTTCTTGTCGCTGGCATGTTCAACAATGGTGGCAATGGCATATGATTTCTATCCACCGGAGCCAGTCGTTCATGACTCAGACATTCCACCAGAACCTAGACCGGGATATTACAACTATTTGAAATATTGTTATGGAAAATTTATTCCAGAATGTAGAAAAGAACTCCTTTGCTATACAGCTATGGATGTTTTGGTCACTGATACTTGTTGTCGTAATCTTATTCACATGGGCAAGAAATGTTTCCTTGACTTTGTTAAAGCAATCTATACAATCCCTAAGTTTAGCAAAGCTGCTCGTAAGGGAGTTTTAAGGGCTGACCGATTGTGGAATACTTGTCAAATGAAACATTGAGATGATTTGTTTTGTTTAACTGGCTGACATATTTGGCATAATAAAAGATTATAAAATAATACGTTATATATATTTAACTATAATAATAAATTTACTTTTTTTTTTGAAGAAAAATATTTACTTAATTGTTGCTTTAACCTGAACATAAGATAGTTGGACTTAGGCCAAAAAGAGTGGAGTGCAAAGCCATATTTTGCATAACAATGCTAGTGTTGGTAAGTGGGTCAAGCCTCCAAGTGACTTTTTGAAGTGCAATGTAAATGCTGCCATTTGTTTGGAAGATAAGGTGACATGTGTGGGCACGGTGATATGTGATGTCCATGATCTTTTTGTCGCCGCTTGTATAAAACTTATGAGTGGCCTGTTATCTCCTAGGAAAGCTGAGGCAATGTGTCTTTTGATAGCTGTGAGATGACTTCTAGATCTTCAAGTCTCAAATGTTATTTTGGAGCTAGATGCCAAACAAGTGGTGGATGCTTTTCCATGCTTCTTATCACGATTTGTTTGAGTTTGAGATTATCATCAAAGACTGTAGAATACTTATTACTATGGGACACGATTATTCTGTTTCTTTTGTAAAAAGGCAAGCAAATGAGGTCGATCATGCTCTAGCAAAGGTGGACAATAAATTAGGATGATGCATGAGAAGGTCAAAAGTTAATCTTTGTATAAAATATCAGATTTAATGCACATATAACTAATAAATTCAATACACTTGTCTTGAAAGTAAAAAACACATGCAAAAGAAATATGAATTGAACCTCCACAATACTCAATTTAATGGGTTATGTAATATTTTTGGTCAATTTTACATTTAATATTTCACATTAAATAAGGGTATGATGAGGATTACTTTTTAAGGATTTCAAACGCTATGTTCATCCAAATCCAATTCAACCCACTTTATCCATTTATTATAATTTTATATTCTCCATAAGTAAAGTGTTCGCAATCAATTTCTATCGATTGTTAAACATTTTTTTTGTCAAATATTTAGTTGATAATCAATTGATTATGTAATTTTGATGTTTGAATTTTGGTCGATATGCAGGTCTGAGATATCTGGGGTTTGAGGAGTAAATACGTCATTTCCTTGCAGCGCCAAATAGTACCGCGCAGTTTTCCCACAGAGAAAATCAAATCCCAATTCCCAAAATACCAAAACCGCTCAAAAGTATCGCTTCTTCCACCCACGTCATCGATCCGCTCCGTTGTTGAAACTCAAATTATATCCGTCCGTTAAAAATAATCAACGGCCATAACTCGTTTCTCTCATTCCTCAAGGATCCAATCCCTTATCCCTGTAATTCAACTTTCCCTATATATACCACCACAAGTTTTAACGCCATAGAAGACATCCCTACCTCGAACTCCTCTAGCAAAGACAGTTCATATCTTTCGGTATATTTCACTCGATTCATCTTTTAAACTAGTCGCCATTACTTGTGATTTCTGATTTTGGTTTTCGTTGGATTGCAATTTCTGAGTCGTCTGGTTTATTTTGTTTCCAGGATTTACCTACAGTTCAAGATGTCAGGTCGTGGAAAGGGAGGCAAGGGTCTTGGCAAAGGAGGAGCCAAGAGGCACCGTAAGGTCCTCCGTGATAACATCCAGGGCATCACTAAGCCTGCGATTCGTCGTCTTGCTCGCAGAGGAGGAGTGAAGAGGATCAGTGGTTTGATCTATGAGGAAACCCGAGGCGTTCTGAAGATATTTCTGGAGAATGTGATCCGCGATGCTGTTACCTATACGGAGCACGCCAGGAGGAAAACAGTGACAGCCATGGATGTGGTGTATGCTTTGAAGCGCCAAGGAAGGACACTCTATGGCTTCGGAGGTTAAGGCCTCGTTTTTTTTTCTTTTTTCTGGAAAAGTCTTGCTGTCAAGAAATCAATCTGTACCGGTGGACGTGGTTAGGTTTCCTGTTGTGGTTAGGATGTTATGGAATCCCTAATTAGTTGTTTAGGCGTTTTGGGATTTGTTATGTTGCTGCAGTTGTGGTGTTTTATGCTGTAAATTGCTGGGCTGAATTGCAATACAAATGGAAGTTGCTTCATCATTAATATCGCTTTTAATTATTTCTAGGTCATGTTTAAAATTGTTTTTGCTAAATAGATCCAATTTTTGTGAGTATAAATACTGGTTTCAATGCTAGAAGCAGCTGGTCGTCGTTTTTGAGTTTGTTCACTATCTGTTCTTTTTACCATTTTTTAAGGCTAATGTTGTTGATCACTATTTAGTTTTATATCTAATAGAAACTAGAGGTTTGGTAGATGTTAACAGCGTAAATTATTGAAGGTTATTCTGAAGTACAAAACCTAACAGACAGCTCTCCAGAAATTTAGTACATGGAACAATACACCTTCTGCTGCAACACCAGGAGGAAAGAAATCAGCTGCCATCAATGTAGAACACCAATTACCAATTTTCAGCACATTAAAAAATGAATAATTTGCCATTTTGTGTCGTTATTTGTTTGACATTTAAGGTGAGCCGAACTAACAAAATACATATTAAAAAAATGCATATTGAATGCAATTAAAGTTTACAATGAGTTAGCGGTAAGCTGAAATAATTGTTCAAACTGTGGGGTTTCAAATACCCTACCGACTGTAATACAATTACGTCTAATCAAACTAATCAGATCATTGTGCTTTGAATAAAGGTTCCCTTGCCCAACTATAATTCCTATTTGCTACTCACTCTGCCTTTGACTTGTGTTTGGCGAAGCTGCGGTTGGAATTCCGAAGTCCACTCGTGCACCTTCCAATGAATTTGAGAACCTCATCAATCAGAATAACTGGCAGAGCAACAGCCAATACCAAAAGCCATTCGTTCAAACTGAGAGGAACGATGCCAAATACTTGAGCAAGGAATGGCACGTAGAGGATCAAGAAGTGCAGGCCAAAAGATACAGACATGGCCAGGAGAAGCCATGGGTTGACCCACGGGGGCATTGTCACTAAACTTCCATCCTCAGAGAGGGCATTCAGTGAATTGAACATCTCGATAGCAACCAATACAGACAGCGAGAGTGTTGAAGCTTTGATTTTACCCGACTGGAAGTATTCGCAAGGGTTAGCATCAAATTTGAAAACTTGTGACCCAGCGGTAAAGGGCGATGCTGAAAACCCCTCCCAAGAAGAACACTGACCCCAATTTGCAAGTTGTGAATAGGTTACAAGACTGTGACCATCTTTGCTCAGATCAATGCCCAAGAATGTGTGATGCGTGTACCATATAATAAATATACCAACAGTGGCTATCCCCACATAGAGTCCAATTACCTGCATAAAATTAGATAGAAGTTGGCAGAATAAGTAACTTCCACATAAGATTCTATTTCAGGAAAATAAATAATTACTGGGTTTACAAAGCATTAACTTTTTCTTCTTCTTTTTCTCAAGGAAAAAAAATTAGGAGAAAGAGTGCTATTTTACCAGATAGCGGAACAAAATCCAAGCAGTGATCAATGAGTCATCACTTCTTCTAGGAGGCTTCTTCATTATATCTTTGTCTGGGGGATTGAATCCTAATGCTGTTGCTGGGGGTCCATCAGTGACAAGATTAACCCAAAGGAGTTGAACGGGGATCATGCCTTCCGGAATGCCCAAAGCAGCTGTCAAAAATATGGATGCAACTTCACCAATATTTGAGGAAATCATGTATCTGCAATTTTGCTTAATAGAAGTTAGGGAGAGGAAACAAAACACTCAGCAGATGGAACAGCAAACACCCAAGAGAATGCAAATTTTCAGGTCAGGAATCTAGTTAAGTTCATCGGGGATGATGTTCTAAAATAAAGAGAATAATTCATGTGACGAGTTTCGGTTCTTGAAAAGATAACCTAATTAGAAACAAATATCACCCACTAGGGCAATTAAGTAAATGTACTCCGGCGCAGCAGAGTGTTTTAAAACCATTAAAAATAAACTCAATCAGGCATCAGACATGAGAATAACTTAGGTTAGTTTCGTTCCTGAATTCTAGAAAGCATCTCAATAAATGACTGTAAAAGAAAATTTAGCTGGAAATGGAGTAGTTCAAACCTGATAAAAGCCTTCATATTATTGTAGATAGATCTGCCTTCACCGACAGCAGCAACAATAGTGCTAAAATTGTCATCTGCCAACACCATGTCAGCGGCTTCCTTTGCAACCTGGAATATGTGGAGCAGTTGGGACAAACATTAATAGACAATAGAAAGTAATAACCCCAAATCTAGGTACCAAGCAAGTAAGAGCATCAGCACACCATCTGATATATGCAAGTAATACAGTCATGTGTGACAAAGGCCCACAACAGCAGTAGATTACAATAAACGGAGTTCAAGTAAAAGGACAAGAGTTGAGATGACCCGAAGGAATGTCCAGGGCTTGAACATCAAAGAAAATATGGGCTTTAACAAGCTGCAATATCAGAGCCCAAAAATGGTGCATCCATACGTGTATGCTTAAACTCTTTGTGAAAGAATAAAATGGGATTAAATGACTGAACCAAAAACCATTATGGTGCATGAAAAATGAAATGCTAAACTTGTACTATCATAAGAATTTAAAACGCAGATATCACCATATGACTAATATACTGAACCAAGTATCTCACATACAGTTTTAGGCATTCCTACAAAATTATGCATTAAAGAATCATGAAAAGAAAAAAAAGTTTAGGGGTTAGTTGAATTGTAACCCTGCATGACGTCTAACTGTACAAGATCCAAGTCTATCAACAAATATACAGCCTCCATTCTAGATAGACAATTACCTCTGTTCCCGAAATGCCCATCGCTATTCCAATATCAGCCAATTTCAATGCAGGCGCATCATTCACCCCATCTCCAGTCATTGCCACCACTTCCCCATCATTTTTTAGCAACCTCACGATTTCTTGTTTATGTCTTGGTTCAGCACGAGAAAACAGGAGTCCTCCACTCTGTCTTAAATGACTTTTTTGATCAGGGTGATCCATAAAGTCTCTCCCGGTAAAACTTCTTGAAGTAATATCTTCATGAGATCCAAATACACCTATTTCACGACAAATAGCTTCTGCTGTATTTTTGTTGTCACCAGTGATTACCATGACACGGATGCCAGCTGTTTTGCAATCCTCAATGGCTTGGCGAACCTCTTTCCGAGGAGGATCCTTCAATAATTTGGAATAAAAAATGAATGTAGAATAATTTAAATCAACTATTGATAAAAAAAAATTAAATCTCAGAAACAAAATGCAAATGAAAACACGACTCACCCTTAGCCCTACTAAACCAACAAAAACGAGCTCGCTCTCGATTGTAGAATAATTGGATGGTTCAAGCAGCAGCCGATGAGCAGGATGGTCTTCATCACCATTATATGTTGCAAACTCCAAGAGGTCCTCTTTGAATGCAAAACCAAGGCAACGCAATGCACCTGATGACATCTCATGAAGATTTTCTAAAATGAGACCCCTTGAATATTGATCAAGTTCCACTATGGAACCATCCAGCAGTTGAATATGTGTGCTTCTCTCCAGTACGTTTTCGACAGCACCCTGCCACATTTGACAAGAACTTTTACATGTCATGGATATTTTCAAAACTATAATAAGTTCATGACAGACTGATAAATTTCTAATGACTACAGATATCAGTTGAGAAACGATGTGTGTCGATGTAAGAATTTAACCATGCAATTAACAGTAGTTTCAAAGAAGGAAAAGAAGAAGTAATAAGCTAATGAAAAAACATATCAATTTTATGCCAAAAAATGCATGAAAAAAATAAAGCATGTTTAAAAATATACTTAATTATCAATGTCGTCACATGGAAAAGATGCAGCAGTTTAGTTGCTCCTAGAAAGATGACATTAATAACAAAGCAAGGACAAGAAAAAGAAAAGAAAAGAAAAGAGAGAGGCGCGTATGCCATATAGAACATACATTATGATAATAAGAATATGAACTCTAGAGCACAATATTTCACATTTAATTTCTAGCTTGTCAAGTAGCAGATCATGAATTCCACATGCAAAATTCTGCCAATATCATGAATACATTTACCCAGAAAATCTGTGATGAAACTAAATCAACAAATGAAGGGATTTATTAATTTATTTTGCTGAGAAACAAATGTAAAAAGCTCACGACTCTGCAGTTGCAATATATAAAATACAAACGGATACAGAAAGAGTGGGAAAAATAAAAAACATAAACCTCAAATCTTGTCTAAATCATTGAAATTAAAAAAGAGACATAAAAAGCACCTTAGTAAAGGGAACTCACTTAATCAACTTAAACTTTAATACTTTCTTCCACAATAAACTACGCCGAAAGGAAATTGTATATTATTATATATAAAAAGCCTTTACTAAAAAAAGAGTGAGAAGAATGAACCTTTACTAGCAATGACTTTCTTCCAGGTCTGGAATCAACAATGACACCCATGGATTTCCGATCACGGTCGAACTCCAGAGTCGCAATCCGCGGTTCCATTTTGTTCCAAAGTTGGCAAAAACCTTGCATGGGATAATAGAATTTAAAAGAAACACGTTAATAGCCACAGAAAAAATACCAATAATAAGATATTCTTCCAATGATATCAAGAAACATACGTAGAACTTCTCCTTGGTTAGAAGACGAATTGATATCAACTTCTCCTGGGAACCCCATTTTCTCAACCATAACCTGATAAGTGGAAGAAAAGGCATGGGAAAAAAAAGAAGAAAAAAAACAAGCAGAAAAGGAAGGAGAAAAAACAACAAGAAACTCAGTGCTCATGCCAGATTACTTCATGCGGTAACAAATGCATCAAGAAAAACAAGTCTAGCATCCAATGGACAGTGGATCAATTGCAGTAGCAGTGGAATGCTAAAAAAAACCACCTTTGATTTCCCCCTTTTAATGTTTCACAAAAACTCCAGTTTTATATTAACATGGATGTCAAATAACTAGATAATTACATATAACACAGATGAGAACATAATCAATTGGTTTCTTTGAAAAACGAGACATGAAGTCCAAGGGAACGGGCTCAACGGGGTAAACCAATGAACTTATTCTTGTCACCTGTAGCTGTTGGTACTTTCAATTCATATTTCAACTAATACTTTGGATTATCAAAAGCTCAAAAACACAACATTAAAGATTTTAATATATCTTTGTTTTTCCCAGATTTTTGCTTCACTCATTCTCATAAGGTGTGGCTTTCCTGGAAGTTTTATAATCTACCATAGTAGTTGAAAATATTACCTTCAATGCTGCTTCAGTGGGCATTCCACTAGCAACGTAATGATCAGCAGACTTCTCAACACCAGCATCATTGCAAACAGCGGCAATCTTTGCAATTGTTTGGAGATTATCGTCAAAGAGACCCACTGGCCAGTCAAGTATTTTTCCATCGAGCGGATTATAGGTAGTTCCTTCCACATTAAAGGATCGAAGAGCACCAATTCTAGAGCCCATTCCCACAAGCTTTGCCACAGCCATCTGATTAGTAGTCAAAGTCCCAGTTTTATCAGAACAAATCACAGTTGTACATCCTAGGGTCTCAACGCTTGGCAACTTCCTAACAAGTGCATTCTTTTGAGCCATCTTTCTTGTGCCCAATGCCAAACATGTTGTAATCACAGCTGGCAAACCTTCTGGAATGGCAGCCACTGCCAATGCGACAGCAATCTCGAAGTAATATGTGCATTTCTCAAATGAAAACTTAAAATTTCTTGGCCAGCCATCAACATATTCCCAAGTGAGGAAGTACTTCACATTGATAAGCCACACCAATAAACAAACTAAACCAATTATCATAGTCAAAACCTCCCCAAATTCATTCAACTTCTTCTTCAGAGGGGTATCTTCCTCACTCTGTGAAGCTTCTTGAATCTGCGAATGCACTTTCCCAATCTCTGTATCCATTCCCGTTTGTGTAACCAAGCATATACAGTTTCCATTGACAACTGTTGTCCCTGCAAAGACCATAGATTTCTTACCTTGAATATCTGAATTCTCAGCAACCGCTTTAAAGGTTTTGTTCACTGCTTCACTCTCTCCAGTCAAAGACCCTTGCTCAACTCTGCTTGTGGAGCTTATCAAACTCAAAACTCGCATATCCGCAGGCACCTTATCACCAACTCTCAACTCCACGATATCCCCTGGAACAAGTTCCCTAGCAGGAAGATTAGAGATCTTTTTCCCATCTCGAATCACAGTCGCCTGCTCTGACTGAATCTCCTTCAAGGCCTCCAAGGCTTTCTCTGCATTGCTTTCTTGCCAAACTCCCACAATTGCATTCAAAACTAAAATCAAGAAAATTACAAGAGGCTCCACGAATGCTGTAATTTCCATCTCTCCTCCCTCATCTCCATCATACCAAGCTAACACAAACGATATAATGGCAGCAGCTAACAGAATCCTTACTAATGTGTCATTAAATTGGTCCAATATCAACTTGAAGATTGACGTGCCTTCATTTTTTTCCAGTTCATTGTAGCCATAGATCTGGCGCCTCTTTTCAACTTCAGCAGCTGATAATCCAAATTTTCGGTTCACTTTGAATTTATCTTCACATTCCTTAACGTCTTTCGACCAAGCAGGGAAAAACTCTTTGTTTTGTGTGCTAGTACTTAAAAAAGTTTCTCCTTTTCCAAAGTCTTGCCCCCCTCTCCCCATTGGAATTCAAAGACGACCCTTTAAGTTTGCTAAATCAATTGAATCCTTCCCACCCCTTGACCTGAAAATGATTGCATTCCACGGAGAAATATCAAAATTTGATAATAAAAAAAACTATGCTATAAAAATATAAGCCGCAGCCCTCTGTTTCACCACTGAGAAAAGCAAATCAGAAAGAGAAGCATAGGGTTCTCCCGATAAACAACACTAATCAACTAACTATGCAGTTTCTGCCTCGATCAATGAACATCAACAATTTTATCAAGTAAAGAAACGCAGCAGTTTTCCACGGCAGCCCTCTGATTCGTAACTGATAGATACCAAATCGAAAGGAAAAGTATATATTCAAACTTAGACTCTCCTCGTGAGTCATGGAGAAAAATCAACTCAACTAGTATACAGTTTTTTTTTTTTTTTTGCAGCATCAATGTCGAGAATCTTAAAATTCTAACATATAAATCAGTTTTCCATCCTTGAATTCTATTTTCTCAGCATCCAAACATAGATAAGAAATCGAAAATCAACGCAATGAGAAAGCATACCACAAATCTGAACAATAAAAGAAGCCAATATCATCGAGATTTAGGGCTTGGCATACCAGTTTCGGAGTGCGTGATATCGCTCTGAAGCAGCTATTTCCACACCTTCTCTCTCTTCTATTATCTGGAAGTGAAGCGAGAGATCTGGATGTATGGAGCGATTCAATTGCTTTTATATATCTCTCTGATACCTTCCTTTCATATATATATTGTTGCGTTTGTTTCTTCACCTCTTTTGTTTCGGAGGCCAAATCGTGCAAGTTTTTTTTCTAGACGCAACCATATTCCACATAGACAGACCAATAGGATCACGCCACGTAGCAAAACTTATGACCTGATGATGATATGTGCCGTGAGATCGTCAGATCGATTTCCACATGGCATTCATCCAGTGGTTGACCTTCTGTAAAATCGATGTTGTTTTTGCACCGAATAGCTGCCTTTTGTGGTAATAGTGGTTGCGTATTTTTTTGATTTCTTCAATGCAGTACGAAACTTCCTCCCGGTTGCCTGGCAGCCTTTGCCATTCAGAAACTCTGCCTCTGAGTCTGAGGTTAGTTTTTTCCTTGCTACAAATAAATTATGAGATTCCTTGATGTTTCCTCATGAGTGAGTATTTAAAGTCTATATTTTTTGTTTGTATATTCTAACATTATATTGCTTAGTTTAAAAAAAAACTTTATGTTGCTTTTCCTCATTTCCTTGTCAATATTTTATATAAATGAGTATCCTCGGAGACATCTAATTATTTTTTTAAATAATTTCGGGTTTGAATTACGGCACTGCCACATTCCAAAAGATGGATCACCGAACAGAGGCCAATTAGACCGTAATCGCTCATTAGTCTATTTGGGGATAATCGGGCTTTGCTATAAAAAAATTAAATTTATTTTTTTGATACATTATAATTTTTTTTAAAAAAAAATATGATTGCATTTTATCAAAATTATGAATCCAACCGTATTTTTGTTTTGTGTGTCAAACAACAATCAAATTCATATTTAATAGTTCATAATTTTATGTCATTTTCATATTTGCAAATATAATCATGAAATAAAAAATCCAAATACTGTAAATATATTTACAACAGGATCTACTATAAAATTATCCTATTGGATAATAACAGTTTAAGGGGCTAATAATTTCATTTTCACTTGATTGCAAACAAGTACAGTTAATGAAAGTATAATTTATGAGACGCTCTGCCAACGGGATCCGCTGAAGAAACTAGTCTATGGGGAGTTGAACAGATCGAATCAGACTAATCAAAGCGTTTGACCAAGAATGTGACCATATTGCAATTTTGTTTCTTTTGGGGTTCAATTTGCAATAATTACTATACACCAAAAAATTCGATTTGACTGGTCCGTAGCTTTAGTGTGATTTGCATGTCACTCTCTCGCCAAGCTTTAAACATAAAAAAGCGTTTTATTGGGGGCCCAATGGAATAGGGTGTCGATATATATGGTGCCGTCAGGTTATTTTGTTGGGCCTCATCGGACACCAAAAGTAAGTCAACCCAACAAACCCATAAGGGTCCCACATATAGACTTTAGTT
Source organism: Euonymus europaeus (assembly GCA_963580455.1). Lineage (NCBI taxonomy): Eukaryota > Viridiplantae > Streptophyta > Magnoliopsida > Celastrales > Celastraceae > Euonymus > Euonymus europaeus. The sequence continues at coordinate 23,267,732 of OY756967.1, forward strand.
TAGCACTTGCGCTAGTATTCTTTTCTGTTTGGGCTCTTACGGGGGCCGCAGAAGATTCGAAGCAGAGCCCGATTAGCAATTGATTTGACATAACATACCTCGAAGGCTCAAATCCGCTGTATCACGGTCCAGACTTCGTTACTGCACAAATAGTGAACAAAATAATCCAACAGTCGCGGGCCTGAAGAAAATATGGGCTAAAGCCTGTTAAGAGCCCATCATCTGAGTTTTCCTTTTGAGGAGTGGCACCCCGTTTTTAACTAAGTATATCACACCCTTAAAAAATTATTAAAAAACATAATGTTTACGAGCGCACTCAAAATTTATTTTTTCAAAAGTTTGCAAACTATACCGTAGTTAATCCTTTCTTAGGTTTCAATCGGTGAATTTTTCAACCCTGGTCATCTCCCGTATGAGCCAAGGAAGTGGTGAGTACTTCACTCAAATTGGAGACGGGAGCCCCGTCAAAGAATGCTACATGGTTCTTGATACAAGTTGACTCAATAGGAATCGAATCCCAAATTTGATATATGCACAAGAACAATATTTTTTAAAAAATAATCACAAAGCATGTAATCTCGTTATCAGATCACAAAGCATGTAATCTCGTTATCAGATCTGGGATGTGGGCAAGCATTAGTGGATTTGATGTGGGAAAGCATGGAAACTCGTTATCAAACCTCGGCTTGCTTGCTCACATCAAATAAACTCATTATGACGGTCATGTAATGGAATCAACCATGGTTGTTTGTGTTTTCAACCATCGTGTGAGGGAAAAAGTGAGAAGGATGAAGTTAGGGTAAAAGTGGCAGGGACAATAAGGGTGTTCAAAGATGAAATTTTTTAAATGTTTAATGGGGTGAACTTGAAAAATAAAGGGTGTCAATAGCACTCATATTTCTTTCTTGTTGTGATAGCAACAACATTCTTTTGAAATGGCTGGGGCCATGATTAGGAGGTTGTAATTACTCCCAAAATCCCCCGAATCATGGTTTTTTTAAAAATTGTGTTATTCAAATTTAGGGGTTATGATTTTAGTATTTACGATTTATAATTTAGAATTTAAAATTTAAAATTTTATTTGGATCCTTGCACTGCATATTCCTCTGGCTATTGCCGTTTAGTATAAGATTCAAGATGGCATCCATTAAAAGTTAATGTATATAACCTACTAAAAATGGTTGCTTAGAAGCCAATGGGAGCTCGAGCCAAGGTCCCTCCTCCTTCCCATTGGTTGTCCCTCTTGATATTGATATTGGATGGATCGGCCCCCAGCCTGGATTTATTAAAATTAATACGGATGCTGCATTGAACAAGGCTGAAAATATTTCTGGGTTTGGAGCTATTTTTGTAGATGAAAATGGAGATGTTCTTGCTTATGAATGCCTCACGCGTGGTGTGTATCTAGAGCCTTTGCTAGCTGAAGCTCAAGCACTATTGTTTGCGGTTCAACTTGCCGGAGACTTGGGTTTCAGATGTGTGGTTTTAGAAGCAAATTCCCTCTTACTTGTTAATGCCATTAAGGATGCTGATATTCATTTCTTAAGCTGGGGTTCGGTGGTTCCTGAATTAAGAAGGATTTTATCCTTCTTCTCTACTTGGTCTATTTGTCATGTGAATAGAAAAGTGAATGTGGTGGCTCATAAACTAGCAAAGAAGGCTTTGATTCTCAAAGATCTCACGGTTTGGATAGAGGAGTACCCTGCTGATTTGGCTACTGATGTCTTTAAGGACAAAGCTTCATGTAGAAATCCCAACTAAGTTTTGTTTTTTTTTTATTTGTTTTATTCTCACGCATTGTAGCTTCTTCCACCAAGAGGTGGTCTGTGCTCTGTTAAACACCTTTGTACCGTTGATTGACAGTTCAATATATTGCAGGTCAATGACCTTTTCAAACAAAAAAGTGGTTGCTTAGATAAGACCAAAAAATGCTACCTGTGACGGGCAAATGCGTCCATTCACCACTTCCAAATATAAATTCATTTTTACCAAAATAAGGGAAAAATGTTATGATATCATATGTGATAGTTGATTTTGTTAACAACTCAGAACTAGCCTAGTTGATTATCTCATTGAATGTAAGGTACATACGTTACTTTAAAGGTCGAGTGTCTAACCGACGAACACCCAATTAGAATTTCACTCTCTTTGGAATTTTTAGGGTTCCGTATGGGCAAGAGTTTTGGCCCGAGTCTGTAACTCGTCCAGGAGTCACGAAGTGGACATTGAGTCAAGGGTTTTCCGTTAAAAATATATATTTAATTTTGTTACAAACAAATGTACATATCAAACACTAATTAAGCAACTTTTGATTTAATTAGTGGGCCATTTTTTACAATATATTAAGCAATCCATTGTATTTATTTTTCGCCTACCACGAACAACCTAATTCGATGTAGTCCTTATCAATGACCCTGAGTCAGCCACTAAATTAAAGTGCATGGGCCAAACTATAGAGTATACACCTCTGCAAGCACACTAATATATCATTCCCACATCATGCCAAAGCATCCGACAGCCTCGGCCCTTTAAACCCAATTAACAAAACGATATTAATCACAAAGCCACCAAAGCCGCTGTCACCGTAACAAACACTCTCATCGATCATCGTTATGTCGTCGCCTTGCATCTCTGACTGCATAAACGACGTCGCTCGTCTCCCCTTCAGGCCGACCTACGTGAGACTCAACAGGTGGCCCCAGTCCGAGGAGGCGTTCTTGGTCTCTAATATGGGCCGGGGACCTGCGGGTGCGCACCCTAGAGTCGTTGACAGCGTCTGGTGCAGGCAAATGTATCTGAGGAGCTATACGTTCTCAAGAAAGGAGACTGTTCTCGAAAAGACCAAGAAGTCCTTTGGGAAAGCGAGAGAGACAGTCAAATTTAGGATGAAGACCGGAAAGGGCAGAAAAGGGATTTTAGGTGGAAAGAAGTGCTTGGTGTTGAGGAGGGCTAAGGAGGTGACTTATGCTGGGTTGTTCTCCATCTTCAAGCGATTCCTGGCTTGCACCGTCAAAGTCGATGTGGCTGATCATCAAAGGAGATCGTGAGAGTGAATCTCGGTACTGGCTACATTTTATAATTTATTTTCTTTCAAAGAGTAGGAAAAAGTAATTAAATAATCAAATTGCTCATAATTATGAATTACTGGGTTCTTATTTTTCATTTTTAGACTCTTTTTTTCCTTTTCATTTTGTTGAAAAATGGTCCTGCGGGATTGCCAAAAAGCGGATAATTGATTGATTCTGGATTATCGAAGGAAAATCACAACGCATAAATAGGTTTTAATCACAGCCGTTAAGTTAGCATTTTGGAATATCGAGTCATGATAGCATTGGACGGTTAGGTTTTTTTATTCCGTACTAGAATTCTAGCTGTTTGTCACCACAGTACTCTAGAATTTTAGCTAGCAGACATGTTTGTCACCATGGTACATGTCTATTTGATAGTAGATGCCAACAACGTCGAATGATTCCTCGAATTAGGCATAAAGAGTCTAAAGACTAGAGGGTAGAGCCCTGGAGAAGTAAATTTCGAATCAAAAGAAAGCAAAGTTTCGCGGATGGACGACGACTTTTCAAAGTTACTTTTATGAGCACATCAGGCCCACTATCTATCAAAAAGAGGAAAACCTCGCGTGTTGTGCCAACCATGTTGGATGGATGGCCTTTATCCAATCATGTGCACGGAGACAGAGTCATGGCGTCAAATAAAAGTAAAAGCACTTGGCATAAAATTAATGCAAATAGTTTCAATTTTTGATGTCGTGATGGCTCTAGCGGATGATGAAAGTTTGGGGGTCTGCTGTTAAAATTTTATATCGAAACTTTACTGTAATATCAATTTTAGTTATTAATATTTTTTACTTTTTTAAAAAACCATAGATATGTAATATTCATTCCAATGAATCTTTATATTTTTTTTTTGTCTCGATTGAAATATCGAATGTTTCAAATTTATATCGAAAAATATGAGATTTTATTTGTTTGTTATCATAATTCATTAAGTATACTGAAAAAATAACTCTAATTTCATTATATTGAATGAATTTTATGCCAACTTTTTTGTCCAAGAAGTAAGTTTTTTGGGTGTATGATATGTCGACAGTAATTAGCTAATATGGATTTACGCCATTGATCAATTTGATAATGAGATTCGCACGTACCATATAATATCATAAAACAAACAAATTTTCGGATTTCTTGTAATATGGTTGGTTTACTGTAAATAATCAGTTACGGCAATGTGAGAGGCCTAGTAGGTCACTTTCTCAGTCTCTATCAAGCACGACACAAGCATAATAATGAACCCTAAACCAGCGCATCATGTTTTTGCATAATTTAGGAAATATTAGAGGTCCCAAAACTCTATCCAGTTTGAATGATCGAATTTGTCCGATCTTGATTAAATTGGGTCTGAACATAAGTTGTAGTCCGAAATCCGAGTCAAAACACACACAAATTATCCTATTTAAAACTAGGTCAGAATTGAATACAAAAATAATGTATGATTTAATTTTTCGGACAATAACTCAAATTGAATTATTGTCCGATCATTTTGTTTGGATTTAAAATAATATTTCGAATATATTCATTAAATACGTCCAAAAATTCAAAAGTATTCGAATTCAAACATGTAAATGTTTCATAAACAACTTATGTTGTGTTACCTATAACTGAGTGTTTTTTTTTTTGCCACCCTAGAAAAGATGATCACCAAATGGAGCTGGCAAATGAAGGAATGCAGCCCGAATGATTGTTTTGGTCCAATGAGCTCAATGATCAGGTTACCCAATTACTTGGGCTTGGTCCAAGCAACAGTGGGACGCCCGCATGTCTTGTGCTGCTAAATATTTACTCAGCGGAGGTACTTTTCGTGAAGGAATGGCCCACAATCGCGACCCGTTGGGGACCCGAGTCCTTGTTCTACAACCGTATCAACAAAGAAATTGGAAAAGATGATTACATAATGGATTAACTGGGTCTAAGCCTAACGGAGCTGCCTCGTGGACGGAGATTCCTTCTTGAGGGTGGCACGATGGTCCCCTCCCACCCGTCCACAGGGAGCGGAATTTCACCACAACACTAACAAAGAAACTAGAAATTGAGATGCAGAGCAGATAAACTGAATCTTGTAGCAGCAAACTGAAGATGTCATTAACATCACAATTTCAAGAACTATAGACTACAATATTTCATAAACCAGAGTCGCTTAAATCGGTCACTTCTCCTTCCCGGCGAACGGTCTTCTGGTCTCAATATTGTGCTCTTTGAGGTTTGCAAGTAGAAGAAACTAGGCACAACCCTAACAGAAGATTTAAGAGATTGCACAAGGAAATTCTCAATTTGACTCTGGAACCAGCTGCCCATTCTATGATTTCCACAGTGATGTGCAAAGCAATAAATTAACAACAGAGGGAAAAAAATGTCCAGCATAACTAACAGTAAGAATAACAACTCTTGAAATCTACATTTCATCCAAGAAGTTCCATTGCCTTCAAGATGACATAAATAGACAGAGAGACAGGGTAAGCAGGCATAGTAATGCAATTAAAAGAGGACATTATACATAAAAAGATTGCAAACATTCAAGTAAACGCACTCTACAATTAAACATCGACAGGCTACATGAGAAAAGCAAAATCCTAACAAATTTATTAAAGTTTATGTGGATCATAACCCTTGCTGTACAAATAACTCAATCCCACATGCAGTATCACAGTTTCATCTTAACCTGTTCAAGTTCTGTCCAACTAGAAATAACAGGCATTGCCACAATCTGATGTTTGAAGCAGTGTGGTGCCAAAAAGAGTTTCTGCAAGTGCAAAAGGCCACAAAAGATGGCGCCTTTGATGAGTCACCTACCTTCAGACTTCACAAGCTGTGAGAACACCCGACTCATGGAAACACCTGATAGATCATCGACACTTGATGCTTCGAATTGTGCGACAGAAGCACTACTATCAGCCTGACTGAAGTTGCTTATTTGAGGAGAGAGCTCGCCGATCATATTGGTACTATTTTCTTCAGGATCACCTTCAGGAACTGCTTCTTGAAGTTGAAGGGCATACTCCAAGTTCCATAAAACGTCTCCCATAGAAGGCCTGTCAACACCAAAGTCAGCCAAGCATTTCTCTGCAGTTTCTGCGAACTTCCTAAGAGACTCTGGTCGGATTCTGCCCACAAGATTGGAATCAATTATTTGCTCCAGCTGACCTTTCTTTTGCCATTTCATCGCCCATTCAGCTAAGTTCACCATTTCCCTAGGGAGTGAAGGATCTATTACAGGTCTTGCACAAAGAACTTCAAATAAAACCACGCCAAATGAATACACGTCAGATTTCTCTGTCAACTGTTGCCTTCTGAAATATTCTGGATCTAAGTAACCAAAACTCCCTTTTACTGCAGTACTGACATGGGTCTGATCGATCTCAGGACCTGTCTTCGAGAGTCCAAAATCAGCAACTTTGGCCATGAAATTCTCATCAAGCAAGATATTTGCAGATTTTACATCTCGATGGATAACAGCTTTTGCATAGCCAGTGTGGAGATAGTGAAGCCCTCTGGCTGATCCAATGCATATCTCGAGTCTTTGCTTCCAACTCAAGTTGGGAAGACCTGAGCCATAGAGGTGACCCTTTAGGGTCCCATTCTCCATATATTCATAAATCAATATCATCTCATTCTTCTCGTCACAATACCCAATTAATGAAACTAAATGGCGATGGCGAAACTGAGACAACATCTCAATTTCTGTCTGAAATTCCGCAAGTCCTTGTTGGGAACGTGGATTTCCCCTCTTAACAGCCACTTTTGTGCCATCAGCTAGTGCTCCCTTGTATACCTTTCCAAATCCACCGATTCCAATAACCCAACTTTCATCGAAGTTGTTTGTGGCCTCTTGAACTGCCGCAAAAGGATAACGAAATCCCAAATTTGATGCAGTGCTTACTGTTGTCCCATTAGAGTATTTACTTACCGTAGTGTGTGAGTTTCCTCCATTCATAGACAAAGGAATCCATGACTTAGAAGGACCATGTACCAATCCTCTTCTCTTTCTGCACAAAGTAAATATAATTCCTACAAACAACACTGCAATAAATGCTCCAATGCTTCCACCCACAACCGCTCCCACATTCTTCTTCGAACTAGCAGCTGGCGAAATAGTGGTTAGTCCACTGAGGCTGCCCATGGAATTGTTCATTTTCAATATCTCCAGTCCATTCAGAATAGCATCAGGATAAGCATCGACATCAGTAGAAGGGCCAATGCTTACACGAATCTTGTTGCTAGCTTTTATTGGTGTGACATAATCCGCATAACATGGAGCAGCCAAAGTGTTAAACGAATAAGTACTCAGATCAAGATCCCTAACAACGATAGAGGTGTCAATATAAACATTGAAGTAAAGCTGGTTGAGAGATTTGCTCACTATGTCACAAAAGTGAAAGCGAACAAGGTACCGAAATCCAGGATCCACACTGAACTCCCAAGTAACATTAAAATTGCTGTTAGGATCACCTTCTGAGTTCATCTTTGTAGCAGTACCATATACAGTATTTGGTGCAATATCTGGTGTTGCACCACCCCGCACATAATTGACAGCTCCAATATTGGAAACATTGGCAGCAAGATTTGCCTGCACTATGAAACTTTGATCAGGAACCCAAGTTCGCCAGAGGGTGTCATTTTCAAAGGAGACTGTCGGTCCACCCATGTTCACTCTAGCAACTGTCTCCAATGCTTGCCAAAGCAAGCCTTGGAATCTGACATTCGGACTATACGTGCTGGCATCATCAGTAATGATTTCATCTGGAACAGAAACAACTTCCAAGGCATTCAAGAATGCAAACGAGTTGTTGACAGGGGTAAAAGTGATAACAAGGGTACCCGAGGTTACATTTACAGAAAATTCTTTGATAACATTTGTGGTCACAACAAAATCACTCAGGAGGACAAAATTTTGAGCAGAAACAGTGAAATTTGCCTTGCTCATGTTATAGCTCTCATAGACAAAGGGATAAAAGAAAAGGCGGATCCAGTGTCTCCCAGATTTCCCAATTGAAAAACTATATTTTGAGGTTCCATCAAGGATCCTGGCCGTCTCATAGAGTGGTGAATCATCAGATGAAGTGACTGATTTTGAAGTGCTGTTGGCAAAGATTTCTCGTGGGGTTGCAAGGAAGCGAGAAGTATGGCTTTCAGAAACAAAGACACGGTCACCTACTGTAGTATTGGAGTTTGATCCACAGTCTATAAGGTAATTGTCTACTGGGGTGAATCCATCAGAAAAGCATGCCGAGCATAAGATTGAAAAGACCCATATGAGCGATTGAATTCTTTTAACCTCCATCATCATCTATATGGGATCAATCAAATAACATATAGATGGGTTCTGTTTAAGCTTAATTGAAGCTGACTTCTAGGGTTCGTGATTCACATACAGAAATAGCAATACAAGAACTGCTATTTAACAATCACAAGTAAGATCGAAACCAAAATACAAAAAGGAGAACAGAACAACGGAGAGAAATATGGAGTTTTTAGACAGGAAGGGTCTATCGGAATCAAAAGGCAGAGAAATTATTCAAGTGAATAAATAACAGAAAAGATGGCACCTTTGCGATACTGAGCACGAATTGAAAGAGATCGAAATGAACAAACCCAAAGGAAAAGGCGAATCCGTTGTAACCCTTCTTGGAGTTCGATGGATTGTTTATGCAAGTAGACGAAAACAAACAGCTATACTCGTGCATGAATCGTGCGAAGCACTAATTGGTTCGTAGTAGATGACAACTCCACAAATTGACAGATTCCTAAATGATCACCTGATATCTAAATAGGAAAAAAAAACACGTTACAAGGCAAACTAGTAAGCTTTTACTTGGCCAATAGCAAGAGGAACAGAGGTTTAAAATAAGAAAAAACAGCTAATAAGGATCTGACCTTGTTTTGGCGGTGGAGTTTAGACGAAGGTGGTACAATAAATCTCAAATATCAAGATATTGAAAGACAAAATCACAAGAGGAAAGAAAACCACACATCGAAAGACTGTTTGGTGGAGTGGAAAGATAAAGCAGAGAAAAAATAAAGTTTTTTTATTCGATCATTTAATGTGTGTGACCGGAGCTGAGTGCGTAACTGACGGATATTAACATATTTACTCTCTACTCCCATTGTTGGAGTAACTGTGCCTAACAATATTGAAGTGCGCAATGACGATGATAGCTACTCAAGCCGATCACAGATCAGTTGGAAAAGTCGGTCACTTGTGTAATTGATCATAAACCAAAAAAATTGATGAAGAAGAAGAAGATTAACAAATGGAAAATACTTTTTATGGTGGAATTTGAATTACTACCTAAACAAAATTCTATTCCAACCGTTATTCCGTTTCTCGTTACCCTGTGCTTGGTACTCAGTTGTGTTAAAAGCTACAGAATTTACCAGAAAGCGAAATGTGAACAAGAAATCTAATCAGTGTGGAGATTTTGGTAAGACATGATGGATTGACAAGTAAGTGCATAAATTTCAAATAAGCATTAACCACCGTTCAAAGAGAAAATGTCATCTTCTGATACCTAACAACTGTCTTTGTGTCCAAACCATTAAAACCACAATAATAACTAGATCTTACATTGGTTTTTAAATTTTCAATCTATAAGAATTATGAAAAAAAAATTCATTTAATGATGTTTAGGGGGGACTTCACAGTTCCTTAAATTAAATTTACCATTCACATTTAATGGTGTACACAAATAATCAAATACATTGTAAAAATAAAATAAAAAAATATTGTGTAATGTGAAGCACCTTTCAAAGTATTTGATTAAATTTTAGACTCATTTATTTTAAACGAATTGTGGAATCCCCGGATCCATAGATAACATATCATTGCAGCATGCTAAGTGTCAACAGTTTGCATCCTTAATCAAAGCATGACATTTTTGCTAACATGAGTGTTCCATAAGCCCATGTGAACTTCTTTTATTTTACTCGAGACCTCTGCATACTTGCAATTCTTTATTGATTCGTCACCAGTGTAGCCAATCTTCTTCTACCATGCATGTCCTCCACACCAGCCAATGATGATGCTCTCTTTCTTCAATGCCAAAGAAGCCGCAACAAATTAAGGAAACCCTCCCATGGATAAACTCTATCGGATCAAGACAATAAGAGAAATAAAAACATCGAACCTATGTGTTGGGGCTGTTGGTTTGTATATGAGAATCATATAAAAAGTTATTATAGTCCAACCCTAATCAAGTTGAAGGAGCTGTCAAGAATACCACCTCGTTTGGGACCCTCAAGTGACATGGTATATTAATTACCTTCTTCGCACAACAGTGCATTTACTATTTTCTCTATGAGAAATAAAGTTGTATCGTCGAGAATCGAACAATTCAAAACTGTCAATATTACTGATGTGTGTGGATTTAAAATTTACAACAGAAAGCCATCCTTTAGTTGGCAAATGGAGGCATGCTAATACTGAATTCATATGAAAATGAAAAGTGTGATAGGATAGTAAAAAATGAATATTCATGCATGCAGGGACGAAGCAAAGAGTGTGGAATAATTAAATTGGCACCATGATTAAGAGCCTTTAATTTATAATAATTAAAATTAAATGTCATCATCTTGCTGGTTTCATCATTGATAGCGTATCAGATAGATATTTGTCAATAAATGGGGGTGCAGATTTACACTCACTTGTCAATTTATAAATTTAATTTTAACTGCAGTCTGCAGGCATGAAGAGGGCCCTGTTCTTAAATTCGGTGCTCTACGTGCACGCCATTTCTCTTGCAGAACGAAAGAAAGAAAGAAAATCATAAAATTGGACTTTGTTTTTTTAGTTTGGCTAACAGACAGATTTAATCAAAGTAAACGGAAAATCGATTAGAAAATTGGCACAAACAAATAAATAAAGCAAAATAAAAGGACAAAAGAATTAGTTGACTACCGGAGAAGCGGAGAGACTCGCGCGATTGTGACAAATAATCGGAGAGTGCCAAAGAGGCAAAGAAGTGTCGACGCCGAAAGACAAAAGTTGTGCATGAATTTGGCACAACAATAATGTAAAACGAATACAAAATAGTCAAACACAGTGCTGTAAAAATAAAATAAAAAAATCAAAATGGACTTAAATCGAATCATTTTATCCTGTTTAAAATCGCTTCTGGATCTTAACACAAAAAATTTATCCTATTTAATCGTTCGGACTATAACCTACACTAATTATTATACGATTTACCTGTTTGAATTTAAAATCAATGTGAATATAATCAAATAAATACGTCTCTAAATCAATTTAAATCTAAACATGCAAATATATTTTATAAACATCTCATATTGTTTGACAATTTTATTTTATTTTATTTTATCAACCCTACTTTTGACGTATTTGGCACAGGACCAGATCTGTTTCAATCGATCCAAGTTCGAATCTTGATTTATTCCAATCCATATCAATCATGTGCTCAGTTGAAACGTGTGGCTTGAAATCATAAGGTGCTTAAATCTGGGCTGAAGTTGGCCCAAATTCGATATCTACATTGTTATGATTCATTAATAATGATTTGTTAAACTGGATCTGGACCTGATATTTGTCCAGGGAGAACGAGCCCAGCTCGAAAGGCCGATTTGGGCTTGCCCTTGTCAGCTTCCTTGCTCGGTGCTCCAGCTACGCGCTATTAATTTTATTATTTTTTGTTTCAGATAAAAGCCTTATCAAGGTTGGGGAAGGAATTTTAGATTGGGTATACTACCTTCCTAGCTTGGCACCGGCCTCGGCTACACGAAATTGGGTGTGAAAGAAAGCGGACCACGTTCATGTTTTTTTTTTATACTAACTAAAACCAAAATACTCTGGAGAATTCAATTATCATAGTTGGGTGAGCCGTTGACTGACTTTGCTCATCTAATGTCAACTCTTCTTTTTGAACAATTGGTAGCCGCGTTACTAGTCTTTTTTTTTGGCTAGTCAAACTTTAGTCATTATAAGACAAAATGGTAAATTATTAGATGCGCTGAATATATATTTGATGTGCATATTTAATTGTGCAATTCTCATCAATATATGTTATCTCTTACATTTTAATTAATATTATTCTCATATGAATGTTATCTACCCCTTTAAGTTAAAGGTATGTCATGTGAAAATACATTTCAAAATAATTGCTCAAGCAAAAATCTGTTTAGCCTTAAGATTTGCAAGGAAATTTTATTACCAGTTGCACCAAAGTCAAAGTCAATACTCCCAAAATCAACTCACAATTTCTTAGAATTTTCCAGCTGTATTCATTCATTCTTTACTGATTAGATTCCGTGACTTCAAGCTAATGATTCGCCACTTACACTCCTGGTTTGTCCATATATACGGACACAAACTGTCAAGCCTTGATCCCTCTGATCTTTGCCTCTATGATGGCTGCCATCCTTGGTTTACTACTCTTACTTCTTTCTGCTAATTTATCCACACATGCCGACGGTGAGTTCGCAAATGTGTTTTTGTTTTAGCAATAACTCTCTCTCTCTCTCTCTCTCTCTCTCTCCATACATGCATACGCACTTATGTATATATACACACACGCATTGGATCATTCTAATTTTCATGCTACGTATACATTTACCAGAGAGCATTGATTGCGGGACTTCGGATGTATACTCTGATGGAAACTCAATAATATGGATGGGAGATGACACTCTGATTTCCAACGGTGAGTCCCAAGATGTGAAGTCAAGCAAAGCAGTATCTCGAGTGATGAGCACACTTAGGGTGTTTACAACCAGAAACAAGAATTGTTACTCTATTCAAGCCGACAAGGGCACCCAGGTTCTTGTCCGTGCAAGCTTCTTTTATGGAAACTACGACGGAAAATCTGCTCCCCCAACCTTTGATCTGCAGTTTGATGGGAATTATTGGGCCACCGTTGAGACTTCAAGTGATGATATTGTCTACTATGAAGTAATATATGTTGTAAAAGGTGACGTTGTAAGTGTCTGTGTTGCACAGACAAAGCCTGATCAATTCCCATTTATGTCAGCACTTGAGGTCCGCAGCCTGGGGTCTAATATGTATAGCCATGTTGATTCGGAGTATGCGTTGTTTTTGAAGAAGAGAGTTGCCTATGGTTCAACTGAATCAATTAGGTATGGTATATATATATATGTTTAGGCAAATTCCACTTTAGGTAGGGTGAGACCCAGCGTGTCACTATCGAGACGAAACTCCAACACCGAAAGAATTGTGATCCACTGCTCTGGTCCGTGGGCACATGATGGATCCGTGAGGTCTAGACCTAGTTGGGCCGTCGGACCGTAGCAGATTCTTGTAGGTCATGGGCTTAAAGATTTTGTTAGGGTAAATCAAAATAAATCTATTGCCTCTCATGAACCCTTAACCCCATTAAAGCGTCTAGGAGTACAATTGCTTTAGTGTTAGAGTTTTCGTCTTGACGGTGACACGCTAACACTCTGGATCTAGTCCCACACGCCCACCTAGAACGGATTTTCACCAGATATGTATATATATACTCTTTCATATATATATATATATATATAAATAGAAATTTTTTCACATATATGTGTAATTTCCAGGTCTCCAGATGATGCCTATGATAGAATATGGAACCCAGAAGTGGTTGACAATGGACTAATTGCAGCAAAAAGCGATGCCATACTAATTGAAGTTGGTGTGGAAGACAATCCTCCTCAATCTGCTGTACAAAATGCGATTACAAGCTCAAGCACGTCTCAGCCAGTCAATCTTGTCACCGATATCTCTGTTGCTCAAGCTTCAATCTATATGACCATGTACTTCTCTGAAGTAACCGAGCTCGATTCGACCCAGACAAGATCATTTGAGCTTTACATAGACAACAAGTCTGAATCAAACCCCATTCTCCCACCTTATGGAAGTGTGAATGAAATATACATCAGTAACATTACTGCCTCCAAGAGCACTTCATTCTCTCTGGTTTCAACAACTGGTTCAACACTGCCTCCTCTTATTAATGCCATGGAACTTTTTTATATCAGTGATCCACTCACAGATGGAACTCATAGCAAAGATGGTTTGTATATTTACTGTAGTAGTTCACGTAACTTACAGCAATTAACTAAACTAACGATTTATTTATTATGTTTCAGTGGATGGACTAGTTAACCTGCAAAATGAATTCAATGGATTACAAGATTGGGGAGGTGACCCCTGCCTTCCATCTCCATATACATGGGACTGGGTTAACTGCAGCACTGGCGCAACTCCTCGCGTAACGGCACTGTAAGTAAGAAGTGCGATTACTCGATGTTCCTACGGTTTAGTTGGTGAATTGTTTACATATCAAGCCTCTTGGAATCACCAGGTACCTGAGTAGCTTTGATCTCAATGGACTACTTCCAGACTTTTCTTCCATGGATGCTCTGCAGACAATGTGAGTTAAACATGAAAAACAAAACCACAAACTCTGTTTTTTCCCCCAATGATAGTAACAGTTGCTTGTTTTCTACTGGTTTTCAGAGACTTACACAATAACAGCTTGACCGGACCGATACCTGATTTCCTTGGCAAACTCCCTAATCTGAAAACATTGTGAGATCTTCAAAAAAACATTTTCTTTAGCTTTCATGGATATGCAGATTGGAGAAACTGACGATGAAAGTATTGTATTCTTTACTTCAGGAACTTGGCTGATAACGGATTTAGTGGACCTGTACCAATCTCATTATCCGGGAATACGAAATTGAAGTTAGTGTAAGTACATGTTTGATAGAATAGCATCCTTAAATTCCATGAAATTCACTACTCTTATTAGTTTGATAGATTGTTAAATTTATGTTGTGGATGACAGCATATCTGGTAATCCAGATTTGTGCAAGTCCGGCAAATCATGTCAGACGACCAGCACAGGCACGGAGACCACCTCTTCATCTTCTTCAACCGGAGGAGGCAAGAACAAGAGTAAGCTACCTGTAATACTAGGAAGCACAATTCCAAGTTTCTTAGTTTTCTGGGCTATTGTGGCCGTGCTATCCATACTGCACCAAAGAAGAAAAACAGCAGCTTTAACTGCAGTTGGTCCAGGTAATTAGCATCTGGTCTTGAACTAAAGCTAATTAGTATAAATTCCTATGCTTGTTATTGCAATAGTAACGTACACCTATCCGAACTAATTACTTGGGCAATGCTGCAGGTGGAACCAATAGGCTTAATGGCGGCACACAGCAGCAATCACCCATGAACGGTCTCGCGAGTAAAATTGGTGAATCTGTAATGAATGAGATCAAGGTCAACATTCAAGACCAAGTGGGCCAGCAGCAACTAGGACAGCAAGATGGGAATAACAATTGATTATTTATTGTGATTTCCTGTGGTTTACCTGATTTTCCCTTTTCAAAAGTTGAAAATGTAATAAGCTTCACATTTCCATTCCTATTTGCAGTTTTTTCATAAGAAATTAATAACAAATACCTAATAACTTAGCAGTTTGCACTGCAAGCTAAAGTAGTTTGAGCCAAAAACCCGCGAGGGATATCATAATACAAAATGGGCCAAAAAGCCCAAACCTTTAGGCCTGGGCCCAGCTTTGGTTGTTAGGAATATACATTGTATCAAATTAACTTTATAGTTATCAAAACGTGATAACTTAATAGAAATATTAGTAACAAAAATTATTGTTTTGACTTAATTAGAGCATTAAAATTAAGGTTCATAAAATTAAGGAATTTATGAAGCTTGTGCTATTTACGTCAAGAGTGGTGCTAAATAACCCAAGTTTTTGTAACCCAACATTAATCCAAGTTTACACGGCATGTTTTGTAAGCGTATGATATGAAAAATTTAAATTTTAGAAAATAAATATCTTATTTGAAATTTTATTTTTTGTTTTTTTTTCTTTAACAAATTTTAAAATACATATTAGATTTCAGAAAAAATTACATATCCAAAATCAACAAGTAAAGATCTATCAAACAAGATCTATCATCGATAGGTTTTATTTAGTTATTTTTAATTACATTGTTTTTTGTACAAATATGTGAATTACGTAGATTTCAATGTTTATTTATATGTACTAATATGAGCTTGTATATCTATTTCATACTGTAACCTAAAAAATAAATGTTAAATCTAAAGGGAACGAATTTGTTAAACTCTAACGGGCTCGTGCATCGGATTTTGATGTTGTAACCTAAACAATAAGTGTTATAAATCTCAAGGGAAATGAATTCACTAAACCCTTCATGTATCAAATTTTCATGTTGTAACTTAAAAAACTCGGATTTACTATTAAAAGCCTAAATATCCCAGATGCTAAATCTTAACTACTAAAACTTAACGGGTTGGATACCCAACATAATTTTAATAAAAATGTAAACAATAACAAATATATATTATACAATTATAGTGTAACAAAATTTCAACTCAAATAAACAGTTTACACATCATATATGTGAATTACATTGTTTTTAAAAACATTGTAATTGAAAAAACACAATAAAAGTTATTGACAATGGGTCTTATTATAAAGATTTTCGCGCTGAGTTCGAATATGTAATTTTTTTCAAAATCTAACATGTATTTTTAGAGAAAAAAATGTTTTAACATTTTATTTATTAAAAAATAAATAAAAAATGTGCTTAATTGATTTTTGAAAAAGTTCAACATGTCCCACGTACATGAAATGCCATGTAGATTTGGGTTGAGTTGGGCTACTAAAAGTTGGATTCTGTAACATTTTTGTTAAGTCAATAGTCTCACTTTAAAAGAGATTGTTGTTTTCTCACATTTAGCTTAATTTGTTTTTTTATTGTCTTTTTTCATTTTTTGTTGATTATTAATTTTATTCCAAACAAACATCAAAAAACAAAAAATTATTTTCCCTGAAACAAATAGAGGATAAATCTGTTGATTTTTTACTCATGTTGCCATGTGACTGAGAGATAAAAAGATGGAGTGCAATAATCTTATATATTGAAAAATAGTAGTTTAATAAATTTAAGTTGATTGAAGATGTGTAATTGAAAAATAATGAAATACAAATAAAACTTGAAATGTAGTTTCAAATTGATATAAATGAATAATTTATTAGGGATCATACTAGCGTTGGAATAATGTAGCCTCCGTTTGTTTCAGAGTATAAGCTAGCTTATACTCTGTCTCCATACTCTCAGACACTCTCAGCTTTTACGTTTTACGAGAGCTTATACTCTATCAACATACTATAATCCAAACGGGTTAAAAAATAAAAGGGTTTTTTATACAAAAAGACAAAATGTAAGAGTTTTATTCCGATAAAGACAACTTAAAAACAAGTTTAGAAATAAGAATAAAAAGAACAAATTAATCAAAATATCATTCTTTATTCCCTTTTCTTCCTCTTTCTTCTTCCTTGTGCTACTATATGAGAAGTTGGTCGTTCGACCATCATTTTTGGCAAACGAAGTATTGAAATAAAGCTCTAAGTCAGCACGACCAAAGCCCAATCGTCATTGATTGTCGTTTATCACTTGAGTTGCTGAAAAAATTTCGTGAAATCAAGATCACCGTTTGGAAAAAAGTTTGATCTGACCAATCTAGCTAACGTCGGTGACCATTAGTACCACCAATCAACTCTCCTGACCAAGGCACAACATATTTGGAATTCGATCAGGTAAAATGAGTGAAAATCGTTATGGATTTAGATCTAATTATATTATATATGTTTCAAATCTGTAGATATTATATTTGTTTAACATATGCTGATATTATATCTCTAATCACCGTTTTTAGCAAACAAAGTATCGAAATTAAGCTTTAGGTCAGCCCGACAAAAGTCCAATCACCACCAACCTTTGATTATCACTAAGAGTCATTGAAAAAGCTTCATGAAATTAAGGTTACCATTTGAAAAGGAGTTAAATCTGACCAATCCTACCAACACCGGCCACCAATCAACACCACCAATCAACTCCCAGATCAAGGCGCATCATATTTGGACATTGATCAGGTAAAATGAGTGAAAATCGATATGGATTTAGATATGATTATATGATATTTGTTTCAGATCACATATGTATATGTTTCATATGTGTCAATATTATATATTCAACCACTATTTTTCGACGAACGAATGACATAAATGAAACTTTAGCTTAGCCCGACATAAGCTCAATCATCACCAACTATCGATTATCACTTGAGTCGCTGAAAAAGTTTCATGAAATCAAGGTCACCATTTGAAAAAGAGTTTGATCCGACCACCTGAACCAAGGCACATCAGATTTGGACCTCGATCAGGTAAAATGAGTGAAAATTGTTATGGATTTAGATATTCGGATATTAAACAAGTTTGTGATATGTTAATAATATATATATTTAAACAAAAAATTTGTGTGTCAACCTTCAATGTGGCGACATCACCAAATAAAATTCTTGTGTTTTAATAATCAAACAAGTACAACAAAACAGATATGACAAATAATATACAATAAAACATACAACATATGAAACAAATAACATATGTGCACAATAATGGGCACGGTGGACCACCGCCGTCCGGTCACCAATCATGGTCGCCGACCAACAAAAAAAGAAGCGTTGAATCATCATGATCAACCCTCAGCCATTATTCATCTTCATCAACTACTAATTTCACTAAATTTTGACCTTGAAGTAAAGGCTAATAGTGAAGAAAAGTATCCGATCTTACTGTTGGAGACAACATCATTGCAAGCAACCACCACAAGAGTGTAGCCCACACCTAAACGCATGGATCCCCACACATTGAGTGGCCGTAATAATCATCGGAGAATGAATATCGGATTTGGATATCATATTGGAAAGATGAAGATATTTAGATATTTACGTCAATAAAATAAATATTTATAACTTTTTATCTTTTACAAAATATTTTTAAAATTTGATCTTATAAAACAAAATTTATTGAAGCGTACCATTGGATTTACAATAAAAAAACGGTACCACCATAAGACGTACGTTGCGCCGCATACATACTCGAGTGGCAACTTTTTTCTCATCTCCCTTCTTCTCACTTCTCGCTATTTCGATTTAGGGCACACAGAATCGTTAGTTTGACTCGCCCACGAAAAAGGTCTCTCTCTGATTTCTCCTTCAAGGTACTAGCACTCTCTGCTCTAGCAGTTGATCTCTGGATAATCCTGAGTTCGATCTCGAATCGCTCCCTGTTTATATATTGATCCTCGTTCATGTCACTCTTAAACATTCCGCATTCATTGTTTGCAGTCGATTTTTGTTTTTTATTATGATTTAGGGTTTTGGAGGACTATGATTTAACTGTAGGTTATCTAGGATTTTCTTTCGACCTAGTTAGGGGCCATTTTGCTTTTATCTGTGATTGGTTGCTGAATACATGGGAAGAATGAAAATCGGACATTTGAAGTTCCCGCTGTTTTCATAAAAATCGAAGTTCAACAGGAGTGAGTAGAATAGTGTTTGTTTTGGACTGTTTGTCCGTTCATTTGTTGCTTTAGCAAACGAGAAATCTAGAGGTTAACGATTTTCACTCGATTTTGGTAGCAATTAGAGACTAGTCCATTTGAAGTGTGAATTATCGTTCAGCTAGTTTGGCACATTATAAGACAGTATCTCTGCAACTTGTGATTTATCTTCTAACAAGTGCAAGTGTGGTGAGGCGAATTTCTCTGGAAAGGATAGTTTTGTATGACAGAAGATTACGCATACATTTTTGCAAGGGCTGTTTTGCCAACGCGCAGTATAGTTTTTGCACTGGTACTGGCATTTTTTTAGGATTTACTTGTTTATATGCTATATTCTTTATTGTGTTCCTTTCCCTCGTACTTTTTACATGGATAAAACTGTGTACAGAAGTGGAAGTGAGAAAAGACCAAGGAACATATTTTTCAATCCAAACTGTAACCGTTGCATCTCTAATTTTGTTTTACATGATGTTATTAGTTTTAAGTGTATGTTGACTGTCTCTCCCATGCATATTTATGAGAAAATGATAGGAAACCCACTTCAAACTATGAAATCATGTTCTGGTGTTTATAATTTGACTGTTTAAATCGTAATACGGTTTCTGCTGCTTGTTATTAAAAAGGATGCATTTCTTTCTGTTAGAATCATAATTATAAATCTTAAAACTTTTTTTTTTTGCATGCCAAATTCAGGTTTAGTTATATAATTGACTGCCGATTTTTTATTATTTTATTTGTTTAGAGTTAATATCTGATAAAAGCGTTGTCCTTTTTCAGGCTATAAATCGAGTAGTTACTGAGAAAAAGCTTTTCAAATCAGTCTTCTTTCTGTCTATTGACTGTCTAGTGTCAAGACAGCGAAGGGTTACTTCTCAGCGAGGAATGATTGTTTGCATGACCTTTTGACATTGGTGAAATGTCTGGGTTACTCAACGTATTGTCACTTATCTATACAATTCTAACAAACTGCCAACTTTAAGAGTGTGGAAGTATGGAACTGTTGGTGTTGAATATGTGCTTGCTTTTTTAGTCATCAAATTGTTTGTTGTTCTATTGGATTATTTAGTCTACAGATAAATAGCCTTCTGGCATCTTGCTGTGTAGTTTTTAGTGTATGTCCTGTTTGTCAGTATTTGGTTTTTTTTGGGACTACCTGTACTACCTGTAGTGTTAGTGTAACTTGATGTCATATATGTAAACTTTGAATAATTTGGCGCAGACGTGGCATTTTATTTTTGATTTGGATTTTCCTAAACAATAATGGTTCCTAAACTTCAATGGCACATTGCACCACTCTGATACTGTTATTTGCAAGACAACTGCCAGAATTAGCTATGACACATGTAGAACATTATAAGCCTCTGCTTACATTCCCATAAAGGATACATGATAAGTTTTTTGTTGATTGCTTCCCTTCTTAATCTTATAAAGGGCGTGAATTTTTTTCTTGGGATTTTAGCCGTAGAATTTATAAACTGAATGCCCAACTGTAGTCATATGTTCTTCAGGTCTTCTTTAATCCGTTTGATGCAATATGACATTCACCTTTGGTTGTAGTCTTCTCTAAACGGATCGGCTTCAAATATTTCGGACAGTTCTGGACGATCTTTTGCCACATCCTTTTCTGGACAGTCTGGTGCAGCCTCTCCTATTTTTCACCATAGTGGTGGGTGGATTGTGTTGCAGTTTCTTTCTTGGTTATTCTTCAAATATTGTCAGCTTTCCGGGTTTTTTATGCAGGACCCATTCAGGGGTTGCAAAACATTCATGGGAGCTTCAACGTTCCAAGTATGCCAGGTACACTTACATCGAGAAACTCATCAATGAATAATGTGCCTTCTGGTGGGGTTCAACAACCTACTGGGAGCCTCTCTAGTGGAAGGTTTGGCTCCAACAATCTTCCTGTTGGTCTCTCTCAGGTATCATGATCTACGTGCCTTGTAATTATTGCAGCTTGAGAAAGAATGTTTGACTTGTAGTCTTGCTTTAGTATGATTAATTGCTTTCTGGCATCATTTCATTTCTATTTTGTGTCGTCACTGTATTTTTTTAATGCATCATGCAGCTATCTCATGGCAGCCCCCATGGACATTCAGGAGTCACAAATAGAGGAGGTATTAGTGTTGTAGGAAACCCTGCATTTAGTAGTAACACAAATGGCGTTGGTGTTTCTATTCCTGGGATTCTTCCAACCTCTGCTGCTATTGGTAACCGGAATGCTGTTCCAGGATTGGGAGTTTCCCCAATTTTGGGAAATGCAGGTCCTAGGATTACGAGCTCAATGGGAAACATGGTTGGTGGGGGAAACATCGGAAGGAACATAAGTTCTGGTGGGGCATTATCTATTCCTGGCCTTGCATCTCGCCTAAATCTCAGTGCAAATAGTGGATCTGGAAGCTTAAGCGTGCAAGGACAAAACCGATTAATGAGTGGAGTGCTTCCACAAGGTATATTAACTTAAATTTATGGCTTTATCTATGTTGATTGCTAGATATATGCTCTTGCACTGATGGCTTTAATTATCCGATGCTTGCTAGATGGATGTTTTGGTTGCAAATGAATGACTTTCATTTGTAACGTATAGCATATTGTTCTTGTGGCATATTGTTCATTTTGATAGCTGTAGAATTTAGCTGTGTATCTTGAAAGCTGACCACAGTAGCAATTGGTCATACACAGTATATCCTTACAGCAGCTGAGTGTTTGAGGGATTTTTTTTTTGAAAATTTGAGGGGAAAAAACATGTACAATGTAGTCTTTAAATTTCTTGCAAGGTCTTTGCATACGTTAGTGGGATGTTGTGCTGGATTAATGGCTTGAAGATTCTCAAAGGAGAGGGCCTTAAAGCTTTTTTTGCTGTTAAATCATCAATGCATTTCTCGGAATCCATATGATTCTAAATAGCACTGCCTTATCTTTGTATTTTTAGAAATAGGTGTATTTTTCAGTGTCAAGTTCGGTGCATTTGGTCATTTGTTTTTGCTAATTTGGATATGGCTTATTGCTCTACTTCACCTTTGCATAATACCTTGCCATCTTTGTCCTTATGCCATTTGACAACTTGACATAAATAATCAAGTTATTGTTATTATCTTTGCGAGATAACATCAATTTTATTTCCTTCCTATGCAATGAGTTTGCTTACAATTACCAATTATAGTTGAGATATTCTAATATAACTTCTGTCTTTTATGTGTCTCCTATATGCTGAGCTTGGTGTATGTGCATTCATGCACATTAGCTTCCCACATATCATATGCTTAAGGTGAGGATTTGCATAGATTTGTAAGTGAGATTTTCTTGGTTCAGGATCTCCGCATGTAATTTCTATGTTAGGCAACTCTTATCCCACTGCTGGAGGTCCACTCTCGCAAAGTCATGTTCAAGCGGTGAACAATCTGAGCTCTATGGGCATGTTGAATGATGTGAACTCTAATGACAATTCACCCTTTGACATAAATAATGATTTTCCTCAGTTGACAAGTCGTCCTAGTTCTGCAGGAGGTCCTCAAGGACAATTGGGTAATGCAGAAATATTTTACAATTTGGTTTTGTTTAATCCACTATTTCGTTAGACCATAAGTAATTTGAAAAACGAAAAAATTTCAGGTTCTTTAAGAAAGCAGGGTCTTGGAGTTGGTAGCATTGTTCAACAAAACCAAGAGTTCAGCATCCAAAATGAAGATTTTCCAGCTTTACCCGGATTTAAAGGTGCTCATTTGGGCTTCTAATGTAGTCACTAGTCAGGGATATGGTGCAACTTTTACTTTCTTCTTCTTGTTTTGTCTGTGTGTGTGTCCTTATCCATTTCTATTTCCATCAAACAGAGAATTTTTTTGAGCATGTATAAGTTGGTACGTGCTGGAGGATATTGATAAGTTTACATTTAATTCTGAGGTTTATCCGTTTATACATGTTTGCTCACATCTATGAATTGGATTAGCAAAATGATTCTTTCTCTGTGTTGTTTAAAGTACATCTGATAAAAATTCTATGAAGTTCAAAATGGGGCATTTTTTTTTTTTGGAAAAAAACTCCTCTAGCCTTAGCAAATAAGTTTTCACAATATTATTAAATTTGATGGCTTAGAAATTAAATTCTTTCAATCTCGTTTACTGAAGCCAGATGCGTTCTTTCATTGTATGCTGATCTTTTGTTGTCCATATAAAATATTGTTCTGTAACTTCTGTTGCATCCTTTAAAAAATTTCAACCAATCATCATTGAAGATATCATTAGATGTTTCAGGTGGTAATGCCGATTATGCTATGGATTTGCACCAGAAAGAACAACTTCATGATAATGCCATGTCAATGATGCAACCTCAGCATTTCTCTGTAAGCCTCCTAAGTTTAAAAGAGGAAGAGTTCCATACAGATAATCCATGGTTAAGATATGATACTGATACTATGGTTATAACTTATATGTGTGTAACTTATCTCGCCATGCTTCCTTTTGCAGATGGGGAGATCTACTGGCTTCAACTTGGGAGGATCTTTTTCGTCATATCGTCCACAGCAGCAACAGCAACAGCAACAGCAACATGCTCCTTCTGTCAGTGGTAGTGGTGTCTCCTTTTCATCTTTAAACAATCAAGATCTTCTCCACAACTCAGATATATTCCCATATTCGCATTCGGCCTATCACTCACAGGTGGAATATGGTGTTTGAACAATGTCTTTGAGTTAAATTAGTTTGTTTTTAAAGACTTCATATTTTTAACTTTTTAACCTTTATAACAATGCTGGAGCCTTTTCAACCCTGTTCTGGCTAAAATCTGTTTTTTTTTGTCGGTCAAGGAAATTTTTGCTGGCTAAATTATTTTTGGCTTTAAAATGAAAAGGGAAAAGGGAAAAGGGAAAAGGGTGAACGCTTCGCCCGGTTGTAAAGTTGCTGCACTGCAACCTTGAGGTCTTTTGTTCAATTCCTAAAACAGCCTCTCTTCATACATCTTACCCTTCCCGGACCCCGCCTTTCGCTGCAGAGGCCTTGTGCACAGGATTTGACTTTTTCTAAAGGAAATAAAAAAGCAGCAGCTCTAATTGCTTTTGGTGTTGACAACTTTCTGTTGATGTATTTGTTTCAGGCTAGTGGACCACCAGGGATGGGGCTAAGACCTCAAAATTCTCCTAATACGGTTTCCGGTATTGGTTCATATGACCAGCTTATTCAGCAGTATCAACAACACAATCAATCACAGTTCAGATTACAACAAATGTCTGCCGTAAATCAATCCTTTAGGGATCAGGGAGGCATGAAACCGATGCAGGCAGCGCAATCTATTCCAGATCCCTTTGGTCTGCTCGGCTTGTTGAGTGTTATAAGGATGAGCGATCCTAAGTTAACCCCACTAGCTCTAGGAATTGATTTGACAACTCTTGGGTTGAACTTAAATTCAACAGAGAATCTCCACAAGAATTTTGGTTCACCATGGTTTAATGAACCAGCCAAGGGTGATCCAGAGTTCACTGTGCCTCAATGTTATTATGCTAAGCAGCCACCCGCTCTAGATGTGTGTTCTTTTGTATATTTTTATTTTCTCCTAGTTATCTTTGCTATCAATTCTTTTTTCTTGCTCATTATTTTTGTTTTGGTCTCTGCAGGATGTATATTTTACAAAATTTTCTCATAATACGTTGTTTTACATATTTTACAGGTTTGTCTCTACTTTTGATAACTTCTGTTTGTATTATGCCCTTTTCATTTTTTCAGTGAGTGCTTAATCTCTTGCCGCTTGGTGCAGCATGCCGAAAGATGAAGCTCAACTGTATGCTGCCAATGAACTGTATGCTGCACCACTCACCAGCCTCACAAATGATTAATTAGTTTTTTTTTTAGTTTCTCCCCCATTTACTTTTCCCTCTTTTATGCGCATTTATCTTCAATGGTTATGAACTCTTATTCCTTAAGGCGAGTAAGCATTTGGTCATCATTTATTCTGCAATTTCTGCTCGTCGTGCTATGTGGCTAACAGTGTACATTACCTGTGTTTGGCAGTCAAAATCGAGGATGGTTATATCACAAAGAGCATCAGTTGTGGTTTGCACGGGTTGCTGAGCCACTTGTCAAGACAAACAATTACGAGAGGGGATCTTACCACTGTTTTGATCCTAATACGTTTGAAATAGTCCGGAAGGTCTGGACTCTGGACTATATACCTGTCACTTGCCTTGGCATTAATTTCTATGAAGTTTAGTTGTTTTCCTATGTTGTAACCTGCGTTTCTGGTATATTGCAATGTGGATGCAGGATAATTTTGTGCTCCACTACGAGATGATGGAAAAGAGACCTGCTCTACCTCAGCATTAACAAAAAAATTCTTCTTCACAATGTAAAATTTTTGGTGGTTAAGCATTGATCAGAACGCAAGTCAGCAGCATGCACCATTTATATTCCTGAAATTTGTCGATTGTCTCTCTCTATCATGTAGTCGGCATTGTCAATCTTGTTTGGATTGCTGTCTTATTACAGGCTAGGAAGGTAAATGTAACTACTTGTAGAATAATGTAGCCAATAAGCAACGTAGACGGTATGGTTACAATCAATTGATAAAGGTCGCTTTCAGTTTCGGATGATACAATCAATCATGCAACGATATGCCCAAGGGCAGGCCTGGGCATTTAAGGTAGCATTAAGCAAAATCCGACCCAAAATAATATTGGACACACTTCAAGTCCTTGCCGATCATAGGCCCATAATAGCTGCCCAAGTCGGCAAGTCCGTACTTTACCAAGCCGGCTCTATTAGACAAGTTTATAAGTCCTGCCCATATTTATACCCACTGGGCTTGTTTTGTCTTTATTAGGCCCAATTCGAAATGTGCCAAACTACAGCCTTAAAAATTAGGAGCCCAAGCCCGTACTTTTACTGGCCAAGTTGGTCGGGCTTCAGGCCTGGCCTGATGATCAGCTCCATTAGAATGGATTATCATAAATTCAATATCCATGAGGCTCTTTCTTTCCAATGGAGCGAGATTTCTACATCTTATTAATCAATCATTGTCAGTCAGTGGATCAGATTCAGAACACAAAAGTCCATAGCTCTTACTATTGACTGGTGATTAAAATTGAAGTTTGATATAATCATTGCCATATTTTCTTTCAAAATAGACTAGCATAAAATATTTTGGATTAATATATCATGCTAGCTATCTAATAAACCAATTACTTGCATTAAATCAATTATTCATTTAATAATTGACCATATTGGGTTGGAGATTAACTATATTTTCTTTGAGAAAATAAATTGAACCTGCTAGGAGGATTTGAGACTGGCACAATTGACAAAAGCAATTGTTCCTCTGTGTCATCTTTGGTTTAGCTATCTGACCCCAAGTTGCCAAAATTCATCCTTAACATGATCAGTAAGTAGAAATTATTCACATAGAATGATAGGTTGTTAGAATGATCAAATTTTCCAAAGAGAGATGATCAGCTCTTCAAGAAATATACCATTCTCAAGTCAACTAATTATACAATGGCAAAAATCTATGATGAAATCTTCAAATTGCATACATTTTCTTGAACTCATTGTTCAAGAGTTCAGAATCTGACATCACAGACATGGAAAACGACCGTGATCTACTCCCGATCGATGATCTTCGAATGCTTCTTATATTCGATGCCTCAATCCGATGCCTGATTACCCAATAACACATGGTTCCCAGGGTTGTGGCCATTATACTCGTTCCTATGATTGTTACTCCAATGGCTAACCACCTCTCATGCTCACCTACCACAATAAAGGATAGTGCCAAGAATGCAACTGATATCAGTGCGCATGCCAACCACATCAATTTGTTGATTATCGCCATCATTTGCTTCTTTGCCTTGCTTTCTATCACTACAACTGAAGTTTGCACCACCACAACAGCCAGAGAAATGAAGAGGGCAACAGAATCAAAGATAAAGAAGATTATGAAGGAAACGTTCGGGGCGATGTTTGCTTCTCCTAGTGATAGGCCAGGAGGGATGTCATTTGGATCATCAACATATTGACCAGGGACGGTGAAAATGGCTGCAAAGGCGACTGTGGCAATGAGGACGGCGACAACAGTGGTGGAATTGATTGCATTGTTAAGTCCTTCTGTGTGCATTTTGTTGAGACGTTTGGCAATGCCTTGTACTCGTTTTCTGGTCTGACGGGTGTGTTCGAGCTGGTAATGGACTTCATGTTTTATGTCGCTGACAGTTTGTTTCAATTCTCGAGCAGGGTTTGTTGCTTGTGGCTTGATTACTTTGGCACTCTCAACCCCATGTTCACGCAGAATGGATCCAACATCAGAATTCCCAATTTTCTCTGCAGTGTCAATAGCTGATTCACCAGCCCGGTTCACAGCTTTTGTATCCGTCTCCTTGTGTGCAAGTAACAGCCTAAGAATCTGCACAAACGATACCAAAATCATGTCAGCAGTGACACCTTGTTATTTGGAAGAAATGTGTTTTCCTAGCAACAATTTCATGGTTGGTAACAAGGCCGGTATTTATACAATTTGTTATGTGTACTTTTGATAAACTATAAAGCAGGTATCAGGACTACAACAAGAAGCCTTCATCGCAAAGAATCAAAGTCGGATCTTTGATATTTGTGAACTTCATCAGTTTTTAAGCGAATTCGACATGACAAGCATTTTTAGTATCTCAACAACGTGAATACTGAAACTTGCGAGTTGTTTAATATATCCAAATGGAAAATGATATATATCCCATGGGGTTGTATCCCATGGGATCCCATATTTTATTCTATTGTATTATTATAGTGGAATAATAGATTTTATTACAATGGAATAACGTATTTCATTGTAATAATACGTATTCCACTGTACTAGAATCTGTTATTCCATTGTATTGTTACAATGAAATACCTCATGCGTTATTCCATTGTATTATCACAATGGAATAACAGATTCTAGCACAGTGAAATAACGTATTCCATTGTAATAGTACGCATTCCACTGTAATAAAATATATTATTCCATTGTATTATACAATGTAATAAATTATGGGATCCCATGGGATATAACCCCATGGGATATAAAACGGTGCTGTATCCAAATTTGCAAGCCACAAGCACATCAATCTAGAAAGCCAATACCTAAAAGCATTGCTTTGATGAAATCCAACCTTTGACACACATATCACAGTGATAAATTCAACTCAATGAAGTCGAAATCAGAGCAAAACATGTATAACGTCAAAATCAGGCTACCGTAGGCTTTTTTAATATACCTGAGCTCTGCCCTTCCTGGTTGCGATATGCAATGCTGTGTTTCCCTTGGTATCAGTGATGTTTATTGAAGAAGGGTCTGCTTTAATCAATTCCTCCACTACTTCAATGTTTTGGCCCTTCACCGCCATCTGAAGCGGAGTCTGCCCCTTCTTATCCATCCTTCTTGCAATCCCAGGCTCCATTGCCAAAAGCGCCTTGACAACCTCCAAGTGACCATTTCTTGCTGCAGAATGCAGGGTTGTTTTCCCGTTACTTCTCGCAATGGTTGCCAAGCTACTACCTGCCCCCAACAAAAAATTCACTATCTCTATATGCCCTTGTGTTGCAGCCGTGTGCAACGCAGTGGTGTTCGATAAATCGACAGTCATAGACAGTTCCGGATGAGCCTCCATTAGTACTTTCAACACCTCTACAGTAAGGAAAACCAGGACTCAAACAAATTAAAGTTCAAAATTTCAGAACCCAATCATCACAATGAGCAAAAGCAAGAGAAACGATTGAAAATTTACATACCCAAATCCCCTTGTTTGGCAGCAATGTGAAATGCATCAAACCCATTTCTGGCTTTAATACCGGCATCGGCAAGATCATAGCAGCGCATCATCTCCCTAACCACATCAACATAACCATATTCTGCAGCAACATAAAGTGCTGTTTCACCTGATTGGTTTTGCTTCCCCAACAATTCTTTCAACTCCCCCTCTTCAGTGCTGGTAAGGGTTTCTCTTACTGCATTCAGATTTCCTGCTCTCGCCGCGGAATGTAAGGCAGTGTCGTCGCGCTTTCCTGTTAACTGTTTGGTCATCTTCTTTCTGGGCGCGCTTGGTTGTCCGGCAGGTGTGGCTGGTTGTACCTCCATCTGATTTTACTAACAAAAGAACTTTCTCTCTTCTACGTTAAATCTAATCGCTAATTCAAATTTTCTTCCTCTTATCAGCAATAACCCAGATCAAGCTTGGCATTTATCATGTACAAAACTCATTAGATGTCGACTACAAACTAGTTGATGATATCTTGCAAAATTTCTGATTCAAAAGGCTGAATCTTTTGGGGCTTGCTTCTGACCTCCATTTCTGGTTCTGCACCCTCTGTCATCCCAAATTATTGGCCTGTTCAAGATAAAAATCTGGGTTTTAATTTTAGAAGAAACAGCGACAGTAATCGACATCGACAACCCAAATGTTTTGAGTAAATAACTTCACAAATTACTAGGAAAAGAGTCATGGGTATTCCTCTGTCTTCTTAAATTCATTAGATAATTGACAATAAAGAAAATGGAAAATGAACAGAGAGGAAAACATGGCGCGGCGTAAATACCTGGGTCTGAAGGAAGGAGCTACTTTTACTCTCCTCCATGAAAGACCAAAGAGCCCATGCAATTGAGAAGCACCCAGTCTCTCTCTCTCTCTCTCTATAGAGCCAAAAGACAATCAGATCATCAAAACAATCTGTAATGTATGGTTTTTTAGGGAATTGCACATGTAGGCACAACAACAACAACAATCACTTTATATGAATCTGACAAATGAACCCCAAGGGGAGTAAGAGAGATTATATGAAAGACTTTTGTAAAGGACGTGATGATGATGATGACATTAGCTGATGGAGAAAGAAAAATAAAGTAAGAGAAAGAAAAAAAAAACAGCTAAAAGAGAAGCAAAAGCCAAAAAAACCAGAGGTGCTCGCTAATGAAGACAACCGAAATAACAGAACCACGCGCCTTTGGGTGTCCTTTGTAGCGCGGGGTGAGAGGCCCTTTCTTGACCGAACAGTTCATGGATTGACTCCTTTGTGGTCTCTTCGTTTGTATGTTTAGATCTCTTATTGCCACGTGTGAAAGCATTGGGTTATTTAGCTAAGCCTTTTTCTTTTCTTTTTTTATTATTTTTTTCTACGTTTTGATAACAAAATTCAATCTTTCTTCATGATTAGCATACTACTTGCACTTTGGAAACCTTTTTCCTTTATGGTAAATCTGTCTTCAGCGTGCGTTTTTCAACTATTTTCTAGTTCATTGCTTGAAATGTATTATTTTCAACAGACACAACGTGGTGCATATATTGTTTAGTTCATTGCCTAATTTTGAAAGCTAGTGCTGCTTATCTCTAGAAATTCTTATTTTTCTTGTCTAATATTTCATATTTTCAACGCTAGATAATTTTATTTCATTTTTTATAGTTTTTTTTTATTGTAGAAAATTTCTAACTTAACATGCCACATTGTGACAGATAGACTAGCTCCGAACCCTAACCAACCTAGGGAGCAACGAAGGTGCATATGTAACGTGAGGGAGCTTAGCACATGCGAGCCAAACAAGGACTCATTCACACAATTATAAAAAAACTACCACAATCTCATTCTCTCATAATTGCAAGCCGTTATCACGGTCAAATTCACAATCGATTATCACAATCCTAATCTCCCATAATTGCAAGTTGTTATCACGATCAAATTCACCATTTCAATCGATGAGCCATTATTTTTTACTTTTATCCCGACTCGTTAACTTGTTAATGTGTCCAACGCGCTTTACTGAATGCTGAGCTCTCACTGCTTATCCTAACAATTTTTACGTCGATCGGATTAGTTGATATTGTTGACAAATGGAACAGACGATAGCCATGATTTAGGCGTCACACTAATAAAACCCATCAAGCAGGTTGCCTTTATACGCAGACTGCACAAATGATTTAATAGATTCTTTTCAAATAGTAGCAAGTACTGATTAGTTGGTGACTCCATTTATTACATCCAGTGGCAGTTGGTCAAAGAAAGGTGTCGTTATCAAGGAAACAAATTTTTCAAAGCGGTCGTTCCCAATATTTGTTAATATTCTCCCTCTACGATAAGATGAAAGACGACACATGGGATGGGATCATTCAAAGTAAACACGACTTAAAAACACAGCATCAGTTTCAACTAGTTTGAATGCTTCATTAGCTCTCGTTGACAATCGGCAAAACATGTTAAAAACCAATTGTCTCTTCCCCTTGTTTATCCTCACTTTGAAAGAGGGGAGGGGGTGACGTAATGACTAAAAGATAAAAGCATATTAAATGGGTGAATGAAAGCATGAAACACATCCCACCAATACACGTACGAACATCGTTTGTTTCATAAGCAAATAGGGAAAAAGGAAAGACTTATTGAAAGCCCATGCAAAAAAAAAAAAAGAGAACAAAAAATATTTTTTAGTTGGACGGTGAAGCCGACCGTAGAACTCTTTGGGGATGTGAGCTAGAGGTCGCAAATTCAACTCTCATATGCAACAATTAATGTTATTTTCTTGCATGAACTTTGGCAAAATCTTAATCACTTGTCAAAGTTGTCAAAGTAGTGCGGTCTGATTTGGCAGGCCTAGATTGGATACGACCAAGCTATCCATTAGCAATTGTAAGCTGAGAATTTTTCGATATAAAAAAAAGAGAGAAAATGAAAAGAGCAATGCTATATAGATTCCAAAAATGTTTACTCATTTTAATCCCCAGTTCACGTGATATTCATTGATTGATTTAAGAAATATGGACACGGATATAAATAAAATAGGAAGATGTAAGACCCCTAAACACTTAACACGATAAAAAAGGAGTAAAATGAAAGTAAACACACCATCACCACCCAATGCCTTTTAAACGACGCCCTCGTGATTCAGCGTATCTACAATTCTACATGTAATAGTGCAATAATCCAATATACGAAGATGCATAAATGACATGGGGCACAGCTGACCGACTGGGGATGGCGACAAGTGTGTCCTAAAGTTGGCACCAGT
Source organism: Euonymus europaeus (assembly GCA_963580455.1). NCBI lineage: Eukaryota > Viridiplantae > Streptophyta > Magnoliopsida > Celastrales > Celastraceae > Euonymus > Euonymus europaeus. Next base: position 23,300,188 of record OY756967.1, read on the forward strand.
CGGCTTCATGCCAGGGTCCACACGCGTTGACCGCGAGTGTACACAGGAAACCCACGCTGCTCGCAGGTCGCATATATGATGGATATTTTGATTAACTGTGATGTCAGTCATCTCAAAAATTTCATAATTTTATGTGATAAAATATATATTATAAAATTTGTAGAGAAATTCAAGATTCAAAATTGAAATTTATAAATAATATCTCTATTGAGATGTTTTTTTATTTGAGATACTTAACAAATTTATAAACAATATCTCTATTGAGATTTTTTTTGTTGAGATACTTAACATTATCGTTTGATTAAATTTTTGATTTGATTAAATTTTTGATTTGATTTAAATGAAGATTATTTAATTTTTCTTTTATAAAAAAATCCACCAAATCATTCATTTTAATCGATTGCCATTTTAATTTTATCATTTTTTTGACAATTATAATTAAGACAAAAACGCTTCATTTACTTTGCCACAGAACTGGAGCCCCACACCCGTTCTCGAAACCACTAGAAGAGGACATCGCGCTCTTGAAAAACCGGATGTCTTCTCTGGTGCATACAGTACATTACACTCTCCAAAATTTTCAATTGTATATCACCTGTATTATATAAAAAATCAAATCACATATAACTTATTTGTAAACACATGTGTTCAATTTTCAATAACTACTCTCACCGTTTAAAAATATCTGTCATTTTAGAGATTTAGTTTTATTTCAAAATATCTGTCGCTTTATGAATCCAAAGTATAATTAATATTCTTTGACAAATTTACCCTTATTGTGAAAAGTAAAAGTAAATGGAAAATTGTGAGAAATGAGAGTAATTAATAAGGATATTTCTGTCTAACACATTTATTTATTACTAATATTAAGATTATTTAATAATTTTTTTAATTCTTGTGCTAAAATCTTAAACGACAGATATTTTGAAATGAAAGAAGTATTTGATTAAAAGAAAAAGTCCAATCTAAATTGGTATGCAACTCAAAGGAAATAAACTAAAGCTAATTATGGCACATCAAACGATGGCCATTTGCTTATCACTTCCATATGGTTTCATTACCCATCGAGATTTTTAAAAATGGTTAAAAAGTAGCTGTCCAATAAGGTCATTGACTTCATTGATTGCGATTGAATGAGAGTAGACTCCTTCCACCTTTTCTATTCTTTCCCTTTCTTGTAGGGAGGGATTGATGAGGTTGGTTATGGTCATTTACATTACCAAGATTATGAAAACAGATAGAATAAATTACTTGTAGGCGACTAACAAAACGGTCAATCATATCCCGAAGGAACACAAAATGACATTCAACAAAGAATCAGGCTACCATCAAAGGCTTCAAGAATCCTATCACTTTCAAGTTTCAGATGTTCAGTCTTTGGGTTGAAAGTGAACTGTGGAGGATTAGTGGTGTTTGTTAAAAGCTCATGCAGACATCAATATATACCCAATCAAGATCACTTAAAATCTCTTCATCCAGCACTATTCTGCAATCACTGTGAACAAATTCACCTGCTTGTAAAAAGTCAGCATAAACACAGAAAGTCAAGGCAGCAAACGTGCACAACTATTTCATTTACAGTTCAAAGGCAACTACTTCATATCGAAGAAAACAAAAAAAAAAAGGCCACACAAGTTGCTTAAAAATCTATGAGATTCCATTTTTTTTTATCACCCAACTTCTTTGACTTCGAATTTCGTTGGCAAACTTTAAGGGACCATTTTTAATTTTGATATTGCACTGCCTCTAATAAAGTATACTTGCAGCAGGTCTGCACACATCCAATTTAAAATAGTCCAAACAAGACCCCGCCTTTAAGAAGCAATACATTATGATATTTCTGAGACTACAGTATATCCAGTGTGTGGTGATAATTCCGTGACTTTCAAGAACATAAAACCTGAAACACAATCGAGATAGTAAGGCACCCCTCCCAAGTGAACTCATTGGACAGCAAATTTGATGATTGATAATCGCCAGTTGGCACCCCCTTGAGGGAAGTATTAGGATCCCTACAATGCTAAATTCGTGGTTTTAAGAACCACCAAAACCTTTTGACTCATGGAAGTTGAGCATTTTCTCTCTCCATTATTCAAATTTAAAACAGTTGAAAAATGCATATTTGACTGTGCCCACTCTTTAAGACTGAGCCTGTAGACATTTTTCTAAACTACGTCTGGTGGTGAGGTTTTACTAGATCTGAATACAGCAAATTGGGTTATAAAGTTTCAGGCCTCACGAGGATTACTAGTAGAAGGGGGGGACTAGGTTAGCAAACCTAGCATCAAAAAGGAGCTCACAACAAGGGATCACAGAACTAGGTCAGAATTTCATTCCAGACAACAATATTCAGCTCAGTAAGTTCTGGCCACACAAGGGAGGCAAACTTTTTCAAACGTTGTATAGTCACCAATCAAGGGATTCCGTGCTCGTTTTGGTCTTCTATTTCTGACTATACATCCCCCTGCACACAAAAATCCTCTGCGACAGTTATTTCTAGGCAAATAGGACAAATACTGCTAGGTCCGGCTTTACTAAGCGACATGTCAGCTCATGAATCTTGTGCTGCTATCAATAAAGCTTTCTATATATCAGGAGCTTACTACTGAAGTAGAGAAGAAATTAAACGAAGCCCTCGTTTTAAAACTTGTTCACTCTTTTTTTGCACGTTAATGTGTACCACAAGCCCCCGAAAAGAAAATACAGATGAAAAGAAATAAGAGTGAAAATTCTCAGTACGGGGCTGCAGGACGCAAAAGGCGATTTTTTTTTACCTGAACAATGATTCTTTTGGAACCCTTGCTTCCTAGCATGAACACGAGGAAATGTTTGCTGTTGACATGAATTGAAGTACGAGCATCAAATGGAAAACACAGCACAAATGTTCACCCATGTGCTGAGCTTAAAATCTAGAGTTTAAACTACATAGCATTTAAACACAAGATCCCTGAACTAGTCTGACATTCGTAAGTATACTAAGTTTTGCACAAAATAAACCTATTCATGCTCACCTAAGATCAACAATTGCAAGTTTGTCAGTACTTGCTGCACTATATTGGTAGAGAAACTACAAGCTAATCAATCGAGGATTGCATAGTTGGAAAAAAAAATTGCATATGGAATAAGATTTTCTAAGCAATAACTCCCTACAATTTGCAAGGACACAAACACACACACACACAGACAAACTAGCTAGAGAGTGTGAGAGGTAAGGAGAGACCTATAATCTGTCAGTCCAAGGAACAAGCAAGCACAAGTTTCCGGGTTGGATTCACCGCCATCGAGCAGCATACAACTTCCATACTGTTAAATAATTAACCAAACCTAAGATAAGATATAATTGGGGGAAAAGTTGTATATAATGCAGATTCGTATAAATACTCTTTAGTTGCTGTATTAACTGATTTCTCTTGTATCAATCTTTTCCTCATTTTACTTCGTTGATCACGTACGAGTGATAGTTGTGTTTGGAGCGAAATAAATTATGCAAGTATTCACTAGTTCCCTTCATTAATTAATCAGTAAATTAAGTTGAATGCATGGTGCTCATGTTAATCGCATTGCCAGATCCGCATTAGTACATTACTAACTAATTTAACAATCAAGCAACTGATAAAACTAACACTGAGACGAACTTGCGCAATAAATGTACTCTGAACTTTGTTCCGATCTGGTCGCATATCTAGACTTGCAAAAGCAAACCGTTTCAGCAAACAGTTCAGATATTCATCCAAAGCGAACACTGAATCCATACAAAGATGTAATCGACGCCAATTTGATAATTAGAATAAAAAAAATTGAACAGGCTAAGCTTGAAATGTTAATCAAGAGAAAAAGGACTGACTAATCAATTTCCAAGTAACCAAGCATAGCATGCCAAAACGAGCTTTTAACGAATCACCTTAGGTCTACAAACGCTGTATCCGTCTCTAAGTAATTCGATATTTCGAATTCAAAAGAAAAATTCACCTTAGAAATTGACATATCTAGGTTAATATCCGGATGCAGAATCCTATCGTATCCTAGATCGCAACACAGCGATACCTTCGTCAACACGAAAATGAGAAACATAATGTGCGATTCAAATCATAACGGGCTTCACACAAAAAATTTATATAAAAAGCGACAGTGGAAGTGAAATAATAACCCGTGACTGTGAAAGGAAACGAGGACACGTTGCATCTGGCTGAGAACGCGCAATGAGCTTTCCCTTCTCCATTGAAGTGGCTCTCGAGGGAAAGCTCATTGGAGATGGCCAGAGCTGTGCATTCTTGATCATTCTCAAGTCGATAAAATCACATTAATGTGTTTCGCAATACAATCACATTAACAACAAAAAAGTCTCAATACATGGTCACTTCTCCATCAAAAATTACATATCATTGTATTTGCTGAGCAAACACGTTAAATCATTATTGTATCAGTTCAGAAAATCATTCTCAAGTCGATAAAACACATGATATAAATAATTAATGTGGGCCCTTTATCTAACCAATTGTAGGAGAAAGGTCCACGTTTGGTTTGAAAATGGGCACACATTTGGGCTGACCCATTTGATGTCAGGGTGCAGGTCTTGCCATGTTATATGATTTATCGCACTATCTAACATGGACACATTTAAGCAGACAATTAATTAGAGTACGGCCTTGATTAATGCATGCGAAAGAGATATTTATAAGGTCGGTGTTTGTGGTTATAGTTTGTTAATGGTCCTCATAAAAAACAAAAATAAAAACAGCTTGTTCATGGTCGTTCATTAAGGGCGCCACTCAAGTTTCTAGTTGCTATCTTTCTCACTCAATAGCCAGCCTTTTTCAAATCTATTACAAATAACATAAATGAGAGCTTAGAGCATATATATATATTTTTTTTTTTTCTTCTAGTCTGTTGGCATTGGAAGTAGAACCTTCGCATATCACTATAACCTGAAACCTGAAAAACATGGTTTAAGAGAGAGTGGGCCTTGACTGTACTTTGGCATACAGATCTTTCTGCAGGCTTTTGTAGCAGTAGACTAGCTCAATTCTTCAAATGTTCCTCCCAAACAAACAATTGGCATATATTTGGCACATAGAGAGATGTTATAGAGTCCCCGTGTAAAAGATGTGAGGATTTATGGAGAATAAGTTTTCTCCCCTATTCCATCAACAATGTATGTTTTTTAGATGAAGTTGTACAGCTTCATGTATCTGCGAAATATATTATTTTTCTTAAAAAAAGTAAAATAAAGATTGCTCGTGGAAGGTTCTCTTTTAAGTCTTGTTAACTGGAAAGCTGGTCAGGCGCTCTTGTCTGCTGTGTCGACAACAATTACAGCGGAGACAGGGTGGGGGCATTAACTCCTCTCTCTTACATACATGTTCAATTTTTTGTGTAGTTATTGTCCAAATTAATGCAACAGTAGAAGCAATTCAAGATTTCATTTGATTCGTTTTCTATTTTTTCAGTTTCCTTATTTTTTTGTTTTTCCCCTTTTTCTATACTTGTTGAAGATAAACTACAGGTAGTTCACTTAGTATTTAGACTCAAGAAAATACTTTATTGTATGGGTTCTTAAATTCGCCTCTTACAAGAATGTAAGAGGGGAAAAGACGGAGTGGACATAGGAGTGAGAGAACCTAAAACGGTCCCGTATGTGAGAAAGGCTTGAACTTTTTCTCATAGCATCACTTAGGGTCTCCAAGTGATGTGGTATTTTTATGTTTGACACCAATCAACATGTATTGAATTGACATACAGAAACGGTAAAACAGATTTACATATTGTTTGTGAACAAAAAACAAATTTGATATCCTGTAAAAAAGGAGGAAAAAAAGGATCTGATATTTTATGTCGCAGTCGTTGATCTTGATCATACGGGCCCGTTTTTGTTAATTGGGCAATAACTGTACTGGACTTGCAATAACTGCTCTTCATTTATACGCAAGCACAACACAAACAGCACGGGCTGTTTACAGGGTGTAATAAAATCGGACTCTCCCTCAACCGAATTTAAACGAAATAAAAAATAAAACGAGGAGAAAAAAAAAGAGAGAATTTTTTTCAAACAACTTGAGTTCTTTATATTTCCTTCAAAAAAATAATAATAATACCAATATCAAATCTGTAAATCCAAAACAAAAATCTAGCCTTCCAATGCGTTTCCCACCTTTTAGTGGGTGATGAAATCAGCAAAGGAATTAAACAATAATAACAATAAAGAAGAAGTCAAGTGTATAGAAACCTTTTCAGAGAGAGAGAGAGAGAGAATGGCACTTTATTTATTAATTTAACGCATGACGAATGTTGAAGGGTCTTCGTCATTAATCCACCCAAACTTCTCCATGAATGGGTTAGCCAGTGTCTTAGGTGGGTAGCTATCAATGCTGTCTTTCCACACGTTAGGTCCGTCACCCAAGTCTCCCACCACCTCCCACAAACAGCTGTTACATTTAAAGCCTGCACCAAAGCTTATCATCAACACTCTATCTCCCTTCCTCAGCCTCTTCTTCGCCTCCATGTACCCCAAAACATACCAAAGACTGCTAGCCGATGTGTTGCCGAATCGATGCAGAGTCATTCTCGCTGGCTCTAAATCATACTCGCATAATTCCAGATTAATACCTATTCCATCAATCACTGCCTTACCACCTGTGTGGACACAGAAGTGGTCAACTCCGGTCTTGAAATTAATTACTGGCCTAGGAGAACTAGACCCTCCTTTGGTTGACCTAACAGTAGTTAGTCTTCGAACAAGTGTGGCCACCATGAACCGAATCAGCTCCGGTATCGGCAGGATTTTGGGAGCTATGACTCGCAAGTTGTCGACGAGTGCGCGCGATGCGGATTTCGGGAGGGACTTGCCGAGGTGAAACCCTTGTCTTCCTTGTGCATCTTCTGCTTGCATGCAGCAGTTGTACGAGTCATCTTTGGCTCCGTGGTGTGTTCGGACCAGACACTTGAGTTTCAACATTGATTTGTGCTTTAATGCTCGGTTGTTTGTGAGTAAAACAGCACACCCACCAGTCCGAAATAGACAATTTGAAAGAATCATTGATCTGTCGTTCCCTGAATACCAATTTGGACTTAGAGACTCTGAAGTCACGACCAGTGCATACTTGTTCCTGTAAGATTTGAAAATGTTCTGAACAACGTTGACAGAAATCAAACTCGCACTACAACCCATCCCAGTGAGATTAAAGACCTTGATGTCGTCCCTCATCTTGTAGTGATTCACAATCGTAGCAGACAGAGAAGGGACTGCTGATAGCATTGATACATTAACGACAAGAACATCGATTTCTTGAGCAGAAATTCCTGACCTGGTCAGGAGCTTTTGAATGCTGTCATGGAAGAATTCCTCCATCTCCAAAATCCCATCTTGAAGAGTTGGGTTTTCTTCTTTCCCTTCGAACATGATTCTTGGTGCGTAGGTTTTCTCTCCAATGCCAGAACTCACAATGGCTTTCAGGAGGAACTTGTACTCGACGAGACCCAGAGTTTTGTTTCTCTTTATAATCTCCCCAGACCACGCTGTGTCAACCATTAAATCATCACTTGGTTTATAGCATTCGTAGTCTAATATGTAACATTCTTGGTCTCTTTTTCTATCAATCCACTTCCAGATCATGAAGAGGAAGTGGAAGATGGAGAATGCATAGACTAACATCAGTAACCCCATTACAAATGAGAGAGAACAAAAAACAGATGACTAGGCGGAGATATTTAAAAAAAAAAAAAAACAGAGGAGGCAGAGGTTTATATGGCTCTGCAACAAGTGTATAAACTTCTGTTTTGTTAGATGGAAAATCATAAACACTTAGATTTATAAGAGGAGGGTGTGTGTGTGTGTGAGTTGGACATTTGAAAATGCTTAAGACCCATTTCAATCGCTCAACCCCCACCAACTGAATTGCGTGCAACTTTCGTATCAATCTTTATTGCAAATGCTACTCTTAGTCACACCTTAGGCATGTGACAGACCAAAATGAAAAAACACCCAATCGGGGTCAAAATTCTTTCTGATCCTGATTAAATCAAGTTTTCACATAAGTTGTATCTCCGAAATTTGAGTTCAAACATAAATATTTTGTCCGATTTAAAACCAATTTCGGATCAAAGCACACAAAATTTGTCTAGTTTAATTATCTGAACCCTAATCTAAATTGAATGATCATCCGATTTACTTGTTCGGATTTAAAACAATTCAAATATAGTTAATAAAGTACGTCCGAGAGCCAAAACAAATCCAGATCCGAAAACACAAATTTTCATAAATGCATATTGTCCAACCCAAAAGGCAGAAACTGTAGCCTCGTCTTCTTTCTCCGTCTATTTTTCTTTCTTTTTTCTTCATTCATTAGATAAATCATCCAAGCTCTGCGACCTCTGTCTGTTATTATTTTTGTCAAAAATTAAAACCCCTTTCCCCGGCACACAACTAGAAAAGCCATTATACACTCATACAGTGTATGGTTCACAGCTAAAACCTTTCCGCTTGTGGCATACACATTTAAGGCACATAACGTGGTAGATGGTAGAGGATGACACTATTATTATTACCAAATAGCGGTGAGTATTCATGGCTGTGTCGTGATTTGAGAGAGTAACGTAACTTCTATGGCACCGAAATCGACTAGCCAGTGGCCATATATCGATGAACCCAGCTAAGTTTTTCACTTATTTATTGGCCGGCTACGAAACGAAAAAATGGAAATATAACATACACATGCAATACATTCATGAGACGTCAATTCACCCACTTGTCATATTACTGGGTGCATTCCCGAACAATATTCTCAACAATAAGGTAGTCACATCAACAAACCTGATTATATTAATGCCATGCGTACGCAGATATTGAGCCTAAAAATCCAACCAAGCTGGTTAGTATCTCTAATTGAGACAATTTTTGTATTAGTAATGTTAGGAATTTCAGTGACTTTAATCTAAAAATATTTCAATAGTGTGCGACATTCATTCGATGAGTATCATAACATTAACAAGAGATCTATTGAAAATCATATCGAATAAATAAATAGTATATATTGCTGAGATAATTTTGGGATAAAATCATCCAGACCTTTATCATCTTTCATCTCAATAAGGATAGCATGGGGAAAGAAAAAATAAATGGAGAAGAAAATGTTTGGTTTGTCTTGAGTCTTCTAATACATTTATTGATAATGACATTTATGCCCTCATTGAGACACTAAAAAAATGTGTATCTAACTTGAGATATAAAGTATTTTTAGGTTGATTATAATATAATTTGCCTCTCTTGATTAGATCCAGACATGCCATTATCCCATAAAGAAACCTGGCATTATTAATGTGTGGTAGATCAAATTGTGTTGCTTATTGTGTAAGAATTCATTGAAATAAAGGATGATAAGATTTATGCGGGATGGGAGTCATTTTAATTGAATGCTGTTCGGTGATAATATTAATTTAGTCAACTTGTTGGGTATCAAATTAGTGTCATTTTTAATGTATCTCTGTCTCGCCCTTTTCCAAAGTAGTCAAAAGCCAAAAGTCAAATCTCTTATACTACTAGTCATGTCGATTTGAATTCTATATATTAACAACAATTGACTTTTAAGATAGATATATAAAGTTCTAGCTACATGCATCTTGACAATAGTGTGTGCTTGAAGCTTGAAGCTTGAAGCTTGAAGCATCTTCAATTCAACCATAAAAATACTTGACTTCTTCGACACAATTTTCTGCACAAACGGTACTCATGTGAGATGTGAGAGCAAATATAATGTAATGGTGAAATTATTAACGGGAGGAGATAATCTTGCGTTGCGTTTTGTCAATATGATTGTATTGAGCGGCTTATTTTTGTTTATCTACTTGAGTATGTGCATTGATTTTTTGTGTAATAAAAATGGAAGATTCATTTTGTTTGGGGATAATATGAAGGTCAATGATATTGTTGGTTACAACAAAATGAAGATGACAAAATATACTAAAATACATGTTTTGTTGATACGATTGATTGTGTGGTTCAATTTTTTATGTAATAGATATGAGACTCAATCTTGATTTTGATGAAAAAAAATAAAGACAACTACCACCAGTTGCTCTGAGTAACTAACCACTTAATTAACATACCAGCCCAAATACAGATTGGGGAAGATCCAGTGGTTTTATGAAGTGTCCCAATTTGGGACAACATAATTTTTTAAAAAAATTCAAAAAAATGATAAATTTGTAATGTACATCGTAACGATTCCAACAATATATTTTTATTTTAAACAAAAATTAAAATCATAACGATCTAGAATTGAATGTTTGAATTTTAGATCCGACGATTTATAATTGTTACACATTTTACATGATGATTCTGATTTTTGTTTCCAAAAAAAAAATGGCTAAATTTTTTATGAATGTACTTTACAAATTATCATTTTTTGTTATTTTTTCAAAAAATTTTGTTGTCCCAAATTGAGAAGCTTGAAACGTCCAATTATTTTAATCCATTGAATCTCCCCCAATCCCCAAATACACACGTCAATCCCTACACTTGGTCTTCTCACTTTGACTTATTTTACATGTATGTAGCTAATTAATTGTATGTCGCTATTAATGACCCGCAGCTACCGTGCATGTTAGACCTACAACTTCAACGGCACCGTATCCATATTAATAATGCATGTCAAGATGTTTTAATTGTTGATGCAGATTGATATTTAGACTTTGATCCATTGATTTTTTTTGAAAAAAAAAATAATACAACACATACACAGGACAGAGACAGGACACGCCAGTACAAAAGGGTTAATCAATTGTACCGCGAAATCCTATATATCCTACACACACGTTACATTACCGATGTGATAGATTTACCCAAGCTACCCAGTTAACAAACCGACGAAATACTTAGCAGACTAACTCACACCTAAGAGATTTAGCCGAAGCTTAGTTCTTTTGAAAATAATACAACACACACATTGATCCATTGATTGGTCGAATAAGACCGCTTATATCCGCCCTGTTTCATGATAAACAACATCGGTCCTAAGTCCTAACTATATAGACAATCCAAATAGTCAAATTACTTGCCGCACCGACTAATTAATGATGAAATATTAAAATTGCATGGAGTGTTTGTAGGTTTGACCTCTAGACCCCTGTAGTGAATTAAGCATTAATGATGATACCAAGTGTTCTAACCGATATGACATAACAAGAACACACAAATATAAGAAATTAAAAAAAAAAATTGAACACAGTGATGCCGTGGACCTGGTTGATTTTAACAAACATTAAGGTAGGCCTCATTAGCTTTTAATTATTATGTTTATGTTTATTTTTCCGTAAGGACTGAGCCCATTATTTTGTTAACCCATCGGATCCAACAAACATAGACTAGCGAAGGGAACCATCTTTGATCTTTTGAACTTGGAAGAAGAATATACAGCCGCTTGCCCTTCTGTTGATTGACTTGTTGTTGAACTGACACCGATTCTCGTTGAAGAATCTGGTTTTGATTCTATTATTTAATTATTGCTGCTGTATTACATAACTACGTCGCCTCATAAGTTGCCACTGACGTACCTTTAAAGAAGCAAGGAGGCTGAGGAAATCACGCGAGTGATGTCAGTTTACACGAGTTCCCTACGTCAATCAAAATATTGCCTCAAGCTCCCAACAACAAATATGACCGCATAGCGCAGTGGATTAGCGCGTTTGACTTCGGATCAAAAGGTCGAGGGTTCGACTCCCTCTGTGGTCGAATGGCATTCGATTATTTTTAAAAAAAATTGACCGGCTTCAAGGTAGTTTCTTTTGTAGAATCTGTACTACTTGCATTACGACACTGCCCACAGCCACAAGTCCAGCACACAATAACGAACTTGGGAGCTATGGGATTGATATGGAGCCTCGTATTTTCGGTATCCTCAGACTTCGGGTCTTTTTTCATTTCATTCATATCATACATTCATAATTGCGTTTGTAAAGTTTATATTCTGATAAATAATGGACAACACTTGAACCAATGTTTGGTAGTAGTATCACCTACTTTTGACATCAATTGACACGCAACTTACTAGTGCAAAACTAAGAAAATTCAATAGTTACTTTCTAAGAATTCCAAATCCAATGGCCTCGTCACAACAGCTGCCAAAGTGACTCTCCTAAGTAAAGACGTGGGACAAATGCATCAAAAAAATTGGATTAGGTACACGGCCACTGGAAGAATACGGATGTACAATCACGATCAATCTTAATAAATACTTGAGACTGATTTGGCATTTACAATTTTAAATGATTCAGTAAAGAAGTTACCCTTTTTTTTCTTGAAGGAATGCCATATCGGGTGAGCACCATTCTCCTAAAAATCTCAGCGACTCAAATCTTATCTGACCTTAGAACTTGAGAACTAAACATAAGTTTCATAAACCAAAACAGGAATGAAGTCTTTCCCGAGCAATTCTAGAATTAAGGAAATGCATTACTTCCTTCTTTTTTCTTTTGTAAAAGGCATCCTTCCGATGGAACGGCTTCCTTCTTTAATCCTATACCTTGATGGCATATTTCCTCATCGGGAAATACATCTCCCTCTTCTTTTGTCGCTCTGTCTTTAGAGACGCCTACATTGAATGAAAAATACATACAGTAACTCGACAACAATTCATTAAGCTGGAAGAGGAACATGGATATAATATAATATAAGCAAAAAGTCAAATTATTGGCTTTTTTTAGCTCATTGTTGACATAGAATCATATGAGCCAAGCAATGAACACTAACTACTCAAGTACTACTATTAATCCACTCTAATATTTAAACTAATTATTCCCCTTCAGGAAAGGCCAATCTTAGGCTCGTGAAAATAATGCAATGGAAAACATTGAATAACTTCACTAAAATACCAGGCTAAAGGGATGACAATTGGTCGGGAAAAAACCCCAAGCAACGTTCACCTCAGATATAATAATCAGACATGCATAAATCAATATAAAACAAATGACATTTTGAAACTATGCCTAGATCTCGAATGATGAGGTACTGCTCTGAATTACCCCTCCCCACCAACTAATTATATATGAATGCTTAGTCTGGAATTTGAGTTAATAAGAAAATGACCAACTCTGGTAGCTAAACAAGGAAAATGCAGGTAAACTACAAAATGGCATGCCTACTGTCATTTGAGATTCTAAGTCGCATACTTGGGCTATGTCTGGAACTCAAATCCCACGAAAAAGTAGAAACATTTTATATCATAATTCCAAGCACCAAGCAATGTTCTAACGTTGTGCCACTGTCCTCCAAGATGCCCAATATCAGAAAGTATTTATGAGATCATCACCTTCTGAAGAGAATTGGCTCAATAGGACTACAAAAAAGATTTTGACTTTTGAGCAAGAGAAGTAAGAAAGGTAGAATCTAGAAGATTGAAAAACTACGTTCACACTGACACTGGCATGATATATAATACATTGGACGGACAGAAATATAAGTTCTATAGAAACAGATTCTCCTTCGCTAAGAAAATGAGAACACCACCACATGGATTAGCAGTTGTGAAAAGTTTGAAGCACTTATTATTATCAATCGACTTCTCCCCTTTCCAATGTCTTTTCTTTCGCAACAAATGACAGGTCGATCAAACATTGTGAATATATATAGGAAGTATCTGATAAACTCAGAAAAGTGGAAACAACTGAGCAAGAGGATTCTAAATACCTGGTGCTTAGTGAGGCGTCTGCGGATGGCTCTGGTTTTCTTGGGGCGGAGATCGAGAGGCAAATACTTCTTATTTTTGTAAGCTTCCCTCAATGCGGCCTTCTGTGTCTGCGAAATCACCGTCAACACCTGCGCTATCGACAGCCTCACGACCTTACTGCCCATATGTGTATATATATACATCACCGTCAGATACATTCAAATGTAGACATTATTATAATCACAGAACAAGGGCGATAAGGAGAGAAAATACATCTTGGATAGCTTGTTGGGGGCGCCGCCGGTAACCTTAGCCACGCGTAGGAGGGCAAGCTCTGCTTTCAAATCCTTCAATTGGTTCAACAGCTCCGTCTTCGATTTGTTCCTTAGCTCGTGCACCTTGATCCTCGCTGTATACTCGCGCATCAAAAACAATGTTTATTCTGTCAGTTCATTGAAAGCAAAACAAACGCATGGTAGGATCATCTTCTACAACTACTCACCCATTGCTGCGGCTCTCTGTTGGTCAGTTTTCCACTGTTCTACGGTCTTAATATGGGTCTCTCCAACACCCTAATTGGGCACGAGAGAACTTGCGGATTGACCCTATGGGCAGCGCCTAAAATTTCTTTATGGGCCCGTATAACTAATTATAGAGGCTATCATGGGCCAAGCAATCATATATAACTAATTATAGAGGTTATCATGGGCCAAACAATCAGTGGGACTGAAAGCCCAGTTATAAAGTGTGGATTTTTCTGTAAAATATAAACTAGGCCCTTGTTTGGATGATAGTATATAAACTTATACGCTATCTAGTTTATAAATTCAATTTCATTAATTATCAATCACATCAGTCATATACTAAAAAAAGTCCTCAATTTTCTTTATTGTCCATGTTTTCTCACACATTTGTCATTTTATCTCTCAAAATATATGTTAGATTTTGAAAAAAATTACATATTTGAACTCAACTCATAAAGCTCTTTCCAACAAGATTCATATTCAATAGTTTTTATTTCATTATTAAACTAATTTGTATACCCCTCATAGTAAATTAACAGCTTATACGCTATTAAAATTTACGCTCTACTAAACAGCTTATATGCTACCCAACTTATCCGCTAGCGTATACACTGTCAGATATACTTTGATTCAAACGGAGACTAGAGTGTGGCCAAACCGTATGGGTATGCGCTATATCTTGATCAATTTATCATATCATAAGATGAAACAATTTAGTGTGTGTCAATTTTGAGTTTAGGTTCATATTAAATAAGCAAAATACGAGTTAGTATGATATTATTTTTGATTATTAAAAAAAATAAAGTGAAAAACAGAAGGGGAGACACTATTAGTCTATTAGATACAAAGGAAATTAAAAGGGATGCACTATTCCAACCCCCCTATTATTCTGTATTTTAATCAAAACAGAAACCCATATAACCCCCGTCCCCTTTTGTATATTTTTTATTATTTTCATAATTTTTTAGTCAGAAAGCGCCCCCTTACCCACCTATCTGTAATTATTCTCTCTCTTCTCTCCTCTGGTTTAGTGCGACCCATTCTTTTCTCTCCTCTGAATTATTCTCTTCTCTATCATTTGGCTTGACATCCATCTCCATCTCTCTGCCACCATTTCGATCTCATATCTCTACTGTCATCTCTTTACGTTTTCAGAATCGGTAAGCCCGCAGGGAGGGGATAGAGGAG
The DNA here is from genome assembly GCA_963580455.1 of Euonymus europaeus. Taxonomy (NCBI): domain Eukaryota; kingdom Viridiplantae; phylum Streptophyta; class Magnoliopsida; order Celastrales; family Celastraceae; genus Euonymus; species Euonymus europaeus. Next base: position 23,315,555 of record OY756967.1, read on the forward strand.
TATTGGTGGCAAAAAATCTCGCCTGAGATAGCCAAGTCCAATAATGAAAAGTTGTCTTTGTACCAGCAAAAGCTTTCACGGCGGAGGCCAATCGTTTCCCGATCTGGAGGAGGACCATGGCATCCTCCATTAGGCCCAAGTGGCAAGAAGCTTGGCCCAAAACCAAATATCTATGCAAAAAATAGAGTCAACTTGGGGCATTTTAGTTGTAATTTTTATAAAGACCAGCCATCACTTTCTTCTTCAAGTCTGAAACAGAGAAGCGCTTGAAGATCGGATCCCAACCCATTGAGTCGGACAATGAATTATTTGAAGGTTGGCCCTCACTTCTTTTACTTTCTCTCTCTTGATTGGGTTTGAGAAGGAAGTCCAGAATAGAGGACAAAAGCAAAGAGTAAATAAAAGCTCTTTGATAATGCAATGTATTGGGATTATAAAAAGCTTGTGACATGAAATTATATAATTGAAAAATGAGACTGCTGGGTCACGTGTTATTCGGTTTGGGATCGAGAAACCGAAACCCGTCTGCCAGTTCCCTGCCCTGGGAGTCACTGACAGATGTAAGTCGCAGGATGTGCAGCCTTACGGTAGGGACCACCTGCCGCTTCAGAAGTGGTCGAATGCCTCTACGAGGGTTCGAACTCACAACCTCCACTTCCCCCGTTAAGGGTTTTGACAAGGTGGGTACCGCTCAGCCATGTGCCCTGGGGGCTGGGTCACGTGTTATTGGTAGTGTCAGCAAATGGTAACTTTCTATAATTTTTTGTGCCGATCTGACCAGTTGAACTTAGTCTAGAATAGAATAGGGCAGGGTTTAAAACAGGGGTGTTTATTTATCCTTTCCCAAATTAAAAGGAGAATTGATTGCCCCTACTTTAAACGCGGGATTTGTTAAAATTTAAAATAGTTGGCTTGGAATCTTAGCAACCTAAAAGTCGTTGTTGGATTTGTGTTATGATAAGTATATGATAATTCACAGATAAAGCGTTGAAAAAGGAGATGAGATTGCCAAAAAAGCACTTCGAGTCCACAAGCCCGGTACAAGAGGCCCAAAAGGCCACGGTTCTTGTGTCAAAATAAAGGTAGCACGTGAAAAACATGTGGGCCGAAGCCGGCCCACTGCTTATTGTCAAAGAAAGAAAGCCCATCGTATCTCCTGGGATATTTTATTTTAAAAAATAAGCTAATTAAGTTTAAATTAAGAGAATTAGTAGCTTCTTTTGACCAGTGCTTTGTCTTATCGGATTACATATGAATGATCCGGGAATTGGGGTTCATGATATATCTATACTTTTAAAAAAGCATCCTTTAACTTTATTCTGGATTTTTTTAATTATTTATTGTAGTCATTTTTGTTTCATCCCGTAGCAAAAAAACACGCAGGAAAAAAGATTGAATTTTTGGACTTTATTTTCTAAAATAAGCTTTTAACATGAAATGGGACCTCATAAATATTAATTAGCAGAACAAAATAAACAAATCAATTTATATACATATATATATATATTATGTCACATATGCATGCAGCTGCTCCGCCGAATCAATATTTTAATACAAGGCATGATCTATAACTCTAGATTTATTATTATTGTACAGTTAAACAAAGAGTGATCAGCGTAGTTAATTTGTGGATTAGTATGCAGGTTCGATGAGTTTATCCAATACAGACCTTAATGGTAGTCGCAGTGATAACATTAAGAAAGGAAGGTATAGTTTTTTTTAATATCTATTAATTTAATTACCTGGGTTAAAGCTAGCTATATATATATATATATATATGTGGGTTTTCCATGATTAGGGAATGAATTGAATTGAGGAAAAACATGCATATAATTAAAATGTCAATCATAGAGAATGTCATTTCATAGCCAAACAGGCTAACAAGTTACATGCCAACTACCACTTAATGATGTGATAATTATAAACTAAAGGTGATAAATTTTGACTTTGTGCTGTGCTGTGCTTCTCCTACAAGTGGTAGTAATCATGACAAACAAAAAAGTTTGATCCAATTCGAGATATTTAATCGTATTCTTTGAAGGTCCAGAATCCTGATTAATCAGGTCATGTGGACCTAATCTCTCTCTCTCTCTCTCTCTCTCCACAAACTCACTCGCCACACTCTTTAAAACCACCATATTAGTCTGCATAGCTAGCTCATTAGCTACATCTTTCTTTTGATTTCTCCTTCACTGCATTCTCAAAACATGAAGAAAATGGACATTTTCTGTGCTTCTCCAGCATCCACCGCTGTGCGTTCAAGCTTAGACCAGAGTTCAATGGTCCGTCGCTCTCACAGAAACCTGGATCGATCCTTCAGTTCCAAACCTTGTTCATCACAATTGCCAATTAGTCCAAGGCCTTCCAATGAGAAGACGAGGAAGAGTAGTTCCTCTATTAATAGGCCGAGTGATCTGCGTGGAAAAAGCTCTGCCGGTGCGACTGACCTTTACAGTCCTTCTGGTTCATCTAGATATCTATTAAGAGAGTCTAGCACTTCTTATATTGATTGGATTACTTCAGATGACTCTGATCGTGCCTCTGCACTAGTTCCTTCGCAGCCTGCAAAGCCCTCTAGACGTGTAGTAAGCTCTAATGACTCTCAGGCTCTGATCAAGTCCTCTTCATCGGCTCGGTCACGACACCAAGTAGTGGTTCTGAGGGTGTCAATCCATTGCAAAGGATGTGAAGGAAAAGTGAGGAAACATATATCTAAAATGGAAGGTCAGCTTTCTCTCTGAATTCTTCTAGTTTGTCCATATGCATATGGAAAAGGAATTAATGTGCTCATGTGTCCTTTTGTGTTTCAATTACAACCATAAACCATTACTTGTTTAATTCGAAATATTGTTTAGTAAGTAAGAATATGATCTAAGGCTGTAGATTTTTCAATTTTGTTGCAGGAGTGACATCATTCAGTATCGATTTAGCGACCAAGAAAGTTACTATAATCGGAGATGTGACTCCTCTGGGTGTACTTGAGAGCATTTCCCGTGTCAAGAATGCACAGCTCTGGCCATCTCCGGCACCATCATCACCGTCGCCAGCACGTTCTGCTCTGGTCATCAAGAACAACTGATAAATAAAACTAGTTCTGATATCTCCTTCTAGTTAGATAATATAACTTGAAGTTATATATATGCTTGTCTTGTTTAGTCAGTGATCATGTGTAATGTGTAACAAAGATCTGAAATATGTCTTTGTGATATATATAAAGAGAACTCTTTCAAGCTTTCTTATATAAAAGAGAGTTCTCTTTAACAAAAATTGGTTGGCAGCTCTGTATGTAAATATGTCTCCTTGTTTACTATTTCCCATAACCCACCTGGTTGTGGGGGAGATTTCTGCAGCTTTTCAGTGCAAATGCTTTGTGATCATGGAAAAAAAAAACAGAGAGATTCTTCTGTATATCAGTATATAAAATTTGAAAAAGAAAGTTACTGAATTCAATGTCGTTGTGCATGTTTTACCCAAAAATCAAGTGAATGATACAGCATAGTACTGCTGAAGTGAGGGGCTAGAACAGAACTCTGACAAGAGACAATCATGGTTGCAAGCATGACCATGAGCATGCATCTGAAGCATTAGTTACTTACTTTAGTAATTAATATGTTTATTTTGTAGGAATATTGTAGCAATCACTATGTGCAGACACATGGGAATGCATCTGGTGGCAAATATCAGTCATTCAGACATTATGCACCTTTTTTCTTCTTTTCTGGTTCTCATGTCTCTTCTGGACATGTGTCATTCTCTTAAATTATCTGGAAATATGTAGAAACATCTAAATTGTTATAATTAGGAACAAAAAATAACTAATTTCTCCCCTTAAAATCTTGGTTCTGTATGCTCTAGCATCATCATTGAATGCTTAGTGTGCATGCCAAGTTTTGCAAGAGACATAATTGTATATTATTTCAAATGCTCAACTTACAAGGATTAGAATCATTTAATGTAGATTTCTGGTAACTTAGTGATATTTCATTTTCTTGGGTACCAAATGTGCCCTCTCCACCATGGATCTAATGATGACCTTAAGGTACGCTTTCTGGTTGGCAGTCCACTTCAAAATTTTCTACTGGTGCCTGGTGGGGCTGCTTCATGTCTTTCTGTTAATGTCTCCCCTTCTTTGCACTTCTTTTCTTGCTTTTTTAACTTTATGATCTCCAACCAACCCTGCAGAGGCAGCAGCAGAAGATGAAGATGAGAGAGAGGTTAATGATAGGGGTGACAAAATATCGCTCGATCTGGATGACCGATTTGTTTGACCTATATTAAATTAAGTTTGAATATAAGTTAATTATGTGTTGAAAATTTAGGTTACAACACAAAATTATTTTTTGATTTAAAATCAGAATTTGATTCAAAACATAAAAATATTGTCTGATTTAGTTGTCCATATCCTAAACCCTAATCCTAATTCGGATTGAATTATTGTTCAATTTACTTGTTTGAATTTAAACAAATCCGAACATGATTAATTAAGTACGTCCGAAAATCCAAATCAATCCGTGTTCAGATATGCAAATATTTCGTAAACACCTATGTAGTTATGTTGTCTTATCCATAACCGGCTCGAAAACAATTTTTTTCCAAGGAAATGGAATATATGTTGATTAGGTGTATAAGTAAGCAGAATTCCGAACTCTCTATCCATAGTTATAATGGCTTTGAATGTTCTTCTTTCTTTACATTTCCTTCGAAGGCTTTGTCGTTCTTTGACTAGATTTTGGACGGCCGGAAAAGAAAATACCAGAAAAGGTTGAAAAAACATTTCAATACATCAAGTGATAATTATTATATGATTCTAGTAGAAATTTTTTGGTAATTTTGGTCGGCGCAGAATCAAAGGATAAGGAGGCATTTGGAGAACAAAGATTGGTTTGTTCTTTTTTGTCTCAACAAAGTTTTTGTTCTCATCTTAGAAAATAAGGAAAACAAATCCATATACTGCAAGGTGGCACAAAAAATGATGAATTATTGAATAAAAACATATGCTAGACTGTAAAATTGAAAATTCAAAAGGTAAAGTTGGAAACCATGGAGAAGAGAACAAGACAGGAGAGGGAGCAGGACTCGAAAATGATAAAATCATATCATTTTTTATTACCTAAACATTTTTGTTTGTTTCTTCTTCTTTATGAGATATCAATTATCAAATGTCATATGTTTCAAATCTTTGAATTATTTTACATATGATTATATCACCTTTCTCAATTATTTGAAAACCATTCAAAAAAGACTAGTTTTCCCCCATTTGATTATCTTCAAAATTAACAAAAAGAAAGTTGCAAACTAGTTAATTATTATGTTTAGGAATTTTATTTACCCAAATGGCACTTTATTTGTGTTACTGTGGCTCCGCTTCGCAAATGGGCCACTTCCATAACCAAGAAATAGAATCCAAGTTAGATTACTCTCATGGGCCGTGGGGTTTAACTCTATCTGGTCGAGTAGTTCTCACAAATGGGCTCACATGGACCTTCTAGTAACTTTCACCACCTTCTTGGCCTCTGTATAACTAAAACCTTTTGAGCATAAACCTTCAGTCAATAACGCATATATACGTCACAGCATCACCTTCTTGGCCTCTGTATAACTAAAACCTTTTGAGCATAAACCTTCAGTCAATAACGCATATATTTGTCACAGCATGGGGGTGTATCTTTTTCTTGATCATGTCCTCAAGCAAAACATTTGCTTTATCTAACTAATCTAAGTCTACCTTTCGGCCACAACAGTTGGCTGCACTTCTCTCTCAAGCATTTACTCGAACACCTTGCATGCCTCCTCCCACTCGCCCTTCCGTAGCCACCACTTGATCATCAAATTAAAGGATACAGAATTTAAACGAAAACCCAGATTACGGCATCTATTAAATAAATTATTGGCACCAGGAAATCTGTCGTTATCAATAAGAAAAATGACAATCGAATAGAAAGACTGTAAAGTGCGGAGGACAATGGACTAATCAGTTGTGAGTTTACTGTGTTTGTTTAGTTGGAGAAACTGCGGAGGGAGCAACAACCCGCGGAGAGACCAACAACTAGCAGCGAAGAGCGGGTTGTGGCTCTCCTCATAGACCTCATTGTTGTCCTGGCGACTATAATGTCTTGGTAATATGTGGAGAGGCAAGAGCAGTAGCATACTACGATGGGATGCCATTAAGAACATAACCATGAAAAGTTGGAAATTGAGTAACAGTTCAGAAGAAGAAAAACCAGACAAATTACATGGATAGAAAACTCAGATACAATTGTACAACAATCAGTGTTCAAATTTTTGGTCCCTCCCGTTGCAATATATACCACAATACATTATTTTTAGTTAACAGAAAACTTACCATAACTATAATACCTCACTCCAACTCTATTCCTCCGGAAATGGCAAAATGGGAAAGTATATCAACCATGGAATTACTTGTAAAGCAGAATTGTAGTTGTCTTACCAGAGGCCTGGGAAGAAAATAACATATTAAAGAAACTTAAAAGAAATGACGGCATGTTCTGGAATACGAAGTCAGCTTAACATCTTACTTTTTCATTTTTATGCATATTAAACATGAATTTAGTAACATTAAGGGTAGTTCATATTCAGGTAACATTTAAAAAATGGAAACTATAGAAGACAAATCAATAAACCTTTCATAGAAACAAGCTGTTAATGTAAATCATTAAAAGTAGGAGAATATGAAAACTCACAAGAGATGGATGTTTTAGTATGGAAATATGACAAGCATTGCTTTCAAGGTCACGGGATAGTAGAAGCCTTGTATGCGGAATGCACTTCCAACTCTCCCCCAGAGCCGGTTTAGGAATACCACCCTCTCCACCAACAGTGTGATTGGTCACCTTCAGAAAGTTTTCAGTTACACTTCAATACTACATTCAAGGACTATTGATTTCCACATTATCAACTAAATCAGTACTGAGTACTGACCAAGAAAAGTGCATAAACACAAATGCAAATGCTGGGGATACAACAGAATATGGAGTGAAAAGACCACCTTTCAAAAGTCATAGGCATTAAAAACTTTCCTACAATTCAGTTAGGGAAGAGTCTCAAAGTGGCCATCTTGTACTTGTGGTTGCTTTCGGGTTGCACCCCCTTGGTGCTGTTAATAAATCTTTTTTCGATCATTTTTTTTTAAAGGCCAATATCATCAGGATAAGCTTCTAATCTCATCCGTAACTATTGAGTGAGATTAGTAGTTTACTCAGTAGATGATATAGAAGAAACCTACATGTATAAGGTGACAAGTTGACAATCAGGAATCAGGAGAGCAGTTTTTGTCACAAACAATATGAAAACTTGAAGAGAACTTACCAGTAGAGCAATATTATGCTCATGCGCTAACTTCTTGAGTAGAGCTCCAGCAGATGTCATCATTGCACGCCCTGTGTCAACCCATCAATCAAGAAGCAAAGTTTCAAATGCATGTTATGGGTGAGGAATTCCATAAAACCAATAATCTAGAAGCCATGATCAAAATTTATGTGATATATCTAATTTAATACACTAAGGGAGGAATCAAGAACGAGGAAAAGTTATTACCAAGGTGTAAATCTTGGCAAAAGCACTAATTCCCTACATTATTGATAAGGATATACAAGTCTTTAGGAGAAGGCCCAGGGGGTAGTTTGGTACTTTAATAGTATTAGCAGTATGAGGAGAATAAAAGTAGAATTATGTTAGGAGTAGAGGGGGATTGCATTTTGTACTGGCTTTTGGCAGGGGAGTGGAGGTGCTACCTCAGGATATTGGCTGTATCGTTTTGTTGCTGTAACCCTTTTCTATCACTTCAGTAATCGGAGGTCTATCATATCCAGTGCTTATTCTCTTTTTATTGTTATTTATCTTGTGGGTTCTTATCAATTATCAAGGCCAAGTTCTTGGGGAGAAAAAAGAGAGAATCTTTTGATGCTATCTAACAAAATCTGCATACTTAAACAACTCTTCTTTGACTCAAATGCAAATCATTAGATTAACAGGGAACTTCCCACTTTTGCTTTTGATAATAACTATGCAAACATATATTGCTTCCTACATATACATATATAGGGGTATAAAACTTCTGTTAATAAGCATATTCAGATTATTATCTTATGACTTGTGAGAAATTGTGATGCAAGAATAAAACTATATACCATGTGAACCATTGCCTCCGAGGATTGGGGTTATCAAGGATGAGATTGAATCTACAATAAGCAACTTCAGATCAACTCCACGCATCTGAACACAGTAAAATGCTGAATAAAAGAGCAGGAAACATTTTCTAACAAAAAACACCAGCCAGAGTTCCCAAACCTGAGATCTCAGATCAAAATCAAGCTGTTGCAGCACATCAAACATCTCAAAGATGTTAAATACTGAATGACACTCTATGTTACTCATTACTTTTTGAAGTATGCTCCTTCTGGACTATAATATACATCAACACTGAAAATATTAGGCAGAAAAGGGGGCTTACAGCTTCCATTAGACAGCTAATGACAGACAAACCTTAAATAAAGTGAGATGTAGCACATTTGACCTCATTGAAAGTAGAATCAGAGTTCAGGCCACTAAAGTGTGCAATGCGTTGAGGTGAAAAAGAGTTCCCTGTATCCAAGTATATGATACGACCCATATATTTGTTGGCAACATTTGAGGCAAATTGCAAGCAAAACTGAAATCAGCAAAAAAGAAAAGAAAAGGAATGAGCTTGTAAATATACATCTATATTTACACTACTATAGCAAATGCTTGGTATAAACATGATAAATACAAAGACAAATCATATCACCATATAAAGGTTAATGCCTAGTAATATAAATGCGAAAACTATGATATGATCATCTAGACCAGACATAATAAACACAAAACCAAAAAGATCTTAGAAAAAAGATCAGAAGCATTTACGAAAAGAACATAACTATTGTCTGGAACAAAAAAGACGTCTTACTTGAGTTTTGCCAGAAGACGAAGGCCCAGCGAGTTCTGTCAACTGTCCCTCACGTAATCCACCTAGCAATAAGGAATCAATCCTGGTATATAGAATCATAACAATATGGTAGGCATATTACCAGCATTATATTATATCCATCGCAAGTAACAGAAAGTGACGAGATAAGTATTGGCACACTGTACCCTTCACATCCGGTTGATAAAACTTGTTTGTTCCTTTGAGCATCTTGCAACAACTGCATACCATTCATCCAAGGTTGATGTTGACCGTCTATGATGGATAAGACCTGGGTTATTCCCTAAATGATTACAAAAGAAGGTCAAAGTACATGAGGAGCAGTACTTTGAAGTCAATGGATCAAATAAAGGTGCTAATCTAGAAGGTATACCTCTTTCAGTCTATCAGAGGCTGGCTGTCGTTCTGCCAAAGCAACCAGCACATACAGGTCATGCATAAGGAGATCTTCAACTGCTCATAAAAAAAAAGAGGAACAATAGTCGAAAGCCGAAATCGTTAGTCAAGCGAAACACCACTATGATTTATGCATCAGCATCGCTGACATGGAAAAGTCTCTCGTTTGTAGCTCAAGCTACAGCCATGTGCAATGGCAATCAATTCTGACAAAGAAAGCAGAAGAAAAATACTAGATATTTCCACAAGCACTGTCTACTTAAAAACAGTAATTGAATGAGATTCACTATGGAGGACTGTGTTGGCCATTTACATCTGATCTTTTGTTTATCTCGTATATTCATATGAGAAAGCCTTACTTATAAATCAGCCCAAGCAAAATCAAATAAAACCGAGGGTTAAACTTCTATAATACCAATAGACTGTGAAGAGGAGATCGCAGTGGGGTATTCAGTCTAGTCTCCAACTCTCCGTTACATTTACTCCCATATGAAGACAGGACAGCCATTATGCCCGCTAAAGTCTGGCAAAAACCTTAGGCAGCACTACCATTCCAAGGTGCTTCAACTTTAAAACTATGGAAGGGTCACTTCTTGACGTTCTTCATCTTAGTCCAATACTAAGTCTAGAAGTACAAATTAGGAAAAGAAACAGATAAACTAAAGATTAAGCGAACCTGATGCGACAATCATATTAGAAAACGAAAATGACAGCAAAAAATGTTGCTTCGCCGAAAAATGAGTTCTCCAAAAAATACATTTCTAATTTTCCTTTATTTTTCATGGATTTCCTTGGGAAACAAACAGAGTTGAGAAACAGAATGGACGATAAGGGGGAAAAAATAGGAGAGTTGTTAGGAATAAGACCTGAAAAAATTCCGTGAGAGGCACAGAAATTCTGGAACTCTGAGTTTAAAATTGGGTGCTCCTTCTCCAGCGACTTCAATGGCGGCATCTCTGGTTGCTCTCTCCGTTTTGCACTTCTGCTTAATGAGGACGAAAGGCGGGATTGAAGCACTATAAATGGGCCGACCCAGCACTTGTTTGGGCCCAATTATTTGAAGAAAACCAAAAACATATGTAAATTCACACCATAAATGGGCTGGGCTGGGCTCAGAGTGCCTATTGAACTGACCAAGAAGTCAAGAACAAGGCTGTCCTATGAGAATAAATGGGCTAATTTGGCGTTTAAACTTTAGACCATGTGTGAAAAAAGGAACAAGAACAGAGCATGCCCGGGATTAGCAGCCACAATTGAGCTTTTTTGTTGAGACATTTGGCAAACAATGATTATTATTTTATATGTCTTCTGTTATTGTATTGAGACTGTATTGAAAGACGTATTTTGCTGATATGATTTGACTTTTTGAATAACAGAAGTGAGACTCAATATTAATTTTTAGTGAGAAAAATGATAGAGATATGAAATGTTAGTGGCTTAACTAATGAGAAATGAAAAAATTGTGTTGAAAATGTGTTTTGCTAATGTATCTACATTGTATTTTATTGATTTGAATATGTATCTGGGATCACAAGGTGAGACTCAATTAAAGAGTTAATTGGAACATTAATAATGTAGCAATTTTTTTAGTCCCGTTTGATTAGGTTAGTAAAAAAAGTGTGCACAATGGAAACATTATGACGAGTCTCATCTCTATTAAAAAATAAAAAATAAACCAGTAAATTTAAAATATTATATCAATATATTTTAAAATCTCAGCCATATGTCACATCTTACTATAGTTTGTGGCTCCACAAAAAATTATCAGTGCTCTTATAACTGGGAGAGTTGGGTTCAGCCTTTCCTGCGAAGTGTGAGCAGCAGATTATTATTAAGAACAAAATTGAAGGCCTAATCGAACGTTATGTGAAACACAACAATAAAACAGTTCCTCTCTCTAAAAAGCTCCCTCACTTTTCAATGGCAGTGCAGGGAAAAGTAGAGAGCCAACCATTCTTCTCCTATCTACTACAGTATTTTTCTCGTTTTTCTTTTATGGGTTTGGTGAATAATGTTTTGATGGTGGGTTTCTTAACCGAGTTGGGTCTCCCATGAGGGTGAACTCTAGATCTCCTCCTGATAAATTCTCCTCTGCAGAGATCTGTTGGTTTTGGGGGAAGCTTGACCATCCGTCATTGAGCTCCCGTCTCTGTTTTTTATTTCTGGTGCATAGTGTTTGCTATCTTGTTGGGGAATGGGATTTTCACTGTTGTGCATATTATTTCTTATCATTGGACTCAAAAAACATCTACAAAAGATGCGAGATTTGGGAACAGAAATTAGGAATACGATGATATTCCCAAAAAAAAACAGAGATTATTCCTCGAATAAGAAAAACAAAAGAAAACTCCACCAAGCATTACACAACTAAACAAAGCATGCCAAAAGTAAACCTAGTTTGGTGGAGGGAAGAAGACGGCATCATTCATCCTCTTGGAGCTGAAAGCCTTTTCAATCTGTGGATTCACATTAAATGAAGCTTGAAGAACTTCAGGAGACAATGCCTTCCACACTCCAGTCTTCCCAGCCAAGTTGGTGAATATGGGACTGCACAAAAACAAAATCACATGACATTAATTTGGATCAAAAGAAGGCAAACAAATAAATGTCTGAATAAGAAGGAAAAATGCATACTTGGGAGTAGTGATGATGGAGAACCACTCCATCCCATCAGTGCTAGCAATCTTAGAAACTACACAAAACCTTGGAACAATGAACAAACAACCAGCCCTGAGAGTAGTTTCCATGATTCTTTTTCCATCAGCACCAACAACCTGAACACGCCCACTGCCCCTCACAATATAAGTCACCTGCAAAGCAGAGTCACAAGAAAACCCAGGAGAACACATTGACCCACCATCAATCCTGACCAAATCTGCACCAAGCCCAACTTCACCAACCAAAGGAAGGTTCTTAGTGTTCAACACTACAACTCTGCCTCCATTTTTTATGTCAATATCCAGCGGAGCCTCCTCACAGTTCAATGCGAGGCCATCTCTATGTCCCTTCTTAGGCTCCGGCATCTTGAAATTGTCTCCAAGCTTGACAATTCCACTGCCAGTTTGTGCTGTGACAAGAGATTTCACAACGTTCTCATCCAAATCCCATGCCCTGCACACAAACTCAGTTGAGAAACCAGTCATGAGGCCGTTGGTTCCAGTGAGGAGGAAGTCGGTGAATTCGCCAGTTTTGTGGGCTTTGGATGTGTCACCCATGAAGAGAACCACTAGTTCAGTGTCTTCCTTGTTGAACCACCATGTTACGGTGCCGAATGGGAGAGCCATGGCATCGCCTTTCTTGATTGCGATCACCTTCTCCTCCGATTCAGGGAGCACAATCCCGGCCACACCATTGCCTGCACGAAGTCAATTCAAAATTGGAGTGAGCCACGACATGCAATCAATTCGGCTGAACACGAAACTTCCAATAACACAAAACTAATTTAAGAAGTTTATCGATCGATCAAGACTGTGGTAATCAAATTTGTCACAATTTCAATTCAAGTTCGGAATGAATTACTCCATATAATCAATCTAAATGAAAGCGGTTGAACCCTAACCCTAAAGGTTCAAATCACATAAAAAAGAACAGTCGTTTCTCAAATCGACGAATAATACATACAGATTGAGAATCTATGTAACGGCACAATTACTAGCATGTGAAATTAGACGCTCAGAGATCCAAATCAACAAGCATTGAACAAACAATGAACAAAGCGTTACCTTTAAGCACATAGGCCACCTTATGCGAGTCAGAATAGCGAGGAAGGGCAAAGCCGTTCTTTTCAAGAACAAGCTTGGCTGCGCCAATGTTTCCTTCACGCAGCATTGGAAGCTCAGACGGTGACCATGAAAAGTAGGAGCCACCATCGCCTCCATTAACTTTCTTAGCCAACTTTGGGGTGAGATCAAGATTCATTCTTTTGATTTCTTTTTCAAGTGAACAGATAAATTTGTTTTTGATGAAAATGTACGAGTATTGCTGATGGTTGGGGATGTATTTATAGTGTTTTGAAAAACGAGGTTAGCAGGTCATTGGGAATTGCAATCCTGACGATTCACGTTAGAGATTTATTGTAACTCAAAAACTAGTCGAGATCAGGAGAATCGGATTTGGTTTTCTTTGTTATGATTGCGGCGGTTGGATAGGATTTTTTTTTTCTTGAATCAAAAATCAAATTTAAGCAATGGATAATTATAATTAATAATTAATATTGTGGTAGCAATGATACGTCATTATTTTATTCTTAAATCCATGTGGCATGTATTTTAGTTATTGATTATGAATGTCACTCAGGATCCACTTTACATTAATTTATCTTTTGAGAATTTCAAACATTATCCTTAAGGGGTGGTTTGGTTTTTAGAATGGTTTGAGTGGGAATGAGAATGAGAATATGAATGAGAATGAGAATGGGAGTGAGAATGGGATTTCGATTCTTACGTTTGGTATGTATAAAAACTGGGAATGAGAATGAGAATGAAATTGTGTTTTGTCCATTATGTCATTCATTTATAATTATGTATAATTAACATATTTCATTTGTGCATTTCTAATTATATATAATTAACAAATTAAAATAAAATGTAGTCAAAATTAACAAATTAAAATAAAATAACAATATATTAATTAATGTATCAATTAATATTATTTAATAGTAATATATTAATTAATATTTAATTGGGGTCAAAATTGTCATTTTGTATCTCATTCCATGTGGCACGGGCTATTCCCACATAAAAATGTGGGAATGAAAATTTAATCCAACCAAATGAGAGAATGAAATGCTTCATTCCACATTCCATGTCTATTCTCTCCCAATTCCACAAACCAAACGACCCCTAATAGATTCACATGCCTTAATTACAAGATAAACTACTATGAATTAGTGATAATAAATAAAATTCCACAATTATATGTGGAATTGAAATAGTAGAAATCATATCTCCTCTCCCATGTTTATGTTAAAATAAATAGAAACTAAATAATTTATAAGATGTTAAATGATTCTGATAGACACCATACTTTGAATGATCGTTTGGTTTGGAGAATAGAGGGGAATAGAAAATTGTTCATTTCATTCTATTGTTTGGTGTATTAATTATTAGATAAATGTTTCATTCCGCATTGAATGAACCATTAAATGACTAAAATGTTTCTTTGTTTTTGCATATATATTTTTTTCAATAATTATTTTTTTGCAGATTTTTTCCCCATATTTTTTTTGAGACTAATTAAGCATATAAAATAATAATGTAATAAGTAAAAAAAAAAATTGAATGTGCAAAATGACGTGCACATATTACTAGTAAAAGATAAAATGAACAAAACACATTTCATTATCATTTCCAAAACAGATTATATACATACGAATCGTGATAATCGAAATCTCATTTTTACTCGTATTTTCATTCTCATTCTCATTATCATTTTTACTCAAATCATTCTACAGACCATACGACCCCTAATATTTTTACAATAAGCTAAAGTATTTTTTTGTTGAGCTTACATAGCTTGTAAATTAGAATATACGCCCCATACCATTTCATTCATCTAAGACTTTGATAATTATCTAAAGAAATAAGAATAAAGTCAAACTAATATTAATTGGGCCAAATTTGTTCTGATTGATTAATTTTTATAATTTTCCTGAAAATTTGTTCTTTAAGAAATGAACTAAAGTAACTTATGACCCAAGTAATATCAATTCCGATAAACACAAACTAATTTTAGATTTAAGTCCAATTATCATGCTCTAAACTAAAGAAGTCTCCGTATTCCATGCCCCCCTTTGATAGCGTTTATGTGGGTTCATGAAAGCCCTACACAAAAGAAACTAGTTTTGGTTGAATTAGAGTTCCTCTGTTTGCAACCCCAATTTTTTTTTTTAAAAAAAAAACTCACTTCACTTGGCGAGTATCACACACTCAATCTCAACATAGCACAATCAATCACCTCTTCCAGTTCCCTGGATCTCCTCCAATTCTAACAAAAATGATTGCAAAAGTTTACTGTCACATAGCGAAATGTGATTTGGGCCATCCAACCAGGAACGAGACTGGATGAGGTTTAACCGGTTAACCCCTTGTGCTTGATCTGCCGCTTGCAGCCTTGGACCTAGGGCAGTACATCCTATGCTGGGCACAAGTAGATGCAGCTCAAGAGCAAGACAACAAAACACAACCATAGAACTACAGTATCAAGGGCGTGCTTTCACAGGACTCGAAGCTCCATCTAGCGTATGTTCTGGAGGCAGGGGCTTCTGAGATGCCTTTTTCATGAGGTTCTTTGAATATAAAGAACCAAAGACAATAACCTGATAATTGCATTGAATTATCAAATAATGAGATTCAGAAATATATGTTTTGAGTCTTGACGAGGAAAAAAAAAAGATAAAAGTTCGAGGCTCACAGCTCCGATCCACTGTTCCCAGCTAAGGGGATGGGAAAACCAAACACATGACAGCATGATGCTAACCAACTTGAAACACAAAACAAAACATTTGAGGGATTGCATCAAACATAAGAGTAGTTATAAAAAAACAATGATTTTTGAGTTATGTCGCGCCGATATATTTGCTAACCTGTCTTGTGGTCATAATGGTGGCAAATGTGAGAGCTCCGAATGTGCGAATAGTATAAGAAATAAAAAATTGACTAGCAGTTGCCACCTGAAAGAAGAAATCCCTCATTTATACAAATACATGTTTTATCTTTCAGGCCGAAAGGTCATAATAAAACAAAAATTTATGAAAAGTTTAAAATGCAACAAAGAAATAAAGATACTTACAGCTGAAAGCAATGCAACATCAAAGAAACAATCATTGTGGCGATAAACAAAATCTATTGCTGGAAGGAGATTTCCTTGTAATATAAGTCCTGGTTAAGAAGAAACTCAAAAATATCAACAAATAACCACCAACATGAAAAAACAATAAATCTAACATTGAAGTGAGGAAATGCAAGATATGAATTGTCCTTTCTAATTCTAGAACAGTCTCAAATAAATTCAGAAGCAAACACATTCATGAACAACCCATAATAAGAAAGAAACTCTGATCAGGGATCTAGTCAAGTTTAATTGTTTTTTTTCCTTTTTTTTTTGTTGGTTGCTTAGTGACCAACCTATCCAATAGGATTAGTACTTATGACACTTTAAAAACACAGTCATAACGAGAATGTTATCAAGACTACGAATCAAATAAGAATGTTAGTCACCTGTGAAACTAAGAAGACAAGAACACACTGTTGTATAGAATATTTGGTTGTGTATTTCCATGTCATATCCTTCGAATAGTTTGTCTTGGAATGTGCTTGTAAAGCCATCAAACCTGTCAAACATTACAATGAGCATGTTGATTAATTTAAAAAACCAACCTTAGACATACTGTTTTCTTTCAATCATTCATAAATCATCATGTAGAAGCTATTTAGCATTCAGCAACAGATCATGAAATCATAAATGCTCTACTCAACCAGTAGTTCAACTAAATGCTATTAAGGATGACGAATATACTTAATCTCTTGCAATCAGCATTTCTGATGAATACTTGAAGGAGCTAATTTTCTATTTATTGGTCCAGTAAATGGATACCAGCTACACACAAGAATTCTTACCACGACACAATAACTCTGACAATACGCATCAGTATTTTCATATGATAATTAGAAAAAAACTTACACCTTAAGTTAAAGATATGAAAAGAACAATTTATATCTATGTTTTTAGCAGCAATGACAGAAAAATAATGAGAAAGTACACCCAAAATCATTATGTTGAGAAGAAGTGACTTTCAAGTTCATACCCAAGATACCCAACCATTAAGGAAACACCCCAAACAGTGTTGTCCCTTCCTCTGCTATATGGACTAATGTCAGTTCCTGCCTACAATGACAAAGAATAAAAAATTAGTCCAGCCTATGCTGACATCAACAGAATTGCATATATAGAAGGAAAAAAGAACGCATAAAACAAAGTCATTCCGCCGAAAAACAAAGACGCCACTAATTTAGACCCAATGGTGACACAAGTAAACAAGTACCTGACACGAACAAGCAGGCCAACCAATCACTCAGTATAATCAAAATTTTTAATTTTGTCATATCATGTCATTTTACTCTAATGAAACACAAGTCCAAGCCATGAAAAACAATCTCTTCACAATGTGGAAGTAAGAATGCCTATATCTGCCTTTACCTTTACCAGACACTACATGCAACAGTGGACCACCATATGTGTTATCAACTGGCCTTATGCTTGTATATAACTAGCTTTGATGTATAAGTATGCAGTGCATGTCCTCCGGTCACTGAATGATATATGAAAGTTAATTGGGTTGCAGTATTTTTCATATTTGACAGGATAGGCTTCCAGCAATACCCTAACTAACAATGATACTAAACATTAAATTTCATGTGGTTGCCACCACAAGCAGGGCAGATTATAAGCTAGTGGTCTAACTCCTTAATCATATATCAGTAAGGGTTGGACATGA
This sequence comes from Euonymus europaeus, assembly GCA_963580455.1. Lineage (NCBI taxonomy): Eukaryota > Viridiplantae > Streptophyta > Magnoliopsida > Celastrales > Celastraceae > Euonymus > Euonymus europaeus. The sequence continues at coordinate 23,333,407 of OY756967.1, forward strand.
ATTTCTGTTCCCGTCAACTATATCCAAATTTCAATGCTACATTCTCAGTCAACTTGTTATAAAACAGGAAATAAATAAGAAAAGTTAAAGCTCAAACATTTTGATCGATTGAGGCAGTTAGAAAAATGAGGAAAGTCATTTCAGAAATCCACAAACACATTATGCAGTCAACTATTCATGAACTAAAATTCTAAAGTAGCACATTAGTTTGCTACCGTTGCTCTTGGCTTTAATACAATGAGATTTAAAACAAGCCAAGAAGGATTTAATCACATCCGCAAAAGTGAAGCCCCATTAAGGTCATGACCAGTTTTCAAGGTACACAACAGACATGTGTACATGACTGGCACTGAAACCAATTTAGTCATACTTAATCATACTGAAAAGTTAAAAGAATTGGAGAAAATACTGTAATTGTTACCGGGAATAGAATAAAAATTGAGCAACCCACAGTCACTATAAAAGCTAGCAAATAGTCAGGTCCATGGTATCTCTTCTGCATAATCATAGTTCCCCAAACCTGTACAATTTGATAGTAGAGTATGAGGCTGAAGTTTTTCTTTATGCTGATAGCAAAGCCAATAAAAAATGATGTAATGTGAATAGGAGGATCATTTTCAAGGTTAACTTACCATAACAGGGATCATTTTTGCACACTTTGCAAGTGTCTGAACTGGAAAACTTACATATTTGAGTGCCTAGATCAAGGATGTCAGTCCAAGAATGTCAGCAATATGCGTATGCTGTTCATTTTATTAGAAACTCCTAACCTGATAGCTTAATAAAAGAATGCTAATGATGCCACTGCTTACCTCATATTGACATGTTGTTGTTAGTATGTTTGATATGGAAATAAGGCAGTACTTGTAAATTGGCGCAACAGGATCCAAGGCTTTTTTACTCAACTAGAAAAAAAAACAGAAATTCCAGGTTGTCAAAAACATTCAACCATCGTTATCTAGACGATATACAATTCATATCCAAGCCATCAAAGACATCGACTCATCCAGCCATCTTTTATGATAGATGGATCCTTTCACAAAACATAGCAGCATGTATCTAATTGGAATACAGGGGCATCATCCATGAACTGATTGTGTCCAGAAGAACCCCACCTTATCCCCTCCCAACCCCGTACCAAAAGAACGGGGCAAAATGAAAAATGGAAAGTAAACAATCAATAATCCATAGGTCTTACGATCAAAGTGCCAGCAGAGACAGCGGATGTTGTAATGCGGTTGCAGAAAACAAGAAATAATGAGAACTTAAAAAATTCCTTATTCACCCCATATGGAACTCTCATAATCTTTTCCTGCAACAAAAACCATCAATGAACTACTTTTTAAGAAACACGATAAAGCCACTTATGGTTATGACAGAAATTAATCCACAAAAACTTTTATTCAAGATAAATAGAAGAACGATCTCATATAATTTTGGCATAAGCTTCATGTCTAAGAATAACGATCGGCGAATGATGGCAGACAAATCCAAAGAAATCCTTCAATATGTGATTTTCATGCCTCATAAGTCATAACAATATTGAATTTAGAGATACAGAGCATCATAATGGCACTTAAGAACATTGTATGACAGACAAACTCCAGCAAAAGGCCCTTTTCTAGAAGAACAAACGCATTATCCTTAATGGCATTAGAGGCAAATATGCCTCCAGAACTTACAAATTTCCCATTTCTGTTTTTCCACGTGCACATACAGAAGGATGCAGTCATAAAAAGGATTCCCATTACAAAGAGAGTCACAACACAGCTTACAATGAATCATAGGCTTTAATTGAGTTGTGACCACTCCTGTATCCCACATGACATCAGCCATCAGTGTCTAATTTGTTGGACCAACCAACCTACCCAAGAAAGCAGCAGTTTGTATCAAAAGTCTCCTCATACAAACCCAGTATCGAATTGTTCTTATATCTGATAAACCCTAATATGAAGAGCTAAAAGATTGAGCTTCTCTATAACCTTCACTGTAAGGTATACTAGGCTTTAGTATCCACCTAGGGCAAGGAATTGTATTATATCAGCGATAGATAGACAAATTTTCTCTTTTCCTAACTAAGAAAGTAGCATTACATCTACAAGCTTAAAGACAACATCTCCATTTTTAGAAGAAAGAACCAAAACTGGCACACAAAATGCATCCGGTTTTAGGATATCACGATCCACGAGATGCTTACACATTCCTATCAAAAAGTACCTGTAGAATACCGTAAATCACAAGAGTGCTCATGATTCCAGCCACAGCAAAAACCACTTTCCACAGTTTGCTCTCTTTCGGCGTCCATGTTGCCGGTTCCATAGCCCATCCACACTCTTTATATCATATAACCACAAATTAATAACAAACATAACAATAACCAAAAGAAATCACACATTGGCATGCGTGCGAAAAAAAGGTGTGAACGATTCACATAATCATGTATATGATGAAGCTGAGCTTGAGATTCTGCATATAAAATCGAGTATGTACCGGCGGTGAGCGATTCAGGTAGTCAGAGAGAAGGATGGCCGTCGATGTGTGGCCAGTGATTTGGGATCAAGACAGCGAGAGACTTTCAGAGACACGCGGCAAGAGATATATAGATGAGACCACCATGAAATGAATGCGAAGAGTTTGATGTATTTCGCGAGTGACCCTAGAGAAATCACAGAGTTTCGTATTCGCCGGCGACTTTTGCTCTCGTGTTTACTTTTGGCTCTCTCTTTTGGAGCTCCTATACAGGACTAGTCACTCGTGCTTTCAATGCTTTATGGATTTTAGCTTTTGCCAAGTCAGCTTCCTCACGTTCTGTTGGTCAATATAACGACCGAGGGAACGGTACCAGATGCGTGATCAGGTGAGGCGTCAACCACACGGATTATTTATGAAAGAATCATAATTTCAATTATATATTTCGTTATTATTATTATTATCGATTGTTTATTTGTTTAGCTAATTAAATAAATCTAACAAATTTTTTTATTGGGCCGCAAGACTCCAGCCTTCTCATTTTGGGCTTGGCTAGTACACCCATCGAGCTTATCAATTCACTTTCAATAGAAAAAAAGTTTTCTGTTTTTTTTCGCATGAGTTTTACATCTATTTAAAATATTACCGTCATTTTATACTCAAATTTATGTAATATATAAAATAGTCATTATTAATTATAAATCACTTCACATCAAAAACTCCAAATGGGGTCAAATAAAAAACACATTTTGAGTGTTTTCAATATTATACTTTTTGCATCGATACCCGCTCGTAATTGCAAATAAATAACTGTGAAATTACAAATGATGATTGCTATCTTGTGGTTGAGGAACTTAGCAACATCTGAATTAAGTAAAAAGTTAAACTAACTCTAATGCACAAGTCTCTCACAATAAAGGGTAGTGGAAACTTGTAATATATATGTAGATCTTACCTTAGATAGTAGTATGTGGACAGCTTATTAGGAGAATTGAACCAATAATTTTAAAGCTGTATTTTTTGCAACTCTATCACCGGACATGTACTCCCAACATTGGAAAAAAGGTTTCGGATAAGGGCTAATCGCGCCACGTAGACACACAGAACTAGAGGTGGGCTTCTCTTCTTTATGTTCCATTCAAATCTGCAAAATCCAAAGTCGATTTTTCGAATTTCTGATATCTCCAAAATCGTAAGTGATTTCGTTTCCATGGACGGTGCTTTAATTCTTCAACCATTGGTTCCCCATATCTTAATCAGCTGCTCAAGGTATATCTTAACAATAAAAAAAACAAAATTTTCAAATTAATATCGTAATGGCAATCTTGTTGTCCTCGCAGTTTTCAAGGACTTCTGGTGGCTCCTCAAAGTACAAATCATGGTTTATCAAGGCAGTACAGGTCCTTCAGTAAGACTCGTATGGGGATTGGGGAATCTGGAATCGGAGCTGGAAATCTGATTGATGATGGTTCTTTGAATGGAAAACAGAATGGCTCGTTGTTTGGTGCAATCGAGGAGTCAGCTTCTGCACCATTTGGTACTCTTGATGCCGAGATTACACCCGAAACAATCGATTTTTTCGTCAGTGATGCAGAGGGAGATCCTGACTGCCCAACAAAGGGTTACTCTTCTATCGAAGATGCACTCAACACCTTACGCCAAGGAAAGGTTTGTCATGTAAATTTTAGTCTACTTGAATCTTAAAAGTTTGAAGTTTCAATACCAATTTTCAATGTTATATGCAGTTTGTGATTGTTGTGGATGATGAAAATGGAGAAATAGAAGGGAATCTTATCATGGCAGCATCGCTTACAAGTCCACGGGACATGGGATTCATGGTGAAGCACGGTTCGGGGATTGTTTCTGTAGGAATGAAGAAAGAGGATCTTGAGAGATTAAAGCTTCCTCTAATGTCACCAGGCACTGAGGATGAAGACTCTTCTGCTCCTACTTTCACAATCACAGTGGTACTACTGCTAACACAGCTATATGATATGACAGGCTTAAGATTAGAGATAACATCTACTGTGCTGAATTATAGGTGTCACTTACATTGCCTTGTTAATTAGGATGTGAAATCTGGGACATCTACCGGTGTATCGGCTTCGGATAGGGCAAAAACTGTTCTGGCTCTTGCATCTCCAGAATCCGAGCCAGAAGATTTCAGAAGACCAGGCCATGTTTTTCCCTTGAAGTATCGAAATGGCGGCGTCCTTAGGAGGGCTGGTCACACTGAGGCTTCTGTTGATTTGGTTATGTTGGCTGGACTGAGGCCAGTTTCTGTTCTTTCAGCTATTGTTGATCCAGAAGATGGTTCTATGGCATCTCTGCCTAGTTTGAGAAAGTTGGTTTTGGAGCACAGAATCCCAATTGTCACCATAACAGATCTGATTAGGTCCAAATTAGTACGCATATTTAAGTCCTATGTGCATTCATGTTTTGTAGCATAACTAAAAATGAGCGCGACGACGACGCTTGCAGGTATCGGAGAAAGAGAGAAAAACTGGTGGAAAGAACCGTGATTTCTCGTCTGCCGACCAAATGGGGTGTATTTGAAGTTTACTGCTATCGCTCAAAGCTAGATGGAACAGACCATGTAGCTTTAGTGAAGGTAAGGGAAACCATTCCTTCATCAAAGTCTGCTCAACTTTTACAGTGACTTTAATTCATAACTTCTTCAACATTCGATTTGTATTTCATTTCAAACGTGGACAGGGAGACATTGGAAACGGAGAGGATGTCCTAGTAAGAGTTCATTCGGAGTGCTTAACCGGAGACGTATTTGCCTCCGCTCGGTGTGATTGTGGAAGCCAGTTTGATTTGGCGATGCAGTTAATTGAACAAGCTGGTAGAGGCGTTGTTGTTTATCTCCGCGGTCACGAAGGGAGAGGGATTGGCCTCGGTCACAAGCTTAGAGCCTATAATTTGCAGGATCAAGGTCATGACACAGTTCAGGCAAATTTAGAGCTCGGATTGGCTGTAGATGCAAGAGAATATGGAATTGGTGCACAAGTAAGTTTGACAAATCTTTTTGAAGCAGCCACAAACATAAATGTGTACATGATCTTTAACTTTTCTATGACTCTGACGATGTCAACAGATTCTAAGAGATATAGGAGTTCGAACGACGCGACTAATGACAAACAACCCGGCGAAATTCAGTGGTTTGAAGGGATATGGTTTGGCTGTGATTGGAAGAGTTCCTGTATTGACACCAATTACAGAGGAAAACAGCAGATACTTGGAAACAAAACGCACAAAGATGGGTCATATATATGGATCTGATATACAAGGATCTGAAGATGGAGGACTGATCAAACCAGATCCAAATGACGCAGATTCACGAGAGGAGCAGTGAAGGCATGCATAAGTTATATACACGATCATGCAAAATGATATTGGTTCTTCAGTTTGTTTAATTGTTCATTCCTTGTTGTAATTATTATTTCAACTTGAATTGAATTTATAGGAACAAATACAAAATGCAACACCAACTTTATGATAAATCGTTTTCAATTTTTTTTTTGGGAAGAAACATTCATGTCGTTGTTGTTTTTTTTTCTTCAAGTGCCCTTGTTTTATGTTAATTTACCCAGAATTTCAAATCAGAAAGCAACTATGATGGAAAAAAAAAACACAGAAATAAAGAAATGAAAAGAAGACTAGCCTCACTCAACCAATATTTACTTTCACATTATTTATTCTACATGAAATCCTATTCAACTATTGAATAACAACATTCAATGTGATGTTTTATGATTATGAATGTTGTTATTTTAAAATTATCCAGCAAGAGTAAGAGAAAAAGAACAAGAAGGCACAGACATCATGGTACTCACATTATAATAGTGAATTGCTGTACTAAATTACTAATTTGTATCTTAAATTTGGGCCCAATTACTAGGAGCTGGGCAATTGTTTTAACTCGAATATGGGCTCACAGTTGAAAACTGTCCAAGTTGGCCCATCACGAGCATCTCATATTCTCATTTCGCTAATTTTCGTGATTCATGGGCACTTTTGATATAAATCTTGCTTCCTCTCCTCCTGTCCCAACCCCAAACCCTAGAGACGGCTAGTCGGCTTCCCTCCTTCAGGTACGTCTGAGACAAATATATTCGTCTCCCTCTCTAGCACATATTTATGCGCGCGATTAGTTGTCTTTTTGTCTAATCATTCTTCGCGTTTCGTTAGGTTTCGAGGTAAGTGGAAGGGTTGAGAGCTGCAGCGTCTTCTTCGATAGTAACCGATGGCTCCTCCAAAAGGTATGTATGCAAGAACACCCCCCAATGAAAGGAACTATGCATGCTTTTGGGACATCTCGACCATTTCAGTGTGGTATAGCTTTAGGCGTCGTTTGCTTGTCTGCGTACCTTTTGCTAACATATTATGTCGGGTAATGTCTCTGTACATTTTGATAGTCTCCGACCCCGCCCGTTGCGAAAGAATGTTGTTTACCTACACAAGTAAAGGACATATGTTCATAATGTTGCAATTCACAGTTTCCGGTTTCAGTTGCATTAAGCTATAATGTCTTATTGGTGTTGTGGACTTGTAGTTGGTTGACTTGGTTCGGTTCTTTTTGTACTGGATCTTTTAGTAAATATGAATTCTTGTATATCTATGTTCAATACGTATATTTATTTATAAGTTGAGTTGTGATGTTGCAATAGAGATTTCAAAGAGGGCTGATCCTAAGGCCCAGGCTGCCAAGGCTGCAAAAGCAGTGAAATCAGGACCAACCTTCAAGAAGAAGGCTAAGAAGATCCGAACAAAAGTTACATTTCATCGACCTAAGACATTGAAGAAGGATCGGAATCCCAAGTATCCTCGTATCAGTGCTCCACCTAGAAACAAGCTTGATCACTATCAGATTCTCAAGTTTCCTCTCACCACTGAGTCAGCCATGAAAAAGATTGAAGAAAACAACACTTTGGTCTTTATTGTTGACATTCGTTCTGACAAGAAGAAGATCAAGGATGCTGTCAAGAAGATGTATGATATTCAGGCTAAGAAAGTGAATACCTTGATAAGGTAATGCCAGGATGGCATTTCTCTTGCCTTCAGTTTTATTTTGCTGAGTACATTGATAGTAACCCACACGCTATTGGAATTGTCTAGTTTCATTTGTTGAAAAAGTTGTTTTTTGGTGTTTAATGATTTTGTGTTGTGCAGGCCTGATGGTACCAAGAAAGCATATGTTAGGTTGACGCCAGACTATGATGCTCTGGATGTGGCAAATAAAATTGGAATCCTTTAAGCTAGTGCATGTTGACTCTGAGATTTTTTTTTCTTTTTTCATCATCCAGAATGAGACAGTTTTGTTTGTGAAGTTGGAGCCATTGAATTTGGAAATTTAGTTGAAAGTTGCCATTGGAGGCTGTTTGTTTTGTCTTTATCAATCTGATATCGGGACAATGTAGTCATGAAGCTTAATTCCCCAGATTCTGGTTCTTGTGTGATAGTTGGACATGTTTGTTGATAAAAGTATGTGAGTATCGAGTCATGCCAGTATTGCTATTGTTCTGTACTTCTGTTTGTCTGTACTGTCCTCAGAATAGATCTCTCTGTGGGCCAACCTAGCAAGCCAGTATTTGGTATTGAATGAGGGAGTTGTGAATTTGGTAAGAATTCTTTTGTTTCATAACTACGAGTTGTGAGCTGCAATCTATCCCACATAGTTGATTTCATTTTCAATCTTGTTATGTTGTCTGCCATGTTTTTCAAGAAAATCTACTAGGGTTTGCGAAACAATGATATTTGGAAATATTTCCACAATGGTATGCAGCATCTGCGAAATGAGATAATGATATTGCGGGGAATGTTGTCTATTCTTCATTTTCTTGGAACTGCTCTGTCAGTCTCGATTTTAATAATGTTAAGGAAAGCATTAGAACTTACATTTGCTGGCAACAAGAAGGCCCATAACATCAATCTATTTCTACTTATACTCACTTAACTCATTATCCATTGCAAGAAAGTAAAGAATTATGCAAATGATTTTAGACATAAAGATCAATTAATTAAACCAGCAGAGAGAACGTTTAAAAGCATAAATTAACTTGGAACAGATTAGTTATAAGTCGTTGGAACCCAAAAAAAAGGGTATATCCTGTTGACACCTTTCACAACTGAATTAGGTTTTCTAAAAATTATCTATCAATCAGCAACCCCTCATTCTGGCCTGAACTAAGAGAATAAACATCACTTAACATTGATGCAGAACAGATCATGTTATATGTTGATGGTGGACTGATTGGTTCCTGAACAACACAATTTGTATCAGCAGCAGCAGCTACATTTGGATTTTGGTTCGCAGCCTCGAAACTTTTGACGGTACCAGGAATAATTTTGAACGGTTGCATTGAAGGAGGATTGCTTAATCTGGGAGTTGGACCTGCAACAATAAGAGTTTGGAGAAGAGGACCTGCCTCCATCATAGCTTGCTTTAATTCACCCTTTTGCGGCAAAGCTTTTCCCATAACAAAACTATCAATAACATTAGTAGCTCTGTCAATCTTAGGCGCTTCAAAAGGGACCAAAGTTGATGGGTTCAATCCATTGAAGTCCTGAATAGAGGGTTGTTGATTCACATAATCACCCAATTGTCTAGAATCAACCACGTTTAAGCTCGAGAAATTGAGGGAAGAAACGACATTGAAAAGGGAATCAACAGCGGGAGAGCCATCCGAGTACTGGCCATTATAAGTCTCAGAGACACTATTGGATTCAGTTATGCTTGAGTTTGCATATGCTGGCATCAAAAGTGGACTCTGTGAATAGGTTAGAGGAAGGATTGGATTCAGTTGAGGAGAAGTTTTGACAATGTTGAGCAGTCTTTGTAATCGGTCCTTCGCGTCATCTCTTTGTTGGTAAGCAAGTCCTAGAAGTTTGATCAAATCCAATATATATTCTTTCTGGTTTGATATTTGTTCACTTGCTTCTTTTTTCAGCGACTCTAATTCGACAGTTGTGTATAGAAGTCTCTTATCCAACTCCTCAATCACCTGTAACTGAATAACACATTAGTCACTGCAGGCATTTCATCAAACACGTGCTAAACAGTACAACTCAACCATTTTAACAAGAAGAACAATCTCGAGAAGTTTGAAACCCTAATAAAATTCTGCAAGAGACATAAAGAGAAAATCGGTGAACTTTAATAATGGGGAATTCTCAACAAAAACATATTCAATTAATCATTCATACATAAACAACTTCGTTAAGTTGTTTATATAATGCAAGAGAGACTGTGCTTTATAGATTGCAAAGTAGTTAACTTGACATCAAAGCAACAATCATATGAACCCAACATGAGTATAGAGTTGAAGAGAAACAAAAGCTTGACTGCTCGGAACCGACAAGAACTAAAAGTACCATGGAACTGAAAAGACAAAGAAAACAAACCCACCTGTTCATAACGCCAAACATTAGAACCCAATTCCTCCATCACCTAAAAGCTTCTCCTCTGTTTGCCCAAAAAAAGAAAAAGAAGAAAGACCAAAGCACAAAGATATTGGGTAGGAGAGTTCGAACAAAGGTAACTAGGGAGTCCTTTATAGAGCAAAAGAGAGAGGCGCATAACCTCTTTTTTTCACTTTTCCCTTAAACCAAACCAAACAATCTTACGGGCTAATGATGAATGTACATTGCAATCTCCACCATTGATTTGTTTCTCTCTCTTTTTTTCTACAATCAAACGCTATTTATTGCGAATATTTTCTTTCCAAATCCTAATTAGCCCCTTCCTCGAGAATCAGGACAGACCTTTCTGTTGGTAATAATAATAAAAACAAATGAATATGCTGTCAGTTCATTAAAATAATACATAAAGATTTGTCCTTCGAAGTTCAAACCCTTAGTTTTGGATTGTCGGATTTTTTTGCAACATTTACGGGTAAATTAAATTTAATTCTGAGAATCTTTTGATTAAAGTCAAAGGTCCACGAGATCTTTGCTTTTAATGCATTAAATTAAGATTTTCTTACCAATTTTCGTTTATAGTTCTTATTAACTTGAAAGTTGTTTTTTAAACTATTTTGATTAGGTGCTCGGCAGTCGGCACAATTGGTTTGTGCTGTGGTCAACGGGCCCATTTGGAACAAAAACAAGTTTGTGGCCCATTTATAACAAAAGCCCACATTTGTGAAGCCGGCGAGTGAAGCAGTTCAGCAAAAGCCCACAACTAAAAAAGTTATCAGCCCATTTAGACTAGACAATTAGAGGGCCCATTTGAAACAAAAGCCCAAATTTGTGATGCCTGCCGGTGAGTGAAGCAGTTCAATAAAAGCCCACAACTGAAAAATAAGTTATCTGGCTGTCTTCCCATTTAGAACAAAAGCCCAAAATCGAAAACCAACAAGTGAAGCAGTTCAACAAATGCCCACAATTGGGAAACCAAGTACAAACGACTGAACAAGAGCCACGGTTCTTGGCCTCTCCTGTGTTCTCTGGCGTTCATTGTTTCGGCTTACAAGGCGTCATGTTGGTTGCGAATTAACCTACACGGCTACGCCATAGTATTTGGGTTTGCTTTCTCAATAAATAAATAAAAAAAGTATTTGGGTTTGCTTCATAGTGTTGAGGGTGACCAGAGATCTCTTTGGTTGTGACTTGTGATTTGTAATTAAACTTCTATCATTGCATAGCCAGGTGTTAGCTTACCCTGGGCTGTATCTTGTACGCCTATCAATTGTTCGATAAAATGTCTCAATACCTTCGAATTCTCCAAATTCAATAAGGGAAAATGCATACTGATTGTTGTTTTCAGATTCTTGTGCTTCGTTTGTCCTCTTGAACTGATCCAATAGCAGTGCTTCCCAATATCAAAACTATAATACTAAATAGTTTACTGGCTACAAGAAGGCAACAAAGTAAAGGATATGCAAATGAATTTAAACAGAAAGATCAATTAGCTCAACCGGCGCAAGTACATAAATTGATTCCCATTGAAACCCAAAAACAATGGTACTCAATTCACTCCTTTGGTGACTACTGAATTAGATTTTTACAAAAATGCAAATAAAAAATGTCTAGAGTCTAGACATCAATGAGATCTTTGTCGCTTGGAACTGGGGTCTAAATTGTTTGTGCAGGCACCAGCGGACAGCAAGAGGTTGTTCTGGCCTGAACTACGAGAAGAAACATTACACGGAACTGACGCTGAATACATTTGAGAAGACAAATTAAATGTCGATGGTGAACTGATTGGTTTCTGAACAAAACAGCTTGGGTTAGCAGCAGCAGCTACATTTGAATTTTTGTTCACAGCCTCAGCACTTCTGATGGTAACAGGAGGAATTTTGAAGGGTTGCATTGGAGGAGGATTCCTCCACCGAGGAAGTGGACCTGCAAGAAGAAGTGTCTGAAGCAGAGGACCTGCCTCCATCACGGTTTCCATTAACATACCCTTTTGAGGCAAAGATTTTCCCTTAACAAAACCATCAATAACAGCAGTTGCTCTATCAATCATAGGAACTCCTGAAGGGACTGAACCTGATGGGTTTGAGCCATTAGATTTCTGAACAAAGGGTTGATTCACAAAAGTACCCAGTTTTCTAGAATCAACTACGTTGATGGTCGAGAAATCTGAAGAAGAAACAGGATTGAAAAAGGAATCAACGGGGGGCGAGCCATGTGAGTAATGACTATTATAAGTCTCAGATAAACTACTGGATTCAGTCATGCTTGAGTTTCCTTTTGCTGGCAATAAAAGTGGATTTTCTGGTTGGGTATGAGGAAGGATTGGATTAAGCTCTGTAAGGCTTGAAGGCTTGAGTAGTATCTGCAGATGTTCTTTTGCTTCATTTCTTTGTTGGTAAGCAACTCTTAGAAGATTGATCAAACACTTCATATCGTCCTTCTGTCTTTGTATCTTTTCACTTGCTTCTTTCTTCAGTGACTCTAACTCAATGGTTGTGTAAAGAAGATTCTGCTTCAACTCTTCAATCGCCTGCAATGTGATAACAGATCAGGAAGTGTAAAGAAGGGATTTCATCAAACGGTTGCTCAACTGAAAATTTTCGAGAAAATCTCAAGAAGTCTTGCATCAATTCAACTTGGGAGACAAAGTAACATCAAAATGAACCAAATTTCAGTAAAAGATCAAGATGGGTAATCTCTAGAAGTCTTGCAACGATTGAAGAGAAAACACAAGGACTGATTGCCAGAACAGATGAGAACCAGAAATAGAGGAAGTAAAAAGACAATATAAAATAAACCAACCTCCTCATGAGTCCAAGCAAAATCCAATCTCTCCATTTTAACTTCTAAAAGTTTCTCCTCGCTTTGCATAAAGAGACTAATGCAGAAAAAGTATTGGGTAGGGAAGTTTAAAACAAATGTTACTAGTGAGTCATTTATAGAGCAAAACAAGAGCAGCACATAAAGACAACAGAAAGGAATGGGTTTTCTCACAAGACTCCAAACAAGACAAGTCCACGTCAAAGAAAATTAAGGATTCCCAATTTCCCATTATTCCCAAACCCTTCTGATTATAAAAAAAAAAAAGATTTTTTTCTTTATTTTTCCTTATTCCCCTCACAAACCCCTTCTTCTTCTTTTTTCCAGTACTTTTGTCTCTTTCTCTATTCAAGTGCAGTGATATTGCTTTCACTGTCAATGCTCAAATCCAGTTAGATTTTTTTTTTTGTATATAAAAAACCCTCAAATTATTACGATTTTTAATTCCAGCGGATTATCCGGGTCAACCCGAGAAAAATAAGGGAATGATGTTTTGGGAAACGAAAAGGATAGAACTTTTATTGGCTTATCCATTGCAACCTCCACTCGTTGATGTTTTCCTCTCCTCTCTTTTTTTCCCCATATAATCAAAACCTATTTAATAAGAATATTTTATTGCCAAATTCTCATTGGCCCCTCCTTCAAGAATTGATCAATGAAAATAATTATGATTTATCATTTGAACCCTTGATCTTGGATTGTCGGATTTTATGCAGTAATTGAGGGTAATTACATTTAACGCAGGAATTTTTTTATTGTAGAATGGCTGTACACGATATATTAGGTTTCAATCTTATCTAGATAAATAGGAGTACTATATTGATTTGTGAACTGCCCAAGAAAACTGAAATATATTCCATATATATATATATATCGTTGACTTATTTTATAATATAGTCCATATTATATAATATATAGTTGAACCTTCTCTGTTAATTTTATCGTTGCACTGTTTGATTCTTATTTTACATGCATGTGTTTGTCCACTATCTTTAATTGTCCAATCCATACTTGTTATCACATGTAGATGTAGGCACATATCCACTTCGTTCTACAATGTCCTCTTCCAATGTCACATGGGTCTAATCCACATGTCGCATAATCAAGTGTATTGATTTATTTATTTTATTAAATTTGATTAAACATACCAAAGCAACCGGATAATATACCCCAAATTCTGACAGAGACAATGAACATGGATGGCGTATTGAAATCTGGATATCAAAGAGAATCTTTCTTACCTAAATACAGACAAGCAGCGCCATTTTCCCAATTTTTATAATCTTTGTTCTGGAATTTATTGTGCGTCCTATACTCCTATACCATGCAAATGCAATCACCATACCACCACGACCGCAGCCAAATGATGCCAAATTTGTCTTAAATTATGTCATTATTCCTTAATCCAGCTGTTGGGGTGGTTACGAACATCTGTTGGCTTAATATTTTATTATAATAAGAAGCATATCAAAGGGATTAATTTATAGATAGATACCTCAAATACGACAAAGCTCCTATGTTATAAAAAACTAAATTAAGGTTCTCTTGATGCAGTGTATCTGGCGAGTAGCGACTTCGCCGACTTGTATCATGTTCATGCGTCTCACTGTGTGTGTATATGTACTTATATAGGCATAAGGCGATATATATGCATGTGAGTTGAGGAAATAATAAAATCCTAACTATTAACTTGGTAGAAGACAATTATAAATATTATGCAGTGAGAAATTACGAAAAATAAGACCATTATTAATTCTTAATCAACAGTTAACACGGTTTCAAGGAGTTTTGAATGCACGCGATCTTACAAAGTGAAGTGTGTGATTTTTGAAGATGGTAGGGGCAATGTAGTCATTATCAAGAGAAATTATCTTTGAAGATTGGTCTGAAAAAGTACAGACCAGTTTCCATTTTACCTCCTCCCCACTCACTCCTCCCAACCGTAACGACTTTACCTGTCGACCTTCCAATCATGTGAAATCGTGAAAGGCTACGGTTTTTGCTCTCATTATTAGACGGTGACACGTGTCCCCCATACCGAAACTATCATGCTCCAGCCCAAAAACCCATCGGAGAGACTTTATGTCCCAATAAGGCACATCCTAACTAACTAATTAAGGTCCTTAAGGCACATCCTAATTAACTAATTAAGGTCCTTAAAATTCCAATTAATTAATTACGCATTTTGTCTTCAACGGTGGGGCCCATGAACTCAAAGTGGCAAGCCAATTGGATTGTCTTCTTGTGTCCTTGCACATGGTGATTAGGTACAAAGTCATCTGGGGTTGGCTTACGACAAGACACGTGTTGGAAAATCTAGAGCTAGTGATGTCGCACGTGCTGTACGTGCCCCTCACAACACAACATCTGGAAGGTCTTCCGTGTGGCGTGGCACATGCGAATGTTGTTCCACTGACTGTCCCATAGGTAGGTTGCACGTGCTTCGATCTCTGGCTACTAACGACAAGATTGAATTGCTGACTAGTTATTAAGAGTGGAATAATAATTAGTCGTTGGTTGTGTCTGTGTTGGAAAACAGTTAGTTTTAGATTTTAGTCCTGGAGGAGAGAGCAGTCTATAGACGGCATTGCTATAATAGTAATAAGGTCTGTGGTTCATGATATGTATGCATTTGGTGGATTCCTAGAATGTATCGCATCAGATTGAGACTCATCATGCATGCAATGACGGTCACAACGTGAAAAATCCTGTTAAGTCACTTGCTAGCACGTAGACCAAACTAAATTCAAATTGATTTGTAAGTCTGAACATAGATGACAAGATATCTTTCTCATGTTCCTTATGTGCAGTCTGTTGTTAGCTTAAAGCTCATTCAAATTAAAGATATTATAAATTTAGAGTTATTCGATTTCGGTTTAAGATCATTTTTACCGTAACGTCACACTTAATGATATTTAGGCTTAAAAATATGTCTCTTCTATGTGGCAGAGACTTGAGCTTCAATATAAACCAAATGATTTAGACATCTTAAATCAATGTTGAATACTCGAGAGAGCAAAGTCTACGCTGCCCCTGCATGGCCTCCAATTCGTTTGTTTTCTTGGTAATTAATTAACTAGGAATATATAATATTAATTTTAGCATAAATGGGAGATATTTCTATGACAAAGAGAGTCAAACGAAAGCCAAGTAATTAACAAACTCAAAACTTTTCAGTGTCAAATAATTAAAACAAAATCGCACCTATAATTAACGAACTCGATCAATTATGACACCAAAAGGTCTCCATTCTCACTTGTCATGCATGCAAGAAGTAGTAGTATTCGGTATTCCCTTTTCCTGCAACTGATTGAGACTGCCAATCACAATACTAGATACACACGCAATGACATCACATCGTTAATTATAAGCTGTAGTCATCGGATTCCCCAGTTTAATTTGAAATATACAACAATGATCAAATCTAATCCATTCGAGCTAGCTAAAGCAGAGCTTCCATTTCAATACATATTTGACTACTCATTCATTTCAAAATGGTTGGTGTTTTCGGTTTGACTGAATTGCAAGGAAAAAAGTAACATTAATATATATATACACATACGACTCATGGTGCATGCAGTGCTTTATGGGAGTAAAAGCGAGTCCAAGCTAGAGTTTGAACAAGGTCTTCGATCGGAATGAATAAAGTGACTCATTAGGGTACCACAAATATGTCTATATTAATAATGAAATGCTTAATTAATGGTACAGCAAAGTGGGCTTATTGAGTAGGTGTGTGGCGGCAAACAGAAAAGGAAAACCAAGGCCTGTGATGCTGTCTCCGTTCTTTTTAGAGTGACCAACGAGTGCGATATTTTCGCCACAAAATAGCAAAGCACACTAAGTCACTCTAACTCGAGACATGAGTGGAAGATGTCTCTAAGAAATCCTCTCAAGTCAACAAAAGTCGTAGAAATGGATTTCAACCAAAATCATTGCAGTAATGATGATCGATGTAATAGAATGCTCAACTTTTAACCAACATGTCTAAAATTGTACAAAATGGACCAAGTTTTGGTTTTCCCCTTTAATGTCGTCGCACTTGTGAACCAAAAGTTCGGTTGGGCTTGACTGAACTTTCGGCCCAGGTGCGTTTGGGCTTGGCCTAGGTTGATTTGCATGACTTTGGTTGGCCGCCTGGGAGTGGGAGGTTGTTCCAGTTTCTAAATTCCTATTTAGTTAATGGGCGGGTGGGCCAGATGAAAAATGGGCACAGTGTTGTTTATAAGGACTACCTTGCAAGGGTCTCTGCGTGGGCTTATTTGAAAAAATGATTGATGGGCTTGAGCCTAGAAAAGAAATTTGAGCCCAGTCTTCTTTGCATGGACCAAATCAAGGTAGCTTTGTCTAGAGCTTTGTTTGCTACTCTGCTCGTGGTTACTGGCATAAATCTACGGTTTCTTGCTGTTTTATTCCAAATAAAGTTTGTCTCACGGTTTCTTCACCACGATATCTTTCATGGAGGTGAAATTTGAATCTTCTCATCCACTTGTCGTAATTTGTTCACCACATCAATTTTTCTAGTGGGTTGTAGAAATAAATATTTGATGCACAATAATGATACTCTTAAATTTGGCGGAGATCAATCTTTCACAATGAAAACGAAGTCAAGATCTTGATCTAGTACATGTAGTGTTTTCTATATTTTATTTTTTGGTTTAGTGTAGCCGAACTTATCCCGAGAGAATTTTATTCACGTACATCTCAATGGTATTACCTAGTGTTTATTCTTTGATTTTTAATTTCCCTGCTTGAATTTGTAAATTCATAAGCTGCTATCATCGCATTGGGTGTATTTAAAAAATATCGACAATGATAAAATTGTATTCTAGGGTTTCATAAAAGACTGGACTGGAGAATAAAAACTTACCAATAATTGGATACAATATACCATAAAGATATCATTATTCTCTTTACGAGACCTAAACAACGAACAAACAAAAAATAAATGAAAAGCAGGGCTGTCTGTATAGCCGTCCATGATTAATCAAATACAAAGTGGATAAAGTAGAGGTGGAGAAAGATGTCAGTCACTACTTCTTAAACTTAATTTAAATGATCAGGGCAAGATAATAGGTGAGCACAACTAACCCACGGTGGGTTACATCACACCATAAACAAATCCCATGGTCGGTCAAGCCGCGAAACCCACAATCATCATCGGTGGACCCACAGTCGGCATAATAAGAAATTTTCCGCACTCTGATTGGTCTGTTCTGTCACATCAGCCGTACACGTGGCAATACAGGAGCAAATAGGAGGCTCCCCGCCTAACCGCCCTACAACTACAAGGATGCAAGACAAGGCGGAAGCCATTGAAGCCAATTTTGCTTTCCCCCTCGTTGAAAATGAGCTATTACCGGATACAAACCGGCTATTCCGGTTTATTCTCCCAACAATAATATCATGTATTTATAAGCACTAGAGGGCATTGCACAACATGCACCATAAGAGAAATAAAACTGGGAGCAAGTGAGCGACACTAGCAACATATTTTTTTTCGAAGATGCCGATCAGTAGGATTGCAGTTGGATCTCCGGCTGAAGCCGGCCAACCGGACGCTCTCAAGGCAGCTCTCGCAGAGTTCATTTCCATGCTCATTTTCGTTTTTGCCGGTGAAGGCTCGGGGATGGCATTCAGTAAGAATCAATAAATTTTTGGCAGTGTTTAATATTTTAAAAGGTTTTGGCGTTACTCATTTGAAATTTCACTACTTTTTTCACAAACGTGATTGGGATTTGTGGTGTTTTTGATAGACAAGCTGACGAGTGATGGGGCAACTACACCAGCAGGCCTAGTGGCAGCATCGCTAGCCCATGCCTTTGCACTGTTTGTAGCGGTTTCTGTGGGTGCCAACATTTCTGGAGGGCACGTAAACCCTGCTGTCACATTTGGTGCCTTCATTGGTGGCCACATAACATTCATCAGGACTGTTCTTTACTGGATTGCCCAGCTCCTCGGCTCTGTTGTGGCTTGCCTGCTTCTTAAGTTCTCAACTGGTGGACTTGTAAGAATTGACCACTTTTCAATAACGTCGATACACAATATTGAATTTGATTAAAACTGTGTTTGATGTGTTGTGTATTCAGGAAACAGCGGCTTTCGGCCTGTCGAGCGGCGTCGGTGCTTGGAACGCAGTAGTTTTTGAAATTGTGATGACCTTTGGGTTGGTGTACACCGTTTATGCTACTGCCTTGGACCCAAAGAAGGGTGATATTGGGGTAATTGCACCTATTGCAATTGGTTTCATTGTGGGTGCCAATATCTTAGCCGGTGGTGCCTTCGATGGTGCTTCCATGAATCCAGCGGTTTCCTTTGGACCAGCAGTGGTAAGCTGGACATGGGACAACCACTGGGTTTACTGGCTCGGCCCATTTGTTGGTTCTGCTATCGCTGCCATTGTCTATGAGATCTTCTTCATCAGCCCAAGCACACATGAACCACTTCCCTCTGCTGATTTCTAGAATTTGAAACCCAGAATCTGAATCTCAGTCCTTGTGGTCCAAAGTTGGGTGGATCAACGTTGTTTCAATGTTCTTTGTTTCTGGGTTTTGTTAATTGTTGATGCAATATGAATGTGATGCTTTGATTACGTTAATAGCTGAGTATTAGTGTAATTTATTTCATCATTTCAGAGCATGCATCAAACAACTGAAAATTCCATATTTCCAGACAAAATTGAGAAAAACATCATCTGCATTAACGTCAGTAAATCATATACCAACGAGCATGTGTTTTTCAAATAATAGTAGTGTCACTGGACATGCCAAAAGTGCTGAGGAACTTCCTTTCTAGATCCATATTCACTCAATGACACTGATATAACATATTTTATCGGATGTCCTAAAGGAGACGAATAACTAATGTAACATACAGAAGCAGAGTTACTCTAGAGAAGGAAAGTTACTCTTAACATTCACTCCTCCTTTTGACGTCCCTGGAGTTTTGATCGCCGTTGCTTGAACATATGCAAGTAGAGTTTGAGCCAGAGGAAGGGGTAGCATAAAAGCAAAACCTGACA
This sequence comes from Euonymus europaeus, assembly GCA_963580455.1. Lineage (NCBI taxonomy): Eukaryota > Viridiplantae > Streptophyta > Magnoliopsida > Celastrales > Celastraceae > Euonymus > Euonymus europaeus. The sequence continues at coordinate 23,353,139 of OY756967.1, forward strand.
CATAAGAAGATGACTTATACAATAATATAAAAACGAAGGATTTAGACCCAAAAAAAGAAAAAAAGAAGAAGAAAGCATTCTCATCACATTCACATGGCAGGAAGAACCCGATTCGGCATTAATACCTTAACTTTGACGAAGTGAGAAGTAAAAAAAAACAGAACGCATCTGAAATCGCTTTCTATAAACTATGTTTTTGTGAGAATGGACTTGAGTATTAAGAAAAACATGAAATCAATGATTGAAAATTATTTCCGGACCTATCAAACTGGGAAATCCATGAACTTTGAAGTTTGAACTAAAGCACAAACAGTGTTGTTATTGCAACATCATATCTAGTCTCATTACCATGAACTTAACATTCCAAGAACAAGTGTATGTCATAGTTACGGCTTTAAGCTTGCATAAAACTTGTAGAAAGAAAGGTTACTAACATCTTACTAATCTGTGTTTGCTTCAGAGTTTTGGAAGGTTTGGGAGAGATTCAACGGTGATCAAACCCTAAACCAACAAAAACTCATGAGCACCATCTTTTATCTGCCATGACACTGGCAACACACACAGGTCAACTACGACCCAATGGAATAAATGACATATCCATGCAATTTCCATCCTTGTATAAAGAAGAGGTGTTAACTAATATGATCAAACTAGCACCAAATGAGAAATTGCATATACAATTAGGAGTTCTATCATTGACTTGCTCTCAAGCACGAGTCCACTGGAATTTACAGTAAAAGAAGAAAAAGCTTCATCATTTTTCTAAACTACAAGAATGAAACTCACAAAAAGTTGAAATACATACCCTGACAAAGTCATAATAGCTGAAGGGAAGACTAGTGAATGAATCTGCATAAAGGTTTTTCACTTTTATAAACGGAAGAGCCTCGTACATGAGCCACACTGCACAACATTTGTTATCGATCATTACAAGATATATAAGAATAGGAATAGGTTAAACATCTCCTGTGTACAAGACCTTCACATTGAAGGCAGAGTTAGGGAGAGAATAGATGTACTTATTCCCACAATACAGAGAGGAAGTTTACAGGATATACAAAAAAAGGAATAATAAGAGAAAAAAATGGAGGAGTCGGGATCAATCCTGATGGCACTGCTTTCATATTTGCTACTTAAAGCTACAAAATGTGGACCAAGATTTATGAGGATTCACGAACTTACTTTCACCAGGAGCAATTCCTATAGGATACAACCCAATAAAAAGAGTAAACCTAATGAAAAGCAAAATTCACAAACATTTGTATCAGAAATGATTCAGCTTATATAAAGGTAAAATTAATGTGATCCTTTTCATGTGCTTGCTTTGTTGATATGAAATAAATATAAATGCTTGCATAAAAGACAGAAAAAAATACCTGAGATAGGTGATCCAGTATGGACAACTGCCCACACAGTTCAAAGCATAATGTGTATACCTAATAACCTGCGTTTTAAATCATGTCAATGTGATTTTCTCTTCCATTATCAGTCACAATAATGATCACGATCAGTGACAGAAATATTATGGCGAAAAAAACTAAATCAGAAGCTCGATTAACAGTTGACAAAATGCGATGAACACTGCCGAGAGGTGCACCAGTTGGTCAGATACATATACTTTCCTATATGTCAATGGCACATATACTTCCCTAACAAAATCATCACTCATTGCACTTGCATGTAATTTCTTTTAGAAAATTATTATAATAGCATTAGCAATCATAAAACATTAATAGCAATAAACACAGCAGCGGCAGCACTTACAAAAAAACAACAAAAACCTCACCTCAGTTAGGCTCCAAGCAAGAAAAGTGATGAAAATAGATGGCAATTCTTGCACCTACAAAACAATTAGGTACATGAACCAAGTAGTTACTATGAAGGTGAATGGGGTTTATACAATCCATGGGATTCACTACCATTCGACAAATGCTAGTTCCTACCAATCCTACGATATCATTTTCGCAACCTCAAACATAAAAAGTTTTCCACTGCTTGATTAAACAGTATAATAAAACCAGGCAGATCTAGTTACCTCCACGACTGGCCGAACTATTGCCAATAGGAAATGGGTTCTGCCTCCCCATTGCATTAAAGGATTCAAAACTCCACTCGGAACAACACCTTATAATTTTAAAACGCAGACACCAAAATCAGTTCAAAATATTGTTCCATCATAGGGCAATCAAGCTCAACTTCAATAAAAACCCACCCAAGGCTCCATGTATCACTTCCAAGAAAGCCAACTTTTGCAACAAACCTTCATACATAAAATACACAGAACACTTATATGCATAATGCATTGACAATAAATTTTCTCATTCTCGTGAAAGTACAAGTAGTTTAAAAAAATACAGACAGATCAGTTCTCCTGCAGAAGCGTATGCCCCATTAACGGACTTTGTCTCTGCAAAGTTTATCAAGATTCTACAAAGAGCAATGGTCCTGCAACAAAAAAAGAGAGGATAATCCACACCCACCACACAATGAGATAGCCAACAAAGACCGAACAGGGTTACCATCCAACAGACTGAAGTAGATTGTAAGTGAAGAGATAGAGCTTTGTTGGCGAAGCCATTGTATGTGACTTCTTCTGGTGACACAAATCTGCTCCAATTTCAGTTACGTGAAGTGATAATACGGGGAAGGATATGAATGGGCATCGAACAAGAATCGTGTGAGGCTTATGTTGCTATGGGCCTGTGAATCCCGGAGGACCACTAGCGTTCCACCAACCATCGCAATTACTAATTATGGCTCGAAAAGCAAATGTCCCCCATCGAGGAATTATTAGGAAGCGTATGTTTCACATTTTGAACAGTTAAAGTTGTGGGGTCCGTTTAAAATGATGTGTCAATCAAATGTTATGTTGATAGCTTAAAGTTATGGATCCTACAATTTTAAGCTGTGCAAAATGAAATATTGTCATTCATTTTATATAATTGCCCATTCATATCTTAAAAGTTTTCAATTACCTTTTATTGTAATTTTATCTACAAAATTAATCTAACAAAAAAATAAACCAAACACTCTACAACATTTTATACATCTTAAAGCTGTGGGCTCCATAGCTTTTATACAACATTTTATACATCTTAAAGCTGTGGGCTCTATAGCTTTTATACAACATTTTTTATAGCTTTAACCACAATATTTTTGACAACTTAAAGCTATGAAATACAATTGTGAAACAAACGGACCCTTAATCATGGTCTGCTTTATTCGCATGATTGCAGCCTATTAACATTAATGATGAGTTGTTTGCTCTATGATATGCTTTTATTTGTTTTTTATTAAAATAATTGTAATTTATTGTAGATTATCTTGATGAACTTACCATTAACTTGTATATTATTTTGATTATTATATGATGATATCGAATTTCGGTGTTTTATTTTGTGAAAGCATTTTTATTTATTATATTTTTTGACTTTGAGATATATTTCATAACTGTGTGAGTTTTTAATTTTTTGACTTTGAAATGTATTTTATAATTGTGTGAATTTTTGATTATTTGAAATGTTATTAGATATTCTATAATTTATATGAGATGTAGTTAGAAAATACTAGAGTGCAAAAAGAGCTATATAAATGAATACCTTTGGAATAATATATATTTTTTAATTTAACGAGATATTATTTCATCGATAAATTAATAATTTATACATTAATCAATAAAATATTAATTTATCAAGGTAATCATTAATTAACCAAAGCAAGCTTATTTTCCCTAAACTTTATGCTCCCAAAAAAAGTTAATCAGTCTTTTATGGTCCCAAAACAAGTTAATTAAACTTTTTAGCAAAAAATCTATAAAAAAGAAAGCTACACCAGAGCTTCTGAATGCACTTAGAAAAATTAGAGACGAGATCCAAGGAGATATCAATTTCAAGAAAAGACAAACAATATTAGAGTCATAATATTTTACTTAGGCTTCCTAATTGAGTGTTATATATACATATAATTTTGATGTATAAGACAACTATTAATTTATTTATTAAATGGGATCTATATGTTTTTTTAATTTATATTACCTTTTAAATTAAACGAATTATTAATTTATCTTGTTGGTCCTAAGTCGGGAACGAACAAAAATATTATTTAAATGAGATTATTAATTTATCGGGTTATACTGTAAATAATTAAACAATCTGGAACTTTTTTCATTTTTTTAGCCTTTATCAATAAAAGGATATTGGGTTTCGCACCGATCACATGAAAAACTCTTTTTGGGCCAATTCATAATTCGGCCCATTGTTAGATGTAAGATGCGACGCCGTCTATAAGTTACGCGCGAACGCTTCAGATTACTGTATTTTCCACAAAACTCAAAAGGTCCAGAAAGTTATTCAATTGCCGCGGCGGTTTCATTCCTGCCTTCTTCTCTAATCCTCCGCCTTAAAGCAGACTCCCTATCTGTTCGTTTTAACCTTGATCCCCTGTCGTCTCTGGCAGAAATTTTATTAATAATTCTGGAATCTTGAGTTCGTTAATCTGGTTTCCAAGAAATAGTGAGAAAATATGGTGAAATCAGAATATCTCTTCTAGTGTTTGTTTCGAAGTTGTAAATTAGGGTCCTAATAATCTCTTTTATATCCCTATTTCTCAGGAATCAAACGATGCACTGCTAAAGATTAATAGCAGCGTTTCCCGCCGCTTCGTCAGAGCTTTGGTCTCTTGCTTGTTTCGATTGGTAGTGCAGCTTCCCTGGTAAGATCGAGGAGAGTTTCCATATTCTGAAATTCTCAGAGCTGTAATTCTTTAATCTCTTCCTTCCCTCAAGCTCTGTTTCTGATGAATGCAGATTCCTTCCCTGGGGTTTTTGAAATTGCAACGCAAGGAAAGGTTATTCGTGTTTTTTTGTTGTCAATTGAAAGAGGTACTCAACATAATACTTCACCATAGTACTCCTATACAATCATAACTGGGAAATTAATAAACTGATAATGACTATTGATGGCCTCATGCCAGTGACCAGATACAATAGCAACTTTTTCTTTGAGTGGTTGATGAAAAATCTTCATATACTTCAACTAAATATAGTTTTACTTGGGTATCTAATCACTGGGCTATTGCTAGTAGCATGGAAAGATTGAAATAAATTGGTAATATGACTATATATCCAATGAGCAGAAGCTCTTATGTCAGCATCCAGTGTGGCCGACTGCATACTCCTTCCCATCTTGTTTTTCGTTTTTCTTTGTTCTGCGGCATCTCTACCCTTGCCAATTTAATATTTCTGGGAATCTTTCTTTTTCCTTAACTCAACTAAAAGTACTGTTAAATATCAAAATCTAATAAATTTCGAATGGGAGATCCTACCCGTATGGAAGCAAAATAGTACTTGAGATGAATATTGTTTTGTTGGCAGTAATTTGAAGGCAATCTGACAATGCCATAAGAACAGAGGAATTTTCTTTCCCTCTGACTATTCTTAACTTCATTATTCGATATCTTCTATAGAGGGTATGCGATTTTACCATAATTTTAAAGATGAACAAGGAGGCTGTAGATGCCAAATGAGGCATTAAGTGGATAAAGGTTTTGGTGATTAATGCCTGGCACTTGGCTATTGGTTTACTTATATATAGACAGATTGCTCAGGTAACTATAAAATTAATGTAAAATAAAAGCTTTAGACTAGTTTTAATGATGAAAACTTAGCGGCATATTATACATTACATCCATGAAGATGCCAATTCCATGTAGAAGGTGTGATGAAGTTTCCTCATCAGAAGTGAGCACACACAAAATACAGGAAGATAAATATCCACAGGATAATTACAGTAATTTGGGGACATAGAAACTGCATCAGGAAGCATAGAGAGAACCTTTACTGTACAGGTTAGAGCTTCATTGGGAACTTATCATATATATGAACGAATCTAAATAAATGAATTTCTGATTAGCCGGTTAAAAACGCTCTTGCATCTTCATAAGAGGGAAAAGTTTCATCTTCAGGGAGAAACAACTTACTGTCTTCTTCGTCTAGTCTCCATAGTGTGTCTGAACAATATTCCCATGAGGGGGAAGCCACCGAAGGATATAAAAAATTGCTACTTTCTTCACTATAGGATCCATAAAGTGGTGTTATAATGCTTTCTTCTGATAGATCTATATCTTTCCATATGTCGTCCATAGAGTACCCCTTTTCACCTTCTTTGACTACCTCACTGTTCTTTCCTCCCAAATCTAGTTTGTCAGGTCCTCCAGTGTCATAAAAGCTTGCTTCACCAGAATCTTTGGCAGGGGATGAATTCGTTGCTGTAACATTTGATGATAAGGAACAATAATTGGAAGATGACACTGATGGGGAAATTGCTCGTTTCTTCTCCTGAGCCTTTTTCCTCATATGAGTCCTCCAATAGTTCTTGATCTCATTATCTGTTCGCCCAGGTAACTTTCGAGCGATTCTAGACCATCTGCATGAGAGATAATGTCTGTGAAAACAGGTATGCATCACGGAAAAATAAGGAAAAATAGCAAGTGAAAGAATAAGTATGTCCTATGTGAAGTATATAAAAGAACCAATAAAGAGATTGAACCTGTTTCCCCATTTGGAGTGAAGTTCCAAGACAAGCCTTTCTTCTTGTGGTGTCAGCTTCCCTCTTTTGAGACCTGGATGTAGGTAATTAACCCAGCGCAGCCTGCAACTCTTTCCTGTTCTATTCAAACCTACAACAAAACCATTGGTTAAAGGATGCTCCTTCTGAAGCCACCCTTCTCCAAATAAAGCCTACCTATTGTTTGTCTCCCGCCACCTTCAAACCTGAAACTTTTGCTACAAAATCCCATCGACGATCTCCAAATAAGTGAACAAAGTTGATCAACAGAATGTCCTCTTGTTCTGTCCAAGGACCCTTTCGAATTTCCTCGTGAACTGTCTTCATTAGTTTTCCCTTATCTCTGCTCTAGATTTTTTTCCTCAGAAGACTATTTGCTTTACCTACTTGCTTGTACATGGAGACTTTAGGGTACACCACTAATATATATAAGCCATTTTCCATAAGCTTGGTAACTGTGCTAAATCTTTTGTTATTATAATATTGGAAAATGCTTCTTCACAGTAACTGTAGTGCGCGCATGGTTACTTGGTGATAGGCTCCTAATGCATATGATGTCAGCCACTATAATGAAATAATCAAAGTAAGAGATTGATCTGTTGATGTAACTTTCATAACCAGCCCTCCTATAATCTACAATACTAAATTACAACACTGTTCTAAGCAGTGGACCGTGGACAAAGATGGTAAGTTGGCGCGTTTTGATTACATGATGAATCAATGATGTCTATTACTGTATGAGCTAAACTGGGGTCAAGAGAAGTGCAGATTCGTTCTTATAATTGAACTCCGTAATACTCGTCTGGTAAGATTTTCTATGGACGGTATTATGTAATTCCTATCACATAAAGTGGCAAAAAGTATAAGCATGAAAAATTCTCTATGTAAAAGGACAGAACACGGAACTTGATTGGATAGAGGGGGAATAAATTGATGGAAGTCCCTAGAGTTCCTTCCCGTCCATCCAATTTAAGAAAATGATGGTAGTGTCCCTTGACTTTTGTAAAAGCCACAATTGTAGAAGCTAGGTAAAGGAATGAAAAAGAAGAAGAGGAAAAAGTTGAAAAACAGGGAATAGGAAGGAAAATGTTCAGGAGTCATATAAGTGGCCTTTCTTGTATTAAAAAAGTGTAGATGGAACATGATATTTTCTGGGAATCGTCTTTAATGTTAGTTAACAGCTTTGTAATTAATGGTGCATACAGAAGATGGATTTAGGGCATCTAGCAGCTTTAGATCATGGGGAGTTTGATATCAGCTTTGTCTTACTTTAGAGTTAGTGTTACTAATCAAAACTGGTTCAAATTAGTAGCTTTGCTTTAATAAATCCCGGTGATTTGTTCTAAATAAGCGCTGAGGCTGTTTCATTCATGCTCTATATATACGAATTTGCCGTCATAAATAGATTATGAAGTTGTTGCTCTGCTGTTTTGTGTGGTTTAAGAGCGTAAAGAAAATTAGCATGACTAATGGCATTGGAGATTATTGCCATGGGTCTGAGTTAACTATTATTATTAAAACAAGTATCATTACTGTCATCTATGCCATAAGCTTTAAGAAGCTTGAAAAAAAGAAGCACCTCCATGAAACTAGGGTAGCTGTCTGAACATTTTAACGTATATCGTTGTGAAGAATTGATTGCTGTTGTGTTTCAATTCATAGCCAGAGAGATTGAGATTTGTGAGATCTTTGCTTCTACACAGATGTGGAAGCTCTATCTTAGATTCTCAGTCATGAATTTTAAATGCAGGATGCTTTGCATAGTTGATTTCATACACTGAACTGGAAGTCCTTGAGAGTCATCTATGTAAGAAAGCATCATCACTTTTATTAAGCTACTCATTGTTTGGATCTCTAGATGAACCAAGGAAGGATCAGTATTTTAAGAGCTCTAAAAGCATAAAGGTTTTATCACTTATGCATTGTTAAAAGAGTTTGCTCGCCCCATCTGGACGATTAAAAACTTAAACTAATATTGTCTTTGTTTGATATTAATAAGATGCCCCGAATGTAGTGATGAAAAACAGGAACAAATTAAAGAAATCTTCAGAATCGACATGGTGTAATAACGTCTTTCAAGCTTGTTGAACAAGTGGTGTAAGTTTGGCATTCAATTAAAAAAATGTCTGTGCATTTGCAGAGTTTGTTTATAGCATTTGTTAGAATTAACTTATTGAAATTGATTCTGTCAATTTCTAATATGTATTTGTGATATTACTGGATGTACAGTGCAGGTCTTAGTTATCACATCATCTTGATTATTGGTTTCTGCTTCCAGAATTTTACAGGTGAAACTGGTAAGATTTCTAAAGATCTAGATATAGTTTCTGTAGTTGTTAAGATCACACTCGCTATATATGGACCACCAATCAACACAATATTTTGTCTCGTCCAATGCTTTCGATTTCAATATGATGTGAAGGTGGCTTTTATATATACGGCACTATAAATAACAAGATAAGGGGGAATTTAAAGAGGAATATGGCATTATATTTGGGGGTGTTGATGTTATCACTGTATCCGGCATGGTTACGAGTTCCACGAAGCTAAGAATTTAAAAGAAAATGAAAGGGGTGGCGCCTCCTCGCTTTAAGAGCTCTTGTATGTATTAGTGGGTTGGGATAAAGAGAATACCCAAAACAGACAAAGCACTGTGACGAGGATACCACCTTTCTGTGGCTGTTCCACTTAATATTATCCCCAATCTCACACACAAATCACAAATTTACACGCCCTCATACTGTCTGTCATACACCCACACTTGCACTTTTTATGAGTGATTAGTTTTGGACTTTTTGTTGGAATAGAATCTAGTCTAAGCGTTTCATTCTTCCTTAGAAAAGACTATTCTGATAAAATTAGTACTGTACAGTCTGTACTAGTATTCCATGTCCAATAGTCTATATATGATTTTTTTTTTTGCAATAAAACCTCTCACTCTTGCATAAAAGAGAGAGAGAGAAAAAAAAATGAAGGAAGAAAGAAAGATAATATTTATGTAATGCTATTTTGCATTAAAAATTCTTGTTTTTCTTCAGAAGCTGGTTTGTATATCCCAACTGCCTTTTTTCCCTCGTGTATGGCATAGTTATTAAATTGTGTGCTGTAGAGTATCGATATTTGAATTCCTTTTTATGTGTTCTGGTCTAGACTAAGTTTCATGGGTATCACTACAAAAATAAAGAGAAGACCCTGTCACCGAAAGGGTTAGAACTATGTCTAGTTGTCTACATATTTTAATGGGTGCTTGTTGTTTGAGTTTCACAAGCCCGCGAAATTAATATTAATGAGTAGGTTAGAACTGGAAGTGGGTACGTGTTTAATATTAACGAGTACATCGTAGATTTGTATTGTATCTTCTGATATGGAGGTGCTATAAGTATTTTGCTCCCAATTAGATTTGGTATTGTAAATTAAAGAACTATGGGGTCTAGTTTTGGCTGTCTGATTTTTTTGGACTCCACATGTTTTGTGGAAGAGGTTGTAGACACGTGCAACTTCTTAAGGCTGCTATAGATGCTAGTGGAGTAAAGAAAGAATACCATCAAATCGTGGCTCCAACAGTTAGCCCACTTATCTTAGACAATCCTTGGACCACTATAATAAATTACATGATAATATATAATATTTGATATGATAAGGTGAGGTGAGGTGAGGCGATTTTTGATCATATATAGTTTATTTTCTTGTGCTCGATTCGATGGGATTAAAAATAGAAAGGATTGGCAATAGCAGATATTGGTTTTGACACAGCATTTTGCACTGAACTACTTATAGTGGTGGAGAGTCTTCTTTGGGTATGGTGGAATTTGTTAGAACTCCCACATCTGCGGGAGGTAAACTCTCTTTATTAGGGAGAAGGTCCACTTCCACTAACAACAAGGCCTTTTCCCTTGGTCCGATGTATTCATGTGAACCGGACAATCTATATATGGGCCCGATGTATCCTGTGAATCGGACAACCTAAAGCGGACAATATTGTTGATATGTGGGGGTGTGGAATTTATAACATGGTATCGGAGCCAGGTTGCTCGGTCCAGTTACTTGGGTATGACCTCTACTCCACTTGTTGGGTCTGTGGTATAACCCAGCTCATAAGTGCGGGGAGTGTTAGAACTCCCACATCTGTGGAAGGTAAACTCCCTTTATTAGGGAGAAGGCCCACTTCCACTAACAACAAGGTCTTTTCCCTTGTGTGGTGAGTTGGGCCCAAGGTCACTTGCTACACTTGAGGAGGAATAAAGTCGTGCGGGTCCGATGTATCCATGTGAACCGGACAACTTATATATGGGCCCGATGTATCCTTTGAACCGGACAATCTAAAGCGGACAATATTGTTGATATGTGGGGGTGTTGAATTAAAAAAAAGGGTCCCATCCCTTGGGGTGTAGAAGAATTGCCTTTTTCGTTCTGATTGATCATTTTACGTTTAATGTTGCTATTATAGGATCTAAATCATGGCTACTTTGCATGATAGTGCTCTCTCTCCTACTATACTTTAGCTGCACCCATTTATTGTTCATGTAGAATCTAAAGCCGGCCGGACTCCTTTGGTACCTCTCATATTTTCTTCGACGGAGACTGGTTGATCGAGAGAGAGTGAAGTTGTTGCTTCCGTTGCTAGGATCTGTTAAGTTCTGTTATCAAATTATGAAAGTGGAACGTACTAGATAACATTGTTGACCAGATAAAATTAACAATAATATTATGTTTAGCCAATGAAATACTAATGTTAGCGAATGGAAAGATTCTAACCTAAGTCTAACTGACACCAGTTAACATATCATAGGTTGATTAAAATATTGTGTTCTCGGTGTTTGTAATTTTTTTTGGCCCATTTTTGGATGTTTTTTTTTTCTTTCAAGTATGAAGAATATTCTGAGCCACGATCAACTTTACAGCTAAGTATTTCACATCTTGTGCGGGGCATTTGGGAGACTGAATAAGAGGAGGAGCAATCTGCTCTCATGATTTATTTTAGGTTTTTATGTATGGCTCCTGGGATTCGCTATGGTTTTTCTTTGATTCCATTCCATGTTAGCACTACAGAAATAGGTCACACCTTAGGTGACAAACGATTCATGCGTAGCTGAAATACCAGGCGGTGGATCATCCTGGAGAGTATATTTGTCTCAAATATTAACAAAAATAAGATGCTTTTGTATGATTTGGTGATGAGATTCAGAACCTTGAGTCAAAACATTCTATAGTGGATGTCCGTCTTAATAAATAAGGCCCAATATTAATGTTTCTTTGGGCCTTGGACCTAGAAACAACTTTGGACTGGATTGAACTACAAGACTTACGGTGCCGTCTCCAAGTTGGCACACTTTCTACTCCTTGGATAATATGGATATCTTATTGGACTTGTTGGCATTCCGACTCTACAAACGCCCTGTACTGTACATAGGCGATCGCGGAAAAAGAGCAAATTACTCCGTCATTTTTAGGGAGATGTTTTGCTTCTTCTGGGGGATTCTATTGTCAGATCCTTACGCCAGATATCCCCAGGAGTAGGGTCGGCATCAGGCCGGCCTGAAAATATGAGACCCAGGCCTGGTTTAAGCTCAAGCCCGAACATTGACTTCGGGTTTGGTGTAAAAATTTGGGCTTGTGAGTTCGGGTTCGTACTTTAACTTTTTTTATCATATATTAATTAAATAATTAAATTTTAAAATGTATATATATATAGATATATATTTAAATTTTAAAAAATATATATGTAATGTCACAGTGCAACTAATATATGTGTGTGTGTGGGTGGTGTGGTGTATTTATATGTATATATATAGTATGTAATATTTTTCGGGCCGGATTCGACCTTAAAAATGGGGCACAAACTTGTCTGAGGCTTAGGATTGGGCTGCCTAAACTCGATGTCATTTCAGTCTCGGACTGTTTGGTGACTCCTGCCTAAGAGTAAGATTCGTTCGCAAACGCCACATCATCTTATATCATAGGAAGTGTCATTTACTAGTCTGGCTGGCCACGCGGCATGATCTACTAAAGTGTCATGGGTCCATTTCATGTCAACGTGTGAGTAGGAATGTCAAGGGGGTGGGTGACCCTTTCGCCTATTTTCATACCCGTTTAAAAAATCCTATTCTCTCTTTCTTCCTCTCTGTTAAATCATTTTCTTGCCGATCAAACAAAACAATCATTCCTTTCATCTTTCACTCTCATTTTAGCGGACTTTGTATGCAGGTAGAGACACAAAAAGTCATGGCAGTCAGTCTTTTCCTCCATCGTTATAAAAGTTCCACTTCGAAAGATGTGATACATTTTAAGCACTTAATAAATACAAGCCCACCTCTCACTACTAACAAGACATTTTTCCTTATATAGTTAGTTTGATCTAGCCCACTTGTTACACTTGAGGAGGAATAAAGTCATGCGGGCCCGTTGTATCAATGTGAACTAGGCAACCCATATATGGGCCCGATGTATCCAGTGAATCGGACAACCTAAATCGAATAATATTGTTGGTGTGTGGAGGTGTGGAAATTATAACATGGTATCAGAGTAATGTTGTTCGGTCTAGTTACTTGAGTATGACCTCTACTCCACTTGTTGAGTCTGTGGTATAATCTAACCCACAAGTGTGAGGGAGTGTAAAAGTATCACATTGAAAGATGTGGGACATTTCAAGCATTTAATAAGTGCTAACTTACCTCTCACTACTAACAAGGACTTTTCCACTTGTGTAGTGAGTTGGACATAGCCTACTTGCTACACTTGAGAATGAATAAAGTTGTGTGGGCCCAGTGTAAAAGTTTCACATCGAAAGATGTGAAATATTTTAAGCACTTAATAAGTACTAGCTCACATCTCACTACTAACAAATCGTTTTCCTTTGTGTAATAAGTTGGGCCTAGCTCACTTGCTACACTTGAGAAGGAACAAAGTCGTATTAGTCCGTTGTATCCATGTAAATCGAACAATCAATATATGAGTCCGATATATCCATTGAATCGAACAATTTAAAATAGACAATATTGTTGGTGTGTGGGGGTGTGAAAAATCTTGACTAGTATTGCCGCTATCCCTACAATTACAATTACAAGGCGACGTTGCCTCATGGAGGAAGGAATTAGGTTGGAACTTCGACAGAAATATGTAATTTTTTTGGGGTGAAACTGGAAGACAAGGAGTATTTTAGTGGTAGCCTGATTGGAACCAAGAAAGAGGAGATTCCAGCTTTGAAGAGATCCAATTGTTACAATGCAGATCGGTAAGTGATTCTTAATCAAATTAAGCACTAGTTGGTGTCCTTAGTAAACAATATTTGACGCAGGATGTCAACTTTGAGAAGAGCTTTATTATTTTCTTGCAGTTACCTAAATAATAGTAACTCATCCATGGTACATTGTATGGCCCCTTGTCCTTTGGTTCTGAACCAGGATACGATTGAATGCGAGATCTGAACCAAGCTTGGACACTGTGACAATCTGATCTGATAGACGGCACAGCCCATAGTAAAATATTGGGTTATCAGTGTTATTCTGTATAAGTGATCGATGATAATGCGTAGCAGGCATATTAATTATGGGTATTAAGCTTGTCATCTTAATTTTCCATCATGTGAATGTCAGATATTTAGTTGAGAATTTAATCCAACGAAATCTGGAGCAGATGTACTAGAATTCTGCATTTGCGGGGACTGGGGACCAAACCATTATTTTCTCATTTTAGGAGTCAACTTTTACTTCAATATGCTAGACTTGATGAGTGATATTTTTGGTCTGTTTATGGAGGACCTAACAGTGACAGAGAAGGCAAAGGAGGAGAATGGAGATAGATGGAGTACGTGCCAGATGCATACCAGGAAAGCCTAAAAACTCATCCATCCAAGAGTGAAAGCAAGAGACTAGTCAACAGACCAAAAACTCATCCATTCACGGTGGGGATAGTGGCAGTACTAGTCAACGAAGGAGGAAAAGACTCGAGGTCCAGCAAGTTGGGCGAAATGAAAGTGAGTTTCGGTAATTGCATTTGCCTGAAATGGGAAATCAAACAGGAGAATTTGAGTGAAATTCAAGGACCAAGGTACATAAAGCGAGTTATGAGACGAAAGAGGATTGCAAGAAAGTATGGGACTTGGCAGTCCCCATGACCATAAAGTTCCTTTCCCTTTTAGTGCTTGTGGACTTGAGTTATTCTAACTTGGCTTGGCACGGCAGTAACCTTATTGAGGCCCAAAAATCATTGGGTTTGCGTGTGGCGGTATGGGTAATTGGGTATGGGCTATTCTAATGCCGCATTCAAACTGAGCGGCTTTGCCGATGGCACAATCGTAGCAATAGACATACAAAATTTAACTTATCGCTCTGTTTGGATCAGAGTATGTTTCATAGAGTATATGTTTTTATAAAACGTAAAAGCTGAAAGTGTCTGAAAGTAATGGATGATAGAATATACACTAGCGTATACTCTGAAATAAACAGGGGCTATATATATAATCATTTAACCAATTTTAAAACTCCACGAATTTCATTCTCTGTGGCATCTGAGTAGAGCATATAGTAAAAGAGAAATAAATCTAACATATCTGATTTTAATAATAAAAAAATTGGCCATAATTCAAAGTTTGCCAGTCTAGTGGCCCCTTGCCCAAGTTCACATGCAAAATTCAGAGTCGTAAGTCAAGGTCTACATTGTGCTCGAACGAACTAGAGAAACTGCACTTTCCATCCAGTCAATTCAAGAATATTTACAATATAAAATTTAAATTCATGGTGCTTAGGTTTGCATTTCTAGAAGATAGAGATGGTAAGACTTTTAACAAAAGTATATGACCATTAGAAAAATGTGGATTCACACTAATCACTGATGCTTATCTGGGAGCAGCGATTGGACCGTCAACATTTCATCATGATAATTAAGTTGGATTGATATTTGATAATGTGAAGAGAGAAGAGTAGACCTGAAGGTGGACGGAGCTTGCGAACAGGGATATTTATTGAAAAAGACATAATTTCTCATTGATTATAGTAAAATTGAAAATAAAAAATATCACCGAATTCATACAAGATATATACTTATAAGAAAGATATACCACACTCCACAGTCTACACATACAAGCAAAATCAAATCAAATGATAAAAGTTACTTCTTCCTTATCAAAAAAGAAATTGAGATTTGCATCAGATTATTGCAAAAGAACCTGAAAGATGATATTAAATAAATAAATAAATTAATAACCAATTAATCAAAGTATCTCAATAAAAATGCAGAGAAAAGGTCATCAATCTCTAAAAGTTGTTAATTGATTTCACAGTTCTACACTGTAACATATATGAAATATATATATAATTTTTTTATCAGTTGGCGATTAGTCTGGTAAGACTTTTTTTTTTTTTTTTTGAAAAGATAGTTTGGTTAAGAGCGAGGAAGGTCCACATAGTGAATGGTAAGGAAAGACACCAAGTGGGAGCAGAGAGTGTGAAAATAGGAAAGTCAAGGGCCGCGTTGAGTTACCGATACGATACACACAACTATATCGTGTACTTGCCTCGCAAGTACTTGTCCGTGAATTATCGAGCTCAGCTGTGACATAAATGTTAGGAATTTTAGTAATTTTCATCTCAAAAATATTTTCACAGAGACTCCTTAAAAACACACTCAATAAATGAATGATATATTATTGGGATAATTTTAAGATAAAAATTATTCAGATTTTTATCATTTTTGCAACTGTAATTTTCTGCTATAGATAAGTTTTAGGTCTGAGATCATTTTTAAAAATTTTGAAAAATTATGTTCAAATTTTTTATGATTAATTTTATGAATTTAACGATATACATATATATTTTTTAAAATAAAATCGAACATGATAATTTTAAATCGTCCAATATAAATAAGACACATATCGTACATTTTTCAGATTGTATGTTTAAAAAATGCGAAAGGAAAAGGACTCCTCAGGTTCCTTTCTGCTACGCGGTGACGCATACCGTATCCAAGAAGGCGGCTACACACTTTTTCCTATATTTACACCACGTACCATACTGTCTTCTTCCTTTGCTTAATGAACAAGTCAGAGAGGACAAAATTGGGCACTCCATATCTCAATCGTCAGCGCACTAATCATGCATCTTTAGCAAGTCGCTCCCACCTATATATATATATACCCACACACATATACTAGTAGTTCAACACTTCAACAAACACATCAGTTTTCAAAGTTCATATTTCCCCAACAATGAAGAGAGACAAAGAAGAACGAGAGATCGAGACCAAGAACATGGCCAAACTCCTGATTCAACTCTCCAAAGTAAACCAAACGACACCGACACGTCGTTTGTTTTCATGCAAGACATGCAACAGGCAATTCCCGTCATTTCAGGCACTGGGAGGACATCGCGCGAGTCACAATAAACCCAAACTGGATCGCGATGAAACGCTGCGTTCACCTGCCAAGCCGAGGACGCACGAGTGTTCGATATGTGGGCTTGAATTTCCGATAGGGCAAGCCTTGGGAGGACACATGAGGAGACACAGAGCTAGCGGCGGCTCCCCAGCTGTGAGTGACCGTAGCTTTATGGCTGCTCGTCCTCAATTGCAGACGGTGCCAGTTATGAAGAGATCGGCGAGTAAAAGAGTGATGTTGTGTTTGGATTTGAATCTGACGCCATCGGAGAATGAATATTTGAAGAAGTCTCTTCTGTATATCTAGTAGATTCACGAGGCCAGTGCTTAGCTAATTAAGTTTCGTTTATTATTATATTTTTTGCGGAGAATTATTATGATTTATTATTTTTGTAAAAAGATGGTGATTTCTATATATTTATTTACTAATTATTAGTATTATGGCTATTGATAGATAGAGATATTTCTTAATTGATTTTTGGTTTTGAGTTCCTTTCTTTTTTTATAAATGAGGATCATTTTATTAATAGAAATTGAGATGCACAAAACCTCCTTATACAATCTAAAACCAAAATCCCTCCTAAAAAGCAAGAATACAAGATCCTCAAAAAAGAGGAAAAATCCCCAAGCCCTTTGTCACCAAGAACAAACAAAAGGAATCAACAAGCAATTTAAAGACAAGAAATGCAGCAAGCTCAATATGCAGCAGCTACAAAAATGACTCAACAGCATCTCCTTCATCCCTCTAGACCTTCAGAGATTAGAACCAGACCAACTTTATCTTTCAGCTTATTCAGTATTTCACTAATTATGTATATTAACTTCTCAACTGAGTCAGTTTCGACCCAAGTTTTGCTAATTGATTCGTGAAACTATCGTATGATAGTTGTGCATGCTTTTTTTTTTGATAAGGAACAATCTCATTTATTAATTAGATCTTGCAATATCATGCAATACAACTTGGGTTACTTCAGGAGGAAACTCCTCAAGAAAAAATAAATCTTGCTCCCTACAGGCAAGTTTAGCTAACTCATGTGCAACACAATTAGCTTCGCGATGAACATCGGATATTAAAAAACGTGGGAGCAAAGATTTGATGGAGTCAACAATCACTCCATATGGAAGGAAATTGGGAGAATCTGAAAGGACTTGTTTAACCACCCTCAAAGAATCCGACTCAACAGAACTATGATAAAATCCTCAATCCAAAGCAAATTCCAGTCCAGTCAGCAAAGCAGCAGCTTCACCCTGAGATGCATCCATGCAATGGGAACCCCTAACCATTGCAGCCCCAAGAACTGAGCCATAGTGGTCCCGCAATATCACCCCAATTCCCAACTGCCCATTCTGGATAGCAGCATCAGAAAATACATATAAATTAAAGAAAATATATGTAAGACTAATGGCACAAGTTTTTCAAATGAATATGCATCTCTATATAAATACATATATAAGCTTATTTGGTAAGTAAAAATTAAACTATATATATATATGTGTGGGCAGTTTTTAGTTAACTAAGAAAAATGCTCGCACGCATTGCATGTGGACCCACAATCGAAATGGTTTCGCTTTCTGCAACTAGCATTTTATTAATTCAGTAGGACCACCAAAGCTAATGCTCCAAGCATATGCTTAGAATATCCTCTGATTCCCACAAAAAGCTAAAATTATTCCTTTAAAGCACAACAAGCTCTCTCATTCCTTCTCCTTGAGGCACCATCCATGGCCTCCCGACTAGAAATCGCGGCTACTTCCCACAAGGGTTTCAGGCATGGCATCGACACCGACATCAACGGTGCAAGAGGAGGGTGAATCCTGAGCTTTGAATGAATGTCACACGTTTGACTAGGTGGGGCAACTTAAGATCCTTTGGCAAAGCAGCTGGAATAAGATCAGATCGGCTATCTATGGCTCCAGCATAACCAAGTTATATATCTGTAGAAGCAAAGTTTTTTTTGTTGTCTCGGTCTCATTATCTGATTGTAGTAAACGTTAATGAAGTCAATATTTGAACTGGTTTCTGGTTATCTGTTCCTCTTTGGTCGGCAATTTGAACATCTAATGCTTCATACCTTTCCTAATTTTGTTTATGAACCAAGCACCTACTTACCTTGTACATTACAAATACAAATGATCGACAGAAATGTGTTTGGGTGCCATCTCGATTAATTGAGTGAGCAGGTCTTGGCTCCTCGACTCCTAGTCCTTCCAATCCTCAAACCAACCATCCAAATAAAAGAAAATATGACTCAACCTGTCATTGCTAAAATTTGAGCAGAGACGACGACCCAATGATAATACTGCTTTCTTTTTCATTCGCTAAGTTTTATTTCTCGTGCTTTTAAGATTAATACAATTGCATTACAAGGGAAAATTGATCACCATGCAAGGACAATATCCCCACAAGGACATTGGAGTGCAAAGAAATCGTACTAATCTGAAGAATCTGCCAACAAAATATGAACATTGCTACATCAAGTTCTTTTTTTTTTTAATTATGAAAAGAGGAACCAGATAAATAAATAAAAACGTAATTAGCTGCATCCATTATTTAATAAACACATTATAATTATACATTGAGAAGCAAGAAACGTCCGTGGGGAAAAACCCACCATTCTCTCTTTCCTTGGTAGTTTTATCAATAAACCTAAAGAGGAAATGGTTTTGTCATCTACAGGGGGGGGGGGGGGTGGGGGGTTTGGGGAGGGGAGGGGAACCCATGACTTTAGCCAATCTTTTCCATGACACAATCACCCTTTGCAAACTCTGATCTCAATGACAAAAGACAATAGCATTCTTAGTAGAAGCTATCACACTGCAAACTTAACGGTGAAATATTGAGGAGCATACACATAGAACAAAAAGAACCAGAGAAACAACACAACAGTTCAATTTAAATCAAGGATCTTCTGTCATCACACTAGCAAGTAGAAAACATTGAAAAGCCATTCAAACATTGGGAAGTGATATAACATACTACACTTCCATAGAATAAAACATTCAACTATCAAAATTTAAAATTGCATCAGACACGATAATAAAACATTGAAGACAAAAAAAGGTATCCTTCAAAGATAACTAAAAATCACTCAGCAGTAAGGACAAAATTTCAAGTATGGTTCAGAAAACATGTTTAGTAAAAGAAGCCAAGTACTTTGCCACCAACATTCTTTCTCCTGGCTTCTTCATGATCCATGATGCCAGCAGATGTCGTCAACACAATGTATCCAAACTGCAATTGATATTACAATAATTAGCCATGATAGATATTACTAATGCGCAAGAACCAAATTCAACTCTCCACTAAACACTCACAAGAAACCAACAGCCAACCATATGGCAACACATGGAATCTAATAAATAAAGGAAATCATACATGAAACTTGAAAGTGGAAATAATCCATGAAGGATAACCAAAATCATAACCCATGAAACCCCCTTTATAAAACTAAAACACCAACACCAAACTCATCAGTATTAACCATATACCCTTACTCGCAAACAACTCAAATTGTATTTAACAGATTAAGTGTTTCGGAGAAACCTGTCTAGAAGGAAGCAGTCTGGCAGTCCACCCTTCAATCTCTTTGACTCCAACATCAAAACGAGGACTTATAACCCCACACTTGTTCAGCCTTCCATTGAGCTCAACCACAATTTTTCCCGATCTGTGATCATCAACATACTCAAATTCACCAATGTAACCTGCAGATCCAATTTGATTTACCAAAGGGAAATTGATGTACATAGCTCCTAGTCTAGCTATTAAATCTGTACGGAAGAAAGGCAAAAATGAAGTCTGAACCAACAGTAAAATTTTGAATATTTAACTCATGTGAATGGAAAAAACTAAAGAGGATGCAAGGTACCAACCATGCTTCTGCATGACCGAAAGAAATTTGATAATCACTTTCGAGGATGGCCGGATCATGACCTGCCTTTTGCCCCTTTTCTCTGCATTGTACATGGCCTTTAGAGCATCATTCAAGACACTGACTCTCACCATCCTTCAGAGAAAAACTACAAGAAGTTTAAACAAACACTGAGCTGGTCTGTACAATTAATATGGTATTTCTAACAAAAGGAAATATATATTACCATTAGTTGGGAGATACTTGGTATTCTGAACAAGACATTTCTACCAGAACATGTGTGACTAAATCAATAACAAATCATATGGCATTAAGGTGCACATAGATGCAAACAGGCAAAAGGAAAAAGTGTCAACATAAACAGAAACGTATCAAGAAATTGAATCAAAAAACCACCAGTGTGGGACCTAATGCGGGAAAAAAATTCACACTTTAGACAATCTCTATTCGTTTTAGGAAATAGAACAGCAACGCAAAACGCTGTATGTGACAATAAGTTCCCAACAGAAACCCAGAAGCATAAGCCAGTTTCAGACTTTTTCCAGCTACTAAATAAATGGTCTAATGGATTGTAATGATTGATATAGGGAGCCGATTCAGGTGAGAAACAATAAATGCCAAAAAAACTAAAATCCTCATCTAAACGCACGCACGCACGCACTCATACTCTTCAACCACTAACCGATTGCTAGTTCAGCACTTTCATCCATAAATATCGACCATAAAATAAAAATTCGAATAGTGAGATACGTAAAGACAAAATTACTTATCGATAATAGAAGAAGGTCGGGATGAGCTTTGCCTGAAATCGGCGGCTGCGTCCAATAGATTGAATCTTGAGAGATTGGAGGCAACTAGGGTTTAGCAGTTTAGCTTGGGCGTGGAAGATCTGCTTTATTTGTAGATCTTGAAGTAAGTAACTTTACAAAAATACCCTTTTCAGAACTAACGTAATGGGCCTTGTTTTCATAATTTACATTCATGGTCCAGAGTAAAGACTCTTGGGCTCTTTTAGAAGTGGCCAATCTACTGGCTTAAGTTTTCCACATTCTCGGCCTACAGTGAATACCTTCAGGCCTGCTTTTCAAGTTTTCAGTAGGGGCATTCTACTGGGCTGAAGTGTGCCCAGGTTCTTCCATTAGGTCTAGACCAAATATGGTTGTAGGTGTTGAGGAAAGAAAAATAAATCGGCAAAGATGTTTTATTTTCGATTATTTCAAGTGGCAACGACTTTCCCTGCGTATACGTTGGCTTGGTGAAAGGAAACATACTGCGTTCAGGATGGATACTATCCCGGAAGCTTTATTAAAGGACGGTTTTATGAAGAAGCATCTTGGATTTTCGCTTAGGGGATTGTGTTTTAGCTGCTTTGGCATCCTGCTTTCCAGAAAGGTTTGTTCTTGTACAAAAAACAAAAAAAACCTGAATGCTCGAGTGAACAAATTCTGCCCATAAATTCTACACCAAAACTAGTTACTCTTATGGCCCGAATTGATCTTCACCACAAACGAACCCTACATATCACACGATAGATAAGACTGCCTAGTATTCCACCGCAACTCTGACATCCGATTAACAAAAAACCATGTCGGGATATACACCATCAAATCACAAAATCATTACATCACACAGTCGAATTGTCAACAAACTACACAGATTTCATGAAATAGTATTCCATTTTACCAATAGAGATGTGGACCAAGCAGATCCAAATTGAAGACATATCAAACCCTAATAACATCAGTAAGAGAAAAAGTACACATCACACTAAACCACTGGCCTACGTCTTAACATTTCTAAACCTAATCACACAATCACAGGAGATACATCTTCCAACCGCCGGGCCAACAACGCTTCAAGAGCTTGTGAATTTGGTCACAGCCTTAGTTCCTTCAGACACCGCATGCTTAGCAAGCTCACCAGGTAGCACGAGCCTCACAGCGGTCTGGATCTCCCTCGAGGTAATTGTGGGCTTCTTGTTGTACCTAGCCAATCTGGAGGATTCCTGCGCAAGCTTCTCAAATATATCATTGATGAAACTGTTCATGATACCCATGGCCTTGCTTGAGATCCCGATGTCAGGGTGGACCTGTTTCAGCACCTTGAAGATGTAGATCTTGTAGGTCTCTATGCTCTTCTTTGAGCGCTTCTTCTTCTTGTCACCAGCCGCCGCACCAGCTTCCTTAGGCAATTTCTTGCCGGCTTTCGGCTTCTTCTCGGCAGGAGCCTTCTCAGCGACGGACTTCTCCGCGGGTTTCTTCTCAGCTGGCTTCTTATCTGCCTTCGGTGCCATCTACACAGAGTAATCAAAAGTTTCCTGTGATTCAAACGAAGGACAGAGAAGCTAGGGATTTCGAGAATTTTGGGATATTTCTGAAACGATAAATTAATCGATTATGGAAGGCAGAGGATTTATATAGCGAAAGCCTTGAAGGCGATTGGTTTACTGGTTGTTCACTAGGATAAGTGACGTGTTACGGATAGACCGTCCAATTGAAATCAAAAAAATCTGTTTATCGACGGCGCAGATAGATTTAAGGGAATTTTGGAAAAATGACTTAGTCCACCTAAATTTTTGTAGAAATAACCTTGTTTCAAAATTTATTGAGAAATGACCTAATTTGAATTTTTTTGTACTAAAATATCCTTATGTGGTATAATAAGATAAGAAAAAAGAAAAAACAGCTACAGCTTCGTTTCTCTGGGTTTCCTTATTTTACAAACTGCGATTCATTCTACATCTTCTATCGCCACATAAATTAAGAGCTGCCCTGCATTTTTTGCATCAACAGAGTTCTTCGTTTGAGTGAGTTCTATTTTACTCAAGTTTCTGTTCAGAATTTCTATGTATATACGTACACTTAAGCAACATTTTGGGCAAGCACTGTTTATAGTTTGGGGATCACGTAATAGTTTAAATATCTGATATAGAGTGTGGGCGAGCACTATTTAGGGTTTCGGGATCACATAATAGTTTTAGTACCTAGTGTAGAGTGTGATCATGTATTTGGTTGGTCGTGCCCTTTTATGTGGTTCTGCATGAATTTACTTGGTCGTGCCATTTTGTATTTGGTCATGCCTCTTTTTTAGTTGGTCGTGCCATGTATTGTGTTGGTCATGCCTGAACTTTGGTTTGTCATGCCTCATTTTATATTTGGTCGTGCCTGATCTTTTTTAGTTGGTCGTGCCTCTTTTTTAGTTGGTCGTGCAATATATTGTGCTGGTCGTGCCTCATTTTATATTTGGTCGTGCCTGGACTTTTTTAGTTGGTCGTGCCTGGTCTTTTTTATTTGGTCGTGCCTGGTCTTTTTTATTTGGTCGTGCCTTCAAGTGTTTTAACTTTGATGATGACATCTACTTTATGTGCGTACAGGAATAGCGTCTAAGATCGATTTTGTTGTGATATATGGTGGAGAGTGGGAAAATTGTCGAGGCATTCACACTTTTAAAGGGGGTAGAAGTCATGGTGTAATTGTGTCTAACTCAATCACATATGAAGACTTTGAAAAACTCATATTCCAATTGATTGAAGTCGATTTTAATTCCTTCGATTTGGTGATGAAGTTTGTCTATAATACACATTTCGAAATGGAACCGATGGAGCTTCAAAATGAACGTGACTTGCAATTTTTCCTGAGGCAAAATGATCATCTGGTTAAACCTGGTACTCCACTGTGTGTAACAACGAAGCAGAGAGGGAGGGATCAGTTTGTTTCACAAGATGCGAGCTATGTTCCGATGAAGCATCAAACATCTGTTCGACGAAATCTGTGTTCCATCTCAACCCCATTTGCAGATAGAATAGTGTGTACTTGCAGCTATTGCAACATAGAGTATCAAACATTAGCACCTCAATATTTTGTCCATAAGAATCATCAGAAATATAAAAGCAAAAAGCGTATTTCAGTTTTTACCTTGTCTTGTTGGAATACATTTTGTAAGAGTTCTTTAGAATTGGGAGTTTGATAGCTACTCCAATTGAGTAATCGAGGAATCACATCCTTCATTTTTGAGGCGTACAATGAACCGATGACAGGTATAGCTTCATATGACCAAATCTAAGATAAATAACAATATAATTTGGATTAATAAAATTTAATATTGGATAGCAAAAATTAAAGGCACGACCAGTTAAAAAAGCAGGCAAAGACCAGTTAGAAAATCAGGCACGACCACTTAAAAAAAAAGGCACGACAAGTTAAAATAGCAGGCACGACCATTCAAAAAATCAGGCACGACTAGTTAAAAATCAAGCACGACCAGTTAACAAACTAAGCACGACCATTCAAAAAACTAGGCACGACCAATTAAAAATTAGGCACGACCAGTTAACGCAAATCAATACCTGGAGCACTATAGGGAAACCATAAATGCAGTATTGCTCCTTCTTCGTTGGTCTGTTTTTCCTTTTATCTACACGGTTGACCATTATTCCTGCAAGAGAGGCAACGGTACGTTGGTAGCTCACAGTCCCCCATGGGAAGTTATTGAATGCATCCAAATTGTCCACCAATTGGAGCCACCAATTATCAATAGGCCTATGTCGTTCCTTAGCTAAATCAAGGCAAATTTCACCACCTCGTCATCCACCTGCTTCTCTTTCTTTCTTCTGCACAGACGATCGAAACAAAGCTCCAAATGATGTCTCTGAATCACCTTCATATCATCAAACCACAATTCCCTCAGCCTATGTACACTAGTATCAACTAATGCAGAGATATTAGGCACATCCCTACACACTAAACCGATAATGAGAGCGAAATCTGTAATACCAAAAGATGTCATCCTGTTGGCGATTTTAAATTTCAATCTGTTTCCAATATCTTCAAAATCAACATCGTGGGATTCAACTTGTCGTAGAAGAAGCTGATGCATTAACTGTCCTGATACAAAGAGCTCACCTACATCTAGAAAAATGCCGAAGCATGTCCTTCTAAACATCTCGAGTTGATCCTCACTCAACGAAGCTCTTATTTGCCTAATAACATGTGAGATGTTTGAAAAAATTGTAACCTTCGCAGAAAAATGATCATTCTCCTTAATGAGGTAATTCATTGTAAATCTGCATTAAAAATAGAAGGTAAAAATGTAGGCAAGACCATTAAAAGTATAGTCACAACCAACTAAAAAAGAGGGCAGGACCAGATACATAAGCACGACCAATTAAATTAAAGGCACGACCAACTAACATTAGGTAAATCAGGAAACCTCAGAGGCACGACTAATTAAATTAAAGGCACGATCAGCTAAAATCATGCAAACCAGTTAAACTCACAGGCACGACCACTAACATTATAGGCACGACCAACTAAAATAAGGCAAATCAAGTAAACTAAGAGGCACGTCCAATAAAAACCTGGCACCTCAAGTTCAATCACAGAAACGACAGTCACAGTATAGGCATGACCAAATAGAAACTGGCACGATCAAGAAAAATGGCACGACCCAGAAAAAACATGCACCACAAGTACAATGAACAACTCTAAATCAAAACCTCCCCAAAAAGATGCACGAACATCTAAATCAAAAAGCCCTTCCTTCTAAACACAGTTCCCACCAATAATAATAATCAACAATGAAAAATATATAAGAAATTCAAAATAAATTGTAGGCACGACCAATGAAACGCTGGCACGACATATAATGAACAACTCTAACAGTTCATAACAGGAACAACAAGTTATTCAGGGGCCTCAAACTCACCTCGCTGGTAGTCAGAAATACTTGCCGATTGTAGTCTGGGAGTTCTTCCGCTTTCTAGCCTCCAAAATTTGAAGAGTTTCACCAAATGTCTAGCAGGTGTCTTTTGAGTTTCTGTTTGAAATGAAATAAACCAGTGGGAAAAGACGTGACCCTTAGTATAGGGGCATTTTGGTATTTCAGCGCATTTAAAAGGTTATAATTGCAGTGATTTTCGGACAGGGTCATTTCTACAAAAAAATTAACGGACAAGGTCATTTTTCAAAAATTCCCTTTTGCAAAAATGACTTAGTTGACAAAGATTTTTGGAAAAATAACCTTGTTTAAAATTTTCTGGAGAAATGACTCATTTTATGCATAGAAGTACTAGAATACCCTTATATGACATATTTAACAAATTTTTCTCACTTCTAAACTAAAAATTGAAACAACATCGAAGCTCGACATCAAAGCTTCTCTTTCAGTTTCGAAAAATCATTTACGTCAACAAATTGTGTTTTTTCCAATACCTTAAAACTCATATATCACTGAGTCTTGGTAATTTTTAATTTATTTTGTTTATGAAAATAAATGTCAAACTTTTTTGCATTTGTATAAGAGATTTCTGGGTTCTTTTTTTTCCATCTTCGAGAACGATTTTTTTTTGCGTATATATAGTGAATAACCAAGGAAAAATGATGCATGACCAAGAAAAAATTAGGCACGACTAATAAAAGTTTTGGCACGACCAAGAAAAATTGGCACAACCGTTTTCTTGGTCATGCCAAATTTTTCTTGGTCGTGCTTAATTTTTTCTTGGTCTAACATGATTATTCTACATTTATATAGTGCACAACCAAGAAAAAATGATGCACGATCAAAAAAAAATTAGGCACGACCAAGAAAAGTTTTGGCACAACCAAGAAAAATTGTGCACAACCATTTTTTCTTGATTGTGCACTTTTTTTTTGGTCGTGCATCATTTTTTATTGGTCTAGCTTGATTATTCTTCGTTTATATAGTGCACAACCAAGAAAAAAATTAGGCACAACTAAGAAAAAATTAGGCACGACCAAGAAAAGTTTTGGAAAAATTTAACATGATCAAGAAATTTTTTGGCACGACCAAGAAAATTTGTGACACGACTAAGAAAAAATTGGCATGACGAAAAAAAATTGTGCACAGCCATTTTTCCTTGGTTGTGCACTATTTTTTCTTGGTCGTGCACCATTTTTTATCTGTTTAGCATAATTATTCTTCGTTTATATAGTGCACAACCAAAAAAAATGATGCATGACCAAGAAAAAATTAGGCACAGCCAATAAAAAATTAGGCACAACCAAAAAATTTCTTGATCATGCCAAATTTTTCTTGGTCGTGCCAAAAATTTTCTTAGTCATGCATCATTTTTTCTTGGTTGTGCACTATATAAGCATATAATAATCATCTTAAAACAAAAAAAATTAGGCACGATCAAGAAAAATTCTGGCATAGGCACGACCAAAAAAATATTTGCATGACCAATAAATTTTGCATTGACAAGTCATGGAATTAATTTTAGGGTTGATAAGTTAAATTATAAGGATTTGTTGCTTAAATATGTTTTGGAATAATTTTATATGTCAAGGTTCACAAAACCTAGTCGGGTTCGGAAATTATAAGGATTTGTTGTTTAAATATGTTTTGGAATAATTTTATATGTTGAGGTTTACAGAACCTGGTATTGGGTTTTAATTGCGGTCGCAAAAACTAGTCGGGTTCGGTCATTCACTCATATATTGTCAAAATCGCAAACTTCTATCAAAACGCAAGTGAATCGCTTCTGCAGAGAGAGATTAGAGAGAATTAAGAACCGTATTGCGTACAAGTACTACAACAGCCACACGCACAGGCACAGGTCTTTTTAAAAAAACAGTCCCGTTCTCAAGTCTCAACATCGCCTCTGTGGTAAGGTAAGTGTGCTTCAAACCCTCTTCTTATTCGGGCACGTTGCGCCTTTAATTTCATTCTGGTTCTACCATATTCATGTGCTTCAATCTTGTGAAAGCATGCACTCCTACTCTTCTAATTCTTGCTTTGCTATCTATTGATTTTGTCTCCTGATTGTTTCTCTCAATGTCTGGGAGAATGGATATCATTCTTTTCTTGGAGTTCTCACTTTTATAATTTTTATGCAATGCTGCTTACTTCTATGAGGCCTGTGATCTGGACGAGGATTTTATAGCTGTTAGTTTCTTCTTCAATTTTTCGTTATGTGTTTGGAACTTGGAGTTATGTGTGATGGAACTTGGAATTGAATCAACTATTTGACAGTCCGATTGACTCTCAGTTCAAACAAAAGAAAAAAAGGAAAGTGTGCTTTTTATTCTTTTATTCCTCAAGCAATTAGTTTTAATTGTAAGGACTCTTTTTTCTCCTTAATGAAATTAGGGATGGGGGCTTAGGGTGTTGACTATACATCTGAAGCGTGGAAATACTAGGAAATTAATATTTTGTTATTATTTTTTTTTAAATGATCATAAGTTTCAGAGAATGCAACTATACTGGTTGTACTACTTTTTTTTTATTACACATTTCAATTATCTACTATTGATCTGGTGTTCTGTTGTCAGTGGGTTGATTTTAAAGTTTTTGAAAGTTGTTGAAGTACTGGATACCATATGTAAAGGAGGTTACAAAGCTAATATTTGAAGTGACTTAATTGGATATTCGTTTGATTTGTAATAAAATATGGAGATCACATTTGGATGAAGCATAGCTGGCTCGGTCTAAATAAACAGTATTTTTTTTGAATGGACTCAGTGAACGGTATCCTTTAATGGTAGTTGGGATTCTTTTATGGTTTTAAGGTTTTCATGGGTGACTGAGGTTGAGTGAATGCATTTAACCAAGGAATTTTTTTGAAAAAGAAAGTGACATTTCCAAACATTGTCTCTTAGAGAGCGCAAATCTGAAACTTATAAATGATAACTTAAAATTTAGTACTACAAAAAAGATATTAAAGTGACATTTCCACACATAATGTACTCCCTCAGATGCGTGGAGAATATAGTGTGAACAGTCTGTCACTACCTCGCTCAAAAAACACATACATGCACATTTCAATGTTTATTGTAAGGTTTATTTTCTTCTGATATTGGATTGCTTTTATGGATTCTGATTGGTGCTCTATGACTCTGAAATTGGACAGGGTTGCTAAATATTTTTTTTGGATGTTACAGATGGATGATTATATTCCTATCGCAAAACGTAGAAGGATGGAAGCAGAGAGGATTTTGCTGCGGAAGCGGAAAACTTTCACTAAGGAAGATGACGACAACAAGAAGAAAGTCAAGCTTGGTGAGGCCAAGCCTAGTCTTTTGGCCAAAGCGTTGCGCCTTAAGCATCAACAACCAGAGACAAGTAAGGTGGAGCTTTTTTTGCAGCAAGAGAAGGAGATGATAGAACAAGTATCAGATAGGAAGATCTTGAACTCTGTGCATGAATTGGCAAAGGGGACTATGTATACAGAGCCATTGCTTACGGGATGGAAGCCACCACTGCCAATCAGGAGGATGCCAAGGAAGAAAGCTGATCTGATCCGGAATCGTTATCGAATAATTGTTGATGGAGAAGATATACCTCAACCCATCGAAAATTTTAAGGATATGAGACTGCCTACACCTATTCTGAAGACGTTGAAGGCAAAAGGGATTTTGAAACCTACACCTATTCAAGTGCAAGGCTTATCGACCATTCTGTCGGGAAGAGATATGGTAGGAGTAGCTTCTACAGGTTCAGGGAAGACTCTTGCATTTGTCCTTCCATTGGTCATGATCGCATTGCAGGAGGAAATCATGATGCCCATTGCTCGAAGAGAAGGGCCATTAGGATTGATAGTTTGTCCATTAAGAGAACTTGCGAGTCAAACACACCAAGTCATGGAACAATTTTTGACTCCAATGAGGGAAGCTAGATTTCCTGAATTGAGGACTTTGCTTTGCATTGGTGGGACAGATATGAAGTCGCAATTGGAGGTTGTTAAGAAGGGTGTGCATATTGTGGTTGCTACTCCCGGAAGGTTGAAAGATATGCTTGCTAAGAAGAAAATGAATTTAGATAACTGCAGGTATATAACACTAGATGAGGCAGATAGATTAGTGGATAAGGGCTTTGAAGATGATATCAGGGAGGTGTTTGACCATTTTAAAGCTCAACGACAAACTCTCTTGTTCTCTGCCACTATGCCTACGAAAGTTCTGAATTTGGCTAGAAATACACTGGTGAAACCGATTATAGTCAATGTTGGCAGAGCAGGAGCAGCAAATCTTGATGTCATTCAAGAAATTGAGTACGTCAAGGAAGATGGGAAAATACTTTACCTTCTCGACTGCATTAAAAAAACTGGACCCCCAGTTTTAATATTTTGTGAGAACAAGACTGAAGTCGACAATGTTCATGAATACCTGCTTCTGAAGGGAGTTGATGCAGTGGCCATTCATGGTGGCAAACATCAGGAAGAGAGAGAGTACGCAATTTCCTCTTTCAAAGCTGGCAAGAAGGACGTTTTGGTTGCCACTGATGTTGCTTCAAAAGGGTTAGACTTTCCTGATATAAAGCATGTCATAAATTATGACATGCCAGAAATAGAGAATTATGTTCACAGAATTGGTCGAACAGGAAGATGCGGTAAAACTGGAACAGCTACAACCTTTATCAACAAGAATCAGCGTGAAACAACCCTTCTTGATTTGAAGCATTTATTGCAAGAAGCAAAGCAAAGAATTCCGCCTGTATTAGCTGCATTAAAGGATCCAATGGTAGAGTCGGGCGATGTGACCAGTGCCAGCGGGGTTAAGGGTTGTGCTTATTGTGGTGGACTAGGTCACCGTATTAGTGCTTGCCCGAAGTTGGAGCAGCAGATGCCAATAAAGAGTTATTTTGAGTCTGGAGGTTACGGTGGGGAAATATAATTTAGTTCCTTGCATTTTCTCATATGAGATTGCCAATATCTGAGCAAGCTGTGAATAAAAGTGAGTGCTACACCAAGCAATGTTTGGGGGTTGTGAACCCAGTGAGTAGATGCAACCCTCCAAATTCATGTCGGGCCTAAGTTCATGTGGGCTGGTGGTTATTGTATATGATTGTGACTTTTTTCTTAATTATTTTATATTGGAACCTTTTTTATTATTGTGTGTTAATTACATCCGATTAGTGGAAAAGTTTTCATATTTGTGCCGTCTATCTAATACTGTACTTATACAATAATACTTCGAGTTATAATTATTAATTATAGTTATTTAATTGTTTAGTCTAGCTACTTTTGTGGCGCTGCTAGATTATTGTTGGCCTCTTTTGTGGCAAAATGGTCCTGTTTATGGGCATCATTGCCATCTTGACCCTACCAGGATTTCTCTCCTGCGGACTAAAGATGCGGACTCAAAATACGCACTTATATTTTACCCCGTCCGATGCATCTAATGGTTAACGA
This sequence comes from Euonymus europaeus, assembly GCA_963580455.1. Classification (NCBI taxonomy): domain Eukaryota; kingdom Viridiplantae; phylum Streptophyta; class Magnoliopsida; order Celastrales; family Celastraceae; genus Euonymus; species Euonymus europaeus. The sequence goes on from OY756967.1 coordinate 23,385,091, forward strand.
TACCCGACTATCTCAACGATGAAGGCAAAACTCTGTTTTCTTGCGGTGGCATTGCAATCGGTGTTCTTGCTTCGCACAAGATTTTTGATGCAGCTGCCCTGTGTGTTTTCATGAGAACTTGGGCTACTATTACTCGAGATTCAATTGAAGGAGCTCTGTCTCCAGATTTTAGCGCCTCATCATTTTTCCCCCATCCAGAAATGCCAGATCTACGACCTCTACGGAGTACGACGAGGAGGTTTTAAAGTCTGGTCAGGTTCTCCATCGTCGGTTTTTTTTGCTTCCTCCTCCAGTCCTCTAACCACGGCAACTATTATTACCGCCAGCATAGTCAAGAGAGAAGAAAAGGGAGGTGGGTTCGGTTCAGCGGAGGTGGCTCAGATTGCGTATGGGCAAAGAGTGGGTTTTTCAGTGAGGGAGAGATGAGAGGCGGTCGCGATGGAGAAGACGGATGAGATAGGGACGAAGACAGAGGCAGATGAGAGAGAAACGAAGACGGAGACAGGATATCAGAACGAACTGGTGTGAAGACCGCTAGATCAATCTTACGGACAGAAATAAAAGTCCGCATTTTGAGACCGCATTATAAGTCCTCATGTGAGAAAAATCCTTGACCCTAATTCAAATACTTGTTTTGATAGGCGCTGTGTGTGTCTTTGTCTTTGATTTGTGTCTGAGTAAGGCTCTTGTTGTTTTATTGCTCCTTTGAGTCTTGTGTATGTAGTATGTACTGCTTGTATAGTATTCTTATATTGGTTATTTGCAGCTGTTTAATTGCCTGGTTTTAAATTGATTTTGGGCTATATGTCGTTGAAAGTGTAGCTTCTGTGCTCAGTTTAGTAAATTCTTTTGTTTTGCTTTTGGCTAATTTACAAGCAATTGCTTATTACTGATTCTCCGATGGTGAGGAAAAACCAATTGCTAGTAGAGACCCGAGGCGCAAATTTGCTTCTCGATCTGATTATGCTGCACTAGCCACCAACTTGGACAATGATGTTTGGATTGAGTTTACTGATCTATGTCTTGGTGAAGAACTTCCTACACTCAGTCTTTGTTTGACTTGCCATTACATGAAAAAATCTATTTGTACTACCCTTGGTCATCGTATGTGACTCTGTTAAGAGATGATTTCATGTTTTCGAGTATTCATGACATCTGATATGATAAGGAACCAACATACTTAAACGCAAACTCTTATGTAGTGTTGTCATTCTAGTTAGTTCGTGACACTTCGGATGTTATTCAAGATTTTTCATTTGATTTACCTACTTTGAAACTTGGATGGTTTGCGTTGACTAATTTCCAATTCAGTCCGAAAAGCATGACCCATGTTGCAAAAACTTCATTCGGAGATCAATGGCTGTTGTAGTTCAAATAAAACGAGTTACTAGTAGAGCACTGTCAACTATGTGGTTATTTCCTTCCTCGTGTCGTGGAATTTAATAGGTTAATTGTTTCTCTTCTTCCATGGTGGCATGCTCTACGATTTCATTCCCTTCTTCCTTTCTCATTTTTCTTCCCCTGTAAAGGCTAATGCAGCATCTGGAATGGCTGTGCATGATGACTGTAAGTTAAAAATTTTGGACTTGAATACTAAAAGAACTTGTTGCTTCGTAGTTTTCAAGATCGAGGAGAAGCAAAAGCAGGTTGTGGTGGAAAAGCTTGGTGACCCAACTCAAAGTTACGACGATTTACTGCAAGACTTCCTGCTGACGAGTGCTGATATGCTGTCTATGATTTTGACTTTGTGACACAGGAGAATTGCCAGAAAAAGCGGGATCTTTTTTGCGTATGTGTTTATTGTTTATGAAAGTCTCCGGATATTTCTAGCGTGAGAAGCAAGATGATTTATGCAAGCTCAAAGGACAGATTCAAAAGAGAGTGAGATGGTATTCAAGAGGAACCGCAGGCAACAGATCCAACTGAAATGGGAGCCGTGCAAGTCATAAATGAAATTGCAAGAGTCTCAAGAGTAGAGAGTGTATTATGTTCCTTGCATTACTTTTTAAAGTGAAATTTCAATAGTTTCAGAGGTGGTGAATCTTGCCGGATTATGATGCTGGTTTGCTGTTTTTGTCTTTACAGTGTTGCCTTCATTTAATAAACCAAACGAAGAGAAAAATAAAATCCACTATTCACTTAGAAATAAAAAAATGTTCAAACTTCCAGAGCCAGGAGCTACAACAATTTTCAGAAAAAGATAATATAACAAAAGGACTGGGTATTGATCCCAATTAGCCTCAGAGAATGCTGAGATGCCTCAGAGCTTGGAGCTTCCCAAGCTTTGCTAAGAATTGCAGAGACTAAAAAAACAAGTGCCGGTCTAATTTCCTAGTCAACATCTATTACAAAAAATATTCCAAGAACTGCTTTACATGTCCCCAGAAAAATATGAATTCTTTGAACTAATTCTCTGCCTGAGATTGCTGCTCCTAATCCGAGTTGGCTTCAGACCCCTTCTCATCACGTCGTCACGCAATTCTATAGCCTTTTCAAGTTCTCCCGTCACACAGCAACCATACATCAAGAAATTATATGCCAGCGAATCAGGCTCCAAACCCTTATTTAACATAGAGTTCCACAACTTAATAGCTTCTTCTAAATGACCCCTTCTACAATGCTCATACACTATAGTTGAATAAGTAATACAGTCTGGAAAAATACCATTATTGGTCATCTCAACTAGGAGGCTGGCAGCCTCCTGAATTCTGCCCAATTTGCAAAAGCCTCTGACAAGTATATTATATGTTACAGTGTTTGCTAAAAGCTCTTCACGCAAAGCATTATGAAGCTGGATTGCTTCCTCCATGTTCCCTCCCTTCGTAAGGCTGTCAAGAAGACATCCAAAAGTCACCTGATTTGGTGCATTATTGCTAACCAGCATTTCTTTGTAAAGAATCTGAGCCTTCTCAATGAATCCTCCCTTACACAGACCGTTTATCAAGGCAGTGTATGTCACAACATTTGGCATGCAACCTTCACTAACCATTACATCCCAAACCCCGAATGCTTCCTTAAACTTTCCTGCTTTGCTGTGTGCATCAATGATGCTAGTGTATATTACATTATCAGGTTGCAACCGTTGATTACGCATCTCTTTCAAGAGACTAAAACATGTTCTTGTATCAAACTGTCTGAGAGTCCCGTCAATAAGAACAGCATAACAAACAAGATCAACATCCACGCCTCTTTTGACCATATCAAAGTAAGCACCAAATGCTTCCTTTAGCCTACCCTCCCTGCAAAAACCATGCAAAAGCGCCCCGTAGCAAATTTCATTTAACTCATGGTGTTCTCTGTGAAGGTCATCCACAAGCTCCTTAGCTTCAGACACTCTACCAGTTGAACAAAGACAGCTTATTAGAGGCCTATAGGTATAATTATCTGGTACCAGACCCTTTTCTATCATTTCCTTGAGCAAAGCAAAGGCTTTTGCCGTGCTACCTTCCCTACAATGTCCTTCAATCATAACATTATAAGTTACTTCATTTGGCATGACATTAAATTTTAACATCTCATTGAATAACCTAATTGCCTCATTCATCCTATTTGATTGACAGAGACCAGAGATAAGAACAGTGAATGTATGAGTATTTGGGGCAACACCCTTTTCTCTCATCTCATGATAGAGCCTAAACGCCCTCTCTAATTTCCCTTCCTTGCAGTATCCATCGATCAATGATGTGTAAGTTACCACAGTCGGCATTAAACCTTTATTAATCATCTCATCAAATGAAGACTCAGCTGCAGCTAAATTTCGCAACTCGCAGTACCCTTTTATCAGAGAATTGTAGGGAAATACAGTAGCTTTGATTCCAGCTCGAGTCATCTGACTAAGATAACAAAGCGCAATGTCAATTTCCCCCTTTGTACAAAATGAATGAATCAAAATAGAATAAGTGACATCATTTGGACACAAACCCTTCACTTCCAAATCATTAAAAAGTGATTCTGCTTCCTTGAGTTTGCCATCTCTGCACAAAGAATTGATCAACGCATTGTAAGCATATAAACTAGGTGCTGCTCCGATTCTGCCCACCTTGTTTACCAAATCATAAGCAATTTGAATCTTTCCTTTCCTCATCAAGCCCTCTAAAAGGCTCGAAACAGCAGCCTGAGTCGGGACAAACCCAAACTCAATCATCTCATTCATCATCTCTACTCCGATCTCAAGATCTTGCACTTTACACAAGCCAATCACTAATTTAGAATATGTAACAGCATCCGCCTGTAAACCTCTCTGAGAAAAACTATTTCTAATCTCAATAGCCTCATGAACTCTATTGTTCTTACAAAGCCAGCCGATCAGCACATTATACGTCCAAACACTCAAATCACACCCACTTGACTCCATTAAACGAATCATTTGCTTAGCCATTTCAAAATCCTTCAACTCACATAAGCTCCTAACCAGTGGAGTGTACATATAGGCATCAGGCCTGATACCCGCATTCACAGCCTCATCAAATACTTCAACGACCATCTTAAACTGCCTGATTCTCACCAGCTCATTTAGCAGGTCACTCAAAGTCCTCCTTTCAGGCAACAAATTAGAATTCTTCATTAGCCTAAATATCACAACGCCATCAAATACTCTCCTAATTTGCATATAATTTTGAATCAGCAGATCGAAACCAGAAGTGGAAGAAAACTTACATTTACTAAACGAATCCAAAAAAGCCTCAAAAACCTCTTTTGTGTCCAACCCAAGAAGCAGTAGTGTCTGCAAAATCGAGGAGGCGGGCCATCGAAGATTGGCCTGCACCAGAGCGTGAATCAGGAGGCAGAACGACCATGTTGAATGATTAAAATTCAGATGCAACCCCAAGAAATTGAAGAACCTCAGAGCTAACCTCGAATTATCAAGGGTTTGTAACAAGACAGCTTCCACATGATGAGTCCTTAAGTTTCGTGAAATTAAGGGGTCGTTAAAGGCAATCTTCCAACTTCGGTTTCCTCGTACAATGCTTAAAAGGTTAGAAATGAATTGCGAGTCTTTGTCGTCGTTATCATTGGTGGTGTGGGTGGTGCAGAAGTCGGAGCTGCAGAAGCCTCGTTGTTTTATGCCGATGATGGTTATGGCTCTTCGACCCCGAGTGAGCTTCATAATCGGAAGAGGATAGGAAGCCTGTCCGGTTACGTTTAAGCCATATGAGGGCAGTAGTCCAGTCGGATGTACAGCGTAGCTATAGGCTCAGAGACGTCAAACGAAAAGGATCCAAGGAGAGAAGAGGAATTGCATTCAGCAGCTAAAGACTGATCATGGAAAAGAGTGTGGGGAAAAAAACCTGATACCGTCAACTTCTAAAGCCGATTAGGCGATTTTAGCACGCGACGCCAAACAGCGTAGGACGTCTCAAATACGCCAGGCTGGCATACCGTTTAAATTCCAATTTTACCCTCTTTTTCTGATATCCCGTGGCTTCTGTGCCAAGCCTGCAAAAACCCTTTCACGCAAATTTATACTTCCTTCTCTCTGCCCCCACTCCTCCCTTCGAGGGAACCCGAATTTTCCCTCTGAGACCTTCCTCTCATCGTCGTCGCTTCGTTTTTCAGCTGTGCTTGCAAAGATGTCGAGCGCTTTAGATTTGTCTCTAGACGATATCATCAAGAACAGCAAAAAGTCCGGATCCGGCAACGCCCGTGGCCGCGGCAGGGGCCCCGGTCCAGCCCGACGCTTCCCCAACCGCAGCGCTAATCGAGCGGCTCCGTATGCGGCCGCGAAGGTAAAGGATCTAGAGTTTGATATCTCCATGAAGATCATCTCTCTTTTTGTGCTGAGTTTATTCGACTGATGGTAGAAGTCGTTTGCGTATCAGGTGCCGGAGACGACTTGGCAGCACGATATGTATACAGATCCAGGGATGGGCTACGGAGTACAAGCTGGTCGGGCATCCTCTATTGAGACAGGAACAAAGCTTTACATCTCTAATTTAGAGTATGGTGTCTCAAACGAGGATATCAAGGTATTATCCCTAGATCTAATCTATGTTGTTGTTTGTTGTTGGTACTACTGCCCGTAGTTAAACGTCCTCGTATTTGAAGTTTTATGATTACATTGATGTCGTTTGTACTGTACTATAAGTAGTTTTCTTGTGATTTTCATTGGTGTTCTTGATAATCGAGATACCGTAGGTTTTTTTTTTCACTGCTGGCTTCTAAGGCGTCTATTTGTGCGTGTACATGCCTGCGCCTATTTATGTGATTTGTGTGACTGAGAAAGTGTTATTTGGAATTCTATCCTGGAACTGTAGGATTACGAGAGTGAATTGTTTTGCTTGTGATAAAATATTTATATAACGGGAGATCAGATCCTTGATTCCTTATTGGAGTTTACTTAATAGTTGACTAGTTTTTAGTTTCGGTGGGTGTATTGCTTGTGGACATAATTGATTGACCGGTTGAAATTCTTCTTAACTTTTGGTGATCATGGTTTTAGGGTTTTGTAAATGCCATAGTTGCAAATATTGATTGTTGATTGGCTGTTGTCTGAGATGTATGAAAAATAGTATAGACGCCATAGGCTCAAATATTGAGCTGCTCATGGAAAATCTTAGTGTATCTATTGTTGTACATATTATTATCTGTAGCTACAAAAAAAGGGGATGTATAGTTTTTATGCAATCTCAATGTTAGAAGATTTGAGGCAAATCAAGTCAGAAATGAAACTGGAATTGAAAATACAGGTAGGCTACAGATCTTGGACAAAAGACCCTACTACTAAGTTTTATTGCACTGTATTTGATTGTTCAATTTACTCCAAACGATTTATATCTTAGAGGAGATCGTGTGGAAGAAGAATTGAGATGCAGATGGTACAATATTGGACTCAAAGAACTAGGTTGAAGCTTGAGGGAAGAAGGAAAGGATCTATACTGGCTTATTGTTTAATTATGTAGGCATAACAGAGGTTATCATAAAAGGCTTTTATCAGTCAATTTATGATAATCATGTAGGCTTCAGTCGAATAGAAAAAAGAATGCATCCACGATCTTCTGCTAGCATCAGAGTGCTTATTTGTGGCATGACTATATGAGGATTAGTGGTGAAAAAATATTTACACTAGAGAATAAGTAGAGGGTTTACTTGCTGCTTAAAAATAGCCATGTTTTATAATGCATAAATCCACGCAGTAGATTCTAACTACTTTCTTTTCCCTCTTATGGATCATGGTGCCGTCTAGCTGCCATCATGGTGTATTGGGATTTAGGTTTTGATGGCGATGGTGATTGGTAGATTATATTGGAACTGTTTTGGATTGTATTCAAGCACTTTATACCGCCCGTTTCAGACAGTATTACAGTAAAACTGATACTGTGGGTGTTATGCTTTTATAGATGTAATGAACTGGTTGTCCTATAGATGCTACTGATTTTTGGTTGTCCAAGAAGAGTGGCCCCTTGGTGCTTCTTCAATATAATTTCTTTTTTACCTTCTCACTAAATAAATTCAAAATAAAAGAGAATATCATAGAACCGAAAATAAAGATAGAATATCTCGTATTTATTCTGTATTGTTATGTGCAGGAGTTGTTTTCTGAAGTTGGTGACCTGAAACGGTATGCAATCCATTATGACCGGAGCGGGAGATCGAAGGTATCTACCCTAAGTTAGCATGAACTGGTCCTTCTGATGAATTCATTTGTCTTGCTGTAGTTGAGAAAACGTCTTTTTCTTAGGGAACGGCAGAAGTTGTCTTCTCCCGACGAGCAGATGCTGTGGCTGCTGTCAAGAGATACAACAATGTTCAGCTTGATGGGAAACCAATGAAAATAGAGATTGTTGGAACAAACATAGCAACCCCTACACCTCCTGCTGGTATCGTAAATTTTGGAAACTCAAATGGAGTTCCCAGAGGGTAAGTTGCTCTGTCCTTACCACCTTGTCCTGGCTGTTCTATCTTTGAGCTCTTGTTTAAAAAAATTTGCATCCTGTTTCTCTGGATTTGTGTTCCATCATTAGTGGGGATCTCGTCCTTTTGCTTTCTAAGCTGACGTGTCTTAGGAGAAGTCTGTTTTAGATCTATGTTGTTGCTTTTTTCTCTTAAAAGGAAACATAAGAGTAGCTTGGGTTGAGAAATAATTTTTAGCACCAGCAATTTTTATGGATTTAAGGCTTTTATCAATGCTTGTTCATCACAAAATGCCACATGAAAGTTTTTTTTTTCTTTTTCTTTTGTTTTCCCATATTTGCACCTTCCCTCCTCAACTTGTTTGGAGAAGTGTTTTCCCCCTTTGGGGGTGGGGGGAGGGTGGTGCGTGGGAGGGCAGTTCATATGAAATGGTCTTAATTTTCAATACGTGCAACATTTAAAAAAAAAATCTTACTGAAACAAACTACTAATTGAAGAAGCAATTACTATTAAGTGGTTTAAGTTGTTCCTGCTGGTGAGATTGTTATATTTGCAGAAAAGATGTAATGCTAGTTTTTCTTTATTTATTTGACCATCTTTGGTGCAAGTTTGCATATGTTTTGTTATCCAACTAACTTGCATTTGTTCTAGTTTGTTAGGATTTTTTTGTCTTTTTTGTTAATTAGCTAGAGACCACATTGTTAGGGAAATTTCCCCCTTGTTAAATGGGTTTTTCTTTTGTGCTATTAGTTTTGTTGCTTTGCATGGCTTTTATTTACGTTTTCTGATTTGATGTTGTTTGTGTGGTTATGTAAAGGGGCCATGGTAGGGGTGGTGCAATGAGTAGACTTCGTGGTGGTGGCGGCCGCAGATCTGAAAGGGGCCGTGGACGAGGACAAGGCCGTGGTGAAAAAGTTTCTGCAGAAGATCTCGATGCTGATTTGGAGAAGTATCATTCAGAAGCAATGGAGACGAGCTAAAGTATTTGCCATGTCTTGTATTCTCTCAGTCTGCTTTTCGTTATTCTTCTGTGGCCTTAATGTCTGAAGGCAGACTCTTTTCCGTATTTCTACTGAAGTCTTACTAGTTAGGATAATGTTTATGTGGTACTCAGAGAAAGAGTTGTTAGGATCTTGGTTTATGGAGTTTGGGCTTGTATTAATGCTTGTTCATTTGCTTTGGGTATCAATTATGGGGATTTAGACAGCTGTCAGCATGTAATCTGCATTCATAATTTACTTTTGTGAGCTTCTTAAGTACTGTCTTATTCGCAAGTTGGGTAGAGCGGTTGGACTCTCTCGTCTTTATTCATGTACAAAGAAGCTGGTGGAGGCAAACTGTGAAAGGACCAAGTGTTGGAAAATCGCCAGATGTCCAATATCTTTGGGCTGCGTTGGAAAATCGCCAGATGTCCAATATCTTTGGGCTGCATCTGAGTCATAAATTGAAGGATGGCTTCAATTGAGGTAGGTTTTTTTATCTCTACTTTGACTGCAAGCTTTGCTGGCCAAGGACATTTTCATTGTATTAGTGGGTCAATATTTGCTTTCATGGTTGGTTTCTATTTTGCTTTTGTTTATTTTGTGTTACATATTTTCCTACATATTGTGTACTGGGAACATTAGTACCCCTGCTAATTTTCCGTGGCAAATGACGTAATATGGTGATTTATCTTGGTCCATGCTATTGTTCAACCCCGTTGGTGTGAACAGGTGAAGATAAAATTAACTTTGATACTAGCAAGTGTTTCAATAAATGGAATCTGGTCTTAAGTACAAATTGTTTTAGAAGCTTGTCAAAGCGTGAATTTGTTCTGCCATTCATGGTTTGTGCAAGAGAACATCTTTTTTGTTTGGTTTTAGCTTTCAGCCATCTGTAACAGAAGTGATCTGTCGTCAGAAATGTTTGCTGCTGATGTGTCTTGCATGTGGGGGAAGTTTTAATTGATTTGCTGTATTCAAGTGGGAGACTTTTCACAGTTAATTTATTTTGAACTTTTTATAGCGATACTTCCGTGAGAGACTTTGTATGGCCTGTTTTAAGTGCAGATAGCGATGCATGTTAATTAAATATGTATGATGCTACCTTTGTTTGGTTCAGTCATCGGTGTGTGCGACCAATGCAAGATGTTGGTCAGGAAAGTGCGTGGCACACAACAATGCGACTGGTGCCTGATGTCTTCTTGTGATAGGCGATGCATATGTTTTTCTTTTCATGCATGTTGCGTAAGCATATAATGTGCTTCTACATTTACTTTTGGGCATGGACTGCTCAAGTCTGTTTATTTACGGTGAGGCATGCTGAAAGTACTTGGTTGCTAGGTTGATCTGTGTTTTTTCTTTTTTGGATGACATGCAGTGTTAGGTTGCAGTTTGCTACTGTATAAAGCCGACGACAATGGAATCTGAATAACGCCCAACAAGAATGGGCTCTGTCGAGCTAAGCACATTATTGGGCTTTGAATAATGGCCTTTAAAATCCAAGAATGGGTTTTGAATATTACTTCTGTAGAATAAAAGCCCAATAAGAATAGGCTTCGAATTGAACCCAACATTATTGGGCTTCGGGTAATGCCCAATAAGAATCGGCTAACTGTTGAAAAATCCCAACGATAATGGGCTCCAATAAACGAGGATGATAATGGGCTTCAAATAAAGCCCAACAAGACTGGGCTTCCAGTAAAGAACTATAATGGGCTTCGAATATGTTTGGCCTTGGCATTCTGTTCAGTAAAGCCCAATAAGAATGGGCTCCGTATGAAGCCCAACTACAATGGGCTTTCTGTCAGAACAAGCCCAATAAGAATAGGCTTTCTGTCGAATACAGCCCAACAATAAAGGCCTTCAAATAAAGCCCAATAAGAATGGGTCATCTGTCAAAAATGATTGGGCATCTTGTAAAAACGTGTAGGCCAAAGCCTAACCTTAAGGCTTGAAGCCTTCCATTATTTGGACCAGCCCAAAAGATTTGACCCAAATCCCATCGTTATTGAATTTATACCAAAGCCTACAATTAGGCCGTCGCCTAACAATTGGAAAGACCCGGCGTTCAAGTGAGTTTAATGCCCAATTTAATTTAAGAAAAGCGTAGTTGATATGGATCTTGAGACTCGCAGTTAATTCTCAAAATTTGCTTATGGGCTTGATTAAAACGCAAATATTTAGCTTCAACGGTTTTGAAGCTTTAATTCCTTAGAAGCTCCCCGAACTCACTCCTAACACCGAGTAGGACTATGATAGTAGGACTACGAGGGCCTCTTGTCTCTCAGTTCACCTCCGGGGGTTGTTAGGAGATTCTTGTGTTAAGCAAAAGTTTGCTTAACTTGTCGAACCCCCTAACAGCCTTTCCTGTATAGAGCCACATCGATTGTAGTTTGGCATGTGAAAAGAGGTCACCACTCTCTCTCCGCGTACAAGTAAACCCGGAGTACATCCGGCAAGCTTGCGCTCTCACGTCGAATACCTGCACATATGAGCCATCTTGTCTCTTTCCCGCCCTTCGATGATTAACAGCAAGCTATGCCGATCCTCAAAAAGAAGAGTTTGTAAACGCTGGAAAAGAGTTTCTCATATTATTATACGACATAGATTGAAAGAGGGGCTGTAACGGGAACGGAGAGGCTATGGGGGTGAGGACAGTGCCTTTTTTTGGGTCTCGGCAATTTACTTGCAAAAGGATAAGTATAAAAAACTATTAAAAATCCAAAATAAAAAATAAAAATTATGTGGCAAGCATAACCAGAACAAGGATTATTTGATAAGAACAATTTATGCGACATTATGTGGAGCCATTGCCTTGAATAGATCCCACGAACTCACAATCTGGTAGCCTCTTAATTCAATAGGTAAGCTAAGCTCATAGCTTGCCAAATGCTACCAAAAGAGACCAAAGTTGAGACTTGAGAGGCCACAAGCAGGGAAAGGAGAAAGGAGAAGAAAAAGAAAGAAGGCACTTTTACAACACACTTTACAGACGCCTGAGATACTAGGACGCTTCACAATTTACCGAAAGAAAACTAACCTTTGGATTTGAGATTTTCAGGACACCTTTGGCTCCTCCAACTTTTCCCAACCAGAAAAGATCAACCTCAACACAGAATACAACACAGCCTTTATGCAAGATACTACAAAGTTCCAACATGAAGAAGGCCAGTACCATGGATATAACAGTCGGAAAAACAGACTAATAAGATGCCGGGGATATCGCCCAACCTGCACCAAAATACTATGTCACAAAACAGGCACCTTAAATTGTAAGGATATATTTCTCCACCATTGCTTTCTCGGGAAAGAGGAATGGATCAGGCTGGGAGGTCGTTTATCTTAAGGATGAATAGCAAAAAAATATCACGATGTTCATTCCTATTAATGATGCTCTTATGAAGACAGAAAGGACTAATGTTCAAAGTTCACTGAGTGGGAGTGATCAATAGTTTGTATCATGAGAGACGATCACCTGTTTTCTTTTTCTTTAAGATGGCAGACTTATTCAGTTTATGACATCATTTTCAATGTCACATACAACACTAGTTCTTGCCTGTGTAAAAAGACAGCCATGGAATATGACTAACAAAATAAATTCACGTTCTTTTTAAGCAGGTTGTGCTTTGTTTTCTCTTGAATAATTTCAGTAAAACTCCTATTTTTTCCTTAGATAATATATTTTGATATGCTGTGGTATTTGCAATTTTAAATGGAGAGGCATACTGACCGGAAAAAGTAAATCTAGAGCATCCCAGGCTGCATGACGGACGGCTCTTGTGGGATACATGGGACCACCAGGAGAAGTAAAGCTATATAAACATGCCTTCAACCTCATGCTCGTTGTCATTCGAAGTTCCATGCCTGCATAAGTTGATGATAATATGATATAACCATTTTAAGAAGACCTAGCGTTAACTTTCATCATTTCTAGACAACCTTAAATCACAATCCTACCCTGAAGAGCTTTAAGTTGTGAAAAGTAATGCAACAGTACAGGCTCCACCTTTAGCTTTTGAAGCTGAAGAATAGAAGGATTCAACACAATATGAGAATATCTAGATGAACATGATGATTTTGCCTTAAGTAATGAAACAGTGGCCCAAAAACCTGATCTGTGAGTTCAATAACAAAGAAGTCCGCAGGACCACCAACCAAGAAAGCATTAGAGAAAATGGGAAAATGCTTCAAGAAGCTTTCAAGCTTGTCATCTGCAAAGATCATGCATCAGCGAACAATGTCAAAAATACTTTTTAAGAGTGAAGTTGCACTAGCCAAGCCACGAACTGCGAAACATGCCTGAGTTGTAAAATAGTATGAACCTTGAAAGCAAAAGATACAAATCTTGCTGAACCTAAGAAACAATAAAGAGCAGACGGGTTATTTTCATATGCAAATTCCTTTTGGAAAGGTATACCACAGACGAAAAGAAATTAATGATTCCAACTTTCTTGGTATAATATTAAACTAAAAAAGGATATCCACATGTGAATTCCAAGGAGTGTGGTAGTCAACAATTTACTTGCACAGGGATTTTGTTCACCCTCTTGGGCTCCAATGCAACTTCCTCAAGCAAATACTGGAAGAAACACACAACATAGTAAGAAAGCAAAAGAGGTGGAGAGTAAAATTTAGAAACAATAAAATACTGACGTAATATACATTTTAATCAACATAGATTCACATGAACTTTTATTTAATTAGAATCAAAAACTTACCCTAAAAAAAGACTGGAAGCGCTTTGTATTTGTCTGGATGTCTATCCTGCAAATGAGAATATAACATCAGCATTTAATTCTGTCATAGCCAATTGATTATTTAATACATGTGAGATACCAAATATTCTTACCAGAAAACATTTGTAGCACCTTGAACAAGAGCAGATGAGTAACGGAGAAGTACTTCAGAATTGTCAAGTTGGACCTCAAATAGCTGCAGAAAAGACAAAAAAAAAAAGATAGCATTCAGTACAAAATCACATGATGGTAAAGCTGCACAAGACTAAATCTGTCACAATAATTGATAGGATTAAATCAATTGCATCGCAACCATCACATTTTAACTTTTAATAAAGAAACATGCGGATTTTACCATCACAATATCGAGAAAGTCTTAACCATAAACAATGAGCACATATATGCGAGCCACATCAAATCTAAACCATTTACCAATATGCAAGTTAACATGAACTTAGCAATTCCAAGTTGCATTATAACAAAATAATTTTTATTTACTAATCCTAAATGTGCAACAGACCACAGAGTTGATAGAAACCTGTGATTTTAGTTAACCATCCTCTGAAAATAAAATAATTATCCATATTACATTAACTTGCATCAAAAGGCCACACTTAATTTTCAGAGGCAGGAGACACACTTCCAATTATTTTGCATCTATAAGTGAAGTGAACTTGAGCATCCTTTTACATCAGTAATTTAATAATAAAACAAAAACACATAATACAATCATCTTTCCTTTAGAAGTTTCAGACACTACCCCTACTTTTCCTATTACTTGCTAATTCTCCCCAGGTGAAATTTAGTCTTCAGGTCTACTAGTTGTATGTGTACAATACAAAAAGGGCCCAGCACTGCCTATTACTAGGGTATAGGACAATCTATTAGTTATCTCAATGCATAATACTAAATAACAAGGAAATAACTAAGCCAGCCATGAGCCAAACAAAAGGATTGTGTTCTTAAGATAATCCAAGACAGACGGTAAGCTGACATGCATCATTGCACCATCTTCATAGGGACTCTACTCATGCGCCTCAATAGACGTAAAATTCAGAGAGAACAGAAAGGAGGAAAAAAGTTAAACCAGTGAGATAGCGAAGCCCCCAAAATAAACATATGAATCAAATTAAGTTTCCTGACGATTCAGTTGACAGAAATTACTATAACATAAAGGAAAAAAAAGTCATCACGCCTTGGACAATAAATATAAAAACCAAATTTTGCATGTGCATAAAATGAAATTTCACAACTTATATGAAACAAAGCAGTACTCTAATTACAAGCTCACTTACCCATTTGTGGAATAAGAGGGAGAATATATGTGAAGCAAATGACTGGCTCCAAAGCTGGACAATCAGATCAAGGATTGGTTTTCCTTGCTCAGGCGCTTGAACATAATAATCAGCAAGCACATCATAAAAGCATAACTGACCATGAATGCTATCCTCGGCAGGAGAAATTGTATCTTGTTTCCTCCTAAGAATCATATCTGATTTAATGTTCAACACAAAAATGAGCTGAACTTCTGAAATATACAAAGAAACCAATGCTAAGAACTACCATAACCATTGCACCTGTAATACTCGCACATTAACATATTGGGTTTTGAATTTTGATAACCAAAATACCAGCAATTCCTACAAGGACTTCAATCGAACTTTTTTTTTTCATTTTGGCAAATGCACAATTGACCACGTCATAGTATCTCGGCATATCATTATCTTCACCAAAAATCCAGGTATATTAAAAGTCTAAGGGCTTGCTTGGATTAGGGTATTAGAGAGTTAAATGAGGAGGGTAAAGTAGAGTAGTTATTGTATACCTTACTTGGTTTTAAGTGAGGAAGGGTTAGGAGGGTAGTTTAGAGGATAAATTATCCCCCACTCTACTCTTATAGTCTTATTAGGTGATAATTGTAACCCCTTAATTTGGGGGTTAGCAAGGTAGAGTAGGGGATGAGTCATTTTAAATGTTTAAATTCTTTAATCTACCTTACTTTACCTCACTCTCCCTCCTATCAAATCAAAGTTAATAACTTATACTTTAATTAACTCTTACTCCATCCAATCAAGGTAGAATTTCATTTAATTACTCTACTCTACTCTCCCCCACTTAATTTTCCCTTACACTATTCCACTTAACCCCCATTTCTTTATCCAAGCAAGCCCTAAAACTCCTAACAACATTACTAAAACGACAAAAAGCTGTTAAGACTTTGAGAGTTTAAAAATAGTTAAAATTAATATTATTTCTAGATATAGATATTCCATATATCAGCGCATCAAAAGAAACTTGGTGGTTAATGAAGCTTGTAAGGGTTTCAATACGTTCACTTTACTGCAAACATTGAGTTTCATAACATAAATGGGCCTCTTCTTATATTGACTCACCTCTAGCTTTATCATCAACTTCCAGAGCTACATCGGCAAACAACTCTTGCAACAAGTAGCGCCTCTGCGATGGAGAAGCTAGTGCCTACAATGTACACATCGACTCGTCAGACCATCACCGTTCTATAACTACATTTATTGCTTTCAAAGATAACACGCATATATTGAAGCTCTTAAAGCCAGAGAATTCAATTAACAAACTAAACAAACACGCATTAGCTACAGGTTACCTGCAGAGAAATTAGGTTAAAAATTGGAGAAAAAATCAATTTGAGAGGCGCATCCTTCGATTTTACAGATCAGTAATGGAAAATCGACTGAATCAAGACAAATATTGTAATTCTACATCAACTATTTCAATTCTTACAAAAGAAACAAAGAAAAGGAAATCGACAAATAAAACAAACCCGTTGGAGTTTTCTTTCGATTTCCTGGGTAAGCGCGTCGAGATAAGCGGAGCTTCGAGGCGAGAACGAAGCTTTCTCCATTTCTCTTGACTGAGACCTCTATCACTCTCGCATTACCATGGAAGAATTGCTACGGATGAGAATCAAGAACCCTATCCCTAAATTCGATCCAAGTAGAGAACAGAAAATACAGATATCGGCTTGTTCTCTTCTTAAATCGTGAAATTCACCGTATCTGGAAGGACACCACCGTTTGATTTCTTACCGAATAAGAAACTTAAAGAGTTACAACCGTGTCGTAGACGCGTAATGGATAAAATGATAGATAGGCTTCGTGTCTCGCTGTTTGCCCTGGCGTGGAAGGGAGGAGTTTGAAAATTGCGACAGTTGTATGGAATAGAAAGTGTCTACGCGTGTTTAACGAAGGGGGGGAAAATGTATTCTGGGCCGCGCGTATTAACGTACACTACACCTGATCCGGTGTGCATTGCAACTAGCGGAAACCGCGGTTTGAATTGGATAATTGGATTAGAAGTGTCTGCACTAGGGATGGCAGTGGGGCAGGGTGGGACGGAACTGGGGCTCCCGGCCCCCTTATTCCCCTGCCCCGCCTCACCCCGCTCTTCGGGGTGACTTATTATGCCCCGTTCACGCCCCGCCAAGTCCCCGCCTCACCACGAGTGTTCCGCCCCGATTCATTCAAATTTTGTTAATCTATTCTATATTATTAATGATAAATAGCTCAAATTTTATATGATTCTAATTTAGTAATCTATTACACTGTCAAAAATACTTAATTAGTATTCAATTAATCAAGAATCCAATATAACATATGATTATTTCATTGAAAACTTATGATTAATATAACTTTATATAGATATAGATATATATATGGTACATTAATATATATATATATATATATTTCTATTATACATTGATACATATATATGTTTATAGGATTTATAAACATATATAAAAATCTATGTGTATATATAACTATATATACATGTATATAATATATATTTATAAAGAGGCGAGGTGGGGCGAGGCAAGGCGGGAAAACTTCGAATCCCATCACCGCCTCGCCCCGCCTTCGGGGCAATATTTGATACCCCATCCCCGCCCCACTAAAGGATCGGGGGGAGAAAACCCGCGCGGGCCAGGGCGGGGGAGGCGAGGCAGGGCAATTTTGCCACCCCTAATCTGCATTTTGCATATCATCCGAGATAGGATAGGAGTTATCTTTTTATCAAAAGGATTACGTTCTCCCAAAATTTATTGGTAACTTCAGTTATGGCCAACGATGCAAATATACAAGGACAAAATCTACTCAAAACGTTAAAAGAAACACATTTACATTAAATTAATCAATATCACAAAAACAGAAGACTATGTTTTATTATATTTTTAAATCAGATCTAAATCTCAAAATAGACCGAGTCAGAATCATTAGTAGGGTCTCTTAGTTCAACTGGTAGGATCCCTATCACGTCCTTATGGGGTGGGTAATCCCAAGCAGCATGAAAATATGATCAACACTTTCAATAAATACAAGGTAATTCTGGAATGTCAGTCAATATACTCGACTCTTTTACTTCTTTTTTTGAAACAAAACTCCAGTAAAGAGAAGGGCAATCTGCCAAAGTACAGAGGACTAATGGATGGAGAGGCCTACCCTACCAACACCACCGGATTAACACAATGAACACCTAGAGGGGCCAAAGCATCGGATACTTTGTTGCCATAGTCATATACTTGACTCTGAGTTAGATAACACTGCACAAATGGGTTAGAGATAACTCGAGCGGAAAATGCAATGCAGTAGACAGAATATATGAAGGTGATTTTTAACTCATACTTTACTTTGAAGCACAAAAGAAAATTACGCTATTCACCACCCAATCAATGTTCTTCTGACACCATCTACGATCAGATTTCTAGCTACCCATATGTGACAGCTGAAACTTGCAGATCTAGTCCGAAAGAAATGTGTAGACCTATTCACGACGTTGAATATCTTCCCATTTCAGCCTAAACACCAAGGCAGCAATGTTTGTAAGTATCTTAAACGTTAACACGGTCATTCACATCAGAGAATCAATTTAAAAACCCATGTGCACGCATATACCAATAACCAGTTACATCTAAATGATAATCCAACATTACTCCGGAATGGCCACTTGTCTCACCATATTAAAAGCAACATTAAAAAACTGTAAGAAAATGGGTTTCAGGAACTGCTTACTTCACTTGCAAGATTTTTAACTGCGAATATCCATACTCGAGGATAACCTATTCCTTGAAAAAATCTTGCACCAAATGGATGTAAATCTCGAGTGCATATGGGGTTTAAATCACTTCCTAGCTGAAGCAATGATATCTTACCGATAATATGCAGATTCCTAGAGTTTTTAAAAAGCAAGGGTAACGTCATAAAAAAAAACACGGGGCCTTCCTTTTCAAGATAACTCAACAGAATTGGCTACCAACAGCTCCATATCTGGCCCTCTGTCCAGAATAACAACACACAAAGGGTAAAGCATTTAAATCTTCATTTGGAAACAGAGTGTGCTACATTTCACAATATCAACTATCTTTTTCCCGTCCTTTTGGTGCATAAACAGGTCTAAATCACAATAGCCGCCAGCATTTGGTGAGAATCGACCATAAACTACCTGCATAAAAAGAAAGTTGTTCATCATATGCAAGAGAAACAATCTGATTATACGAGTCTGTCACCATTCTGCTCCCAGCGAGATAGCTAATGCTCCACTCAAAAATTGGCACTGAATCAGTCGGATGAGCTTATAATGACAATTGGAATGGTGGATCAAACAGAATTTTGAAACAGATCACACAACTTGGTAAAGAAACTATCCGACTACAAAAACCACAATCCATAAAACAGATAAAGAGACTAGAATTCCCATAAAGCCCACCACCCAACCAAATTGGATTTCCACTTAGGAGTCCGAGAACTCTAGTGGGAAACCAAAAATTCAAACTTCAAACAAGAACGCACTACATTCTAACATCAATAGTTTGTAATAAAAATTTGAAAATGTCAATCTATAGTTCTGGTAATAGAAGAAGCTCCACACCTGAATATTGCAGTACTTCAACGGTCTCATTATGTCATAAAGGAGCCCCTCATGATCAGCACAATGAATCTGAATGTACGAGATGGGCTCAATGAATTTGTCTATTGTTATGTTAGCATTTGTCAATTGCCATATCTGGGTCTGTAAAAGAATTCCTTTATCTGACAGCTCCAACCTAAATAACTCTTCAGCGACAACAGGAGAAAGAGACGCGATACTTGGATGACAGTAATAAGCGGGCCAAGCCAAGGTCAGTTCACAACAGATACATGATTCACCTAACACAGCATGCAATTGTTCACATGCCTGATCAGTCATCATGTCATTTCTTCGTGTGCAGAAGCTCCCTGAAAAGAGATAATGGCAAATAACAGAGATTAATAAGCAGAAATATTATAATTGGACACCCAGATGCATAAGTTACATTCAACAGTTTTGATCATGGCTGCAGAATGTTGGACGATGACAGTCACTAGTTAGTGTAGCTTTTAAGTAATCTTTAATTTTTGTTTATGCAGTAAAGTGTGGCGCACTAAACCCTAAACCCGATAGATGTGACAATCCTCCCTCGACTTCCCTACTAATGGAACCCTTTTCTCTTACAAAGCCAAGCCAGGATCTTTTTCCCCATCAAGTATCTTCTATATAGTCCAATTACAATGCAAGGGAACACGATGACCAATAGCTTTTGGGATATAAAATATTAGATCTTGAGGATCATATCAGCCAGTATAAAGTACCAAATAGGTGATTGATTAATAGCTTTTTTCAGTTAAATATCACTTAAGTTAGATATCAATCCATCTTGTAATACCAGCCAGCAATTTGGGTTCATAACCATTTATTCTACCATATGTTAATTGGTCCAAATCAAGAAGCCCATCAACACCTTCAGCACAGTGTCGAAGATACTAACAGAGACAACTAATGAGCTAGAAGCAATAAGACTTACTGGCTTTTAGTCAGACAGGACCACTATCTAAATGATCCAAACAAAGGAGCTCAAAAAAATCATCTGCATTATACAATATCCGGATCAATATGAAATTCAACTCATAATTCAGCAGATATACAAAGAAGCAGAGTTCAGCATTGTTAACACAAAATCAAGATTCTTACGTGTTATCTGTGATTAAAAACAGATCAAGGACTCTGCCATCTGGGGTTGTTACTTTAACCCTTTGAATTCTAATCTGAAAAGGCAACAAACACATTGAGATACAGCCAAAAAGTAAAGGAAAAACAAAGTACTGAAGGGAATCCATAATACCATTTAATAATCCTTTCAGGTCAAGGCAGAAAATTTTCAATATGCAAACTGGAGAGGATGAGGTGTGTAAGCTGGTAACCCATGTAGAGCAACACCATTCATAATGGACAAACAGATTGAAGCCGATTTTCATATTTGACAATCTCACAATGATTGAACTTGAATGAGGAACCGCCTATAACACTACATTTCACCATAACCCATCTATTGAAACATCTATATCGATGAAGCGATTACATATGGATATTAAAAAACACCAAAACAATCCATCCACAACAAAGGGCCAAAAAACTAAATTAATAAGGTATAGTCGAGCTCTATTGGATTTTATTGAAGTGGAATATTCTGATACACAAACAGTCAAGATTGTAAAAGAATCAGAGGATGGCAAGCATGAACCATGGGAGTGACACATTACCAATTGATATGGTTGATTAAAAATGTCATATCATGAATTGTGGATCACTAGAGCATCAGGAAGAAGAAAAAAACCACTACATCCAATGCCTCTTTCAAAAAAGTTAATAAAGAAGGCTGTGCTAAATTACTCAAACAAAAAATGTAAGAAAGATCCATGCCTAAATCTGTAAAACAAAGAAGAAAAATTCAGCCATAACAAGATACCAAAGTTCGAACTAATCACGTTTTATGTCATGAACATCCATAGGAAAATGATCTTTATGAATGAAGTTGATATAATTTCAACAAATAAATTAGCCTGCAGGTCTAACAAACGGTTCACGCCCATTCTCACATAACAATAAATTGTCAAAAAAAGAACATTTGCAGTAACAATAATCAACAACTCTTTATCGACTCATTCCGCTTGTCAAAGACAAATGCATAGTATCCAAATTTCACTATTAACTCAACAACTCAGACCAATTTGGGGGGAAAACCCTAGAATACAAGATCTATCGCCCTGACATCAGAATGAGGCACGAAGAAATAAACCAATGAACTTAGCCCCCAAATCCATAAAGAGTTCTTCCTTGCCTTTTCAGGGCATAGACCACATCCATGGCAGTCACGGTCTTTCTCCTGGCATGCTCAGTATACGTCACAGCATCGCGAATCACATTCTCCAAGAAGATCTTGAGAACGCCTCTGGTTTCCTCATAGATCAGACCACTAATCCGCTTCACACCTCCTCTGCGGGCCAGTCGGCGGATAGCCGGCTTGGTGATGCCCTGGATGTTATCTCTGAGGACCTTACGGTGCCTCTTGGCTCCTCCCTTACCCAATCCCTTGCCTCCCTTTCCACGCCCAGACATTTTTTCAGAAAGCTTCTAGGGCTAACTCGATAATTTATGATATCAGATTGCAGGGACAGAAACTACTCTGATGAGAAGAAGAATTTTGGGGGTATTTAAGGAGGGGAGGCGGAGGATTTTACGTTTCAAGATTGGCGGGGTTGGATGTGGACCCTTCATTTAGTTTGCATCGAACGGTCAAGAGCTTGAATCCAAGTGATGTTACTCCATTGGGCGTGGTCTTTTGTTTTGTCGAGTTGATTCGAGAAAGGATCGATCCGCGCATAAATAAAACATTAGATGTGAGCCGTCGATAAGGCTCTAATCCACGGCCATAATGGACTCGTGGATGATAATCCTGGAGATTAGTACTTTGTCTTCGGGCGGGGACAAATAGCGGAACATGCTTCAGCCAAATCTGTTGTTGAAACTTAAGAAAATGAAATTTGAAGGGAAGGAGCGCAAAACTTTTAATTTGATGATGTCTTCTAATTCTTAAACATATTTTCCTATAAATTAGCTATGGCTTATGCTTTTAAATTAATTAGCATAACAACGATGAATTCTTTTAAATTTGATGTTTATTTTTGTATTAATTTTTCCACATCCAAAGAACGATGAGTGGAGAAATCAATCATTTCGTGAAATAAAACAAACAATATCTTATATTGGACAAATATATGTCGATAATGTGTATTTGGTATTGTAGATGCCTGAAATTCACAATCACCAACACACACGAGTTTGGGCATTGGGTGGGCACTGATAATCCTCAAGTAGTCCGAATTATTCCAATTCATGCACAAACTTCCAACAAGAGAGTCTTTATAACCTAAGAACGAATTTGAGAGAACCCGTCGTTGGGGCTCTGACGGTCAAGAAGTCAGTTCCTTGTTAGAAAGACGATGACCGTGGTAAATATAAGGAAAGAGAGGACAATGGTTGGGAGTGTTTTGGCAGAAATAGTTTAGAGAAAATTGTTTCTAATATGGTGTTTGCTTCGCCTCCCTTACTATAGGAAGGGGTTGGTGGTCTTTTGTTATGGAACAAACAGGTCTATTAATGTTGGGATGAGATGATTAGTATGAGATGAACCCCCGCCCCACACCCACACCCTACGAAGGTTAGTAAAAAGGAGGTTTATGACTAAAAATAACGTGGAAGTATTAAATGAAAGCACAATTGATATCTGTAGCCTGATATATGTGTCAGACTGACTATCTCAGTAAAGTGAATGTACCTCCTGTAGTGCTTAATAAGATGGTGTGGTTCTTATACTTGATGAGCTCTACAGCATCTGAGCTCCAGTTCTGGTAAGCAACAGTCCAAGTGAACTCCAGTATTGACTTCAGGTCTTTACTATTAGGCCTTGGATTCAATGGGCCATAATTGGAGTTGAGTATTGACTTGGTCAAAGCTGACTGACTGTTAACTTTATTTAAAGACGTGAGCCAGACCCGATTTTGATAACTACAGGTATTTCATCGCAACAACTACTATATGTATTTGTGACCTAACCAAATGCACATTTGTTATGAGAGATAAACTTTTCAATATCATTTATCATTTTGGCATTTCTTTCACGTCTATTCTCATCTATGTTCCAAAATCTAAAAAGATCTTCATTTTTTTTCAAATTATGTACGTTGATTTTAAGGCTTCAGAATCTTCTGTGTTTCCTTTCTCCAACTTATGCCCTAGGTTTTGATGTTCAGTACTGGAGGAGCCCATTCCCAATGCTACATACCCACAACGGCATGCCCATTTTCACTTTACCACGTTTATACTTTGAAGCGTGGAAATGAACATTTTTCTTTCAATATTTAAAAAATATTTATTATTTCATTCCCTCGTTTATTATCAAATAAAATTATATTAAAATTAATATTGAGTCTCATATCTTTTTAAAAAAATTAATCCACATACTAATTCACATAATTAAAACAAATATTTTAATACAATCACTCAATAAAAACAAACATTATCATCAATTATTTATTTCCCTGAAAACCTGTCATTCATTGCCTTTGCTCTAACTTATTAGAGTCTTTTCTGAAAGTAGCATTATAGGAAAAAATATTTCTGACTTTAGCACTGATTTTGAAAAAAATATTTCTGACTTTAGCACTGATTTTGTTCTGTAAACTTAGGTGGTCTCGCGAAATGTGTGTCGGAGATTGCCGGAATTCACCATCTTCGGGCCGTTGAAGTTTGTAGTTGATTTTCTTGGGTCTATCACACAATATAAGGTACTGTTCTTGGGGTCAAGCTTGTAGTTGATTTAAGCTTTTCATGGTTTTTAGAAGATGTATGAATCGTTATGAATCCATACCTGAAAAGCTATCAACAGATGTTGGAGCAGATCGGTAGTCGAAAACAACGAAATATACTTAAAAAATATCAGATCGGAGAGAAACCCCTTTTTGAAGTTCCAGTTTTTGATGATGAGAGGATCGGTCGGTGGGGTAAGGTAAGACAATCGGACGATTGTGTGAGAAGAGAGAGAATCGGAAGGTTTCGATAAAAGGAGAGAGATTATGTGATGTGTGAGAGAGAGAGGTGATTGAAAGTGATTTTTTGAATTGTTGGTGGTATTCTTATACAAAAGCTGAAAAGTTAAGGTTTGGAATGCTAATTTGAAAAATAGTATGAAACGGATGCTAAAGTCAGAAATTAATTATTTGATAATGCTAGTTTTAGAAAAAACTCAACTTATTACAATTGAAACCTTGCTTTTGCTTCGGTTCAACTAATAAATCCCAGGTACTCGAAGGATGATCCTACGGTGGCAAATGCTGGCTGGTTTCTAAAGAACCATCTGATCAACGTCAAACTGAGATCGCCCATCCAACGGCTGTAACAGAAAAGGTGCCTATAGCTACCGCAACAGAAGAGGACTATCCGAGAGAGGGCTGCACTAGGGTCAAGTACACTCAAATAACTGTTTTAGTACAGTCCACTTAATCACCGTTGGATTTAATTATTGAAAAATTATCAAATCTTAACCATTAAATTAATAAATTTATTTAATTAAAATATTTTGTCAAAATAACTCAAATACCCCTATCCCTACCGTTACTACTTCTTCTTCATCTTATTCTCTCTCTCCACAAAAACTATTTTCTATTCCCTTTATGTTTTTTTCATTGACAGAGAATACTCATGTTGAAAAAATGGTGGTAAAGCACGCACACTCAATACCAGCAATAGAGCCCATACATACATCATATCTAATACATGAGAAATTTCACCCCTCAATCAAACATGTCTAGAGAGAATGAAACAATATAGGATAGTGGCAGGAAAAACACAGAGAGATTTGTCTTCCATGTCAATTCATTTCTATATGTTTATAGCATTATTAATTTTTTTTTGGACTTTTCCCCTGCCATTTCGATTCATCAAATTTCCATAAAAAGCCTATAACACCCTTTCACTCCTATAATACATGACAAACTAATCACACCCAGTATTACCATTCTTTATAATTTCTCTTCCATTACGTTTCTTTTCCATTCAATGTGGGTTTTTATGGTTTTTTGAGATCTTATAACTGTTGAGAGCTTCTTCAATTTTTTTGGGGGAGAGGAGTAGTGATTCTGTTTTGATTGGTTTGTTTTGAGTTGTGTTTTAATGGAGCTTTATCGTCATTGTGATAACTGCGATAGCCACTTGCCTCCTGGGTTCTAGTAGCATCAGTTGCTTTTTTTTCATTTTTATTTTTGTCATTTCAGTTATTTTTTTTATTAGTAATAAGTCAAATCTTTGTATATATTTTTGTCATTTCCTTTCCTTAATAAAATTTTAAAAGAAAATTAAAAAATCATTTATAAGTGTTGACTCGGTCAATGTCCACATGTCATGCATTGGAATGGACTGTACGCCGTCCAGTTCTTTGGCAAGACTGGACGGTAGTAGAACCCTCCGAGAGAAAGCAAAGCAGGGGTCATTGATACAGCGAAGAACAAATATGCGCAAGTTCGATCCGTGGCCTGTTTTCTTCAAGCGAGAGTGGAACCGGAACTGGCCGTTCCTGGTCGGTTTTGCCATAACAGGTGCCCTCATCACCAAAATGTCTCTCGGCTTTACTGGTATAATTTATCGATATGTGCACCATCTTCATATATGTTTGCGTTCGTGTATTTGTATTATTGTGTGCTGGGTCGGAAACCCTAATCACTAAACTTATTGAGCCGTTCCGAATCATTTGCAGAGGAAGATCATAAGAACTCGCCCTTTGCTCAGAGACACAAGAGGTAAAAAAAACATCCCTGATCTTTGAAATATCGATATCGAATTGAAGATAAATGCAATTTTATTTTCTCCATCTCATCCACCCTCGTTACTAGCTTTTGTTTGTTTGGATATAATTGTGTTGAAGAATCAACCTTTCCCAATTATACTTGTTATCATCTGATGATGTCGGATAATTTTTTATTTAATCGACTGGGTATGTATTTGATCGTCTAAAATTCAGAAAAATAATCCACGATGATACAGAACGTGGAATCTGTTGCCGTTTTACCACGTGTAAGATGGTATTTCATGCATTTTCGTTACAATTGGTAGGTGGATAGTTAAAATTAGCATAAATGAGTATGGCTCTCGGCGTCTATGACATTTGACTCATCTAATTATTAAGTACAGTGCTTCATCTCTTGTGAGTTAGGTTGCCTTTCGAGTTGTAGCTAATCGCCTAGTCCTTGGTAAGTGTATTCCCCCTTCTCACATCCCTCAATTTTTAATGCTTTGAACTGCAGCGCAGCAATAATTTCATCAAAATACCTGATAGGGTGCTTAAGGATCATGACACCTATCTTGATGATGTTGCGTGTGCCCATGTCGGCATTATTTCTCAGTCATGATTAATTTGGCTATCAGTTAGTCCTGGAAGATTCAGGAAAGCTTTTGTGTTAGAAAATTCCATATGGTTTGAGCAATGTAGTATGAACACTTCAAATGAATCTTCACGTTTGAGTTAACTTTCTTAGTCGGGCATACGATGGAGGAAAGCTAGTTGTATACTTGTATTGATTCGGACATAGACTAACTGAGGAAATTCTTTGGTATTTTATTACTTGAAACTTGTTCGACCAATTCTTGCTGCAAGGGTTGTACTTGCTCATGTTATTATTGTTATAGTTAACAATAATTGTTGCAGTAGCAAGCAAGGGAAGTGAGTACTTTTGCTCGGGGTGGAATAAACTGAGGTCAGAAGAGTGGATGAGAGAGAGTGTCTAGGCCTTACAACTGATTTCAGTTACTGAATTTGTGGATTTCTGAAATTCTCGAAATGGATACTAAATCAAAATTTTCTTTTAGTTCGTAAGGAATATTGTAAATTTCTCTTCAAACAAAATGCTAATAGTCCTACAATTGGTACAGAAGTAGCATTTGTATTCTGCTTCCTTCTGCTTGGTCTTATATTTTTGCTGTTTGTTGGTCCGGTATCTCCGAGATCATATAAGCTAGTATGATAAATTATTAATAGTTATGCTATTGACAGTTATCCTCCCACCATAAATTATTAGAAGTTATGATATTGACGGTTATCCTCCCACCACCCTTAAGTACCGTTCTGTATAATTAGTTATTTTTCTGTGTTTTGCAGGTGATTTCTGAAGGCCAGTTTGATTTCGAGACATTATGATATTTCTGTGTTTTGCAAGTGATTTCTGAAAGGCCAATATGATTTGGAGACGTTGTGATCTTTCAATTCGTTTGTTACTTTGACTTTAATAATGCATAGCACCATATTATTAAATGGTTCTTTTTTCCTTTTCTGCTTGAACCGATCATCTTTGTAAACAGAAAAACAAGAATGCTTTGAACTGTGCTTCATATTTAGTTTTATACATCTCTCTGATTGGGAGTTCCACTTTTCCTTGTTTACTGCCAAACCCTTATGACCACTTTGAAATGTTTGCAATATAATCCTAGAGTTCAAAATGATTTCTTATGTCCACAAGCGCAACTCATGTAGCTCCCAGATTCTAGCAAGTGTAGATGCTCCTCTTATGCTAGTTCACTAGTTGGCCTTGGTTCTTTACATGAAAATCGACTTAGCCAAGGCCACTTTTAATCGATTATTCAGCTGTTGTGTAAAAAAAGCACAAAGTTCATAATATTTAGATTGGTTTAATGATACGTTAAGCTTCACTTCATCCTTCAGTGCTAAATTTTGGAAGTGAGCCTCCGACCATTTTTCACATCAACAATGTCAAGGATCCATATAATTATAAACGCAAAATTTACTATTTTAAGAAGCTGATTTTATTCGCTGGCATCTTCTAGGCTGAAAGAACACAATTAAAAAATTGCATAAGGCTAGATGCATTTATATTACCATCAAAACAAAATTCTGGGCAATTAACACCCAGTACTCAGCACATCGTTGAATAAACTCCTCAACATCCATTATTAAGGAGAAACATGAAAGAGAGGAAAAAACAATACCCACAACCTCTTATTGCTCTATAGAGAATTTAACAAACATTAATTCCCAAAAAAAAAAACACGCACGGAGATTTGGCAACTCAAAATCCCACTCATCCAACCCATCAATAGCTTGTTCAATTCTTTTTGCCTACTCCAAGCCTCGAGCGGAAATCCTCCTCCATTAGGGGAAGTCCATCCCTCAGCTTGACATTTGGCTCCCATCCAAGCAATTCTTTTGCCTTTGTGATGTCCGGTTTCCTCTGTCGAGGATCATCCGGAGTATTCTCGACCAGATTTATCTCCACATCAGGACTAATCAGCTGCACAAGCAGAAGATTGAACATTTAGTATTTTAATAATCCCAAAATCAAGCAATGCATCCGAAGAAATCATATACTTGCACAAACGCTGATACGCACACCAAAAAAGGCACTAACCTCCTTCACTGTCTCAGCAAGTTCCAGCATAGTAAATTCACCTGCGGACGAGTATGATACCCCACAATCATAAGCAACTGCTTAAGAAAAATAAGAAAGAGGGAAACAAGAAGGCGGCGAAGGAACATATGATCTGAATATAAGCACTAAACTTCTTAGTCTGCATAACACAGTTAGAAAAATAACCTGGATTTCCAATGTTGATTGGGCCAGTGTTCTCTCCTTCCATGAGTCGGATGAGACCATCAACCTAAAACATTTAAATAACTCACTGATTGAGTATCTAATGGCATCAAAAGATGAATGGAGTCATAAGTATGACATACCATGTCAGAAACATAACAAAAACTGCGAGTTTGTGTTCCGGGTTTTTGGACTGTCAATGGTTCACCACTGCAAAGCACAAAATAGAAACAAAATTGACAACCATCATTAACGTCATAATTAAAAGAAAGAAGAAAAGCTAATGCAAATAAAACGTTTTATGGCCAAACATAGTATAACATTCAAGTTTTTTTGGAAGACATCATACATGAAACAGAACACCAGGTTCTAACTTCTAAGTAGAAACAGAGGGAATGATAATGTGGGACAACAATAAAAACATGAAACAGTACAGGAACTTGCCGAAGTGCTTGAGCTATGAAATTGCTGACAACACGCCCATCATCAATGTTCATTCTTGGTCCATATGTGTTGAAGATTCTAGCAATGCGTATTTCTATAAAAAAAAATTTGATAAAAAGAAATATAAGTTTCAAGAAAATCATCAGACACATTTTACATGGTTAAGGTAAGAACCTAGAATTACCTAACCCATGTTGCCTATGATAATCAAACATCAAAGTCTCAGCCACACGCTTCCCTTCGTCATAGCAGCTACGAACCCCTACAGGAGTAACAGGACCAAGAATGATGAATATGAGTTTTCCTGTTTCTTAAAAAAGACAATTTATATGAGGGGAGTCACATCTACAGGACTTTTATTAATATAGGATTTATATGGTAAAAACTAACCCTATAGCTATAGCTAATTGTGACGCAGGGAAATGAGGAAACCATTAATATTTTATGTATATGGGTGCCACCACAAATATCATAAAAGTAAGTATGTGATACTAACGATATCAACAGGTGAAATGTGCCCCGCATGAATTATTCATGTTACATTAACTTTTTTTTTTTTAAAAATCTCTCCATGAAGACTAACTAGCATGAACTATGCATATCAATATATTCAGATCAGCCAAGTTTCATAAGACAGATTTCATCTGAGACACGAATGTACCAATTGGGTTGACATTTCCCCAGTAGCTCTCAGGTTGAGGATGCACCAGAGGATCTCCATATACCTCTGAAGTTGATGTCAGCAGTATCCTGTTTAACAGTTATCATTATGAGTTAAGCAACTGTATGGCAGATTGGCAGCAAAAAAAAATAATAAACAGCAAACCAAATCCCCTTACCTTGCTCCAACTCGCTTGGCAAGGCCTAACATGTTCAGCGTGCCAATCACATTTGTCTTTATTGTCTGTTAAAATGTTATACCCCAAATACTTAGATGTTGATTGAGTTCCAATACATGATCCACAGGAAAGAAAGAAAAAAGAAATCTATTCCAAAAGCGCAAGGTAAAATGCAGATGCACTCCTCTATGATTTTTTAAATCTCTTAAAAACAACAGTAAGTGATTAAACATAAGATGCCTAGGAAAATGCAAGATATGTATGAGTGTAGTATCTAAATCATGGCTCTAGTATTGGCTATTTATGCCCTCGCACTGAAATAGCAGTTGGTATCAATTTAATGTAGGTGCCTACCGAAAATTGTATGTCTTCTAGGGGCATGAAAACAACAAGAATTGGGCATCATGCACCATCAAAATCGAAACTACATGACAACCAAATTATTATCAAAGCAATGGAGAAGTATTGCATACAAAGAGATGATTTCATAATTATTCATGGCGATAATTTGGATAGAAATTTTGGATGTAAAACTTACCAAAACAACAGCTACCAGCAGGTATTTCCAATTACATTAGCATATACATATAAACACACACATGTATAAGATCTGTGCAGTGGAAGTGAATATATTTTTTATTTTTTTAAAGAAGGGAAATTCACAGTTCTATCATGTGACAAATATTTTCATACAGCAGAGAACCCATGTAAGAACTTTCATTCGTACTTGGCAAGAACAAGCTAGCTGGCAAGAAAATACCATACAACCTGAGATATAAGTTATTGTAAATGTTAGATAGGCAAGCTTACACACCTTCACAGGATTGTATTTATAGAAAATGGGAGAAGCTGGGCATGCAAGATGGTAAATCTGATCAACCTCGATCAGCAATGGCTCAGTGACATCTAGAAGAAAAAACATAAACAATTCATCAAATAAACAAGATGGTATTGCAAACAAAACGATACACGATGGAAATTTTAATGGCAATGACTATAAGTCAGGCTCATATGAAACTCTTATGAGTTATGATGCAGAGTCAAATAGTTTTGTCACATTGCTATTCCAACATGAGGGCTTTTTAATTGCAATTTTTCTAATTCAGTAAATTAATATCTTGTTAGCATCTGGCCCTATCATAAAAAAATTAATCTTATTGTCGCGTTCATCCACATCTTTTCCCCAGCAAATAAATTTACATTTTTATATGCACTGGAATTAACTAGAATTATATTTTGCCATTCCACACAACCACTTAACTTAAAAAACCTAGAATTCTCCCCCCTTAGTGAAAATACAAAGCATGAGTGCTTGAGAAAACCTGAAATGATTCCCATAATGCAACAACCTAGGACCATATAGAACAGTTATAGCTAGAAATAAGAAGTATACCATGACGGATAAGCTCAAATCTTGGATGACCAATCCATTTTCTCAGATTATCCTTTGATCCAGTGAAGTAGTTATCGGCGACAATTACCTTAAAAAAATACATCAAATATATAAATGGCTGTGACGCACAGTGATCTAATTTTAATCTTCTGAACAGTAAAACAGCTGTTTGCCACTTCAGCCAATGCTTGATATAGGGAATGGGAAATCACATCCAAAATATATAATGAAAATAGCTGACCTCATTTTTCTCGTTTTCCATCAATTTGTCAACTAGATGCGAGCCTATGAATCCCGCTCCACCAGTAACCAAAATTCTCATGTTGGACTGCACATCAGCACTCAAGAATATCATTGAAGAGCAGAACAATAACATATATTCTAAACAAAGACAACATCCATCCAAGTAAATTATCAAAGAAAAGGAAGGTAGGAAGGGATCTTGCAAGAACAAGTGAGCGGCATACGGTAGAATTTCAAAGAGCAAAATCCACAAAAAATATCTCATTGGCCTCAGATATTTATAGCCATTGATTTAAAAAAGAATGCCTTGGAATCTGTTATCAAAGTTTCAGTACTCCACTAAACTAGTCTTTTCAACCATATTGGTTCATGGAAAATACATTAAGCTACATAAACGATCTGTCACCGATCACAAATTATGAGATACCCGCAAAGCAGAGAATCATCAAAATTGAACATTGTATCCAAGGTAATACAGAACTTGTAAAATATCTAATCTTCACCTGAAAGAACTTTGAAAAACGCAAAGGAGAAGGCAATGGAGGTGGCTTAGTTGTCTTCAGCTCTCCGTTTGATGAATTGCTCGCCATTGCTAAGATCTCCACCGCAAAATTCAACGCCCTCAGAACTTCCTAAGACCAATCAAACAATTTACATAAAATCCAATTTAAAGAAGTTGACTTACAGATCGGAGATACAGAAGCAGGAGAAAGACCTGCTCGTGGGCTACAGAGGAAAGTAACCAAAGTCCTGATTACTCTTTCTATTCAAGAAATATAGAGATCGGAGGGTGGTATTTATAGTCCAAAAAACAACTCAAATAGATCGAAACTTCTTTCACCGGACATCAAATTACTAAATGAATAAATAAAATAAAAATTGGAAACTTCAAAATCACGAAAAAGCTGGTGTCTTATGATGATAGCTCCCCCATAACAGAAATCACACCAAACCACAGCTCGTAAAACACAACAGAATAAAAAAAAAAGTTTGGATTTTTTATTATCTCAACTACCTTAATTATATTGAGAAATCTAGGACTTTAAAGAGAGGGTTTGAGATTAATAAATAGTGAAAATATTTGGTCAATCAGGGTTGATCTGATGTATATGTGGGGAGGAATGTTTGTATTCTACGCAACAAGGAAAAGAACTCCCTGTCCGTCTGGTAGACTGAAGGGTTCTGGCGTATAGGACTTTGAGTTCCTCTCAGAAACGTAAGCAGGACATCATACGCTGCTCTTTGAATGATTTGTCGTTTGTGCGGACCCTTATCGGGTGCTGACACGCGTACGGATAATCGGTGCTGGGTCCACCCTCCGTATATTTAAAAAATATCTGAATTTGAAGAATTTAAGTATATTATTTTAAGCCTTCGAGTTGCAAGTCGAAGCTTGTATTATGACCCAATTTTCCCAAAGTTTGTGGGCTGAACTTGGGTCCACATTTTCAACAATTTTAACCTTCTCTTGCTTATTCAATATCCCATGGAACCTAAGCTCACAACCATTTAGCACTTTTGCACCTTCTCCAGTTCTCCTTAATCCTTACATCCATTTATGCACACTTTTACAGCGGCTTCTCCTGAATGATGAAGATAAGAACTCGATATGTTCTCTGCCTCCTCCTAACCATAAACCTTGAAGAAATTGGGGTTGTTGATTTTCCTTGTTCAAGATCATAACATACCAAGGGGTGCTAGTTGAGATGATGACATCGATTATTTTTAGGTTGCATTTGTTAGTGATGTAATATTACAAGGGTAATTAAAAACACATTACGTCCCTATCAAACACCCTCGGTAAATGCAAAGATCACGAGTACTACTCCGATCCCACATCCAACAGCTTCTGTTGTATTGGTCACAAGACTTCGGCATCAATCAGATCTGTAGGTCACAATAAAAAACACCACATTTCCAAGTCCGAAGATGAGAATTTCCAACACCTTTGTGTTTTCTTCTAATGACGAAATAAGAATTTCTTCAATTCATCATTCATTAGCAGTGACGGAAAAAAATAAGGAAAGCAAGTCCGCCAAGAACCCACCAAAAAATAAACACCAAATTGGACTTTTAGGACAACAGTTGATACCTGAAGAACAAAAAACAAAAGCAAAAAAGCAATAACGAATGATCTAAACAGAGGAAGCCAGAAGATGAGGTGCTGACACAGTACGGTTGTCACTAGACAATAAACCAACAGTTTTATTTTTGCGTACAGAATAGTCCCAATATTACAATTACTGGATGGTGCACAAATGACGGGAAAGAGGCAAAAGAGATGGGTGTGGAATTTCCACTGGCATTCTACAAGACTCAGCGTATCACCCTGTCAACCAGTTCCCTCACACGATAAGTTAAGGGCATGCTCTCTGGCACTGGCAGCTGATCACAACATTTCTTGCGACTTCCTCACGCATCGACTGACCTTCTTCTTGAAATCATCTCTCCTATCTCTCCATTCCTTCTGCAAAAGACATCAATAAACCAATGTGTTACGGAAAGCCTGAAGCACCAACATTAACTTTGCTACAGCAAGAAACATAGATTAGACAACACTGATCATGCCGATTATATCTTCACATGCGTGAGTATGAACAAGCGTGAATGCATCATCTCATTTGATAATCACCAAAGTAAAATAAAAAATCACTAGAAGTGACCCAAATTTCCTCCCCCAGATTACAATAGTTTTAAGTGTTCAATGAAACTAATCAACAAGTTTATAGAGCACTCTACAATTTGTGTAAGAGAATCATATCAAAGAGACGTCATTGAGAAAATACAATAGGACTATTTATAGCAACATACATATTACTTATGCACAAACATGCTGCATATGAGTGAGTAGGCTTTGTCTTTTTGTCAGCTATAGCAGAGATTCACTGCAATAGCCCCGGCAAATTCAGAGCTATAAAAGTTCTAGTGATATGCATTATTTAATTTATTATCACTTTTTATGATAAGTCGTGTATTTTTTGCCTTCTTATTTAGCGTGAGAAGGGAATCGAACCTAGGACCACAATTCTTCCTTTTATCACTAAGGGGCATGCCACACTAAATGGAACTCCTCAAATACACCAGTGCTTTTAAGTAGAAAATTTTACATCTCTATCCCCTGCAACCATGCCAAACATACATAAAAGACATATCCTATGCCCCTATCCCTTTTCGTTTCTCTTCAATTAAAGAGACAAAGATCAGGTCTGATACTCTGATGGGATCTCATGATCATTTGAAAAAAAAGTAAAACGGAGGTAGTAGCAATGATAATCTCCATCCTGCTTGTTCGAGTCCTCTCTCAAGCCAATAAAAACAATAGACCAAGAACAACCTGAGTTATCCCAAGGAAACTAACATTTTATTAATGATATGACATCACATCCTTGCATACTCCACTTGACCAATAAGAAGCATGTGCTTATCAGTAAATGTGAGGAACCAAGCAAATCTGCTCAATGTTACCACTGCAGGATTTATTTGCAAACAGAGAGAAGAAATAGAAGGGAAGGGAACAAGTCGCTATCGATAATCTGTCCTATTTGATGCACTATTATCACATTGAGACTTTTAATGTCGGACATGAAAATACTCATCATAAAAGAACCTGAAGTTGACAAGAAAAAAAAGATATGGAATCAATAGAGCTGGGATACTTACGGCAGCCTCGACATTTGCAGGAGATTCATCATTTGGACTTGAAAGCATCGATATGATACTCAAAACAATACTTTCAACCTGTCACATACAATTCACGATTTCTAAGTGGATCATGAAAGTAATTTTTTCTCAGACAGAAGAGGCAAATTTAGTATGAGCAGAAATTGAATTTCAGCAGGTAGAGGTAGTAGAATGTCAAATCATGGCATCAAAAGTAGAAGATACACCAGGAAGCATGCTATTGGTGCACATGAAGCACCAGAATAACAAGCTAAAGAAGAATTGCAGCAAGAAAACAAAGTTACTGAGCTAACAGATTTTGTTGCTGTAGTATTTATAGAAAACATCAATTAGGCACACTCAATGAAACAAAAAAGTCCTAGAGAATGTCTTACTTCAGGAATTGAACTAAAAAACTTGATGATGCACAAACAAAGACACCATAGGCATTTTAAAACATACCGTGTGGACAGGCATCCATCGCTCACTTGCAAGCTCATATCCATTAGGATCGTCACCAGGAGGATGAAGAATTGATATGCAAACACGTCCATCAGAGTAAACTGTAACTCATACAAAAAAATTCCTCCACATATATTATGAGCAGTGATCAAGGACAGGTAACGATACAAGAAATTATACAAGAGAAAATCAAGAGACAAGCAACTAACCATTAGGATGCCAGATCTCTGAAGTAAACTTCACCGTTGGTGGACTATTTGGGTAATTGGATGGGAAGCTCATGATGGCATTGAAGAATCCACCCTCACTGAAATTCGAATATTTCCAGTAAAGAACATAAAAATGTAGCAGACCATTACTTGAAGCAGTTACCATATACCACATTCCAAGTTAGGGACATAGGTAATAAAAATGATATGTCAAACAGTGAAAATGGGGAGAAAAAATAAATGCAGTTGCAAAGATAATATAAGCCATCAAATGAACGATTCAAACTTTTACAAGAGCAGAATGATGATCTGATGGAGGCGAAGAAAGATTCAGACAACTAAAATGCTTCGAGAGTAATATATAGCTATGTTTGCAGGAATCCAACAACACAACACCAACAGAAGAAAAAAAAATAAAGGTGCCAAACCAATTCTTAAATACATCAGACTCCAACTTTGCAGCAATGCATGGATGATGCACTTCTTGTACATCAAGTCCAGATGATACTCAATCCATACACATAACTAAAAATGGAGACTATAATCACACTATTAAATAGACAAAATTATGCAGCAATACTTCGAAACAAGCTATGCCAAACTTATCCGCTAAGAAAAGAAAAGGAAGCAAGTAAACAAATGATGTAGAAAAAAAATGAGATTCCATGGCCAATTTGGAATAGACTTTTAAACACTCCTTTTATTAGGAGGGTGCATACAAAAGCAATAGATAAAACTTAGAATCAGTACACAGTACACACGTCCTGAAGCAGACTTGTTCCAGCACCTCACCATAAATACTCAATCCGTTTACTGGGACACAAGAATGGAATTCCAGAACCTGAAATTTAAGCACAGACCATTGCCAAAAGTCCAAAGAACCTCGTAGCATTCAGCTGGGCTCAAATTCGTTACAATTAATGAAATTTTAAACAACAAAATCAATGCCAAAAGTATGCCTGAAATCAAAATCTCAATTCTTGACTCAATCCTCCATATTCATCTAAAGATACAAAAAATACACCACATAAAACATAATTGACACAGAATTTGGATAAAAGACACAAAATTTAAGCCAAAAAAGTTGATCGAATGAAACTCTAAAAAGGGAAAATTGAAAAGCACAAACATACTAAAGTGTATCGGGCGGCCCAATAATTGTAACACTCCATTCAAATATATTAGTCTCATCGACCAGTCCAGCCGAGAACCCATCAACCGGATTCTTACAAAGATCTGCATCCAAGAACCCGATCCATCAAATCCTGATCGATATTACCCATGACACATCATTTAATTAAAACAACAAGATAAATCAAGAAATCGATCGTTGATTACCTTTAAGCTGTTTTTGAAGGAGGAGGCTGGCCTGGG
Source organism: Euonymus europaeus (assembly GCA_963580455.1). Classification (NCBI taxonomy): domain Eukaryota; kingdom Viridiplantae; phylum Streptophyta; class Magnoliopsida; order Celastrales; family Celastraceae; genus Euonymus; species Euonymus europaeus. The sequence continues at coordinate 23,422,764 of OY756967.1, forward strand.
ATGCCATAGATAGAGATTGGCTTCAGAGAGAGAGAAAAAGTTACAGGGGCAGAAGAAACAGCGAGGTTCGAGCCTTAGACAAAGTTCCTATGAGATCGCGCGAGAGACGAAACAGAGAGATTGAATGTCGACACTTTCGCTTTTATAGATAGGAAGGAGAGAAGCTTCCATGTTGGGGCATCGCGAGATTTACAGTGGACCGCCGTAATGACATTTTAAGCATTAAAATCTTGCATTTTACTAAAAATCAAAGGTATCATTTTTTACAGATAATTGATTTGTTCATTAATTAATTAAGGTGTCCAATTCCAGTCTTGGTGAATGAAAAAAAAAATATTGGGAAAGGTTTTCCCCTATAGTAGGACATTGGACGATTTAGACCCAAAAAAAAAAGGTAAATAACGTTAAATCATAATTTCACTCCAAACCAAACGTGAATAAATTTCATCTTAGTTAAAGATTAAATCCAAAGAAAATTAATACAATGGGTTTAAGGTTTAAAGACGGTCATGAATTTCTTCTCAATCAAAAAAAAAAAAAAAGACGGTCATGAATCATGATCGCCTATAATTTCCCAGGATACAAATTTTTGGATCTAATTGGGCCTCAATTGAGTAGGCCCAGGACACCCTCTCTAGAAAATTGCAACGCCATCCAGGCTAAATGTTTAGGAAACAATCAAACAACGATCAAAACATTTTCAAATATTTCCAGTATCGTAACTTTAGAGCTGTTATGGCAATGATATTTACCGAAATATCGTAATTTTATCGGGTAAAATAATGCATTGATATACCAGTAACAGTTGTTTTATATGGTATTTCTACCGCTAAAATCAGTATTGATATTCGATACCAATTCTGTAAATTCAATACCAATGATAACGAAACATAAGTTAATATTTTATTTAATTAGGACCGTTAGATCTCTTTGTTGCTCAGATTCTCTCTCTTGCAGAAACAAAAGTAAAATCTACGTATACATTTGTAGCAAATCAACCAAAAGGTGGATTGTACAAATACAGAAACCATAGCCTTCTCCTACTTCAGACATCCCAACCTCACGGTAAATTAATTCAAATTTCAAAAAAAATTAAGCCTCTGTTCACGTGACAGCCACAGGCCCACAGTAAAGCAAGTTACAACAGTTTTACAGAAATTACCGTCTCTGGTCTCGTCAACTCTGCATGGCTCCAACTTCTTCAACGGACCTTTCTTAACCCACCCCACTTTTGCAGTCTGTACTCTGTTATTTCTGCAACCTATCTCATCTCTTGGAGCCTTTCTACTTCACACATCCCATTACCACAAATAACCAAGACTCGCAGGACATTGTCATCAAAACTGGAGATTAATTACTGATCAGCATCTTTTTTTCTTAATTTTTGTTAGAATTATTGGTAAGTTTTAAATTTTGAGCTAATCCAGAAAGTTGGAAGCATTAATCAAACAAAGATAAGACGGGAGAAAAAATATATGGAAGGTGCGGCCATTAACAATGGCTCATCATCCAACACCATAAGCAAATATATATATATATAATGTGTATAAACCGATTCAGACACTAGCAAAAAGCACGATACTCATAGAATCAAACTCTGAAGGTTACAAATTTTCATTTTCTTCACTTCTCCAAAACTTAATTTCAGGAAAAGAAGACAAACATTAAGACAAGCCACACCATTTCTGGTCTATTAAACTGATCACAAACTGTCTAGTGACAGAATATGACCTTAAGCTCAACTGGGGAGGAACAGTCATGCATAAGAGATGGAGAATCATGCGCATAAGTAAACGTGGCAGGGCAAGCATGCTTGAAGAACTCCGAGAAGCTTGAACCCCTACACGTCTGTGGGCTATTGTAATGATTCCTACAACAGAACTCGTCCGTGTTAAAGGCCTCGCAGGCGCTCTTACAAGCCACAACCGCCCCGTGACCAGGCGGTGACCGAACCTTCAACTTTTCAGGGCACGTGGCAAGCAGATTAGCCTTGCATCCCACAACAGGACAAACGCCCTTCCCTTCGTGTGGAGTCACAGTCAAGGGGACGTTAAAACCGTCGACGAGGCTAACGCCGTACGAGGTGAGGTCATTGTGGCCGTGGTGGAGACTGATCTGAACGAGAGTTGCTGGGGGGGCGCCACCAAGGCCGTTACACTCGAGGCGGTTGCCACAATCACCTGTGGCGCAGGAGAAGCGGCCATGGGCATAGTTACAGCCTGTACGGGCCCAGATCCGACCCGTCCAGTGCTGAGTCGGTGCGGGGAAGGAGCGATGGGTCAGGCTAGAGAGAGCTAACCCGCCCTTTTCTATCACCGGATGGCCCGCGTTGGGCTGGATTGCTGGCCAAACCGTGTAGGGGCAGTTATTAACTAGTGTTAGCATGAGCGAAGCGTGACCAAATGGCCACACAGCAAGAAGAGTAAAAGTGAGAAGCAAAGAAGAAGCAGCCATTTGAGGGAGAAGATGTCTGCTAGAAATGCAAGCGTTCATGGCTTCTATTAATAGGACTCGAGAGTCGAGACTTGAGGTTGAGGGTCCGGCTTTTCTTCGGCAAACTACCAAAATACCCTTTATTAATGGGTGGGCGGGGCCTGCTGTAATTTGTTTACAGCAGGCACAGCTGTAGGGGTATTTTTGTCCAGGAAAAGATTATTTTATTATTTAAAAATTATACACGTGTTCTGATCAAGATTACGAGTTTAACGACATATTATTTTTTAGAAATATAAATCAAATGAATTGTAAAATAGTTACGATAATTCTCTACCTTTAAATATAAACATTATCTCTAATTTTCATTGTTCATTTGATTTTTATTTGACATAAATAATACATCATTAAACTCGTAATCCTGATCATAATACATATATAATTTTTAAAAAATAAAATAATTTCTTTTCCTGGACAAAAATGCCCTTACAGCTGGGCTGCTGTCAAAAAATTACAGCAGGCCAGCAGGCCCCTAGTATCACTTTATTAATGTGTGGGCAGAGCTAAAATAATGAAAATTTTCATGAAACTGCGGGGTTTTTGTGTCCTTCTGGCACTGTTGTTTTAAATGACGACTATTTCTCTGATCTAATATTTTAGAATTAAGATGGTAATTTTATTATTTATATTTAATTGTTATGGTAATTAATTATTTTTATTCTATTGAACATGTATTTTGTCCAAATAAAATTGTAGTTCGACTTTAAATTTTATGGTAATTTGTATGTAATATTTTTCTACATATTTCACTTTCTCTATTGTTATTTTAGGCCAGACAACATCGTGTGCTTTTTTTTAATCTTCGATTTTACTAATTTTTTCTTACATTTTTCAAGAAAAATGAGTTTTGGGCCTTTTGGCCTGTGGGTTTCTTTATTTTAAAAAATATATATACGAGGGATGAAGATGTCCTTTTCATTTTTATGCAGAACGTATATACCGAGCTCAGTTTGTGTACTGTTTTAAATTATTATAATTTTTTGTGCTAACTAAAAATTTATTGAATCATGGAAAAATATATATAAGATTTTATCTTTTTCACGATACTTTTAATTTTTATTTAACACAAAAAATATACTATTAAATTTATTATTTAGATCAAAATATAAATATAATATTATTTTTTTAAAAAAAATATTTCAACCCTAGAAATTGATTTACAGCCCGTAATTTTTTTACAGCAAAGCCGGTTCTATCCAGTAAGTTGTGGGAAGCATTATTGAGGTTGAACAGTGATTCAAATGGTGTGGTTGTGTTCACTTCGAGAATTTCGAGGTCGGTCATGATAAACATGTTGACAGAAGAGGTTAAACGGACACCGCATTCGAGGCTGCTGTCGGTCTCTGCCTTTGTTTAGTATCCAAAGTTAATGATAATATTATCATCTAAAAAGCAGTAAAAGATACTGTCGGATATGCTTCACAGATAAAAATGTCGATATCCTTTTGAGGGGATAAAATCTTGCATGTTTTTCTTGCATTGGCTTCTTCTTCCCATTGGCTCTTCACAAGCAACTTTTAATGAACATACGAGAATTATAATGAGAATTTTCAATGCGGCTTCTTCCCATTGGCTTCGACTCCATAGTCCATTCACGGAAGGTCGGGCAATGTATCAGTGGGGAGGAAGAGAACGTAAAAATTAGGAGAAGGCTCGATCCAATTGAACAAAGGAAGGAATGATGCCGTTACAGGCCTAACAATTTCAAATCAGATGGCAAAGTTCAAACTTCAAAGGAAAGTTTTTATTAACTTCCATTGGGGCTCAAAAATCTTTGGGCCTTTCTTATCTTACAGTAATAGCCCAAATGCCAACGATTTTTTTCCAAAAGACCCAAATGTCCACATCAACAAGAGCGATCACGTCTTGTTATATCCCAAATGAGTATTGACTTCCCCCTGGCAGGAAAGGCAAGACAATTTACCACTATCCATTTTCATTCTTCGCTTCAACAAAATAATTTCATTGCTTTCTTTGGGAGAATAATTTTAACACAATTAGGACAATTTTCAAAATATTGATCCAAAATGATATTATATTACAAATGTGTCAGAGATTAAAGTATTTAAACTGTAAAATATTTAAATTACACAAATTACTATCTAATTAAAATCAAACGAAAGTACGGATTACTTTGAGACTTTAGTGATTCTAAATTCATCTCCACTAAAGTGCGCTTTGTTAAAATTGCAAAAAATAAATGAGTATTAACTTCCCTTCTAGGCAGGATCAGGCAAGACAATCTACCATTATCCATTTTATTTTGCGCCTCAACAACATAATTTCATTGCTTTCCTAGGAGAATAATTTTAACATAATTAAGAAAATGTCCAAACACAAATTGATTATGCACCTCAATAATCTAATGTGCGAAATTCCCATCCGTGGAGCACAGCAGAGATTTCGAACAATGATAAAAAGCCGAAATATCTTCAAGTTAATCTCCGGGATCAACCGGATTGGGGGAACCAGTCATTAAACCTGTTCAAGATATATCATCAAATCGACATGAACAAGTTCCATAACCGGTAAACTGAATTACATATATTAACCAATTCACGATTTCAACTATTGATTCCTTATCAAAAGGTATCCAATCAGTTGACGTGGCAGGATAACTACACGTATCTCAATTAACTTATTCCTTGTAAACTGTATTGGTAGAATAGGCTAGCCACCGAGGATTTACTCATGATGCAAAGATGACAAGGAAAGCACAAAATGCACTACTCAACTTCAAGTCTTCTATACGCGACGACAATATATAGGATATAGATAATACTCTTCTGAAAAGACGGTTTCTAGGGTAAATGAGCCAACAAACAACATGCCACTTAAAAATCAAAATAAATCAAGTCAACGGATGTGTCCAAACTCTCACAGGATGGATAGTGGTAATAGTATCAGCTGAGATTGCATCTATGCTTGACATGAGGATTAAGAGAGGTTGATAGTGATTGTGAGGTGTTGGATTGTGAGAAGTTCATAAAAATGAACCATTGATTTATATTTATAAGTATTGAAATGAATTGAGAAGTGTTGAGAGTATTTATATGAGTGAATACTTTCTAACCCATCATTTTGAGGTTAGGAAAAGAGGTGTTGAGAGAGATTCGCGAACCCTTCGAACACCTCTCCCAAGTAAGACATTACTCTATAATTCATTTCTCAAGACGTGCCTTTGAAGCATATGGTGCACAGAGAAAGGCGAAAACGTACTAAAGACAAAGTTTCTCAAATATTAGTCAGCAGGTCTCGACACATATGACAATGGCATGTCTCAAGCACTTCAAAAGAAAATGATACCATATGTACTTATACAATGATAACCCAGTAATGATAATATAGAAGAAGTCAACGCATAATAAGAGTAAATACGGATTCCTAACCTTATCAAACCAATATGTAAAATGGCATAGGATACCTCCATTACTTTTCAGACATTCCTTCATTTTTTTCCAAGTGTGCTATGATTACCAAATTTTTATCTGATAAATGGTGCATCTACGTGAAGCCCTCATCATACATGAGCTACTCGATTTACCTTCAACATGCCGCATCTTGTACCAGAGGTTCGAAGAAAGAAGCTAATCCTTCTTATCTTCACATTCCTACTCCTTGGAGGTTCTAAACACCATCGCTTCAATAACCAGGTTCAAGCTATGGCACCAGGCAAGCCCCTCTCTCTCTATACTGCTATTAGTCTACTACTACTACTGTTGCTGCTTCCAAGTTTATTTTCTCTCTTCTTTTGATATGCAAATCGTGGCCATTCTATTCTCAGGTATGTCAGTATTAATGAAAGTCCTCCAACATGTATGATCTCATAGTAAGAAAATAAAAATTAATAAGGGAGAAAGAATGAACAAAGGATTATAATCCTCAGTTCCACCAAGGTTTTCATAACTTCTAATGTATTTCATCTCTCTATTTGCAGACACCATTCATTTCAAACCTAGACAGGCAGTACAAATTGCAAGACCACAAAAGGATGACCTCTTTCCCGGCTCAGTAAGTATAAAGACTGAAGGACACATTTTCTTTTTATTCAACTATTGAATTTTTATGCAATCTAGATCTAGTTAATACAAATGCAATTGGTTTACTTTTCCTGCATACGTCTGATGCTTGTTAAAGCAGCTTGAAGAGAAGAAGATTCATAAGCAGCCATCAGGGCCTAATCCAATAGGCAATCACCACACACCAAAGCAGTGAATCAGAGGACTAATAAGTTCAGCAAGTGAGTAGACAGGTTCAGACATTTCCTAGAAATTGAAGAAGGCAGATGTATTTATTTATGTTTGAATGTCCTCATCATTGGACATTTTTTATTGTACGAAAGCATGAAATTGATATGAAGATATGCATAACCAAGATTAGTTTCCAGGAATCAATGCAGCTTTTCCGGTCTATTGTAAACTTTTCCAAATGAAAAGTTTCCAGCGGCAAAGAAGTCCGAAGTGACAAAATCCCTCAACTTCGTATGCAAGCAACTGAGATGAAAAGAGCCAAGAGATTCCCATATTATGATGTCCTGCCTATAAACTGTTTTGCAGAGTGGACATACTATTTTGCACAAGGTATTTGATCTTTCATTCCTCTCTAAATAAGAGGAGGAATTTCTCTACAGGAGCAAGTGTGATGAGTGCGTACAAAGAAAGCCACTCGTTAGACTCAATAGAGCCAGGAAATGAATGTAAGATTATAAGGTTTCCAAGCCAAGATAGAAGTCAAAGTCTAGGTGGAAAACACACTCATTCTGAGGGAACCTCACAACTCATGCAAATCGTAAGGAGCAGGCCGCCACTTGACAAACTATGAACTTCATCTGAATATATGCTCAATCTAAGGTTATGGGCAGCTTTCTTTCCATTTTACCAATTCAAGCTACAGTAAAATGCGTGGTATTTGCAATATGACAAGACAACTGTGCTTCATAAACCATGCGAAATCTTCATGGCAGGCAACATATACTATAATCGAAGAGCCAGCATAAAAATGGCTCTATATATTAACAAGAATTAATGTTTCTGAGATTTACCAGAACTCACCTTAAATTAAAACAAAATCAGTATACATTCCTTACACAGCACGCTTCCGCTTTGATCGCTTGCTTCTCGTTGAACGAGAAACATTGGGTACCTGCTTGCCTGCACTAGAAGCATACGTCTCTTCTAGAGTCTCATCCTGTTAAGAACATGAAATTAGTACCCAGGTAAGTTTAATAACCATTATAATAGAAACACAATTTGTGAAGAGCATCAGCATAAGGCAAGTCGAACCATTGATAGGGTATAGTCAACAATGCAGCTTCCACTTAATTAACATAAAACAAAGAAGATTTATCCAATAATGTATCCCACAAGATGAGATTTATCCAAAAAAACACACATGCATATGACTTGTTTGTTCCATTTCACCTCTCACCTAAACAAAAAAACTAAATTAAATAATTACACCTGAACTCACCATATCAAACTTTGAGAAGTGGACCAACTTACAGCAACCGAAAACTTAAGAGTGATTCAGATCATAATCATGCTGTGGCGGCGCAACTTAAATTGTCAAAGATGATTGGGTTTCATTTCACGTAATTAAGTCTCCTCTTGAATTGTTTTGCGTATGTCATCTATGAAGATGCATCAATTCAAAAGGAAGCGAATATATGGTCAGTTTTGGGACTGCACATGCATGCAACATACAAGGAAGGTCTAAACCTCTCAACACATTGTTGCATAAAGCATTCAATGCCGGGTGGGAGCCAGCCCATAGAGCCCACGCATGCAACTACTAGCCTCTTTGACGGTATTAAGTTGATATAGAAAGTTCATATCATATGATGGCAATCAGGCAGTGGGGTTGGCAGGTCCACAATGCCTGAGTAGCTTATGTGTGTATGGTGTGGTGAGCAGAATTTCCTTCACTTATCAAAGTGAACTCTCTGAGTAAATTCATAGGCCAATCAACAATATTTTCGAATTTACCTTGTCCTTATCTTCATCTGAGTCCACACCAGAATTAGATAAAGAATCCATGGCCTGAATCTCTTCCGTTGGCAATGCCTTGCTCAAATTTTTTCTGTTCTCCTCGTCTTTTAACTGTGTGAACCTGTTGATTGTCAATTTTGGACAGTCACTTTTGATTCTTTCAAAATATAAAAAATAAAAAAATACTAGAGCAAATAGGATACTAGCCTGTTTCCAGGCAGTACTGGCTGAGAGGCTGATCGTTTTGCACGTCCTGCAGTGATGATACCACTATTCTCATTCACAACAGGCTTTGCCCCACCTAATTTGCGTAACCATACTTGTTGAGCTGTGCTTAGGACATTGTTTGTAAACCTAAAGACCAAGCACTAAGCTTCATAAGTCAGTTAATAGAAACAAACAAGTATTTTCAAGGTCCAACAAAAAGTAGTGGACAAGGATAAAGCTTTCATATCTCCAGCTAAAGGACTCACAACAAAAATGCTGATAAGAAAAAAAATTAAAAACATTTTCGGTTTGCAGAGAATTTATGCTGATGTCACAGGGAAAAATATTTTTTTAATAACTAAGCATAAGTAAACTAATTTGCCATAAGAACTCAATGATAATAAAAACACATGCACACAATAATGATAGACACAGAGAAAGTACAACTACAATTAGGTCTCTGAAAAATATTCTTTGCAGAGAGAATAACATCAGCGAGGCCAGAAAATGTAGATACTTGGTTCCACAATAGTTTGCCTTTCCTAAAATCTGTAAAATACAAAGAATTCACATTTGACAAAAACTATAACCTATTTGCTATATTATACAAGTGTCAGCTGCATCGATATAAATGGTTAAGGCCAAATTGCAAATGAGGGACTGACCAGTAAATTGACAATCCTGATGGAACAGATAAGGAAAAGTAACCAATCATCAGGGGTAGGAACTTGAAAACCAGAAGTGTGTTGTTCTGAGCAGGATCATCTGTCTGCCAAAATGGAATGAGTAACGGCTTCAGAGTTCAGACTGATACAAATGGAAAAATAAGAAATGGTCGGGGAAGATTCTATCTTACCTGTGGAGGCTTCATTAGCTCCATTGAAACATATTGAGAAACAACAAGGAGAACAGGTAAAACAAGGTACGCAGTAGTGTCGTGCCAACCCAAAGGTGGATGTCCATCCTACATGATTTATGATATAGCAGGTTTTTCAATTAAGATAATTAAGGAAAATTTAGGATATTAATGGAGTAGCTTGTGAAAGAAAATGACCACTGAGAGACTCAATAGGATACTGCATTATAGCTAGAGCAGGTATACCTTATCTCCCACTGTCCATGTGTTTAAGGTTTATTATGCAGAAGATTTCATGTACTTTCATATGCTTTCTTATGACAAACCCAATATTTAGGTTTAACAGGCGGCAAGATTACAACGATAACAGCTCAATCGCCTACATTAGAGAGCAATAGATGTGGTCAGCTTATGCTGGATGATCCCAGGAGAAGGAATTAAGAATTTTCTACAAGTGAAAAAGCAAAAGCAATGATGACTAGAAAAACCCAAGCCCATGGACTCTCACAAACAGAAAATAAATTACCCCTATAACCCCAAGGATATGACTCCTACGTTACTGCTAGAAGATTTTGGGAGTTCTATCATTTTAGTTTCTATAGAGAGCAATATATGTGGTCAGCTTATGCTGGATGGTCCCAGGAGAAGGAATTAAAAAAAATCACAAACGAAAATGCATAAGCACTGATGACTATAGAATCCCAAGCCAGGGACTATCAGTCTATCGCAAACAGAAAATAAGTGACCCTCACAACCCCCAAGCATATGACTCCCACGTTACTGCTTGGAGGTTTGGGAAGTTCTATCATTTTTGTTCCTGCAAATATGGCCTAGCACTAAAATTGTAGGGATGCAAACTAGAAGTCACAAGTTGAATTGGAAACAATTGGTTGTCTCCAACCCGTCCTCGTCTGCTACGGGAGCCTGGTGCCTGGGACTTGTTTTTATTATTTTTGTTCCTCGATGAATTTTGCCTTCAGACTAGAGTGGAAGAACCACTAGACTGATGTTCTGCCTCATCCATCTAATATAAACTAGAAGAGGAAAAATGATATGGAGAGATATCCCAAGGTAACTGTTGTTGTCAAAATAGAGAAAGCCCCCTTAACGCAAAGCCCACTAATAATAAATATATGTATCTAAATTCTCAAAGGCGGCTAGCCCTAAGGAACAAATACAATGTTTGGATGCCCAGTGTTTCCTCTCTCCTAGTGCATAACAGGCGACAGCTTCCCTTTTACTGACTAATGTCTGGACCTTTAACATGTTCATTCTTGGGCTGGTGATCAACTTAAAGAAATGGACAGAAAACTAGATCTGCTGAAAACTACAACAATCTCCAAAGATTTGTGCTTCTAGAATAGCTCCATTTCTCAAATAAGATCAAATTCATGGTACCAATTGTAGGTTTGTAATAAAAGCTGATATTAGTTTTATGTCTTATGAACACAAACTTTCATTACCACAAATGGAATAAGCCAAGAAATGCCAGATCCGCTCTGTCGAGCAGCAACGGTGGTAGGCCCACCCAAGGATGGTATCCAAAAGAAACCTTCTGTGAACAATCCCTTCCAATAAAAATTTCATAATTATCAGCAACAGTTCATTTATTATGCCTAAAAGAAAGAAAATAAAAGGTTATCAATCCAAATAACTCAAAAGCTAGTAAGATTTACCTCGTTTGCCACATTGGAAAGAGCTTGATATAGACCTATCCAAACTGGTATTGTAGCCAAGGTTGGTAAACAACCTACAGAAGAAAACATGAGACAATCAAGTGTTTGTTTAGAGGCAAGGGGGCATAGAAAATAGCTGCAGGATGACCCTGTGATTCAGAATAGGAAAACCAATAAATCAGGGTAAGGGTAGAGGTGGCAACAGCAGAAAAAATGCTTGATAGAATGTCTTAATGGATATTAAATGGCACAAGAACCATGTTATCCTGGATACAAGAAAATCCCCGTGTTAGCAAACTTCTTGTTATTTCTTCAGTTGTTAATAACTGCTAATTAAAGTTAGACAACAGAACAAACATAAAACTAGTGTTATTGATTTCCTGGAAAAAAGCCAATTAATGGAAGCCACATAGAAACGACAAAATTTTTAAGGTTTTCTTCCCGAACAGAGACAACCATTACTTTATCAATTCAATGTAGTCATCCAACAATACAAGGAAAGAAGAAAATAAAACTTTGGAGCAACATGGAAAAGGACAAGTTGACAGAATTTAAGATACAGTATATTGAGTGATCATTAAAAGACACCTGCCAATGGATTCACCTCGGCCTGCTGATATAAGCGTGATGTCTCCAGTTGTACTCTTTCCTGGAAAGCAGACCATATAATTTAGGGGAAAAAAGTACCATATTCTTTTTCCTCTTCAGAATGTTAAAGAAGAAAAATGAAATATTTTCTCAAGCCTATTCCCATAATTTGATATAATCTGAGAATACATCTAACCTGATTGCCAGCGTATCTTTGTTGAATGGCTTTGATCTTTGGTTGAAGATTTTGCATAGCCATCGTGGATTCCACCTACATAAGAACAGGTGTAGTTTACTAATAACAATTCCACCTCCAAGGGAAGGGTTTAAAATCAGCTAGGCATGAAGTATGACTCGATGGAATATAATCAATGCAAGGTATATGAGCAGTGATGAAAATCAACATTGAATAGTTGGTCTTACATAAACGGAGATAAAACAGTAGGTAGTAAAAATGCTTTGATATGTTCATATAAGTAGTAGCATCTGGTTACCTGCTGCTTTGTCAAAGGATACGTTGCAGCCTTAACAATAACTGTAAGTAAAATAATCGCAAATCCATATGCATATGGCACATGAACAGCACTCAATCCATCCTTCAACACCTGATACAAGCACCAAGACATTAGACATTACTATCAACCAGCACTCGTAACCTATAAAAATATGTATCAGCACGAGTAGCCTTTCTCTCGAATAATTAGAAAGTTGAAGATTACCATATCCAGAACTCAACAATTTTCAATCACAATACTTTTAGCTACAAAACTTTTCCGACGAAATTATCATAATCAATACAATTAAAACCTTCAAATCAATATCGACAAGTCATTACAGTGAATATTACCTTGAGCACGATTTCCATTCCATCCGAGATAAATCCGAACCAACCACCATTCTTCTGGGGCACCGCAGCATCAGCAGCGTCGGAGGCAGAATCCACTGCGACCGCCGCATCGGCTAGTGTGTAGAGAAGCCCCTCAGCTTTTCGAACGATAGCGTTGAAATCAATCGATGGGTCCATGGAATGAATTGGAGGTATCTCATGGAAGCTGAGCTTGACTCTGGTGCAGACGAGTCTACGGTGAAAAAGACCATGGCGAGAGATGGATGGCAGTGGCGTGCCGATGAACGATGGAGAAAATATTAGGGTTCTCGCCATGGAATTCAATAAAAGAAATTAAAACGGGAGTGGGAGCTCAACTCATTAGAGGTGGAGAAGCAGCGATGAAAAGTGGAGTTTCGAATTATCCATATTTTTGTGCGGAAGGCAAAATCAGTAAACTGGGGATTCAAGTTAGTGATAACCAATGGCTGTATCCCACGTAGATACACGAAAGGAAAAAAGGCATAGAATTCCACGTGGATGCCAAGCTGTAAAATCATGCTGTGCTATAACATGACTTTTTAACGGCCGAGATCTTTTGGTACCCGGCCTACGTGTTTCACTCTGAAGTCTAAACATAATAATAGAGTAGAAGTCTCTGGAACAAACTAGAGACGCCCTTTGACCCTAGGAGAGGCGGGAGAGGGATTCAACATCACACCGGTTAAGCAAGCGATTTTCAACCGTTCAAACTTCTGATCCAACGGTTCACACCACGACGGGAAGGTTCCAGAAACCATGAGCTTTTCTTTAAAAACCAATTATTCTTTGTTCTTCTTCACGAACAACAGGAACGTAGTGAAAGATCTCATTTTGTCAGAGATTTTTGATTGCTCGTTGTTATTTGGTTCTATCCGCAATTTGTGTTCGGAATTTGATTATCGATGGCCGGCAAAGGGGAAGGTCCTGCAATTGGGATTGATCTTGGTACTACCTACTCATGTGTTGGTGTCTGGCAACATGACCGGGTGGAGATCATAGCCAACGACCAAGGTAATCGGACGACGCCATCTTATGTGGCCTTCACCGACAGTGAGCGTCTGATCGGAGATGCAGCTAAGAACCAGGTCGCCATGAACCCTACCAACACTGTTTTCGGTATGTCTTAGATTCCTATCCAGCTTACTTGTCGCAGTTTTTCTTATATAACTCCTGTTTGGTTGCTGGTAGAATGGAAGAACATAGTTGAATCGGTTAATATCATGTAGTTGCTGAAATTAGCCGTGTCGTATGAACGATTGATAGCTGTGTGTAGGCTCTGCTATTGGGTTTTGTGATTGCGTTTTGTTAGCTGGGAGTATTTGAAATCGTTACTACTTACTAGAATGCGTCATCAATTATGCGGGAAATTGTTAGGATTATGTTTTATACTGACAGAATTGGAGTAAAGCATGCTTACATGAAGTGTTGCCTGGAGAATCTAGGGAATTTGGCTTTGATGAGTTTTATTGTGAGACTGAGTTCAATTTTTTATTAATAAATCTGAAAGTTAAATCTTGGCTTGTCTCACATTCGAATCTTGCATAGCTTAACAAACTTCAAATCGTCCTGCTGAATACGTGAATCGTGATATGATGTTGTTGATTTCAGAGAAACTGAATTTGTTAATACTTATCGCTGCTTCGCTGGTAAAATTCTTATGGATTTGTAAATTGTTTAACAGATGCCAAGCGTTTGATTGGTAGACGATTCAGTGATGCCTCTGTTCAGGCCGACATGAAATTGTGGCCTTTTAAGGTCATCCCCGGCCCTGGAGATAAGCCAATGATCGTAGTCAATTACAAGGGCGAAGAGAAGCAATTTTCTGCTGAGGAAATCTCGTCGATGGTTCTTATAAAGATGAAGGAGATTGCTGAAGCTTACCTTGGCACCATCATCAAGAATGCCGTTGTTACCGTACCTGCATATTTTAATGATTCACAGCGTCAAGCTACCAAGGACGCCGGTGTCATTTCTGGCCTTAATGTGTTGCGTATCATCAATGAACCAACTGCTGCTGCAATTGCGTATGGGCTTGACAAGAAAGCCAGCAGCGCCGGTGAGAAGAATGTGCTTATCTTTGATTTAGGTGGTGGCACGTTTGATGTTTCACTTCTTACCATTGAAGAGGGTATCTTTGAGGTGAAGGCTACAGCCGGTGATACGCACTTGGGTGGTGAAGATTTTGATAATAGGATGGTGAACCACTTTGTCCAGGAATTCAAGAGGAAGAACAAGAAGGACATTAATGGGAATCCAAGAGCATTGAGGAGGTTGAGAACAGCGTGTGAGAGAGCTAAGAGGACTCTGTCATCAACTGCTCAGACTACAATTGAGATTGATTCTTTGTACGAGGGCATTGATTTCTACACAACCATTACCCGAGCCAGATTTGAGGAACTTAATATGGATTTGTTCAGGAAGTGTATGGAGCCGGTGGAGAAGTGTTTGAGGGATGCCAAGATGGACAAAAGCAGTGTACATGATGTGGTTCTCGTTGGTGGGTCAACTAGAATCCCCAAGGTTCAGCAATTGTTGCAGGACTTCTTTAATGGGAAGGAGCTCTGCAAAAGTATAAACCCTGATGAGGCTGTGGCTTATGGTGCTGCTGTCCAGGCTGCTATCTTGAGTGGTGAGGGCAGTGAGAAGGTGCAAGATCTCTTGTTGCTGGATGTCACACCTCTCTCTCTTGGTCTGGAGACTGCCGGTGGAGTTATGACTGTATTGATTCCAAGGAACACAACCATTCCAACTAAGAAGGAGCAGGTGTTCTCCACCTATTCTGATAACCAGCCTGGTGTGTTGATCCAAGTATTCGAAGGGGAAAGAGCCAGAACCCGTGACAATAACCTACTGGGAAAGTTTGAACTCTCTGGCATTCCTCCTGCTCCTAGGGGAGTCCCGCAGATTACTGTCTGCTTTGACATTGATGCTAATGGCATCTTGAATGTTTCTGCAGAAGACAAAACCACTGGCCAGAAGAACAAGATTACAATTACCAACGACAAGGGTAGGCTATCAAAGGAAGAGATTGAGAAGATGGTACAGGATGCTGAGAAGTACAAGGCTGAAGACGAGGAACACAAGAAGAAGGTGGAGGCTAAGAATGCATTGGAGAACTATGCTTACAACATGAGGAACACGATTAAGGATGAGAAGATCAGCTCCAAGCTTCCTGCTGCTGATAAGAAGAAAATTGAAGATGCAATTGATGAGGCCATCCAATGGCTGGATGGAAACCAGTTGGCTGAAGCTGATGAGTTTGAAGACAAGATGAAGGAACTGGAAAGCATCTGCAACCCGATTATTGCGAAGATGTACCAGGGTGCTGGTGGTGACATGGGTGGAGCCATGGATGAGGATGGACCTTCTGCTGGAGCTGGGAGCAGTGCCGGACCCAAGATTGAGGAAGTGGATTAAGCATTTTGGGAGCTCCTTGGGTTCATTCTAGTTTTAAGTTCCAAGCAATGTATGTATTATCCTATAATGCTGTTTTTGTTGCCAGACGTCTGGCTTTCGAACTAATATGCTATGACTCTGTTTTATATTCCATATGGTTGATTGAATAACTTTGACTTTGGCCGGTAGACTTACGTGAGAAAACGAGTAATAAATCTTTCATATCTAACAAAATGGACTCTGCTCTCTTCCCCATGTCAAGTGAGAGCAATGTCAATTTGAAAGAACAAAAATTACCATTAGAATCTCTTGAAGCAGGACAAAACAAATCAGGGTGGCTTAATATTGAGCACCATTGCTTCTTTAGCTCTCTGTCCATGTCCTTTCTAGTTGTTGTGTGATATCAGAGTGCTGAGTCGAATGGACGAATGTATGTATGCCATACCACCCACTATTAACAGTGATCCCATAGCCAGAGGACATAGACAACTTGAATTTCGTAGCCAGATGATGTAGAATGCTTGAATTACACAGCCAGAAGATAGTAATTGGGCTTGGCAATGTCTTGGCAGATTAATAGGGGTTTTTTGTTGAAAAGATCATGAAATGTATTAAAAAGATAAAAAGATTACATCATATCCACCAACTACGGTGACCACAATGGAATAGTATCGAATCAAATAACATTAGAACATTGTGACAACGCATATCTAGCAATTTCATAAGTTATAGTGTTTTCTAACTTCCGAGTATGAGAGTAATGAACAGAAAATGTCGAAGTCATCTAAAGACAATGCTCAAGAATAATCCCTTCTTCTGATATAATCACAAGATATCGATTACGTCTTGACATAGTACAAAGCGAATCACCCTCAAGATCAATATTATCAATATCCAATTGCAATACAAAATTTAAGCCAGTCCTAGCAGCCAAGATAATACCAGGAGCCGGGCATCCAAATACGAGGGAACGCATCACCATTGTCACGAATAGCTACAACTATGCCAGCTTTTGAAGAAGCCAAGTCAATTGCTCCATCCACACTCACCTTCAGTTTACCCCACCAACTGAAGCCACCCACTTTACCGGACCTGTTATTGGTCTCACGGCACCAATGTCAACACCAGAGTCACGTAACTGCACAACTCAGTCCAGCAGCCTCATATTGTCTAAATAGTTATTCACAGGCAGATTAACTAGTTTTGGCTATACCCTTGGATTGGACAAATATAAATTGATTATTGGGCTAGGAATAACATGCGGTCCAGACCTTTATGGGCCGGTCAGGTCCAAAGGTTATTATTTGAACTCTGAAGAAAACTGGGCCAGCCTTATAGACCTGACGCTTTGAAATTGACTGGGACGGAGTCTGCCACTCTTCCCTGTTACTTAATTGACTTTGACCTCCGGGTCTCCGACCTCAACCTGGATATATATATATATGTATGTATATATATTTTATAAGAAAACTTTCATTGGAAATTTGGAATCAATCAGCAGAGAATACATCAGTTTGCACAATGCTAGATAGTTCGTGAGGCCTAGGACACTCCTCAACTAAGATAATTTCATGTTTTTGTATGACCATGAATAATGAACGAAACTCAAAATATTATAATAGAGAATTTTTAAGGAAAATTAATATTTGAATAACGGATAAAAACATGCACTACAAGGATATTGATATGGGAATACAATTCGTGTCCGGGAAGAAATTGGAATCCAACACAAACAGATTACATTCAATGACTGTCAAAAGAACCTTGTCTAGAAAAGAAATCAAAGTAGGGTTGGTCGTCGACGTTGGAACCTTCTTCATTAATATTCTCATCAGAACAAATGATGGAATTCTTGGCAGAAGCTGAATCAGCAGGAGACGACATTCTTGTTGTTCCTAGATCAGTTGGGTGCAACGGAAAGAGAGGCAGAGTTTCTTGGTCATTGTCAACGTTGATGGCTTCCTCGTACACACTCCTACTTGTTTGCATCATAGGACTGTTATACTCATATGGGGCAACACCATATCTTTGACCGACATAGCTATTACTTCTTGTCTTTTCCGACTTTTCAATCCTTGGCCTCCTTTTGAATCCGCCAGGTATCAGCACTTTCGGATACGTAGGGTAAAAGCCTAAATTATCGCTCTGTGATAGGTAATATGGGCCACAAATAACTGACACAGAAACCCTAATTTCAGAATATGCTATATATAATAGAAATAAACAAGTAAAATAAAAGCTCCAATAGAAGGACTAGAATCATAAAAAGTTATTAACTACCTTGAAATGGTGATATAGTATTAGAAAAATCAAAATTTGTTGAAGAAAAAATGTAATATAAGTCTACTGTGAACTCATAAACAACAAACAATTGATATATCAGTCTTTAGAGTTATTCGCAGGCACGTACGTTATGGACCATTTGCATGGAGAGGTTTGGGTGGGGATGAAACACGTACCTTATTATAACTGATAAAATTAAATCAGTACTTTTTTGAAAAGACTATTACAATAGAGACTGACCATTTGGAGTAGATGGGACAGGAAAAATGGGCTGAGCCGTGTGAAGATATCGATTGATAGAAGCCAAACTCTCTTGTTTTTGCTTCTGCCTCTGCCTTGCCTTGTGATTTTGAAACCAATAAAACACATTCTTTCCTTCAATGTGACCATAAACCTTAAGCCTGCTAGTTATTTGCTGTATCTGCTCAGCACTCGGTGTCCTTATCCCTTGTGCGTAGAAACCCTCAAGCATGTTTACCTGCTCTTTTGTTGGGTTCCACCTTGAACTCCCTTGAGCCCCACCTGAACCACCCATCTCGCTATTATGATCACTTTCCATGACAACCAGATTTAAATAAAAGAATCCAAAAGTTTCGTGATTGACAAAACTAGGTCTTGTATTCCTTGCTTGGGTCCTCTACTATTTTATACTATATAGTGGTTCTATACTTCTATATGCACACAGTATCTAGCGAAGGGAGAGAGTCAAACGGAGGAACATGCGTATTGTATTTGGTGCTGACTATCTCTGAAAACATGGCGGGGTAGCGGCTGAGGCAGGCTCGTCTTCTTCGCTAGAAGACAAAAATGACAGATGAAAAGACAACACTGCCCATTTTCTTTGTGCTTTCCTATTCGTCGTTGTATGTAATTTTAAATGGCAATGCCTCGGGAATGAAAGACTGACTAAAGAACGTAGGTTACGCCATTGAAGGGTATAAATGTCATTGTGTAGGAAAGGATGGTTTGTTGGGTTGTTAAGGTGTAGGTAAAGGCTAGGCTTTGGGAATTGAATATTGGAGTAGGCGCAGATAGTTGAAAAATAAAAAATGTTTCACTTAGCTGTTTAGCCGTTTAGAAAACTGTGTTTTGTAGCTGGTGGGAGTTGGATGGATTTACATGGCTCTCGTATTTTATATTTTTATGGTGAATTTCCCATTTAAACCTCCTAATTATTGTCATTTTTTTTAAAAAAAAAACTAGTTATTGACATGCATAATGCATTAATCAAGAATCACCACGTACATATATGAGTATATGATAATTAACCCTAAAATAACTCAAAATCTTAATTTAAATATTCATTGGGTTCTTATATATATATATATATATATAATGTGAATTAGGGTTGTTTGTGTAATTGTCTTCCTCTAAGAGCTGCATATGATTGATGAGATTAAAGGGCGAATGGTAATTGAGAGTTCAAGACCCCGGGCCTCGATGTCTTCTTCTTGTTCCTAAAACCGATACTATTTATTATCAGTTGTGCGCATCTATTAATATTCACAGTTCAATGAGGCATATAAGTATTAAAGAACAAACTTTTATCCCAAGAAGAATCGCAACACAAAGTAGATATATGGACATATGATTGATTGCCATAGTGGTGAGTGCGTACAGATATCATCAACCCACAAAATTAAAGAAAGAAAGGGAAAGAAATCCCAATGCTTGCATGCATGTAAAACAATATATATAAAGGTCAACGCTATATTCAGTGGCCACAGTCACAGGGTCAGTAAAATTAATAGGGCACACAACTACAAGTGATAATTGGGTGGTGTAATTAATTAGGAGGTGTTTGACTCTTATATGTTTTTTGGATACTATTACTGATTGTTAATGTAATCAAAATCTAGATTTTGTTGCTTGTGAATTATTCAGGTGCCGCCATGCATATATCTTTTAACCTAGCGCCGCCTCGTAAGGCTCAACACCACCATCAGTCGCCCTATTATCTGCTCTTTCTTCGCAGCAAATTCAATACAGATTCGTAGGTGTAGGTAGCTAGCTACCTCTCAATCTCTCTAGTGTACTTTTCCTATATAATGTCATGTTTACGTGTAATCGACAAGGGCTTTTAACCTGGAGCATTTGGCCGGACGTATTGGGCAGCTTTGGCCAAACACACAGTGAACAAGTGAAAACATTGATAAAGCGAGAGTGTTACACGCAATATATAGTGATCAGCTGGGCAGCCTTGTGGTTGGAGGGCTAGAACCCAAAACCTAAAATGTAGCCTTAAAAATTAACAATTTATATGTATCTGTTTTATGTATATATTTAATATATGTATAGTTTGCGTTCCGCATGCTTCAAATCATCCAAAACAGTTACTCTTAAGACATTTTCTAAATTTCACCAAAAATATACATTTTCATCAATCTATAATTTTTGAAATAGTAACAGCACACATCAGTTGCTCTAAATTATTTAAATATTCATTTATACAAACAATTTTTATTTAGTTAAACTTAGACTATTTTACTATTATTATGAAGATCAAACCTTACCATATTAATAATAGTAACTTGATATTAATATTGATAATTTTATTTTGTTTAGTAGTTGACATTACTAAATAATAAGTGCTAATTTGTGTGGCTATAAATGGAATGGTTGATTACCATTTGCATATTCTATATATACCATTTGCGAGTAAGTGTGTGCGTGTATATATATAAGTTTCATCAGGATCAGCAGGAGTGGAGAAAGAGTAGATAACTGAATCTTGCAGAGATGGTCAAACGCCAAAACAAATAGAGACATTTGGGTTTGCAAAAACCAAGGGGGAGTCATGCAGATTGGTAGGTTATCTGCGTTTTGTCTCTTCTTATGGATGGAGTGAAGGATCACGACAATTTACTTTTTGCGTGGTTTTCATTTCGATATCTCTGATATTCACTGTGCCTGAGTGTGACTGAGAGAGAGAGAGAGATGCATGCATGACAAAAACGCAGCAAGGTTGTGCAGGGCCCGAATTACATTGGGCCCATTAATATTTTCTCTTTTCTCCAGATTCGGCCCATATTAATACCTTATTTAACTATGCCATATATCCGAAAGTGACTAAATAGTTTTTCCGCACTCTTTTGTGATTTATCCTAACGGGCAGAAACTTTGTCAATGGGACCGCTCAAGTTACTATAGATAGGAGCCAATTATCCACAAAAGTTGCTTTCAAAACCAAAAAACCATAACCGGGCCGGAATTTGTGCAAATTAAAACGATATACATGGGCCCACGTTGCTTAATCATGCTCTAACACAATTACTCAATTAGTGAGTGTCTAGAAACAAAATCCAACCAAATTAAACTGAATCAAAACCAGATTTTGTTTCAGTTTCAAATATACTAGCTCGATGCCCGCGCTTTGCTGCTGGCATAATTTTTTGTGTGATGGATTTGTATTCTATAATTGGCCAAATTAGAGAAGTGGGCATTTTAATTCGTAGTTGTTATTGAGCCTGGGGACATTTCCGCTGACACTTTCTCCACCTATGAAAATGCTGCCTGCAAAAGCCATATCAACCTCTCAAAAAGACACTGCATTATTCATAATACAAGAGCAGTATCAAATACATACCCTGTTATAGAATATAGATAACAACAATTGAATTAATTAGTTTGAGTTGGGATGTGCAATGGGGTATGAACAACAATTGAGCAGGTATTCGATTTCACAAATTTTAGTGGTTGTTTTTCAAATAAGGATCTCAACAAAAACTAAGAAATGCTATATTTTTTTTATCACCAAGGTTCGGTACAAGAACAAATACAAGTTTCAGTTTCAGTTTCAAAGAGAACGAAAGCAACATCAATTAATGGAAAAATATTTAGAATAAAGATCATTAGTAGCAGTGTGAAACCCGTCTAGACAACATTTAATTACCAAGAAGGACTACATCTAAAAAGCAAATTCCAGTTCGATTTTTTCCCCTTTTTAATTGTATGTATAAGTATGTGTGTGCGTGTACACAGGAATGAGAGAGATAGACAGTTACCAGTTCAAGATTTTCATTCGTCTTGACAGCAAATAAGAAAAATATTATTGGTAATGCAAAGAAAATCAGAGAAAAGCTAGAGGTTTAACACAAATGGTAAAAATGCAGTCCATCCTCGGTTGAACTAATATAGATATGGAACTATGCCCATTCAAGAATCACCAAGTAAGGTTTAATATGTAAAACAGTTAAAAAAAGCAAGAAGGCCATAGCACTATCAACTTTTCAACATAAACAATCACCCCAGATCTGGAATTCTGTTGTGTCGAGCCATGATGAAGAAAGCATAAAACGGCAGCCAGAAGAAAGCATGAAGAATCCCGAAGCTAAATTGAAGGGTTAAATAATTAAATCAGCAAGTGAAGTACATACATACATCCTCGCATGTCGAGCACATAGTACATACAAGTCTTTATGAAATTGATTGTTGGCATGTAATCAGTCCCTGAAATAAAAGAAAAGGTAAGAAGATAAATCAAAATAATTAGATTCAACTTTGGTGGAGTTTATTTTTCAGTGGTTATCTCGATAACACATTATAATAAGCTAGAAATCATTGTTAGAAGCATTGGAAAATATTATAATAAGCATTAGTTTGAGCATATCACTTTAACATCTTACCAGTTTGGTATCCTTGATAATCAATCTAAAGTCTGAACAGTTTCGAGCCACAGAAGCTTTAAAAAACTAAAGTTTAACAAATCAAGTAAAGCAGATAGATAGTACCATCTGGGGAAGATGTAGATCTTAGAAACATAAGTAAATTCTTATCAATTGCAAGGATTGAAATGTTGGTTGTACAATAAGGAATAATATTTGTTCTGCTTTAAAGCTTTGGTTCTATAGTAGCCATCATGTTGAGAGTATTTGAGAATAAAAAAATAAATCTAACTTAATGACAGGAAACATGCTTGTAAAAATAATATAATATAAGAATAAGAACTTTCACCTCTCTGCATCTTCTTGCCTTAAGAACCCAAGAAGAAGAACAGGGTCAAAAATAACTTTATTTGAACTCACCAAGTAGAACCATAACAAACAGGTGCAAGGAAACTATGATTAAACTGACCGAGTAAGACCCATATCACCCGCGAGAAGTGACAATAACACTCACTTTGTACCTAGTTTTATCCAACACTACATTAATATAGGGTGGAATAATTCTTGACACAAATAGATGGGGGGTCAATCTAGATTTACGCAACTTACCATGGTATGTTGAGAATGCTCCACACCTTTGACATGTTAGTAATCCTATGTATGTTGATACACCCGCCTTGCATTTGGACAGCGAAGCAGCCACGAAAGAGGAAAAAGTAAGAATACGCAGTACAGATGAAGATAGCGCTTGAAACCTTGACAGTGTACCAAACAAAGACTTGTTAAATTATCACAATCTTATGTAATTAAAATCATGACCGTTAAAAATAGTGTGAATTTATAGAAAACTAACCTGGAAGGAGCAAAGATGCTGATCAAATGTAGGTGTCCAGTGAATTAACAGACATAATAAAAATTGGATGTGGAGGCAAAAATAAGGAGCGATCATTCAATCATGAGACCACATATGTTCTGCACAATGAAATAAAGGAAACAATCTCGCATATTATAATTTGAAGCAAAATAAAATAAGTGAGACACAAAAGCTACCATTGCATACTGAGACGAAAATACCAAGCAAGGCAAAAGGTATGCAAAGCTAAACACCGAATAGAGCAAAAATACCAATGAAGTGCAGTTCCACAAACGAAGCACCATGAATTGCAAAACGGAAAACGATCAGACAAAGACGAACAAAGACTCATCACTGAAGAAGAAAACACACACATGGGAGAAGGAAGACACCTTGTATATAAGAAATTAATTGTAATTTAGATGTTTGCACAATCAAAGAATAGCATAACATAAAATTCATCTGTCTCATCAATAGGAAACTTTTCACCATCAATTTCCCATGTCCATATGGGTTGGTACCTACCTTGTAGGACAAAAATATAAGAATAAAGCTAATAACAAAATGCAGACAAGTATTAGTTTAAATGAGTTGGTGTAAGATTTTAGTGGAGTAAACTAAATTGAAAGCTAAAACTTACCCATTATGTGGGTCAGGGTTAAAGCAAGATGGATTCGCCAAAAGATGAACACAGCTACATAAGTGTCTTACAAAAATCCAACGAACACTGACAGATTCGACATTAGTTTTACATAGACTTTTTTTATGTGACTAAGTAACCCAAAAAAAACTTTAAACCACCTAAACAATCAAGAAACACCTCCAGATTGCCTTTTTAGAATCATATAAAATGAAAAAAGGCAAACATGAACAATGTAAATTTTAAAGGAAAGATGTAAGCACTTTATATATAGAAAATAGGTTAGAAAAAACCATCAATTTAGTGTATGAGATCGACAACCTTGAAAGTAGTTTACCTTCCATTGATCAAGTCTTTATCGTGAAAGCAATGTTCCACCAAAGATTCCCTAGATGAAGTTAACTGCAAAGTTATGAGAATGTGAGAAAGTCGTATCAAGTAAAAGATGCAGCAACTAATCAGCATGAGAAATAGTGTAAAGAACCCTAATCACCCAGGGAAAATATCACCACAATCAAAGAAGTTAACAGCTACACAGAAAGCATTAACAATAATTCGAAAACCTCAATCACCCACACAACCCAAGAAGCATAAATTGTAAACAAAGAAGAAATCGAAACCAAAATCAGAGAAGGAAAAGCGTAACTGAAGTAGAAATTAACCGAAGGTCCATGCACCAGAGGGAAACATGAGAGCAGTGGGATCAAAAGGAGAAAATAAGAGAGGAATTCTCGACGAATCAATAAGGATTTATAATAAAAATTGGAAGCTCTTTCAAAACAATAACAAATTTTCCCAATAAACAAACTTGATTGAATCAGGCGGTATGGAGAAAATCAAGCTGTACGGCAAGGGCAAAACAGACAAAACCGCAAAAAAAAACCATAAAATGATTAAATCACTATATCAACTCCTACAAAGTTGATGAATCAAGAACAACCTCAGTCGCACAACCGTGAGAAAATACGAATAACCTAGATGTGAAATCATAGAAACAAATGCAGTGCAAGTTTATTCGACAACCGATATTTAATAGAAAGCTACTCTAACCTCTTGCGAGCCTTGCTTCCCAGACTTACGACTGGAGGACCTGCCAGAAGAAAAATTTAGCGCCTGAAGTTATGGCTCTCACATTAACAAAGAGAAGTCAATTATTACGAAGAAATCGAGACGTACCCAAAAGAAGGATATATCTATCCCTGAAAATTATTATTAGATGCCGGAAGCTTTTCAACTACTATTACAAAACACGAAGGAAAAATGACAAATATGCACTGATTCCTTTAAAGTAATATAGTCAGTATTCTAGGAATAAAATGGAAGTTATCTAAATAGAAAAGAGCAAAATTAGATGTCCTTAATCAATTACAGAGTGAAACATCTTCCAGTGACTTTTTGGGGTGTAATAGCAGAGGCTTTTGATGAAGAGGTTGCGTCAAACATGTAAAATAAAAGC
This sequence comes from Euonymus europaeus, assembly GCA_963580455.1. Taxonomy (NCBI): domain Eukaryota; kingdom Viridiplantae; phylum Streptophyta; class Magnoliopsida; order Celastrales; family Celastraceae; genus Euonymus; species Euonymus europaeus. The sequence goes on from OY756967.1 coordinate 23,448,671, forward strand.
GCAATCAAGAATAATAAAACAAAGACGTCGAAGACGAACCACAAAATGAAAAAAGGCTATTTACAACTGCCACTTACAATAGCTAATCTATCAGGATTTTTGTTTTGGATGCCTTTTACAAACAAATTCAGAAGTAATAATAAATAAGAGTTCAAAAATTAAGACCAAGGACTAAAGTTTTGTTTTGGATGCCTTTTACAAACAAATTCAGAAGTAATAATAAATAAGAGTTCAAAAATTAAGACCAAGCACTAAAGTGGAATCTATAACAGTAATGTCAACTGTCAAGAAGATAGCATAACCCAGATACTAAGAACAGAACAACCATTTTTTTTAAAAAAAAACACCTATATGAAAGTGATTCAAATACTGCAGTATAAGCCAATGTTGTAGCTTTAGACAAAACCGAGTGGGAAAATAATTCGGCTGATAGTATGCTATGATGCCTAAATGGCAACGGTAAATGACTATATCAATTGTAACAATTTTCACCCTCATAGTACTCACAATTTAAAGGTTGTGATCCCATGGTGTTTTTCACCTAGGTTTAGCACATTTTAAGATAAAGATTTACAAAGCAACAAATATAACTTGATGAAAATGTGAGTGGACTGAATATGAAGCAAAAAATTATATTGCGTAATGCTAATAAAATATACAAAGGGAAAAATTATATTGAAGTTGTAAAGACTTAAAATATCAATATCTCAAGTGGGTTCCAATTCCTGTAAATGTCCAGATTGTTCAACTATCAGAACCTGAATAAGCGTAATTGTTCTTATCAAGTATCCTATCCGCACGTACCTAACCCACAAATTAGTAATCTAATATGCATTGAAACACTTAAAAAATCTTTTTATCCAATCAAAAGCACCAAACCATTCTCTCCATGTCCATCTGCAGTGGCATGCGATATCACAGTACACATAAAATATGTTTCCATACAATCTGGAAACAAAAATCCCAGGCTCAAGGGAAAAAGATTTACTGTACAGGGAAAAGATGGCAACCACATGAATATGAAAAAGCTAAGAAGATCCAAACCGTCAATATATAAAAGAGAATGTACAGCTAGTACTTACAACAAGTAGTCTACCTGGAGCTTGGATTTGTTCTTTAGAGCAACATTGGAAGATTATTGATTAGCAAAGGCCCAACAGCAAGAACAAGGCTCTTAGCTACAGGAAAGCATAAGAACAAACGCAGAGATAAGGAGCATTAGGCGATTATACTTAGCAGTGATCGAAGAGAAAAATATAAAACTATGGCAATCAGAACAATTAGGCCCAGTTTAATAGAAATGGAGAATAAGACGTGCTAGAGCTGGAAGTGCAGGCTTAACCTGTACAATAATTTGAAAGAGATTGAATAACAAATTAACAAAAGAGCCCAACATGGAAAAGATATTTAGACCCATGAGTATCTACAGCTAAGATATGAGAGTTTACACAGTGAATTACACAAATGAGACTTTATGTAACTGAGACATTTACACTTACAGAGACTATAGGAGTACAAATAAACAAAATAAAAGCCTAAATAATCCATGTTCACAAATAAAATATGATCATCTTTAAAAGAGAATAATGACAGTTAAAAAACGAACAAATGGCATCAAAAGCACTAATGAATTAATAAAATACTAAATACACCAGAAAATTTCAGAAGTTCAACAACAAATCAAAAGACATCCAACCTGATCAAAGGGTGGCTGAGGTTTGCCACGGCAAAAGTTAGACAAAGTCCAGGTAGCATTTCTCAGCATGGAAAGTTTGGCGTGCTCATTAAGCTGTGATAATAAAGGAAGCAAAGCTCCATGCCCAAGGACTAAATCACGACATCTAGAAGAATCACCAGCAACATTTCCCAGTGTCCACACAGCCTGCATGTTCCAAACAGGGAAAAAAACAAATGCATCAATTAAAATCCAAAATGTCATTCCAGCAAAAGAAAAATGAAAAATGAATCATATAAACGCTCGCATGTTAATCCCTCATTAGGCTAATCATGTAAGCAATCAAGACATATATAATAAACCAAAAACAAAAAGATGGCAACCACATGAATATGAAAAATCTAAGAAGATCCAAACCGTCAATATATAAAAGAGAATGTACAGCTAGTGCTTACAACAAGTAGTCTACCTAGAGCTTGGATTTCTTCTTTAGAGCAACATTGGAAGATTATTGATTAGCAAAGGCCCAACAGCAAGAACAAGGCTCTTAGCTACAGGAAAGCATAAGAACAAACGCAGAGATAAGGAGCATTAGGCGATTATACCCAGCAGTGATCGAAGAGGAAAATATAAAACTATGGCAATCAGAACAATTAGGCCCAGTTGAATAGAAATGGAGAATTAACCTCTATCACATCACAAACAATAAGCTAAACAAAATGACATTTTCAAACAGCATACAAAAAATCACATATTTTGAATCTCAAATCTTTACATCGAACCAGGAAACCAAATTCATCAAGAAAACAAACGGCCTAATTTAAAATAAAGTTATCATACCAGTTTTTTGGGCAAAGAGGCTTGGAATGCACAGTGAAGCAATTTTACACTCGTATTAAAACAATTTTACATCCAAATCATAGAGGCTTGGACGGTCCACAACTGTTCTCCTCCCAAGCTTCTCCACTGGGATAAAGATTGTGGACATCTGCCTGTCTTCAATCTCGTCCATTGTAAAAGTTTTGTTTACAGAATATAAAGTTTATATATCTATCTGTCTCTCTCTAATCCCATCCACTGCAAAAGCTTTGTGTATGGAAGAGTTATTTAACTTCAAGCAGGACCCATCTAACCTAAACGCACCCTTGCAACACACAAAACGCTGATAACTAAGAACAATTTCGTTACATCAATCACATCTCACAAACACAACCGCATATGGAAGACAATCTCAACACTCTGGTGTTTGAGTAAGCTGTCTCTTAGGATCCGAGCAATAATTATACACCAAGTAGTTCCTTTGAACCCATTCCATGGCCGAGCGTTGTTGCTGGCTTAGTCCTACCGGTCCAGACGGCGAGGCCGAGGGAGGGCGGCAGGAGGCAGAACCATCTGCGGCGCAACCACCTAGTTTGAAATTTGTGTACTTACCAATAAAAGGTTGGTATTTATAGTCAGCCTTGTATTTTCCATTCTCTGTGGCCCACGATGATGCATCCCAAATTGATCCATACGCCCACATTGGTCTCATGGGGAACGTAGCATCACTTTTCCTTGGATACCTTCTTATTGGCACATCATCCACTAAAAATCTGCACGACAACATAATCAAGTCCGTGATAAGAAAAAGAACAAAACAATCGCTACAGAAGGTCAATAATGTAGAAAATGTGGAAGTTTGTCCAGAGTTTACTGACATGATTTCACTTGGGTTCCATATTATTGCATAATGATGAAAGTCTTGGGTCGGGTTAAACCATAGATGGAACTTCATTTCTCTGCCAATTATACGACCATCCCCGCTGCCTCTGACATACACATTTGTCTGCAACGTGTAAGGCTTATTCGGTGTAGTTCCGAGGAACTCGATATCGATTTCGTCGTGATTTCCCGGATGTTTTTGGTTGTTTGAAAGCTTTAAGAAAAACAGAGTTCCCAGTTCAATTATCTCGATGACATATATTTTTGCATGAAAAGGACTAACTGGATGCTTACATAAAAAGATGTAATTACTCCAGCAGTATAACCAGGTTGAAGTTTAATGGAAGCACCAAAATATCCTGCCACTTACAACTGCCACTTACAATAGCTAATCTATCAGGATTTTTGTTTTGGATGCCTTTTACAAACAAATTCAGAAGTAATAATAAATAAGAGTTCAAAAATTAAGACCAAAGACTAAAGTTTTGTTTTGGATGCCTTTTACAAACAAATTCAGAAGTAATAATAAATAAGAGTTCAAAAATTAAGACCAAGCACTAAAGTGGAATCTATAACAGTAATGTCAACTGTCAAGAAGATAGCATAACCCAGATACTAAGAACAGAACAACCATTTTTTTTAAAAAAAACACCTATATGAAAGTGATTCAAATACTGCAGTATAAGCCAATGTTGTAGCTTTAGACAAAACCGAGTGGGAAAATAATTTGGCTCATAGTATGCTATGATGCCTAAATGGCAACGGTAAATGACTATATCAATTGTAACAATTTTCACCCTCATGGTACTCACAATTTAAAGGTTGTGATCCCATGGTGTTTTTCACCTAGGTTTAGCACATTTTAAGATAAAGATTTACAAAGCAACAAATATAACTTGATGAAAATGTGAGTGAACTGAATATGAAGCAAAAAATTATATTGCGTAATGCTAATAAAATATACAAAGGGAAAAATTATATTGAAGTTGTAAAGACTTAAAATATCAATATCTCAAGTGGGTTCCAATTCCTGTAAATGTCCAGATTGTTCAACTATCAGAACCTGAATAAGCGTAATTGTTTTTATCAAGTATCCTATCCGCACGTACCTAACCCACAAATTAGTAATCTAATATGCATTGAAACACTTAAAAAATCTTTTTATCCAATCAAAAGCACCAAACCATTCTCTCCATGTCCATCTGCAGTGGCATGCGATATCACAGTACACATAAAATATGTTTCCATACAATCTGGAAACAAAAATCCCAAGCTCAAGGGAAAAAGATTTACTGTACAGGGAAAAGATGGCAACCACATGAATATGAAAAATCTAAGAAGATCCAAACCGTCAATATATAAAAGAGAATGTACAGCTAGTACTTACAACAAGTAGTCTACCTGGAGCTTGGATTTGTTCTTTAGAGCAACATTGGAAGATTATTGATTAGCAAAGGCCCAACAGCAAGAACAAGGCTCTTAGCTACAGGAAAGCATAAGAACAAACGCAGAGATAAGGAGCATTAGGCGATTATACTCAGCAGTGATCGAAGAGAAAAATATAAAACTATGGCAATCAGAACAATTAGGCCCAGTTGAATAGAAATGGAGAATAAGACGTGCTAGAGCTGGAAGTGCAGGCTTAACCTGTACAATAATTTGAAAGAGATTGAATAACAAATTAACAAAAGAGCCCAACATGGAAAAGATATTTAGACCCATGAGTATCTACAGCTAAGATATGAGAGTTTACACAGTGAATTACACAAAAGAGACTTTATGTAACTGAGACATTTACACTTACAGAGACTATAGGAGTACAAATAAACAAAATAAAAGCCTAAATAATCCATGTCCACAAATAAAATATGATCATCTTTAAAAGAGAATAATGACAGTTAAAAAATGAACAAATGGCATCAAAAGCACTAATGAATTAATAAAATACTAAATACACCAAAAAATTTCAGAAGTTCAACAACAAATCAAAAGACATCCAACCTGATCAAAGGGTGGCTGAGGTTTGCCACGGCAAAAGTTAGACAAAGTCCAGGTAGCATTTCTCAGCATGGAAAGTTTGGTGTGCTCATTAAGCTGTGATAATAAAGGAAGCAAAGCTCCATGCCCAAGGACTAAATCACGACATCTAGAAGAATCACCAGCAACATTTCCCAGTGCCCACACAGCCTGCATGTTCCAAACAGGGAAAAAAACAAATGCATCAATTAAAATCCAAAATGTCATTCCAGCAAAAGAAAAACGAAAAATGAATCATATAAACGCTCGCATGTTAATCCCTCATTAGGCTAATCATGTAAGCAATCAAGACATATATAATAAACCAAAAAAAAAAAAGATGGCAACCACATGAATATGAAAAAGCTAAGAAGATCCAAACCGTCAATATATAAAAGAGAATGTACAGCTAGTGTTTACAACAAGTAGTCTATCTGGAGCTTGGATTTCTTCTTTAGAGCAACATTGGAAGATTATTGATTAGCAAAGGCCCAACAGCAAGAACAAGGCTCTTAGCTACAGGAAAGCATAAGAACAAACGCAGAGGTAAGGAGCATTAGACGATTATACCCAGCAGTGATCGAAGAGGAAAATATAAAACTATGGCAATCAGAACAATTAGGCCCAGTTGAATAGAAATGGAGAATTAACCTCTATCACATCACAAACAATAAGCTAAACAAAATGACATTTTCAAACAGCATACAGAAAATCACATATTTTGAATCTCAAATCTTTACATCGAACCAGGAAACCAAATTCATCAAGAAAACAAACGGCCTAATTTAAAACAAAGTTATCATACCAGTTTTTTGGGCAAAGAGGTTGGAATGCACAGTGAAGCAAATCTTCCCTCCTCTATACATTTGCAATAGGAAAAGACATATTAGTGAACTCCAAGTAATATCTAAATTTATATATAACTCATAGAACCAAAACCAATAACCAATATTCCCATGAATCAAAGCAGGCGTAATAACAAATTTGAAGATTTTGGGATGAACATGGGAAACAGAAAATGAACCTGATGAACAACTATAGAATAAATCGAAGAGGATCGAAGGCAAGCAGAGGTCCGAAAATCCAGCGAGCTGGGTGATCCGGAGGGAATACGACGAATAAAGGCTCCAACAGAGCAGAAAATCCAGCAAGCATAAGTCTGAAAATCCAGTGACTTAACAGAGCAGAAGCCAAATAAAGGCCGAAAATCCAGGGAGTTGACTGCTCAGGAGGAAAGACGACGAATAAAGGCTCCAATAACCACCAGCGAGACCCCAATAACTTGTGGGAGCACCGAGAAATTAGGGAAGAAGGCAATCAGAGATTCGCAAATCCAGAGATATGATAGAGACCAAGAAACGACAATCCAGATAGCCAACGAAGACCCCAACCAAAGGCAGTGAGACCCCAATAACCTGTGTGAGCGCCGAAAAATCACAGGGTTGTTTTGGGCGATCTAGGAACAACTAAAGGTGCGTGAGATAGTGGGGTGAGAGTCGGTGGAGCAGTAAACCAGCCCTTGACCTATGTACGACGTCGTTTTGCGTGGCGAGTTGCAGGCTAGACGGCGCCGTTTGGAGAATGAGCGAGGTCGGACAATCGCGCGAGTATGCCGTCACCGGGGGAACTCGCGCTCTGGAAGCCTCAAATCCACCCGGTTTAAAGGATAGTATAGATTCGTTTCAAGAAAGTACATCATGTGGCTGTTGGGTTTTGAGCTCCCAACCATGTGGAGAAAGCCCAATGTTGCAAGCCCATTTGATGTGTTAGGGTTTCTTGTTTTTTGGTCCATACTTGTGTCGAATCATCCACCTTTAGAACATCAGATATTGAGAGAAGTTGAGATTATAATCTCTTAAAAGCAGCTTAGAGCGACTCCAGTGGTACGCTGGATAATGACGCTGTAATTTTTGGAGTGTGCAGAGAGAATGATTTGAAAAAATTATATTGAAAAATGTATAAGATAATAGAAAAAGGTGAAATATGGTAGAAAAGTATGAGAAAAATTGTATTGATGCTTGATATTTAGAGTGTTTGTGAATGAAAATTGAGAAAAATTGTATTGAAATATGTGTTTTGTTGATATGACTGTATTGGAAGTCGTGTTTTGCTATAATTGAAGTGGGACCACGTTGGAAAATTTAGAGCTTCCACCATTGGAGTTGCTCTTAGGAAAGATTGACGATCGGAAGGTCTTTTTTTCCGCAAAAGAAGTCGGTATTTCGAAATTTTATTAATTAGCCTCGCTTATGATGGAGGAATACTGTAGTAACATGAGAACGACAGAAACAACAAAACAAACCACAAAACTGAAAAAGAAAAACACCTGCAAAAACAAAACAAAAAACAGAGAAGCTAACAACACATTAACCACGATCGAAGAGTCATTCATGGTCCGATTTGGCTGATTTGTTATCATCAGTTAGATGACACTTGGTTTTCAATTCTAAACGGTTGGATTGTGTTTTTTTTCCTTCATGAAAGTCTGTTTCAAAGTTGTTCTTTCAAATTGGTCTTTGTTGTATTTCTCTTTGTCGTTTTCTTGTTTATTCAGGTGAATGCTTTGTGATTTGTTGTATACATTTGCACTTGTATTGAACTTGCTATGTAATCCTTTTTCACATACCCCCCGTTTGGATCAGAGTATGTGTCCTAGCTTATAAGCTGGCGGATACGCTAGTGTTTGATAAGCTGTGAAATAAGCTTTCAAATAAGCTGTGTGGTGTTTGGATGAGAGTATGTCATGCATAGAGTATAAGTTGTTCAATTTACCTTTAGGGGTATGATTTAGCCAATTCTTCATAAATGTATTTATAATAAAATTGTTCAATTAATTTCAATTCTCGAACTTCCATTAAACTTCAATATTTGAATGAAAATTATTATAATTATTTTTAACCAAAATTTAAGCAAACAAATAAATAAATGTGAAAAATTCATACAACATAGATTGAACAAATAGACGTACACACGAGCATATATTAGCAAATTCGCAATATTTTTTTCCAATCACACATACAAATACATGTTTCACAAATACACGTGGTACACATACATACATACATACATCACAGTTGAACGTGGAATTTTTTTTCGATCAATCATACATAGAAGATACATGTTCCCTTACACCTATCGTAGGGCAGCAGCAATTCTATCCCTTATTGTACCCATGTTGTGATCGTCAGTAACCTCGTCACCCTCTCCGATATATGTCTCTGTATCATCCATTGCGGAGCTACTGGAATCTCCCCCCACCTCCTCTAACTGCTCATCAGTCCCAGTCCGTTGACGAATGTAATTATGCAGCCCACAACACGCATACACGAAATCCACCTGTGAAGGAAATCCATAATTAGACATATCCCGTAAAATCTTCCATCTTTGTTTAGTGACCCTGAACGTCCTCTTTATGACATTACGGAGATGGGCATGTCTGCGGTTGAATCTCTCACGTGGTCCGCTAACCCGTCGTCCATTAATCCAGTCCGGCAAATGATACCTCTCACCTCGATAAGGAGCGAGGTACCCCGGCTTGTTTGCATACCCCGAATCGACCAAGTAGTATTTTCCTACATCAATTACATGCACGTCAATGTAACAGAGATAATATTGATTCCGAACTCATGATTCAAGAAAATGAATCTCACCTTCTGGTGGATGAGGGAAGTCAAATCCCGGTATAGAAAGAACGTGATCCAAGACATGTGCATCATGCCCTGAACCCTCGAACCCAGCAGCAACAAACAAGAACATCATGTCAAAATCACATATTGCCAACACATTTTGGCTCGTTACACCCTTCCTATTAATGTACGGAATTCTTTGATCCCGAGGAACCACTGCATGTACATGAGTCCCATCCATAGCTCCTATCGTATTCCTAAAAGGATGTAATTTTCGATCTCTCATAATCTTAGCCGGGACTTCAGAGAATTGGTTTTCCCTCGGCTTAATCACGTCCACTGATAATAACTTTACAGAGTCGAGAACTATGTGGACCAACCTATTTACTGTCTCTGTGGAGTGTTGAAACCGCTCTGCTGCTAACCTGTTGCTACCACCCTGCCCCAGTGTAAATAAAAATATGCCCACCATCTCTGGTATAGCTGTGTTTTGAGTTGGTGCTAGCATGTAGTGTGTGGCAAGATCATTACAAAGGGCCCAAAACACATTAACTGGCATTCGAAAACTTTCCTGGCACCGAGTGGGATGTCCAGTTAAAACCTCTCTCACAAATTGCGCCCCTGTAAGTGCGGAATTCCGACAACGGACTCGCGGCACAGCTGGTCTATGTGCGGCATAAAATTGAGCTGCAGCTGCGGCAGCTAACACAAATACATCATCGTGATCATCTTCAGAACTCGAACCATTGTCCATTTCCATATAAAAAAAAGAAAACATCCATATCAAAACATATTTGATTAAATAGCTGGACATTCTGCAGTAGATGCAAATGAGGAAAAAAAAATCATGGGAAAAAAATAATATAAGATGACCTCTCCAACCCTGTACATGCCAAAGGTTGGCAGCAAAAAAAAAAGAATAACACAATAGAACTCCAACCCCGTACATGCCAAAGAGAAGCAGCAAAAAAAAAATTTATAACACAATAGAAGTCCAAAACAAGCAAAAGGGGAAAATAATATGTCACAGTATGATCTCCAATGTAAAGACATTCAACACATTTAAGGCAGCATCGACTCTTTCAAATGTAGCTCAATGAAATTAATATCCGAATCAAACAACATGTTTCATTCTCAAACAAAAACACAGACAAACAACACAAATGTCCCACAGTCCCAAATAAATGACAAATCCAAACCATCCAAACAACATAAAAACAAGTTCATAGGCTACTGTCTATCACTCCCAAACTTCATGATAATGTAACCACTACGGAAAGAAGGCAGCATGTCTAGAAAAATTCCCCTATACCGGGGTTCAGTCACCAACTCCAAACCAAAGTAATACTGCGCCGCTGATAGCTCTCCAGCTTTCATTAACTCATTGAGGGCAGCCCTAGCTTCATCTCTTTTTTCAGTAGGTGGAGTGGCTAAAATAGTTGCAGTGCCGGGAGCAGCGGAGCCCGCACCAGATGCTGGAGAAGAGGCAGGCGCTGATTCATTTCTCCCCTTCAGCCTCGTAATACTGATCTCATTATGGACCTCCAACGCACTAGCAATCCGGGTCATTGTTGCAATATCTTCAGTTGCCTTTGATCCGGATTTACGCTTTCTTGAACTTGAACTGATTTTTTTACTTGCAGAGGGCATGAGCGGGCTGCTTATGTTCCCGGAAACAGGGGCAGTAACTCCACTCCTAGAAATAGGAGTAGTGAAATCATCTTTGTTTGGAGAGGAGGCTGTAGATCTCACATTATCCATAAGGGCCTCCACATCCACGGGGACCGGGGTATAGACATCATCGTTGTCAAACCAATATGTCTGGTGCAGAGGAACTTCATCTGTCTGAGTATCTAGGACAAGGTTTCCAGCTTTAGGAGGGACACAGTACTTGCCAGTTGCAACACCTCCAGCAAAGCAGAAATCTAACTGATCACGATACCGAAAGCCATGTTTTCTGAACTTTGCGTAGTCTTTATTTTCCTGTGAGAAACAGAGGGTTGTGAGAACAATACTCTAGAATAACCACACATAAAAGAAATGATGCAATCATAAAGGAATTTCACAATACAGGTACTTATTACCTTAATTTTTAACTGCCACCAATCATCACTCATATCAACTCTTCCGGTAAGGGGGTCCCATCCAAGACCAGTATCGTTCTTGGTCATGCGGGTCCACAAGGTCCACTCCTTTCTCAATTGATCCCATTTATTTTTTAAGGCTTCTTTTTTGAAAGCCAGCCCAGTGCGAGTCTGAAATTTGTCTCTGACTTCCACCCATTCGAATTTGGACACCGGGGAACCGGGTGTCCTTATGACGGACTGAATAGTTTCCACGCATATGTCAACCAAAGCATCAACTGAACTCTCATCCCATCTGGCCTTTTCAACCTCAAATTGAGAACATGATTGCTTCCCGTGTCTCGACATATTCCCAGGTGTTAATTTGGCAAATGACACCTCCAGTAAGAGAAGGCATAACGAAATCACCAAAACAGAGTATAGGGTAACATGTTTGACACCATACAATTAACAATTCCACATAATTCACTTGCAATGTCCAACGGAAAATAAACAAGCAACTCACTTATAGGTAGGAATCCAATACAGGCAACACAATAATAAAAACACTGCCAACAATTGAAAGGTTAATCACTTACCAATAAGAAAGTGGAAAATGACTATAATCCCCCCCGAGAAGACTTCTTGTATTCCTGCATGAAATGGAAACACAGAGCACATTATAAGAGAGTACCCTTGCTAACCTCATTTAAGTAGGGATTTAAAATATAACAGGAAGCAAAGACTAACAGTTATGTAGCAAAGAAATTTCACCAAATAAAAAATTTCAGATTCAAAGAGAATCAATTTTGAGCAGAGAAAGTACAGATAATAGCAATTTTAAGATTTAAAGAGAATCCATTTTCAGCAAATAAAGTACAGTAATCATTTCACAAAGATAGAAAATGTGTACACTTTGTCATAATATGTCTGAATAACCATGTCAAGGTTCAAGATAGAAAATGTGTACACTTTGGATGTGATCTAAGGAACTAGCAATGTCCAGTGGAAAAGAAAACAGCAGCTCGGACAAGACAATAATACAAAAGAAATGGAAATGCTCGACAAAACATGCCCAACCATTCACAGGGAAGTTTATATTAGAGAAACTAGGGGCTTTTTTAAGAAAAGGAAGCATTATAAGCAATTTTAAGAAAAGGAAGCATTTGCTTTTATGTTTATATCTTGAGCTACCTGCACCACCACATCAAGTAACAAGATCTAGAAATACCAAAAAGAAAAATATAAACTAAATAAAATAAGAAAACATATCAAATACAGCATAGCCACAAGTCAACAAATGATAGCAAAAGAAAAGGAAACGGCAGTTCCACTATAGTAACACCACACGGCTGGAATTTCAAAAGCATGGCTATGTTAAACGTAAATGAGCCCTCTAGGGTTCCACCACTCTAGCAACTTCGTTTGTGGAAAACTTTCATAAAGTATCACCATTGCAGGTTATGAATGGCACAGAGCACATTACCCAAACATTCCATTATAATAAACATGTATGTTCTTTATGGTTTACCAAGGTTCAAATTCCATATTTAAGCAGCACTGCCATCGAGTTACCCAACATACACTTGAAACTCTTGGAGGCAGAGGTAAGTTAGGCAAAACATGGAAAACATAAATGAAAAAACATTGGTTGTGCTAGGTTGAGGCCAACTCCCAAAACATGGAAAACATAAATGAAAAAATATAAATGACAACAGAGTTCACACAGACAGAGTTCATATTTGTTTTCATAGAGTTGACCAATGCCCCAAGTAGTAAGTCATCACGTAAAGCCTTTTGAGCATCACCAACATCTTCATCGCTTAGAACAAACTACAGTTATTCAAGCAGCCACGAAAATTATAAATTAAAAAAAATCTCTCGAGAGCCAATGCTCTTCTGTGAACCTAAATCCTACTCGTACAAATTTCATTCATGGCAATGCTCTTGCTGCCACACACACCTACAACTGTGTTTCTTTTACAGCGTCAGAAGACTACAAAGACTTGTACAGAAAATTGTAAACACAATTTGCAAAATAAAATTGGACTAAGTGAAAATTGTAAACACAATTTCGGTTCAGAAATTTCAGCAACATCCATCAAGCGAACCACCTCACACTCATGCAGATAGTGTTTTGAGCATGAAAGTGGGATTACCTAATGGAAGCCAAAGACACGGACGCGAATCCGTTGCCGGGCTCGTAGCGGGCCGATCAGAGAAAGATAGAGTGAGATTGGTGGGCACTGTGTGACAAAGGAGATCTGATGAGAGGTGTGACGAAGAATCGAGACAGAACCAGGTGTGGGAAATTAATGTGTAGGGAAAAACGCAGATTATAGAGGGGAGAAGAACCTACCTGCGGTCGTCGAGATTGGTCGGCGGCGAAGCTGTGATGGCGACATGTCAGCGAGGGGGGGAGGCAGCGTCGCAGTAGGTTTGCGTCTCGCCAACACGAGAGATGGGCTAGGGTTCGCCTATGAGAGCCAGGGTAACTTTGTCAAATTGTGTAAAAGTGCTTGCCAGGTGTTAAATTGCGGAGCAACCGTTTTGCTCAGCTTAGTATGTAGCTTAAACTGGTCTTTGGCATGGATCAGCTCACGCTAGCGTGTAAGCTGCCAGACGCTGATCCAAACAAGCTCATAGTAAAGCTTGGTTTGAGTGACTTACGGACCCCGTGATTTTAACTCTCGTTTTGAAAAGTTTTCCACTCTAAAATTGCTGGTACTCCTCCTTAATTTCCTTTCAGTTTAAGTTGTGGGTTTCTTTCTTCATTTATTGAATTGATTGTGTTTAACACAACAATAGGGCCATAAAAAAATGATGAAATCGAAATTCATCAAAACTAAAGCGTTTGGTTGGATTTTTTATATATATAAAATACTGCATATTTTCCATTAAAACGAATCAAAAAATTGAAAAATTGACATACCGATCAAAAATTGATGAAACGATTGCAGCAATATATATATTGACCGTTAACACCCCTAAAAAAACTAAATTGACCTATAATATATAATTATTTTCCAAATTTTAAATTGAGGGTAGCAATTGCAGGTGTGTTATACTGCTATTTCATATTTGGCATTGTCTGTTAATCCAATTATTAATGAATGTCATATCATTGTTAGGTTGTGAAAGTACATGAACATATATTATTTTTTAGACTCTATTATTATGAGCATAATAATAATTTAATATTTTACAAAGTTTAGAACTAATATTTTAATATTTTCTCAAATATTCGACTAAATTGTTTTAAAAACTACTACTAAATTATTCAAAACCGCTACTCTTATAACTGATGATAATAATTATTTGGAAAACACGTACAATTGCTACCCTCATATTTGTCTAGCAATACTTAGGTCATGGATGATGCAATTCCTTCCAATTTTTTTTACACACACCAACAATCCTTTTCTTATTTAATTAACGTTTCAGATTTTTCACACACGCTTGCTTCTCCAAACCCCATGCGAGCTGCAGTCCAATAAGTTAAACAGTCTCCCCTCTTTTTCACTTTTGTTCTCTGTTTTTCTTTCATACCCAAAATTGATTTTTCAAGGATTGTTTATAAGCTAAACTTTCTAGCGTTTCCACTGTTGGTATCCAAATCGTGGTCCTGGGTTGATGCTCAATTTTGTTCTTTTTGGGGATTTGACAAGGCAAGGCTAGTCTGTACTTGTTGCGACAAATTCTGTGTTTCAACGGCAATGGCCGGATTCCAAATAGCGTATGTTCAGGGCAATATATGTATGTGCATCCTTAAAAACACTACATTAAGGAATCTTCAGCTTGTCGTGTGAGAGTGCAAAGTGGGATTTTCTTCCTTTCTCGCCTCCAACTTCCTTTTCCTCCAAGGAGTAGGTGATTCAGTGATAAAGGATTATTGCCTTATATGTATATATTAGTATTAGTGTGTTCGAGCAGCATTGACTCTGAGATTGTTGTCTTGGGATGTGAATTCGAATTTCTTAGGGAAAGATGACATCTTTGAGTGGATTAGGTATTGGGTTGGGTGTAGCTTTTGGTTGCTTCTTGTTAGCTCTGATAGCAAGGTTGTACTATCAGCTTTGGTGGAAGGGGGGACTCACCAACACACAGGTTGAAGATGATCACGGCAGAAAATTCTTTCAATTTATCTGCTTCAAGAGACCATTTTATTTGCAGAACAACAACAATCGGGAAATTGGAGGAGACCCAATTGGGAACGGCCATGGAGAAGACGTAGAGCTTGGTCTAGGGCAGGGTTTGGTGCTAAAAGTCACAGGGGAAGAAAGTGTGGAAGCAGAGCTTATGAGATTGCACAACCTGGCCGGACCGCCAAGACTTCTATTCACAATCAAAGAGGAAACCAAGGAGGATTTGGAATCCGACGATGGGAAATCTAGGGGAGATTGTAAGAGTATAAAGGGTTCAAGTACAAGAAGCTTGAGTGATCGTATACTTGCTGTTGATACTCCTTCTGGTTCTCCTTTGGCTTCTCCACCTCATAAGGCTCCATTAGATTCTTATTCTCACCATGGATTCAATCCCCTCTTTGAATCGACAACAGAGGCTGAGCTTAACAGGTTGAGATCTTCACCCCCTCCAAAATTCAAGTTTATGAGGGATGCAGAGGAGAAACTGCAAAGGAAATTGATGGAAGAAGCTGAGAGAAAGAAATCACAAGATGTTATTTGTGCTCAAGATTCTCATGTTGAATCTCCCAACTCAACAATGGTGGCAGAAGGGATTCATGGGTCATTTATGAATTTCCTTGTTCGTAGTAGTAACAAAAAGAAAGAGCTTCTTCATCATCTACCACAGTATCCTTCAAGTACTGCTCAGGTACTCCCACTGGCTTCTTCACCTCCAACATTCAACCACTAGACAAGAAGCCCAATTAACATCAGTAGATTTCTTAGAATTCACATGATTTGGGTTATCTGCTTATTCTTTCAATTGATCTTTCTTTCAAAGATAAAATTACCTGTGTACTGTTTGACAACCAAAGCTAATTTTATGCTACTTTTCTCTTCTGGGTACCCAGCATAGCCATGACTAGTAATCTGCAACATGGATAGATAAGATGCCAGCTAATTGTTGTTTAAAAGCAAACTGACAGATTTAGCATTACATTGATGTTATTATGTTGGTTTAGTTCAAGAGGGAAAGCTAGTGGGTAATCCTTTTTTTTGTCTGTTACCCATGTTTCCCGAGCCTGCATAAACTAGTCATTATTCATGTGGTTTATGGTGATGCCCTACGATTATTTATCTTGAATCATTGTCTCCATGGCTTCTCAATCAAGGCATATGTATACTGCCATGTAATCATATATTCTCCTGTATTCGGTGGAGAACCCTGAAAATAGATTGAGGGGGGGTTTTGTCAGTGGCCGAGTCCGAAATTTATAAGATGAGGCCTGAAGGTTGATGGGGTTCGAGGGCAGTGCGATTGATTTTTTTTTCCTACGACATTTGGGCTTATTAATTAGAGTTTTAAGACAAAATATCTATATGAAACGCGTGTAGTTGTAACTTTTGAGGAATTTCGGTTTGAATGATAGACTATTAAACACAAAATATGATTGCATATAAGCTTATAACACACGCCTTTATACATCCATGCATTGCTCCCTTTTCTCTGTAAGCCTTCGTGCAATTATAAAGTTGGTCCGGTCACTGTAAACATGATACGGATATGCTTAGATTTCTCCTAACCTGACTTTCACTTGCAAGACTAAAGACTAAAGACCTGCATGAACGGTGTACAGCTGGTGACATTAGACAGTTTGTGTTTGCAGTTAAAAATCTCAGAGAGAGGGGTGAACTTTCTAGAACCAGCCCCTTTTTTCTTTGGCTGATCAAAGTTGTGAGAAGTTGTTTCTATCCTTTTGTTGACTTTTGGACAAGTCGAAAGATATAAACAGCACACAAATGCATTTGAAGTTGAACTCACCAAAAAAATTGGGCCTTTTTTTCACACAAACAACGTAAAATTCAACGACCTTCATGTATGATGTTGAAAATTTGAAGTCGCTTGTGTTGTAGGATGAGAGAGACATGGACAATACGTGTAAAAAAGACAACATTAAATATTGCCAGAAGGAGAAGACCAGTGGGAAGAAGTGAATGGTTTCCTTAAAGAGCTTCTACCTAAATAACAAGTAACGTCACTGTTATCAGTCACGCGATTTTGCCGAAAGTTGCCTCTACCTCTAACTTTAAATTCCATTTTTATTATCTTTGGGATTTTATTTTATTTTATTTTATTTTAAAAAAGAATTAAAGTTAAACCCCTAAATTTTCAAAGTTTAGTGCACCCACTCTCGCCATCCTTGGTGCCATAACGATAATATGTTGGTTTGTTTAATATATATAGGGTTGAATGGTGATACAACGTCTATAATTTTGAATTTTGGCTGAAAAAAATAATAATATTGACAGCACTATTGCCACTTTGTTTAGGGCCTTTGAATTTTGATGGGCAAGGAAGTAAGGGGCCGAACATAGGTTATGAGGTGAATTGGGTTAATACTTAATACAAGTTGGAGATTGGAGAGGGAGAGAGAGCCCATTCAAACATTGAGACTCAACCCATCGCCTCAAGGTGAATCAAAAAGCCCGTGTAACTGCGAAGGCCCGTTAGAGAAAGTTGTCGCTCCATCGAGAGCCCATTCTTTCCATAGAGCGGCGTCTTGCGACTACCCTGAAATCCTCCCTATCTGGCTAGACTTATTCACTACTCCCGCTGACTTCAGTGAAGGTTCTTCAGCTGGATATCGGAGTATCTAAAGGTAAAAGCTATATATTTTGCATTATGAAATTGTTTTCTTTGGTTTAGGTCTTTCATTGATTCCGTTTCTTTTGGACCATTTTAGCAATTTATGATTCTCTGAAGCTTGGGTTGAAATCAAAGTTTCACAGACGTTCTTATTTTTGAACTCTAATATTGCCTGACTGGAGGTTCTCTCGCCGGACGTCAATATAAGTTATTTTTTATTTCTTCTTTGCCAATAGCTTTGGATTTAAGTTAATTGCTTCGGCTGAAAGTAAAAAACTTTGCATTTGGGATTTTTTTTTTTTAGACAATCGGCTTAGTGTTACTTCATCAGAATGTAGGGGTGATTACCTTGATTTAAAAGTTTTTTTTGAACCCATTCTTATTGTTTGCTGAGAACAAAATGTGAAGATTTGGCCCATCTTGGTATATGTTTGATTGCACAAAGCCGAGGGGACTAGGCTGATAGGGTATCAAAAACAGATTCGAACAAGAAACCATTGCCCTCTAACTGCTACATAATTCAAAAAATAGGCAAACACAGGTCTTCTTTGCATTTTTCATTACTCCTATGGTCATTCATTTCTCAAACACTGGCTTGTTTTGTTGTATATGGAACTTCATAATGTAACCTTATTTAGTGAGATTAACCAACTGGGTCCTCTGTATGTTCATATTCGGAGATGCTAGTGAAGATGGTACTAGTCGCAAAATGAGAGAAACCCCTTTCTATGTACAAAAACATTTTTAGTTAGTCTATGTACTTGTAATTAGCTGACATTGCTTTGTTTGCAATTCATAGTCCTTAAGAGGCATGCTTGAAATCTGTTTCAGCTGTCCCTATTCAACGACGGTAGATTACCATCAGGAGAAACATATATATTTTTTATGAAAGAAGATTTTGGATTAGTGTGTTGAGAAACTCTTTCTGTTCATATTAATGTGGAGATTTGGTTTTCGAACTCAGAAAGTTTATATTGGCTTGAAATTATACTGGGACTCGTAGTCTTTTGTAGTGCGAATGTCATATAATCTTCCTTGTGCGAAAACAAGTGCAAGCAAGTAGCGAAATATTCGTTTTGCAACCATTAAATCTTGGTATTAGCCTATAGGATAATGAATTGGGAAAACAGACTAAGATTTTGAATGTGATCCTACATCAGAATGAAAGTTTTTTTGAACTACAAATATGAGTTGCAATTTCTGTTTGCAGTGATGTGAGGAAAATTTGGGGATTCCTTTCTTCCTTTAATCACTTTTGGACCTGTTTCTATACTCTGTTAGGGAGAGAAGGGCTCATATAGATGGTGAAGTAAGTTCTTTCTTTGTTTCTTTACTGTTAATTAATGTTTTCCTTCTTTCCTCTTTGGGGTGGGGAGAATGAGAGCTGGGCATAGCATGAGAACTACTTTCTTAGGTTGGCCAACTAGTCATGTAACCAGCAGAAATGGCTCTTGTTGATATTTGATGGATAATTGTGAAGCTTAGCATGTAGACAGTATGCCTCGCGATGACTGTTTCGGTGCCTTATTTTTTTTGTGGATGCTTAAAGTAGTGAATTGTTAACATTGATTAATTTGGATGTAGTTGGAAAAACATAAGATGGGTCGAAAAGCCGGTGGAGTATACATAAGTCCAAAGAAATTTGGCAATATGACGAGGCCGTGCATGCAGGAAATGATAACATTTCTCAGTTGCTTGTCCCTCAACCAGAACAAAGATGATAAATGTACTCGACAAAAGGAACTGTTGAATGCTTGTATGGATTCTCAGGTGACGTGACTTGATGTTGTTTTTCAACCCTATTCTGTCTTTCCTTTTCGTTTTTGTTTTTGGGAAAAACTGTTCCTCCTTGTTTCATGAATATATTATGCTGTCTATATATCATCACGAACGGATTTCGGCCATCTTTTACTGCAGAGTTCCAAAAACAGAAAGAGTTGGGGAAGCATCAATTATCATCTGCAGAGGCTTAACCGGGGAAGGAAGTAGTTTTGGGTTCTACAGAGAAGTTAGGTTCATTCATGTCATTTGATTGTGCCTATCAGTTGAGAAAAAGTGAAATGTCTTTTTGGCAGTTTATTCTAGGATGATTGACTGATGGAATATTTTCTCAGGTTTGAAATTTTTTTCATGCATGATAAGCTAATGCTTCAGTCATTTTTAGGAATTACTCTGCTTTGGTGACCAGAATGTATTACTGGATGAAATCTGTGGACATTTTGTGAATCATATATTTGAAGGGAAGAATGATATTTTGTTCCTGCAGTGTTGGAACGGGAAAGTGGTCCGGCTGTTCTTGATGTACAATAAAAGCAAGCTAGCTATTTTTGACGACTATTTACAATTTGGCAGAGGAGATTCAAGCTCGATCCACGTGGGATCAGAGTCAAAAGTGGCTCAGCTGAAGCCGACGATATTACACGTGGCTAAGATATTGCGCTGGGTCTGCCCCGCGGGCCTCCAACAAGATAGGGTAGTTGAAGCCCATGGTGGAGCTTCTTAATAATTTACACTTAGGCCCGTTATCAATAGCGGGCTACGTGGGCCAAGTGGGCTGATGCCCAGTTTAAGTTTAGACGGAATGTGATGTGAGGATTCCGAACTATGGGCCCATGCTAACATGGGTGTTACATCATAATTGAGACTTGAGAGGCCACCGAATGCTTGGACAGACGTCTATGTCTAATCATTCGTTTACTTTCGCCGTTCGTAGCTGTAATTGTAGGATCGTTAGCTTGATTTTTTTTACACACACACACCTATGTCTTCTACACGAAATGTCGAAATGCAACCCTAGAAAAAAGAAATCAATGCATTGGGAGAAGCGAAGGAAGTTTTATAGCGAAAAGGGCAAAAGAGAAAAAACGTTCCAAGAAGGAAAGTTGTGCATACAAGTGGGAGACATGGAAGCTTTGTATTGTCTAATAAAAGGAAAAGCCACAATAAAGGGACAAGCTAAACCATCATGAATAATATTGTTAGACCACATGCAATGATGTGTTTTTGATGGGGAGGGGATAATGTATGAGAATGTATGTTTTTATTGACATGATTATATTAGGAGATGTGTTGATGTGACTTGATTTTTTGTAAAAAAAATGTAGGATCCAATATTGATTTTGATATAGTTTTATTGAGGAGTGAATGAGAAATTGAAATAGTAATGACCTTGCTAATAGGGAAGGAAAATTTGTATATGGATCTTTGTTTTACTAATATAACTATATTAGGAGACGTGTTTTGATGATATTGATGAGTATGTGACTTAACTTTTTATGTAATAAAAATGAGATATAGTTTTAATTTTAATGGAGAGGAAAAGTGCTTTACCATTGGATGTGCTCTTATAATATATGTAAATGATGTGACACGGTCCAACTTGACAATTTAATTTATTTACCGGGTTGAATGATAAAATAACTAATCTCTATATAATACATAACTTATTTACTTGTTAAGTTTGACATAACTCAGCCTTCAAATGCTAAGGAGTACCTGCTATGCCTATAATATCTCGAAAATGAAGATGTTAGTTAGTAAAAACATATTAGCCTTGCAATATATGCAGTTAATGGGCGAAAAGCGAAACCGTCTAGTTTTGTGCTAGATTTGATGGATCACCAATCAGTCATTGCCAGGAACGTCCCTGGAATCTGCATGTACTGATCAAGTAAACCGACTATCTATCCAAGTTGTGGTATCTAGCTAGGGTTGTGCCTGAGAGATGAAAGCTAGAGCTATAAAAGTGAACTCGGATAGAACGTACGTACATATGGCATCTAGATTATATAAATGTATATATATATATATATATATATATATATATGTGTGTGTAATATGTCAGAGACATGTGCAATTATGAACCAAAGTTTCCTTGGTACTAATATCTCCTTTTTTAGGATAACAAATTCTCAAATTTTACAGTTCAGACAGGATACCAGCTCTTTGCGGTGTGGGAGCCATGTTGATCCCCTCATAAGCTACAATATGTTTTACATCGATCAATATTATTAATGGAAATATACTTCCTTACATCGTTACATTTGGCTCTAGTACAGCAGAGATTGAATTTTCCAATGCGTTCTTTACTTCTTTTGGTTAAAGCTGAAACTTTGCTTCCTTTCCAACTATAAATCTCTTCATATATATATATATATATATATATATATATATATATATATATATATAGGGGTGATTTGCTTTTGCATGAAAGTAAGCGAAAAGGCCGTACGCTCTGTCAATTCTTGGCAGGGAATTAGATTCTTCCACCAACGTCCCTTCTTTGTTGGCTATACATCTTTAGCTACTATAAGTAAATGCAAATCATTCCACAGACGATGCATGCAAATCAATGAAGTAATCTTATTGATTTCACCCCTCACCACGTGCTTCATGCACGTGCTATATATCAATCCGACATTCATACATATTTTTTTATATAAATGCAGCTATACTTCTTTGTGAAATGTTTTTTTAAAAAACCAGCTGCAATATAAATAGTAGGAATAAGTTATGTCAAAATCAAACTTAAACTTAATAGTTAGATTCTTGATTGGCGCACCAGCCCTAGTTGCAATTGCTGGAGTTTTTCCCCTATCAGGATTACTATCTCAAGAGAATCAATGCGACGATGACAAATCAAGGTGGGAAAGAAATGAATCATACGGTGTTCACAAGGGAAAGTGTGTGTCGAGGAAAAAAGTGAAGTGAATAACATAATAGAGAAACGACAGATCAATAATACTGAATATACGTGTATATATCTATGGAGAAGAAGAGGAAATGAGAATGCATGGTAGATGGTGGTGTGCTTTTCCACCGTCCAAAGCCCATATATACCCTCCGTATCCGTATATATTCCGTAGTATCTGTTTCGTGCAATTGTGGGACACCCAATGGTTGACGTGGCGCAACACTTTCCGACCATGAGCATCATCTGATGGGTAAAGATTAATTTTGACTGCCTGCTTTGTCGTTACATAACACGACCTCTCGGCTTTAGAGGGCTACCACCAGCCAGCCTTTTTTTGGTTAGGGATATGTCATATTTAGACAGCATCTACTTTATTAATGCATGTAATCTTTCTTTCTTTTTGGCTAAGAAAGTGCCGATGCTTATATGAATTTATTATATATTTCTCCAATATGCCTAGGATGCCAAATTTTTAATAATTTTATCTAAATATAATTAGGTTTACATTTATAATTATAAAGGATTCAAAATTTAGGATTCCAAGTCTTTAAACTCTCATATTAATTGCAATCCAAGTGTGTGTCTATATATAAAATATTAATTTTCAAGTGCGGTATCCATAACATATAAATGTTACGTCCGCTTGAATGCCCAACTTAATTTATAAGGGGCCCATTATTTGGAGTACCCCACGTTTTAAACATCAAAAAGTGACGCCAGCACATAACTTATAAGTTACGGACATCCGTAAAACAACAGATATATATATATATATATGTATATATCGATACTAATATTTCAAGTAGCATTCATGCATGCCTTTTGTGCTAATTCCATACATGCATGGTGCATGTTAATGACTAGTTCTTCAAAACGAAGTTGGCAATGTCAAATGTACCACCAATGTCCATGGATGTGTAGTTGGGGGGCCGTGCTTTTCCTTATTGACACTGATCTTATGTGTTAAAGTATATGACGAACTGCAATTTGCTACGCTTGTAAAGAAGGCCCTGCAGGTTACTTATCGAAGAAGATAATGAAGGTTGTAACTTTCATGTTTTGTCACACTCCCCAATCAGAGCAACTTTTGTACATATAATTCTCTCTACCACCTACTTAATTTGCGGTCTTAATCCCTCAAAAGAGGCTTCAACACTAAAAAGAGTGGAGCAATTATAAAAGATTAAGAAAGACAAATTGCAAATTGGCGTTCTTGTATGTGTTAATTATATATAAAAGTAACGTTATTAATTCATATAAGCAATAAAGTTGAAAGACCACTGAATATTTTTCTTCAAATTTTCTCTGCTTTGAATCTAAAAAATTGATAAAGATGGCTAAACTTAATTAATTAGGGCCCCTCAAATTATGCATTACTGTCCCTATCATAATTTGACCACATCTTATTCATATAATGTACACTATTAGTGCGCGATGATATGCAAATAACCATTGATAATTTTGCAGGTTTACATTTGATTTGCTAGTGAATCAGTGCGAGTGCGATTATAAATTTAATTACATATAGTTAAAATAAATATGGACTCGAAATTTCATTACTTGTTCTACATTATTCGTTAACTAATGTTAAACATTTTTTACAAGCTTTGATACGACGTTAGTCATATAAGGAAATATATTATAACTTCCTCTACGGTGAAAGAAATTAAGAATTTTTCCATTAATATTGGGAATATAACAAGATTTCATGGAAGAGAAAATCAACAGTGGCTGAGAAGAGAAACACGAAAATTGAACAACCTTTAGAAATTCATAAATATTAGATCTGCTATGCCATACATTACTACCAAATTCATCATATATAGCTAACTTATAGTTTTTTTACGCAGATATATTTGTGCCACCCTATAATTTGGAGTGTGATTGCTGGTGGAGATCCCACCACAAAAAAGGGCATGTGACCTGTTTTACAACATTGGATCATCTCTCTCTCTCTCTCTCTCTCTCTCTCTCTCTCTCATCCCCTCCACACCCCCCTCTCTCTCATGAATGACGAGTCACAGCTCTCTTTAGTGAGCACTAAATTGGAGTCAATATAGTCTTTAGAAAGAAAGGCTTCATAACTAAGAAACTTATTTTCCTCCACTCATCAAAAGATTCAAAACCCTATAAATACATATAATAAAACAAAAAGAGATGAGAGAATATATAAATTAAACTAAATAAATACAAAAGCCCCTCCCTATCTCTCTTTCTTCCTTCTTCTCCTTTAATTCTCTTTTCCCTTTCTTCCTTTCTTTCTTTCTTGGCTCTGCTGGTACTCTCTCTTAGTTTGTGTGTGATTCTCCACCACCATTTTTGCTAAAGCCCCATTAACCTTTATAAAAAGCAAAGGGAGAAAAAAAAACATGGTTTTCTCCGCAATTCCAGTCTATTTAGATCCTTCCAATTGGCACCAGGTATGATTTTTCTTCATTTTAATTCCATTCACTACAAAAGCAAGAATATTTACAGCATATGAAGGGAAAAAAAGAAGAGATTTAGATACTCCGAGTCCTTTAATTTGTGATCTGATCTACTTGAATATACTAGATTTAATTGGTTTCTTTATTATTGCTTATAATTAATTCTTGCGACGAAAAAAAAATCTGACTTTGCAGCAGCAGCAATCAAATCAACAACAAGGAATAATTAGTGCTCCTCAAGATCAAACTCCACAACTTCCATCTCTTCCTCCACAGTCTCCTCTTGTGGCTGCTGGTGCCGGCTCAATCCGACCTGGTTCGTTGGCTGATCGAGCTAGGCTAGCACGGATTCCGCAGCCAGAAGCAGCCCTCAAGTGCCCTAGGTGTGAGTCCACCAACACTAAATTTTGCTATTTCAATAACTATAACCTCTCTCAACCACGCCATTTCTGTAAGACATGCCGGCGGTACTGGACTAGAGGGGGCGCCCTAAGAAATGTTCCGGTGGGGGGCGGTTGTAGGAGGAACAGGAAGAGTAAAAACAGCGGTAGTAGCTCCAAGTCATCACCAGCCTCATCCAGCGAGAGGCAATTCGCAGGTGGTTCAAGCTCGACAAATTCAATTCCTTCAGATATGATCGGTCACTTGCCTCAGCATGATCAACAGGCTTCTCATCAGTTGCCTTTCTTGGGATCTTTGCCCAATATGACTCAGTATAGTGTTGGGAATATGGGCTTGAATTTTAGTGGAATTCAGGGAAGCATTGGAGCTACAAATGGAGGAATCGGTGGCCAAAACCAAATGGGGTTTCAGATAGCGGGTAATTCAGGTATGATTTTATTGTATAGAAAGTGCAAGTTAAATTTCCTCTAATTAACCAAACCAGTATATATAGATTTATTCATTTAAAGGACTCCAACAGAATTTATCAAATAGGCACTTAGTAATATTGCTTTGTCTCGTTGTTGATGTATAGGAGGACTGCAGCAATTTCCTTTCTTTGATGCACAGACAGCAGGCTTGTTTTCGTTTCAAGGTGAAGGAGTGGAAGCAAGGACTTCCATGGTTGGAGATAGCCTGCAGCCTCGGGCAATGACTAGTAATTCAAGCTCTAGGGTTTCTCAGTTGGCTCCAGTGAAGATGGAAGAAAACCACGGAGGTTTGTCAAGGCAACTTTTGGGTAATTTAGAGAGTGACAATCAGTATAATTGGAGTGGTGGAAATACTTGGACGTCGGATTAATTTATCTGGTCTCGGTTCTGCCTCCACTACTCATCTGCAATAAGATTGATAATATCTGGATTTGCTACTCTCCAACCCCCAAAATATTGTCCGATAATTAAGATGGTGGAACTGGATTAATCTCTTCATGATCACATAGATAGGGATCCAAGGTAGAACTCGGGTTTCATATCCTATCTAATAATTTGTTGCTTTTGGTTGAAGAATATTGAAGTTGTGTTGTAATTTTATTTCTATACGTTGACTGTGTGTGATCGTGAGATCATTGCTTTCTGTTGTTTCCCGAGGCGATGATAAGCTCATATTTGAGATTAATCCTTATTATTAATGGCTACTTGTTTCCCTTTCATTTTTTTATACATTAGCATTTTCACTAGTTTTTGTACATCAAAATGTGCAATAGTAGATCTCGTGTGTATAAATATATCTGGAATTCGCACTTTTTTCCTCTTCATCGTTTGATTATTAATGGATTTGCATCTAGTTAGGGTAAAAGATCATCGGACACAATAAAAAAAAAGTAACCCTACGAATCCATGTGATATATTTGCATTAGTGTACCTCCAGATGTAGTCTTCCTGTTTTGGTTTCCTTTCTTCAGCAGGCTGCTGTGTCTTTTGCGTTGGCTTGGTTTCTTGTTCCCTTGCTTTTTTCTGCTGCAGTTTGGGTGTCTTTTTTTTGATGGTGCAGGGTCTTACATATATTTCTTCTAGTCTTTATTTTTTCTTTTTTATAACCACGATATTTTTCTGTAATAAGTGAAGTTATTAATAAATTGCATGTGAGATAAATCCTCTTTATAAAAAAGACGTATATTTCAGCCAACTTCAGCATAAGGGGTTGCATATATATGTTGGTTACTGCTTCATTTCGTTATGTGTAAATGTGTGTGTTTATGTACGTGTGGTGGTGTTGACTTTATTAATGAAATCTCAATACTTGTATGAATATATATATATATATATATATGTATGTATGTATGTATTTATCCTTAGATGCCATTGCTTAACTTCAAATTTCTCCTTGAAAATTAAAACTTTGTGCCCCAAAATTTTATTTTTAGTTACCACCTTGTCAGGGATTCTTATCCCTTTAATTTCCTCCTCTTTTAAGTAGCAAAATTCGAATTTCAAAAAGGAGAGTTTTCTAGGATATTTATATCTAAAACGAGAGAGATTTGTTCTTTTTTAGAGCATGTACAATGGACTCTTAAAAATGATACTAAATAATGTATATGAGAATATATATTTTTGCTGATGTGGCTGTATTGGGAGATGTATTTCGGTGATGTGGATTAGTACGTGACTTATTTTTTGTAAAAGATATGTGACATAATATTGATTTTGGTGTTGTTGTTGGAAAATGGACGAAGGAGTACATATGATATTTGAAGGTTTTTTTTAATGAAAAAAAAATGTATAGAAATTTGTGTTCTATTAATATGGTTGTATTGAGAGACGTATTTTGATGATGTAAATAAGTGTGCGGGTTGATTTTTTGTGTAATAAAAGTTGAGCACAATTGGAAAAATGAAAATTTTGGATTGTATAAGTGGAGTTGCTCTATTCCTCACCTCGTGTCCCCATGCGAAGCAGAAACTATTTCCTATATGTACGTAAAAAAAAATAAGGAAGAGGAGATTTATCATCGTCATCATAAGATCTATGTAGACAACTTGTACTGTTTTGAATGATTTTGTAATGATATATCATCGGATTGGACACACTCATTTGTTGTTTGTGAGTGAAAGTCAAAGGCAAAAAAGAATATACCCAACAAAACGCTAAAATTCCCACTCAAAACCATGCAAATTCCGTTTTCAATCAAACCAATTGTTAGGAAGCTGGAGCCTGGGATTTCGTTTAGAAACAACATTGAATGTTCAGAAGTATTTCGGTCAATATCCTCTCTCTCCCTCTCTCTATCTTCTCTCTCTTTTTCTCCCTCCCTATCTCGCATACCCATTCAAAAAGGAATCTCTAAAAATAATCCTCTAGATTTATAATTACATAAGCATATAAATGGAATATATATGATATAAGGTTTGATGTGGACCAATTTAGGATATGCTTTTGGGAGGACCATGCAAGACTGTATTCGCATAGACGAATAAAGCAAAGCAATCCAGTGTCCAGACTCCAAAAAAGAAGAGCTTTTTAAAGTTTTGATGATATAATGACTTAATGAGGAGTTGCGATGGTGAAAACCGTAAACAGTGATCGATGGGTGTATATATATGTGTATGTATGTATGCATACCAAAAATGTAGATGTAAGAGAAAGAACAAAAAAGATGAGTGGTTGCTGTTGTTGGTGGGGTAACTTCTGTTACTGTTAGGGCACCACCAACACCAACAAGAGCAAAAAAAAAAAAAAACTGGGATCTTTAACAATTTTTGTGATTCATATGCGACCTTGAGAATCATAGTTGAGGTTGTGTCGGTTTCAATATGTATATGAGACTACGACCACTTTTTTAAAAAATATTTATTTATTTATGGTGTTTATGACCACTTTGATAGACATGGATCGAATTTCTCTCACTATTATTTTGTTTCCTTTTTCCCCAGCCAGCTTTAACCTTTTCACCTTGAATATTTAACGTACTTGTTTGATGTTTCTAGTTTTTTTTTCCTTCATTTTTACAGCTTTAAATAATTGGTATAAGTTCCTCTTAATCTGCTCGATCGATTTCGTAATTAAATCATGGTTTTGGTGATGAAATTAAAGCAAACAAGGCGTTAGATATGCACTTTTGATATTAAACATCTAATACATAATAAATCAATGCAAACTTGCACTGCATTAATTAGTAATAAAACCACGTATGCAAGTTTCAAAGCCAGCATTGATAAATTACTCGCTCTATTTCACATCCTACCTAGCTATAAAAGGAGCTACCGCAGCCCTTCAGAATTTCATCCTTGCAATCCTCCTCTCCCTAAAATACCAAAACAAAGAAGAAAAACACAATAAGATCATGGGGAGCTTTGCAAAGATGGCAGCAACCATGGTGTTGTTGATGTTGACATGCGGAGCAGTGATGACAATGGCATACGTGCCATACCCACCAGAACCTCCTATTTATAAGTCTGAAATTCCACCTGAACCAAAACCGGGATACTATAAATATTTGAATTATTGTCTTTCGAAGTTCAGTTTAGAATGCAAAAAAGAATTGCTTTGCTATGCGGCTTTGGATGTTTTGGTTACCGATGCTTGTTGTCATAATCTTATTGTTATGGGAAAGAAATGCTACATTGATTATGTCGATTATGTCTTCACAATTCCCAAGTTCAACAGAGCTGCACGCAAGGGACATGCAAGAGCCAACCGATTGTGGAATACTTGTTATTTGAGGCTCCACCAGTAAGACATAAAAATGTTATATGTAATATTTTATAATTAATAAATACACAATAATATGTTGGATGTCCTTATTGAAGGCATATATCCACAAATATACTTTTTTTTTTCTCAAATTCTCTACTACTAGAAACCTTTCGGGCTTGTTTGGGCCCATATTAGTCCTGAAAGGCAACCTCTTAATTTGCTACCAAAAGGCCCAAAACTACTAATATGAAGATGGATCAGCCTGCAGGCTTGATGGGCCTTATAAATGGGCTTCAATTGACAGACCAGTAACCCCTCAACTCGGCCCGTATGCATTGCGTATCGAGCAATAAAGTTTTGAAATTTTATATATTCAAATATTTAACTCAAAACTGCTTTATGGAGGCAAGTCTTAAATTTGTCTCGGACTACGACGATGAAATTGAAATATTGAAGAAGTTTTGGCGCAAGAAATGCTAGAATTTCGGGATCGGAGGAAGCCCTTAGCTTTCTCGAAGCTTATTGGTCCCTCTACTGTTACTGATTTTCGTCTTCCTCACTCAGTTCGCCCTCTCTCTCGTACCTCACTTCTTCGCTGCCTATTCAATTGCATCCCAACTAGCACTCTTCAGGTTCCTTACATGTCTCTTTGTATACTAAAAATGGTATTAATCTATGCGACTCGGTATAAAATTGAAACTGTCAATTTTCTTTTGTGGCAGCTCTGGTACTAGTTATTGTTTTAGGTTCTGGCAGATGGAGTAGGCGGCTCCTTGGAGTGTATACATCGGCTCCAGCTTTTGTCGTCTTCAACGTACTTTTCATTTGGGGCGTTTATGTCGTCGTTTATCGATGAGGTGCGGATTCTTCTTTTATTTCATTTGATAACGAGCGTTCATAACTTGTAGATTGGCTTTTATTGCTTTGTGTTCTGAGTTCGGACTCTTGTCTAATTTAGACGATAATCTCATCTAGGAAATCATAAATTTTAGGGCAACCTGTAAATTTTGCTTCCTCAATTTCCTAAATATTTTGGTATCTGAGAATAGCATATTTGTAATTAGTTGCTTAAATTTTTCTGGTTTTTAATTTAGGGGTTCTATTAATTGGTTGTCAATTATATCTTGCGCACCAGTTATTGATTTTTATGTTACTGAACCATGCGATGACTATCAGACTATCAGTTTCGTGAATGAATGGTGCTTTTGTTATTGCCAACAATTGAGGCGACTCTAATCTCTTGCAATAGGTTTCATTGAGAAACTATGGAACTTCTCTTTCTTCTTATGCAAGTGGCCACACACATACTAGGTGGTTGTAATTGTTTTGAAAAAAATATAGCGAAGTTTACTGTTGGGGTTTGATTAAATGATCTTGCTAATAGATGACTTCCATTTATGCATTCTTTTGCAGAAATCATGGATGTTGGGTTTAATTAATGGAGAGGGACTCATCATCTCATGCTCATTATTGGTCTATGTAGGTTGTTTTTGACTCTCTCTCTTCTCCCTTGTAATTGTGAATGATGAGGAAATAAACTTAGATCCCATGTTTGCTAACCAAACATTTTTCTTAATGGCAGTATCATGTCAAGTGATACTGCTTATGTTAGACTCAGTTCTTCTTGTTCAGACGGTATTGAAGGTTGGGATGAGGTTGTCAATTTGATCTCTACGTGCTATTTTGAACCGTACATGGTGGAGTTTGTTCTAAAGTTTCATAGCTTTATCTTTTCCTGACTAACATGCTTAACATTTGTTTTTTTTTTGTAGTTAATGATGTAATTTTTGTAAATTTTACTCATTCAAGCAAATCTAGAGATGTGGAGATATCTTTTGCTTGTTTCGTGTTTGCCTCTCCATTTGGAGCAGCTCTTTTTTTGGATAAAGTTTGCAAAGACTTTTACCTTTCATGTGGAAAGGGGCATATCAGCATATGTATCTCTGAGCTTGTAGCTTCAAGCTTGTTTCTCTCTTCACATCAATGCATGCCTCTGTTATTGGACAATCAAGTTATTTGAGGCTTTGACTCTTTGAACACATAGGCTATAAGTATAACTGTTTTAAACTTGTAAATTCATTGATGCTGCAACTTGCGTGGTAGTAATGGCCGAGAACATTTCACTTTTAATGTCATAATTTTGGGTCAAGTCATGGGTTTTTTTGACCTCCATTCTTTGGTTCTTCCTTTTGACCTTTTGTATTGCCAGTTAATGGCCTTTGAGCATTTCACTTTTTGGGTTGTCATGACCTGCAGAATTTGGTTTGTTATTTTGTATATGTACATTCACCCCCACCCCACAAAAAAAAAAAATTCTATTCATTCATATAGGGTTCACTATTTTCCTTGCAAAGTAAGTGGTCTTTATGTATTTATTCAGGTGTTGTTCATTTTCCTTTCGTAGTTCGCTATCACAAAAAAGGATAAGATACTGTACGAGCTGCAAGGAATACACTAAGGGGTTTGATGACCATTGCCCTGCTTTTGGAAACTGTATTGGTAATGACAATTAAGATTTGTTGAGCAGTTGATTTGCGAGTTTTTCAATATCAATATCATCTTAGATTAATTTCCCATTGCACCGAAGCCATGTACTTTATGCTAGGTTCTTTTTGATTTTTTAGCACTTTTTTATGAATAATATTAATTTTTTTTTGAGCTCTTTTTATTGTTGATCTTCTCTTTGGAAGAATGATATGCTATTGATTATTACGGTGCAGGCAAGAATAATGATCTCATCTTCATCATCCTTCTACTTGGATTTCTAACTAGTAACAACTCAGTGTTAGTTTAGACTATCAAACAAAAAGATATATAGCAGGAATCTGCTATCAATCTATAGACCCGCATTTTATAAATAAAGTATCTTAAGGATTGTTTGTTACTCTCAGACTCAGTTGTTCGTGCTCTGACTTTCATTTTATTTTTCAATACTTAATGGTCTGGCTTAATATAACGCTGCAACTTTGATTCACATATGGGCTTTGTTTTGGTATTTAGTGAGTTGTCTTTTATTAATTCTTTTCGGGATGAAATATTAACCTGTGAGTTCCTGTGCTGTTTTCATACAACTAGGATGAAGGTTGGTTACTGCAGTTATTGTATTACCTTTGTAATGCTATATAGTTGATATCCCGTGTGATCCTAAGTTATCTATGATCATTTATCTCTGACAATGCTATCCATGTCTCTGTTTGTAGACAAGTCTGTAGCTGTTTGGCGATCAGCACAATGTTTTTTTTTTTCCAAGTGCTATGGCAGGTTTTCATTGTGATAAGGACCAGGCCTACCACCAAGGCCACCCAAGCCCAACCCCGGCCCATGCACGCATGAGCTGAGCTGTTCCCTAAGCCCAACAGGGCCCAGAGCCATACCCAAGCCCACCACACTGTCAGAAAACCTGGGTAACCATTGAAGGCAGCGGCACCCTTATAAGCCGCACCTTCACACCCACATCTTCCGATACATCTTCCGATGTGGGATCTTAGCACATTGTTTTCACTTTCACATAAATTATGCTTTTCTGGAAATATTTTGGTGTTAACATTTCAAGTTAACCTGTCAAAGTACTAATAATATTTATTTTGTGTGCGTAGGTGTGTTTCTGATATGGTATTTATATTGTATATGCTCCAATATTAACCACTGATGAGTGGGTAGGATCCTAATCCCAATTGTGAGAGTGAAAGTGGGAAGAAAGGGCATATACAATTTTATTTGCCTTTCTGTGCAAGAAAGGGAACTTGGTTCTGTTACATAATCTGATAGGCACAGTATGGGCAACAACTTTTTTTGTTCATATTATGACTGATACATGGATAATTTTTTTTTTGAGTAAACCTAATTTGTCGTAAATATGCCAGTTTTATTCAATTTTCAGTTTAGATAATACAGAGTTCCCCTTTTCTGTTCAGATAAAGTCATAAAACTGGACGGGATATCTGGAGTTCGAAATTATTCTCGAGTCCTTGCCAGGTAAAAAATACTTTACTATACCTTATTAGTTTATTTTTGTAACAGTCCAACACCTAGTTCAACATTTTTGTCTCTCCAGGGTAGAGCTTTACTAAGATCATTTTTAAAAATCCTTATGATAAGGGTATTCTGTAAAATGTGGTGGAATTTTTAACATTGAAAGGATAATGGTGTGCTTATAATTGCTCTTGGGACCATGATGGTTGCTCTTCCATGGCTTTCAAGTAGGATTTTTCTGGAGTGAAAATCTAGGATTTGGGAGGGGTAGGCATGGGAGATGCCTGTCTCGAATTTTTTAATTATATTTCAGAGTGCGACTTAGCCACAGTGAGAATGAGAGACTTGTCTCAGTAAACTATAGTGTCTGAAAGTTTGTTCTGTATACTTAGAACTGTAACTGGTGGGTCAATGGTTGCTAGAGATGTTGATTTTGACAAAGATTTTGATCTCTGTTAGTTCTTCTGTTCGCAAGGATTTTGATCTCTGTTAGTTGTGTTATTGTAACGTTTTTATTTAGCTTAGTTCTTTTGATGAATTTCTAATCTTTGTTCATACAGTCTGGGTTACTAATAGGGGTCTACTTAGATGCTTCTGCAAAACTATTCTGCTACAAATAAACCCAAAGGGGATTCAGATTTAGATAGAACTTTATTAATGGAAAACCAGTTACATTTGGTCCTTCATATCACAAAAACAAGACACCAAACATCTGAAATACTGGAAACTGAAATCACACACTTGGTACTCACAGCACAGAAGCAACTGATGCTTCAGCTTGATTTCGTTAGGCTGCTGCTTCTCCTCTTTAGAAATGAAGAACTGAAGCTAGCCACTTCCAATAGTTCGAAACAGACAAAAGAGAACAAAGGGAGACATAAGGTGACATGGAGAGGTAAGGATGAAAGTCCTCACTTGATCTGTAGGAATTTCCTGAGTAATAAAATTGGTTCGAGTAAGATTAGCTCAACACAAGTGGTAGCACAACATATTGGTTAGAACTTATACGATTGATTATTATTATTCTTATCAAAAGGTAGTGCATTCACATCATCATGATTAGGAGGTCAACAAATAAAGTTTCTACACGAGCTTATCTCTTAGCAACAGCAATTGTCTCGAGCCAATCCTCCACAGGAGTGTTCCAAAAAAACAACACTCTCTCTAACTCTTAGCAACAACACTCTCTCTTTAACGCTCGGGCCTTTTGATTAATTAGGATAGGCTTCATTTATTTCTTAGATAATTCAGTTGTGCTGTCGTATTATTGATAGGGTAGGAGAGTTTGTCTCGTAATTAGCTAGTAGTTAATAACTGCCTATTTAATTCTTTGTGAACTTCAGTGGCAATTAAGGCAGAAAGTGGAACAATAACACTTGTGTTACATAACGTGTCTCTAAGTTACTATTGTGATTTCTTCTTTTAGGAACAGTCACAGTGAGAACTCCATTTTCCATACTATCCTTAATCTGATCCATCTTTCATTTTCTGGCAACTTGACCCTGCGATTGATGACTCCATTTTCCGTACTAGCCTTAATCTGATCCATCTTTCATTTTCTGGCAACTTGAACCTGCGATTGATGATGTAAATAAATATGCGACTTGAGTTTTTATATGATAGAGATTGGATTCAATTAAGAAATTTGGAGAGCTTGAAACTGCAATCAAAGTCCTAAAATTGAAGTACGACTGTAT
This sequence comes from Euonymus europaeus, assembly GCA_963580455.1. NCBI lineage: Eukaryota > Viridiplantae > Streptophyta > Magnoliopsida > Celastrales > Celastraceae > Euonymus > Euonymus europaeus. Next base: position 23,483,885 of record OY756967.1, read on the forward strand.
TCCTGAAATTGAAGTACGACTGTATTCCTGAAATGCAACGACCTAACTTACTTCAAAAAGGCCTAAAACGACTAATATGAAGATGGCTCAGTCTACGGGCTTCATGTGCCTTGTAAATGAGCTTCACTTGACAGACCAGTAAACCGCAAGCCCGTATGCATTGCTCATCGAGTAATTTTTCCGATGTATTTCTCAGTTTTGCTCACCGTTTGGGTTAAATGTTTATGCTTGCTGCTCATGCAAAGCTTTACTCCTACAAATAAGCCGAAAGTTTATGTTTTTATAAAACTCAATCGATGATTTATTGGTGATAAAGGTTTGTCAAATGATGTTCTGTTTCGCAATTATTTAGTCATTTACCTCTAAAGGGCATGAAAGATTGGATTACAAAGGTACGCACAACTTATTTATATTAATTCAAGACAAAATACATAGGCTCAAGCTTCCGTGGACGCAATAACTAAACAAGCCAACTTAAATCACACAACACAAACAGAAATCCTCACCACATTCGCGACTGTGTACAACAATACGACATCGCTTAACCAGAGATCTCGATTGTCTTCACTTCGGGCTTCTTCTCCTCCTCTTTGGGCACGGTAACTGATAGGACTCCATTCTCCATGGTCGCCTTAACCTTATCCAACTTAGCATTCTCAGGCAGCCTGAACCTCCTCATAAATTTGCCGCTGCTCCTCTCCACGCGATGCCACTTGTCATTCTTCTCCTCCTGTTCTTTGCTCCTCTCTCCGCTAATCTGAAGAATCCCGCCCTCCTCAACCTCAACCTTCACTTCCTCCTTCTTCAGGCCCGGAAGATCAGCCTTGAAAATGTGGGCTTCGGGGGTCTTCTTCCAATCAATCCTAGCATTGGCGAATTGAGAGGTCTCTTGCGCCGAGGATGGTACGTTAGTGAGTGTAGAGTTGAGGAATCCATCCAGAGGATCCCAAATGTCGAGAGAGAATGGGTCGAAAACATTGGTGCGCCTCCCACCGAAGAAGCTTGGAATGAGCGACATTTTCTGGAAAAAGCTTCTATAGATTGTTTGATTCTAAAGAACACCGAATATATAAATGTAAGATTGGTCGAGTCTTTGCAGGATGAGATTGAAGAAGGAGGGGGGATCTATTTATAGCTTTGAGAAGAGAATTCTAGTTTCCTATGGTGGAAGGAGGAGAAATCTCTAGCACCTTGGAGAAGCGACCGGAATGTTGAAGAAATCTTTAGCACCTTCATTTAATATTATATAGTCGGGATGTTCCGTAATCTTCTACGACCTTCGTTGTTAAATAGTAGTTTCAAGTTTCAACTCTGGACCATTCCTGGGCCTTAGGATCTTGGTTGTGTAAGAATCTGGTCCAGCCCGAAACTTAGAAACTGAGCCCGCTCGACGCTCGTTGAATTGTTTTCAGCCCCCTAATTGATCCACTGGGTAATTGGGGTAACGTGGGCCATCTCTGAACTCAATATGAGAGAGCCCATGTAAGGTAAAGGCATAAATGAGATTAAAACAGGGACCGTCGCTTTAACTCAAGGGCTAATGAAACCAAATGTTTCACGTAATAAGATTATATTGCTTGAACGAAACAGTGTGGAGAATGGACCCAGCAAAGTAATATGATTGGCAGATCAAAGGAATTTATTGGCGATTGTCTTGAATAAATGGGTAAATTCTATCCGCAATTGACACGATGAATGGTGAAGATAGGAATGAATAGATCACAAGATGAGAACAAGAATATGTAGTACGTAGATATCTGTAGCGTGCAAGCCATTTGTGGTTGTAGGATGTTATTAATTTACCTAGTAGTAGTAGTAGTAGTAGTACGTGGGGTCTTGATAGATTCTGATTGATGATTCACAACAAGAACTTGCCAAAAGCGTTCAAGTTACAACCAAAACATGTCCCATTTTCATTTCCCACATCTAATTAGTTGTTGTCAACTGTGTAGTGACATATGACTAGACGTATACCAATACTGGTTCCCTGAATGTATGCATATTATAGGGCGTTGATCAAAATTTAATTGGTGAAAATCTCTTTCACATTGTTGGTCGTTTTGACACGTAGAGAAAGAGTAGTATTTCTTGAAGAAAGTTAAGCGCATATATATATATAGATAGATAGATAGCTTGACAAATTTGGTTCGGTTAGGAAAACTGGGTAGGCAAGAAAAAAAAAAAGACTCACTATAATTACCCTCGTGGTTTTTGCATGCTAATTAATGCATGTACCTTTGACTGTAATTAAAATCATAAAATCCTGCTTTGAAGCGAAATGGATGAATTAATTAGGACTAATTGAAGCTCTGATATTCCTATATATTTGATTTAGACCGTGCAGTGTTCGCAGTTAATCACACTGCGATTAAATTCGGATTGAATCGGGAAGATCCTATTAAGGGAAAGCTCTCTCAATAAGAATTTTTTTCATTCACAATATTCGAACTCGAGATCTTGTACTGTGCCATTTGAACAAACCATTTGTTGGTATATTTCTATATATTGACGTCACCAATTCCATGCTATGGTTTATATTTATAGAGAGATCAACAAGCAGGTAGTATTTATAATATGAGACTGCAAATGTGAATGTAGGTAATAGTGGGTATATATATATAGTTATAGTCACGTTGGGGCATAAAAATATAAGCCAAGTTGGGGTGAGATGGTGGAAGAAAAAAAACAGATGTTTAAAGAATAGTTAGTACGCGGATTGTGGTAGTTGAGGTGAACAATTTGTAAAGCTGTGGTGTACTGGGTCATTCATTCTTACTTTACAACTATAGAAAAGTTAGCCAAGAGAAAACTATTTGTATATATATATATATATATATATATATATATATATATATATATATATATATGATTTTGGTCATCATGTCAGCTAGTTGTTGTATGATGTATTTGTATGAGTATTCATGTACTGTCTAAAATATGTCATTTAGATAATATTCTCAGATGATAAAGTGTAACTAATAATATAATTAATCAAGGGCTAAAATATCTGATTTGGATAATATTATCTTCTTTGATTTGGATAATATTGCCTTGACCAGGAAACGGTATACAGAACGTCATAGTCTCTCCCAATACACCCCATGCTCGGAAATAATGTTTGTAAGAAATAATTATTTGGAGAAATCTATATATATATATTTGTAAGGTGGCCGTTGTCTATTTACATAATCAATTCCATCTTTGAATTCTTAAACAGCTTATACCTTGAAGAATCATGGAACACAATTACTGGTATAGCTGCAGCTGTCTTGCTTATAATTTTTTTATATTTGATGAAGGACAAATGAAACATACAATTCTTACATTTATTGACAATCATATAATCCCTAAACCCTAATCTAATCTAATCTAATCTAATCTAATCTAATCTAATCAATAAGATCACACGCCTAACTACCCTCCTCTTAAATAAATAATAAATATAATCAAGTTTGAAAATTATTATATATGTTTAGATATTTCTTTAGCGGTGGATATTATATTGGTTTACCTTTTGGAGAGAACAACAATATATTCCCGTCCCCCACGCTACCTCCATTCATCAATCTCACTCTCATTAATATCCCCTGTTTGCTAATCAAATCAAACCATCTGTATATATTTTAATAATCACATGAACTTATTAATAATTAGGCCTGAGGGTGGGAGGATACCAATTCCCTATTTGACCGAAAAGAATAACCCAATGATCTTTTTACTGTTTTGGCATAAACTTGAGAATCTTTTATAACTGGCAGCAAAAGCAATTCCTCGCTTGAAATTGTCATAGACGATGAACACACTCACACCATATGTTATACCCCAATGAAGATCCTTCTTTATACTTGTGTTCAATGCTTAAGCAAAGGTAAAAAAAGTGTCCGATTCCGATATTCAATTCCTTTCTTTTTCACTGCTGCGTATACAATGTGAGAGCGAGCTAGCAGGCATCGATCATGCACCGCATCATTCCAAGTCTTTGATGATAAGTCTCTCTCTCTCTCTCTATATATATATATATATAGAGAGAGAGAGAGAGAATAAAAGGAGAACTTTTAATTGCTATGATTCATTCTATGTATACGTGCCTGATTTTAAATTACAGAAAATACGATTAAAAAAGTTACAATCGTTAAAGAAATGAAATATTAAACGAATTACAAGTTATATTTGCACGTACCCGAGACAGCAATTTCTGATCACACACGTGAAGTGCCCTCAACCACTTCAGAGTTCATACTGGTAAATATTAAAATCGAATATTAATTTATTAGATCATTTTATAGAGTTTTTTTTTTAATTATATGGTTTGATTTGGCCCTTTTATTTTAGGTACCATGCTGTCCAAATAGAGTTACTTTTGCATTTGATATGATGCGCCTTTTCCTCAACACACCAAACTTCCTAATTTTAATCTTATTTCTCCATATATATATATATAAAGAGTTTTCTCATTCGTAAATCGTAATGCATTAAAAATGCCAAAATAAAACATATTTATCAAATAATTCGAATTGTTAATTGTAATTTAATGTATTTTGAAAAATTGACTTGAAAAATCCAAACAAAATATCAATAATGGGTGATGGCCTTTACGTAAAAGCAACTGCCAACAACATCATTGGAGCGCTTAATTGAGCACTTCGCGTTCAATCAACACATAAATTGTATGTAATAGAGGTGAGATAGTATTAAAAATTAACTTAGGGTCCGTTTGGATCAGAGTATGTTGATAGAGTATAAGCTCTCGTAAAACGTAAAAACTGAGAGTGTCTGAGAGTATGGGGACAGAGTATAAGCATCCAAACAGGGGCTTAAAATGCTTGAAATTAATTTGCGAGAGACGCTCTAATCCATCCCCATTCCTTGTCTTCTGAATCCAACGGCTCATCAAACATGACTGTCAGATTCAAGGGTCAGGATGGCTTCCACTTTAGTCAATACGAGACGTCTACGGACACCCATTTCTGGTCCACTTTGCTGTACGTAATCCGAATTGCCCGAACAAATATCTGACAGCTGCCCCATGTCAGACCCGGGCAGGTACAAACTTCAATACAGTAAAGTATGACTCGCTCTCGAGTTTTTTTTCCTTCTAATTCTCAATTTCTCTTCTCTCTCTTTAGTACTTGCGCGCAATTTTTTGCTTTGAGCAAAAATTTGAGGCCACCAACAGCACCTTTCCCTCTCAGTGAAGGTGGCGTTGGATAGAGGCCGAGCGCTTCTAACGAAAGCGCTGGCCGAAGTGCACACCCTGTAGAGAGAGAGAAAAGAGACAGAGATGGGTCAGGGGCTGAGTTGTGGAGCGAACCAGGAGCATGGGCTCTTCAGTGCAGTGCAGTTAGGAGAATTGGAAACTATAGAGGCTATATTGGAGTTAGACCCATCTATCTTGCACAAATCAACAGTCTACGATCGACAGTCTGCACTTCATATTGCTGCTGCCAATGGCCGGATCGAGGTGGGTTTTTCTTATTTTGCTTGCTCTGTATCCCAATTTGTTGTTTCCCTATGGTTGGTTATTTGGTTCCTTTTTTGGGTTCTAAAGTAGCCAAAGTTTCCTGCTCTGCTTCGGCATTTCGATTAATGATGCTTGTTGGGTTTGACTGATGTTACTTGATTGCTGATGGATTTTGGTCTATTCTTGGCGATCTTCAGATTTTATCTATGCTTTTGGAGCGATCTATGGATCCAGATATGGTGAATCGTCACAAACAGGTAGGTCCTCGTGTTTCTGTGTAAATGCGATGGCTCTTTTTCTCTGAATCCCGTTATATGATCGTTTTACTAACGATTTCTCAATTGTGCAATCGCGCAGACTCCACTTATGTTGGCTGCGATGCATGGCAAGATCTCTTGCGTGAAAAGGCTCCTTGAAGTGGGTGCGAACGTGAGTGAAATTTCAGTTTCTGTTACGTTATACAGGATTGTTGTTGGGTGAAGTGTGTATCAAAATCTTGATATGTATAAATCTGAATGATTTTTTAGATATTGAAGTTCGATTCACTCCATGGAAGAACTTGCTTGCATTATGCATCGTATTACGGTCACTCTGATTGCCTTCAAGCCATTCTCTCTGCTGCCCAATCTAGCCATGTTGCTGTTTCTTGGTGACTTTCTATTTCAAGATTGATTCTTTATTTTGATTTTTGTTTCATCTTCAAGTTCTCGTACTTGTTTAATATTGCATTTGAGCTGATGATGATATTGCCCTTTGGTTTGAATTGCAGGGGATACGCACGGTTTGTTAACATTAGAGATGGAAAGGGAGCAACACCATTACATTTAGCCGCTCGTCAAAGACGGCCTGATTGTGTACATATCCTTTTAGACAACGGTGCCCTTGCCTGTGCTTCAACTGGGGGATATGGGTAATAAAGGCTGCCAAGTTTTTTCTTTATTTGATCTGCAACATTAATTTCTTTCTCTGACTGATATATTACTCTTTACAGCTCTCCGGGAAGCACTCCTCTTCATTTGGCAGCCAGAGGGGGATCTCTTGATTGCATTCGAGAGTTGCTAGCTTGGGGTGCAGATCGTCTCCAAAGAGATGCATCAGGGTATAATTTTTTTTACTTAATTTGAGAAGTAAAACCATAGTAAGTCCACAGTATATTGGCTAGCAATGCATGCCCCATTTTGTTCATTTTGTCTTGTGCCAAGATTGTGAACGCCCAATGGAGAATGAATAGCTAATTGTATTATTATGGAATTTGCAAATGGCAGCGCTCCAGGAAATCTTTTAATTTATAAATATCATCTTTTGTGAGGAGAGCTATTGTCATGTGAATATGTGATCATATCATTCATGCATTTCAATCTAAGGAATTCAACTCTTGCCATTTCTTCTAATGATCTGGGGCTGTTATTATCATCTTTATGCAGGAGAATACCATTTGAAGTTGCTCGAAAGCACAAGCATGGGGCATGTGCTGCCCTGCTCAATCCTTCGTCAGCAGAGCCTTTTGTTTGGCCCTCACCTCTGAAGTTCATCAGTGAGCTTAATCAAGAGGCGAAAGCTCTGCTGGAACATGCTTTAATGGAGGCAAACAGAGAGAGGGAGAAGAACATTTTGAAGGGAGCTGATTATTTGCTTCCATCTCCATCACATTCCGATGTGACAGATGACAATATTTCTGAGGTATTGACATGGCTTTTGTTGTTGTAGACATGTTTCCGCTTTGTCTCTTCTTCTTGTTTTCACTTTTCAACTCATTTGACATTTCTGTTAATGACTTGATTAAGAAGATAACCTAGATGGCCGATGTATAATTTTAATCTGTATCATTGAAATTATTTTTATTGACATGCTTGAATTTCACATAGGAGATTAGGACCTTCATCAAGTTAGTTGAATATGTGCTTTATTGAGGCCTAGCTCTTGCTGGAGATTATATTTCTGAAACGTTTTGTACTTTGTGTAAGACTACTTAACTACCTAATCTTCAATTCACCGCCAGCATCCTTAGTCTTGTGGCTCAATACTTCTTGTGCTTATATTCTGCAGCTTATGAATTGAAGAATATTGAGAGTGAGTTCCAATTATGTCTTGCAGGCTAGCGAGAGCGAGCTCTGTTGCATATGCTTTGAGCAGGTTTGTACTATTGAAGTCCAAGGCTGTGGCCACCAAATGTGTGCTCAGTGCACTCTAGCTCTCTGCTGTCACAACAAACCGAACCCAACAACCTCATGCCTGAATCCACCAGTTTGCCCATTTTGTCGAAGCACCATAGCTCACCTGGTGGTTGCTAAAATCAAGAAGCACAGTGATCCTGATCACGAGGTCGTCGACTTGAATTGCTCCAAGTTAAAAAAGCAGAGGAAGTCCCGGAACATCAGCAGCGAAGAAAGCAGCAGTTTCAAGAGCTTATCGGGGATGGGTTCATTTGGAAAGATGGGAGGTCGTGGTTCAGGAAGGATTGCTGCCGAAAATGAGTGGATCGACAAACCTTGAATCCCCGTCATTTGGACAAACACAGATTCCAGTTGGTCATCGATGATTCCCTTTTTAAAAAGTGGAGGGAAGATATGGATAAATGGATGTCGGTGCTGGACCATGTTGCCATAAAAAGATAAGGAAGTCCAGTTGGTATATGTAGATTTGGGGAATAAGCAAAGAAGTGAGTGGCAGCTTTGGTGGTTTGGGTTGGTAAGTTTGGTAATATAAATAGCTGTGGGGCTAGTCATATAATTGTTGTAGTCTTTCTTTACTTGAGATTGAAGAAGAGCATTGGTCATTTTGAAGTTCTGTTGATATTAGGAACCTAAATTCGTAAGAAATCAAAAATTCTTTATTATTCAATTATAGTGTAAAACCAGCATTCTTCAATGAAGCTGCCATTTCATGTAATATACATTTGTTTTTTTGTTTAATTATGAATAAGATATAATGTATCTATGTTGGTGATATCACGTCTGTCGGATTCCCATGATTGAATTTCTTCAATTTAATTTAAATTAAGCTTGGATATAAATTATATGTTCAAATTTAAATTTAAAATATAATTTTTTTTTGATTTAAAATAAGATTTGAGTGCAAATATTAAAAAAAATATTGTTTAATTTAATTTTGTAAAACTTAATTGGGATTGAATTATTATTTTATTTTTTATATTTAAATTAATCTAAATTTAATCAGTTTAATATTTGTCACATTATCTGAGTTTCGTAAACAACTTATCCAGAACCGATTTTTTTTTCCATCCCAGGCTGTCGGGCGACCATCATGTCTCCATCAGTTAAATAATTCGAGTATCATCATTCGAACGTAGGGCGTGTTTGGACATGGTGTTGACACGTGGAATGGGTGATGAGGACAAGAACTAGGGAAAAGCCATAGAAAACTGAGACAGATTGGTTCGTCATTTGTGTTCTTTAAGGGGTAAAAAGACAATCGGAGCCGTACAAAGTGCGAAATGGTCTGTTGTTGAGGAGGAATGACGATGCGTGGGGCATGGCCCAATGTGAATGTCTACTCATCTTTCTGCTCCCCCGACGTTATTGACTGAGTTTTCTGTTTCCTTTTCGGTGGCTCTTCAAGACTTGTCGATAATTGTTTTTTTCTTTAAAAAGGATCGAAAGACAAAACAAAAAAGTCTTGCTTTTCCCACTTAATTCACAGTATCGGAATTAAGTAATTACGGGTGAGAGACGATCTCATTTCCTAAAGTAAAACACACAATATCTTATTTTAGGCATATATACATGACCATCCATATTTCGGCCAAACAACAATAAATATCAAATAAGTCATAGCCACCGAACCATATCAATAATGAAATTATATTATAACTATATAAAATTGGAGGAAAATATCTTGGTGAATGGGACAATTCTGTTGGGATCTTTGTTTTTTTGTTTTTTTTGTCTAGACCATCCGCTGTCCGCAATTAATTTCACTGGGATTAAATCCGGAACGAGCCAAGAGAATCCCATTAAGGGAGCAAAACTCTTCAAACAAATATTTTTTCCATTCACAAAACTCGAACTTAAAATCTTATTTATGGAAAACAAATATCGTGCCACTTGAATCAACCACTTGTTGGTTTGAGATCTTTATTCAAAGTCATATCATATATATATACATAGATATAAGTATATAACCAGTCAATTCATAAGCGTTGCATATTCACATGAATATGGCAACCTGTCATGTGCGATAAGTTATAATGAGAGCAGCCACCAACAAGGAACCAATCACCTGTTGCCCTTCAAAGTTCAAATCACCAGTAGCCATTTAAAAATCCCAAGCGTACAGATATTGAGGGAGGGAGGGAGGGATATTTAGGGCGTATCTGACTAACCACTTTCATCAACTGTGTGAAAGGTTAAACGCAAATAAAGAAGAGACTGGTGTGTGTACATTGATGCTGTTCATGTCGACCGATGTGATTGGCGTAAATACATCGAGTTGAGAGAGTCACCGGTATCCATTCATCCTTCCACCAAAATTGGACTTATATTACGGGGTTTCTCATACTCTCCGGTCATTGCCCATTTAGAAGTCAACTACCAATGAGGGATCCAGTAGGAGTGATAAAGCCCAAGCCCAAGTAGGACTCTAAAAAAATCGTCAAAATCCAATCTCGTTTTTTTTTATAAAAGAAAAAAAAATCACATATAATCAATCTAAAATCGACTAAATTGTTTGACCAAAATATGTTAAAAAATGGATCAAAACCGATCATGTAACACCCTACAAAAAAAAGTCAATAATAAAAAAAAAATTGGTTGGCAGAAGAACAAGTATAAACATGTAATTGGAATGCAGTCGCCCAAAAACAAACACTCGCCTCTAACAAAACTTGAATCACTAGATAAGACAAGAAAATAAGGGGATTACAGAACTCTTTATATTTAAATCTCTAACTAGTGCTTGAAATTCACCGAGAAATATCAGACACAAAGAATGAAGACATGCATATTCACTGGGAGGCTTGGCAACACATGCAAGGAAATAATGCAGGAACTCCATACCCAATTCCATGCTCCGATCCTCCACCTGAACCAAGCAATGGATTTGTCTGAGGAGGCGCAACGTGGCCATTTATGAATAGAGAGTTTGGTTCTGTAGCAGGAGGAGCCAGGGCAACCTCATCGGGTGCATAAATGCAAGGGCTTTGGTTCCTCCTGTTTTCATTAGCAGCTCTTCTTTCCACTGCCAGAAGGTGGCCTAGAGATAGCGGATTGTTGGCACTTTCAGCATCAGTACCGTCTCTTGAACATAAAGAGAAAAACCAAGTTTTGGATTTGCAGCTCTTCTTTTCTTTCAAGTCCTCTGTTTTTCTTCCCCTAATTGATTTCCTAGAGAGCTCTAATATGCTAGAAATACCTATAAGACTCCCAAGTGTAATGCTGTTGTCATGGAAGAATGATCCGGTTGACTGAAACCAAAATTAGTCGAGTGAGGGAGCGAGACATATCATTGCAATTCATAGACAATAATGGCCAGGTAAACAGGAATATATTAATTATTTAACAAAGATGTTACACTATCCTTCGCAAGTGAAGAAGCAATACAAGCTCAAAACTCAGCTATCCAAACACTAAAAAGCCCTAATTCCTGAGCTTGACTCACTAAAACGTGAGCAACAGAGTTACCGGAACGCCACATGACCCAACCACTACCTCCTAATAGCATCAAGAAGATGGTCAAAAGCCGAGAGCTGGAATTAATCAGATTTCATGGCTTCCATTAAGATAGCGGAATCAATTCCACCACCACATCCACGAAACCAGAATCACGACTTAAACCTGTAGTGCATATCTGAGATCTCCTACTACTATCAATTTATTTTTTTGGCTGTGCACCAGAATGTTGAGCAAACAAGTTTTTGACAAGGAACCAAAATTGTACGTGCAATTACTGGATCTACTCGGATTCTAGTTCCATTGTTATTATGGAACATTATAGGGAATTTTTCCAGGCATATATGACCACCCTCCTTAACACCAATATGTGAAACGAATTTGTGGCACTTTCATCAGCATAACATATGAGTCATGCCAAGGCACAAAATGTTGAATATGAAGTGCCGTTATCAGTTAATATCTACTTTAGGATGAGGCACCAAATTACCTTTAACGTCAAAACAAGCTTTAAGAGAGTAGGAACAGAACAAGAGAGGCACAAGGCTCCGGACATGGAGATGAATCCAAGGTTATTCTCAAAGAAATTCAAAAGACATTACATCAAACACCTAACATGCATAAGTACTTGCACATGGGTTTAAACTGTTCATGTATTCACTCAACTCATTTGTTTTCAGAAAGAGTAAAATTTCCAGTGAAATTCAGCATTGCCAATGACTGAAACACAAACAGAAAGAAACAGAAACAATGGTACATTCTAATCAATGTCATGTGACATTTCCAAATTGAACAGAAAAAATGTAAAAGTAAAACAGAAGGTACAGAAAAAAGAAGCAATTGCCAATTTTTACTGACCTTGGAGTCTAAATCTGATGAGGAATCTGAAGAGGAAGTCGGAGAACCAGTGAGTAAAGTGTTGAATGAAATTGATCCAGCTGACGCAACTCTCACATTCAGGGGATGCAGACCCAGAGGCCAACCCTCTTCCTGCAGTCAAATCAAATCAAATCAGTACACAATTCAGAACCCTTCAACATCACAGACCCAACAAATAAATGAAGTGAAAATTGTACAATAATGAGAAATAAACGCATTGTGACGGAGAAAAATTAGACCAGAAAACTACCCATATTGGGAACCTTGCTGAAACATGGAATCAGGGGGACAACCACATGAAACGTAAATCCAAAAGCAGAGAAAGACAAACAATACCTGTTGAGCCATGTCCACCAAGAAGGCAAGAAGTAGACTTTATCTATACTGTGGTGTTTGATTGATCTTGGCAAGACAAGTCAAATGAAGTCACTTCTCACTCAGGTAAAAACGAAAGGTCATTTGTGGACGAGGAGGCTAGCGATTGTACCGATCAAAAGAAGTCCATTAATATACAGAAGCTACAGAACAATTCCACTCATTAGCGGAGTGACAGAGAGTAAGAACAAGGAGAAGATGGTCAAAAAGAGTAAAAAAATAAGTAGAGAGGTCTTGTCATGGTGTTCACCTTTTCTTCGCTCTTCCCTCCTTCCTTTATTTTGTTGACTAGAAAAGAAGAAACACAATCATAATGCTCAGGTGCAAGAGTGGTTCGGATGCTGTCACTTGAAATGACATAATTACCCACTTACAGATGAAAACTTGTGGAATAATATAGTCATTTCGTAGCGAAAGGAGACATATTTTGCATTGATTGTTTATTTCCTCCTATTTGATGGCCTCATTTGTTTTTTAATTTGCCTTTAAAAATAGTCCACTTTCTTATATTAAATAAAGAAAAAAATTATTAATTTATTATTATTTATTTTACATATTTATTTATAAATTATATTAATCTTTAATAATAATAAAATGTGAGTAGAATAGTTGAAAGATATATTAGAAAAAAAATTAATTAATTTAAATTTATTATTTAAATGATATAAATTATATTTTTTTAATTTATGTAAAAAAAAAGCGAGTTTATTAAATAGAAACGGAGAGAGTAACGTTTTTACTTTTAACTTTATTTTCCAATTGCATAACTTTGTCATGACTCAGCCCAAACTTATACTATCCTGGTCCAGGTAATACAGGCCTGGAGGAATCTACTGGGTTTGCACCTTCGCTTGGCCCAAGTTCCTCTTAACAAGAAACATCTATGGTTAACAGAACCACAAGGGTTGCGCAAGTAAAGAATCAAAGCCTCTAGTTTTGTCTTTGATCCCCCAATATTAAATATTCTCATTTGAAGTCCTTGGGCCTTAACTTTTTTCTTCCTATTTTACTTTAATGGACACAAGATACGGGCCCGTGATACCCAGACTTGGGAAAACTTCAGTTCAGTCCCGGGCTTTGTTGTTATAAAGTAGAAGTACTATTCTTAACTATTTTGGGCCTTGGACTGACATCATGTAGTCCACGGTCCATCTAGTGTGAGCTTGATGGGCTTGTCTTTCGGCGAGCCTCTTCAGAAGACCGAGTTATTATCTACCCACTCAACGAATTGGACAGCCTTACAATGGCTCCAGAAGTAGATACCACAAATGGGCTTGTAGCGAGAGCATTTGGAATTCAAAACTGAAGCGAAGCCCATTTAATTACGGAGTCAGTTTTTGTTCACCAATGATGATGGTGCAAAAAAGAACAAAGCCATTAATTTATCGCTCACTAAATTTATATCTAATTGCTTATCAAACCTTCAGCAGAATATCCAGCCAAATTTTGTGGGAAACAAGAAAGTTAAGCTCATAGACAGACATGGTTTGAAATCGAGGTAGAGTGAAAATACTCGATGTGAAAGTGGATGAAAGTTGAATCTGCGATCTCTTACATTTACAAAAAAGAGTTATCGGAGTCAACTTTACCATCACAATTAAAACTTGATTATTTCAAACGACACCACTCTAAAAGTCTCTAACTATACGAATAATTCATGGAAAAAGATGGGAAGGAATCTCGAAGTTAGAGACATAACAGCCTAATCGATTAATTACTGTCACATGAATGAGCGAGGGAATATCCGATCCCTTCTTGGATTTCATCACCTTCACTAATAAAAAGAAAATACCCATCAATCAAAGCAAGCATGTTTGTTTCTCTCCTCTTAAGAGAAAGTCAACGCATGCAATCGATATTTGATTTTGACAAATTCCCATTTGCATCAATCACTTCTCAATTACAATCCATGATGGGGCCCCATTGATTTTAGGATCCTAAGTATATGCATCCATAATATTGCCTCTGTGCACTTTTGTTTCTCTATCCTAACTTAGATTTTCATATCTAATCGTCTGCATTGGGTATGCTAAAGCTAGCCCCTCATTTTCTTTCATTGTTTGAGTTATAAAATATTTTCAAAAATAACATATAGAAAGAATGTAATATTTTAACCGTTTGATCATGTATTTAATTACTATTTAATATTTTCCCCTAAAAAAACAACATATTATTCATTCTATATCCTACGTATTTTTTATAATAAGTAAGACTCTCATTAGAAACGATCAAACTCGAGTACATCAAAAATAAAATGTCAATGGGTGGTACCCCAAATATGAAACCCGCGACATTACCTAAAGCATGTGGAACACGATTCACTAATCTATTAATATAAGCAAAAGTGTTATCACCTAGATCCTTAGATATGATTTTACAATCTTTGATAACCAAAATATTAAGAATAATCATGAGAGGAGCTTTGTAAAACATTAACCACCACTTGAGCATCTGACTCAATAATCATATCAACAAACTCCAAGTGCTTAAGCCAACTTAAAGCTTCTCTGCAACTCAATGCCCTGGCCAGAGAAGGATCCAACAAACCATTCATCAATCCATTTTTTGCAGCGACAGACCTACAATTTAGAACTACAATTTTAAAAATTAAAAAAATTGATATTAAGAGAAACAGCATACCCCAATCCTAATTATCTGCCTCCACAAGATTCTCATCGTATCCAAGAAATAACTTCGAAGAAGAACATAAAACTGATCTTCAATAAACATCACAAGGAGATGATATATGATCAATATGCCATTGATCGATGACGAAAACACGAGGTGAAAATTACAATGGAATTAATGCTACAAATCATACATACTAGCTATCAAACATATATTTATATATAGAACTCATTTGGTGTCTTGGCTTTCTTGTCTGACTTTCTTGATCTTGTTACCAACAATGTTTGGAGGGAACAAAGACTCGATCTCTTTCGACAGATCCAGTACGAGTACTCTTCGGCACGACGCTTTTCTCTTTGAAGGGAGTGATCTAGGCTTTCTTGGTGCAGGAGGGCATTGAAGGACAACTGGGATTTTGTGAACCGACGAAGATTTCGGAGTCCTCAACCCATCGTTTTGATCAACATCATCGCCACATCTGAATTCTCTTGGAGATTGGAATTTTAAGTTCAAAGAAGAAACCATAAACTTGTTCTTCTTTCCGCCTTCTTTGTCTTCTTCTTGGTTCTGATGAAGCAGCTCTTCATCATGATGATCATGATCATCACAATCTTCCTCCAAGGGTGCAATTTGGCACTCGTTCTGATGAAACTCCAACGTTGGTCTAACTAAGAAGTTTAAATTCATGGTTGTCAAGTCTTTCTCATGAGAGAGAAACAATTGATCTGGATCAGACACGCCCATGAGTACTGAAATATGATGATCAACAAGAAAGATAAAGAAAGCCAAAGATCGACACAAGCTAGCTAGAGATTGTTAAGCAAGGTCAAAGCTAGATGGTAGAGACCCAGAAGCCTAATTAAGGAACAACAATGGTTGACATACAAATAGGACGCACAACAACACAAATAATCATCTAATTCACCGTCCTGCTTTTGTGTTTTCCGTTTTTTTCTTTAAGCTTGTTTTGGAGTCTAGCTATGGAGGCGTTCTTAAAAAGAGATAGAGAGTATTTCAAAAAAAAAAAAAAACAGAGATAGAGAGGCTATGAGACCCACTTCGGCGAAGGATCCAATGCAAACATATATACACTCACTCACACAAATGTTGAATCTAATATATATTCTCTCCTTTATCATCTGTCCCTCTAAAAAGTCCCACTAAAAGTTAAAAAGATGAAGTCTCTTTCACTCAATCGGCTGGGTCAGCCATTAACAAACTATAATATATATCTGGAAGGAAAAAAACTACTTTTAATTTTATATTTTAGGTTTCCTATATTTGATGCATCTATTCACGTGGTTTACTAGTACTTTACCCAGATCTATAACCACCTGATGTTAATGTGCTTGCTTTCTCTCAATGTTTAACATCTCTTATGAATACTCGCATTATATCATCTGTCGCAATATAATTTCTCTCGGTACATACTAGGCAAGCGATTGGGATTGGGATTGGGATTGGGCCGACGCCTAGGCGGGGAGAACAACTCCCATGAGCTCATGTAAGAAAGTAACGCGGAAATTGCTAAGCATGAGAGAATAAAACCTGTGATATCATGCATTTACAAATAATTATCACAATCAACTTGACCATCTCAATTAAAGTTTACTTTTTTTGTGTTCATGATCATTGTCCAGCATGAAATTAATGCTTGTAACAATTTTCAGCAACTTTATGATGCCTAATTTAGATTTCTCACAATGCTTGTGACAAAACTTTGTTTTAGTTATTGATGAAACATGATCTTTTCAAAATCCTTCTCGGACAGCATTATTATTGTCCTAAACTACTTGTATTTGAATTGCTGTCGTCTAGTTTGTCTTAGTAAATTAGACTACACATATGAGAACAGTTGATATTTTGGCGCGTAAAGCTTCATGGTGGTTAGGATGATGGTTGGAAATCTATGTTTCGACAAATTAGTTTGGACAAAGGAGTAAGTAATGTACGTAATCAAGTCAAATGTTTTGCTAATTCATCTATACGTACAGACATAATATAAAATAAGAAAACCCCCGATTAAAGGGCCTCATGACACCCAATCCGCCCACGCCTTGCCCTGTAGATCCCACACTACATTATATCATCCACATATATAATAATTAATGTGAGCACACCACCATTTTGGAGATTCATAATTTCTTCTTCGCGAAATTGCACTCACGCGGGTCCCATATTGCAGGCCTTCCCCTTCAGGTCGTGTGGGACCATTTACAGGCCAGGTTCTCAAGCCTCCCCTCCCCTCCCCTAAAATAAATTTTGGAGGTTTTGCCCTAACCTCGACAATTTTTCGACCTCTTCCTATAAAATTCACGTCTTTCTGAATTTATTTTCTAGATTCGTCATGGTGCCTTGGAGAGTAGAGATTAGTCGTATATAGCATTTGTACTCAGAGCTAGACCTACTAGTTTCTAATTTTGATGATAAAAGTCAGGCGTCATCTCTTGTCTCTTGAGATGATAAAACGAGGATTTGGATAATGGGTTTGCTTTTGAATAGTTCTAGTAGGGGACCCCAATTAATTGCTTGGATTTCACCACATTGGAGACAACTAGGCATCATGTTGATCGCAAATTGAAGGAGATTTTCCCACTTTAATGGCTTAAAGTTGGAGTGGTTTTCTTTCCTAATTTCTTAATCCTCAGACACTAAAAATTTGTACTGGATGTGTATATACTATAGCTTACACGGAATGATATGTTAATGTGGGGTATGAATATATAAAAGTGGACACAACACACACTCTTATGGCGCATCATTACTTATCATGTTCATGCTCAATCATTTTGCTTCCCATCTATCACAATCATCTCCCCACCCCCACACACACAATTTCAACCCCCTTCTTCCTCCTTAGTCCTTAGCTTTTCTTAGGTATTACTTCTTTGTTTTCCCCGCCATTTCAGTACTAGTTGTCCATTTAGGGTTATCTACTCATAAAATGCTGCTTTTTTTACTTTCTCACTTGTTTTATTAGGACCCTGCATTAATCCTTCTTTATGTTTTTGCACATATATTACGAAAGAGATGCTAGATTGCCATCGATTATCATGAATAATAAGAAGAGATATCCGGTTATTGATGCTGCACGAACACAAAATTCAATGACTTTTCAAATAACTCGTTGATTTATAAGAACGCTGAAAAAACGGAATGAAATTGCAGAGAATACGAGAATATGAGATAGAATGTTTGGATCTAGAGTTTCTGCAATTCGTTAAAAACTGGAAAGTTAAACGATTTTAATCAAATGGTTTGATAAACGTGCGTTATCACATCATACCATACTTTTATTTTTCTATTTTCAAAATTTATTTGACTTTTTTTTACTACTTCCTCCGTTTTATTTTAATTGTCTTTTATTTTTTTTTGTATGTCTCAAAATACATGTCCATTTTAATTAACAAAAATTATTTTTTTTTCCTTAACTTGAAAAGCTAAACAACTAACTCAATAACTATGTATATTCTAAATATCGATATAAAAGTTAAATTAAAAGAGAATTAAATACTTTTTTAAACTGCGTGAAAAAGTGAAGGGGACAATTAAAATGAAACGGAAAGCATATTAAACGTGTATAATCGATTCGAAAAACTCTCGGAGCCTACAAATCCGTGCTATTCTTGATTTACTTTATTTGTTTCAGAGCACTCTCTCTTAACTTTCCAGTGAATGAAAATTGATGTAAATACAAACTCGATGGTCCATATTGGTTTGGTCAACGTCGATGTGGGCCAATCAAATGAAGGTTCGGCACTTCGGCTTATAGTCTTAGGGCACTTGCAATGGTGTTAAGTTAATGGGCCAACAAAATTATTGTGTTTTGCTGATGTGGCTGTATTGAAAAATGTGTTTTGTTGATGTGGTTGTATTGAGATATGTATTTTGGTGATGTGGATGATGATGTGGCTTGACTTTTTGTAATAAAAGTGGGACCCAGTCTTGATTTTGGTGTAAATTTGATGGGGATAATATGAAGGATAGAAAAATAGTTGGGTTGGATAATGGTTTTGTATTGGGAGATGTGTTTTGCTGATGTGGCAGTGTTGGAATATGTGTTATGCTGATTTGATTGTATTGAGAGTTGTATTTTTGTGAGATAGATGTGGGACCCAAAAACAAAATTGTTGGGCCATTAGAATTGCAACCATTGTGGTTATACAGCCAAACTAGTCTAACCCAACAACAACTTTTAAAAGGCCGGGTAATGAAAGGCCCAAGCGATCAGTCCAAGTAAGATTGACCATGAGCCCGTGTAAGCCTTCTTAGTTTTGGGCCTCTCCGCCTTGTAGGTTGTAGCACATTATAGTACCGGCGGCAAAATAATAAGATCCACCTCTTCTTGTAGCCCAAGTTCTGCTCTCTCTGTTCCATCCTGTTATCGCATTCTACAGTTCATACCAAAAGAACAATACAAATTACAAAAACTGAAAGTGTTTCTTTTCCTGTAGCATACACAAGTTTTGATAAGTAGCAAATAGCACAGAAGAACCGATTATGCAGCCATGGCAGGATACTGCAAAAGCATAAAACCAAAGACCTAGATGACCAAAAGTTATCAGAACTATCAATCCGTCGAGCTTTTATACAATTCCTCTGTGTTTTTTTCCGAACTTATAAGCCAAAAGTTGCCAATAAAAGAAAACTACAACATGATGTGTAAGTAAGTTGCGTTCATCATACAACATGATTTTTTTTTTTTATTCTTTTTTCTGTATTTATACACAGGATCTCCATATCCATCCGTCTAAGGAAATTACAATGATGGAAACATCATCATGGTACCGTCGCCGATCCCCTTGTGGTATTTCCAGCAACTCATGGAAGTCTATACCTGAGACCAAAAACCAGTCAAATTGGTCAGGAAACAAGTGTCAAAAACTGTCTCAGATACTTGATAAATACCAGCTTTCTCTGCTGCGTGAAAAAAAAGACTTCCTCGAGTGGTGAAGTGTAGCCCAATCCACATACGCATCATATCAATTATATGAATTTATGCTTTTAGCTATCATTCTAGCCGCGCATTTCCTGCGATGCGTAATGATGTGGTTCTTTTTAAGGTGGTCCTTAAATTAATGAGCAAACCACGCCGTCTACAACATATCCGACACAACATTTTACGGGTGTAAAATTTCGTCCGATTGGAATAATTGAATTTGTTCGATTGAATTAAATAAAATTTGGACATAAATTATAAATTTAAAATTTAGGTCTAAATACAAAAAATTTATTTAAAATTGAATCTAACTAGTCTGAATTGAATTATTATGTGACTTACCTATTCAAATTTAAATCAATTCATATATAATCAATTAAATACGTTCAAAAATATAAATAATTCAAATCTAAACATATAGACATACAGATATTTCATAAATATTTGTGTTGTCAAAACCTTTTTATCCACACTGACAAAATTCCAACTTCGGATGAAATACTTGCGTGGGGTGGACCTATAAAAGACACAACGCACATTCCCTAAAATATCTAGGGGTCTTGATCACTTTTTATGTAATAGAAATGAAAATATCTAATTTTAATAAAACAAAAGTTAATTGATGTGGTTGCTATGAGTTTTAATGGCCAAATAACTTTATTTTTAGGTAGGGGTGTGCACGGTCCCCTAACCAGTGGCAACCACAATGGTCATATACGTAATGGCCCAACAATTTTGCTTTTGAATCTCGTTTCTATTATATAAAAAAGTGATCTCATATATTTATTCATTCGCAAAACACAAATTTCAATACAACTATATCATCAAAAATATATATTTCAATCAATAAAATACATTTCGTTAATGACCCATTATATTTGATTATATTTGCCACCATTGGTCTGTACACTTTAATGGCCAAGTGGGCACACTTTGATCTGGCCGTACACTATCAGTCCCATCAACATCAGACGGCATAGAAATGCGGGAAGGCAGACAGACCGACCCTGTGATCAGGCCCAGACCAGACCGACCCCCACCCCACTTAACTACTTTCCGCACCAAGTCATTGACAATCTAGCCAAAATGCCATTTACAATCCAAGCTGGATAGAAATTCTCGGCATTCCTTATTTCACTTTTACCAAAACACCCATCCAAATTGCACAAATTAACTGCAAAAATCCCCTGTTCACTAGTCTTCTGTCGAACGCAGACGACGAAAACGAAAAGCTACCCCAAAGTTTTCCAGTAAACAGAAGAAAACTTCAGCACTACAGGTTCACTGACAAGCCAAGGAAATAGAGAGAGAGAGAGAGAGAGAGTGTGTGAAACAAAATTTCAACATTGTTTACTCTTTTTATTTATTTATTACAAACATTGGTTATTTGCTGAGTATCGGGAATTCTCAGAATGTATGAAAAAAATAATGAGAACATTGCAAACTTTAACATCACAAAAGGATAATCAAAATTGGCCATAAATTTCCAATCTTTTAATTGAATCCCAAGAAATCTGCAGACTTGCATCATTTTTGTGTTAAAGCAGAGTGATTTCTTCTTTAGGATTGTGCAGAACAATGTACAACACATTCTTCAATTTCCTCACAACAAAGATATTGAAACAGATACAGAAACAAGAATGGGTGTTTCTACTATAGATTATTGAAACAATAACAGAATCAACAATTTAATTTACTACAAAGAAAAAGGAGAAGAAAAAAAAATCGGCCCCTTTTTTTAGCCAAATTCAATTCGTAATCGTGTAAAAATAAGGAAAAAATTCCAATATATAATGAAGCGAGAAACTTGCATTTGAAAGTCATACCAATACATACAATCCTATACAAAATGGAGCAAAAATGAAGCTCCGCATACCGTCAATCCGAGCTCCCCAAGATCGAATCTCGCTACCGAAACCAGGCGGCGAGGAGAGATGAGATGTCGGACCGTCCAGTCCAAGGGTGCTCTCCGGAGACGGTGATATCTCTGGCGACTGAGCGATATTTATGGGCTTCGTCGTCACCATGGGATTCTTCCCGAAAATCTCTCTTGGTAACAGAACTTGC
Source organism: Euonymus europaeus (assembly GCA_963580455.1). Taxonomy (NCBI): domain Eukaryota; kingdom Viridiplantae; phylum Streptophyta; class Magnoliopsida; order Celastrales; family Celastraceae; genus Euonymus; species Euonymus europaeus. The sequence goes on from OY756967.1 coordinate 23,505,861, forward strand.
GAGACCCCAAAAATGGCAACTGGTTTTTGATCAAAAACAGTTTGCGTCACTGAGCCCTGCACGATTCCTGTATTTATTGTCACAGATCCATTTACTTTCGAAATGTTGAGCGTGTACCTCCCAGCACCCATGGCCTCTGTAGCCAATGTGGGTTGTAGCGGGTTCACTATCGACTCAAGCGAACCCAGTGGATAATACGAATGCAATACGTGAAATCTCAACACCACTGATTTGTTATCTGCAGGGAGAGATTGTAAATTAACAGAACTTGGCAGATCTGAGAATGCAATATCAGTTGGTACGAAAATAGTTATTCCCGCACCACCCTCGACCGCCTCAAATTCATCGAGTACGCCAGAGGCCGACAGCATCGATGCCGCAACATTGAAGTCTTGACCGTCGATTAAAGCCTTGGTGATGTTGAGGCCAAGACCGGGTCTTGTCTCCGACGCCATTAGATCGAAGCCGTACGGGTTGAGAAGGGAATTGACGGCGAAGATTGTGATGTTATAAGGAAGGGTTTTGACGAGGGACAAAACGGTGGTGTTTGAGGGTGAGTAGGGTGCAGGAGACTGGACTGTGATGCCGTTTGTTATTGGATTGCGGGTGATGTTGACTGAGCCGAAATCAGAGGAGGCGCGGCCGGTGGTCTGGAAGAGAGTGGTGACAAGAGTTCCCGACGGCGGGATCTGGCGGAGGTCCGACCAAGAGAGGAATTGAAGGAGGACATGGTATCGGAGGAGATCCGCCAGAGATGAAGGAGAGAGGCGGCGCGTGAAATCCTCTGAGGCTGCAAAGTAAGAGTTGGGTACGGCAAGGAGGGTGAGAGAAGTGCGGTGGGAGAGATCAGAGACGACGGAGGGTGCGGTGGAGATGAGGGCGGAGAAGGATGATAGTTCCGGGAAGGACGAAAGCAGGGCTGTGATATTGATTGCTAAAACGGGTGGGGGGGTGCATAGAAGTAAATATGCTACAATGAGAGGGGTAAAACTGGCTGATGCTACGGCCATTTTTAATCCCTCCTTCAGGGGTGAGTGGGTGCTTATAGCAGAGAGTATAGATAGAGAAGGGGTATCCACTGTCCAGCGTCCAGTGACCTGAGCAGTGTGACTACCGACTAGTCCTAGTGGGCTAGTGGCTAGTGAAGACTCAGTGAGAGTTTGAGGGCATCATCATATTCATGAGCGATGATGTCGATCTGGGTGATGAATGATTAATTAGTTGCTAATCGGTATCGATGCACTATTTTTTATTTATTTAAATGTACTGATGACATCATTCTTCTTAACTTTGTTCCCCAGACGTGCCTGGGATTTACAGCGAGGTCACGCGCCAACCCAACTATATATAGTGGACAGGCTTGCTGCTGGTCAGAATCAGAATTCAGAACCCCAACTTGAAAGCAGCTTTTGGGTGCACTGTAGTAAATCTCAAACCGACTCGTATTAATAATTAATAATATTTATCTATTTTGGATTTATCCCAACAAGGAGTACTTGTTACTCCACCATTCTTATTTCCATGGATTTATAAATATTTATCTATTATAAACGTCATTACTTTGTATGGTGATGTGCACCACAAAAACAAGTAATTTAGGGCAGCTGAGTTGTCTTCTACAGGTAGGCAGTTTGTAAAGACTCATGAAGGCAATTATGAATGAGGTTTCACTACACTTTCTTCAAAAATTTATAATTGCTGGAATAGTTTGTTCAATTTGGTGGTAAAATTTCACCCATTTAGCGTGCAACACAATTAACAGTCATGCCATGATTGGGCCCATTAAAATCAAAGCTGTAATGCTGCAAACATGCAATTAACACTGAATACTCAGACCAAAAGTATATTTCATCTCTCTATACTTGTAAAGTTCGTCTATTCTATTGCGGCGAAAGCTACCTCCGGCGGAAATTACTCCGACGAGTATCTTCTTCTGCCTCCCCCTCGTTTGTTAACTTCATTCCAGCGGTTTTCCTCCCCATCTCGATTGATCTCTTCAGTCTTCAGTAAGAATCTGCTACCATGAAGCTAGCTACTGTGTTGGGATTGCAGGGGATTTGCAAGCGACCCGACTGGTGTAAATTAGTACACGATAGGATCCTCCAATTCCGAGACCCAAATTCAGCCCTCTAACTTGCGGTGGATTGGGCCATTTTAGGCCCATCATTGAGATGGATTCGGTGTTTTAGCCCTGGACTTCCTTGTCAGATTTTGTAAATGTGCGTTTGATTTACATTCAAATTGGTCGTAGCCATCAAAACCAAGTCAACGAAAGGGGTTTACATCGCAATTGCGAGGCCCAGATGGACACGTAGTCGGTTCTAATGTCAATTTTGGCGTACCTATTCAAACCCAGCTGGACACGTAACGCTCGATTTCTTTTTGAGAATAAATGTTCTCTTTTTTTTGAAGAAAACATAACTTTCATTAATAAGAAGCATCATTACAGACTAAATCAAAGCATGAACTAGGAACATTTCCTAGCAGAGTTACAGGAGAAAGGACTTGAGAGCCTAACAAAGCCAAATGATCAGCTACTGAATTGTTCAACCTATTAGTGTGTAAGACTTCCCAATTCATACCATGCACAAGTGAAAGAGCTGCACCAATGCATAAACCATATGAAGCTAATGGCACTCTCTGAGCCCGTAGAGCAGACACAATAGTCAAAGCATCACCTTCAATAATGAAAGATGAAAAATTCATGGAAATAGCAAGTTCAATGCCAAATAAGAAGGCTTCGGCCTCAGCAAAAATGCAGCCTCCTGCTGGGAGAATATTTTTGTAGCTTGACACAATCACCGCACCAAAGGAGTCTCGAATTACAACGCCTACCCCTGCTGATAAAGTAGGACAAGTCCAAGAAGCATCGACATTGATTTTATATTTACCCGGGTTAGGCTTTACCCAATGAGAAGGAGCAGCTCGACTTGGTAGTGGGGAGACCATAGACAAGGAGCAATCTGATTTCAAAAGAAGCTTTGAACAAAACATCTGAAATTGAGATGCTAGAATCACCATATACCAAACTATTCCGAGCCAGCCATATAAAATAAAATTTTCGAAATAAGTCCTCCAGTAATGTCTTTGAGTAAGAAGAAAACACTTGAGCTATCCAAGTTTCAGAATTTGGAACATTCCCAGTTAAAGAAATAAACTCAGCCAAGTAAACCCTCCTAAGACATTGAGACCAAGAACATGACCAGAAAATATGAAAGCTGGTCTCCATATGAAGATTACAACAAGGGCATTCTGCACCGATAAGCATGCCTCTCTTAATAAGATTATTCCGGGTAGGAAGAGCATTATGTCCAAGACGCCAAATAAAATTTTTCACCCTAGGGGGTAAAGACAAATTACCCAACTTGGACCATAAGGTGGAACTACTCATTGTAGTAAGAAAATTCGAACCACTAGGGACAATACTTGAGATAGCCAACTTATAGGCTGAATTCACAGAAAAATTCCCATCATTGTTTGGAGTCCACATAAATGTTCTCTAATTAATCGCTCACATTACCTCGTTTGAGCTTTTCGACTCTTAAATCGAGACGACTTGTGGATGCTATTTTTACATTGACAGTATTGTCCACTCTAGGGCATGAGGAACCGAGCGACCTTCTAGTCTAGTTGGCAAATGCCAATCTCGCAATTCATTTGTTTAAATTAAATAGGTTGTATTTCAAAGAGAAGACTGGATCATTTTCTAAAATAAATATGTATGAATTCGAGAAAATAAGTGATAGCTTCAAAATAATACGAATGGAAGCCCAACAACCGCTTTTAAATAGATCGGAGCACAACCTTTTCCACTTTCTGTTTATACATAGTTGGTCATCCAAAATCAAAATGTGAGTTTAACCTAACAACCCCACAATTATTTATTTATTTTATGGAAAAAAAAAACACAAGAAGACTAGGTCAACCTATCTAATCCGTTAAGCTGACTAATTGCATTAGTAGCAGTACAATATATTTTTGGGACCAGTCTTCCGTAAAGAAATAAAAAGTACGGGTTAAACTGCTTGGCGGGTAAACTGCGTCGCGCCCTTAAAAAAAGGTTGGCGTTTTCTGGTCTTTTTTTTCTGGAAGAACAAGACCAGTAGACCAATGACCATCTTCTTCTCACGTACGTTAAAGATACGCATGGTTTCTGCTGATTTTATTGAAATCATATATATATATATATATATATTCCACTACTGAATAGTGAGTCTATGCAGCTTTTATTAATTAACACTAGTTTTCATCGTTAATCAGCTTCTTCCTCCTCAGACCCATCGCATCCTTTGACGCCACCTGTATTGTGTTACAGAGCATCCCAATTTTCAAGCTTTCAGCGTGAAATTCTTAGTGGCGTCTGGATATCGCACAAGGTTTGTAAGGGCTTCCTCCTCAAAATTTTCCCCAGTAAATGTAAAAGAAGTTATGGGTTCCGTTGTAATAACTTCTAAAGCCGACTTTAATGTTATATCAGTTAGCTATATTAGTTGTTTTGTTACTGTTTCTTTTACCCTTTTAAAGGTATTAAATGAACTTGAGAGAGATTTCTATCTTAAATGGTGTGATTAAACCTTTATTGAGGGACTTGGTTTTGTTATTTTGTATACATGGTGTACAGAGATGGAGTTTGGAAAGGCTTCTACGGCAAAAAAAGGATGTGATATTGAAATTGATCTATGTCTCATGCGTTTGGTCTACTTTCTAGGTGTGAAGCTGATCTCTTTGGATTTATTTATTTGGTATTTATAAAGGGTTAATCTGATCCTAAACACAGTCCAAAACGCTTTGAAGGATTTGTTTCATGTGATATGGAATTTGTTTCTGTCTTCATGCTTTTGGTATGAGAATAACTTTTTAGCCTAGGTTGGTTAATATGATGTTTCATGTGGCATCAGGATTCACCGACTGAAGGGTTCTGTCGTTTAATGCAACTGCGAGTGGATTCGGAATTCAGACTATTAAGTTGAAGAATTATGGGAAGGGACTTCCAGCATGAACACTCTGGCATTGAGTTGGAGGACTATCATCCGGGCTGCATGTGGGGCATATTTCATATTATTGACACCCATCATCTGCACAATGTTAAAAGGAGGATGATTCCCCACAGGAAGCATCACAGAGGAAAGCACGCCTTATGTAAGCAACCTCAGTTTTCCTCATTATTGTTGCTTGATGTCCATCATTAATTTGCTTCCATTTTTGAATGAAAATTCTTTGGTCGAAGAGAGATACTCTTTGTCTTGTCGGTTATTCTGCTCGTATATATGATCTGCTGGCTCTCTTCATCATTCTTACGAGCTCTGTTATGTTTTTGTTTGTTGAAGGCTGTAAAAATCCGAGGACTATTTCTTTGACGCAAGACTCTGCAAATGAGCAACGGTTCATGAATCCTGAAGCAGTCCCCTTCCTTGTACGTGTGAATTTAATAGCAGTAGAAGGCTAAACTTTGTGCACCAGCACTTGCAATCCCAAAATGCAAAGGTTGTTCCATTTACTTGTACCAAAATCAAGCTGACCTGTCCCATTTTAACAATTCCAGGTTGAACAAAAAGCAACGAAATCTAATCCAAGGAACAAAAGTTCGAGGGAACCTCTTGCCAAAGCATACATTTACAAGCAAATGTCCGCACCATGGAAATTATCTTCAGACAACGATCTTGCCGAAGTAAGCAAGGATTGGGAAAATTCGATCATTATCCTTAACAAAGGAGACTCTGCTGTTGGACGGAAGCCTCCATCTCTGCCAAAGACTACAAAGGAATTAGTTGAATGCAAAGGATGTGATTCGTGTGGTACTGTCAGTGTTGACTGTGTGAAGTGTGATAAAGAACTGAAAAACCAAGTCAACCAGAGCTTCGCAGATGCTAATCACCTTACCAGAGAAAACTCAAGTTACCAAGTCAAGGACACTGAAAATTTTCTAAATATGTTTCATGTAAACAAGGAGTTGTTCCTGAAGATCCTAAAGAATCAAGATATTTGTGCTGAAAATAATTTTTCCAGCCATCCAGCTTCTGGTATGAAAATGAGGTTAACTAAATCCGGAACATTTCCTGCAGCTGATTCATCACACATTAGATTTGCACGGCCTAGTACACTCAAACACAAGCAGAATGAAGTTTGGCCCTTACCATATGGAGAAAACTTTCTTATTTCCTCTCAAGGACCACAGTTTGATGGATTTGAGTCGCTCAAGGCTTTTCAGGAGAAGTCAATTCCATTGAAGTCTGGTGATATGGAGGGAACTGCGACAAGACAAGAAACAATACCTTCTACGGATTCATCAGTGGAGTTAAATAATCATGGGTGGCATATTTCTTTAAAGAACCATTTCAAAGATGTTAAGCGGAAAATAAAGCATGTGCTTAGGGAGAGGAAGAAGGAGAGGCGGCACTCTCTTAAGAATGCATTGTTTCACAGAGTCCCTTCTAGAGGTAGTTATATCAATGAGGAGAGGGAAAAAATGGAGAAACTGGAGGGGACTGCTCTTTGCCGAGATGAAATAAGCAACCAACAAAGTAATGTAACTGGTGGTTCCGATAATTGTCTCAGCAATGGTGATGTCGCATCCATCGAGAGAGCTTCCTCGCTACACGCTTCAATGGATATATACACTAAATTGTTTGACTACAGTTTCAGCAAGGAGAATAATTGGAAGCGTTCAAAGAGCTTAAGCTTGACAACTGAATATAAGTATTTATCAGGTGATCACACTCTAAATTCTTCCAGAAGGAGACTCTCTCTGTCGGATCTTGACTCACTTCCATCCTTCACAAATGAGGTATCTCTTGATGCTCCTCTCTCAAGGATGCCAACTAGGGCTACCCTAGATTGTGATTCAAGAGGTGATAATGTTATTCAAGATGTCTTGGAGACGGCAAATGTAAAAACAGAAAAATTTGAGCATGTAGGAGATCAAAGTTTTATGAGCTTCGAAAATGAAGGTGGGTTTGTAGCGAGAAGAAATTACGATGAACTAGGAGAGGATATTGTTGAATTGGAGAAGGAAGAAAGAATTCTTCATGGAGATCAGAAAACCAGTTTTACAATATTGAAGCCCCGAGAAGATACCGCGCAACCAAGTTCAGTATCAGTAGCTGGAACTTCTTTTCAGGAAAATATAACCAGCAGAGTAGAGCTTCTAATATCTGATGGTAAGCGACACTTATTATATCTATATCTGTTTGACACTTAAGATTATAGAAACTTGACAATGTCTTTTCCAAAGCTGTCTGTGACTACTTTTTTTTCCTTGCTGAGAAATGATTAGCTTTCCTAACAAGCATAAGGCAACTGACTTATGATATTATTTAGCGAGATGAAAAACGAAAGAAAGCATCCTATAAGCTTGATGATTTGGTCTTCAACCTCAAATTCAACAAACCTTGCTATATTTATTTCACTGAATACAAATTTTGATATGATGGTGGGTCTGGTGGTTAATGTTTTCGTCTTCTATATCAGGTTCAGAGTTAAATAATCCTAAGTGCAATCCTTTTGATGAGCCAGAATCTTCTGTCGACGCTCAAGACAGTTTCAGCACTGAATCTTTATCAAGTGGCACAACAATCCGTGAGAACGGCATTGCAAAACCTAAAGTTGGCAACCACTTTCTGCCCCTGGAATTTGACAAAGTTTCCGGGGCTGAATTCAATTATGTGAAAGATGTTCTTGAGCTTTCAGGTTTTATCAATAACGAGCACTTTGGGAGGTGGAACTTACCAGAACAGCCATTGGACTTTTCCTTATTTAAGGAACTGGAGACTTACTTGCATCCTGAACTTTCTTCAGAAGAGGATGGCAACAATTGTGATCACCTGCTTCTGTTTGACTTGATCAATGAGGTTCTACTTGAGATCAACGACAGATCATACATGTACTTCTCTAAGCCCTTCTCTTTCACTAACAAAAAACGTCCAGTCCCTAAGAGACACCATATTCTTGAGGCAGTCTGGGGAAGAGTTAGCTGGTACAGGAGCTTGAGCTCAAAACTAGACCAGTCATTGGAGGATATTGTAGGTGGAGATTTGTCAAAGGATGATGGTTGGATGAACCTTCAACCAGAAGCAGAATGTGTGGCTCTTGATCTGGAAGATATGATTTTTGATGATCTGTTAGATGAATTTGTTTGTTTGTAGGGTAGCAGGAGAAGTTCTACTTCTATGTCAGCACTGTATATATATAACATTTTCTCGTCACAGAATGTGAAACTTGGCACTGTTTGTTATACAACCTTCAGATAATTTTTAACTGGATAGAATATAATGGTCAATTGAAAAGATGATTTGACTTTGTAGCATAATATTCAATTAAGTATGTCTGAAAATTCAAATTCAGTTTGAATATGAAAATCGAGCCTATTCTATAAAGTTGTAGCATTTGCGGCTTTGTCAGAGCGAGTACCAACTATTCCGCTACAGTCCCGCGCGTTGTCTTTCCCAATTTCACAGGTTCATATATGTACTTTTTTTAACATGCCTTATCTCTTCACTCTAGGAACTGTAGTAGAGAACAGCGAGGAATCCGCACAGGACCGCTTAAACCAGACAATAGATAGAAGAAGCACAAGTCGTTTTGTGGTAGACCTTATGCAGGGAGATTGGAGAACAACAATTACCAATCACAAGCAACAACAGATACGCGAAACGACGCCGTCCCACCCGCCCAGTCCCTCCCGCCAAACGACGCCGTCCCACTCAAAACGCAGCGTCTCACCTGCCCAGTTTCCCAGTTTTTGCTTCGTTGCTGACCATTTATAATTTCTTACTATTGTCATCCCGGCCGTCCAAACAGTGTACAAAAACCTCCACGATTCGTAAATCAACACTGTTTCGATCTCTCTTTTCCCCATAAAAATCTCCCATCGCTCAACTCTCTCACAAATCTCTACGGGTCCTCCCTGGTGATTGTCGTTGTTTCTATTACTCTCGCTCCCATTTATCGCGTTCCTGATAATTGTCATCGTCGATACTTGAGGTAATGCCTTTTCTTCTCCTATTTGATCCATTTCAGTTCTATTTCTGGTTCTGTTTCCTTGAATAGATACATATGCGTAACTTGTAAGTTTCCTCTTCTTCATTGCTTCACTTTTATCTTCTTCGTAAACCCTAAAATTTAAAATATGCCTGCCATTTTTATTCTAAGTTTTGAAATGGCCTTGCAGAACAGAAGCTATTGGATATTGAATTTGGACTGACTTGCAAATTTTAAATTGATTTGGTGAGATTTCCCTTTTTCTTCATTCTCCTTTGTCTGTTTGGTAGGCAAGAATTACACTGATGAGTGTTGTTTCAATTTGTTCAATCTGTTCGGTTTAGCTGTTCCATATTCTATGCGCTGGATAATTAACGCTTCCTTAAATTTTTATTGTACTTTTCTATCTCACCTGCCTATATCCAACTTTTGTGATTCCGTCTCTCAAGGGTTGATTATTTTTTAGTAGGAGCCTTTAAATTGTATCTATTCCAGTAATTATATTTTGATGAAACCAAGGTTTTCCTTAAATACCATAGTACTCTTACGATTAGTTGATTGCACACTCTGTTTTTGGTAATTCGGCCTTCTGCTTTAGCGGTGACAGTAAGTAGTTGATCTAGGTATGTTTTTTTCTTAAAATTGGGGTTTGTTCTCTATTCCCTGTGCTTCACCAGACTTTAATAGCTGACTGTATAATTTTTGTTTCATGGCATGCAGGTGCTACAAAACTCTCTGAATACTTTGATGCTAATAAAATATTGCAGCAACTTCTTTTAATCTTTATCACCCCTTGTTTGTGTCTCCAGGTTAGTAAATGCTTATATCTTAATCTCTTTAATATATAAAATAAAAATTGATCAATAACTCTTTTATGTTGGTTAGTCCATATGAAATTCTACTTTTTTTTAAGTTACCACTATGACTTTGCATATGTCCTTATAATAAGATATTATTTTAAAACACTTAATAAAAATATAACTTCCTATTAAGAATGGTTGTGTTTAGATATAAAGAGTCCATTTGTCTTCACCTTTCGTCTTCTTCAACACCTATTCTGTAACTACAACTGCTCCATCACCCAACCCATTTCCTCTTCCGCGCGTCATCTCAGAGCGATGTCGTCTCACGACAGAAGCAAATGCCAGGATTCTACCTGATGGGCTGACCGGCTGATATAAATCAGAGGATGCAAGAGGGTTTTTCTTTCTCCTGTTATAATGAAGAACCCTAGATATCTGAATTGAGAATCAACCGATATTCCAGTATGGACAAGAACCTGCTAGCGGGACTGGAGGGGGAATGGCAACCATGATTGACTAGCTCCATTGTGCGACAGGTTTGTTCTTTCCATTATTACCAAGTTTACGGCCTGAATTATGTATTACATTCGTGTCTGGATGTCAGTTTTCATTGAGAATGAATTTAAGTTGGTGAAGGCGAAGTATTTAGTGTGTTACACAGCTACAACAAGAAAATGGTGAAGATGTCACATGATTGGATAAAAGTGTCATCGACTATAAAGGGTTTTCATTTATATTGGTCTGTAAAGTTCGTTTGTAATCTGTGGTTTGATTGATGCAACAACTATGGTTACAAGTTGTCGATTTATATTAAATCAGAATCTTTCTGCTTTTTTCACTTGAATAGATGAATTCCGCCCTAATTTGGTTATGAATTTACTGTATTTTCCTATTTGACAGGGGCTTGGCTGCTGAGAAGATAATTAGACATTGTATAGTCTCAAACTATTATATCCTTTAAGTTATGGCTTCAAATCTTGGCTAGCGATGTGGTTGCAGAGTTGGCTTTTAAGTTTTGACCCTGTTTCTTTGAAGCTAAATAATTGTTCTCCTTAAAACCAGTGCTGCGTGAATGTTGTATCTGGACAGTTTGGGAACAAAATGTTCTGATTTGCCATGCATTCATCGGAAAAGTTTCGTTATTTTTCTTGTCTTTTTTCTGCTTCTGGCATGAATATTTTAATTGGTATGAGCTCTCATGGCTTGTATTTTCTGTGGCCATATGACGGAATCATTATCCTCGACCTCTACTTTGGTTGTTTCTAGTTTGATTTGTGTGCCAACAACACCAACATGTCAGGATGTTATAGAGAAAAGGCCTCAATGCACCCATTGGAACTAAACAAAAATATCATGACTAGAAATACTCAATGACCCCAAATTTTATTTGTATTATTTGCTTTATAATATTCCTTTATTTCATAGGACATCTTCTTCCCATATGACTTAAGAAAATATTTGTTGTTATGTCTGTGTTCATGTTGCCAGTACTGGCATCAAAACCATTTGAGACGAGCTTGAGATAGAAAAGAAGAGGGCAGTATGCTGTTACGTTATGCAAAGTCTCTTTGGCACTTAGAAGCCTTGAGTAGATCCTTCAAGTCCCCGTGGATTTTATTGTCTTTGAATTCTTACTCGGATGCTGTGGACATCGAGGCAAAGGCTGCTCCTTTACAGGTTGGCCAGGCTTCTACTCTCCCTTGTGCGTGCTGTCAGACAAATATATGTGCGGTGCTTTTCAAACCCTCAAAGGTTTCTTAGTTTTGGGTTTCTGGTACCTTTTGCAGGAGACTAGAATGAGAGACAAGTTTACACTATGTGCTAGAGGAGGTGATGGTGGAAGTGGTTGTTACAGCACGCGCCGTAGCCGTCATGATCGCTTCGGTAAAACTGATGGTGGGTGCTCTATGACTGCATAAAGTATGTAACCATCATTTTATTGTGTGCTTTGGTGTTTTTAAATCATTCTGGAGCATCCATATCGTTGGTGTAATATTTTTAACCAACTTTTATTGGCTTTCAGGTTCAATGGACTATTCTATGACATTTCTTTAATTCTTTATAAAAATGTCCATTATGTTTCACATCGCTTAACATTTTTAATCAAGCACATTTTTTTCATTCAATTCTAGATAATTTAGTGAAATTTATGCAGTTTATATAACAATAATGATATGCGCCTTATCTATGTCATGTAGGTGGAAATGGAGGAAGAGGTGGTGATGTGATTCTTGAATGTTCCTCTGCAGTTTGGGACTTCAGTGGCTTGCATCATCATGTTGTATGTATCCATTTTTTCCCCAATTGTTTGAACATAATTCTGAATGATTTATATAAGTCACTGGAACGTTTTCATGCAGAATGCCACGAGAGGGGGTAATGGAACCTCAAAAAATCAGATTGGAACTCGAGGGGTAGATAAGGTCACTAGTCACTACTCTCAAAACTTTTTATTATCCTGGTGGCTGTGTTGAATTTTTTGTTCGACCATTATTGAAGGCTTTATTTATTGAGAAATCCTACTTGCTTACTGTTTCTTCTATTTTTTTTAGGTTGTGCAAGTACCAGTTGGCACTGTAATTCATGTTATGAATGGTGAACTTCCATCTGAGGTTGGAAATCATTCTTCAACCACCGATATGGATCCCTGGGAGCTTCCTGGCACTCTTGATTCTGAACCATCTAATCTTGATCTACAAGCTACCTCGGACCGTCCAAGAGCAGCAGAGGAAATTGAGCCAGTGCATGTTAGTGGAGACTCGTCGTCTTCTACTGAAAGAACTCTAGAGGAATCAGAGAGCATGAGTCAATCCACTCAACCTGAGTTGAATGATGTGGAACACATACAATATAACGTCGCAGAATTAACAGAACAGGGACAACGAATAGTCATAGCTCGTGGGGGGGATGGTGGCTTTGGTAATGTCTCTTCTCCAAATGCTTCAAAGAAAGGCAAGTTTACTACTTCTAGGTCCCCTATGGACAATGCTCATGAAATATTAAATGATGATCCAGGCTCGCGTAAGATTGGTATGCCGGGATCTGAGGCTGTTCTTATATTAGAACTCAAGAGCATTGCTGATGTGGGCCTGGTGGGGATGCCAAATGCTGGTAAAAGTACTCTTCTGGGCGCTATATCAAGGGCTAAGCCTTCTGTTGGTCACTATGCCTTCACAACTCTTAGACCAAACTTGGGGAAATTGAATTTTGAGGACTTATCTCTCACAGTTGCTGACATTCCGGGACTCATAAAGGGGGCCCATGTGAATCGTGGACTAGGGCATGCTTTCCTGCGGCACATTGAAAGAACAAAAGTTTTAGCTTACGTGGTAGACTTGGCTGCTGCATTAGATGGTAAAAGAGGCCTTCCACCTTGGGAACAGCTGAGAGATCTAGTCTTAGAGCTCGAATACCATCAAGAGGGTCTGTCTGATCGACCATCTCTGGTTGTTGCAAATAAAATAGACGAGGCAGGGGCTGAAGAGGTATATGAAGAATTACAAAGGAGGGTGCAAGAGGTATCAATTTATCCAGTGTGTGCGGTACTGGAGGAGGGGGTACCAGAGCTAAAGACTGGTCTGAGGTTGCTTGTGAATGGTGAGAAATTGCAGAGACTCTGTTTAGATAATATTATCCTTGATTAGTTTCCTACCTATACTTCTTCAGTTCTTCAATCATGTAACCAAAGAAACCCAAAGGGCTGACCGTGTTAACTTAAAAAACCTGGCCCATTGAAATCAAAATGGAATAGCATGCATGCAGAGAGGATGGACTGTCAACCTTAATGGGGCAAGATGATAGATCTTCTAGTGACTTTTCTAGTCATTAGAATTGTCATTTTGATCAACATGGCTGCAAGGTGCAAGTTTTATATGTTTGATCAGACTGCAATAGAAGTTATGGCTACTTGAGCTGGAAACAACCACCCGTATTGGAGGTGCATTACAAGTAGGTTGATTAGGAAAACTCGATGTCATTTTGGTGTTTATATTTATATATATTACACTCTTATAATTTTGGTTTTTCACCATTTTGGCATGAGCATATAAAACAGAATAACTTGTGCCATTTGTGTGATTATGTGAAACTTCAGTCTTTGAACTTGAAACGATGGTGTTGCTGCAATCAGTTGATAATGAAGCCTATTTTGCTACCTAGTGCCTAATTGAAAGGAGAAGATAAGAGTAGACTTTACTGGCTTTGATGTTGCATCTCTTTTTGCTTATCCAGCATTGATTAAAGTGATGGCACTGCGAGTGAAGCAGAAACGCTTGAGCTCGGACTCCACTCTTTTCTCCTAAAGTTAAAAGGCAGCAATAATACTATCGTTTCATTATTGATTCTCAGACAAAAAGTAAAATAATAATAACTTCGGAAATGATACACTATGAATTAAAATATTATTGGGATTATCACCAAATTAAGCTCGAGATATCGGGATGAGAGGGCTGAAATGATTTCACTATGAAATCTCGTTTATTTTAAATATAATCCATTCCTGAGGAGTTGTACGTTATACTTTGTATTTATTGTAATACATTTGAATGATCATGATTCGTATTTCTATTTTATATTGTATATTTATTGTCATTCACTTGAATGATTGTCATTCAAAATGAATGAGGGATTCATTTCAAGCCCTACCTATTTGTATTATTATTATCTGTCATCGATTATTTCCATGGCCTAGTGGTCCAGTTGGCATGGAGTAGACAAGGTGGTTTCTTATTTTAAGTTTTGATAATCTGATTAGCGGACAATAAGAGGTATAATTAAAAATAATAATTTGTCGGGTCTTATATGGGGGAATTCACAAAGCACATGTACCACAATCAAAGACGTAAACCACGTAGGATTTACACACTTGTACGGTGGATATCTGTCAAACCAAACCCCCAACCACGTTATAAATAAATGCTAATATCCATCACTTCTTCATAAAAAAAAACACATCCTCTAGCTTGTTTGATTGATACTCCATTTAATTTTCTAAGTCTTGGTCTTCTCGGCTGAAACAACATGTCTTGCTGTGGAGGAAAGTGCGGTTGTGGTTCTGGCTGCAGTTGCGGCAGTTCCTGCAACGGGTATCTATAGTGTCTCTTGTTCTTCTTAGTTTCAAGATTCCACTTATCGTCTTCTGTTCTACTCTGTAATACAATATAATCTCTGTTCGATGTCTTTTGTCTTGTTTCTGTTAATTATCTGCGATTAAGGCCTTGCTGATGGGTTTTTTTCTTTTTGCAGATGCGGCATGTACCCTGACTTGGGTTTCTCCGAGAAGGTCACCACTGGGACCATAGTCCTTGGGGCTGCACCAGCGAAGACGTATGGATCACATTTATGTCTTTTTTATGCAATAAATTTGTAAAATTTTGTGGGAATTAATTAAAATAAATTGGTGACTGTTGCAGAAACTTCGAGAGCTCTGAGATGAGCTTTGGTTCTGAGAACGGTTGCAAATGTGGGTCAAACTGCACCTGCGACCCTTGCAACTGCAAATGAAGAAATACTCACAGCATCCACAAAAGAGCAGATATGGATCTTATGAATAATAAGTTATGAGGAAGTGAGAGACCTCTGGTTTGGTATTTTATGTCTGGTAGCTGAAGTTTGCTGTAAATAAGAGTCATGGCTTTCTTCAAGTCCAGAGTCAGGATTTGTTGCTGTGTGTTCATGGCTAAGACTTAAAAGGGTGTCATCTTGTTTAAATTGTGTGTCACTGCTTTGTGGATGTTAAAATAGTTGGTTTGCTTTTTGTTTCTGCAATGGGAGCTTGAACTGTAATAGATTATATGATTAATGAATCTCCTCTCTCCGTTGTTGTGTCACCTCACTCTTTCCATTGACTAGAGACCACAATTGCTCTGTTAACTGTTCAAATCTTATATGGGTTTATGAACACACTTTGTGATTCTGATTTCAACCATAAATCTTGATTATGCACCAATATTATATATATAAATATATGTGTGTGTGTGTGTACGAAAGCGGAAGGAGGAAGAAGGATCGACTGGTGAAGTTAGATGAAAAAGGAGGAAGCGGAATCGGGTTGCAGTTGACGGACTCAAATCCTGAATCCCGAGGAACAAAATTTTCCATCTCAACCGTCAACGTCAACAGCTGAGATTGAGGTCCCCAAGTTAACTTAATTAAACCAGTGGAAGGGGCACCCCGCGCGACGCTTCGAGTGGGGTGCTTTTTATGACATTTATTATTATTATAAAAGCAACAACTATTATATATTAAGAAACAGTACCATAATCCTTCTCCAAGGCATTAACCAGCCAAGGAGGAATCAAATTAAACAAAGACACAACAAAAGGAACGGATAATGTAAATCGAGCCAAATAATGAGTTACATGATTTCCTAATCGATGGACATGAGAGAAAGAAATGGAGTGGAACTCAATCGCCAAAGTCTTGCAATCTTCTAAGAGTCTAAGACCACTGCCGCAACACCACCCATATGTAATGAGGAATTCAGAGCAGAAATAGTAGTGATGGAATCACTCTCCAAAATAACCTTTGAAATACCCTGATGTTGGGCCCATTGGAAACCGGCAACCCATAACTTCAATAATCTCGGCAGAACACAAGCCTCTTACCGGTATGGACACTGCAAAAATAAAACAGCCAACAACATCTCGAGCAATTATCCCAACACCCGCATTGCCATCTTCGACCTTTGTCACCCAATCATATTCGATATTAGTTATTTATTAAGTGATTTTGCGTTTAATCATAGCTGAGTTCCCTTAGCTAAGTGATTCCAAAAGATACTTAATGGACTCCCCCACAATCAACAAAGAGACAAAATTTAGTCAGCATTGGCTGAAGTTATTACCAAGATCCACACAGAACAATGAGGATCAGGGCCCAAAGGACCCAAAGCCCATAGCAAGGATAAGGCTCTTCGTCGTAAGTTTGTTAGACAAGGAACACCTGAGGTTCGCCAGGCTATGTTCGAGCTTGCGGCCATCAACTTGTTAATAACGAAAAGTGATATTTACTCAAGGTTGAAGTAAGTTAGTCTCACACTCTACATGTGTTGTCAGACTCCAAGTAACAGAGACCCCTTCTTTTGCCTGCATTTATTTATTTATTTTTATTTTTTGATAAGCATTTAGATTGTTTTCTCTGTTGTCTTATTTACCAATGTTTTAAGACTCGGACTGGCGGCCGCTAGTTCGGTCCGATTGTTTACATAAAATCAGTTTTAAATAATTTTTGTTGTAATAAATTATAATAATAGATCCTTATTAATTATTAATGTGTGAAATTATGTTTATGATTATAGATTTCTTGTTTTTTCTTCATAAAATAGGAAATCATCTCCTTATTTGACTTTAATGAAAGAAAATATAAAATATTCTTAATTTTGTTTCCATTTTGATTTCGAAATTAGACCTCAATATTTATTGTGACAAAATAGGAATTTGTAATTATATAAGGTAAATTATATAACGTAAATTTGAAAAAATTGGAATTTCCATTTTTATTTCACAATCATCTTTGTAATTATATTTTTTTTTTGACAAAATAAGAATTTCCAATTATATAAGGTAAATTTGACAAAATATGAATTTTTATTTTTTGTGTTTCTATAAATATATATATATATATAAATATAAATACACACAAAGTTATAAGTACAATAGTATTTTTATGTGTTTTTTCAAACCGGCCTGTTCGACCTATCCGATCAGTCGGATTGGGAACCGGTGATCACATCGATTCCTTGGCCGATTCGAGTTTGAAAACATTGTTATTTACTATTTACTTTTTGAAAAATATCCATCCTTTTCCTAGAAAATCTTCCTTTAGCTAAGATCTACCAAAAGCTTGTCAAACATGTCTTGTGGTACGAATATTTCATTCCCTAATTCAATAACTTTGTCTCATAACCCACTAAGTTCTGCTAAAAGTGGGCAACTTGCGTGCCCATTTCACCAACCCAAATACTATAAATATGGTCATTCTTCTTAGAGAAGGATGCACACGAAATTTATGTTGGAGATAGTTAGTGATGATAAAAAATCCCACATTGAAAAAGAGAGGAGAAGTGTCATGGTTTAAATTATGAAACACACCAAATTTCTTGAGTTTGGATGGTGGGAAGATTTGGAGGGAAGCTCCAAATATTTCATAACTAATGTACCCTAATTGCTTATAAATGATTAATATTTTTTATTAATTATTTTGTTTAATTATGCAGTTAATTAACTGCATAATAAACTGCCCAAGAAACATGTTTTTTGGTCTAAAGGGTGTGTCTCTTCTAGAGTTCTAAGGTATTATAAATACCTTTGCAACCTCTCTTTTAAATATAACAAAAACGTTTCTCTAAACTTGTTCTTGGGAGAATTGTAGAGTTTGCTATCTACAATTCTATTTGACTTTGTTCATCCTAGAGAATTTTGCCATATATCCAATAGCAACATAGTGGGGGCATAAATTCCTTAAGGACAGTGACTACACGATCAAAGCCTTCAATTTTCTCATCCTAATTTTCTAACAATTTACTCCTAACAACTCTCCCTATCCCCAAACACTTTCATACCATGTCCATCACGACTTCTTAAAAGATTACCAATGACCCATCAAAACTCAAGTTCCTTGCAACTCAACGAATGTAGATTCAGGCATCTACGCTTAACTATGTGATTGACTATTTTAATCAAGATATTTTATCTCAATAACTGCTTTAGTTAAAATTAGAGGTTTTAAGTTTTTTTATTTTTTGTCACTGAAGAATGATTATTTTCTTAAAGTTACTAGGCCTGAATCCAATTCGAGGGCTAATATAGGACCATTGGATGGATCGTGGGTTCCAAAAAAAAATTTGTGGGCTAGATAACACTTTCCATTAGACGGTGTTAGACGGTGCGTAACTGCGTACGGATGTCAAGAGAAAAAATTGTTGGGCTTATCTCAACATGAGGTAATCGTAACCCAATACCCTTATTTAATGGGCCTAAAGAGTTGAACTGTTTCTTATTACCCGTCGGCGTAGGGCCTGTAGGTATCATTCTTCTCCCCCGTTGCACTTGCAGACTGGCAATTCGCGAAGCAGCTTGGAAGATTACTTTGAAGCATGCGAGCCCTTCTGGGCCAACGCAGGCTCTTTCAGGCGATACATCGAACACTTACCCTCCATCAAATCCCTTCAGCATCCAGCTTCGTCTGCACCCAAATACCTGAAAAATTCCCCGACAAAACTCTTGAAACAGAGAAGCAAAAGCAACAAACTCCCAAATGCTTGTCTTATATGATCGAAAGTCTCCAAAGAGGGAATTCGGTGGGATCTGCCGTTCAGAACTGGATGGGTGAGGGTTTACCTATTATGAGAGGTGATATTTACCACGCCATTAACCGTTTGAGGAAGCGCGGGTTGAATAAACGCGCGCTCGAGGTAATCTCTTTGTCTTCATCTTTTATTTTGTTTTCGGATCGGAGAAGTAGTGCATGTGTTCGTTGTAGTGCTCCAATGAAGTATTGTAATTGTATGTAGAGGTATTAAAGTGTAAAAACTGGATAAAATTTTACTCCACGAGCTCAATCATGTTTAGCTCCGTAGGAATTTTGTTCAAGTGCGGAGAGAAATGAGGATAGTAATTTGAGCAACCTTAAGAAAATGCCTTGGTGAGATGGTGATATAACAAATGCCTAGTTTCCACGGACTTTCCACCGATTCTTCATCATTGTGGAGATAGTGATATAACAAATGCCTTGGTGAGAGCACCGCTTCTCCATTTGGACAAGATTCAGACCATCCAATTAAAGAATGAACCTTGGAAGTTGGAATTTTCACTTTTGCTCTATTGTGACTAGCTCCTGTATACTAAATTATCTGTAATATGACATGTTTTATAGATTCTAAACTGATCTATATATCCCTGTTGGCAGCTGATGGAGTGGGTGATCAGAGAGAGGCCTTACCGGCCAAAAGAACTCGATTATTCTTATCTTTTGGAATTCACCATCAAACTTCATGGAGTATCACAAGGCGAGAGGCTTTTCTCTCATGTCCCTTCCGAATTTCAGAATGAGTTGCTCTACAACAACCTTGTAATTGGATGCTTGGATAAAGGTGTGATAACCCGTTCAAATGCATATATGAGGAAAATGAGGGAGTTGGGTTACTCCATCTCGCACTTAGTTTTCAACCGTCTCATTATTCTCCATTCCTCCTCAAGCCGCAAGAAAATGATCCCTAAAATCCTCACTCAGATGAAGGCTGATAAGGTGGCTGCCCATGTCTCCACCTTCAACATTCTCATGAAGATCGAAGCAAATGAACACAATATTGAAGGGTTGGTGAAGGTATTTAATGACATGAAGCGAGCAAAAGTTGAGCCAGATGAGGTATCTTTCTGCATTTTGGCTACTGCACATGCAGTGGCAAGATTGCATACAGTTGCTGAAGCTTATGTTGAAAATGTGGAGAAGTCCCTTACAGGAAATAACTGGTCAACATACGATGTGTTGATGATACTATATGGCTGTTTGCAGAAGGGCGAGGAGCTGGAGAGAACCTGGACTAATGTGCGAGGGCTCCTCCATGTTAGGGCTAAAAGTTACATACTGGCAATTAAAGCATTTGGTAAAATTGGACAGCTTAGTCGAGCTGAAGACCTTTGGTTAGAAATGAAGTCGATGAAAGGATTGAAATCAACAGAAGAGTTCAATTGTATAATATCTGTGTACAGCAAAGTTGGACTTGTTAAAAAAGCCTCTGGGATCTTTAGAGAAATGTTGGAGAATGGATGCAAACCAAATGCCATCACTTACCGACATCTTGCTTTGGGTTGTTTGAAAGCAGGACTAGTAGAAGAAGCCTTGAGAACTCTGGAAATGGGAAAAGAATTGGTTACAAGCGACAGAGTCAAAAGATCAACTCCATGGTTGGAGACCACTCTTTCAATAATAGAACTTTTCTCAGAGAAGGGTGATGTAGATAATGTTGAGAAGTTGTTTGAAGAACTTGTAAAAGCTAAGTATGCCAAGTATACTTTTGTTTACAATACTTTGATTAAGGCCTATGTGAAGGCCAAGATTTATGATCCAAATTTTTTGAGAAGGATGATTCTGGGGGGAGCCAGGCCAGATGCCGAGACCTATAGTTTGATTAAACTTGCTGAGCAATTTCAGACATCGAGTTAACCTGCCTCACCTGATATGCAGTATTGTAAATGACTGTAGTTTTTCTTTCTATGAAGAAAGAAATAATATATTACAGGCGACAGAGCGAATTGTAATAATGTTTACTGCAGTTAATGGAAATTGTGTAGATCTTGAGATCAAAATTTTGTTCCGGAACCCCAAACCGCAAGAGTCCTATAATTCTATCCCCTGTTTGTCATCGGCTTCTTTGTCGTCCAAAGATTTGAATGGCTAATAATAAACAATGATAACTGAAAGATGCAACAGAATGCATCTATATTCTGAAACTGTAAGCATCAGCTTCATATCATAAGAAATACATGTAAAATGCTGGTTCTTGCAGCGACAAAATACTACAAATGCCACAAAGACCTACGCTACATTGTTTTTCCTTGTGTGCAAGGAAATAAGAAAGAGTTTGAATTGCATTTCTCAGGTGAGATAGTTGAGAAACTCTGCAGCAGTGGCAATGGCACCTCCAGTGAGAGCAGCCTTCACAATCTTGTCTTTGTCATCACTGCTGGCTGCAGAGATGAGAGCTCCTGTCAATGCACCCCCAAGCATGCCATTCTTCTGCAATATGTCCAGTAGAAAAAGAAAAAAAAATGAAGAAACAATTCAAATGGAATGAAATTCAAAATCAGTCGGTATAGGAATACTATTGAAGAATCCTGGGAACAAGAAGTAACAAAAGAAAAGCCAATCTGAAATTCTAAAACTTCGAAACCCTTCCAAGCAAGCTAATTCAAGGATAAATAAGACATTATTCGCCTTTTGGGGGGGGGGGGCGGTGTTGGGTGTGGGGGGGGCTGTTGTTTGTTGAGCGAATAGATACCTAAGATTTATATAAAAAAGGCACCATTTAGTAAACTGCAGATCAAAAAACACAAGCAATCGAAAAGACATCAATTGAAAAAATCATCAAAAGAAATTTGTAGAACTGATATCAGTAGGCTCAAGACTTTCTAAAATGCAAAAGAAATCATGAAAACCATATATCATAAAAAAATTCCTAGAAATAAAGGTGAAAAGTCCATTAACATCATATTTGAAGATTCAATTGACTGGCTAGTGAGGCATGACAAGCAACAGACAGGGAACACACCCAGTCTCTGGTGCCACGGACCCTTTCTAGACCATACTCCATTCCAGCATACACTCCGGCTACAGTTCCTGCCAGCAAATAAACATAATAGTTATAATTCTTCATTTTGCAAAATGAAGGAAGTTAAATCATTAAGCAATGATGTCTTTCAAAATATAATACAGTTTGTACTTACCCCAGTATGCACCCTCTTTACACATCTTCTTCAACTGTAAGAGCACCAGTATCAGTTGCTATAAAGTCATACCATACACATACTATTGACGAAAAGGTTAAAATTTAAAGTAACTCCTGCCATATTTGCTTCAAAGCCACTTCTAGATTCTTTGCTAACTTATTCATGCTACAACATACTCCGCCACTGTGACTATGTCAGGCATTTCACATTCCCCTACCGGAGTTGGACAGCCGATTGTCCCTATTGGAAAGCATAGTTTCCCAACTACTAGTCATTTTATATCCAAGATTGGAGAGAGTGCAAAATAATAACCAAAATAAAACAGCACAAACAAAGAACAACAATAATATATATATTTTTAATGTAATAAAAAACCTTACGGAGAGAGGCTTATACAACTCAAATAACCAAAAAGATCCGACAGATACTCACCGAGTTCTCCAAGCCGTGTTTCGAAACACTCCCTGCTAAGAAAGGCAGAAAGCATGCCAAATTAGCATAGGAAAATGATACAACACCGAAAATGATAATAACAAAATCCAATTCGCAGAGGAAAAAAGAAGAAGATCCTTGTCCAACAAAAAGGATTAGCAAGAAAATGACCTCGTTTGACTATGTAATATGCATCCTCTGCGGCTGCTCTCGTAGCTGCGACCTGAAAGAGCACAAAAAAACTTCGAATGATTCCAAATTAGCAAATTCAAAGATTTTGTATCTGCAACTTAACAAGAAAGAGATGATAAGAGAAGGATATTAGAAAATTAAAGAATTTACGCCGCCGATCTTCAAAAATGCATCGACGGTGTTATTGAGTAAAGGATTGCCCATGTCTATGACTACATCCACTCTTGGCGTCGAGAATGATCCGGAAAACCCGCTGCTTGGCATCTTCTTCTTCCCTCTGTTTCTCCACTCTCACTTGCTCAAATTTGTTTTAGTTTTATCTTCTCGAATATAAAATTTTCTTTTATTTCGTTTGATTCCCTTTGAAGAGAAAAACAAAAACAAAAAGTAAAGAAAAAGATTGTGTCGAAATGCACCGACACTACACAGTAATAGATATTTGGCGTTTGGACTCATTTGGATAATACCGTAAATGTCAAATCTTGTGGCAGTTACACTCGTGCTTTGGTCCACTAAATCGAAGGCCCAACCCACACTAAAACCTAGGCCCTGAAATGGGCCTGCTTAAAATATAACACGATGAGCACTATTAATGGACCCCATAAATTCCCTAATTTATCCCATTCTTTTAAAATATATCTATCTAATCTAATCTAATATATATCTATCTATTACTAAAATTATAAAGCGCATGAGAATCCTGCTATTCTGTGGCGAGTCCCGTCTCCAAACTAATTCTATACTCGCGTAGAAGTGATTTTTTACTGACTTTTACCAACCGCCTTTAGGACAGTCCCGACGTAGGTTCCAGGTTCATGAACCTCCTTAGCCTCCACAAATGCGCCCAAAATGTCCACTAAACATCAATGGATCTTGCTTTTGAAAATAGTTTATGATTTTATAAAGCTTCAGCATTTGTGGAGGCTAAGGAGGTTCATGAACCTGGAACCTACGTCGGGACTGTCCTAAAGGCGGTTGGTAAAAGTCAGTAACTAAACATCAATGGATCAAAAGCAGATGCGTCAATCTGCTTTTGATCCGTCAACTTCGCGTCTCCTTTTGGTTAACAATGAAGATCTGTTGTAGATAAGCTCAATCTCAGCTTTATTCATCTTCTATAGAACACTTTCAATTTCATCTTCCCGGAGAAAGCGTTTTCATCTTCTATCTAAATTCCAAGACGATTCCTTCGCGGGTGAACGACTTAGTTTACGAGATATTTCAACCGGGTGAAGGGCGCGCTAAGGAATTACAACCAGTTGTGCCAATTTCAGCAGGTTTCTTCGATCTAGCTTTTGTCCCTGTCTCTATAGTGTCTGCTCCTCCTTATTGTGTACTAAACCGTTGCCTACTCTGTCTGCAGGTTTCTTCGATTTCGGTTAGTTGTCAGCTTATTAACTCTGCTAGAAGGTTTGCCTTTTTTATTTCGATTGATTGTCAGGTCTCTTCGATTGTGGTTTGTCAACAGTTTATTAACTCTGCTTCAAGGTTTTCCTTTTGATTGACTATAATGTTTTTTTCCATTGGGTTGATTATATTTTGTGTTATCAGTTAATCCATGAGCACCAGTACGTTGTTCCTAAATTCTTTGTTCTTCAATCTATTTTGACCAAATTTATTTGCCTACTGTTGGTAAATACTATCTTGCTAACTACTGCAAAGTGTTTCTCTTGAATTTCTTTCACTTCAATTGAAATAACTATTCTGTTTGTTTCCTATTTTTAGAGAGATCGTTATGGCCTTGACAAAGTAACTATTGCCCTGCTGATGATGGTGGAACAAGGGAAAATGTTCTTCATCGGTTTGTATATTTATCCTTTTCATGGTCCCCCATATGTTTTGCTTCTACATACTTTTGATAATCCTAACAATTCGTACAGTTTCAATAATGTTTAATGTAACCAACCACAAAGGAACTTGATTAATGGACGTGACCACAACCCATTTTTTGATATGGTCTACAGCTACTATTTCGCATCCTTTTTTTGCTTTGGTGGTTTGTCCTTGCCTTCTTTTGAGCTGTAATTCGCCGATGTCTCAAATTGGATAAGGTATGATGCCCGATTATTTCCTTTGTTGTCAAGTTTAATATGGTTCTAATTAACATCCTTTCATGCTGACTTTGAACTTGTGGTTTGGTGCAATTGGGTTCACCTCGTACTTTCCCTTTTCAAAAGAATGGTTCTGGGTTTTTCATTGCTTATTTGTTGTATGTTTATTGGTTGCAGAAAGAGCTGAAAATACCAACATTAAAATGGCTGAACAGAGTAAGGATTTGAATAGCCCTGGGGCTGAGCAACATACCAAAAGAGAGCTATATGACTCATTTCGCCAGCAGCTTGAGTGAGTATTGGATTTTGTTTCATTCTCAGCTATTTATGAATACTTTTCAAGGTAAAAACTTGAGTCTAACTGCAATTTTTTAGTGCTTTTGGAGCACTTTTTTTTAGATTTATATGGGTGCATGCCTAAGGATTGAGCATGCTAAATTTTGTATGAGTGTTAAATTATCCAAAAATTAAAAGATAAATCTCTTTTCACACTACTTTCTTTTTTTGAGATCAAATTACTAACTATGATGGAACTTCATCTGTGAAAAACTAAAAACTACTAGCATTTAACAGGTTTGATGACACTGTTTGCTTTTGCTCCTTATGCAGGCCTTTGGAATCTCTTCCAAATCAGTTGCAAAGCCAACCAAGGTACTTGCTGAAAGTATTAGAGTAACCGAAATACAGAAGATATTCCAAGGATCAACTGAATGCTACAGAAATAACTGATAAGCTAGCTCTTCAGTTGTACTCATTTCTTGCAACTCAAAGGCACATATGAGAGACTTATCTAAACAGAAACACCTTCAGGTCTCATCATTTGTGGTTTTAAAAATATATATTGATCTGTTTCATTAGTAGGGGAATCATGTGTTGATATTCTGATATGTGTTAGCAACGCCAAAGGCAAGTCTATGGTGCTTATGGAAAATTTTGTTACTCTTAATCTGTGAATGAATGATTATTTTGAGATAGGATTCCCAATAATGTTACATCTATAGCAGCAAAACTTGAAGAGGTAAAGAAACTAGATCAGGGACAAATATATTGAACAAAAAAGCTTGAGGGAGAATTGATAGGCATGAAGGCATCTCTGACAAAGGAAATGAATGAGCTCAAGAGTTCACAGAGGCTGCAATTCACTTTGACATAATAAGATTTAATTCTACTTTATTTTTAGGATGCCATTCTTTTCATTGTGGATGTTTATTTTAATCTGATGGACGGATTGCATATCAGTGATGACCAGGTTTTCATCAGTTCTGGAACCATTACTTGGACACTTGGGGTTGTCATGCTTGAAGCTGGGAGGGTACTTTCAACTGGATTACAAGTGCACAAATAAAGATGTGTTCATTAGTCTTTATTGTAATTTTTCTTATTTCATTGATTGTATTAATCTGTGCACTATCATGTTTTGGCAAGGGATGACAAGAATTTCTCAGATACAATATCTCTCATTTTTCAGGAATAACAATGAAGGTCTCAAACATGTTACTTTGGAAATTTTACCATATGTAATGTCAATAATCTTATTTTTGTTTGAATTTGTACAATTGTAGCTAACCAAATTGCTGAGGAGATGCTCAAAGCTTTCAAGGACATGGACTCTTCTTTTTAGTTAGGGGAGCTTGGTTTTTCTGCCCTAAAGACTCTTGATACAGGTGATAGTAAACCTACTCTACTTATTGACATAATTACGCTGTAAGAGGGCTCTGTGTATTATAGTTTTAAAAGGTTCAATGATTGCTCGGGGTATCTAAACAGAGTCATTTGGGAGTAAATGACCATGCTTTCAAACATATATGTTGATATTGAAAGACAAGCTTTATGTATGCTCTGGTGAGCTTTAGACTTTAATATTAACATATCATAAATTAAATGCTGAAGCTTTATAAAATCATAAACTATTTTCAAAAGCAAGATCCATTGATGTTTAGTGGACATTTTGTTTGAACAGACTTTGATTCCTTGCACAAGTGCAGACCATTCTGGAGCACTGATCCACCGCCTTTCCTTATTGTGCAATAAACGCTGCCTACTGGCATATTTACAAGTATTTTGACTTTCAACTAATCCCTCTCTGTTGTTATGTTATCTGCAGAAAGTTCATTACTTGATTTGGTGAGAAGTAGTGAAAGTTATGTGTGACAAGATCCTCAAGATTCTTTAGAACAATTCTTTTGGCTATGTTAACCTTGAAAGGAGATCCATCATTATGAATTATGATGTGCTTATTATTTTTCACTGGTCATTGCAGAATGATCTTGACACCAAGGTAGAAAAGTCAAGGAAGCAATTCTTTTGGGGTTATTTTAGCTTATCAAGTTGTTCTGCGATAATCCATTTTCATCTTTATATGACTAGAACTACTAAAGTACTAATCATTTTTTGTCTTTATATGTCAACAACTACTAAATTGCTAATCCTTTTTCATATTCAAGATAAAATGGATATTGTTGGTTCTTCAGTGCTAACAAATATCCAACTACACTAGGCCAGCTTTTGTGAGGTGAGCTTCTAATTACACCGGTCATATCAGCATAAGCTTTTCTTTATGGTTTCACTTCTGATGTATGCACTTCTTGTATATACAAAGATATGTTGTTAGGGTTTGTAGATGTGATTAGTTCAGCTTTTGTTTCTATTCACAAAAGCCCCCGTGGCAAAGACATGTCCAATATTGTCTATGACAATTGACAAGAACACATAAAAAATTTGTCGTTTCGCTTAATGATACCAATTTCCTTTTAGGTTGAGGCATTTGAAGATACAAAATGTGATAGTCAAGCTTTAAAGGGTAAGTGTATATCGACAAATTGGGGCTGTAGGCTTTTATTGGGGAGGTGAGATGTATAAATTTTGTGCTTCTCCTACACAATTGTTTTTAGTAGATACATTATCATATTGTTTGCATGTTTATGGAACTTTTGCAGATGTTGCATAATTTAATATAGATTCATTCTAAACTGAGAAATAATTATTTGCAAATCACTGTTAATTTGGTTTAATTATCTTTCTTTTCTTTGTCAGCCAAGGTAGCGGTTAAGTTGGCAAAAAATCCTCTGGCAGCGAGGCTGCATCAATTTTTATACTCTCGCAAATGACTTTTTCTGGGTGCATCAACTAAGGGCGAAAACGACGTTGAATTTGTAAGTTGGGTGAGGGAAACGGCGTCATCCTGTGACGAGTTGCAGTGGTTTTTCACTTTTTGGTCAATTGTATCATTTTTGCTCCTTGGGTTTTCTGTTTGTCATTTTTTAGCTTCATTTCTACTGTGATGTTACATTCTTCATTTGTTACTAAAGACGATATCAAGGGTGAGAAGCAATAGCTCTCAGTTGCTAAATCTACCTGATTGATCTGTGATATCCCACATTTAGAAGTTGGGAAGTGTCAAAGTTTATTTCTTTTTTGTTTTTGTTTTAATCAAAGAACTAACTTTATAAATCCCATGACATTCCATAATTCCTAATCTAACAGTGTATTGTAATGTCAAATGATTATATAACCTAAGGTAGGTACAAAATGAACACCTCCAAATTTCATGAAATGACCTTAGAGATTCATTGCTCTCTTTTTATGGATGTAGTGTCTGTAGATCTGGTGGAATGCAGTGTTAGAAGTACTCTTGCAAGTTTCGAAGATTGGATTACGATTGTATTACATTTGATTTTTCTTTGTTCTTAATGCTTTCTTTATTTTGCCTTGATGTTTTTGGAGTTTGTCCATAAACTTTGTAAATCGCAAATTTTAACGAAATAAAATTCTAACACTCCCGTGCAACGCACGGGTTATACACTAGTATATATATAAAATCAATGAGATTGGAGAGATTTTGTGGCGAGTGAGCTGTATTTTTTCATACTTACGTGTCTCACTAAACATGTGTTGATTCATGTCTTCCCCTATTTGGTGAGCTGTCGAAAAGATTTCTATCCTGATGACACATAAGATTAATGCAACCACTCCAGTTGGTCCACTTGCACATATTAAAGAAGAGGCGATGACTTTAACTTAGCACGCCAATCTAGATGAAATTGCAAATTTGTTTTATATTCATTTGGTCAATACGAAGACTGTGACAAAATATATAAAAAAAAGAATTTGAAAAAAGCTAAAGTGATAAGCTGAAAAGCTAAAGTGATAAAAGTGACAGAATAGTCAAAAAGAAGTTGAAAAGTTGAGCAACTGTTTTCACAATGAAATCATTTATCACTTTAGATATTCTAAAGATTCAGGATATCTAAGACGTAGATTGCATTTTCCAATGAATACAACTGTCAAATTATCAAAACTAAAATTAACAATAAAAAAATTACACAAAATACTCGACCACATGAAGGAATACAAATTCAAATCAATAAAATATAAATTAAGTTTAAATAGATGTACAACTAAGAACCAAAACTGAGAAAGAAAAACAACGCTGCGTAGCGCGGGTTGTGACTCTAGTCCCATCTAAAATTATAATATTTCTGAGTTCACCATTGATTGCAGTATTTTTTAAAATTACATAGGTCACCCATGAATAGTCTGCAACACATATATAAACGCTGTAATGCAAAACAGAGTATTTAGTATGCGTCACTATTATATGCCAATTATGCTTTCCTATACAAATCAATGTTTCATTTGTTACCTTTTGCCTTGCACCTTTCTTTTAAAATGTGTGCAGCGAAGCAGACAGCGACGCCATTGTTGTCTTTTTCCTTTTCTATACCAACCATTTGATTTCATCATAGGTTTAATCTTCAATTTCGTACCTTACACGATGCTTTGTCAATGCCTTCATTTTTTGTACATAACTCCATCCATGTTGTTGAACCATCTACATGTTTTGTCGATTTTTGTATATCTGTGTTGCATCTGCTATTTTCTATTTATTTTTGCAAACCTGAGATGTGCAGAAATGGAAAAGGATAGCCAAGATGGGTCATCTCCTAGGGAGTTTTAGAAGCCTACTTAAAGGGTATGGAATCTGAAACAGACTTTCTCCAGAGTGGCACAACCACAACAGATGTTCAATGCTCGACAGACTTTCTCAGCCTCCATATACTCTCCGTCGGAGTAGAAATGATCATTGTCGACGTCCATTTCGTCGTCATTGAAGAAGGAGAAACGGTGCTGAACGATGCTCTATTTTCGTGAAGTGTTAGATTGTGACAGTGAAGAAAGAACAGCGCAGGACAGATGGGGTGAAATAAGAGTTGTATTTTGCAAATTTTTAAGAGTGAACTCATAAAACTTGGGGTGTCAATAGTGCTCATCATAGAACACACATAATCCATGACCCAGCCCATTTTCTCTTACATTATTTACGTGATAAGATCTCCAATTCTCCATACCGATAGTGACAGGCCTTAATTATCTTCACATACCACCCGAGGCTTGGCAGCAGCAAAGGTCCAACCGGACAAGCCTATCCAAATATCCTATACGCGGTTGTTTGGTGTAGAATATGTCTGATTATAAATCAATGTAAAGAGTGATGTCTGAATATGTTTTGACAGAGTATAAATTGATGTAGAAGCTCTATCAAACATACGTGTATACACAGAAAAGTTTGTAGTATTATATAAGGGCCAAAAAAAAAAGTACCGTCTAAACTTAAAACATTAGATACAAAACTATACGACTTGACTTGCTGTTATGTTTGGTAGAGAGTATGTGTGATAGAGTATAAGCTATCGTAAAACGTAAAAGCTGAGAGTGTCTGAGAGTATGTCTGACAGAGATATGCTAGAGGCAAAGCTTACATGGATGGCGAATCTATATTTTTAATTACTATTGTAGCTAAGTTTAGAGATCTTAATCTTCACATTTTGTGCTTGCTTCTGCCGAAAAGGAGACGGTGTTGAATAAGATATATAATGAAATTTAGGAAGACGAAGAGATGGGGCATGAAAGCCACGGCATTGATACTGAAGCAAAAAGAACAGTATGGCAGCCGATAATTGGAACATTATTTAACAGTGATTGTGTGATATGCTCGGAGGAGTTTGAGGATGGAGAAGACTGTAGACTCGTTGAGTGTTGCAACCATGTAAACCACAAGGCTTGCATGAGTCAGTGGCTAATCAAGGAGATACACTGCCCAATTTGTTGATTTCCTATTTTAGAAGTTTTGTCTTTCAGTTTTTCGAGGAATTATGCTAATAATTATAAGAGTAAATGTTAATCATTAATAAATAAAAAATAGTTGCAATTAATTCCCAGTCATAGGTCTCCTACTACGTTTAGTAGTCCTCATTGAAATGGAAATCACATGGTACGTGGTTGAGTTATGATTTGTTATGACTACTGTCGTTGATAAAAACCTAAGCTATAATTACTTTTTCTCATCCCTTTTTCGTTGGATTCTCCTTTTATCTTCTTCTTCATCAGCTGCCGGACATGGACCAGGTTCATCATGTCGGCGGTATCATCTATGAGATTCTTTGTGTTTTGTTCGTGGTCATCTTGATTGCAGCCATTATATCCGTTATAAAGGCTTGTTGGCGTGAGATCGAAAACGGGCTAGTACCGCAAAGCAATCCGACCAATCAAGCAAGAACATTACCATCATGGCTGCAAATACGGCAAAAAGGAAGAGAAATTTCAGGCATTGTGGTTGAATACAAAATTGATGAAAGAATCGGAGATGGGAACGACGGTTGTGCGATATGTTTGGAGGAGTTCAAGGAGGGAGAAGAGTGTAGCGTTCTTGATGGGTGCAATCATATTTATCATAAATCATGCATTGATGAGTGGCTAATCAAGGATCGACACTGCCCACTTTGTCGATTTTCTGTCAGAGGCACACGTAGTACCGATGGTAATTAATCTGGAGATCAACTCAACCAAGTAAAGTATAGCTAGCTTATGAGTGATGTTGAATTATTATTATTTTCACAATAAATCAAGAAACTGTTGGAGTCCTACCCTTCTTCCAAAGCTAAAATAATAAAACGTGTTACATCTTGCATAAGAATAAATGTTTTACTAAAAATAATTCAATTCTTGAATAATGAAATCTGTCCATTATATTAATTTGTCAAACTGATTCATGGTTAGCCAGGGGCGGAGCTAGGTGTAGTTCAGGGGGGCAGTGGCCCCCCCCGAACTTTTCAAAAATAATCCATATATTTTGAATTTTTCATTTTCGCCCCCCCCTCAATTATTTATTTTAGTCCCATTATTTCATTTTTGCCTCCCTCAATTATTTGTTTTGCTACGGACTGCAAGAAGTTGAATTGCATTTGAAATTTGGCATGGGCTCAGCCCAAAATAATAATGTTTTTTATCAGGTTCCTATTGAAGCTATCATCCAATATTATCAGAATATGAAGACTCGAAGGAAACAGTTATAGTTTAGAAGCAGTAAACTATTGTTGAACTATTTTTTTATCACTTATGTAATAGAACATAGTTACTTGAATGTTTTATGCAAGTTGTTTAAGTGAATTTATAATGAATTAATAAAGTAGTTGTCTTACAACTCATTTTTTGGTGTATAAAAACATGCCAAAAAATTTTTTCGGGGCGCTGCCCCGAACCCCGCCCCCCCCTAATCCTAAGAGCTGGGTCCGCCCCTGTGGTTAGCTTTTGTGTTATTTTGCTGGACTGATAGTCTGATATATAACGTATCATTTCAGTACTGTGAGTCGTAACGGACCCTAGTAAAAATAACATTTACTCTCCTGAACAACCAAAATGGATAAACCTACTGGGTTGAGCTCAACCCATGGAATATTGTTAGCGAGACTGTAGCAGGTCTTTTTGAATCGGGGCCCGGAACGAACCACGTACGCAGCAGCCCGTAAAGGCTAGACGCTTCCCATCCAAATCAGCATTCAGCAGTTCATTAACATAAGTACATAACGCATTCTCGTTGTAGCCCATTAATAATAATCAATTGTACAAAAAGGCCGGGGCCACTTTCAATTTGGGCCGTACATGGGCTTTTGTTCTTACTGGGCCTTTTAGCCTCATTCACGGACACTCGCTCTTCTTATTGCAGCTAGCCGGCTACGTCAAAAGATACATTCATCGATAGCAAGCAGCGGACATCCGGACACCAACAATGTGCCAGAACCGTGCTCTTGTTCTCATCCAAAAAATGGTGAAGAGCCCGCCATTAAAGGCTCTCTCACTGTTCAATTTTTCAGCCCTAGAAGGCATGCAACATACCCACCAGTCCATATTCTTTATCCTCCACCGCCTACTCTCCTGCAACTTCTCTTCTCAGGCCAAATCTCTCATCCTGCAAATGCTCTCTGGTCGACTTTCCTCTTCTTTCTACTCTTCTTCCTCTATTCTCCGTCATTTAACAAAACCCCGTTTATATACAAGCTTCGAAACGAATATCCTCATATTCGAAACAATCATCGATGCGAATGTCGAAGCCCAATTGCCCGAGCAAGCATTGTTGTATTTTAATAAAATGATCGAAATCGGCCTTGTGCCTCGATCCAATACTTATAATAATCTGTTGGGTTGTCTTATAAGATCAAATTGTTTTGACAGAGCTTGGTCGGTTTTTAATGAGACAAAGGGAATGGTCGAATTGGATTCGTATAGTTTCGGGATTATGATTAAGGGATGTTGCGAGGCTCGTGATTTAGATACAGCTTTTGAGCTTTTGATTCAGTTGGAGATCATGGGGATGTCTCCAAATGTTGTGATATACACCACTCTGATTGATGGGTGCTGCAAGAAAGGTGATATCGTGCGGGCACAGCAGCTGTTCTGTAAAATGGGAGAGTTGGGCATGGTCGCTAATCAATATACTTACACTGTTTTGATCAAAGGTTTGTTTGAAAAGGGTCTTAAAAGGGAAGGGTTTGATATGTACAGGAAGATGCAGCTTTGCGGGGTGATGCCAAATTTATATACTTACAATTGCTTGATCAAACAGTATTGCTCTGAAGGGAAGCTAAGCAAAGCTTATGAAATGTTCGATGAAATGCGTGAGAGGGGGGTAGTGTGTAATGTTGTCACGTATAATACTTTGGTGGGTGGCTTGTGTGGAGGGCTTAGAGTTTTGGAGGCGGAGAAATTGGTGGTTCAAATGAAGAGAGCTGGTGTAATTCCAAATTTAATTACCTATAATACACTTATGGGCGGCTTCTGTAAGACCGGCCAGTTGAAAAAAGCTATCGCTTTACTATGTCAGTTAAAGTCAGGTGGTCATCCTCCTTCCTTGGTGGCCTATAATGTTCTGATTGCCGGATTTGCTCGAGCTGGAAATTCTGATGGGGTCACTAATTTAGTGAGAGAGATGGAAGACAGAGGCCTTAGTCCTTCTAAAGTGACTTACACTATATTAATAGATACCTTTGTTCGATCAGATGACATAGACACAGCATTTAGGATGTTTGACTCCATGGAGAAGTCTGGTTTGGCTGCAGATGTTTACACCTACGGAGTCTTAATTCATGGGTTGTGCATGAACGGTAACATGAAAGAAGCCTCTAAACTATTTGAATCAATGGGTGAGAAGCAGTTGGAGCCAAATGACGTGATATACAATACTATGATTCATGGGTACTGTAAAGAGGGTAGCTGCTATAGGGCCCTGAGGTTGCATAAGGAGATGAATGAGAGAGGAATCATTCCAAATGTTGCTAGCTATAGTTCGACAATTGGAGTTTTATGCAAGGATGGGAAGTGGCAAGAGGCTGAAGCTTTGCTTAACAAGATGAAACTGTTTGGTTTGGAACCTTCAGTTTCTATCTACAATATAATCTCTGGAGCCAAACATGATATACAGCCCAGGATGCAGTTTTTATCCCACGAATAAGCCACTGAGAAAATTGTAGATCACATGACTGAAGCTATTCTGCAGTTCTGCAGTTCAAACTGATAACATGTGGCTAACTTCTTTGAATGAAGACTCACA
This sequence comes from Euonymus europaeus, assembly GCA_963580455.1. NCBI lineage: Eukaryota > Viridiplantae > Streptophyta > Magnoliopsida > Celastrales > Celastraceae > Euonymus > Euonymus europaeus. The sequence continues at coordinate 23,540,644 of OY756967.1, forward strand.
TTACTTCCTGGAAGCATGGAGTATTGCTCAGCATCTTGGTAAGCCTCAATCACCTTCTTGGTTGTCTTTTGCTATAACTGTATAATCAAACCTTTACCATGTAATTGTGGACATACAGCTCTCTATAGCTAATCTAAATCTAAAGTTTGCTCCTACTTTGAGTTCAGGTTTGCGCAAACATCATGAAAATCTCGAACACCCATGTTGAGGTTTACTGGCAATTGCACATACTCATGCAATGAAAGAAGCAGCAGCTTTGGATGTGAAAGGTTCTTCTTAAAAGGATGCCTGAAATGGAAATATGGATCATGTCAATTTTGAAAGTTTTTTCTTAAATTTATTGTCAGCATACACCTTGCTGTCAGCAGTGGTTAGTGATGGCTAGAAAAGTTCAATGTACATGTTTAGTTTTTTGGAGTTCAGGATCGTATATGCATATGATTCATCATTATCATCACCCGAACCTTAATCTCAAAAAGTTTGGGGTCGGCTGCACAAATCTATGAGAAAAACTAAAGGGAATCCACTACGTGTATTTGTTTTCCCATGCATTTCTATTTAGTATCATACTTCCATCAACTCCTATTGATTCCATATTATTTCTTACTACTTCAACTCATGTCTTTTTAGTTCTTTCTATCTGCTTCCTACTCTCTCCTATACAATTTCTCTCAATTCTCCTCAGTGCTACACCGCTCTCTACATTGTACATGTATATTATACCTATATATGCATTAACTTCTTTATGTACATTGTATTGAAATAAAAAATTTAAGCGATGTTACCATGTCACTTCAAATGTGAGATGCCCAGCGAGGCCGTAAATATTTTTCTAGTTTTATAGGGGGTCTCTATAGTTTTCTTTTTTCTTGCCCCCAGTTTATTCAAGCATTTACATAGATGGTGTCTTAGATAGTTATTATTCCATGTAATCCATATTATGTAGTTATAGTGTTATAATACAAAACCAGAAAGTCAGTTACTTTGTTGCCCCGTGTTTGTTTTTCTTTTCCTTGCATTGACTACGTTACCAACTTTTATTACTCTCTTACAAAAAGCAGCCCTACCTACCCCTTTCGTGTTACTTCATAGTTATCTGCAATTTACCACGTGGGGTCTGTTCTTCTGTCACTATAAAACCAATATATCAGTGATCAATTTTTTCATACAAGCATCATCCTCGGCTTTCTTTTTTTTGCGTATCAATTCTATCACTGGACCAAGGCAACAGAACTGGTAATTCTTCCATCAGTGGCTACTGGAAATGAGTATGTCTTTCATGGATTCATGATCATTGTCTTTACACTTTCTGTTGGCCTTTTGCTTGTATGCCAATTTAGAGATCTTACGTGATTGATTTTCTTAATTGTTATGTTCTAGCCAAGAGCTTTGATTTGGGATACAAATCCTCATGTGCAGTTATGGCTGGGGTTTAACCAAAATCTGATTGTCTGGACGCCGGTAATAATGTAAGGGAATCTGAGCCAAATCAAATGAATCCCCAACTGAAGTATGAAGGTGATGGTTGCAATCATAGAATGAGGAATGACAGGCCTCCTTGCTTTCCAGAGAACTGCACCGTTATAAATTTGGGACTGAAGGGTAATCATGCTGGCCTTTCCGACAAAGGTAAACTGAAATTCTCTACTATTGCTAGATTTAAATTTTAGATTCTGCTTTGGTAGATCCAGTTTTTGTTTTTTCATTTTTTTTTTGAAGTTCTTGGTTGATTCACTTGTTCTCATGCTCCGAACATTTGTTGCATGCAAATGACTGAATGTTTATAGCTCATGATGTAAACTTCTGTGTAGTTTTTCTATTTATGCAGTTAGCATTTGTGATATGACACTTGCACACTTTAAGATGTTTGCCATAAGTTGTCGTAAGATTTCATAACTTAATTATGAGATACACATGCTTTAACATTAATTATATACTTAAATTATAGTGTATGTGTGTATATATATATATAAGTGTACTTTTGTATCAGGAGCATACTTGAGAGTTAAAACTTTCATTTTTTTTACCGTATTCATTATATTTCATTAGTTTACTACAGACACTTGTGAGTGTATACCATGAGGGGGTAATATACAATGTGTCATTTATTCTCGACTAGTAACAACTGCTAGATATATCTATGATCAATGGATTAATGCCGAGTGGATGAGTCCCAACCACCATTAGTTTCAAAGCACAAACCAAAATATGGTATTTTTAACATTACAAAGAACTTAGAGATCAATCCATTTGTCTACTGCTGCTGTTTTTGTCTCATTATTGGAATGTACAAGGAATGCTAGTTTTCAGGAGGACCTTTTTGTGACTCTTTTAAGATTTTTTGGATTCAGTCTATATATTGTTGAAGTGCATAATAAATTTAGTGGATCCTTGGACTCCCAATATTTTTTATTTTCGTATATCCTTGACTTTCCAATATTCAGATAATGTTGGAATCTTTTTTTTTTAAATGTATTTTTCTCTACTTTTATTTTTACCTATTATATGTTTATATGTGTTTGCATGCATCTTTAAGATCTTAAAGCTTGTTTGGTTGAGTTAATTAGAAATTGTTTTCTGGGAACACATGTTGAGGTGTTTTCTAGAACTTTTTTCAAGAGCAAAAAAACAAAATTAGTGTTTGGAAAAAATGTTTCTGAAAATATAGTTTTTGATATCAATAAATATAAATATGATTGGGTGAATGCAAAGTATTTCACTTGTTAGAAAATAAAAGAACTACCCATATGTTTCCAAAAACACCATATGTGTGTTTCTTGTTCTTAGTTATCAAGAACAACAAAAAATGTTTTTTAATTTTCAAGAACAATTCTTTGAAAACACCTGAACTTTTTTTTTTGTCCTTTACCTTTTTATTTATTTTTCTTTTGTTGCTTACGTTGCCCTTTTCAAGTACCATGTTTGGCCAAGTTATTGAAACCTAGGAGCTCGTCATCTTTGCCTGTTTACCAACATTGTTTTGATCGGAATTTGAGGGTAGGGTATTTGATTAGGATAAGCTAAAAAGTGACATATTTGTGTATTACCAGAAAGGCAATGTGAACAATAAAGGATTTTTCTGAAAGAGATGCATGCTTATAGACACGCATGCATATGTAACCTCGAACTCTATGTCATTTTGATGCAGAAGAAAATTTCCACCCTGTGGAAATGGAATATGACGAGGAAATGCAACACATCTTTGGAGATCTTGAACCACTTGAAGAGAGTAAGCATCTTGTTCTACCAGACTGGGAATCAAAGCCCCACAACAACACTCTGGTGGAGCCGAAATTCAAGGCTGAAGCAGAATCTGCTTGGTGGCTTCGCACTCACAACAGTGTGGTGGTGGGGCAGAGCATCCATGCTGAAGCAGAATCATCTTCAAGGCTTCTGCTTGAGTCAAGTAATGCATGGGAATCAGTAATGACAATGCAACCTGAGACGGACTGGGCAGCCCCAGAAGAAAACTGTGACCCCAATATTGGGTCAGGCAGACTGAGATGTGATGTTATTGAAGCATCTGAAACTTTAGCTCAAACAGAGGCTCAACTGAAACACAAGGCCGGCGGTCCCATAGTATATAATGATTTTTTTCTTCCTGACTTCATATCAAAACCCCACAACAGCATGTCAGAGGAGGAGAATTTCCAAGCTGAAGTGGAGTCTGTTTTGAGGTGTTTGTCCTTCAACAGCTTAGTGGTGGAGCAGAACGTCCAAGCTGAAGCAGAATCAGCTTCGAGGCTTCTGCCTGACTTGAATCTCGCAACAGAGGAATCTGATGATGATTTTGAAGCATTTGAGTCAACTTTTGCTCAAACCAAGCCCCAAGGTAAACCCGACACTGGCAGTCCCATACTGGAGAATGATCTTACTCTACCCAACTTTGGCACGTCCCATATCAGCGTGTGGTTGAAGCCGAAATTGCACACTGAAGTAGAATTCGCATTGAGGCTTCGGCCCCAATACAGCGTGATGGTGGACCAAGCTGAAGCAGAATCATCTTCAAGGGTGACTGGGCAGGGTCAGAAGAAAACTATGAGCCCAAAAATGGGCATGGCAGACTGAGAACCCCAACATGTGGTGATCACATTGGAGCTTCCAACCCAACTTCAGCTCAAGCAGAGCCCCTACTGAAACGCAAGGCTGGCAGTCCCATAATCTATAGATGTGATTGCTATCCTGCATTCTTCCATGTTGATGGCTGATTTACAAATTGTTTAGTTTAGCTCTAGAGAATTGGAAGTTTGCCTTGTGGATCTGAGCCTCTTGTCAATGTCTTTAAGAAACGTAATGCTAATCAAGGATTTTGCATATGAAATCAAATTTTGTGTGTTTGTATGCATGTATTTGCCCAAGAATGTGTCCCCTGTGTATTTTTCTGTAAGTTTCTAAGAGAATGGATTAGATCTGTTTGGAGGTTGACTGTGATGATACTCTTTATAGTCATTTGTGGGTGCTCGTGCTTCCCTCAATTGAGAAATCATTTATCTTATCTTTGATAGCCTTACAGTTACAGAACATCCCAACGGCATCTGGAGAAACAAGAAGGTTAAATTATCGGTAAAGTTGTTCAATTTAGAATAAACATCCGCAGAACTTAAATGAAGTCATAATGTGACCAAATCAATGAAGCAAAGGAGGAGATTTTACCCAAATGTATTTGATGATTGGTTTATTGGACCATTGAGATCTGTCCACTCAACTCATGGAAAAGAAACAAGTCATCGTCTGTCTACTCAACTCATGGAAAAGAAACAAGTCATCGATCTTTGATTTTAAACTATAATCTTCCACATCATATCAACCAATTCTTGGATTGAAGTATAGAAATGCAGAGTTCGATGAGATCTACATCAGTGGGTTAGAACCCTATGTACAATGGTGGTCCTGGAAGATTTTATACTTATGATAAAATATGATCTTTCATACTATTTAGAACATAATTTCCGATTATGAAGCAATGCATATAATCACATCCCAACTGAGTTTTACAATACATCAAATCATGAATTAAAAATCTCTGTAAAACCAGATATTTATCAATATCAACCTATCCAATAAAGGTAAAACAAAACAAGATTAATCATCAAATGGATATTTTGGAAGATAACAACCACAATTCCAAGAAATGTTTTCAGTATCCCTGACAAATAACATTCAGGAGCCAACCTCTTTGGCCAGGAACCAGATGATGCGGTGAATGATTTATGCTGGCCAACCATACAGCTTGAAACAGATTCATCGACTTAACAGAGGATGAAATTTTATGCTTAGTTGAAGCATCTGAGGAGCTTCAGGAGAAAAAGCATGAACTAAAAGGATTTTCCAACTGGAGTATAAAGGATGCGGCATTAAAACTATGGACATCAATGACAAAAGGGCTGCAAAAGGAAAAAAATGAAGTTGACAAGGACAAATTAATGAGAAAATTCAATCACAGGTTCTAGCAGCTTCACAGAGGGAACAATACAGAATAGCACAGAGCATATATAGCATCATGTTTAACTTGGTAGACGACAAGCCTTCAGATGCAATGACAGTTGCTAAGGTGCAGGAAAAACTGCAATGAACAGGAGAATATGGGACACAGTGTTCGTGATTATTCAATCACCCGTGTGAAAGTAGGTCGTTCATCTAAAGAAACAACAAACGATGCAGCTTTACTGCGGAAAACAACATGGTTAATAGCCAGTCAAGTGGAAGGTATTTACAGCCGTAAATTTTCAAAATCTCTAATATCAAGAACGATGTGGACTTCATTGCAGGGCAAGTATGAATGAAAACAGCTGAAAGTGAAGCTAAAGCAGCCATCAAGAAAGGCACCCACAGTGAACCATAAATGACTATATGCATAAGTATGTGAATCGAGCTGTTTACAAAATCTTTATTACAACGTTTAAATATGCTATAAAATACTTATTAAGCTCTTGAATGTATAATCATCTTAAATTGATGATGACATTCAACAAAAAGAAGGTGAAACTGAGTACATAGTCAAAAAAGGAGAGGATAACATACCTACAACGCACCAACATTCAAAACCTTTTAAATTGAGAATAAAAAAAAAACATAGTCCACATTTAGATATCCATATGTATAATTGGCGACAGCGCTCGGGTCACCATCTAGTCAATGGTAAAGTACACAATGTTCAAACTATTCCAAACAGATTATCAATTTATCATCTTCCATTGAGTGAAAAGAGGCTCTCAGTAAAGATAAAAAGCTGCAATCCAGAATCCCCTACATTAGGAGATTGACGGATCTCAAGATATTTAACTGCCTTGGTGTGAGGATGGAACAATGCCAACCGGCCTTCATTGGTCTTGAAGAACCATTCACCCGTCATCCACATTCCAAGCAGTTCTCGAACTCCTGAGATTGGACCAATCACCAATTGTTTTGTCCAAGACTCCACGACACCATACCCTTTCATTACCCATATCTCAAAGCTGCCCGTCTTCTCCCTTGAATTTGCAAAAACAGCAAGACAATTACTAAATACTCTAAGTTCCGGATACCCTTTCAAGAAACAAAGGCTAAAATCAAAAAAGGAGGGGAACCCCATCTCTTGAAAAGTTTCTTCTGTCATGTCAAATGCAAGGATCTTTGGTTCTTCAGTAGGCCATTTATCCAGCCACCAATGACAGCGTCCCTTCAAATATGTGCTCAAACGTGATGGGAGAATAGAAGGGTACTCAGAAGGAGTAATCAGTCTCCAAGAATTGGTGCTTAGGGTGTATAACTCAACTAGATCAGAATAATAACAATGGGAGTCATCAAAAACAACAAAACGCACCACCTTATAATCACCAGTGCAACAATCATAACCCAAACCCAATCCGTCAACATAAAGAAACCGAGTCTCGGGACGCTCGTGCTCATTATAAAATACAAACTGAGACAGAGGAGGCTCAACAGGCGACTGAGGGAGGGTTTTGAGTTCTTGTGTTGCAGGATTCAAAAGTAAGGTCCAATCAGAACCCGTTGACCCACGCAAAAGAATCAAACCCTCACATTCACTGATCATCTCTATTTCCGGAAAAACTGTAGAATCAAGACATGGTATATTGATGGTTTCTCTTTCTCCAGGAGTTTGATTAGAGAATAAGGAGAAATTAAAAACAACGCGAGACTTGGCATTAATACGAAGTGGATCGTAGTAAAGTGGATCGTAGTGAGGAACACTCTTAACAAGGGTACGAAGATTGGTACCCCTAACGGCGTTGGTGAGGTAGTGCTCTCTCACAAAATCAGGTTCTTCGAAATTAGAACACCAAGATCTACATACGCACTTAAATCTCTTCAGACTTTTCACCGGAAGCCGCAAGAGGATTCCCAGCACCACGTCATCGGGCAGGGACTTGCTCCTCATCTTCTTCTCCAACTGCGATCAGTCTGGTCGGAACTAAAAGAAAACGGCTGAAATTTTTTAAGGCGGAAATAGAGATGAAGCGCAAATGGATTTTGATGTGAGATGGTACAAATTTAGGGCTGATAAACAGTCCAAATGGGCCGGCCCACGAGCTGAGATAATTTGGGCTTTTTGTTTTGTTAAAAAATGAATTACTTGCAACGATGGGTTTTTTCCGAGTTTTGTTCTCCCATTCGGCTTTTTCCACGATTCAGGTTATTATGGTTTTGGGACGTGCTCCGGCCCGATCCATGTGAATTTTTTTCCCCGACTCGATATTAGAATGGGATAAAAAAATCGATAGTACTAAATATACCTAATAAAAGTGTTCCAAAAGATCTCAAATCCTATGTGGCAAGTCATAGACCACAAATTTTGGAGGGAGAATATACTTTTGAAATTCAAACACATATACATTGTCTCACTTGTGACACTTTGGGATACAAAAGTTTTGGGATACTTAGCATTTTCCTAAAAAAATTCGTATGTAGGATGAGGCAGGATCTATCCGTAACTCGTTCCGCTAGTGACTGGTTATTATATAATATTCTTATATATATAAAAATTATAGAATTCTTCTATTTTAATTGATATTGATAAACTCTAAATCATAGGTTAAATTGACTTCCATACAATAGAAAATTTAAAACTTATTTATTAAAACAATATTAATAGTTACCCTTAATAAGCCCCTTTTGTTAAGGCCTCTCCTTTTCTTTCCAACGATTAAATATGCATGTTAATTAACTTTATCTTTTTTCCTTTGCTTTAGAGGCTGTATGAGGCATGGCTATGGAGAGTGGCACATGGGTTTCAATGATTTGGGAACAAACAGATTTGAGGGATATGGCAGACAGAAATTTTGGTAGTGGAAGTTAATGATCCATTACTTGCTCACTTATTGGTGGGTGCTTGCTTGGCTAACTCTGTCAATCTCTGTTTTGGTCAGGATATTCGCTCTTTGATATAGATTCGGGTATTTTAGCTTTCAAATTACAATATTCCCGGATTCTTTTCAAGCGACTGCTACTCAGGTTTGGAAATTTGATATATATTTGGGATGTACATTTTCCACATGTCGCATATATTTTAATACTCTATGTCACGTTTTAATGCTTAGATTTGGTTTACGATGAACTCTTTTTAGAGATGATGTTGACTTTATATTTAGTTATGTGATTGCTGCCCCAAATTCATTGTTTGTTTGGTTTGCTCTTACATGGTTGTGTCTGCACATATTGGGTCAATCTTGACGAACCATCTGCCCAATCATTGTTGAGTGTCGAGTTAAAATTCAGGTGTGAAGTCATATGCCACACACTTTATCATGTCTATGCCTCTTTGTAGTAGCCAGCTGGATGACGATCAGGTATGTTACTCCACCGGTAGTTGCAGTTGGATAAAAAGTAAATTTTATAAAGTGAAAGTGCACCTCACTCACTGAGGGATCAAAAAAATATGTGTTTGATTATGAATAAAATTAAATAGACTGATACATGACCAGTGCATTAAATCAATTTATTTCCTGTAAACAATTATGTAATCATTACATGAAAAATGGCATATCTAGGGAACACTAAAGTGTTGCACATGTAACTCCAACCATTTATAATGAATTTGTTATTATGATAAAGTGAAAGCCAGGGCGGCTTTGTCATGGCGAGTACCTACTTTCCTCTACAGTCCTGCGCGTTGTAGCGGAAGGTAGATGCTCCTGGGATGCAGGAATTGACGATGGATGGAAGGCAGGGTGTATACAATGGCCAACTTCACCCACATAGCTATGTAAGCTTTTCAAATATCAATTCTTGACACTATGTTTGTCTTTTTCATCAGGAAAGATCCAACCAGTGTGCCATCCTTTGAACCACCTTAAGTAAGATTTGAGCATGCGGGTTTTGTCCCTGGGCTTGATTCCTCCACTTTTTTTTTTTTTTAGTAATGCTCCATTGGTGAAGTACCATGTCATTGAAACTGAAAGATTTTTTCATCGGGATGCATATATATATATCAATGGAGAATGTCTGAATTTGTTTTTTTTTATAATTTTAATGCTCCATTAAGAGTAAGCATTCCTAAGTGTCCCAAGTGAGTGATACTCAAGATTTAGAATTTTTAAATTTAAAAATTGAGCCACATTTTGTCATTATGATAAGTGTCACATGTGTTGCGCATGCTTTAAAATGCTTTTCTTTAGAATATTTAGCATCATCGTAAAATATCAATCCTACAATCTCTTATCTCTTATGTTGACTAAAATATATTTTCATCATCATCATATGGCGACCCGGGGCAACGCCCGGGTTACTACCTCGTTATATATATATTTGTCAAACTGATTCATGGTTAGCTTTCGTGTTATTTTGCTGGACTGATAGTCTGATATATGACGTATCATTTCAGTACTGTGAGTCGTAACGGACCCTAGTAAAAATAACATTTACTCTCCTGAACAACCAAAATGGGTAAACCTAATGGGTTGACCTCAACCCATGGAATATTGTTAGCGAGACTGTAGCAGGTGTTTTTGAATCGGGCCCCGGAACGAACCACGTACGCAGCAGCCCGTAAAGGCTAGACGCTTCCCGTCCAAATTAGCATTCAGCAGTCCATTAAAGCATTCTCGCCGTAGCCCATTAATAATAATCAATTGTACAAAAAGGTCGGGGCCACTTTCAATTTGGCCATAGATGGGCTTCTGTTCTTACTGGGCCTTTAAGCCTCATTCAGGGACACTCGCTCTTCTTATTGTAGCTCGCTGGCTACGTCAAAAGATACATTCGTCAATAGCAAGCAGCGGACATCCGGACACCACCAATGTGCCAGAACCGTGCTCTTGTTCTCATCCAAAAAATGGTGAAGAGCCCGCCATTAAAGGCTCTCTCACTGTTCAATTTGTCAGCCCTAGAAGGCATGCAACATACCCACCCTTCCATGTTCTTTATCCTCCACCGCCTACTCTCCTGCAACTTCTCTTCTCAGGCCAAATCTCTCATCCTGCAAATGCTCTCTGGTCGACTTTCCTCTTCTTTCTACTCTTCTTCCTCTATTCTCCGTCATTTAACAAAACCCCGTTTATATACAAGCTCCGAAACGAATATCCTCATATTCGAAAGAATCATCGATGCGAATGTCGAAGCCCAATTGCCAGAGCAAGCATTGTTGTATTTTAATAAAATGATCGAAATCGGCCTTGTGCCTCGATCCAATACTTATAATAATCTGTTGGGTTTTCTTATAAGATCAAATTTTTTTCACAGAGCTTGGTCGGTTTTTAATGAGACAAAGGGAAAGGTCAAATTGCATTCGTATAGTTTCGAGATTATGATTAAGGGATGTTGCGGGGCTCGTGATTTAGATACAGCTTTTGAGCTTTTGATTCAGTTGGAGATCATGGGGATGTCTCCAAATGTTGTGATATACACCACTCTGAATCTCTGATTGATAGGTGCTGCGAGAAAGGTGATATCGTGAGGGCAAAGCAGCTGTTCTGTAAAATGGGAGAGTTGGGCATGGTCGCTAATCGATATACTTACACTGTTTTGATCAAAGGTTTGTTTGAAAAGGGTCTTAAAAGGGAAGGGTTTGATATGTACAGGAAGATGCAGCTTTGCGGGGTGATGCCAATTTTACATACTTACAATTGCTTGTTATCGGTTTGAACTGCAGAAGATGGAATGTTTCCATGTTGGAAGTTTGGAACATTAACATGTTATGATTTTGTTATTTAATTTTTGGAGATGATGAACATTTTTTATTAATATTGTTTATTTGTTTGGGTTCTGAATATTAACTTTGCTGTTGATTTAGTTTTTGGAGGTGATGAACATTTTGATTAATATTGTTTATTTATTTAAGTTTTAAATATTAAATTTGTTGTTGGTTTTGGTTTTGAATATTAATCTTGTCGAGTTCGAGCTCTTTAATGGGTTTACCGAGCTTTAAACGAGCCAAGCTCGACTCATTTATGAATTTTTCGAGCTTTTAACAAGTCGAGCCGAGCTCGAGCTATCTAAATCACTTATCGAGCCGAGCTTGAACGTAAATTTTAGATCAAGTCGAGCTTCTCATATTTGAACCGAGCCGAGCTCGAGTATCTCAAAGCTTGGCTCGGCTCGACTCCATTACACCCCTAAGTGCAATCTTCTTATTTGTCGACCCCATAAACAAAAGCTCCACCTCCTCATTTCCATCCTACCTTTCCTACACCACAGACGATCAGTACATATCGTTGCTCAGAGACGTAGCTACACTAGGACCAAAGGGGGCCGTGGTCCCCCCCCCAGATTTTAAAAAAAAAATAGATATATTAATGTATGCCAAAACAAGTCACGAAATTGGATTTTGGAAAACCTAAGTCCACTAAACATCAAGCAGACAAGCACAAAACGGAAGCACCGCCACCTCCCACCGGTCACCGGAAGCGCGAACTTTGTTACGCTGGAGCTTGAAAGTCGGAACGCGATCGGCTTGTTTCTCATAATTGCATGGAATTTGGTGTAATTGCATGAAATTTGGTGTTTGCTTTATCATAACTTAATCTTTTTTTTTATTATCATAGGTTAATCAAAGACCATGCATTCTGATATGGTCTCACGTGACACGTTTCCCTGAAATATTTGGGTCTTGCAGTGTTCAATAAATTTTTGAATTGAGTAGAGCCCATGGGAATCTAGATGATTATGAAACTATTTGTCAGGCTTACTTGATTTGTTGTTTCCAGATTTCTTTGGTTTAATAATTAATGTATATTGATTATAGTTTATTTTAATTCTTGAAGTGAATTTATGATTTGTAATTGTTGATGGTCTTGATGATTTGTAATATGTGAATATACTTGTTGATTATTTCTCAATACAGCTTTGCCCATTTGGTAAATAGCACTAAAAAAAAAATTTCGGGGGCAATGCCCCCGAACCCCACCAACCTATCGACCCCCAATGTAAGTTCCTGGCTCCGTCCCTGTCGTTGCTCATGGTCGATCAACATAATGCTCCGAATATCATTTAAGTAATGTTCGCTTAAAGTGATACCCCCAACATATCATCAACCATATTTGGTCGACGTAGTGGTTCGAACATTACTTTAACAATGTTTGGTCAATGCAGTGCTCCATAAAGCCGTGTTCAGTCGACGCGGTACTCCCTAACATCTCCACAAACAAGTTTGATCGACGTGATGATTCAGAGACTCCTTATTTGTGCTCAATCGACATGAAGCCCTCGACGTATCCTTATCCAGGTCCAACCGATTTGATGATCCGAACACCGTCTACTTCGCGTCTGTTTGACATTATGAGTCACCATTTACTCTTGAAGCCTTTTACCCTGATTTCAAGAATGGGGGAGACATAACGAGGAACGTACCATGAATACAAGTAGTTGTCAACCACGAAGGAGCCTCAAGCACAAAAACAACACATGACCGCTCTTAGGGTCGACTAAGTAGGCCCCATGTAAGGAACTGATTGCCCTCCATGCAAAATAACTTTACTCCGGGAGAAAACAAACAAATAACAAGGATTCTGACCAACGCTTAAGTGCACCCACTATGTCATTCGACGATGATATACCACCAAAGCGAGGAAAACACCTATACTCTGGTGCGATTGACAAAGGTTCCAATAAACGCAATCTCAAGTACTATATACTTGAATTATAATAGGGAAACAAGCAGCATAGATTCCTAAATTTGAAAGATTATAATGGATAACGCCACCCAATGCCTAGCTCCATCAACTCGAGCTTCATTCGATGGAGTCGCACGACCCAGGATGCAATCAACCAAGTTGGAGTTGTAATGAATCACTAATGGTCAACATGGCATGCAACCAGTATAAGCAACCATCATTATATCCTTCATACGACCAAAAGCCAGAGGATACAACATTGGGTCTTCGGTCGACAAAAAAAAAAATTTGACGTTCATTTTTTTGACCTTTTCAATTCGAGACGGTCGCAATTTCTGCTCGAGATAGTCGATGATTTTATTAATGATTTTATTAACATCCCCTTATTCCTTGGTTATGTGAAGCTGGGTTATCCACGAAATACAAGGCGCTTGAAGTCACCATGACCAGTCTTGAAGAGCCACGAATGCCTCAAAGATGGAGGGTTCTACTAGTTGGAATGATCAAGTGTGCTCAAGCCAAAACAAATAACCAATGTAGAACGAAACTGATCTAACCAAGGTTCACAGATCCGCGAGTGTAATATTACTTTCAAAGGAGAACAACTTGATTTCGAGAGCTGTAGAAAATATTTATGACTCCTCCGTTCGACAAAAACATGCAGAATAGTCGTTTGGAAAAATTGTATTGCCTCCGTTCGATAAAAAATTGGTAAAAATTATTTTGGGTTCAAAAGTGCCTTTTAAAAGCTTCGTTCAACCAAACATCAATTGTTCGAAGTCCAATTGTATCAATATTTCATTATTTGTTCGAAGTATGCAGCAAGGTCATCCGAACAATATAAAGCACTGGAAGTCTTCATATCCAATTGTGGAGTCACCAAATTCAAGTCAATATGAGTCTTAGTTCGATCAATGTATCACACCAATGTCTAACTGTTTCTCTCAATATAATATTGTTTCGTTCGACAGGTCTTAAGAAGGGGAACAGCTAACCAAGCTCAGAGATAAAAGTATAGTTGACATAAAAATCATGTCGATCGACCAAGGTATCAAACCCATGCTTCATTACCTGTATGTCTACTACACAAACTGTTCGCATACTGACACAAATTAATTAATTATATATTAACATTGCCTTGTCCTCAAGCTAGGCAACCTGACTTCATAGAAGCACCGATCGACATAAGATACAGCAGGCATGATAATTTATTATTGGTCGGCATAACCAACTAGTCACCATAATCAATCCATCACCAAAGCAAAAGTCGTACGGCGACCAAAACATTAAATCTTATATGCAACCACTACTTACTTGTCATGTTTCGGTCCACAGGTTTTCTTTCTCCAAGCCAACCAATTTGACTTTGAGACTGGGGAATAAATAGGGAGTACGCTAACACCCAAGCTCCGAAGCTCGTTCGACCCCCAATAGGTGCAAATTATTGACATCCTCACAAAGTCGCACGGAGATAAATCAACAATAAAGTCACATGGAGCACAATTCTCAAACCAAACAAAAGAAATTAAAGTTATAAACTTACAATCCATACTTAGTTCCAACTTCCAAGTCATACAACACAAATCAAACCAATGAAGATGACAAACACATATCATTAAATGAAAAAAAATCATTGTAATTTCAAAGATCCAAATCATTAAATGAACAAAAGTAGCAATCCCATGATTATTTGACAGTCACGTATATATATAACCCTCTACTCATAATTCTAGATTGATCCAGACAAAAAATAGATAAAATTTCACACCATTCTCACACGAGATCTATGATCAGATAATCACAACAACATGGTCATTGTATATGTAATTATGTATAGTCAAAGAGTACACTGCAATAACAAATTCAAACACAAGAACCGTGATCAAATGAAACATAGGAAACAAGGAATTAGGTCAAAGAGAAAAAGAAAGATTGTAACAAAGAGAAAATTAATTAAAAGTATCAACCCATTTGAAGAAGAAAAAATTAAAAGATATTTGTCTTCTAAGAAAATTAAACAATCAAAATATAAATCACATATATATATATATGTGTGTCCATGTGTGTGTAATTGATGAATTGTTTGACAGTTGATTGTTGGTACTGAACTTAAGAAAGACTTCAATAAAAAAAGACCAATCAGAGGAGATGAAATGATGAATATTTAAGCCGTAGATATCATAGCAGGAACTGTGATTTTCAACACAAGACCAACACATATAAATATAAATATATTCAACTTCTTACTTTGTTCAACTGAGAGTGATTCAAAAGACTTGAGGTTGGGTATGTGAGTGAATATGACATCATAATGACACAGTTCCAAAATTATCAACACATACTTTACAATCACAAAGATTCCTTCTGAAATTGCAAAACAGATAGAAAGGCTTTCTTACGAAATTAAACTTGCAACACAACCAAATTTCACTTTCATAAATCTTGGCGATGGAGTTGAGCAAAGGGGAAGATGAGTTATCATCTTCTGACATGCAGACCCATTTAATCAAGGCACATAAAAAGATTCAGCTTTTAATAACTAACAATTTTTGTAGACAACAAAGAAGTAGAGAAAAAGTTAGAGGAGTAATTGGGAGTTACCTCTTAGGCTCTTACTCGACGAACTTACCGGAGAAGCGGGCGGCGGCACAGATGAAGCGGTTGACGACACAGGTGGAACGAGTGGCGGCACATAGTAGCAGACAGATTCCGGCGTCCTTTCCCTTCTTTGGTGACTGTGACTGCCTGATGGGTGAAGTGAGGGAGATGAGGCTGAGGGTGGGAGTGAGGTCGTGAGGGTATAAGGGAAATAGGGAATTAGGTCAAAGGGGAAAAAACTACTTTTTTTATTTTAAAATGTAACCGGGTTATCGGGTCATCCGATAACCCGGATTTCATTAAATGTAAAATCCGATACCTGATCCGGAATGGCCGGGTTCGGACCGGGTCGGACAGGCCCGATAACAACCGGGTCACACCGGGTTACCAGGTCAGGCTGCAAACCCGGTACCAGGTGTGCACTCACTCATGCTGAAGTAGTGATAGGCCTTAATCATCTTCCCAGACCCAAGGCTTGGCTGCACCGAAGGCCCAAGCGGTTAGATACAAAACTATACGCATATGATTTGACTTGCTATGTTTCCTCATAAGTTTGTCCCTTGTCAATATAAAAATGTATTATATATTGAATTTGTTGTTAATATATAAGAAGTAAGAACACAAGATAGGCTAGAGGCAAAGCTTACTTCTCTGCAAAGTGCAAACATGGATAGCGAATCTATATTTGTTTATTACTATTGTAGCTAGGTTTAGAGATCTTAATATTCACATTTTGTTGTTTCCGCAGAAAAGGAGACGGTGTTGAATAAGATATATAATGAAATTCAAGAAGACAAAGAGATGGGGCATGAAAGCCGCCGCACTGATACTAAAGCAAAAAGAACAGTATGGCAGCCGATAATTGGAACATTATTTAATAGTGATTGTGTGATATGCTCGGAGGAGTTTGAGGATGGAGAAGACTGTAGACTCGTTGAGGGTTGCAACCATGTAAACCACGAGGCTTGCATCAGTGAGTGGCTAATCAAGGAGATACACTGCCCAATTTGTCGATTTCCTATTTTAGAAGTTTTTTCTTTCAGTTTTTGGAGGAATTATGCTAATTATAAGAGTAAATGTTAAATCATTAATTAAAAAAATAGTTGCAATTAATTCCCAGTCATAGGTCTCCTACTACGTTTAGTAGTCCTCATTGAAATGGAAATCACATGGTACGTGGTTGAGTTATGATTTGTTATGACTACTGTCATTGATAAAAACCTAAGCTATAATTACTTTTTCTCATCCCTTTTTCGTTGGATTCTCCTTTTATCTTCTTCTTCATCAGCTGCCGGACATGGACCAGGTTCATCATGTCGGCGGTATCATCTATGAGATTCTTTGTGTTTTGCTCGTGGTGATCTTGATTGCAGCCATTATATCGGTTATAAAGGCTTGTTGGCGTGGGATCGAAAACGAGCAAGTACCGCAAAGCAATCCGACGTCCAATCAAGCAAGAACAATACGGATATCACTGCAGCAAATAAGGCAAAAAAGAAGAGAAATTTCAGGCACTGTGGTTGAATACAAAATTGATGAAAGAATCGGAGATGGGAACGACGGTTGTGCGGTATGTTTGGAGGAGTTCAAGGAGAGAGAAGAGTGTAGGGTTCTTGATGGGTGCAATCATATTTATCATAAATCATGCATTGATGAGCGGCTAATCAAGGATCGACACTGCCCACTTTGTCGATTTTCTGTCAGAGGCACACGTAGTAGCGATGGTAATTAATCTGGAGATCAACTCAACTCAACCCAGTAAAGTATAGTTAGCTTACGAGTGATGCTGAGTTATTATTTTTTTCACAAGAAATTAAAATAACATTTACTCTCCTGAACAACCAAAATGGGTAACCTAATGGGTTGAGCTCAACCCATGGAATATTGTTAGCGAGACTATAGCAGGTCTTTTTGAATCGGGCCCCGAAACGAACCACATACGCAGCAGCCCGTAAAGCCTAGAAACTTCCCGTCCAAATCAGCATTCAGCAGTCCATTAACATAACGCATGTTGTAGCCCATTATTAATAATCAATTGTACAAAAAGGCGGGGGGCACTTTCAATTCGGCCATACATGGGCTTCTGTTCTTACTGGGCCTTTAAGCCTCATTCAGGGACACTCGCTCTTCTTATTGCAGCTAGTCAAAAGATACATTCGTCAATAGCAAGCAGCGGACATCCGGACACCACCAATGTGCCAGAACCGTGCTCTTGTTCTCATCCAAAAAATGGTGAAGAGCCCGCCATTAAAGGCTCTCTCACTGTTCAATTTTTCAGCCCTAGAAGGCATGCAACATACCCACCAATCCATATTCTTTATCCTCCACCACCTACTCTCCTGCAACTTCTCTTGTCAGGCCAAATCTCTCATACTGCAAATACTCTCTGGTCGACTTTCCTCTTCTTTCTACTCTTCTTCCTCTATTCTCCGCCATTTAACACAACCCCATTTATATACAAGCTCCGAAACGAATATCCTCATATTCGAAAGAATCATCGATGCGAATGTCGAAGCCCAATTGCCCGAGCAAGCATTGATGTATTTTAATAAAATGATCGAAATCGGCCTTGTGCCTCGATCCAATACTTATAATAATCTGTTGGGTTGTCTTATAAGATCAAATTGTTTTGACAGAGCTTGGTCGGTTTTTAATGAGACAAAGGGAATGGTCAAATTGGATTCGTATAGTTTCGGGATTATGATTAAGGGATGTTGCGAGGCTCGTGATTTAGATACAGCTTTTGAGCTTTTGATTCAGTTGGAGATCGTGGGGATGTCTCCAAATGTTGTGATATACACCACTCTGATTGATGGGTGCTGCAAGAAAGGTGATATTGTGAGGGCAAAGCAGCTGTTCTGTAAAATGGGAGAGTTGGGCATGGTCGCTAATCAATATACTTACACTGTTTTGATCAAAGGTTTGTTTGAAAAGGGTCTTAAAAGGGAAGGGTTTGATATGTACAGGAAGATGCAGCTTTGCGGGGTGATGCCAAATTTATATACTTACAATTGCTTGATCAAACAGTATTGCTCTGAAGGGAAGCTAGGCAAAGCTTATGAAATGCTCGATGAAATGCGTGAGAGGGGGGTAGTGTGTAATGTTGTCACGTATAATACTTTGGTGGGTGGCTTGTGTGCAGGGCTTAGAGTTTTGGAGGCGGAGAAATTGGTGGGTCAAATGAAGAGAGCTGGTGTAATTCCAAATTTAATTACCTATAATACACTTATGGGCGGCTTCTGTAAGATCGGCCAGTTGAAAAAAGCTATCGCTTTACTATGTCAATTAAAGTCAGATGGTCATCCTCCTTCCTTGGTGACCTATAATGTTCTGATTGCCGGATTTGCTCGAGCTGGAAATTCTGCTGGGGTCACTAATTTAGTGAGAGAGATGGAAGACAGAGGCCTTAGTCCTTCTAAAGTGACTTACACTATATTAATAGACACCTTTGTTCGATCAGATGACATAGACACAGCATTTAGGATGTTTGACTCCATGGGGAAGTCTGGTTTGGCTGCAGATGTTTACACCTACGGAGTCTTAATTCATGGGTTGTGCTTGAACGGTAACATGAAAGAAGCCTCTAAACTATTTGAATCAATGGGGGAGAAGCAGTTGGAGCCAAATGACGTGATATACAATACTATGATTCATGGGTACTGCAAAGAGGATATCCTATAGGGCCCTGAGGTTGCATAAGGAGATGAATGAGAGAGGAATCGTTCCAAATGTTGCTAGCTATAGTTCGACAATTGGAGTTTTATGCAAGGATGGGAAATGGCAAGAGGCTGAAGCTTTGCTTAACAAGATGAAACTGTTTGGTTTGGAACCTTCAGTTTCTATCTACAATATAATATCTGGAGCCAAACATGATATACAGCCCAGGATGCAGTTTTTATCCCACGAATAAGCCACTGAGAAAATTGTAGATCACACGACTGAAGCTATTCTGCTGTTCAAACTGATAACATGTGGCTAACTTCTTTGAATGAAGACTCACATTACTTCCTGGAAGCATGGAGTATTGCTCAGCATCTTGGTAAGCCTTAATCACCTTCGTGGTTGTCTTTTGTTACAACTGTATAATCAAACCTTTACCATGTAATTTTGGACATACAGCTCTCTATAGCTAATCCAAATCTAAAGTTTGCTCCTACTTTGAGTTCAGGTTTGAGCAAACATCATGAAAATCTCGAACACCCATGTTGAGGTTTACTGGAAATTGCACATACTCATGCAATGAAAGAAGCAGCAGCAGCTTTGGATGTGAAAGGTTCTTCTTAAAAGGATGCCAGATATGGAAATATGGATCATATGTCAATTTTGAAAGTTTTTTCTTAAATTTATTGTCAGCAGTGGTTAGTGGTGGCTAGAAAAGTTCAATGTACATGTTTAGTTTTTTGGAGTTTAGGATCTTATATGCATACGATTCATCAATCATCATTATCATCTCCCGAACTTTAATCTCAAAAAATTTGGGGTCGGCTACACAAATCTATGAGAAAAACTAAAGGGAATCCACTACGTGTATTTGTTTTCCCATGCATTTCTATTTAGTATCATACTTGCATCAACTCCTATTGACAAAGCAACCTGAGACTGACTGGGCAGCCCCAGAAGAAAACTGTGACCCCAATATTGGGCCAGGCAGACTGAGATGTGATGATATTGAAGCATCTGAAACTTTAGCTCAAACAGAGGCTCAACTGAAACACAAGGCTGGCGGTCCCATAGTATATAATGATTTTGTTCGTCCTGACTTCATATCAAAACCCCACAACAGTATGTCGGAGGAGGAGAATTTCCAAGCTGAAGTGGAGTCTGTTTTGAGGTGTTTGTCCTTCAACAGCTTAGTGGTGGAGCAGAACGTCCAAGCTGAAGAAGAATCAACTTCGAGGCTTCTGCCTGACTTGAATCTTGCAATAGAGGAATCTGATGATGATTTTGAAGCATTTGAGTCACCTTTTGCCCAAACCGAGCCCCAAGGTAAACCCAACGCTGGCAGTCCCATACTGGAGAATGATCTTTACTCTACCCAACTTTGACACGTCCCATATCAGCGTGTGGTTGAAGCTGAAATTGCACACTCTAAGTAGAATTCGCATTGAGGCTTCAGCCCCAATACAGCGTGATGGTGGAGCAGAATGTCCAGCTGAAGCAGAATCATCTTCAAGGGCGACGGGGCAGGATCAGAAGAAAACTATGAGCCCAAAAATGGCCATGGCGGCTGAGAACCCCAACATGTTGATGGCTAATTTACAAATTGTTTAGTTTAGCGCTAAAGAATTGGAAGTTTGCCTTGTGGATCAGAGCCTTTTGTCGATGTCTTTAAGAAAAGCAATGCTAATCAAGGATTTTGCATATGAAATTAAATTTGTGGGTCCTTTTATGCAGTATTTGCCCAAGACTGTGTCCCCTGTGTATATATGGTAAGGTGAGAATCTGTTATTCTGTAAGTTTCTCAGAGAATGGATATAGATCTGTTTTGAGGTTGACTGTTATGATGCTATTTATGGTCATTTGTGGCTCGTGCTTCTCTCAACTGATTATCAATTTATAGTCAATGGTAAAGTACAAAATGTTCAAACTATTCCAAACAGATTATCAATTTATCATCTTCCATTGAGTGAAAAGAGGCTCTCAGTAAAGCTAAAAAGCTGCAATCCAGAATCCCCTACATTAGGAGATTGATGGATCTCGAGATCTTTAACTGCCTTGGTCTGAGGATGGAACAACGCCAACCGGTCTTCATTGGTCTTGAAGAACCATTCACCCGTCATCCACATTCCAAGCAGTTCTCGAACTCCTGAGATTGGACCAATCACCAGTTGTTTTGTCCAAGACTCCACGACACCATACTCTTTCATTACCCATATCTCAAAGCAGTCCATCTTTTCCCTTGAATTTGCAAAAACAGCAAGATAATTACCAAATACTCTAAGTTCCGGATACCCTAGGCTAAAATCAAAAAAGGAGGGGAACCCCATATCTTGAAAAGTTTCTTCTGTCATGTCAAATGCAAGGATCTTTGGTTCTTCAGTCGGCCATTTAGCCTGCAACCAATGACAGTATCCCTTCAAATATGTGCTGAAACGTGATGGGAGAATAGAAGGGTACTCAGAAGGAGTAATCGGTCTCCAAGAATTGCTGCTTAGGGTGTATAACTCAACTAGATGAGAACAATAACCATAGGCGTCATCAAAAACAACAAAACGCAACACCTTATAATCACGAGTGCAACAATCATAACCCAAACCCAATGCGTCAACATAAAGAAACCGAGTCTCGGGACGCTCGTGCTCATTATAAAATATAGACAGAGGCTCAACAGGCGACTGAGGGAGGGTTTTGAGTTCTTGTGTTGCGGGATTCAAAAGTAAGGTCCAATCAGAACCCGTTGACCCACGCAAAAGAATCAAA
The DNA here is from genome assembly GCA_963580455.1 of Euonymus europaeus. NCBI lineage: Eukaryota > Viridiplantae > Streptophyta > Magnoliopsida > Celastrales > Celastraceae > Euonymus > Euonymus europaeus. Next base: position 23,562,708 of record OY756967.1, read on the forward strand.
CCCTCACATTCACTGATCATCTCTATTTCCGGATAAACTGCAGAATCAAGACATGGTATATTGATGGTTTCTCTTTCTCCAAGAGTTTGATTAGAGAATAAGGAGAAATTAAAAACAACGCGAGACTTTGAGTTAATACGAAGTGGATCGTAGTAAAGTGGATCGTAGTGAGGAACACTCTTAACAAGTGTACGAAGATTGGTACCCCGAACGGCGTTGGTGAGGTAGTGCTCTCTCACAAAATCAGGTTCTTCGAAATTAGAACACCAAGATCTACATACGCACTTAAATCTCTTCAGACTTTTCACCGGAAGCCGCAAGAGGATTCCCAACACCACGTCATCGGGCAGGGACTTGCTCCTCATCTTTTTCTCCAGCTGCGATCAATCTGGTCGGAACTCGGAAGAAAACTAGATTGATGCCCGGGCGTTACCCCGGGTCTATAATTTTTTTTGGTTTTTTGTGTAGATATTAATAGGTAAAAACTCTTTTCAAAATGATTATCCAATTTATTTATAATTGAAAATTTTGTTTTACTTATTATAACTATATCGAAATCTTGAAAATATCATGTAGAAGGAGTATTCTCACCAAATACTAAAAACAAATATATTATCTCGAAAATGTAGGCGTAAAATTTTGACTGTGACTGAGAAAGTGACAATAACTATGGTGTTTTTCTTACAGCAAATACGTTTATAGTTACTAATTCATTAGAATAGCCGAATTTTTTTTAAGACGGAATAGAGATGAAGCGCAGATGGATTTTAATGTGAGATGGTACAAATTTAGGGCTGATAAACAGCCCAAAAGGGCCGGTTGTAGCCCACGAGTTGGGATAATTTGACCATTTTTTGTTAAAAAATGAATTACTTGCAACAATGGTTTTTTTTTCAGTTTTGTTTTTCCATTCGGCTTTTTTTCACAATTCAGGTTATTATGGTTTTGATCTGTGATTTTGGGGCGTGCTCCGGCCTGATCCGTGTGATTTTTTTTCCCTGATTCGACATTAGGATTAGGATGGGATAAAAAAAATTCAACTCAACCGGTTGGTCAGGTTGGGTTTGGTTCGGGAAGTTGACCATTTCTGGTCAAAACGGTTTACGAAACTAAACCAATCCGTATTATTACGGTCCGGTCCGCGATTTTAGATCTTTAAATTATCGATTAACCGGATCGGATCGGGTAATTTATATATAATTTAAATAAATAATTTATATTATACACATCCATCATTCACCATTGATTTCAAGTTATATGGCTTATCTACCCTTGATTTTTATAAAATTAGGTTAACCCTCTCTCCACACTTCTCCCGTGCAGCTGCAGCCGCTCCCCTCTCTTGTGATTGTCTCTCTAGTCTTCAAACTCCAAAGTCGAGAGTCGAGACTCCAATTCACATGTCCACCAGGCACCGCACTCACTAGTTACCAGCACTCCGGCCATCCATCCAGCGAAGGGCGAAGCCACACCTAGTGGCCAGTCCACTTCCGGCTTACTTTGTCTTCTTAAGTCTCAAACTCGACTTCTCCAACGCCCGACCGGCATTTCGACCACTCTTTCGCGTAATTCGGCCATTTTTGTACTTACATTTCAGATTCTTGCCTTTTTCACTTGCATTTCAGGTTCTCGGATTCTCGTATAATCCGGCCACTTCTTTGCATCATCAGACCATAATCTCTCATTCTCTCTTTCATTTCAGGCTCTTGCTTTAGAAAAAGGTCATGAGCAGCAAGCTAGCAACTGGAGCTCAAATTCTGAAGGACTCAAACTCCGGTATTGCTTTGAAGTTTGAAATCGAATGATGTTTTCTCAATTTTCTGAATTTCTTGGTTTGAGGCTTGTATATCTATTTATGCTTTCATAATTTTGCTTTGAAAATTGAATGATTAATTGTTCTAGTGTTTACTGTTTAGGACGTTGGGTCCTTTGGGATGTTTTGTGACATATTTACTTCTCATTATTTTTGATGATGTTTAATTTCATATGTATACTATGTACTTACCCAAAAATGATGTTTTTTTGTTGAATAATTGAAGAAGAAGAAGAAGAAATCAATTTCAAAAAATGGTAAAAACCCATTGGATATCCATCAACCCAACCACCAAACCAAAAATCAGCAGTGTTTTCATGTGATTTGAGCCCCACAATGAATAAATCATTTCTATGTGTGGACAGTGCGTAATAAATACAATCACCAACCAACACCATAATATGACCATCTCTGCCTTGCAAAATGCAAATAGAGGATGCTGAAATGTCTCTTTCATTGATCCTCTTGTAAACAGCTCGATTCACATACTTATGCATATAGTCATTTATGGTTCACTGTCGGTGCCTTTTTGATGGCTGCTTTAGCTTCACTTTCAGCTGTTTTCATTCATACTTGCCCTGCAATGAAGTCCACGTCGTTCTTGATATTAGAGATTTTGAAAATTTACGGCTGTAAATACCTTCCATTTGCCTGGCTATTAACCATGTTGTTGTCCGCAGTATAGCTGCATCGTTTCTTGTTTCTATAAACCCAAAAATCTACAATAAAAAAAAGTCGATTGAGGCCTTCGACAACCTGCAAAGACACATTAGGTCGAACTAACAAGTGATGGCCACCGGAGTGTGGTCTCAAATGATCAAGTCCGATGACAGAGGGGGACCTTATATTGAGATAAGTGAATAGGTTTTTAGAGAGATAAGAAGAGCGCACTGTAGATCAGAGAGTTTTATGAGACTTGGACTACTCATATTTATAGTGTTATGATCACATGTTTGGCACGTGAGTTGCGCAACCTGTCAAGAATTAGATTTGTATTGGGTCGTTGGGTTTTTGTCAAATACAATTAAGTGTTATTTTGTATTGATGCCCAACCTCTAGGCTTTACAGGGCTTGATGAACTCTAGTTCTCCATGTATGTCATGTGGAGCTAAATGGGCTTATGAATGATTGAGCATAGTAGGCCAATTAAAATGGACGGGCTTGCAAGTATTATGTGGGCCAACAAGTCTTTATGTTGTATGGACTCACAAGTCTTATGTGGGCCGACATGTCTTGATGTCGTACGGGCTCATAAGCCCCACTGAGGCTCACAAGCCTTATTTGGGCCAACATGTCTTTATGTCGTACGGACAACATGCCTGACTTATGCTTGCTAGTGTTTATGTCGAACAAAAAATGTGTCCCAAAGAGTTTTAAGTCATGATGGTTTTTTACACATACAGTTTATCCCCCACTCTTGAAGTCAAGTTTTTTTACTTTAAGAGTAGTGAATGATTTTCATCCATGGTCAACTTGCTTTGTAGCTTCGAATGCCATGTAGCTTCCAATGTCGTACGGTATCCGCGGTGCTCCATTACTGATGATGATGCTCAAAGCCATAGACACTTATGTACCACTTTCAGTTGATGATTCACACGACTATAATAACTAGGTTGAGCGACTTAGTGATGACTTTGGTATACAAGTTTTTTTGATCGCTTGCTAGATCCAGCTTTCTTGTGTTTTTATTTTCTTATATATTTTTTTAGTGGTCGCACGACTATGAAGAATATTTAAAAAATGCTAGACGATGTTTCACGTAGTGCAATCTATGTTAAAATGGATCAATTTGCTACGTGTGTTACTCGTAATTGAGTACAACCTATGCTCATGTTGTGCTCCATGTGACTTTATTGTTGATTTCTCTCCGTGCGACTTTGTGAGGATGTCAATAATTTGCACCTATTGGGGTCGAACGAGCTTGGGTGTTAGCGTACTCCCTATTTATTCCCCAGTTTCAAAGTCAAATTGGTTTGCTTGGAGAAAGAAAACCTGTGGACCGAAACATGACAAGTAAGTAGTGGTTGCATATAAGATTTAATGTTTTGGTCGCCGTACGGCTTTTGCTTTGGTGATGGGTTGATTATGGTGACTAGCTGGTTATGCCGACCCAATAAGAAATTCTCATGCATGCTGTATCTTATGTCGATCGATGCTTCTATGAAGTCAGGTTGCCTAGCTTGGGGGACAAGACAATGTTAATATATAATTAATTAATTTGTGTCAGTCTGCGAACAGTTTCTGTCGGTAATTACGTTACCGACAGATTGCCGACCGAAACTAATCCGTCGAAGAAACGCTTGTCAGTGACAAAAATACCGATGAAAGTATCGTCGTCGGTAACTTACCGACGGATTTAGGTACAAAAATTATTTCCGTCGGTAATTACCGACCAGTAATTTCGTCGGTAATAGGTTCGTTTTTGTCGGTAATTAATAAAATCCAAAATTAAATCCAAAATAAAATTGCAGGTCCGTCGGTAATCGGTCGGTAATTGAATAAACTAAAAATTTAAAATAAGTAATCTGTCGGTATTTTGCATAAAATAATTAACTCCGTCGGTAATTATTTAAACCAAAATTTTAAAATAATTTATTCCGTAGGTAATCCGTCTGTAATTAATTAAAAATAATGAAAAAAACCGTCGCTAATCCATCAGTAAATAATTAAAAAAATGAAAAAAATCGTGGGTAATTAATTAAATACAATAAAAAATAAAATAATTCCTTCGATAATCCGTCGGTAATTTATTAAAAATAATAGAGAAAACTAATGGATTTTAGAAGAAAAATCCCCGTAAATTGCATAAAAATGTAATAAAAACCAAAATATGATATGAAAAAATTCATTAATTCTAAATATTCAAATTTATAAAAATTAATTTGTATTAAAGTATACAAACACAATTGTTCCGTAAAAAAAGTCTACTAATCGACCGAAGAATCCTCTGGTGGCGGTGGAGGGGGAGTCTGACCAAGTATTGCCCTAATCTGCGCCTGCATCTCCGCTCTGATTTGTGCCTCTATCTGTGATCTCATGTGCGCCTGGGCTTGCTGCATTTGCTCCATCCGCTGCTCCATCTCCACTCGCAGTTGCCCTATCTGCTCATCAAGCAACTGCTGATAGTGCAAGTCAGATGTTGGAGTCCGAGAGGAGGACGAGGCGCCTGTCGATGGATAGAATGCAGAGGCTTGCGACCCCATACCGTAGACCAAGTTCTTCTTGGCCCCGCCTACCGCCTCGTAGTAAAGAGCCATCTCGTCGATGGGTCGAGCTGTAGAGGACCCTGGCTCGGGCTGAGATTGCGACTGCCTCAAAGTCTCATATGTCTCCTGCAAACAATCAAAAAATATTTATAAGTAACAAAGAAAATGTCGATATAACTAACAAATTCATACATATAAATCAACAAAAACACACCCTGTCTATGGAAAAACTGACAAAGTTCCCCCACAAATCGGATGAAACTCACCTGCAAACAAACCCAACCTAATGGTGCTCAGCAGCTACGCATGCATCACATATAAATTCATTTATGTGCCTCAGGCAACCAATCCAATTGAGTCACCTAAATGGTGGCCTCCATCCTTCACATTACACATTACAAAATTCTAAAATCCTAAACCTACATTGATTTGTCGAGCCTTCTTGTCGATGAAAGTCTGCCGATCATGACCTCTACTATGTGCATGTCGGAACAACTCAATAGGGGTAGGTCTCACCCCAGTTCACCTCGCTACCAAAAAACACAAAGTATGTTTGTAAAATAATAATAATTTCACTCTAAGTGATATTATGGAATAAATGTATAATTTCATACCATTCTATTTGCGTGCTCTGAAAAAGTGACCGATCCTCCAGTGTGAGTGGCGGCATGGGATCGATTGGCAGCATTCTGTCTGGCTCGCTGCCTGAAACGCTCATTGGCCCAATCGGTATCCCATTTCTTCCATGTCTCATCCGAAACAAACTTCGCTCTTTTTCCCTGCTTCCTCATGTCATAGAGCATATCCGAGTACAAGCATTGGGAAGACAAAATGTGCTAGAGATATTAATGAGGAAAAGAACAAGGTGAACAAGCATTGGGAAGACAAAAGCAACACGTACACAGCTTATGAGGGGGGGGATATATATATATTCAAAATGTGCTCACATTTTCCCCGTATCTGGAAGGCAATTAACTAAAAAGCTAGGTTTGGTGGAAATGCATGAATGGGTTTTGGATCCTCCAAATCTGAATTGATTTACTTGGATTTATTAGTAAGGTTGCAACAATGACACTGTCTAACCCACTGGCTTCCTTGCTACCAAAAGTTAACAGGTCCCGCTATTGCCTTTTGCCTTAATGCTTATAAACTAGGACCATTAAAATCAATGTTTACCAACTTAAGACCAATGAATCCATTCATTTACTTCAAATTACAGCTTTCATGCATTAGAAGTTAATAATTTTCACAATAAAAAACAAATAAACTATAAAACCATTCGGTAATTAGCAAAGGAAATTAAAACAGTCCAGTATAATACATGGAGATTAGCTACTCTTTAGACACAAACAATTTCACACTAAGTTTACCTTAAAATAAAAGTGATATCAGGAAAAAGAGAGCCAGGTACATATCTTTGTGCAACTGCAAGCCAAAAACGTTGGAAAAATGGACCATGAAAAAAGGAATATCATGACAATCAAATAGGTTATTATAAATTTATATAAACGTACAAACATTCCATTATAATACATGGAGATTAAAGGCCTTTTGTTTTGAACTCTTTTGGCATAAAAGTGATCTCAGGTAAAAAGCAGGTTCAAGTTCAGGTACAAGACTTAAAATTATTAGTTGGAAGTCGAGAACCAACCTTTGACAGATGCTATGGTAGCTGAGTTGGTAATTGGTTTTCTCCTTGAGAAAACAACTGTGAACTAAAATAGGGCCAGCCGGATAACAGCAGAGCTAGTTGGTTGCAGCCCGTACAGGAGTTGATACACAACAATTGAAGAATCACCTTAGAGTTCGTGCACCAAAGTTGTAGAATCAGGTCGGAGCACACCGAGCGCCTGTGTGGGACAACATAGAGCGTGAGATTGTAGGCAGGTAAGTTGTGTGGGAGACCAAAGCTGTAGAACCAATTCGGAGCACACCCAAAGCTGTAGAATCAGGTCGGAGCACACCCATCGGCCGTCTGAGACAACATAGAGCGCGAGATCGTAGGCAGGTAAGTTGTGTGGGACAACAGAGAGCGAGATTGAAGACTAAGGTCGACTAAGGTATCGAGAGGAGATGTTAGGTTTTTTTTTAGTAATTGGGAAACTTTGCCGACGGAACTATCTGTCGGCAAAGTGAAAATAATAAAAAAATATTTTAAACTAATTTAAAATATTATATATCAAAAAACAGATTAAAATTAATTAAAAACCATTACCGACGACAATAGTTCCGTCGGTAAAATTAAAAATAACACAAAAAAATAATAAATAAAAAATGATATGCTCACCGACGGCAATCATTTCCGTCGGTAATTCGTAGCCACATTTCGCGGCAGACTTCGCGCCTTAATTTGCCGATCGAAATAGCCATCGGTAAAAAATCCGTCGGTATTCGGTCGAAAAACCGTCAGAAAATCTAAAAATTTCTTTTTCGTCGGTAATCCGTCGGTATTTGCCGATGAAAATATTTCCGTCGGTAATAAGCGGTTTTCTTGTAGTGATATAAACCAATCTCATTCCAATAAATAAAGAAGTTAATCCCAACAAAATGTTTATATATACTTGATTAGCTCCATATTGCAAGGATTGCCTACGGATACGTCGAACAAATAAGTGAATATTATTAGGAATAAAATTATTAGTAAATAAGAAAAATTCGTGCGACGTAACTTGGTCGTATGAAGCATCAAATTGAAGCAATTATATGCATGGTTGAAGTGTATGCATGACTGAAGCAATCCTTACTAGTGTAAGGACAATCATCGTGCGACATGAAATAATCACACAATCATTACTGCATATCCCTATCCAACAAGGTTTTTCTCCTCTAGAAACTTTGGTTGAATAGAGATATTTTTTTTAAAACTTTTAAATGCATGTTGAATGACATAAATTTTCATTTTCAGGATTGTCAACCGAAACATTTATAGTAGTAGAAGTAATGAAGCATGGGTTTGATACCTTGGTGGATCGACATGATTTTTATGTCAACTATACTTTTATCTCTGAGCTTGCTTGGTTGTTCCCCTTCTTAAGACCTGTCGAACGAAATAATATTATATTTAGAGAATCTGTTAGACATTGGTGTAATACATTGATCGAACTAAGACTTTTCTTGACTTGAATCTTTGGTGACTCCACGATTGGATATGATGACTTCCAGTGCTTTATATTGTTCGGATGACCTTGCTGCATACTTCGAACAAATAATGAAATATTGTTACAATTGTACTTCAAACAATTGATGTTCAATTGATATTTGGTTGAACGAAGCTTTTAAAAGGCAATTTTGAACCCAAAATAATTTTTACCAATTTTTGATCGAACGGAGGCAATGCAATTTTTCCAAACGACTATTCTGCATGTTTTTGTCGAACGGATGAGTCATAAATATTTTCTACAGCTCTCGAAATCAAGTTGTTCTCCTTTGAAAGTAATCTTACACTCTTGGATCTGTGAACCTTGGTTAGATCAGTTTCGTTCTACATTGGTTATTTGTTTTGGCTCGAGCACACTTGATCATTCCAACTAGTAGAACCCTCCATCTTTGAGGCATTCGTGGCTCTTCAAGACTGGTCATGGTGACTTCAAGCGCCTTGTATTTCGTGGAAAAGGGGATGTTAATAAAATCATCAATAAATTAATCGACTTGGTCGAGCAGAAGTTGCGACCGTCTCGAATTGAAAAGGTCGAAAAAATGAACGGCATGTTTTTTTTTTGTCGACCGAAGACCCAATGTTGTATCCTCTGGCTTTTGGTTTTATGAAGGATATAATGATGGTTGCTTATACTGGTTGCATGCCATGTTGACCATTAGTGATTCATTACAGCTCCAACTTGGTTGATTGCATCATGGGTCGTGCGACTCCATCGAATGAAGCTCATGAGTTGATGGAGCTAGGCATTGGGTGGCGTTTGCCATTATAATCTTTCAAATTTAGGAATCTATGCTGCTTGTTTCCCTATTATAATTCGAGTGTAGCACTTGAGATTGTGTTTATTGGAACCTTTGTCGATCGCACCAGAGTATAGGTGTTTTCCTCGCTTTGGTGGTCTATCCTCGTCGAATGACATAGTGGGTGCACTTGAGCGATTGTACCTGAGCGTTGGTCAGAATTCTTGTTATTTGTTTGTTCTCTCCCGGAGTCAAGTTATTTTGCATGGAGGGCAATCAGTTCCCTACATGGGGCCTACTTAGTCGACCCTAAGAGCGGTCATGTGTTGTGTTGTGTTTGTGCTTGAGGCTCCTTAGTGGTTGACAACTACTTGTATTCATGGTACGTTCCTCGTTATGTCTCCCCCATTCTTGAAATCAGGGTAAAAGGCTTCAAGAGTAATGGTGACTCATAATGTCAAACAGACGTGAAGTAGACGGTGTTCGGATCATCAAGTCGGCTGGACCTGGATAATGATACGTCGAGGGCTTCGTGTCGATTGGACACAAATAAGGAGCCTCTGAATCATCACGTCGATCAAACTTGTTTGTGGAGATGTTAGGGAGTACCGCGTCGACTGAACATGGCTTTATGGAGCACTGCATTGACCAAACGTCGACCGAATATGGTTGATGATATGTTGGGGGTATCACTTTAAGCGAACATTACTTAAAGGATATTCGGAGCATTATGTCGATCGACCATGAGAAACAATACGTATTGATCGTCTGTAGTGTAGGAAATGTAGGATGGAAATGAGGAGGTGGAGCTTTTGTTTATGGGGTCGACAAATAAGAAGATTGTACCTAGGGGTGTAATGGAGCCGAGCCGAGCTTCGAGGTACTCGAGCTAAAATTTACGTTCAAGCTCGGCTCGATAAGTGATTTAGATAGCTCGAGCTCGGCTCGACTTGTTAAAAGCTCGAAAAATTCATAAACGAGTCGAGCTTGAGCTTGGCTTGTTTAAAACTCGGTAAACCCATTAATGAGCTCGAGCTCGACGAGATTAATATTCAAAACAAAAACCAACAACAAATTAAATATTCAAAACTTATACAAATAAATAATATTAACCAAAATGTTTATCACCTCCAAAAACTAAACCAACAGCAAAGCTAATATTCAGAGCCCAAACAAATAAACAATATTAATCAAAAATGTTCATCATCTCCAAAAACTAAATAACAAAATCATAACATGTTAATGTTCCAAACTTTCAACATGGAAACATTCCATCTTCTGCAGTTCAAACCGATAACAAGCAATTGTAAGTATATACATTTGGCATCACCCCGCAAAGCTGCATCTTCCTGTACATATCAAACCCTTCCCTTTTAAGACCCTTTTCAAACAAACCTTTGATCAAAACAGTGTAAGTATATTGATTAGCGACCATGCCCAACTCTCCCATTTTACAGAACAGCTGCTCTGCCCTCACGATATCACCTTTCTCGCAGCACCCATCAATCAGAGTGGTGTATATCACAACATTTGGAGACATCCCCATGATCTCCAACTGAATCAAAAGCTCAAAAGCTGTATCTAAATCACGAGCCTCGCAACATCCCTTAATCATAATCCCAAAACTATACGAATCCAATTTGACCATTCCCTTTGTCTCATTAAAAACCGACCAAGCTCTGTCAAAACAATTTGATCTTATAAGACAACCCAACATATTATTATAAGTATTGGATCGAGGCACAAGGCCGATTTCGATCATTTTATTAAAATACAACAATGCTTGCTCTGGCAATTGGGCTTCGACATTCGCATCGATGATTGTTTCGAATATGAGGATATTCGTTTTGGAGCTTGTATATAAACAGGGTTTTGTTAAATGACGGAGAATAGAGGAAGAAGAGTAGAAAGAAGAGGAAAGTCGACCAGAGAGCATTTGCAGGATGAGAGATTTGGCCTGAGAAGAGAAGTTGCAGGAGAGTAGGCGGTGGTGTTGAGGATACCGGATCAATATGACAAGCAACGAAATCAAAAACTGAGAGAAAAATGCTTTGAGTTTATTTTCTTCAAAACTAACTACACCACTTTCTTTCTCTCTCTACCACTCTTCTCTTGTATATCATACAATACATGCACACACACATATCTTTATATAGAGATACAAATACCAACTAAGTCAAACCATGTGCCAAACTTTGGCCAAACATGGGCTGCATTTTCAACCAAGGTGGGCAGTGGGTTGGTGAAGGGCTGCTGGTGGTGCATGGTGGGTTGGTGAAGAGTGGACTTGGTGGTTAGCTGGCTGCTGCTTCTAGACATGGTGGTTGGTGGCTTGCATGCAAAGTTAGACTTCGCATGCTCTAACTTTGCATGCAACTAGAGTATGGACTCCACAGCTGGAGGATAAAGAATATGGACTGGTGGGTATGTTGCATGCCTTCTAGGGCTGACAAATTGAACAGTGAGAGAGCCTTTAATGGTGGGCTCTTCACCATTTTTTGGATGAGAACAAGAGCACGGTTCTGGCACATTGGTGGTGTCCGGATGTCCGCTGCTTGCCATCGATGAATGTATCTTTTGATGTAGCCGGCTAGCTGCAATAAGAAGAGCGAGTGTCCGTGAATGAGGCTAAAAGGCCCAGTAAGAACAGAAGCCCATGTATGGCCCAAATTGAAAGTGGCCCAGACCTTTTTGTACAATTGATTATTATTAATGGGCTACGACGAGAATGCGTTATGTTAATGGACTGCTGAATGCTGATTTGGACGGGAAGCGTCTAGCCTTTACGGGCTGCTGCGTACGTGGTTCGTTCCGGGGCCCGATTCAAAAACACCTGCTACAGTCTCGCTAACAATATTCCATGGGTTGAGCTCAACCCATTAGGTTTACCCATTTTGGTTGTTCACTAGGGTCCGTTACGACTCACAGTACTGAAATGATACGTTATCTATCAGACTATCAGTCTAGCAAAATAACACAAAAGCTAACCAGGAATCAGTTTGACAAATATATATAACGAGGTAGTAACCCGGGCGTTGCCCTGGGTCGCGATATGATGATGATGAAAATATATTTTAGTCAACATAAGAGACAAGAGATTGTAGGATTGATATTTGACGATGATGTTAAATATTCTAAAGAAAAGCATTCTAAAACATGCGCAACACATGTGACACTTATCATAATGACAAAATTTGGCTCAATTTTCAAATTTAAAAATTCCAAATCTTGAGTATTACTCACTTGGAACACTTAGGAATGCTTACTCTTAATGGAACATTAAAATTAAAAAAAAAAACAAATTCAGACATTCTCCATTGATATATATATATGCATCTCGATGAAAAAATCTTTCAGTTTCAATGACATGGTACTTCACCAATGGAGCATTACTAAAAAATAAAAAATAAAAGTGGAGGAATCAAGCCCAGGAACAAAACCCGCATGCTCAAATCTTCCTTAAGGTGGTTCAAAGGATGGCACACTGGTTGGATCTTTCCTGATGAAAAAGGCAAACATAGTGTCAAGAATTGATATTTGAAAAGCTTACAGGTTTATGTACATATGAGACCAATGCTAGGAGGAACCTTACATAGCTATGTGGATGTGGGTGAAGTTGGCCATTGTGTACACCCTGCCTTCCATCATCAATTCCTGCATCCTAGGAGCATCTGCCTTCCGCTACAACGCGCAGGACTGTAGAGGAAAGTAGGTACTCGCCACGACAAAGCCGCCCTGGCTTTCACTTTATCATAATAACAAATTCATTTTAAATGGTTGGAGTTACATGTGAAACACTTTAGTGTTCTTGTTAGGGATAAAAGTCTCACATCGGGAAAATACCCTAGCAAAGATCCATTAATAAGGGCAAGCCCCTCCCAACCTTGTAGCCAAGTTTTGGGGCATACCCTTAGACTTGGTTACAGCCGGCCCACAACTTCTATGCGTGGGTGACGGTTGGGCTTGATTGCGGGTTGGGTTCTTCGGGGCCATTAATAAGGGCAAGCCCCTCCCAACATTGTAGCCAAGTTTTGGGGCATAGCCCTGGGCTTGGTTACAGCCGGCCCACGACTTCTGTGTGTGGGTGACGGTTGGGCTTGGTTGCGGGTTGGGTTCTTCGGGGCCCAGAATTATTACAGTTCCCTAGATATGCCATTTTTCATGTAATGACTAATGATTACATAATTGTTTACGGGAAATAAATTGATTTAATGCGCTGGTCATGTATCAGTCTATTTAATTTTATTAATAATCAAACACATATTTTTTTGATCCCTCAGTGAGTGAGGTGCACTTCCACTTTATAAAATTTACTTTTTATCCAACTGCAACGACCGGTGGAGTAACATACCTGATCGTCATCCAGCTGGCTACTACAAAGATGCATAAAAATGATAAAGTGTGTGGCATATGACTTCACACCCGAATTTTAACTCGACACTCAACAATGATTGGGCAAATGGTTCATCAAGATTGACCCAATATGTGCAGACAGAACCATGTAAGAGCACATGCAATTGTGTGTGTTTAATGGGGACATTAGATGTTATTGGAATGTGTGTTTTTGCTGATGTGACTGTATTGGGAGATGTATTTTGTTGATGTGGTTGTATTGAAAGATGTGTTTTTGTGAGACCAGTCTTGATTTTTGTGTAGTTTTATTGTAAAAATGATGTAGGAAAAAAAAATAGTTGATTTGAATAATGGAAAAGAGAATAATTGTATTGAGATATATGTTTTGCTGATGTGGCTATATTAAAATATGTGTTTTGCTGATATGACTGTATTGTATGATTGTATTGAAAGATGTGTGTAGTTTGAATTTTTGTGTGATAAAAATGGGGTCCACAAATAATTTTAACGGACATAATAATCTTAAATCATTGCATGTGGGCTAAGAGCAAACCAAACAAACAACGAATTTGGGGTAGCAATCACAGAACTAAATATAAAGTCAACATCATCTCTAAAAAGAGTTCATCGTAAACCAAATCTAAGCATTAAAACGTGACATAGAGTATTAAAATATATGCGACATGTGGAAAATTAACATCCCAAAATATATCAAATTTCCAAACCTGAGTAGCAGTCGCTTGAAAAGAATTTAGGAATATTTTAATTTGAAAGCTAAAATACCCGAATCTATAACAAAGAGCGAATATCTTGACCAAAACAGAGATTGACAGGATTAGCCAAGCAAGCACCTACCATTAAGTGCGCAAGTAATGGATCATTAACTTCCACTACCAAAATTTTCTGTCTGCCATATCCCTCAAATCTGTTTGTTCCCAAATCATTGAAACCCATGTGCCACTCTCCATAGCCATGCCTCATACAGCCTCTAAAGCAAAGGGAAAAAAGATAAGTTAATTAACATGCATATTTAATCGTTGGAAAGAAAAGGAGAGGCCTTAACAAAATGGGCTTATTAAGGGTAACTATTAATATTGTTTTAATAAATAAGTTTTAAATTTTCTATTGTATGGAAGTCAATTTAAAATATGATTTAGAGTTTATCAATATTAATTAAAATAAAAAATTCTATAATTTATATATATAAAAGAATATTATATAATAACAAGTCACTAGCGGGACGAGTTACGGATAGATCCTGCCCCATCCTTACATACGAGTTCAATTTTTTTATCCCATTCTAATGTCGAATCAGGGGAAAAAAATTGACACGGATCGGGCCGGAGCACGTCCCAAAACCATAATAGCCTGAATCGTGGAAAAAAGCCGAATGGAAGAACAAAACTCGGAAAAAACCCATTCTTGCAAGTAATTCATTTTTTAACAAAACAAGAAGGCCAAATTATCCCAGCTCGTGGGCCGGCCCATTTGGACTGTTTAACAGCCCTAAATTTGTACCATCTCACATCAAAATTCATCTGCGCTTCATCTCTATCCCGCCTTAAAAAAAGTTCGGCTATTTTAATGAATTAGTAACTATAAACGTATTTGTTGCAAGAAAAACAGTATCATGATTGCCACTTTCTCAGCCAGTCAAAATTTTACGCCTATATTTTTGAGAATACATTTATTTTTAGTATTTGGTGAGAATACTCCTTGTACATGATATTTTCAAGCATTCTATTCTCCCATCACGTTTCAGCTCATATTTGAAGGGACACTGTCATTGGTTGCAGGCTAAATGGCCGACTGAAGAACCAAAGATCCTTGCATTTGATATGACAGAAGAAACTTTTCAAGATATGGGGTTCCCCTCCTTTTTTGATTTTAGCCTTTGTTTCTTAAAAGGGTATCCGGAACTTAGAGTATTTAGTAATTATCTTGCTGTTTTTGCAAATTCAAGGGAAAAGATGGACTGCTTTGAGATATGGGTAATGAAAGAGTATGATGCCGTGGAGTCTTGGACAAAACAACTGGTGATTGGTCCAATCTCAGGAGTTCGAGAACTGCTTGGAATGTGGATGACGGGTGAATGGTTCTTCAAGACCAATGAAGACCGGTTGGCGTTGTTCCATCCTCACACCAAGGCAGTTAAAGATCTCGAGATCCATCAATCTCCTAATGTAGGGGATTCTGGATTGCAGCTTTTTATCTTTACTGAGAGCCTCTTTTCACTCAATGGAAGTTGATAAATTGATAATCTGTTTGGAATAGTTTGAACATTGTGTACTTTACCATTGACTAGATGGTGACCCGAGCTTGTCGCCAATATTATACATATGGATATCTAAATGTGGACTATGTTATTTTTTTATGCTCAATTTAGAAGGTTTTGACTATGTACTCAGTTTCATCTTTCTTTGTTGAATGTCATTATCAATTTAAGATGATTATACATTCAAGAGCTTTTTATAGCATATTTAAACGTTGTAATAAAGATTTTGTAAACAGCTCGATTCACATACTTATGCATCAAATTTCATCCTCTGTTTAGTCGATGAATCTGTTTCAAGCTGTATGGTTGGCCAGCGTCAATCATTCACCGCATCATCTGGTTCCTGGCCAAACAGCCAAACAGGTTGTGCTCCTGAAGGTTATTTGTCAGGGCTGCTGAAAACATTTCTTGGAATTGCGCTTGCTAATCTTCCAATATATCCATTTGATGATTAATCTTGTTTTGTATTACCTTTATCGGATAGGTTGATATTGATAAATATCTGGTTTTACAGAGATTTTTAAGTCATGATTTGATGTATTGTAATACTCCAGTTTCTTGCTTCAGTGGCCTACTGAAGCAAGAAACTTAAATAAAAGAAATACAAAGAATAAAAGCAAGAAACTTAAAGAATGAATACAAAGAGACACTGAGACAGGAGATCATGACATTTTGTACTCAAATTAAACAAAGTACAAAAAATCAATTGATTTCATTCCCTTAAGATTAAGAGGTCACATAACAAGAAGGACCACTGAACACTGAATGTGTTCTTAAAATTAGTCAGATGAAAACTTTAGTTAATCGTAGTCCCCATCAAACCATCTTTGACACACTATCAACAATCTTTTAAATTTAGCCATTAAATTTGGGAAAAAAATTAGGAGAAAAAAAGAGACGCATGTTATGACTAAAATGTTACCTGACCCACTAAGCCAAAGCCCAACCCCAAACGTGGCCCAGGAAGCCCAGAGCTAAAGCTGGCAGTCGCTCGCCGAGGTCTGACACATCTGCTTGGTTGCAGATATCGTTTAGCTTTCCTAGGACATATTCATTCTTTAATGTTTCTTTACCGCTTTTTTTTTATGAAAGTTTCTTTACCGCTTTTGGTCATAAGAACCTTTTTGCTGACATCCTGGCAAGGAATATCACCTTGTGTCAGAACAGTCTTTTCAATGTTGAAATACTTAAAACTCCTTACTAATTTTAGCATTTTGAGACTGGATAAATACTCGCCTCCCCTTTGGGAAGAAGGGATGGTTTTTTGAAAAAGAAACAAAAAACACTAAAAATAGCAGTGCTCACTCAATCTAACACCATCCTTTTCCCCCCGATTTCATCCACGGTCCTTGTTTCTTCATTCCTATTGAATTGACTTGATCGTCGGAGCACCAACGACAGGACCTCTCAAATTCGATTTTTAGTTTCTTATGATTTATTTGATGTGTGTAGGATTTTCTCAAGACAGACAATTCAAGACAAAATAATGATGAAGATTATCGGGGTCCACTTGAAGTTTAAGTTATATTAAGTAATTGTAGATTTTGGGCTCTACAACGCTATTTTTTATAGGGATGACAACATAGTGGAGCCAGATTATAGTCGCCCCGCACGTTGGGGTAAGTTTTTTTGTCTCATTCCTATCCCGAAACAATCTGCATTGTCCCACGTGGCGCCCTACCCTGAATCAATTAAATTATATATAAATATCTTCTTCAACTATTAAATTAATTAGGGATGATTTCTAATTACTAGTATTGATTAAAATCTTAACTCATAAATATCTATTTTAACAATATTAAATGAATTCAGATCAATTTAACTTAGGATTTAAAGTTTGATAAGATCAATTCAATTGAATTAGAAGTAGAGATATATTATATGTTTTATGTATAAATATGATCTACAATAATTAATTAATTAAGGGTAATTATTAATATTATTTTAATAAATGAGTTTTAAATTATCTATTGTAACGATATGAATGGATTCAAGTCAATTTAACGTATGATTCAAAGTTTATCAATATTAATTCAAATAAAAAAAATATAATTCATATATGTATAAGAATATTATATAATAACGAGTCACTAGCGGGACGAGTTACGGGTAGATCCTGCCCCACCCTACATACGAGCTGAAATTTTTTATCCCATTCTAATGTCGAATCAGGGAAAAAAAAATCATACGAATCGGGCCAGAACACGTCCCAAAATCACAGATCGAAACCATAATAACCTGAATCGTGGAAAAAAGCCGAATGGAAGAACAAAACTCGGAAAAAACCCATTGTTGCAAGTAATTCATTTTTTAACAAAACAAAAAGGCCAAATTATCCCAGCTCGTGGGCTACAACCGGCCCATTTGGCCTGTTTATCAGCCCTAAATTTGTACCATCTCACATCAAAATGCATTTGCGCTTCATCTGATCATCTCTATTTCCGCCTTAAAAAATTTCAGCCGTTTTCTTCCGAGTTCCGACCAGATTGATCGCAGTTGGAGAAGAAGATGAGGAGCAAGTCCCTGCCCGATGACGTGGTGCTGGGAATCCTCTTGAGGCTTCCGGTGAAAAGTCTGAAGAGATTTAAGTGCGTATGTAGATCTTGGTGTTCTAATTTCGAAGAACCTGATTTTACGAGAGAGCACTACCTCACCAACGCCGTTCGGGGTACCAATCTTCGTACCCTTGTTAAGAGTGTTCCTCACTACGATCCACTTTACTACGATCCACTTCGTATTAATGCCAAGTCTCGCGTTGATTTTAATTTCTCCTTATTCTCTAATCGAACTCTTGGAGAAAGAGAAACCATCAATATACCATGTCTTGATTCTGCAGTTTTTCCGGAAATAGAGATGATCAGTGAATGTGAGGGTTTGATTCTTTTGCGTGGGTCAAAGGTTTCTGATTGGACCTTACTTTTGAATCCTGCAACACAAGAACTCAAAACCCTCCCTCAGTCGCCTGTTGAGCGTCCTCTAGCTCAGTTTGTATTTTATAATGAGCACGAGCGTCCCGAGACTCGGTTTATCTGTATTGACGGATTGGGTTTGGGTTATGATTGTTGCACTAGTGATTATAAGGTGGTGCGTTTTGTTGTTTTTGATGACGGCAATGGTTATTACTCTCGACTAGTTGAGTTATACACCCTAAGCAGCAATTCTTGGAGACTGATTGCTCCCTCCGAGTACCCTTCTACTCTCCCATCACGTTTCAGCACATATTTGAAGGGACGCTGTCATTGGTTGCAGTCTAAATGGCCGACTGAAGAACAAAAGATCATTGCATTTGACATGACAGAAGAAACTTTTCAAGATATGGGGTTCCCCTCCTTTTTTGATTTTAGCCTTTGTTTCTTGAAAGGGTATCCGGAGCTTAGAGTATTTAGTAATTGTCTTGCTGTTTTTGCAAATTCAAGGGAGAAGATGGGCAGCTTTGAGATATGGGTAATGAAAGAGTATGGTGTCGTGGGGTCTTGGACAAAACAACTGGTGATTGGTCCAATCTCAGGAGTTCGAGAACCGCTTGGAATGTGGATGACGGGTGAATGGTTCTTCAAGACCAATGAAGGCCGGTTGGCGTTGTTCCATCCTCACACCAAGGCAGTTAAAGATCTCGAGATCCGTCAATCTCCTAATGTAGGGGATTCTGGATTGCAGCTTTTTATCTTTACTGAGAGCCTCTTTTCACTCAATGGAAGATGATAAATTGATAATCTGTTTGGAATAGTTTGAACATTGTGTACTTTACCATTGACTAGACGGTGACCCGAGCGCTGTCGCCAATTATACATATAGATATCTAAATGTGGACTATGTTTTTTTTTATGGTCAATATAAAAGGTTTTGAATGTTGGTGCGTTGTAGGTATGTTATCCTCTCCTCTTTTGACTATGAACTTAGTTTCACCTTCTTTGTTGAATGTCATTATCAATTTAAGATGATTATACATTCAAGAGTATTTTATAGCATATTTAAACGTTGTAATAAAGATTTTGTAAACAGCTCGATTCACATACTTATGCATATAGTCATTTATGGTTCACTGTCGGTGCCTTTTTTGATGGCTGCTTTAGCTTCACTTTCAGCTGTTTTCATTCATGCTTGCCCTGCAATGAAGCCCACATGGTTCTTGATATTAGAGATTTTGAAAATTTACTGCTGTAAATACCTTCCATTTGCCTGGCTATTAACCATGTTTTTCCCTGCACCAAAGCAGCTGTCATTGCATCTGAAGGCTTGTTGTCTACCAAGTTAAACATGATGCTATATATGCTCTGTGCTATTCTGCATTGTTCCTTGTTCTGTGAAGCTGCTGGAACCCGTGCGTGATCAACTTCATTTTTATCCTTTTGCAGCCCTTTGCATTGATGTCCATAGTTTTAATGCCTCATCCTTTATACTCCAGTTGGAAAATCCCTTTAGTTCATGCTTTTTCTCCTGAAGTTCCTCAGATGCTTCAACTAAGCATAAAAGATCATATTTTATCTTTAAGTATTAAAAAAATGCGAAATTACGAGATAAATTAAATGCATCTAATCTATTATCAATTATAGCAAAAATCCATAGGTAAAGACACGTTGGAGTTTTCATTCAAAAAAGAAAATAAAAATATAACAATAATAAATAAAAACTAATACCCAGATGATACTTGTACACGTTAGTTTGCCGTGCCATAAAAAATTAGGTGTCCACGGTCGATTTTTTGAACATATGTTGGTCAAATTATTTATTAGATTATTGATCGATTATATCAATTTTTCGCTCACAAATGAAAATATTGGGCAATTTTTTTATGTAGTTTATTATTGGGTGAGAACAAAATAATTCTTTCATTTAAGAAAAATAAGTATTGATTCCTTTTCAAATTAGCGTAAATAAAATGAAAAAAGAAGAAGGAAGACACAAAATTAAAAGAGAAATAAAACATCTAATCTATTATCAACTTTAGCAAAAATTGATAGGTATAAAAAAAGAAAAGTAGAGCAATAATAAATATAATACTAATATTCTAATACCCCACCTAACACTTGGTAAACGTTAGTTTGCAATGCCATAAAAGTAGGGCCGTTGATGGTGGATTTTTTAATATAATTTGATCAAATCGTTTAGTAGATTATCAGTCGGTTATGTCAATTTTTTTTTATCAATTCTAATATAAAATATGTAAATTTATTTTGAAAAAATTGACCAAACAGTTCGATATTAGTCGGTTTCTATTTTGATGATTGTTTTACAGCTCTAATAAAAAGACAAAAACTAAAAATTATAGGCTATTTAGCTCCAAAGTATCGTACAAGTTCAATCACTTATCGATTTTACTTTTTAAAATTTACAAAACTTTGCTTTTTTAACTCGCTAGATCTAATCAATGATTAAGATTAGGTTCCAAACTCCAAATACTAAATTTTAATTTCAACAATTTGTCAAATTCAACGACTTACGGACATTTTAAAAGGTAAGAGTGCCCTCATTGGAAATGCAGGTTGAGACGTCTATAAATTTAGTGATTTCAATTTGCTGCACTGCTGAATGAATCCAACGTAACATGATTAAAGAAAATCATAGTAGTGCTTGATGTAGTTTATGGTGTTATTTTTAACAAAAATAGCGTTATATTTAACCGTTCCTAAAATAAAATCAAAGTAGAACTTGATGTAATTTGTTGAGCCCAAAAAATATTCATATCGATATCATTATCTTATCAAAGAAATACTCCTAAAATTAGCTGAAAATTTGATGAAAAGTGGCCTACTGAAGCAAGAAACTTTAATAAAATAAATACAAAGAATAAAAGCAAGAAACTTAAAAGAATGAATACAAAGAGACACCGAGACAGGAGATCATGCCATTTTGCACTTAAATTAAACAAAGGAAAAAAAATCAATTAATTTCATTCCCTTAAGATTAAAAGGTCACATCACAAGAAGGACCACTGGAACACTGAAACGCAGCATCAAAAATTATATCCAGCTATGTGAAATTCGTTAGATGAAAACTTAATCGTAGTTTCCACCGAACCATCTTTGACTTGCACTGGTGGAACGAAACTAAATTGAAGCAGATCTTTAATCCTACTGATGTGTCTAATATTTTCAAAGTTCCATTACCTGGCTTAAGGCGTGAGGATTCTATGATGTGGCCGTACAATACACATGGGCAATTCTCCGTCAAATTAGCATATTGGCTGGCCAAACAATCTCCTGAGTTTATTAATATCAATTCAAATAAAAGAATTCTATAATTTATATATGTATAAAAAATATTAGATAATCACGAGTTATTAGCGGGACGAGTTACGGGTAGGGCTAGCCACAGTTTGGTTAACCGGCATTTACGGTTTGAGATTAATTATAACCAAAACCAAGCCATTAAGTCTTAAAATCGTTAATATGGTTAACGATTCGGTTTTGGTTTTGGTTTTGGTTTTGAGCTTCAACAGTAAAAATGTGATATCCTGACCCATAAAAAAAAAAAAACATGTTAGTTTGTACATACTTGGAGGGTTATGTGGTCAATATGCAAAGTAAAATAGGCTTTACATATAAATATATATATATATATATAATATTAAATGAGGAAGAAGGCTTGGGAAGAGTGTAGAAAAAGCTACCAATATTTTTTTTAGAAATTGTTAGATAATGGGATATATATATGATAAGAAGAAGAAAAAAAAGAGGAATACAAAGTCTGGAAAGTAGAAGCATATTCGAGAGAGTGGGAGCATATTCTTTGAGGGTTCCATGATTGTCTCTTTCTTGCTGATCTTGAGAAAGTTAAAGCTTGGAATCTGGGAGGTTTAGAAAAGAGAGTCATCTGCCGCATGTGTTGTTCTCTGTGGGGTGGCCACCGAATGCTAAAGAGACAGTAGCAAGATAGATTTTATCAGGTAGGAGATACCATAATCTTGGCATGAGGGAAACCTTGGGTTATGGTTATAAGTGATGGTACAAATTAGTCTGGAATTTAGTTTTATATTGGCGTTGGAATGTTTGTTTGATTGTTATTTTACTTGATTGGGTAGTTTTTTTTTTTTTTTTGAAAGAAGACTTTCATTGAAATTAACCAATATAACAAACACTTGCAGTAGCAGATGGGGGTAACCCATCAAGCTGCAAATACTCACTGTCAGTACAAGCAAGTCTTCCTAATAAAGCTAAAGAATCAGCCACTGCATTGTTAAGTCTAGGGGTATACAAGTATTCGCAGTTCAGGGCCTCTCCTAGAGCTAAAACTTCTTCAAGAACAACACTTTGGTAACTGTTGGTAATAGAGCCACTCATCAAATTAGAAACCAGTGTTTGGGAATCTCCCTCTAGTTGAATATTCCTAGAGAGGTGGTTTCAAGTGGGTAGGACCGCGCTGAGTTCATTCTCCTTGTTCTTACATTAGCAATGGACCACACCTGAGTTGAAAGAAATGTTTTTGTCCTTTTCCTATTTGAGAATTCTTGCATGGCCTCTAGGTTTGAATGTGTAGGTTTAATATTATCATCTAGTGGGACTGCAACATCTCATTTCTTTAATTACCACCACATAGGTAATGCTAATATGCTATGCAAGTCTCATATTTTAGTTTGGCTTGTAATTTATATCTATGCATGGGTGCTGGGCTAGCTTAGGGAGGAAAAAATAAATAAATAAATAAAATAAAACTAACGAAATTATAGAGGCTTTACACTAGTACATACAGAGTTATTACAGTGTGTATGGTTGACGTCCATATGGTTGTGATGACTTAGAACTCCTGTGATTATTTGTATATTATTTGGATGTTCTAGGTGTCATTGTCTTGTGTAATTATGGATGTGCAAGATGTTGTGGGATTGATGGTTTCATTTGGCTTTGGAATTTGTGAACGTACATTTTCTTGTTGATTATGAATTATAGGATTTATGAACTTGGGATGGGTTTGTTTTACTTGGTTGAGAGAAGGCTTATGGGATGGAAGGTTGAATTGCCGTGGAAAGAAAATAAATGGCCCTGTACGTACAGTGGTGAGGATCCGAGTAAGGATTCGCTATGCGGCCACATAGCGAAGGGGTGGCAAGTCCCGGGTAGAAGAAGGTGCCTACCTTTCTTACTCGTAGATTGCTTCCGACGAGAAGGTCAGAAAGCGGAGAAGATTAGCTTCTGACGAGGAGGTCGGTAAGCGGAGAGAATGGGGGTTGTGGGAAAGTGTGAAACAATTGAATATTAATTACATGTGACGTGTTGTTATATGATGCTGGATTGGATATGTATTCGTTTACTTTTATGCCTGGATTACGATATTTCCTACTGAGCTTTGGCTCACTTCCTGTGTTTTTTTTTTTTTTTTTTTTAGGTGAGCCTGGTAGGGTTGATCGAGCTGACGATGAGGCCCGGGCAGCTAGATAGGATGCACATACCGCCGGTAGGAGATGATGCCATTTTGGAGAAGGTGTCATGTTGGCATTAAGGTTTTATATGTATATATTTAATATCTCTAAAAACGCATGGTAGACTTATATTAGGATGTCGGAGGCTGAGAGCTGAGCTATCCTTCGATAGTGTGAGGAATTATATGTGTACCTAAATGTATAGACGGTTGCTTAATCTATATACATATATTTATATATATCTGTGTGCATGTGTGTGTGTGAACCGTCATATAAGATATAGTACTTAATTATTGGACGTAAGAGACGATTAGTTTTGAATAGTCAGGCTAGCGAAATGTTAAATAGGGAAAATTGTGGCGGAAGTTTTGTTCATTAGTTTAAATTGTTAACAACCTTATTCCACGTCACGCTCCTGGGGTCGGGGCATGACAAGTTGGTATCGGAGCGGGTCGATTGACGGTATGTGCATCAATTCTGGTCCTGCATCACAGTCGATCGGGTACGTAGAACGTAAATTATGTCTAATAAATATTGTTGTTTATCTGTGTGACATTATTTGTTGATAGATGGCGGATAGAGGACGAGGTAGACCCCCAGTGTGGAGAGCTAGAGGTAGGATAATCATACCTGTAATGCCCCAAACCGGAAGTGCTACTGATGACGTCACTAGTCTCCTAAAGACTTCTTCTCATGTCAACCTAACACGGATTCTACCGAAAATCCGGCAGCATCTCCCCGTAAATCGGAGAATGTCAACCTGAGCAACAATCAACACCAATATATATATATATGTATATCATAAATAAATCTCAAATCGCAACCTAGCAGGGCCTCAGGCCAGCTAACCACATTCACACTCTAGGCAGGGCCTCAGGTCACTTATTCACATGCAAGATACGTAAAAGAAGTCATTCATCACTTAACCAGTATATAGTTCAACAACCGGAACATAGTTCCATAATCCCGGTACGAGAGTCCCGGTTTAACGGCGCAGCTCTCGACCGTCCATCATCCTCCTCATAAGGTAAAAGAAAGATAAATACTTAATCCATTAAACCAATCGAAGTACTAAATATACTAGATAAACAAGAGTTTTCACATTATTAAGAACCTAAGCTCCAAGGTGGCGTTCCCATGTCACGTCTCCACCTACTGATTCGTCGGCTGGACATTCGTACCAGACTCACCTGAAGATCATAGAAAAGAAGTAGAGTGAGCAGAAGGCTCAGTAGGGAAATAAAGATTTTACGAGATAATCCGGCTGAATTGGAAAACATGGCATAATGCAGCAACATGGCATCTATTATGAGCACATTAATAATAAACAACTTCATCACCATATGGTCCCTCTTGACATTTTTCAACGGATGTCCGATATATCATCGGAAACCTTGACACTGCCCCCAGACCACATAGGTGTCACCTCATGAGACATCCGACACGGTTATATGACCAAACTCTTAATTAGCTCTCCAGCCATAAGACGTTGGTCTCGTCCCGCCCTCGGACCCCCACATCCACACGTAACTCTTATAGGAACTACGAGCCCGTGCCCGCAACTCCTAATGCATCTAATGAACATGTCCAATATGCAAGAATAAACATATATATAAAAATCTTTTATACATACGTAACTACGTGATGCATGTTTGAGAATAAATTATGCTTGATAGATGATCAAACATGTAATCGGTTATGCAATAAATTCAATAATAACATTCATGGCTCGTTCTTCCTAGGAAGCAATCTAGGCAAGAACTCAAATCAAAGACCAATGAAGGATTACCAACTGTCGCAACCGGTTTTGCGAAAGGAGATTTTAAAAAGAAGAGTCGCCACCAATTGTAATATGTGCAATTGGTCATCGATTAAAAATAATTTGGTCTGCGAAAATCCAGAGAAAATGGGTAAGTGAGTTTGTTACGTATGAGGAAGGTGTGAGGCACCCCACAACGTCTGTTTAAAAAACAGTTGCCAATTTAACTTTTATTATCCCATTAAATGATTTTTTAAGAAAAATTAATTTTGACAGGAATCATATATTGAGTAAAATAATTATACAAAAATATATTGAAACAAGATAAAAATAAGTTTGACAAAAACTATATTAAAATTGAATAGAATAATTTTAGGAAATATAAAAATTATATTGAAAGTCTAATATTGAGGTTCACAGAATTTTTCCATCCAATGTTCCAATTTCTTAGAAACACTCTCACTTCAAGAATTTTTCCGAGGGTCCATCCGATGCATTCCCCGAATCAATTCCATCGTAGGTAAAGATTCTCGATATAACTTTTATACACCACAAAAATATACAATATAAATTTTGGAAAAGCATAAAATATAAAAATAACATTAAAATAAAAATAAGAATAAAAAATAAAAATAAAACGAAAATTAAATAAAATAAAGTTGAAATAAAAAATAAAATGAAAATAAAAATAAAAATATAATATAAAATAAAATAAAAATGAAAAAATAAAAATAAAACGAAAATAAATTTAAAAGATAAAAATAAGAAATGATAATAAAAATAAAACGAAAATGAAATAAAAAAATAAAAATAAAAGAAATGATAATAAAATAAAATAAAATAAAAACAAAATTGAAATAAAAATAAAGCGAAAATAAAATAAAAATAAAAATGAAATTAAAATTAAATTAAAATTAAAATGTTGGGAACCGAGTTTTGGAGATTATACGATATGAATTATCGCAAATCCCGACTCAATTGTACTAACACTTAAAATCACATAACACATAAATCAAATAATACCATTAAATTAATCACGTAATTCACATAACATGAAAAAAACACACCTTGAATAAAACACATCATCAATCATATAGTAAAAAACACACATGAGAGGGACTCGGTTCCCGTTTTTATTTAGGTAATTCATCATTTCAACCATACTAGTAAATTAGTATAATTGAAAATAATGATTTATTACCGAGGGTCGATTTTGTATCGAAGGCTCCGCACTTCATTAAATCTTTTTTCATCCAATGGTTGGGATTTTGTAAGATCATTTTCTCAAGAATCCTTTCGGGATAGCATCCAATGTTTTCCCATTTTGGCTCCGTCATCGGATCAATTAATCAATCAATCAATTATTTACTATATAATAAATCACGTATTACACAAGGTACTTATAGCCCCTTAAAAAAAAATCAAAGCCCAAATAATTCATATAATCTATTGGCCCAAATAATTAAACCTTTATCACACCATATTTCAAAATCCATACTTATAAAGCCCATATCTTATGCCATTCAATATATTTATGACCCAACGATTACCAAAACATCACATAGATAAGCCCACATAAATTAATTCTTACCATCAAACTAAAAACCCAAATCAAAGCATGCTCTCAATAACTTATCTAATGATCATCCGAATATGAGTTCGATGATACAAGTTATGGACAAACGCGAAACACGCACACTGTTTTTTCCAGATTTTAACAAACGGATTCATGCTATATCATCACACGGTATCCCCTGGATTTCATAGATAATCATGTAGCAAATAGGATTAAGTGACATACATAAACTCCAATTTCAAGACCTATCATCCTAAAGACACATCCCATAATCCTGGCAGCCAACAAAGCTCATCATGTAAAATAATTCAAGAAGTTGAATGAAACTGAGACACATGCATCCAAGCAGAAAACACTGCCAATCGAACAAGTCTGGCAAGATAGAAGAAATACACCACAGCAATCGAACACAAGCAATCAAGAACACTCAACAAATGAAAAATCAACTGGTTCAAGCAAAAACTTGGTAACAGCGAACTGGGATTTCAAACAAAGAATCAAATCATTCTTAGAGTAACCTCTCAATTTTCCATACAGCAAGAACCCTTAATCAAGAAAAACAGAAAGCTAAAGGAAAGAAATCCCAGAATTTCCCCAGAAAAACAGAATCGAAAACCAGAAAAATGAGAACTCTACCCCTTCTCGAAAAACTGAAATCCCCAGAAGACAGCCAGCAAAATCCCCCCCAGAAAATTGAAACAAAAACTGAAAGCTTCTCTGCAAGTCGACCGAAAATCCCCCAGAAGAACAAAAAGAAACCAAAAAAAACCAGCCTCGAACTTTCGAAAAACCCGAGCCCCCTGGCTTCCCTCAGAAAAGCCGAACAGAAAAATAGAAGCAAGAACCCCAGAAAAGCCGAACAGGAAAAAGAAGCCAGAACCCCCCAATAAAAACTCCGGACCTCCCCCCTCACCGCAGCCAGAGCTCCCTCCATTTATAACCGAAGCGCCGAATCCTCCACTCCCAAAATCAACAACATCCGCTCTAATCGTCAACCCTAACCCCTTTTGTTTGAATTTTCGGTACCCTCTGGCCTCCTTTTTCTTCCTTCCCGTTAGTTCTGGTCGGTCGGCACCTTCCCTCTCTCTCTCCTCCATTTTCTCTTCTGCCCGCCAGCTCCGTTTCTTCCGTTTTTCTTCTCCTTCTCCCGCTTCTTCCTTTTCTCTTCTAGAATCCGGCCACCCTTCCTAGGGTTATGTTTTTGGGCTGGGCCGGGCCAAGTTTTAAAGCTTTGGGCCTAGACTAGGTTATATGTGACAAACGGGCCTAGGTTTGTTTTGGGTAGTGTTTAGGTAACGGGCCAGTCATAAAAGATGTTACAAACAGGCTTACTTAAAAACAAAACAAATGAGTTGTATTCGGGCTTTTTTATTCACCTGGACCGAAGTTTTAAATGAGGTCATCTTGGACTCGTAAATAATGTAAATTGAAAATTTTTAAGTTTGAAAATTTGTGGACTTTTAGACTTTGACAAAAATTGGGGTACAACACCAACCGCTCTTTAGAATGAAGAAAGAAATCTCTAAGGAATGATATAAAAGGGTAAGAATCCCTACCTCGTTATCCAAGCAACAATAGAGAATGCTATTACCAATTTCCGATTTAGGATTCCGACTTTCCCAAACCTAATAAAGAAGCAAAGTCGAACCCCATATAATGTCAAAACATAACCAACCTCATATATATATATATATATATATATATATATGAAATACATCAATAACATTGAAATCAAACCTTTCTCTCAACTAGGCCATATTAGCCTAAAATGTGCAATCGCACTCCCTTATACATACCCATTCCAAATTAACAATTTCAAGTCTCCTAATATATCTTATTAAACCCTCATATGAAATTTCCAAGCTCAAATTCTTACTCGAACCCTGTAAACCCCAAATTTCCCTCTTAGGGTTACACTAGGTCCTTATCGATTCCTTTACGGAATCGTCTCAAATTTTGAGGGTAGGTTACTCACTCTTAAGTTACCAACATATCCAAAATCAAGCCTCAAACTCGAACCCAATCAACGGAATCGAATAAATTCGTCCCTTAGGCACCCATTTTCCAAAAATGCATATAATCACTTTAACTTCCATTTTTAAACCACAAGTTTACTCATTATCATACTCTTATCACATTTCTATCATGAATGACACAAGAATTGAACACAATCATGAAAATTTCGAAATATATCCTTACTTCTTTCAAGAGCCAAATAAACCCAAAGTCTTCCTTGAACCTTCAACCTTGCTTAAATCTCCAAGCAAAACTAAGTTCCTAGCTCTCCTTCCTCTCTCTTTCTCCTTCTCCCACTCTTTCTTCTTCTCTCTCTTTTCCTTCTCCGTCTCTCGCAGTTTCTATTTTCGCTGGCTTTCGACCAAACCAAAAACTTTTGTTTAAACAATGGTGCTGGCCCGGCCAGCACCATTCATTTATTTTTATTTTATTTTATATATAAACTATGTATATGTATTACAATATATAACTCCACTTCGATGGAGTCAATTGACTCCACCGAAGTGGGGTCAATATATATATATACTATACCATCTATCTATATCCATGTATAATATATATATATATATATAATTATTTAACACTTTTATTTTTTTATCCAAGGTTTTACTCCTATTAATTATATTTAACTTATGACTCACTCATTTTTAATCAACCTTAGTCCAATTCTTGATATATATTTTCCGAACCCGAATTTACAATTAAATTTTTATTTCTATCTTTTTGGGTCAGGGTATTACAATACCAGGTAGAGGTAGGGGATGGACACCGCAGATAGAGGAGGAGGAGGACCTGTAGTTGCTGCAGGAGGTGTCGGTGGATAGCTCTCACGCTAGTGCTGATGTGGGAGAGCCAGAGCCAGAGGTTGGGTTAGAGGAGCATATACCTGAGCCTGATGAAGGGGTACCTTTGCCTGAGCCTGCTGCTCCTGCACATGGGGTACCTTTAGCAGATTTACAGACTATTTTTGGTGCTGCTGTTCAGGCTGCGTTGGAGGGGCTTTTACCTCATCTACAAAGAGGAGTCAGATGGGATGAGATGGGGGCCCGAGCTGAGGGTGTGGTTGCTGAGGTAGATTCAAATCAATTCATAATCCATATTCCACAATCCATACTCCAATCTCCATATTCCATAGCCAGATTCAAATCAATTCATAACCTCTGCCAATCAATAAGTCGCATCATCAATACTAGTGTCATTCTTTCTTCACAACAACAAATTACTTCAAAATTGAGATGTATAAACTTTAAATGTATTACTTCAGAATTCTTAATTATGCAAAACTCAAACCTAATTTTTGTGGAAAATTAGTCAAAATATAATTGACGTGTGTTTATGCACTTCATCTAGCCAGCTAATAAGGGGAGACAAGCATGAAGCACCACTTCCTGTTATACTTGATTATATTCTAATCATGCATGTCTTAAGTTCATTATTACTACCCATTTAAAGTCTTCATTGCTAAAAGCCTAATAGCATATGATTATGTAGAGCTTCTCTGATGCTAATAACAAAATCAAGTAATCAAAACATCGATATGATTACTGTCATGTCACAGTACTTTGATATCCAATTTGACTTCACAATAATCAGCCATTTTCTTTCCTGTGGATCAAAATTTGCACCCAATAAAAGTATGCTATAAAATACTGAAAAAGCTCTAGAATGCATAACATCTTAAATTGATAATGACATTCAACAAAAAGAAGGTGAAACTGAGTACAACGCACCAACATTCAAAACCTTTTAAATTGAGCATAAAAAAAAAACATAGTCCGCGTTTAGATATCCATATGTATAATTGGCGACAGGCTCGGGTCACCATCTAGTCAATGGTAAAGTACACAATGTTCAAACTATTCCAAACAGATTATCAATTTATCATCTTCCATTGAGTGAAAAGAGGCTCTCAGTAAAGATAAAAAGCTGCAATCCAGAATCCCCTACATTAGGAGATTGACGGATCTCAAGATCTTTAACTGCCTTGGTGTGAGGATGGAACAATGCCAACCGGCCTTCATTGGTCTTGAAGAACCATTCACCCGTCATCCACATTCCAAGCAGTTCTCGAACTCCTGAGATTGGACCAATCACCAATTGTTTTGTCCAAGACTCCACGACACCATACTCTTTCATTACCCATATCTCAAAGCTGCCCGTCTTCTCCCTTGAATTTGCAAAAACAGCAAGACAATTACTAAATACTCTAAGTTCCGGATACCCTTTCAAGAAACAAAGGCTAAAATCAAAAAAGGAGGGGAACCCCATCTCTTGAAAAGTTTCTTCTGTCATGTCAAATGCGAGGATCTTTGGTTCTTCAGTAGGCCATTTATCCAGCCACCAATGACAGCGTCCCTTCAAATATGTGCTGAAACGTGATGGGAGAATAGAAGGGTACTCAGAAGGAGTAATCAGTCTCCAAGAATTGCTGCTTAGGGTGTATAACTCAACTAGATGAGAATAATAACAATGGGAGTCATCAAAAACAACAAAACGCACCACCTTATAATCACGAGTGCAACAATCATAACCCAAACCCAATCCGTCAACATAAAGAAACCGAGTCTCGGGACGCTCGTGCTCATTATAAAATACAGACAGAGGCTCAACAGGCGACTGAGGGAGGGTTTTGAGTTCTTGTGTTGCAGGATTCAAAAGTAAGGTCCAATCAGAACCCATTGACCCACGCAAAAGAATCAAACCCTCACATTCACTGATCATCTCTATTTCCGGAAAAACTGCAGAATCAAGACATGGTATATTGATGGTTTCTCTTTCTCCAAGAGTTTGATTAGAGAATAAGGAGAAATTAAAAACAACGCGAGACTTGGCATTAATACGAAGTGGATCGTAGTAAAGTGGATCGTAGTGAGGAACACTCTTAACAAGGGTACGAAGATTGGTACCCCTAACGGCGTTGGTGAGGTAGTGCTCTCTCATAAAATCAGGTTCTTGGAAATTAGAACACCAAGATCTACATACGCACTTAAATCTCTTCAGACTTTTCACCGGAAGCCGCAAGAGGATTCCCAGCACCACGTCATCGGGCAGGGACTTGCTCCTCATCTTCTTCTCCAACTGCGATCAATCTGGTCGGAACTCGGAAGAAAATGGCCGAATTTTTTTAAGGCGGAATTGAGATGGAGCGCAGATGGATTTTGATGTGAGATGGTACAAATTTAGGGCTGATAAACAGGCCAAATGGGCCGGTTGTAGCCCACGAGCTGGGATAATTTGGCCTTTTTTGTTAAAAAATGAATTACTTGCAACAAAGGGTTTTTTCCGAGTTTTGTTCTTCCATTCGGTCTTTTTCCACAATTCAGGTTATTATGGTTTCGATCTGTGATTTTGGGACGTGCTCCGGCCCGACCCGTGTGAATTTTTTTTCCCCTGATTCGACATTAGAATGGGATAAAAAAATTCAACTCGTATGTAGGATGGGGCAGGATCTACCTGTAACTCGTCCCGCTAGTGACTCGTTATTATATAATATTCTTATACAAATTATAGAATTCTTTTATTTGAATTGATATTGGTAAACTTTAAATCATACGTTAAATTGACTTGCATCCATTCATATTGTTACAATAGATAATTTAAAACTTATTTATTAAAACAATATTAATAGTTACCCTTAAGTTAATTAATTATTGTAGATCATATTTATATATAAAACATATAATATATCTCTACTTCTAACTCAATTGAATTAATGTTATCAAACTCTATATCTTAAATTAAATTGATGTGAATTCATTTAATATTGTTAAAATAGAGATTTATAAGTTAAGATTTTAATCAATACTAGCGTGTCAACCAGCCTGAAAATTCACAGAGTCGCCACCAATTGGACACGTGAAGAAAAACATGCGAACCAAAAATAAGGATATGAGGGTCGATTGAGCGTAAGGAAGGTGTTAGGTATCCCACGACTCCTGTTTAAAACAACTATTGAATTTTTAAGTAATTGGCTATTTTCTGGAAATTTTTGCAAGATTGGGTTATTTTGAAAGGAAAAGTAATTTGATGTTTGAATCATACCAACTTATGGCATGTAAGAGATTATATTTTGAAAGCACCAACTTATGGTGTTATATTTTAAAAAGGGTGATTCATCAATAAGTCATGTAATAAAAATATGTATTTCATTCACTACCTTCAATTTTTCAATATTCCATAACATCCTTTAAATAATTATGGACAAAACTACCTTTATTCCAAGAAGCCCTTATATGGATGACATATGCTGACATCATCAGATTCTTATTTTTTTCTTTTAAAAACTTTAAAACAGTTTTATCTGTTAAAATACAAGTCGGATTTTTAAAAAATATATATATTCATAATCAGTACGAAAAACTCTTTCCAATGAGAATCATGATCGATATGTTTAAATGTTTATTTGTCAAATCCTCTGAATGAACTCAAAAGATTTCTTAAACTTATTTAGAATTCAGAGGATTTCTCAAAACTCACCAAAACCAATTAAATGAGTTTTTAAAATTAAGCAAAAAAATACATATGATTTCATAAAAATATATGAAAAAAAAATTAAATTTTTGAAAATCAAACAAAAAGCAACCAAAAATTCAGAGGATTTCACAAACTTGTCTCAAATTTAGAGGATTTCGCAAAATTTAACAAAATAAATTAGAATTTTCTTGAAATTAAGCAAAAAAGTTTAGAGGATTTCATAAAATGTATAGTAAAAATTAGAAGAATTTTTAAAAATCAAAGAAAAAAAATTCGAAACTCTAAATCATAAATCCTAAATACTAAATCCTAATATCTTAAATCTCTAAATCATAAACTTTAAACACTAAACTCTAATCTTCTAAACCCTATACTCTTAAACTTTAAATCTTATAATTAGAAATTCTCTGAATTTCTCAGAAATCCTCTGAATTTTCCAAAAATATTCTGAATGTTAACAATTCGAATTTCCCAGAAATCCTCCGAATGTTAACAATTCTAGCTTTTATTTTGAACAAAAAATCTTATAAATAATTAAGAAGAATTTACAAAAATAAGAAGAAAATCATAAAATTTTACTAACTTATATTCGTAAACTGTAAATCTTAAACCTTATGTCCTAAACCCCAAAATTCTAAATAATAAATTATAATCTCTTAAACAGAAAAACCTTATATCATAAACTCTAAACACTAATATCTTAATCCTCAAAACCCTAAAATTTATACCCTATTACCATAAATCTTCTAAATTTTTTATAAAACATTTAGAGTATTTATCAAAATCAAAAAAAAAATCAAAAATGTAGATGATCGGAGAATTTCTCAAACTTGTCAAGAATTCAGAGGATTTTACAAAACTCACCAAAACAATTCAGAAGATTTTTTGAAATTATGCAAAAAAAATTCAGAGGATTTCTTACCCAGAATTTAGAGGATTTTCGCAAAAGTCACCAAAACGGTTAGAAATTGTTATGGTATTTGGTTTTGTTTGAAATATGAATTGAGTTTTATTATGATATTATTCTCATAAGTTATGGACTTTAGTTGTTAGTTAACAATGTAATAAAATATTGACATTTTATATTGAATAACGTTTTGTTAATGCACAAGTGTTCGATTGTTGACTTCAATAATATAGTGATTCACATATTTTAATGCATATATATAAGTTACTAAGTCATGTAAATTTTGTGCATGTGAGTGCACTTGATTTTCGAGAAAAAAAAATTGGTTGATCGACTCTTCAGTTTGATTCATCAAAAGTGAAAATATTAGTTTATTTTTAAAAACATATAGATACAAAACATGATTTCATCCGACTTTCTAGAATTGTATTTATATTTATTTTATTATAAAAATTATTTTCTAAATAAAGGGCAATCATATACTAATAAAAATAAAGATAGGTTTAAATGAGAGTATGGTAAAATTATCATTAAATAAAGTTAAAATTTAAAGTTGTCCTTATTGAGTTAAACTTCAAATAATTGAGGATATATTGGGCTACAAACTTTTCAAAAATACTAAATGGAATATAAAGTCCATATGAAGGACTTATCACCAAATAATCCTTTTAAAAAATGTGCCAACTTATGGCAATAAAGAGAATCAAATTTTATAAACATTAACTTATGATGTTGTTTTTTAAATTTAATGATTGGTTTAAAAATTAAGAATGAGATAGGTTTTGAATTTCAACTTATGAAATTGTAATAAATAAATTAAATTTGAAAATAATTTGGAGGTGCCAATTTATGGTATTTATTTTGTTAAAATAAAATTAATTTTGTAATAATAATTTATGATATTCGAAAAAAGAATTAAATACCAACTTATGGTATTCTATTTCAAGAAGATTAAATTTATAAAATTGATGATTGGGAATACCAACTTGAATTTAAGATACCAACTTATAATATTTAAATACATGTTTGAGTTTTGAAATACCAAC
Source organism: Euonymus europaeus (assembly GCA_963580455.1). Lineage (NCBI taxonomy): Eukaryota > Viridiplantae > Streptophyta > Magnoliopsida > Celastrales > Celastraceae > Euonymus > Euonymus europaeus. The sequence continues at coordinate 23,598,382 of OY756967.1, forward strand.
TTATAACATTTAGATATAAGTTTTAGTTTTAAATTAAAGTGGACACAATTTATAGCATTTTAAAAAGAATTGGATACCAACTTATGATATTTTTTAATAATCACTTCTGAAATATCAACTTATGGTATTTGAATCAACATTAAAAATAAAACCCCAAATACATAAGTTTATAAACCCAAGGCCTAAATACAAAACCTTACAACCCAACCCAATATTTAAAAACCCAAAAAGAAAACTTAAAAATATAAAATTTTGCCCATCTTATCGGGCCTATTATCCTACAAAAACATATCTATCTGACACATCTCCCTACAAAGCAAACTACTGGCCCTTTTCCCACATGATAACCTACTCGGCCCATTAAATAATAACCACTTAAATCATAAATCTCTAAAGTTGGCCCAAATTTTAAAATCCCTTCGCGGGCCCATTTTTAATATTACAAACGACCCAATTCAACTTGCTTGGATCAGTCCAATTCACCTAGACCGGCCCAACTCCCTTGAAAACCCTTCTCTCTTTTCTTCTATTTGGCTTCTTCCCAAATTGTCACCAACAGCTCCATCGACAGCATCTCAATTCACAAAATCCTCATCAAATTTCTCCCTAAAAGTTTCAGGAACCTGTTCGACTCGGAAGTGCCTTTGCCTCATCAGTAGGCTTCTCAACATGAGGTAGATGCGCCAGAATTACAAATTTCTCCACCGCACCAGAGCTGGATATGGCGAAGATGGAAGCTCGGACAGGGCCTCTGATCCCATCTTTCGTCCTCTGGTCTTCAATTTCCAAGCATCATAAGATTTGGCTCAAATCCTCTAAGGCTAGATTTAGCTTTTGGTTCGTGATGTTGTAATACTATCGCAATCGCCGAGTCTCCAGTAATGATTAAAGCAATTTTTGGATTTCAACGGAACGGGTAGATTCGGTAAAGTAGAAATTAAAGAAGAGATTTGTGTAAGGTGCAACGATGGAGGTCAATGACGTTGTGTGTGTTTGGCTTCATTGCTTGAATTGTATGGAGGCAGAGGAAGAAGTTCGGTGAGATGTTGAGTTGCCGGTTGGGTCCAGGAGAGGAATAATGAGGGATCGAAGAGAGAAACCCCTCTGCTACTTGTGTGTGTCCTCCTCCATTGGAAGAGAAAAATCTCTTCTTGTAGAAGTGAGGAATTAGATGCCAAAGAAGTTCGGCTCCCTTCAGTGTCTAATTTTCTTCAAATTAGGTAGGGCTCTTCAAACGGCCCTGGGCTGGCCCAAACCCGGCCCGAGCCCACGGGCCAAAGCCCGGCCCGGGCTCGAAGGGACCTCGGGCCTGGGCAGCCCGACCCAGGCCTTGGGCGGGCCTGGTCTCCATTTCTGGGACCGAGCCCAGCCCGAAACCCGATCATTTGGGTCGGCCCGAAGCCCTAGCCTGAAAAATATAACACATAATACATACATATACATATATATATATATACATACATATACATATATATATATATACATACATATACATATATATCTGTGTGTGTGTGTGACAGTGTGCAAATATGCACACTGTCACATGTGTGTATATATATGTATATACATATATATAGATATATTTATAGGTGTATACATATATATATACATACATATACATATATATATATATATCTCTATATGCGCACTGTCACAGTGTGCAAATATGCGCACTGTCACAGTGTGTGTATATAAATACATTTATGTGTATACATATATATATATATATATTGTATAGATATATTTATAAGTGTGTATTTATGTGTGTGTATATATTTATGTATGGGTATGTATATATATTAATTTAATACTTAAGACCGAACCCGAGCCCGAGCCGAGGCCCGACTTATTGGTCCGAATTACTTGGGCCAAGGTCGGGCTTGGGCTTATCAAATTCTCCTAGGCCCGGCCGGAAGCCCAAAGAAGGCTCTCAGGCTTGGTCCAAGGCCGGGTCTAGGCCTAATTTTTTGGGCCGGCCGGATGACGAGGCCTAAAATTAGGTAAGGAATGGACTAGTTGGTGGAGAAAAAAAAGAATTGTCGGCTAAGTTAAGTAAAGAAAAGGACAGTGTGGGTAGAGTGATTTGTGGAAGGAAAGGATGGATGACAAAACAAAATAAATATTTATAAAATAAAATAAAATGATAAATATACATACAAAAATTAAAAACATTTTATGTCCTGAATTATATCCCGGAGACAACTAGTAATTAGAAATCATCCCTAATTAATTTAATAGTTGTAGAATATATTTATATATAATTTAATTTATTCGGGGCAGGGCGCCCCGCGGGACAATGAGGATAGTTTCGGAATGGAGATAAGGAAAAAAAAACTTATCTCAACGTGCGGGAGACCATAATCAGAACCCACTCCTTTGTTATCCCTATGAAAAATAGGATCTTCTTTTTGTCAGAATTTTTGTTCCCAAATTTAATGGCTAAAATTTAAAAGATTGTTGACAGTGTGTCAAAGATGGTTTGGTGGAAAGTGGAAACTGCGATTAAGTTTTCATCTGACGAATTTTACATAGCTAGATATAAATTTTTGATGTTGCGTTTAAGAACACATTCAGTGTTCAGCGGTCATTCTTGTGATGTGACCTCTTAATCTTAAGGGAATGAAATCAATTGATTTTTGTCCTTTGTTTAATTTGTCTTGGTGTCTCATTGTATTTGTATTCATATTCATTCTGTAATGCTCCGTTTGTTCGGAGGAAATTAAGAGGTTGATTTTCCACCGAACAAACGGAGCATTAAGATTCTTGCTTTTATTCTTTGTATTTCTTTTATTTAAGTTTCTTGCTTCAGTTTCATAGAAAGTTTACAATAAGCTGGGGAAAATGTCATGAGAGTGTACTTATCTTTTAAAACTCATGAACCTTTGCTTTAAGTCATTGAATCTGACAAATGGCTGAAATCAAAATTTAGTATTTGGAGTTTGGAACCTAATCTTAACCGTTGATCATATCTAACGAGTTAAAAAAGCAAAGTTTTGTAAATTTTAAAAAGTAAAGATCGATAAGTGATAGAATTTGTACCGTACTTTGGAACTAAATAGCCAATAATTTATTGTCTTTCTATTAGGGCCGTAAAAAAAACTTAAAAATCAAAATCGATCAAAACCGAACTGTTTGATCGGTTTTTTTTTTAAATTACATATTTTACATTATAACCAACCAATAACCTAGAAAACGATTTGATTAAAATATGTCAAAAGATCAACCTTCGACCTAGTTTTATTGCATTGCAATCTAACGTGTACCCAGTGTTGCGTGGGGTATTAATATTATATTTATATTTTTCCTTTTTGAATGAAAACTCCAACGTTTCTCTGCCTATCAATTTTTGTTAAAGTTGATAATAGATTAGATGCTTTCGATTTTTCTTGTAATTTTGCGCCTTTTTTTCATTTTATTTATGCTAATTTGGATATTTTTCTTAAACGAATACATTAATTTGTCCTCACCCAATAATAAACTATATATAAAAAATATTGTCCAATGTTTCCATTCGTGGGTCCACTACTCAAGCAAATTACAATCTACAGCAATATTAATGGAATATAAGAGAAATACATGGAAATTAATTAAGAGGGTTAAACATCCATTTCATAATTTTGTTAATTTTGGAACCACTATTCTTTATGGATCATAATTAACCAGCAGGAAAAACTTAATTAGAAAAATCTGATTTGCACACACTATATTGAGTTTTGGCAAGATATATATATAGTGTTTTGGCAAGATATATATAATTTTGGAACCACTATTCTTTATGGATCATAATTAACCAGCAAGAAAAACTTAATTAGAAAAATCTGATTTGTACACATAATATTGAGTTTTGGCAATATATATATTATATATTGAGTTTTGGCAAGATAGATATAATTTTGGAACCATCATTCTTTAGGGATCATAATTAACCAGCAAGAAAAACTTAATTAGAAAAATCTGATTTGTACACATTATATTGAGTTTTGTGGCAAGAATATATATATATATATACACATTTCACCTAATTAGTTGTATTTAATTAAATTTAGGAGTGTTTCATTGATAATGATAATGATAATGATATGAATATTTTTTGGGCTCAGCAAATTACATTAAGCTCTACTTTGATTTTATTTTGGGAACGGTTAAATACATCGTTATTTTTATTAAATATAACACCATAAACTACATCAAGCACTACTTTGATTTTCTTTAATCATGTTACGTTGGATACATTCAGGAGTGCAGCAAATCGAAACCACTAAGTTAATAGACGTCTCAACCTGCATTTCCAATGAGGGCACTCTTACCTTTAAAAACTTACGAACCTTTGCTTTTAAGTAGTGGAATTTGATAAACTGTTAAAATTAAAATTTAGTATTTGGAGTTTGGAACCTAATCTTAATCATTGATAAGATCTAACGAGTTGAAAAGGCAGAGTTTTGTAAATTTTAAAAAGTAAAATCGATAAGTGATAGAACTTGTACGATACTTTGGAGCTAAATTGCCTATAATTTTTAGTTTCTTTGCCTTTTTATTAGAGCTGTAAAACAATCGTCAAAATAGAAACCGATTAATATCGAACCGTTTGGTCAATTTTTTCAAAACAAATTTACATATTTTACATTAGAACTGATAATTTTTTTTTGACATAACCGACTAATAACCTACTAAACGATTTTGACCAAATTATATATATATATATATATATATATATATATATATAAATCCACCATCAACACCCCTACTTTTATGGCATTGCAAACTAACGAACACCAAGTGTTAGGTGAGGTATTAGACTATTATACTTATTATTGTTATACTTTTATTTTTTGAATGAAAATTACAACGCTTCTCAATTTTTGCTAAAGTTGATAATGATTAGATGTTTTTTTTTTTATTTCTCTTGTAATTTTGTGTCTTCCTTCTTCTTCTTCTTTTTTTCATTTTATTTACGCTAATTTGAAAAAGAATCAATACTTATTTTTCTTAAATGAATAAATTATTTTCTCCTCACCCAATAATAAACTACATAAAAAAAAATTGTCCAATATTTTCATTTGTGGGCGAAAAATTGATATAATCGATCAATAACCTAATAAACAATTTGACCAACACATGTTGAAAAAAATCGACCTTCGACACCCTAATTTTTTATGGCACGACAAACTAACATGTACAAATGTCACCTAAGGTATTAGTTTTTATTTATTATTGTTATACTTTAATTTTATTTTTTGAATGAAAACTCCAATGCGTCTCTACCTATCAATTTTTGTTATAGTTGATAATAGATTGTATGCTTTTAATTTCTCTCGTAATTACGCACTTTTTTTTTGTTTTCATTTTACTTATGCTAATTTGAAAAGAAACAATACTTGTTTTTCTTCAATGAATAAAATAATCTGTCCTCACCCAATAATAAACTATATATATAAAAAATATAGTCCAATGTTTCCATTCGTTGGTTCATTACTCAAGCAAATTACAATTTACAGCATTAATGGAATATAAGAAAAATACATGGGACTTAATTAATTAAGAGGGTTAAACATCCTTTTCATGAATTTAATTTTGGAACTACTATCCTCTATGGATCGTAACTAACTAGCAGGAGCAACTTAATTAGAAAAATCTGAAAATTTCATTGAATAACACGAGTTTAATGCTCATCTGTGATTCTATATATATGTACGTCTTCTTGCTTTCATTTAGTCACTTGTAGTCACTCACGTAGTAGCAACTAAATACATGCACGATGAGATCAACAATCAAGATCATCGTCATTCTCTCACTTTTCATCATGATTACCACCGTTCTTTGTCAACCACCTCCCCCACCACCGGCAATAATTCTACCTCCCCCTCAACCAAACATCCAACTCATGTTCGATTTCTACAAGCTCACTCTACAATGGCCCAATACATTGTGCCATACATCCCCATGCCGAGCTGTTATTCCAAACTTTTTCACAATCCACGGATTGTGGCCCAGTGCAGTAAATGGTCAGCCAGTTAATATTGGTTGCTACTCTAATACCCCCATTGCTCATGGCAATCTCCAGGTGTGTAATTTTATCCATATATTTTATTCTTTTTTATTATTGGTTTGTAAAATTTAATCTGACCTTTTTCATGAATATGGAACAGGCTGTTGATGTGCGACCAATCCAGAATGAACTGGACCTGTATTGGCCAGATCTGACAATTAGAGCGAACAATTTTGATTTTTGGAAGTACCAGTGGTACAAGCATGGACAGTGTTCAGCATATCCTTCGAGACCTCTTCAGTATTTTCAGTTGAACCTCGGCCTATATCATTTATACAATCCAACACTGTTACTGAGCAACAGAGGTATACTTTTTGAATAAAGTAAATTTATTTTAGTTCACTTTTATCATTGACACTTTTTGTCTCTGTATTTGAAACAGGAATCTCTCCCGGGAAAACCACCACGCCTGCAGATGTCATACAAACTCTCTTCTATGCAATTGGCGCATACGTGGAAGTTCGATGCAGCTATAACTATAATGCTAGGATGAATGAACTGTGGGAAATTTCAATCTGTATTAGTCCACAGAATTCTCTCATAAATTGCACTGATCCGACTGGAAAAATAGGCTTTGCGTCAGGATCTTGCCAGGGGAAAGAGCAAAGCAGCATTTATTTCCCTTGAGACTTTCTGTTGCTTAAAAGTTGCCATCTTTTAGTGGTGGGGGTCTGTTGCTAATAAGAGATTAATAAATTAAAGAGTTGCCATCTTTTAGTGGTGGCGTCTGTTGCTATTCCCTCTGCATTTTGATGTCTTTAGCTTTATAGTTGGCTATTCAGTGATCAAAACAGTAGCTCGTAAAGGATCTTGAAGAAATTAGTTTCATTGATTGTTTATTCAAGATACAGAAACTGATATATAAAAGAATACAAAGCCTACGCCTACAATTCTAACGGTAATAATTAAATTAATAATGTACTTAGTGGAGCTTATAGTCGTTGTAATAATTAAGTGGGGCTTAGAGTTGTTGGTAACAATTCAAACTCTGTACAGTAAATGATGATGCACTAAGTGGGGCTTATAGTGGTTGGAGATGGGGTACACTGATGGAATGATTTGTTTGAAGACTTTAGTCGACAATAAGTCTCTTCACGCCCCCGCAAGATCGAGGAGTTGTCACAAATGCCGATCTTGGACCGGAGAGAAACAAATTGAGACTTGGGAAGAGACTTGGTGAGAAGATCAGCGAGCTGATGATGTGTAGAGATGTGCTTAACAGAGATGATGCCTTTGTTAACAAGATCACGAATAAAGTGTAAATCTATTGCGATATGCTTCATTCTGGAGTGGAGGACAGGATTAAGACTGAGATGTGTGGCCCCGAGGTTGTCGCAGTGAAGAATGGGAGGAGAACCCAAACGAAGGTGTAGTTCTTGAAGTAACTGAGATACCCAAACAACCTCAGAAGCAGTGGAGGCTAGCGAGCGATATTCAGCTTCGGTAGACGATCGGGCAATACCCCTTTGCTTGCGAGAACGCCAGGAAATGGGACTGCTACCAATAAATAAGATGTAGGATGAAACAGATGATCGGTCATCGGGGTTTCCGGCCCAGTCAGAGTCGGAGTAAGCACGCAAAGTCATGGAAGGAACAGAGGACAGTAGAATGCCAAGATGACAGGTGCCTTGGAGATAGCGCAAGAGCCTTTTTAGGATAAGCCAGTGAGCAGTGGTAGGACGTGTAAGGTATTGAGCCAAACGGTTGACTGAGAAACTGATATCCGGACGTGTGAGAGACAAGTACTGGAGAGAACCAATGAGTCGTCGATACATAGTCCCATCAGAGAGAGAAGTGCCAGTCTGAGCAGATAAGGTGAAATTGGACGGCAAAGGTGTGGTGACTGGTTTGCAATCCAGCATATCAGCTTTCCTAAGAATATCTCGTATATATTTTTGCTGACACAGAAAAAGACCTTTGTCAGTACGAAGAACTTCAATGCCAAGAAAGTAAGTTAGATTACCCAATTCCTTGAGAGAAAATTGATGAGCTAAAGCAGCTGTGATGCGTTGAATTGTAGCGAGATCAGAACCTGTGAGAATAATGTCATCTACATACACAAGAAGATATAACACAGCGTTAGATGTACGATATATAAATAATGAGCAATCTGCCTTAGAAGGAATAAAACCAAATCGAATTAATGCTCCACGAAGAGCTGTGAACCATGCACGAGGTGCCTGTTTAAGACCATAAAGGGACCTGTGGAGAAGGCAAAAATGAGTAGGAAATTGTTTGTCTATGAAACCAGGTGGTTGTTTCATCACGACAGTTTCAGAGAGTTGACCATTTAAGAAGGCATTATTTATATCTAATTGCTTGATCGGCCACTGATTCATAGTAGCAATGGAGAGAATAAGCCTGATGGTGGTGGGTTTGACTACCGGAGAGAATGTTTCAAAGTAATCAATACCAGCCCTTTGCCGATAACCTTGAGCGACCAAGCGCGCTTTATAGCGCTGGACACTGCCATCAGGGTGACGTTTGAGACGAAAAATCCATTTGCAGCCTATGGGACGATGAGATGTCTCAGCAAGAATCAAGGTCCATGTGTGATGTTGAGCTAGGGCTTGCAACTCATCATTCATAGCAGCTGTCCATTTAGGACAGCGCAAGGCTTCACGGACAGAATGGGGTTCAGTAGGAGTAGTGGGAAATGACGTGAGAAGTACTTTGGGTTTGAAGATGTTATTCATGGAGCGAGTTGTCATTTTGTGAGTGCGAGGTTGGCGGGGGTGTATGTCCGAAACATGATGAGTAGATGAAGGTGCTTCAGAGAGAGAATCACGAGCAAGGGAGGATACAGGTGAAGTAGAAGGAGATGATAGCGGAGCAGCATATGGGCTGCTGGGAATGGGAGACTGAGCAGCTAAGGTGCTGTTAGAATGTACTGGAGTGGAAGAAGAAGAACTATGAATAGGCCCGATAGTGTTGGGATTTGGCAGAGTCTCATCAGATATTAGACAAGGCAGGAAAGAAGGTGAAGTGGAGCTGGAGGACAGCCCTGGAAACAAGTGTTCCTTAAAAACGACATGGCGAGAAAGATACAACTGTTGAGATTGGGGTTCATAACACTTAAAGGAACTCTGTGAAGAAGAGTATCCAACAAAAATACAAGGTTTGGAGCGAGCTTCCAACTTACTATGAGTGTAAGGCCGAAGCCAAGGATAACACAAACATCCAAATGTCCTGAGTTTATGAAGATTAGGAGGCTGATGAAACAATATTTGAAAGGGGGACTGAGTTTTAAGAGGACTAATGGGTTGACGATTGATGAGAAATACTGCAGTTTCAAAGGCAAGAGACCAAAATTCAGGAGGAAGTGTGGCACAAGTAAGCAGTGTTTTACCGATTTCGACAATATGACGATGTTTACGTTCCACAATGCCAACATGTTGAGGAGTGTAGGGTGGAGACTGCATCCAAGAAATACCCGAGTGAGCTAAAGTAGATTTAAGCTTGATAAATTCACCACCATTATCGGTATAGAGTGTTTTAATAGTGGTTTGAAATTGATTCTCAGCAAGACTTTTAAACTGAAGAAAAATTGAGGAAGTATCAGACTTACGTACCATGAGAAAAATCCATGAGTACCTTGTGAAATGATCAACAAATAGCAAATAATATTTATGTCCAAATAGAGATGGCGTTGAGACCGGTCCCCACACATCAGAGAACAAAACCTGTAATGGAGATGAAGTAAGAAGAGTTGATGTCCTAAATGGGAGCTTGTGGCTTTTATTAATGTTGCAAGAGTTACAATGAAACAATTGTTCATTTTTCACATAAGGTAAAGGAACAGAGTGAACCAATGAACGCAAGATAGTTGGACAAGGGTGCCCGAGCCGTTGATGCCACAGATTGAGAGTAGTTTTGATAGCAGAAAAATTAGTAGAGTGCATAGATATGGACTTGAGAGGCTTGAGAGATGATAGTTGATAAGTGTCATTACTGCATATGCCCCGAGCCAAAGGAAGACCTGAAATCTGAGACTTCACAACAAAAAATTCAGGATAAAATTCAACAAACACATTATTAGACTTGGTGAATTGGTGCACAAAAATAAGATTTTTCTTAAGGGCAGGAACACAAAGTGTGTTATTGAGTGTAAAATTATGAGAAGATGTGTGCAAAAGACCAGAACCTTGATGAGTTACTAACAAACCTGAGCCATCACCTATCTTGACCTCCTCAGTGCCGTCATATTCTGAATGAATAGACAGGTTACCAAGATCAGCGGTCATGTTGTGGCTCGCCCCGGAATCCACCAGCCATGGTTGCATAGTGGACTTGGAAGGAGTTGATTCGGTAGAGCTGTTGGCGTAGTTAGCATTTGGTGCATATTCTGATACGAAGGATTTTAGTTTTCTGCACACACGGGCTGAGTGCCCCGGCTTTTCACAAATTTGACACATCACTCGTGGTCTCTGTCGTGGACCACCATTGTTAGTGTTGGATGTGTTATATCGTTGTGAACCAGGCCCTCCATTTGAATGATGCTGTGGTTGTTGGCGATGAACACCTCCCCCATTAGACTGGCGAGGGAGATATCGATTCCAATTAGTGTTGTTTCCATTAGGCTGAGACTGTTGTTTTTGAGCATAATGTGCAGTAGCAATATTAATGGCTTGAGTATGCTCAAGCTTCTTCAAGTAGCATTCTTGACTTGTTAACCTATCATGTAGGTCCTCAAAGGTGATGGGTGTTTCCCGGCCTCGAATTGCTTCGACAACACCCTTGTAGTCAGTCCGCAACCCATCCATAATATATAGCACGAGATCATCTTCATCAACAGCACTTTTTACAAGAGCAAGTTCATCAGCAATTTGCTTGGCAGAGTTAAGATATTCATCAATCGTTTTATTTCCCTTTTGAAGATTATGAAGTTGCTGGCGGAGTTGGATTTTCCTTGATCTTGATGTGTTGGCATACAGTTGATGAAGTTTCTTCCAAGCATCCTCACTGGTAGCGACATCACCAAGCAGAGGGGTAACACTTTCATGGAGAGAAGCAATGATCGCGTTGAGTAGGAGACTGTCCTGGCGATCCCAGTAGTCAAAGTCATCCACGCTGGTTTTGGGAGGACATGGGAAGGTTCCATCCACGAACCCCATGAGACGATATCCACGCAACACAGTAACAAGTTGCATGCGCCACATAGAAAAATTGGTGGATTTCAGCTTTTGGGTGAGCTGAGAGTTTGCATTGATGGCAATCACAGTTTTGCCATTAGAGGCGACAAGAGAAGAACCATCTTTGTGAGTGGTATTTGAATCAGTGGTCATAGATGAAGAGGATTCTGGAGAAATGGATGAATCGCTCCCCTCCGATACCATAAAGGATCTTGAAGAAATTAGTTTCATTGATTGTTTATTCAAGATACAGAAACTGATATATAAAAGAATACAAAGCCTACGCCTACAATTCTAACGGTAATAATTAAATTAATAATGTACTTAGTGGAGCTTATAGTCGTTGTAATAATTAAGTGGGGCTTAGAGTTGTTGGTAACAATTCAAACTCTGTACAGTAAATGATGATGCACTAAGTGGGGCTTATAGTGGTTGGAGATGGGGTACACTGATGGAATGATTTGTTTGAAGACTTTAGTCGACAATAAGTCTCTTCAGCTCGAACCGGACACAGAATTGCATACCTAGTTACTGCCAAATCAAAAGCAGGTGGATTGGCGCTGAGGATAAATGTTTTAGCTCGTCTTTCATCATCTTCTTCTTCTTACTCTTCAGCTAAATGACCACATGCATACAAAATCTTTATTCCAACTTTTAAATATGCTATAAAATATTGAAAAACTCTTGGATGTGTAATCGTCTTAAGTTGATGATGATAATGTTCGACAGAGAAGGTGAAACTAAGAACATAGCCAAAAAAGAAAGAGGCTAGCATACCCATTAAATTGAGCATAAAAAAAAAAAAAAAGAATAGTCCACATTGTTCAAACTTCAAACTATTCTTAAAAACAGATTTTGGGTCTGATTCTCAAAGTATGGAGTTCGGCCTAAGAACACTGAGCTGTGACAGAGGTTCAATTTTCTAATGTCGAATTTTGGGTCGATGGCTGCTTGCTTGTTTTTTGAGATATTTTTTATGTGAATGTTTCAGATCTCCTAAATATATATTTGTCATAAACTACTGGTTTTCTGAGTGGATGTCTAAAATATTGATTTGGCTTTGCTGCTTTGATCCTCTGTTTCAAGGCTTCTTGTGGTTTTATTAGCGGTTCTTCCTTTTTTTCATTTTGGAGCCGTTAAAGGAATGTCTTTTTTTTAAAAAAAAAAAAAAAATGAAACTAATATAAACTGCAGAGCAGGGATATTTTAGGTTTAATTGCTATTTTTATTTGGGTGTTTAGCCATGTGTTAGATTATATGTAAAGGGTTATAGTTTATTCTTGCCCACGAGCTAGGATAATTTGGATGTTTAACATGATTAATTTGCTAGAAGTGTGGCCATTATTTCTTACGATGGTCTGACTCCTTTTATTTAACTACGTCATTGTCATTGTGGTTGTGGTTAACAATGTAAATTGAGATCCATATGCTCAATAATAACTCTTAACTAATTGTGTGTATTTAATTGAACTTTAATGTATAATAATTTATTTATTGTTTGAATGAAATCTGGTTATGAAAGCCAACTATAAAGTAATTATGTGCACATAAAATTTTGGGATGCAATGTATTTTTAAAAAATACTTTTGTGTTTAATCAATTATACAGATATAATGAAATATTTTCTGTTCAAAATAAAAATCAAACGTTCGACGCATGGAGTTGTGAGATTTCTCAACAAATTTCACATGGGCGCAAACTCAATGGAAACGATACCTTCTCGAGTGCTGCGTGCCTGCGTTCACTCGCTCAACGCACGTGTTGCTCTAACACAAGTGCAATGTAGGCATCCACTACTTCTCCGGAATCATGCCCTAACAAGTGGTAATTGTGACAAACCAAAAAATTTACAATATATTTTGATTCTCCCCATTCCTGCAACTTGATGATCTACAAGGCAATCAAATATCAATTGAATCAATAAATTACGTCAAACTCTTTCAGATAGTTGAAATCTTAAGAAACAATGTACAAGTTGCTCATACAAATAAACAAATCAGTTGCAATACATTCTTCACCTTCTCGACATATTTATTTGCATAGGCCATCATATGGAAGTAAAATTCCCATCAAATTTAAACTTAAAAAGGCAATTCCTCACATGTTAGAAGGGTCCAACCGAGCACTTCCACCTGGTCTGATAAGTATGCATGGTATAAAAAATCAAAAACATTTTTGATGTATATGAAGACGGCAAGAATATATAATAAATAACTTCAGGTAGAAGATTACTAAAATACAGTTCCCAAATAATACCATCACTTATCAATAGAGACAGCGGGCTGCTACAAGTTTAGGGTGCAGCCACTTAATTCAGTCTCTCCCCTACAACAATTTCCCTTCTTACACTTCCCACTTACACAACCAAATCGCCAAACCCAACACAAAAGGTGACCAAAAAAAGGATATTATATTTTCACTCATTTTCTTTTTCCTTACCAAAGTTCTCTTACAACCCAAAGTCAAAAACATCATTGGGATCCCAGAAAAACAAAAGGGTAAATTTGTAAATAGACACGGCTAGGGAATACTTGAACCCATTTTCCACAAATGTCTGTCATGTTAAGCGCGTAGGTAGAAAATTAAACTCTGAAATTCTTCCCAGTGAAGGTTTGACCGAACTGCCAATGAGCAGGAACTATGTTCCAAGAAGTGGAGGTGCGTCTGTCACTGCCTGTGACCCTGAAGGACAATGACTGACCAACCAGAACAGAGTTTGACTGCCAGTTCTGACCCCAGTTGCGGCTCATGCTCATCCACCCAGTTCTCGCCCCTTTCACGCTAACCCTCACGATATCACCTGATCCCGCGACGTTGGTGATCAAAACCAAGTTGAAGTAGCGGAACCCGTTGATTGTGAACCTGATTCCCCCTCTCTTCCGGCAAGGCACTCTACATAAATAAATAAATATAAATAAAACCCAAGAGGACATTTTGGTCATTTAAAAAAAATATTTTAAAAAAGAGACAATTATTAACGAGTTTTTGGGCTGGATCGCATTGACTTGGGTTTCGTGTTTGAACTTTCAACGGCCCTTTATGCTATAAAGCTGGCTTTGACTGTTTGGTCAAGGAACCCTGACACAATAAACAGAAAACGAAAGCCATAGTAGACAGAACCGCGTCAAACAGGCGCATAACTAGTCCCACTCGCATCAACAGGTACCCGCGAAAAATGTTCATAAAAACACAGCCAGACTTCCAGACAAAATAGGAATAAAGAAAATGATGTGTTTTTAAAGTAGTAATTTTAATGGGTTATAAAGATAGCAATTTTGAATTTTTTGATAATGAATTTTAGAATCGGTCTACTACTATTAATAAAGTATTAAAACAACAATTTTGAAGGAATTTTTCCTCTAAAGAATACATGAAAAATCAAAAACTTTAAAAACATCCCGATTTGTGATATTTTATAAATCTTTAGAATTGTATTAAATTGATTTTGAAATAAACATCCAAATCATTCAAAATCAATTGACTAAAAAACAATTCAACTAATTGTTAATAAAATCAATTCTTTTATTCCTAGCAGAGCAAGACAGTCCATCAAAATTGAATGTTCAAATTGATTTTAACAGGCATTTCCAAACCACAGACTTTCTTTAATCCAAGTCCAGGTTTAATCCACGTAACTGGTTCTCTTAAAACCTAAAACATAGAAAGAGGGGAAAAACAGAGGAAACAGAAATCTTACCTGCGGTAGGCGACGGGGACAATTCCGGCGCGGTACTCGGCGATTTTGAGGAACATGGGCATGGCGAGGTCGAAGTGGGGGCGAGGAGGGTTGCACCAGCCACCATTATCGTTTGGAAGAGCGTAGTTGGGTGGGCAGAAGTTAGTGGCAGTGACTAAGATGGATGGGCTACCAGAGTGGCACCACCTTGGATCGCTTGCACACTTGATCTCAAAACAGGCACCGCAGCTCAGACCGTTGTTGAACAGAGCTGTACTCAATGCGGCTGTATTGACACCATATCCTTGGCTGTATAGGTTGCCATAACCACATGCTCCACCTAAATAAGTAAAGAATCCATCCCAAAATCAGTTTTTTAAAAAAAGAGGACGAGGCAATCAAACCCAAAGAAACCCACTGAGCTCTGTTCTGTACTTCATGAAGTAGATTAAGAGCAGAGTTACGTAATGCTGAAGGATTAACTTGAAATGGTAGGTTAGAAGAAGTCAATGAATAGTGCATACCCATTGTGCCAGAGGCATCTGAGCCTCCATAGAAAGTAGCATGAGCATTCTGCCATGCACCACCGGAATAAACTCCCGGGATTCTGGCTTCTGCATTCCACATTAGCGAAATTAGAACTGCAATGTACAGGACGGCAGCCATTGTTCTCTTTTGAAGCTTCAAATACACCCCTAAAACTGGTCAGAGAGAGAGAGAGAGTGAAGGAGGGAACTGGGGAGTAATGTGAATGACTCGGGAATGGTTCTTGGACTTAAGGGAAGGAGGTAGAGTTTTTAAAGAGGAGGCGAGGTGCAAGATTTGTACGGTTCTTCACTCCTCACATGGCGCTTGTGTCTCACTCCCCAATTCGTTAAGCTTTTTGCGGATATATGACGGGTCCATATAAACTTTGGAGAATCTTTTATATTTTTTCATTATATTTTCTTTTTTTAAATAAAATTATGATAAGTTCACATTTTTCTCCAATGGGGTCTAGTCTACTGCACAATTGCACATGATTTATAGCAAACAGTTTTTTTTCCTTATCCTGAGAATATAAAAAACAAAGGGTGACATTACGCAAATACCCCTGACCGCTACTGTGCGTTGTGCTGATGATACGTGACATCACAACTAAGATTTAAAAGATAAATACAGGGGTCCACAGAAGATTAGCATCCAAAGTGAGGGACCCACTTAATCCCCGTAATCATCGGACCATATTCTGCGCAAAGACCTTTAATTTGTAAGTGGAGGGAAAGACGCACTCATAAATCTCGAGCCACACGCGCATGCAGACAATCACTACTCTCCAAATCCTTCTCTCTCTTTTTCCTTTTTTTTTTTGAGAGAATTCTTATGCTTTTTACTGTTTGGAAAAAAAAACCGTAAACCTGAAGAGACAAATGACAAAAGCCCCAATTGGGTAAGGTAAGAAGCGAGGACCGCGTGACTCGCACATGGCTGCATCAATCATTTTTCGACATTACCGCCATATGCACTCCACTGCAACGTGGGTCAATAATATTGTGCCACGTGTTCCCAATTGGGGCTGGGATACTTGGGCCTGACGCTCTCGGAGTAGGGCGTGCGTCTCACGTGAGTGCTCGTCATTAATTTCATTACTCCCAACCAAAGTCAAAATGCCACCATATACATGTTTGGTGTATAATGATATATAATCTATTGTGTATATATATATATATATGATATATGATGTCTTTTATGGTCTAATTATAATACAACTTAATTCAAATATACGTTTGATGAGGCCATCATATCAACCCTAACAATATTCTTAGAATAATTGTTTTGTTTGGAAATTTACTGGGTATCATCCTTATGAATCGTTTTGTTGTTATTTTCTTTGCGATAGCTACACACGACACGATGACACGATCGACCGTCGATGTATATTATGCTTGCTTAATCGATTAGTATCAGTGAAACTGTGAAAGAGAGAACAAGCTGATACTTCTTACAAGCTAGCCAAAATTAAAGATTATTCATATTCTTATATTAAAATTTGCGACTATTGGGTGGCACAAAGTTGACAGGAAAGTTGGTTAATTAGTTAGATGTTAAGCGGTATCTGTAACGTGTGATACATGCCAAATTAACTGTCTCTTTGAAGTCGACCTAATAATATTCTACGTGAATAAATTAACATGCAAAATCTCCACATAATTAGCCTTTGAGTATCAATCGATTCCCTTTGTGGGGCGGCATGACCCTGGTCCACACAAAAGGATGAATTACCTAACGCATGCATGACTATTAGTTGAAGACTTAATTTTAAAATGTTTTTTGAATAAGGTCGTGGGCATGATTGTATTAAGTTACCTAATAAAATAGGTGATCGAGGCTCAAAAGAACTCATGTCGCCATGACAGGTGAGTCTGTGATTGAGCGATAATCATTATACATGTAAGAATCGATCATTTTAATAGAAAGTGAGTTTGAATTTTTGAAGGAAAAAAAAGAACTCGTGTCACCATAAAAATGGAGTACAATCAAGAAGACTAAACAAGAAAAAATAAACACAAAAAACGACCATCATCGGACACTCTTAGATGAAACTGTATTACACCGGGCACTACTGGATGGCCGTCAAATGATTACAGACTCCACCGATCTACACCGGATAAACAAAGACTAAACATGAAAACTAACACACAAATTACAAACTTGGATCTACATCAAGGCATTTGCCTTACAGGAGATGTCGATCTCACTCAGATATGAAAAACTTAGAACTACAATTGATTATGTGTCGTCGGATTATACCAGAAATGTCGATGATCGAAGATCTACTAGGGATAGAGAAGATGTATAATAGAAAGAGAGAAACCCACAAAATCTTTATTCACCTAAACCCTAATTTTTTTCAATATTCTTGGTAAATGACTTGACGCGAGTTTTTTATATATATTATTATTGCATTTTCCACGACAACCAATACATCTCCTTGAAATCAAGCGTTATTTGCTGTTTTATGGGTGGCACTTATTTAGGCTCGATTGCTGGAAAGTCTTCATTTTTATGGATTTTATTGACTATTATTATTAACATTTTATTTTGACTCTTAATTCATGGAAATAATGACATCACAATTAGTGTAACACATGAGAATGAAGAACCTCAAATACTATTCACGAGCTGGATCGTATGTAATCTCAAATCCTCAAATCCTAAATCCGAGCACCACTCTCTTTCCCTTGTTTAAAAAATAAAACACATGAGAGAGAGAGTCATAGAAGAAGACGCATGAAGCTGAAGTTCGGATGAAGGCTCAAGTGCACGTGATTGAGAAAGAAGAAAGGAAGATGGCGCAGGCGCGCGCAGCCTACTTGTATGTGGAACAAGAGAAGTTGCTAATGAGGAAAAGTAAAATGTTGCCCCACCACTACCACCGTGTCTTTTCTCTCCGTTTCATTCTTCCCTATTACAATCAAATATAAAATAAGACCCTTTAATTAATATTTCACCTGTTTTTGGCAATTTTTGATGGCTAAAAGAAGCTTAGATTATGTGCAGGTGTGAAGTGTTTGCTGATCGAACATTAAATGTAGAAGAAAAGGTTATTTGAATGGTATTATGACTAAATTAAGGGCACAAGTTGGGGTATTCCATGTTGATGAAGCAAGAGAAGAGACCACATTATGCGGTTGTTGAGGTTTTGGGTTTACAAGAGCAGCCGACCTGAGTGACTGAATTTCTAGGGCAAAAGTCCCGACTCCATGCTTTGGAATAGATGGAGAGAGACAGGGGTACAGACACATGTTGGCGATATAAACTCCTGTTTTGAGTCTTTTGACTACAGAGGGAGACACAAATGCTGTCAGACAGCTTATTGTTAAGAGGAGGACCTAGTAGCTATGGGTGGAAAAGAAAAAAAAAGACGAGATAAAAGTATTTACGAAATATTTGTATGTTTGCATTTGAATTATTTTAGATTTTTTGACATATTCAATTGATCGTATGTAAATTTGTTGAAATCTGGATCAATAAATCGGACAATAATCTAATCTGGATTAGGATTCAAATAACTAAATCAGATTAATTTTTTGTGTTTAAACCCGAATTTAAAATTTAAAATTTATATACAAACTTGATTTAATCCGAATCAGAAAAATTTAATCATCCGGACCGCACATAATTTTAGCACTTCACCGTTCATCATGAAAACTATAATTATAGATATCCCTTGGGACAAGGAAATTGATTTGATAAATCTTGTATCATAACTCATAGTTCCTTGCACTCTTTTGGATTTGGTTTACTAGACGACTCTGTGAATGCTAAGATCAGTAATTAGTGCATTAAAACTGCTAATGCAATCCGACATGATGCTCCAAGTCTCTGGCTGTGCTTTATCAGACCAATCGATGAATGCGGGGACAAATTTTTACTACATCATGCATTATCATGCACCCTACTTTGAGAGATGTTTTTCAGCTTTACGCCATCTCAATGAAGCCAAACAAAGTTTGAAGTTTCTCAGGAAAGCAAACAAGTCATCATATCTAGTAATTTTCTTTCTTTTTCCATGCAGCAACACCGCCATTAAAGAGTAGCTTCTCTCTTCTTTCTCTTTCTGGGCTTCTTTATAAAAGTCGAAAGTGCTCATACTCTTACTTTTAATTTAATTACACTAGCCGAGTAATGGATTAACGACCAACTACCACAGCAACCGGCCTAACTAGTAACTACCTCCCATAATATTCAAAAGGCTCAAAATGCTAGTCGACCCAAAGAGCACAACATAAAACAAGGCTGGCTAGTTTTTTAAGGCATCAATTGATGAAAGTTAGAGTCCACCAACCACATGCATGCAGTAGACAGAAATCATGGTCCAACCTTACCATTCACCAATATCATGTATTTTCTATCTTCAAATGGCAACCATTCATTTCCAAATCTTTATGAATTATCACAAAATACTTATTGTTCCTCACCAACGTTCCAACATGGGCATGTTATCTTCTCCCAAAATTCTATCACTTAGACTTCTTGTTTATTTCTATCCCATTTGTTTCACGGAGAGAAATAGGAACATACACCCTTGATGATCCATAGGTCTGAAAGATAGTATTACAGATCAGTGGAATCACTAATCAACAACAGTTAGTGGTTTCGCAAGTTCTTACCAGTTTCTCAACTACTCACTCCATTAGCCAAGGTCTCACAATAAACTTTTCAACAATGTTTAGATGGATTTGGGGGATCCACACTGAAGGTCTAAAACTTGAGAAAATATATAATTTGACGAGTCGAGAAATCGTTAGCACCATGGTCCATGAGGACTATTCAAAGCTGATATACCTCTCTTATCATCCAGCTCTTTTAATATAAAGACTATAGTAATGAAGGACAAAGCTGGCAACTTCTTGTTCTTATAAAATTTCAAGATGAAGTCTACAAAATAATCTCAGAAAGAATGAAAATTAAGATTACCTTGTGGACAAAGAAGAATGCTCTCTACAGAACAATTTGTATCATTTACAGCTGTCATGCGGCATGTTCAAGCAATTACCTCCCAGATTCTGTATATTTGTGCATCCATCAACTGCAAAGCTGAGAACATAGTTGTTCAACCTCGGACAAGCCACTGTCCGACCACATATACATGTTGCTCTTCTTGTTGCTTATGCACGTCAAGTTCAATTGATTCCCAAGTTGGCTTGACTGCAACAACAATGGTGGGCACATAAATATGTCACAAGTAACCAATCCAGGGTAAAGCAGAATATATGTTATTATATATCTAGTGCTCCTGATTACTCTGGCAAATGAAAACGCCCAGAAAAGGGAAACTGAGGTGAGTGCAGGTTCAGAATATGCCCATTCTCTCAGCTTCTTATACTTGGACAAATAGTGGTTCTCATTATATTTTTGATAGACTAAGTACCATCTGACTTAAGTGGAGATCAGCTATAAGATATAAGACGTTGTAAGTAGCGACTCAAATCCAAGCAACAGGGAAGGTTTGGAACATGAGCTTTGCAATAATGCCTTCGCAAATAAACGCAAGCAATGGGAGTGCTTCTAATTAGTTGAAGTTTTCGTGACAAAAACCCTTCTCCTTTGGAATAGTATTGTTGCAGGTTGTCTGTGCTTTGACCATGTTCTATCTTTATGTCGTAGTAACTGTCATATATATTATTGTGGCGGAACTTCTTTTTTTTGTCCAACACAGTGACACTCCTATTGAATATGAAATGGTAACAGGTATTTTTCGGAGTCAGAGAGTAGGAGATAATGAAGTCTTCATTAAATTAAATTTTACGTTTTATAACTATCTAGAAAAGGGTTTCTTGTACTAGTGAGATAGTCAAATTTTTATCAATAACTTCGAGACAAATTCCACAGGGTTTGCTTATAATAGTTAGATAAATAGGACACTTATGCTCCATAGTTCATACAGTGATACAGGGAGAAATCAACATTAAATAGGTACCTAAAACGTTGCTGAAAATCATGTCAATGTTTTGTCCACTTTCTTGACAACCGCAACAAAATTTCAATCACTTAATTCTTTTTAAAACTTCGATGAACAACATATTGGCTCCACTCCACCATGCAAAATGTAGAATGTAAAGAGCTGGACAATGAGGAGCATGCACAGTTGCACACAAAGATATAAATGAAGGGAAAAAGGCTGGACGCATTAGTTACCTCACAATATGCGGGCTGTGAATTACAACTCCATTTTGAAGTAGGGACACAGCTCAAATAATGACACCAGGAACAGTGATCATTCAAATCGACCCCCCGAAGAAGGAAAACCAGCCCAAGAGTAAAACTGCCAATATAGGAAATAACAAAAATAAAAGCATGAATCAAAGTATGCACATTCAGCAGAAAATAAGAAGGCCATCTCGACCGCGCAATCATCAAAACATTCATACAAGGGAACACAGAAGTCATTCAAGTTCAAAAACTAAAAAGTATCACAGAAGGGCTTACCCAACAAGTAGCAGAAACAGTGAGATAACCCACAGCACATACTGGTATGCCTTGTGCTTAGATTTTGCTGGAGGTGCGATGTATCCCAGAGGACAATTCTTTTGGTTAACCCATCCAAACTGCGGGCGGATTAAAAACACAAATCCAAGGAAGAAGCCAGAAAGAAATCCTCCAATATGAGCAAAGTTGTCGACATGTGGGAGGATTCCCACAGCTAAGTTTAATACAACGATGAAGATAAGAGTCAACAATGCCCCCAACTGCACGTAAAAAACATATGTAACTCTAAGATAAAGCGGGTTATGTCAGCAAAACCTGCAGAAATGAAACATTTACCCAGAAAATTGTATGATCAGAGCGGAATCTTATTTACCTTGTTCTCATATATGGTCCAATTTGTAATAAGCTCTGAAAGCATGCCTCCTAGTAAACCAAAAAGTGCACCAGAGGCACCCACAGAGATGGCAAATTGAATAAAGAGAGCTGATAGTAAACTCCCACCAAAACCAGATATGACATAGAGCAAGCCTATCCGAACTGTAGGTAAACATAGCAAGAAAGAAGTTCAGAACCAGACATAACTAGAAAAGTTATCTCATGCACAACTTAGGACAGTAATCTCAACAAAGGAAATCTTTTGGTTTCCTGAAGAAACGATTGCATGAAAAAAAGAACACAGAAGCTTTGTCTGGGCAGCAAAATCTATGGACGAGTTCACCCTGCAACATTATGGAACGCGCTACATAAATGCACATGTCTATACTAGTTTTGCACCATAAAAGTAAATAATGTGTCCTAACTGAAGTTTTGGATGAAACAGCAGTGCATGGGTCTGTAGATACATGTATAAATCAATATACCAACCCTCTAGGCCTCTACATAATGACAATTAATTGATCATCTTGATAACTTCCATGGTATCATAGTACAAAAGTTCCGGATAATTTTTTTTACAAAGAAGTCACTTAAAAACAGAGTTTTCACTGCTAGGGCATTAGCCCAGAGTCATGAGGAGATCCTCTACCACAGCTGAGTAGCATCTGTGAACAACTTTGAGAGGTAACACCCATAGCATTTATGTCTCCAATCTCAAATACAAAGACGAGGCCACGGATTCATACCCAAACACTGAAGAGAATGTCAAGTTTAAGATAATCAACACCTAAGTCTATACACCAAAATAAGATTCATGCAAACAAAAACTCATACAAACTTGCATTCGTTTTCATACGATGCAAAGAGCAGATGACATGATTATAGTTGTAGGAAATACTGTGCTTCAGCACTCAGCAGCCATATCTTGCACAATGCTACCAACAGAAAAAAAAAATGAATTTAAGAGTTAAGAAGCATACCAAACCCAAATTCTTGCTCAAGCCGAATTCCAATGAATACAAGACTCAACATATTTGCAAGCACATGAAAGACCCCAGCATGTAACCATATACAGGTTATCAAGCGCCATGCCTGGTGTTTCTGCACCACTTTATTTACGTCTAGGGCTCCCATCTTTGCTAACCTTTGAAAATGAAAACAAAAGGGACTCGGTTAGATTTACATTTATTTCAGAACAGTTCAATTCACAGATGACAGATCCATTAGAAGCAAGAAAGAGGGAGCTCCACAAAGATAACTCCAGAAGGTTCAAATTCATCTTCTTTTAACCATCGGATTTATTAAAAAATCTTAAACTATGTTTTCAGCTAAATCTCCTAATCTTTAGTTTCAATTGCACAGCTGTCAAAATCTCTATGTTGAATCCATCTGCCAATCTCTAACAACGTCCCTATGATGTTCTGCCTTTAGCCACATGTCCAATCAAGATGGAACCCTCAATGAATGGCACTCATCGAGTAAGATAAACCAATGATGTCAATGATATAGAAAAGAGAATTTGGGTGAAATCCGGAAAATATTCTTCACAATCCACCACAATAAAATAAAAAATAAAAAAAGCCATTCTTTCAACATAATGATTCTCAGTGAAGCTTCACAATGTAAACTATCCTTTTATCTGGGATGTCCATACAATCCATCCCAATGTCCGCAGAAGGGAGAAATGATCTCACACTCCCTTTCCCTTCTCTTCCCCTTCTCCTTGCATGAGTAAGTGTAAGTACTACATTTAAATGTTCCTCAAGGCAGCCATGGACAATTCCATTTCTCCCAGACGCAAAAGGTCCATCTCACTGTTTCATAAACTCAGCTAAAGAGCATTCAAACCCATCCTGTGCTCCATCACACACTTACCACATAATTTGTGCCGCTCACATTATATCTGTCTAATGCTTGATTAAGTAAACTATTCACAATTCCTGGAAATCCAACCTTAAAATTCCATAAAACTTTAAGACTTAAATAAAACTTCTACTGACTTGGATAAATCTCAAGGCCCCATAGTCACAGTAAAGAGTGATAACTAGGAGCAAATCCAAGCCCCAATCAAACAAACAAGTCAGACATTATTTACTTGCTATTTTAACCAAAAACGAATTTCAGAATAGCTTCAGATAACAATAACAAAAGGTGTGCATCCAGATATCGTCAAAGAGAAACTTACGTTGTAGAGGAAGGGCCAAGAAGTATATTCTCTTTAAAGGGCTGAAAGGAGAATCTGCCAAAGAAGTTAGCAACGCACGAGTCGGAGTTCTTGGGGCAATTATTGATATACATGGCAACCACGAAGATCAAAATGTTAACCACCACAAACGTCGGCACCAACCACGGGAAACACCTCTTGAACGGCCTGAACTCGCTGATAAAATGGTGTAGCGAACGCTGACCTGACGGGCGGGTTGATGTACTCCCATTATTCTGCCCCTCCGGGTGTACCACGTTGTCTCCTGGACGCGGATTCGCAACCTTAATCTCAATGTCGGAGTCCGCTTCTCCTCTCCCCATCATTACCGCTTCCCACCAAACGAATGGTGGGGGGAAAAATCTCTAGTTCGAGTTTATCACAGAATTGCCATTGTCGGTGGTTTTGCCGTTGAAGGAGCTGGGGAGGGAGAAGAATGCACAACAGCTGGTGTGTTTCGGAATGCGGATCGGATCGGTGGTCCAAGCTTGTCGCTTGGTCTCTGTATTTGAAGGAAACTTTCCGCTCGTCTGTCCGCCGATGCTCACATTCCAAGCCGTAAGATTTTCTTACATTATTATTAGTGTTACAAGAATCTATTTAACTCCCTAAAACAGACAGACATGATGATATTGTATCCGAGGTATTAAAAAATATAAACAATTCAGGTAAGTCGGTTGTTGATCAAACCAACCATTTATTGATTCGGAGACTGGTATTATATCAAATGTATTTATCCAAGTAAGTGACATAAAGTCTCCAGAAATACGTTCAGATTCGAAAACGAAATTAACAAAGGAGCGGAAATGTACTTTGGACTGACCGATCACAGAAAGCGGAAATCGAATGTGAATTGATCCTTTTTTTTCTTCCATTTTCATTGGAAATATTTGGTCATAAATTCTAAATTTTAAACCCGACTTCTTTTATTCGAGTGAGGGGAGAATGAAATATATATATTCTCCAATTAGATTAACTGATTAAAGAAGAATGAAATATACGTGCTTTAATCCAAAGCTCTTTACACAAACTTCTTGCCCTTGGTTTTGTTTTTATTTCCATAACCAACTCCACAAACACAAGAAAAAGGTTCACTTGACAATGACATTTTGCGATTAACTAACCAAGTTTGCTTGATTAAGTAGTATGTACTTTTCTGGCTTCTTTGCGTAACATTTTTGTGGACGCTGGCCTTCCAAGAAAGAATTGACATCTCCACATCTCGCAAAGGATTTCAACCTCCTAACCACTGGCCCTTATTAAGGGAAATTGGATTAATTACAATCTTAATCAAAAGGTGACGTCCTAACCAGACCTGGTGTGGAATTTGGTCAGTCTGTCTGCTGGTGCACTGGTGCTGGTAGTGCTTTCTTCCATTTTCTGATTTTTTAAACGCAACCCGACATGGACAGACAAGCCCGAGGCCCCGGTGCAGTGTTGCACATGTTCTGTGTCTCGTGGGCTGAACTCGGAAGTCTGAGCTAATAAAAGCCCAATTACGTTAAGTGTCTGCTTTTCTTTATGATGATCCTTTCTGTACAGCCGATATTTTCGAAAAACAAAAATCATCTGTAGCGCAATTGCACAGTGTCCCCACCCATTCCCTATCTTAGATAAATCAAAAAAGTTAAGTTTACTCTAACAACGCGTTTGTAGTCCAACGGTTAGGATAATTGCCTTCCAAGCAA
The DNA here is from genome assembly GCA_963580455.1 of Euonymus europaeus. Classification (NCBI taxonomy): domain Eukaryota; kingdom Viridiplantae; phylum Streptophyta; class Magnoliopsida; order Celastrales; family Celastraceae; genus Euonymus; species Euonymus europaeus. The sequence continues at coordinate 23,624,474 of OY756967.1, forward strand.
TAGACCCGGGTTCGACTCCCGGCAGACGCATTTTTTTTGGCATAAACTATTGACAGTCAATACGACGTCGTGTGTAACCAAATCCCAAACCAATCAACATCCATTAATATCAGAGGGACTGAGGGACCCTCTTGATATTAACGCGCCAAAACCAATCTGAACCTCAAGGGCATTCTTGTCGAACCAAGCCATAATTTATTAAAAATAGAATACGATTTTGTGGCCAGAACAGAATAGTCGAGTCGCTTTTCTAACTGAGTCGTACCAGTTCGGCCTCAAATATTTGTAAAACTGCGATCTCTAGCGCCACTGCCCTGTTGTGCTGTGCTTATACTTCTCAGTTTATGGCCGGCACGCGCGGCTCTATCGAGCATTACGTGATCGGATCTGCGGTTTTGAAGCTGTCGAAGAGTTACCGGGGAGCAGCTCCGTTCTCCGTGAGGATCTCGGCGAAGAGAAACGGAGCGCACGACGACCTGGCTCTCGCGGAAGGTCCGTCCTGCATATTTGTCGGCCCTCTGGAATCTGCCAATAGAGAAACCCTAGAAGCTCTCTATTGCCAAGTAAATAATAGTTCTATTTTTTGCTATATTATTATACTTCCGTTAGCTTTTCATTTCGTCGTTCGTTCAAGGAATATCGATACTGTTTTCTTGCTAATTGCATCGATTTTGTGATAAGTTAAGCTGGTTTAGGAGTATGCTATAAATTTTTTGGAATCGATGTCTCAATTAGGAAATGGAAAGCATGTGCTCCTCGATGCGAATTATTTAAACTAATTCAGTTTAACACCGTTTTTCTGTGGAATTAATATTCGGAGCTTCAATTACATGTGTACTTATTTTTTCCTTGCTAGGCAAGGGATGCGTATTACAGTGGCAAGCCGTTGATATTGGATGACATGTTTGATAGAGTAGAGGTAACATATTTCATTTGTATTGAGGTGTTTGTTAGTTCTCTATTCTTCGCATGACATTTGATAAACAACAAAGCAGTTAAAATTGCGGTCATATGGTTCGAAATCCGTCGTCAAGTATCCACGATGCAGTCTTAGGCGGCAATCTACGTATGCAGATGCTGAGGTAATTTTCCTTCGAGGTGTTTTCCTATCCAAGTGGTAATCGACTGAAATGAACTAGTTATGGATCGTAATTTATTTTAGTTGGCGCATTAGAGCACTAGTTATTTCAATTCTTGAAGATTGAGTGACATGGATGTAGGGCAGGAAGATCTATCACAGGCTTTTGCATTGGCAAGCATATGGATCCTGTTTTTAGCAATTGGTTGTTCAGCATGTATTGCGCCCATCTTCTATATACTGGGTCTAGGATATCAAGACTCATTCGATTCAGGATTTTTGCATGATGGCCAAGCATCTGTGTTAGAGTTTCTTTCCATGGTGAATGGTGTTATCTTTGTTGCAGTTGGGTCTGTGATTGGCTACCCAATTATTAGAGCTTCTGGTAATCTTTTGTTGCCTATCTGCAATTATAATGCAAGTCATCTTTTGGATTTAATTTCCATAAGCAATTTTTTATCAGGGTGCTTGCTACCATATCATGATTAGATGTTCGTATAAGAATTTGGAAAATGTATGATTATCTATCTAGTGAGTGCCATTTACTTCATTTCTTATTGTTATAGTGAAGGTGCTTCAAAGATTGTGGACAAACGACCTGGTGGCACTCAAGGGGGATTGCCCAAATTGCGGTGAGGAGGTCAGCCCTAGAAAACTTTTCTTGGGTTCTCAGACTCCCAATCAATGAATACTTTTTTTTTTTATTATTGTCACTCAACTAATTAACAAACTTGATTTGTTAAGTTGTATAAGAACAGAAATGATGATTCAACTCTGATTCTTCCTCTCGTGGCTGAAATTTGCACTATGTGTAGGTATTTGCATTTGTGAGACCAGACCAACCAAACATTTCCTCCCACGGAGCAGATTGTCACGTGTGTGAATCCTCATTAGTATTCCACACCAAGGTTGAGGTATAGTATTCTTCCATCTATCATACGATAAATTGTAGCTTCCCTGCTGAATTCAATGAGGGAGCTTCTTTCAGAAACTGAATCATTTGAAACATTTCATGCTGTGCTCCCTTTGAATGCGAAATTTTGATAAATACATACTTGATCAATAGTGATACTAACTCTGACCTTCACACAATCACACCTATGACTCCGCCAATGGGGCTCAGGAACTCTGACTGAACTACTATCCCATATTTTCAAGCAGTAAAGATGCCTTTTATTTGGACTTTGCGGGGCAGTAACAGGAAGCGGCCATTAGTGTTTTTTGCTTTTGTGAAAGTAATATATTTGTTAACTTTATCTTGCAATACTCGTATGTCTGATGAGTTTTTCCTCACACAAGTGTGTCATCACGCAGAAATCCATTTCAAGGCTAGGTAGAAAATGGGTGTATGGCCGCATTTACCTTGCATGGCGAAGTAGAAGGAACTGGCGCCAAAGATAGATGTAAGCTCTAACATCTCTACCTAGCCGTGTACAAAACACTTTTAAACAATTGGTGATTGTGTCCTGTTCATGGCAATTGAAATGAATTAGTAATTTTTTTTTGTCTCAATGAACCATGATTTTCTGCGTCTTTTCCTTGGTATATGCATAATTTGTATAATTTTGCAAACTCAAAGTGTGTTTCTATATTCTAATGCTTGGAGCTATCTGTTTTTCCCTGTTTTTATGTGGTCGTCTTTTACAGTTAAAAGGTTAATAAACATACAAGGGAAGTGTGAGCTATGGACATTCATTAACGTTCAGACCATCACTTGTTCTAGCTTTTAGCTCAACTGCGAACTCCGCATGTCTTCGAGAAACAAAAATAACAGTGCGCAATATCCTACTTGAGAAACAATAGTGTCTGCAAATTACATAGATTCACACAAGAAAAATATCGTTTCTTTGCAACAAAATAATAATCAACTAATAAGTCAAAAGCTGTGTAAATATCACCGATCACATAAAGTCCACGACTTAGCTCATGATCAATCTCCTTGACTCTGCCAAAGTACAAATATGAACAATGGGTGTGGGATATCATTAGGTTCCACAATTTTGTGGATTGTTTATCGAGAGCTGTTCGATTATGAATTATGCTTCCAGGTAACCCAGAACCAGTATGTAGAAGATAGATAATCGCGACCATGAATTCAACCAATCCATCAATTCAAATAATTCAAACATCATTTAAAGATATGAAGGTCGAGTACTTCGTGCACCCATCCAATCAAAAGTGAGCCAAGCTGTAAACTAGAATCCACGCCAACTGAACAACAAAAGAGAATGAATCAGTTGAAAGAACAAAGTATTCTTTTTATAGTTCTACACATGAATGCATGACTATGTGCAATGTACAAGAAATCATATATTAGCATACCAGAAAGAGAGTAAATGAAGCAAAAAGCCCCTCTTGGAGGAGCATTCCATGGCCGCCAAATTCTTCTTCATCGATCTTCAATATCATTGCGTAATAACCGTAAACAATGCCAGTGGAGATCGCTAAAAAGCTGCAAATCAGCACCAGCACAATAAAATTTGTGGGAAAACTTTGCATTGGGAAATAAAAATATAAAGAAACAAAAATACTGTTATGCTGACTGTTGGCACAACTAATCCTCATAGTTGCAACTTGCAAGCTTGAAGATCTATAGTTGGTAGAAACCAGATTATCGGTGTGCAAAATAAACCCGAAAATTGAATGATGCCAGCCAGTTATTCTGAAGAAGCTTCACTAGAAAGGGGCCACCACCAACATTCACAAAGCATATGCCCCAAAAGGAAAGGAAATGAGAAGGAAGTCTGCCCGGAGCCTAACTAATATTGGTCTCTCTCTCTTTAGGACACCAGCAGACGGTCTGTGGTGGATAACACACAGATAATAAGCAAGTACAGCATGACTATCCTTGTTACCTCCATCACATTGCTAAAAATTATAATCCCTATCATCTGCGGCACTTTATAAACTAAATATGAATCCCATTTAGTGAGATATACTCTTTTCCCATACCTCCAAAGCATGCTTTGGTACTTATTTAGTAATGTCTAAAACTCGTATTTTTATAAACAGCAGAGGGAAGACCCTTCACCTAAATGTAATATATGAATGAATATGGGCTGATAAAAGGAAAGGCAAAATAAAATGACTATATGCCGTTAGGGTAAACAAGATAAACCCAATACTCCCAAAATATCAAGGTAGTTTCAAGAATCCTTTATCTTTCCTCAAATTACAGCAAGGTAGTTTCTATTGTTTCCCATACAAGGTCAGCAGGGCGCAACCTGATAGTATTGTGAAAACTTTCACTCCATTAAACACTCAATACAAAATAATACACAATAATATCATTCATGGATATTGCTCTTGTTAAATAACTAATCACTATCTGCTGCAGTATATTAAAAAATCTCTAACCAACAAGCAAAGATTTGCACAGTGCAGATAGGTTTAAAAGATAAAAGCGAACAGCGTCCAAACGCTTCTGTAAATTTTAAGACCTCTAATTCAAGCTGTGTTCATAAACAAACACTTCTACTGATTTTGCTCACTTTTTCTTCTTTTGCAATGAGATCATCACCCTGTCATGAACAAACCCTTCCCCACTTGATGTTGCATTCCAATTATGTCTGTCCATTATGAGAGATTGGTTTCCAGTGTTTGGTCCACTCAAAAGACAACTAAGACTCGTAGTAGTTCTCATGCAACCAGCAAGGCAAATAGCAAAAAAAAAAAAAAAATCAATTCAATACAAGCAAGCACATGAAATATAATGAGCACCGATCGAAGAGTATGGCAAGCGCCTAACTTACAGGACAATCCATATACCCCCAACCAAAGGTATGACACCCCATAGCAACCCGCAAACTAGGGCCACCACTTGCCGAATCCAGTGCAAAACATCTCCCAATTGATCCTGTTGCCAGATAATGAACAAAATAATCCAACAGGAAATCTAATTACAGTATTACACCACTAACTAAATCCATAATCCAGCCACTAATTGCTTGCAACTAAATAGTAATTATTAGCGTAATTGTATTACAATGACTACGAAACTGCTCTTCCTTAAGGTTCAGTATAAAGATGCAGTAACAAACCAAAATGTATGAAACTGATACTAATTCAGAATCGGTAGACAATTCCGAACCAAATAAACTCGAATTCAATTTAGTACAACAGTGGAAACGAGCGAGGAATCAAGATTCAGGACACCAACCTTATCCCACGACGCCTCTGGATCAAACAATTTGGCGAACTTGAACGGAGATAAGTGACCATTCTGGTGCTGCTGTTGCTGATAATTCACTTTGACCGATCTCCCTTCTTTCATTATTTGATGGATAAAGATCAATAATTAAAACAAAATCGAGACCTTCAACGAGTACACTGCAAATCTCCGATCGTGCTCTGATTTTCTGTTTTGCCTGCAATCCCGTTTAAGGAGCGGCGACTTCAGAAAGACAAATAAGGACTAAAAGATGTTAGGGTTCTGGAGGGGATTTAATGGATCGAGGGAATCATAATTTTTTTGGAATGATTGATTGGCTATGGATCTAAAATGATTGGGTTGTGAGAGACGATTATGTTTCAGTGTTAGTGCAAGTCGAGTTTTAATTGAGTCTACTTATATTAGAAATTTGAAGCTTCTCAAAAATTTGAATGGAGTCTTATTTTTATTGTATAAAAAATTAAATCATATATTTTTAATATAATGATAATAACAAAATATAAAATTTTATATATTTTTTTATTGACAGAATCTCTATTTTTTTATTCTTTCATTTATTCTACAATAAAATTATATTAAAATCAATATTGAATGTCATATCTTTTATAAAAAATCAAGCTATATATTTATTTATATCATTAAAATACGTCTCTCATTATATTTATATCAATAAAAACACACATCCTCATATATTATTTAGTATCATTATTGAGAGTTTGAATGCACTCGTTCTAATAGCAGCAGAGAAATATATTTCCCTCTCTAAATTACAGCATAAAAGATGAATGGGCCGAGATTAAGCCCATGAGCCTAGCCATATCGCTGATGTAGTAGCTTTTGCTCTAATGCTATTGGGACTTGGGAGATTGTTCTAACTAAACTGCATCGTTTTGGGCTAGGGACGATTCTAGAGAACTATTGACTTGTTGACTTAGAAGACTGCTTGACAGATGAAATATGGGCTTTAAAAAGAGAGACGGGTGGAACTGCTGGGGACGAGAATAAACCCGGATGGGCCTGGACCTGGACCTGGAGAGAAGGGGTTCTCGACTCAATAATTATTTGTCTTGGAGCCCATCTAATCAAATTGGGCCTATATATGGGCTCAAAATTGGATTTCTGGAAACCATGGGTCCTATAACTCAGCCCGTACACCAGTCCTCGTAAATAACTCCGTACGCAACAGAAGAAATATTGGGAGGAAAGAATATTCGCACTTTTTGTTTCCTTACTTTGGCACTGTGTGTGTGGAGTTAAAAGCTTGAGGATTTGTTTCACAAGCAGCAATTCGAAACAGGACAAATTTTGGGTTTCCATTTACCTTCAGTGTATTTAGGGGCATTAATTACTATTATGTCCTGAATGACCTATTTTTATACAATCACTCAAATTGTCAGCTTATTATTATTATTATTATTATTATTATAAAACGGTTTAGCCACATGATATATTAATCAGCCTTCATTAATGGTGAAGGAAAATCAATGAACAAGATAAATGCTTCAAATATAAGACATAAAAGACAGAACAAAGAAACAAAACGACCAAGACTAAACCGATCCATAAGCAAAAACATAGATTAACACAAACAAAATTAAAATCGCATGACCATATCTGAATACCTACCTACCTACCCCATTCTCAACCAATAAATCAACCATAAAGTTCACTTCTCTTTGAATATGCCTCATTTCAACATTTGCCAGCTGCAACTTTATTGCATCAATCGAATTTGAGATTTGATTGAACTTCCATGGGTTATTTTCCCCTCCAAATGATCAAGCAAATGCACTTTTAGAGTCATTCTCAATGATGATTTTTCTCTGAATATTGTCTGAGTTCCCCATCCAATCTACCGATAGAACCATAGCCTTCAATATTGCTATGAACTCAGCCTCTTGTTGTTGACACAATTCCACTCATTTATTTGTTTTTTTCCTAGAATGACTGGGAAATCCCACTTTATTTAGCCATGCCTGCAAACATTGGCATCTATCTATAGAGTAAAAAGAATAGACTAACTAATACATGAAATGAAGTTGGATTTTAAGTCGCTCAAATTAATTGGCATCGTATTTTATGATTTCATATGAATCCCCTGATAATACAAGATCCTTTTAACATATGTCAAACAACATATGCTACAAAATTATGCAATCAATGAAAGCGGAAGAAATTACTTCAAGCACAATTTTTAACTACATAGAAAGTTATGTCAAAAATAAATACTCAATTCTATCAACACATTTTCTTAACCTGTGTGATTTTGGATACATATTAAAAATATATTATAATACTACTGTTTTACAATTTCTTATAATTGGCTCTCTTTAAAATAAATGAAGGCAGGCCATTAACATCTTGTCTATCAGGGCAACCACAATGGTTGCCCTTTTAATGGGCCAATAACTTTGTTTTTGGGTCCCACATCTATCTCACAAAAATACAACTTTCAATACAATCAAATCAGCATAACACATATTTCAATACTGCCACATCAGCAAAACACATCTCCCAATACAAAACCATTATCCAACCCAACAATCTTCTTATCTTTCATACTATCCCCATCAAATTTACACCAAAATCAAGGCTGGGTCCCACATTTATTACAAAAAGTCAAGCCACATCATCATCCACATCACCAAAATACATATCTCAATATAATCACATCAACAAAACACATTTTTCAATACAGCCACATCAACAAAACACAATAACTTTGTTGGCCCATTAACTTAACACCATTGCAAATGCCCTCAAGATTCCCTTGTCAATGTACCCAATCAGAAGACTCGATCTCTCTCTCTCTACCACCAATAGTAAAATTAGTAGAGACGGACATGCTGCTCACCTTTATTCTGATCTAATTCAAAAAGGAAACATTTATCCCGAGAGACAGAGAGAGAGAGAGGTGGCGTGAGAGAGAGAGAATAGTTGTTTAGGAACGCTTCCAACTCACACCAATTCCATTGACCATTATAAAATAAAGTGAATCAGCTCTCTCTGTCCCTTACACGACAAGATATCTCAAATTTCCTTCAAACATATGCAAACTCCCATCTTCCTTCCCCCTCCCCCATAACTACTACTATATACATGCATTAATATGTGTGTGTGTGTGTGCTCCTAGTTTTTTCAATTCCTTCTAAGTTTTAGATGCATTTTACATCTCATAAGATCAATGCGGGGGGCTTTGTAAAGTCAAAAATATACGTGGTAGTGTGACTACTGAGTGAGTTTTCTACTTGCTCTTAATTTCACGACCAAACAAAAATGGTCAAAATCTACCCATGAAATACGGTTTTCAATGCACATATGTTACATGTGCAGTGACTTTTACATAATTAAACATGTTCCATAAACCACTCCCTACAACTTGTTATCTTCGGTCAACAACCATCTCCATCGGTATACCAATCCTATGTATCATTCATCATTCAAATATACATTTTTTTTTTTAATCTTACAAGTAATTATTATCTGGAATTTATTTATTTTATTTCTCGATAAGCAATCCAACCTGGCAGCGAAGGAGCCACATGTCACGAGCTGGCATCACGTGCATGCGTTAACAATTTATAATTTATATAGAAAATTAGGGTTATTTAGTGATGATGCAGTAATTAATTCGATTGAGTGCGCCATTTAATAATAATTTTTGTTGTACCATATATTCATATTCCGTATACAACATATATATATATATGCTGGCTGCTGCCTTGCCTTTTTCAGTTTCCTTGGGGAAGAATATGTTGCCTTGCATAAACGCAATCTCTCTCTCCTCATCTCATACTCTCATGATGCGTCCAGCTAACCTCAGCTGCCAATCCAAACCAACCCTCTTTCCACGTCTCACTCCTCTTTGCCCTTGAAATTTCCAGTATTTACCACATACAGATGTTGATGTGCATGCAAGAAGAGCATGGCCATTTCAAAATTTCTATACATATATGTGCCCGCAACAAAATATTACTCATAGATTGCTCATTCATCACGTGATCATGAATTGCATACGAAATGTTTTGTCTCTCTGGTGCGCGCCCTGTATGAGCTGGGATGGTGAACTTTAACAAACGCATGCATGCATGCATATATGAGTAGGGATCCTATACGAGTCCGCGTCGCCTGTTTTGTGTGTAACTGGTGGAGGGGGATAAGAGCACCCACCACAATGATGCAATTTTAATTGGAAATGAATAATGTATAGAGATTTATGTTTTATTAATGCGATTATATTGAGAGACATGTTTTATTGATATGATTGAGTATGCGACTTGAATTTTTATAATAGAGATGAGACAGTATTAATTTTAATAAAGAATGAAAGTTTTAACTATTGGAGCTGCTCTAAGCTGACATCCGTAATGTATAAGTTACGAACTCTCGCAGTTGAGCCCGATGTTATGTATATGTATACGTGTGTAACTAATTACGTGTCACTTCCAATTTTAATCACGTGCATATGTATATGTGTGTGTACTTTTCTTGGTTTAGAAAATACCGTACGGCTTCATATAAAGAGTGTCATGAATTGGTTGAACTATAATGTACCGAAAAGCTCATTTACTGTTAAGACACATCAAAACTGATGATATCCACTGTCTTCGTCTTCAAACAGTAAACAAAGTTCATGTGAACCAACCCTAATATTTCTTTATATCTTTCTTGTCTGTACTTTTTTTTTTCTCCTCAGTATACGAAGCACAGACAAAAAACAGTTGACTCTTCTAAGCTTTACCCTAACCAAAAATTTCTAAATACTGAAAATTACATTCTTACCCTAGTGTACGTAACTACCACTCGCTAAACAAACGGCGATGGAATAGAAGGTAGCCTTTTAATTAGAGCCATTCCTTTATAAAAATAATAACTCCAGACCCTTTCTGTCTTGGCCACCCGACCTTCTCTCGCGCCACGTTTCAGTCTAGCACCACCCTCTTTGACCTTGTTCAATTTTTGAAACTCACTTGTGTCAAATGAATTGGAATAGTGGAGCCTACAACTAGCGTAGCCCCACCACAAACCCCACACCGCCCTTATCCACCAAACCCAACGGCGCTGTCTGTATCGGCTCTTCATCCGCCACGTCACCGTTTACTCCAACGGAGATTCCATTCTAGCCGTCACAGCAGGATGATAGAGAGAGGCCTATCGTTTCAATTTTTTTAAGGCAACGAAATAATTGGAATTAACTTTTCCATGATAATTGTGACAAAAGTAACCAATAGGGGCCTGCGATCTTGCCACGTTGGATTGGAGTTCTAGTCCGACGTGGCATTAGAATCCAAATATAGACATCCTCAAGTATATTTTATTTTATAAAAAACAAATTGGAAAAAGTGAGTAACATGCTTATCGGGATAACTGCTCGGAAACAATACGTGTCTGAAATGACGAATTCCTCCTTCTAGATCTGAAGAATCTACGCCATCTGATCGAATAAATAGAGCAAATTAAAAAAAACATGGGGTCTTTGGATCTATAACCACGTGATATTAACTGCGTCAGTCGTTTTCTTCCGGTAACTTCCTGCTCTTTCTGAATTTTAAACGTGCAGTATTTACCATTTACCATGGAATTACTTTTTTTTTTTTAATTTTGCCCATAAAAATTAATCAATCACGGGGAGCGACTTTGGGGAAAAATTTAGATGCACAGTTAACGCAAACTGAGTTTTTCTTTTATTATTTATTTTAATATGCACAAGCATTTAATAGTGAATTTCATAAAATTGGATTGGAATCCGTATTGTGGAAGTTAACCTCTACGTGCCCTGCCCAACCTCAATGTGAATGCGACTAAAGCAGGAAATAAAAATCATAAAATTGGGTTGGAATATGTCTATTGGAAGGTAACGACCACTACTCACGGTTAACAAAATTATATCGGACCCGAATGATTGATTTGTACGATTTTGATTAAATTAAATTTGTATGTAAGTTATATGTTCGAAATACGATTTCAAACACATATTTTATTTGGTTAATTTAAAATTAGTTTTGGATCTAAACACAAAATTATTGTGTTATTTAAGACAGTGTTCGGTAGAGCGTGAGTTTTAATATTTTATAACTTATTAAACAAGTTGTGTGGTGTTTGATAGAGCGTAACTTTATGATAATATATAAGCTGTCAATTTACTACTTGAGCTGTGTAAAATAGTTTAATAATGAAATAAAAACGATCAAAACGAGTCTTGTTGAAGAGTTCGAATATGTAGTTTTGTCTTAAAATTTAACATATATCTTGAGAAACAAGATGACAAATATGTGAGAAAGACAGAGGGAATAGGGGGAAATTAAAGGAATTTTTGCGTGTGCGTGTTGATATGAATGAGTAGAGCGTATAGATTCCTAAGCTGAGAAAATGAGCGTATAACCTGTCATATGCTCTATCAAACAATATGACACGATCAATTAAATAAGTCTAAAAATATAAATCAATCCAGACCAATTTCGCCACTCCCATATTATATGACCCGTAACCGTTTTTGTTTTTGGGTCACTCCTACCTCTACGTGCAACGAAAGAAGGAAAAAATGAAATAAATTATTCATTGGAATTTCGTAACTCCCTAACATAATTATCCACCTCAAAATAAATTTAGAAGAAAAAGGTTAAAAAAAAAAATTATCTCTTCGTGACTCAACGTATTTCTCGATCGTGGGTACCACAGGCAGCCACAGGATCTGAAACTCATCCACGTGTAACCATCAAAAGCTCACTCAAATGTATTGGTGGGTCTCCCTATCAGGAAGAACTGGTCTTTAGGTGGTTTCCAAAACCGGCTATGGTCGGTACACTCTCCAGCACTTACCTATAGCCCCGGTGGCCCGGAGTCAATGGTATAAGAGCTGGGGGTTTAAGCAAAGGTGGGGTGGTTTTTACAGGGTTTTGGCGATCAGGAAGAGAGAGATAAATGGGTAGCGTTTAAAACAACGTTTTGTGGGGTTAGAATTCGGGATAGAAAATGAGAGAGTGAGATGGAAGAATGAGAGTGTTTGTGTTTGTGTTTGTGGGAACGGGAGATAAGTGTGATTTGTTTCTTCTCCGATCTTACATTGCGTGAAAATTCTGTGAACTTTGCTGGAGTGGTAAAAGATTTGCACTTTTAGCGAGAAATCGTCAGTAGGAGGTGAGAGAATCGAATTATGTTCGGTTTTCGGTCTTGAATTCTGTTAAAGTTGTTTTTTCATCAGGGGTCTGCCTCGTTCAGGTGTATTTGATTGGTGAGTTTTGATGGGAAATGAAGATTTTTTTAAAAAAATTTCCCCAGAATTGAACAACGTTGTTTTCATTGCAACACCCTGTGTTTTATATTTATGCTTGAGAATTGGGGTTGATCAATTGTTTTGTCACTTTTGTGGCTTTGATTTGAGCTTTTTTTTATTTTGTTAAAATATGAATTACTTGCAAAAATGGGTTTCTTTTTTGGGTTTTGTGATTCGGCCTTTTCTCCACGATTCAGGTTGTCATGGTTTCGATCTGAGATTTTGGGTCTGATTCATCCCTAAAAATACCTCCTTTTTTCCTCGAAATATAGAGTTCGGCCGAAGAACTCTGAGGTGTTATTGAGGTTCAATTTTCTAAAATCGAATTTTGGGCCGATCATCTGCTTGCTTAATTTTTGAGATCTTTTCCTTGGAAGGTTTCAGATCTCCTCAATATATATTTTTCCTGAATTACAGGGAAAAATGTGTGGATGTCGAAAAGTTGATTTGGCTTTCTTGTGGTTTTAGTTGTTCTTCCTTTTTTCTTTTTTGGGGCAGTGAAAGGAATGTCTTTTTTTTTTTATAATTTGAAATTAAGATAAACTGCAGGGCCGGGATATGTAAGGCTTAATTGCTGCTTTTATTTGGGTGTTAAACCAGATCATGTGCCATCAAGTATTGTATATGTAAAGAGTTAGAGTTTGTTTGCATCATTTTGATGCACTTGTCTGTGATTCGATTAATACTGCAAATTGTGTCGATGTTTATTACATCTTGGTAAATTATTGAAATTTCAAGTATTTTTGTGTTTTGAAGCTTTGTCTGATTAATTATATGACCGGAGTTGCTATTAGTTTCTTTGCCGTTCATTGAATCATCCAGAAATTCCAAATTGACGGAATCAAGTTTTTGGCATCCTGGGTGTTTTGTTCACTAGTTTCTGGGCTCTGGGCCTTTGATTTTGCCGTCATTTTCCTGAATTAGTGGAATAACTTTAGTTTAGGGATACTTTTAGTATTTAAGTGCAGAAAGAGATATTATTGGTATATTTTTTATTGTGTTCTTGGGCTTTCAATCTATCATTACTACTGGTATACTTATAAATCTCATCATTGATTATATTCCTTGTTTTACCATCAGGTTCCGTAGGCTGAAGCATTTGAACAGTGCCTAGTTATTGTAACTTGTATCAAGAAATAGCTGTTCTGTGTCTGATGTGCCTCTGTGTAATTTATGAGATATGGTAATGCAGAAGAGGTTGGACTATGGATTCAATGGCTATCAGGTTCCTTTTATGCCTCGAGCTGCCAGATCAGCCCGGGTAAATGTGTTCTATTTCAAATATGTCCCTTTTTCCAAATAATTTGTTCGCTCTTTTTGTGGATTTTCAAGAAATTGATTGATATGGATAAATTATTCGTTGTTTCTCTCAGAGGAGGAGCTCATTTGGAAGTAGAGTTGAAGATAAGCAAATGTGTGCGTTCGACTTACTGGCTAGCGTAGCTGGGAAGTTATTACTTGAGAAAGAAATTACTCCTAATTCTAGTAATGCATCAATTGACAAAGACCAATTTGCAGCAGTTAATAATGGCGTAAAAGAAGAATGTCCCGATGATAGAAAACCTTTTAAAGAAGTAACTTGTGATGAAAAAAGCCGTGACAAGAGCTTCTTTGTTTCTGAAATTCTCTCGTTAGGTCATGGTCATGACCTTAGGTGTAAGGAAGATCTGCATATGCTCAGTGAAATAAATTTAGGAGTTGCTTCAGTAATAACTAGTGTTGATTGCTCAGAGAGGCTTGATGCTGAGAAGGTGGGGGAATGTGGAAGCAAGAATTCCATGGGAAGTATTGGTAACAAAGTAGATGTGGGCTCAGATTACGGGAAGCCCTACAAATGTAAACTAGAGTCTGAATCTAGACAAGTAGTTAATGGTAGTGGGATTGATATGTGCAGTCTGGATTATAAAATGGCCAGGGATGGAAAACCTGTACTGTCCAGTTCACATAGTAGTACCAAGATGCCTTTGTGTGGGAACCAAATTCATCTTAGTTCCTTTCCTACTAGTAGGGCCAATGTAGATTTAGTTAGTAAAGATGATGACGAAAAAGCCTTTGGGTGTACTCACCCTTTTACCTCAAAAAAGTTTGTTAGGCCGACGCCACGTATGGGAGACCGAAGGATAAGGAAGATACTGGCTTCTAGACACAGGAAAGTGGCTCCAAAATCTAAGGATGTTACACATTATAAAGTTGGTATGTGCATTCTTTAATCTAAATTTTAACTAATCTCCTCTTCAATCTTGTTATTATCCATTTTTTGATTCAGGGATCTGCCAACAACCAACCCCCTCCCCCCACGCCCTTCCCAAACAGAAAACCTTGGGAATCTGTCTTAAATGTGTATTTTTGTTCTTACAGATAAGGATATGAAGGCCTTTTTTGGTCATAGGAAGGGATTTTACAAACGCCAAAGATCTGAGAGGATTTATCCTTTCAAGAAAAGGAAACATTTTGATTGTAGTTCAGCATCAAATTCAGATGGAGGAATTTGTAGCGAGTTCCTTTCAGATTCTCTTGACCAGAAAAATAATGTTGATGGTTCTGATTCATACCGAAAGTTGCATGGAGGTCTACACTTGCAATTTTTTAACCTAAATTGTTGTTTTGCCTGTCTATTTCTGAGATTTGTCCCCAAATGTGGTCTTTTTGACTAAATGGTTAGAAATTGTAATGCAGTCACAGGGGCATCATCGACTATAGCAGGTCAAAACACATCATTCCAATCCAGGGATTCTCATGGTATGAAAGCCTTTGATGAGTGATTGATATGTTCTTTTTTGACTTGATTGGTCTGTGACATTCAAAGAGGTTCTGACATGAAGGTGTGTTTTCTTTTTCTCAGTGAAACTAAGGATTGGATCATTCAGGGTGCCAGAGCTTTTTATTGAGATTCCTGAAAATGCTACTGTTGGTTCACTGAAGGTAATTGATTTGTTTTGTTGATTCAATTTAAGTAAAATCATTTCTATGACTTACATTCAAGTTGCATATTCGGTATGCTTCTCTCATATTTTGAGGCAAGTTTGACTCTTTTTTTTTTGTGTGTGTGTGTGGGATGAATCACATTATCAAATATGCCTCTTCATAGTTCAATCCTGTGATGGACAATATATGCATTAGTTTCATGATATGTTAATATTATGTAGAGAACGGTAATGGAGGCAGTGACCGCTATTCTTGGAGGTGGATTACGCGTTGGTGTACTTCTTCAGGGAAAGAAGGTCAAGGATGACAACAAAACTCTGCTCCAGACAGGAATTTCTCAAGATAACCACTTGGATGCTTTGGGATTTAGCCTGGAGCCACACTCTTCACAAAGTTCCCAACCTTTGTGCCCCGGAGATACCCCTCTTCTGCTTCCTGGTGACATATCTCAGCCTCTTACCAGGTAACTGTAATGTTCTCTGACTTGTCTTGAATTTGACCTGCTTTAGTCTTCCTGCTCATCTTCTGTTGACAATTGGGTTGGTAGAATTTCAATATTCTATATAATATCTTAAATTATTCTGAAGTGGAACCCACTTTTGATAAACATATAATTACAAAATGCCTAAGCTGAATCAAGAGCAGAAGCTTCATGGCAAATAAAAGCTTTTGTACCTTGTGAAATCATATAACTTTTCCAATTTGACTCGTGGATTAGGTAATCCTTAGACTAGGGCGTGACTCTCATCTCATATTAGGAGAAAATTATAGTTGCATTCTTTGCATTTGATGTTTGAATCTCATTGGGCTTCAAGAACTTGTATTGAGTCTTTTAATGTCTCCGTTTTTTCTAGGTAAACAATAATGTTTCCTGGGCTGTACTGGGATTCGCATCTTTATCAAATTTATGTTATAAATTTTTGGGACTTTGAAACTTGTTTTAGTTACCATGATTCTATGCGTATCATGTATTATATGCAGAGGCATTCTCCCTATGCAAACGATTTATTTTCTTGCGTTCAACTAATTAATTAGCAACTTGTTAGGTACCCTCCCAGTCCAGGTGTGATTCATAATAGCATTCATAGTCCTTCAACTGAGCCCTATGTGGCCAATATTGGCAACCTCATTGAAAGTGATCATGATTCTGCACCATCCCCAACTGACATTTCAGTTGACAAGAGCACAATAGATTGCAAAGCGCTTGTACCTGTACCACCCATGGGTGTGGAGGCACTGGCTGTGGTTCCAGTGCACCGGAAATCCAAGCGTTCTGAGACAGTGCAGCGCCGAATTCGTCGACCTTTCTCTGTTGCTGAAGTCGAAGCCCTCGTTCAAGCGGTTGAGAAGCTTGGAACTGGAAGGTATTTTTTAATTAAGGAAAAAAAAGGAACCAATTGAACTGTTTGGGATACAGTCACTTCATCACCTGTGAATATAAATTGTTGGAATGTGTACTGTGCGAGTTTAAAAAAAATTGTGTCAAAGGCGTATCCCTCTTAACGGCCAGTGCATTCTGCTGCCATTCTATATCTGCTGTATAGGGCTAGCAGTCATGTTACCTGTGTTGATGCTCAAACTCTGTGGTTCTCAGTCGGGCCACTGTAAGTTTTTAATGCTTTTTGTCTGTTATCACAGATGGCGCGATGTTAAGCTACGAGCATTTGACAATGCAAAGCATCGAACTTACGTGGATTTGAAGGTAATGTTGCATTCAATTTTGCTGCGGATGTTTTTCTTTCAAAACGTGTTCATCAGTTTATGTCTGGCAACAGCTTTACTCCGCCTCGTCGTCTCTAATATTTGTTAGAATATAGGGTTTTAATGTGAGTATCTGTTTGCTCTGTGCATCTTGTTTTAAATTCTTGTGCAATACAAAAGTTGGTACTCTGTGCGAGGGAGTGAACCTTCCTTGGTTGTATCTGTTCGGACTAACGGTTGCTTGCATCACAGGCAAATGATTACTAGCTTTATTAGTTTGTGTAAGCTTTAGCTATAAGCAGAATAACAGCTTTCTCACATGGAATCTCTTGAAGTATAATCTTACTTAATACTATTCCACATTGCCTCTTTATACTGTCATATATTAACACTGATCAAATCTTTCACTTGGTCTTCTTTATTGGGTTTTGCAGGACAAATGGAAAACACTGGTGCACACGGCAAGAATATCCCCACAGCAAAGGAGGGGAGAGCCTGTCCCCCAGGAGCTCCTTGACCGAGTGCTCACTGCCCACGCTTACTGGTCTCAACAGCAAGCGAAGCATCAACTCAAGCAACAGCAGCCGGAGACTTGCCTTCTCCTCTGAAGATGGTGATCTCAAAGAGCTTTTGTCGCAATGTGATGAATGAACTTAATAGACTCCAGTGGGTTTTAGAGATGAAAATGTCTAATTATCATTTGACATTTTTTTTTTTGTGCATTCTTGTTTGATGATTTATGTAAAAAGTTACAAGAAACAGAAATCTCAGTCTCCCATGTAATTTTTTTCTCTTGGCTCCCCCATGTAAATGATTTGGTTGAATAAGAACTTTCTAATCGCGTTCCCTATGGACAAGAACTTGTGCTCATCTTTTATGATTTATCACGCTAAGGAAATTATGGGCAAGAGCCAATTTGAGTTGGGTTAGGAAACACCCATAATAAAGTGGTTGCATGTGTTAGCAAATGAGATTGCTTGTTAGGTTAACCGATCTCTAAAAAACATTAATTTAGGAATCTTAGTTGTAGGGATGTTGGGAAAAAGAGAATTTTGGGTCAAACAATAATATAGGTGTCTACAAAATATTTGTATGTTTGGACGTAGTAGATAGATTTTATTTAAATCTAGATAATTAAATAGGATAATAATAAAATTCGAGATAAAATTCTAAATCAGACAAGATTTTTATGTTTGAACTCAAACTCAATTTTAAATATTAATTTATTATGCGTTTGAACTTTAAATCCGAATTTTTGACATATATCTTATATAGTTATGTCCAAACTTTGTTTATTTTAGGTCAAAGAAAGTTTTGTTAAGCTGCCTATCTCAACCAATGATTGGATCGGTGTGTTCTCATGGATTCTCCATCTTAAGTTTTTGAAGTAAGACTGCACTAGGATTTGTATGTTTAATATCATTCAGGGGATATATTAAGATACACCATATCACTTTCCCACCAGCCAAATTCAAGAATTCCATAATAATAATAATAATAATAATAATAATAATAATAATGTAATTTAGTATATTGAGAATTAGATGCTCTTCTAGATATGGCTGGATCAATGTTCCTTATCTCCATGTTGATATATATCCCATTGCTTAGTGTTGTATACGTCACTCCTTGTCTCTTTCTGGAAAAAGGGGTTCAATAAATCACTTGATTGAAGAAGGAAAAAAAAACAAAAAACAAAAATAGTGCTGTAGATATAATATAAAGAAATTGGACATGATTGCTGCCCCCTTGTGTTGTGTTTGTGGCAACCATTTCATCGGCTGTCTCTTTTCAGTTCTTTAAAACTTTGTCGGTTTGATTTATGAATATGATGAACACTAAAATAGAAGGAGAAAGGTGAGGTGGGGAATTATTTTATTTTTACTTGGCTATTATCTTTTTCCCTCAATTTTATAATTCTATAAAATATATTAGGCCGATTTGTTCACGGTGACAGGAAAGTGTGAGTCGTGGAATGTGCGCACTGAAACCATGGGCTTGGGCTCTAAACGGGCCGCTGATGTTTGATCGATGCAAAGCAAAAGTCGCGTACGGTAGAATAAATAAACCTCATACCCAACTAAAGGTAAAGCCCAATAAGGCTCCATTTGACTTGCACTTCAGAGATGGACAAAGTTCCAGAATCGCCTTTTGTCTAAGAGAGATGGTAAAGTCATGGCGGAAAGTGATTTGCACTAAAGTTTATCAGGGAAATGGATCAGCTTCAATGTATGTGATGGAAGAAGTGCAGGGTGGGGACTGGCTGGCCTATTTGTTTAATTCCATTTTTAAAGTTAAAAAGAGAACTTGTAATGATGCTGCAAAGACGACAATGAACAGTTGATTAATGACAATTGACACACCACATCACACCTTTCTCACTACTATGTGGATATGCTACTTTTTTTTTGTCCTCAACCCCATTTAATTGGCGAAGGATGGGATGTGAAGTGATTTTTGCATGTATATTTATGATTAATGATCAGAATGTAAGTCACATAAATTTGAAGATAAAATGATGGTGATATTTTGGATGGATGTAGCATTATTTTTTGCGCTTATTACGGTGTGACAAAGATTGAATTAACACAACATGTCGTTGCCGAAAGATAAGTCGTGTTCTATCTAACGAAGGTTGAATGTTATCAAGACCAAACCAAACACAGCCGTTATTTCTTTATGCATGATAGATCTCATTAAGCTTCTACCAGGTTAAAACCTTGTGGTATCATAGATCGTTTGAGCTTCAGTTGTTGTGTTAGTATATTAATTGGGGTGTCCCCTCCCTCATAATAAGTCAATTTGCAAGATAAATAGCGGATTGTAGGTCTTGATGTTGGTTCTCGTTTCACAAATTTGAGTCATGTGGATGCCTTTAATTATATTGGGCCAGTCCACAATGAGTGTAGTGTTAAAAGTTAGAACCTTATGGTATCCCACATCGTACTTTGCCCTTAATTATTCGAAGAAATCATATATATTTGTTGATAATATAGTATGGAAGAGGTGCTGCTACTGCGATGCTTCGTGGCTGTGTTATTTGTTCTAAAAAATACAAAATGAAACAATTGTATCACATGTGACGTGGAAATATTATCTAGGATGATCTTCAGCAATTAAATATGTTGAGCAGTTGGGATGATGCAAGAACCTTGCCGCGTCATTTGCCAACTGAAAGACACATTATCCTAATATCTACCAAATATTAATAAATTATATCAATCACTCTCGTATATGAGCACATATGGCATTGACTATATTCTGTCTATTTTATGCATATATATTCATTTATCTTCTCCATGTTCATACGTCTAAAATGACTGGAGTGATAAGCATTTGTGGTTCTCTCGCATCATCTCTGCCACACTCTTTTCGAAGTTCGATTTAAAGGCTGGTTTCTGGCATATAGCTAGACATTGTTCTTACAGAAATTTCTGATGAACACTCCCAATGGATTGTCCTCCATTTCGGTCTCAAAAATGCTCCCTCAGTATTCCAAAAAACAATCTATCATGTTCGAAGTTTATAGGGATATCAATATGACAGATTTGAGCCAAAAAAAGGATAACGAACAGCTAGCTATTAAATATTGCCCCCAAGACATATCATTCAACGATAAGTAAGGGTGGACTAAGACTTCTCAAAAGTAGAGAGGTCATAAGTTCCACGCACTCCTAAGACGTTGTTCGTAGAATTTGTGTCACTTATGAACACCCCTTTATTCCTTCTTATTGGATCGTATAACATGTGACTAATATTCTATTGATATTTTGAGGTCATGAGTCGTTTGATCATGCACCAACCAAACTAGCGATTAAGTATGAATTTCTTGGATCATATTACAAGTGACATAATAAGACGACAATCAACTATCCATGAACAAGTCAACTGACTGACAATTTAAATTTTATTTAATCTGGCTGAGTAACTTTGGAGAGGCTTGCTTCCCAAGTTTCATTGAAAAAGAAACACAAATAGACATTTGTGCTCAACAACTTTAGTGCACAGAAAGAGGAAGAAATGTACGGGCGGTTTCCAAGCATTATATGAAACCGTGGGTAGTTTCAGGTTAAAATAACATGAAACTAACTCAACCCATATTTGAATAACTGTACATTAATCAATCTTAATTTAAACAAAACCATCATAAAACATAATTCTAAACAAATATATTGACAGGGCAGTAGGGTGTTTTTGTATTGAGGGAAGAGAAGAGAAGAGAAGGGGAGAGAAACTTGTAAAGAAACGAGAAGAAAAAAGAATCGAAAATTATAATATTTTTTCCTTCCCTTGTTTGAATATGTTAAAAAATAATAAAAAAAGAATAGATTTGTCCCTCCTATTGTTTGGATAGTTATCATAAGAAAAAAGAAAAAAAAAGATTTAATTTATTAATTTATCCTTATTTTTAAATTAAAATATTATGTTTGAGGGTAAAATATAACTTTAACTTATAAATAACTTAATTTTCATTTATCTTCCCTCCAAATGACCCCATTTTTGAGAGAAGCATTTTAACAAAAAAATTAGACAATTTTTCCCTCTAATTCTCTCCAAATCTCTTCCTTTATTTTTTTTCAAATATATCCAAATAAGGGAATTAAAAGGAATATCATTATCATTCTTTTATCCTCCCCAAATCCCTCAATCGAAACACACTCTTGAGTCCATTTGGTTTGTTATCGTTTCCCATTTTTCAAGTGATTTTAAAATGGATAACCAAAATGTTGAGGTTGTTTTCTATTTTTTTGAAAAATAAAATAAAAAAACGCCTGAAAAACAAACATGCCAAATAGAAATTTAAAAATCAATCCCAGCTCCCAAATATTTTTACAAATCATTGTCTAAAATCCGAAAGTCGCACAAATGTATTAGTCACATATGGTTACTGTTATAGTCGTGGGTTCTTGATTTCTCCAGTCCATGGAGTCTAAAAAAAATATCCCCACCCGGCTAGTCAAAAGTAATCAAGCAACGACTGCTTTCCTGGATAGGATATTTGATTGAATGGTGTTGACAACAGAGCCTGAAATCAAGGAATCAAGGATTAAATAATAGCAGCCGGTGCACTATTTCACTTGTTGAACACGCACCTCAAGTCCCTCAAAAAAAAAAAAAAAAAACACGCACCTCAAGAAGTCAAGGCCCATTTTTGTCCCTTAAAACTCTGTCACCCTCTTCCCAGAAATCTCTCTCCCAAGTATCCGCTATATGTAATACCAGACGTTGCCCACTCTTCAGTCTGCACAAGCTTCCATCTTTGGTTTCATCATCCACGGTCCATAAAAGGGTAAGCTTTAACATCTTGACCTTCCTCCTCTCCTTCCGTACGTACTTTACCTTGGTTTTTCATTCCTTAATCTCTCTCAGGCTTAGCCATGTATGTAATATGTATTATAAGAATCATGACCCTTTTATCCATGTAGTTTGGATCTTCATTTGTCAGCTACTCAGCCTCAAATTCTTTCTTGTAAATTTTGTTTCTTTTTTTGGAGCTTTGATGTTTTTGTCTTTTGATTGAATTAGATTTTTGTTTGTCACTTGGTGGGTTAATTCTCCTTTCCGTAATCATGTTTGGGATACCTGGGCCTGTGAACATGGCGAGGTTAGCTTGAAAACTACGGAGGACTCTGTTCTATTGTGACTTTCTGGAGTTTGTATCATTAACCCTAGGTTTTTAGATTACTATGGATCAAAGTTACACTGGATTCACAGATTCAATAGACAGCTTCAAGGTAGATGACCAACCCAGCTTGGCCAATTTAGATCAATACTCAAATCTTGAAAATGAGTTTAAATTCACTATACCTTCCCCAGATTTCACCTTTGATGAAATTCCTTTCACACCTCCAACTGACCTGGACTCTCATGATCTATCTACGTATCTTACTGCCAATCAAGAAGGAGAGTCTGCTCTTCCCTCTACTAGCGCAGATGAAATCTTCTTCGCTCTGTCAACTGGCTGGAGCCCGGAGGAAGAGTCTTCATCGCCTAGCGATGATAGCGATTCCTCAGATCCTGTTCTCAGGTATATAAGCCAGATGCTCATGGAAGAAAACGTGGAGAAGAAACCCTGCATGTTCTATGACCCTTTGGCTCTAAAAGCCACTGAGAAATCATTATATGAAATGATTGGTGGGCAATGTCCCCCTTCACCTCATCAACCCCAAATTCATGCTGAGAGTGCAGATAGTAAATCTTTTGAATGTCTCGGTAATATTTCTACCGCTAGCCCATCCAATTTGTTTAGTTCTCAGTGGGTTGGTGAAATTGGAGAGTATAAGCAGTCTTCTTTAGAAGCTTTTCTTCCTGGTGACTACCATTTGCAGTCTGGTTCACAGCCCACTTCACAGATCTCTGTCAACATTCCAAATAACCCGAGTAATAATAGCGATGGATTGTCCACGTCTGGGTTGGTACAAAGTATGTTTGGTGATATGGAATCTATCCGGCAGTTTAAGAAAGGGGTAGAGGAAGCTAGTAAGTTTCTTCCAAGCTCTAACCAACTGGTTATTGATTTGGAGAGCAGCAATTTGGCTACAGTGCACAAGGAGGAGGCTCCGGGGGAGATAGTTGAAGGAGAGAGAATTGTGAGGCGGGTCTCTCCGGATCGAGGGAGAGCTAGAAAGAACCATGACCGCGAGGATTTAGATTTGGATGAATGGAGGAGCAACAAGCAGTCGGCAGTCTCTATAAAAGAGACTGAATTGTCTGAGATGTTTGATAAGGTTCTGCTTTTTCCAATGGGAAATTGTGAGCCAGTCTGTTGCGAGGAATCACCTGCGCAGAACAAAACAAACAACATGTCTCAGACAAACAGAGAATTGAATGGATCTAGCGTCGGAAAATCTACTCGTGGTAGAAAAAACAGCAAGAAGGAAACAGCAGATTTGAGGACTCTCCTGATTCTATGTGCTCAGGCTGTTTCTGTAAATGACGTCAGGACTGCTAATGAGCTTCTGAAGCAGATTAGGGAGAATTCTTCTCCTTCGGGTGATGGATCTCAAAGGTTGGCCCATTACTTCGCCAATGGCCTTGAGGCACGCTTGCTGGGAAGCGACACTGGAGTTCACAATTTTTATGCTTCCCTGGCTTTCAATAAGAAGTTTACCGCCGCTGATATGTTGGAAGCTTACAAAACTTATATTTCTGCATTTCCATTCAAGAAGATTTCAATTGCTTTTGCGAATAAAATGATTTTGAAGGTGGCTGAGGATGCAACAACACTTCATATTGTAGATTTTGGGATCTCATACGGTTTCCAGTGGCCAATGCTTATTCAATTACTTTCAATGAGACCTGGTGTGCCTCCCAAGCTACGCATTACCGGGATAGAGCTCCCTGAAGCTGGTTTTCGGCCAGCTGAAAGAATTGAGGAGACAGGACGGCGCTTGGCAACGTACTGTGAGCGGTTTAAAATCCCATTTGAGTACAACCCCATAGCTTCACAGAACTGGGAAACTATACGAATTGAGGACCTTAATATTAATAGCAACGAGGTGCTTGCTGTCAACTGTCTGTTCAGGTTTAAGAACCTATTGGATGAGACTGTGGAAGTAGATTGCCCAAGGAATGCAGTTTTGAATTTGATAAAGAAGATGAATCCGCGTATATTTATCCATGCTATTATCAATGGTTCCTACAATGCTCCATTCTTTGTCACGCGATTCCGTGAGGCTGTCTTCCACTTCTCAGCACTGTTTGATATGTTTGACACTTGCTTACCACGTGATGATCAACAGAGGTTGCTGTTTGAGAGAGAGTTTTATGGGCGGGAGGCTATGAACGTTATAGCACGTGAGGGCATGAAGAGGGTGGAGAGACCTGAAGCATACAAGCAGTGGCATATCCGGAATTCGAGGGCTGGGTTAATGCCACTGCCATTGGATCAAGAGCTGATGAAGAAACTTAGGACGAAGCTGAAAGTGTATCACAAAGATTTTGTAATTGATGAAGACAGTCACTGGCTGCTGATGGGATGGAAGGGCAGGATTATCTATGCTGTTTCTTGCTGGGTACCTGCACAGGAGTCTTGATCTAGGAGTTGGAATTGATAACTCCAACATCCTTCCTGATGGGAGCGAAGATAACTTCAAAATCAGGTGAAGGTTCTCTTTCTTTTGATCCCATTTTTTTTTCCTCTCTTTTCACTTTTGGAAACTCGTCGTTTATCCATGCCTCTTGTTGTTGGTTTAATCGAGTGACTGAGACTCGGTGAAGTGGCTAACTTTTGGAGTTTAATTTCAGATATTTTGCAAGATGGCAAGCCTTCCTGCTGAAGAACATATTGATGTTAGAAATTATGGGTGTAAGCTATTTCACCCCATATGTTGCATTCTCGTCGGTCATATTTTGAAATATCTTTCCTATTAGTGGTAAAAATATCAGCATGGAGTTGCTTTGCCAGAGTAGAAGTTCGGTACAAGCTACAAGTCTTGTTATGTTGTAGAGGATGTAATGCAGGACTCACTTTAGTTTTTTTTCTTCTTTTGGTTGCTGGTGGCAGCGATAGAGTAATCCATGCTCCTTAGATGATTGTAAATATGTCTATCCAATGACCTTTTTGTTAATGTGTTGTATGGCATATCAATAAAAATAGAGTTCCAGTTTTTACACCCTTTGTTTACTGGTTGCTGCTCATCTTTTGCGTTACTTTTTGGATCTATTTCTATTATGAATTATCGTATCTTTTATCTTGTTCACTTGACTTTGCTGATGCAAGATTTAATATTCCTGAATCTGAAAAATTCGTTCTTTATGATCCCAAATTGTTTCTTAGCCTGAATGAGCTATTGATTTGTTTTCGAGTTGTGTGCTGGTGTCTTACGGTGCCAGGATGTAGCAACTGGCACCTCATGCACCGGCGGCATACACATGAACACACAAACTCTGATATGTAAGTGATGTTGGAGAGCTAGACATCCGAATGAATGCTCGACGACGCTCGTTAACTGTTTACTTGGATAACCCAGAATTTAGTTGGATCCTTCGAGTACAAAGATGCAAACTTTTTGTGTTGTGTAGAGGATTTAGGAGTCAAATTTTGGGTTTCACAAACACAAAAGGCACTGCAGGACCAAAACACACAGAAATTGCACAGGGACCTGCTAGAAGTTGAACAACTTAAGGAATCTCTAATGCTAGAAGTTTTTGAAGTCTTATTTTCCAATTTACCACACTTTACAGATCAAATCGAATGTAAGATGAGTGAACTTGGTCTGGAAACATCAACGTCTATGACGTCTTTCTGTCTTTAGCACATTAAATAACTGCAAATTCTAGAAACAGTTCAAGCAATGGTGAAGGTCCTTTTCACTGATGTTGTGAGGGAAAGTTCTGGTTGATGAAGGAGGGATGAATCTATCCCTCAAAGATCTTTACGGATTGTGTTACTCTTATTCTAATGGATGGATTAATACCTTTTATATTAACCATTCGCCTTTAGAATAGTGGGTCATTTTGACTGATCCAGGCTGGTAATGCTATAAATTAATTTTCTAATTCATGATTAGTAAGGATATTTTCTTAGTGCAGCTTTAGGCAAATATAAAATGGAGTACAGATAATTCTATTAATGTTTAAGAGTCCAATTACAAAAAAAGAAAAAAGAAAAACCCTTCTGAGAAACAGAGAGATAGGCGGCCGTTGTTAATCTGCTGACTGATAGACTTTTTCCTGCGAGTCAAAAGTATCGTAGGTGCAGATAGCCGCCTTATATACAGTCAAGCCTCTCATCCAAAACTAGGAGTTCAGACAATTAAATCGGAGTAAAACCAGAAATTTAAGGTTTTTATTCATAGTATGCTCTGAGACTTTCTTTTAGTTCAATGGAAGGATCCACATTCAAAGACAGTTCATCCAATCCAACAACCCACTGTGATAATTCTGAGAGGGATACTGCATTCAATTATACTAATGGAAATTTTTCATTTGCTGTTCTGAGGTACATAAATAATATGCTAATGGAAGAAGACTTGGATGATAGGCCCTGTATGCTCCAGGACTCTTTAGCCCTCCTGGCTACCGAAAAGTCCTTCTACGATGTTCTTGGCGAGGACGATCCTCATTTGCTCACTCAGGTCACTCCAGCTATCGATGTCAGCAGCCCTACTATTAATACTTCCAATTCTGCTATCAATGTTAGCAGTACAATTGCAGGTGAGAATCATGATAGGCAGTGTAATTCTTCTCGGAGCGAGTTGAGAGGAAGTAAACATCATCGCCAAGATTACAGCTTAGAAGAAGGAAGGATGAACAAGCATGCGACCACTCATGTCGAAGAGCCTGAACAAATGGAGACTTTTGATGAGTCCTTATGTCCGTTTTTCGATTCTTCCAGAGAGCTAAAACATCCCAAAACAAGCGTAGCACGGGCCAAGAAACACAGCGGGACCATGGTGGACCTTTGGGCACCTCTTACTCAGTGTGCACAAGCCGTTGCAAGCTTCAACCAAAGTGGTGCATATGATCTGCTAAAGCATATCAGGCTGCATTCTTCGCCTTACGGAGATGGAGACCAAAGGCTAGCTCATTACTTTGCCAATGGCCTCGAAGCACGCTTGACCGGCAGACATACGCCAAATTATAAGGCGTCAGCTGCTGAAATTATCAAAGCCTATCTGGCTTATGTATCCATATGCCCTTTCAGGAGGATGTCAAATTTCTTTGCAAACAGAACAATAGCAAAAGTAGCAGAGAACACAACAAGGCTGCACATTATTGATTTTGGGATCAGTTACGGCATTCAATGGCCTTGTTTTATCCAGCGCCTCTCGACAAGACCTGGAGGCCCTCCAAAGATCCGCATCACCGGCATTGATCTGCCTCAGCCTGGTTTCCGGCCTGCAGAAAGGGTTGAAGAGACAGGCTGCCGCTTAAAAAGACAGAGCGAGAGTCTCAACGTCCCGTTTGAGTACAACATAATTGCACAGAAATGGGAGACCATCCAATATGAAGATCTCAAAATTGAACAAGGTGAGCTTGTTGTTGTCAACTGTATGTACCGGCTGAGGAACATACCCGATGAGACAGTGCTACCAGACAGTCCGAGGGATGCTGTCCTAAAACTGATCAAACAAATCAATCCAGCTATATTTGTTCATGGAGTTGTTAATGGTACTTACAATTCACCCTTCTTTGCCAGAAGATTCCAGGAGGCGCTCAGTCACTTCTCGTCGATGTTCGATATATTTGAAACCAATTTACCTCGAGAAGATGAAGGGAGGATGTTGTTTGAGAGGGAAATGTTAGGAAGGGATGTGATGAATATCATAGCTTGTGAGGGTACACAGAGAGTTGAAAGGCCACAAACATATAAGAAATGGCAGCCTATGATTCTAAGTGCTGGATTCGAACAACTTCCATTAGACCAGAGCATGATCAAGAGATTAAGGAATACTGTGAGAGAGAATTATCACAAGGCTTTTGTTGTCAGTGAGGATGGTCCCTGGATGCTGCAAGAATGGAAAGGGAGAATAATACAGGCTATTTCTGTTTGGATTCCTGCCCAAGATTTGGTTCATGATGAGTGAGCTCTTCTAGCATTTCTCTTTTCATCATGTATGTAGTTTGAGAATGTTTAGATTTGATGTTCAATTCTCTTTCCCAGCGGACGAAACTTGGCTTGAAACAATCTGGATTTCAATTATATTGGAACATAAATATTGCATAAAGCTCATAGATTATATCTGAAAGTTACAAACAAGACAGCAAAAAAACTTTGAAAATCCAATCACACATAACACTGCAGGACCCAGATTACAATTTTAATGATAGAGCAATTTGTTAAATGAAGTGGCTCATATTGGAAGTTTTATTTACACCAAAGAGTTCAAAGATGTGCTTTTGATACAATATATAATTTTTTTGAGTATTGATTTATGATTAGTATGGGGGTATACTTGTGCTCATGGGTGCCTAAGTAGCTTGCTATCAAAAGAATTCTAGCTCAATTTAACTTTATTAGAATTCTTATATCTAAAGAGAACCATGGACTCCATGTACGTAGGCATTTTTATCGAATTACGTAAATCTCGTGTTATTTTATTTTTTGTTTTGATTGTTTGCTATATAAATCGTGATCAAATTTGTGCAGGTGAGCGGAGTTATCCAAAATTTCTCTCATAATAGCACCCTCAATTAAACTAATTCCCATGATAGTGCCCTCATTTGAAAATAATACCTAGAATAGCATCCCGACCCTATGCGACATTTCCAATCTTAATACATGTTAATGATGATAATATACAATTTTTTGTAAACAACAAAAGCTATCACACAACTATACCCTTTTCAACGGAAACTCTCTCGCGCAACCCAAATTCATCGTCAATTCTCACCCTAGCCTCGCCCAGGTAAGTCTGGTCGTTCTTTTTTCTCTCCCCAAATTTCTGACTTCGAATTCTATGGACTAAATGGATTGTTTGATAATTTTGAGCATTCTGGTAACATAATTTTTTGTCAGATCGCAGGTAACCACCTCTCATGTCTAACTCTGTACTCTCATTTAATGCTTTTATATTACTTTTGATCATAGATCTCCTTTTTGACTGGCCTTCTATAAAATAGATGTCATTTCATACTGATTCTCTCGTCCCAATGTCAGGCCCGTCTATTCAACAACAAAAGATCACAAAATCCTCACTAAATTTAGTAATTCAGAACACTATAAATAGTGTTTTATCATTCAGAGAAAGGGATGCATATTTGAAACCAGCACTATACTAACAACAACTCTCTCAATTCTTCCCTCCGAAACACTCTCAAACATCGACCTTTCTTTCCCGATCTCTACAACGATCACCGTTTTTTCATTCATTAAATTGATTTAATCGTCGGATCCCCAACGATTGATCCCCCAAATCCGATTCTTGGGTTTCTAAGGGTTCTTTGATTAAAATTGCGCAGGATCTAGAACAACATATGTTATTTAATAGTTACCATTACCCACCAAAAGTTCAAGTTCTCAAATTTGGTGATTGTAGATTTAGGGCATGTACATATGCTAGTGATTCTGATTGAATCCGTGCTAGTTACTCTGCAATTAGTGAGGGCAATTGCAATGGTTCAAATTTAATGGGCCAACAAAGTTAATGTGTTTTGCTGATGTGGCTGTATTGAAAAATGTGTTTTGTTGATGTGGTTGTATTGAGATATGTATTTTGATGATGTGTATGATGATGTGGCTTGACTTTTTGTAATAAAGGTGGGACCCAGTCTTGATTTTGGTGTAAATTTGATGGGGATAATATGAATGATAAGAAAATAGTTGGGTTGGATGATGGTTTTGTATTGGGAGATGTGTTTTGCTGATGTGGCAGTATTGAAATATGTGTTATGTTGATTTGATTGTATTGAGAGTTGTGTTTTTGTGAGATAGATGTGGGACCCAAAAATAAAATTGTTGGGCCATTAAATCTTATGTCATTGTGGTTGCTCTGAGGACACAACCAAACATGAGGAATTTTCCCTGACAGATGGTCCGATATAGCACAAAAGACGAATACAATCATCCAGATGATTTGGGACTTTAAAGATAAAGCACATGTTTGGTACAGCGTATAAGCTAGTTTATACTCTGTCAGACATACTCTCAGACACTCTCAGCTTTTAAATTTTACGATAGCTTATATTCTATCACACACACTCTCTACCAAACAAAATCAATGTTGATAATTGCTTTTGACTCCAAACCATACTAGAACATTATTATCATGTCTATGACTATGAAATCTGAATAATATTAGATAAGTATAAGCAACGTTTGACCCTGGCGGCTTATTCTGGTCTCTCCTTGCTGCTACCTTCTGTGAAGGTTCGCTGCTCTTCTCTTTAACGAGGACCTCACGGGCTCTCAGTTTCTTCAATCTTTGTGATTGTTCTGTCAAAAAACGTAGAAAGAAAAAATCGCTTGCTTGTGAGAGGTAATCTGTTTCCTTCTTTTCTTCGTTTCCGCATCTTTAATTGCTTATTCGATCTGATTCTGTCTCTGTGTCGAACCCTCCTTTTCAGTTCTTGCCTTGTTCGACTCATCGTCATTGATTTAATTTCGTTTCTTTAGATCCTCTGCGACAACATTAGGGTTTCTTCAGAATCCGATTTCAGTAGTTTATGGGTACCCTTCCTCCAGGTTCCATTAACAATTTCGTATTTGATGAAGGCTCAGTTCCCATGTGTTCAAGTCGTAATCTTGTTAATCGGTTCAAAAATGATGTCGTCGATACTCATCATCTGCCTTCGATTCCGACCAATTCATACAGTCCCAGTTCTGAATTAACATCATCTTCCGATTCCAGCTTGGAGGGAGATTCTTCGGAAAACAATGATGTCCCTAATGATGTCGTTCTCAAGTACATAAGCGAGATTCTTCTGGAAGAAGATTTACAGGGGAAGACCTGTATGTTGCAGGACTGTTTGGCACTTCAAGCTACTGAAAAATCTTTCTACGATGCCCTTGGACAGAAATACCCTCCTTGTCTGGCTCAATTTACTACTCCTTGCAGTGACAACCTTGACAGCACAGATGGTAATTTAGACAGTATTGGCATCAGTAGCAACTATACTACTGCTAAACAATTTGAATCCTCGAATGTTCTGTCTTCTCTCATCGACTCTCCTGAGAGTTCTTTTACGAGCCCAGACATATTTAGCGAGGTGAAGTCCTTTGGTGATTCTTTCACTTTTGCTTTAAAGAGTAGCCCATGGAAGCCTGTGATGGAAAACGAAGCAGTGATAGGTAATGGAAGCAACATTTCTGAATCGAGTCGAAAAAAGAATCATGTGCGTGAGGACTGTGATCATTTAGTACAAGAGAGGAATCGCAAGCATTCTGCAGTGTCTCTGTCTCTTGAAGAATCTGAACTAACTTATATGTTTGATAAGGTATTGCTGTGTCAGGGTGAATCCAACGAGTGTGCACCCTCTGCTCTTCAAAGCTTATCTCAAGATGATGAAGCAAAAGGGAAGTTGCAGCAAACCAAAGGGTCTAGTGGTCGAAGGCGCTCCAGGAAACAATGCAATGGCAAGGAAGTGGTGGACCTGTTGACTCTTCTCAACCAGTGTGCACAAGCCGTGGCTAGTTATGACCAGAGGAATGCAGTTGAGTTAATAAAGCAGATAAGGCAACACTCTTCTCCTACTGGTGATGGATCCCAGAGATTGGCTCATTATTTTGTTGACGGACTTGAGGCACGCCTTTCCTTCATTGGCACACCATTGTATTCACCCTTGGTGCAGAATAGTATATCAGCTGCTGAAATTCTAAAAGCTTATCAGATGTATGTGGAGGCTTGCCCCTTCGGACGAATGTCATATGTTTTCGCCAACGGAATGATAAGGAAAGTAGCAGAGAAAGCAACAAAGCTGCACATTATAGAGTTTGGTGTTGCCTATGGTTTTCAATGGCCTTGCCTTATCCAAGGTCTCTCAAAGAGGCCTGGTGGACCTCCTAAGCTTTGCATTACGGGAATTGAGCTTCCCCAACCAGGTTTTAAGCCAGCAGAGAGGGTTGAAGAAACAGGGCGCCGCTTGAAAAAGTACTGTGAGAGATTCAATGTCCCATTTGAGTTCAGGGTCATCGCACAGAAATGGGAGACGATCAAATACGAGGATCTAAAGATGGACAGCAATGAGGTGATTGTTGTTAACTGTTTGTACCGGTTAAAGAACATACCTGATGACACCTTAGCAGTGAATAGCCCAAGAGAGACTGTTCTCAAGTTGATTAAGAGAATTAATCCTGATATTTTCATCCATGGCGCTGCTAATGGGACATATAATTCTCCTTTCTTTGTCACGAGGTTCCGCGAAGCACTCTTCCATTATTCTGCACTGTTTGATATGTTTGACGCCACTATACCTCGCTACTATCATCAGAGAATGTTGTTTGAGAAAGAAATATGGGGAAGGGATGTCATGAATGTCATAGCATGTGAAGGCACTGAGAGAGTTGAAAGGCCAGAGACATACAAGCAGTGGCAAGTGAAGAGTCTGAGGGCGGGCTTCAGGCAGCTTCCATTAGATCAAGAGATCATGAAAAAAGTGAGGTCTGCGGTAAAATCAGAATATCACGAGGATTTTGCGGTTGACGAGGATGGCCAATGGATGCTGCAGGGATGGAAAGGGAGAATAATATTTGCTCTTTCATGCTGGAAACCTGTCCAGGATTAGCAGAACTACTACTTGGTTAACTATTATAAGTTGTGTAAGGAAGGCTTTTATTTCATTTTTGTTTTTGTTGGCAATATTAATGTAGTTTCTGGTTCGTGGGTATCTCTCTTTTGCAAGACTACATAGGTTTTGACTATAGTTATTGCATTGCTCATGGTCACACAAAAGCCACCATTTGAAACATGCAGAGCTGGTTCTGATTCTAAAAATTTGACTCCAAATCTCAGCAGAATAGGTCAGCCCAGTTAGCAAAATTACAGCAGAACCCACTTGAAGTCCATTCCAGAGACTGAGAAGGGGACTGGTAGCTTTGTAAGTCGAGCTAAGTTTTTTGGTAAAACTGCAAAACGAGACTAGGTTATGGAGAGTGTAAGCTCTTGTTCAATTTGTTTTGACAAAATGATTTATCTACGCATTTTTCCAAATGTTCATGTCCTCCTGAGAATTCATCACTTCGTGCAATGTATCATGTTCTTGCCCTTGACACCTATGATTCTAAACTGACGGTTACTTTCTTCATCGTCTAATGAAAACTGTCAGGTTTGTCAGTATAAAACCACAACTTTTATGTATCTAGTTCGAGGTAGAAGACGTCATGTCTTGGCGTCTTATTATTCACAAGATATTGATATTAATTGTTACCCACCAGAGTTATCTTCTTTAAAAAGAATGACGGATCAATAATGCAATACTGCTCAAGTAAATAGGGGAGATCACGAGAATTTCAAAGTCAACAAGCTCTCAGATAATGTGAACGAAGAGCTGTACGTCTTTCTGTCACAAGAAAATCTGATCATCGACATATAATGAAACTATCAACTAAGTTCCA
This sequence comes from Euonymus europaeus, assembly GCA_963580455.1. Classification (NCBI taxonomy): domain Eukaryota; kingdom Viridiplantae; phylum Streptophyta; class Magnoliopsida; order Celastrales; family Celastraceae; genus Euonymus; species Euonymus europaeus. The sequence goes on from OY756967.1 coordinate 23,658,618, forward strand.
CCACTCCTGCTTTAAACCATACCAGGATTTGTTCAATTTGTTTACCATCTCCTCATGTCTAGACTCCAGTTGCAACAAAAATCATCAGGCTGCTCAACATAATCTCTTCCTCTAGCAAGCCATTCAACAGGTTCAATGATCGAAACCTCACTCTCTTCTAGCAAGTCATTAAACAGATTCAATGGTGAGAACCTCACTCTAATACCACTGTTGCACCTAACGGGATATTTGGTTCATAATTCAATGAGTGTGAGCGTAAACCGAGCTTGAGATGAGTCTGTGGCGAGTAATACCATTTTTGGTATGAAATGAATAGCGAGCACATGAGTGTTACAATTTTAATGATAAAATTTTCATAAATCATTTTTCATATTAATAAAAAGAACTAATTTTTTGTACATAAAAATGAATTTTGATCATTATGATAAGGAGAAAAATAGTCTTTTAAATATCATAATTCATTCTTTCTTGTAGAGATTAGTCACCCTCACCATTTAATTGAGCTTGATTAATTTCTAGAAAAAAGTAAGGATAGAGAATGAACTTGAGATTTTAACCTCCCAAAATCAACCAAACAATGAAATATATGAATCTGACTCTCATCTCACCCTTGTTTAAACCTCTAAATGTGAATAAAATGTCCGGTAAAGTTCATTAACTTGTAGCTCCCTTACATAACAGGGCATCTTGACATTTACATGATATTTGTAATGCTAATATTTCTAGATTAAACAATAGTCAAATCCGAGATGCAGGTGGTGAGTTGCTGGCGGCAAAATCTTCATTTAAGTCAATTGTTTTGTCGCCAGTTATGGCGGAAGCGGAAGCAGAAGCAGACCTTTTAGCAGTTGATTTTGTTCTTAGTTTGAACTTCTGAGACATTATTATAGAAGGGGTTTCTCAGTTAATTGTCCAAGCTGTTCATTGTGATGATGAGAACCTCATAGAGTGGGGAGGGACTATTAAAGAGATTAAATGTAGGCTTCAAAGTGTTATCTCTTGACAAATCGCACATGTCTACCGAGAAGGGAATGTTGTGGCTCATTATCTAGCCAAGATGGTTTTGAAGTTAGATGGTTCGCATTGTTGGATTGGATCAATGCTTTTCTGGAGTTCTTGAAGGAGTCCTTACAGCAAGATAAGCAGGTCAACTTTAACCTACACTGTTTTTGTTTGAATATGTTTATGTTTTGTTAGTCTCGAAGTTCTGGTTTCCGTCGCTATGTGTGATGGGCTGTAAATCCGTAATTGCTCATGATGTATAAGTGCTCTGCCTAATAAAATTTATGCATGGACAACATGATCTGCCGGGTTCTTCTTCCCCGGGTTTTTTCCAAAAAAAAAGAAAGAAAAAGAACTCACTAGTCAAATGATTCAAGGAGAAAAGTAGGAAAAAGTATGAGAAACTTGTGAATCTGCATGAATCCGTGTCTGCAACTGGTGGGGAACACACAACCAACCAACCAATGATAATGAATTTTCCCTGACAGATGGTCCTACACAGCACAAAAAGACAATAACAATAATCCAGATATTTTGATGAATTTGGACATTAGATTGGGACTAATACATCCCCATTAATGCGGTGACCTATATTTGTTACATATTTCCAGTAACTTTTTTATTTGGTCAATGGAGACAGGTTTCAACTTATCTCCTATGACCAATGTAAAACTCTTATCCCTGGCGGCTCATATGGACTCTCTCTCTCCAGTCTCCACTCCCTTTCTCTGAAGGTTCCTTGCACTTGGCTTCTCGTTTTAACGAGGGTTCATACGCTCACTACTTCTACGATCTTCGCTCTTGCTCTGTTAAAAGTTTACACCCCCTCCCTTCCCCACACACAAAAAAATCGCTGCTTGACAGGTACTCTGTTTCCTTCTTTCCTTAATCTGCTTTTCAGCATCTATAATATGTATTTGCTTGTTCGATCTGATTCTTTACTTGTATCCAATCCTCTTTTCAGTTCTTGTTGTTTGACTCCTTCCCTTTGACTTAATTTTCGTTTCTTTGGATCCTCTGCAACAACATTAGGGTTTCGTCAGAATCCGATTTTTATATGGATACCCTTCTTCCAGGTTCCATTAATAATTTCGTATTTGATCAAGGCTCAGTTCCCATGTGTTCAAGTCGTAATCTTGTTAATGGGTTCAAGCATAATAATGATGTCGGTCCTCATCATCTGCCTTCGATTCCGGCCAATTCATACAGTCCTAGTTCTGAATTAACATCGTCTTCCGATTCCAGCTTGGAGGGAGATTCTTCGGACAACAATGATGTCCCTAAGGATGTTGTTCTCAAGTACATAAGCGAGATTCTTCTGGAAGAAGATTTACAGGGGAAGACCTGTATGTTGCAGGACTGTTTGGCACTTCAAGCAACTGAAAAATCTTTCTACGATGCCCTTGGACAGAAATACCCTCCTTGTTTGGCTCAATTTACTACTCCTTGCAGTGACAACCTTGACAGCACAGATGGTAATTCAGACAGTATTGGCAGCATTAGCAACTATATTACTTCCAAACAATTTGAATCCTCAAATGTTCTGTCTTCTCTCATCGACTCTCCTGAGAGTTCTTTTACGAGCCCAGACATATTTAGCGAGGTGAAGTCCTTTGGTGATTCTTTCACTTTTGCTTCAAAGAGTAGCCCATGGAAGCCTTTGATGGAAAATGAAGCAGTGATCGCGAATGGAAGCAACATTTCCGAATCGAGGCGAAAAAAACATCATGTGCGTGAGGACAGTGGTCATTTAGTACAAGAGAGGAATCGCAAGCATTCTGCGGTATCTCTTGAAGAATCTGAACTAACTGATATGTTTGATAAGGTATTGCTGTGTCAGGGTGAAACCGACGAGTGTGCACCTTCTGCTCTTCAAAGCTTTTCTCAAGATGATGAAGCAAAAGGGAAGTTTCAGCAAACAAAAGGATCTAGTGGTCGAAGGCGTTCGAGGAAACAAGGCAATGACAAGGAAGTGGTGGACCTGTGGACTCTTCTCAACCAGTGTGCACAAGCTGTGGCTAGTCATGACCAAAGGAATGCAGTTAACTCTATAAAGCAGATAAGGCAACACTCTTCTCCTACGGGTGATGGAACCCAGAGATTGGCTCATTACTTTGTTGATGGACTTGAGGCACGCCTTTCCTTCACTGGCACACCGTTGTATTCCCCCGTGGTGGGGAATAGAGTATCAGCCGCTGAAATCCTAAAAGCCCATCAGGTGTATGTGGAGGCTTGCCCCTTCAGAAGAACATCAAATCGTTTCGCTAACAGAACGATTAGGAAACTAGCGGAGAAAGCGACAAAGTTGCACATTATAGATTTTGGCGTTGCCTATGGTTTTCAATGGCCTTGCCTTATCCAAGGTATCTCAAAGAGGCATGGTGGACCTCCTAAGCTTTGCATTACAGGCATTGAGCTTCCCCAACCAGGTTTTAAGCCTGCAGAGAGGGTTGAAGAGACAGGGCGTCGCTTGAAGAAATACTGTGAGAGATTCAATGTCCCATTTGAGTACAGGGTCATAGCACAGAAATGGGAGACGATCAAATACGAGGATCTAGAGATTGACAGCGATGAGATGATTGTTGTCAACTGTTTGTATCGGTTAAAGAACATACCTGATGACACCGTAGCAGTGAACAGCCCGAGAGAGACTGTTCTGAAGTTGATTAAGAGAATTAATCCTGATATTTTCATCCACGGTGTTGCTAATGGGACATATAATTCTCCCTTCTTTGCCACAAGGTTCCGCGAAGCACTCTTCCATCACTCTGCATTGTTTGATATGTTTGATGCTACTATACCTCGCGACAATTGCCAGAGAATATTGTTTGAGAAAGAAATATGGGGAAGGGACATCATGAATGCGATAGCTTGTGAAGGTACTGAGAGAGTTGAAAGGCCAGAGACGTACAAACAGTGGCAAGTGAAGAATCTGAGGGCGGGCTTCAGGCAGCTTCCATTAGATCAGGAGATCATGAAAAATGTGAGGTCTACGGTGAAAAAAGAATATCACAAGGATTTTGTGGTTGACGAGGATGGCCAATGGATGCTGCAGGGATGGAAAGGGAGAATAATCTTTGCTCTTTCATGTTGGAAACCTGTCCAAGATTAACCGAACTACTACTTGGTTAATTATAGTTGTGCTAGGAAGGCTTCTATTTGTTTTTTTGTTCTAGTTGGCAATATTAACGCAGTTTATATGGTTTGTTTGCATGACAACATAGGTTTGATAATGCTCAAGGTGACACAAAAGCGATCGTGTGAAACATGCATATGCAAAGCTGGTTCTTATTCTAAATTCGACTCCAAATCCTGGAAGAAATGACATAAAAACCATTTCTTCCGCATATAATATATATTTTTATAGATTAAATTGTTTTCTTCTGAGATTATTGATTGAAAAGAAACTTCTTGAATGAACATTCGCCGTCCTTATTCTGCATCCTTGCATAATGCAATCTTCGAAATATAAATTGGAAATCATTCCACCGGACAGCTTTTATTTTATTTGATTTTATCAGGACAACTACAATGGCATTCATGATTGACTGTATACTTATTGAAAATCTAAAAGAGAAGCGATTTAGAAGAATACAGAGTACACGCCTTTTCTTAACAATATACATACCTGGTAAAATGATTCTGCTACAAAATTCTCGTTCAAGTAACAAAATCAAGCCACAATAGAATGGAGGAAATAGAAAGACAGTACCAAAAATTCTTTTCATTCCCTTGTACAAGTCTTTCTAACCATATGGAAGAGACTAGTGAAGAAGGCAGTCTTTCAGCAAGGCTTGAAGTGATGCTTACAAATGTGAGAAATCCAAGTCCCCAAGTTCACAGAAGGCAGTTCTCCCCAATTGCGACCAAAATGGTCATTCCTGGTGGGAAGTGGGCCTCAATTTGCAAAGTTGGGGGGCCACAAGCAATGTGATACAAATTGTTAGCCCCTGAAAGCAAGCAAGCAAGAAAGAAGTCCCAGCCTACTCATGCTCAGCCTCTTCTGTTTTTACCATTTGATGGTCTAAGAACATTCCAATCCAGCTTTGTGGGCTTCGGTTGCTTGAAGGAGGAGGCTTTATTGTTATGTGGAGATGAATGCTGACCACCTTCGACAGTTTTAGGGTATTTATTTGGCAGATCTTTTTCCAAAACCTCTTCAGGCTGCTTTCTTTTGAGATCTCTATTAGCCTCATCATTTAATTTATCAAAATTCGGGTATTCAGCTCCATCTAAGGACCCATTTTCTCTGTTGATGAGCAGAGCACAGAGAGAGAGAGAGACATAGATGTCAGCAGCAAAGTATAATAAAAAGACACTTCTACAAGCTGCAAAAACATGGAAGCACAAGTCCCTTTTTCATTTAGGTCTGTTTGGTCGTCCTTCAGTTCTGCGTTCATTTGGTTTTCTAATAGTTCCCCAAATGATCAATGATCAATGATCCATTTATTTTGTAAAAGAAATGTGTGCACCAACTAGTTATCTACAATTCTGGAAGGCTAGACATTCTTTTGTGCATATATGGGATGGCGATTATGTCGAATATACAATAGATGGGATTGATTAATGTAAGTGACTACTTAAAGATGTCCATGCCCAGGGCACAGGCATACACTAGTCTCAACTTTTGAAAACCAAAGCATTGAATATTACTTCAACACAAATTGAATATGGATAAAAAAGAACATCACATTGCACAAACAGTGTTCAGGAATTTGGTCCAACTCCAGAATTCATATCCATTGAAATAACTAAAAACCCTAGGTGTACCACAAAACAACATCTATTAACTTTTCGGACTCGTAAGTCCTCACTAGTCACTCCTAAGGATAATAGATTGCTATAAGGTTAAAAAAATGATAAAAATAGTTCCCAAATATCACCCACCTACTCGATAAGGAAGTTCCACAAAGAGATGCTTCAGTTTGCAGAGTTTCAAAGGCAAAATCACCAACCTGAAAGAAACCTTTCCACTATGGTTGCCAGAAGACGTGACATAGGCTTCAGGCTTGTGAGTGTTCCCTGCTTGTTCATATAGTTTCTACAACAAAAGACTTTAGAAATCACAAAGGCCAAAAAGAGAATAACAGCAGGCCAATAGTCAGCCAAAATAGTGTTTAGGTCACTCAGCTTTACTCACATCAATAGAAGGATTGAAACTTCGAAACGACATACGTCCCATAGTTGCTCCAGGGTGAGGATCCCCTTCCATTATGACAACACTGCATGTGTACGAAACAGCCACAGAATGGAACACGTGAAATCTTGAGACAAGTCTGTCAGATATTTGCAACTATTTTACAAACAAAATCCAATGAACATTACATGGATTGCAAACAATGCTACAAGTTCCACTAATTCCATATTTCTTGCAGGAAAAGAACCCCTTTTTTGCATCTGTTCGAACAGAATTCACAACCAGTGGGCAAGAATTACACAGGAAGCAACTAATGCAAAGGCCATACTTGTGCTACTGTAAGGCAATCATGCAATCAAACCATAACCATCTAACGAGTCAAGACCAACATCAAAAAATTCAAATAGAAAATTAAGTCAAGTACTACATACAAATGTAGCATGATAATTTACATAAAAGTAGTTATACCATCTTCTATTAAAGGCGCCAGGAGAGAATAAATTCTGATCAGGCTTAACGTCTTCTTCTTTCTCGGTTTTCTCCTCTCTCTGAGCGGCTCTTTGCATGAACTGCATTGTAGAAAGCGGATATCAGAGCTTAAGGTTTACAAACTCAAGGGTCCTTTCACAGAACAAAAGCCGATTATCAACGAATTTAAAAACACCCACAGGAATCAATGCAAACCCAATTCGAATCAAAAAAAATTCATAGAAAGATAAACCAATACATTACAGAGTACAGGAGGTGGCGTAGTCCTCGAGTTACCTTCAAATTCCTCAAGGTATTTGAAAGCTCGCGCTTTGCCATAATCTGCTTATTGAGTTAGCTTCAAAAAAATCACCACAGAGCTCCAATTCTGAAACTTCAACCTCTCCCTCACTGTCTCTGTTTGCAAGAAAAACAGCATCCGAGTTGCAATGGGAGAAATTCAGGACCAATGTGCCTAAATTAGGGCTTAGGGCACTTCATCTTCATCGATTTTAGTTGGGCTGGGTTCCTCAGGCCTAAATTACAGTCCTTATTTCTCTTAGTTAAGCAGGCCCATAATGCTCAAATATGGGCCTATTAGATATTAACTGGACTAGGCTCATTCGACAGTGTAGTTTGAACCAGCCCACTCCATTTTCGGCCCATATAGTACATTAAGTTGGGCGGCCTATTAAGCAAGCTGTGGGCTAAGCTATTTGTTGAGGCGGCCCAATCAAATCTCATCCAATTCAACGCTACTTGTCCAATGCTCGCAGTTGGGAAAAAAAACTCCCCTAACCTATAAATAAAAGCAATAGCTCTTCGCATTCTTGGCGACTCTTGAGTTGGGAGTGGAGTTTCGTCGTCTGCAGAATTCAATTGGCAAGCGCATCATCATTCATCACTGGACACACTTAGGTTTAATCCAATTACTTAAGTCTTTTTTTATTATTAGCAGGATTGTTCGTATTCCATTATCTGATTATTTACGTTTTGTGGATAAATGGGGAACGCGAATTTTCTTTTGTTTATAAAATCTGCTGTCCTCCTTATGTAGAGTTTCTGAATCTTCGATGAGATCTTTCTTTATAAATTCTTATTGCTGTTTTTTTTTGTGTGTTTTAATACTTAGTTTTGTGGTTTGAATTTTGACAGATTTTCAGTGACCTGTGCTTGGTAGGAGCGATTAATCATGGTATTTTTATGGTCATTTGCACTGAATTTGAGTTTATCTGTTTGTGATTTTGTTATAGGCATTGTTGACGTCAATTTATCTTGGCCGTCAATGTGATTGTTCTCCAAAATCCATCTGGCATTCCTGTTTCTGTTGTTTGCCGTCAGCTCTATATCAGTTAGCCTCCCAGTTTAACTGCAAGGAGCTGTTAATGGGTCTTAATAAGATCCGTTTATATAATATTTTTATATGGTTCTAAAGAAAAAGTTTAAGGCTTTCTATTTCTAGCTTACCTTTTCTTGGGACTTAAATATAAAGATGACTACTATGCTGTGATGGTTGCAGGCTAATGAGTCCCCTCAGAATTCCACATTCGAACAGTATTATCGTTGTTATCCTGCCTCTTTCATTGATAAGGTTAGGGAATTTTCAATCTCAAATTGAATTTTAGTTTAAAAATTAACGAAATTTACCAATTTCCTTTCTTTTTTTTTCTCGTGGAATGATTGTTTGACGATGAAGGAATGCTTTTTCTTTGTTTGAGAAGCAATAATTAGGAGATGCTCGAACCTTGATTTCTGTCTTTGTAAATGATATCAATCAGTTGATAATCTTCTTTGGCTACCTTGTTTGAATAGCAGCTGTTGTTTCAGTTACTTGTTTTACCTTATTGCCTCTTGACTGCATATATGAATGTGATAACATCTGAGGAGACATTGTTTAATCACTAGTGTTTTGAGTAACCCATACTTGTGAATGTGATTGAATGTATAATATTTTTTTCTAACTCGTATGACTTTTTCAGCCGCATCTGGAGAATGGGGATAAGAGTATGTTTTCTACACCCAGTCCAGTGATTCCATAATATTTGTTTTCTTTCTTTCCTTATGGTGACATAATGATTCTTTCTTGCAATTTCAGTTATCATGCCTCCCTCGGCTCTGGATCGCCTAGGTAAGAAAAGATATTGAGTTAAATTATTCATTTTGATTTCTTAATTCTAAATTTCTAATTCATATAATCCTAACTTTACTATCCTAAAAAACACATTTTTCTCTCCAGCATCTTTGAAGATTGATTATCCCATGCTATTTGAACTTCGTAATACTTCTGCCGCGCGAATGACTCATTGTGGAGTCCTAGAATTCATTGCAGATGAGGGTCTCATATACTTGCCTGATTGGGTACGAATTTTTTCTCTTCCATCTTGTCCTTCATAGTATATCAGTATATTGATGATTCCTTTCTGTTTTCTTATAGCCTTGTCTTTGTTATTTTCTTTTAGATGATGGAAAACATGCTTATACAAGAAGGTGACATTGTGCAATTGAAAAATGTCAGCCTTTCGAAGGGAACTTTTGTGAAGCTGCAGCCCCATACCAAGGACTTCTTAGATATTTCCAACCCTAAAGCCATGTCAGTCTATTTTTCTCCTTTTTATCTTATATATTAAAGTGCCTCGCAGTAATGTTTCTTTCTCCACTGATCTTTTGTTTGTTTCCCTTCCAGCTTGGAGACTTCATTGAGGAACTACTCATGTTTAACCACTGGCGACGTGATCATGGTTCCTTATAACAATAAGAAATATTACATAAATATAGTTGAAACAAAACCTTCCTTTGCAGTTAGTATCATTGAAACTGATTGCGAGGTGGACTTTGCCCCTCCTCTTGATTATATAAACCCCGCACAGACAGAAAAGCCTCATTTGTCAAACAAAAAAAGGCCACCCGAAGGTTTGTTTTCTATTTATTTTTTACCTTTATGCGAGACATTGGCTCTGCATAAATTTCAGCTCTAAGTTTTTAGATTTTTCAAAATAATATCGATTCTTTATTGGCAGTTGAAGAAGAGCCTGTCCAAAAGGTACCCAAATTCAACCCATTCACTGGTTCAGCAAGACGCTTAGATGGCAAACCCTCAAACCAATCAGATCAACCAGCTACCTCTCCTATGCTCAAGCAGAGCCAACTGAAGGATGCTGATGCAGATATTGTTGTCAAGCCTACAGAGTCTGCATCGGAGCAACATTCGCATAAGCTTGTGTTTGGTTCCAGGATGAACCAGCCTTCTATTGGATCAGCCAAGGTAATATTTTTCTATGTCATAGTATAATCATTGAGGTGCTTTTATATATTCATATTGCAAAAACATGCACGGTGTGCATCTGCCACATGATTAATCGAGGACAATCTCATTTTCTATGTTTACTGTGGTTATTAGGCTTTACAGAGTTTGATTGATCTGTAGCATACTCGCATTGGTTTATGTTGTAGGTCTCCCCAAAGGAAAGCGGACAAGACCCACCCAAGAAAGTGGAAGAACCAAAGTTCCAAGCTTTTACAGGGAAGAAGTATTCACTGATTTGACGCTTCTCTCTTTTCCATCTATCCCTTCTTCATGAAACATAGAATGGAATCTTTTGCAAGTGCAAGATCCTGACCATCCAGTTCCTATACTGCACTTGTTTAATGTCAATACTGTAGGCCTATAAGTTGTTCCTAGTTAAAAGTTTTCCCTTCTTTTCCGCGGCTTGTAGATATTGGAATTTATTTTCTAATTGTTTCTCATTGTCTACCATTTTAATGGGAAAGGGAAGCATATATTGCCAGAGTTTTCTGTTTTCCTGTTAGGGCTGGTTCTCGTCAAGTTATTTACTAATGAAAATGCGTTAAAAAGAGCTTTTAGCTCATTGGGTGGGGTTGAAGAACTGCTAGCATCCCAGTCTAGTGCAGGCCAAAATGGTTATTGTCGATCCTCCATCAATACAAAATGTGAAAATGATAAAAGCAGAAATATGATTTTTTGTTTTAGGATTACAACGTGCCCAATAATTTGGAGTAATTCACATTTGAAATTCAGGGATAAAACAGAAAAATAGTTAAAAGATCAAAGAGAGATGATATATCCCATCCATGTCATATGTTACTTCATTGGACAGAAGTCGCAGAACCTAAGAAACTTAAGCTATTACAGTTGTTTCAATTGCAACCTTCCTTGGATACGCAACCCTTTCAGGCTTCTCATTAGCTTCCCAGAGCTCTGGCAATGCCTCCTTGATGTTGTGAATGCTCTCTAATGCCTGATCCGCGCCTTTTGTCCTATGAGAAGTACCAACCTACAACAGTACAACATTGAGACTCCATGGTTATTTTCTAAGCAGTTTGAGAGAGCAGGAAACCAGGCAAAGAACCTTTCCGCAAGAAACTCAGACCAGTTGATGATAGGCAATATCAAAATCTTACCAGAACAGTGTCGAGACCGATTATTTTGCCGGTCTCTATGTTCCGAACACTATCATCCAAGAACAACTAGAAAAAGCAAAAGGACGTAAAATACACAGTGTCAGTAATATATTTCAAAAAAAAAAAAAAAAGAATCCCAGAAGGAAATGGGAACTTACTGTTTTATGAGGGTTGATATTGGCTATCTTAAAAGCTAGTTCAAATGCCTCCTTAAATGGTTTGCAGATAACTGGGCTTTTTGGAAGTTCTGAGCCAGCTTCAGGTTGATCACTAGTGATATCAAATATTTCATTGTGGATGTTAGGACTCGATCCTGAAGCTTTCATCTCAGCAGAAGAACTGGTTTTGTGGAATGGGTTCAAGGTCTCAAAACATATAACTCCTTCAAAGCAATCTTCTAGTCCAAGCCTGCTAATCACTCTGATTGCATGGGCCTTATCAGCATTTGTAAAGATCTACAATTTTTCAAAAAGAGAGGCTTATCGGCATTTTTAAAGATCTAAAAAAATTACCAAAAATCGAGAACCTGAGAAGAAATTAATCATGGTAAGACAGCATCATCCTCCCAGACCTCCCCTGATTAGGAAAAACATAATCAATCAACTGGTACTAAAATGAAAAGAAACTTACAACTTTCCGAACAGGCAGGCTATGCAAAATACTCTTAAGAACAAGGTCAGGCTTTAGGATCTTATTGTATGGCAATCTCCCATGAACATAACTGTAAAATAGCATGCGTCAAGAACAAATTTCCTCTAATTGAGCAGTAAGAAACTGTGAATATAAGAGTTTTTCCATAAAAAATCAGTGAAAACAACTGGGATAGTACCTGTGAAAGTCGTCATAATCAATCTCGTACCCAATTGCCTGTTAAGAATGAAACCCCACAACATCATTTTATAATAAAGATGATGCATATATATATATATATATATATTAAGGGATAAAAAGGGATAAAATAAGAAGCAATGGAACCGTACTGCAAGACCAGCCAACGTAGTCCCATAATTTTTGTACAGCGAAAAACACAATTCGGGGACTTTACTTTCCTCTATTCCAAGCTTCTGAAGCATATATTCTGTTACAGAGCATTCAAATAAGACTTACTAAACGAAAAGTGAGCAAATCTTCATATGAGAACTACAAAGTGCATTACAGTGTCATGAATGCATCTCACCTTGAATATTCTTGGTGATTTCACATGACAGCCCAGAATTGAGAGGATAGAGGGTGTCATCCACATCTGAACGATCAACATAACAAGTCACATCCAACTTCAACATATTCAAATTTCAGAGCAAAAAAAAAAAGTTCACACAAGAAAGTCACATGTACACTACAGGCATAGCTTTTACCAAAATGCGTTGTCTACAAACTGATGTTAATTCGCAATTGTAAATACAAAAGCTTTCCCTTTTATCATGAGAAATAGACAATTATGTCTGTTATTTGCACAGAAAATCCATAAAGCTTACCAAATAGAAGACAATCGTAGATAGGTGATGCAACTTGTGGGCATTGACCATCATTCTCCATTTTGATCAAAGAGACTTCAAGTAAACACAGTTACAGAGACAGATCAGAATACTTTAATTAAGTGAATACAATTGAATTCAAGAGAGACATGGAAACCAATATAGATTGTAAGTCAGAGGTTTCTAATACACAAAACAAAGGCATGGCTAAAAGTATAAGTCTAGCAACATTGCTAATTTCAGAATTCAGTTTTACAATTTTTTGCTCGTTTGCTTTTTAGAAAGCACATTCTCTAAATTTTGTGATTTCATAAAATAATGATCGGAGCATGTTTTTGTGAGGTGGTGTTCTCGGATAACCTATAATTTTTTATACTCGAACACACACACACACACACACACACACATATATATATATATATATATAAAGATGAAATAGAAAGCCGTATCGAAATCAGTAAACATATACAAACTGAATCGAGCCCAGATTTACACCCGTAAACCTTAAAGCAATTTAAGACCTGCCGCCACAGTGTGCTTGCAACATGTGCAATATTGCCTCCGGGCCTATTCGACTTCACACCTTTGAAAGCACAATTTTGTAGGTGTACAACGAACCAGCAATTGAATGTTACTCTCTCGAAAAAAGAAGACACAGGGTAGCCAAGAAAGGGAAAAGAAAAGCCAGAAAATATATTCTATTGCTAAAAAAACTGACCTTGTAAGAGTTCAAGAGAATCAAATTTTTTCATATCAATAAACGTGGCCGGTGGGCTTTACTTCCTAAGAATCAGGATCTGTTACGAAATACTTGATCATGATGATTTATACTATTCACACTATCCAACAGCTAAAAGCCAAAATTAGAGTGGCGTGGCTATGTTTACAAATCACAATCCATCAACACAGAATGCAAAAATGACTTCTTTATTTCCTTCAAATCTAACAATTCCATCTACCAACTTTTGCAATGCGTTACACAAATCAAACATCATAACCTTCTGACACTCTGTTTATCCACAACCCCCAAAAAAAAACTAAAACTTCAATCGCATAGTGCCCAAGAAATCGATCAAATGCACACCCAGATCAATAGCGTTCATGAACGCAATAAATCAAAAACAAACAAAAAAATTAAAATGGAAATGTTAAAAACCCATATTGGACATTGAAAGAAAGACTACCAGATCCAGAAATCACCGATATGTTGTTAAAGAGAAAGAAAGGACGATTGTGAGAGAGAGAGAGAGAGAGAGAGGGGTATGAGGGTGTCTTGTGAACAACGTTGTGAGAGAGAGCGAGGGAGGGCCTCAGAGGTGCTTAAATAAAAGCCGTTTGACGTTGAATGAAAGCGGAGCAGTTGGGGGGGGGGTCAAATCTCACTCGTGTCGTCTTTTTCCTATTTCTAGATTGTTTATGAAGTGCATCGTTTCAAACTTCTATGACGTGGTCTCATGCATCCTTGACACGTTCCCGTCTCAGCTTTCTTTGCTGTGTCCCCTTCATGACCGTCACGCTATCCCTACTGGACACGTGGATGGAAGGGAGATCCAGTAGACTTTTTGGAATAAAAAAAAACACGTTGATCAAAGATTAAACAATTCAATAAGGAAAATGATAACGTGCGATGCAAAAAGGTCCAGCCTAAAAAATTGAATTAGATAATAGTCATCACATGTCATATAATGATGCTTGTTTATCATGATACACGCGGTATCATTAATACTAATTAATCTGAAATTTAATATTTTAATAACTACATCCAACTCCAATATTATTAATTATTGGGTTTTCTTTCTGTCTAAACTCTCAACTCAAATTTATTGCATGGGTTAATAATAAACGTGAGTTAATAATGTATGTGATCATCTATCATATGTTTCATTTAGATCGCTCAAAGATAAAAACATTTCAATTTACTCATCAAATTTTTTGATTTTGTTTTCAATTGTTCACTCATACAATTTCTAGTTATTTCGGACAGTCAACCCACTCACATGGTGGATTGATCAGTCGAAAATCGTTAATATTTACAAATATTTTTATCTTTTAGTAATCAAAATGAAATATAGATAATCTTTCAAGGATCACATGTACTATAATCCATTTGTTTCTAGTGGTCAACAAGTCAAATAAGATATTTGAATGTCCGAAATCGCCAAAAACTATCACGTGATCAAATTGGCAAAGATCAAAAGTTTAGTTATTGAGTTGAAACGTTTTATCATCGAACGATCAAAATGAAACACGCGACTTCTCTACTATTAACCATTTATCGCGCTTTGATGTACTTTCAACATTTTTTTATTATTTTCAAGATTGAACTAGTTAGATACAAATGCAAATAAATAAACAAATAATACACCCAAAGACGAGATGAGTCGAGAGTGTTTGATCCAACCCAAACCACTTACTGAAGGTTCATATGAATTTATCCTTCAAAAAGTTTGAGGTTAATTTTTATCTGAGAAACTCATTTGATTTTCACTTGATGATATGTAACTTTGAGTCTTGACGAAAGAAACAGTATAACATGCATGCTAAAAGATCTCAGACGTTAACGTCGTGATCTGGCTTGAGACAAACCAGATCTAACTTGGGGGACGGAGTTGTCCAAAGCTGTCGCCAAAAATAACAATGAACCGTTGAAAATAATTTACATATTTTGCTTGTCAAGTAAAATTTGTCCAGATTTTAAACAAATTTATTACTTCCAATATATAAACACACCTTCAGCAAAAACTAAGCAGGGACAACTTGAGGTTCAAGGGATGAAGGTCCATCGTCCACGACGGATCCTTTCTCAGGGATCTGTTCACTCTGTTTATCCTCCTCTTGAAACCCTAGCTTAAATCTATCATAATTAGTGATTTCACTTGATTTAAATGGCCGTTCACCCAAAACTTTAACTAAGTCCTCTTGATGGAGGACTTCCTTCTCAAGCAACAACTCAGCAATCTGAGCCACTTGCTCTTTGTGTTCCTCTACAAGCGCAACTGTGTGTTTATATGCCTTGCCTACCCATTCTCGTACTTCGCTGTCGATGATCGCCCCAGTCTTGCTGCTGTAGGGCTTAGACATTTCAAATGCGTCCTCCCTTTGAGGAAAAGAGAGGAGACCTACCTTTTCGCTGAAACCGTACACTGCAACTTGGGCATAAGTCATCTTTGTCACTTTCTCTAAGTCATTTTGGGCTCCTGTAGAGATTTTCCCCAGCAAAACCTGTACAGAAGATACTGCGTCACTATAGTTGTAGGAAATAAAAGACTCCAACTTACTTAACCGATTTTTTTCCTTAAATTTCCTTTCTGCTTTCCATTTGCAGTTCTGCTGGATCAAAGATGGCGGAGGAATGCTTACATTGATCTAATATTTAGGGGCAAAAACTAAAGCAAACTAACAAAAGACAGAAGATACAAGTATCAAGGACAACTTCCATTGATCTAAAGCAAGGAAGAAGTAATGACCACCTGTTCAGCTGCTCGCCCACCAAGAGTCATGCAAGTCATATCAAATAGCTGTTCTTTGGTCAAGAGAAGGTTTTCATTCGGAACATACTGAGCAAAGCCAAGTGCTGCGGTGCCACGAGGAACAATTGTCACTTTCAACAGGGGTTCGGCATGTTCCAAAAACCAGCCAGTAACAGCATGACCAGATTCATGATAAGCAACAGTCTTGCGTTCCAGCTTGCTTATTACCTGCATCACAAGCATATCATAAATTGCCGGCATGGGTCACTCAAATAAATAACTAAAGTGAAATAAAACTTTTTTTTGCTAAGGACAGTCTTGTAAGGTTTGAAGGGAGAGCCTATTGCTCAGTCATGGGGTTGTCTGACAACCACCTAGATCTCAAGCATTCAAAACTTGGAAAAGAGCCTCTTTTGCATTAATAAGGCGGTGTAAATTTTGTCCTTCCCTAACCATGCATCCACCAGTGAAGCCTTATGTCTGAGTTGTTTAACCATTTCTATTCCTTCAAGGTTTCAAAACTTAAGACTTTATAGCATAATAAGAATGATCAGACACCAATTTGCAACAGTGACCATGGAATTTTATCATTCCCTATCAATAAAATTACAGATATATTTCAATGAATTACCTTGTTCTTCTTCTCCAGCCCACCAATGACTCTATCTATAGCTGACTCAAAGTGTTCCATTGTCACCTGTGATCCTCCACCCCTTGCAGCAATTAAAGCAGCTTCATTACAAACGTTTGCAATGTCTGCTCCAGCAAATCCAGGAGTCAGTGCAGCAAGTCTTTGCGAGTAATGTGATGGCTCATGATCAAGTTTGAGCTTCTTCAAGTAGATCTGAAGAATCTGTTCACGGCCTTTAATGTCAGGTTTATCAATGGATATTTGGCGGTCAAAACGCCCAGGCCTCAACAAAGCTTTATCTAAAATGTCAGGCCTATTAGTGCCAGCAAGCACAACTACTCCAGCAGTTGTACCAAAACCATCCATTTCTACCAGTAACTGATTAAGAGTACTCTCACGCTCATCATTCGCACCTGAGAAGCCTCCACGGCCCCTTGCGCGACCAATTGCATCAATCTCATCAATGAAAACTATACTGGGAGCACACTGCCTTGCTTCTTGAAACAAGTTCCTTACCCTTGATGGCCCAACACCAACAAACATCTCCATGAAATCAGAACCAGATATAGATAGAAAAGGCACACCAGACTCCCCCGCAGTTGCTTTTGCTAGAAGGGTCTTTCCTGTGCCAGGAGGCCCTACCAATAAGGCACCTTTTGGAATCTTGGCTCCTAAGTCCTCGTACTTCTTAGGGTTCTTGAGGAAATGCACGAATTCCATGATTTCTTGCTTTGCCTCATCACAGCCAGCAACATCCTTGAAATACACCTGGATGTTAATCAAAACAATTTTGTGAATGTCAGTAAGGGACAGAATACTCACAGAGAGAGAGAGAGAGAGAGAGAGAGAGAGAGAGAGAGAGAGAGAGAGGGAGGGGTGGGGGGGGTGGGGGAAGTAGATTGGTGCCATCAAGATTAGAAAAACGGAAAACTAACCTTATTTTTAGAATTTTTATCCACTTTTGTTACATTGGCTTTTCCTATGTTAAATATTCCGCGGCCACCCTTTAATCCACCACCACCACCAACTCCTAATCCACCCTGCATTCTCCTCCCCATTAACATAAGGGATCCAAAAAGCAAGACTGTTGGAACAAACCACCCTAGTTCCTGATACCAAAGCATTTCAGAGACATATTTCACAGGAACATAGTCATGAGGGTCTATCCCTAATGCTTCTTGGGCATCCTCCAACTTCTCCTCGAAAGATTCAACACTTCCAATATTGAAGTAGTATTTATACTGGGCCCCATGTCCCCTTGCAGAAGCACCAGTAGCAGGACCTTGGACCAAGTCGTCACTCGTTTGATTGAGAGGACTGCTCTTCACATACACTTTTGCAACTGATTTATTGGAAACATCAATATGGTCCACTAAACCAGGTTCAAGAAGCTTATTTTTGAACTCCTGGAAGCTAATCTGCGACAACATAGCAAAAAGAAAATTTGAGAATTTAAAACCTATGTTGAATAATTATCTCGAAATAACTGCATGAGGTTAGTGTTCGTTGAGTTCAGATGCCAGTCATTAATCTGATAAGTAATTTCATCAAGCGAAAGAAAAAATGACTAGTTAAAGACTTAAAGCATCAACCAATGAAAACTCAAATAATTAGGTGAAGGGTGGAACACTTTTATTCTTAACCATTCCATAAAACAATAGAAAGGCAACAACATCCAACAAACAGAACCACTAGTACAAAAGGCCTCCACTTTCCAAGGATATCATCTACCACTTTGTGTAATGGACCTGAGCCTCTATGGTCAAAGAAACTAAGCACACATACAGAGAATATCCTGAAGCTATTAACAATGATACACTTACCTGTTGTTGTTCGCCTGAACCAAAAGGAAAGGAAGAGAAAAGCAGCGCCATGGCTAGTACAGGGAGGAGCATGTTTTGAAGTTTCATAAAAACCTCCTGGAAATTGTTACGATCATCTGCATTTGAATCCTCCTCTGAAATTGGGATAAGAATGAACTGATTAGAACAGAGAAAATTTTCAAACATCATTTTCCAGGACTCAGCTGTTTTCTATCATAAATCCAAAAAAAGCATGATGCAGGAAGACCATTAAACCCATTGACTAGATATTTTCTCTGTCCAACAAAAAACACTTATACTACACAAGTATTACGAGAAAGACTTTATAAACTCATGGGTAACACTTAGTAAGATTATAGAATTGACCTTCTCCGCCAAGTATTATTGGATGTATCTATATATTGTGTGCATGCAAGAACCTTTTTTTGCTTACTTTTTTCCATCTCTGCTATAACAATAATCTTCCAGTACTGAAAGAAATTACATTCCTTTGTTGACACGTGGAAAGAGACTATGTATTCAGCAATTAGAATGCACTGTCAATTCTTAAACTCTTCATTCTGCTTTGTGATTCTCACTATCTTAGCAGTATTTTGTACCTTTAATGCCAACTTTAAGTAGTTCATGTCCTACAAATACAGCTCTATGATTACGGCAATACCCTTTTCCCAATATTAGAAAGAAAAATAAAGTCAGGGTAGCTGCAACACGCAGTCTGAACAATATGTATTCCATTAGGGTAGTTGGAAGCCTACTACATCCAAACTATAACCAGCAATTTATGCTCTCTAAAGAGCACAGGAAAAAAACTCCATAAGATAGGATTTAAAACTCTTACAAATTGACCTTTAAACCATCACCAGCATTTAACTTTCTGCCCATTACCAGATATACATTGCATTAACAACCATCAAGATAAACATAAACACGGCAGTTCCCCCGATGGAAAAAGAGTTGTACAACGTTCCTTAGATCACCCATTTTTAAGACACCCCCGACTTACTTGAACCATCAAGACAACTTAATTTATTGCATATTTAAAACCCAAAAAAATAAAAGGGGAGAAAAATATAAATAATGTGAAGTGGATGTAAAAGTACTGATACTGACCTTTGGACTCAGACTTCTCCTCACTCCCCTTTGGGATTTCCTTCTTCTCCTTGGGATAGAAGTTTTCATAATCTGCAACCAGAAACAAGAATGCATGAAGAAGAACTCAAATGCTCAAATCGCCCCCCCTAAAGTGTCAACTAATCATTAATATCACTTGGAAACTACTTATCTTCCTTCCAAAACACAATAGGCAGCAGTTACAAAATACTTTTAACAAAACATTGGAACGTCAATAAACCTTCATCAAACGACCTATCTCTAAAAAATAGTCAATAAACGCTGCTAATGCCGCTAATTGCATCCCAGTAGCTATTGCATTAACTTACCCTTTGTTAATCATCATAACGTCAGAAATTTTATAGCTTTCAAAATTTAGTAATGAAAATATGTGGTCCAAAACCATGAACAAGCAGCTAGTAGCTTCTAAAGAGAGAGACAACAACGGAAACCCTAAAAACTTCAACAAGTGACTTACTTTTCTTCTTAGGGGCTTCATTGGAGAAAAACCTTCGAAACCCAGGGTGGGCAAGAATATAATGTAGTTCTGATAAATTAGTCTTAGAAACAAACTCCCTGTGAGCTCCAATTGCGGCTACATAACCCCTCGGAAACATTAATCCGACACCGGGTTGATGATCAATTGCCCCAATCAGTGGCAACCCTGAAACCACGTCAGTAGAGGCCGCCGATCTCACACCACGCAATACATTCTACAATCAGACATCATAAATCAACCGACAAAAATAAAAGAAGAAGAGAGAGTCGAAAAATATCAATCATTAATTAAACACAAAAAAAAATTGATACCCTAGAGCGAGAAGATCGCGAAATTGAACGGCCAACCCTGGAAAATATCATCATCATCTATCGATTTACCGAACAACGAGAGATCTTTTTTAGTAAACAGTCATATAAAACGTTAAAAAAAAACACAAAGGGTGAGATGAAGACGAGAGAAGGGGAATTTGGATGAGCGTTTAGCTGTATGTAATAGGATTTTTTTTTTTTGGGTATAATTATGATTACAGAGAAGGAGTCGATAAGATATTAAAATGTAGCGCTGGATTACCCTATGATTTTTAATATTTATATATATATAATAAAGTCAGCAAAGCGGATCCGTTGGTGGATTAATTGACATAAAAACCTTGGGAAACAAGAAATATATATATATTTGACAAAAATTTGGACCGTGGCCCAAGTATTTTATCAATCTACCTATATGGCTATATATTATTTGCTGGCTCGCTGCTTATCCTTAAAAAGTCCATCTATATTTGGGCCGAGGAGACTGATGGGCCTTTAAAGCCCAGTTTCCTTCCTTTTTTTTTTCATTCGTAGATAAATTGTAGTCTATAGCCCTCCCTCTGGAATCTTCTCCTTTCTTTGTTTTCTTTTTTTTTATTTTTTATTGAAGAAACAATCATCTTTATTAACTTAAATCCAAACAAACAGCATTATAAATAAAGTCAGAGGTATACAACCCCAAACATGGACACCGATCAAGGAACCAGCTGTTCGAGCAAGCAAATGGGCAACTGAGTTCACTGATCTACGCACAAAACAAATCTTGTTATTGTTTCTCTTTCAGTAGAATCTTACAATCATCAATGATAGCACCAGTATAGGAAGCATCCAAACTTGCATGATTCATAGCCTGCACTAAAGTCTGAGCATCAGACTCAAGGATTACATTGAAGATATTATTCAAGCAAGTGGGAAATTGCATCCGTGTTCCTTCATTCGAGAGCAACGCCAGTTGGTTTAACTCTCTCTGGTACCGACGGGAAAATATTATCTCTGAGGCCTTTCAACGAACACTTTCGATGCCATCAATTGGTTACCCGCTTTCATCTTCACAAGTACCCACTATTAGAATTATTTCAAAATATTTGAAAACAAGTTCCTCATTTTCTTGTTTTTGCTAGAGTACCACAGATAAAAAAACAACAGTTTTTTAATTCAAACAAAAACTGATAGCAGTTAGATGTTTGAATCATTACAATTGTTGGAAGTCCTAATATGCAACTGTTAATCTCTCTTGTAAATAAGAGATACAAAGGACATAACAAAGAATAACAAGTTCTCTCCATCTCTTTTCTTTGTTCTTGATATAACGCAGAGTTGCAATCTTTGTTATATATACGAGCAGTATCTTATCCGAGAACAATATTGTTCACAAGTCCCAATTGCAAATTGTGGGAGGCAATAATTGTTTGAGAGAAAGATTCATATTCGATTTACTGCTTAGTTTTAGCAAGTCCCAATCTCTCTCTCAAACTTATTTTGATAACACCCACAACATATCGTTAATCCATCACTTTCCGGCTACTCTCCATTCCCATTAACGCTAACTCCAAGTATATCTAGAACCCACTTATTTTCTCCTCTCAAATGTTCATCTTCCGGCACCTCGAGCATATCTTTGCAGCTTGGAGACTGCATTGAGGAACTACTCATGTTTAACCACTGGCGACTTGATCATGGTTCCTTATAACAATAAGAAATATTACATAAATATAGTTGAAACAAAACCTTCCTTTGCAGTTAGTATCATTGAAACTGATTGCGAGGTGGACCTTGGCCTCCTCTTGATTATATAAACCCCGCACAGACAGAAAAGCCTCATTTGTCAAACAAAAAAAGGCCACACGAAGGTTTGTTTTCTATTTATTTTTTACCTTTATGCGAGACATTGGCTCTGCGAAAACATAATATCGATTCTTTATTGGCAGTTGAAGAAGAGCCTGTCCAAAAGGTACCCAAATTCAACCCATTCACTGGTTCAGCAAGACGCTTTGATGGCAAACCCTCAAACCAATCAGATCAACCAGCTACCTCTCCCATGCTCAAGCAGAGCCAACTGAAGGATGCTGATGCAGATACTGTTGTCAAGCCTACAGAGTCTGCATCGGAGCAACATTCGCATAAGCTTGTGTTTGGTTCCAGGATGAACCAGCCTTCTATTGGATCAGCCAAGGTAATATTTTTCTATGTCATAGTATAATCATTGAGGTGCTTTTATATATTCATATTGCAAAAACATGCACGGTGTGCATCTGCCACATGATTAATCGAGGACAATCTCATTTTCTATGTTTACTGGGGTTATTAGGCTTTACAGAGTTTGATTGATCTGTAGCATACTCGCATTGGTTTATGTTGTAGGTCTCCCCAAAGGAAAGCGGACAAGACCCACCGAAGAAAGTCGAAGAACCAAAGTTCCAAGCTTTTACAGGGAAGAAGTATTCACTGATCTGACGCTGATCTCTTTTCTATCTATCCCTTCTTCATGAAACATAGAATGGAATCTTTTGCAAGTGCAAGATCCTGACCATCCAGTTCCTATACTGCACTTGTTTAATGTCAATACTGTAGGCCTATTAGTTGTTCCTAGTTAAAAGTTTTCCCTTCTTTTCCGCGGCTTGTAGATGTTGGCATTTATTTTCTAATTGTTTCTCATTGTCTGTCATTTTAATGGGAAAGGAAGCATTTATTGCCAGAGTTCTCTGTTTTCCTGTTAGGGCTGGTTCTTGTCAAGTTATTTACTAATGAAAATGCGTTAAAAGGAGCTTTTAGCTCATTGGCGAGTTTTAAGAACTGCTAGCATCCCTGTCTAGTGCAGGACAAAATGGTTATTGTCGATCCTCCATCGATAGAAAATGTGAAAATGATAAAAGCAGAAAGAGGATTTTTTGTTTTAGGATTACAACTTGCACAATAATTTGGATTAATTCACATTTGAAATCCAGGGATAAAACAGAAAATAGTAAAAAGATTAAAGAGATATGATATATCCCATCCCTGTCATATGTTACTTCATTGGACAGAAGTCGCAGAACCTAAAAAACTTAAGCTATTACAGTTGTTTCAATTGCAACCTTCCTTGGATACGCAACCCTTTCAGGCTTCTCATTAGCTTCCCAGAGCTCTGGCAGTGCCTCCCTGATGTTGTGAATGCTCTCTAATGCCTGATCTGCGCCTTTTGTCCTATGAGAAGTACCAACCTACAACAGTACAACTTTGAGATTCCATGGTTATTTTCTAAGCAGTTTGAGAGAGGAGGAAACTAGGCAAAGAAACTTTCCGCAAGAAACTCAGATCAGTAGATGATAGGCAATCTATCCCAACTTTTGCTATGAGTGTTTTCTTGCTCCCGTTGGACCTTTGTGCTGAGTTAGAAAGAATGATGAATTCGTTTTGGTGGGGTAAACATAAAAATAAAGGTCGGGGGATATGTTGGTTACGCTGGGATAGGATGTGCACAGGGAAGGATCAAGGAGGTCTCGGGTTTAAGAATATTCATGACTTTAATCTTGCGTTATTAGGAAAGCAAGGGTGGAGGCTACTTTCAGAATCAAATTCACTTGTAGCCAAGGTTTTCAAAGCTCGGTATTATCCTAGATCTTCTTTTTTGAATGCTAAACTTGCTCATAATCCAAGTTATATATGGCATAGTGTTATAGTTGAGAAGGACTTGTTGCAATCGGGGTGTCGATGGAGGGTAGAATATGGCGCTAGTATTGATGTTTGGGATGATCCATGGTTACCGGATGGAGAGTCTGGCAGGGTCTCAGCGGAGAGAGTGGAAGAGTTGCATGGGACCCAAGTATCTCATCTCATGCAGGTTGAGGATCGAATGTGGGATAAGGACCTAATTAATGAAATTTTTTGTGAGGAGGATTGCTTGAGAATTTTACGTGTCCCGTTGGGTAGAAGGTTATGGGCTGATCGGTGGTTTTGGAGATGGGATAAAGGAGGGGTGCATACGGTGAAGTCCGGCTATCGGAGGCTTAGGGAATGAAGGAGTGTTGACCAAAACCTAGTAACTGGTGATGTGTGGCAGTTGATTTGAAAGATAAAAGTCCCAGCGAAGGTCATAAATTTTCTTTGGCGTGCATGTAGGAACTGCCTCCCTACCTTGGATAACCTAGTTTTGAGACGTGTTGAAGTGGAAAACTTGTGTCCAGTGTCTGGAGTTGATGAGGAAGCTGTGTTACATTCTATTGTCTCATGTTCCTTCGCTAGAGCTTGCTGGGTTCAGTCATCATTAGGGTTCCTTTGTGGTGTGTATTCATTAGCTCAAGAATGGCTGTCACTAATGCTCCAGCAATGTTCTGAGCAACAGGTTCAACAATGTGCTATGATTGCATGGAGTTTGTGGCGTGCATGAAATGATAGAGTTTGGGGTCATCGAAACTGGTCCGTTGATCAGGTCTTGAGTGCGGCTGCTTCGGTGTTTCAATAGTGGAGTGCAGTGCAATCTTAGGGTGTGACCAGTGTGCGGATGGGTAGGGCTTTCGGTGTGGTTTCAGCATTGGTAAGGTAGTCTCCTCCAACTTTGGGTATGGTCAAGTGTAATGTGGATGTGGCCATTTTGCATGATATTAGAAGACTTGGCTTTGATGGGGTGGTGCGTGATCATGAAGGTACGATGATAGGTGCTCGACATGGGTTGTTGGATGGACCTTTGGATCCTCATGTTGGTGAAGCTTTGTGTCTTCGTGAGGTGATGAGTTGGGTGCAGGAGATGTGCAGGGTAGTGTTTGTTTTGAGACTGATGCACAAGTGCTGGTGCAAGCATTGGAGAAAAGTTATAGGGATCCCTCTTATTTTGGTTTACTTGTGGATGATTGTAAGTCTATTATTATATGGTTAGATAACTGTAAGGTTCAGTTTACCAGACGATCAGCGAATCAGGTGACTCATCAGTTAGCTAGGGCTACTGGTTCTGTGTCTGATTGCATGGAGTGGCATTTTGTGCCGCCTCCTTTTATTATTGATGTGTTATTGTATGATTAAGTTGGATGAATAAAAGTCTTATTTTAAAACAAAACAAAAAAAAAACCCACATTTATTTATTGCATGGGTTAATAATAAATGTGAGTTTATAGTATCTACGGTCATCGAATAATATCTCCTGTTTCATTTTGATCGGTCAAAGATAAAAACATTTCAGTTTAATCACTAAATTTTTGATTTTTTGTCGATTTGCTAACTCATATAATTTTTAGTGATTTCAGATAGTTAACCCACTAGCGTGGCGGCTTGATCAGACGAAAATCACTAATATTTGTATACATTGTTTTTTAATCTTTTAGTGACCAAAATGAAATATGGGTGATCTTTCGGGAATCACATGTATTAATACCCACTTTGTTTCTAATGGTCAACATGTTAAGATGTTTAAGTGTCTGAAATCGCTAAAAACTGTCGATTGATGAAATTGGCACAAATTAAAAGTTTAGTGACCAAATTGTATTGTTTTGTTTTTGGACGATCGAAATGAAAAACAAATCATGTTCTGATGACCACATATACTATTAACCATTTATTCCAAAATTGAACTATATGAGATACCAATGTAAACAAATAATACACCAAAAGACGAGATGAGACGACAGTGTTTGATCCAATCCAAACCACTTGAGGTTCGTACGATTTAATCCTATACAAAGTTCGATGTTAAATATTATCTTATACTCATTTGATTCTCACTCGATGACATGTAACTTTGAGTCTTGACCAAAGCTGTCGCCAAAAATAACAATGAACCATTGAAAATCATTTACATATTTTGCTTGTCAAGTAAAATTTGTCCAGATTTTAAACAAATTTATTACTTCCAATATATAAACACACCTTCAGCAAAAACTAAGCAGCGACAACTTGAGGTTCAAGGGATGAAGGTCCATCGTCCACGACGGATCCTTTCTCAGGGATCCGTTCACTCTGTTTATCCTCCTCTTGAAACCCTAGCTTAAATCTATCATAATTAGTGATTTCACTTGATTTAAATGGCCGTTCACCCAAAACTTTAACCAAGTCCTCTTGATGGAGGACTTCCTTCTCAAGCAGCAACTCAGCAATCTGAGCCACTTGCTCTTTGTGTTCCTCTACAAGCGCAACTGTGTGTTTATATGCCTTGCCTACCCATTCTCGTACTTCGCTGTCGATGATCGCCCCAGTCTTGCTGCTGTAGGGCTTAGACATTTCAAATGCGTCCTCCCTTTGAGGAAAAGAGAGGAGACCTACCTTTTCGCTGAAACCGTACACTGCAACTTGGGCATAAGTCATCTTTGTCACTTTCTCTAAGTCATTTTGGGCTCCTGTAGAGATTTTCCCCAGCAAAACCTGTACAGAAGATACTGCGTCACTATAGTTGTAGGAACTAAAAGACTTCAACTTAGTTAACCAATTTATTCCTCAAATTTCCTTTCTGCTTTCCATTTGCAGTTCTGCTGGATCAAATATGGCGGAGGAACGCTAACATTGATCTAAGATTTAGGCAAAAACTAAAGCAAACTCACAAAAGACAGAAGATAAAGTATCAAGGACAACTTCGATTGATCTAAAGCAAGGAAGAAGTAATGACCACCTGTTCAGCTGCTCGCCCACCAAGAGTCATGCAAGTCATATCAAATAGCTGTTCTTTGGTCAAGAGAAGGTTTTCATTCGGAACATACTGAGCAAAGCCAAGTGCTGCGGTGCCACGAGGAACAATTGTCACTTTCAACAGGGGCTCGGCATGTTCCAAAAACCAGCCAGTGACAGCATGACCAGATTCATGATAAGCAACAGTCTTGCGTTCCAGCTTGCTTATTACCTGCATCACAAGCATATCATAAATTGCTGGCATGGGTCACTCAAATAAATAACTAAAGTGAAATAAATTTATTTTGCTAAGAACAGTCTTGTAAGGTTTGAAGGGAGAGCCTATTGCTCAGTCATGGGGTTGTCTGACAACCACCTAGATCTCAAGCATTCAAAACTTGGAAAACAGCCTCTTTTGCATTAATAAGAGGGTAAGGCGGTGTAAATTTTGACCTTCCCTAACCATGCATCCACCAGTGAAGCCTTATGTCTGAGTTGTTTAACCATTTCTATTCCTTCAAGGTTTGAAAACTTAAGACTTTATGGCATAATAAGAATGATCAGACACCAATTTGCAACAGTGACCATGGAATTTTATCATTCCCTATCAATAAAATTACAGATATATTTCAATGAATTACCTTGTTCTTCTTCTCCAGCCCACCAATGACTCTATCTATAGCTGACTCAAAGTGTTCCATTGTCACCTGTGATCCTTCACCCCTTGCAGCAATTAAAGCAGCTTCATTACAAACGTTTGCAATGTCTGCTCCAGCAAATCCAGGAGTCAGTGCAGCAAGTCTTTGCGAGTAATGTGATGGCTCATGATCAAGTTTGAGCTTCTTCAAGTAGATCTGAAGAATCTGCTCACGGCCTTTAATGTCAGGTTTATCAATGGATATTTGGCGGTCAAAACGCCCAGGCCTCAACAAAGCTTTATCTAAAATGTCAGGCCTATTAGTGCCAGCAAGCACAACTACTCCAGCAGTTGTACCAAAACCATCCATTTCTACCAGTAACTGATTAAGAGTACTCTCACGCTCATCATTCGCACCTGAGAAGCCTCCACGGCCCCTTGCGCGACCAATTGCATCAATCTCATCAATGAAAACTATACTGGGAGCACACAGCCTTGCTTCTTGAAACAAGTTCCTTACCCTTGATGGCCCAACACCAACAAACATCTCCATGAAATCAGAACCAGATATAGATAGAAAAGGCACACCAGACTCCCCCGCAGTTGCTTTTGCTAGAAGGGTCTTTCCTGTGCCAGGAGGCCCTACCAATAAGGCACCTTTTGGAATCTTGGCTCCTAAGTCCTCGTACTTCTTAGGGTTCTTGAGGAAATGCACGAATTCCATGATTTCTTGCTTTGCCTCATCACAGCCAGCAACATCCTTGAAATACACCTGGATTAATCAAAAAACAATTTTATGAATGTCAGTAAGGGACACAGAATACTCACACACACACACAGACACAGACAGAGAGAGGGGGGGTAGGGGGGGGGGGGGGGTGGGGGCGCCGGTGTTGGTTGTGGGGTGGTGAGGGGGCAGTGGGGGAAGTAGAATGGTGCCATCAAGATTAGAAAAACGGAAAACTAACCTTATTTTTAGAATTTTTATCCACTTTTGTTACATTGGCTTTTCCCATGCTAAATATTCCGCGGCCGCCCTTTAATCCACCACCACCAACTCCTAATCCACCCTGCATTCTCCTCACCGTGAAGATAAGGGATCCTAAAAGCAAGACTACTGGAACAAACCACCCTAGATCCTGATACCAAAGCATTTCAGAGACATTTCACAGGAACATAGTCATGAGGGTCTATCCCAAATGCTTCTTGGGCATCCTCCAACTTCTCCTCGAAAGATTCAACACTTCCAATATTGAAGTAGTATTTATACTGAGCCCCATGTCCCCTTGCCGAAGCACCAGTAGCAGGACCTTGGACCAAGTCGTCACTCGTTTGATTGAGAGGACTGCTCTTCACATACACTTTTGCAACTGATTTATTGGAAACATCAATATGGTCCACTAAACCAGGTTCAAGAAGCATATTTTTGAACTCCTGGAAGCTAATCTGCGACGACATAGCAAAAAGAAAATTTGAGAATTTAAAACCTATATTGAATAATTTTCTCGAAATAACTGCATAAGGTTAGTGTTCGTTGAGTTCAGATGCCAGTCATTAATCTGATAAGTAATTTCATCAAACGAAAGAAAAAATGACTAGTTGTTAAAGCATCAACCAGTGAAAACTCAAATAATTAGGTGAAGCGTGGAACACTTTTATTCTTAACCATTCCATAAAACAATAGAAAGGCAACAACATTCAACAAACAGAACCAGTACAAAAGGCCTCATTTTCAAAGGATATCATCTACCACTTTTGTGTAATGGACCTGAGCCTCTATGGTCAAAGAAACTAAGCACACACACAGAGAATATCCTGAAGTTATTAACAATGATACATTTACCTGTTGCTGTTTACCTAAACCACAAAGAAAGTAAAAGGCAAGCACCACCATGGCTAGTAGTAGGAGGAGCATCTTTTGAAGTTTCACAATATGCTCCTGCAAATCGTTCTCAAGTTTCACAATAGGATCATCTGCATTTGAATCCTCCTCTGAAATTGGGATAAGAATTAACTGAATAGAACAGAGAAAATTTTCAAACATCATTTTCCAGGACTCAGCTGTTTTCTATCATAAATCCAAAAAAAGCACGATGCAGGAAGACCATTAAACCCATTTACTAGATATTTTCTCTGTCCAACAAAAAACACTTATACTGCACAAGTATTACGAGAAAGACTTTATAAACTCATGGGTTTCACTTAGTAAGATTATAGAATTGACATTATCTGCCAAGTATTATTGGATGTATCTATATACTGTGTGCATGCAAGAACCTTTTTTTGCTTACTTTTTTCTATCTCTGCTATAACAATAATCTTCCAGTACTGAAAGAAATTATATTCCTTTGTTGACATGTGGAAAGAGACTATGTATTCAGCAATTAGAATGCACTGTCAATTCTTAAACTCTGCATTCTGCTTTGTGATTCTTACTATCTTAGCAGTATCTTGTACCTTTAATGCCAACTTTAAGTAGTTCGTGTCCTACAAATACAGCTACATGATTACAGCAATACCCTTTTCCCAATATCGGAAAGAAAACGAAAATGTTAAGTATCCCAACAAAAAAATCCCAAAAGTGTCCCAATAGAGACATAACCCATAAATTTGAATTTTGAATCTTGAATTTGCCTCCAAATCATGTGATCTATGTGCTGCCACATAGGATTATGGATACTTTGGGATGTTTTGTGTTGGGATGACTAGCACCACCGGAAAGAAAAATAAAGTCAGGGTAGCTGCAACACGCAGTCTGAACCATATGCATTCCATGAGGGTAGTTGGAAGCCTACAACATCCAAACTATAACCAGCAATTTATGCTCTCTAAAGAGCACAGGAAAAAAACTCCATAAGATAGGATTTAAAACTCTTACACATTGACCTTTAAACCATCACCAGCATTTAACTTTCAGCCCATTACCACATATACATTGCTTTAACAACCATCAAGATAAACACAAACACGGCAGTTACCCCGATGGAAAAAGAGTTGTACAAAGTTTCCTTAGAGCACCCATTTTTAAGACACTCTGGCTTACTTGAACCATCAAGACAACTTAATTTATTACATATTTAAAACCCAAAAAAATCAAAGGGGAGAAAAATATGAATAATGTGAAGTGGATGTAAAAGTACTGACTTTTGAACTCAGACTTCTCCTCACTCCCCTTTGGGATTTCCTTCTTCTCCTTGGGATAGAAGTTTTCATAATCTGCAACCACAAACAAGAACGCATGAAGAAAAATGCTCAAATCGCCCCCCTAAAGTGTCAACTAATCATTAATATCACTTTGAAACTACTATCTTCCTTCCAAAACACAATAGGCAGCAGTTACAAAATACTTTTAACAAAACATTGGAACGTCAATAAACCTTCATCAAACGACCTATCTCTAAAAAATAGTCAATAAATGCTTCCAATGCCGCTAATTGCATCCCAGTAGCTATTGCATTAACTTACCCTTTGTTAATCATCATAACGTCAGAAATTTTATAGCTTTCAAAATTTAGTAATGAAAATATGTGGTCCAAAACCATGAGCAAGCAGCTAGTAGCTTCTAAAGAGAGAGACAACAACGGAACCCCCAAAAACTTCAACAAGTGACTTACTTTTCTTCTTAGGGGCTTCATTGGAGAAAAACCTTCGAAACCCAGGGTGGGCAAGAATATAATGTAGTTCTGATAAATTAGTCTTAGACACAAACTCCCTGTGAGCTCCAATTGCGGCTACATAACCCCTCGGAAACATTAATCCGGCACCGGGTTGATGATCAATTGCCCCAATCAGTGGCAACCCTGCAACCACGTCAGTAGAGGCCGCCGATCTCACACCACGCAATATATTCTACAATCAGACATCATAAATCAACCGACAAAAATAAAAGAAGAAGAGAGAGTAGAAAAATATCAATCATTAATTATACACACAAAAAAATCATACCCTAGAGCGAGAAGATCGCGAAATTGAACGGCCAACCCTGGAAAATATCATCATCATCTCGATTTACCGAACGACGAGAGATCTTTTTGAGTTAACAATCTTATATAACGTCGAAAAAAAACAAAGGGTGAGATGAATACGAGGTACAAGACGAGAGAAGGAGGATAAACTGGAATTTGGAGGCTAAATACAACTTTTACTCATCCAAAGATAGCCCATGTCATTTGGGTGAAGATAGTCCATGTCATTTTGGTGAGCTGTAATTTGGTTTGCAATTATTTTTATATTTTATGTTTTTTAATATCATTTTATATTTTCTGTTTTGAAAAACATATTTGGTTTGAAATTTTGAGATTATATTTTGTAAATAAATTTTGACATAATATTCATTTTATAAATAAATAAATAAAATATTGTGAAAATCATAAAATCACATTAAGACGAAATGAATTGTACAGACTCGCAACAGGCTTTCTTGGCTTTACTAGCCAGTATTAAGAGTATGATTTCTAGGTTTGCATAGCAAGAGATGAACTTAAATGCACCACCAAATGCTGAAGGGGATGGGGTTAGTGCACAACATCTAATGGCAGCATTTCGATTTCTCATAAATAGAACTATAAACTTCAAACTTCAAAGATAATAGCCTTGATTTCAATAGTACAGGCTTTCAAATTTTCTGCAATTCTTTACAGATGACAAGTATTGTAAAATGTGAATAGAAATCAATTCAAACTTTCAAAGACAGACGAGTTTTGTGCATTCTCAAAGACGAGCACTGCATAGATTACATTTCACAAGTTAAGTACAAACAAGCACTCGACCTCTACTTGCCACCAACTGAAACCTCTTGTTCGTCCCTCCTCAGCCTCTCCATCCCATCTCTGTCTACAAATAGTCAAATAAAGATCATAAGAGATACCTCAAATGTGTAGAAATAATAATATTAGCAATTTCAGATAGACCCAAATCATCAAGATAGAACAAGTGTCCATGTAAATGAATTTACTGTCAACCCATTTGCGAATTGCAAATTACTGGAATTTAGGAGTAGGTTTTGTTTAATTTCAATCTACCTGCTTTAACTTCTTCTCCAAATGCAGAAATGGAAAATAAGAAGGTGGCTAATGAGTTCTCAAATTACATAGGTGATGACGTCAAAAAGGTGTCACTACCGAGAAGACGTTCAGTGGGTCAGACCCGCAGTAAGGTACAGATGAAGATCCTTCCAGGAAGCCGATCAGCCGAGCAAGGCAGTCTTAGTTGACCAGTTTAGCTGCTTAGCAGGTAACTTACCGACCAGGCAGGTAGAGCTGTCCAGGTTGATCAGCTAAGCAATCTGAGAGCTGAGCACAACAAACAAAGGTGAGCTAAGGGCCGGGCCAGAGGGTGTCCTCTGGCGTTGGCGCTCCGACGCTCAAGTCAGTTGGTATTTAATCAGGTGAGCTCCTCGGACTAGAGCTCTCAATTAGCCAGTACTCAAATTGTGATTAAGTTAGATAATACCTGACTTGCTGAGCCTTATATAGGGCTAGAGACCACTGTTGAAGTGGGTCTTCCCATTATGATTGTGGACCACATCCAGCTGTTTTTCACCGTCTTGGTCCACATATGACGTGGCGGAGCACCATTGGTGGGGGTATTTTTGTAATATCAATAGGAAATTAGAAAAAATGTGCTGAGAGAGAGAAGGGAGATGGTGAGTTTTATTGCATCATAAAGGACATTTAGAAGAACATGGCCTTCTCAAGCAAGCTGGGACTACTCATAATATCAGCCAATCCAAGCAGAAAAATGCATAATTTGGATCACCAACCACAACAGACCAAATATTCATGAATTTTAGTAAAGATTATTTGACCAAAAAAAAGAAAGAAATAATTCCCCACAGTGATTCCTCAAGTCCTACAAAAGCTGTAAATTGCACTTTAGCAAATAGCAGAACAGATGAACGGTTACAGTAGCGGACAGGATTCTTGAAAGAAAAAACAAATACAGTCCAACTCATTATGGTCCAATACAAAACAATCGATAAAGAAACCGAAATTGAAATTCCTTGAAAGCAAAAACATATCTAATAAAGGGCAGAGAGTGGAGACAGAGATGATGAAGGAGAGAGAGATATTGGCACGAAGAAGTCACGAAATCAGGTCTGTGCTGGTCTGCGCGGTCATCTTCGCATACTTTTTTGACCGAGAATCCCATCTTTCGTCGACCTAATTTACGAAGACGGAGAATCCTTGGAAAATGTTCTGCTGATTGCTATTCGCATCTCATTTTTTTTTTTTTTTAGTGTCACCCAATTTTCACAAAAATTTCAGTACAAATAATAAAAATTATTGTAATACCTAATTTTTTTAGATTTTAAAAAGTATCCAGTTACATCCCAAATATGCGAAAAATTGAAACTTTCGATGAAGATTCTGGCCGATCAGTCCACCTTCGGAAGTCGTTGTTGCCTGGACTTTGTTGGCATCGTCGAGGACTTCGATTTGGTGGCTCGCCTCAACCGGAGGTGGCCGGATCGGAGCTCCAAATATGCGAAAAATTGAAGCTTTCGATGAAGATTTCGACCGATCCATCCACCGTCGAAGGTCTTGGTTGCTTGGGTTTTGTCTGTATCGTCGAGGGCTTCAATTTGGTAAGTGGCTAACCTCAAACGGAGGTCGGACGGCAAAAATCCTGTGGCGGCAGCTAGCAAGAGAGAGAGAGTGAGGGGTGAAGCAAGACAATGTATTTTTTGTGGCGGGAGGGGTGTCACTGGATAAAAATGGAGTGCCAATAGCACTCACCAATATCATTTTGCGTTTTTATGTGTTAAGTTGTTTTCTATTTTAAAAAATAAATTTTCAAAACAAATAAACCAAACATATTTTTAGCGTTTTTAAAAATGCAAAATGCAAAATGGGCTAAAAACAGCCAAACCAAATGGCACCTTAACTTCTCATTTTATTTCAGTCAAGTCACTCGGACAGATTTTCTCTAAAACGGACAGAAAAAAAAGTGACCTGACTTTAACTTGTTTTTAATTGGTACACGTGGAAATTTGTCGCCACTTGGGAAGGTCTTTCAATTTTTTAAATAAAAATTTAAAAATATTAAAAATTCCTTTCTCTCTCTCTTGTTCTTCCCCGTCTCTCTCTCCTCTGCGATTTCAATGGCATGTTATTAAAAGGAAGATCCGGGCGACAAAAAATATTGAACGATGACAAGAAACAACTGCAGACGCAGAAAACAAACCATAGCCACTTTATTATATTACGCTTAATAGATCTAAGGAAACCAAAAAAGCAAACACTGGACGCTTATATTGCTACTAAATACTATTATTCTACCGATCTCTGCTTCTGGCTTCATAACGACCCTTCTCATTTAAAATTTAGGGCAGTTGCATGGGTTGCACTTGCAGCCACTCTCTGCACCAACACCCATCTCAGATTCCTCAAAGTGGCTGCACATATAATAGATCAAGGCGAAAATTAGGAAAAACAAATTGACGAATCATGCACATCCTTTCTTAGGTTGTTAAAGACCAGACAATTTACGATTTCTCAGGTGCAGCGCCGAGAACAATAGTCTCGGTGGTGCTCTTCTCAGTATAGCTCAAGTCAGGGTACATCTTGCATCTGCAGAAGCAACACAAATCCTTAAAACCCATTGTCGTGACCATTCATTTACTAAGGAAACAAACAGAATTAGAAATGAAAAACAAGAACCTACCCCCCCCAGCCATTTCTGCACTTGCAAGCAGATCCACATTCACAATTTCCTTCGCAGCACGATGACATTTTTCGAGATTCTAAAACCAGATCAAAAAACTCAGATAGCAGTATGACAATCGATGGCGCTGAACAAAGTGATTTGGAAAGTCGGGTGGTTTAAGTGACTCCATTGAAATCGCAGAGGAGAGAGAGAAGGGGAAGAACATGAGAGAGAGGGGAAGAACAAGAGAGGGAGAGGAATAAATTTTTATTTATATTTTTTAATATTTTTTAATATTTATTTAAAAAATTGAAAGAACTTCCCACGTGGCGACAAATTTTCACGTGGACCAATTAAAAACAAGTCAAAGGCCACGTCACTTTTTTTGCTGCACGTTTTAGAGAAAATCTGCCCTAATGACTTGACTGGAACAAAATGAGAAGTTAAGTGACTAAGTTGAAACGTTTTATCATTCGGTGACCAAAATGAAACATGAGTTATCTTTCGATGACTAAAAATTGTATTTACTTGGAATTTGGATTAGCGTTTAGTTGTATGTAATAGGATTTTTTTTTTGTATATATAGGAGAAAGAGTCCATAAGATATTAAAATGCCGGTAGTTCTAAACAAACATAAAGTTTTTACACATAATCCTACATAGTCTATGTGTCATCCTACTTGGCATGCTGAATCAACAAATTCAAATAAAGATATTTAAAATTATAAATTTGTGTTGAAAGTTCAACCCAGTGACATTAACCATGGTAGTGCCTCGGGACCCGTAAAAAATCTAGTTTCAATAGAAAAATTTACTTTCTCTCTTTCACACATATGCATCTCTCTCTCTCACTCACACACTCTCTCTCTCTCACTCTCTCAAACACAGGTCACCGGAATCCGATCATCATTTCAACCGGAAAATGTCTAGATATGGTGCGCCTCAACTTAAGGAGTCCAAAGATGGTGGCGGTGCACGGAGATGTCGTCAGAGTCAAGTGGATCTATCACTTTTCTCTCATGGTTGGTCGCCTTCTTTTTTCAATATTTTTTATGGCAATTTAACAAGGTGTTGACGATGGGTGTCATATGAGTTTTGTTGTTCGGAGCTTCAGAGATCACTTAGAAGTAATAGTGGTCGAAAAAGTGGATGAACAACGGTTTCCGATAGTTGTAAGTGATAATGTAATATGACACATATATAATGTAATACAACACCTAGATAATGTAATACAACACAAAGACAATGTAATACAACACAGTGACATGTAATATGACATTGTTGCCATGTGTTCATCTTGTTTTGAGATATATTATTGATTTTCAATTTTTTGAACCCAATTGTGTTGTGATTGGTGGTCAAAAACAGAAGTTTCGTCGTCGGTCAGTGATGATGTAGCATATCAGCACCTGTATTATTTTATATTGTTTCACTTTGTAATTATATTGTTTTACACATTTATTACATTATTTTACATTTTTGTGGCATTGTTCATGATAAACGTTATAATCAAATGGTTATTTGATATGCTCTCTTTTTATCTTTTTTTGTAAAATACATTGTGTTTCAAATGATTTGCACAAATTATTTTTATGATTCCAAAAATAATAGTTAAAAAGATTAGGGGAATGCCCAAACAAACACTGGATGAAGCAGTTCTTCATCCTCATATTGTAATTACATTATTTTAATTTGTAATTACATTGTTTTGGTGCTGAAATTACATTATTTATTATTTTAATGACATTATTTTGTCCAACCAGCCGTGTTGGGATTGGTGGTCGAAAATCGAAGTTTCGTCATCGATCAGTGATGATGTAGCATACTGACCTGTGTTATTTTACATTGTTTCACTTTGTAATTACATTGTTCTACATATTTATTACATTGTTTTACATTTTTATTGCATTGTTCATGATAAAATATTATAATTAAATGATTATTTCATATGTTCTCTCCCACTTCTCATTCACATTGAATCGCCTGTCATCCTCGCCTTACAATTAGCACGATGATTGATTGAGTTTCTTGAATGGCTTACATACTTGTTCAAACTCTCGCAACTGAAAATCAAATACTTATACATCCCATTTTGATCCTTAGTAAGTGCCCTTCTTTTCACTGAGAAACCATTAGCAACCCCATATTCTTTGTAGAAGCTAAACATTTCATCCATTGAATCAAAACACATCCCAATCCTTAGTACCCCATCTGCAGCAACATGACTACATTCGACCATGACTTCCCAAAAAAAATCCATAAATGTTACTAGACAGAACGCATAAATGTATACTTGTATAATTACCAACCAGCGCATGTAAAAATGTAATTATACACACTAACACTATAATTACAATTAATAAAAATGTAATTGTACATACTTAAAGTGTAATTACACATAGTAAAAATGTAATTATTTAAACCAACAAAACACACATATTTTATGGAATCATTCTCGAAAAAATCTAATAAGAATCCCAACCCAAGCTCAAAAGTTAAGTAGTAACCTAACCCAATGAAAATCCAAGCTAAAAAAACCTAACTAAAACCCTAACTGAATGCAAATCCAACCTCAAAAAGCTTATAAAAACCTTAACCCAATGCTTGGTACCCCATCTGTAGCAACATCAACACAGTTGACCATGACTTCCCTAGAAAAAAAATCCCATAAATGTTGCTAGTCAGAACGCATAAATTGATATTTCCATAATTACCAACCAACTCATGTAATTATACACACTAACAATATAATTATGCTTAATAAAAATGTAATTATACATACTTAAAGTGTAATTACACATAGTAAAAATGCACACATAGTAGATAATGTGCTTAACTTAACCTCTTCAAATACGGCGTTGATCTCTTCTCGTCTTCCGCTCGTCTAACAACCAACAAAACTTCCTCTGTAATCTATTATATTATTGTATTATTAAAAAAATTGGGAAACGTGCAAGATAAGATAATCTACCACCACTGGTCCACTGCATCATTGAGACACACAAAAATGATTTGACAGCATGAGATAGGCGGGAAAACATAAATGGATTAATTAAACTCAACTTTGGCAATCCTAGGTGACATACTGACTATAATACTAACTTGATTATGTAGACTTATATACCGCAGCTTTATGTATGTTTGGAGTTTTCCTTAAAATGTAGCGCTGGTTTATTCTATGGCTCTATTTTGCTGGCTCGCTGCTTATCCTTAAAAAGTCCATCAATATTTGGGCCGAGGAGACAGATGGGCCTTCAAAGCCCAGTTTTGTTCCTTTTATTCATTCGCAGATAAACCTTTAGCCCTGGAGTCTTCTCCTTTCTTGTACCTCAGATTTCATCCAATTCAATGTCGAACAAATTTCTTTAGAAATCTGCACTTCTTTTGCCCATGGAAACTGCATCCGTGTTCCTTCACTCGAGAGCAACGCCAGTTGGTTTAACTCTCTCTGGTACAGGCGGGAAAATATTATCTCTGAGGCCTTTCAACGAACACTTGCGATGCCATCAACCGGTCACCCGCTTTCATCTTCACAAGTACCCACAACATATCGTTAATCGATCACTTTCCGGCTACTCTCCATTCCCATTAAAGCTAACTCCAGGTATATCTAGAACCCACTTATTTTCTCCTCTCAAATGTTCATCTTCCGGCTCCTCGAGCATATCTTCGCAAAACCCTTTATTTAGACCGTTCAAAGATCTCTCTGTTGATTCGTTGAGGGAAAATTTTCTACGGCTTACCCCTTTCGATATCATCAAATGGTCTGGAATATTATCCGTAGCAATTGGAGCCACAAAATGGGCTATTAATTTGCTGTTGAACCCATTTTTCTGGATGTATTTTAGCTGGACTTGGCTGTTTTGGCCATGGTGTTTGGCTATTGGGCTTGCAATTTATGGCTTATATTGCTTTCGCAAGCATTCGCTAGGGGAAGCAAACATTTTGGAGCAGCTTGCCATTGTAACTGCATCGTTTGCTTGGCTTACGCTTGTACCCCCGGCCCATTTCAATGGCTATCTTGAAGGTTGGCCTTTTGTGTTCTTCTTCGTCTACCATTATTTCTTTTTCTTCAATGTCAGTGTAAGAAAACGATTGTATGGTGATTATTACATGCGCCCGCACGATCCCAAGTGGGATATAGACGTTCCCAAATGGTTCCGCTATTTGTTCTGTGTTGGTGTCATGGTTGGGCATTGGCTAGCTGCATTTGAGGGGCCTGAGCTTCACCGTATTCCAGGTGGGTGGAGTAATGCGGGTTTGGGGATCCTGATTGTGATGACTCTGTTAATGCAGTATAACTCGACTCACTATCTTGCTAAATATTCAGAGAAGGTGGTGGTGCCAACTGCTGTGGTGCAGTTTGGACCATATAGATGGGTGAGGCATCCCATATATGCATCCACTATGCTTCTGTTTGCAATTTATTGTATTGCACTTCGAGCTCCTTTCAGCATGCTATTTGTTGTTGCTGTATGCTTGATGTATTATGAGCAGAAGACAAAAATGGAGGAGGCTCTGATGATTGAGACTTTTGGGGAAGGGTACTTGGAGTACATGAGCAAAGTTCGGCACAAATTTATTCCTTTGGTCTATTAGAGATCCTCCGGTATGCTGTTATTGTTTATGATTTACGATCAAATTGCGAGAAATGAAAAGTTGTGCGGAGTTGGAATGAAAATCTGACATTATATTGACTGAAAGGATTTCATCTCTACTTATATCTTTTCTTAATATTGCTCAAGTTGATTCATCTGTTTTGTTTACTTTGAGGTCTTGTTCTGTGAGGGTTTTAGATGAATCGATTATGCAAATGTGGTGCATCAGGTCTCTACGTTTTTATCTGCAAATCTGTATTACCGAGCTACAGTTTTGCAGTGGTAAATTTATGTTATACCCTACAATACTAGTTTCAAGTTCTTATGACATGTGATTGATTTGATATCTCAATTTACTTTATATGAAACTTATCTATGCAAACTTAGATTCCTCAGTGGAGTTGTGCTGGATTTATACATATAAGCAAGAAGTTGTGATCACTTACTCTGATTCATCTGAGTGGTTAAAGGCTATGATATTGCAACCTAGACATTATAAGCAAACCATAGAAATGGCCTCCTTGCAGTACAGGCGATTGGATTTACCTTTATTGAGTGTAAACATGGAATTATTAGGACGTATTTAACCACCCAATGATGTCAGATCATTCTTCTCCTCTCTGTCTTTCTTGATTGGTGAGGATACTTTCTTCCCATATTGGATTAATGCTGCAACCTTATGCTTGGGGAACTCATGTTTCCGTTTGTTTTGGTTGGTCAGTTTAAATTTCAACATGATCGACCAGTTCCATAGGTAAGAAACCAAATCAAATTGAACCACACTTTTTTTGAGCAACCAAATTGAGGCTTTGGCTTCATACCTCTTATCTAGTAAAGTGTAGGACTCTCAATTTGATTGCATGTAATTGGATTGGATTCTTGACATTGTATTCATGTCATATTGGCGTGAAATAGAATTTACATTCTTGAGTGGATTAACTCAAAGTTGAGCAGGTGCTTTGAGCTTCAAACTTGAACCACAGGAAACTGATGGACTGACCTAGTTCAAAAAAGTTCTGATTAGATTAAGGAAAGTCTTCTATGCCTATGGGAGAGTCATCCGTAGTGCCTTAATCATTCTTTGTCACATTTCTTAACCCCAATTTGGTTTGGACAACAAGCTTGCTAGCATTAGCAATGTGGATTGCACATATTACTTGAAAGTTTTTTTGGGCTCTTTCAGAATATGACATTTTTTTTCCTCAAAAACTAAATGATCGTGTTTATATTAAAACTAAAACTAAGGCGAGTTTCTACAAAACTATAGTGGAGGAGGTAAGAAAAACACAATTTTTTCCAAGCCCCGTCAGTTCCCTAATGCTTCTTCGGCATCCACCAACTTCTCCTCAAAAGATTCAAACACTTTTTTTGTATGGCAAACAAAGAAACAGACAATGTCCAACCCAAATTCACGAGGGAGCGTCGCAACTACTATGAAGCCAATTTTGGAACACAAAAATAAAAGAACTGGGAATGCTACCCGATAACCTCGAGGTAGCGGTTCATTTGGTGAATCTTGTACAGTTGCAAGCACATCTATCTTCACAATGTTCCAATAAGTCCTACAAAAAAGACTAGTCATTCCATCCGACCCAGGATACTTAGAGGAATCAATAGATCTCAGAGTCTCATAAATCTCTTCCTCCGAAGGAATTTCACCAAAATGCAAATATTTATCATTATCAACTATAAGAGGAATAAGATCATCCAAACCGTCAGCCAAAACATCCCTCTGGGATTCAGAGATTTTAGAGAAATGTTGAACCGAGAGTCTACCAATCTGATCACGATCCGTTAACCAAGCTCCATT
This sequence comes from Euonymus europaeus, assembly GCA_963580455.1. Lineage (NCBI taxonomy): Eukaryota > Viridiplantae > Streptophyta > Magnoliopsida > Celastrales > Celastraceae > Euonymus > Euonymus europaeus. The sequence goes on from OY756967.1 coordinate 23,700,221, forward strand.
AGCATCCTGAATCCGGGTAAGGCTATTAGACTTGCGCTGCATCATAGCTGAAACATGATAGAACCTTGTATTAAGATCTGTAGAAGTTAAGAAACGCTCTCTCGATGTTTGCTGCCACAAAACTTCCTCCCTATGCAATTGCCCGTTTAGATCCATTTGGATTCGGCTTTCACGAATTCGACTAGCCACATTAAGCTGCACTTCTGCCAGCTCCGATTAAAGAGCTCCAATTTTTTCCCGAATAATTCCATACTCTGAAATGTTTCATCGCCTCAACGCTTGCTTTACCAAACCCAATCTCTGACGTAGCCTAAAAGCAGCAGTACCCCTAACACAAGATTGCCAAGCCGCAACAATTAAATGATGACTATTCTTTTCCCGAATCCAAAAGCTCTCAAACATAAACGAACGTCTAATAGAAACCACTTGCTTTGAAGAATCCACAAGCAAAGGAAGATGATCTGACGATGTAGAAGGCACATGTAGAACTTCAAAATTCGGAAATATTAAGCACTACTATGGGGTCGCCAAATCCTATCAAGCCTCTCTTGAATATTAAAATCTCCACTCCTTCCATTATTCCAAGTAAAAGGCTTTCCCACAAAGCCCAAATCCACCAATCCAACAGTATCAGCAAAAGAATGGAAAGACCCATATCTAGCCCGATTAAAATCACCCCGACCAATCTTTTCATCTGGATTAAGGAGGGAATTAAAATTCCCTAAGAGTAAGGCCGGCTCAGAAAAATCAGTCAATAATTGAGACAATTGAGGTTGATCACAAGACCTTGGAGGCCCATAAACAAAGACAATCATCCAGTGCAGAGAAACAACTTTCGAATAAACAAAACCAGCAATAAAATTTTGATTCACTGAACAAACAGAAAACAAAACATCCGTCTTCCAAGCCTAAAACAGCCCTCCCTTTCTACCAACAGAAGGAGCAGAGACAGAAAAATGAAAACCCATAGCATCCAATTGCTAACGAACAATCCACTAAAGTTTCGGATAAAAAGATAAAACTAGGAATGGAATTAAAAGATTCAACACTTGCAATATTGAAGTAGTCTTTATACTGGGCCCCATGTCCCCTTGCCCAAGCACCGGTAGTGGGACCTCGGACCAAGTCCTCACTCGTTTGACTGCGAGGACTGCTCTTCACATACACTTTTGCAACTGATAACTGATTTATTGGAAACATCAATATGGTCCACTAAACCAGGTTCCTGGGAGCGAGCCTGCGAAGACATAGAAAACAGAAAATTTGAGAATTTTAAACCTATATTTAATAATTTTCTCGAAACAACTGCATAAGGTTAGCGTTCGTATAGTTCAGACGTCATTCATTAATCTGATAAATAATTTCATCAAGCGAAAGAAAAATTGACTAGTTAAAGAATTAAAGCATCAACCAGTGAAAACTCAAATAATTAGGTTAAGGGTCTATTCTTCCATAAAACAATAGAAAGGCAACAACATTCAACAAACTGAACTAGTACAAAAGGCCCCACTTTCAAAGGATATCATCTACCACTTTGTGTAATGGACCCGAGCCTCCATGGTCAAACGCCCACAAACACAGTGATATCCTGAAGCAATTAATAATGATAAACTTACCAGTTGTCGTTCCACCAGTTCTGGAAGAACGCCGCAAAATATGGTATATATAATCGTCACCATGAGAAAATCTTTTAAAAACTCTAGGGAATCGAGAACATCTGCATTTGAATTGGGATAAGAATTAACTGGTTAGAACAGACAAAATTTTCAAGCGTCATTTTCCAGGACATTATTGTTTTCTATCATAAATCCAAAAAAACACGATGCATTAATGGTCTTCCTGCATCAAAGCATGTGCAAGTGATCACCAAATATAAAAAAGAAGAAAGAGAACAGTAAGAAAATTATGCATTGCCCATTTACAAGATATTCTCTTTCCAACAAAAAAACACTAACACTAAACGAGTATTACGAGAAAGACTGTATAAACTCATGACTTTCACTTAGTAGGATTATATATTTGACATTCTCTGCCAAGTATTATTGGATGTATCTATATGTTGTGTGCATGCAAGAAGCTTTTTTTTGGTTATTTTTTTCCATCTCCGCTAGAACAATATCTTCTAGTATTGAAAGAAATTATACTCCTTTGTCGACACATGGAAAGAGACTATGTATTCAACAGTTACCAGTATCTTGTACCTTTAACGCTGACTTTAAGTAGTTCGTGTCCAAAAAATACAGCACTATGATTACGGCAATACCGTTTTCCCAATATTAGAAGGTAAAATGCAGTCAGGGTAGCTGCAACACGCCGTCTGAACAATACGCATTCCATGAGGGTAGTTCGAAGCCTACCACATCCAAACTATAAGCAGCAATTTATGCTCTCTAGAGAGCACAGAAAAAACTCCATAAGATCGGATTAACAACTCTAACACATTGACCTTTAAATCATCACCGACATTTAACTTTCAGCCCATTAGCACATATACAATGCATTAACAACCATCAAGACAAACACAAACACGGCTGTTCCCCCGATGGAAAAAGGACTAAAGAAGTTGTACAAAGGTTCCTTGAATCACCCACTTTTAAGACACTCTGGCTTACTTGAACCATCAAGAGAACTTAATTTATTGCATATTTAAAACCCCAAAGAATAAAAGGGGAGAAAAATATAAATAATGTAAAGTGGATGTAAAAGCACTGACCTCTGAACTCAAACTTCTCCTCACTCCCTTTTGGGATTTCCTTCTTCTCCTTGGGAAGGAAGGTTTCATAATCTGCAACTAGAAACAATAATGCATGGAGAAGAATTCAAATGCTCAAATAGCTCCCCCTAAGCACCCCACTAAAGTCTCAACTAATCATTAATATCACTTTGAAACCACTCATCTTGCTTCCAAAACAAACAATAGGCAGCAGTTCGAAAACACTTTTAACAAAAAATTGGAACGTCAATAAACCTTCGTCAAATGACCTACTGTAAGAAATAGTCATAAATGCTTCCAATGCCGCGCATTGCATTAACTTACCCTTTTTTCATCATCATAACGTCAGAAATTTTATAGCTTTCAAAATTTAGTAATGAAAATATGTGGTCCAAAGCCATGAACAAGCAGCTAGTGGCTTCTAGAGAGAGAACAAGGGAAACCCTAAAAACTTCAACAAGTAACTTACTTTTCTTATCGGGGGCTTCATTGGAGAAAAACCTTCGAATCCCAGGGTGGACAAGAGTGTAATGTAGATCCGACAAATTAGTCTTAGAAACAAACTCCCTGTGAGCTCCGATTGCGGCTAAATAACCCCTTGGAAACCCTAAGCCGACACCGGATCGATGATCAATTGCCCCAATCAGTGGCAACCTTGTAACCACGTCAGTGGAGGCAGCCGATCTCACACCACCAACAACACGCAATACATTCTACAATCAAACATCATAAATCAACAGACAAAAATAAAAGAAGAAGAGACGGTAGATAAAATATCAATCATTAATTAAACCCAAAAAAAAACTCATACCCTAGAGCGAGAAGATCGCGAAATTGAACCAACCCTGGAAAATATCATCATCGTTTAGCTGTCTGTAGTAGTCGATTACGAATACGGAGCTAGAGTAGGTAAGTGCAGCGCTGGGTAACCGAAGGATATTTGGATATGAACCTTGGGAAACAAGAAATATCTATTGGTCAAAAGTTTGGTGCGTGGATTGTGGGGGCCCAAGTCTTAATCAATCAACCTATATATGCTTTTCCTTTATAAGTCCATCTATCTTTAGGCCGAGAAGACTGATGGGCCTTGAAAGCCCAGTTTCGTTTTCGTTTTTCATTCATCCGAAGAGAAACGAATTCTGCACTTCTTTACAACTATTAACTCCATATATCTTCTCCTTTCTCGTTCCTCAGATTTCACCCAATTCAATGTCGAACAAATTTCTTTAGAATTCTGCACTCCTTTTGTCCATGGAAACTGCATACGTATTCCTTCGAGAGCAACGCCAGTTGGTTTAACTCTCTATCCTACCGGTGGGAAAATATCATCTGTGAGGCCTTTCAACGAACACTTGCGATGCCATCCACAGGTTACCCGCTTTCATCTTCACAAGTGCCCACAACCTATCGGTAATCCATCACTTTCCTGCCACTCTCCATTCCAATTAACGCGAACTCCAGGTATATCTAGAATCCACTTGTTTTCTCCTCTCAAATGTTCGTCTTCCGGCTCCTCTAACTTATCTTCGCAAAACCCTTTATTTAGACCATTCAAAGATTTCTCTGTTGATTCGTTGAGGGAAAATTTATACTGCTTACCCCTTTCGATATCATCAAATGTCTGGAATATTATTCTTAGCAATTGCAGCCACAAATGGTACCGCTATTTGTTCTGTGTTGGTGTCATGGTTGGCCATTGGCTAGCTGCATTTTAGTGGCCTGAGCTACATCGTATTCCAGGTGGGTGGAGTAATGTGCGTTTGGGGATCCTGATTGTAATGACTCTGTTAATGCAGTATCATTTAACTCACTATCTCGCTAAATATTCAGAGAAGGTGGTGGTGCAGTTTGGACCATATAGATGTGCATCTCATATATGCATCCACTATGCTTCCGTTTGCAATTTATTGTATTGCACTTCGAGCTCCTTTCAGCATGCTATTTGTTGTTGCTGTACGCTTGACGCATTATGAGCAGAATGCAAAAATGGAGGCGGCTCGACTTTCGGGGAAAGGTACTTGGAGTACATGAGCAAAGCTCGGCACAAATTTATTCCTTTGGTCTATTAGAGAGAATCCAGGATTGTTTATGATTTTTGATCAAATTGCAGGAAATTAGAACTTGTGTGGAATTGAAATGAAAATGTGACATTTTATTGATTTAAAATATTTAATTTGTATTTTTATCTTTTTTAATATTGCGCAAGTTGATTTATCTGTATTGTTTATTTCGAGCTACAGTATTGTAGTGGTAAATTTACGTCATACCCAATAATATATCTAGGCACTAGTTCTCAATTTCTTACGATATTTGATTGATTTGATATCTCAGTTTACTTAATATGTAAATGATCTATGCAAACTCAGATTCCTCAGTGGAGTTGTGCTGGATTTATGCATAGAAGCATGAAGTTGTGATCACTTACTCTGGTTCATCTTAGTGGTTAAAGGCTATGATATTGCAACCTAGGCATTATAAGAGCAACTCCAATGGGAGTGCTAAATGATTTTAACTACTAAAATAGCACCTCAAACTCAAAAAATGGAGGAAAATGTAGTTAAGAAGGAAGATGGTATGTTTTAAATGGGTATAGTCCAAAAAAACCTTTTAGCACCACATTATAGCACCTCCCATTGGAACCATTGTATTTTAACACCCCATTTTACACTATTTAGAGTTGCTAAAACAAGATTTTAGCACCTCCCTTAGAGTTGCTCTATGCAAACCATAGAAATGGCCTATCGCAGTAAAGGCGCTTGTATTTATCTTTATTGAGTGTAAGGTTTTCATCTTAAACATGGAATTAGCAGGACCTACTTAACCACCCAAAGATGACAGATTCTTTCTCCTCTCTCTTTCTTGATTGGTGGGCACACTTTCTAAAGCCCAAATGAAATCAAATTGAGCCTCTGTCTTCGGCTCTATGCCTCTCATATCTAGTGAAGTGTAAGATTTCAATTTGATATTTTGATTGCATGGGCAGGCCCATTCATTTCCAACAATCTCTCACCGTGGCAGATGAGTTTTAGGTATTTTGAGACTTTGATCTTGTTTTGCTCCTGATGCACTCATTTGGGCTCTTGTTGGATTCACAGTCACTACCGTGACTGCTGAATCAAGTAACATTTGCAATTGCGACCTTTGAATATTAGATTATCCCAAGACAATGTGGGTGGTTGAGATAAATTCAGTCTCTTGGTTAAGAGAGTCACGGAACTGGAGTCTGGAGCTGACATTTTGCTCAGAAAACAATAGGAATAGGACCATGTTTAAAATAACAGCGTAGCCTTTCAATTCTTTGATTTCGATGGCTCTCTCTCTCTCTCTTCAAAATCTCCATATCTACTTAAAGATTAAATGAAAACATACATTATAGCTGCTTCTTGTTTACCCACGTAGGCAGATAAAATGGAATAAAATTGGACTCTTTTTGGACCAGACAATAATAATTCTAGAAAGGAAGGAAAAAAACGAGAAAAAGATCTGGGAACATGATAGTTACTTCATGCTCAGTCAAAGCCACACACATTTGATCCTCGAAAGCACCGTTAATGAGTAGGCATTTTGTTTTTTCGAACTTTCCTTGTTATGTTATTATTATATCCTTATGAACAGAACGTTTTATATTACATGATTGATTGGTTTTGACAAGCTTAAAAATACAAACAAAAACAGGACCCCGTTGAACAAACTTGGCTTGCAACAATCATATTGTTGTCGTCTTCTGGTCCCTGGAGGTAACTTTTATAGGCAAACCCTGTTTGGGTACTGGGAAAGGCCCATATTTTATACCATCCTCGTCCCCTACAACTTGCCACCTGAAACCAAACACTCCATAAAGTTACATATACAAACAAGAACAAAAAACAGTATTTTCAATGAAGCAAGTTACGTTATTAACATTATTTCCATCATTAAGAGAGTGAGAACAAAACTTGATAGAAACACTTCGTTGTTCAAACTTCTTGACCAATGACTCTAATTAACCATATATCTCGATAAGCTTCATTTTCACCATATATATATATCACATATATAACCCCCATTCTTGTTTTATATATTGTACGCGAGACAAAAATTGATATCAATTACTTCGACTTCACCAATAATCTAGATTTGGACATGATAAGAAAAGAATATAGTCTTAAAATGTGTGAAGAAAACCGTAACAGTGTAAGTTTTTGGACAAAATTGAGGGAAGATAAGGTTAAGGGAAGGTTAGTGGGAAAAAGGCTGTGGTGTTAACTGTTAAGAACAACACCTGGCTGTTCAGTAGTGGCATGTCATCAAACTTTGTCCTACAGGATTCTACAGCTGGAAATGTTATTTGAATGAGGCTGTACAGTACAACTGGTAACATCAACATGAATTACTCCTTAAACAGTACTGTGATTTCTCTGCATCCGAACCTCAAAAAATGTTAGTTTTTATTAAACAAACTAGACTAGAGAGAATTGGCTTAGCTTTGATATTTTTGGATAAGTGATAGGGACTTGTAATGAAATTCGACATTTCCCATATTTCAAATTGGGTCCTAGTTGTAACAAGTTTTATGACAAGAAAAACAAAGAGATAAAATTTTAAAGAAACTGTGTGTGTGAAATGACTAATTAATGCATGCATGGATTTGTTTTGAGTGGTGTAAGATTGTTCTCTTATTCTTCTGTTTGGGTGAGGTTTATGTGGAGACCGTCACCTTCACGTATTCCCAAATTCATGAGATAGATAATGTGTCTGTCATGCAAATGAAGCTTACGTTTTGACAATAACTATATCTAAATGTGGGCGTTATATGTATAATATATATGCATGCATGAGAACCACGTGTGAAGGTTGGCCTTTGGATCGACAGGCAGATAGATTGGCAATTCACCCACTCGCGCCTTCACTCACAGTGAGGACCACTTCCACGGCCTAAGGAACAAAAAGTCCACACTACACACAACCCCACAACAACCACGACTGGACCACTCCATAGATACTCCGCTCCTATGGCAATGTATATATATATATCTAGTCAACGATACAAAACAGCAAGGCAATTATACGTATATAAGTACCCCATGTACGTACGTATGTAGAGAGAGAGAGAGAGAGAGAGAGTGAGAGGGAGAGGGAGAGTGAAGGACCTGTATGTGGTGGTGAGGTGGTGAAGGAGGACAAGAATCTCAAGCTTGGCCAGCTCACTTCCTGGACAGGAGTGCACTCCATTCCCAAATGGCAGATACGTGTTTGGTCTTGGTGGCACCTACCACATAAAAACACCATACTCATTCATTCATCTAGCCATTTAAATTAATTTGAAAATATGTAGTTTCAACTTTCGACAAGCAGATAGATAATATTGAAGACTTTTAGTATCTATGTAGGCAGTGTTGGATCATAAATCATCATTACACAATAGCTACGTTACAAATATAGCTCACGGGACCTGAAACTTCGAAAGATTTCAAGGTAGATTCACATAAGCATATGAAAAGGACATTGCACCTCGATCGACAGATAATCTAAAATCTTTATAACCATTGATATATTGCAACCTTATATTTATTTTTGTTTTGGTCACGACATGCAATATATGACACACGAGTACCCCACTGAGTGGCGTATCTTTAATTCAACTGGAGGATTACCTCAAATCTTGAAGGGTCAAATATATCAGGTTTAGGGAAGAAATCTGGGGAGTGATGAATGCTTCTGAAGAGTGGAAGAACTTTCCAACCTCTTGGGATGAAGTAGCCTTCGAACTCCACATCTTCTACTGCTTCCCTAAATGTAAATGAAAGTATACTTGCCGTCCTTAGTGTCTCTTGAATTACCTAATTAATAATCAAGTGTACACTTCAAATATCAATATATAGAAATTGCTAGCTCCTTTTTCTAATCTATCTAATTATATAAACATTTCTAAATCAATATTGTTAAAATGATTAGTTAATTAATAAATTTATACCCGAGTAGTCAACGGCATGGATTTGGTATCATCCCAAATAAGTCCCCGATTTGCCACCATTTTCTTAAGTCTGACCTTTTCTTGTTCCCTCTGCCAAATATAAATATACAACACTTTGAAAATATCGACATATATATATATATAGAGTCTATTTGCCATATGAAATGCTTATATAAACGTATAGTTTATTGCGTCTCTAAAAACGACTTTTCTAGTAGTGAAAAGAGAGCATTGAAAAGTACAAGTAAATGAACATTTCTCGATTAATTACCACCACAGCTTCCAGTAGATCTTGGTTATCATGTAAATACTTGAGAACCCACGTAAGGACACTAGCAGTGGTATCATGTGCAGCGAAAATCACTCCAATTATGTTGTCTGCGATTTGTGAATCACTAAGCTGCAGATTCTGTTGCTTCTGCCCCAATAGTACTCCCAACAAACCTCCACCTTGTTTTCCACTCTCTCTTCTTTTCTGTATCACTCTCCCCAATCTCTCATTCAGAAGCTTCCTTGCCTTTTCATCACAATCCCCACACACACAAAATACAGAACCCATCATTAATATATTGTTGATTCAAACTAATCATAATTGAGAAACCCAGTCGGGTTATTTATTGTGTGTTCAAGGGGCAATGTGGGACTGAAATTAAGAATCGTCGAACCATTAATTGGATTCTGTAGCTTTTAATTAGTTACCTTCATTGCTTTGTGAAAGAGAGTTCCAGGTAGATCCAAAGGCATGGAATTGTATCCCTTCTCTACGTACTGGTACAGACATTTTGCTCCTTCCATCTGTGACTGTAACTCCTCCCTGTCTCCGAATACCGAATTCATTGCCACATCAAAAGCATACTAGACAAAGATTCAGAAAGATAAAAAAGTAAGAAACTTTAAAACCAAGAGTCATACAATATTAAAAGACAAACTAATTTAACGATGACACTTGTACACCCAGCGCTGTAAATGATGACGTACCCTTTTCAATTCGTGTAAAGTGTTGATTGTTTTGTCGTTCCAAGTGGGCAGAAGTCTCAAAACAATTTGTTCAATCCCCGAAACTGATCCTGACCCTTTTAGTGCTGAGGGTAAAAAGGAGGATTGCACTAACTTCTTTAGCCTTGAATGATACGCACCTTGATGAAAGAATAGTGCCTCTGGTCCAATTAACTTTTCTTTACTTGGTGGATATGTTGGCTTGAACAAATGAGCCTTGCTTACCAAAACAACCCTTGCCGCTTCTGGACTTGATATCATCACACATGGACACCCCAATAGGTGGGTCTTAAATATATCCCCATACCTACATATATCAAATCAAATCAAATCTTTATCCCCTTTAATTACCTTGACACAATGAAGCACTTAAGAAATTATATATGCAGTCTTTATCCCTTATTTCTCATATATAGAGATTAATTAGAAAGACGTATGTACCTTTTTTGTCTGTTGGAAAAGAAGGAATTTGGGTTTTCGGTGTAGAGTTTGAGGGTTTCTCCAATATAAGGCCAACCCATAGAGCCTGGAGGGAGTCGCTTATGTCTTTGGTGGTGCCATTGACGGAAAAGTAAAAGCATCGAAAGTAACATGAGAAAGAGGAATATCATAACCGGTAAAGGAAAAGCTGATGTAAGTGGAGGAAAATGAAACATTGTTTGCATGGTGAGGCAGGGATAGGTGGCGGAGGCTAACTTGAAGTTGAAGAGGTGAGTGTGAGGGACGGGTGGGATTCGTGAGGTGGTGGTGGGGATTAAATAGAGACTGGAGAAAGAGAGAAGGTTCGGTTTTTGACAGGCGTCACCACATATTTTGGAACACATTGCTGGCAAGAAAAAGAAAAGGCTTCTTAAGGCCATCCCTGACCCTACGATCCACTTTTTTTTATTTCAGATCAGAAAAACAGTGGAGCTATTCAAACAAATTTTTAAAAAAAAAAATTTGAAAAATTTGTAGATGTATAGTGTTAAGATAGGAGGGATCCAACGATAAAAATTTTTAATCGAAATAAAAACTAAATTTGTTGCCATACAAAATAAAATATTTTAAGTTTATATCTAACGTTATAAAAATACTATTCATTTTTTCAAATAAAAAATCGACAGTTAAATTTTTTACATTTAAAAATAAAATAAAATAAAATTGGCGCACCGGATAGGTCCAGTGTTTACAGGACACCGGACCACGCCCACTGTTACTTTAAGTCCTCTTCGACACGTCAATTGTTCAATTCAATGAGGCGTATATATATGCGATATGCCTGCCTTGTTTTAAAATTCTTACTTCGAATAGAATGCCTTCCACAATAAATCTGACCCAAAATAGGAAAGTTTGTTCTTTAATTAAACCCCATCACGTTTATTTTATTATTATTTTATTTTACTTAATTATTAATTGCAAATTTTAATACCTGGTAATCACGGAAAAAAAACAAGTCTGTCGTGATTTACCTGGCTTATCGCACACAGCGAGGCCCAGTCCGGCCCAACTCATGGAAGTAAAGCATGCGTTGGCCTGGAGTGCCCTGTCTTTCACACGTGTAACATGTCAGTGCGCTGCAACCCAAAACTGGGGAAAACTTCTCGTCTTTCCGTACCAAGCTTGGCACTAGATTATGTTAGTTTATTTTACCGTTGATAGGTTGTCTAATTTATGTGCTAATTTATACACTCTCAGACATATTCCTAGATAAATCATCTATCATCAGCATAAATCCTCAGCTTTAATTTCAGGCAGTGCAAGTTTTTATAATCCTATCTAACAATACATACATTATAATATTTAGAGATAAATTCAAATTTTAAAATTTAAATTCATATATAATTTATATTTTACGACACTTTTGAATTTTTTTTTATTGATATACTTTTAACATTTTCCTACGAGTTATGACACGCACTAGCGTAAGAATCAACGTTTGTCAGACATGCACGTATTTTGATTGGTGGTGATTGCTAATTATTCTGACGATGACGTCATCTTCTACCCTTGACTATAATCAAATTTAGCGCCATGTGAGCTATATCCGTTTTAAAATATTTGAACCTTTTCCCCTCTTTTCACTCTTTCTTTCGGATAAACAATGGACGCTAGTGGCAAGGGGTGGGGGGGGAAAAATGTTTTGCATAAGATAACATATCCGTGTTTTTGAAATATTGATCATATTTAAATTGATTTAAATTTAAACAAATAAATTATACAATAATTTATTTTGAATTAATATTTGGACAGCTAAATTATATTAAAAAAAATATTCAGATTAGGACTCAATTTTAAATTGAACAAAAAATTCATGTTTAGACTTAGATTTCATGCAATGTAACTTATATATAAATTTAGTTTAATCTAAATTTGATAAACTCGATCATTCGAACAGAGTTTTATCACCCCATGCGTAAATTGATTCACAAGAAATCTAACTCACTCGTATTGTTGTGCTTAGTGTAAATTGGCTAGGACCCACGTGAAGCACTTGAAAATAAGTTTGGGTCTTCTTTGTTTTTAATAGGACTTTTAATGTGGAGTGATTAAATTTAGTTTAATCAGAGTTTGCGTTATTATTACTTAAGTTGAGAGAGCTCCCAAGAGCAATTACTAACTATTGTATTGACTTGAGGTTTAGAGCGATTCCCCGAAGAAAATCTCAGAAGCTCCTATGGCTAACATTTGTTTACTATACAGGCTATCCAACTCAGCAACATATCTGACCGAATTAATTATAGTCCAATTTAGACGCGCAATTTTTGACATCATTAGTGAGTAATGGGGCTAAATTATAAGACGTACTAAAGATAATACAATGTTCGCAACAAGTTTTAAATTTGATGTAGGAAAATATATATATATATATATATATATATATATATATATATATGAGTTCTCTAGGATATTTACAGCTTTAGTAGTTGTGGTTGTGGATCGGTGTCGGGGTGTTTTAGTGCAACATTGCTTTAACGGGTAAAGACTTTTGTATAGTCATGGTCAAGGTTTTTGTGTGACCAATTCACGTGGGTGTGCACCCCTGCATTGAGCCCTAAGTGCCACTTGTCTAGTCTTAGTTCGAGCCGGTCCTGCGTGTCGGTATTACGTTTAACCGATTCAAAAGCCGGCACCAACCCTCATTTCACTTTACACTTCCGTACGGATCTTTTCTTGTACCTCCCTCGCATGTGCCGACCCCACGTGTGTGTTTTGCTTTAAAAACTCCGTCTGAATAAAAGCAAGGGAATGGGAACTATTGGGCCGGAATTGAGTGGATTGTGGCCACAACGAAAGTCCTAACACGTCATTAATCCGAGATGGATATTTCAAAGTAGGATATCCACGCGGACGGTGACGATACTTCCACGAATATACTACCTCGGGATCACCAAGGAGTTTTTGAGTATATCTAGGTGAAGGTGGAGGGTTCTGGTTGGTCATCTGGGTGAGAAAAAACGGATTTTTGCGTCCTAGTTGTCAATGCATACGTGGCAATAATTTGACGGAGATAAGGCGATCTATGTTGCTGACCACAAAAGATGAATGTAATCTTCTTTGGGTTTGGTGAAGACTATTAAAAGTCACAGCAATAGAATTGAACGTGGTCTGCACAGAGTATTAAATTGAGACGTGCCGCACCTGATCATCGGAGGGTTTTTCAGTTTTTTCTTCCAAATTTTATTTTCTAATGTCAGTATGCCACGCATCAGGGTAGAGAGCCACTGGGTCTGGGAGTGTTGAGACTTGGAAACGCGGTGCCCTTCTCTTTTTTTTTTAAAAAAAATAAATTATAAGAACACACTTCATTGAAAATCTAATATCATTGATAAATAAGATTGTAAGATATTTATTTAAAAAAAACAGAGATTGTAAGATATTTCTAATTAGGGATGTTAACGGTCCATTCTGATCGATTGGTTAACGTGTTTTAATCAAATAGTTTAATCGATTTTCGATTCGATATTTGATCAATTTTAATATAAAATATGTAACTAAAAAAAACACTGTTTGATTTTGATCATTTTCAATTTTTTCCTTTTTTTTAACAATCCTATTTCCAATGGAATCAAAGTATATATGCATGCAACCTTGAAAGAAACGGTTTTAAATTAGCAAATTAAGACTTTCTAATGCATTTGTTTGTTGAATATTACAAGTTTACAACTAAGAATTGCGTCCACAACATAAATTATTGCTGATATTTTTATTATTTGAAGTCTATTATTTTAATTCTAGTGACCATTTGTGTTACAATTATGAATGATATTTCAATTTGACACCACGCGAGGTGTCATTATTTATTATTTGATTTCCTTATTTTTAGCTATTAGTTGTCTGTTTGTTAATAGATTCGAGACGTGTTCAATCGTCTCCCATATTCTCCTACTATTTTGCTTTTGTTGTTATTTTCTTGTGATTATCCGTTTAACCCTTCTACTATTAATTGTGAAGACGAAAGGGGCCGTAGTCGATGCATTGGGCTGTCATGTAATTCAGATGGGCTTGAAAAAATATATTGGGCTTTAACTATTGACCCATATCAGTCGTAGAATTCATTCTGATTTTCCCGCACTTTTCTCATTAGCTCGCCATTTAAAAAAAACAAAAAAACGTAGAAGCGATGGGCTTTGGTGGGCCACGCGTTCCTCCACGTAGATCAAAGCTCGACGGCCTCGCACCACGTAGAAAGTCGCTCAAGCTTATCTGTAAGCACCAGAGCCACAAAAATTAAACGTTCTGCCTAGCAACTTCCAGAACAAGCCACTTGTGACACTCACAATTCATGATCACTGTAATAAATTTATTAAAATTCTCAAATATTCATATAAAACACCCCCACGCTTCCCGGACAAGCCACTAGCTCATCTTCTCTTATTTATATATTACTGCGAAACAGAGGTTTATAGCCTCTATCGTTCTGGTCGTTCTTGTGTTGTTGTTTATACATAAATAAACATAGAGACGATCATGACGGAGAGCCGAGGCGTATTCGCGGAAGCTGTGATGAAGGGGAGAGAGAGATGCGCAACGCCTACACGGGGCGAGTGTAGGATACCGGAGCCGACGGTGTGCCCTCCACCACCAAGAAAGAAGCCGCTTAAGAAGTGCGGGAAGAAGAGGAAACCACCCAAGAATGGGTATTTCCAGCCTCCTGATCTTGAGCTACTGTTCAATCCAGGAGGAGAAGCTTGTGCATAGAGACAGAGCGGCTTAATTCGGATATGGTTTCTCTCATTTTGGTTTGAAGGCGTGCGTTGGTATATATATCCTGTAGACGGACTGGTTGTTGATTCTCAATACTGGAGTCTGGAGGACTCTGGAGCCAATGGTAGACACAGTGTTCTTCTACGATGACACGTTTTGTTGTGTAAATGAAGGTAGAGCTAGTTTCATGGAATAGTAGTGGGTGGATGTTTAATTAGTTGTAACGACGTCGTATTTTCTTTAGGAAATTACAAACTAGGAACTGAGGAATATTGGAGTTGGAACTTCCCCAGAGGCAATCTTTGTCGAATTGGATCTCTTTTATTTCTGGATATGGATCTATTGCCTGTTGGTTTGGGCTTTTTGGGCTTGAATAAGTGACTGTTCTATACTTCTCTTGACCATCGTTTTGGGCCGAGACCATAATTGAAGCTTACCATATGTATATTTAGGTTCCACTTGGACCCACAGATTATTATTTTTGCCTTTTGTAGCCGATTATTGACTTAGGGGGACGGGCCTTTGCAATTAAGATTCACGAACGGATCCATATATGTCACGGATCTTAAAAGTAAGTTGGGCCCATAACCATTAACGAGTAAAGATAAGTGGACCCAAGCCTCAAAGCAAGTGGGAACACAACACTCTAGCCCATTTTCTATTTTTTCTCCCTAAAAGCGCCTAGGGTTTTCCATGAGGAGGAGGTTGAATGGGGATCAGAGTATTATAATAAGCCTAAGATTCTGTTTTTCTCTAATTAAACCAAACATCACTGCTGCTGGTAAACTAGTAAATTTTAATTACGTTAATTTAGACACAAAATTACGTAAGATTCAGACCTTTCTTTTTTAGTTGTCGTAGCACGAGCCAGGTCCGATTGGGCCGCCACCTCAGCTGACCGGGACGCATGTTTACACGTGGGGACTCCCGAGTCCCAATCGCTGATGTTTCTCGAAGGAAATGCATTGTACCAGCCACAACACACCATGTGATCTGATTTTGACCCATTCACACAATCACTTTGACCAATCAAATCTGAGGTCTGGATCGATGTCATATGGTTGGCTTATAATAAATAAGCACGAGTTCTTGAGTTTATGTGGTTCTGAATTCTGATTAGGGTTTTGATTCTCTTCAGCTCAAAATATTCCATGAACTATGATGAGTTCATCAGTGTGTGTATATATATATATATATATATTATGATATAAATGGTTGGTTGCATGTGCATGTGAAGATGAAGTTCCAATGCATGCTTAAATTAATCAATTACTGTTACTCATTTACCCCATTAATATACAATAAACTCTGTATATTAGCCAGCAAGAAGAATTAATCAAGGAGAGGAATCCAAAGACGAAAATAAAATAAAGAGGAGGGAACAACAGAACAATGTTTTTGGAACAACCATGCATGGATAAGTAAAATAAAGACATTATATTGGCCGAATATTTTGACTAAAATCCAGAACAACACGGTGTTTAATTACAAGATTTTGTTCGGATCAAATGTGTGAACGAGTAGGCCGTTTAGTTAGATATATGTTTGTACCCTAAATGTGAACATGACCAAATATCTTGGGCATAGACGTCCATTATTTTATCAAAACTTTCTAAATATAGATATAATTGGAGGAGGCCCATGGAAAATAAATTTGAGACCCCAAAATAATTCAAACACAATATCTCAAGTGGGACTCGTAGTAAAAACGTGCTTCTGGCTTCACTGTATTTGCCTATTTGGCAGAACGAAAGAGAGATTTACGCTTATTTTCTGAACTTTATCATTTTATGCTTAAGAATTCACGCGAGCTTAATATTAATATTAGTATTTTAAATATCTCTAATAGTAATTTGACTGTTTATATGCTATTATAACTTTAGTTATGCCAAACACCAACTGTTTATTTGACATGTTATACGCTAATTATTGATTTTATAGCTTATATGTTATTAGTACTTCAGCTCTACCAAAGACAATCCTCCTATATAGACTTTTTACGTTCTTCCAATTTAATCATCGATTTTTCTCAAAAACAAACAAAGAAGTCATCAATTGTTTTAACATTTTAAACTCATACACATTTTTCAATTTTCGAACAGTCAACCAGCCACTAACCTGGTGGAGATAAATGAGCTCACACTCAAAACACACACACTCAGATCTCATCTTAAATAAGTAATCTCTTATTTATACTAAATAAAACGTGGACAGCATTGTCTCCAAAATTAAATGATAGATGGTTCTCCATTACAAACCTCGACCCATCGATCATGAGGTCATCAACGATTCAATTCCTACAAATATATTAGTCTAAAACAATGCCAAAAACTCATAGAGACACTTTGGAGCTTCACTGCATCACCAAATAAACATTGTCTGATATTTAGTAGCAGTAACTTAACCCATCTCCCTTGTATGTATATATAAACCACAAATAGTCTCTGCAGCTCTTCCCCCCTCGAATCAAAGCATCTCTGTCTGTCCCTCTCTATCAGTCACACATAAACAAACACAAACACAAACACAAACACGAGATGGATGAGAAGTGGAAGTTATCCAAGAGCTCATCGTCAAAGTCTCCATTTTTCTCTCGTAGTTTCTCAACGAAGAGCGTATCATCAAAGGATCCTCTGTTGAGAAGTTCTTCCCTCAGGAACACTGCTTCTCCGTCGAAGTCTGCTCTTCCGAGAAGTTGTTCACAAAAGGGCTCTTCAATCAGCAGCAAGTATAGTAGCCTTGCTAAGGAAAAGAAAGCAAGGTTTTATATCATGAGAAGATGTGTTGCTATGCTTGTTTGCTGGCACAAGCATGGTGACTCTTGAATGTACGTAGCTAGGGACTTTTTGGCTCTTCTTTTTGTTGGGTCTTGTGGGTTTTTCGCTTGCATCCACGAATCTTGTGCATTCAGATCAAGAACAGATTCACAGGCCCAAAGTTTTCTTCTTCTTCTCTGTTTCTGGAGCCAATGTAACTAAAATTGAATATAGATCATTACAGTAGAAATAGTTTTCAATCAAATTCTCCGGATTTAAGAATCTCCAATCTATATAAATGTGTATGCTTATGATCGTTAACTTCAGTGAAAAATCAGATCTCAATGTACAGTTCCTTTTCTGTTTTATTTTTCATGAAAATTATTTTGGCAGTACAAAATCATCTTCCATTATTGGGTTTTCACATGTTTGTTTTCTTCTTCTTCATCCTGTCTTGATAGGCAGAGATGCGTTGGGATGTTGGAACAGGAAATGTGGGGTGGTAACAAGACATGAGTAGTGATTGGATCTGCATTCCCCAATGCAGATCCAGGTACCTTTTTTGATAAAAACAAGTGCGGTAGGGGCTTAATTATCGATCTATTTCATGCTTTGTTCTCTCAATGTAGCATAACTGTGTTTGTAAGTAGACGATTCTGAGCCCGAATGAAGGAGAAGGGTTGCGGTTGGTTGACAATCAATATAGAACTTTATCAAACCTATGAACATGAATCAAAACAAAAACTTAACTAAGGTTCCCTGTACAAAACTTGCTACATCGATAAATGATCGAGGGTTGATCATGATGAATTGCATAATGGGGCAAGTGGCTATTAATGAGGAGGCCTCGGAGGCATTTGGGCCGCATGCAGCCTGCATAGCCTCGCTAATAATGGCTCCAGGATTGCTAATGAACCCCTCTCCTGAGTCTGATTCAGTCAATGTTTTTGTCGTCACTGTTTATACAAGAAAGAAAATAAGAATGAGGGTGTGGGCCATGAAAATTTTACCAAATATCATTGTGATTCCCTTATAGGACTTGGTGAATGGGTAATCAACATTGGGCTTAGGGACGATAGTCATGGGTCAATAAATAGTTCCTCTAAGCCATTAAATGTGGGCGTGATAGAGGCCCAGAACATAGTCCCTCGTCGGCCCGTGACAGTAAAGTTATACTCATAACAAGGCCTGCACACCGGGTACCGGGTTTATGACCCGACCCTGTAACCCGATATGACCCGGTCATTATGGGTTAACCCGGCCCGGTCCGATAATGACCGGGTACAACCCGGTTACTCGGTAACCCGGTTGACTCGAACCCGATTATCCGGTTATTAAAAACCGGGTTATCGGACCGGGTCCATGGTGTTTCAAAAGTGACCGGGTCGGGTCAAACCTGGTCCGATAACCCGGGATCCGACCCGGTGTGCAGGTGTACTCATAACGACCCGTTTGGATTGGATACCGAGTGAAATACCCCAGCCCATCTGCCCATGCACTCCGAAGCTGCGAATTCCCACTCCTGCGCCATAGCAGTTGTAATGGAGTGAAAGTAGGGGTGATAAAATGTTATCCGATCTAGATTAGATTAAATTAAATTTCGACATAAATTATATATCTAAAATTTGGATATGAATCCATAGATTTGTCCTATTTAAAATTGGGCTCGAGTTTAATATAAAAATTTGTCCGATTTAGTTATTTGGATACTTTTTTTTAATGAAGTGACACACACACGACGACAAAGATTAGACACGCCATAACTTAAAATCGGTTAAATCAACCTAGATTCATATTTATTTGTATACTAACTCATTAAATTATTATCTCATTTACTAATGAAGATTTAAATCAATCTAAATTCGGACGTACAAATACTTCTTAAATGCCTCTATTGTCCAACCCAAAATTATTTTTTTGCCACCCCTAAAGTGAAGTATCGGAGAATTTATCCCAACGAGCAAAATATGAGTTTCAGGACACTAAGCAGACTACCAAAGCAGCAAAGAGGAAGACAGTGTAACACTGATAAAAAGGAATGCTAAAGAATATATAACAAATCAAGATACAATTATACTACGAGAAGCTGTACATTTTCGCTTCAAAGATCTCACAGTTCTTCATGTTCTGCTGTTTACAGTAAAAGAAAAAAGGACTTGTTCAATTATGTTCTTCAATTCTAAAATCACCATTCACCACCTCTCAATCTCCCCTTCTTCCAACTCCAATCCTCTCCTTCTCCTTCTACCAAATACTGAATTCGAAAGACTCAGACTTCTTCTCATTGATCCAAAACTTAAACTTGCATGACCAGGTGATGATGAATTGTTAGACCTCAATCTAAATCTCCCCAAAAATGACACAAAACCACGATAAAGCCCCCTAAACCCACCATTCCTACCTCTCCTACTACTTCTCGTGGTCACCCATGAAACCATCGGCGGCGTCTCTCCCCTGTTAAACTCCTCATCCATCTCTGTAAACACAACTGGTAACTCTCTTTCACCTCCTCTTGTTTCTCCACTGAATCTTCCCACAGCATATCCACCTCCTGGCAATCTCCAGATTGTCAACCCCACCGTCTCTTCTTGCTCCGTTGAATGAGCAGAAGCCTCCTCTGACTCTGAAGGCAATTCGTGGCGACAAACTGGACACGAATTTCTCATTGAAAGCCATGGGAGGATACAGTCGGGATGATAAATGTGCTTGCAGGGCATCTCACGCGCTTCAGACTGTACTTCAAATGCTTCTTTACACACCGCACAGTGAAGATCGGAGCTGACATGGGAATCTGTAATTTCGATCCTGGGCATAGATTCCACAACCGCTTTCGAAGCAGGCGGATTCCTTGTTCTGTGGAAATTTGTCATTTCGATCTGAGTGAGCGACTCAAGTATTCTATCGAATCCTGCCCCCATCAATAAATCAGATACCGTCGTCGGCAGCGGCCTCAGGCCAGATCCGGCTCCGTCGTCATAGTACAGCTCAAAACTGTTAGATTCATCCTCGCCGGCAACGGCTGGGACGCGGAGGACGATAACAGGGTTGAATTGAGACCGATTATTAGCATTCCGGCGGGATCTGCGTAATCGACGAGTTGGGGCCTGACCGGGACCTTGACTGTGAATATTACTGCTCACGTGAACGGCGGAAGTTGGTAATTGACGGCCGACATTACTAGCGGAATTTTCTGGCCTCATCTCCTCAGTCTCTTCAACGAATCCATCGCCACAGTAGGGACACGTGATAGCATTACCGGTGTCTCCGTGGACCCAGATGCTTACCAAGCGAGTGCAAGTGTAACACCAATACGACTCCGTCGACGGCGATGACATAACTGATAAATCCCGATATCGACAAACAGAGAACGGTAACTTTTGAAAGAGAGAAACTTTGAGGAGACTCAAAAGTAGTTGTTGAAGAAGTTTATAGGAAGCTCCTGTGTGTGGACGGCAAAAACACGGTCAACAGAGAAAGAGATGTGACTAGACGTTGTATCCCATGTGGCGGTTTTTGATTGAAGAAAAGTTAACAGCGTTCGATGAGCAGTACATGACGCGGTGAAGAAGCCGAGTAGCGTACTACCGCGTATGAGACTAGTTGGGGACGTTGACTTGACGTGGAACGGGTCGGGTTTATATGGTTTGGGTCGGGTTCACGGTTTGGGTCGGGTTTGGGTCGGGTATTGTGCACCCCTACATCCAATAGTTTTCTGGGAATTTTCGCTTTGATATATGTCCGGATGAATTTGGACCCAACCAAACCAATATACCATTTGGATGCATCGATTTTTGTTTAAGAAAATGTGGAAATTTTATAAATGTGGAATTTTTAATATTAAAATTTCAACGTCATATTTTTCTTGAAATAATAATCAATTTACTACTTATGATCTAAAATTGAATATTTTAAATTCATATTCGACGATCTATAATTTTTACGCATCTTTTACGACAGTTTAGTTTTTGTTTTGAACTAAAAAAATATATGTATGAATTTTAAAAAAATTAACGTATCAAAATAATGTATCGGTTAGGTGAAACACTGGACCTACCCGATCGATTTGGCATCGACACTATCATCATAGTAAGCGAGCGTGAGTGAAGATAATTAAAGCAAGCAACAAAGGCATCGCAGCAGTACAAACTGGTGTTTGCTCTCTGTCTTTTCTTTTTATTATTATTATTATAAATATAAGATTTGGTGGCCTACTCATGAATGTGACTGTGCAAGTGCACGCGTTAAAATTAAAAAGCGAATGGTTGATAATAACTGCGTAGGACTTTGGAAGATATTTGTGCAAAAGAAGAAAGAGGGAAGACCTTTTATGCCTGCACTGTACATAAAGGTGTTTGGGAAAATGTCGAATAAGAACAATACTCGAAATTTGAAAAGCCCATCAGGGGAGAAGCTCTCGCACTTCTAGGCCCGTGTTTTAAGGTATGCCAATGGTGACGACAAAGCCCAAAATCAAAACTCAAGCCCACGATCAAAAAATTTCTTTAGTCAATTTGAGGTGTTTGCGTTTAGCCTCCCAACATCTCTCCCAAACCGGGTTTAGGGTAAAAAAAGTTACAATTCGGTAATCAGAAAGTAATGCCTATCTGTCAATAAGTGCAGTAGAGTATAATTTTATTTGTGAGAATTCATTCTCTTTTATAAGGACAGACCCTTCCTTAATCCAATCACGTTTAAGTAAAATAATTTATGAAAAAAAAATCGTGCGTACCTAATGTATCTACAAAAAATAGACAATCCAAAATAAACGAGAGTGTTGAAGGGAGTATACTTCAAATTTACAACCTCCTCAAGACCTAGCACGGCCACAGGAGAATATGTAAGTTAAATGGTTGCATGTGGACCACCGTTCACATGCAAACATCAATCTATTTTTCTTTTATAATCATTAATAAAAATATGGGTCTTTTTTTTAAAACTTTTAAAAATGACCAGCTTATATGAACTGAATATACGCAGTATACGGAATAATTTAATTAATTTATAATACCAGCAATATTAAATTTACGGTCCGTAAAATTAATGTGTTTAATAATGTTCATCGGTCCCGACCGGACCGGCAGTGAAATGCTCGATTGTATATTTGTACTAGTTAAGTCACCGCTGTTATGAAATAAATTTACTGGCACATCTCTCGGAATAAATTCAGGTATAATTTTGCCAGAAGAGGACCAAAAAAAGGAGTAGAAATCCGGACCAAAAGGGGTTAGTTCAGGTATTTTGCATAAAATTACATGCATTGTCCCTGGTTCACTGCGTTCAACGTTTTTTTTAGTAGTAGCGAATCTATGGAGCTCACGCGTCACTCGCAGATTCTTCTTCTTTCGCAACACAAAAATTGGAATTCATTATTTTTATTTTACATCGGTCAGTTATCGCTTCGTCAATTCGCACCTAATATTCAGGAAGAAATAAAATTAAAGTTTTTTTTTTATAAAAGATTTGGAAAACAAATATAAAAAATAATAAAACCTGTTTTACTACCGAGTAACTGTATTTAATCTTTCTCGAAATGGAACAAAACCCTAAGGGGTTCTTGTAAGAACAAATCGCCGCCGGATTGATCTCAACTTCACTTCAAATGGTCACTATGTATCACCTTATATATAACCTCTAGGGTTTTGGTCTCTTCTCTGAGAAGTCTATATCGGAAATCACTCGGTTGTTCTGTATGCTTAATTTTTGTTCGCCGATGATGCTATCATGGTCTGGAAAATTGTTTTCCGTTGTTCCCGGCATTGATTGCGAGGGAAGTAATTTACATGTTTGATTGTTGTTTTGAGCTTCATCATTCTTAGTTCTGTGGTTTCAGATTGAGAGAATGAAACGATTTTCGGTCCTGGGTGATAAAGTTTTGGTCTTTGCGAGCTCTTAGTGAGGATTTTTGCAGTTATCAGGATATGGATGTAAGTTCTTCTAGGTTGAAAGAGTGTATCTTTTTGCCCTTTAGGGTTTAGGATTCGATTATCTCGTAGTGATCACTTGTTGAGTTTCGATAAGGGTATCAATCATGTTATCTGAACTGGGAAGGAGACCCATGATAGGTGGTAAGGAGGGATCGTTTGGTGATGACTTGGAAAAGGAGTTGGGGTTGTTAGTTCGCGAGCAGCGTCGGCAAGCTGAGGCTGAGGCTGATGATCGCGAGAGCGAACTCAATTTGTATAGGAGTGGCTCTGCTCCTCCAACTGTGGAGGGCTCGCTGAGCGCAGTTGGAGGGTTGTTTCCAGGAATTAGAAGCGGCGGCGGCAGTGGTGCTGCCTTTGCTGATTTTTCAGAAAATGGAAACGGCTTTTCATCAGAGGAAGAACTGAGGTCGGATCCAGCTTATCTTTCGTACTATTACTCAAATGTGAACCTGAACCCTAGGCTTCCTCCTCCCTTGCTTTCCAAGGAGGACTGGAGGTTTGCACAGAGGCTTAAGGCAAGTGATCCTATGTTGGGAGGGATAGGAGATAGGAGAAATCTGAACAAGGCTGCTAACGGTGGTGGTACTAGATCATTTTTTTCGATGCCACCTGGTTTTGACTCGAGGAAACCGGAGAGTAGTGAGGTTGAGCCAGAGAAAGCACATGGAACTGGTGAATGGGGTGGTGATGGGCTGATTGGTTTGCCTGGTTTAGGTCTTGGGAGCAAGCAGAAGAGCCTTGCTGAAATTTTCCAGGTGAATTGGTCTCGTTTCACATGTGGAAAATATTATTTATTTATTTATTTATTAAGATTGCCCATCACTGGAATTTTTGGGGGTGAGTTGGTCTTATTTCACATGTAGAAACCAGTTGAATTTTGTTCGGTCTGGTTCTTTACCATGTGAATTTTTAGGTTCTGTCCATTTTGTTGACGCCTTGGGCTTGAGTTTATGTGATGTTTCTGAATATTCTTACTCAAGGTAAGGACAAGGTCAAGTTTATTTTCAAGAAAATGCAAAGAATAGAAAAAATGATAGACAGAGAAGGACCAGGTCATGTTAAAGTGATTCATAACTTAGCCTCTCTTTATCTCCAGTCCTGATTTGTGGATTTCAAATCATGTTAAGTGAAAATAATTTGTCATTGTGCTTCTCTAGCATGTTCACCCGTCTTCCATTTTGATAGGGTAGTGTGGGGAATATGTTCACATGTTTTGAGGTTTGTGTTAACTTTTTGAGTATGAACATTTACAGTTTATGTCGCTGTGAGGAGACAGTTACATAGAAAATTCATGTTTATCAAATTTAATTCATAGGTGTCAGTGTTAAATGCCTTTTGATATGCATGTTTGTCATGTTCTGAAATTCCAATTACACATGAAGACATATATGATATATCCATATTCATTTCTGAATGCATTTTTTCCACACGTTGTTGGTGGACAATTCTTAGTAATAGTTTTCTGAACCATTGACTCCTCTCATTGGCTTTGTTCTGAAGAGTTTCTTATTTAATGCCTTTATGTGCTTGTTTCTGGTTGCTGCTTGGCCCTTTTCATCCCCCTTAACATTAATGCTGCCATTAGTGAAGCATAATAAATTTCGTTACTAATGTGCATTGTTTACTTATTGTTTGAGTTTCCTTTTGATGCAGGATGATTTGGGGCGTGCAAATACTGTGACAGGTCATCCTTCTCGCCCTGCTAGCCGAAATGCATTCGACGAAAATGTTGAAACTGTAGGGTCAGGTGAAGCCGACTTAGCTCATCTTCGCCGCGAATTAGCATCGACTGATGCCTTACGATCTGGTGCAAATGGCCCACCTTCTTCGTATTCTTATGCTGCTGCCCTGGGATCCTCCCTATCAAGGAGCGCCACTCCAGATCCTCAGCTTGTTGCCAGGGCTCCTAGTCCTTGCCCCACACCTATTGGAGGGGGGAGAACTGGCAATGCTGCAAAGAGGAGTGTCACTGGTTCAAATTCATTTAGTGGTGTTTCATCTGGGATCGATGAATCCTTGGATTTGATAGCCACTTTATCTGGTATGAACTTGTCAACAATTGGTGTGATTGGCGAAGAGAACCATTTTCCATCTCAGATTGAACATGGTGATGTTGACGGTCACCAGAATTATATGTTGGATTTGGAAAGTGATCAGAATCATGTTAAGCAACATTTGTACCTGCAGAAGTCTGAATCAGGGCATTTAAATATTCCCGTGGCTCCTCAATCGGTAAAGGGAACTTACCCCAATTCTGGTAAGAGCAATGGTGGGGGTTCTGATCTCAACTCGCCCTTGGCATCTGATAGGCATGTTGGAGTACCAAAGTCTCGTGTTTATTCTGGTAATTCATATCTAAAAGGATCACCTACCTCCCCTCTTAATGGTGGAAGTGGCTTATCTGGTCAGTACCAGCATCAGCATGTGGATGGTACCAGTTCGTCATTCCAAAACTATGGATTAGGGGGATATTCCTTAAATCCAGCACTGGCTTCCATGATGGCTAGTCAACTTGGCACAGGTAATCTCCCTCCATTGTTTGAAAATGCTGCTGCAGCATCAGCCATGGCAGTCCCTGGGATGGACTCAAGAGTGCTTGGAGGTGGTTTTACTCCAGGGTCAAATCTGACATATGTCGCATCTGAATCACAGAACCACGCTAGGTTTGGGAGTCCTATGGCAGGAAGTGCTCTTGAGGCACCCTTTGTTGATCCAATGTATCTGCAGTACTTGAGGACACCTGAGCTTGCTGCTTTGAATGATTCCTCTATGGATAGAAACTACGGGGGAAATTCATACATGAATTTGCTCGAACTCCAGAAAGCTTATCTTGGAGCAATGCTATCACCTCAGAAATCACAGTATGGTGTCCCATTGGGTGGTAAATCTGGCAGTTCCAACCACCATGGTTACTATGGAAATTCTCCCTATGGTATGCCATATCCAGGAAGCCCCTTGGCAAATCCTATCATTCCAAACTCTCCAGTTGGATCTGGCAGTCCCATCAGGCACAATGATCTTAACATGCGTTTTCCTCCTGGGATAAGGAACTTGGCTGGGGGCGTCATGGGACCCTGGCACTTGGATGGGGGTTTGAACATGGATGAAGGGTTTGCATCATCACTTCTTGAAGAGTTTAAAAGCAACAAAGCTAAGTGCTTTGAACTTTTTGAAATTGCTGGTCACGTTGTCGAATTCAGGTACATGATACTTAAAACCTATGTTCTGCTCCCTCCTACACCTATAATTTTAACTGATTTCTGCTATTTTACATCTTACTTTGTGCAGTGCTGATCAGTACGGTAGTCGATTCATTCAACAAAAACTTGAGACGGCCACAACTGAAGAGAAAAATATGGTTTATCAGGAAATCATGCCACAAGCTCTTGCTTTGATGACTGACGTGTTTGGTAATTATGTAATTCAGAAGGTAATTTGATACTCTTGTTGGAAGACACGAATTGTGGTGTTATGCAATTTCTTGGATTTATGAAAGTAACAGGTTTTTTTGTATATAGTTTTTTGAGCATGGACTTTCATCCCAGAGAAGAGAACTAGCCAGCAAACTCTTTGGCCATGTTTTGACTCTTAGTCTTCAAATGTATGGTTGCCGAGTGATTCAGAAGGTATCATTTGTTTTCCTTTGGAATATATTTCGATGTTGCGTATTGTTTTACTTCTTTATATGACCAATTTGATCCATCTGGTCTCTACTTTTCTTGTTGTACATCCTTAAATTGAATTTCAACCTAACATGGGTTGTCATTTGTCACTGTGATATTTCTTGTAACAATTTGCCCATGTTAACTGTTCAGGCTATTGAAGTTGTTGATTTAGACCAGAAGATTAAAATGGTTGAGGAGATTGACGGTCATGTCATGCGCTGTGTGCGTGACCAGAATGGGAACCATGTCATCCAGAAGTGTATTGAATGTGTCCCTGAAGACAATATTCAATTTATTGTCACAACATTCTTTGACCAGGTTGTGAGCCTTTCCACACACCCTTATGGGTGCCGCGTTATACAGGTGGGGAAACTTTTGGTTCTTAATTTTCAAACTTTTAAGGATGTGTGTAGTATATATAAGAGGTGTATTGTCTATTATTCATCTTTTATTTCCTTGACAGAGAATACTGGAACATTGTGAAGACCCGGGAACACAGAGTAAAGTTATGGATGAGATTTTAGGATCTGTCAGCATGTTGGCACAAGATCAGTATGGAAATTATGTTGTTCAGGTATGTAGATGAAAACTGATGGTACAGTTTCATATAGCATACATGTTTATGATTTGTGCTGCTCCACTTTCATGGTTTCTAGTGTTTGCTTGAAGTCTGTTTTTGACATGGATACATTTTCTTTATTTTTGCTGCAATATTCTTTAGATTACTGTATACAAAGACTGCAATTTGATACGTCAAAAACATTGAATTTAATCTCTCTTTCCTAGGATGATTATATGTATATATCCAATACCTTAAATTCTCACATTTAGTAGCAAACTTGGATCCCTGCCCACTAGACATGTTGTAGTAATTCTTTGGTTTCTAACAACATTTGAAATGACTCGATGCAATTTACCTTTTTCATAGGGCTCTTTAAATTCATCGAATCACATTCCATTTTTATTGGCCCTTAATGGCCTCTTTACGTCTTAGGCTGTTAAAATTTGATAGCGTGGTTATATACCTATAGATATATGTGATTAATTTACCTATAGGCCTCCTGTTCTTTATCTTCTTGTTAAATTATTGTATTAACCAATGTAAACCATTCACTAGACACCCCATTCACTTCAGGTCTAGTAGAGCGTGATAGTTCATCGAAACTATCCCAAAGAACGGAATTTAATTCATTTTCAATCAGACGTTTGTTTGGAGATCAACAGAATCGCATTAGACTAGTTTGGAGTTTCAAATTACTGTCAGGTTGATTGGAATTCTATTTGATCATCAAAGTGTTGCAACAGGCATGTTTCCAGAAGGACATGGTCGTACAGATGTCTTTTTGTTCTATTTCTCTGCTGAGCTGCATTTTTGGTCTCTAATTTTGTCAAAATATTTGTCATGCATATTATTTTCTACTTGATAAGCTCTGTCAGGATCTCTCCAGTTTTTTACAACAGCATATTATATTTTTGCTGCTATTGACTTGTAAGTTTTTTTCCAACAGCATGTGTTGGAGCATGGAAAGCCTCATGAACGCTCTGCTATAATCAAGGAACTAGCTGGGAAAATTGTCCAAATGAGTCAGCAGAAGTTTGCCTCCAATGTTGTGGAAAAGTGTCTGACTTTTGGCGGTCCTAGTGAACGTCAGTTGCTGGTTAATGAGATGCTTGGCACTACTGATGAAAATGAACCTCTTCAGGTATGCCTAATTTGTTTCTAGTTCTACAAACTGTTTCAGAACTACATTTCAATCAAATTGTTGTATCAAAAAATTTAATTTGTAGTTAATGAGGTGCTTGTCACTATTGATTGAAAATGAGCCTTTTCACGTACACATATTTGTTAGACTTCTACAGACTGCAACAGGAACTACAGTCAGAATATTGTATCAGAATCTGTAATTTAGAAGTATTATTTTCATTATCAGTACTGGGACACAGAGTATACAAGTTCTTAAACTCAGCAGGTGGTGTTTACTTCTGTGGCCATTAGAGGCTGAGCACAGAGTAAATATGCTGGTGCCCAGTTACGTTTTCCGGTCACTTATTCTCTCTATGCTTATATATTTAGGCTATGATGAAAGATCAGTTTGCAAACTACGTTGTTCAAAAAGTGCTTGAGACTTGTGATGACCAACAACGAGAACTGATTCTTACGCGAATTAAGGTTCATTTGACTGCATTGAAGAAATACACATATGGAAAGCATATTGTTGCCCGCGTGGAGAAACTGGTTGCTGCCGGAGGTACTCATTTCTGTACTTGTTGACAGCATTGCGTATGAATATTGCATGCTTCTGATGGATCATTTGTGGGTTATAACTTATAACTCACCTATTATGTCCTAGGAGTAATATTCTTAAACGTCATTCTAAATTGCTCGCAGAGAGGAGAATTGCAGCTCAATCTCTACACTCCGCCTAGGCGGCGTAGGAAGGAAAGGTGTTTGTACAGCTAACTGAGGCTACTGTGAGCTTCCTCTCTTCTCTTTCTTCCTCCGCCGTATCTTATAGTTATGCCTATCTACCTTATCTTTTCGGACAGGTAAGAGTTGATTGAAAATAAAGTTGTTGCTTGTACTGGAAACTGTACATTGTGTAGCTTAAGGTTTATACATAGATGTGATCGAGGCCAAGGTTCAGATGTTAAATACACCTGAATCCTATGCAGAGGAGGTAAATGACTGTACAAGTTCTAAGGCTGTAAAAATGAGTTGAGGTAGTTTCTGTGTTTATGTGACTGTACAAATATGCCGTCCGATGAGAGCTGTTAATGTTTAGGTGAGGGCAGAATTTTCTTGATATGTATGGTAATTGACTTGTCCTTTAAAGTACAATTTTCTTTCCAATAATTTGTTCCATCTTTCATTATAAGCAGTCATGGTATGTTGCTGTTCTTTTCTTTTATGTTCAAATTAACTAGTCTAGGCATCGATGCTCACGAATCGTTGTCTTGATATTATTATGATTCCCATAGAAGGCGACTCCTTGCTTCACCTTTATCCCTTGATTTTTAGAAGAGAATGGATCCTCAAATCTGGCTAGTTCTATATTTTGGTTTGGCAGGATCCTATGAAAGCATGTTCATAAATATCTTATTTGGTTTTGGTGTGAAATTTCAATGCAAATGTTTTCTAGATGGACATTGCTCATAGCTGTGGAATTGATTCCAATATAATATGGGTATGGAGATTTTCTCTCTCTTAATCCCATTAGAAGTTGTATGACGAAGTAGGAACTGGGATGCCATGGTTAGGGTGGCAAAAAAATTAGTTTTGAGGTCAGAACAAAATAAGGAGTCTGGAAAATGTTTGTATGTTCGTATTAAATTTTGAATGTACGTAATTAATTAAATTTGAATTGATTTAAATCTGTATAAATAAATTGAATAATAATTCAATATAGTTTATGATCATGATAATTAAATCGGATGAGATTTTTGTATTTATACTCCGAATTCAATTTTAAAATAGATAAATTTTTTTATGTTTGTCCAAAATTTTTGGATAAATAACATATGCCCAAAAAATCTAGCGACGAACTGTCATCAGTAAAAGGGGTCCGCTTCATTTTAGAAAAACCAAGGACGTCAAGAACACAGACCCATTTCTTGAACATAGATCCCAAAATAAATAAATACAAGGAACGAACATTAACACAGATGGTGAAATTGGTGTGCATTCTAATCAATCAAAATCTTGGTCGTTAATCTTTTGCCCAAATCCCTTTGGCCCGGCCCTTGCTCTCACTTTCCTCTTTTTCCCACCCTTCTTATTCTTGGCTGCCTCTTCTTTCTCAAACTTCTCGCTCTCTCTCTTCTGCAAGAAATCTGTCACTGCAAGGTAGATAACCTGCAACCACATCCAGAAAATTACAATCAATTACAATACTCGAAGCTGGAGCCCCAAAAAAAAGCAGATAAAGAAAATGCTGAATTACCCCAATAGTGAGAACAGAGAGAACGGCAAAGGAAATGAAGAGAAGAACTTGTATGATGGTTGCCGTGCCATCACTGGTACTGGACAGTATTTGCAGGGAATCCTCATCTGGGTTCGTAACTGAAGACAAGGCTTCTTCTGGGGTAGCAGAGATCCTCCGAATCCGGTTGCGAAATTGGATGGTCCTTGTTCTTTCCGGGATTTGAGCAGATAAGGAGAAAGTTGAAGTGATTGGTGGAGATAAATAATGGACACCAAGAGAAAAATTATTTAGCTTTGGCTTGAAAATGGGTAAGAGAGGTGGTGCGGGTAGAGATATAGATGTAGTAGCCATGGATCATACTATAATCTGTCCCCTCAAATGGCAAAAGCCGCCCAGAGTGAAGAACTGAAGATGATTCGGAATGGATGAACAAGGCCTGCTTAAGGCAGATTTGTTTCTTGAGATTTCACTGTTAGTGGGTCGGCCTTGATATTTATTGGGCCATTGGGCTTTCTTAGGTGTTCACTAACGATCCAAACTAGTCAGCTAGCTAAGACCTTAATCTGGGTATTATCTAGATATAAATAGGCCCAGCCCAATATGTAGCCTTCTGAAAGGAATTAAGCCGAAAAAGGGAAAGAAGAAAAGAAAATACTCCATACTTGCGTGACGATGATGTAAAGCTGATGTCAAATGCAAATGGTTGTCCGTGTCTTGTTTTATTTTATTTTCTTTGGGTGCTTCTTTTGAGTGGCGATCTAGCTTAGGAAGAACCGGATAAGGCAGGCAGCGTCACAATCGTTAATTCCACCCTTTTTTGGGTACGGAAAAACCACCGCTTCAGCGTTAAATCTAAACTCGATAGATCGAGCCAAACTCCAAACCCGTGTTGGTAGAAATACGAGTTTTACCATTCCTCACGCCTAGACGCAATTACAACTGGATTCAAACGCCTGACCTCAAGCATGCCACACTCAGCTTATGTTCATCATGAGATGATCAACTAGGCTAATGTGAAGTTAGTTAATCATTAGCTTTTTGCCAGTTACATTTGTTTCCGTAAATAAGTGGATTCCGCACCGTCTGATTGGCATTCTTAAATTCTGCACTCGAAGAGATTTCGGCTTAGTAAAATCCGACGGTGATTACATCATCTGCAGCATGAACTAGTTCAATCTTCTGCCGCGACAGATTGTCTCCACGTTTTCGTTTTTCACTCACCAGCTGTCAACCAACACTGCGGATTCTCATTGGTTCAAAGTTCAAACTAGAATAAATTAAAGCGGAGGGGCGAGGGCAAAGTCGGTGTTAAAAAAATATTGACACGACACTTACCAGATTTACCAAAATGTCCTTTCCAGGTTCACTCAATTTGCTTCTTTTTTGGCGAGTCTCAGCAATCACAAACTTCTTTAGTCACTAGTAATTGCAGTCAAACACTAACACTCAATGCAGACACAGAGATAAGACACGTTATTACAAAAAGGCCAAGCAATCACAAACTTGTTTATTGCTCCGGTGGCTTGCCCTCTTCAGTAACTTCGCTTCCAAATCTAGCACACAAGGGTTCACAGTAAACCGTCTTAGGATCTTCTCCAATTGGGTCAGCAGTAAAACTAGGACAGGTGTCGGATGGATGTGGCGAGTAGATGAGATCCGGATATAGATATTTGCTTGGATAAAAAATATCTAGCTAAAGTCATCCACGTTGGCAGAATCACAAGTCAGATATTGCACTTTTTCTGTCTTTTGGACTTCTCTGATAAGACTTAAGAGCCCTTCCTTCTCCCTTGCACGCTCAGCCATTTTTCTTCGCCGCACTTTCCCTTGAACTAAACAGACCACCGAAACTCGCTGATTACCATCCCGACTTTCTCTCCATCTCCAACCCAATTCGTTTACCGTTTCAGAGGTACTTTCAGACCTAAATCTGAGCCTCTTGTTGTCTATTTTATTAAAAATTTACAAATAAATAAATAAATTTAAAGTTCAGGTTTTTGTGGGGAGTTGTCTGAGTGAATTATGGGGGAGGAAGTGAAGATGACTGAGTTTGAAACCGATGGAGATGAGGAGAGACTTATGGAATGGGAGGTTGGATTACCCAGCGTTGATGATCTCACACCGCTTTCTCAAGGGTTGATCCCGCCGGAGCTGGCTTCCGCGTTCAGTATATCTCCGGAGCCATTCAGGACTCTCCTAGATGTTAACCGAGCCTCGCAGAATACCATGTCCACGATTCGCGGCGGTGGGGTCTCTCATGCTATGTCGTCAAACAATAAATTCAAGTCGTTTGTGGAAGAGCGGAGCCGCGACCCGATGGTGGTGGAGGAGGAGGAGGCGGATGAAATTTCCGATCGGGACGGTTGTGGATCCGATTCGAGGAAATTGAGGAAGGTTGACTTTGCGGAAGAGGCGGACTCGGCGTTGAGGACCGACAATCCCGCGGACGATCCAGCAGCCAGAACGCTTAAAAGGACTCGTCTCGTTTGGACTCCGCAGCTGCACAAGAGATTCGTTGACGTTGTGGCGCACTTGGGGATCAAGAACGCAGTTCCCAAGACAATTATGCAGCTGATGAACGTGGAGGGCCTGACTCGGGAGAACGTGGCCAGTCATCTGCAAAAGTACCGATTGTACCTCAAGCGGATGCAGGGTATGTCCGGCGATGGTCCGTCTTCGTCTGACCAACTCTTCGCCTCCACGCCGGTGCCGCAGAACCTGCAGGAGGGCGGTGGCGGTAATGTTGGTAGTGGAGTCCATAGGAATGGGCACGTCGGAATGCCAAATCCGATGCCTTATCCGGCAACAGGTGGGATGATTCCCATGCCGATGGCTTTCTATGGACACATGGGTATGCAGGTCGGAAATCAGGGTGACGGGCGCAATAATGGGTTCGACAGGAATCATCCATACAGCATGATGCATCAACAGAGGGATTGGTCCGGCAACAATTTTACCAATTCTAATCACCATAATCATGTGGCTCCTAATGATAACAACTGATGATTATCAAAACAGAGTGTGAGGTATATAAAGGTGAGGATTTTGATTTTGCATGGAGCTACTAAGTTTCATTCATTTGTAACCTTCCGATGAGATTTTCCTCTGTATATTTAAGAATTATGACTAGGTGAAGTAAGACCAGAGACTTTTCAGTACTCTGCTGAATTTATAGGATATTTTTTTGCTGGGTATTTGATTTTCATTTATGTACTGAGTGTATACTTGCTTTGTGTTGGAGATTTGGCCAGTGTAACTTACTTTTTAATTATTTTCATATCAATGTGGCACAAATATTTGCTATATTTCATCTTTAAAACTTGATAAATGGAACTTGCTTTTCGTTGCTGGAAGTGTCTAGTAGAGAAGCTGGTTTTCTCCAAAAATATTTTGGGCAAGTGCCAGGTAATTCCTAGTGTTTCATAAGGATTCTGAATCAATATTCAGTTTGAAATTCACTATTTCTCTGGGATGGATTTATATATGTTTTTCTGAATATGCTATAAATTCCACTTATCATCTGATGCAAAGAATCAGGATTGAGTGAAACATGTTGATTGTGTTCCGTAGCAATTTTCATGCGGTTATGAGATGGGTGGAACCAAGATTTTTGGTTGAGGCAAATTCACATTCTCACCCTGAAAAACTGCTCCAGTTTGATGTTGTTTGTAACTTCTTACTAAAAGCTCTTTCTTAGTCGGAGCATTGTCTTCTTTCCAGTCATCATGCTCAAGCATGCCTCGTTTTATTTATTTATTTATTTATTTTTATACGAGGAAATTCCAATGCCTGGTAAGACAAGAGCCTAGGCCCAAGGCGCATATATAACGCAGGGTGACCCTAGCTCGAGCATGCCTTGTTCGTTTAGCTAGTAATGATATTATAGGTTTCAATTTACATGCGTTAGACACAAATTTTTTTGGGCTCTTAAGTTATCACTTGCATATGCATAGCTATGATTTATTGATTTTTAGCTTCTGTATTTTGGCAGCTCTAGAAGTTCAGCAGGGTACTCGTGTACTTCTAAAGTGGATGGAGATATAGAGTAGTTAGAAAGAACATGGAGCACTGCAGGCGTGCAGTTGAAACATAATATAGGATCATATATGAATCAGGCAGTATCGGCAGACCTTCCTCTTGGTAGATAATATTTTTCTGGTTACCTGATGTGAGCAGAACGCTCCTCGTAGCCTATTACTTGTGTTCTACTTCTACCTCCTAGATGGTAGCAAGTCCTCATGTGTATTCAGTAAACTTTTGTATTGTTGACAATGTTATATCTTTTTGTTGGCAACAAAGCAAATGACAATAAAAAACTTACAAAAACCAATTGGATTGCTTTCTAATTCTTTCAGATTCATCTGTTTTAGAAATGCTTATTGTCATTGTCTTCTATTTCTGTCCATTGATAGTTGATAGGTTGCTGGTTTATCTGTCTGCGTTCAGTTAAGTTGATTCCATACCCGCTCTTAAGGATTGTCCAGCTGACTTGAAGCGTTTTCATTGTTTCATTTATGGCCATCTGCCTGCAGATTCTCAAACTTACTATTATTTCTGAGATTTGAGTTCTTTTTTCCCCCCTGTTCTAGTGGCAGTGGTTCTGAAGTGGCCTTCAATCATTCATGTATAGTATCACGTGCTTGCGGAATGGGTTCATGGAAATTTTGTTGTTTAAATGTATTGGAACTTTTTGTAGTACTCTAAGCATCTCCAATGCTAAGTCACTCCAAATTTTTCAGTGTGGTCTCACTTTTATTACAGCAAAACACGATTAAAATACAGTCATATCAACAAAACACATATTTCAATACAAAATTTTTCACTTTTCATTTACAAACACTCCAAATATTAAGCATCAATATCATTTTTCTCATATTTTTCTATGATTTTTTACTTTTTTCTACTATCCTACACATCTTCCAATGCAATTTTTTCAAATCACTCTCCCTACACATTCTAAAATTTTCAGTATCATCATCAAGTGTCATTGCACTTGTGTGCAATACTTTCCAAAGGATTATTATTGTAAATTTTCCTCAAAAAACTTCCTACATTTATGAACATGAATCCAAGTTCTGTTGTTCAACAACTTGAGCAATCACCAACGAATGCTGAATGTTTAGCGGTTAATGTTGGTAAACATCTAAACGATATTGAGAAAATAACTGGAAAAGAAGTTCTTTTTTTTCCTGAGAAAAAGTTGTCTGATATCAACATATGACACAAACTTGAGCTACTGTTTCTCAGTGAATAATGCAAGTCGAGGCTTTACTTCTGCGCTGCGCATATTGAAGTAGATGCAAGTTTTCCTATGAACCAGCTTTTGAAGATCAAATAGCACCAACCCAACTGCACCCTGAAAATTTTTTCTTTTTTTTCTTTATCATTTTCTTATATCTCGCAACATCATCCCAGCTACCAGCATCTGCGTATACTTTTGACAGCAGCATGTTGTTTCCTATGTTGCCAGGCTCAAGCTCCCGCAAGTGCTTTGCTGCTATTTCAGCAAGATCAATATTTCCATGATTCCTGCATGCCCCTAGCAACGCCCCCCACACAAACAAATCTGGCTTTATGGGCATCGCCTTAATCCAATCATAAGCCTCCGAAAGTCTTCCTGCACGACCTAGTAGATCTACCATGCATGCATAATGCTCTAATCTTGGTATGACCCCGTACTTCTGTTGCATTTTGTTGAACAGGATTTTTCCAAGTTCAATCATTCCAGCATGAGCACAAGCAGTGAGAACTGCAGTGAAACTCAAATGATTAAGCTTCTTTTCTTCTTGTATCTCCATTTGGTTAAAGAGCTCTATTGCTTCCTCACAATGCCCATGGTTTGCATACCCAAAAATCATTGAATTCCAAGTAACTGTATTCCTCTCAGACATCTGACAAAACAACATCCTTGCTTCACATATGAAACCGCATTTTGCATACATGTCAACTAGAGCAGTCCTCACATATATATCATCATAGACTCCAGTCACCACTGCATATCCGTGCATTTCCATGCCGCGCCTCACATTTGCCTCACTTGCACAAGCAGGCAAGAGACTACTAATTGTAGCGGAAGTTGGGAAATATCCAAGACCCAACATCTGTCTAAATGCATCGAATGCCTTCGCATTTTGAAAATTCTGAACCAATCCAGATATGACTGAAGTCCATGATACGTTGTCAGGCTCAAACCCGCTAATGCTCATCAATTCAAAGAGTTTAGAGACCATCTCCTTATCACCCTGCTGCGAGAACCCTGTAATGAGAGTATTCCAAGTAACCATATTAGGCTTAATTCCCATATCTTGAGATGCCTCCACCAAAGCTAATGCTTCTTTTGCACGCCCATGATGAGCATAGCCCGAAACCATGGTGTTCATGGTGACCAAGTCATTCTCTGCTGCTCCATCAAAGACTTGACGCGCATTTTCTACTAGTCCCCATTTCGAATACATATCAATCAACGCACTAGTAATAAAAGCATCACATTCAACTGATTGTTTCAGGATCGAACCGTGTAACTTCTCTCCTGTTCTTTTATCAGGCACATGCCCGCAGGCTTTCAGAATGCTGGGAACAACAAACTTGTTAGGCTTATTGCCTTCTTTTAGCATCTCAGAGAAGCCATTCAAGGCCTCTTCGTAATATCCACGTCGTGCGTACGCCCCAATGAGGACAGCCCATCGCCGGATAATCGTTTCGGGAATTTCTTCAAACAGTTTCTGAGCATTGGATAGCTGTTTGCACTCTGTGTAAAAAGGTATGAGCTTAGCGGCCAAAAATGATAGTTTAGCCAAGCCATTGATGATCAGGTGGGCATGGAGCGTCTTTCCTTTGTGCAACTCACGATCACAAGTGTAAGTTTCGATCAGCTCAGCATAGGTATCGGCTGAGGATTGAAATGAACGATACATGATGGTGATTCTCAGTTGGGGCACAAAGGATGTTGAGCACCTGATGGGAGGGGGCATCGCATTGGAGAATATAAAAGAAACTTAAAACATAAAATGCCGTCAGATCATGTTGATCAGCGTTACTGGCAGATGGATGGCCTTCGTGATTGATATAACTTATTCAGATTGGTTCTTGTTTTGTTGGAACAATCGCACAGAAATTTTGTCGAACAGCTTGCGCGCATTGTTCAGGATCTCCGAGGGATCCAAATAGCTGACGACCCGCGGGTGATTTAACAAAGACAGGTTAATCTACCGGTCTGAACAAAAATCTCTCACCACATAAGCACAACAAAGCCACACATGCGAAGTCACAAGAATATGAATGGATTGTTGGTTTCTAAAACAGCTGAATAGCCCTCCCTATGTAACTCACCTTCATTCAAGATCTCTTCTTTACTTCCAGAACCAGGTCAATTTTTGCACACCCACTTGCGGATTATATAGCTATGAATGCCAATTCAACCCTCCTTTGCTCCAATTACAGTCCTTTGCGCCACTTTATAGGAATCGCAAGAAGAGGAGAAGTTATAATACTATTTCAAGAGCGACCCGCAGAGAGTCTCCTTATGAAGTTCTAGGGGTTTCACCTTCTGCAACAGCTAATGAGTTCAAAAGGGCTTTGTCAGGAACCTTCATACTGGTCTCCCAGCTTACACCAGAAGTGTATACGTGATGTTAGTTCAACTTGAATGAGTTAGTTCAAGTTGTTAGTTTTATGGCCCTCAACTGATTTTTATGGATTTGGTAAATACTAAGAAACCTTCTGACCTTCTGCCAACTTCAATGTGTCTGTAGAACATGGAAATGAAAGAGAGATTCTCTGAGACTTCACAGGGGTTATAGAATCGCCTCCAGTGCTAAAATCTTATCAGAACATTTATCATCTTCGATTCCTTGATGGTTTTTCTCAAGGTTTATAACGCTCTTAAGAGTGTTTTTGGTGTTACAGAGGACTTCTTCGGAGATCTTCAACGAGAATTTCAAGATTGGGAAGCAAATGCCTCTTCACAAGGGAAGCCAAAGAGCCTATGGGAGTAACTCGCGGTATTACCTTATTAGACAATTGCAAAAAGCTAACTGGTGTCGGTTAAAGAATGGGAACTTAGTACCAATGCCGGGAACTTGGTCAACCTACAATTCATATGCACATTAGACAGCGGATTGCAAAAGTGGAAGAAGACTTTAGTATTTTCTTTTTAAAGGAACAAAAAGAGGAGAATATCAGGTAAGAATTTTACAACAATATGTAAACTGGGAATTTCTGATAAATGAAGGAGCACCTACATTTAGCGAATTTTTTCATCCAAAAAAAAACTGTGATCCATAAAACGGACTAGAATTGTAGTTTTAGGATTTTTTGGATGTGATCGATAAAACGCGAGCTATAAATAGACCTACCCAAATTTATGGAAAATCCGGAATATGTTGTTAATTTTTATTTGAGAAAAAATATTATTATATTTATAAACTCGAGATTTTTAAAAAATATATTTGGGCCCTATATTGAGACAAAATATTTACTGAAATGCATTCATTGCCTCTACATCAGTACATATCATATGCCCAAAGATCAACTAATTAAGCACCTCTATCAGTCTGCCGAAGCAGTTACGGGGAAGAACCCTGATCGATGCGAAGTTCAATCGAATTACTTCTGGTAAATTTTTCCCTGCTAAAGGTAGGTTTGACTGCAAATATAAACAAGCTGTTGATCTGCTATATTTGCAGTAGTCAAGAGGACATCCCCCGAACAGTACGGGGAACTCCTGCCCCATGGCATTAGGCCGAGGACTAGGAAAACTGTTACCTCTAGCTGGTCAAACTTGAGCATTTTTAAGCAACTTTCTATGGATTTGCATATGGAGAAATGCTGCCCACAAACATGTCAAGTCTCCGTTAGATGACACATGGCTCAATCTCCAAGAACCACAGAAACTAAGGCTGAGCATTGTCCTTCCTCTTAAATTTCCTTCAATAGTTAGAGGCAGAGGCAGAAGGCACTTTTAAGACATTTTCAGTCATGTGAATTAGAGCAATGGCTCAACTTGATAGACATGGAAACACTCCTAGAACTCCCCCCAGCCCAACGATTGAACAACTTCTGCGAGGTCATCAGTGATTGTTTGCAATCAAACTGCATTACCTGCAGTGATTTATAGACAGAAGATTGTATATTTAACAGTCCTCTATGTTCTAACAAGGTTAACATGTTAATGCAGGGGAAGCATCAAGATGGTCACCCCACACATCACCTACATTTGCATCGCACCATGATGCAGAGGAAGACCATGGCCACCATCTCAAGAAGTCAGTTCTTGCCAAAGTAAAGGAGAGAGCGAAGAAATGGCGACATTCTCTTAGCAAAAAGAAGCATGGTGATGAAGATAACACCACACCTTCCTGGGGTGTTAGCTTGGATGATGAGGAAGATGATGAAGGAGATCCCGAATACCTTGGAGCCCCAAGTAACACTTTTGAACATCCTTCCTATAGATTCTCAATGAAACCTTACAGATTTTCTTCTCAAAATAGGTTTTATTCTGTTTTTCAGTGTATGAATCGGAGCTGGCATCTGATGTATACAAGGAGGCAGCAAGGCAGCATCCAAGAGCAGATCCCGTTATACCTGAAAATCATGTTTTGTCAAGCAGTGTTAATCCTGGCACTGATCCAAATGTGAAACATTATAGTCCTCTCCAAACTATACCAGAAACTGTGACAAATGAGAGACAGTCTACTACTGACAAGACCATCACCGAAACTGCGACAAATGACAAATCTTGGACTCCGAACAAGACCATCACTGAAACTTTGAGCGAAAAACTGGCACCAGCTTACACCACAATATCTGGTGCAACTAATGCTATAACAGGCAGGATTCAGGGCCTCACTGTTTCAGCTTCTAGAGCTGCAGCAAAACCAACACTTACAGCATCAGCTCCAGCTGCGCCAGACACATCAGTTCCAGCAACTAATGAACATGTTAGTAGTACAGGGGAGCAAATATGGGACAAAGGAGTGTCTATGAAGGAGTATTTAATGAACAAGTTCGAGCCAGGAGAAGACGAAAGGGCACTTTCTCAGGTGATTTCCGAGGCAATGAGTCCGAAGAAAACTCCCGGTTCTCCAGGCGTGGTGGATATGGTAAGAGAGGCTGTGTCTTCTTTGCTTAGAAATGAGGAGTCTCTCCAATCAACAGCGGTTCAATCAGCAACAAACTCATCCACCAATGTCCCCATCCCTGCCACTACGAACTCAATCCAAAATATTCCCATCTCTACCAACGCTCATCATCAAGGTAATTTTTCTTATGCTGTGGCTTAAATGTTCTTTTTTGCTCGTGCATAATTCCCTTCTAATGGGTTCTTCTGCTATTGTAGTTGTCGAGGAAGAAAATCATGGAAGAATACTCCAAACTAACTGAAAGAGGAATTCGAGGGCCGATCAATCTTTCCTTTCTGGATCAATATTCAATTTCTGATTTGTTTCTTCTGATTTGGCTATATCTTTGCCTCCAATAATCCGTTTCTGGAGCTCTAGGAAGTCTAAAAAGTAAGAATAACAATGCAAAGGTTTTTTCAAGAGATAAGTTTATGTTGTCTATGTACAGTATAAGTATGTTGTAACTAGTAGCATCCTTTCCATGCTTCTCAAGAAAATCATTTTTCTTTAAAGCAAAATAATATTCACATTAAGCACAATTGCAACATTCCATTAAACATGAAAGATCACTGATAATTATTGACTGCAAGTATCTTGCTTTTTCGATAGAAAAAGAAAAACCTGAAACAGTTGTAGAACAGGTATCATGGAGACTTGTTTAACGAGCTACACAGGCCGGCTACAAGGAGCTTGATATGAAAACCTTCATATTCTAGCTACTTCAAGACTTTAGATTCAATTTCTTCCAAGCTCAAACCTTTAGTTTCTGGGACAGAGAACACGACAAACAAAAGTGACAGCAAAGCAATAGCCCCGAAGAGGAGGAAAACATTCTCAGCGCCTAGTAACTCCTGCAACATTGAAAGAGATTAATGCAGATGACTCTGCTAGTCTGCTACCAGAGAACCACAATCACGAAACACGAGAAGGACAGGAAACCAGCAATATAAGGGAAAGATTGATAAGAGCATATACCTTTAATGGTGGGAATGCAAAGGTCACAATGGCATTTGAACCAAAATTTGTCAGAACTGCAAGACTAATTCCTCTCCCTCGTGTTTGAAGGGGGAAAATTTCTGACACCATTAACCAACTGATTGGCCCAAAAGAGATCTGAAATATCATTTAGAGAACAAAATTGTCAATATCAAACTCCCACTTCGTCCATGACTGAACAAAACATGCCAATAGATTAGCTTATCGGGCCTGTCTTGTTTTCTTGTTTGGTTTTGTTTTTGACCATGTCAGATCTGTGCATCATACTTTTACACAGAATTTCGACACATACAGCCTAAAGTAGATACTTGCCTGGTAGCAACCAACATAAAGAAGCAGAGCAGCAACAGCAACGAGAGGCAAACCTCCAAGAAATTTGTAATAAGCGGAAAGCAAGAATAAGGAAACAACCTGCCATGCATAGAAAGGAGAAACCGCTCAATCTTTTTCATCAACTAATAATGTCAAAACATTTAAAAAGCAGAAAAATATTTGAAAGAAAATTCTCTAGAGTGTAATAGTATGAATATATACAATCCCGCCAACACCCCCAATTAGCAAAGGTCTCCTTCCAAGGTCATCCACTTTTAAGACAGCTATCCATGTCATCAGTAACTGCAGGAAATCAGGCGGAGACGAATCAGTTAATGCCAAACAGGATAATGAATATCTATCCAGAATTCAGATGATACT
Source organism: Euonymus europaeus (assembly GCA_963580455.1). Lineage (NCBI taxonomy): Eukaryota > Viridiplantae > Streptophyta > Magnoliopsida > Celastrales > Celastraceae > Euonymus > Euonymus europaeus. The sequence goes on from OY756967.1 coordinate 23,743,145, forward strand.
AAATTTCTATCGTGAAAAATTAATTTCATAAATTTATGTAATGAGGTACCTTGAACAAACCAATAACAACTGAAACTCTGGTAGCATCAGCAGCCGCAGTGAATCCAGCATCCTTGTTTAAGAAAAAACCACATGCATCACCGTACAAAATAATGGTATGAAGCATAGGTTTCAAATGTTTGTCTCAATCATCAAGTACCTGAAGGATTGAGCCAGCATAATACAGAACACTTGGTTGTCCAGTTATCTGTCAGAATCAGGTAGCAAGTCAGCAACATAGACCTCCCAGTCTCTCTCAGTCATATGTTTATTGTTATAAAAGTGCACAATGGTTAAGATCGATATTAGAGGCAAATCCTAGGGGGACCAAGGAATAAGCACCTGCTGAAAGAGAACCAAACCTCCAGCAATTATGAACGCTTTTAAACTTGGCCCCTGAAACACCTCTAAGAAACTCCCCTCAGATTCCTGGTCCGAATATGAAGACTTTAAAGAGACAACAGTGTCTTCTATTTGCTTCTCAGACCCTTTGTCACCGGGTGGTCGCCCCCTTAGTTTGCTCAAGGCAAATACGGCCTGCTCTTTGTATTCTTCTATGGATCCTTTCCCTTGAACTGCCCTGAGAAGTAGCCAGCGAGGGGAGGGTGGAAGACTCCACATTCCTAGTCCCATGGCCAATGCAACTGGGAAGCTGAGCCCATACATATAACGCCACCCCCCAACTGCGTCAATTTGGAAGCTTCCCACAAAATAACCCAACTGCATGCAGATAACTCAGTCTAAGTTCATATCTTGAATGAAATGTGAACAAGAACAAAAAACTATGGATTATCTTAACAGTACCAAAATTCCCAATACTATGAAGAGTTCCTTCAGAGATATTAAAGTTCCACGAATCTGAGATGGGCAAGTTTCGGCAATGTAAAGAGGAGCCCCGTGCATGGCCTATCATACAGCATGTGATGCTAAGAGTTTAATATATGATAAAGAATGTTGTAATATCAGTTGACACTGCAATTTTTTTTGATAAATACATATCCAGAGGCTCACCAATCCCATACCGAGGCCATACAGCAGCCGACCTAATAAGAGAACACCAAGGCCTGGAGCGTAGGCGGTTGTCAGACCACCAAGCACATAGAGTAAAGAAGCTGTGATGAGTTCCCGTCTCCTTCCTTCATGAGCCAATATAAGAAATTGGATAAGAAACATCTACGAATATGCTCCACAATTGATCAGATATATTCCATGGAGGATGTACCAAGCAAATCCGCAAATGCAAATGCAAGGAGAGAACCAAGAAGAGCTCCATATAAGGACCCACTAACCTACATTCAGGAAACCTAGTTACAGATCTACTGACACATTGTCTGCAGTTGTTGGCAGAAAACAATTTTCACGTACCACAAGACCTAGCTGAACAGCAGAGAGGTTGAACCAAGCCGTGCCACTAAGAGCAGGTGACTGCTCAATCATCAAATTAACAATTAAAATCAGCAAACTAAAAATATCCTCAAATATGATTGTTATCTGATGAAGTAATAAGAAGAAAAACACTTCAAAGTTGGATTAACACCTGCAATGAGATGGTAGCACCAGAGGTGGCACCTATGTCATACCCAAATAACAATCCTCCCAAAGCTGGAAAGAGAAACCTGAAATTGCATGAATTACAGGATGCCAATGCAATTATTCTCAGCAACATTAGGAGATCCACATGTTACTGACACATTGAAAGAAAATTCTCATTTAGTTAACAATGATTTCCGCATTCATTTGTTCTTCCATTAAAATGAATTGGACATGGCTTACAGGATTCTTTTGAAAATGTTCGACCATGCTTCTCCGAGTTTGAAAAACCCATCAAATCAGTCCAAGGGAGGCCCAATCAAAGGTCACATTCATATTATCATCGTAGCTTCTTATAGAAACAAATCCCACAATTTCAAAGGACATTAAACCCCACCAGAAGTGTCCAAACAATGAGCAGCAAAAATCAAGTTAAAATTCCCATTAAATTGAAACAGAAAACATATACCCATTGATCAAAATCTAGCAAATCACTAGTAAAAAGTTGTAAAAATAGAAAATAACGCACGGCAGAATCACAGACGACCAAGAAAAAGGCTCCTGATATGTTGCGTCAGTTACAAGCGACTCAGCTTCCTCCCCTGCAGAGTACTCCCTTTGAGCTCGAACCTATACCAAAAAAGAGCCACATAATGAATTTTATTTCTCCGATGAACAACGGGAAGAAAATCAAATGGATTTACCTTAAACTTTGATCGAGATAACAATGGCGTTGAAAGAATGGGAGCCTCGGCCTTGAAGGGGCGACTAACTCTTGAAAATTGGTCTTGATTACTGTAACTGTAAGAGAAGAGGATAGAAGATTGCGGCTTCTTCGGCCGGAGAAATGGAGGCTGTTCTGACAGTGAGAGCTTGAATCGACTTTGAGTCGAGGCAGTGCAGGCCATGTGGATTGATGGCAGCAGAAACAGACGGTTATGGATTCCCGCCCGTTATAGGTACTTATCTCTGATATCCGTGATTTTTTTTTGTGTGGTCTACATTTTTTTAGAACAGAGGCCCTAATTCAAAGCATTCGAGTTGGGCCTCAAGGCCCTCAACAAACTCAATCGTTGGACCACTAAATTGATGGGCTTCTACATACGATAGCAGAATGGGCCTTGGAGATCCAATAGACCAACCAAATCCCATACTCCCTTTGACAATACTAGAGCGGTAGTTGTTAACGGTTAGTTTTTCGATATATTCATCAAATCATTTAATTAATTTTTATTCGATTTTTTATCAATTTAAATGCAAAATTATGTAAATTTCTCTTTGAAAAAATTGAATAAATAGTTTGGTTTCATTTTTTTTTTTGCTACCACTGATATGTGAGACCAAATCTCATAACAATAAGATGAGTATGACCAAATCTCAACTTGTGGCCATAGAGATATTGTATTTAGTGATAATTGAACTCAGGACTTTTCGAGTTCATATGATTTGATTCGAACATATTCATCACTAAATTATCACTCAAGTAGTTGAATTTAACAAATAGTCATTCAACGAAATGACAACACAAAAAATCGACTAAATTATGTTGAACTCGTTTATAATGAATGTTAGAGATTAGGGAAAATGTGTTTATCGTGATTCTAAGAACTAATGAGGCCTCGCAAATATGTGTAACGGAACAACTATAGAAAATAGAGCAACAATGTATTCGAATCCCCAACAAGGGGGCATAGTAGAAGATGTTAAACAGTGATGATACCCAAGCTCAAACGACATCGTGTCACAAAGGCGGAAATACATAGCGTCTCTTTTCTTCATGATTTGACATAATTATATTTGTTTATTCATTTCATCATTTCTATTATTTGTTTATTCGTGTTATATATGTGTACGTGGTTTACTTGTAAGTTAAGTCAATGAGATATCTCAACTTCAGCTCGGTTCTTGTGTTCTAATTCTGTTCAAACTGTTTGGATTAGTTTGATCTTTCATATTTTGTCAGAAGATGCCTTTATGCTTACCAACAAAATCGACAGCTCAATTGCTGATTGGGCAATGTTGGAGGACATCAATGCAAAGGAGATGAAGAACGGAAGCGTTTCTGCTGGGAACCTGTGCCAATAATCAATTAGTGGTCATAAAAAAGCAAGGCATGGTAAGTTTTACTCAACGGAGCCGTTACAGATGAAAAAGACACTCCCATTGCACCTCTCATCTCCATAACCGATCTCCTTACTTTCAGCTTCCCAATGACCAAGTCTGTTAACTGACCTATCTTTTCTTGTGATCCTTTTAAATCTCTCTGTCTCTCTATAATTATATTGGCCTGGTTCATCTTGCCTCTGCTTGCAAAATTCCCATTTAAATCCTTCAAATCTATTTCTGGGTTCCACATATAACATCCAAGAGATGGAGGACAATGAGAACATCTTTCAGAGGCAAGTGGTAGAAGCCAAAAACAAGGTCAGAGTAGGGAAACCGCCCACCAGGCTTCAAAGGCAAGCACCGGCTTCTCTTCAGTTTGATCAGGTCGCCAGCACCAGTACTAACTCTTTCGTAGCCCCTACGGCCATCCCACTCCTATCGCCGCTCGTTACATCCCCACCTCCTTTGCCGGAGACGGAAGAATTTATGTTCCCTACGAATGGTGATGGTGGAAAAGCCACCCAGGATAACATGGGGGCTCTCTTAACGATGGGGGGTGGGTGGGAACATCCGGCTGTCGCTGGATACACGGAGCCTTCAGCCATTTTTGCTTTCTTCCAGTCACAATGTGCGCTCGTGGATCAAGCACGATGATAAAGTTGGTTTATTGTCGATTTCATCGCATAAAGTTGTGTGCCATTTCTCTCGTGATTAACATCCAGGATGAGGCCGACTTTTCCATCTTTATTTCCTATTTGAAAATCAATGTCGTACAGTAATTGATGATGTCAATAAGATGGGAATATTGCATGAAATATCCGCTGAGATCACAATTTTTACCAGAAGGCAGAAATCACCATCTCAAAGTCTTCCTCGTGCAACTACCGATAATATCAAACCTTCTTGTTCTAGTCCAAACCAATTTGTAAGTTCGAACTAGGGAGGTCCACACACACACAAAAATCAAGAGAAAAAGAACTTTAATTTCGAATTTTGACTGAACATAATAACAGAGATTATTTAACCAAAAGTCCAATCCTTTCAATTGATTTTGCACAGTGGCGACAACAATGGGCTGTTTTCCTACAGAAGTTCTGAATAACACAACTCGAGCTTGATAAGATGGATAAAAATGTCCATCACTTGTAGGCGGGATTCTTAACACTAACAGCTGGATATTTCCCAGTGATTCTCTGCATCGTGAAACCCACTTCTGAGGGGTGGGGGAGCCTGGGCTCTCATGGCCCAGTGCGGTCTTACCTGTCTGCAGTGCAGTGCGGGTTGTCAGCCCAGGCTTAAAATCGGCCAATTGTCTCAAGAGCACACTGAGCCAGGGCCTCCCCAGTTACTTAAAAAAATGTTTCCAAACCAAACGACAGAAAGAAAAAAAAATTGCAATTCCTAAATTGGCCAAAACGTTCAAGTACATTGTATACACGGAATTACAATCCCCAATAGAGAAAATAGACTTCAGGGAACTCCTCAAATCTCCAGTAATTATAAAAAAGCTCTTCCTTTATGTACAATAGGCCAACCATCCCAGTCTTTAAAGATTAATTAAGCATCCCATAACTTCCCCCAAGCTATACTACCAAGGAAACAAACATTAAACCACCCAATGGAACTTCCAAATTCCCTTGTTTAAACGCAACTGCAATTTGATGGCAGCGAATCAACATTAGCAAAATCAGAAGTCAAATTCACCAGTTGCCTGCAAAAAATACATATAATTGAAGTTTCCAATTGAATGATGATGGGGTAAAGAGAGAAATTAATCAATTGTGTAAGCCAAAAAGGCCACCTTATTAAAGAGAATGTCCTTCTTGTTTATGCGCATGATGCCATCCTTCAGTGTGCACTTCCACCTGCTCTTGGTACGAGTTACCTATCCCAATTCCCAGCAAACACATAACATTAGACAGCCTTTAGCCATTTACGGCCATTTACATTTATTTGGAGGTACACTGCCAGCAATAAATGGCCAATGATGCACGGTGTACAAAAGAGCAAGAACTACCTTGTCAAATTGAGCCAAAACTAGATGCTGCGTGTTCAGCTCCTCTCCTTGATCCACATCATCCAATTCATCATCGTCATTTTCATTTAAAGGCTCATCCTCGTCATCATCTTCGGTATCATTTTTAGCAATAGGAGCAGGAGTACCTGCCTGCAACTCTGAAGGAGCAAAAAAGGGAAGGAGCGCGAAGGAAGAGGACAGGTCAATTATCAGAGAGAAAATTGTGACTTAATACTTTCAACGAGTAGACCAGGAAGAAAGCAATTACTTGCAAGGCTTCCCGACCTAACAATAAATTAATAATTTGAGCAATTATTCCACCAAACTTACCATTTGAAGCCGGTGTGTTCACAATGTTGTAATCTTCATTGACCACTCCTTGATAATTATATATCTTCAAGGTCAAAAAAACATATAAAGAAGGGAAGAGTTAGTTTAATCATAATTCTCAAGTATTTCAGACATGGAATGAAGGACAAGGAGTACAAGAAATTCGAGAGGGCACCCTGCCTGTGGTCATCCATGCTTCAGCTACAAACCCTTTATTATCACGCAAACAGTTTTATACAAACATATTAGATCAGAATGGTAATCAATTGAGAAATTTGTATCCATAAATTTTCCAGCAGAGAGCAGTTATCTACCTTCCAATTGGCCAAGAATTGAGAATTAGAAAAACTACGAGCATTTAGCCAATGATTACATAGTGCATATATGTGGCAAGTTCAGTGACACAGAGCTATGTCACAAGACAACACCATATGAACCTCATGGTAGCTAATACTCTGTTGTGGGAGCTACGTCTCTGCTTAATAATCTAACGTATACCCCTTTTTTCAAATGCTACGATTTTTCATGAAGATTAATCATTTAATTTTCTTTCCCAAAAAGGAGAAGAAACAATTTAAGAGAAAGCAAAACAATCATCAGGATCTGGGGGTTATAAAAATTCTGTTGACAGGGGAGAACTATACTTCGGTATGGATATTTAAAGTTACAAGAAAGATAATGTCTCTATTTTCCAATTGCAATTGTGTCCATGTGTTTCAAAACTAAGTTGCAAAGATAATCATGGATGTTAAGTACATGTCAGACTATCAAGAGTCTATAGAGTAGTGTAATATGGTTTCTTTGGAAAAACCATCAAGCACATTAGTGATCAAACGCCAACAAAGAAATGTCAGTGGTATCAGTTAGGATGCAAAGCCAGTATTGGTTTCATCTCAAAGAATTGAGAATGGCCATACGTACATTGGGAGTAGAAAGCACATCATCATAAGGATCAGGAATGGGCCCATCTTGTTGAGGAATCTTAGTAGACAACCTTGCCAAATGAGCCAAGATCTCCTTACTTGCAGTGGTGTCAGTATCACATCTAGAATGGGAACCGTTGCCCAGACTTACCTGAAAGTCATGAAAGATTTTTTTTATTATATATAAATTTTATTTTATTTTTTGAGGGGGTGGGGGTGCATTGATCTATTTCCTTTCGGATACTACAATAAAATCATCCCAGTACAACAGCATGGAAAAATAATATGAATATTTGGAGAGAATTATCATAGAAAAAATCACCCTTTAATTAAGAAGCTTATAATATCCACAACTCAAGAGGAAAATGTACCTCAAGCTGTAAGGACTCAGAATAAGCATCTCCAGGTCCATCTTGCTGGGGTATGTACCCACCATTTTGATATTGTGCAGGAAAATCCTCACGCTTTCGCTTTCCAGAAGACATCATGAAAAAGTCCTGAAATTTTCTCTAAGGTTGTAAGATAGGAACTTCTTATTAAGGAAGCACACCACTATATTCTTCAACCATGGATTCTTCAAAAACCAAAAACATTAATTCATCATGAATCACAATGTTATGAAGAATAGATTATTCGTAGCTATTTTGAAACACAAAAGAGTAGTTACCTTTGTCGGGGGTTGATGAGAAGCTCCTCTATCCACCTCATCCCGCCCTTCCACATAGGCTACAAGGAGACAACCTCCATCACTAATGAACAACAGTAGACAAACCATTTTATCATAAGCAACTAACACTCACCAACATTAACATCAAGTGGAGCCCTTTGATTCATCCAAGGAGACGGAGTTTGCTGCGAGAACAAGGAATTTTTTGGTATTAACAGGAATCATTGATAATAAGGCATTCATTACCAAAAGCGGAATACAGTAAAGTTACTATAACATAGAAGAACACTAAATCCGCAATCCTGGGTAAAAGAGAGACCATGAGCAAATCGAGATATACAACATAATAACACAAGCAGAGGCTTCCCATATAGATCTCTCAAGTCAGGAATAGTGTAACGAGACTGGTGGTTACCATGTATGGGCTAGGCCTCCCAGATTTAAACTCATTATTGCCAACACTATCATTTGTGGGAGTGGAATATTCACTGGGCCCCGTAGGAATGTAATACATTGAAATGTTCTCACTACCAGGTAGGGACGTCTGTATAGGAGTTTGAGCAGGGGTCTGCATGTCCAAAGAAATCCACATTGCAGCATCAAAATTTGAACACAATTCAACTTCAATACCAAAAAATCAACTTGTGACACAATGATGGATGTGAAGATGTACTAAATAGCACTCACTGGAGGGAAAAGTAATTCAGCGGTGGGAGTCTCATACTCCTCAGTGCCCTCATACGGCACATTGAGGTCGTGAACTGGAGTAATAGGACCTCCAGGGGTCGGCTTGGGCGCTGATGACCTATCTGATAAACCGAATATAACACCCGCATTCATCATTTTCATCTCCCATATCTGAAAAAAATTCTCTCCATAAGATAAACAAATGTCAAGATTTAATCAGCCTCAAACAACACTCTCCAGCCCCAGAGTTAAAAAAAAAAAAAAAAAAACCTAGGTCGGTTCAGATCCAATTCACACACGCCAAAGAACTCGGGTCGGAGTCTAACCCCCAACATTTTATTAGAGCTTAATAACAGAGTAAATAGTGAAACTATGAAATAAGTTTTAGAGGAAATTTGACAATCGGATAAGAATCTTTACTCCTTGGAGCTCGTTGAGGACCCCCACCCCAGGCCCACTGTTATTGACGAACTCGTCGCGGACCTTGTTGACGACATCCTCTATCACCTGGAGATAGACAGAACTGGTCGTTGAGGTGTTCATTTATCTCACAAGCTAGCTGCCCTTCGATTCTCCCAGGAAAATTACCGATTCCGATGATTTTGTTGATAAAATTCGATGGAAATTCAGGAGATAAAACCGAATGTGTAGTATCCAAGCTTCAGGATCGATCGCTGTCTATGGTTCAGAAGCCGTAAGTGATAAGAGGTGGAGAGAGAACGGCGAGTAGCTAAGAATGACGGAGAGGGAGAGGGAAGAACGAGAAGCGGACTAGAAAAGGTGAATAAAGAGTGGAATATAAATAGGTTTGCATCCGATAATTTGAGTGGGTCCACGTGTCAAGATCTGCAATGGTTAAGATTTTCCGCCGTGGAGTAGGAAATCGTGGATTTTTTTTTTTTGAAGTACATCAATTTGCCCTATACTTCGATGAGCCCTTTTATTTTCGAATGGATGGATTAAACCTTTTACTTTTGATACTGGTCCTTCAGAGTTCAGACACTCTTTCTTTAATAATGATGATGACATCACCGTTTATTAAATGACATGTATTTTGGTTTTTTTTTTAATTTTGACATGGAATGAACTTGAAGTTGACCAATTATATGATGACACTTGTCATCGATTTCCAACAAAAATGGCAAAGATTACTCTCCCTGCGACAACACACGACTTTGTTTTTTTCTTCCCTTCTCTGAGGAAAGAAGCCAAATTGATACATATCCTCTTTTTCATTAATAACAAATAAAAAGAACAAAATAGTTTGTTGCAAATTGGTTTAGAAGCCCAATGTGAATGGCAATGGTTGCAGATACCGTTGGCCCAACATTCACGACTTCACGGCCTCTTATATTCGATTGTTGGACCGTCCAAACTCACATATGGGCCATCGTTACGATATATTTGGGTCATAATTGAATGAGTGTCATCTTGAGATGAGCGTGAAGTGTATGATTGTTGAAATTTTAATATTATTTTCATTTTATTTTATTTTTAAAAATAAAATAATATTTTCTATGATTTTTAGTTTAACTAATCTTACATCTATGGTTTTTAGGGATACAATCTAGTGGTAAAGCACATAGGCCATGTTAATAAAAATACTCAATTTTTGTGCATACAAATAAAGGTATAGAATATTAATCTAAATGATATTATTATTTTATAATAAAAAACAATAATATTTTCAATATCAAAACTCATTCACCGAGATCAATCATTCTCGTCATTTTGGTGAGTTTAAACTAATTTCCAAAAGAAAAAAAAGGAGGATAAAATAAATTTTTATATTTCATTCTCTCAAAATCAATCAAACAAAATATGCAACCTAGTGGTAAAGCACACAGTTCATGTTAATAAAAATACTCAATTTTGTGCATAAAATAAAGTTAAAATAGATTAACAATAATGTTAAATATATCAGGCTTATGTATCTTATGTTATTCCATACACATGTGGCATACTTATGTTAATGTGTTTGCACAATAAACACAATAAAATAACTTATTTAATTGTTATAAACACAATCAAATAAACAAGGAGATATAATGAAATGTATAAGACTGTAGTAATACATATAATTTTTCTCAGATTAATCTAAATTATATGAATATTTTTATAATAAAAGGTAAAAAAAAAATCTAACATACAAACTCATTATTTATTCTCATTATTTGGGTGAGCTTAGCTCATATTCAAGAGAAGAAATGAGAGTGAGAAGACACCTTCTCAAAATCAATCAAACAAAAAAATAAGGTGATGACTAGGTACACCACACTTTTTTCTAATGTCACCCCATTTTCACAAAAACCTCGGTAAAAATAACCAAAAAATCATCTAACACCTCATTCTTTTAAATTTCAAGAAATATCCGATTACACCCCAAATATGCGAAAATCAAAACTTTCGATGAAGATTTCGGCCAATCCCTCCACCATCGGATGTCGTGGTTGCCTGGGCTTTGTTGGCATCATCGAGGCCTTCGATTTGGTAGGTGACTCGCCTCAATCGGAGGCCGGAGTTGGCCGGATCGAAGCTCCAAATATGCGAAAAATTGAAACTTTCGATGAAGAATCCGGCCGATCCATCCACCATTGGAGGTTGTGGTTGTCTGGGCTTTGTCAGCATCGTCGAGGGCTTCGTTTTGGTAGGTGGCTCACCTCAAAAAAAGGTTGGAGTTAATCGGATCAGAGCTCCAAATATGCAAAAACCGAAACTTTTGGTGAAGACCCCGACCAATTCATCCATTGTCGAAGGTCGTGGTTGTCTGGGCTTTGCCAGTATCATCGAGGGCTTCGATTTGGTAAGTGGCTGGCCTCAAACGAAGGCCAAAAGGCAAAGATCCGGTGGCGACAACTGGTAGTGGCAGCTAGCAAGAGAAAGAGGGAGAGAGTGAGGGGTGAAGCAAGACAGCGCATTTTTTGTGAGGGGAGGGGTGTCACTGGATAAAAGTGTGATGTCAACAGCCCTCGCCAAAAATAATTAATTTTCATCATCATCTCATCCTCATCACACCATGTAAATGTCAACCAAATGCATGTTACTTATTTGATGCTTGGGCTTCGTTTGACAGGCAATTTTCAGAGTAGCATATATGCCGATAACATATATGTTGGTTCAAATGTTATGTGTGTTCGGTTGATGTTTTTGCTGGTAGCATATACGCTGGTGATAATTTACCTGCAGGGATATTTTTATACTACATAATTAAATTAATTATAATTATTGATTAATTCATAAATTTTACACTACAAATCAACATAATAATCAATATATGAATCTCGGTAATCAGCACCAGTAAAATTATTTTCAAAAGAATGCAGAAGCCAACTACAGGAAACACATAACAACAAATCAAATATATGAATCCCACCAAGGCCTTCCAATTTCCAATGTCCAATACAAACAGTGTGTATTATCTTATGTTCCTCCTTCTTTCTTGACAATTACATGAATTAATGCCCAAGCAATGAACTAACAAAGCAAAAAAATTGAACCATATTCAGCCCAACAACAGATAAAATAACCACTCCAAAGACTTAACACCAAATCAACATAATAATCAATTTAGAAGCCTAACATTGCAGCCAAGACAAATCGATGTTCTTCGATAAATTATTGACCCTAAAATGAGAAACTCAGTAGTGAGTTGTGTGACTTCAAAATGCAAGAATGAGAATGTGTAAATGTGAAAATCAAAGACAAAAGGAGTTTAACCTGCCTTAGTTGCTTGAAAATGAAAATCGGAGGAGGCGTTAGGCGTGCAAAATGGAACTAGATGTGGGAGAGAGTGGTAACCCTAAAGTTTTTAATGAGTCAATTTTTTTGGTTATTTGGCAAACAAAAGTAAGGTTAGTTTTGTCAAAAAAGATATCAATTGTGTCGAAATGACTTGAAAATTGTTGATTTAAGTTTGACATATACTATTGAAAATTGTCAAGCTAAAATGAGTGTTTGACAAGTGAGTAGCATATATGTTATTCCAAATGGTCAGCGAAAGTTTATTTAAAATGAAATATTTTATCAAAATAAAATTTAAAGTAAGGTATTTATAATTTTAATTTTCGTGCGAAAGTTTAGTTTAAATGAAATATTTTATCGAAATAAAATTTAAAGTAAGATATTTTCATTTTCGTTGTCTAGAATCCTAATATTGGGCGTCGCTAGCCGACGACCAAACAGATAGTTATTTCCCTAGTTTCATACTGCAGATGTGATAGACAATCTCGCTTCATCGAGAGAGTAGTGCGCCTTAGAGCAGGCACAGAATACTTGGCAGTGCGTATAGACTCTCGAGTCGCTCCGGACAGACCGTCTAGTTCTCAACCAGTTTATACTAACAATCGCCGATTAAGATCCTGTAATTCACCAGCTCAATCAACTGAACCGACAGAAAAACCCTAGAAAATGTCGGGCGGGTTTTTCAGGGTAAGTTTCATTTCAAGACTATAGTAATATGCTTGAAACCCCTAGATCCAATTTCAGAATGTGATATACTAGATCTTTGAATTTGGCTCGGTAATTTCGAACAGCGTTTGTAATCGTGGATTATGGTATTCAGGGCACGTCTTCCGAGCAAGACACTCGATTCTCGAATAAGCAAGCGAAGCTGTTGAAATCGCAGAAGTTTGCTCCAGAATTGGAGCACCTGGTTTGTTTCATTGAACTTGGTTATTTTTTTTGATTTACTAGTGACGACTCTTGTATATTTTTAATTCACTGAACTAGTTTTGTATTAGACATTTGGAATCCCTAGTCTGTCTTTGTCATTATTGAGAATCGTGTGATTCAGGTTGACATGACCAAGGTCAAGATGGATGTCATCCGTCCCTGGATTGCCAATAGGGTAACTGAACTTCTTGGGTTCGAAGATGAAGTTCTTATTAACTTTATATATGGTCTCCTTGATGGAAAGGTAATTCAATTTTTTCAATGTGACATGTTCTTGTTAGTTCTTGATGTTTTATTTCTTCATCCATGGGATTGTTGTGTTGTAAGAGATGCTAGTGTGTTAGTAATGTATTACTTGCTATAGGAATCAAGAATTGACAACTGATAGCCATTCACTTTGAGGTTTTTGCTCTGTTTACATGACTCTGTCATTCCTTGAATTGCACTAGTTCATCATTAGTGTTTGTTTAGGTAGTGAATGGAAAAGAGGTTCAAATCCCACTCACTGGATTCATGGAGAAAAACACAGTGAAGTTTATGAAGGAGCTTTGGACACTTCTTCTCAGTGCCCAGGGAAATGCAAGTGGTGTTCCTCAACAGTTCTTGGATGCCAAAGAAGAAGAAACCCAAAAGAAAAAGGTTCATTTCCTTCCGGAGTCATTTGGAGTTCTAAGTCTGTACTTTATATATTGGCCATCTTTATTGACAATGATGCCATGAATAATTGCAGGCTGAGGCAGATCAGATAGCAAATGAAATTCAGAAGAAGAAAGAGAAGGAAAGTAGAGAACTCGAGCAAGAGAGGTTAAGGAAGATGGTAATGCTTGTTAATTCATGCTAGACTTACATGCTTTGTAGCGTGGTTTTTGGTTTTAACTTCTGCTTGTGTTTTTCATGGCGTTCAGCTAGCTTCTGCAATCATTTGTGTTCATGTCCTTTACCTCAAACTACTGTAGGACGATGGGGTTGAAATGAAGGCCAACAATGCAGATTTGGAGCCCACCTCAAAGCATGTTCCGCGGAAGAGTTCCGGCGTTCATTCTGGGGATGATAAAGAAACAAACAGAAGAAATGGTTTTAGTGGAAGAAGCAGGTGGGGACGTTCCCTTGTAACTTTGTTGTGGTAACATTTACTCATGGTGCTGTCATTTGTATGGATTGGATACCATACTGAAACTCAAAACGGTATATCACGTAGGAGATTTTATGCATCATCATCGCCTTTATCCCATAAAACATTTGGGGTTGGCTACATGAATCCATAGTATAAATTCGCAAATAATTGAAGTGTCTAATCTGTCGTGCTTCTATATGGTTATGGAAGTGTAATGGACATTTCTCTCTTTGTACAGGGTTTCTAGGTCTCCCCATTCGGTTGATAATTCTCCTGCTTCCCATAGGTATCCTCCGTATTATTGCATTATATCTTATGCTCGTTATATGCCTTGGGTTCATTGTGTATTGACGAGTTTGTACAGGGCTTCGGAATCTCGATCAACTAGCAAGTCCTTTTCACGTTCCAGAAGTTATTCAGGGTAGTGTATAATTTTCCACCAGTTGCTAAACTTATTGCAGTTTAGTTTCTTGTAACTTGATGCACGTGTTAATGTTATTATATATGTATCTCTATGTGCAAAGTTCTTCATATTTCATCACTTGTTCACTTCATGGGGTTTGATGCATTGTGAATGCTCCAGTGATATGCATAAGTCAAGGAGCGTTTCTAGATCTCCTACAACTCGGGGGCAATCCATATCTTCAGAAAGGGTGTTTTATTCTCCTAGAAGACGTTCAATTCCAAATCGTAGGAGGCACTCGCCCTTGGTTTCCCCTTCTCCTCCAAGGAGATCATTTTATTCCAGGCAAAGATCTAGATCACGTTCACGTCGTAGATCACCTTCTCCAAAATGGCGTAGAAGGCGCTCTCCTTATGAAGACATATCACCTTCTCCAGTGAGGCGCAAATTATCTTCGCCCGTACGACGGCGTAGGTCTCCCACTCCTATACGGCGTAGGTCACCCCCTGCTATACGACGTAGGTCTCCCACTCCTGTACGACGTAGGTCTCCCTCTCCAGTACGGCGTAGAAGGTCTCCATCACCTGTGAGGCGCAGGTCTCCTTCAAATTTGCGGCGTAGATCTCCTTTGTCTGTTCGACATAGGTCTCCTGCTCCCCTACGTCATGGATCTCCTTCCCCGGTGTGGCGTGGAAGTCCTTCACCTATTAGACGTAGATCACCTCCACCTACACGGCGCAGGTCACCCGTTCCAGTACGACGTAGATCGCCCTCTCCTTTACGACGAAGATCAACCTCTGTAAGGCGGAGACATTGGAGGTCTCCATCGACTCCACTTCGCAGATCTCCATCTCTTGTGAGAAATACATCTCCTATTCTTGTTCGCAGGAAATCACCTGGTCCTTCCCGTCACAGGTCTCCTTCACCAAATGAATCAAGTTCCCCGTCTCCTATTTGGAATAGATCCCGTTCACCTATCAGGAGATCTCCAGTGGACAAAAAGAGGTCAACAAAGGAGTTTCCTAGAGAAAATATCAGGTATTTTCACTTTTCAGTGAACTGTTGATCAATAATGTTTTTTTAAATTTGGCACTTGCTGATCAAGTGCTTGTAAATATTAGTGACACTGCTTATGAACTTGTCTTCTGTGCATCATCCATCTAGGACTATGATGAGTTCACCAGGGAAAGATCCAAAGGACCGTAGCAATTTGGGTAATGAAGCGCTTCCTTCGTTATCTTCTCCAGTAGGTGGAGATAGAAGGTATTTTAACTAGTTTTATAACTATATTTTTGACATCTTATAGGATTATAACTAATTGACATTTTCCTGAATATATGTATTGGCACATTATAAATGCCAAAGGTCCACTCCTTATGAAAGTACTAGAAGGAAGGTAATTGAGCATATGGTTCATGATGACAGCTCAAGTCCGCATAGACGAAGAGGGCAGAAACCTCGTCATGAATGTCTGGCCACAAGCAACAAGGAAGAAAATAACCGAAGGTGAGATTTGATATTATACATATCTGGTTGTCCTTGGAAAAACATGTGTTGGTATTTTATCTATATTCCCATTATTCTGAGCGATATTGGCTGTTTCATTTGTAGAGGTGATGTTGATCTTAAATCCAAGTCTCAACATGGAGTATCTTCACATGCATCTGATGTCCATAAGCAGATAGATTCTCCTGTGAAGGTACATGAAGATTACTCTCCCAAAAGATTGGCTGGCCATCGGGTTTCTGATAAAATGGAACCAAGAAAAAGAGAGCAAGATAAAAGGTATGTTTCTGTCTTCACGGTTGATTTATTTGGTCACTGGCATAAATATGTGATATTTCCATCATTCCTTACAGTGAGAGGTCTTCTGGGAAGGTTGTTTATTCTGAGACTTCTGACCACCAAAGATCACCAGCATTGTACAAAGGTCTTCCGCTGGAAGACAAACATCGGGTATCAATTCCTGAAGAAGACCAAACTGTTCAGTGCCATAAATCTCAAATTTTGCTGGTTGAAAAGGCTGAAAAGAATAATCGAAATGGTAGTTATGGGTCTGGTTTGGATGATAGTGCTAAACTCTTAAATGAGAAAAAGGACAAGAGGAAGAATAAAAGGTCCGAGAGGCGACGAATGGCTTCTGATGATGATTATAGCTATGATTCTGATATTGAGGATAAGAAGGAAGCTAAGAGGAGGAGGAAGGAAGAAAAAAAGCTGCGGAAGGAGGAGAAGCGTCGACGGCGTGAGGAGCGGCACCGAAGAAGGGAACAACGTCGTGCAGAGAAGCTTAAAGCAAAAAGTCAGAATGATGCTGATTCTTCTGAAGGTAAATGTGTTCGAAGGACGGCTTCCCGTCGGAGTGATGATGAAGGGGCAGAGCTGGAGCACAAGAAACTTGAGATAGAGCTGCGGAACAAGGCTCTTGAATCTCTTAAAGCAAAGAAGGGGATCGATCGCTGACTGTGCTACATCATTTCCACATTAAGCTTTTTATCTAATCCAGAAAGGCCCCCCCATCCCCCACCTCCAAAAAATAATTATCAAAAAGTTTTCTTTAAATCTGGTTAACTAATGTCTATTTCTTGGAATTCAATGTTTTGAATTTGAGTTTTTACAGATTGGCAACTTTTTAATGTATTCTGTGTTTACTGCTGGCAGCTGAAATGGATAAAATGGGGATTTCCTGAGTTCAACTTAATGCAGAACTTGCTGCTAGATTTTCTGGTAATAATTGTTTTCACTTGTTTGAGAATCTTTTTTTTTCTTGGTTGTTTATCAAGATATTATCAGCTTGTACGGTCTATGGATATGAGGGGTCTCATTGCTTTGATTTGAGCTGATCGTTTGTTATTATTGTCTGCTTTGCTGTTCTTGATTCTTAATGTCTCTCATTTAATTCCATATGGTGAAAAAGAGAAATAAATAATGATACCAATGATTTTTGAAAGGTTACATGATTCCTTTTCATAGTCAAATTAGTATAAAGTTGGTACTGAGTGAGTTTTCTGATTAATTGGTAGATGAAAATAATGTCAACTAGATGACTTGGTTGACCAGGCATATGCAGAATCACTATTAAAACATCTAATCAGGTGAAGTTTTATTCTTTCATGGGATCTTTTGGAAGTATTCACTATTCAGTGTCTACCTGTAAATGCACAATCTGCTTTGTAGCTTTCTTCTGAGTTCTCACAGTGTTTCTGTCTATCATCTGTATGGTTGGCAGATAAATAACTGTTCCTGGGAATTTGTGTTTTTAGAATTTCTTCATGGTGCTTTAGTTCTTGAACTCTTTCCTGATGTCAATATCAGCTGTAGCCCTATGGTATGATCACATATGTACATGCTCTGTCTAGAATATGACTTCTCCTAGCGATTTTAAGGTGTTGATCCTTGGCCTCTTTGGAGAAAGCCATTGGCTTTAAATAATCCATGGCCTCTTTCAATGTATGTATTCTTTCGATAGAAGATTTACAGGTTTGTGCCTGCATGTTTAGGTCTAACCTCCCTGAGATAATTTTATGAATGTGTTTACGTGCATCCGGTACATGTTTTTCATGATCTTGAGTATTGTTTCTTCTCCCTGAAGATTTGCCCGATGAATTGGCGCACATTGTATTTATCTATGCTTTCATCG
Source organism: Euonymus europaeus (assembly GCA_963580455.1). Classification (NCBI taxonomy): domain Eukaryota; kingdom Viridiplantae; phylum Streptophyta; class Magnoliopsida; order Celastrales; family Celastraceae; genus Euonymus; species Euonymus europaeus. The sequence goes on from OY756967.1 coordinate 23,761,272, forward strand.
GTTATCATTGTTAAGCGTTGCCTTTGTTCTTTGGAAACCCGAAAGAACAAAAGCAACGCTTTTCTGTATGCGTATCTGCTTCTGTTGTATTATTATGTATATATATAAGATATTGATGATTGGTTGCAGATTCCTTGTAGGGTTATGTCGCCTACAAAATCTTTGTATAATTCGTGATTAAATCTTTGGTGGGATGGTGTCCATTGTGACAAAATGATGACAGGTGTTGCGGCGCAAACGTTTTTGAATTGCGACCGAGCATTGATTTTGCTTATGCCTCCTTCGGCATATTTTTATATCCTGGAAAGCAGGCTGCAGGTCTGTCCGTAGTTCTCGGCCTCTTTCAGAGTTTGAGTCCTTGCGAGTAGGGGTGATAAAATTTTGTCCAGTTCAAATGACTAATTTTTTATCCGGATCAAACGAAGTTTGACATGAGTTTATATGTTCAAAATTTAAATTTTAAGTTTACAGATTTTTGTTGTTGTTAAAATTGGATCCTAGCTCAAACAGAAAAGTATTGTTTTAATCTTTTGAATCCTAACGTGGATTAGATAATTGATTGATTTACTTGTTTGAATTTCAATTAAGTATTTTAGAAAATCTTAAACTACTCTGGGTTTATATATAAAAACCTATATTACTCTATTTAAAATTGAGTAATAGTTTTTTTTAAGAATTACATCGAACTATGTAACAGTCAAACTTATTCAGTTTATTATTGAAAATGTGAAAATTAATTATCATACTATTTTGAAATTTTGATTATATTTTAATATACCTGAGTTCAATTAAATTGTTTATCTGAACAAATATTTTCACCATCTAAAAATAGCGGTCGCAAAATTTTATTTAAATGTAGACGACTGATTGATTTAACTTGGATTAAATTAAATTTGAACATAAATTTTGTGTTTGAAATTGAAGTCTAAATACACAAATTTTTTCACATTTAAAAATTGAGTTTGAGTGCAAACATAAATTCTTGTTTGATTTAGTTGTTGGATACTAAATTTTATTGAATTATTATTTTGAATTTAAATCAATTCATAGATGAATTAAGTATGTATTAAAATGAAAATCAATTCAAGTGCAAAAAGCAAATATCTCATAAAATTACTTATTGGTAAGGAAATGGTAACGTCTGGTGTATACTGTATAGTCTTCTTTGTGATATAGAAATGGTCACGTGGCAGAATTCCATTTGCTAATCTTCTGCAACCTCATCATCCAGATAAAATCCAGCTTGGAAAAAAAATCCCCTGCCACGTTGCCATGGATGATTACATGCACCGACAGAGTCACAGAGAGAACTGACGGGGAGAGTTACTTCCTACCGGTCTCTCCGTCTGGTCTTCCATGGCTCCAACCCTCGCTTCCACTTCGTTTCTCCTAACATTCACCCCAAATTCGAGACTAGGCCTCAAGAAGCCGAGATTCACTGTGTTGGCCAAAACACCCTTCTCCCCATTCCAGCTTCGTAAAACAAAAGATGAGCAAACATCGTCGGAAGATGATACAAGCAATAACATAGGTCCTTTCAATTTCAATTTCAGCATTGGGAAGGTTTCTGATGTGAAATCTTTGATTCCAGTTGTAAGTAACCCTTCCCGAGGTTTATCATTTGTAAACGGTAGACGCAAAGATCCTGCCACTGTGTTTGTTGCCGGTGCTACAGGCCAAGCTGGAATTCGCATTGTGCAAAAGTTGTTGCGTGAAGGTTTCAATGTCAGGGCTGGTGTGCCCGATCTTGGTCAGGCCCAGGAGTTGGCTCGTCTTGCTGCCCAGTACAAGGTCAGCTACCATGACTGAATCAATTTAGGTCACATTTCCATCAACTATCATTTGAAAACATTGTGAATTGTATTTGATTAGTTCTTTATGGGTTAACTGGAAAGAGAACCGAAATCCCTTTTTCTTAGAAAGGCAAGAAAATTGTATCTTTGTTTTTTGTTGGTTTTCTAAGTACTCCTACTTCGTCACTACAGATAATATCAAAAGAAGAATCAGAGCGCTTCAATGCTGTTGAATCCTCCTTCCAAAATGCAGAATCGATTGCCAAAGCCATTGGTAATGCTAGCAAAGTTGTGGTCACAATTGGCCCTGCAGAAAATGGTCCTACCTCTGAGGTTTCCCCATCAGACGCATCCCAAGTTATCCAGGCCGCCCTGATGGCAGAAGTCGCCCATCTCGCTTTAATCTATGATGGGAACACGGCGGCTGCATCGACTTACAATGTGTTGGATGGTATCTCATTATTCTTCAGTGGCCTATTCTCGCGGTCTCGGCAGCTGATCGTGACTGAGCTTCTGCAAGATCTTGTTGAAACTGATGTTAAATATACTTTCATAAAGACGAGCTTGACTGATGATTTTTCTCCAGAGAGTAAATATAATGTTGTGGTGTCGGCTGAAGGAAATGATGGCTCATACGACTACAAAGTAAAGTAATGTAATGGATGCAAGTTATTCTATTTCTATTGATCCTTACTTAACTTTTACTTGCACAGAAGAAAAGAATTTGCTTAGTCCTAAGTTTTGTTTCAAATTCTTTGGTATGTACTGTCAGGTTGCAAAGTCTCAGATAGCATCTTTGGTGGCCAACGTCTTCGCAAATACTGCGGTGGCTGAAAATAAGGTACATTTCACTCCAGATTAGAATCCATGTTTGCAAAGATTAACTGCAGAGCTCATAATCAATGATAGCGTCAGTATTTATTTTCACCATGACTGCGAAGTAACATGTGAGTCAAAGTCAGGGCTTATGCTCCTGCCACCATGGGAGTGGCATGAAGAGGGAAGATGTAGACTAATTTACCCGGTCCAACGCAAAAATGCTTCTTTGACTTTTACCCCTCATTTCCTGTGATTTGTTGTGCAATCAAAGTTTATCATTTGGCCTAGCCCTCAATAAAGACCGCGTATGCATAATTATCATATTGAAACCAGAACGGTTTTCAGCGTGATGTTGCTGATGAAACTCGTGGTTGTGAACTAGGTAGTGGAAGTATCAACAAATCCATCAGCTCCGTTGAGGTCTGCAGATGAGCTTTTTAGGTACATGCTTCATCTGCGATATGAAATCTGTGTGATAGATTTTTGCATCAGTTCTAATAGAAAGCTTTGCTAATTTTTGGGTATGATAACTGCTCTAGTGCCATTCCTGAGGATGGAAGAAGAAAAGCGTATGCAGGGGCCCTAGCAAAGGCAAAAGCTGAGGAAGCTGCAAAGACAGCTGCTGACAAAGCTCACGAAGCAGCTGAGATGGCACAGAAACTTGAGAAAGGGGTAAAAAAGCTTTCAGTGGAAGAAGCTAGAGCTGCTAGTCTTGCTGAAGAAGCTCAACAAAAGGCAGAGGCTGCAGGGACTTCGGTGGAAGACCTACTTAGTAAAGCTAAAGAAATGAGTTCAGGGTTTTCTTGGGAGAAAGTTAGCTCAAAAATTGCTACTGCCATTCAAAACACAAACGGGAAACCCAAAGTGCAGATAGCCACTGTCAGGGGACAAGCCAAAGCTCGTTCGCTGACCCCGAACAAAGCTGTTGTCAAACAATCGACCTCAAAACTAAAGCTGCCATCTTTAAAACAGGAGAAGTCAAAACCAAAAGGCAAGGAAACAGAATCAAAACCAGACGTGAGAAAGGTGTTCGGTGGCCTGTTTCAGCAAGAAACCATATATGTTGATGACTGAAATGGCAGTTTGCAACCCACGTCAAAGATGGACGTTCTATAAGGTATGTAAGTTTCTTGATGAAAATACCACTTTGCATTAGCTTTTCTAAAATTATTTTTCATATGAGAAACTGTCCCAACTCCAAGATGCCCTATATGAACACTTTTCTGTTCATGACTTTTTTTCACATACCAATATTATATTCTGCAATCTAAACTTCCAGGAAGCCAACCTTGAGAATGTCATGACTTTTCTGACAGAGCCTATGGTAGCTTTAAGAAGGCAGTTACTATGGCCGTTAAAGCCAAACCACCATGGCATGTAAAACGCAGTGGAAGTAGTTAGTTGTAACTTTGATTATCCAAAAACAACCGAGAAATCACATGAACCAGCAACTAAAGCAAAACAGATACCAGGCTGGAGAAACAATCAAGTACTGTTTGTCTTCTTTTCTTTCAGTGCAAATTTCTTAGATCTCCAGTATGTCATCAAAGTTTGGCGAAATCCGACATAAGTTGATGTCTAATTACCAAATGTTAGTATGGAGTTCGTATAAATGGTTAGCCATTGCAGGACTAGTACTATTATATCTATTATACACTCTTCTCTCAAACCATCTTTACTGCCGATCTTCAGTAATCACTGCGAGCTTCGAACACAAGTGGGGTTCCTCTGTAATTGTAGAATCAGAAACCAACGTTAGTCATTTAGTATTTGGGATTTCTGGTTCCACAAACAAATGGAAGAACAGGAGGGCTTACATTGAATCATGGTGGCAACCCAATATAACCAGAGGATTCCTATTTCTCGATCGACCTCCAAACGAATTCCTTCCATGGCCTTCTACTTCTCCACCTTTTCGAGTCTCCGAAGACATATCTAGACATAAACAATATCAGCAACACAACATTCCTAATGCAGTACGGCTTGCACGCGTCGTTTTGGAGACTCTCAGGGAAGAAAACAGAGGAGTGAGGTGGTACATAATGGCAGACGATGATACAGTATTTTTTGTGGATAATTTGGTAGAGGTGTTGGCTAAGTATGATCATAGAAAGTACTTTTATGTTGGTATGAACTCGGAATCCATATCGTCGAACCTTGCTCATTCATTTGATATGGCATTTGGAGGAGCAGGGTATGCTCTGAGCTTTCCTCTGGCTGAAGCAGTAGCAAAAAATATTGACTCTTGCATCATCAGATATCCAGCGTTGTTATGGAGTGATCAAATAGTGCATTCCTGTGTTGCTGATCTTGGAGTTTCCCTGACTAAGGAAAAAGGGTTTCATCAGGTAATTATATTTCCTACTTATTTATGCATTCATCGGGGATGCTAAGATATAATTAACTGTAGCATTGAATGGCATACCCGAGTATTTGGGATCCTGACCCAACTATAAGAAAGGGCTCTTGGGCAAATTCTAAATAGGATTTGAATGAGCTTTGGACTAATATAATATTGATATTTTTAAAAATATGAGGTCCTGAAGATTTGGTTTGGGGAGCTCGACCGGCTCATATATATGTGTGTGTGTGTATGTTCACTAGTAAAACGAAAGAAATGGTCAGAATTGAAAGCAGAGCAGAGTCAGCAGCAACAACAATGACGATGATGATAACGACAGGCAAAAATGACAAAGTCAATTAACTAACCTACAAATTCCTAAAGCAATTGACAAGCAAATCAAAGAGTTGGTCCACTTAATTACATGACAATAACTGGTATCAATTTTATATTGTAGATTGATCTTCATGATGATATATCTGGGCTTCTCTCTGCACACCCACAAGCACCAGCAATCTCACTGCACCACCTCGACCTTGTAGACTCAATCTTCCCCTCCATGAACCGCCACGATGCCTTAAACCATCTAATGAAAGCAGGGAGAGCCGATTCTTCTCGACTTCTGCAACAAACAATCTGCTACGACATGGAAAAGAAGTGGTCATTCTCAGTTTCATGGGGTTACTCTGCTCACATTTACGAGAAATTTCAACCTCCAAGTGTACTGCAAAGGCCTCTTCAGACATTTAGTTCGTGGAAAAAGAGACCCGCATTGCCTTTTATGTTCAACACTCGAATTTTGTCCAATGGTCCGTGCGAGGCTCCTCACGTATTCTACTTTGATTCTGTCGTCGAAACAACAGGGAATCAGATGGTAACGAGCTATGTTCGAATGTCTCCGCGAATGCTACCGGCTTGTGCATTGAGTGGCAATCACTCTGCTGATGCCGTATCAGTAATTCGTGTGGTCTCCCTTGCTAGTGCTTGGAGACATGGTGATAGGGTGGTTAGTTATTTTCACAATCGTAATTTTTGATTTTTACATTGTGAGATGTCTTTTAGTGAACAAAATCATCAATTATCAAACGTTGTTGACGTTATGGTCTGATTTTGATTTCCTTTGTTTGTCAGTCCGGAACCAGAAGAGAATGCTGTGACGTTCGGCATGTTGCTGGCAAGAACATCACGGAGGTCAAGTTTAGGGGTTGCAAGAAAGAAGAATTAGTGGCATAATTATTGTATATAACCAATTAGCTACAAAGTTAATTCGAGCATGTATTTATAATATTGAAGGAAATTAAATGACTTTAATTTCATGCTGAAAATGGGGTTTTCCATTATTTACTCTTTTCATAATACGGTGTCGTTTTGGTAGTTGTGATATCTTGGATGGTACTGCAAATGCATGCTAAATGTAAATGAATTGAAAGGAGCTCCATGCAGAAACTTGTCTTGCATCCATGTACTATAAACAATGGTATAATAATTATGGTTATCATATAAATACTAGCAGGCTAATTGGAATTAATCACTTGAAGATCATGATACTAATGACAACTCCTCTATATCTTTAAAGCTTTACAAGAAAAACTTCAAATAGATTAAGATTTGCTATAAATAATAAAGACTGGGTATTAGTGATACATAATTACTATACTATTATATATTCTACATGCTGCATATATGTCTAAAAAATTCTGATATAAAATCAAGTAAATTTGGAAAACAAACATGTTAATTGTTAGAAATGTAGATATCCTTGTATGGATAAGTATAAGGTGATAGTCAATCGTGTGATTTATAATTTTGAGAATAACTTTTTTCAACTATATATTTTGAAGGACTAAATTATATGGACTTTTAGATCCCAAGTCGACAATACCTCTACATGTGAATTGGAACAAACTCTCATCTACTCCTACTTCTCACATCCTTCTTCAAATGTTACCATTACACAATGCAAATTAATGAACCATTTCTCTTCCCAAACGTACAGTAATTAAAAGGTGCATGCCAAATATTTCTGTAATATTTTCCATATCATATCCTTCAAAACTACATGCAAGAGATATTGTTTCCATACAATGAATATTGACCTATAACACATTATGCACAGTGTTAATTAATACTGAAATTAATGTATATTTGATGAGCAACCAAAAATTCCACAAATTAATGTCTCTTATATAAGAGAGCAGGTGGAAATAAATCACACCATGATGATTTCAAGTAGTTAAACGATAATTATATACTTAAGGTGCAAACGTTTTTCAATTTTTTGCCAGAAACTACAGAAAACACACGTGTATATATATATATGTATATATATAGGCAACCATAGCTTAATTAAGCTTAACTAACTTCTCTTTTAGTCTCATTATAGGGTTTGCATTATACGTACACATATCACTAGTATATATCTTATCATACAGACCCTCAGTTTGAAGTTATGGGGTTAATTAATAAACTACATCTTTCTTGCAGTCTATATATTCTTCTGCAAGGCATATGAGCAACACACAGATTAAGACTAGGAAGTGCACATATAGTTTGAACACCGTCTGTCTATATATATACACATAGTTAGCGTACCCTAAAAATTTACATAGTGAGAGATTGAATACATATATCCAACAATAATATGGATGTATAATAGCAATAGAACAAATTAATCAAGCACTGATATTAGAGTTCATTCAAAATGATCAAAGATTAATTAGGAAAAGAAAAGGTCGCTTAATTTATCGAGAATGAATTCAAAAGAACTTTCTGATACCAGTACCCGTACTCGTTTCCGTTCCCGTTCCCGTTGTTGATGAATCTTGAGCAGGAGGATTGGGGTGAGGGCCCAGCCTAAGCTCAAGGTCTAACTCGGAACTTTGCGAATCCTTGTCATGTACTTCACTAGTGTTTGTCTTATCTTGTCCATGACTACTTGATGGTTCGGGGACAAAGGAAGGCATATTTAGGAATTGTTGTGTGGTGGACTCATCATCATCAGTTGCATCGCCACCGCCAAGATTAATCCAAGGCCACCTGATCATTTGGCTAATTCTATCTTCACCGTAGTACTTATCGACTGACGCTGACGATGAAGATTGCTTCATCTTGGCTTTGTCTCTACGGTGAATGTTCATGTGTCCTCCGAGAGCCTGCGCATTTGAGAAACCTCTCTTGCAAAAAGTGCAGTCATACGACCTAACAATAACAACTCGACTTGCACCTCCACCTCCACATCCACCTCCGCCCGTACTTGTTTGATCATGATCTGATGATGACGACGAAGAAGAAGTGATCACTACTTGCTGCTTCGAATCTTTTGATAGGTTTACTGTCTGATCATTCTCCATTAATGAGATCGATAGTACTAACAACAGCACAATGTCCGATCGCACAGAGAGAGAGAGAGAGAGAGAGAGAGAGAGAGAGAATGGTCAACTGGCTGGTAGTGAATAGGTTTTATAGAGGTACCAAACAAAGGGCCTGCATCCTTGTAGACATACACATATGACAAAATTAATGACTTTTATATATGGTTATATATATACATATATTTTCTAACATTAATTTACTTTGGTAAGTCATAGAGGTTGATTGAAAATAGCAGTTTACATGTCCATTTTTAATCAATATCAAAGTAATTAACTATAATTAACTTAATATTCATCTTAATTATCACGTTAAAACTTAAAAGTACAGCATGCTATGTTTTATTTATCACGGGTCACTAATAATAATGGAAATAATTATTTGTCCTTATTATATTGGAGAACGTTAATTTGTGCTAGGGCTAGCATAGCATCATTAAGTTTATACTTAGCGGATTCCTTCTTTGGGTTACATGTCATGAATTTAAATTATCTAAAAAAACAAGTTTTAATATTTTATTATATCTCCAAATTAAATGGTCACAGTAGCACAATTTCCTCAAGCAGCGCATTATGAGTAGTAATCATTCATTAATTGCCTTAATCCTTGCCTAAATTAAGTCTCAAATATTGGCTTGCAGCATTTCTTTATTCGGCCGACTTGGTAGCCCAGCCAAGCCAGTTCGCTTCAAGCTGGCACTGGCAACTTCTTACTCTACTCACCCGCTCACCATCCCCGGTATATGCCACGTGGAAGCTGATACTGACCAAGTCACTCCCTAAAATAATATTCACAGCCCATGGATTACCCATAAGGGCCGTCGTTAGGGTAAAGTCCCTGTGCAAGATGGAAATGGGCCTTTTGGCCCATAAGCCTTCCTAAAAGTTGCGAGTACCACCATTTGAAAGTGTTCCCTCTGAACCGAGTAACCGACACTCTCCTGAACCGCAGCAATGTCGCAAATTCTGAATTTCCCTCCAATGTCTCATTCTTTTCCTTCTTCTTCCTCCTTGAAAAGCCAATTTCCCCCCACAATTACTCATTCAATCGTTCCTTTCAAGCCCAAAAGCTTACTACCCACCCTCACAACTCTTTCTATCACGTATCCACTCGGTTTTGCCAAACCCAATTTGACTCTCTCTTCGTATAATACGACCAGTAACAATACTCGCGCTAGCTCAAGAAACAACAATAGATGGTCTCTCCATGGCATGACCGCTCTTGTCACCGGAGGTACTCGTGGAATCGGGTATACCTACGCTCTTCCTTTCAAAACACGTGCGTTGAATCTGTACATACATTGTGAAAATTTTAACTTATTTTGGGGGGAATTTTGATGTGAAATTTGAGGACGGATGTTTCTGTTTTAGGCTTGCAATTGTGGAGGAATTGGTGAATTTAGGGGCGAGAGTGCACACATGTGCTCGAAATGAAAGTGAGCTCCAAAAGTGCTTGGAAGAATTGGATGGTTCGGGATTTGGGATTAGTGGGTCAGTCTGTGATGTTTCTGTTCGATCACATAGAGAGAAGCTTATGGATACTGTGACCTCTGTCTTCGATGGAAAGCTCAACATCCTTGTAAGCTCCTCTGTTTTCTGCTAATACATATGCATACTCTTCTGCCATATGAATTATGCTGTATGCGGGCGTTATGTTCACTTATTTGTCTGTAAGAACTAAGAAGCTAATGAAATCAGTCATTCTTTTGCTCTTATTTGTTTTGTTTCTGTATTTCTTGTTTGCTGCTGTTCCTGGGCCTATGATCAGATGCCCTATGTACTATTCTCTCCTTATTATTCCTTAATGAATGAATATCCTGCTATTGAAAAAAAAGAAGATAATGAAATAATTGTTGCTGGAAGTCTGGAACTATGAACCAAAGTTCATTGTAAAAGCATCATCTAAGCAATGACCTAGAAGAATTACTAGGTCTTGCTTGCTTCTTCAGGTATTAGGTATTATTATGTTACTCGTAAAGGAAAAGAAGTTCCTAGCGATGATAGTTCAAATGTACTCAGCATTACTCTTCTACTGACACAAATTCTTCATTTGTTGTTGGGGACTCTAATTACTTATAGGAACTATAAGAGCATACAATATGTTTGCAATCATGTCTTCTGCTGATGGAATCTAACCATGCTGTTCATTCAAGCTTAGATCAATAATGTTGGGACGAACATTCGAAAACCTATGGTAGAATTCACTGCTGAAGATTTTTCTATCCTCATGGCGACAAATTTTGAATCCGCCTTCCATTTAAGCCAACTTTCTTATCCGCTTCTGAAGGCATCAGGAATGGGCAATGTTGTATTCACGTCTTCCGTGACAGGATTTGTGTCACTGAAATCTATGTCTGTTCATGGAGCTACTAAAGGTATTTTACCTATACGGTTTTAATGTCTTATTGCATTTTTATACATTTGTTAGCTAAAAGTGTATTGGTAAGAAGGTTTGAATGCTTTTGTTATGATTTTCAGGAGCAATCAACCAGTTAACAAGAAATTTGGCTTGTGAGTGGGCAAAAGATAACATAAGGAGTAATGCCGTCGCTCCTTGGTACATCAAAACCTCTATGGTGGAGCAAGTAATTTCATCTTCTTTTCCTCTCTCTTGTTGCAGTTACTTTGCTCTAGCTCCTTGAGATTTTTTCCCCCAACAATAGCACTGGTGCATCTCGTCAACTTCGCAATCCTGTTTATGTGTTCATATTTATTTCTGTATGCTTTTGTCTATATACTACATTGGATTGTGCTCATGTGAGTAGGCTTTTTTTCGGCGAGCAACCCATCTTGTAATCCTAATTCACATCCTCTCTATCCAGGTTCTCAGCGACAAAGAATATTTAGAGGAGGTATTATCTAGAACTCCTCTTCGGAGACTTGGGGATCCAAGTGAAGTATCCTCCTTGGTGGCATTTCTGTGCTTACCCGCATCATCCTACATCACTGGCCAGATTATATGCGTTGATGGGGGGATGTCCGTGAATGGTTTTTATCCCACACATTACTAGAAGGTTCAACTATGTTCCTCTCAATTTTGTACTCCTGTTCATCTTACTGTCTCTCACCCTGGGTGAGGATGAACGTTATGCTCTCAGGACATGAAGAATATATTTTAATGCGGATTCGCACTTCAAATCCTTGTAGTATGTTCATTGTTCAGTAAGCTGTAGATGTTCCCATGTTAGATCTTCTTGGATGAACAGTCTGACCAGGCAGGACGCTCAGACATGATAAGATTTACTCTCCAATTGCAGGTATGCCATAACCACTTACACTTCTTCAAAGGTTTAGAGTTAGAATATAATTACCTCTGCACAAATGTGAAAGGTATTAATATTGCTGATGCTCTAGATCTCTTATGCCCCCCTTTTTATTTAGGGAAAAATGCACAGAGCACCCTCGAACTCTGCTCTTAGTGCACTTAGCCACCTCAACTATCAAATTCGGTACAGAACCCCTAAACTACTGTCTAGAAGCAAACAACCCTATGGAAACTTGGAACTTCAAATCTAACAGAACTTGATCACGTGGGATCTAAGTGACCAATTAAAACCTAGTTAAAAAACAAAAATTAACTGGTGGCTAGCAGTTTGCACCACGCACGCCCGTCTTTCTTCCCTCTCCTACTTGGCTCTTCATGGGCCTCACACTAAAAGTTTGCAACTACCATTGGAGCAAATTTGTACTGCCAAGCTAATAATGGGCCATGAGAGGTTCATGGGTGCGAAAAGTGTTTTTTTTTTAATAAGGGGGGAGAGAGTAAAACTTTAATTTAAGATTCAAAATTACATACAGTTAACACGTCAAAAGTTGCAACGAATTTCTGATTGCTTCTTGAATTTTAATGTGTATTCATTTATTTGTAATTTCATTATCATCTGACATGATCGGGCCAATCTGGGCTTTATTTATTAGTCTAAGGCCTGAAACCAGTGACTCCCAAGGACTAACTAAAGGTGAATTTTTCATTATATAATTCCGTTCTTATTCAAAAGCTTTAGTTTAATATGATTAATCGACGTATTTGCAGGAGCATTGATCCAACTTGCGAAGAATTTGGCGTGCGAGTGGGCAAAAGACACATCACAACCAATGTTTCACTCCCTGGTTCATCAATAGAGAGTTTACTAGTGTGTAAATCAGGACGGAGTTAGGATTTCATGTGAGGTTAGAGATAGACGGGGGCTGCCAAAAATTTTTTTAGGATTATTTATTGAAAAAATGCTTAATTTTATATTGATTATAGCAAAATCAAATTGACAAATAAAAAATAAAACTATGTAAAGATTCCTAGATTAATGTTATAGTGAATATGTTTTAGGCGGATGATTTTTTTAGTATAAGAATCGGGAAATGAAATGAATTTATTTCTCTAGTTTATATTGTCGTTTCTCAAATATTTGTTACTTGTTATGATTCTTGTTAGTTTAAAATTTTATGATATCAAACCATTAAACTTCAAATTGACAAATAAAATTATAAAAGCTACAGCGGAACTGTTCTAGCAGTAGTTTTATTTACGTATTTTGATCGAATTTATGAATTGAATGATATTTTTTTTTTGCTCCAAACAAAAAGTAAATTAGATGTGAGAAAATATGAAAATTTTAGACTTTGAAAGTACATTAGAAAGACTCCTTTTTTTAGATAAAAATTATATTGCTAAACTCTTTAACTCTTTAACATTTTTAAAAAAAAATAAAAAAATTAGCGGATCGTTGTAAAACTTCAAGTTTTCGACATCTGATCTGACCCGACGGACCCGAGAAGGGACGCCTGATGGGAATCTGGATACTGACTAGTGACTCCAGTGAAGTCAACCCATCCCAAATGATAAGCCTGTGAAAAGATTTAATAAGGACCAGTCCAACCCAACATCAAAATAAAAAAAAAACTCCAATTCCAACACCATTCCCAATCTTCTACTGCTAATGCAGCAGATTAGCCAAAGTGAGTCCAACCTTATTTGCTTTATTTATCCAGTTTAGATTCATATCCTGTATCTTTTTATATTTTGTTTTAGGTCTATCAGGAAGAGGTTAGCAACATAGAAGTCGTTTTTCTAATTCCAATTTTTCAACGCCAGTGGGGTCACATACAAGACGTTGCAGGGATGGAATCTCTCTGCGACGCCCTTAAATCAAGAACCCATTTTCTGATTTCGAGTTGCGGAAAACAAGTTGCACCATCATCAAATTTGCTTGCTCCCATCTTCAACTCCACTAGTCTTCAAGGACTTCAACTTTCTGTAACCTTTATCAGTACCAAATATCCTGACAGAAAATAACAGAAAGCCACAAGACTTCTGTCAGCATGCAAAGAGTTTCTTTTGCTATCAAAGCATAATACAATATTCACCCTTTTAGTGAGAAAATGAAGCATGTAAATTGTTAGACAATAATGCAATGAGACTTCACATATGTAGACAAAGTACCTTGTAAGATAAGCTAATCATAGTTTCTTAGCTATGGAGTGGGGGTTTGGAAAGATGGCTAATAAGGAGAAATGCTATATGGAGTTGGGGTAGACAGGTACCAGTGTGTCTAATATTGTATAGCAAAGGATAATAAGCTTTCTTATCCATACATTATTTATTTATTTTTTTGCGTAGGGGTCACTTCTAAAAAACTTAGATGTGCAAGTGTCAGCAGTCACCTTAGGACAATCAAAATGTAAGGGTTAAAGTTAAACAAAACTGGATTACTTGCAATTACTAATATTATAAACTCATCTTTAACCTTCTTCTTTCTCTCATGCGATAGTATAACAGAAAAGACACTTGAGTCATCTTGTGCCCACCATAACGACCTTCCTCCACACACCTCCCCCCCTACCCCACTCCCTAGGCCAGTCCGTTGAGGGAAATGGCAAGTACAATGGAAAGTGAAAAGGATGAAAGGAGGAAAACAAACAAATTTATGGTGCTAAAATAACATGAATTGAATTTGAATTAAACAATTCCTTTTGTTCTAACAAAGAAATGTGCTAGGAATCAAGCAAATGTAACCCAAAAACTAACCAGTCCATGTAAGTGAAAGTAGATGAGTAGTTGCCAGATTTGGTGTAGAGCAAACGATGATGATAATCATGAAAATCAGCGCTGGAAGATGGACAAAACAAATAAATAAGGAGAAACTCATCAAAGTGAACGTAATTTATGCAAATAAAATAGATAAACACTCACCCTCCATAGACTGGTATAAAATTTGAGAGGCTCCATGGGAAGTGATAACCACAATGTGCCTCAACTGTCTCCAGGACCCTAAGTACCATCCATAGCCACAGAGTTATCAGATGGGGACCCGTTATGGCAGGGCCAATAATGGTCGCAAAGCCAAGGAACAGAATCTCGGCAGGATGAGCATATTCGGATGTAAGTCCAAATGGAGTAGCATATCTGGACATGCAATAAATACAACTAAAGCTCCATGCAAAACAGAATCACACATGACATCGCTCAGAAATTGAAACCAGTTACGCTCACTTACTCATGGTGGACGCTGTGAACATGCTTGTATAGCCATTTTGTGTGCAGAATACGATGGCCCCAGTAGAATACAAAGTCTTCCAGAATAAAATAGAATGTAATCTGTGATAAAACTATGTTCCTGCAGAACCGGAACCAGACTCCTCTTAATGGTTCTTTAGAAGTATTTAAAAAGTGGGGGAAGAAAACCATTTGACCATTATAATATTGGCATGAAACGATATGGTTTCTAAATAGAAAATCTTAGTGCATAAAGAACCTGAAAAATACCAGGACGGCAATGGAAGACTGCTACGCATGCCCATGTATTTGAAGATGGGATATGAAAGTATCATGACAGGCAAATTGACACCGAAATGATACAACAGTAAGCGAGTGATACATTTTTCTTGAGCTGCAGGAACATTGTTTTTGGTCTGCAAAAGAACCAAAAGATAGTAGAGAAACTGAGAAAGGATAATGGCCAAAACTCGTTCATAAATTGTGCCTTGGAGTTGTTCATACACATAAAGGTTCACTTTCATTACCACAAAAACTGGCCCTGAGGGGAACATATAGCTCGTCCCAGGTGTACTAACTACTAACACAGAAGAAAAAAAAACACATTAATCATGAAATTTGTGCTATACATTTTCCTTTCCGCTCCTCCGGACTCCGGAGGATAGGGGAGTTTTTTAAAACCATACATAAAGCCCATGAGAAGAAAGTTGAAGCATCTTTCATTTCAAGGGCGTAGTGTTGATATTCAGATCTTTGTGCATCTACACATTAAACACAAGAACAATTTTTCAGGGATGCAATAATGGTATACCCAAAAATCTGTATCCAAATGAAGTGAATACAAGTTCCCCAATGAGCAAGTCCATGAAAAATCTATAACTCTTACCACTAGTTAAATTTAACAAGGATGCGTTCAAAGGAGCCAAGCTAACTTATAAATAAAAACTGCATGCAATAAGAACAAGCAGCCTCGGAATAATAATAAATAAATAAAACTCAGAATAATAAGCACATTAAAGAGAAGAAATTCCTTCTGCATCCTGCTTCACAAATTATCAGCAAAACAAAATTCCTAAGAGAAGGGAAAAATTACAATTAAATATGATTAAAGTAGTAAATCAATGATAGTTCAAAACAAAAGAAAAAATAAAAGAGTTCAACCTGAATCTTGTACTTTCTCAGCCATCCTGCCCTTTCAAAAAATATAAATGGAAGTCCAGATAAGAAGAAGACACTCTCATGAAGAAAGAAACTTCCCAGGCATGCCAATTGAAAGTCACTGAAATGTGTAGTTAGAAACTGCAAATGAATAGAGAAAGAATCAGAAAATAATAATATTTCTTGAAAAATAAAAAAGTTTGGATGGGCGTTGCCCAACCAAACTAGTTCCACAAATAGCTGCTTCTAAGCATAAATCATTAAACGATAAAAAATGCTTTAAGATATCGTACATAAAAAAAAGGGATATGAACCTGAATCCATAGCAAAACAAATCAATCAATCGAAATTAACATGCTTAGTACCAGCTTTCAGGTTTCTGTCCATAAACCCAACGACTATTCACTGACTTCAAGTAGAACTGAAGAGATCATCACTACACATTTCAAATTGACCCATAAAGCCCTACTGTCCTTTTTAAACAATACAATCCAACCACAGCCATTTCCAGCCCAAAAACAACATCAATTTTCCACAAAGAGCTAAGACTTCCTCATTAGGTGTTAAAATTCTAGAATACAAGAAGTAAAGAGAGAAAAAATACCTTCCATCCCCCTCCCCCAACCATAAAAAAGGAAGAAGAAACAGGAAAGTGGCATGCATATAGATCGTATTTTAGCCTTGAAGCTAGATAACTAGTTTCTCAAATGCCAACATGAGAATTTGAGCGACCTAGTTAGTTGATTGAATAAATTATAATAATTGCCAAAATATTTTTCATGCTTTTCCAAGCATTGGACTCAATATAATCCCTAGGTAAAAGTGGCATGGCATGGCACAAACGATGTGTTCATTGACTTGCATAAAAGGGCAGAATCCAGAAAATGAACATGCAAGATCTATTGAGCAACAGATCCCACAAAACATAAATAAATTGAAATGTTTAAAATCCTACTACTACAACCAATGCTTATATAATATATTATATATCTCAAATACCTTAAGACTATTTTAATCAACACGAATATTTATTACATATTCCATACAATTCACCAAAACTTGATGGACAGGCAACTAACACATAATCATTAGCCAAAATAATCACAGAGCAACCAATCAGAAACAATGTTTCACCACATATAGAGAAACAACTAAATAGACAGAGAATCAAGGTAATCCTTCACATCGCCACTTGCAAGGTAAGTTCAAATACTAATTCCGCGACAGTGTCACTATCACTCACTATCCTCGATAGAAATCAAACATCAGCATCAGAATCTGACAAATAATAACCACAATAACAAATCTAGAAAAATAAACACACACGTCATAACCAGGAAATGATCAAATCTAACGTCAAAATGAAAAATTCGTGAAAGCCTAAAAAAAGTTCATTCAATTGTCGAAGGAGGGTGAAGTAGTAGCAGCAACCGTACCAGCCAACCAGATTCGATGACCGAAGCCATGGAAGGCTGTGACTTGAGCTCGATCTCAGGCAAACAATGTGATTATCCTAGTAAGGGAAAAGAGAGGAGAGTAAGAGGTGTGAGATCAATGGAGCAAAAACCAAAGAGCAGGGGACGAGGCTGGCAGACTGTCGAGAGAATCGTGTAGGCCACAATTATGGGGTGAAGTATAAAATAGTCTAGTAAAATAATTCTACAAAAATAGTTCATCTTCTTATCAGTAGATTAAATGGTATAATCTTCATCATTGAAAAAAATACATATTTAAAATAAAATAAAATTACAATAAATATGTTATTGTACACTAAATACCAAGTTTGCCCCTAATTAATATTTTCGAGATATGTACTTGTTCAAGATATACGGTATCGTCTCTTATCTACCATTAGATTAAATATTATAATCTCCATCATTAAAAGAAATTGCTTAAATGTATATTTTGCCCCAATTAATAATTTGACGACGTTAATCTCACTACAAGAACTTCACTAATTATAGACATAATTTTTTGTCGGTAATCCTAAAAATCCATCGATAATATTGATTGCCGATCGGAAATTTCCATTGTTAAAACCGTCATAGGTAATCTAAATACCGATGGAAAAAATTTCGTTGGTAATTACCGATGGATTTTTTTCGTCAATAATCCGTCGGCCAAAAATTAAAAAAATTAAATTCCTTATCCGCCGGCCAAAAATTAAAAAAATTAAATTCCGTATCCGTCGACAAAAAATAAAAAATAAAATCCTCTTGTAATCTGTTGGCAAAAAAATAATTTCATTGGTAATCCGTCAGCAAAATAAAAATTCTATAAATTATCCATCGACAAAAAAATAAAAAAATTATTTTCGTATAAAGTTTTTCGTTAGTAATAAGTTAAAACTTCATACCCATTTTTATCATAGTCTTCTCATAATAAAATTTTGAAAAACAAATTAAAAATCAATTATAGATGTTGACCAAGTCAACATCCACGTGTCATTCAATAGAATGGATTGTACAACGTCCAGTCTTTTGCCTAGACTGGACGCTAGTAAAACCCACAATTTTTATGTGAGTAGTGGTTTTAGGATTTATTTAAAGGAGCGGTTATGATTAATTTTTAAGTGTTTTGTAAAATATTTAAATTATAATGTTTTTAAAATTTCTCAAAATTGATTAAATTAACACTATATTAATATTGCGGGACTTAATTTTTTTTTTAAAATCACTATTTTTAAAATATAAATAAATAATAACTTTAAAAATTCTTTATTTTCAACCATTCAAAAAAAATATCATTTTCAGTCATTTTCTTCTGGCAAGCGGAGCCTTAATTATACAGTAGACACACACGAGGATTAGGCGACTAGCCGATTGGGCAATACTCATAAAGTAGCAGTGTAGGTGCCATATGGTAGAAGGGGCTAGACTAGGCTATGAGAGCTGCATAAGGCCCACAACTGTAGTTAACCTTACTTTATCGTGGCCTATGTGAGTTGTCTGGTCCGATTAAGGCCTACTATAGTTAGGCATAATTGTAAGTAGATCTAATTTGTAAGAGTTATTAAGAATAAAGTTATTCATTTAAATTTAATTGCAATCAAATTTAATTATTAAGTTTTTTTAATTAATTTGACTTTTATTTTCTAGATTCATGGCAAGGTTGGAGATTTTCAAGAAAAGTACATATTAAATGAAGGAAATTTAATTTAGAAAAATATATTAATTTCTCTCTTTTAATTAATTATTTTATTGTCTTAATAAACATGTTGAGCATATACGAGTCCGTTAAAGTTTAGCTAATAAGTTATCATGAGACTTTAACACTTATTATTTAGGTTACGACATAAAAATACGATACACGAGCCCGTTAGGATTTAGCTAATATGTTCCTCTAAGGTTTAACACTTATTGTTTAGGTTACAACGTGGAAATACTCTACATGAGCTCGTTAAGATTTAGAAAATTTGTTCCCCTTAAATTGCATATATACTAATTAAATTATTTTTGAAAAATAATATAATTAAAAAAGAACAGTAAAAATTATCAATGATGATCTTGTTAGAGAGAGTTTTACGTGCTAAGTTCAAATAAATAATTTTTTCCAAATTAATCATGTATTTTGAAAGATAAAACGTTTTAAAATTTTATTTATCATAAAAAATTATAAAAATCATGGTGGATTAAACTAACCTCCAAATAAATTTTTGTGAATGAACTGACAAGTTACATCTTAATAAGTCCATAAGAGTGGTGCGGCCCGCAATTCTCCTCTCTAATAGTACCTACCCTTCACAAGGCCCACTATAGTTAAACCTTCTCTTATTCTTTTTTAATTTTATTTTAATTTTTATTAATGGTAAACAAATCAAGTTATAACTCAGTCAGTAATGTCTAAACGTGTAAAAGAGTCGCTGATTAAACTAGAGTTTTGACTCCATTTTGGTCAGCACTTTGATTGACCGAAACTCGATAAAAAATTAGTGACTCATTTATATAATATTTTGACTACTGATGAATTATAATGGGGCTCTACTGAGTGATCCAAAGTATAACATTTACATGTATTAACAAATCTCAACAACAGCATCATATTGTTACCCAGATCAAACTTTCACCAGACCCTTCATCCAATTAGATTACAACGTACAAACAAACAATCATGCTCGCATCTGACGTTTGAGTTTGAGGTTGCGCAGGAAAATGAAATACCAACCGACCAGACCCTTCGTCTCAAATAACATCTAAATTATTTGTAGCAAATTCCAGATTTCTAACATGATTTTTTGAGATTTACCGATCGAGTGTTTACAAAGTGGCGACTGGCGACAGCTTGAAGGGCGTTTTCCCCTACCTCCCACTGACCCATATTTAGAAATGGACGTTTGACCAATTCATGGTTATCTACCTCCACCTTTATCTTAAATAATCAGTCCTAGCTCCTCTGGGCAGCCAAGAAATCTCTCTCTCTCTCTCTCTCTCTCTCTCTCTCTCTCTCTCTCTCTCTCTCTCTCTCTCTCTCTCTCTCAGACACACTGACGAACACATGGAGGGTCTGATACCTTTCTTCTACAAAGTCATAATTCAGTACAGAGCTGCTGGGCAATCAACCATGGAAAGTTCCTGGCTTGATGGATTACAGAACGCACCATATGTAAGACTTCCAGGCGATTCGGGACGCTTCAGTCCATCGATGTACCAACTTTCCGCCGTCGCTCATTCTACGACCTCCCATGTCTTCGCAACTTCAGGGATCAAATCTCCTATTCGTCATCTTCCTACAACTCGGTACCAATTGTCGAGAGCGGATACTAAGCTTAACTGAGTGAAAAAGAAAAAGAAAAGAGCAATATTTGACACGTAATGTTAATGTATCAATAACATCATTAAAAATTCCAAATACATGCATAAGTTTCATCAAACACACTCCATTACATTAAACAGATCGATTTGCAGACCAGAGCTTTGCCAAGCATATGATCTTTCTCATCACACTTCCATCAATCAAATCAACAACAAAACAAAACAATAATTGATCAGTTCCATTGATTTGCAATTGAGTAGTTAAAACATCATATGCATCAACCGCCATCGCCTCCTCCACCACCGTGAGAACTACCGCAACCACTTCCTTCCATGACAGACACATGCGCTGCTGTTGCGGTCATCACCACAACAGCTGTCATGCCAGCATCATTGTTGGCAGATCCATGATGGCCACCATCAATGTGATCATCAGCACCCGTAACTCCATGATATCCTCTACTTTTACCACTACTTTTGCTCGATTTCCGAGAGGATGATCCTTGTCTTGAGATTTTCTCCGATTCTCCTTTCTTTTTATCTTTTGGTTGGATGCCTGGGAATGGGAGGCAGCCGCACACACTCCTGCACTTCATAGCTCAAGTGACCGAGTATTATCAGGTTTCTTTTCCAACTCTTCTATAGGCAAGCTTCAATTATTAACACCAGTTGCTTAGTTAATAAGCATTGTTGACAAAAAGGAGACGTTAAAGGAAACTTTTTTCCTTTTGTCTTCTCCTTCCTTCAACTGTTTGATTTATGCTCTACAGCTTTTTCACCAACCAAAGCAATTTTAATCAATTAATCCATGTGCTTTATCCATGAAATGTAATTCGAAAATCAGAGATTCCTTAAAGAAGTTTTAATCAAGAAAATGTATCAGAATTCAATCTCCCCCACATGCATTCTGGAGAAACAGAGCATTGTGTGATAAATGACAGATCCTTGTAGACGTGGTTAGTTCGCTAATTGACAGGGTGCCAGCAAAATTATATTTTGCATTATTAATTAAGACATATATCAGCTTCAATTAAGCTTAATTGCTTGACTTTTGTTGCTCCACATGCGCCGTGGTTGCCGTTTAAAGAAAGGAGAACAGTTCATTCTTTGTGAAAGACAAAGTAAAACGGCTTTATTTGGGCTAAATTTGAGGAATGAAGGAACAATCTTATCATTGATCTATTGAATAAAATAGACATTAAACTACGTCAAAAATCCTTTGAATTGAATGCACAACAACTGGGCTTCTTACGCTGTGAAAACCATCAAACCATACTAACGAAGAGGACAACATACTTCCTTTTGATAAAGCTCCACCAGAAACAGTAACAGTGAATGGCAGCTTCTGGTTCAAGGACTTGAAAGAGAGTTCATGAGGGACGACTTTGATATCAAGCTTTGGATTTTTTAAGACTTGGACCTTATAAGTAGAGTTTGCAGTGCCCACATTTGTAACTACCCTGTGAAACTCAAGTTTAAAAGACGTGTCTGGATCAATGTAAGCTGTCATAGATGGGTAGTTAAGAGCTCTAGGTAATGATGGTTTCTTAGTGCATGAACTCGAATTTCCCGAAATGAGTTTGATTTTCTCTGCGCTGTAGTTCATGCTGCATAAGAATGTTATGTAATCTTCTTTCAGTGATTCATACACAAGCCCCGGATGAATAGCTTTTACTGGATCAACATGTCCTGATCCATAAGCGAATTCAGCTTCCTGGTTTTTGGTAGCATTCATGGGCCAAGCTGTCGATAAAATAAAAATGTAATGATTCATTAGGAAGATATATAATTAGCTGCTATAGTGTGTATAAAGAGCAGTATTAGTGTGTGTGTGTGTGTGTGATTACCAGTGGTCATTATAGCAGATTTAATTGCTGAAGCAGACCAATTGGGCCGAAATGTTTTAACGTATGCAGCTACACCAGCAACATGAGGGCAAGACATGGAGGTTCCAGATAATATGTTGTATTTAACATGCCTTTCATCATTACCGAGATCTGAGGCGGGAGCAGCTAGAGAATATGCTGCTAATATATCTACCCCGGGTGCAGTTATATCAGGCTACATTATGATTAAAATCGTATATCAGACATTAGCTTATTAAATCACAAACGAGGAAAATAAGTATTGAATAGAAAAATAAATTAACCTTCATGATATCATCAGCGATGGTATTTGGCCCTCGAGAGGAGAACGAAACAACTACTGGTGCAGTCAAATCCTTGACGGTTTCACCTTTCAAAATTGATGCTTGAGGATTCCTGTAAAACAATATGAAATCATTCATTGATACTATGTCATAAAGAAAACACTAAAAACTAATCAGCTAGGTAACATATCAGAAGAAAAAAAGTACACTGTAGAGTTTATGTAGGCTTTGATGGTTTCATAGTCAGGTTCCACCAACGTTACTGTTGGAAATGGTACGACATAGGCAAAATCGTTATCAGTATCAGGAGCTATTGCCCCAACTGCGCCTCCACTTTGAGCGTTACCGACACAAGTAATATCAAAGCATAGCAAAATCTTTCCTTTCACGTTGGAACCCTCTGATGCATTTCCTTCATCTATCAAAGGAAACATTGTTGCATTCACTGAGAATGAATTAATTGAACTACCCTGCGCGATTTCAACAGATTAGTGTTAGAATGTATAGATGAAAGATGAAAACATATCTAGCGATATTAAAGCTATATTAATCCTGATACATACAATAAATGTTTTTCCATTCCCAAGAACGACTTTGTCAATGAATCGACGATCTATACTGCTTGCTGCAACGGTGAGTAACCATGGCGCTACACTTGAAACCGATCCTGCACTAGGGCCTTCATTTCCTGCAGAGTTTACGGTAAGTATTCCTTTCTCCATAGCATGAAAAGCTCCAATCGCAATTACATCCACGTCAAATGTACTTGCACTGCGAGTTCCTATTGAAATCGTTATGAGATCAACTCCACTGGCAATAGCATCATCGAAAGCAGTCAAGATATTTTCTGTATCACATTCATTTTCAGAACACACTTTGTATACTGCGATCCTCGCCGATGGAACTCCTCCTCTCGCAGTACCTTGTGCGAATCCATAAAAACTAACATCTTTTACTGTGTTACCAGCCACTGTCGAGGAAGTGTGGGATCCATGCCCTGCATTATCCCTTGCAGATTCCTCCATATAAAATCGAGCTCCAATGATTTTCCTAATAAGAAAAAGACACATTTACAATTTCTTAAGATGTTCATATATAATTCATCTTCTTGTCTCAATTAGCATTTGAAAGAAAAACTTTCGTGAAGATGGATATGTTACTTATTGCATGTAAAGTTTGCGCCGCCTTTGCAAATACCCTTCCATTTCTTGGGAACAGGTCTGAAACCTTCGTCGCTAAAGCTCGAAGATTCGGGCCATATTCCACTGTCAATAACTCCAACAATAACATCACTCTCGATCAGAGGATTTCGTTTTGCTGTTTCTGGCAAACCCATAAAGTCCCAAGATCTTGTTGTATGGAGTTTGAGTTTTCTACTCGGAAAAACTGATACAACCCCCTCCATGCCTGTATATCACAATACAATTTTCAATTGAAATTTATATCCTTGCAATCCATAAAAATAGCTCTATAGAGTCAACAATTTTAAGTCCTACCAGCCAACTTCTCTGCTTCAAGGCTAGTAAGATTGGCAGCAAATCCATTGAAACTCTTTCTATAACTTCTAACCAACAAATTTTCTACCGAACTGAACACAGACAAACAAAAAAGATATTGAGAGGCAAGATATTGAAGGATGTACAAGACAAACGCATCAGAAATTGGACAAATATTCAATCAAAGACATTACTACTACCTGCCCGGAACGACTCGTTGTAGCAAACTAAGATGGTGAACGAACGGTGTATACTCCACCATGGGAAGGGACCCCATGTACACAATATGAACCTGCAAAATCAACATATATCTTTAATCATTCTATGATGTTATTAGGCAAAATCCACGTTAGAATTCACGATCTTAAACAAACAAAAACAAACAAACTACATGTATACTTGCCTTTCTATCTTCCTCATGAGTTGAACTGGACGAGAGACTCACACTGAGTATGAGAACAATGAAGAGAAAATAATCAGACCAAAAACATTCTTGCTTGGCCATTGTAGTGATGAGAAAAGTATTGTTTGTCGAATAATCTGAAGGATATATATATATATATAATAAAGTAAAGGGAAGGGATTCATATGGTAGTATTTTGTGAATGAACCGAGAATTGAATGCACTATCTGATGTAATATATTTACTGCCATTGTAATAAATTCATATTAGGAATCCCAGCAAAATATGCACAGAATTAGGACCATATATGAGTAGAAAAACCAAATCTAAAGGATTGATTTATGGTAATTGGTAGGTGCATAATAGGATGGTTAATTTATTAATTACAAGCCTTGAAAGGAAATAGTAAATTTTGTGCCTTAATTAGTGCAAATTAAAAAAGGGAAGGTAATTAATTAAAAGATTGTTACCTTCAAATGGGCTATTACTGATTTTGACCAAATCGGAAAGCATTCCCGAGTTATTTACTTCCTTGATTTGCATTTGTGGCTCGATGGCTGTCAAGATTTTGGTTTTTGGAATGGTTTGTAAAGTAAGTACAATATTAACGTACTACTTCGTAAAAGAGTTAAGTTTGGACCAAGGTTTTGATCCAAAAACAAAATGCCTTTCACATTAAATCGCTGTCTTTCACTAGGGATTGTCCAGCACACATGACGGAATGATCGATTTGTCTAAATTGAATTAATTCAAGTTTAGACATAAATAATATGAAATTTAGATCAAAACACAAATATTTTATCAAATTTAAAATCAAATTCAAGTCCAAATATAAAAATTGTATGATTTAATTGTCCAGACTCTAATTCGAATTATATTATTGTTCGATTAATTTGTCTAGATTAAACTAATCCGGATATGATAAATTAAATACATCCGAAAATTCAAACTAATCGAATCCGGACGTGCAAATGTTTCGTTAACACGTATTTTCCAACCCGGAACCGACCCAAAACCAATTTTTTTTCCATCCCTACCTTCCACGATATGGAGAAAGGTATACTTACCTCAAACTCTGTTGTCAACTATGGGCCCGGACGAGGATTAGGGTCAAGTATGGCGCCCTGGATGCTCACTGTTGCAGCAAACACTACAGGTCGACGAATCATCGACAAAGTAGGACTTGCAAGTTAACAAGTCAAAGTCTGATGGTACTTGCAATGTGACAAGTGACAAGTCCCATTGTGGTTTAAACTCATATGAATTGATGAGAAATCATCGGAAGAGTGTGGACTGTGCAAGGCCTACATTAGAATGTCATTTTTTCAGGTAAGCAAACATCAGAATGTCATTATGATCAAACTGATGTATTGCCAAGTCTTTGATTGACCGACCCCAAATGAACCATAAAATACATATACCACCACATCAACTAATTACGGTCCAGATATACATAAAACCATACAACATTAATAATACTTCAAGTAAATTCAATAGCCTACAACCTTAAATTTACATCGTTTGTACCTGCATTCATCTTGTTTGGTTACAAGTCCAAACAAGGATTAAAATAACCACCACTTTACATTATAACAGTAAAATCCAGCTGCATAAAGTTCTTATTTTTCGGGCAACAAGAACAACCTAATAGGAAACCCTGTGAAAAAAACCCAAACCAAGGATGCTAAAATCAGAGCAAATTTGAAACTAAATATATGGAACAATTTACAGATAATATCTGTTGTACTTTTGGAAATAATAAGAGGTAGAAGACTTACTATGTCAGACACATTGTCACCCAAGAAGGATAATTTTTCTTTTTGTTTTAAGTATGGAGATAGTTAGCAGCCATCATCAGCTCCAGGGTGATTTCAGGTTCAATGTGGAAGTCAGTCTCCTTTCCACTGGGAAAATTATAGAATCGTCATCATAGTGGGAGAAAAAATCAAGAAATTCCAAAGTTTCACTTTTTTGTCTGGATGAATATCAGCAAATAGTACTGGGAGCTAATTGCCATAGCCAACAAGTAGAGATAAAAGGAAGACACTAGCGGCGCAGATCAAACAACTTTCCTCATGCTGAAGGAAAAAAAAAATTCAATCATTGGATCGTAATACTCTCCATGTAATATGGTCATTATGTTCAACAACTAAGACATTGACATGCATAACATATCGACATCACACAAAATATAAGGCTCCCCACTGTCCCGAATTCTTTGATCCCACTTATGTTTCCACAAGTTCAAAACCAAAGCCCAATCAGCTCAGAACTATTTAAATGCTGTGACAGATATTAAAAAATAAACACGACAACTAACATAGACAAGTGAATTCCTCAAGAGTTCAGATGTTAAAATAGAAGTCATTGCATATTTGAATTATAACGCCTAAGGCCTCCCATGAGACAAAGGCACTGGATGAGACGAAAGGTATGGCGAAAAAAAATAAAGGCTCTACGAAAAATTTAATTATATGATCTAAGAATCTGCAATATCACAAAAAACACATGATTTGTTATGAAAAAATCTATCTTGGCAAGATTGTCATCCAGGTGTGTCATGTATGTGTGTTGCATTTGCAAGTGATTCTCTTTCACATCAAACACACTCCCTTTGCATGTGAGCCACACCTCTTTTGTCTCACTCAAAACCTTTTGCAAGTGATTCTCTTTCACATCAAACACACTCCCTTTGCATGTGAGCCACACCTCTTTTGTCTCACTCAAAACCTTCACGATCTTCCAAGATGAGTGACTACGTCTAACAATAGTCTACCAGGGTGTTCCCTTCAATATTCGAGAAAAAGTCCTATCACATGTCACATTTTATCATTTTTTTTTCTTAATAAATTGAAAGAAGACAGAGTGATTACAGCTATCAATCTATTTTGACAACCAGGGTGAACTTGAAATGCTCAATCAATCCTTAACTGTTACAATACACATTAGCAACAGATCTGTACAATAGAAGAATTTATTATCAGACAAAACACAAAACCTTTTGAGGACCTCTCACAAAGTAATTCAAACAAATATCTCCCTCCATCATAAATTGTGAAGAATTTAGAGGTCACAAACTTATAATAATAAAGTATCCATTATATAAAATTTTAGGGGAATAAACAGAGGGGGAAAAACATTTGGGTTTCCTGTTCATAAAAAGCATTATAAAAAACTTATACATTTGACACTGAAGAATCATTTAAACTACTCACTTCATATCAGTTCCACCGTCTAATATATAATCACAACTTCCCACATCCAGCCTTTCAAGTAATTGAAAAAAAAAATTCAACAAACATGATATTGACGATCAATGCAAAAAAAAAAAAAAAAAAAAAAACACTTCGACGAGGCAATGATTCATGAAATAGATAACACACGCCCACACACACACACATGAAGAAGGTTTCAAGAACCAGTACTTGGCAAATTGAAGAGACCAGTAGAAATACTTGCAGATCTTCTCCAGAATGGTAGTGCTTATCTCGGGGAACCTAACTTCGCCGTGCTGCGTCTCCGCAAAACTCCCTGGTCCACGCCCAATAAAATTAGCAATCTTTAACATGAATTTAAATGAAATTATACTAATCAAGCCTAGTATCAGACAATTCATCCGCAAAAGTGAACTCGAATCCTCAAAAACTCTGACGGACCTGGAGAGGTGAGCATGTTACGTATGGTTTGGGAGACCATGGCGGCCTCCTTGTCGACGACAAACTCGAAGCCCTCGGAGCTGATTAGCTTCACTGTGTCTTCTTTTCTCATTTTCTTGGGATCTTGATTTGTTGATTTGACGGGGAGAGAAGAGTATTGATTAATCGCCCCCTACGTCCTACGAGATCGCAGGAATACAGGGATAAAAACTTGAAACACAGATCACCGGGTGGGGTTGGTGGGTACTGTCGTACTGGGTGGACCTTCTTGTGGGCCTGATATACTGGACCTTTGCTGGGAAGACCCATTTCTCATACTTTACTGTTCAAATGAGTCAGGGCCCATCAATTTCCTACATGGGTGTTTAACTGTTTATACAATGATCCATAATTTGGGGCTTGAGGGCGGTCTGTTCTGTAGTCTGTAAGGACTAAGGAGAACTTATTTGGGCCTGTCAAGCTTACAACCGACGCCAACTAACATTAAATTTAGCCCAATTGTCTAAGTTGGGTTTGGGCGCATCGTTTTTGTGCAATTAATTATTGGATTAACTATGAATGGTCAGTTGAATTGACTTACAACTAACCATGGTTGCGACATGATCACATAGCATATACACGGAAAAATTGAAAAAAGAAAGAGAGGAAAAAAATCTTAAAAAAAGACCTACTTGTATCTCATCCTCCAAAGTCCCAACCCACAAACCGAATACGAAAGCTTCTTGAAGTTGTGGTCTTTGAATCACTGGTTGGATAGATTTGAGAAAGATATCGCCTTTTGGGGTATCGGTTTAAGATGGCGCAGCAAGGGCAGGAGCCAGCTGCCATTGACCCTGCGGTATTGGACGATATTATCAGGAGATTATTGGAGCACAGGATCGGGAGGTCGGGGAAGCAGGTGCAGCTCATGGAGGGTGAGATCCGCCAGCTTTGCACTGTATCCAGAGAGATATTCCTTCAACAACCCAATCTTCTTGAGCTTGAAGCCCCAATAAAGATCTGTGGTACGCTTTGGTTTACGCCTTTTGTGTGATTTTTTTTATTTTTTTATGTGTGCATATTGGTGGATTTTTATTGCTCAGGGTTAGAGTGATAGGAAATTTAGGGCTTTTAAGGATTTTATTTATCATATATTGGTTCTGGACCAATTTATTTTTCTGTGTAGAATTTGATGGTTGGCAATGATGGAGGTTGGACTGGGTGTTTGTTATCCATATTAATTGGTTTTTAAACGTTCGTGCTTTTTATCATCTTGTCGTTTAAATGAGAAGAAATAATTCAAGAGTTTGGATAGAAAATTTATGGTATAGGGTAATTTTTGGATACAACGAGGCTTTGAGAAGATTATGTAACTTTCTTGTTCAAGAAAGCAGCGATGAGGGCCATTCTAGGAGGAGAATCTAAGTCTATTTGTAGATATCGGTTATGTCATGTTAGTATTATTCAGTGCTGTATATTTCTTTTACATCACTGCCCTTCCAAGTGTTTTTTGACCTTAGTGGTTTTTTCCCTCTCTTTTTTTGGGTAGGTGACATTCATGGGCAGTATTCTGATCTTTTGAGGCTCTTTGAATACGGGGGATTTCCTCCCGAAGCCAATTATTTGTTCTTAGGGGACTATGTGGACCGTGGCAAGCAAAGTTTGGAAACAATATGCCTTCTGCTTGCTTATAAAATCAAATACCCTGAGAACTTCTTCCTTCTTAGAGGAAACCATGAATGTGCTTCCATTAATCGGATTTATGGATTTTATGATGAATGTAAGCGCCGGTTCAATGTAAGACTTTGGAAAACCTTTACTGATTGTTTCAACTGTCTTCCTGTGGCTGCACTAATAGATGAGAAAATACTGTGCATGCATGGAGGCCTTTCCCCGGACTTAGAAAATTTGGATCAAATTAGGAACTTATCTCGCCCAACTGACGTTCCCGATTCCGGTTTGCTTTGTGATTTACTTTGGTCGGATCCTGCTAGGGAAATCAAAGGCTGGGGAATGAACGACCGGGGAGTCTCGTACACATTTGGGCCAGATAGAGTTTCTGATTTTTTAATGAAGAATGATATGGACCTTGTTTGTCGTGCCCATCAGGTTAGTTATACATGCTTCTTTTTTCATTTTTCCTTTTGACTCGAGATGTGAACCATGGTGCTCACCTTCCAGGTCGTAGAGGATGGATATGAATTCTTCGCTGACAGACAACTTGTTACTATTTTTTCTGCCCCCAACTACTGTGGTGAATTTAATAATGCTGGTGCAATGATGAGCGTTGATGAAAGCTTAATGTGCTCTTTCCAGATTCTTAAGCCTGCAGATAAAAATTTCAGATTCTCGTGAAAAATATATGATGATTGCTATATGGATTGTCGCGATTGCCAATGTAAGTTTCATGGTAGGATTGATTGTTTGATTAATTCTCTCTTTTGAGATAACAGAAATTCCGTAATCAATTTTTTTTTTTTTTTTACTTCATTGTTTTGGAAAGGTTGATACTCTTTTTTGTTGATGTGAGCCCTTTATTAAGTTCCATTATGTCTTTTGGAATTCCTTTTCCTTCATTGAAGTTGCTTGAACTTGGATTTTGACAGTACTCGTTTGATTTGAGAGTGGAAGCGTCAAAATTAACGACTTGACTTACAACTTGAATTTGGCTTGGAGAGTTTTCGGTAGCTTGTTTTGGTCTTTTGGTTAGAGTCAATGATCTTGAGAAAGGAATGCTTTGAGATGTACAAAGGATAGTGTGAAACAAATGGTTTATTGTTGCTTTTAATGGGAGTTATATTGGCAATTTGGTAATCACCTGTGTTGTTTTGTACCTCTATCTTTCGTATCTATGCTTCATGAACTGTTCAGAATTGGCTGGTATAATTAAATTGACCTCCATTCCTGGCACCAATGTGGCTAATGCCTACTGTCCTTACCTTTTCTAACCATTAAAGGTGTTATATCTCCAATCATTCCTTCCTGGAGCAAAAGATAACTACTTCCCCATCCACTGTGAACAAGGCAACTTTGTGTACATCTTGTATGTCCCGGACATCGCATACTGCTAGAGCCTTTTGCACTGGAGTTAGTTACCTTTTTATCCATTGTATCATCATTGCTGCCACCCTTCACTTCCTACTTTTACCTGTCCAGTCCAGTATATGTTGTAATCAATTGCTGCAACGTACTTTTCTGTGGTAAAATAAAACTGTTTCAGTGTTGCCAGTGGTTTATGTTGTCTCTATAGATGGTATGATTATTATCATTGTCATCACTAATCTACTTCTGTCACTTAATCCAGTTATATGGCTACTAAGCTAAAAGAAAAGGGTAAACAATTCTCATGTACAAGCGTCCATAGTGGGCGGGGTCGGGACAAGCATGATGTATGCAGTCTTTATTCCCACATAATAAGTGGAGAGACTATTTTTAGGAATTGAACCAGTAACCTATTGCAACTGTACCACTGAATCACATGACTACTAAACTATGCTGACAATATACCTTGCATTGGGATCCTTGTAGCATCCCTTGGAAATTGATCATTTTTTGTTCTTCCATGCAACCAAAGGACAGGAGACTTTCTGATATAGGTTTTGTTGGTCTCTGCAATAAGGATGTTCTTACTTCCATTATCTCATTAGATATGATGTTGTTCTGGCCATTTGAATTCCCTTTTTGGTTACTTCTTATATTTCCTTTACTGGCTCAGGATATCAATTCCCAATAGGCTGTCACTGCACTGCTTCATGTATTTATATGATCATTCAATTTATTTGTTAAAATGTTTCTATATTCCATTTAAGTTGAAAACTCTTTTGCAGAGTTTCTTTCCATTTGTGATCTAAAGGAAGCGGTTGAAGATAAAGCTCGTTCAAGTTCAAGCTGAGTGAAAGCGCTTGCTCGGTTTGCTGAATTGTATCTTTTCAATAGTTATGACTTATTTTGAGACATTATTTTGGATCAACTTTCCAACTCGGTTTGGAGCTGACCGTCAGTTTCTTCTTTATGATTAAAGTTCTGTCAGTAAAATTATGATAACCATGCAAAATGCATTTTGTCTTGTAAATGAATGCCCATGTACAATATGGATGGATGGCTCTCGGATCTCATATTCACCAGACTTCCAGTGTTGAGTGTGTTTTTTTGTTTCGATTTAGGATCGAACTTCGTCCTGGCAACAATTCATGCATGTGTTCCATTATATATATGCAGGCTTGTGCTCCACCTTCTAATGGTGGTTATACTCTGCCCTCAAAAAGCTCACCTACAAAAGCACCACCATCTCAGAAGTACTCGCCACTTCCTCATAGTGGCTATACTCTCCACCAACAAAAGCAACGCTCTCTGGAAGTTAGCCACCATTTCTTCATGGAGGTTATACTCCCATATTCAAGAGAGCCCCAAGGCTGCGTTCCACAAGCAACAAAAGCACGAGTCTCACAAGTACCCTTACCCTGCGAGATCCTCCACCCACCTAGCCACGCCCTTCTCGTGGATATCGTCCGCCATCTCATGGTTCACCTCCACCCACTGATCTTAGGCACCCTCCGCCTGCTCCTTGGCATCCTCCTTCGACTAAAACATCTGTCATCACCACCTTTTCATGGTTAACCTCCTCCATCTGACCATCACACCCCACCGACTCTTAGGTGATTAGGTATCCTCCACCAAAGAAGATAAACTAAACACACATTTTGGTTCTAGAAAACTGGATCTCAATTGCAAGAAACCAAAATTCAAAAACTCAAGTCAAAAACCATTTTTTCTGTTGAAAAAAGAATAAGAAAAAGATTGCAGAAAACAAAAGATTTTGCCTAATGCCCGTGGGCCTACATATCCCGTACAAATGAAAGCCCAGGCCCAGTTAGAATAAAATCGTAAACGTCCTAGCCCCATTTTAATGATCTGTAGCCTGTAGGGCTAACTCTGTAGCCAAAGCCCATAAGCCAAAGATGAAACAAAAGGCTTTAGCAATGATGCTTGAAAGTAAGAATAATGAAAATTTTGGAGTGTCGAAAAAGAGTGATTATAAAGAGAATATGTGAAAAGTTAAAAATTATATTGGAATATGTGGATTGGGGTGAAAAAAGTGAAAAAAATTGTATTAGGAGATGTTTATACTTGATATTTGTAGAGTGATGAGAAAGAAAATATATAAAAAGAGAAAAAATTATATTAAGAAAATGATTTTGATGATTTAAATGAGTATGTGGTTTAACTTTTTGTATAATAAAAATTAAATCCAATTAAAAAATTTGGAGAGTGTTTTGACTGGAGTTGCTCTCTAGAGCCCAGCCCCGTATCAAATAAATTAGAACAGGCCAATCCCATCTATTAATCTTCTATTGCTACTCCAGTACTCCGTACATGATCCGGCCCATATAATTAATCGAATATATATTTGAATTGAATGTTGATGTAAGGGGGCTTGATTAATATGAACTTTTTGGCTCCGGTGGAGGGTGAAATTGCATTGCAATTACCGCAAACGACTCACTGTGAAGAAAGCACATGAAAAGTTTAGGGGTAAAAGACGAGAAAATATTAAAAAGGATTAAAATATAGAGTAATACTATTTTTAGTCAGCGAAAAATAATTTATATTTCATTTTCATGACTAAAAAATTAAAATGTTTTCAATTAGTCGTCGAATATTTGATTTTGTTCCAATCAAATTATAAGGGTAGATTTTTTCAAAACTGAATAGCCAAAAAATGGTGATGTGACAATTTAACATCCTTTCAATTGATCCTCGTGAAAAATAATCATTACATCAAAATATTTTTCAATTTTTAAAATAAAAATAAATTAAAAATAAAAATTTATTTCTTTTTTCACGTTTATCAATTAAAAATAAGATTAAACTGTCACGTCACTATTTTAACTGTTCAATTTTAAAAAATCTGCACCCAGTAATCGCACTAAAACAAAATCAAATGCTCAGTCTTGTTTTTTTTTTTTTTTTTGACTATTAAGTACTACCCTTAAAAAAGATGAGAAAAACCTAACCAAATCCATGAACTTTATTAAAGCCTCTGCTAGGATTTTAGCATAGTAGTAGCATTCGCCTAGATGAGAGCGTTTTACACTCCCCGAGCTGCCCAACTACCTACCCACACGTCTCCCTTCCACAATCCACATCGCCTCCGTCTAAAGCCCCCGAACTGGACCGTTGCTTTGAACTCCCCCAACTCCAGTACTTCAAGCGCCGCCATCAAAACTAGCGACTGCAATAACAAGCTTATACAGTCATTGTGCAAACAGGGCAACCTCAAAGAGGCCATTAAGGTCCTCGCTCGTGAACCCGATCCCGCCCAGCACACCTACGAGCTTTTAATCCTTGCTTGCATCCACTTGAACTCTATATCCAATGGCCAATTCGTTCATCACCACCTCCTTGATAATGGGTTTGACGAAGATCCTTTCTTGGCTACCAAACTTATCAACATGTATTCGGAATTGGGTTCCATCGATGACGCACGCGAGGTGTTCGATCAAATTCCCCATCGAACTATATACGTTTGGAATGCCCTCTTTCGAGCGCTTTCTCTGGCGAGCAAAGGTGAAGAGTGCTTAGAGTTTTATCGTCGGATGAATGAGATTGGAATTCCATCAGATAGGTTCACGTATACGTATGTGCTCAAGGCTTGTGTTGTATCCGGTTGTTTGGTTTCCCTTTTGAAGAAGGGTAAGGAGATTCATGGTCATATGTTACGACATGGTTATGAGACAAATGTGCATGTCATGACTACATTGTTGGATATGTATGCAAGGTTTGGCTGCGTGTCTAATGCAAATCATCTGTTCAGAGCAATGTCTGGGAAGAACGTGGTTTCTTGGAGCGCTATGATAGCGTGCTATGCTAAGAATGGGATGCCTTTTGAAGCATTGGGACTATTTAGGGAAATGATGACTAAAACCAATGATTTAATTCCTAATTCGGTGACGATGGTTAGTGTTCTTCAAGCTTGTGCCGCTCTCGCTGCTTTGGAACAAGGGAAGCTGATTCATGCATATATTCTTAGAAGGGGGCTTGATTCAATTCTTCCACTCATAAGTGCCCTTGTGATAATGTATGCAAGATGTGGTAAGCTTGAGCAGGGACAACGGGTTTTTGATAAGATGGATAGGAGAGACGTTGTTTCGTGGAATTCCTTGATTTCGAGTTATGGAATTCATGGGTTTGGAAAAGAAGCTATTCAAGTTTTTGAGGAAATGATCCGCCATGGAGTCTCACCAAGTCCAATTTCATTTATTAGCGTTTTGGGTGCTTGTAGCCATGCAGGGCTTGTTGACGAGGGGAAGATGCTGTTTGATTCGATGAGCAAAGAACATGGGATATATCCAAGTGTGGAGCACTATGCTTGTATGATAGATCTCCTTGGACGTGCCAACCGGTTGGATGAAGCAGCAGAGCTAATACAAGATATGAGGATTGAGCCAGAAATTAAGGTTTGGGGTTCTCTCCTCGGATCAAGTAGGATACATTGTAATGTTGAGCTTGCAGAGATGGCAAGCAATAGGCTATTCAAGCTTGAGCCTTTTAATGCTGGGAATTATGTCCTTCTTGCCGATGTCTATGCTGAAGCAGGTATGTGGGATGAGGTGAAAAGAGTGAAGAAGCTCCTAGAAGCTCGAGGGCTTCAAAAGGTCCCTGGTCAGAGTTGGATTGAAGTCAGAAGGAAAATCTATTCATTCTTAACCGTTGACGAGTCTTCTCCACAGAAGGAGCAGCTCCATGCTTTGGTGGTAAAACTATCAAAAGAAATGAAGGAGAAAGGTTACATTCCGCAGACAAAAGTTGTGCTTTATGACCTTGATGAAGAAGAGAAGGAGAGGATTGTATTGGGTCATAGCGAAAAACTAGCTGTTGCTTTTGGACTCATCAATACCAATCATGGTGAAACAATTCGGATTACCAAGAACCTGAGGTTATGCGAAGACTGTCATTCATTTACTAAGTTTGTTTCCAAGTTCACGAACAAAGAGATTCTGGTTCGAGATGCAAACCGCTTTCATCATTTCAATGATGGAGTTTGTTCTTGTGAGGATTACTGGTAACCTTGTGCGCTGCTCACTTTGTTACATTAGTTATTTCTTATCTAATGATAGTATTTTTGAGATTCTCGTCATGATTCAAAAGCTTTCATAAATGTACAATATCATACAAGTTCGTTTTCATATAAAGTCTGCGAGAGATTATTCTTTTTCCAATTTACTTTGCTCATTTCATAATTGCATTTGTGTGTGCACTGTGTGAGAGGTGCCCATAAGAAGTTGGGTTTTTTTTACCATTTTAGGGCTAAATTTGATGGTGATAGAAAAGTCGAAATACTGATTTCTACCAGTTCGTGAGATGCACCATAATGCAGATCAATCTCTATCTACGAGTACAACTAAAACGCAGTAGGATTAGTGTCATAGCTTAAAGCCTTGAACGCAGCAAGCATTATATTCACTGCCCCTTGATCAGCTGATCAGGCGCTGACTGAGTCCCTTGTAGAGAAAAAGGGAAAAAAACCCTGCTGCATCTCTCACAGAGCTGGAACCCTATCTATCTCTTGCTATTAATGTTTGCAAAGATGTATAATTTAAGTGTAACATTGTACATGACAAATGATCACACATTCCCTATTGAAAGGAGGTTTCCAAAAATTGAATCTGTAACCTCTAGGTATGCGGAACAGAACAGTGCTGTTGACCCGATGTCCACTTTAAAACAATCCAATATCCGATACACAATTTGAAAAATCCGTACATATGAATTTGTGGGTTCTTCGAGACTTCCTAGTTCCTACATAACATATTGCCACTAGGTTTTCAAACAAGAATTGGTGAAATCTTGACTGGAGATTCTCCACGTTCACCGCACAGCCATAGAGCCTTCTTGTTTCATTTTGAGGAGACTACTCTCGAAGCTCCGCAGCACTGGTTTGTAGCTGAAAATTATCATTTTCCGTGAAAAACAGCATTAGATGAAAGCAAATCCTTCCACTGGCCTGTGGCCCAATTAAAAGGGGGAAAAGGTTAAAGGATTTTTTTTGGCGGGGGTAAATGGAGGGAGGGGATTGCAGGAGGAGTTAACTACCAAAGACTTACAGGCGTGCGAGACCATTGTAAGCTTGCATGGCTTGTTGCAGTTGAACCGAGAGCTGCAATACCTCTGCTGATAGTAGTTCTGCCCTGCTCTGTTCATTTCCAAGTTGGCCCTATAAAAAACCAACAATAATTAGGGAAAATTTAAAGAACTAGGATATTATTTTAGATACATTATTTGAATTTTACAAGTAGATGCCAAAATATGACTCTTAGAAGACGAATTTCAGTCTGGACATCCCAGCATTTTTATTCCACAGTCAGCATGTTATAGAGGAAACAGAACCTCCAATCATTGAGACTAACCTTGAGAATAAGGATTTCAGTCGTGTATGCCTGTGAGCCAGACTCATTTGCCCCGTCTCTCCGAGACTCTATTCCGCCTTTCAGGATGCCCCTATCATTTAAAGAGATTAAACTAGTCTGCTCTGTTCTCAACTTATCCAGAACCACACGGAGTTCTTCATTTTGCTTGAGACAATCTTTCACCTGTGAAGTTCCATGTTAGTCATGTTACTGATTTGGTGAAATATAGCCTGCCTCAAAAACAATGTCAAACTCCACAGATTGTGACAAACATAACATTTCCAAAAGGCAAGAAGGCACGACTAAGCAACATATACCGACCTCAAGAGGTCCAAGCCTATTAGTTCAATTACACAACCATAGTCAATAGAGGCTTTAATGCACTGATTACAACGAACTGACGAACTGTGGTACAAAACAATAAGATTAAGGCACCAGCGAGAAAGAGACAAAAAAGTCTGCCTGTTACCTGATTCTCCCAACGTTTTGCTATGGCCATTGCCTCTTCATATGAAGTTGAAAGATTAGAATTTTCCTCAAAGAGCTTCTCTATCTCTGAGGATTGGTTATCAATCTGTCAAAGTCATTGCATCACTTGGCCTTAATATGGCAAATTAGATTCTATTCCACTCATAAGTCATATCCATAAAAAAATATATAGAAAAACATTGCACCTCCATTAAAAGTTTTTGTCTGCTACTTTCCAATCTCTCCACTGCTATAGCCATATCATGCAACTGCTTCTCAAGCTTCTCCTTGCCTTCCTGCAAAAATAATAATAATAATAATAATCAGACAAGAAAAAGTAAGGTACTAGTTCATTCCATTCATCTCCATGCATTAGCATGGAATGAATCAATGAAGTACTAACAAGGACGGAAACTACTTAAGGGCAACAACAAGAAAGGAAACTATTCAAGGATCACAAAAAGAAAGACAGGAAACAGATAATCAATGCTATTATATGGTCAGCCTCAAATACATAAAGGCCAGGTGAAACAATCATCTTAGTACTGCCACCTAAGTATAAAAGTGAAAAGTAAAGCCAGACAGCATTTATCAAGAACCTACTAGATGCCCCTTAATAGTATCATCTTGTGCTTTCAGAAAAGAAGAAAAAAAAAACAGAGAACCTACTAGATATGACCAAAGTAGATAACAGATAGAAGTTAAAAGAGTTTCAAACCCTAAGCCTGTAATTCATTTGCAATTACCATGACAAAAATTATATAACAAAGACATTTCCTTACCACTGAAAAGGCCTTGAGAGTCACTTTTTCTGAGACATCTTCTGCATCATGCAAACAAAGGCAAGTGAGTTTGAAAAACACAACATCAAAACACATATGAACTAACTGTAAGTCCATGGGATGTATAGAATAAGAATCTGTTATACGCTCTTATATGAGCTGGGTTGTCATTGGCCAATTTGGGTAAATAGTTGTTAAGTCGGTTAGAGCTGTCCAGGTCAGCAATCCAAGACAATCTGATCTAACAGCTAAAGAAGAGAGGAGCTGGATTGAAGGAAGATCGTGTGGAGATCATCTTCTTAGCAGTAGTTATAAATAAGCTAGATCAAGAATTAGAGGGGATCGGGAAAAGAATGTGTTTGTTGTTTGTATTGCTCTTCTAAGAATTCTTCTAGCTTGTATCAACTTTTCTCTAAGAGATCAATCAATATACGTCTATTGGGTGATTTCTAGTTATTTGCCTATAATTCTTGTATAGGTTGATAACAAATTGGTATCAGAGGGCTCTGATTTCGTCAATGGTGACCAACGCGCAACTTCTTGAAACCATGGAGGCAACTCGCCTTCAACATCAGGAATCTTTACTGCTTCTGCAGAATCGTCAAGATGAACAGCAAGAGGCTTTACGAGGCCAACACCAGCTGTTCCAGCGATTTATGGAGAAATTGGACCAGTTTGAGGCCCGTCTTCCACCGCCTCAACCTGTTGTTCCTCCTGTTGCAGTTCCTGATCCTGGACAACCACCTGATAGAGGGATTGGCCGCGATTTCGCTCCTCAACCTGAGTATAGGAATGGCCATCGCAATCCTGATTTAGAGTTGCAGTATCGTGGACCCCGCTTGGACTTTCCGCGTTTTTCGGGTGATGATCCCGCAGTCTGGATCCAGCGCGCTCGACAATATTTCACTATCTATAATGTTCATCCTCACCAACGAATTCTTACTGCTTCCTTTCATATGGAAGGTAAGGCCCTTACCTGGTTTAATGAGATTGAATTGACTGGTGAATTGCAAGATTTTGAGGATTTGGTTAGGGCTATGACCATTCGTTTTGGTCCTGCATTACTGAATGATCCTATGGAAGATTTGATGCGTCTTAGGCAATTAGGCACAGTGGCTGACTATAAGTCCCAATTTGAGGATTTTGTGGTTAGAGTCAGGAATTTATCTATTGCCCATAAATTGAGTTGTTTCATTGGAGGACTTAAGGAGGAGATTAGGGTTACAGTAAAAATGTTTAGGCCCCAATCTGTTCAGGAAGCCTTTGAATTGGCGCGAATGCAAGAGGAGGCTTTGACAATCACCAAGAAATCTTATAGAACTTTATCTTCTCATGTGGATGTCAAGCAACCTGTACCTCAACTTCTTACCAATTCTCAGTTTGGTATGTTAGAGGATAGGCCTCAGCCATTGGCTATAACATATCCAGATCAGAGAAGAAGTTTACCAATTCAGAAAATTTCTCACCAACAAATCCAGGAAAAGAAGCAAAAGGGGTTATGTTTTAATTGTGATGCTAAATGGACTCCTGGTCATAAGTGTTCCAGCCCCAAGCTATTTCTGTTGGAGATGTGTGATCATGATTCTGAGGAGTCTGATGTGGTTACTGAGGATGAATTTTTGGCTATTAAGAGGTTAGAAAAAGGCAAAACACCTATGAAGGAAGAAGAGGGTGGTTTTGATACTCTGGGGAGTAGTCCAGAAATATCTTTATATGCCCTGACTGGCTCGAATGGCCCTAAAACCATGAGAGTTCTTGGCACCATTGGTAAGAGGCATATTGTGATATTATTAGATACTGGTTCAACACATAATTTTGTTGATAATTCTGTGTTGTCTCAGCTTCTAAGGAATAATTTCATTCCTGTGTCTCATTTGACTGGTACTTCTGTTACTATTGCTAATGGTGACACTATTTCTTGTGAGGGATATGTTGCTGCTCTACCTTTCAAAATTCAAGGTCACTCTTTCACATCTGATTTTTATACTTTGAAGTTGGGAGGTTATGATATGGTACTTGGAATTCAGTGGTTAAGTACTTTGGGGGATGTAGCCTGGAACTTCAAAGAGTTGACTATGCAGTTTCAAGTGGGACACAAAAATTGTTTGTTGAAAGGTTTGAGACAACCATCTACTGGGTTGATTACTTATGATGATACTTCTCATTTTGAGGATTATGAGAGGCAAGGGATTTTTTTACAACTTATAGATCCAATCCAGGAAGCAGATTCACTTCAGATTGCACCTGACATTTATCAGATTTTGGAGAAATTCAAAGAAGTATTTGCTGAACCAGTGGGTTTACCCCCCATTAGATCCCATGATCACAAGATTTTATTGCAAGAGGGTACTCGGCCTGTTAATGTGAAGCCCTATAGATATCCTTTCTATCAAAAATCTGAAATTGAGAAGATTGTGTCTGAACTTTTGGCTTCTGGGGTTATACAGACTAGTACCAGCCCTTTCTCTTCTCCAGTTTTGTTAGTCAAGAAAGCTGATGGTTCTTGGCGGATGTGCATAGATTACAGAGCTTTAAATGCAGC
The DNA here is from genome assembly GCA_963580455.1 of Euonymus europaeus. Taxonomy (NCBI): domain Eukaryota; kingdom Viridiplantae; phylum Streptophyta; class Magnoliopsida; order Celastrales; family Celastraceae; genus Euonymus; species Euonymus europaeus. The sequence goes on from OY756967.1 coordinate 23,802,874, forward strand.
TACAATAAAAGATAAGTTTCCTATTCCTGTAATTGATGAACTGTTAGATGAATTGAGTGGGGCTACTATCTTTTCAAAGCTGGATTTAAGGTCCGGGTACCATCAAATTAGGATGTCTCCTACTGATATTCCTAAAACTGCTTTTAGGACACATGATGGACATTATGAATTTCTAGTTATGCCTTTTGGCTTAACAAATGCCCCAGCTACTTTCCAAAGTTTGATGAATGAGATTTTTAGGCCTTTCTTAAGGAAGTTTGTCCTCGTATTTTTTGATGACATTCTCATTTATAGCAATTCTCTAACTGCTCATTTAAATCATCTCACTCAAGCCTTGGAGGTGTTACAGAATCATCTTCTTTATGCTAAGCAATCTAAGTGTTGCTTTGGGGTTTCTGAGGTTTCTTATTTAGGCCATATTATATCAGCTGCAGGAGTCCGAGCTGATCCAAAAAAAGTGGCTGCAATGACTACATGGCCTATACCTTCTTCAGTTAAGGCTTTAAGAGGATTTTTGGGTCTAACTGGCTATTATAGGAAGTTTATTCGAAATTATGCTCAGCTGGCAGCACCTCTGTATCAATTGCTCAAAAAAGACCAATTTACTTGGGATGAACAGGCTACTGCATCTTTCATACAGCTTAAGGAAGTGGTCATCCAACCTCCTGTTTTAGCCTTGCCTGACTTTAATAGGCAGTTTGTCATTGAGTGTGATGCTTCTGGAGTAGGTGTTGGAGCTGTTTTGATGCAGGATAATCATCCAATAGCATTTTATAGTTCTACTCTCAAAGGTAGGCTGCTCTTAATGTCTACTTATGAGAAGGAATTCTATGCTTTGGTAACAGCTGTGCAGAAATGGAGGCCTTATTTACTGGGACATTTCTTTGTGATTAAAACTGACCATTATAGCTTAAAGTTCTTGCTGGAACAGCAGATTGGTACTCCCTTCCAGCAGAAATGGTTGAGTAAATTGATTGGTTATGATTTTTTAGTTGAATATAGGAAGGGCAGCTTAAATACTGTTGCGGATGCCTTGTCCAGACAATATTCTTCTGCAGAGTCAAGTGATCTGCCTGCAGCTCCAGTTTGCTTTATGGCTCTAACTGTCCATCAGTTGGATTTATTTGGCGAAATTAAAGCATCTTATCTGCTGGATGAGTTTTCTAGTTCATTATTGGCTTCTGTTCAAGTACAGTCAGCTTCACATTCTTCTTATAAAGTGATTGATGGTTTTTTGGTGTACAAAGGAAGAGTGTATGTTGGACATTCTCCTCAAATAAAACAAAAAATATTATATCACATGCATTCTTCTCCAGTCTCAGGTCATACTGGCTTTGATAGGACTCTGAAGAGGGTGAGGAAAGAGTTTTATTGGAAAGGCATGAAGAAAGATGTGAAGCAATTTATTCAGCAGTGTGAGATATGTCAGATGACAAAATATCAACCTACTCATCCTTCTGGTTTGTTACAGCCTCTGTCTATTCCTGAGAAAATTTGGAGTCATGTCAGTATTGATTTTATTGATGGTTTACCCAAGGTCAAGGGCAAATCAGTTGTTTTAGTGGTTGTGGATAGGTTTTCTAAGTATGCTCATTTCTTACCACTGGCACATCCCTATACAGCTGAAAGTGTGGCTCAACTTTACTTTGATAATGTTTTTAAATTACATGGATTACCAGAATCCATAGTGTCAGATAGGGACACTGTGTTTACAAGCAGTGTGTGGCAGGAGTTATGGAAGATGCAGGGAATCTCTTTGGATATGTCCACTGCCTATCATCCTGAGTCTGATGGCCAGACTGAAGCAGTGAACAAGGCCTTGGAACAATATTTGAGGTGTTATGTTGGTGATAAACCTCAGACTTGGTTGCACTGGATTTCTTTGGCAGAATATTGCTATAACACTACAGTGCATACCAGTTCAAAATTAACTCCATTCGAGGTAGTATATGGCATACAACCACCAGCTCTCAGTCAGTATGTGCCAGGGTTAGCTGCTGAATTATCTGTGGATACTTTACTTAAAACTCGAGAGGAGATATGGCAGAGTTTGAGATATAATCTGATCAAAAGTCAGAATTCTATGAAACGATTTGCTGATGCTAAGAGGAAACATGTTGAGTTCCAAGTGGGGGAATTAGTTTATCTCAAATTGCAGCCTTATAGGCAACTGTCAGTGGCTCAAAGAAGATGTTTGAAGCTGTCGCCTAGGTTTTATGGGCCTTTTCCTGTTATGTCCAGAGTTGGCTCAGTTGCTTATGAACTAGCACTACCTGCAGGATCCCAACTTCATCCTATCTTCCATGTTTCACAATTGAAGAAGCATGTTAGTCCCGCTATGGTTCTGTCAGCAAGTTTACCCCATACTGATAATGCAGGACAACCAATACCAGTACCAATGAAGATCTTAGACCAGAAGGTAGTTAAAAGAAGGCATCGTATCACTGTGGATTTATTGGTTCAGTGGGAAGGCCAGGATCCAACAGATGCAACTTGGGTGCCTTATGTTCAGATGGCAAAACAATATCCAGATCTAGTGGGCAAGATCTTTTGAAGAGAGGGTGATTTGTTATACGCTCTTATATGAGCTGGGTTGTCATTGGCCAATTTGGGTAAATAGTTGTTAAGTCGGTTAGAGCTGTCCAGGTCAGCAATCCAAGACAATCTGATCTAACAGCTAAAGAAGAGAGGAGCTGGATTGAAGGAAGATCGTGTGGAGATCATCTTCTTAGCAGTAGTTATAAATAAGCTAGATCAAGAATTAGAGGGGATCGGGAAAAGAATGTGTTTGTTGTTTGTATTGCTCTTCTAAGAATTCTTCTAGCTTGTATCAACTTTTCTCTAAGAGATCAATCAATATACGTCTATTGGGTGATTTCTAGTTATTTGCCTATAATTCTTGTATAGGTTGATAACAGAATCACATCCACTCCAATTCACATATCGTGGTGAAAATATGGTCATGTCAACTGAAAAGTCAAATTGATTTTTCTGTCCTTCAGTGTAACTCCAAGATTGCACAAATGGTTTTACACCATATTTAAATTGGACGAGATAGGAATGGGAGTAAATCTAGATCAGGTTTCATTAAGACATGAGGACAGAATCTCGGAATGAATAGGCATCAGCCAAGACTGATATTTCATAACTTTCTTCTTGCTTTCAAAAGCATTGTAATATCTTCAAATGTTACGGTATGAATAAGCTTGTCAAATTTCCCATGGAATGATTTGTGATGCTATGCTACTGATTCTCTTATGTCCATTTGAGACTTTGACTTACTAGATTGACCCTCACCTTAAACTGATCCATGGTTGAAATCCCTTTCTTATTACATCTACAAGTTTCATCCTCCTAATTATCGTGTCTACATTACCCCTACACGGGAAGATAGAGGATTCGCATTAAGTAGTGTAGTGCAACCAATACATTCATCAGGAACAATACCAATAATGGTGCTAAAATTATTAAATCACTTCACAAATACTAATGGACCCCATACCTGAGGCCTTTTTTATTGTAGCTGAGAGTTTCTGCTCTAGCTCTTGCTTTTCAGACATGAGGATGGCACTCCGATTTTGCTCCCCCGCTAATCTTTGTCGCTCTTCCTGCCTCTGTAGCGATTCTTTCTGCATGTTTCCAATCACCACAAGACACTTACAAACAAACATTGAAGGGCAGGAAAATATAAAAATGACAATGGCATTCCAACCTGCAATTCAGATTTCAAATTAGCTATCTCTTTTTCGAAGTTTTGTATTTGCTCTTGAAAAGTCCCAACAGAGGCGAAAGCGCCATGGGGGCCACTCATTGCTTGTTGCTGCATAGAATTTAGTTCTGCTCTCAGGGCTGCTGCGTCTTCCTCGGCCTATCGCAACAAACTAATTAAGAAAAGAACAAGGATTTACAACCACCTATCAAATACAGAATTTAGGTTGCATACTCTGTATTGTTCATCTTCAGCTTCCTTCAGGCGTCTCTTGAGTGTGCGTAGCTGGGCTGAGAGGTCCTCCTACACTAAAACACCAGGCTTTATGAGTGAAACATGAGGAAGAAAGTGACATCAACCAATATGCAAAAAATAAATAAAAAAGAATCATATCAGAGTGGTGAGTACCCGTGCAACAACTGCTGCATCTTTCTCCATAGCTACATCCTTGAGGGCTTTTCTCAAAGATGGCACAGTGTTCTGCTCCTGCCATTTACCCAAAAAAATACATAAGTCTGAAAGGAAATAACCAGAACTGAACTAAGAGGATAAACGTGGAAATCTCATGCATTTCACATAAACATCCAGATCATGTTAACACAGGCAAGTATCTAATAGGCTTGCACAAAATGCAATTGAGCTGACAGAAAAGTTTTTGCACAAGGTATTGCATTTTTCACAGGGATCATAGTTTCAGCAAAAGCAACCAACAGTCACAAATATCATAAATAACTGATGACTGCAGAATGAAAAATGTCAAAAATTCATTTCTGTAACCCATACAGAAGAATTCAAATTACAGAGAGTAGTTACTTCACTTACCAAATTATTCAAGCTTTTCTGCAGTGTTTCATTCTCAACCTCCTTTGTCTGAAGCTGCAAAAGGAGAGAAAGATAAACTAAAGCCCATTGACATTACACAAGAGATCTTCTAGGTAACTAGCTCTCAATACAAAGTACATAATAAAATGAACACAGTACCTTTAAAGATAATATATTGTTCTTTTCTTTCAAATCCAAGTTCTTCTTCTGCAATTCTTTTAGCTGAGATACTAAACCAGTCACATCTGTCTGCTCCAGCAATTAAACAGCAAGAGTATTGATACAGCCATACAAAATACATATGAAAAGATGATTCAATAAAAAGTAGCGGAAGTCTACAATTCTTTACAGCCAATGAAGCTTGAGAGGAATTCTTCAATGCAAACCATTATTAATAATAATATTAATAAGAAATTGATTCTCATAAAAAAATAAAACTATTACTTGATTAAGTTCGCCTTCAATCCAAAACATAACACTGTTCCTTCTCGAATATGTATACAAATTCATAATTCAAGCAACAAATTAAAAATTCTAAGGAAAAAAAAAAGCGATTCCAAGAAAAACGATTTGAGCTCTCACCTCGGAGAGTCGATTGGCGCTTTCCGATTTCCTAATCACCGTGGCATCTGTTCATGATTGAATTGATAAACAACCAAATCGGATTCAACAAAAAGTTATTTCAATGATTCGAATTAAAAAATCGAAAGAGAAACCATTAGTGCTAGAAGTCGTGCTCAGATCGGGTCCAGATGAAGTTTTGCTCAGTTTCTGCGCTGCTCTCTTTTGACGAATCTCCTCCAACTGCAGTCATAAAATAAATTTAAATGTCAAATCAAATTAGCGCAACATAACAAAAAAAAACCAAACGGAATCATCAGATTCAGTACCGTTCGTCGCCCGAGAGATGCATGATGCCCGTCCATGGCAACACTGGAGATTCAAAAGTCGAGGGGATGATTTCCCTCCTCAACCGTCAAAACCTTCCTCTATAAGGAATTTTTCTATTGAGCGTTGGTGAAACACGTCAACTACTCAGCGGAGCCGATAACCAGCACTTTGGTCCCATAGTGGGCTTCCATGGGCCATTTTTGATAGGAGTTCTACATTGTCCTAGTAGTCGAGCCCATCTGTCTGGGTGGTGTAGATCACTGCCAGTAGTTGGTTCCCGCTAGTCTCACACAGCAGGCCATCAGGGTCTCGGGCCCGAAACCGGGATTGGACCTTTTTGTTCTCACCCATACGAGATCCAAGCCGACAAGGAATGCAATGGGATGGAGCGGGGCGGGGCGGATATGTCGTTTTCATCTCCGTCCTTGAACCCTTATCCCCACCGCCTTCCCGCAATTTGGGTTCAAGGACAGGAAACCCCAAAACCTAATCTCATCCCCGACCAATATAATTAAATTTCATGATGACTTGTGAGTTAAATTTCATAACAGGAGCATCACAAATCAATCAAAACAAATCAAGCAGCAAGAGAAATTAATTTTCATGTAATTTAGCTCTAAAATCCAAACTCAATTCTAACATAAATTCATAAGCTTCTCCAGTACAAAAGCAGTAAAATTGCAGCAAATTTTCACCAAAAGAAGCTCAGTCCATAACCATCAAATCATTATACCAATATGATTATGTTTCATATGTTTGTGTAATGAAAAGAGAGAAATCATGATTTGTGTAGTAGTGTTCGTTGTTTCATCGATGAATACACTGTTTTTGAATAGAGTTAAGACCTTTAGTTTAGGTGTTTAAGGATTAAGGTTTAGTGCTTAAGGTTTAAATTTACGGGTTAATATTTAAGGTTTAAGGTTAAGGCTTATGATTTAGGAGAGTGAGTGTTTCAAATTTAAAGGTTCGTGTTCATTATTTCAATCTATCGAATTTAAAAATTCATATATTATTAAATTTTGTTTAGTGATTATGGATTGAAGATCGAATACAATGCTTATCATATATCCATATTATATTATAGATAAGAGTTTGTGAATTGTGACTTTGTGTTTAGGGTTTATGACATACATTTTATAAATATAAATACAATATTTTTTAATTTTTAATATACATACATAGTTATATACGTAATACACATATACTTAGTATTTAACAATATGTTTCATAAATTTTTTTAGTTTGTTAGCAAATGTATTATAGTCTAATACTGATCTACGGTTATACACTAATATGTCATAACAATATGTCCCACAAAGGGAGTCACTTTCCGACCACATTCCGGCGAATTTTTTGGCCGAATAAGTCTCCAAAAGTGAGCTACACACATTTCATTTGCTTAAAAAAAAGATTGGTAATTTTTTTGAATATACTGCTTGTAAGTTAAATGAGTTAGGGGTTTTGATTTTATTGTGTATTTTTTTGTGCAATAATTTTAATTAATCTTGTTTTGTGTTGTACTGTTAGATTCAAGTGTAGGAATTGAACACAACCAAGAGGAAAGCTGATTTTTGATTGATGTTTAGCAAAAATCCGTCAATTTTTATATTTAGACTTAAACTCGATTTTAAACTTGATAAAATATTTGTATTTGTATCAAATTCTTTTAGGCTTCTCAAAAATTAAAACCCAGCTAATTATGAGAAATTTCGGGCCAAATCAAAGGAATTTTATTGGGCTTACACAGTAGTACGTTAAGATTGCACGTGCTTTTCCTTTAACCAAAATCTTGACAGCTATAAAGCCACAAATGCTTCCAAGTATCCTTGTAATTAATAAATTAACCATCCTTCCTACCAATTACCTTAATTCAATATTTTAGATTTGGTCTTCCTGCTCATATATGGTCCTAATTCTGTGCATATTTTGCTGGGATATTTATAACAACAATGGCAGCAAATTAAATCTGATAATGTATTCAATTCTGGATTCATTCGATCACAAAATAAATTAACCATCCTATTATGTACCTACCAATTGCCATAATTCAATACTTTAGATTTGGTCTTCCTACTCATATATGGTCCTAATTCTGTGCATATTCTGCTGAAATATTTATTACAACAATGGCAGTAAATTAAATCTGATAGTGTATTCAATTCTGGATTCATTCGATCACAAAATACTACCATATGCGTCCCTTTACTTTATTATATATGTATATCCTTCACATTATTCAACAAACAATACTTTTCTTACCACAACAATGGCCAAGCAAGAATGTCTTTGGTCTAAATTTTCTCTCTTCCTTGTTCTCATACTCAGTGTGAGTCTCTCGTGCAGTGAAACTGATCATGAGGAAGATAGAAAGGCAAGTATACATGTAGTTTTTTTTGTTTAATCAAGATCGTCAATTCTAACGTGGATTTTGATTAATAACATCATAAAATATTTATGGATGTTGATTTTGCAGGTTCATATTGTGTACATGGGGTCCCTTCCCATGGTGGAGTATTCACCATCCGCTCACCATCTTAGTTTGCTACAACGAGTCGTTCCGGAAAGGTACGTAGTAGTAATGTCTTTGATTGAATATTACTTGTCCAATTTCTAAATGTGTTTGTCTTGTAACATGCCTTCAATATCTTGCCTCTCAATCTCTCTCTTTTTTATCGACTGTGTTTTCAGTTTTGTAGAAAATTTGTTGATTAGAAGTTACAGAAAGAGTTTCAATGGATTTGTTGCCAATCTCACTAGTCTTGAAGCAGAGAAGTTGGCTGGTATGACTTAAAATTGTTGACTGTATAGAGCTTTTTTTTTTTTTTGTTGCAAGGATACAAATTATTTCAATTGAAAAACGTGGTACGCAGGCATGGAGGGGGTTGTGTCAGTTTTTCCGAGTAGAAAACTCAAACTCCATACAACAAGATCTTGGGACTTTATTGGTTTGCCAGAAACAGCAAAACGAAATCCTCTGATTGAGAGTGATGTTATTGTTGGAGTTATTGACAGTGGAATATGGCCCGAATCTTCAAGCTTTAGCGATGAAGGTTTCAGTCCCGTTCCCAAGAAATGGAAGGGTATTTGCGAAGGCGGCACAAACTTTACGTGCAATAAGTAACATATCCCTCTTCACTAATTAAAGTTTCTCTTGCTTGTTCTGATTTAGACAAGAAGATGAATTATTTATGATCATCTTAATTAAGAAATTGTAAATGTGACTTTTTCTTATTAGGAAAATCATTGGAGCTCGATTTTATGTGGAGGAATCTGCAAGGGATAATGCGGGGCATGGATCCCACACTTCCTCGACAGTGGCTGGTAACACAGTAAAGGATGTTAGTTTTTATGGATTAGCACAAGGTAATGTGAGAGGAGGAGTTCCTTCGGCGAGGATCGCAGCATACAAAGTGTGTACCGAAGAAGGATGTGATACAGAAGATATCTTGACTTCTTTCGATGATGCTATTGCTAGTGGAGTTGATCTCATATCTATTTCAATAGGAGGCGGTGCAAGTACATTTGACGTGGATGTAATTGCGATTGGAGCTTTTCATGCTATGGAGAAAGGAATACTTACCGTAAACTCTGCAGGAAATGATGGCCCTGGTGCAGGATCGGTTTCAAGTGTAGCGCCATGGTTATTCACCGTTGCAGCAAGCAGTATAGATCGTCGATTCATTGACAAAGTTGTTCTGGGGAATGGAAAAACATTTATTGTATGTAACAGGATTACTCTAATATAGCTCTAATATTGATAGATATGTCATCATCTATACATTCTAACACTGATCAGTTGCAAACTCACAGGGTATTTCAATTAATTCATTCTCCCTGAATGCAACGTTGTTTCCTTTGATACTTGAAAATGCATCCGACATAAAAGGAAAGATTTTGGTATGCTTGGATATTACTTGTATCAGTAATGCTCAAAGTGGAGGCGCGGTTGGGGTAATCGCTCCTGCGACTAATAATGATGTTGCCTTTGTCGTACCATTTCCAACAGTAACATTAGTGGATGAAGACTATGAAACAATCAAAGACTACATAAGCTCTTCCAAGTACTCTTTTTTTCCTCATATGTTAGCTAGCTGATTTGTATTTACTACTTTCTTTACTTTATAGTATTATCAATGAATGATTTCATATTGTTTTACAGGAATCCTCAAGCATCAATTTTGAAAGGTGAAACCGTCAAGGATTTGAATGCACCAGTAGTTGTTTCGTTCTCCTCTCGAGGGCCAAATACCATCGCTGCTGATATCTTGAAGGTTTATTTTTCTATTCAATACTTATTTTCCTCGTTTGTGATTTAATAAGCTAATGTCTGATATACGATTTTAATCATAATGTAGCCTGATATAACTGCACCCGGGGTAGATATATTAGCAGCATATTCTCTAGCTGCTCCGGCCTCAGATCTCGGTACTGATGAAAGGCATGTTAAATACAACATATTATCTGGAACCTCCATGGCTTGCCCTCATGTTGCTGGTGTAGCTGCATACGTAAAAACATTTCAACCCAATTGGTCTGCTTCAGCAATTAAATCTGCAATAATGACCACTGGTAATCACACACACATATATATATACACCTACACACGCTAATACTATTGTTTATTCATATTATGGCAGCTAATTATATCTTCGCAATGAATCTTTACATTTTTATATTTTGTCGAAAGCCTCGCCGATGAATGCCACCAAAAACCAAGAAGCTGAATTCGCTTACGGATCAGGACATGTTGATCCAGTGAAAGCTATTAATCCTGGCCTCGTGTACGAATCACTGAAAGAAGATTACATAACATTCTTATGTAGCATGAACTACAGCGCAGAGAAAATCAAACTCATTTCAGGAAATTCGAGCTCATGCGCCAAGGAACCATCATTACCTAGAGATCTTAACTACCCATCTTTGACAGCTTACATTGATCCAGACGTGTCTTTTAAACTCGAGTTTCACAGGGTAGTTACAAATGTGGGCATTGCAAACTCTACCTATAAGGTCCAAGTCTTAGAAAATCCGAAGCTTCCTATCGAGGTCGTCCCTCAGGAACTCTCCTTCAATTCCTTGAACCAGAAGCTTCCATTCACTGTTACTGTTTCTGGTGGAGCTTTACCCGAAGGAAGTATGTTGTCCTCGTCTTTAGTATGGTCTGATGGTATTCACATCGTAAGAAGCCCCGTCGTTGTGCATTCATATTCTCAAGGTTCTTGATGTATTTTAATGTCTACATTTTATTGGATGGTTTAAATGTTTAATAATAATATTTTTCCTTCATTGGATAAATTTAGCCCAAATTCATCACATCTACTAGCATGCAAGGCTCAAATATTACAAATCCAAACCTTATCAATATCATGCCCACTATTAGTAGTTGCAAAATTCTCTCTAATCTGAATGACCGAATTTTTCGACCTATGTTGAATCAAGTTTAGACATGAATTATATGTCCGAAATTCGAGTTCAAATACAAATATTATGTTCGATTTGAAATTGAGTTTTTTTCTAAACATAAAAATTCCATCCAATTTAATTGCTCAGACCCTAATTAATCTATATTATATTATTATTTGATTTTCTTGTACGAATTTAAAATAATATGATTACGGATATACAAATATTTTGTAAACACCCGATCCATAACCCTTTCTTTTTTCTTTTTTTTTTGCCAACCCTACCAGCTACTCTCCAACCTTAATGGGCGGGCCCAAGTAAATTACAGATTGAAAATGATTTCTGGCCCAATTATCTGAAGTGAACAATTTCTCGGCCCAAATATTTCGATGTGTCGTTTTCCTCTATTTTGAGCACATACGTGTTTGATATGGTATCGAACTTGGACACGAGGTTGCAATTTTGACCTGAAATATATTATCAAACAAGATGTCACCTGCACAATAAAAACAAGTGTATGCAGACGAAAATAGAAAATTAAAAGCTGCAAAGACAGCTTTATCCAAAGGAAAAAGTAGCAGGCAGCCACATATGCATTTTGTTCTAGTCCATGGAGCTGGGCATGGGGCTTGGTGCTGGTACAAAATCCGGTGTCTGATGGAAGCTTCCGGTTATAAGGTGACATGCCTTGACCTTAAGAGCGCCGGTATTGACCCTGCCGATCCCAACTATGTCTCCTCTTTTGATGAGTATAATCGACCTCTAACCCATTTCATCTCAAATTTGCCTCAAAACCATAAGGTAAGTCTCTTTTTATAATAATAAATTAATTCAGGCGTAAATTAGGTGATCGGAGTTGGTGAGGAATTTCTAAGACCTAGATTTGGTTTTACTGTAGGTTTGCTTGGTAGCACACAGTGCATCAGGTACTAACATAACAGACATCATATACAGATTTCCCGAGAAAATTCATGTGGCCATTTACGTTGTAGCTAACATGTGGAAACATGGGTCTCCTGGTCCTGATGTCAAACTCGTAAGATACATTTTTGTCTTTCGCCTTTACACTACTGTCCCTTATTTGGATTATTAATATAATGCAGAGATTTTTGTTCCACACTCAAGTAATTCTATGTACGTTTCGCTCGTCTATTTATTTGAGGGAAATTCTCTCCACTATATGATAATTACTCCTCATTCATCCCCAAGAGATCATGGATTTAAGGGGAGGAAATATGTGATTTTCCTGAAATAAATACGTGGAGAAGAGATTGTCATATGCCTTGTTCATAGCGTACAGTTTAGTTTGTTGATACTGAAAACTTTCTCACATATTATTTATTTTTAATTTTTTCGTTTGTGCACTTAAATTACAAGTAAATGTGGAATAACAGAAAAAAAACCCTGCGTATAAATATGAGTTCGAATATGCATTTGGTCCTGATCAACCTCCAACCAGCGTCAAAGTAAAGGAGAAGCTTCGTCGCAAACTTCTCTACTCTCTGAGTCCAGAGGAGGTTAGTATTCTAATTTTATTTCATCTGTCTAGTCCTTAATTTTACTCTCTCCTCATTGTATTCACTTTATAAGATTTCAATAGGACTACATGCTGGCTTCAATGCTGCTGAAACCAACACCAGCCAGGATACAAAAATTTCTCGATGGTCCAGACGATGGCACCGTTCCACCACGTGTTTTCATCAAGACCGTCCATGATCAAATGCACGCTCAAGAAGATCAAGATGCAATGATAGAAAACTGGCCACCATCTAAAGTATATGAAGTGGAGAGTGATCACAGCCCTTTCTTCTCCACCCCATTTGAGCTATTTAGCCTTCTAGTTAAGGCAGCTACTTAATTAGCCAGTGTCCAAGTTTTTATGATGTTAAGACTGTCTGTTCTTAACAGTGATGTGTAATCCTTTCATGAATAATAAGTCTCACATGGCTTGTATTTATCCAAAAAGATGTGAGTTTATAAAGACAAGAATCATCTCCACTATTTTAAGAGACTTTTCTAGACTTGAGTAATATTAAATAAGACGGTCTTGAAATGATAAAGTTATGCAGGTCTACGTATAATTGAACAACTCAAGTGAATGATATCTCTCATGAACTTAGGATTTGCAACATGATATCAAGCAATGTCTCGAGCGATTTGTGTTTATAAAAAAAAAACCAACTCTACCAGGTATTTTGAGCTTAAATATAGTTAACTAAGACGATTCAGGAAGAATCAAACACTGTCTCAAGTGATTTGTGTTTACAAAAAAAATCAGCTCTACCAATTAAAAAGATATTTTGGGCTTAAACATCGTTAAGTAAGACGACTCAAAAAAAAAAAGTCATATTGATCTTATGCATCTAAGGGAACCACATAAATCAAAGCAAATAATATAATCGATATGAGTGAAGTTGATATTTACAACAAATTCATGATGTAAACACGTCTTGATGATTTGATTAAATTACTCCTGTATAACCAAATTGAATTCGACAAACTCCCAAATTTGGATTCTTACTTTCTTTTATCTTTAGCAAATGGGATTTAATTGGAAACTCGAAATCCTAGTAAATGAGTGCACTTCTCTGATTTTCTCTTTTAAAAAGCAATAGTCCAACAAAAAGCCGCTCCACTAAGCCCATACAAATTGTAGCCTGGGCCCAGATTCTCATGCCATGGGTCCATGATTGAATGAGTCTCGTTACTCGTTACGCCCATTGGGCTATGACTGGCCTGTAAGGTCCAAATCCAGAGTTGACCACTAAACCCATACAAATCTTTAAACCCTTCTCCGCTTCTCGTTTGATCTACTTCTCCTACCGACTTCGTCTTCGCTGAACTCTTATGGCGAGTGGCGCTCGCGCCATTTTAAGATCGAAACTCCCTATCGTGACTTCAGTCCTCCTTTCAAGTCTTGCGAGGAAAACACCTATAAGGCACTTTTTGTGGCCTGTTAATCTCGAAAGGCTACCTGAAGACTTCAACTTCTGTAAACCCAATTGTGATTTCCGGCAATTCCATGACGGGAGACCAAGGGGGCCTCTTTGGAGAGGTAAAAAGCTGATTGGGAAAGAGGCGCTTTTTGTGATCCTGGGTTTAAAGAGGTTTAAGGATGATGAAGAGAGGCTTGATAAGTTTATCAAAACTCATGTTCTAAGGCTCCTAAAAATGGACATGATTGCTGTTCTCTCTGAGCTTGAGCGTCAGGAGGAGGTCTTTTTGGCTGTTAAGGTACTTTTATTTTTTCTTGATTTTACTATTTACTTCATATTTTCGATTGGGGTTTTACTAGATTTGAGAACTTATGCCTTCTTGATAGGAGATGGTATTTGGGGGCGGTTTTCTATTTTTTGGGATGATCCATTCTGTTATTGCGCTGTTTTGTCGTCTTGATTTCATTGGTGATGGAATAGATTTTGGCATAAGTCACTAGTGAATATCTGCGACCGTCAGACATATCGGGAGACGTTGTTAGGAAGTATGAATGAACTCTCCTCGTCAACTGTTCGATATAATGCTTCAAAGAGAGCATCTCTGGGACAACATCAGTATGTAGGTACCGTACAGTGAAATGCGAAGTGTTCAGTGGTTAACTTAAATGACACATTATTAAGAAAAGTTAAAAGATCGCTGTTTGTTTGCTAATCTATTTAACTTTACTGCTGGAGTTTTATCCCTGGTTTTTGATTTGTAATCTAGTGATTTTTCCAGGTATTCAGGATAATTCAGAAGCAAGACTGGTATAAGCCTGATGCCTTTTTGTACAAAGACTTGATTATGGCACTGGCAAAGGGTAAAAAAATGGATCAAGTAATGGAACTGTGGGAAATGATGAGGAAAGAGAATCTCTTCCCTGATTCTCAAACTTTTACAGAAGTTATTCGTGGGTTCTTGAGGGATGGGTCTCCTGCTGATGCAATGAACGTTTACGAGGAGATGAAGAAATCTCCCGATCCACCGGAAGAGTTACCATTCAGGGTTTTGTTAAAGGGGCTCCTTCCACACCCACTTTTGAGGAATAGGGTAAAGCAAGACTATGAAGAGCTCTTTCCTGATCGACATGTTCTTGATCCTCCAGAAGAGATATTTGGTGTACTTTGAGGTATTGCTTTGCTTTGCTTCCTCCATGTTAGTGGCAGATTTTTACCTCTAAATGATCATTGTGTATCAAGTAGTGGACCGGGACACCAGTTTCTTCCTAAGCAGAAGCCAGAGATCTTCGGGTGTTTGGTGGATGGAATTGTAGTGGTTGTTGGGAGCTTCAACGTTAGTGTTCTCTTCACCGCTTTTTTTCGTTCTTTTTCTTCACTTTCACGTCTAAGTTATGGAACTATCTACAATGCAACTGTGTCATATTCTGGTAGACTATTTTCAGAGAGGACTGAAATTAAGATTTTGCTTCCCCAACTTTCACTTTCACATCTAAGTTATGGAACTATCTACAATGCAACTGTGTCATATTCTAGTAGACTATTTTCAGAGAGGACTGAAATTAAGATTTTGCTTCCACCAGTTTCACTTTCACATCTAAGTTATGGAACTATCTACAATGCAACTGTGTCATATTCTCGAAGACTATTTTCAGAGAGTACTGAAATTAAGATATTGCTTCCCCGACTTTTTGTCAGTTTTCACAATTATGTTAATTTACCAAGATTATGATATCTTTGTTGTTGTGTCTCACGATGTGGGCTCTGCCCGCCCAGGTTCATTTTTTCTTCCATGACACAATTCGATCAAATCTCCATTTGGGGGATTCTCTTTGTGTGGATCATATTCAAAGCTAGATTTTATCTGAGACCAAAACAGAACATTTTATTGGATATTTATTCCTTTCTATGATTCGAAAATACAATTCAAATCTTCATATCGGAGGATTCTCTAGTGTGAATGTTTTCCAATATACAAAAGCTAGTAGACTCTCAAAAGAAATTCCAGTTAAAAAAAGTCTTCTGTCCCAGTTTGCGTCACCAAACAGACATCTGGAACAACATTTACTTGTCGAAACGCCCACATAAATTGTTAAACAGCTTGACAAATTATTGTATTTTCATTTGTTTCCAACAACGACATGAGTACATCCCTTCTATGAACAGAGGCTTCAATCTTCATGGTCATGAATGCAATGGAATGGTTATCTTACTAAACGAGTATCCACTATTTTAAGGTTTGAGTGGGAGATCAACCTTATCTAGTTATCTTCGCCACGTGGGATAATTTCTCTCTCAAAATCATATCCAATGATATCACTCCTAGGAAGAAGCCATTGGCAAGGCCGGTGAAAAAGCCAGATATGGTTCTCACTTTAAGAGTGACTGAGTGAGGAGGATAATTCATGAATGTGGAGTCGTTATTGTGACTCTACTCAGCGAGAGGCTGCAATTAAATGTTGGAGTACAAATGGATAATCCTGTTCCTCCACTTAGGATGATAGGTGGACCCCAAGTGGCACTGATCCGTTGGAAAAACATGGATATGGTTAATATTATTATCATATATCCGTATTATACAGAGAATGGAATGTGGATGGAATGCAAAAAGAGATTCTCCAAAATCTTTCCATAAAATAAAGCTTCTTTTTTACTGATAATGGCACATGGGCGGCACAGCTACTGTATTCTTGTGTGGATTTTTCATTATAAATTATCCGTGGGATAGTTTGGACTTTATCATCAGAGACTGTAATCTTCGCGATTACTAGCTCTGTTTTCTTCCTCTGCAACTCGTATCTGCTTCTGTCCACTGGTTTTGTTTTTCTTGGAAGGGGTCAGGTAAAAAAGAAAGTCTAGTTGTTATTTAGGAAAGGCATTTGTTTTCTTTGTTTGGCTACTCAGAAAAGGGAGTGAAAAAAACTAGAGTATGGAAGGCAATGATCAGGTGGGTTCTTCCTCATTCACTGCTGATCTTTTTGGCACTAAGGAGCCAAAGTCATCTTCAAAGGGGACTTTTGCGACTATGTTCCCACCTCCATCAGTGGTATTTTCTTATTTTGCTTCCATACTTGTTTGCTACACATTTAATCATGATCATGGAGTTATCTGAGCATCACTTTACTAAACAAGGGAAAAAAGAAGAGAGTTATTCTCTTGCTTTTAATCATGTTTATTTGGAAATGGGTTTCCAACCGCTCCCTTGTCATAAAATGCAACTGATAACATTGAAGTATCTCTATTGTTCCTTACTTAATGTGGAACTTCATGGCTTTTGGAATCAGCAGGATAACAGTTCTTATTGAATTAGTTTGAAGCATTCATTGAGAAAAGTCAGATGAAAATCTTTGATAAGGTTACTGAGACAGGTATCTGAGCTCCTCTTCATTGACTTAGGTTTTAGGAAAGAAATCATCAAGCTCTGAAGTCATAGGATCTGGGGAGAAACAGTCCTCAATAAATCAAGGGTGGATTAACAACCAAGGTAATATACCCAACAAGGGAAGGAATTCAATCTTTGAGGAAGAAAAGGCAGAACCATGTCACCTAAGTTCATCTCTGTACTATGGTGGGCAAGACAACCATTCTCGCTCATCAAATAACCAATCCAATGGATCATATCCCATAGTGAGTCTTGATCAGTTGAATATGAATTTAAATGAATGATCTAACATGAAAGTAATGTTGCTAATGTTAGCTTCTAATGAATCAGCTCAAGAAAGATGGAGGAGAATCTGATTCTAATGGAAACAGTACAAATGATGCCTCAAGAGGAAATTGGTGGCAAGGTACCGGACTACCAGTTTTGCAGATACAACAAATAGATCCTCATGAAGCAGTAGTGTAGACCGTAGACTATAAATGAAGTGATCACTGATGATGCTGAAACTTCTCGTTTGCATTTCTGCAGGTTCTCTTTATTATTAGGACCTTCATATCGCATAAGAATTTCTCCATTTGTTTTAAGAGGTAAGTTGCGAAAGTTCTTCACTGCGGGTTCCATTCTGAGCAACCAGACTGCCCCAACCGTGTGGAATATAAGTAGCTGAAAAGCGTATAGCTTCAGGGTATCTGTAATGACTCTTCCCAGCAGAAAACCAGTGTGATACGATCTTGTTTGATTAGTACTGTATTAATGAAAAATGACTTGTTGTTTGGAATGCTTGGCGTTCGCGATTAACATTAATATAAATGGTAGCAATTGAAGAGAGAAATAGCATACAGAGGTTTTATAACACAAAACAATGGCTGAAAAACAGAAAAGGTGAACCTTTTTGGCTCAAATAATCAATTTAGGACACTGGGCAAGTTCATTGAGGAAAAGGTCAATTGAGAATGTATGAGTCAAGGGTTTAGCCAACGCCAAGCATTCCAAGAATTTTTAAATTTGATCATAGGGACCAATTCAACTAGTTTGAAGTTTGAATAAACTACCCCTTTTGATTAAACAATTCAAAACGATGCTTAATTTCTTCACCTACTGCCACTAAATTATATATTTCAGTCTTGCTTATCAAGAAAAGCATGTTTGCTTTCACTACAAGAGACGGCAAATCTGAACAAAACTGAGCAAACCAATTGGACTAAAGAAGCAAAAAATGGCTGAAGAAGTGAAGCTATTTGGCATGTGGGCAAGCCCCTTTAGCCGAAGAGTAGAACTAGCACTGAAACTGAAAGGGATACAGTATGATTACATAGAAGAAGACCTGTCCAACAAGAGTTCTCTGCTTCTTGAGTACAACCCAGTTTACAAGAAAATCCCAGTGCTTGTTCACAATGGAAAAGCAATTGCAGAGTCGCAAGTTATCATTGAATACATCGACGAGACCTGGAAAAACAATCCAATTTTTCCTCAAGATCCTTATGATCGAGCCGCGGCTCGTTTCTGGGCTAAGTTCATAGAAGAAAAGGTAAACTCATGAATGCCACAAATGGTCTTTTAACTCCTTTTTTAACTGTGTTTTGTCTATTAATCTATCTTCCATTCTTTTAATTGCAGGTTTTGCGAACGATGTGGAAAGCTTATAATTGCAAACAGGAGGAACAAGAGCAAACTTGCAAAGAAGTTTTTGAGCAACTTAAGATGCTCGAGAAGGAACTCAGTGGGAAGGATTTCTTTGGGGGTGACACAGTTGGATATGTGGACATTATGGCATTTGTCATAGCTGTTTGGTGTAGAGTTATAGAAGAAGTTGTTAAGTTGGACTTGATCCCAGAAGATAAGCTCCCAGTCATACATAAATGGTGTAGAAAGATGAATGAAACAGATGTTGTCAATGAATGCCGTCCTCCAAGAGAGAAACATGTCGAATATATAAGAGCTTGGATCCAAGCCTCTAGCTCTGCTTCCAAATGAAAAGCTCTATGGTTCCTTAAATATGTATGAATGCAAGGCACATTCTCTGTGTTTACTCTTCCTTCATGTTTATACTACTATTTAGTCAAATTTGTGTTGCAGAGATCTATCTCTGGTAAATTAGGCAATAAGGTTGTTTAAGATTTATCCAGTTTTATTTCTTCATTGTGTATAACTTATTCAATGGTTGTCACATTAATTTGTCATAAGATGAGTATAAATAAATAAAACCCTCGTTGTTTTTCATGGAGTTGTTAATGAGGGAACCCAAGTTTAAGACCCAATCAAGAAGCCAACCAAGTGCAAGCCCGAGCAAGAACATACGAAGCCCAAGCCCATCTAAGTGTGCTGTTTAATACTTATCTGAACTTTAACTACCACCACTTTTTCCTAATTAATAATGCAAATGCAAATGCAAGTTATCACTAACCAAACTAAACTAAGACAATGAATTGCAAATAAGAGAGTGAAGCACCAAGGATTCGGGATTCACCAAATGTCAATGATTTGCAAGAAAACAAATGCACTCGCACACTTATCAATTCTGATACAACAAATTTGTATATAGATAAGTTTTAGCGTATCTAAGTCAATTTCTTTATTATCGATTGCTAGCCATCTTATTGGTCTAGATCAAATCTTCCTATAACATTTTAATCATCTTATTGGTCTAGAAATGCATAAGAATTAATTAAGCACTATGAAAATAGGATTCATAGAAGCTTGTTCCTAACCAAATAGTAACAACAAATGTAATCTAAGGTCTCAAAGAGCATGATTCCCTTGATATTTTATCATTTAACCAATCCATCAAATAACGTCATCCTAACCTTAAGTGGTGATAAGCACAAAGAGCAAGAAAAAAAAAATCAATAAGCACAAAAATCATAAATTTATACCCAAATCGATTTATATACAAATAAATCAAGTCATCACAAATCAAGACTTCATCCTACTCTTGGCAACAATAAATTTATTTACACACGTAGAGAAAGCAAAACAAAGAGAGAGCGAAACATGTCGATTAAATCCAAGATTGGTAGAAACCAAAGTTACCAAACTACTACTATTTTTTAACTGTTCGCTTTTCATATAAGTGATATGGGTGATAACAGCCTCTTTTGTTATTTTAATATATCGTCCACTGATTGATGATTTGATTCTGGTCCTGCTTCGAATTTGCTTCGAAGTTTCCTTTTAATAAAGTCACTGTTCCGTGTTCTTGTCAGCAGCAAATCTCGAATCCGGTCGGCGGTCGCAGTCTTCCATTATTGGCTTCTTGCCATACAAGTAGTATATATTTTTTTCATTTATAAATAATTAATTTAATTATACATTGTGTATGAATCTCTCCTTTGGGACAAGTGCGATAGTCAAACTTTCAGTCTATGACTTTCCAATTCAACCAGTTTGAATCGACGGCTTTATTCTTGGTTATCAAGAAATTCGTGGATGCCTTCTCCTATAAGTGAGTGAAAATCTTTCGATAAAGAAACCAAGAATGGCCGAAGAAGTGAAGCTATTTGGCATGTGGGCTAGCCCCTATAGCCGAAGAGTAGAACTAGCACTGAAACTGAAAGGAATACAGTATGAGTACATAGAAGAAGACCTGTCCAACAAGAGTCCTCTGCTTCTCAAGTACAACCCAGTTCACAAGA
Organism: Euonymus europaeus; assembly: GCA_963580455.1. Lineage (NCBI taxonomy): Eukaryota > Viridiplantae > Streptophyta > Magnoliopsida > Celastrales > Celastraceae > Euonymus > Euonymus europaeus. The sequence goes on from OY756967.1 coordinate 23,823,646, forward strand.
AAATCCCTGTGCTTGTTCACAATGGAAAAGCAATCGCAGAGTCACAAGTTATCATTGAATACATCGACGAGACCTGGAAAAACAATCCCATTTTGCCTCAAGATCCTTATGATCGAGCCACAGCCCGTTTCTGGGCTAAGTTCATAGATGAAAAGGTAAACTCATGAGACTATAAAATGGTACAACCTATCTTTCTTTTGTCTCCAAATTAATGCTAGTGTTTTTTGTGTGCAGTTCAACAGAACACCATGGAAGGCTTATGTTGGAACAAAGGAGGAACTGGAGCAGAGCCGCGAAGAAGGGTTTCGGCTACTAAAGATGCTTGAGAATGAGCTCAATGGGAAAGATTTCTTTGGAGGTGAAACAATTGGATTTGTGGACATTGTGGGGTTTTCTCTAGTCGTTGGGCATAAAGTTGTGAAAGAAGTTTTTGGGATTGATCTGATCACTGAAGACAAGTTCCCAATCTTCCTCAAATGGAGTAGGAAGTTCAATGAAATTGATATTGCCAACGAATGCCGTCCTCCATTGGAGAAGCATATTGACTACTTGAAAGCTCTGGTTGAAGCCTTCAAATCTACTTCCAAATGAAAAGTTATATATCAGGCACCTTAATCATGTTTGCCCAATTTGTGTTCTGATCTGTGATGATAACAAATATGAATAAAACCCATGTTTCTCTGCCCAATTTGTGTTCTGATCTGTGATGATACCAAATATGAACAAAACCCATGTTTCTCTGCCCAATTTGTGTTGTGATCTGATGATAAGTATGAATAAAAGTATAAAACCTCTGTTTCTCTGCCTTGCTAATAATAATAATAGTAATTAATAATAAAACTATTTTTTGTGACGTAGAAATTTTGTGAAGGATAATTCTTGAAAAAGAGTTGGAATATCAGATCCCCTGATCCATGATGAACATAAGCTAACGGTCATACCAGCCAGTCAACTCCTCTGTTCCTTTGACTTTAAAATGGGTGGGACCTCCTTCTTTGTTTTTTTGTATGGATTAGGCATGATTAGGTGCGGGATATATGATATTTCATTCAGGGCTCTTAGGCCCACAAACCTAAGATACCTATTGCTTATTGGGCCAGTTTTGTGGCCTTTAGAACTCCTTGGCATCAGGATTTTGATTCCAGAGGAAATTACTGAGTTTTTTAAAATTAAAAGGTAAAGATCTTCAGCTTAACGATAGAAAACTCTGCAATTATCTAACCCTCCAGATACAGTAGTAAGAATATTTATTATTTTTGTTAAGAGATTGGTTTGTTTTTGTTGGTTCTTCTAATCAACAAATCCAGCTAACCCAACATATAGCACCAAACTTATCTAACCCAACCATATTACTAACTTAACAGGTCTCACTCACTCACAGGCTCACTTTTACCCACTCCACAATAAGTGCGTCTCTGTTGACTATCATCTGCCTTGTAAAAAAGGGAAATAGAACTTGATTACTGGCAAAATATCAAAAGTGACGCTAACCCAGGTAGTGTGTTGCTCTTCATTATCTTCAATTAGGAGGAGTAAATGGTATAAGAACAAACTTATCTCCACCTCGTCAAACCCTTCTCAACCTCTATTGGTGCTCCAACACCAACCCTGACCAGATTACCCAGAACCCTTTTTTTTATGGTACTTTAGACCAGTTCATGATCTAGAATCCAACAGATGGCAAAAGGTTTTTCTGAAGAGGACAAATGTACGATCCAACTACTAAATTTGTTAGCCCAACATAAGAGTTAGACACCCAACTCCTCAACCAGTAATCCTCTGTCAGGCTTTAAGACGACGTTGCGGCTTGTTTGTTTTCCACTACGGCTCTCTTTGTTCCTGTCCGTGACTAGGTCATGATCAAAGCCTGTGCAGAGCAGCAAAAAGATCATTTTTACCAGATCATCTGATGTTTCTTGATGGCGGTTGACCTACACAACAGAGATGATGAGAAGTTGGTGCCTCTTCAGTTGTTTACTGGTGAAGATAACACTCTTACTCTTCCATTAAACAAACCCATCAATTACCAAGACTGGTCTTATTGGTCTGCTCTTTCTGATTTCGGCTCTCCTCTTAGTTCACCGATTGACTCTGAACTTGGTTCCTCCGAGAGCAGCGAAGAATTAGAAGAAGATGACGATTACATTGCTGAGTTAACGCGCAAGATGGCTCTCTATATGTTCCAAGATGATGATAATCATGAACGGGAAAATAAGGTACTTAAGATTTGTTTCTCTTTATTTGATTTATTTTTATTGTCTTTTTCGTTAAAATCAAGGTTCTGGTCACAGTCTTGCTCAAACCAAGCAGAAGAAGTGCCTGTGGCTGTGATAGACAAGTTTGAGAAGGAGAAGGAGGGCGATGATGTTCCTAAAGACAGCGATAGCGAGATATTTTCAAGCCCGTCTACAGAATCCATATCAGAATCTGTAATTGAGAAGAACCCAGATTTCGAGTTTCAATCGAAGCAAGCCCTTATTGATAAGCAAATTCAGGTCAGTTCGCATGTTCTGCCGATGTTTTTACGTCCTCGAACTGTTTTTCTTATGCTTCTTATCCGATTTAGTCTTGTAATTAACAGTTATGCACGCTTAAACAAGAACAGGACATGAAGCAGCAGTGGGGCAGTAAATTCAATGTGAATAGACAGAACGGGACCAAAGGAAGGGATTATGGTGGGTTTGTTAATGGACAGAAGACTGTTCTATGGCCTAATTTAGTCCAGAAAACTAACTGCAGTCGAATCAATTCAGACATGAGACCAGTTTTACTTGATAATCAAACTGGTTCAAGAACAGGGTGTTCTGGGACAGGCGTATTCTTGCCTCGACGAATTGGCAGTACCAGTTCTGATCATTCACGCAGGAAAAAAGGTAAATTATTAATTTTTGAGGTTCATTAGTTGTTGGAGTGGAATATTACCAGTCCTTTCAGGGTTGCGTTTGGATTTCTTTCTGTTTCTTTTGCTTGGTAGTTAGCATATATTTTCTTGAGACCTAATTGGGTATTATTTTCGAAGATTCCTCTCACTCGATTCGCAACTGATATTCTTGATGATAGTGGCCAAATGCATGGAAATGGAATCTCTCTCCCTGGTCCACTTGATGCAACTTGTTACTTTAAATTTAACTTTTTATTACTGAACCCAACTACATGAAAGTGTTGTTTTTGATTGGCAGGATGTCCCACTGTTCTCATACCAGCAAAAGTGGTGCAGGCCCTGAATCTTCATTTTGACAAAATGGGTGCTCCTGCGAGACCAAATGGGATTAATTTCCAATCTTCAGCGTCACGGCACCGGCAATCACAAGCACAAGTGCCGACAACAAGCGATGAAGCAATGGGTCTTCCTCAAGAATGGACATATTGATTGAATCTCAGTCACATGCTCTGTTCTGTGTCCTGATAATAACAGGGTTGGCTTTGGCAGATTATGCTCAAGAAATAAGGAGGTTGGTTGTGGAAAGAATAATAAAAGAGTAAAAAGCAGGTCAAATAAGGAATCTTAAGTAGCATAGGACAGAAAATCAATCAAAGTTCAACGACCCCAGGTGGCTGAAGTAGTTGGTTCAATTCAAAGATGTGTGGATATCTTAGTGTAATAATTCAGCTGCCACCACAGTACTTTTCTGTTTGTGCCCGCTTGTGAGTTGTGTCTTCCTCTGTTCTGTAATGGAATTCTTGTTTTTTGCATATATGTGAATAGTGTTTGATGAAATGCCTGCAAGAGATTTTAGTCTCTGATGAAATTCGGATTGTCTTGCTTGTCATCTATTCTCTGTTAATCTTGCTCTTGCTCTTGCTCTTACGTGAGTCTGTGCTCCCTTTTAACTTTTTTTATAATATATTCATAAAAGACTCAAGATTGAATCTTTTTTATATATAACTCTTATCATTAGATTTGATTGGATTGCTTTTGTATTTGTTTATATCTATAAGTTTAAGTTTTGTTTTCATATGAATTATACTTCTCTGGATTAGAGGTGGATAGTTGGATTTGTTTCTTCTTATTTTTTGATATATTGTCTTTCATTTGCTATAATCAATGGCAAATTAAATAATTTTTAGTAAATAGACCAAAAAAATCCGATGCTATGCTCCACCCCATCGACCATTAGATTCCCATATGAATTCTTGACTCCGCCTCTCTGCCTTGCTCTCTCCAACATGAAGAAGGAGATTAGGATTTGGAATTTGAGATGTTGATTCTTGATAGTGAAACCACAATCTCTGAAAAACCCATTAAATATATATCTCTGTCATATGAGTGCATGTGAGGGTGTAGGGTCGGAATCTCTGCCCTTCTACCAAGAGCTGTTAGATTAGTCACTATATAATCTGCTGTCATTATATTTAAATATTTTTAGAAAATATTATGTTCCATAATTTGGATCAAGGGTGGCTTTCCTTTATCGTTGGTGTTATTAAAGATTACTAATCATATAATATATTTAAAAGGTTATATATTCCCGATGCGTTGTATCCCCAACTCTCTAATCGGGCGAGGGTCATAAATTTGACGGTCACATGGATTATGTATATTTTAAGAGTATTTTTATTAGGATATCTAACAAAATGCTAATATATTTGTGAATGATTGAATATACTTTGTCACACAATCATGCATCTACAGTTGACAGTTGTACAGTCCAAGTCCATAAACTGCTAAACTCTTCTGCCTGTGTAGGACCCATCTCTACATTTATGGCTTATTGCTGACGCATCTGACTTGTATGATTTGAACTACATTCTAATCTTTCAGATCTCTCAATTTTCCAATAATTTAGCATAACAGATATTTTAAAGAAATATCAACTAACTCTGTCAAAACACTTTCTTATCACTGACTAATTAAGATCAACATATGCATATTGAAGATGAGTTCTTAAGAAATTGTTTAAGAAAATGATAGACATGTTGAAGGTAGAGAGAGCAGGTGCGGCGGTGGAGAAAAAAAGAGGAGATAATTTGTATTTGAGCGAGTAAGAGGCGGTGAGAAAAATGAATAAAAGATTATTTTAAAAGTAATAAATTTAATAGGAGTCGATGAATGTAGGCACGTGCCCTAGATTTTTGGAATAAAGATATTGATGATGAACTTAATTTATCTGAACTAGTTAGTGATGATTGATTATGGAAGAGAGAAATAATAATAATAATAAGCGATGATGAAATTATAGAGACGACTGTCTTTCAAAGGTGAAAGCGCAGATTCAGATTCAGTATTAACGCAAGATCTTTTGGAGATTCATGTGGGATAGGATAGGATATGAACGGCCCATATCATTTGCGGACGGTGGGGGATAAGAATCAAGTAGTATTCCATGGGTCCACAGTCCACTGTCCTCCAATTTCGGCTGGGACTTGCGCTGTCCCAGTTGGAGTTGGATCTAGATTTTAATTCTGGGTGTCATAACTCACAGGCTCTTTGCGTCCACATGCAAAGATCCCCCAGTTTCACTTTCGCGACATCAAAAATCATCAATCTCTTTCCAGTAGACGTGTCGGAACAGACATCACAGGGAGGGGTGCTGCGATTATAATTTGACTCAGAATTTGATGAATGTGAGAGGAGCGTTGTCATTTTTGGTACGAAATAAGGCTGTGCATCTCACCATTTTAATTATATGTTTTTATATATTTACTGAGGTCCCTATTTAGGAGAGGTTCGCTTGTTCTGAATACTTATTGAGTGTGAGGACCTCCCGACACTCCTTTTTTAACTCCTCATTTTGAGAGGTTATTATTAACCCCTCTCAATCCAACTCTTTATAACATCTCCCTCAAGCACACCCTTAAAATCTGAATTTTTTTTTGGTATACATAGGAATTATATAGATTAATTAAATGATTGTGATTACATATTGATAAAGATTAAAATAATATTTTAAACATCAAAACTCATTTTTATTTATGAAGACTAGCAAAACTCACGAGGGGGAATGAGGGTTAAATGAATGTAGGATTTAATTCTGCTAAATTCAACCAAACACAGAAATGAGTGATTGAGAATCCTCCTCTGGCCTCATTTCTTCTTCAAAATATCAACCAAATGTCCCGTAAATATTTGGGATTTACTGCAATTCATCCTTCACACCATAATGAAATGTTTTTCTAGTGGAATTGCAGCAATTTCAGCCCCCTATCCACATCACAAGTTTAAGTTTGATTAAAACCAGCTTTTACAAATATATTTACAAGAGGGAACAATATCAGAAAAAGAATCTTTTATTCAATACTTTGAACAATGGGCTTGGGCTCCGAGGGTAAAATATAGTGTAATGGGCCAAAAGAATGGCCTAAACGTGTCGTGGGTTATTCTACAAGAGCTGGAAAAGCCTGTTCTCTTGACGAAAAGGTGCGTTCAGTACCATTGGCATGGGCTTTTTCTTAGCTTGGGCTGATCAATGTGAACTCTGAGCAGGCAGTAAATTAAGTTGTACTACCTCTGTTTTTATTTAATAGGTTGGTTTGTTTTTTCACATAAATTAAAAAAAAATATTAATATTATTAAACTAATTAATTTAATTAATTTCATTCGTAATATCTTTTATTAAGACGATTTTATTTATAACTTATTATTGCTAAAATTTAATGTCAATTGTTGATAAAAATGCATAATAGATGAAGGTAGATTAACAACCTAGTCATTTTTTTAATAAGAAAGTAGATAGATTAACAACCTAGTCATTTTTTTTAATAAGAAAGTAGGCTATAATTTAAGAAAAATCAAAATAAAAACTCAATTTATCAAATAGAAACGGAGGGTATATAATCTCCAATTTGACGCCATCCCTCTCTTATTAAAAAAGAGAGAGAAGTGGGGCTACTTATTTGATGCCCCGTGACAACAGACGATAATAAATACACTTGACTTTTTCAACCCAAGTAGCTGGCAATCAATCCGAAGGCGGGCAGCAAATTTCACAAAATTTAAAGGATTCGTTTGAGCCTACAATTGTCGATCAATTAAGAAAAATGATCTGATCAACGAGCAGCACTAGACATAGAATTGAAAATTACTTCCACCTCCATTTTTCCATATGCATAATTTAACACAGTTTCCAAACAAAATTTACAATATCAAGGAAAGATAGACACAGAATTCAAGCCCCGGGTCCTAATTTGTTGACCATATCATTAGTGGGTAGTCCGAAGGTTTTCATAAGGAGGAAGTGGAACTTCTGTTCTCCGCCTTATGAACACCCCGCTCCTAAAAACCAAGAACCCTAACGAATGTCCAGCCACAGCCGCAATAAACACTCCCCCATTGAAAGACATAAGAGCAAGCATCACCAAATAAGTAAGAATGACCCTTACCGCATGAACAAATGTCCGAATAAGACCCACCGCAACATTGTCCACCTCCTGTTTGATAAAAGTCCACTGAGAGAGCAACTCGACAAGAAACGCCATCAGAAACACAATTATCAAGGATAGTACATACATGCCCGTCCGAGTACCGGGCCAGCCTGAGAAGAGGATCTCAGCGTTGTTGCCCCAGTAGAAGGTCATGTGCATCATCGTCATGCGTGGGTGCATCCCAGCATCGGAGGTATTCATAGCGAGCGGTGGTGGTGCTATGCCACCCATATGACCTCCGCCGTTCATCTTGGAGATTAATGGGACTTGGGAATTGGGTTTTTCTTATGCAAGACATTTCAGTCAGAGTTTATTGAGAAAGTAAATTATTTAAGGTAAGTACTCGTTTGTGGGGTTTTCAGCACATCAATTACTAAAATTATACAGCCCGTGCAAATGAGGCTCCCTCCGGGCGAGTCTCCGTCTTCCTCCCCATACGCGCGCAACTCGCCCTTCCTCCTCCGTCTTTGTCCACCGTCCGATCAACACAACTCCTAACCATCGTCTGATCAACTTCAACTCAAGAACCAATCTCCTCCGTCCAGCCTACTCTCGTAATACAAAATAAGGAAATCAGTTCCTATGGATTGCTACATATGTACATATTATCTATACGTTTGGGGCCTTTGGGCCATCAAAGAGTCGTCTCTATATTGTACGTTTGGGCCATCAAAAATATCTTCGCATATCCACTAATGTATAAGAAGACTATTGAGTAAATGAAAAGTCGATGATTAAGCAGGAATTACAAATGAAAAGTTGATTAAACCCTAGGAAAAAGACGAAATTATTCATCAATCGACAATTCATCGGAGGAAGATCAGAATGAGAAGTTTTGCAAGGGCTAGTGCCTAACAGTGCCCTACACCCGAACAGCAAGAACCCAACAGTATGACCGGCCACGGCAGTTAAGGACACGCCACCATTGAAAGAATCCATCGAACATGCCAGAACTGTGTCTAGGCCATCCATCGAACAGTACATCTGCGCATTACTTATACTTACCCAAAAGATGAAAAGAAGTCTAGAATGCGTCCAAATGAGACAAAGACAGTTCGGGCCCATGATGAAGCCCATATGTCTCATCAGTATGTATGTGATGAAGAAACAACAAAAGAAGCGAAGATAATGCATTTTATTAAATCAACATAAGTCATAACACATATGAAGACAACTTACAGATGCACACTGCAGCCAAAAAACAAAAGAGTGTCGTCGCCCCTATCCAAATAAAAGACAATTAAATAATTGCTTTTATAAAAAAACATAAGTTGTTAAAAAGAATTCATGATCTTCATTTAGCACCACTCAGACAAATAGAATCACTTCAGTATAGATCTGGTTCTCTTCTACAGATAGCTAACAAACAAGCAATCCATTTCATTATGATTTGCTGGCTGGAACACAATCAGATTGAAAATAAGTTCTTTGCTTGAACACAGGAATACAGAGAGAAGATGGCAGGGCAGGGGCAGAGGCGTTGCCGGGTAGTCCTAGTCCCATGTCCATACCAAGGACACATAAATCCCATGCTTCAGTTAGGCACCATCCTTCACTCCAAGGGCTTCTCCGTCACAGTTATCCACGCTAAATTCAACTCCCCTAACCCCTCTAACAACCCTGAATTTATCTTCCATTCCATTCCGGACAACTTGTCTGTGAACCAAAAATCTTCAGGGGACATACTCGGTATTGTATTGGCTTTGAATTCCAACTGTGAAACACCTTTCCAGGAATGTTTGGTTCAGTTGATGGAACAACAGGATCAACATGGGGAGATTTCCTGCGTTGTTTATGATGAAGTCATGTACTTCACTGAGTCAGTGGCTAGTCAGCTGAGGATTCCTAGCATTATTTTGCGCACGACTAGTGCTGTCACTTTTGTCGCTCGCCTTGCCATGCGGAAACTCGAGGCAGAAGGCTATCTCCCTTTGCAAGGTGCATCCTCTAAGATATAGAATCACAGTCGTCTCTAAGGCCTTTCACTTGTCTTTTTATATATATATATATATATATAAAGTTGCTTTTGTTACAGATTCCATGTTGCTGGACCCAGTTCCTGATCTTCAACATCTCAGATTCAAAGATCTACCAGTATCCATATTTGGGACAATAGAAAACTTCTTGCGAATGATTTTTCACATGTGCAATGTCAGAAAGTCTTCGGCTGTCATTTGGAATACTGCAGAATGCCTAGAGAAATCAGTACTGAGACAGCTCCAACAGCAGTGCCAAGTTCCAATCTTTCCAATAGGTCCTATGCACAAATTTGCACCTACTTCCTCCAGTAGTCTACTGGAAGAGGACACAAGTTGCATTACTTGGCTTGACAGGCAAACTCATAATTCAGTATTGTATGCAAGTTTGGGGAGCATAGCTTTGATGGACATCTCAGAACTAACAGAAATGGCTTGCGGCCTTGCAAACAGCAAGCAACCTTTCTTGTGGGTTATAAGGCCTGGTCTAGTTGATGGTTCAAAATGGAATGAATTCTTGCCTCGGAGTTTTTTAGAATCCATTGCTGAAAGAGGTCAGATCGTGAAATGGGCTCCACAGAAGGAAGTGTTGGCACACGACGCGGTGGGAGGGTTTTGGAGCCATTGTGGCTGGAACTCTACTCTTGAGAGTATATCTGAAGGGGTTCCAATGATATGCAAGCCATGCTTTGGAGATCAAAGAGTGAATGCTAGGTATGTGAGTCAAGTGTGGAAAACAGGCCTACATTTCGAAAATAAACTCGAAAGTCATGAGGTGGAAAGAACCATAAGAAGATTAATGGTGGATGAAGAAGGAGAAGAGATGAGACATAGAGCGAGGAAGTTGAAGGAGGAAGTTGAACAATCTGTTAGGAATGGCGGTTCGTCCAAGAATAATTTAGAAGACTTTGTCAAACTCATAAGCTCCTTTTAACAAGTTTTTGTGACCATTGCCCGCACTGTTCAACGCTGTGCTGGCCACTTCTGCGCGCGGAACACCTGTAGAATATAAGGAACTTGTGTTGAGCACTTTTGAAAGGCATGCTGGAGCAAAAAAAATCTAGAGGAAATGCAAAGAAATCTCCGAAAAGACTGACAATAGGTAAATTAAAATTAGCCAGAGCGATTGGGAAAAAGACCACTGGTGCAGGATATTAAGGACAAGGCCAAGCTGTCTCAGAGAAGTTGCTTCATCCTTCAATGATCATGAGGTTGTACAGCCTATGGTCATTTTGACGACAAGCAGATGCCGCCTGCAGTTGTGTGCTTATAGTTATACTGTCAAATATTATGCAGATTTTATAGCTATTCAGTATGAATATACTCAAATCAAAGTCCACTTCCACATGTCGTTCCTTTCGCATGCGTGCAACTGGAACAAGCTTAAGATTTATGGACAGAACACTTAAGAATCTTCTATTAATGTCATAAACAAACAAACAAACATGGAACTGTTCTAGATGATTGTTATAGGATAACAGTGTCCTTATCCCATCAAAGGAAGCAATTCTGGTTGAAATATTGACTTTGTTGTCACCGAAACTGCTAGCGGTGCGGCTAATAATGCACAAGAAGGCAAAAAATTGGTCACACTGCTAACTAAGAAGTGTCATTTTTGACCAAAAATTCCCATAAATAGTATATTGGAGAACTGCTACAAGGCAGCAGGACAAGGGCGCAAAGTTCATCTGGCTACAAATTCAAATACATAGATGGCAGGGCGACGAGATAGGCATTTGAGCCTTGAGGGTCATTCTAGTGCCATGTCCTGATGTCCATTCTAAGGGGAGATGGAAGCACATGCAACATGCAAGAAGCCAAAAACTAGTTTACTCGGCCATGAACCGAATGGGGCTTTTTTATGGGTTTATTATAAGAGCCCAATCTGAAAACTGGTTAATTGGGTCATGAGCCGAAGCCTAATATAAAACTGAATATTGGGCGATGAACCGAATAGACCCCGTTTTATGATTAAAGAAGCCCAATGCCCCATGAATCTACGTGAAAATTGACTCCAGAATGTTCCAAGGAAAAAAACAACTATTTCAAACATTTAGGAAGTCTTAAAAATGAAAGAGAAGAAAATTCAGGACTCGACCAGAGAGTTCCTTTATCAATTCTGAAACAGTTACCTTGGATCAACGAGTGGACTTTCCGCCCCCCGAAATCAATTTTTTCCTGAAGCTTCTAGAGTACTCTCCTGCACCCTATAAATCTCCTCAGACTCCTTACCTGTTGCTGCAGTGACGATTGTCATAGGAAATTAATAGCGAGAGAAGTTTAAATCAATTAGGGTTCAGTTAGTTGTGCAAACATGTCATTGATTCCTAGTTTCTTCAACAATCGACGTAGCGGCGTCTTAGACCCCTTCTCTCTCGACGTTTGGGACCCTTTCAAAGACTTTCCTTTCCCTCCCACTGCTCTATCTCGCGAGAATTCAGCATTCGTGAACACTCGGGTGGACTGGAAGGAGACACCGGAGGCTAACGTGTTCGAGGCGGACCTGCCGGGGCTGAAGAAAGAGGAAGTGAAGGTGGAGATCGAAGATGGCAGGGTGCTTCAGATCAGCGGAGAGAAGTCTGTGGAGAAGGAGGACAAGAACGATACTTGGCACCGTGTGGAGAGCAGCAGTGGAAAGTTTATGAGGAGGTTTGGGTTGCCGGAGAATGCCAAGATGGACGCGGTCCAGGCTTCAATGGAGAACGGTGTCCTCACGGTGACACTGCCTAAAGAGGAAGTGAAGAAACCCGATGTTAAGGCTGTAGAGATCTCTGGCTGAGAGTATAAACGGCGTCGTATATAGAACTCTTTGTAATTATGTAAGCTGTGTAATAAATGTTTTGCCTGTGGATGCGCGTCAACTTTACTTCTGGATGTTTAAAGTTGTGATGAGTAGTTTGGTTGTGTTCTGAATCTGCGAAAGTGTTGTTTTTTTTAAATGTAAGATTGCGATGTTGGTTTACCAGTTATTAATGAGACCAGGATTTGTTATCATCTAGCTTACTACAAATAAACTTGTAATGACAAAGGTTCAAAACTAAACATGGTTTTTATGTTTGGAAAGGGAAGAGGTGGAAGTAGCCATAAGACAGTAATGGTGGTAAGGAAGGAAAGAAAATGAGGCAGAGAGCGATGAATTTGAAGGAGAAGATTGAACAATCTATTGGGAAGGGTTGTTCTACAACAACAATCATATAGAAAAATCAAGAGTAGGGTGGAAAAACCTTCTTATAATAATGTTCTTTGATTTTTTATCATATTTTTGAAGCTGTACCTTCAATTGAGATTTGTCGGCAGCTCACATTTTTATTTTGTTTCTCTTCATTAAATTTTATACTGTTTGTGACAACCAGATAAAGGAAGACATCAGATAAGAAAATGAGCATGATCGTACTGGTCTAGTTATGGTTGCCCAAATCTCAATTGAAGGTAGAGTTTTATTGGTGATTATATTTCACCAAGTTATATAATTTATAGTTGCGGTACTTAGAATAGCTTTATAAAAAAGGTCGTTCAGGATTACTATTTTTTTGTTGTTGTTATTATATTCAAATAAAATAAAATGAAAAAGAGACTACTTTTGCTTTAAAGTACCAGTAAAAAGTTGCATGTCGTCTTAATAAAACAGGAGGAAACAAAACACGTTGAGAAGGATTTAATAAATCTGATGCAATGCAATGTTTATTAATTCTATTGAATCATCTAACTATAAAAGAATCAAAAATGTGTGATATGTTATCGTTGATATTCTTTTTTGTTTTGCAAGGCCAATTTGTAGGTTATTTATTAATTGAACAATGATAATTAAAATAGGTTAGTGAAAGTGGTCGGGTTGCGTAATAACATAACATATTGTAGCAATCATATAAGTACCTGGAGTTCACATTACAAAAGTGGATAGTCAATCATATAAGTAACTGGAGTTCACATTACAAAAGTGGATAATTTGGGGATTCGACCTAGGTGATTTGGGACACAAAAAAGAAGTACCTTAATCTTTCTTCCTCTTGATATTTTCACTACCTTGGTCTCAACTGCTTAAGTTTATCGAACATTCCAGCTTGTTTAATATTTATATTTCAAAATACGCCGGTGACATTACTTGAGATTTTCATATCAGTCTGGTTCGGATGGTGCTTCATTTCCATCCAAATTAATAGCTATATTTCCATCTTCGTTGTCGTTGACATTTCCAATGTTTCATGCCACTGATAGAGGCATAGAGCTTCAATTTCAGTAAATTCATTGACAAAATACATTTTTCCTTCTGCTCCTTCGCTGTGAAGTTCTTCTTCTTTATCTTTTGCTTCGATGCTTTCCTTGAGGAAAGAAGCATCCCAGTTTGTGTTGTTAATTTGTAGATCTTGTTTGATATGTGCAAAGGCATCTTGTGTCAAGTCTTCTATCTCCATCATGTTCCAGCTCATCCTTCTGATTGTTATTTGTAGTTGGTGTTCACGATCCTTAACTCGTTTAATGTTATTGTTTGTTGTAGCCTTTGTTTGCAACTCACTTGTGCAAAACAACAATTTTTTCGCAAGGATGATTTCATAGATTTTTATAGCATCTTCATATAACTCTCTAATCATGAAGAATACAAACATTCTATTCCTATTGTCTTTTGTACATATGAAAAAATATAGCTGATCTCATCAGTTTATTTGTTCTGGCTTCCTCTTTTGAAATCTTGAGTTCAGTTTACGAATGGAAACATCAAAACTCTGATATATACTAGAACAAGAAACTGAACTCAAGATTTCAGAAGAGGAAGTCAAAACAGGTAAACTGATGAGATCGGCTATATTTGTTCATATGTACGAAAGACAGTAGGAATAGAAGGTTTGTCTTCTTCATGATTAGAGAGTTATATGAAGATGCTATAAAAATATATGAAATCACCCGTGCAAAAAAAATTGTTGTATTGCACAAGTGAGTTGCAAACAAATGTTACAACAAACAATAATATCAAACAAGCTAAGGATCGTGAACACTAGCTACAAATAACAATTAGAAGGATGAGCTCAAACATGATGGAGATAGAAGACTTGACACAAGATGCCTTTGCACAGATCAAACAAGATCTACAAATTAACAACACAAATTGTGATGCCTCTTTCCTTAAGGAAAACATCGAAGCAAAAGATGAAGAAGAAGAATTTTACAAAGAAGGAGCATAAGGAAAAATGTATTTTGTCAATGAATTTACTGAAATTGAAGCTCTAAAGATACAAGCTCTATCGTGGCATACAACATTGGAAATGTCAATGACAACGAAGATGGAAATATAGCTATCAATATGCATGAAAATGACGCACCACCCGAACCAGACTGATATGAAAATCTCAAGCAATGTCACCAGCGTATTTTGAAATGTAAATATTAAACAAGTTGAAATGTTCAACAAACTCAAGGCGTTGAGACCAAGGTAATGAAGAACAGTACAAAAATAAATGTGCAATCTTTAAAAACTTATGGGTTTTGTAAATATCAGGAAAAATGTACTTATTTTTTATGTTCCAAATCACCTAGGTTGAATCCCCAAATTACCCACTTTGTAATGTGAACTACAGCTACTTATATGATCGACCGAAAAGACTAAGGATCACTGCTGAAGTAAAAAAGAAGAGAGCGTAAACGAAGGGTGTAGAAGAGGAATTGTGCGAGGCCAAAGGAGGACGAGTGAGTAAGGATTTGTAGGGGAAGAGGTAGGGCATGAGTAGGGAGAGTGAAAATCATCATCGGATGGGCGTGTGAGCTTAGTTACGATCATTTTGCAAACCACGATGGGTGCCAATATGCAAAACTGTAGCGGAATAGTAGATACTCAAGAGGAGAGAGCTGCAAATCCTGCAACTTTATATAATAAGGCACGACCATAGATATAGATAGATACCCAATTTAAACTCCTCCAGCAAGAGGAGATGTGGCCAAGATTTGCATTCTGAAAGGCCAACTTGAACCATCTACAATTAGATAAAAATAAAAAAGGATAAGCCGGTTTCGTGATTTAAAAGCTCAACGAATCACAAAATTTGGGCCTAGATAAAAACAAGCCAAATAAGGCCCCGAACTGAGGTAGGCCCATTGCAGGATTAAGAGAGGGACAATGGATGTCCTCATCATTCCAGATTCTTCTAATGAAAACAATATCAATTTCAAAAACTCACGAATTTGCCAGAGAGTTCGTTAATCAATTCCGGAATCGGGACCGTTACCTTTTAACGACGAGGAGCCCAAAATGGGTTGTTCCTGAAGCTACTGGAATCCTCTTCTGCGTCCTATAAATGTTTGTGTGCCCCAAGTTCTTTGCAGCAGCGACATCTGACAGTGTACTGTATTAATCTTCTACTAGCGACGAACTTACGTCCTTCAAATCATCATCAACGAATCAGGCAGAAATGTCGTTGATCCCAAGCTTTTTCAACAATCGAAGAAGCGGCATGTTCGCTCCCTTCTCTCTTGATGTTTGGGACCCCTTCAAAGACTTTCCTTTCCCTTCTAGTTCTATTTCTAGCGAAAATTGGGCGTTCGTCAATACTAGGGTAGACTGGAAGGAGACGCCGGAGGCTCACTTGTTCAAGGCAGACCTGCCAGGGCTGAGGAAAGAGGAAGTGAAGGTGGAGATCGAAGATGACAGAACACTCCAGATCAGCGGAGAGAGGAACGTGAAGAAGGAGGATAAAAACGACACTTGGCACAGCGTGGAGCGCAGCAGCGGCAAGTTTATGAGGAGGTTCCGACTTCCTGAGAATGCCAAGATGGATGGCGTGAAGGCTTCGATGGAGAACGGTGTGCTCACCGTCACGGTGCCTAAAGTGGAAGTGAAGAAACCTGATGTCAAGGCTATTGAGATCTCCGGCTGAGATCGAAAACGGTGTCGTCTCGTCTTATTTAGCCGTAAAACGGGTATTATGAACGGTGTCGTTTTATAATACGACATGTCGCTATCACCGTACTTTGCAAAAGCAACTTAAAATGGTTTGGGTGCGCTATTAATTTGCAATGTAAGATTTTCAGCTTCTAAATAAGATTTTCTTCAATAGACGTTTCACATAACTTTAAGTTTGCGCAGCAAGTAATAAAGTGTGGACCAAGCGTAACATTAAGCACTAATCCAAATTCGGGAAAAATAATTCAACAATAAAATTAAGATTAATCACTAATCCAAACTTTAAACTTGCACGACAAGAACCAAATCTTTACATCCAAGCATAAGATTAAGGCCATATAAAAAAAGCATAAGATTAAGGACTAACCCAAGTCAACAATAATAATAATCCAAACTTTAAAACTTGCACATCAAGTATGGGCTCGTACCAAATGTTTACATCCAACCATTAAGATTAAGCACTAATCCAAAGTCAAAAAAATATAAGTAAAAAATTCAACAATGATTTTCATCCGTTTCGGGTCCAATCATGAAACCCATTGGTTTTTGTATCTATATGATATATTAGGACTGGAGAAGACTGCAAAAAATCGATCTTTGATTTGTAGAGCAAACCATAGAATTGTAGGAATGGAGAGGCAGGGGAAGAAAGACATCCACTTGGTGCTTATTCCATGTCCATTCCAGGGCCACATCAATCCAATGCTTCAGCTAGGAACCATACTTCACTCGAAAGGATTCTCCGTAACAATTGCACACACAGAATTTCAATTTCCCGACACATCCAAACATCCTGATTTCATGTTCCTACGTATACCAAATAGCTCATGGAGTCAACCAGTCTCGTCTTCAAATTTTGCAGCTTTGCTGTCTTGTCTTAACATCAACTGCAAAGCTCCATTGCAGGAATATCTAACTCGAAAGATGGAAGAGAAGAGTGGGCATCAAGATGTACATTTATGTATCATCTACGACGGAATTATGCATTTTGCTGATGAAGTGGCTTTTGAATTGAAACTTCCAAGCATCACCTTACGCACCAGCAGTGCTACCAATTTGCTAACGTACTACTACTATCCTCGTATGCAGAAGGAAGGTCACTTTGCCTTGGAAGGTAAGTATTTCCCTACAAGCTCAATATCTAAGGTAACTTTTGCAGAAGCCGACGCACAAGAGCTAGTCCCTGGACTTCAACCTCTCAGATTCAAGGACCTACCTGTTTATAAATTTCATCAAAATGTAGATATATTGTTACAGCTAATTGGTGCTTCACGAAACCTAAGATCGTCTAGAGCCATTATTTGGAATACTATGGATTTCATGGAACAATCATCCCTCGCACGACTCCAATTACAGTGCCAAGTTCCTGTCTTCGCAATAGGTCCTCTGCATAAAATGGCACCAAGCTCTTCTGGAAGCTTACTACCTGAGGACACTAGCTGCATCACATGGCTTGATATGCAAGCCCATAATTCAGTGATATACATTAGCCTGGGCAGCGTGGCATCCATGAATGAGAAGGAGCTAGTCGAAATGGCTTGGGGTCTTGCAGACAGCAAGCAGCCTTTTTTGTGGGTGATTAGGCCTGATTCAAGTGGCAATTCAGATTTGCCTGAAATATTCCCAGAAGATTACAAAGAAACCATAGGAAAAAGAGGCTACATAGTGAAATGGGCTCCTCAAAAGAAAGTATTGGCACATAGAGCAGTAGGAGGGTTTTGGAGCCACTGCGGCTGGAATTCAACCCTTGAAAGCATATCTGAAGGTGTTCCATTAATATGCAAACCCTATTTTGGTGATCAAAGAGTGAACACAAGGTACATAAATCATGTATGGAAAGTAGGTATCGAGTTCGAGGGTGAACTAGAAAGGGGAAAGATTGAAAGAGCTGTAAGGAAGCTCATGCAGGATGAAGGAGGAGAGGAGATGAGGCAAAGAGCAATGGATTTGAAGGAGAAAGCTGAACATAGTATTCGGGCTGGTGGTTCTTCCTACAACTCCATGAATGAACTAGTCAAATTGATCTTGTCCTTCTAAATTTTCAAGGATTTAACGTCTGTCAATGTCGTCTAATTTCTTTTGTTCTGCTTTTCCATCTCTGTTTGGTCTTTAATCTTTACTGTCATGGTTAAAGTTCCCAATTCCCATCGATCTACTGATCAAAATTGGACTAGAATAAGAGCATTTCAGATTGGCTTATTTGAAAAAGAATCCAGTTATTGGATCCTAATTTTAAAAATTGTTTAAATGATTCAGTAAAGAAGCAGCAAAACAAAGCTCTAAATTTCAAAATTGCAAACACAAGATTTGATGAAACAGGGACACTCTTGCAATTCAAAATCACTACATTACAGTTTCACATTACATATCGCTTCTTAGTTGCGTCTCTGTTTTGCATTTGTTTGTTTATTTCTATGCCATAAAAAAAGATGTTGCTTCGTCTATTGTTGAAGAAGCACGGAATCAAACGTTATTTTCGAAAAGTCGAAGTCTTTTAAAAGAATTATGGCTGCCGCTTGAATGCTCAGAAAATCTCGATCGATTTCGGGTACTCGTAAGCACTTAAGCAGGAAGGGAACCAGACGAGCCTGCTAGGTTCTACGACTTAATTAATGACGGTGCCCGACTCTTGAGTCTTGAGATGAGACTCCTCTCTCATGCCCATAATTCCATTGAACTGTGGGCCTTCATTTTATAAAGATGTGGGACCTCTATTATACACTTTTACGGTTTTACTCTCCAAGACGAAGAGTAGTGTCCTATATGAGGAGCCTGTGGGGACTCTGTATTGATTTCGAAGTAAATAGATGAGGAGATCTAAAAATTTTGTTAATAAAAAAATGGTAAAATGTGCTATATGAATTTGTATTTTGATCGTGTGATATATTAAAAAATATGTTTTGATGATTTGGATGAGAATTTACCTTAACTTTTTTTTATATAATATTGATGAAATCCAATCGAGAAAATGAAAAAATTTGAAAAATGTGTTAGCCACTAGAGTTGTTCTTACTTCTTACCGCAATCTTGACCCGCGAAGGAATGGACAGGGCTGTCTACACCTTATCCACCCTTTGGCTGCTTGTGTGCAAACACAGGGACGTCGACGATAAATTCCAACAGTTATGACCACAATGAATAATGACAGCGAAACTCCTAGAAAACCCCAAGAACAAACAGCAAGGAATGGGCAAAAGGATAAAGACAGGAGACTTGAACATTCCTTAAATCCACGCTTGTGGGTGTATATATACACATTCCTTCTAGGAGAAGGCCATGCTTGGGAAAGATGGCCTTCTCGTAGAAGGTCATAGCTGAGAGCACCAATGACTTTGGTGCTCCAGCCTCCATGCAAAATCTTGGGAAAGTAAATCTGCAGCATCAATGAAAGATTCATTTACATGGGCAACCGCTTTCTGCAGACTGCAGCATCTAAGGCAGATTCATCTTGTACTTATTTATTGGTAGCGTAATTCAAGGAAGCATAAAGTCATGAAGCAAATGCAGCAGCTAATTGACACTGCAGAAGTGGACTAACGAGGTGAGGATTTGAATAATTCATATTGAATCTTATTCATTTAGGCAAGTTGAATCGGATGCCAATTTGCCCCTTTTATGTAATGTCTGTTCGAAAAGGAAAATAAAATGTAAAAAAAAAGAGAGAGAAAAAGAACTGAGCTGAATTGAACATGATTTTCTATTTTCCTACATCAAGGTTTCCAAAAACTGAGCATCCGTGTCTTGTACTACAACGTATATTCTCAGAAATTCTAAAGGCAATGGAAGGAAAGGAGAAAACATACTTGCCTTCCAGGAGTCACAGTAATTCTCTCACCATGTAGAGCAATGTTCTTTCTCAAGAAACTGGGGATGATAAGAAACTCGAAAAAACTAGCCACAGCCCACAGCAAATCCATTGAACATGATTAGGAACCTAATCGAAACCATTCAAGCAAAATGCAGCAATACATATTAGATCATACAAAGGGAAATTAGTATGATGAATAACCTTCCAATTCTTTCACCATAGACTAAAGAACACTGTAAGTGATGCAATGGAGAAAATAAGAAATACCAAAGCATACAGAAGGGTTAAAGAATTCCGCTAATTCTTTCTCTAACCTACGTTGGCAAGTGTAGTAGACAGAATATAATTTAACTAATAGTCAAGATCCTACAGCAGCTAATGCAAGACTATTATATAACAGCAGCACGGACAGAGCAAAATCATCATTCAGTACTGTCTAATGTGCCTTAAATGTACAAGGCTACAATAGATCACCAAAGGGACTCCAACCAAATATCTAGCAGCACAAGCACAACTGGGCTTTCCGTCACAAAAGGTTGGATACAAAATTTACCATCTGCACTAATGTTTCTCTTCCATTTCTATACATCTCAAATTAACTAATTCAACGGCTATTAGCTATTTTTTGGGCCAAATTTCAATATATCTCAAATTAACTACTTTAACTGCTCATAGCTACTTTTGGGTAAAATCTGAACACGCTCATCTTCAGAGACCGATGAACTCGCCATTCCCCAATTTTGTCATCAAATCTCTCACGAATGCTGCTCTCGGGATTACATTCTTTTTTTACCTTGTCACTGCTCCATAACCCTAAGCCCATAGAAGAATTAATCGGTTCATCAATGAGCAAACAAGGTTTATGCATCATATATTGAGCATTCAAACAATCGTCATTGACAGCTTCATCGTATTTCCTTTTGGGCACTCCAGTCCCATTTTCTGCACCAGCCTGCCATATATTTGCAATATCTGCAACTCTTTCTACAGTATCCAAAGCTGCTCCAAGAGCAAAATCAGTATTGTCAACAATACCGCGACAAGGAGGTTTCTCACTACCTGGCAAGAGGCAACGAAGAAATCTGTAAGCAACACAATCTCCAAATAATTTTCCAGTAAAAGTAGGGGGGAAGCATCTGCAGATTCTGATGGAAAAAGTGCATAAAACTGCAAATCTAATCAGGGGAATAACATTTTTCAGAAACATTTGAAATATCCTTGGAAAACATCGAATCATGTTCAAGTCATTCACAATTCACAAACATAACAGAAAATTCATAACCTAATTATCAAGCTCCACTCTAATTATGCAGAACCAAAAAAAAAAAATCATATTTCTCGCATACCTGCATTCTCAATGCTTCCATTGCTATTAACTGCATATTGACAACTTGTGCCAGCATATGTTTCCCACATGACATTCTCGGAGAAAAAGTCTATATGCCCTTCACTTTCCCCTTGTACTGCATCTACTTCTTCATTTCGGAAACCAACACCAACAGGCTCCACATTTTCCAGCTTGACCAACAAGGCAGTATCTCTCTCCAGCCGGGAAACCCTCCTCTCCATTTCCTCACATCGCCTTTTATAGACAGAGGCCTCTGTCTCGGCTCTTAATTTGGCACACTCCAAATCACAAACTTTCATCTGAAGGCTAATAGTAAAGTTTACGTCCTTCATCAGACGCTTCGTCTCCGCTTTTAGCGTCAAATTTTGCCCTCTCAGTTCCAAGACTTCCCTCCTACACATCTTCAACTCGACTTCAATGTCCTTCTTCTTCAAGATTTCCTCACTACAATTTTTCAACTCGGCTTCAATGGCTATCTTCTCCAACCTCTCAGAATCATGATTTTCCTTCAGCAACTCAATTTCTCGCCTCAGACTTTCCTCACGAGAAACCATAAAATCTTTGATTTCTTTAATCCTTTTGTTCTCATTCCAGCTGGTCTCAATCTCTCGCTTCAACTTCTCTTCACGCGCCGCTAAAACCCTTTCCACAATAGCAAACTCAGAGTCACGAAATGCACGGTGCAGAGAGGAAATCAGCTCCTGTAAAGTACCGATCCGGAGATCTGCATCCTCACCGTGGTCTACTTGAGATCCAGAAGCCATCAACGTTCCCAAAACTTGTACCAGAATTTATCAATTAAAAAAGGAACTTGTACAAGACCACGTAGAAAACGGGGAAAAGTTAAGAGCTTTAAGTTGTGTTTGTTGCAGAAGAAGGAGAAAAGACTGAACGAAAATGTGCAAAACACGGAGAGAGTGCAAAAAAGTGTGCGGATCAGAAGAAGCGGATAGCGAGTGGAGCGAATGCAAAAACTGAGGCGTACCCAGCGGCCCATTTGGTCCATCGCTCGAGCGCACTCGCTCCCGCCCTAATTCTGGTATTGAATCAGTCATGATTCATGAATCAAGGAATAATATAGCAGGAGTAGGGTTTAAGGACCAGATAATGTACGTATTAATTCGGCAGAATAAAACTCTTGATTGGTCCCCAGAGCCGGACTTGGCCAAGGCAGAGCAAGCAGCTGCCTTGGGCCCAGGTCTGATGAGGTTCATTTTTTAAAAAAAAAAATTAAAATAAAATTTTAAAAAATAAAAATTAAGAGTAAATAAGATTAAATTGAGACAGCTACATAATTGTAAATTGAAATTGAGATTGACAAAAATAAATTTTTAATTTCCAAATATTTGATTCTTATCCCAATTTCCAAATCAAATGTTTATTTTTCTTGTCTAAATGCGAAGTGTCTTATTGAATTATTGTAATCTTTTCAAGATGACACATAATTTTGAATAATGATTAGTGGTGTGTTACATTATTTGATAAAAATGGATGGTTGTTTCCCAAAAGCTTATATTGCTTGCAAAATTTTGCTAACCACATTAGTTACAGTTGCATCGACATAAATGAGTTTTTAGAAGTTAAAGTTGATAGAGAGTTATCTTCGATTTAAAATTGATAGAAAATTATTTTCGATCAACTATGTCATATGACACACTGAATGAACATGCTATGTTATCAATTGAGAAAGCAATGGTATAACAACAAGATTACACAAATTTAATTAATATTTTTCCCTCTAAAATCGCAAGGCAAGTAATATTGGACTTTTTTAGTTTCATTATTACATTATAACATAAATATTTTTAGGAATTTGTTTTTTTTTCCTTCAAAAAACACTATCTTAACAAATATAAGGGCCCAATTTATAAAGTTTGCTTTGTGCCCCAAAGAGTACAAGTCCGACCCCATTACAAATTATACTGATTAATTTGGTGGAAGTCCAACCAGCTATCTCAATTCTCAATTCTCAAGTCAATAGACTTCGTATTAAGTGAATTAATCGATGTTTGTCTCGAAATCAAACAATGATTTGTTGCTTAATATTCATCAATGCAAAAACTTTTTCTGACAATTAAAAGAAAAGGAAATCAAATCTTCCCTATTTAGCCCTCCTTTGCCCATGAAAATTTGCACAAATCAACAGAAAACGATGAGATTAGAGGGAAAAATCAGTACCATACTACATAAGATTAATTAACAGACATAAGACCTACTAATTGAGATAACAGAGCATAGAGACATCATTGCCTCCAACGAAGGTAAATGCATATACTAATACGGTAATACTTTGATGCTTGGAAAACAGAGACCCTAGCAGAAGAAGCGACCACGACGGCAATGAGCCGCATCGGACACTGGTGCGTGACTCATGTTTCTTGGAGGGGCTGGTTCCTCCTGCTTGGGCACCCTAACAGTGAACAAACCATCCTCGTTGATTTCAGTCTTACACTGGCCCACATTGACATTCTCGGGCAATTGGCAGCTCTGTATGCAGCGACGTCGTACACCGTCATGAACTATCAGCACGAGCTTGCTTCCTCTGACTTCCAAGCTCACTTCTTCGGTCGTCAGCCCCTGCACGTGCGCTCTCACCACCAGAGCCTTCTCTTCCCAGTACATCTGAAATTTCAAAATATCAAACAACATCAGAATCATGAGTATCTCGGGTAAAGAACAAATCCATGCATGAATCATGATGGATGTTCGTTCGGGTCAGAACCGTAAAGGATAATGGATCTATGGTGCTGATTTGTTGGCTGAAAATGCTCGAAAAGCTGGAGAAGCTCGAAAAGAACGACATTGTCTCTGAAAGAGAGAATATACATGAATTCATCAAACCTAAAAGAATTGCATTTGAACTTTAAAAAAAATGAAGGAAAAGTGTGTGTGTGTGTGTGTGTGAGAGAGAGAGAGAGAGAGAGAGAGAATGAAGACCAGTATCTGCGTTTGTTGATGTTTCTAGCTAGCTCTGTTTTGGGTGCCTAGCAACAGCAACACATTGAGCCTCTATTTATAACGGAAAGATTACAAGGAGATGGGCTCGTTTGGTATTACTGAGTCACAATATTGAATTTGTAAACCCCATCTCATTTGATAATTTGTACTCCTTCTTGTCTTTGCACATGTTCATACCAGATTTTAGAGAGCCAAACTTACAGTAGGAAGTTGAAATGCATGTCCCGGACATCATACTTCGGGATAAAAGACAAAAAAAATCACAAACCTGCTCCCATGTCAAAAGAGCTTCTTCTTGTTTTTCCTTCTTTATTTATGAGAAGATACGGTAGGTGAAGAGATCAAAAGGTAGTTTCCATAACTTGAAATGAGATTTCACCAGAATGTCTTTGATCTCCTTCTCTGTTTGGAGAAGTTGCTTCGGTGTCAGATCAACCAATAAAACAGAGTGAGTTAACGTGAAACGGACAATGAAACCAAGTGGGCTTAAAATGGTTGATAATGGGCCTTTTGCTTGATAGCATTGCGGATTTGCGGTGAGGTTTGGGCTTTCAAGAATGTGGTATAGGAGCCCAGGTAAATTGGTATGGGCTTAAGCCCATGATAAAACACTAAAACAGCAGGAATTAAACAAAGTTACTGTGTTAATCCTACGTTATTATAGATAAGCGTCCCTAACTATTAGCGATACGTAAAACATCACACCCTGCAGCCTTTGACAATTAAAAGCTGATGTCTTCCACTCAAATATCTAAGTTGGCTTTCAATGGAAATAAATCTTTATCAGTGGAAAATATTCGTCAATTCAATTTGAAGGAACCTGTGTGATTTCTATCACAAAAATCAACACACAATATAGCCTGTCTCCCTCTCTCTTTTCCCCCTTATTTTAATCTACTTTTGTTTTATTTTTGGCCATTTGTCAGCACATCTCATTTGTTATCGTATTTTGACTCCGTTTGTTTCAGAGTATAAGTTAGCTTACACTCTGTCATCCATATTTTCAGACACTCTCAACTTTTACGTTTTATGAAAGCTTATACTCTATGAAACATACTCTAATTCAAACGTACCTTTTTATATTTTCTAAATTTCATTACTCCTTAGTAAAACAAGGAGACTGTAGAAGATAATACAATATTTTGACGGAGCACCCGAGATTAAATTTTTCCAAATGAAATTTGTTCCAATTCCAAACAATAATAATAATTGAAATAATTAAATTATTATCTCACACATTTTTGTTTTTTTTTATTTGTTCTGGCTTTTTTAGCAGAGTGGGTTAGGATTTGAAATCACTAAGGATATAATTGCAAAAATGATTGTAGATAACTTTATTCGGCCTCTTTATATTAGGGTGGGTTACATTGAAGCTTGTGATTTTATAAAACGGTGATGTTAGTGATCTCAACATCAAACATCCCTAAATCTCTATAATCTTATATGGTAACATATACATGATAAAATTTGAAGATAAATTTAGAATTTAAAATTTAAATTTCGTAAGCAATATTTCTATTGAGACACTTTTTTTTTAATAAAATGGTGAAAAAGTACATCTCGCAGAAGTTTGATTCCTACAGAGAACATCACTGAAACACCCCATAGAAAAGACAATTATAAACGCACACAGACACAATTGTGTCCGTCCACGTGATCTGATAATTTCTGAACAAAGAATCATTATCGCCATCTTTGGATCCAGGGAGCAATAATAGAGTTCAGACTTTCGAACGAGTTCTTTTGATATTCTCCATCATGTTACAGAGTACTCTCTCTTTTGATATGCCTTTTACCCTTCACCCACTCCTTTATCTTTCCAAGGTTGAAAAAGTAAAACTTTTAAATTTGACTTTTTTTTTTGTAAATAAAAATTATCTTATTTTACATTTAGTCATTTAAACTTCGATTATTAATCATGCATATCCAAGAATATGCGCAGTTTGTTTGGGCATCCTATGAATTCTTAAAGGTTCGTATCCTTAAAAGAAGCCCAAGGCCCAATGAACTCCACTATTGTGGACCAGATATGGGCCCCACTTCCTAGTGGGCTATGGAGTATTTATGTGGGCCCCGTACTTATTTACTCTTTTTTTTTTTATTTATTTACTTGTTTTTTAACAAACGAGTAGCAACAAATAAATAAGCCATCAGGGTGGGTCCCGGGAGCATACCTGTCCATGCCTCGCCCGATAATTAGGTGCCTCTTTTAAGGCCGTCCGATGAAAATGATTGATTGCATCTCCTTCTCACCTTCCCTTTCTCGCTCTCAATTACTTTACTCTCGACTGTATTGGAACTTGTATGTGTACGGTACGATATGCGAAACAAAAGAAACGCATTGAGCTCCATCGACATGCGCTCGTTCTCTCTCTCTCTCTCTCTCTCTAAAGCCTCTCTTTCGGATGAAGTCGCTTTGAATCACTTCGGAGTTCGGGGAAAGAATCCATTGGGATTCTAGTTTCTTGTTTGCTTTTCTGTAACTCTTCTGATCTCTCTGAGAGCTTTTTGGTGCACCGGCACTTATTACCTCGTTCAGGAAAGGGTGGAGCTTCCGTTAATGGCAGTTCTCAGTTTTGCATTTCGAGAGCTAATTCTGGTAACTACTGTTTTCTGTCTACTAAATTAATCTGTGAAATCTTGTGATGATGTATTTACTTATAAGATTTTAAGTCGCTGTTTGTTGGTCTATCTACAGTTTACTTCTTCTTTGATTTAATGATTTATACGATTATGCCTGTTTTACTTCAAATTTCACACTTACGTACTGTTTGGGTCCTAGGAAAGGCAAGTCGAGAGGAAAAAGGAAATTATTTAGTTAAAGAACAATTTCTATTTTCTTTGCTAGAACCAAACTTTTGCCCTCACCGTATCGTGAGGTAATCAACAGACTCAGCAGCTACGACGAGGACGGGTCAATTGACCTTATCTGAAGTTTTTTGAAAAAAATGTGGTAATCATGGACCACGTAATTTTGGGGGTGTCAATGTAGTTGTATCTATGTGTATGCGTTGAATTATTGGTTTCTGGAAGCCAATTCGAAGTTTATGCTTTGCAAGTGGAAAGAAATTTTGACAGCTTGTGGCCATTTGTATAAATCTGTTTAGATTTTCATGATTGAACTGGATTTTGCCAAATTAATAAGTTTCAGATTTATATCAGAATCACAACGTTTATAGGGAAGATCTCAAAGAGTAATATGTGATGATTAAATATTCCTATGGTTTTTTATATTGTACGAGTAGATAAAATGCCAATTTGTTCTCCATCTGTTATAGTTGAAGAAGCCCTGCCATTCAGATTCGAAACTGGGTTTTACTCAGTAATTTATTTCTGACAGAGAAGTTCTACTTGTGCATTAAAATGCATTTCATAGTAATTTGGATATTTAACCAAGCAATTGCAATACTTTTTTTGTCTGTCTAGGAAAAAGTGAATTAAGGGTTTTTCAGTTTTTCTAGTGGCTGTTTATCTCTGCTGTCTTCTTTATATGAAGTTTCCTTTCATGCAGAAATTTGTACACCTGCAATGTGATACAGTAAATTTTGCCCTGATATTCATGTAGTCTCACATTGCTTTGTTGAATAAGAGAAGCTTTCAAGGAGGCCTTCAACTTGTTAAAAATGTTATAGCTTGTTTCTAAGCAGCTTAAGGTCATTGATATTCTGGTTGGTTGACTTGAAAGCTGTGTATCTGTCAATTAAGTCGCTTTTATTTATTGATTACTGAGCGTGATTGGTTTTCTTTTATTATCATCTAATGTGATTCTTCTACAAAGAAAAAGTGATCTTCATGGTAGCATGACTTCAATCAGCGTTGAAACTGCTGGAATATGGTTCAAATGATCATTTGTGTTGAAATGGTAGTGGTACAAAACATTTGTTAACTATGTTTTAGAGTTGGTTAAATTATTTTAATCGTATTTATTCTGCAATTGTGCATTTGCCTTCAGATTGCTCTGCATTTTTTGGAGTCTGTCAGAATGGGTAGCTGAGAAAGAAAGGAGGACCTTGGTAATTGCAAGGAGCACCCCCCACTCCCCCGCCCGATTGAAAATTTTAAAGTCCAAAACTGTCTGAATTAAATATTTTTCTGTCCAAGATTGAGGTAGGATCAAAGCTGATATTGGTCTATGGAAGACCATCCAAAGCCCAGAAAGGATTCAAGGGATCAACAATCTTCAGGGTCATCTGAGAACGACTTTATTCCCCAATCAGGCCAATGTTTAAATCTGCGGGACAAGTCTAAACCAGAAAAGCCTAATGTGCCATATTCTGATCTCCATCGTGAAATCATGAAAAATGTGGAGGTCTCACCGAAGTCCCTAAAGAATCGCCAAAAGCAACAAATAAAGGAAGCTGAAGAAGATGAGGTCGTCAAGTATATATCGAATCTCCCAAATTATCTTGAGAAAGGAAAAGATCTTCAGGGGAAAGTCTTAAACGTTGGCGTCCTGGACTGGGCTCGTCTAGAAAAATGGCAATATAGCCACAGACAGATACCACTCAGAACTAGCAGGTATTCTATTTCCAGCAGCTGTTCATCATCATCCTTCTCAACAGAAGGCTCCTCTTTCCATTCTAGCGGAGGTCACAGCTGCTCTCCTACTCGCCAGAAGGTGCGTCGTCCTTCTCTGCAGTTTCATTTGATCACGTCTCCTCCAAAAGAAGGCCCCTATAAAGTTGACGAACCTTATGGAGGAAGTGTTGAAAAGTTTCAAGATGTCAACACTGCACAGAGTAACTCTTCAAACCAGTATGAAAATTCCATCCAAAGAGATCAGCCTTTTTGTAAAAACCATGCGGAAATCAAAGCAGGGCACCACTCTAGAAAAAATTCAGGCCTAAAATCATATCGAGACGCTGTGCCTTTGCCAAAGAAGCTAAATAAAGATCTCACATCATGTCCACATATGAGTGCCAAGACTAAAGAAGCTGAATTTAAGGGAAGAGTGGAGAGGTTGCGAGAACAAAAGCCAAACATTGTTGAACAAGATATCCCTCAAAAGAACAAACCAGTAGTTCTCCTTTTGCCCAGAGATTACTCCCAGAACAATGATTATAAGCCTTCTGACTCAGCGGCCATGTTAGAGGAGAAACAAGGAGAAGGAAGTCGAAGATGCTTTGTGGAGACCTCTAAGCAAGCTTACTATGCAAAGCTTAATTCCGATATCCCACATTCATGTCCACTGTCTCTTGAAGTTGAAAGCGGGGAGCTATCTCAGATGGAACAGTGCTTTAAGGATGCACAATGTACTGACACCTTGCTCGATTTATCTTATTCAATGCAATCTGCACCTGAAATGGGAAATTGTGCTTCTAGATGCAAAAACCTTGAAAAGAAAACGCTGGCCATGAGATCCCATAATTCAATTGCAAGTGAACCTTCCAAAGCTTTAGATCCTAAAGTAAGTGGAGTATCTTCAGGAAAAAGTAGAAGCACTTCGCCTTTTCGCCGACTTGGCTTTGGCATTGGCAAGATAGGTAAAAGTTTCAGCTCCAAAGAGGATTTGGCCAAACCAGAGTTGAGCTTGAAGCATATTTCTGCATGTCCTGTCAGGGATACTTCTGTGGCTACTTCTTGTCTGGGTACATCTAATGGTGATGAACCTGACACTACAGGTAGAGGAAGGTCCAGTCCTTTGAGAAGGTTACTCGACCCACTAATGAAGCCAAAGGCAACAAATTACCATAACTTCAGAGAGCCCTTCCAGAGAGATTCAACAAATGGAGCATGCGGGTCATACAATGGGGAATCAGATTCTTCAACCATTCAGGCTCTTCTTCAAGTTGCATTTAAGAATGGCCGGCCTCTGTTCACATTCGCAGTTGACAATAATAATGACATTCTTGCTGCAACGATGAAGGAGTTTGGTGCCTCGAGAAAGAGTGATTACAACTGTATTTATACTATTTTTTCTATTAAGGAAGTCAAGAAAAAAAAAGGAAGATGGATGAATCATAGTGGCAAAGGCAAAAGTAATGATTACATCCCAAACATCCTTGGCCAGCTGAAAGCTACTGGTTTCCAGGTTACCAACTTAACAAGACAGAACCATATGACATTAGAGAGTGGCATTAGAGAATTTGTTTTGTTTGCTGTGGCCCCAAGAGGGACAGATCAACAAACAGCAGACTTTCAGCCACATGATGAGCTTGCAGCCATTGTTATCAAGATCCCTAAAGATGTTGATAGAAGTTCAGTTGTCGATAATCATCAGAATAACATCTGTAATGAGGTGCCAGAGTTCTCTGCTTCAGAATTAGATGTCAAGAATCAGCCTGTTGGTGGACAAGGAATCATCACGACGACAGTCATTCTTCCTAGTGGTGTTCATAGTCTACCAACTAATGGAGGGCCTTCATCATTGATCCAACGTTGGACATCAAATGAATCATGTGACTGTGGCGGTTGGGATTTGGGTTGTAAACTTAGGGTCTTTTCCAACCGGAATGAATTTAGCAAGAAATCAAGTTCATCCAAAGCTCATTGCAACACTGATAAGTTTGAAATTTATCCGCAGGTACTTCTCTTTTGATATCAAGCTAGTTTTATCCATATTCTAAATGCAGCTACCACCCGGTAACCCTTTTATTTTTATTTTTATTTTTATGTAAACATGGATGTAGGGAGGAGAGCAAGGAAATGATCCCGCCCTTGCCTTGGTACCATTCAAGGATGGAATATATTCAGTTGAGTTCAACTCATCTCTATCCCTTCTACAAGCATTTGCCGTTTGCATTGCAGTTTTAGATAGTAGGAAACTGTGTGAGCTTCCTGAATCGAGTTTCTTGGTCGAAGAAAATGCATCTGTGGAAAACATAATGACACCAAATGATGAAATAAGGGCTCATGGTCACTTTGAAAGAGATATTCCTGCTACATATGTTTCATATCCTCCCCATTCTCCTGTAGGGAGGGCCTAGTTTCACTGAAGGAATAATCTTGTAATTGTGCACAGGTGGTAGTAGTTACGTGGTACAGATAGGTGAATAAAACCTTGGATGAGAGGCCTTTTCCGAAGCTAAAAAGGTCCCTCTTAGCCTAAATATGGCATTTTGTTATTGTCTTCTGATATTTTTTGATGATAGAAGCAATATCAATTGTACTATTGAGAAAAGCTATATGTCCATCAATGTAAGTGTGCATACTATTGGTGACTAATAAATTCCTCTGTAGTACGACCTCAACCCTGTGATTGAAGGTTGAAGCCATGAACTCCTTCTGCGTATATTTGTCCGGAATTTTGAATCTTTCGCATATAGTTTTGACAATCACGGCTAAGTCCAATGACGATCTAGGTAAGTCCAATGACGATCTTTAATCTGGGAACTAACAATTGAATGTTGATGAACTAACTCTACAGTACTTTGTTAATTGACGTTTTGGTGCATGAGTTGGGCCCAACTTCACAGACTTAGATGAGCCCAAGTTTCTTTGTGGCCCACTTAGAAGCCCATTTACATCTGATATTTTCGGCTTCTAGCAAAAGGTTTCTGTCCTGATGATATAATTGGAAATTGGGATTCCACGACAGAATCTTTTTTGTACTGCAAGGATACGGCGATTTTCGGGGCACTACAAAACTTTTTTCGCTACTGCTCCCTTCTTCGACGAGAGACGTGAAACAAACCGATTCTGATTTCAATTTGAAACCAGAAAAACAATAATTGAGATTTGGTCTTTCAACGTTTTGAATTTGAACTCTCATTAACTACATCGAAAGAAGACGCATTCGAACTGTTATATACTTAAGGGGTTTCTACGGAGATTTAAATGTTTATAGTCTCGGTGTTCAAGCATGCCTGTTTTCATTGATCCCCGCGAGGCGCCTGAAGTTTCTCTTGCTCTCTGTTCGTTTTGTCTCTCTTTTTTCGGTCTTTTTGTAGTAATATGAGTCCCAAAGAATCCAACCCGCAATCAAGTCCAACCATCATCCATACATAGAAGTCGTGGGCCGGCTGTAACCAAGTTCACGGCTATACTCAAAACTTGACTACGAGGTTGAGAGGACTTGCTCCTGTTAATGAGTCTTTACTATGGTATTTTTCTAATGTGAGACTTTTGTCTCTAACACTTCCCACACTCTTGGACTTGGTTTTTGCCTAAGCCCAATAAGTGGACTTCTTATTGGGGACGAATGCACACCTGTTTTGATATCATGTAATAATTATGAGCCCCTTGAGAGGACTTGCCCCTGTTAATGAGTCTTTACTATGGTATTTTTCTAATGTGAGACTTTTGTCTCTAACACTCCCCGCACTCTTGGACTTGGTTTTTGCCCAAGCCCAACAAGTGGATTTCTTATTGGGGACGAATGCACACCTGTTTTGATATCATGTAATAATTATAAGTCCCGAAAAAACCAACCCATAATCAAGCCCAACCATCACTACGCACAGAAGTCGTGAGTTGGCTGTAACAAAGCGCAAAAACTATATCCCAAACAAAAATGTTTTAGAACCCAACTTTTATTAGCCCAAATCAACCCAAGTCTACATGGCACTCCATGTTGGTGTGCCATGTTGGACTTTTTTAAAAATCTATTTTTATTTATCTTTTTTATAAACGAAACTTTAAAACGTTTTATCTCTCAAAATACATGTTAGATTTCAAAAAAAATTACATATTCGAACTCAGCGTGTAAAACTCTTTCTAATAAGACCCATTGTCGATAGTTTTTATCGCGTTTTTTCAATTACATTATTTTTAAAAATAATGTAATTCATATATATTATGTTTAAAGTGTTTATTCGAGCTGAAATTTTATTATATTATGATAGTATAATATATATTCATTATTTTTTTGCCTTTTTATTGAAATTACGTTGAGTATATGAACCCGTCAGAGTATAATAGTTAGGACCCTAAGGTTTAACACTTGAGACATTTATGATTTTGTAGTGAATTCGTCGAGGTTTAGTGAATATGAGTCTTTTAGGTTACAAAATTGAGATTCGATACACGAGCCCGTTAGGGTTTAGCGAATCCGTTCCCCTTGGGGTTTATAACACTTATTGTTTGGATTACAGCATGAAAATCCGATACACGATCTCGTTAGGGTTTAGCGAATTCGTTCCCCTTGGGGTTTATAACACTTATTGTTTGGATTACAGCATGAAAATCCGATACACGATCCCGTTAGGGTTTAGCGAATTCGTTCCTCTTAGGGTTTAACATTTATTGTTTAGGTTACAGTATGAAAATTCGATATACGAGCTCATATCGGTACCTATAAATAAACACTAGAAACTACGTAATCAACATATTAGTACAAAAAAAACAATGTAATTAAAGACAATGTAATTAAAAACAATGTAATTAAAAACAATGTAATTAAGAATGAGTGATTAAAACCTATCGATGATAGATCTTGTTGGATAGATCTTTACTTGCTGATTATGGATATGTAATTTTTTTTGAAATCTAATATGTATTTTAAGAGAGAAAATGTTTTAAAATTTTGTTTAAGAAAATAAAAATAAAAATATGTGCTGTTTGTTTTTCAAATGAGATATTTTATTTTTTAAAATTTTAATTTTCCATGTCATTTGCTTACAAAGCATGACATGTAGACTTGGGTTAATTGTTGGGTTACAAAATTTGGGCTATTTAGCACTACTGTATCCCAAAACTTGACTACAAGGTTGAGAGTAATTAGCGCTTATTAACGGGAACTTTCGCCGATGCGCTAACACTTTTTGATTATTATTTTTCAAATGTGAAGCTGTGGAGGAAAGTTTGCACAGGGACGTTGATAGAGCTTTCGCTGCTCTCCGAGAACTGGAAGTTACTTCTCGCTGGAATCGTTTTTCATGTCTACCATTATTGATTGTAATTTCGTGGGTTATTAATTCCTTGAGTTCATATTAGCAATTGAGTCGGCCACTAATACCGTCTTGCCTGCCCTGTATTTTTTTGGTCTGACTATCTTGTTGTTTAGGAACTGACTTTGGCAACATTAAAGGATGCTATGACGTTAACATTATGTTTGGAATTTGAATTCAGGAAGAAAAAAACAGTACAAACGAATCTGAAGTCAATTAAGGTAGCAACTGGAAATAATTGATGCACATTTATAGTCTTGCTTAAGTGGGAAGTTCTTTATCGAATTTGAGTGAGCTGGATTATTGTGGCTTACAGCTAAGTAGCTAACTGTGCTGTCTTATTTGTTGGTTTTCTGCTGATTAAAAAAGAGAGCAAGAGCCATGGTTTAGATGTTTGACTGCTTAAGCAGTGTAGAATGAAGCGAAATGGAAGTAACTGCTGGCTTGAAGATGCTTATAGAATGACTCTGTTTTTTACAGTACATTCATGGATTGGCAGCTCATGGAGTTCATTACTTGCATCAGCCTGGAACGATACTTCAGGATGCTGGCTTCTTCCTTCTTCCAGTGTGTAAAACTTTTGCATTTGAAGTATAGTACTTTAATCCTTGATGTGAAATACTGCCATACTAACTTTTTCTTTTTGTGGAACTTTAGGAAGTAGGCGAAGATAAAAGCTTACATTAGCGAGACTGTATTCACCTTCATCTTTGGTTCCTTTGTATTGGTATTGTTTTATAGCTTGATTGTCTAGGTATTTATCTGAATATTATTTGTTGCCCTCTTTTTATAGGTTTTTAAGGCTACAAATTTAGATTTTATTTTCCCTTTATGTGGTTCATGTGATTAATGCACGGTAGTTTTACCTTGAATTACATCTGAACATCACCTTTCATTTTTTGGCTCGTCCATAGAGATGAGAAAATTTTGAATCTATTTAACCCTTTGTAGTGGCTATATATTGAGAAGCATGTTAACATATTCGCTTTGCTTACCTTTACCGGGGGATTTGGAATATAGATTCAAGTAATGAGGAGATAAAGGCATTCACTAACTAGTCTACATAATATTGTTTATAATAAAACTGATGCTCTTGTGCTCTGTTGGATATTTTACCTTTTATGATGCTTCTCATCTCAGATCAGCCTCACCGGCTAGTAACTTGTAATCCTTTTGGATTTTTTCAGTCTAGTCATTTCCTAGAGCCAGGGCTTGAATTACTTTCAGGATTGCCTGTGTAGCTAGCTGTTTATTTTTTTGATATTATTCTTGCATATGTTTTGAAGTTGAAAGATCTTACTGTTAATTGCTTGGAATCTTCATATAATGTTTCTACATCATTGATTGGTGACATAGTGTAAGTTGTATTTCAGTGGACTTTTCACCCCTTCTTTTTCCTGAGCAAAAGAATCTATACAATTCTTATATGGTGCAGGGTTCTTGACTTCTTGCTTATTTGGTGGTAACGTTCTTGCCTTATTAGTTATTAGCATCATGTTCATTGTTATGTGGGTGTTGAGCTATTCATTCAATGTTTTTAGGCAGTTCTCTGATGATATTGCAGAGATGATATCTGTTCATTTTATTTCAAATTTTGAATGTTAAATTTTTTTAGAAATGGAAACTTACAGTCTGACATTTTAACCCAAACAATACCTCTACCTAATGGTTAAATAATTTCCAGCAATTCATAGCCCTCAAAATAAGCCTGCTTCTCATTTTTCAGAAGTTATTTTATGCGCATGGTGCCACTGAGAGCACATCTTCCAGTTTAGGAATTAGGGGTCATTGAACACAACAAATTCAGATCGAGAGGGTTTCCTAGATGTTTAAGATTCCAATAAGTTAATTTATAGAACCTTCATTGCAGTTGATGGACATATTGCTTATTATTAATCTATGAAATCTCTTTTGAAATTTTACACCAATGATATCTGAGATGCCTCCAATTTGATTGGTGAATGTGTGTTTTGTGGACCAGTGTCGTGGATGCCAACCCTCAGAGAGTCTTTTGCTGCATTAGTGAGTCACCTAGCTGACTCTAGCTAGATAACTTAGGTCCTTTATATGATAATATCTTGATTGAAAAAATTGTCAGGCTCTCCATTGCCATGAAAAATTCAGACTTCTGGTGTTTCATGTGTGAAGTCCCCAAGCTGTCTGAGTTTTTTTTTTTTCCTTCTATTTTGACATTATTAGTTCCTCTACTTGTGCGGTAGTTTGTGCGTTGTCACCTCCAGTTATTCACTCATGGACTATATCTATGTTTTGGAGAGATGAAAACTAGCAGTAAAATTTCTTTCTTGTTTCATGCTATCTATGTCTTTCCTTCTTTCTGGACACGCTATCTCTATAATCATGAATCCTATGCAGAGAACAAGCGATCCTCATAAATGATCTCCCCCAGCTGACTAAAAGATTTTTTCCCAAATTTTGATGTTATTACTCTGTTCCATTGAATTTGTAGATCTATGTTATCACTGTTGCAATTCGAGAGGCATAATTGTAACCAGCAGTCCTTTCTGTTTTCCTGATATTTTTAGTGGGACAGTTCATTTTGCCATTCTTTTTAGGCTTCTCAAATCCTGCGGATTCTAACATTCTATTCCTCTCAGCTTCCTGGTCCAAATTATCATAGTCGTGAGGTAATAGTTTCAGAAACCTTACATGATGTGCATCCACTCCAAGACTATTGATATTGACTTGTAATTGAAGTGATTTTTTACAATCAGGTACATCTGTCTCTTTCAGGGCTCAAAATTGCCACACTGCCCCCTCCAGAGGTGCACTTGAAGTGCTTCTAATTAACTGTTAGTTTTAACATTCTAACAATTTAATTGATTTTTCAATTATAACATTATACTCATTCAATTCATGTCAACTTGCAGTTCTCAGAGGAACCATGTATGGCTGTGGTGATCTTTTTTTTTTTTCATTCCACATGATTTTTACCTTGGTATTTGTACGAAGGTATCAAAAATATGGCACGAGAAGGTAAAACTATACCAAATAGTTAAATGTAAAGCTCCTTTGCAATTATTTTTGTGTTTTGTTATTTCCTAGTTTCCAGCATTGATGTGCCTGATCTTTGTATCTGGTAGATTTGACACTTGGTTGTGTGGTTTTGAACTCAATGCATGTGTATTTACTCTTTCTTTGCATCTTTATTGCTGATCCCTTCAGGTGCCTCAAGCAATTTGCTTGGTTACTTGCTGTGTTCCAGAGCATCCTGATTCTGTCATCTCGCAAATATTACACAGTTGGCATTGTTGTTGCTTGGTAATTGGAGAGAAGAATCACATCATTATCTTGAATTTTACATTTAACACTTTGTTACTGTTTGATTTTGAGATCATCAATTCTTATGCAGGTGTACAGTAAATTTGGTAGTTTTCTTTGTTGATAAGAAATTGTCAGGTCAGCATTCACAATGAAGTGTTTTCTGTTGGTTATTTTATTGTCTTTTGCAATTGTTGGGGCTCATTAGATACTTAGGAAAAAATATTTTCACAGTTACAATTGTACTTGTCCATTGCACCACATCCGATGGATTAATCTTTGGCATATATTAACATGCGTAAAATTGACTTCTAATGGTATCCATTCCAAAAATGCCCAACCGACCTGCTAGATATTTACCCACTCCCGTATTCCCTTTGAGCAGCAAAGACAAGGATGGTAAAACAGAGAAGAGCACCACAAATTTGTCTGTGAGATTTGGGTGGACTCTGCGAATTGATTTGTAAATTAGAGTAAATACTTTGTCTAGTATTACTTAGTGTCAGAATATTTGACTTTGAGGTATATTAGGTGGTAAAATTGTATATAGATGTCAGCACAGGCTAAAGATAGCTTTGCTGATATCACTACATGCTGAAGATCAACTGGCGCAGCCAGCAAGGAATCTGATTTGTGTCAATAATACGATTTTTTTTGAAATCAAACAGCTCTCCTAATTATCTCATTCTAGTGTTTGTGGAAAGTTTTCTAGGTAAAATGAAAGGTCTAGAATGTAGATGGAGCTAGTCATTCTTGAGGTCTCATACTCAAAACTTGGTCCCCCGACGAGACAAGATGGTGGTGAAAATAGAGGAGAACGATATAAAGTGCTTGTGGAAATATTTTTTTGCAGAATGGGATTGGGATGGCATGAGCAAATGATGCATTATGATCATGCTACTTGTCTGGTGCCCCACTAGGAGCACCAGCTACTTTAGGCTGCTTTTGTTTTTTCTCTTTGTAAATTCTTTCTTTGGAGGAAGTTGAAGTATGATGTTGGAGAAAGTACTTGTTACATCACATGCTATTTCTTAATTTTTCTCCTTACCAAAAAGACTGTCCCCTTTCCTTTTTGCTGTTTATCTTTAGTAGTAACATGGCATCTACCCTGTTTTGCTTTTTCAATGTCAATTGTATCCTTTAAGGGATCATTACTTGTGTCTGCATGCATTTCCTCTTGAGGATTGCTTTGTGCAAAAGAGAAAAAGCCTGTTAAAAATCAGCCTTAACCAAATTTGCTAATGAAAATTTCAATTTGGAATTCACCTTCTGAGCTAATTTTGCACATATTTGTTTAGCTTATGCACTATTCTGCTTAGTCTGGTAGAAACAGCATGTTCACTTTTTCCAGTGAACATGTTGTGGTCCATGAAGATGGTCTCAGTAAAGTGTAGGGTGAAGATGTGATCATCCCTGATGAGAAATGTTGGGAAGTTCCCAAACAGATTAACTAGTATCCTTGCTGTCTGAAATCTTAGCAAAGCAGTATTTTCTTTTCTTTTCTTTTTATAAAAATTGTGGGGTTGGCTAAATACCGCCAGTCAGCCAGTCTCTGTTGCCCATGTGGGCGTCGTCCACTTTGTTTGTGGAGATAGAGACCATAGCTTATGCGGGTGTTGTATCAGAGAAAGGTCCGTGTTAGTAAATCTGCCTCAAATTTGAGCTGGAAAGGGGTGGGTCAAGAAGAAAGTGGTCCTAGGTTGAACATCTCTCTTTACTCCATCATTTGTGGGTATTCTCACTACAGACCTCCATGATTCTACTCCAAATATTATGCTAATGTTTGGACTTTGGACATTGCTCTTTCATTTTAGGTAAAACTTGCCCTCCCAAACAACAAATTAGGGCAAAATTGTTATATGTAAGTATACATCATCTGCCTAGTTTACATTCTTGCTCGACACCTAAAATAATTAGCAAAAAATGGTGTTCATTATGAGTTCCATTGCTGGCAATACCAAGCACAAGTAGATGAATAAGACCACTTAGAGGTTCTACTTGGTAAAGATTTAGAAAAATTTGGCTCCAAATTTTCTCGATTTCCTAATCCTCTATCCTCCATGCTCACCCATTTGTGGCCTA
Organism: Euonymus europaeus; assembly: GCA_963580455.1. NCBI lineage: Eukaryota > Viridiplantae > Streptophyta > Magnoliopsida > Celastrales > Celastraceae > Euonymus > Euonymus europaeus. Next base: position 23,863,175 of record OY756967.1, read on the forward strand.
AAGTGTTATACCTTTTTCTCGCTTTTTCCCCCCTATCCAACCATGTCATATTCTCAATGCTTTTGACAATCCTATAATTACAATAATTCATAATTTGATAATACCACAAATCTAAAAATAGAGACGATCAATAAATTATTTTGTACGATATGATTTTTCCGATAATCTAAAATATGATTTTTTTTTTATTGATTATAAAATAAATTGAGTCAAAATTTAACGGGTCGTAATTACAAAGATTCATAATCATGACGACAGCAACACATACATTTATTAACGGACTACAAGTGTAAATGCAACTTTTAACTAAATTGGCCTGTACTCATCCATAAGTGCGAGCCCTTTTGAGCCCCTCATGATATCCATGTGATGAGTCCTCAAAATTAACACCAAAATTATACCTTAAAAATTCAATTTGGAAAGTACACTGTACACTTATCTTCAGTCTTCACACGCTCTTTCAGACTTCAAGTCTATTAGCTGGCGGAGATGCCTACTCGTGTTTTGCACGCTCTACTTTCACAGTGGGTGTAGTTGATGAGGCAGTGAAAGTGTGAAACCTTGGATCAAAAGTTCAAAACACTGAAACAGTTACGTTTTCAGTTTTCTTTTGTGCCCTTTTCTTTTTTATTTTCTCGCGCACTTTCTCGCTTCCCAAACAATGCCTCGCCTTAAAACCCTCTCCAGTTTCCCGGACTGTGATAGACTGATAGTGGTTTTTGTGTTTTTATTATTTGAATAAGTAATCCAATGGGTGCTCGGTGCTCCAAGTTCTCGCTCTGCTTTTGGCCATCGCATCTCAACTCGAACCGCTTCAACGACTGCTCCGATCTCGGTGAGCTTTTCCATCAGTTTCTCGAGAAAATCCTTCAGGCACTCCATTCTCTGTTATTGAACTAACCAGCGCTTATTCATTTTTGTTTTATCTGAATGCATTTTAGAGGATGGGAGCAAGGGATTGCCGGGCTTTAGAGAGTTCACTTTGAGCGAGCTGAGAACTGCTTCTTCGGGTTTCGATACTGAAAACATTGTATCAGAGCACGGAGAGAAAGCGCCCAATGTGGTATACAGAGGTAGGCTTCAAGACGGTCGCTGGATCGCCGTTAAACGCTTCAACAAGTCCGCCTGGCCCGACACCCGCCAATTCCTCGTTTGTCCTCTCCCTTTAATTTTTTTTTCATACATTTAAGTTTTCTCCAAGTTGATTGTTGTTTTTTGATGTGGATTTATAGGAGGAAGCAAGAGCGGTGGGGCAGCTGAGGAGCGAAAGGTTGGCGAATTTGTTAGGGTGCTGCTATGAAGACGAGGAACGATTGCTTGTCGCTGAATTCATGCCTTATGAGACACTCTCTAAGCATCTATTCCATTGTATATTCACCCGCTTTCACTGTTTCTGTTTTTACTGTAGACTGTTGTATGCTCCTCCTTTCTAAAGTTCATCTTGACGAGGTGTGTTTTCTGTGTCATTGACCCCCCACAAAAAAAGAAAAAGAAAAGCATAAAATAAGTTCTTAAGTTTTGGTGTCGCTTGTTAATGTGTCTTCTTTCCTGGAAGAACAGGAAATGCTCAGGTGATTTGAAATTCTGTGGTTTGATGGTTTCCTCTTCTTCACAAAATATAATTCTAGAAACAACAATTTCAATTGATACACAGATAAATTTCTTTGTTTTTTCATTGCAAATTTACTCTTCTTCGTGAGATTTCTGTTTGAGTTATTATTACTGTCATTATTTCAAGACAACTATGATATCCATCTGTTGAATTGGTTCAGGGGAAAACCAGCCCTTGAAATGGGCAATGAGACTGAGAGTGGCTCTTTATCTGGCACAAGCTTTGGATTATTGCAGTAGTCAAGGGAGGGCATTGTACCATGACCTTAATGCTTATAGGATTTTATTTGATCAGGTAATTTGCCTTAGCATTTCTTTTGCATTTTTGCTTTTCTGCTTCTACCCAGGAAATGAAAAGCAGCAAAAAAAAGGAAAAGGGAAGATGGTTATATTGTGCAGGCTATTCCTTATACTCTGTATCTCACAGGATGGGAATCCCCGGCTCTCCTGCTTTGGCCTTATGAAAAATAGCAGAGATGGGAAGAGCTATAGCACAAACTTGGCTTTCACCCCTCCAGAATACTTGAAAACAGGTAATAAATCACGTTTACAACAAGTTAAAATCTACTTAAGAGTTAAGGCTACATCACCTGTGGCGTTTTGAAGAATATTTCTCTAAATCAAAGCGGTTGGTGGGAAGCTGATGCTAACCTTTTACTTGTTGCTAAGTTGCATTTAAGTTTAAAAACGGCCACTGCATATTGATTATTAATAGGGTCCAATGCAAATATTTATGTCACAGGAAGAGTGATACCAGAGAGCGTGGTTTATAGCTTCGGCACCCTGTTGCTTGATCTTCTCAGTGGCAAACATATCCCTCCTAGCCATGTAAATCATTTTTCTTCTTTAAGTATCCAAAACTACATTTTTGGTGGAAGTTTGTCATGATTTTTCTGACATGATAAGTAAATCATTTGGCTACAAGAGTGACTTCGGCTCCTTAATGTGCTTCAGTTCCTTCAGCATTACTAAGTTGATTGCTAATACCTTCTTCTTTTAAATATATTTTTGAGCTCTGTCGTTCTAAAACACCTTCTCTGCTCAGGCACTTGACTTGATACGAGGCAAAAATTTTCTGATGTTGATGGATTCATGCTTGGAGGGTCCTTTTTCGAATGATGATGGAACTGACTTGGTGCGATTAGCTTCGCGCTGTTTACAATATGAAGCTCGTGAGCGGCCAAATGTAAAATCCCTTGTAGCTGCACTTTCTCCTCTTCAGAAAGAAACTGAGGTATGCCCAAGTTTCGTTATACCCTACTTATTTTGCCCTGTTTATGGTAGCCACATGCCATCTGATTACCTTTGGTAGGGAAGCTGCTTCAATGAAGTTGATTACCCGGTCCAAATTATTGAAATTTAACAACAACCATGAGTTTATGTGCTGATTTCTTTTCTCACAGACCCACACGCATATATAAAATTTCTTTTAATTGGTGACTTGCTAACTTCTGTTTTGAAGCAGCGATACACCAATGCAGCCAATTAAGTCCTGTAAATCTTATTTGTCGGCAATTGCAGGTACCATCGTATGTTTTAATGGGATTTACAGAAAGGATCCCATCCCCAAAGCAAAGATTAACACCTCTTGGAGATGCTTGTTCAAGATTGGATCTTACTGCAACTCATGAAATATTGGAGAAAGTTGGATATAAGGATGATGAAGGGATTGCAAACGAGGTTAGTTATCCGTGTTTCTTACCCTTATACTCGATCACAAATCATTATGCGAAGGACAAAATAAAATATTGTGTTTCCTGGTAGATTGAGAGCTGTGTTCATACATCATATCATCAAATTGGGAAGAAAAAAAATCAATCATAATAATGTCTGTTTGATTGCAATCTCTGACATTTCTCTGAGGAATTCAGAATTTATTTCTGATTGTATGACAACCCTGAAAAACATAGTAATGGGTCATCTGTCAAATCTGTGAGACTAATCCACACGGCTTGCAACTTTGTCAAGCATTAATATATCAGAAAACCACTGCATCAGTATGAGCAAACTTGAAGTCCTGCATAACTCTTCTATATCTGCTGTAATCTGATCATCGTAGGAAATCCTTTGCATTGCAGCTTTCTTTCCAAATGTGGACAGATCAAATACAGGAAACGTTGAATGCTAAGAAGCGCGGAGATGCGGCTTTTCGAACAAAAGACTTTGCCACGGCCATTGACTGTTACACGCAAGTACGTTTCTTTGATGTTCCAGAATCGAGATTAATGTATGCGTTTGTGTTGGACCTCATACTTAGACTGACAGACCTGATCGGGTAAAGGGAAATTACCTTTGGACCTAAATTTTTGGAGAACGGGCTTGGGAAAATTAATCTACCGATGGGTCAGACCTGACCAAAATTTTAGGCCCAAACCTTATTTTGAGCCCATCCTAGGTTTGGGATTGGGACCTTATATTTAAATATGGCCTAGCAAGACTTCTGGGCTCAAACAATTTCGAGGCTTGGCCCAAAAAAGAGGCCCATTCTGAAGTTCAATAAAAAGTCTCTTATTTTTTTTATTAAGCAATCCAATATGCATATGTAGTTAGAACGTGTTTAACTGCACGCTGAAATGCATAACATTATTGTCTGCCCGTGCAGTTTATTGATGGAGGGACCATGGTGTCACCAACTGTATTTGCTAGACGCTGCTTGTGCTACCTGTTTAGTAACAGGCCCCAAGAAGCTCTTGGAGACGCCATGCAAGCCCAAGTGATTTCTCCAGAGTGGCCAACTGCCTTCTACCTTCAAGCTGCAGCGCTCTTTAGCCTTGGAATGAGCAATGATGCGGATGGAACTCTCAAAGATGGAACGTCCCTGGAAGCCAAGCGACGTAGGATCTGATACTGTATAGGGTCCTCACCCTTTTTACTTTAATCGATTGTAACTATCTTTGTCCTTGGATCTCCAGACATTTTGAGTTTCTAAAACTGCTCCTGGTTCATTGCAACATTTATATTCAAATACGATGAAAGCCTAATATTTCTATATACTTATGTGATGACAAAAATCAATGTTATCAGATATAATCTCCATTTAGACCTAGTAATCGCTAATAATTTATCCGATAACCTTGACACAAAATCACAGAACCCGACTCCGTTAGCTAAGTACCAAACTTGACCCCGGGACTAAACTAGCCTAACAACTCTAGTTTCTAGAGTAGCATGAGCACCATAACTTGTCGAGGATAAGGATGAGATGCTAAGCAAAGCCACTCCCGCTAATTTTGGATTCGTTTTCTGGCTCGAGAGTACAATTGGAGCCCGTGTGCACTACCTCTAGTATCCCACCACCACTTCGCTATGAATGCAACTACAGATCCACAATTAAGTCAGAATAAAACATTCATATTGCCTGAATCACACACCTGTAGGCATGTAAATTCTACTTATATCTCGCTCAAGGTTTTCAATAATAATTGATCAATACCAGTGGGGCATGAGTACCATAGTTGTCAGAATACACAAAGCTAAACAGACTTGCCACAAGGGCACCATTAATGCAAAAACTGCCCATTTATCAATCTCGAGAAACAAAATGGCATGATCGGTCGAATTAGAGGACGAAGAATGAAATAAAATAAGATTTTTTTGTTGGGACATAACACTCATTCTCGATCCCAACCTTCCCTCCTGTCTAAAAAAAATAGTTTTACCTTCCCCTGGCAGCACAGCTATGCATTACTTCAAAATCCAAAACAGGTATGAGTATTACATTGGAGGGCGACCGGCACTGAGCATCTGGCCAACTATACCATTCACCTGGGAAATGAAATAAAGAGAGAAAATTAGCATGATATAATTAACCAGCGCATGATGGAATAGTCCACGTCTCGACATGAAAACGTCGTATCTTAAATTACAAGCAACGAACTCAACTCCTAGATAGTTTTAAGAGAACTTCTGAAAAAGATTACATGCTTTAGGAGCAAGGCCTATCCTGGCAATCACAAACCTCGAGTGTTGCACAAAACACGCACATGACTCATTTCAGAGAGAGATCGGGCCAGCCTGTGTTCAAGAGTCTACTAGTGTCTAGTGCCCTCTGCCCCACATCAAAAGAAAGAAAGAACAGTAACACATCGATGCATTGAACACGCATTTATATTATGTTTCTTTGTTACATTTAATTATTTAGTTATTTATAAGAATTTCATATATATATATATATATATATTTTTTTTTTTTTTTTTTGCAGAGCATGCCTTGAGCTTCGGGCGTTTGAGGGGTCTTGTGCCTTGATGGCTTTTTGCCTTTAACAACACTGCAATCACACCCCTCTCTATTGATTGCTCCTCCATTGATCGCCTTCAAGATTGAAGAAAAGCGCTACTGCCTTTGATGTTTGTGTTTGGATGGCCTCTCGTGGTTCATTGTGGCGGAAGTTTCTAGGTTAAAGTATTTGGTGCTGTAGATAAGGTGTGGTTGGCTGTTAGCGTGCAATGGATATGGCCAACACATTGCATTGGTCAAAGTCTTCAAAATGGAACCTATAACAATTTCACCAAAACGCTGTGCTCAACATACTATATATATATATATATTTGCTTTAAAAATCTTGCTTAGTTATAATTCCACCTAAATGAGTAGATATAATCAAGTAATAAAAAAGTTAGGAGATAAAAATGTGTGTATATATACATAATTTTTATTTGCCGAGTAATGTTGCACCCGCATACAGGATTCTTTGAGAGATCTATGATCCCCCATATCCCTGCACCCAAGTTACCTGATAGAGTCCCACATCGAAAGATGTGGTGAGGGTGTTGTTGATAAGGGGAGGTATGGTCCTCCCTTAGTAGCCAAGGTTTTGGGGTGGTATGAGCCGCCCTGGGCCTTGGTTACAGCTGACCCATTTGGGTGGGTGCAGTTGGGTCTTGGCTGCTTGGGCTCGCGTATGGGCGTGGGTCTTATCAATGGTATCAGAGCCCTGTCGATCCTAACTCTTGGCCCAGCCCCTGCGGAGTGGCCGACCATGGAAGTGCCTGCCTGGAATAGGTAGAAGGTCCATGGTGCTCGACCAACGTGGACGTTGGTGTTCAAGGGGAGGGTATTGATAGAGTCCCACATCGAAAGATGTTGTGGTGAGGGTGTTGTTGATAAGGGGAGGTATGGGCCTCCCTTAGTAGCCAAGGTTTTGGGGTGGTATGAGCCACCCTGGGCCTTGGTTACAACTGACCCATTTGGGTGGGTGCAGTTGGGCCTTGGCTGCTTGGGCTCGCGTATGGGCGTGGGCCTTATCATTACCTAGGTTCCAACAGAGGCTAAAAATTGAAATGCAAAAGGGCAAACAGTAGCAGCAAAAATGCAAAATCTTAAAATCTGGTATACAACACAAAGGACTTCGAAAACAATTTTAGGTTCAATATCCAGATTTAAACCACAAAATGGATGGAGAAGAATACACATATTATAAAGGTTACAATGACATGGGCAAGATTTCTAACTCGATAAAAGGAGGAGAAATTTGGTAATTTTTCATGCAAAAAGAGAAATTAAGAACTCTAGTAAGTGGAAACCTACATTTCAGTAGACTAGAATAACTGCAAATGTAAGCACTTAGAAAAATTACCAGCCAGTATTTCGAGACACATCGATCAATGCAACTGTTTTCACCCATATTTAGCTCAGATTCTTTGTACCTGAAAACAACGAGGATAAACATCAAAATTCACCACTTTAAAATTCCCTTCCGAACTCGTCAATATAAAATAAAAGAACAAACTTTAAAAAAAAACCACCAAAAAGCCATACCTTTTGTCAACGCACTTGTTAAAACATGTTTGAGTGAGCCTGAACCAGAAGATGAAATGGACTTGAATCAAGAACCAAAACATGATATGTTAAAAAAAATGTTACACAATTGTTACTGAATTTCTTGACAGAGAATGGAGTATAAATTCAATGAACCTTTTTAAAATCTAAGACCTTCAAAAAGGGTAAGGCATATAACTTGTATGAAAATTTTCCAGAATGAGCAATATTTTCGAAATTTGTCATGTAAGACATAAATGTTTGCTTTCTATTGTTCCCCCGGCCTTTATGCTAATAGCTCGGAAGAAAAGAAATTGAAGAGCCTCAGAGAACAAGGAAAACTCTATTTCTCTTATAAATGACAAAACAGTAATTCTCCTAGTTTTGAAGCTAAACTGTGAATTGGCACCCCTTGATGCCCCTCTCAATAATAAACTCCAGTTTTGCACTTTTGCCGCTTCAGGGGGGAAAAATGAGACCCAGAAGCTCTGGGAAAAGTAAAAACATGAAGATGAAATGAAGCAAAAGAAGTACCTGCAACTCTCAGTAAAGAAGATTATGTCATGTGTGATATGCAACTATCTAAATAAAAACAAAAAACCCTTCTTTTGAGCCTCTAGTACTAACACATCAATCAGGCATTTTCTCTCAGTAATATGCATCTCACTTAAGCAAGTTTTACATGGAAGCAGGTACACACTGCTTCAATGGAGAAGTTGAACCAGAAGTTCTTTAGAAAGTTACGTATACATAGGGCTAACAAAATACAAAAAAGAATATCAAAATGTAAACCACCCCGTCCATGCACAAAGCTCATGCAATGGACGGCGTGGGAGACATGCAAAATGTACGTAGAACTTATCCCACGACATAATATGTGGAGTATCAAGCATGTGACCTCTATGTTACACTCTACAAATCTCTACCACAGATCACTGATATATTCATTATTTGATTTCTAACCACTGAACTCAATACTTGATTTACCCAACTATACTCTCTCATGATATGAGCCAATTCCCAGGGGTCCCAAAAATCTCAGCCAAATCTGCATGGCACAACTCTAAAAAGGCAATCGCAGCACATTCTTAACATGATAAGTCCAATAAAAAAGCCCCAGAACTATCAAATTCGGACACAAGCATGCCGTTGCAGAACCAACTAATGCCAGTCCATCATAATACTACACAGTGTATATCATCAATATTTGCACATACCGATTGAACAATTCCACCCTGTACTCCATCTCTGTTGTTGCCATACCAAGAACCTGCACACGATCATCAAGTTCAACTCAGATCCACTAGACAGAACTCTAGTTGAAAAACGAGTTTTCGTTCCAGAGCAGGAGAATTCGTATTCATCACTAATTCGTAAGACTAGAAAAATAATAAAAGAAGAGAAACGAGAGTAATAACCTGTTCCTTATCCACACCCTCGGGTAGATTGTTGCCACTGGTAGCCATTAAACCCTAAACATCGAACAGATCGATAAAACTCTTATCCAACACTTTCGTTCTTCAATCTTGAAAAGCCAAAAAAAAGAAAGCGAAATAAGACATTCAAAACAATCTTACTATAAGAGATGTGCTCGAGACTCAGAGATTTGATTATCAGCCGACACCACGATATCCTACCGTACCCTGTGGCTGTGTGCCTGTGTCTACGAGGCAATGCACGATTTAGGGTTTTAGCGCGGTCTAGACACGGCTCCTAAATTGATCCGGTGTATTGAACCTGCGATTGTAGCTTGAAAACTACGCAATGGGAGAACGCCAGCTGTCAAAGATTTATCAATATTTTAAGAGCCTGTTTGGTATGCTGTTTTGGAGGTGTTTTGAGTTTTTAGTTTTGGGAAAAACTCAAAACACGTTTGGTTACTCATTTTGGGAAGTTCGTTTTTTAAAACAAGTGAAAACTAATAAGGTAAAACTCAAAACGAGTTTTAGACGTTTTCCGTGTTTTCATTAAAAACACGGAAAAGACTGAAAACACAGGCTCTCCGTCTTTTATGAAGTGAGACGCGAAGAGCTCCTCCTTCTTGGCCTCGCCTCATTCCAGATCGACGATTCGGCTCGTTCTTCTTCTAGATCGACAATCCATCAGGTTTTGCTCGCTACTTGGCACATAGATTTTTCGATTTGGCTGACAAATTGACAGAGGTCTTGCTTGATTTTCTTTCTCTGTAGGATTAGGGTTAGTTCGAGGTTGACAAAGATTTCGTTCATAATTTCAGGTGTGTGAATCTACTCCTTTCACATACTCTATTTCGTGCTAGTTTCTTGGGTTCTTTCATCTTGTGGTGAAAACACTGGTGTAAAGTCGAATGGTTTTAGGTTGACTCTACTGGTGTGAAATCTGCCAAATTGAGTTCCTCTGTTGGTGGAGTAAATATGGGGACTCATGTTCCTGTGTACAACTGGTTGCTTTATTACAAGTGCTATTTTTTTTTAATCTTGTGTTGCTTGCTACAAAATAGGTTGAATCTGAATTAGGTGGAAACGTTTTGAGATATTGATAAGGTGAATACCCAGTCTATTCAATGCTAGGCATAACTCTTCTTTGAAACACTTTGATAGTGCTTCTGAATCGGAATCAAAATAATGAATCACAGCACATGGAGCCGTCTATTATCTTCTATTATCTATTTAGTCGGCCATGAAATCCATAAGCTTGAAATTGATGCTCTGCTTTGTCATATTCTGTTTCTCTACTTTATGCTATGCTTTAACTTTGATCCAATATGAGATAGGTTGCCGCTATAGTCAGAACTCCAACCCCGACCAATATATAATAAACCATGACCATCTATCTTTTTCTCTTTATATGATAAAGAGAATAGCTTTAAGCAGGCTTTTGTATATTATGCTTTGTGGTGGATTTTAGCATGTAAGGTATTGTGTTGTGTTTGCTTGAATTTGTCTTAACTGATAAAGTCCATCTCAGCTTGTTGTCATTTTTATAATATGGGATTAAGTATGTATTTAATTTGATGCATATTTTTATAAAAGTGAATCTTCCTCATATGTGACTGACTCTGAAACAAGTGACGATGATACAATATTCACAGATGATTTGGATGAGGAGTGTGGGGATGTACTTATGCTAAATTATTTTGTGGCCAACGAAAGAAGCTTGATGGATAGAATGCCGTGTAGGACATCAGTTTGATACCAATCAAACTGCTCAGATGAGGCTACTCAGAGATCAAATAGCTACACAAATGTGGAATGACTACGCAGCGACTCATTAGTAATTTTAAATTAGAAAGTATTTTAATGCATATTGGGAAAATGTATGACTTATACAGGAGCTTATGGCAGTGTTGAAAATACTTATTAAATAATTTTAATTTAGAAAATACTTTAATGCATATTAAAATATGTATGTATTATTTGGAGTTTGTAACTTCATATATTATGTTACTTTTATATGATAATATGTTAATCATGAAAATTTTGTTCAAAAAACTGCAAACCAAACGCATTTTCAGTTTTCATTTTCAAAAACAATTTTTCAGAATAATCAAACCAAACGCATTTTCAATTTTCTGAAAACAGATTCTCAAAACAGAAAACTGAAAATAATTCTAAAAACTGAAAACTGAAAATTGAAATACAAACCAAACAGGCTCTGATACTTTATAAGCTTTCAAGTTTTAAGTTTCAACGACTAAATTGCTCAAATGGGCCGATCGACTTCGAAAATGGGCCTCCTTATTTTCTTGATCTTCAACTGTGGGCCTTTTGCAAGTGATCTTCAAATTTAGGCCTGTAGCAAAGGTAGTGCGCACCCAGCTCTCACTGCCTTTGCTTTGGGCTTTGTTTTATTATTTTGTTTCCTCACAACAACATGATCCCGCTGCTTTTCCTCCGATGGACATCTCTTCCTATTGAAGCTGCCTCTCCCCAGAACTCCCCTCTTCTCTTGCTCCCTTTTTCTCGTTCTCTTCCTCTCTATTATATCTTGGAAGCTCCGGCGACACTTTTGTGCTAGTTTTTGTGTAAGGTAATGGCTTTATGCATCTCCTTCTAATTGTTGGTTTGTGACGGGCTTATGGAATTTGTGTCTGGTTGGGGTTGTGGTGGACTGCGGTTAGGGTTTAAATGGTTTGGATTCTGTGTCTGTGCTGCTGGTTCTTAAAGCTTCTCTTTCGGTTATTCGGTTTTTTTTTGTATATCGGGACTTCTTAATTATTGTAAAATTTATTCAATTTTGAATCCAACGGAAGAAGGCAGAAATCTGCGCTGAAATCATATTATTCTGGCAACTGATACTCAGAATCTGATAGCAGAGACTATTAATATTTCCAAATTGAAAATCGTTCTACTGTTGTTGTGAAACATGTTTTTGTTTTGGTCGTATGAGGGGGAAGTACATAGAGAGTGTTGGAATTTAGATTTGGGCAGCGAGATTCCATTTCCATGAATGGCATATTATAAAGTGAAAGTTTGGGGCTTTCAGGGGAGAGAGTTTCACTGAATAATCATTGTTGTACATGTATATTTGAAAATCAGAGAAGAGAATCGTGAAAAGTTAGGTAGGCTTCAAATTCAAAACACAAAAGATATTTGAATATGCAGACATTTTGTGAATTTACCTTCTTTCGTGTTTGACATTTTATAGCTTTACAAGGTTAATGATGGAGGCAGAGGTGAAAATGCGTTTACATGTCTTGTTTTTTTTGTTCCAGTATCATTAATGGCTGCAGAACATGGAACTTTGGCGGATCCTACTTGCTCAACGTTTTCTTTTATTGATGAGGATCATACACTTGCAAATTCTGTCAGATTCACCCTGAATCAAGAGTCAGTATTCTCCTCTGCCTCCATTTGATGTTTCCAATTTTGTTTTTATCTTTATCATATTCTGACCATCCTTTTTCTTGACTGCATTTTCTCTATGCATGAGATCACTATCTTGTCAATTTTACAATCCTACCTATTTTCTAATGCTTATTCGCTTTCTTGTGAGAGAGAGATAGATGATTCTCCATTTCATTATTGTATGTTTAAGATGCCTCTTTCTGCTCTAATTCTTCAAAATACACTCATATAGTCTTATGTGAATTGCTCTTTCATAAAGTAGTTCCTTATGCCTAAACAAAAAAAGTTGACTTCTACATCAGGCCTAACTCTTGTTTTATTATGCTGAATTGTCAAATTAATCAAAAAGAGGACCCTGTGAGGATGAGATTGAAACCATATATATTTCCTTTCTTCACTTTGAATGCTGTCATTAAATGTTTAAAGTAGCCAAGTATCAAAACATTGAAAGACTTAAATAAATATGAATAACTAAAAGCTTGTCATTCCTTATGGCATATGCAACCCATTTGCTTCCTCTGCAAGTTCCTATCTGCTATTCTCCTTATTTTATCTCAACGATGTTGCTTTCATTTGTGATTGTGATTAATTAACATCATTTGCAGTCCAAGAGTATCCTTCTGTGGTTACAGCATTCCTCATCCTTCAGATGCCAAAGTCAATATCAGAGTTCAGACAACAGGTAGTATATGAGTGCTCATATGTTACTACTTCGTAATAGTGCACTTCTTATAGCAAGATTAAGGTAAATCTTTGCAAAAGTTTCCCTGTGTTACAAGTTGACAATGTTCTTCATCCAGTTAGTCTTGTTTTCATTTACCACAGTAGGAGGAAACGCTTCATTCAACTTTATTATCATTTCTGATCGTTGATTTACTTTTGGGTCCATTTGTGGTGTTCAGTGGGTAGTGGATGCATCTTAAGTTCGTGTGAATTGTTTGATTTGAATAATGTTCTGTAATTATAGGCTCTTTTTTTCCTGCTTTTCATGAAATACACTTGAATGGCATTTTTACAAACTATATGTGGAAAATTATTCACTTTATCACCACCGGCTATAGAACATTACTGGTTGGCCATGCACCGTTTGTCCTTGTTCTACCTCTTTACGAGCAAAGAAGTTGTGTAGTCTCTGTTGCTTGGAGAATTTAAGCTATGCCGTTGAAGTGACTATCCAATTTATGCAGTTTTTGGTTTTTTCTTTTGTGAATTTCGATTTCTGTTTGGATATCTGCAGGTGATCCAGCAAGAGAGGTAATGCAAGATGCATGTCAAGATTTGATGCTTATATGCCAGCATGTGAGGAGCACTTTCGACGAGGCAGTTGCTGATTTCAAAATGAGCCAACCCATGGATACAATGAAAATCGAATGAAATAGTTATTGAAGTTCGATGAATTTCCCTTCTCTGATGTTGAATGCGGTTCAAGACACTGATGACGCTACATATTTCACTTTTATTCAATTTGGTTAATTTTACTGTGTTGGACACATTTGTCTTTTTTTTTGGTAACACAGCTAGGACAAGGACAAATGGATGTTTCTGGGATTTCCCCAAATGCTTATGATGAAGTGATGTACTAGAATGTTTCATCCTTTATACTTGACCCGCAAGATATGTGATCTCTGTATTTCCCTAATGGCATCTACGACCTTATATCTTTTGTATGCTAATGTATATACTTGTCCACTTGTTGGGTTGGATCTAGTATAATTCGATCAATGTAGGATTGTTGTCTTGACAATTTGTTGTGTGCAAGGAGTTAGGTCTTTACTTGTTAATGATTACTCAGTTGAATGTCAACTCGATGTGAAATTATAGTCTCAATACAATTATTGAGAGAAACAAACGATAATATTTTAAAATTACAACCAAACCATAATTATTAATGATAATAAATCTATATAATTAATAAGCTCCCAAACAGAGGAAAGCCTATGTAAGTGGCACCAACATAAAACTAATCACTGAGCAGATGGAACAATGTTGTCAAAAATGGTATGGTTCAGAGCTTGGACCAAGGGAAGTCCAAGCATATTGTGGTGGTGGTGGTGCTGCTGCTACACTGGAGCAAAAAACAGAAGCATAACAACCAAGTTGTGATAATGACAACGGCACCCGAGAAAAAACTACTAAAAACCGAATATGCATACCAAAAAATCAAAGCTCGTTTTCAAGAACTACTCCATCAGAAGAGCAGGAGCGGGGGTAAAAAAATGAAATGTTTACTAAGTCCTCGATCCTTCGCCCTAGTCTATTCCAGTCCACATTTTCAAATTTGACCAGCTTCAAAGAACAAAATGTTACACAAAACTTTCAAATACATCTGAAAATAAACTGCTAACGAGCATAAAACATCAAAGACTGAATGCCAGATGCATTAAACTGTTTGAATACCAGATTCTGCAGTTTTTTCAGGAGACTTGGTCAAGTTCGGCACAGTTTCCGTTAGTTTTGCTAAGCTTGGAATGTACTTCCAGCAGCGCTTGTGAACTCCGCTTATTTTCTTGGGAGCATCTGCAGCTGGCAATCCTGTTTTTCAAACTGACAATATTTACTTGACCTTCATGTACAAGAAAATAACTTGAAAGAAAAAAGACCATGCTAGATATAGCTTAAAAGAAGTAATAAGCTTCAGTCTCCAATCTTCATGATTTTCTAAGATACTAATGTAATGACTGGACGATTATCCAGGAGAACAGGCTAAGGATGTATGGAAAATATACCATCAGAAAGCGGTGAATACTGATAAACTGAACAATGTTCATGTGAAGTGAAAATTCCATTCATTTCCAGGATGAATCACTAAAATAGAATATAAAAAATTGTGCTTAGAAAGTAATGCAGGGATTTGTTCCAATTCCTCTAAAAAAACCTGTCACGAACAAACATGGGTTTTATATGCACAACTTTATCATTGGATCAATATTTTAGGCTAGATAAGAGAAAAATGATGAATGGAATGACAAACAAAAGATAAGAACGATGACCAACCTTGCATTACTGCAAACTCAAGTTCTCAATTTTCACTCGCAATGAAATCAACTGGAAGGGGCTATGAATATAGGCAATAATCTTCATTAACACAAGGTTTCAACATTCGCAAGTAACTTATTAAACCTTATACAAATATTTATCTATTTACACTAAAGAGAATAAGCTGAATATCCACAAAGTCAGCCATTAAAGAAAACCGAGATAACCTCTTCTTTTCTTTGCTACCTTTCTTTATCAACAAAAGCAAGAAGAGAAACTGCAGAGCTAAAAACGAGACGAACATCAAATGAGTACAACCCGAAAATCAAATGATGGATAAACGAACACTACCTTCCTTGTGAACTATTCCCCATGCTTTTCCATGCCTACCATCCTGCAACAAACCAAAACCCTGTAAACCCCTAAACCCTAAATTAAGCCGAAACTCAAAAGAGATAGAAAAAAGTTAATGAAATTAACTCCATCCGCATTAGTCGCAGAGAAATCTCAGTAACATCTATCAAAATCACTAAAAAAACTCTTAATTGAGCTTCGATCATGACAACTATACTCCGACATTTTTCGGGAAATCGAACAAACAAGAGCCGAAAGCACAAGAGAGGGACCTTGTACAAATTGATTTTGGTAATCTGGTAAGAAACACCGGTCCAATGACTTTTGGCCATCTGGTAGCCGATGCCCCAGTTGGGCAAGAACTGAGCCACCTCGAACAGGTTCTTCTTCTTTCTTCGCTTCGGCTTCTTCAGGCCATTATTGCTGTCAGGGTTTTGGCCAGAACTAGGCGCGGAAGTGGCAAAGCTTCTGAATAAGTTCGATGAAAGCCTCGAGAGGCTTGCGTTTCTTATGCTGGCAACCGTCCTGTTAGCGAGTGTGGAAGCCATTTCCCGACCCACTTTGCTCTGGCGTCGCTTATAGGCTTCCCCTGTCGCTGCCAAGAACTTCGAGGAATTATGGTTTGATATTATGAAAAAATCCCTGAAGTCGGTTTCGAGATTTTTTTTTTCGCTTTTAAAAATAATGATTTTGAGTCTAATTTTTAAAGGGCAAATTAGATAAAAGCACATAATCATGTTTAATTTTGGAAGGAGGTCCAATTCATTTAAAAAATTAGAAATAAGAACAAAATAATTAAACTACCCAAACTATCCCTCTCATCCATTACATGTGGTCTTCATTTTAGACAATAAAAGCTCCTATTCCCAACATCTGATCGAAGAGAGATCACTTCCGTTGAAATTGTATCGTCGAGAGGAGTCTAACGACGGTGGTTTCTCCTCAATCAGCCGCCGAAAAATGCCGGATCAAGGCAAAACGTTCGAAACACATTTTCCCTCAATCTGGACGTTCCTGACATCGGATTGAAGCGATACTGGTGCCGTTGGATTCATATCGTCCAAACGATTCCAACGCCACCAGTCTTACCTCGATCCAACATCGGAAACAGCTGCAGCAATGAAAAGAAGTTTTGGGGCGTCGTCGGAGCTTCGCGGTGTCTTTCTGGCTGCTATAGACCTCTGTTCTGGCTGTCATAGGTCGGGCTTTACTCCTCTCATAGTTGCGCTTCTTTTGAGACCAACTACGATCATTTTGGTGGTCGGACAAAAAAGTTAAGCTAAAAAATATGAAATCATAGTTTTAAAACTCTTTTTCTCTATATAACCTATATTTATCTGTAGATCCTTTATTTATCTTTAGAATCACTTTTTCTCTGTAAAATATATTTTTCTCTATACAATATACCCAAAGCTCGTATTCAATACTAAAACTCTATGTCCCAAAGTTCAGACATAAAAGTCAGACCAAAAAATATGAAATCGTAGTTTTCATTCTACTGTTGGTGCATAACTTTTTTTCTCTTTATAACCTATATTTCTCTGTAGAACTCTTTTTCTTTATAAAACATATATTTAGAACATATATTTCTCTTTAGAATCTTTATTTATCTTTAGAATCACTTTTTCTCTATACAATAGACCCAAAGCTCGGATTCAATACTAAAACCATATGTCCCAAGGTTCAGACATAAAAGTCAGGCCAAAAAATAGGAAATCACAATTTTTTTTCTACTGCTAGTGCATAACTCCTTTTCTCTTTATAACTTATATTTCTCTGTAGAACATTTATTTCTCTGTAGAACTATTTTTCTCTGTAGAACCTATATTTCTTTGTAGAACCTTTATTTATTTTTAGAATCACTTTCTCTTCGTAAAATATCTTTTTTCTCTATACAATAGACCCAAAGCTCGGATTCAATAATAAAATTATATGTCCCAAGTGATGAACCCAAGGTTCCGACATAAAAGTCATGCCAAAAAATATGAAATCACATTTTTCATTCTACTGTTAGTGCATAACTCTTGTTTTTTTTATAACCTATATTTCTTTGTACAATTCTTTGTTCTATGTAATTTTTTTCTCTATTCGACAAACCCAAAGCACAGATTCACTACTAAACCTTTATGTCCCAAGTGATAAAACTCAAGGCTCGGATTCGTTAAACCCTAATGGACTCAAGGAACAGATTCACTACTAAAATATTAAATGTCACAAGTGCTAAACCCTAGGGCCCTAACTACTAAACCCTCACGGGCTCGGATACCCTAAACATCGGGGTTCAAACTTCCAAAATTGGTTAGAACTATTTTTTCTCTATTCGACAAATCAAAACTCAGATTCGCTATTAAAAACCTATGTCCCAAGTGATGAACTAGAAAATTCAGATTCACTAAATCCAACAAATTCTTACCATTGGAAGCATTTGAAGCAAGACCTACATAATGTGCTAATAATATCATAATAAAATGTACAGTGTTATTTTTCTCTGTAGAAAATACTTTTTCTCTGTAGAACCTTCGAAAATATTTTTTGACCAGGTAATCACTTTTCGATGATGGATTGAGGAAAGACCACTGACGTTGGACTTGTCTGACCAAGATGAATTCAAAGCCACTGATCCCGTCTCGATCCGTTTCCAGAAATGGCTAGATCAAGGTAAAACACGTTCTGATTGGTGCCGACTATTTTGCCTTGATTTGGAAGTTTCCAATGTCGGATCTTGACAAGTCTAGTGGTGTTGGATTTGTCTCGGCCTAACGATTCTAAGGCCACTAATCTCACCTCGATCTGACATGAGAAACGATCGGATTGAGGCCAAATGTGTTATGAACGTTTTTCCTCGAATCGACAGTTTTCGATGTCTAATCTTGGCAAGGCCAATGGAGTTGGATTCGTCTCGACCTCACGATTCCAATGCCACTAGCCTCTCCTCAATCCAAAGTCGGAAGCATCCGCAGCGAGAAAAATAAGTTTTCAATCATATTTAATTGAAATAACAATGACAAATCTGCAATTTCAAGTTTTGTCCTTAATTCATTAAATTTAAAAATCAGCTGGACCTTAACTAGCAACAAAAATTCAGCTGTCCTTTTACTCTTAAAAGTTAGTAAATTTGGACCTAAGCCTAATTTCCCCATTTTTAAAATGATTTCGAGTATAGCTTTTAAGATTAAAAATTAATAAAAATTCAATTAAATTAAAATAAAATTAATCAAAATTAAATTTAAATTCAAATTCTTTGGTTAATATTGGGTACTCATTTTGGGTCAATATTAGGTCGCGGGTTTCCGGTGACTCATCTCATCAAAAAATCACTAGGTTAGAAGTTCCTCATGTCGGCGAGTCCAATGGAGATGATGGATGTCATCGACGTTGGTCATAGTGGTCGGATTGAGTCTTTTTTTTCCACGGTGGCTGAAAGTTTTAAACCCATATTTCGGAAGCTATGGTTGACTAAATGAGGAAAGATTGGTCGGGTTTTGTCGCTTTGCGAAACTTTTGACACCAATCACGTCGTCAATGGTCGTCGGACGGTAAAGTTTTGTCACTGGCGGCTAAATTTGTCGAGTGGAGAGAGAGAGGAGAGAAGAAATGAGATTTAAGAAGATTGAATTAATTATGAAAGTGTAACCGGTCCAATTAAAAAATTGTTTGAAAATAAATCAAAACAATTAAAAGTTGTTTCTGTTCTTTTGTTTTCCAAAACAAAAAAATGAAAACAATTTCTAAAGACCATAATCAAATGGATTTTCAAAACACAATTTAAATTTAAAAAATGAAAACTGTTTTGAAAATTATAACCAAATACACTCTTAATATTTCATATTGTGTCCCCAAAACGCTGTTGTTTTAGTGTAATTTAATGGGCTTAGGGCTATCTTATTTTTTTGGTAATTTTCAAAATTGTTTCCATCTGAAAAGAAAATTGAATACTGGTCTCATTGGGCTATAGAAAATTTGATCGAAGAGACACATAATAAATTGGACGAACTCAAAAGTTGATCTATTTTGAAGATTTGCAGGCATAAGAGTGCCCAGGAGTTGATGTTGATCTATTTCAAAGATTAGCAGGCATGAGAGTGCTCCGGAATTTATCTATTTCAAAGATTAGCAGACATGAGAATGCAATAGGTACTTGGATTCATCTTCATATCGCTCAATGGAACTCCGAACATTGGTCTTACAAAATTGTACAGTAACTATTAGAGAAGTCTTGCCCTTTGTGAGAAATGTGAGTTCCTAAAGTGAAACTGGGAATGACTAGCTCTGATGAGTTTTCCATCAGAAGCTTCAAAAACAAATTAGAAACCTGATACAAATCCGCTTTGCTCTGACGATGTTAGGAGTTGGCAAAGTCGGCTCTCAACAATGCAAAATGACAGCAGGTAAACTTTACTAGTCCATAGCTTAACACAAGTAGTAGTTGGAAGTTCATTACTGAAAACAGAAAAACAACAAAACATAAACTCTCTCCCTCTAATGCTTCCCACTACAAATAAGCTCACTAAAACATTCTACAGGGAACGAAAAACCAGCAACTGGAAGTTGTGGTGAGGTTAAGAAACTTCCCAAATGATTACATCTCCTGAAAGCCTTCTCCCTCTTCATCCTCATAATCTTCTTCCTCATCAGCCGTTGCATCTTGATACTGCTGATATTCTGAAACCAGGTCATTCATGTTGCTCTCAGCCTCAGTGAACTCCATCTCATCCATACCTTCTCCAGTATACCAATGCAAGAAAGCCTTTCTCCTAAACATGGCAGTAAATTGCTCACTGACTCTCCTGAACATCTCTTGAATGGATGTTGAATTGCCGATAAATGTGGATGCCATCTTTAGGCCAGTAGGTGGGATATCACAAACAGTTGATTTCACATTGTTCGGTATCCACTCAACAAAGTAAGATGAGTTCTTGTTCTGCACATTAAGCATCTGCTCATCCACTTCTTTGGTGCTCATCTTCCCACGGAACATAGCAGATGCTGTCAGATAGCGGCCATGCCTTGGATCAGCAGCACACATCATGTTCTTTGCATCCCACATTTGCTGGGTGAGCTCAGGAACTGTCAATGCTCGGTACTGTTGAGACCCTCGTGAGGTAAGAGGAGCAAATCCCACCATGAAAAAGTGAAGACGAGGGAATGGAATAAGATTAACCGCAAGTTTCCTTAGGTCAGAGTTCAACTGACCAGGAAACCTCAAGCAACATGTAACTCCAGACATTGTTGATGAAATCAAATGATTCAGATCACCAACTGCGTAATCAAGGCACAACAGTCATCAGTAAATATTTGGATGTTTCAGCCTCTAAAAAAACTGAAAATTTGACAACTGCTAGCATTTGGTTGTTGGTACTAAAGAAATCTCTGGTTCTAAAACAACTGCAATAATACTCGAGAAAGATTTGACACCTTTCAAATAAAAATATCATTAAATAGTTCAGAAAAAGTGAAAAACCAATTCGATATTGACAATGAGCAATTGGTCTGCATCTTATTTCAGTTTGTGGTACAACAATATTGAATTTACTGTTTGGTTTGACTCACATAGTTTACAGCTTAATATATAATATCAAGAAACAGAAACAAAAAACCTCCCCACTGGATAAGAATAAGCACATATACACCATCAAGCACCTATTCACACACCCCCACATCATCACCATCTCAATTAGGCACAGGAGTCAGATAAGACTGAGGAAAACTTACAGCTGGGATTCGTAAGCTTGAGAGTGCGGAAGCAAATATCATATAAAGCCTCGTTGTCCAAAACCATACACTCATCAGCATTTTCTACAAGCTGATGAACGGACAGAGTAGCATTGTAAGGCTCCACAACTGTATCAGAGACCTTGGGCGAAGGAAATACGGAGAAAGTAAGCATCATCCTATCCGGATATTCCTCTCTGATCTTTGAAATCAAAAGAGTCCCCATTCCAGACCCTGTACCACCTCCTAACGAGTGACAAACCTGAAACCCTGAACAATATCAAAGCCAATGAAAACCAAAAACGAACAAAAAAATTCAATGATCGTGATAATTGATAATAAACTCCAAAACATAAACCCTAATTGAGACATCATTTACCTTGTAAGCAGTCACAATTTTCGGCCTCTTTCCTCACCACATCGAGAACCGAATCGATCAACTCTGCACCCTCGGTGTAATGCCCCTTAGCCCAGTTGTTTCCGGCACCAGACTGGCCAAAAACGAAGTTGTCAGGCCTGAAAATCTGGCCGTAGGGCCCAGATCTGACTGCATCCATGGTACCGGGTTCCAAGTCCATGAGGACTGCACGAGGGACGAATCTCCCACAACTGGCCTCATTGTAGTAGACATTCACTCTCTCTCGTTGCAGATCGGAGTCACCTTGGTACTTTCCAGTTGGGTCGATGCCGTGCTCCGCGCACAAAACCTCCCAGAACTTGGCACCGATCTGGTTGCCGCACTGGCCTCCCTGTATGTGAAGGATTTCACGCATTTTCACTGGAAATAGAAAACAAAGACTGACTATTCCACCGAGAGAGAGAGAGAGAGAGAGAGAGAGAGAGAGAGAGAGAGAAAGGGGTGGTAGCGGCGGGGAGTGTAGTAGAATTTTTAGGTTTTAAAGAGAGAAATACAGGAGTTTCAACGGCACGCTCGTTTTTATGGAATTTTTTTTCTTCTCCAAAATAGGTATTTCCGTCTTTGTTTATTTTTTGAATTTGAATGAGACAGAAAGAAGTAGCGAATAGTACGCTACCACTTCAGTCTTCAAGGTTGTAACGGGCATAATTCCAAACGGTTAAAAATTCGAAATTCAAATTCGCGGATACAGCTGGAGGCAATCGACTGATTTTCTTATTTTTTGAGTGTTTTTCCTTCTTGGACATACGGCGCCACTTTCTAGGCCTCCGTTTGGGAATTCTCTGTCCCATACTCTCAGACACTCTCAGCTTTTACGCTCCTGTTTGGATGAGAGTATAAGCTTATACTCTGTCCCCATACTCTCAGACACTCTCAGCTTTTACGTTTTACGAGAGCTTATACTCTATCAACATACTCTAATCCAAACGGACTCTACACGTTTTACGAGAGCTTATATTCTATCAACATACTCTGATCCAAACGGACTCTAGATATATGGGTGCTGAAGGTGAGGTGAGTTAGGATGCACACCTTCAAGTAACGGAAGTAGAACCGTATTAGAAAATTTAGAGTGGCTATCATTGAAGATGCTCATAATGAGGGAATGAAAATTTGAAATTAGCACCCCGTTTGGGACAGAGTATAAGCTAGCTTATACTCTGTCCCCATACTCTCAGACACTCTCAGCTTTTACGTTTTACGAGAGCTTATACTCTATCAACATACTCTGATCCAAACGGACCCTAGGTCTCCGTTTGTTTCAGAATATAAGCTAGCTTATACTCTGTCCTCATACTCTCAAACACTCTCAATTTTTACGTTTTACGAGAGCTTATACTCTATCAACATACTCTGATCCAAACGAACCCTAGGACATTTTTATCTCACCAGCCATGTGATAAACTAATATGCATCTCTCTTATGTGCCTTTTGTGGCTTATAAGGCACAATAAGCCACAAAAGCAATTTAGAACATCTCAACATGCCACCTTGTTATTTTCCGTTATCAAAGTCATCATAGGGATAAATGTGAAACCTGATGCAAGGTTTGAGATATAAGTGACAAAAAACAAACTTACGGACAAAAATGAAAACAACCCCATAATTGAGTGGCAAAAAGAACAATTTCGCCGTTAAAAAAGTTATATGAAAACATCTTTTCTTGTAAAGACATTTGTTATTAAACATCTTATAAAAATATATATTAGAAAATAAAACCTCTTAAAAATCAGTTCCATAATAACAAAATTCTTTACCAAAAAGGACAAACCTCAAGTCAATGTTCATAAACTCGAAAGAAGCAAACGAAACATATGCACCAAAAATTCTCATAAATTCATGTTTGGCAAAAAAATTCAATGGTTGTCTAACCACGGCATCGCTCCTCCATTCAATAATGAAAAAAGAATTCGAATCCACATGACTCATTGTTGATGTTCTTGTACTCATGTAGCGGCTCAAATTTTTGAGATAAAAGCTCCAAACATCAAATCATCAATAAAACGAAAGTACAAATACAAATATGCTCCACACATCGTTACATCATATTCTCCTACAATAATTAGCTTCATATCACTGTCCTATAACCCGAAGTACACCCAACCAAAAAAAAAAACACTATTCTTTAACCTGAAATAACACCCCAAAAGAAAGAAATGAAAAAAGAAAAGGGCGTAGCCACGCTCAGGATATTCTCTAAGCTTCCACAAACCTCAAGTGTCAGTGCTAAAATGGGACAACCCCGACATGGAGCAGATGTAAAACTAATAAAGCCAGCAGGTAGTCATCTTCCCGTCGCACTCTTGGAACAGTCCGGATTCTAGCATAGTTGCATTAGTATCACCAGACATCATTCATACATAATAACAACATACTTTCATGCCAAATTAGTTCAACACTTTAAGTTGCAAATTAACGAAAGCTGAGAATCATTTTGACACAGCCTCCCAACATGGTAAAACACTACAAAAGAACTTCCATCAGTCGTATGATATCGAGTGTGAACTACTCTCTATCAAAACCATTCATAGAAAAATTCACTTTCCTTGAGTTAAATTTATACATACCTAGTTATCAAACCCTAAACCGTAAATGTTTCACAGTAAATATCAAGCATAGTTTTTCATCATGTAGGCTCATGTAGACAGACATCTAGAAGGGTAGCGTCTAAGCAGAATTTCTAGTTATTTAGATTGAGAGACAACAATCCAACAGGTTTCGAGTCATACAACCCGTCCATCATAGAATGTTAGGGATCCCAAGTGCAGATAAAAACTACAGGTCTATTATAATTCCAATAATATTAGCAAATTCATGTAAAACGAAATGAATAAATAACATTAATATAAGAACAAACAGTACCCATGCTTATCCAAGTGATATCAAAGAGAAGCCACACACACAAAAAAAAGCCATCTAACATATTAATGAGAACCAATATGGGCAAACAGAACAAATGAAAAGACGAAATTATGAAACCTTTTGGGCAAGCAAGGTCCACCAAATAAAAATAAAAATAGCAAAGAAATTGTCCAGAAATTGTCAGCAACACAAGGTCCAACCACTTTAAAGCTCTGAATAATTAAAACTTTCTCACCCCCGAGTCCTAACTAAATATATACATTCAGCAAGCTAGCAATTCAAAGTCTATTCATCATTTTCATTTTAATGCAGAGAGGACAACTCTTTGAAGCCAGCAAGACTCTGTGCCTATGCATGGACTGTGAAGATGATACTAGCAACCTACACATCTAGAGTAAGGCATGAACGCAGATAAAGGAAATCCACTTTATTATTCGCTGGCTTTGCATTTTATCAACACTCAAAGGAAACAATTCAGATTATCACTTATCAGAAGCATTTGATCGCAGAAAATGGAAAGCATTCTCTGAGGAAGCAACACTTTGGACTTTTACTAGCATTGTCAATTTGGGCAAAGCAAAGAAAAAAAAGTAGTGCCCATTCCAAATCAAACCCAGGTTGAGTTCCTATTATCAGTTCCAGTAAATTATATTGAATAAGTTCCAAAGTTTCAATAACATGAGAATATTTGTCCTAATTAATTAAGATGCTTTGCAATTTAAGCTATATGGTTTCCCCTCACACTCGTGCTTTCCTTAATTTGTGTTGTTCCCCTATCTTTCTTCTTTTGGGATCAAAATTCCACCTTGACAGAGTCATCCTCTTCATTATTCACCTATCGTAAACAAGTATTAATGTATCATGCACCTCATGTAGCTATCATTACTCATCTCATACAAACATGCATGTTCTCATCATTTATAATCTATAAATACTTAGACTATCTCCATCAAACAAGAATATTGTTTTGATGTTTTTCTTTTCCAATGAATAAGGGTCGCTTCAGCCCTACGAAAATTCTTAAACGTACCTTTGCCTCCCTCTAAGAAATTCCTGCTTAAACCAAAAACTATAGCATGCTTCCATTTTTGCATAGCAGCAAACTCCATCAAAATATGAATGAAACAAAAAGATCATCAACAATAAATTTATGGTGCCATGCACTACCAAATTTATCATTCAACTGAGTGCCTAGATGAGCTCTAATAGCTAGGAAAAAGATGACAAGAACAACCATTTATCTAACATACCTATTCTATTCCATATATAGTTCCTTGTCTACGCAAACTTTTGTGATCTATTTTTTTTATTAAAAAAAAACAGAATTCTCCCAATTTTTTCGCACACCTAGATAACCATAAAATCAACCGATAACATCACAAATACAATTCTACAAACAAAATTAATAACTCAGAAACTTAAGCCGAAGATGGAAAGCAAAGAAAAAAAATTGAAGAACTAAACCACAAACCTGGAAAAAAATATAACGAAGAACCAAAAGCTTGAAGCCCAGAATTGCCATCCAACATTGAAAAGGCTGTCCCAAAACTTCTGTTATACCCCTAGTTTTTGCAATATGAAAAAGGAGAGAAGTACATGAAGTGTAAGAGATTCTCAAAGGAAAAGTTCAACTGGACTCAAAATCATAGGCAAACTATTTAAAATTTCTAATCCTATTCCTAGTTGACCTTCAAGCAAGGATTTGTATAAACCGCAGCATTTTTTATTGTTATAGAAACGTCGGTTCAAGGTTAGATTAGATGTGTTCGCTCATTGTTTTGACGAGGTAAAACTTTGACAAGGTTAACAACAATAGAGCTGATAGATGGACGCTACATAGTAGAAGTTCTAAATATCAAATAAATAAGAGGGTGAATTGCATAATTAAAGACATGTTTAGTTGATGTTGGTGATGACAACCGGAACTCATACTGTGTTAGTGATATGATTGTCCCCATACCATACTTCTTCTAATCTGCCTCCTTTTAACTCCTAAGGAGATAAATACCCCCAGTAAATAATTTTCATACATTTGTGTTTATGACATGGAATCTCCACAAGACCCACATCACGCCCATACTTGCAGGGCTAGCTTTGGATTCTAAAAATCAACTGCAAAACATTGGGATCAGTTTTTAACCTATGTCCCCAGGTGCCCAGAGTTTCCTATCTTCTCCACTAGGCTAGGCTACACTTGGCAATGACAATCTCTCATTGAAGTATGTCCACCGGATAGGTCTCTTATTATGATTCTAATATTAGTTGTCGAGCATGTGTTTTTGGTGTAGGCATCAAATCGATGTGCATTCTTTCTAGAACTCACTCTCTTCCCAGTAAAATCTATCTAAATGTTTCCTTTTGTAAAATGGGCGACACCCTGGTGCCTTTCTTCTGCTGTTAAAGTTTTACTTTCTGAAGAAAAAAAAAGGTAGGTATGGAATTCATTCGCAAATATAAAAGGGCTAGAACCGTTGCTTTTCCCATGGGAGTTTCCTCTAATCTTCATTAGTGAGACCGTAGACTTGGGATTAAAAACATTAAGAGAAGTATTAACTGATGTTGGGTTTCAGTTTCCAGGAATTAGATATTGAAGTCCAGTAGTGCACAGATAGAAAAATTAAGTCTACTCCTAGGTACAGGTGAAACTTTTACTACTAGGCCAAGGGTTTGCCCCCATGCACATAGCCTTCAAAGTAAAAAAAGTACTCAGTATTTCATCATCAAGGACTTATATCTACAACTAATCTAAATGTTATCATCCCTTGGCTTTTCTTAATTTCACCCTCCTAGTACTAGCAGAAAACTAGATACGGCAAAATTAGTGAAAAGCACACTAGAGTTAAGGACAACAACATTACAATTTACTTCGCTTACATACATTTCAACCCCCAAAAGTACCATTATTAAAATTACAATAGTAATTGAAGCAATCACTATACAGCACTGACATTGTGACAGAGAAAAACTCAATCAGATTAATGATATCATATTCATATCATGTCGTACATAGTCATTGATGCACAACATTCATTCCCAAGAAATTAGTATTTAGTAACTATGAATCAATTACAAAGCCGTCAAATTATCAATAGTTTCAAATCTAATCAGAGCGAAGGTACCATCTTTATAAAAGTTAAAGTTACAGCCTTGCACAATGATCCCACATTGCAAAGAGATTGTTTTGAGGATTTGAACATCTGACCCCTAGGTTATAGTGAGACAATTTTTTCATTACGCCAAGGTTCCCCCTACATGTATCCTGTAAACTCTCACTAAAATGCTGTAAACTTTAGCAAGAGAAAAAATCTTAAAGTAGTTTTACAATAACACCACCAAGTAAAGGCCAGAAGCAACAAACAACTTTACCAGTATGCTCCCATTTAAATCACATTATGAGTGACATTCCAAGAACTTGATCACGACCCAAATCAACCCACCCCCAACGGCCAACACAACCACAACAACCCACCTCCATCCCAGTCAGTTTTTTAATAGAATCAATGACACACATTTTAATTTACAATAATATCCCATATTCCTTTGAATGCAATATTCTGCTATCATCCAAAAACAAAAGGTAAAATATCACTTTCAACAGCCTCAACAATGCTTCCTTTATTCCCTTATTTCAGTCAACAAAATAAGTAAAAGGCAACGTTTCCCACATTTTATTGTAGGATAAGTTGATCATGTCCCAGAATTGATGGGATGGGACCAACAAAAAACATCAATTATATGTCACCACTCGCATTGCTCTAATATTCCTTATCGAGAGATACTTTTTTTACTTAAATAAAATGCATAAAAATCGTTACTATTCCATTTTCTCATCTTTTCTTCTCAAAATTCATAGAACCTTAGGTATCTCTAACCGCCAATATCAAAGGTTAACCATTATTTTTATCCAAAAAAAAGGGTTAACCATTACTGCACAGATAGCTTTCAACCGGAGCAAGTTTCCACAAATTAGAGAAAAAATAGACCAAGGAGTATGCCCACATCAACAGATATGAACATAGTAAAGAAAGAAATCCACATGCACTGCGGAATAGTAAATATTAAAAATTAGGGATCTTAATGGCATAATGGTCACTATTGAGAAACAACTGTGGATGAACGCGAGCTGGCTCAATACTGGATGCCAGCATAACATTTTAACTCAAGCCCGTATGTATAACCATATTAGAGTAGAAACTTCAAAATGTATAAGGATGAAACATTAATACTAAAAATAACCATACCAGAAATTTCTATCTCAAAAGGTAAAGACTTCACCAAACATACAGTAAATAGATATAACAAAACTACTTTACTAGATAATAGTAATGTTAACAAAAAACTATCCCAGTTCTAAACTGAAGGTTTCAAAATAAAAAACCAGCTACTTAACTGCAGCAGTAACTTCAGTTCCAAAAACCCACTCCTTTCACATGGCAGCAACCTGAAATGACAATACTAGCATAAACCACCCTGGAAAGCAGAAAAGATGCATGGAAGGGAATGCAGAATACCAAAGGTAGGTATTTGACCCCAAGTCATTGATCAAACAGTTACTGGCCAGGATGCAGCACATCATCATGCCTAATATTCACTCCAGCGACCCTCAACAACAGCATTCTTTGACTTGCTTGCTTCATCAAAAGTGGTGCGTTCATTGGGAACTCTACAAATATACAAAGAAAACATAGAATAAAGTAAGAGTACATCTTAAAAATAAACTTATAGCAAACTGAAGTTCAGCAGAGCGTGCACAAGATGCGGCATTGAATCAAAGACAACTTACATTTTTTGTTTCTTGGCATTTTCTTTGATTATGGAAACCATATCGATTGCCTTTCTCTGATGCTCCCTGGTTTGAGAGTGCATTTCTAAACCTTCCACAGATCCACAGTCCTGTTTACAAATGCGACACCAACCCATGCTGGCTGGCTTCCTCTTTCTTGTACTATCAAAAGGCTCCACTTCTCCCTGAAGATATCCAAAGTACCAACAGCAGTATGATGAAAATTTAGTTACATAATGTAATAGAAATTAAGATTGTACAAAATTTAACGTCTTAGCAATGCATTGAAAATTATTTCATTTTTTTTTAAAAAAACGAACAGATCTTCATTTAATAGATTTAGAAACTATTTCTTTACTTGATAGATTATATCATCACTGGAGATACCTGAAGAGAAAAGCGGCTCCTGAATCCAGGCTCACCAAGTCGAGGACGAGGGAAGTTTCCCGGCCCAGCCAAATCCGTCTGTCCACGACCAGGAAAGGCACCAAAACCAACTGGCTCTCCCAGCCGCAAATGACCATGCAAATTGTGTGAACCCAAATGTTCGGCTCTTCGTGAATGGCCGGACAAGCTATAACTACCCGGACCCTCAAACTCACCCCTCCGCATATTACTGGGCAAAATGGGAAACCTACTT
Organism: Euonymus europaeus; assembly: GCA_963580455.1. Lineage (NCBI taxonomy): Eukaryota > Viridiplantae > Streptophyta > Magnoliopsida > Celastrales > Celastraceae > Euonymus > Euonymus europaeus. The sequence goes on from OY756967.1 coordinate 23,893,114, forward strand.
TCATGAAATGGATGGCCAATTGGATCACCAAATCGGTCGGATTCCCTACCATCAGGCAAGCCTCTAAATCCACGTGACATCATTCCAGGGTATTCTCTGACTGGACTTCTAGCAGGCAAACCATCACTGTGGTATCGACCATAACCTGGAACAGGTCCAAGGAAATCTGGATGAGTATGATCAGAACCTAATTTTCCCATACCATCTTCGCGACGACCAACAATTCTTTCTCCCGCATCAGTGGGATGGAGTTTACCACCACCAGCGTACAGAGGCAAGAATCTTGAGGGGACAGGACCAGCAGCAGGATCTACTTTTAACATTGGATCATTGTTCAGCCCATGGGGTCTCTTACCACGAGGACCTGGTGCAGGATCCATGCCAAAGCCAGGATGACCTCTATCAAGGGTTGAAGATGAAGACAAGTCATACTCGAATCTTGGAAGAGGTTCATTCTCCAAACTAGAAGACCTAGGGAATTTCTTAAGATCTTCCTCAAATTTTCCTCTAACGAAGATGCGTTGACCAGGGTCCAGTGGTAAGGGATTCAAATGATCTTCCGAGAAAGGTTTAAACCTTTCATTTTGTAACCCAAAGCCCGGTCCCAATGACCCAGGAAAATGTAGATCAGGTTCTCTGCCATTCATATAGCCAGGCCTCTGATTTGGACGTATTTCAGTACCCATTAGACCCTTATAACCCATCCGACCTTCAGGACCATAATGTGGTGCTCTTGTCATCATCCCACTTCCTCCAGTGGGTTCACCATGAGATATTCTAGGACGCCCAGCGTGGGGAGGAGGCAGATGAACTTGAGTATAAGGTCCTTGAAGAGTAACTGACTGCTGTTCAATTCTATGTTGTGGGCCACCATGACCTGGTCCATTCCCAAAAGATGCTGCATCGCCGGGGCCAAAGATCCCATTCTTGGTACTATGAAGCTGCCTGAACTCATGTGGCTGGAGATTGGGAGCATTTGAAGGCTGTCCTTGATGAGGTAAAGGTCCAGATTGGGAGGAAGGGTCCCCTGGCAGTTTTGCTGGGAACAATGAAGGGGCAACAAATCTGTCTTGAAGCGCAGGAGGTCCATAATGGCCAGGTGGAGCCTGATTTCTTCCCAAATCAGTAAATGGACCCTCAGCTTGAACACCATGAGTAGGAAGCCCTTGAAATTCATCTGCTGCAACGCTTTGATATTGAAATTGTTTGGCAGCTCCACTTTTATCCTTCTGCAACTTCCCACTCTCTTCATCAAGAAGGTGACTTTCCAACTTTTTGTCCCCGGAGAGTACATGATCAACTATTTTATTGTCAACACTAGAAACATCTTTCTTATCCTCAGTAACACTCATACCCTCTTCCTTAACCGAATGCTTAATGACAGATTCTCTATTTTTGGTTGCACGAGATTCTGGATTCTCCATAGTAGATGCATCAGCAGGACTACTTTTCTCTTCGACTTTGGGATCGCGCTTAATATCATCATTTGCAGGCTTATCAGTTACAGAGTTTAAGGTCTTTGTATCACTTGCATCACCTCCAATACCATATTTTGCATCCAAATCATGTGACTCCTTTACAACAGCTCTCTCTACGGACAACTCAGATTCCTGGTCTGCTACACTTTTTTCAAAAGTCAGATCACCTTGCTTTCCAGCTATTGCGGGTCTCGAACTCACCCCAAGCTGCTGTTCAGATGACAATTGGACTTGATCAATATTGGCAGATTGAAGGGTTGGGCCAATCTTCATGCCAGTTGTAGCTTGTGGATATGGCTGTGATTGTACTCCATGAATAGGCATCACAGGTTTTCCTGAAAGATTTTGCGGTTTATTAGCTGGCATGACAATATTCTGCTGCACCTGTGGATAGACATGAGCCTGTTGTGGTAAAGTTGAGCCCTGAAGGTGTAACTGAGACTGCAAAGGCAGCAGTTGCTGTGCATAAGGATTTTGCTGATTCATCTGATTCTGAACTTGGCCCATTGGTGGTCTGGCAAACGGTTGTTGCTGCAACACAAACTGCTGGCCAATGGGTCGTTGAATGGGCTGAGTAACGAGGCGCTGAGGCACAGATAACCCAGGTTGATGGGCATGAGGATGAACACCTGAATGTTGAGCAGGAAGAGCATTTGCGACTTGACCTGGAGAAGGCAACAACGCTGGTGGTTGATAGTTTGGAATGGTAGAGTTAGAATGGGAAGGACGAAGGAGAGGTGGTTGTTGAGGAAATTGACCAGGTATTTGAGTAGGATGTTGTGACTGTGCACGAGGCCCCACGTGCAACTGATTTTGTTGGGCTCCCAACTGCATTTGTTGAAATGTTTGATGTTGTGGGTAAGATTGATAGCCCGCAACTCCATGGATGGAATGCTGTGGTTGTGCTTGTATAGGATGAGGCTGGGGATGAGCCTGGAGTTGTGGCTGAGCCTGGGGATGAGCCAGGTGTTGTGGCTGAGGCTGGGGATGAGCCTGGTGTTGGGGCTGAGGCTGCGGATGAGCCTGGTGTTGCGGCTGAGGCTGGGGCTGTGGCTGGGCATGAGCCTGAACTTGTGTTTGCTGAGCTATTGCGTTTGCAGGAGGTTGAAGAACAGCTTGGTTCTGGGATTGGAGTTGAGAATCCTGCATTCTTAAATGAGACTGCTGATACTGAGGAATCTGTGGATGTTGAGGATGAGGGTGTACTGGATGAGCTTGGGGATATGACTGAACTGCAGGGTTCTGTGAGCTGACCAAAGCATTCTGTGGTTGAGTAGCCATCGGTGCCTGAAAGTGTGGAGGTGCTTGCAACTGAGGATGTGACTGAGGTTGGCTTTGACTCTGGATTTGAGGCTGTAACTGAGGTTGAGAAACAGACTGAGCCTGCGCATAATCCTGAAATTGTTGTGGCTGATAATGTTGTTGATATGGATCATATCCATGATAGCTCTGGTAGTACTGTTGATACTGTTGTTGATACCACTGCTCTGCAGTAGGCACAGCAGCCTGAGCAACAACCTGAACCTGGGAATTTGTGTTCGCTGGCTGCGCAACATTTTGTCCGGCTGTTTGGGCTGTTGTAGTTTGAAGCTGAGATGCTGTTGCTGCCTGTGCAGCAATCTGGGTTTGATCACCACCGGTAGCTGTGCCTGTGGCTGCTACTTCCTGACCAGCCTGAGGCTGTTGCACTTGAGGCTGCACGCCCTGTCATTGAAAAAATTAAACACTAAGTCATACAGAAAAAAAGTGTAATAATAAGATAACCAAATTACAATATTAACAAAATATTTTTTAAAAAGCTTCATTAGACTCACAGGACAATTTTGTGCATGTTCCTGCACTTGACGATGTAGAATTTGAACTGCACACCTGTTGCAGACGACTGGTGAGTTTCCAAAAGCACATTCAGAACAATGAGTCGTACAATTGGATAGAGGACCCTGCCACGTGCAACCACTTCTATGGTATAGACAGCGAACATTTATTGTGCCAATGGTTTCAGCAAGTGCCTTATTTGATTCTATCAGAGGCTACAGTATAAAAAGAGAATAAACTGATCAGTCACAAATAACAAGATTGTAGGAGAAAAAGTCGTCACAATAATAGTGTGAGAGAAAACCTTTGAATCTGCTTCTGTCACCAAATAACCATCATAGGGGCAAGCCCGGGTAGTGCTCACAATATAAGTTAAACATGGTTTACAGTAAAGGTGAGTGCATTGGGACTGTAGCGCTTCATTCGGATATACAAGTAAACGACAAACAGGACAGAAATACTCGCCCGCCAGAGACTGAATGTTCAGTATGCACTCGTTATCAAATCCCATAATGGCTTGAGAATATGGCTCAATTCACAATGTTCCTTGACAAGATTGGCGCAAGTACAGGTAACATATGCTGTAAGATAGAAAAGGCACCATAACCAACCCTATCCATATATCTCATTCAGCAAACTCAAACAAACTAATATTTTGCATGCATCTAGATTTGACAGCTGAAAGATGTATCAGGAGAATGAAAGGCACAGTAAACAACCAAGATTGTTGACGCCGGTAACCTTTTTCCCAGTTTCAACAGTATCTACACAGTCTGAATGATTAGAAGGTGTGATTGAACCACCTAAAGGTTTGTGTGTTTGTTTGCATAAAAGATGGTATGTTTGGCCCTTCATCGTTTTAAAGACCGTAGACATCGCTCTATTCATCACCTACGCCTTTGAGAAGAAAATTACCAATAAATTTAAATATGAATACCTTGGTGAAACGGATGCCAATTGTCAAATAATTAAGAACACTGTAAACTTCCCATATTCGTGACAGGGAATAAATGATTGTCGGGTCCACCTCAATATAACAGCAGCGTCAAGAATGTCCCAACTTCCCATATGAGTAAGGGGGAATAAATGATCAACAAATCACATCGATGTAATAGCAATTAGCAACCAAATAGTTAAGAATGTCGCAAAGGAAAATTCAATATAAGCGAAAGCACAACGAAATCATCAATAATGAGTAATTGCATGTTTGCATTAACACATGGAATAAATAATACCCTGATATAACAACATGTGAAACAGTTTCCATATAACTAAGAATGCCCGAAGGAAGTTCCATATAAGCAATAAAAAATCATCACCATTAAACAGTAATTGCATGCCAGCATAACCAACCCCGACCATTTAACAAAACACATGTTCTGATATAATCAAACATGTGAGTAATTGCATGCAAGCATAACCAACCCCGACCATTTAACAAAACACATGTTCTGATATAATCAAACATGTGAAGACGCTTCCAAATGGACGAAAACCAGACAATAACGGCTAAAAACAAGCAAGATAGCTGACAAAGAAAGCCCATAACTCATCAACGCGCATTCGGAAAAATAATCAAACATAATAAAACAAATAGCATTGTCACCATATCTAGCCACTTAACCCGATCTTGTTTTACCAAATCAAGAAAACATCCAGGAAAAAACCCTAAAGTAAAATAATTAATCAAACATTATCACAGTAAAACCCAGTCACACAATCTTTAGTTAAAAAGGTGATCGTCCAGCACTCAAGCGATTGTAAAAAGAATATAAAGAGAATCTTAGTTTAAGTTTCAGGATGGTGTATGAAACGCATTGCGTGCGCAATTTTCTGCTACCAGTTTTTTTCCAAAAATCCTTTCAGCTATTGACAAATAAAAAACAATGTCATTGACGAAAAAGAGACCAAATGCTAAGATGAATTAGCAATCGGATACCTAAAATTTTAAACGTCTGGATCCAAGTCTCCGAAACCCTACCCAAGGTACCTGTTTCGTCCAAAAACAAAAAGACAAATAATTCAACACGGTGAGTCGTGAGCGTGTGCTCAAAACAGAAACGAAGGCCTCGAGATCGCACGAAGAATATTGAATCGCTGGAGAACAGACATCAAAGTTCGGTAGGATTGATGAGAGAAAAAGGACGAACACACCTGATCTTGAAGAGCAAGGGAGCGAGAGGAGCAGGAGGAGTTGCTGTAGCGTAAGAATTATCGGCTGGGAAAAATGTTGGCTGAATGGCGAGTGCCTTAAATTGGGGTTGGAGACTCCGTTAAAAGGAAATTCACGACGTTTGTGGGTTTAACCTAATGGCTATCCACTACATGCGTTACGTTCATATATATGCCTTTTTTATTTTACACTTAGTATTCCATTAAAAAAAATGTGTTCTTATCATCTTATGTATGCTAGTACGATATTTATACTTATTGGTACTTGGCAATTAGCACAATATTTAGCCTTAGTAAATTGGTCAAATTGTTTATAAACTATTGATAAAATATTGTGAATGCAATACCTTATATGAAAATGAAAGTGGTTATTGGTATGTGTTTGTGCTTATGAAATATAGTTTGGTGACAAAAATAGCATCACGTTTAAGTAAAAAGATTCTCCGTTAAATATGTAATGTATTGGATATATTTCAATTAACTACCATCGATATATCTTACGAGATAACTTGTGTATTCCCTATAATAAAAATATATAATTTTGTTTACAGGTATTGTTAGTTTGTTATAGTAATAGAATATTTCTCATACTTTATTTAATAATCGCAAGACGCGTGTTATTGTATAACAACCTGATTTGCTAATAGTGATTCGATGTGCATTGACAATATAACATAAGTTATGTGATTAAAACAAATTTTTTGGGTGTTTCTCCTTCCTTATTCTCTGTTAACGTAGAAGGAAAAGGTCAATGAAAATTTTATTTTTTCTAAAAAATTTAAATTAGGGCTAATCTCCAATTCGTGTTAATAAAAACACGTTTACTACTTGTTTATGGGGAAGTCGAATTTGACTGTGTTTTTTTATCATGTAATTAATATATTTGTATTTCAAACTTTTTTTTTTAAAAAAAAAACAATGTGTGAGGACCAATGTCGTAGCATTAGTTACATGTCATATTATATTAATACATATTTATAAAGTTGAAAATGTTTGACAATTACGAGTAGTTCAAATGAGATTAATGTGTCTGATATCTTGTATATGTATGAGCCTGAGCATCTACAACCTCATTCCTCTATACTAAAAAAAAGGTGCATATGAAATGAAACAAAATTTAGACTTGACAAGTACTTATCTAGCCAAAAAAATTAGGATTGATGTTATCCTTCTACTTCCTCCCACTTTCACTCCTCCCCATGGATTGGATTTGTCATTTCTTTAGCTATAGCTAGATCATTTTATTTTATTTTTATCTTTTTCGATATTTTTGTTTGAAAAAAGGATTTTGCTGGATTTATTTATTCCCAATCTTCGATCATCGGGTGTTTTGGTATGCTATGGTGACATATAATCATCTTCTCATGCTAATATTTTAGATTTGAATGAGTTTAAATTCAAACTATAGAGCCAAGTTGTAATATGTGTAATGTTTTTTTTCTTTCTTTTTAGTCTCTCTATTTCTTAGTATAGACAGGGTATAATACGATGTCATACGAGAATATCCAGTAACAACAATGTTTGTGTTTTATTTAGGGTGCGTTTGTTTTATATTTCGCATAGCTTAAAGTTGTGGGGTCCACAAAAAATGTTGTACCAATCAAACGCTACATTTTGTTGACAACTTAAAGCTGTAGGGTCCACAACTTTAAATTGTGTAAAATGGAATGCTATCATCCCATAGCTTTTCAGAGCTTAAACTTGTAATACATTTTTTTGTAATTTTATATATAAAATTAATAGAACAGAAAAATGAACCAAACACACTATAATATTTTTTTATACAACTTAAAGCTGTGGGCTCTACAATTTTTTACATAACAATTTTCATAGCTTTAAGCACAGTATTTTTGACAGCTTAAAATTATGAAATGTAATTATAAAACAAACGAACCTTTAATCATCTTAAACATCCTAATGATGATTCGAATATTTACGGACCTCCGTTATCTATTTTGATATGAGTAATATAATAAAATTTATTTAGCCCGAGGCTCAGAAGTATGAACCCTCAATGGAGATTGTGGTTTGTTCCCGTGTTCCAATGGGGTGGCTTGGTGATTCTGTGACACGAGGCTTCTGCTGCTGGTTGGACCTCAGGTCTTTAAATACCGCAGGCTTTATTTTAAGCCCATAAAATTATCACCAGACAAACACAACAATATTACGAGCAAGCCCAGCTTTTGACCATTGGGCCTGACTGTGACTATTCAAGTTTTCTTTGCGGCGGCTGCTACACATTCGTGCACAGTGATCATCGGAAACCAAATTACTGGTTTTTTACGTGGGTCCCTGTGACTGTGCGTGAGCTGGACGAGACCTGTTGGGAAAATGACACAGTTTTATCTTCAAGGTTAAGGTGCGGATAGAAGGCGTTGAGTTTACACCACGCCACCGAGTTCACAAATACAAAAAAACACGAATGCACGATAAGCTCGTGATGTCCCGTAACCAGAAATGCTTCTTGTCCTCGTAGTGTTGCCATGACGATTCGGGAATTGTTTGCAAGAATTCCGCAAAGTCAAACAACAATAATTAAAGATATGGAACCTAGTTCCCGACATAGATGACTTTTAGTTCTTAACTAAAGTTAAATTAATACTCGTGATTATCTCGTGTTTTTAGCCAATGCTGATCAAAGCACAGGAACAATAATTTATTTTTAAGGAACAAATACTTGGATTAATATTTAATTAAGAGAATAGTCATTTTCATTGGGTGAATACAGACTTGCCAATTAAGTGATTGACCGTCTATACTGACAGCCTCTATTCACACTATCTCAATCAATTCCTTTTGCAAAGATAAATTTTTATTATTATATGCACCAATTAACAAATCTATAACTAGTAAGGGTCGGATCTAAGTTTGACTGTGGTTGGAGCACAATTTGACCCCGGTTTAAGGATTCGGTCTGAGTATGTGCGATATTTTATTACAAAAATATCGCATATAATTTTTGGAGTTAAATTGACAGTTTTATATGTCATAATAAAAATTATTATTTTTATTCTCTTAATAAAAATACAAGATCCATGATCCCATTTCCGACGAGACGGGATCCGAGATCGACCTATTCAATCCAGTCAAATCATGTTCTGTTTAACATTCAAATTCAACATTTGAGTGCACCGCCTTTCCATGCACCCAAAGAAAAAGCGAAAAATGAAGCGAGGACCCTATTGCCGTCTTCACCTGCCCGGTTGCCCGCGAGAAGGAACCCGCTTCCTTCACTTTGACTTCTGTTTATAAGTAGACTCGTAGGTGTGTTTTATTGCCATTTCAGTGTGTCCGTTTCACTTGGTTCGCTCAGAGAACGAGTTGAGTTCGCGATTAGGTATCAGATTTCTCTTTATCGAGTATTGCTCTGTAATTGCTGTGCTAGATTGTTCTACTCGTTTATATTGCCGACTATCAATGTTCTAAACTTCTAATGTGCGTATCTATCTGTCTGTCTATATAACTGTTGAAGCAATGGAGTTTTTGTTGATTGATGTGAATTAAATGATCGTATTTTACTATTTCGCCATAATATGAAATTATCGAGCCTTTTTTTCTTCTTCTTTCGAACAAGATTTTCTTGATGTGCCCCTCTGCTGATAGTATGCATCTCTGATGAAGGGGAGTGGGGAAAAACTGATTGAGCTCTGATTGATTCTCTTAGCAAGGCTCGATGGGGTTATTTATGCCTTTTAATCTTTTGAGAGGAAGTCCTCTTGGTGCTATTGCAATATGGGTTTCCATGGTACTCTTGCTACTGACTGGTAGTCTAGCACAATCGGGTTCTGATTATCTGGTTGGGCTGGGGAGCTATGACATCACAGGACCTGCTGCCGATGTAAATATGATGGGATATGCCAATACAGATCAGATTGCTTCTGGAGTTCATTTCAGGTTGCGAGCTCGCTCCTTCATTGTGGCAGAGCCTCAAGGGAATCGTGTAGTTTTTGTAAACCTTGATGCTTGCATGGCTTCACAACTCGTGACAATTAAAGTGATTGAGATGTTGCAAGCAAGGTAATTATCATATCATTATATTGTGTATCAAATTCTAACAATATGTTTCAATCTCGGTGAATATAAAGCTGCACTTTGTTTTAAATTTCATGTATATATTTCATCACAGCATATCTGATGCAAAACACTAAATATCTTAAAAGAACAAAGTAATGGGAAGAAGTGGCTCTGTAACCTGTTATTTATATTTATAGAGTTTTAGCTTTTAGCTTCTTGAGGCAGCCTATGAAAACCTTTTCCCCCCCTTATTCTTCCAGGTATGGGGACCTATATACTGAAAAGAATGTTGCAATCAGTGGTATTCATTCCCATGCTGGTCCTGGAGGTTATCTCCAATACGTTGTATACATTGTAACATCTCTTGGATTTGTGCGTCAGTCATTTGATGCGCTTGTAGATGGAATTGTGAAAAGTATTATACAAGCTCATCAAAATCTCCAACCCGGAAAAATTCTCATCAACAAGGGTAAGAGGGCCTTTTCCGCTCTATATGGTTCTTTTACTAGATGCAAGATAACCTAGTTTGTCATCTTGAGTTCCATGCATGTGCACTCCCAGAGATTCACATGTCCATATTCATTTTCACACTTTCGTAATTTATGAATTTGTTCAATCTATATGTGTGAAAATGAATGAGATGTGTTTCTTGTGAAAAGAATAATGTTTAGTTTTAATTATGTGTTTTGGAAGTAGGGCATTTTGATGAATGCATGATTTTTGAGAAATTTGAATTGTTTAGACTTTACTTTTTTAGTTATAAATATATTTTGGATGTGTATTGGTTAAGGATAAAAGCAAACATGTGACCCAGTGGTAGTGTTGTTGGGGTGCAATTTAGATGTCACGTGTTCAATTCTTGGAAACAATCTCTCCACATATTACGTGGAGGTGAGGTCTATGTACATCTAGTGACACGTCTGTCACTGACCCCCACTACGGGAGCCTTTAGACACATAGCTGAAATGCATGTTATTTATTTGGGGCAAATGAAAAAAACTAGATCTATTCTATTTCCTTATTTGGCCTTGGTACTTCAACTAGCACATGATCTTCATGATTTGCATCCCAACGATCTGACTGGAGTTTCTTTTTGCCCCCTCTATTATTCTATCCCAGTGTTGTATCATTGCTATATCTAAGTTACCTGTGAAAATTGCGTTGGTGTGTTTTTACTTTGTGAAAAGAATTAAACAGTTTTTGCCCTATATTTCCTTGCGAGACATACCACATACCACCTGCAGCAAACAGAGAACTTGGTGTATCATATGTTATACACTTCATGTCATCTTAGTATCAGCTATTGCACCCAATGACTTTGTTATCTTCTGAAAGGTTACACCCTCTTTGTTATTCAAGGTTGTTACAACCTCTTTGTTCTTCAAGGTTGAATATATTCTCATATAGATTTTGGGCTTTTAACTGGCAGGAGAGATCTTAGATGCTGGTGTGAACCGCAGTCCCAGTGCCTATCTCAATAATCCTGCAGCTGAGCGTAGCAAATACAGTCATAATGTTGATACGGAAATGACCCTTTTAAAGTTTGTGGATGATGAATGGGGCCCAACGGGTAGTTTCAATTGGTTTGCTACCCATGGAACTTCTATGAGTAGGACAAACTCTTTGATAAGTGGTGATAACAAAGGTGCTGCTGCACGATTTATGGAAGATTGGTTTCAGCGAAATGTTAATCGGAGCTCAAGCTCTGATGAGAATGAAGCTGAGGGAGTCCCTCGAAGAGTTTCAAATATAATTCCCACTATTCACAACAACCGTAAGTTGCTATTTTTTTTCTTTCCTTTTTTTGGTAAAGTGCATTTTATTGTGATGGTTTATGGAAATATCAAATAAACCAGTGTCAAGATACTGATACCACTTTAAACCCGAATTATGATTCTGTGATGGGATTAATCTGTCTTAGTAGGTAATTGTGTTGTAGAGGGGTTAATATTTCTTGGTGTTTTTCTTAGTTTTAATCAAGGAAATATCATGTTTGCCAATGGTAGAGTTGCAGGGGTGCAACTCAGAGGTCATAGGTTCAATTCCTATAAACAGTCTTACCACATATCATGTGGGTAAGGTCTACGTACATCCTACTTGTCCTTGACCACGTCCACCGCAGGAGTCTTGCTTTAATCAATGAAATATGATATTTTGATGACAAAAGCATATGACAGTAGAGTAAAATGAATTAGTGTGTTGGTAACATATTCACATACGTAGGATAACTCTTATTTTTGTGGATCTCACAGCATAACTCTTGACAATTTATACATTTGTGATTAGGAGTTGGATATTTCAAAATTCTGTAAGCTTGTCATCTACTAGAATGAGTGGTGAAATGGACCTTATAATAACTATGCATTCATTCGTCCGGAGGAAAAAGAAACTCCTGGAACTAAGTTGTTGTCATCTTTCTGATGCAGACCATGAACTACTAGAGCTGGCTGCATCCTTCCAATCTGCTTCCGGTAGACCAGCAACTAGGACTCTGAATGTTGCTGGGCGAGTTAGAGGTGTTCTCAGCCAGGCTGACAGACCTCAATTTGTTTCGGCATTTTGTCAATCAAACTGTGGTGATGTTAGCCCCAATGTACTTGGAACATTCTGTATAGACACTGGTAAACCATGTGACTTCAATCACAGTACCTGCAGTGGGAAAAATGAGTTGTGCTATGGCCGAGGACCTGGGTGTGTTTGACTTCCTTGCTAGTTTCTACTCATTTTACTCTCAGTTTGAATTTTTTTTATATGGATTCATAATGGTATCTGTACTTAACCCGACAGTTACCCTGACGAATTTGAGAGTACTCGTATCATAGGAGAGAGGCAATTCAAAAAAGCCGTGGATCTTTTCAAAAGAGCATCTGAAAAAATAAGTGGGAAGGTTGACTACCGCCACACTTACGTAGATTTCTCCCAGCTTGAGGTGACACTTGCCAAGCAAGATGGAGGCTCCGAGGTAGTAAAAACTTGTCCTGCAGCAATGGGTTTTGCGTTTGCTGCAGGAACAACTGATGGGCCAGGAGCATTTGATTTTAAGCAAGGTGATGACAAGGTAATATGTGCTGCAATGATTGTCTTGGATTTTCATTCCTCATGTAAGTCAATGGCTACCTGTTGTCAATAACTCACATTGTGTTTTTATTTCAGGGAAATCCCTTTTGGAGGCTGGTGCGCAACTTACTTAAGACACCAGGCGAAGAACAAGTTAAATGTCAGCATCCAAAGCCCATACTGCTTGATACTGGAGAGATGACGAAACCATATGATTGGGCGGTAGGTCAAAATATGTTTGGGCTTGTTTATGTGATCGTTTGTAATGTTTCTAATAAGGATGACAGGATGTGCTATTTGCAAAAGTTATATCCAAGGCTTAACATACTGAACCGGAATGATATATTGGTTCTTTGGCCACACTGGTTTGATGTATTTGTAATATTTTTGAAATTCGCGATCCTTTATTTCATGGACATTATCTGTTTCTGTAAGTAATGGTGGCTTTGCTGTAAAAGGAAGAATATGAAATATTTTATTTGCTTCTCTAAACATTTAGATCACCATACCTTCTGTGCATATAACATCTAATAGCAAGGGGTAAACATTAAGTAGCTGATGCTTATAGCATCCCCTTCGATTTGTTATTAAAAAACTGTTTTACTAATGAGAAGACTTGTTGTTTATATGTTTTCAGCCTTCAATTCTTCCACTCCAGATTCTTCGGATTGGGCAGCTGGCCATTCTCAGTGTTCCTGGAGGTAGTACTTTCCCTTGTGTATTCTTGTTTCTGATGGTAATGGGACTGCAAAGGATACCTATCCTCTGCCCTCCTCTAACCCCAAAGGAAAAGAAAAGTAATGTCTAATTTGAGTAAAATGAAAAGTTGTGAATTTATGTTCACAGATTCTAAATATGCCAATATGTGGACCAATCGCCAGTCGGTGTGTGTGAGATGTGAAGTTAAGCTTGTTTCTATTGTGTGGGATGGGGTGTATGCTCAGGGCTGGACCTAGGAATATTAGATGAAGTGGCTTCTCCGGGCATGAGACCTGTGTTCAAATCCTATCCTTCCCAACCCCAATGCCAGCAGCCAAAAGAAAATTAAAGAAAAAAGTAAAGACAGAAACACACATCATGATCACTTTGTGGAATTTGCTTTCATGTGTATTTGTACGTATCCTCGTTCACTGTTTTTCTGAGGGTTTATGCAGTTTTTTGAAACTCGTTTTGACAGAATTTACAACTATGGCTGGGAGACGTCTTCGTGATGCGGTGAAGATGGTGCTCACAAGTGGCGGTAATAAAGAATTCAACGGAAATGTTCATGTTGTTATAGCAGGATTGACTAATACCTACTCTCAGTATGTGACCACCCCTGAAGAATACGAAGTACAGAGATATGAGGTTGGTGACGAGTTTCATACTGGTTTCTGCCATGGAATATGAGTGCCCTTCCTTTTTTTCCGATGTGTTATGTTTGTTTTATTATTATTAACTTTAGAGGGGACTCGAAATTGAGACTTTTCCCTGGTTCAAATCCCAATTAGTAGGCTACCACTAGGCTAGGAGCACCTTTGGTATGAATTTAGTGAACCTTCAGCTAATTTTCTTCATCTATTTCTCCTCTTTGAATCTAGCACTCTCAGACAACAAATAATATAAATTAATAGAATTCAACCTAGTAGCTTTTAAGTGTAAGAGTAATGGCTAAGCAATTAAGTGAGCTCCTTCCCATCATCTTAAACTTCTGGGAGGAATGGTGTTTTCACCTATTATCCGAGCCTTGTTTTAGATGGTGTTTCCCATCAAGTCATAGAAATTGCTAGTCTATCTGCAATTCATTTGTTTGTTAAATCTCCCATAATGCTTTTCAGGGTGCTTCCACACTCTATGGTCCACACACACACACTGCCTACATTCAGGAGTTCCAGAAACTTGCACGCGCTCTCATAGGTGGCAAACCTGTGGAACCTGGCTTCCAACCTCCTGATCTCCTGGACAAGCAGATCAGCTTACTCACACCAGTTTTGGCTGATGCGACTCCTCTCGGTGTAAAGTTTGGAGATTGTAGCTCTGATGTTCCCAAGAATTCCACCTTCAAGAGAGGTGACACAGTGACAGCCGTTTTCTGGTCTGCTTGCCCTCGAAATGACCTAATGACTGAAGGTACATTTGCCCTAGTGGAGATGCTACAAGGAAGCGATAGTTGGTTCCCGGCTTATGATGACGATGATTTCTGCCTTCGTTTCAAGTGGTCAAGACCTTCAAAACTAAGTACAAGAAGTTATGCAACAATAGAATGGAGAATTCCAGAGTCTGCCACTTCGGGTGTGTACAGGTTAAGACATTTTGGCGCAGCAAAGGCCTTCTTGGGTTCCATTCGCCATTTCACTGGTTCATCTAGTGCTTTCGTGGTTGCATGAGAAGCCCCATATTATTGTTTGTGCTTGTACTGCTTCTGTACACTGTTATGTTTGCTACATATGCTGTCAGCGATTTTGTGTAGAAATTTGTCTCCCTCTGTCATCCTTTATATCCTACTCAAAAGAACGAAAGTTTTATTATTATGAGCGATTGAGATGAAATAGTAGTTTTCAGATTACTTCTCTGCAATATTCGCAAACGATTAGTTTTAACTTTTAGGCTACATTATGTTGGTCAATTTTAGCTTTTACTCTTCTATTTGGATTGGGAATCTAATCCCCAGCTGGTGGGGGATTGCTGTAATTTTGTTACAATGGTGGCTGGGGCCTGTAATTTTGTTATAAGAGGCTCATGGGAATTAGGGATGGTAAAATTATGTGAGGCTCCAATAATCAATTTGACATTAAATCAAATTTAGATATGAGTTATAAATCCAAAACTTAGACACAAACGTAAAATCTGTCCAATTTAAAATTGAATTCGGATTGAACATTAAAAAGTTATCCAATTTAATTGCATATGAAAGTCCAGGAAACTCACAAGTATAAATGGGCCAGGTCCATTTACCTTTTACCAAAATGGGCTTGTATATCATAGAAGATCCAATACAAGAAAAGAAAATTTAGATAAACAAGGACTAAAATGGTTTCTCTAGCTCTCCTGCCGTCCTGCCACTTCCAAGGTCACCTTCTCAACTCGAATAGGGAACCGAAGCTAGCTACACCTTGAACAGGCCAATTGTGAAGAATCAGTTCGCTTGGAGCTTGGAATTTGAAGTTACGAGGCTCTTATTTCTGAACTTTCTCACCGATTTCAGCATACAAATCAAACGACTGCAAAGAATATACGCTAGAAATGTCAGTGCAAGAGTATTTGGACAAGCACATGCTCTCTCGAAAAATCGAAGACGCCGTCAATGCGGCGGTTAGGGCCAAATCTGCCGATCCCGTTCTCTTCATCGTAAGTCTCCTCTCACTATCCCTGTGTGTGTTTGATTTATCACCGGGAAAATGCACCAAGTGGAAAGTGGAAACGGAACGATGAATTTTGGATCTTATGACTGCAGTCTAATCATATGAGAAAAGCCGTTGCTTCGGTGATTACCAAGATAAAAGCGAGGCAGATCCTAGATAGCAGAGGAATTCCAACTGTCGAAGTGGACCTGCACACCAACAAGGGCTTGTTTCGTGCCTCGGTTCCGAGCGGGTCTGCTACAGGAATGTAAGGATCTCTCGTCTAATCTGCTTGATTGACAATAAGAACTATGGAGATTTTTATTTTCTATTCAATTGTTTATTGGATATCTTATTTGCTCTGTCCTTACCATTACGAGTCATAGTGAATTGTTCACTAGCAAGCATAGTATATATTCTCTAATTTCTTATGAAAATTGCTGGAGATTGTGGCGTGACAAATTTTCAATGCTTCATTTTAGCTTTAGTCTTTTTACATGACAACTGTTTTCAAATTTTACTTTTACCAAAGAGGTACAAAATTTATTGATGGTTGATGGTCCCAGGTACGAGGCTGTTGAATTACGTGATGGAGATAAAGGAACATACCTTGGGAATAGTGTGGCCAGAGCTGTTAAGAATATCAATGAAAGAATATCAGAAGCTTTGATTGGTATGGATCCAACGCTGCAGTCCCAAATCGATCAGGCGATGATAGATTTGGACAAAACGGAAAAGAAGGTAGTGTTTCTATGACTTGATTAGTTTTGTGCTGTGATTTATTCGTTCTTTTTAATATGCATGGGATTTGATTATGTGAGTTTATATTTCAGTTGATTTTCTTTTACTGATATGTTTGAACTTTGAATAAATCAACTTTATAAGTATTTAATTTTACTTATGAAAACCTTTTCATGTTGGATGATGCATTGTAGTGAGGATGGTAGATTGCCTTCTTTCAAGATATTGAGTACGTTTTACTTGCTCAAATCTTTCAAGGGATAACCTATATTAGTTAAATATTAACTTCCAGAGTGAACTCGGAGCAAATGCTATATTGGCTGTATCAATTGCTGCATGCAAAGCTGGAGCTGCTGAAAAAGAGGCATGCAAATTTTCCAATTTAAACTTTTAATTGCAAAAATATTTGGCCTCTCTTTAAAGATTCTGATGCAGAATTGCAGGTTCCTCTCTACAAGCACGTTGCTGATCTTTTTGGCAAAACGAATCTTTCACTTCCTGTACCGGCCTTCACTGTTATATGTGGTGGAACACATGCTGGAAATAATCTTGCCATTCAGGTATATCCTTGATCTAGTTTTGCTTGTAAATTATATATTCATTTCCCTTAGAGAAGGAAGAGGAGGTGGGGTTGGAAATGGGGGGAGCCAGGGAGGGAGAGGTTTGTGGGTGAGGACAGGGACATGACACTGGTTAAGTGCCAATTTATTGCCATATTTGATACGATGTTGTTTGCTTACATTATATGCAAATTCTTTCCATGAAAAAGTTGCAATCTCATACCCAGAACCAATTTGAATGCATTTGACATACTTTCTGTGCAGTATGAGCCAGTGCAACATTATTATTTTTTGATAGAAAAACACTTCTCTGTAGCAATTGTATGTTTGAGTGTCATACTTCCACCTTTGTACTTGGCTTGTTTTTTCAGCATCATTACTTTGTATCAACTTATGCAGAAGCATCATATTTTGATGTGTTAACTCTTTTAGTTAGTAGCTTTGTGTTATTGGATTGTCATCGCATGGACTTAAATTTCTACTTAATTTAGACACATGCTAAGGAAAATGCAATACTTTTACGTGTCATCTGTTTATGCTTCTTAAGCATCATACTCTTTCTTATTTTCATCTTTATTGTGAACAATTCTTGCAGTCTTGCTGCAGCCTGTGTAGAGATTTTGATTCTTTATGTTGATTTATCTTTATGCCTATGATTGTCTGACTCGTCGCATGATATGAACAACCACCAGGAGATAATGATTCTCCCTACTGGAGCAAGCAAATTTGAGGAAGCATTGCAAATGGGCTCTGAAACATATCATCACCTAAAGGTGAATTTGATATACAAAATATCACACCTTTCCAGATTTTCGCCTTTGTTATTTTGACTGCATATATCACTGATTGGTCTATTAGCCTAAGCAAACTGCTAATTTATTGTAAACCTTACTGTCAACGTTGTTTTCAAACAATTTCTCAAATATGCACTTCATGCGCTTATGGCTTTATGATTTGAAATTTTACCATGTCAATTAAATTTGAGAAGCTGTGTAAACTCTTTTCCTCAATCTTTTTGATATGTTGGTGCTGTCATGAGTCATCCTTGGTTACAACTTACAAGTAGGGATTGGACAAAAGAAGTGTAGTTTTACCAATCCTCTTGTTCCAAAAACGGTTCAGTCTTACCATTATGTCTGAGTTCTACAATTTTGTGATTAAAATTGTTGGATAGGAGTTCTGCTGTCCACTCATCTTTGATTTTAATTTCTGTTATTAAATAGAGCAGGCTGTTATTACAGAAAAATGTGGTGCACATGGATGTAATGTTGGTGAAGATGGTGGTTTTGTTCCAAATATCTCCAGGCAAGTTTGTCTTTATATGATCCGTCAATGTCTCCTACATTTTTCTTTCCCTTTTCTTAGATTAAATACCTTTGCCATTTATTGTCAGTTTTTTTTTTCTTTCTGATTTTATTTATATCAATTGGCAGCTTGAAAGAAGGTTTGCATCTAGTTAAGGAGGCCATTGGCAGAACAGGCTATAACGATAGAATAAAGATAGCTATTGATGTTGCTGCTTCTGCTTTCTGTATAGGTGTTGAATTCTTTCCTGTAATAAAGTGCAGAATTTAAGGCTTCTTATGTATACAGTCTCTGCTCCACCTTTATTTATTTCCAGTGTATTTATTTTCCTTACTCTAATGCAGGTACTAAGTATGATTTGGATTTCAAATCTCCAAATAAGTCTGGGCAAAATTTCAAGTCAGGAGAGGATATGATTGAAATGTACAAAGAACTATGTGCTGGTATATTAGTCTCTTTTCTAGTCTCTAGTTGTTTTTTGCTGCTTTATTTTTTGTTTATTTGTGACTTATTTTGACCCTTTTTTTTGGATGGTCTTAGAGTTCCCAATTGTATCAATCGAAGATCCATTTGACAAGGAGGATTGGGAACACATCAAGTACTTCTCTAGTCTTGGACTATGTCAGGTCTGTACTTTGTCGCTATTGTACATTTGTACTTGGCTTTAATTCTTTTTATTAAATTTATATCAAGATCTTAGTTTGTCGTAGTCTCGTAGAAGCATGATCTCAGCTGCCATGTTTAATAATTTTGAGGCCGTGATAGGGCACTAAGGGCAGGCACTGAAAAAGAAACACTTAGCTTTTGATACAGCAAGTGTGACGGGCCTGGAATTATTACTAGTGTATCGAGTATCGACCACAAAAGTACTTAGGTCTGATTGCACTAAGTGGTTTCTGTAGAGCACCTGGCTGATACATGACCCATGTAATGATGTTTGGTTGCTAATGCTATGTCATGTGCTTCCTGCTCCCTGACATTTTTTATGTTTCTTTTATTTTGCCTCTTTCTTATGGTGAGGTTTGCATTAAGAGCTGGTGGTTTTGTAGGTGGTTGGCGACGACTTGTTGATGTCAAATATAAAACGGATTGAAAGAGCAATACATGAGTCCACTTGCAATGCTCTTGTTCTCAAGGTATCTGGCTAGCCTAGAAGCCTTTGAATGAACATTTTTCTCTGTTAACTATTTGGATTTTCTACTGATGCATTTCCTTGTTATGTAATTGAATGTCCCTTTCTCCATTAAGGTAATGTCCTTTTGGCCTACTACTGGTCTTGGAGAGAGTCTCAGGGATGACAATGTTCTAAATTTTAGCTAACATTTTTCAAAATTACCTTGAGATTTTGTAGTCTGATTTCACCACTGTTAAATCTAGGTAAATCAGATTGGGACCATAACTGAAGCCATTGAAGCAGTGAAGCTAGCAAAGGATGCCCACTGGGGAGTGGTCATGTCTCATAGATGCGGGGAGACTGAGGATTCTTTCATAGCTGATTTGTCTGTTGGCCTTGGCACTGGTCAGATCAAAGCTGGTGCTCCTTGTAGAGGAGAGCGGCTAGCAAAGTACAACCAGGTTCAGTTTCTGTAAACTATGTTATGCTTTTCACATTTTCATCAAGACTGCAACAAACGATGAGGGCAACTACGGACATGATATTTTGATCAAGAGTCAGCTTTGATATTCTTGATGTCTTTACCCTAAATTAATTGGTTTAGTGATCAGCTAAAAATTCTTAGGTTCATCCACGTGTAGTCATAGTCATAGGTTATCCACACACAATGTGAGAAGAAACAGCTTCTTGTACTCAAGGAAGATTGTTCAAGGGTGGTCCCATTCTTGGATGGAATCCAACTACCTTTATTGCTATACTTGTAGCAATGCTATTTGTGTTGAGCTTCAGTGGAAGATATGAAACTAATGGCTCAAAAATTCTTGCAGTTACTTCGAATTGAGGAAGAGCTTGGGGATCAAGCAGTTTATGTTGGTGATGATTGGAAGCTGACATGACTACATTAGCCGCCTTCAGTGCAGCATGACACCTTTCGTTATTTCTCTCATGGACGTGGTTTTTTTCTCTAGATTCTCTTTCAATTTGATGCTAGAAGTGTTGAACGTGTATGTGCGTCAAATGTGGAAGCTGCGCTCCGGTTATTTGTTTTCCACAAGTATCAAAAGGGTTTTTCTTGCCTCTTTAGGATCCACTGAAAAAAAAATGTACGTACTCAGCAGTAAAACGTCATCGAATTTACTGTCGGAAGCATAGAGTGATAAAACGTATTGCAAAATCCTATCAAGCGTTTCATTACTTTGTTGTAATTTTATTTTTTTCCCTCCAATAGTACCAACGAACAGAAGTTGTGCTCTGCTTAGATCTTTCTTTGTTCAACTCGTAACTATTTGTAGATGTTTTTTTTCTTCTTGGCAATTGTATATTGTGCCGTATAGAAACTAGAAACTAGTCAAGCAGGAGGAGTGAAAATAATGAACTTCAGCACATAACTAGCCAGGCATAACTATTACTGATACTGTCATAACTAGCCTCGAGTTTCCGCTTAACAAGGCAGACTAACCCAAATATAGACAAGCTAAATATATTTAAAATCTAAGGGCACGCTTGTACATAGAGAATTGAAAACGCTAATGACAATATACTTACAAGTTACATGGTAATGTAATGAAACCAAAATTTAAGGAAACCCATTAAATCCCTCATCAATAAACTGCCAAACATCTGAAAAGCAATCTCCGCAACTCGCGGTCAGGTAAGATGCAACCAGAGAGTCCTTAAACACAAAACCAAACCAAGAACAAGAACAGAACTCACACATCAAATCTCAATTTGTATAAATTCCTCTGTTTTACTCTCTCTCAATCCCTCCCTCCCATTCCTCTCTTAGATCTGGATTTTTGTCGTATTGAGTCCATTGCCACAGCTTGCTCACTGAAATTCAGAAACTGAGTCAACCAAATCTCAGAAGAAATTAAGGCATGAAATTCTCAGGTCGATTGTTCACAATCGTGCTTGTAACATCATGGTATTCGTCAAATATTGGGGTTTTGTTATTGAACAAATATCTACTGAGCAATTACGGATTCAAATACCCAATCTTCCTCACTTTGTGTCACATGTTGGCGTGCTCGACGTTCAGCTATGCCGCAATTTCTTGGCTCAAAATCGCGCCAATGCAGCCCATTAGATCGCGCTTGCAATTGACGAAGATAACTGCACTCGGCCTCATATTCTGTTTGTCTGTTGTGGGTGGAAATATATCTCTCAAGTACTTGCCTGTATCGTTTAATCAGGCGGTAGGAGCCACGACACCGCTTTTCACGGCGGTTTTTGCTTACCTGATGACCCTCAAAAGGGAGGCTTGGCTTACCTATTTCACTCTTGTTCCTATTGTTACTGGTGTTATCATTGCTAGTGGGGTAAGAACTAATTTACCCTTCTATTTTTTACTAACAGCACTTTCTTGTATGTAGATTTTTTTTTGTTATTCGTATACAATTCCACTTGTTTACGTTTGAGGATGAAGTTTTTAAATTTGTCTCATTGTTTTGGTTGCTGAATTAGGAATTCATTATAGAGTTTTTAGCTTACTGGGGCTTTATGAGAACATGCAAAAAGTTCAATTGCTCAATCTTCAATCTACGTTAGTAGCCTCCAAATGCAGAGGAAGGCAGTGTGAATCAAATCTGCCTTCTCTTGTCACTTGTGGGAGTGAGAAAGCCCGCTTCTCTATACACTGGGGGGAGTGAGAGCCTGCTTTTACCTTTTCCATGTATTAGAGTTCCGTTTACTTTAAAATGATTTCACATATATCATACCATACGGGTTTCTTAGTACTAATAATGTAAGGGCATCTTTAGTTAGTCTGTGTAGTTGGTTACTAATAATGTAGCATTCCACTTCTTTGTTTAATGGCATTATATACATAGTTATGTAGTGTAAATCACTGAAACTTCTGTATTATTTCACGGTGAAAGGGAGAGCCAAGCTTCCACCTCTTTGGATTCATAATGTGTGTTGGTGCAACAGCAGCTCGAGCTCTGAAAACAGTGCTTCAAGGGATTTTGTTGTCTTCCGATGGGTAATAAACATCTCAGTACAGGTATCAACTTTATGGGATCTTTCACAGAAGCAGAAAACGTTATTGAAATGCTTCATTTGTTTCTATTTTTTCAGGGAAAAACTTCATTCTATGAACCTCCTGATGTACATGGCACCAGTTGCTGTTATATGCCTTGTTCCTACAGCACTTACTATGGAAAAAAATGTGGTTGGTATCACGATTGCCCTCGCAAGAGATGATTGGAAGTTTTTAGTGTATCTTACCTTCAATTCTGCTCTTGCATATTTTGTGAATTTGGCAAATTTCTTGGTCACAAAGCACACCAGTGCCCTGACTCTCCAGGTACTAATCCCTCTGCTCACTGCTTCATATTTCCTTCACAATTGTTCATCATAAAAAGTTTGGGGTAGAACTTACCTTTATTTCAATTTCTGCAGGTTTTGGGAAATGCAAAAGGAGCTGTTGCGGTGGTCATCTCAATTTTGATTTTCAGGAATCCAGTATCAGTGACAGGCATGCTTGGATACACTCTCACTGTAATCGGGGCCGTTCTTTACAGTGAATCAAAGAAACGGAGTAAATGAGGCATTCTGCAGACCACCAGAGTTTAATGTAGTCCATATTTTAGGGCAGCTGAGTGGACAATGATCAAGTCCAGATCACTTTGCAAATGCCCATAGTTTGTGTAGGATTATAAAAGCAACCAGAAGAGGGTTTATACTTCATACTTATCCTGCGGTTTCAGAGAGTCTAGTCTAGGTCAGAAAATAGTATTAAAAAAAACTAACTATTTAGTGTTGTGGTATTTTAGCTTGCTGGTTCGGTTTTTTTGAGCTTATTTTTCAGGTTGAGCTGTTAATATTGGGTGTCATTTTTTTTTTGAATCTGGTTTCTTGAGTTGGTCCGGTACTGCGGTGCTTAAAGCATCAGCTTTGGTTACTTTACTTAAGGGTCGGCCCCCAAATAACTAGTGCCAGATTATGCATGGCATGGCTTTTTTGCCTTCTATAAGGGATTCCTGCCAAAATGTAAAAATGTATGTTATGCCAAAGCACCGTTTCTTACTTTGCCATGCAAGTAATGATCAGGATACCATGGCTTGACTAACCTTTAAAAAAAAGTGATCTACGACTGCTCAGCTTTTCAGAATGAAGGTTTAACTTCACGAATTTAGAGTAAGCCATGGTCCCAATTTTTGTTTCAAAAGGGCCTTTTCTTTTTAATTGGAATTGGACGATTAGTACAGGTTTCAATCAGGTAAAATTGGACAATTAGTCACCTTTTTTTGTGCCAACTCTACTAGATTGGATAAGTATAAGCTCATCATAACTATTAAATAGTGTCATTTTGCATTGGGAAATTGGAAATTGCATTGAAATTTAAACCAGAATAGGCCCTTCCCTGGATTACTGCTCGCTTTGAAACGTTGGGAACTTGCAAAAAGAGTGAAAAAAAGCTCGGCATTTTACCTGGTTATCCTAGTTACCAAAGGCAGAATCTCCTAGAACTAGATTTCCTTATTAAGTTGCCTAAATCGCCGCCATCGCATCCTAATTGCATAAACCAAGGAAACAGCCAACAGGAGGTACCTTATGTCCTTGACACCAGGTATACCCTAGCTTTAACGACAGATCCATTCCCAAGCTTGAATCCGGGACTCACAGGAAACCCAACAATCTGACCAGCAGGAACCCTTCCACCTGAAAATTTCACCACACTCTCCATGTACTGTGGATGGAACTCAGCTCCTCTACTCGCCTCAAATTGACCGGGTGCAGGGTCCAGAGAGAATGCCAGCAAGTGAAGTAACCAAACTGTCTTGGCAAGCCCCAAGAACTCACCATAAAATTGACTTCTTGGGTGGTTCCCAGCCAACACTTGCTGACGCTGCTCCAAATTCCCAAACAAAGACTCCTCCATTTTGTGATGAACGATAGATAAGAACTTCTTGGTGCAGAATTTGCCAAAGTGACAAGTAGGCAAGATCCCCAGAAGCTCAACTGGGTCCATAGCCTTCATGTCGCGGTACTGAGTGAAGCAGTCACGGCGGAACTGGTCAGGGTTGAGGAGAGAGGAGAGGCTGCCATCCATGTAGAAGGTCTCATGGTCAAACCCTTGGAAGATTTTGCGGGAAATGTAAGACTCCAGTGCATATTTGGCGTGGTGGGTTGCTATGGTAGAAGCAATGCAAGTGGTGGGGGTGGTGGAATTTTCATTACCGGCAGTGGCAGCTTCAATTGAGCGGACGGCAGCACCTATGTCCCAATGGGCCGAGCGCATGAGGGTGAGAAGAAGAGACGTGAAGGACTTCGATGTCTCTTTCACTTGACCCATTGCTACTTCAAATAGCTCCGGCTCCGGCGCTACCGCAACTGTTTTCGGTAAAAGCGAGGCGTGAGATATTCTACAAATATTTTGAGATCCAAAACTTCTGCTTTAAGGTTAGAAAACGTCACTTTACCTTGAATGGTGCAGTTGACTTTCCTCTTTGACTGAAACCTCCCCCTTTTCCCCTTTCCGCCATTGCTGAGGCTGGTGACACTCTTCAACTTCTCCTTCAAATTCTCAACCTCCACTTCCCGTGCCTTCACTTCCCTCTTCAGTTCGTCAACAGCAGCCTCGTACGGCGCCACCACTTCCCTCAACAATCCACCGCCACCACCACTTCCTATCCTTCCAAGCTCGTTATCTCCTATGCCCCTCCGGAACCTCTCTCTCAAAACAGCCAACCTCCTTAGCTCCCCCACCACTGTCACGTCAGCCACGCGCATTCTCTCTGGGTCCCACGGGCAATGCGCCTCCTGCAAGCTCACGTACGCCTTCTTCATCGCCGATACCGCGTCAAATACCTCAGTCATAAGTACCACCATCTCTGTTACTCGAATCTCACTCGTTCTCTCTCGCTCCCAACCCCTAATTCTTCCCTCACGATCCTCATCCTCCTGTCGTTCTTCTTTGTTGTCTTCTTCGTACTGGTCGGACTCGTACTGGTACACTTCCTCTTCTTCTTCGTTTTTGGTCCGATTCCCGATGGTTTCGCCCGAAGCGTGTCTCTCGGCTGCAAGTGGGTGCAGCAAGCATGAAGCTGTCACTCTCTGTATCAGATCGGAGAAGCTCGAAATTCTCGCTGACATTTCGCCGTTTTTCTTCCTGCGCATCACATATAGTAATTAAAAAGTGAGTCAGTGCGCACTATAACGATTGAGTAAAGCAGAGACGAACCTGTGTCTGTTCTTTTCGGATCCGAAAACGAGTGGTGTTCGTTTCGGCAGTGGATCTCTGTTGAACGGGACAGAGTAGAAAGAGTGTAGGTCCTCTTCTGCTTCGCTACTACTCCGGTTGCTCTTCTTCTTCCTGTTCACCGTAAAACCGGCTGTTAGTGTAACAATATAACAGAAGTATAGCGTTCCCGGGGAATCGGCGATAGTAGAGCTTTCGCTACTTGTTACTGAAAGTCTTTTACAATCAGCGAGCTACAACTTAGACGAAAGCGACAAGAGGATACTGGGATATACTAAGGTATTTCTCCTCATTCTTATCATACACGTGCAATTCCATCCTTTGCCATTATCATGATGCCCTTATCAAGACACGTGTATGGTTTAAAAGGAAAAAAGTCAAAGATTCTTTTCTTTTTTATATATATACTAATTACTTTTCTATCACATTAGTTTGCAGGATTACATCATTTGCCTTCCAAAAGAGGGGTCGAGGGTTAGTAATAAATAAGGTCACATTCATACAGTTATTGCTCTGCTCTTGCATGCATGAAAAGGAAGGAAAATCTTAATATGAAATAAATCTCGTCAACTTGAGTGAGTCTAAATGTCCAATTACATAAGGTGAACCAAAATACACGAGGTTGATTAGTGGGCTCACACGGGCCCTGCCATGTAAGCCCATGTCCAACAAAATATAGAAAAGGAAAACCATAATTCATGCACGAAAGTTCGAAAAAGGAGGTTGTCATTAGTTTGACGGTAATTAGCCGCAATTACTCCTCAAAAGTCAAATCATGTTTTTTAGGGTTTTTTTTTGTGTTTTTAATTGTACTCAAATGCATGGAAAAAAACTAAGAAAAATATACGTTTGAAAGGATTTGGAGAGTAATTATAGCCCCTATCCCGAAAAAGTTGAGGTTGATTTTTTTTTTCTTTTTCAAAATGTCTTTTTTCTCGTTCTTTCGGATTTTTCAAAACTTGCAATCGAACGTGTTTTCTTCTGAATTGTTTTATGTTTTTGGGAAAATAAAAATATAAAACGCATAAAAAAAGAAGAAGAAGCATACCAAACGTACTCTCAATATGGAGATCATATATGCACTTGCATGTATGAAGAGGGTAGTGATTGCAGTTGCTACTGATGAACGCAATGATATATACATATATACACATGAGATTTAAGGTTGAAGCACTTATCACCTTGACATTGAACAAAGTAGCATGCTATGAATCATAGTGGCCAACAGGACTTGAAATAGCAAAAGAGAAGCAGTGAGAGAGAAGGCAAGAACACTTGGAAGTACAGACGGCAGTGAGTGATTATGGAAGCCTAAAAGCATGAGTATATAACGACCCGTGTGTGATAGCCAGTGGTATCAACTCGCTTAGAAGACAAAAGGAAAGTGTTCGATTCGATAAGGAATGGAGAATTCCATTTCTGTCTAACCACCACTTTTCCAGCTTTTCATTGTCTAGTCTTTTATAGACTATCTTTTTCTCAATCAGTTCATTGTATTTGAATTGGCCCGTTTGAATTATGTGCTCTAGACGTGCCCCGCCACCTAATTGACTAAGTTTTCGATCAAATTATTATTATGGTGTGTTTCTTTAAATTGTCTGAAACGGAAACATATTTTCTTCTCCCTCAATCTTGTACCATATTTTTAACAAATGTTTTTCTCATTCATTAATTATGAAGTGCTTCTTTATCGAGACTTGTTCCGCATCGCTTGGATAAGCCCAATCAATATGATTTATAAGGAATTACATGTCCATTTTTTGAGTTTGGTATGACACAACTCACAAGTATATGAGAGTGTCAAGACTTGTCTCTCATCGTTATATAAGAAAAGTCACACTTCTCTAGACTTTTTTTGAGCTTAATTGTTTAAGTGCTGCTAAGTAGGGTTGTCTAGAAGAATAAAATCACATAGGCTCAACATCCACGAAAATTGGCAAATCCAAAACAAACAGTATCATTCATATTAGTGAGTAAGATTTCTGAAACTGTTTTTCTTCCCCTGTATAATTTGTTGTTTTGCTCTTGTGGGCATCCTAGAAGTTAGATTTATCCTCAAAGAGTTCATGAACATATTGTTTGATATGGGACAGGAAAATGTTAGAAGCCAAGCGAGTGTTTCCCCTGGCAAGTTTCGAGGGAGGTTAGGTCATAGCTAGGCTTTTAATATTTTTGGTTGGAAGTCTTTGGAATGTAACCTTTCCTCTCCAACGTACAGTGTACGCAAAAACAGAGCACATGAGGCCCACGATAGTTTACTTTCATCAATCAAAGCCTAACCCCGACCCCCCGGTTGTGCATCCATATGGAGAGCGACTTTGCGGAATATCTTAAATGGGCCGAAACATCTTACTTAACACTTAACAGGCAACGAGTGCATGGGCCGACTCAACAGCCCAATGGGCCAGTTCTGAGAATGA
Source organism: Euonymus europaeus (assembly GCA_963580455.1). NCBI lineage: Eukaryota > Viridiplantae > Streptophyta > Magnoliopsida > Celastrales > Celastraceae > Euonymus > Euonymus europaeus. The sequence continues at coordinate 23,921,312 of OY756967.1, forward strand.
CAACACTCTGGTCTCTACAACTATATGGGCCGTTTGTGGTCTACTTGAAGGCCTGGATATCCTACCGCTCCACTGCTCCAGCACACTAGTTTGGGCTCTGGCCCAAAATCAAACTTTCTTTTGGCCTTTACATATCATGTAATGATTGATGAATAATCGTTGAGCTTGACTTGCCAGCTGCCACGTACAAAAATGGATAAGGTTTTCTTAGATGCCGGGGTCCCACTATTCCAAAATATCTTGCACAGATGACATTCTCAGATCTCAGATCTTCACTCATTCTATAAATCTTGAGCTAAAACCTAAAACTGACCAATAATTATATATCAAAAGTAAGGTGTTTTAAGATGGAAAGGGAGAGAAGACCTAGTAGGAGCGATCTTCATTTATCCAAGGAAGAAGAGGCAAAGATAGAAGAGCAAGCTAGAGATTACTTTGATGGAGTTGCCCCAAAACGCCACACAAAGCCTCAACGCAGTGAATTCTCATCTGAATATGTTGATTCCCTCTCCGTTAACGGTGTCATCCCAGAACATCTCCACTTTCAACAACTGGAAAATGATCCTCAGGTTAGCTATGGTCAATGTTTCCTAATTCACTATTTATATATATATATATATATATATATATATATTTATGGGTTTGATTTATTGATCACACCTTTTGCATATCTTTGTATAAGCAGAAAGTGTTGTGCGATGGAGGAAAAGTGATGGAGGAATTTGTGGAAACAGAGTACTATAAAGATCTCAACTGCGTTGACAAGCAACACCACACCGTACTTAATTTCGTCTTTTTGGTCTTTCTTTTCCCATTTATACATGTTATTTTGCTCATCTACTTGTTTTTTTTTTCTCAGACTGGAACAGGATACATTAAGATGGAGAACTCCAATGGAAGATCCTTCAACCTGAAACCTGACTCTGCAATCCCTTCCCACGCCTCCTGCAAAGGAAACCCAGCAACTAATGACTGGATCCCATCTCCTGCTGATGGGGTATGTAACACACCAAAATACCCATATGGTTTACAAGTTTTTTTTTTTTTGGGTTCTTTTAATGGAGTTTTTCACATTGGCCTAACGCAGCAAGGGTGAATTGCCTTTTAAGGTTCCTACTGCTGCTTCAGTCGATTGAAAGCTGAAAAGAAAGGGTTCACGGCATTTTCTGGTCCGAAGACCAAGACGACCAAGATGTTTTATGCAGAAATAAAGTATGTTTGAATTATCGATCATTATGTAGCCAATGATTGGTTTTGGTATTCGAATGATCATAAATTTATTAAAATATTGTTCCTGTAGAGGTTCTATAGCTGAATAATTCGAGTTCAAGCTCTTCTAAAATCTAACGAGGACAACCCAACTGCGCCCATATGCTCGACACATTAACAGAAATCCAAACAAAATTAAAATATTTTAATGAAAGAATAAAAGCTTATTCCAAAATCTAAAATGGACCTTATATGACAAACACGTACAACATGAGCAAACAAATACGCATGGGAATACAAGGAAGAGCCCTTGTTTAATTCCCCAAATTTCAGCTAGCATATTGGTTACCAAAACCAATGGCCCCTTGGTCTTTGATGATAGAAACTAAAAAGGGATGCATATCGCATGGGAATTCCTTCTAACAGAATATAATCGAACAAAAATGAATAAAAAAGACTGAAATCTCAGGACTATCCTCGCTCTTTAAATTAAGCAGAAATGGTTTCTACGTCATGAAGCCGAGTGATATCCATTCGTGCTTCCAAGGGGTGGGAAAAGAAATTACTGAGATCTCAACATATTTACACTCCCGTGATGTACAAACTCGCGGCGAACACAATGTCACGTTTTATTGCATTGGCGGCAGTTTCCATTTTCTTGTATAAAGCAGAGTTACCTAAGATAGCAGCTGCACTTTTGAATTCACGACATGTCTCGTCCAGTCGGACAATCGTCCTCACTATCAGGCCTTCAGGAACATCCGTAAGCTCACAGATATCTGCAAATGGAGTGCCCTGCCACAATAAAAAGTAAGGTAACAAGCCATTCATATGCCGTTGAGAGTTTTAACGAGATATGGAAAGACATAAACCTTTGCCCACTCATAAACCACTTCGACGAGACCAAACTTGAGATTGTCTTGGGCATACTCCTGAGGATCTATCGGTAAATTGAACTGTGCCTGCAATTCTCCAAGTCTTATTGCTGTGTTGTACAGCCTGTAATCAAAAGGGAAAAAACGAAAAAGATGATACGGTGAGAATCAATGGACAATCTACTTGTAAGAGCCCAAGCTAGCATTGGGTGCAGAAGCGGCACGCATGCACATCCAATGATACAGCTCAGAGCTCAATATCATATTTAGTCTTGAGAGATTTAATTTTGTTTAAAAAAAAATCTGCAGAATATGGTATATAAAGTTGAAACTTCAGCAAGACTTATTGTAGGCACAGGGAGAAAAGGTGGACCTCTGTTTAGCTTGGGACAGCTTGGGCGTAAGAGAAGGTTCAGAAGTATTCTTCTGCTGAAACACAAACGCTGACATTATTGCCACAGCCTCTTCTGGTTCCAAATCATCCATTTGATTATCAAATAAACACTCGGTGCATATTAGCTCCTCCCCCGAATTCATCTCACAAGCTACGCGACCTTTTATCTGAACTACAAGGTCAGCATCTATACAACCAATTTCCTTCAGAACATATATCTGCAAATGCAAAATTAGGAAAATGTTGAGGAAATTTTGGTCAAGATAGAAGTGCTAAAAGCAAAGCAACAAAGAAGAAAAACATCTGTCATATAAACATACCCGGCCCTGAAAATCGGGCATCTGTTGAAGTGCTTCGTCAGACATTCGAAATTTCAGAGCATTGACTTCCGCTTGGTGCCTTCCCATCTCTTTTGCTAAGTTCATGTGCTCCTCCAATTTTACACATCCATGACACTTATTCTCAGCCATCTTTTGCAATAGGCTAGTCCACTTGTAGTATGCTTCCACAGTATGCACGCCCTTCAACTTCAGATCTGAAAATCGAGTGTATTATACCATCGCAAGTCTTAGCAATTTTCTAAACTGGCACCAAAGTAGAAATTTAACAGTGTAAAAGTTTCCTGCACGAGGAATGAGTAGAAAAACTAGGATTTTAAAAGTGAATATCCAAATTCAATTAAAACATGTTGTGCATCACCAGTTACATCTGAAGATATTGTCGTGCTTCAATATTTGAAGCTCTTGGAACCTTGAAGAATAGTTCATATGTCATTGGAATGGCCAAAGACGAGAGTAATGATCTTGAAATTCTTACCAACATGATTTTGCTCAAAGATTAAGCTAGAATAAAAACATTAACACTAGAAATGCATAATAATCATTTCTCTTGGGGCAGGCCTTACCTTTCAGAGGATCTAGGGCTGGAGGGTATTTACTCCCATTAGATTTTAAACTTAATAACTGCTGAACTGTCCTGGAGAAAGCAGCATCGCTACCCAGCTCAAGAAGTCCATATTGATCAATCTTTATCTTAGCATTGCATATGCACAAGAACTCCTTGGAATCGATTGCTTTGACTTCATAAATCACCCCAGCAGCAGAACCATGGTAAGGTAATTTTATTTTGATGACACCCGAACCTTTGCGAGGAGTAACAGAGGAACAGTACTCCTCATCAAAACCACGTTTAGCTTTAGGTACTAACATATAACCTTGGGAGAAACCACCACTTGTTTTATCCTGAAAGTTGCCATGATCCAATGGTGTTTGGGTTGATGATGGTAAATCTGGTTTCAGTACTAAAACTATGTATTGTTTCATACTGGCCGAGGGCGCTTTCACAACCACCCCAAGTAAGTGGTCTTGGGCCTGTCAATTGTTCAAGCTTTGAATGAGCAAACAAATCTTAGAAACTCGAAATATCAAGAAGACGTATTTTATATTTAAAAATAAAACAATAATATACACCTCAACTGAAAGCCTTACTTTATTCAGTGTATACATCGTCACCAGCAGTCAACAGTTCAAGCATGGTAAGCACCTTTATATTTTGTTTAATTTATTCAACGTTAGCTATATTTTCTCCCTCAAACAAGGTCAAGGAAGAACAGAATAAGACTCACTGATAATGAAACAGCCTTTATATTTTAGTAATAAAAGTTTTAGAGTATCTCTGGTCCTCTATTCAGAAAACCTGCCATCTTTGCACCCTAGTTTTTTGAAATGAGAAAAATTTATTAATCAACACCAAGACAGTGTTACAACAGGTTGCATCGCTCCAAAACAAAAGTTTTGGCATTACAGTCACTCTCTGCAGTACCCATAGCCCACAAATAAAGAGTCGTAAACCAACTACTCTGAATCGCTTGACTAGACCTTTCCCTCCCCTCAAACACCCTCCTATTACGTTCTAACCAAACAATCCAACATGTAACAATAGGAAATAAAGGGAACAACTTATTGCGCTTAGAAGACCCAAAAAAACTAAAAGCCATCAGTTCATGCTCAAAGTTACCCGCAGAGACCCATTGAATTCCCAACACCCTCCTAATCATGAACCACAAGTGACACGTCCAATCGCAATGGAGGAAAAGGTGATCAACACTCTCTTGACTCATCTTACATAAAGAACAACGATTAACCATGACTTGCCCCCTCCTTTGAAGGTTATCTACAGTCAGAATTTTATGAGAAGCTGCCTCCCAAACAAAAAAAGCCACTTTCAAAGGAGCTCCAACTTTCCAAATACATTTCCAAGGCTGAAAAAAAGTACATTCCAGCTCACTTCTTTGTTGAAGAGCTTTAAAATAACTTTGAACAGTAAACGTCCCACTCGCCTCCACATTCCAAACAATAGCATCTGCTCTGTCTCCTCTCCCATTGTCTGGGATGGCATACAACAAATTATAGAAGTTGAAAACTTCCCCAAGCTCCCAATCATGAACATCCCTAATAAATTTAATATCCCAAACCAATTGTCCACCAACCACCCTTCTAACCTCATTAATCTTGACATTTGCATTACTAGCTCTGAGAAACATGGAAGGAAAGTAGTCTTTTAGCCGCCCAATTCCATGCCACCTATCTTTCCAAAAACTCAGCTTTCTCCCATCCCCTACCCGAAACCCACTAAATTGACTCCAATCATCCCACTCCTTCCTAATCTCCTTCCACAACCCTCCAATAGCAGTCCTCCTCACCATATTTGAAGACCAACCATCCATTTGGATCCCATACTTTGCCACAATAATCTTCCTCCAAAGTCTGTCATCCTCAGTAGCAAACCTCCACATCCACTTACCAAGAAGACTTTTATTAAATAACACTAAGGATTTTATACCAAGCCCTCCATGACAAATTTGCCTTTGAACTACATCCCAACTAACCAAATGATACTTATGATGACCATCAAAATTTCCCCATAAAAATCTTTTTTGAAGACCTTCAATCCTATTGGCCACTCCCACAGGCATACGAAAAAGTGACATTTGATACACAGGAATATTAGCCAAAGTGCACTTTAAAAGGGTTAATCTACCCCCTTTAGAAAGCCACTTAGACTTCCATCCCTCCAATCTACCCTCCACCTTCCTCACCACTGTCTCCCACATCTCCTTACATCTAGGTTTGTCACCAAGAGGCAACCCCAAATACTTATTAGGAAACGTCATTACTTTGCACCCCATAATCCTAGCAAGAATGTCAACATCAACCCCCACTCCCAACACCATCATTTCACTCTTGGACAAATTGACTTTCAACCCCATAACCGCTTCAAAACAAAGAAGAATGCTTCTCAAGCCAAGCATGTTCTGCTTACTTGCCCTTCCAAAAAATAAAGTATCATCTGCAAACAACAAATGAGACATTGTCACCTCCTCTCCAACTCTACCACACTTAACCCCCTCAATCAAACCAACCTCTTCCCCTCGTTTAAACATCGCACTAAGAACCTCCATTAACAAAATAAAAAGAAGAGGGGACAATGGATCTCCTTGTCTAATGCCCCTGGATGGTTTAAAAAATTTTGTGGCCTTACCATTCACTAAAACCGATAGAGAAGGAGAAGAAATACATTTTTCAATCCACCTTCTCCACTTCACCCCAAAACCCATTTGCTCCATAATGTGAAGAATCCCCTTCCAACTAACATGATCATAGGCCTTTTCCATATCAAGCTTACACACTACCCCACTCTTCTTTTCCCTAACAAACTCCTCCACCACCTCATTGGCAATTAAAGCTCCGTCTAAAATTTGTCTTCCTCTCACAAAAGCATTTTGAGATTCCCCAACTACCTTATCTACCACTCCCCTTAACCGTCGAGATAAGACCTTGGCTACAATCTTATACACACTCCCAATCAAACTAATTGGCCTAAAATCTCTAATATCGAAAGACCCATGTTTCTTTGGAATTAGCGTGATGAACGAAGCATTAATGGCACCCACAAACTCACCACTCCCATAAAATTCCGCAAAAACCCGAAATAAATCATCCTTAATTATATCCCAGCACTCTTTATAAAAAGCTAAACAAAAACCATCGGGACCCGGAGCCTTGTCCCCCTCACAACTCCAAACCGCCTCTTTAATTTCCTCCTCCACAAATGGCCCCTCCAACATATCAACATCCTCTTCCCCAATTACTCTAAAATGAAGACCCTCCACCCCTGGCCTCCATGCCTCCCTTTCCACAAACAAAGATTGATAAAAAGCAGAAATGCCATTTTCTATCTCAAGAGGATCCTCAACAACTTCACCATTAATTTGTATTTTTGAGATACGGTTTGAACTGCGACGTGCTGAAGCTGCTTTATGAAAAAATGCTGTGTTTCGATCCCCTTCTTTCAACCACAATTCCCTAGATCTCTGTCTCCACCCAACCTCCTCTTTCTCCATCATAGACTCCACATCCTGTCTCAATAAACTACGGACCTCCCTCCCTGCATCAGTAAGAGCACCCCTCTCCTCCTCATCATCTAACTTCTCAATCTTTGACAATAATTCAGTAATGGTTTTTCGCATATTTCCAAGAGAAAACGTTTTCCATTGTTTGAGATGAGACTTCACATTTTTTAGTTTTTCGAGGAATACAAAGCTAGCATAACCACTAGTAACCCCCTCCTTCCACCACTCCTCCACCCTCTCCTTGAAACCATCCTCCTTTAACCACACTTTCTCAAACCTGAACGGCAAAGGACCCCACGACAACCTCCCCACTTCCATCATGATTGGCCAATGATCCGAAGTTGGCCTTTCTAGCAACTTCTGAACTATATCAGAATAAAGATCCCCCCACTCATCAGAAATCAAAAACCTATCCAATCTAGAGAACGAGGGATCGGTCCTGAGATTCGACCAAGTATACTTTCCTCCCACCAACGGAAGATCACGCAGGGACAAAGAAAACACCAAATCACGAAAAGCCTCCATAGAACGATCATCCCCCCCACCATTGAATCTTTCAGACCCTTGCAAAACTTCATTAAAATCACCACACACCACCCAAGGAACCCCAACCTTCCACAATTTCACTGCAATAATCTCCTGCCAACATTCTTGCTTTTCTTCCTGCTTAGTAGGACCATAAACCCCAGTACAAACCCACCTATTCCCATCCTGAATATTGACCACCTCCATAGACACAGAAAAAACCCCAATTCTACTATCCACGACGTTGAACATGCTTTTATCCCACATGAACAACACTCCACCAGCATATCCAGAAGCCGGTTTAGAAAGAAAATCCACATCTCTCTTCCCCCAAATTCTATCAACATCAATCCCACTACAAGAGGCCAACTTCGTCTCTTGAAGACACACCAAACCCGGATTCCACCGTCTAAGCATACATTTAACCACACTCTTTTTCCCACTCCCATTCAAACCCCTAATATTCCAGGATACGATTTTTATTGACATATAAACAATCCATTCCCCGCCTCTTCAGCCCCATTACTAGCTTCTCCTGAATTAGCACTGTACCTCTCATAATTGATTCCAAATTCTAACCTCTTTAGCTCTCTATTCTTGTCCCCACACCTCTTCTTCTTCACCGCACTGCATTGACTATTTTTTTTTTCCAACTCCATTCTCCTCATCCTATCAAGATCATCAAACAAAGCCATCACACGACTCTCCATCTCCCCTAGGCCAACCCCCATGCTTTTCCTAATACTATTAATATTTTTCAGCACCCACTTTGAAGCTTGCCTTTCTGTAACCACACGATCTGCACTTTCAGAAAAGTCACTGTCCCCATCATGCAACACCACTGCCAAAGGTTCTGGCTCAAAATCATCAAGTAACTCCTTCCTCGTTCCTTCAATACAACCCATTTCCTCACCATAATCCTGCACTCCACGATAAACCAAACCGACATCACTCCCATGAACGACAAGGGCTTTCGAAACACTACTCTCCCCTTCTGAAAAAGCCTGATTGTCAGACAACCATCCGCCTATACGATCCATAGACTCACATTCAAAAGCATCCGAAGAAGATCTGGAATCATCCTTCTCAGCAACACTCATTTTCTCTTTCCCTTTGAGAGTCCTCCCACAACTTAGCTTCACTTTACACCTTTCCCTTACTTCAGCCTCCGTAACTTCTTTGATAGAAGGTCCTCCTACAGGTCTCCATCTCATCTGCCTTTTTGACTCCGTTGCCTTTCTACCCATTATCTCACCCGTTGCAGAAAGTAGTGTTTTTTGTTGAATAATAGCTGGGCCTTTAAGACCATTATGTTGCATATGAGCTGTAACTTGCATTTGGGTCCCACTATGTAGCGTTTGTCCTCTTCTCACCTGGGTCACCGCAAAAGACTTTTTAAAGTTTGAATTTTGGTCACTTGTTCTTCCTCCTTTGTATCCTCTACAGTATTTCTCTTCGTCACGCGCCCCAAGATTACAAACATCACGCGCTCCACCCACCTTCCTCCGGTCTCTTCCACGATCAGTCCTCGCTACCGGTTCCTTACTCTCCTTCTCCAGTAACACCCCATCAGTAGAACTCACCGTAACATCCCCACCAACCAATCTTGGATTCTGAAGCTTGCCACACCCTGGGCAAGGTCCCAATATTATTTTGAGCTCCACTGATTCTGCCAAAACCCGTCTCTCCCACTGGATGTTCATCGAATCACCTCCGCTACACTCATCGTTAATAGTTTTTCGATCACCTTCCATTTTTTGGCGGTTCAGACGACTAGAATCGAGGACTTGGGCATATGACTGAGTTTTCGAAGTGATGCGCCTCACTGGGACACCCTTCTTCTCCTCTGACCTTTTCTCATACCTGTCAGAGATATCACCTCCAACCAACTTACACAACTCCTCCACCGCCTCCATAACTTGACGCCACCCACTACCACCCCTGCCCTCAGGAAAAATGATGAGTCTTTCTCCTCCATCATTAACCTCCATCAACACCCACATCCTTCCACTGCTATTTTGTTTCTGCTGTAAAACAAAAGTTCTATCTTTTGACCTCCATTTTTCAAACAGAACTCCTCTGCCATTGCGACCCCAAATCATCCTCATCGATCTTGACATAATAATCGCATCCGCAATGCTGAAGAACATCGACCTCCGCCTTCCTCTCCCATTTTCAGTAACACGAATGATGTCTTCACACTCCCCTTCAAGAACAATATCAAAACTCTTTCGTTCAATTGCAACAAACCTACGGCTGACTGAATCAACAAACATAATTGATCTTCAATTATCACGGAGATCTTTATCCAGGGGACAGGAACAATGGGCTCGATTCTCCACTTATGAAAATTCTCAATGGGCTCGATTCTCCACCTTGTTTATCATGGTCCCATGATGTTTGAAACAACACTACAGCCTTCTCCTCCACAATGCATACCTACTGTTCTCATTTATTAACAAGACTTCTACCATCTTTGCACCCTAGTGCCACCAAAAGCATGCTTTACACTTGGTTATACTTCACCAAAGCCACTTTAATTAAGCATATATACCACAATGTTAGCTGTTGCAATGATAGTCAACTCTTGTTAGATAAAACTGGCTCCAGCTCACACAAACATTTTTTTAACGAAATTGCACAATCATAATCAAGAAACTTCATGAAGAAACTTGTATGGGGACACAAGCACAAACAAGCAGACAAAACAAAGTCAAGATTGATTTATGAAAATATTATCAAATAAAATCCACAAGCTATTTCTCTCACCATTTGTGATTTTACGACTACCACTCTGCCAAGAGTAAGAAATTGGTGCGCAGCAGGGGATTGCATGACTGCCTCTGATATCTGGCTGCTGTGTTTCTCAGCTTCCGAGTACATCTCATAGTATTCCTCGATTGTTGGTTCGCCTTTTATGCAACTGCATGCGATGAGCCAAGATTAATGAACTAATCAAATCCGATGGATGCAATGTGCACTATTTAATGCAGAAGCTATAGATGACTGAAAATTTAGTAGCCTTCCAATTCTTCATGTCTTACAAGATGAATACAATTTAAAACACCATGCCTGGCATATCCCACTCAAGAACAATTATAGAATGAGATGAGCATAAACAATTGCTGTCAACAGCTATTCATTCATCACAAAATTTATAAATAAATAACCTCTAACCCTGTCAGGATTTGTAAATCAAACTATCAGAGCAGAATATCGTTAAAGACACATCTTGGGTACAAGCACTGGGAACTAACAATGTTAAATTTAATGCATTTCAATTTCTCAGTGGCAAAAGTTTTAAGTATGTTGGTCAGGCTTTCATACAAACAACCTCCCATACAGGGCTACTTCAACATCGGAAAGTTTTACACAGCTTTCTCATCATCATCCAAGCCTTTATCCCAAAAGTTTGTGGTCTGTTATATGAGTCAATGGGAAAATCAAAGGGAATCCACCACGTGTATTCGTTTCCGCCATTCATTTCGATTAAGGATTATACTTTCATCAACTCCTATTGAATCAATAACCTGGGACACAATTGTCTAAGCATCAAGTATCCTGCACAAAACTATTGCATGATCCAAAATAAAACCAGGCTACTACTGAATTGGCATGAATCAAAAGGATGAAATACCACATGGGGTGTGTTATGGTTTCAAGAGTGCTGGATAAGAAAGTATCCACGCACCAGATACAAAAACCAGCAGCAATCAAATTATGTGGTAACATACTCAATTGTTCTCGTTGGCTGAGAAAGCTTGAGCATCAAAAGCTCTTGTTCTTGTTCAGGAAGTTTCTTCTGAGCATGAAATTCTGCAAAACTTCTCTTCAACATGTCCTCCACCTGTAGTCAATATGAAAACAATCATAGAAACAAACTGAAAAACAACATAATTTACAAAATTTTGGAAGTGTGATGAAATTAAACAGAAATGCAAAAAAAAAAAGAGTTTGGAATTGAAATCAGTTCAAAGAGTAGAATAGATTCATACACTGCTAAATTCGGCCATGATGAAGACTGATACAAATGAAGGTGCAGCAAACAAGTAGAACCATTCAGAGCAATTAGCACTATAAGACAACTAAGAAGAGCTGCACCACAAACAACAATCCTTTCCTACAATATGTTTCAAATGAAAATCACAATAGCCACACACACACAAAAAAAAAAAAAACTTTGGGCATAGCCTCTGAATAACCTTTTGCCATAAGATTTAGAAGAAAAATATAATTGTAGAATGGGCAGGGTTCAAGAATGTTCCTAAAATGAATTTTCAAAGGAAAAAAATGCAGGCCAGGGTCACAATACAAAAATACAAAATATTCAGGTAAGAAAAAAATTGATAAAATCACTAATTTCTATTTCATCATAAAAATTATGCCAGCAAATCAAATGGGCTGGTATGTCGCCACCAACTCATAAAAGTCAAAAGACACTCCCCCACCACCACTCACGGTCTCTCTCAAGACAAACGGAAAAAGGTTTAGTGCTGTTATGCGTACTATAAATTTTTTCTTATTTCTTCAATTACATGAAACCCTCCAATCCCATAGTCTTCCATTGTTGACCTAGCTGCCACCCAAGAAACTCCCACACTTTGGAAGACATTTCCTACAATAAGCAACAACCATCCTCCAAAACAAAAAGTACCATTTTCTTCAGTTACAAGTTTTAGATTGTCTCTTTGGCCTTTTTATTTTTTTCAATAATAATTCCTTCCTTAAGCACCGCTACAATAAAATTATCTCATATGAAAAAGGTGAGAGAGAGAAAGAGAGAGGAGGACTTTTTAACACAAAACCATCCGCATTCCATCATCATAAAGTTAAACATCACAACTAACTTAAAAATATGATGAGCCAAATGATCTCCTTGAACGGATCCCTCAAACAACTACATAACCAAGTTGGCATTGCATACACCAAAATAGAAAACCACAATGGAAATGCAATTTTAATCCAAAAAATATGTACTAAGTACTAACTCCCCCAAAACACATTCTCTTCAAGACATTTAAAAAAAAAACAGATGCCTGCCCTACCTCAAGTTGACAAAGGCATTCCTCAACAATTTCGGGGGTAACATGCACATCACATTTAGTTCTAGATAATTGTAAAACAGCCAAACAACTTCCACTAAGTTCAAAATATAATTATCAAAGTACCTTTAATTCTTCAACACGAAGGAGATGCATAATCATGATATACGTTAGTCGAAACTGAGATTCGAGCCTGGTTGCACTTCCAACTATAACATGCTTCAAATCCCTCTCTTCAGGGATTTCGTCATGACACATTAAAACAACTGTTCCGATACTATCAAGCCCTCTTCTGCCAGCACGACCAGCCATTTGAGTGTATTCTCCAGGAAGTAACTGCCTAAATTCCTTGCCATCAAACTTCCTTAAAGTGTCAAAAACAACCTACAAAAGATGTCGACACAAAGTTAAGATTAGACACGCAGTTGTCATACCAACATATAGATACACACAAAGGACACAAACTTCATCCATAAAAGATAACAAATTGCATACACGGACAAACTATGAGTTTCAAGCATCTTTCATACTATGAGCAATGATATTGTCGCATTTTAAAAAATCAAAAAGGGCTGATGATGCCCAAGGAAAACATTCCGTGTGCAGTTTATTTGTTAGTTAGTGCATATGGAATAGACAAGGGCTTGAGAAAAATTTCATCCTCTATAGTATCTCTTTTGTTTTACCTGAAAGGTAAAAACAGGACTCATGGTTTGGAAAGCTACCATAGTACATCGAATGACCAGATAAAATTTGACTTTGCTATTAAGCTTCCATCGGTGCCTAGTTCTGTATAAAAATAAAAGTTTACAACAGAAAACAGATCTGATAAACATTAAACACTACACAAAGATTACTACTTTTCTTAGACATCTCATTCTTAAAATGCCAAGTGTCACTTGGCACTAATTCTTTTTCTTTTTAATATATAACCATTCTTAAGCACCAAGTTGGATTGTTGGACTCAGAACAAACAAACAAACTTACTTCTTACTGGATATTAAGGGGTAAGGAGAAGCATGCTAGTAACACGAATAACATATTTACAAGGACTATTTCCATACATCAATACATAAGAAAAATTAACTCATTAAATTGATAACAGTGGCATCGATTTGTGTCAAGAGTGGAACATTTTTCCTGACTTCTGTATAGAATAACCAAGAATCCTTCATAATGCTTGATAGAGTAGCACTAAATGATTTCCAAATCTCATAGAATTGAAAAAATAACTCACTGTTCTAGCAGGAGCATTGACCCCCATTGCAAATGTCTCTGTCGAAAATAAAACCTATAACAAGAACACAGTTGAACATCAATGAATCAAAATTCTCATTTACAAGCAAAAGAACATGACTAGAAAATTAATAAAAAAATTATCAAAAGTCCAACGTGTTCACAAAGAACCTTAACCACAGGAATTCCTTAACCTTGTAGCAGCATCACCGATAACTACGGAAACTACAAAAACTGTTAAACTTTACCTTGATTACTCCACGACAGAAAAGCATTTCAACAACTTCCTTAACAATAGGAAGCAGCCCTGCATGATGCACACCAATGCCTCTACGAAGAAGGCTTTGAACTCTGACAATCTGCACATTCAACCAAATTATTACGTCAACCCCATATAGATTTGTGTCAAAAGAAAATTGATTTGTAAGCTACGAAACCTGTGGTAAATTTCGGTCAGATCCCTTTAGCCGTGAAAATGCTTTGTCACAGAAAACACAAATCTCACTTTTCTCAGAATTAGTAGTGAGGTCAGTCACAGATATGCTATCTGCTGATTTATCACAGCGGTTCTTCGAGAAACAAAATATAATCACCTATGCACACCATTAACAGAGGTTCAGAATATGTCAATGTAACAGGAAAGATTTCCTACCCTATACTTTAAAAAAATTCCTTTTAGAATCATATTAGACTCCAGCAGCAGTCATCTACAGAGTTTTAAGTCATATTCCAACCCTATAATTTTAAAAAATTCTTTTTAGAATCATCTTAGACTCCAGCAGCAGTCATCTAGAAAGTCATACATAACCTCTGGAGTGCCCAAATATATGCAGACTAAAATGATATATCTATATAATAGCCATGATATAATTATCTATGACTCTTATAGAGCTACTTATTGCCACAAATGAAAAGAAAAAAAACGCTTGAATGATGTGAAATTTTAAGAGTGTAAAGCTCCAATGGACCACATTGGAAATCTGGTAGATGGGAGATATGCACTATAGCATGCATTATAGGGCTAATATCATGCCACAATTAGTATTAGAAACAAAATTCTCATCCATCAATCAGAAGTGAAAAACACACCAAACAAGCACAAATAATGCCGCTCAGACTTCTCTTTGCCATTTAATGAATGGTGTTTGTTCTCCAAACAATTTCCCTACAGAATTCAGAACTCAGATTATTAAAAGATTTTACTGTTTCGATTAAATGAGAACCAAAAAAGAAAAGATAAAGTTTCTGAAACGTATTCAAGTGTTAACTTTAGAGGCCACCAAAGTCACTCACGCCCCAATAAAATATTTAGTAACCTTACTAAAAAAGTAGTTTTACAACGTACAGGTAATAACGACTTCTTTGAGAGCTTGTTAATAAGAGAGAACCACAAAGAAGCTTCATTTCTCCTGGACCCCCAACTGCTTTTGACATTACTGTTGTTTTGATTCCCCAAACTATTCCCAGAAGAGCTGCCAAAGTTTTGTGAACCAGAATACTTATTCTGCTTGGCACGATTAGGATTTTCACGTTTTTGAGCTCTAGCGCCATTCTGTGCTGTTGAAAATCCAATAGAAAATCCGCTACCTCCACTAGCTGCACTTGAGCTCTTCTTCTTATAAGCATCTTTAGCAGCTTTCAGTCCCTGGGGTATAAATACTTCACTTTCACAAATTTTGTAGAGTTCTCCACTATAAAACAAGCAATGCTCTAATGGGACAGGCCTTTTAGTTGTTCTGATAAGTAAACAGAAAAACATTATTAGCACCCTTCCTGAATTTTTTTTCCCTCAG
This sequence comes from Euonymus europaeus, assembly GCA_963580455.1. Classification (NCBI taxonomy): domain Eukaryota; kingdom Viridiplantae; phylum Streptophyta; class Magnoliopsida; order Celastrales; family Celastraceae; genus Euonymus; species Euonymus europaeus. The sequence goes on from OY756967.1 coordinate 23,936,797, forward strand.
AGAAGAATATAAGAAAACAGATATAAAAGAAATAATTCTACAAAACTCAAAACTTCTATGTAGATCATTTGAAGGATAAAAATCTACCCTGTTACCCAAATTTGTTTCTGCTTTGTTCGGCCAATCCAGTCGGCAAATTCAACTGTGTTGGGTACCTGCATTAAAATGTCGAAGACTTTATGCAACGGCTCAGCCATCCAAATGGCATAAAGAGAAAAGTTAATGGAGGGAAAAGAAGCGGATTATGTGTATCTTTCAAAAAAAGGAGACTATAAGGGTAATTGACATACTAAAGAACTGTATAACTGTATCCATTAGTGTTTATACAGTAATGAGCCAAAATTTCAGCTTCTAATAAGTAACTCCAATTGCTATCTCTAGAGAATTTTTGGACATTATGCATTCACATGATTTAGAGAAGAAAATCCCAAATAGAAAAACCATATTCTCTTGCTACCCTCAGTTTCAAGTCTTTCTAACTTATCATCAAATTAATAATTTTAGGTGCTTCCATCCCCATCATACATATTACCAGAGTAAAGATAATAAAAATAATTGGAATTTGGAACAGCCCATTCTCTTCAGTAATGAATCAAGCCAATTGCAATATCCAGCCAGAATACAAATGTGGAAGCAGAAATCAGTACCGTGGCTGACAGGAGGATAATATTGACATGCCTTGGAAGCATGATTATAACTTCCTCCCAAACAACCCCCCTTTCAACATCATTGACGTAATGCACTTCATCGAATATAACCTATTTCCAAGAGGGAAAAAGATTTCAATAATTTTTACAGGAACAAGAGAGAGTAAAAGTTAGCCTGAAAGAGCGTAAGTGGAGCTGAAACTTGATATACTGAAAGAAGGGGAAATATTACTGTGGAACAAAATACCACACAGAACGAGCCCCTTTACCCATTCAATATCCCGAATAAGATCAGCTCCCCGGTAAAGCATTGACCTTAATATTTCGGTGGTCATGATAAGACAAGAAGCCTCCGGCCTCAAGCTGACATCGCCAGTGAGAAGGCCAACATCAAACTTCCCACAAAAATCCCTATATTTCTGGTTGCTGATGGTTTTAATGGGTGCGGTATACACGGCCCTAGTGCAGTGCTGCATGAAAAGAAAGCCCAGTAAAACATCTTAAAACAAAAATCAGGCTAACTCAAGATGGTTCTATTATAACTTGAAAACGTATCATGTTTGAGCATAGATATGTTCATCTTATCACTAAAATTCAGTAAATCATAGCCTAATAAATAGATTTCCAGTTTACTCAAATTTGGTGTGAATGGAAAACCCAAAATTATGAGAATTGAAGAGAGCATACTTTAGTCGCCAAGGCAAAAGCATATTCTGCAACCACGGTCTTTCCAGCTGATGTATGAGCAGCCACGAAAACAGAGTCACCCTTTTCCAGATAATAAATGGCCTGTAATTATCCAACCAAAGTAAATATATTAAGAACTTCATGTGAAATAGTATCCAAATATCATGAGCGAACTATTTAAAAGAACAAGAAACTATTCCGATTTTAACATAAACATTGCCCGTACATACCATAATTTATTCACTTCATCAAATATATATTAGAAATTTGGCACTATCATTACCGCTTTTTGGAAGGCATCCAATTCAAAAGGAAAATGAAGTGCCATATCAGGAACAAGTTCATAAAAGCGGCTCGCAATTACTTCAGTACCTCCAGTAACAGCCCCAACCTGCCAATATTGGGAGTTATTAATTAAAAGCTTTAACTCTATGCATGAAAAAGGATAACATGCGAGAAAGATAAAGTAGTCATATAATGCTGCTTTTCAACAGTACCTGCTTCTGTTGTCGTCCATCAACATCTTCAGTTACTTCTGACCTTGACGTTACTCCTCCCGACTCAACTGACAAAATCTCATCTAACACAGAAAATTCAGGCTCCCCCACATTGCTAGGCCCATCCTCCTTATCCACTTCAGCTTCTGATTTAACAGACTCTAAGTCTGAAAATTTAGCTTCAGGTACAGCAACAATATTAGCCTTCAGAGGGAAGAAAAAACAAAAGGTCGAATAGAACAATGAACTACAAGCCATGCAAAACGAGAGTTTTTTCCCAGACACAAGTTTTAATAGAAATTATGGCAGGAGATGGTGAAGCTTTCAAATAAACCGTACTTGAATCCAGATAAAGTGAGGCGATTTTTGCTTAGCTTCCTCATGACTCTTTACCAATGAAATTACAACTGTTCAACCAGATGTAAAACAGATATGTAACATTGTAACTGACCTTCAGTCTCAAATTCTGTGATATTATCCTCTTCCCATGCCTTCTTGAATACGTCATCAAAATGTACAGACAAAGCAGTCTGCAAATGACAGAGAGACATTACATCAATGAAACTTTAAATCAGCCAATAATTCTTTCCATTCTATACCAAAATTTCACAAATAATCATGCTTCATGAGATCAAGATCATGGGTCTATGATGTCCACAATTACATATGAAGGATTTAGGAAGAGAACAAAAACTTGATTAACTCATAGTCTTAGATAGTTCAACTACTAGGAAAGTAGGAACACTGCATAACATCAACTGACCTCAGTTCCCTCTGAACTGCCATTAAGTGAACCTTGATTGTTGTAAACGTTCCAAGAGCTTGGATAAACCTTCAAAAAGAAGTTATGTATTAAGAAGCTGCACAAAATGGAAGTCATAGATAAGTCAAAGCCAGAGTGCAAGGCTTATGAAAGGTTGTATACAATTTATATCTGTTTGAATTAATCAATTGACATAATATATCAAAAGGTATACTTTAAAATCACCAAGGTCTAATCCTTGCTTAAGGCTTGGGGGTGTGGTCTGCGCAGGGCCGCCTGTCAGCAGTTCTTGTACCCATTCACCATTTGAAGCCCCGTCCGCAAGAATTCTCCCTAGAAGTTGAGAATCCTCCAAACCACCAGGACGAAAAGGGCGATTACTAATGCTTCCTCTAACAAAATCCTTTGTGGGTCCAGACACACGAGGCCGTGTACCAGAATCTTGAGCCCCAGCCATCAATTCTGATACATCCATCTAAAATCAACAACAGACAATGATACAACACGTTAGGCCCAAAAGCCTAGCCCTGTGCTTACGGAATATGAAATAAAATATTAATAGTTGTGGAAATTTTGATTTTGTGTGACTAGCAGATCTGAATGTAATCAAACCCCACCTACCTCCACTGAATCGGGTATCCATATTCCATCCTTCATTTTTCGTTTGAATGGATCCTCCCATTTCGGAACTATAACAGTACGCGGTAATGATGGCTCCAGAGAGATTTTCACCCTCTCAAACCAGTCAAATTCCCACTGTTTTCCAGCCTTTTCAGGAGAAAGTTCATCATCATCCAATCCTGGCATTAGATACTTCTCCTCTATGTGCTCTCTTATGGATTCAGGTGTTTCCCTATGGAAAGCAGGGGGCTAGAACATGCACAAAGGCTAATTACTTAAAGAATATAGATATCCTTCAATGAATACATAAGTCCTGTTCTTTGTTATATGTCCAACCGTGGGAAACAGAATATACTGTTTCATCTTTTTTCAACAACATCAGCCCAGCTTTAAATGGACAAGAAAATAAGGCAAGTTTTCCAAAAAAGATTTCAAATCATTTGTAGCAACGAATTACTCAATTAGCCAAATGAGGAAGTGAACTGATTGATAAATCAGAAAGCTATTTTGGTAATTTCACACCACATCACTCAGCCCCATATAATTATTCCAAAACAATAAATTTATGTGATTCCATGTGTTTAGCAACAAACAAATGTAGCTAAGATTGACAAATATAATATAACAGATAACAAATATGATGCCATTGCAAACCAAACCAAAATCATGAAGCCATAAAATCTCTTAAATGATAGAAAAACGACATTTAATATGCTTAACATAGAAGTAATGATCAAGTTATCTGACCACTTAAATATGGTAAAGCCCAGTGGCAATTAAACACCACGTGATTCATCCTCCATAGTTCCACCAAATGGTGAAATTTAGTTCCATTAGCCTACCAACAAAAGGATGAAGCAATCCAAAACGAATCACGAAACCATAAAGCAACTAAAATAAATGAAAAAAGACGTCGACTGACCAATATCACCACAAACAAATAACCATAATAAAGATGATCAATTACTTGACTACTTAATAACTTATACATCCCATTGGAAATTTAACACCATGCTTCACCAGTTCACCCTCCACCAATTAGTGAAGTTTAGCTCCATCAATATAGCAACAAACAAATACTGCTAGTATTCAATGGAGCCTCAAAAGCCATGTAAGAACTCTCACATCGGTAGATGTGGGAGGTTTAATGCACTTAATAAGTGTTAGGCTCTCCCTCACACAATAACAAGGTATTTTTCAATGCTTGATGAGTTGAGTGTAGCCCACTTGCCAACCTTAGAAGAAACAAAGCCGTACAAGTCCGATGAAACTTCAAAGGCAAACCCTAAACATCAACAGGCCACATATATTCCCACGATATCGAAAAGATTGAAGGTGCGAAATGTACATGTAGAGATACGAAGCCAAATTCGCCGCAGGAAATTTTAATTTCATTGAAAAAGGGGGGGGAACTCACAAGGATGAAATCAGGGAGCGAGCTGATGGGGTTGGTGCGCTCTACGGTTGAAATAGGCTCCACACGGAGGTGACCACTGTAGCCGGAGAAACCAACCCGGAAAGAAAGTTCGTTTCCGGCCTTGACTCGATCCATTCGCTCTTTTTGTCAAGAAATTGAAATTGAGCATTCGATTTTCTTGCCGTCTGGAAATTTGGGGTATTTCGCGGGTTTTAACTTTTAAGTTTGAGAGAGATGCAAGGAACCTGCGTTTTATTTTGGGATGAACCAGTAAGTACAGCGTTTGGAAATAATAACGGCAACCACGATCATCCATGTTAATCAATCTTTCTCATATGAGGGATCCCGCACACCATCTTTCGTGCGGGATCCCTCTCCAGACCGTCAGATTAATCCGACGGTCTGGCAACATACTTTTTAAAAATAAAAATAAAAAAACTCACCCCATTTTTCATCTCTTAGTTCCCGACCCAAAACCACCCCGCCCTTCTCCAAGCAAATCGTGGCGCCAATCTCGATCTCGTATTCTTTATTCGCAGCCAATCTTCTTCTCGAGCCGCTTGTCATCTTCTTGGAGACCTTTACTCGATCTCTTCTCCTTGGAGTTCGCTGGCACCTCATAAGTTTGAAATTTGGGTCAGATCTTCTACTTCAAGTTTGAACATCTTGAAGTTATGCAGAAAGAATTTGGCTTGTAGTAGTTGTTGCAATATTACGTATGTTGGTTCCATTTGGAAATTATGTAATTAGATCTAATTTAACATCTTGAAGTTATGCAGAAGGAAATTGACTTATGGTATTTATTGCAATGGATTAGTCTAATGAAAAAACTTAATCAGTTTTGCTTGTGTCAACAAGCTTCCCTGCTTCACTTGTAGAGCCCAGAACTTTGTGATGTGGATGAGTAATGCTGGTGGATTTTACTAAATATTATGTGTGGCAAATAGACTTAAAAGGCAAAAAGCTTGCACTAAAAACTGAATATACATTATTGTCACAATACTTGCATTGATTTAATACACAATAGAAGAGAAACCACAAAATGTTGATCTACATTCCAAGACCCAATCTCTGCAATACAAACACAAAGCCAATCTATGCAATAACAAGACAAAGCCAATCTACATTCCAAGACCCTCCAAACCAATCCCTGCAATACAAACACAAAGCCAATCTACATTCCCTCCCCCACCAAACCAATCTCTGCTTTCTTCCCTGTGCAACTCACTTTCTTTATCGAACAATCTCCACGTATCCACTCACTGCTAATATGCTTTATTTTATGTTCAGTTCCACTAATTTCGCATCTATTAAATCATAAATTAACACACAAAGTTATACGCAATTTTTCTTCAAATACAGGCTCAATCATCGGGCCTTGAGGCAGTTGCCCCGCCGCCTACTCTTCCTCTATAATCGACGGCAAATCCGCGGCAGAAAGAACAGTACCAAACGGAGAATCTTTCTGGTCGGAGAAGACAGAGAGAAGTCGGAGAAATCTTCGTCGACTTGTTCGAGGTCCTTCCTCTTAAGCTTCATAGGTATATACCCAGTAACCGATTGATCTCGCCCTATAGTTTCTTTACTTACTGATCGGAGATCGGAGAGGAGGGCTTAGAGGGGGGTTCTTGACAATACCAGATGGGGATGGTTCTGGGTCGGGAGATGAGAGATGAGAGATGAGGGTGGGTTTATTTTTTTTTAAAAAAAATATATGTTGGTAATGGAGAGGGATCCCGCACCAAAGATGGTGTGCGGGATCCCTCATATGAGAAAGACTGCCATATTAATAGCCCATTAAATTTTAAAATTAAGTTTCATATTTATTTCACAAAACACAATTTTTAATATAATCAAATAAATATAACACATATTCTAATAATGTCATATTAGGAAATATATATTTCAGTACAATCTCATTAATCAATCCATTAACATTCATTTCTTTCAATATTTCCTCACTAAAATTAATTGTGGATCCTATCTCTATTACTTAAAAGTCAAGCCACATACTTATACATATCAATAAAATACATTTTTCAATACAATCATATCAACAAAACATATTTTTCAATACAATCACATCAGTAATTAATGACCCAACAATTTACACATCATTGTAATTGTCCAACGTCCGTGGGCTCAGTTGGTTCCAAAATAGGGCTTTCTTTTTATATTTGCTTCGCCTTGGGGCTTGGGACCAAGGTTATCAAAACTGGACCGGATCGGCCGATCGGATCGGTTGAACCGGTTACTGGCCATGTAACCGACCCGGTTACACCCATAAGAATCGGAGAGTTTTTGAACCAGTCATTTTTTTAGAACCGGTATCGAACGGTAGAACCGGTAAATTTTAATTACAAAACTATTGCTCTTGGCAGGTTTTGAACACAAGACCTCTTAGTGCTAAGACAAAGATCTTACCACTAGGTTATGACACATTTTTTGTTAAAGTTAGACATGTAAAATTAATATATTGTATTTTTGTAAAATATTTTTACACATTATTGAATACTAAACATTTTTTATTTTGCATTAAATAATTATCTATATCATATAAATATATATTTTATTTTATTTTATTAAATCCGGTTTGAACCGATTTGAACCCCGGTTAAACCTTTAAACCTTAAACCGAAGAATTTTCCGGTTCGATGACCGATCCGGTTTTCAAAACGTTGCTTGAGACTTGGGCGAATGTTTGGTTTCCCAAACCAAAGACCTTCCTTTAAAATTGTGCCCTAGATGACTCTTACGGCCCTACTGCGTTATAAAATATAAGCGAGGGTTTGTGGGCCCTGCCTGGTCAGCCCTAAACCATTTGGTCCAATGTACTTGGTCCATTGATACAGTTAGATCCGGCCCGCTACTGAAATACAGAAATCCACACAAACATGCTCATTGTTTTTTTTATTGGATCCTAACATGCTCACTTGTTATTCATGTTTCTCCCGAGAAAAATAGATGCGCGGTATCTCCGAGTGAATAAATACGCGTATAGACACACAAATACAGAGATAGCTGAGATGCCGCATAGATTTTTGCACCTTTAGCAAGAGGCGCAAATTAGGCTTTCTAATTTGCTACGTTGCACCTCTCTCGAAACCCAAGCCCAAATATCTCTGGGAAAAAAGCCCAAATCACTCTCCTGAAATTGAAGCCCAACCCATTCTAGAACCACGTCATCGTCATGTATAGAAGGTCTATTCCGTCTTTTCATTTTTTTTAAAATTTGTTTTTGTTTTTAATTTTGCAAGAAGGTGGACTCCACAAGCGAAAACGTGGCGAAATCTGGTACCTCTCCACGTCCGCTTCTCCAGAAACTTCTTCAGGCTATTTTAAAGAGCTTCCGTAACTTAGGAATATTAATTATCCTCAATCTCTGCGAGATCGAGAGAGCACGGGGGGTATCGGTAGCGCGTTAATTTGGTTCTAATAGTTTCGATTTCAGCGTTTTTTGCGATCATCTGCAAAGGTACGCCATCGAACTTGATGTCGTCTGTGAATTTTTCTTCTATTCATGAGGATATCTTGTACTTTTGGAAAAAGATAATAATTGTTCTGGCGTATGTGAATTCTTCGAGTTAGGATCTTATAATCCTTGAATGATTCTATGATGATGATAGTTTTTCTCTAATCATGGGAATGTTGAGGGATTGAGGTTTTGATTCATAGCGGTTATATTTGTTTCGTTGTGGTGTTTGGAAGATGGTTATTAATCAACGTGTTTTATGGTTACGTACATAGGTTAGAAATCCTGGTTATGTGTGTTTGTCTATCCTTGAATTGTGTTGGCATCATTTTTTATTCGGTAGTGTTGCTTGCTGCTTTTAAATTTGGATCTCGTAATTTTGCGTAGTCTGTCGGTTCAGGCCTTCCAATAAGTTTGGTTCTTTTTGGAATCAGTTTGTTGTTTTTGGTTAGTCTGGACTAAATCATTGTTCAGGCTCGAAATTTTTGGTTTTAATTTAAGGCGTATTATTGAGCTGGTGTGTCTCTTGCCCAGTCTTGTTTTTTTTTTTTTTTTATGTGGTTAGTGGCTCAGTGCTGATGCATTTTCTGTTTGATGTTGGCACAGATGTACTCGAGAAGCTCAAGGTAAGCCTTCTTTGAGGGTCATTTGTTTTTTTGGGGTTGGGTGGAATTCTGGCCCCAGCTTCGTTTTTTTCTTTTTTCTTTTTGCAATAATTTGTTTCCCCTGCTTTCTGTGGTTCTCTAATTATCTAGGTATTCTCGATCTCCTTCTCCATACAAGAGGTACAGTAGGTCTGTGTCTAGGTCTTTGTCAAGAAGCCGATCAAGGTACTGTCGTTAAGATTAGTGTTGATATGTTGTTGAATAACTATTTCTCTTATTGACTTTCGGGATGCTCATGATACCCTGCTTTTGGGATTTGGTTTTGCTGACAGGAGCCCTTCAAGTGATGTGGAAAATCCTGGTAACAATTTGTATGTGACAGGATTATCCCCTCGGATAACAAAGAGAGAACTCGAGAAGCATTTTGCAAGTGAAGGAAAGGTATAATTGAATGCATTAAAATTTATCTTTGGAGAACTAACACGTGGCAAATTACTTTTAGATAGTCGATTGGTGTGTAGTGCTGTTCTTTTTTATTTTCTTACTATTTGAAGTTTCATTTTTAGGTGGTGGATGTTCATCTTGTTGTGGATCCATGGACTAGAGAATCTCGTGGGTTTGGCTTTGTCACCATGGCCACTGTTGTGGAGGCAGATCGTTGCATCAAGTATTTGGACCGTTCTGTTCTTGAAGGCCGTGTAATTATGGTGGAAAAGGTAATAGTTCTATCTTATGGTTTTGTTGTGATATTCAGCACTCACCTCGTGGCTACTCTGAGATGCCCAAAGTTGTATAAGACTCGTGGACGGTTTGTTATTTTTCTGACTTCTGAGTTTGAAAGTTGTATGCTCTTTCCACTTTGAAGTTTTTGTGGCAACAGGTCAGCTGTGTGCAGCAGCTCTTCACCAAACTGCAAATCACAACTGAACAAACAAACACATCAACAAGTATCAAACTGTCAGGGTTGTATGCCCTGCACTTACTTTGGCTGTTGGAACTTTTGTTGTTTGTGTTATTATTTGCATACTAATCTAGTAATCTTGTATGTTACAATTTTTTATTTTTTTAAAATGTTCGCCCCAAAAATGACAGAAGTTGGAGACCTGTTTCACTTGTTTTTCTTATATTTTGGCGATTCTGTTCTCATGTGTGAGAATGGTTGCAGGCTAGGAGGCGGAGAGGACGTACTCCTACACCTGGGAAGTACTTGGGACTAAAAACAGTTCGTGGTAAGATGGTTGACCATGTTATTACTGTCCTATTATACACGCATGCTGATTGAATTTAGTTTTCAATTTTCTCCTTTTACTTCTACTGTAGCTCATCGCCGGTCCTCAAGCTACTCCCCTCATCGCCGATCTCCTAGCTACTCTCCCTATTGGAGAAGTCAAAGCTTGAGTCGTTCTTCTCGCTATTCGTCGGATCTTAGTCGGAGTAGATCGCACTCTCCCTATTACAGCCAGCGCAGGTCACATTCCCCTTCTCATAGCCACAGATCATGCTCTCCTTATTACAGCCGGGACAGGTCATATTCCCCTTCTCATAGCCGCAGATCTTACTCTCCTTATTATGGCCAGCATAGAACCAGCCGCTCACCAGTTCGCAGACGTGGTCGTCGGTCATGCTCTCCATATGACTCAAGGCGTTATTCTCCAGATGACCGTTACTATAGAAGACGTTATCACTATGATTCAAGGAGCCCCACACGACCTCGGAGGCAGAGACCCTCAAGGAGGAGCTACTCTGGCACTGGCAGTGTCAGCCCCGGGCCAAGGAGGAGCAACTCTCGCTATGTCAGCCCCAGGTCAAGGAGGATCTCAAGGCAGAGCTATTCACGAAGTGTTTCGCCTAGATCAAGGAGGATCTCCAGGAGAAGTTGTTTACACAGTGTTTCGCCTAGTTCAAGGAGGAGCTCGAGGGGTTATTCTAGAAGCATTTCGCCAAGACAGCGAAAGAGATCTAGTGCAAGTGGCTCTAGAAGAGGACCGTCTAGGAGAAGTTACTCTCGGCATAGTTACTCCAGGAGCTGCAGTGCTAGCTCGCAATTTGTGTCGAGATCTGTTACTCCTATGTCAGCGTCGCCTTCATCATGAACCTTTTTGGAAGGTCTGCATATGTAGTTTCTTGGGCATTGTTTAAGGTATCTAATAAGGGTTTTTGTACTTGGTTAGGAGTGTGTAGTCTACGGCCTTTCTGGTTATCATAAAAGTATTTATATTATTGTTGCCAATGTATGTTTTGCGTTCTGTCATTCTGAAGTGAGGGGGGAGGGGTTAGTTCTTGCACTCCCAACCTCTAGTGATTGGCAGTTAAGGTGGTAGACAATAGATTTTAAGCAGTAGACCTTATGTGTATTTCTAGTTTGAAGGAGGCTCGCCTGGCTCCTAGTTGGTCTCTGTCCTCTTTATTTATTGATGTTTTGGATTTCATTACTATTAAAAAGCTCAGTGTTTCTTGGGAATGGATCTCTGGAATCTCAATTCTGAGGCTCATGGATTAGTGCAAGAAGCTTTCCAGTAAGCTTTGGCTAATTTATCTAGTCTGAGGTTGTTGTCGTTGGTTTAATTCTCCTTGTATTTTTCTTTGAACTCTTGCTTTGTTTAATGCAGTGTCCTTCCCTCTCTGGTAAGGATTGCTTCTATCAAAAAGACAAAAAAATCGCTAAGCTTTAGTAAATAATTCGAGTTCATATTAAAGAGGGTAACTTCTGTATTCAAAACTCATTATCATGCACTTTATGCCCTGTTGATACCAAAAATATATTGTAAACGCTTGTAATTGCAAGCAACATTAAATATGGAATGTATGCACTCAAAAGACAAAAGACAACTCATGGGAACAACAACAATCTGATACACAAGGGTTCCAATCACAAGTGACTTAATCATGCAGAAACGAATTAAAGGCTATCTCCATCTTCAATTGCAAATGATGTATGCCTGCCTTTCTTGGCATCTCTCACTGGAAAGTCTGCAGAATGGTGAGAGGGGACTCGTCTTTCTCTTAAGTCTCTTCGGATATTCCACAGTACCTCTGCACTCGCTTGCATGGATGGTCTTGAGTGTCTGGAGTTTGCAAGGCATTGCTGGGCCAATTTGAGGACCCCCTCCATTGCCATGTTTGATGCTGGACTCCTCCATAGCCTAGGATCCATTGCAATTATTGCATCTCCTTCTCTTAATCGTTGCATTGCCTATGATAGACAGTTTTAATAAGCTTCAAGGAGTGTAATTTATTGAGTTGTGTAAAACAATATTGTAACTGATGGAAAATTCTTATCAATGCAATGATGCTCGCAAGTATCAGAAATATTCCAACATAAAACATGCAGGGTGGTCGAGTCTTTCCAGGGAATAAATAAAAACGACCAGGACAAAAAATTATGGACATACTATGTGTTGAGATGCTAGTTACCTAATATACTTGTCTTATTGATTGATTTCAAACTTTTCACTGATATAGAGAACAAAATTGTTCACAACACATAAGAGAGGCCATATAAAGATGTGTGACAAAACAGTGCGACTATAATGGCTTCATGTGATGGATGTCCTAAATGCAATTCTCATTGGATGACTACTGTTTCGAGAGAATAGTAAGCTTCCACTTCATGTACAGATACATAAAATCCATGTAGGGAAGTACAAGTTTTTGCAGTAAATCAGTTTGGTGATCTTTTTTGGAATTTTCAGAGTACTTACCCATTTTATCGTTACTCTCTCCCTTGGTGGTTTCTTATGCTCAATCGGGTGTCTTCCTGTCATCAGTTCGACAAGCAATACGCCAAAGGAGTACACATCACTCTTTTCAGTAAGTTGATACGTTCTAAGGTATTCAGGGTCCAAGTAGCCTGCTGTTCCTTTTACTTGAGTTGAGATATGAGTTGCATCAAGGTCTTCTCCCCTCAAACGAGCAAACCCAAAGTCCGTCACTTTGGCTCGAAGTTTCTCAGTGATGAGAACATTTGATGATTTTATGTCTCTGTGGATCATTGGATTATCTGTCAACACCACAAGTGAGGTTCAAATTGATTGTCACAAAGGGTAAACAAATTCGTATTCGCTACAATTTTACCCATCCGTGAACTGTTCAACAAATCAGAATCCACCTTCTGTATATCCTAGAAGGCATATTAGCACTACTAATGATTGGAACTCATGGGCATTCATTACTATCAGGAACCAAATACATACCAGAATACATATGAAGATAGGTAATTGCATGAGCAACATCAATGGCAATGTCCAGGCGCGCTGCAATCTCAAGTTCATTTCCCCGGGTGCCTGCATTAGTACACTATTTTGAATACAGCTCTTCATGGGAAATATAATGAAACCTAGCCTGCTAATATAAGCAATTCTAGTTATTCCTATAAAGATGATAAATCATAAATCGGATGTTTTGGCATAATAACCTCACTGGGTCACTAACAAATATCCAAGAACCGTCCTTGGTCATACTCACATCCAGGTACTATCAATTTTATTAATAATTTGATAAATGTCCATTGCCTTCCCTTACCGTCCAGATGTTCTCGAAGAGTTCCGTTGCCAACATATTCAATCACAATCGCCCATTCATCTGCATGCTCCATATATCCATATAATTTAACCAGATTTAGATGCTCAATCTTTGACAGAGTCAGTATTTAGTTCTTGAAATCCTGCAGCGAATGCCTACCAAGTACATACTTGTCCTGCCAATTCAAGCATTATAAATTTACACAAACACTATTGCATTGTGAGTTACTCAAAACATTGTTACTGTAAGTGTAAGAACATATCTTGCATTCCCAGCAATAGTTCTAACAGTAAACAATTGGGGATACAAATTTAGCTCTGCATTGACATGACTATATTACCTTTTTAGCACGCTTAATAGCAACGACTGTTCCATTTCTAAGCCTCCCCTTATAAACTAATCCAAACCCACCTTCTCCAATCTTATTTGAGACAGAAATTATCAGTTGCCTTGAGAATTTCTTCAAAGGAGAAACTGTCTGTTTCAATTAGTCCACTTGTGGTACTGGAAGAGCTGTAGGAACCGAAGGATTTGAGTTGTGATGAACTCCTAGTGTTGCTTGTTGAAGCATCAGATAGAACTGCAAATAATAAGGAAATTAGGGAGCCTTTTATTTTCTAGCATTTCATTTCAAGAAAATTTTTACACCATATTAGACCAAATGGCATCTATTTTCATTTCCAGAAATCGAAAAGACCCAAAAGTGACCAAACACGTATGCACTATCATTGAGCAATACAGATAGGTACAAACTTACTTGAGATTCCTCTGGCTTGACTGTTGTTTCTAGGTTTTGTAACGCTTGCAGAGCTAATTGAAGTTGGCTTTTCGTGCCGAATTAGAAAAGCAGCAAGAACAACTTTTTTTACTTTCTTGGCAGCAATTTTAATAAATTTCGGTAGAGAATGATTTCTGTTTGGGTGATTGTTTGTTCTGGAATTGGATTGGAGAGAGGAAGACATCGGAGCCAGAAGCAACCTTCCAGCTGCGGAGGGTGTGGCGTTTTATGCCGTTGACCATCTCAGTTGCTTGTTTTATCATTAATCAAAATATGAATTGTTGTTAGACGGTTAATCCAATACGTTTTGTTGCCTTCACGTTCTCTGTTTTGCAAGACGGAGTCGAACCGAATTGCTCTTGGTGATCGATTGGAGGAGGACAATTGGACACGTGGATGCACCTGAGTTTTTTTAGTTTAAATTACCCAAGTAGGCAAGTAATCACCAATCGACCATTTATTATTTAACCCATTTTAACGTATAAGCCTCTAATGTCCTCTCATACAAATGCCTCTCAAGCCCATGGATCTGCTATTGGACTTTCGCTCTTTTACTCGTATAAAAGCCTCTGAAGCCCATGGATCTATTAAGGATCTAGAAAATAGGTTTAGGAGGGGCTAAGTTACCAGAGGAAGCCAAAGTTACCAAGAGTTCGGAAGCAGAGCTTTCGGTTTTTTTTTTTTAAAGTTAATGGACTTGCGCTCTTTAGCCTACTCGTATAAAAGCCTCCGAAGCCCATGGATCTGTCGAGGACTTGCACTGGAGGAGGGGAGAGAGATACAGCAAATAGATATTGATTACTGCGGCTTGTAGTATTGTCAATCTTCAATCTTAATGCAAGATGAGAGTGGCATCCTCATTCTGCTTAGCTTACTATAACACTTGTCAGCCAAGTTGCAACTTGCAAGACACATAATTTCGAGTTTTGCCCAACGACTGGTTCTTAATTATAATTTGACTGTAGTTACTAACTCCTGTAGTGCTTTTCTTTCCCCCCAATCAGCACATTCAAAGTTGATGTGTTCTAATGTTAACAATTTAGCTTGTGTTGCCTCAGAAGAAGAAAAGATCTTGATGCAAGTCAAGTTATTTTTTATTCATTGATTCATATCTTCATTACCGCTAGCTTACAAGCTCTAGCTAACGCTCTGCCAAACAAAATGAACGTCTGCTCCGTCAGCACCAATTTCTGAAAGTGTACATCCTTGAAGGTCTGGCAGGAAGCCGTAAAATAGTATTCAGGGATCTGCCAAGCAAAAATTTCATTTATCCATCATTAGGAAAGAAATTACATGACAGATGAGTAATTATCCTACCATATAGTCGGCAAAATATGTTGCAATGAACACACTCTTTGATAAGTGAAGAAGGATTTATAGCCTAAAGGGACATCCAGCACAGTCAGTGTCTCTCTCTATTTAGTATTTCTCATTGTAACTGAGTTACAGTAAGATCATGCAATGACGACTTCTATTTATGAATCTTCTCACTGAAAACAATTATACCTCGGATTTACTTGACAGGATTCTGCAATACTCAGATCGCAAGTTCAAAGACTACAGTACGTTGCCAACCTCCCCAACCACCCCCCCCCCCCCCCCCCCTCCCCCCAACCCCAAAAAAAAAAAAAAACAGACAATACTCCCAAAGCCTGAGCAAAAGAAAATAAACAAAGAACACAACTCACAAGCTTAAAACATTATCAGGGCAATAGACAATACTCACTAGTTTAGTCAAAATTTACTCTCTCTCCAGTGGAGAAGATGATGTAGAAAAGGGCAGAGAGAAAATATAACAGCGATGTAAGCAGTAGGAACCCACGGAAGGACCCCATCAGTTCAACAAAATAACCAGCACCAACTGTACCCAAAATAGCTGCAAATGTTCCAGCCGTATTTGATATACCTGAAATGAAAAGTGACAAAATGTTGTAAGCATGGAAACATGGTTTTCCCATACCATCAAAATCCAAACATGTTGTAAGTTGTCAACTTAGCTCCCAATATAACGTCTGTTGACGAAAACCAACAAAAAGAGGGAAAGGGCAAGGGAATTTGACCAATGAGTTACCACAGAAAGACCATTAATGGCAGCCGATGCTCAAGGAGACCACAGAAATTTTCGGATGGACTATGAAGGTTGTATATAAAATCACAACTTACTGGGAGAAGCAACTATAAGGACTGTTAAGAAGGAATACACTCAAATTCAACCCTAACTTGGATGTGATTCATGGATAGAAGGCATTTAAGGCAGATGCATTCATGATGACATGGAGGTTCAAAGGTGATCCCAGTACGTTGATGAGCCACGACACACTAAACTTATAAGAGACAGAAAGCGCAATGTAATAAATATTCATTTGGAACACCAGGAAAACAGAATAACTGCTACATTCCTTAATTAATACCACCTCCTCCCAGATGGCTACAAGGAGGACCGTTTCAGGTCATAACATTATCTGTATGTTAACTAATGATATCAAACATATGATGTGTGAGATGAAATAAAATATTCTGTAGTACCATGTAAAACACCGGAATAAGGCGGAGCGATCTCCTGTAAACATAGAAGATGTTTAAAGGTTAGAGCAAAGTGGAAGTTTCATTTTTGTCACTTGAAAAGTTCTTCTAGGACACCAACCTGAAGGTTTACAAGAAAACCAGAATGACTGAAAGATTTCAGCCCAACAGCTATAGTCAACCAAGCAGATCCAATCCATGGATTTTTTGCTGCAGTTAAACCAATGAGGGCAATACCAGGACCTACAAAACCGATCGACTACAGAAAAGGAATAAACAATTATTTAAGTATACAACTGAATAGAAAACTGAAGATCAGAAAGGCAAAAAACAAAAGATAAGTAACAGAAAATACAATAATTAATAATAATAATAATAATTTGTTAGGGACCTATATACCAGACTTATATATGGCTTTTTTCACACTATTTACTGCAAAAGGCTAAGTATGGTGCAATTACTTTAAAGTGAGCTATAATCTTCTCCATGATGCCTCCAAGCTCATTCAAGAACCAAAAAGACTTCAGCAAAAAACTAGAATGGAAGTATAGTCATGATACAGACTGAAGCCACACCTGCATGATCTTCCGAGTCAAAGTGATGGTTGTACCTCTCCGTATTAACATGTCTGACCATACACCAGCAAAATATCCCATTACTGCCATCACAATCCATGGAGCAGCACTAAACCATGATGCCTGTCTAAGGTCGACGTTGTATACCTGTCATGAAATGTCCTTTGTTTGTGAATAATTTAAGTATGAGAAAATGTGTCTAGTAATGGAATGATACTTGTTTTCCTTCTTTTTTCATAAAGGAGAGGGAAAAAAACAATTCAGCCCCAAAAGTTTTCCCTTACCGAGTTAAAGTATATTGGCATCCAGGAAAGAATAATGAAAAAACCCTGCCACATTTGCACATACTACAATCAGTTCCAGCAGATACAGATTAATGGTAGAATGTGAATACAGAGTTCAACCCTAAGAGCCCTTGACTTGGGGAAGCAGACAATGACCATTACAAGGTTGGGTTAATCCCAGGGATTTATGGCACATATTAAGAAAACCAATCACACAACTTTCATGATGTAATAGAGAGAAGTGTACGCGTACCCAGCTATGCATGGCATTTGCGACTATAAGAGACCACGTTGGCATTTTAGAAAGCAAGCGCCTGAATGGAGGAATCATTTTGGTTGTTGTTTCCACTGGAAAGGAACTCCGCCTATTGTTTAGTATGTATTCCAACTCATATTTTGATATCTGCCGACTACGGTCAGGGGTACTGGATGTTGCAGATAACCATACCAAAACCCAAAGGAATCCAGATAACCCAAAAATTATGAATGGTCCAAATATACCTCCTTTAGACATGAGAATCGGTGACAATGTCAGTCCTATTGCACTTCCAAGCTGAAATCCAGCCATTGCTATTCCAACAGCTCTGGCTCGTTCTGTTGGAGGGAACCATCTAGAATAAAAAAAATTATATCGTTTCTTCAACATTTTAGTGTTTTATCGAACCAAAAAGAAATTACTTAAGGTAACATGACACATGCCATCAAATCATCCTGCAATCGTCCAAGAAGAGTTGAGTACACTGTTAGTACCTTGCTATCATGTTGTTCATGCAAGGAAGCGCCACACCTTCTGCAATGCCAAGCATTGCTCGCATGGAAAGCAGAGCGCATAGAGAAGTTTCTGCAGCCCAGGGAGTGAGAAATGTGGCTAATGACCACAACGCCACACCTACTGCCATGACAGCCTTACCACCATAGTAGTCCACTAACGTCCCTCCGGCTATTGGTGAAACTAGGTATCCCCAAAGGAAAGCCGACTGCCACAATTCTCTATCAATGAGTCAAACACATTTTAACTAAACTACAAGTAGCTTAAACAAATTCATTGCAAGCAGTTCACAACTTCATATTAAAACCGTCAATCTGAATTCATATTGAAAACAGCCACTTCACTGCAAACCTAACTGACTCAGAAACAGTTCAATAATGGAAGAATTCTTGAGTATCATGATGCAGTCAATTGATTGGAAGTTCACCCATCATAGTTGTACAATCACGTCATTTTGGAAAGAGGCACAAAATGAAAAGGTGAAAAATAAGGCATGAGGTCATGCTAAAAAATTCTTTTCGATTTTGTGCAGCAATAAGAGATCATATAAACAACGGAGAAGTGTAAAATAATCAATGAACTAATGAACTATCCTGGAGCTCAATCAACAAAAGACCAAACTCAGACCAGAACTTTCGCATATGCCCAAACCTTTTGCACCAGGACATACACCTTTAAAGAAATACTAGCATAATCCGCAGCATAAAATTTAATTTTATATACAATTACCATTTCTGCCTCAAAAGTTTAGTATGAAGCTATGCAACCACTGTTCTTTCGTCTTTCCCTATCCGCGAGTAGTACATTTAAGAAGCCTCAAGGAATACATATCACTAGTCAGAATAAGCGATTTCAATAAAAGGGAAAAAAACGAAGGAAGAATTTTCTTCCATACAAATATTCATTCAATTAAAGTAATACTCGGGAGGAAAAACTCAAACTCCACCTGAACAATGCCAGAGAACGATCGGCTCCAACCATGAGCAAGAGACAACGGAACAATAGCCACGGACATTACCACTCGGTCCGCATTACAGAGCGCCAGTGCCAGACCAAGCATCGCCACGACTTTGACCCTCTCTGACGTAATAAACTCAGTGAAACTCGGTGTCTGCTGCTCCCTTTCATCTGGAAACGAACCGAACTGACTGTTGTTTGAAGAAACCCTAGCTGGAGATGAGAGGACAGTGCGTAACTCGAGCAAGTGGCTCCGGAGATGAATTCCATGAGAAGTCGGATAAGCAAAGGAGACGTAGCAAGTTCGATTCGATGATTCAAGGAAACGAAAACGGGATTGAAGGTTGCACAGTCTGGATTCGGAGAATTCGCCCCGAAAAAAGCCAAGCCCAGAATTCAAAGAAAGCGCAAAGTACATTTTTCATAGAGTTCTTTGTGAAATTAGACTCGCCTGCAGTCTGTAGAAGCCAATGGCGGATTATATGTCTACATCGTTGATAGTGAAATGACTGGAACTGTTCTTTGCTGTGCGAAAGAGGTCATGGGCAAATGTGTAAATTTAACGTAAAAAAAGTTCTGATAAGCTGTACCGAATGACGATGTTCCTCCGTCTTCGATGCATATGGGCCAATTCCAGCTTCTGGCTACACAATTTAATGGGCTTAGGTTTGGTGCAAAAACTGAAATTAAATCAAAATGGGCTTCTCCACAGCACACTCAAGTAAGCCCAATACAAAACGGGTCGACCGGTAGATCAAGGGATCTCAAATTATCCAGTACTTGCTTGCTGCTGTTGTCACGGGTCAATGGGAAACTCTTCCTTGTCATCCACATTTCCCATAGTACTGAAAACCATTCATTAATTCAAAAGAATCAAAACTTGAGCATTACCTCCACCAGCCAAAGCACGTGAAACCCTCTCTGGAACCCATCGGACCTTGGTTCACTCGCCAATGTTAAAGTCTGCAACTTGTTTCTATTCAACTTGGAAACACGGGAGCTCAACTGCTCAAGCATATTCAGTAGGGCAGACAATTGAGTATTTGAGTTATATGGCGTCAACATAAACTACACATATGTCAGTCGGTATACCCAACTGTAGAGCGTGAAACCGATGATAAGCTGCCATGATCACTCTCCATATAGTTTTACAAGCCATCAAGATGGCTGGTCACTAAAAAAAACAAGAATCTCATATAAGAAACACACAATTACTCAAGTGATCCACATCAAAACCGGAGAGAATAGAGATATAAAACCCATTTTGATTACACTCAACATAAAGAGATGAAAAACTTCAAATTCACTGACAATCAAAGTTCACATAGGCGTGCGTGTTTACCTGAGAGTTAGCTAGAATAGCAGGCTTCATTGCCAGGGCTTTGAGTTGAACGAGTGTATAGCGGGCTCACAAGAATCAGAAAAGAATAAAAAAAATGAGGGAACCAGTGGATTAGAGATTATAGACATGGCTAGGGACCTATGGTAGGGAAGAGGTATACAATGAACAAGATGGTCTGCGATTTAAAAAGACCACTTCTGTCATGGTTTATCAAAAACCTAGACTTTTGATACTCATCAATTGGGTTTTTAGCAAAACTGTCAACATAGTCCCACTCCGAAGCGAGACAAAACTCAATTGTGATGTTTTGGGCTTATTTAGTGGGCTCTATTACCCATGTCGAAACGACACGTGGAGGCGAGAGCCTTGATGTTACTTGCTATGTTCAAGAACCCAATATAGAGAGAGTGCGTGGGACACATCACGAGAAAATCAAAGAAACACACAAAATGTTAAGGGGAAAATAATGGTTGTTATTTGTTCCAGAAAATAAATATTATTAAAATATATGTCTTGTTGTGTAATAAAAATAAGACTTAATTGTAGAATTAATAGAGACATTAACAACAATGTATCATTGTGGTTACCTTAATAAATGAACAAATAGAATACAAAACATAAAACAGATTTATCGCAAAGCTAGTGTTGATAAAAAAATGATTTTTGAATTGGATAATATGAGTATTTATAAATTAGGATAATATTTGATATTTTAAAATATGACCCCCAGATATCTCTCAATTAATTCGGAGGGAATGTTAACCGGGTCATATATGCGTTTTTATAATTAATTATTAAAACACATGGCATATATATTTGAGGGTAAAATGGGATCGTAATTTGGGTGGATGTAACATTGCTTTATAAAATATATGCATGTTCAAATTCATATTGTTTGAATTTTTTGACATACATAATTGACCAAACTCATATTGATTTAAATTCGGACGATTAAATTGAACAACAATATTGATGTCGGTAATCTCTAAGAACTCCACAAATCCAGAAGATCCAGCAAACTACAGCGACACACACAGAAGAGATATGGACAGAAGAACAATACTGAGATACAGAACATTCATATTCACCACTCAATAAGTTATCATTCCAGCCACAAGACTCTTCGCGAAGAGCTGCGCCAGAGCAACACTTTCAGTTCACAAAATATTCTTCCCCCCCATTACAGCCACTGCCCTTAGGTTAAAATACAAACTTACACAAACAAAGACCAAAATGACCCCCACTTGGCAACAGATAAAAAGTTTGGACCAATAAAAGACTTAACAAAACAAAAGACTTAGCAAGCTACTAATGTGACGTGGTCATTCTCCCCCATTTGACAGGAAGCTCGTCTCTGAGCTTTCTTCATCTTCATCTGCAAAATAAGGAGATAAATCTGCAACATTGAAGGTGGCAGAGACACCATAATTCCCAGGCAATTCAATTTTGTAAGCATTGTCCCCGATGCGATTGAGAACTTTGAAAGGACTATCAACTCTAGGCATCAACTTGCCATACTTGCCACGAGGAAAACGCTCCGGTCGTAAATGAACCCACACCAAATCTCCTTCCTGAAAGGCTGCTGGTTTGCAATGTTTGTTGGCCTGAAGACGATACTTCTCATTCTGTTTAAGAATTTTATCCCGAATTTGAGCATGCATTTTTTGTATCACTTGAGCTCTTGTCTCTGCTGGATCATTAGATTCAGGACTAACCACAGTAGGGGCCAAGTCCAATGGGGTGGCAGGATTGAGCCCATAGACAACTTCAAAGGGACTCGAACCAGTGGTCTGACAAGGTGACCGGTTGTACGCAAACTCCGCTTGAGGAAGGATCAAGTCCCATTGTCGAATATTCTTTCCCACAAGACTTCGCAGTAGGTTTCCCACACTACGGTTTACGACTTCGGTTTGGCCATCGGTCTGGGGATGGAAGGAAGAACTAAACAGCAACTTGGTACCCAACTTCCTCCACAAGCACCTCCAGAAGTGGCTAGTAAATTTAACATCACGATCCGACACCATGGACTTGGGAATACCATGAAGGCGGACAATGTGATCAAAGTACAAATCAGCTACTCGCGAGGCATCCATGGTCTTGCTACAAGGAACGAAGTGCGCCATCTTAGAAAATCTATCAACCACCACCATGATCGAATCCTTATTACGTTGAGTTCTTGGTAACCCCAACATGAAATCAAGGCTAACTCCTTCCCAAGGCGCTGCTGGAACTGGTAAAGGGAGATATAATCCTGTGTTCTGTCGATGGGCCTTAGCAACGTGACAGACTTTACATCTCTGAAGCATTCTGGATACATCTCGCTCTATCCGTGGCCAATAAAAACGACTAGTCACAAGGGCAGTTGTTTTATCTCTGCCAAAATGACCAGCTAATCCCCCACTGTGAACCTCTGCAATAATGGCTTCCCGCAAAGAACCTTGCGGTATACAAAGCCGGGTGCCGTTAAATAGATACCCTTCTTGAAGTGTATAGGCACCCAAGGGACCTTCAGAGCATTGTTTAAAAATTTCCACAAATTGGGGGTCATTCACATAGTAATCCTTGATAACTTCAAAGCCCACAATTTTGATCTGCAAGTTAGCAAGAAGTGAGTACCTTCGACTGAGGGCATCCGCTACCTTGTTGCATTGTCCTGACTTATGTTTAATGGTGAAGGAATAAGCTTGGAGAGTTTCAACCCACTTGGCATGCCTCCGGTTGAGTTTATGCTGGCCGTTGATAAACTTGAGGGCTTCATGGTCAGTAAACAATACAAACTCTGTATGCAGCAAATAGTGACTCCAGTATTCAAGAGCTCGAATAAGGGCATAAAATTCCTTGTCATAAGTTGAATACTTCCGACGAGGCTCATTCAATTTTTCACTAAAGAAAGCCACAGGTTTTCCTTCCTGACTCAGCACAGCCCCAATTCCCACCCCTGAGGCGTCACAATCCACTTCAAATACTAACTCAAAATTCGGTAATGCCAAGACAGGAGCAGATGATACTTTTTGCTTCAATAACTCGAAACTTGCTTGAGCTTCCTTCGTCCAATGAAAGGTCCCCCCCTTTAGGCAATCAGTGAGTGGGGCAATAATGGAACTGAAATTCTTGATAAAACGTCGGTAAAAAGACGCAAGGCCATGAAAGCTTCGGAGCTCATGTATTGAACGGGGAGTAGGCCAACTGAGAATGGCTTCTACTTTACTGCCGTCCATCTTGATCCCGTCTCTGGATACTATATAGCCCAAAAACAGAAGGCTATCCGTACAAAAGTGGCACTTTTTAAGATTAGCATAAAGCTTCTCTTCACGTAGCTTCGAAAAGACTTGGCGCAAATGTCGTAAATGATCTTCCAGGTGCTTACTATAAACTAGAATATCATCAAAATAAACCACCACAAAAGAACCCATAAAAGGCCTGAAAATCTGTGTCATAAGCCGCATGAACGTACTTGGGGCATTTGAGAGCCCAAAAGGCATAACCATCCACTCGTAAAGACCACTACCAGTTTTGAAGGCTGTTTTCCACTCATCCCCCTGGCGCATCCGAATCTGGTGGTAACCGCTTCGGAGATCAATTTTGGAGAATAAGCAAGACCCATGTAATTGGTCTAACAGATCATCAAGTCGAGGGATAGGGAATCTATATTTCACGGTGATTTTATTGACAGCTCGACTATCAACACATAAGCGCCAAGACCCGTCCTTTTTGGGCACTAGAAGGGTGGGTACGGCACACGGACTCATACTCTCCCTCACCAGCCCCTTAGTCATCAACTCCTCCACTTGTCGCTGAAGTTCTTCTTGTTCCTTAGGTCTCAACCGATAGGCAGCTTTGCTAGGTAGACTAGCACCTGGATAGAGATCAATACAGTGTTGAATACTTCTCATTGGTGGCAAACCTGGTGGAATTTCAGGTGGAATGATATCTTCAAATTCCCTTAAAAGTGGTGTCATCATTGAAGGAATGTTTACAATCTCTGGATTATCTTCCATCACCACTAGAGTCAAAACACTTTCTGCCTTCCTCACAGTCCGATCTGCCTCCCCTCGTGTCATTTACCAATTACTCAACTCTGCTGGCGGAGCTGGCTTCGCCTCCTCCTTCGTAGGTCCCAATATGATGCGTGTGCCATCCTTGAAGAAGGAATAAGTGTTTCTGAACCCATCATGGATAACCTTTCTGTCAAACTGCCAAGGCCTACCCAAGAGTAAATGACACACGTCCATAGGGACAACATCACACATAATCTCATCAGAGTATTTAGCCCCAATTGAAAATAATACACGGCATCGCTTTTGGACCCGCACTTCATTACCCTTTCGAAGCCAGAGAAGCTTATAAGGTGCCGGATGATCTTCAGTAGAGAGCTGTAATTTTTCCACCATAGTTTGCGCCACAACATTCTCACAACTTCCCCCATCGACAATCACGTCACACACCTTACCATTACAAGTACACTTGGTGCGAAATATATTGGTGCGAAGCCAGTCATCATTGCTGGAGGAAACTGCACTCAAGTTGCTTCGGATCACTAGAGATTCTCCACAATCTGCATAAGTAATCTCGGTTTCAGCCTCATCATTTCCCTCATTCTCAAACTCCGCAAACACACTGCTTCCTTCTTCTACCAAGGCAACAACTCGACTATTGGGACAGCTCGACGCAATGTGACCGATTCCTTGACATTTGAAACATCTGCGGTTAGCAAAAGATGGGTTTTGGGCTGAGGATGATGACAATTTCCCCACTGACTTGTCGCTTGCTGCCAGGGATTTAGAATCGAAACCCTTCTCAGAACCACCCTTGGAGCTCGTAGGAGTAGGTCGTGCCACCGGCGAGTCACGGCTGAATCGAACTTGAGTGGATTTACGAGCAGACAATTGTTTTTCCACCCTAAGAGCCAACTTGCAGACGTCGCTGTAAGTCCAGTATGGTTGGAGCTCAATAACATCACTGATCTCGGTTCGCAAAGCACCCAAATACCGGGTCACGGTCTGTTCTTCAGCCTCCATTACATCACTTCTAATCATCAAGCTATCAAACTCAGCAGTGAAATCATTCACAGATAGATCTCCTTGTTTGAAATTATGGAATTTATAAAAAAGATCATGTCGATAGTGGTCAGGCAAATACTTCCCCTTTAACAACTTCCGCATTTTCTCCCACGTTTCTATACGACGCTTGCCTTCTATAGTTCGCCTCCTATTTATGTGTTCCCACCAGATAGAAGCATGCTTCTTGAGTTTGATTGCGACCACCTTCACTTGTCTTTTCTTGGGTACTTCCTTGTAGTCTAATACACGATCCACTGTGTTGAGCCAATCAATGAAGTCATCTGGGCTACCCTTTCCATCAAAATCTGGAATTTCCACCCTCAAATCAAAAGTTTCCCTTCGAAAATTCGATCTCTGCGGCTTGGGCGTAGAACTTGATTCAGCATGAAATGGGTTAACGCTCTCATCCTCTAGATCAGAAAATTGGCTATTCGACTCCTCTCGTAACTCAGTAACCCTCTCTGACTGGTAAGATTGAAGTTGAATGTCACGCCCCTCTCCCAGATAGGTGCGGATGAGCACCCATGAAACCCAGAGACGTGACCGGCAGGGAACTCCTCCGTTCCCCGAACCGGATTTAAACCCAATATCTACCCCAACACTACATAAGTAATCTCACATATATATATATATATATATATATAAATCTCAACCATAATCCCAAATACTCCAAACATAATGTAATCTGCAATCCAGAGTCTACAGCGGAAAAATCCAAATATCATAAATACGGAAAAAAACAGATACTGAAGAGAGACAAATCATCCCCACACCAGCTACATCACGCCTCACGCATCCCTGCGCTGATCATCCACTCCGGCTATCTCACCTGAAATCATGTGAATGAAATGGATGAGCTACAAAGCTCAGTAGGGATATGGAGAAATATCAATCATCAGAATAAACGGAAAGTAGAACTCAAGATGTATGTGAAATGAAAAGGAAACTCAAATAGTGATACACTCTCGTATCACCGAACTCCAGTGAATCAGAGATAAAGTAAGAAAGTCTGTAAGATATAGAATACATACAGAGAAACCATAAATGATACACATCAAATCTCATCACAATCAGTCAATCCGTAGGGTAGATACCGAGTAGGCTCCACCACTACCATCCTCAAGTACAACTCTCAAATCAGTACTCAATCATAACCAACTCAAATCCATATCAACTCAAATCCACATAACAACAGAAAATCCTCCCCTGGACCCACCCTGATCCCCGCAAGGTGTCTCCCAGTCCAGGTACTCCCCAGATTGGATGAGGATCGAGCCTACATCAGGTACTCGATAGCATCGCCTACATCGAAGAGCGTCCCCTAGGATGTACCTCACCTCAATCCGGTCTCCAGGTACGTACCCGATCAAAACCATCGATAAATCATCCAGTAAGCTGGGTTGCCCGATGTGGGTCCCACGCTCTACAAATCATCCCTCAATAATCTCACAAATCATAGAAGATCATCATAATGGAATCCTATCCGGACTCTCGAGGATAAAACCAGACATCAGGAGGGTGGGCCCCGCCAATGGATGTGGGCCCCACAAAAGGATAAGTGGGACGCACCAGGATAGTGGACCCCACGAGAGGATAGTGGGCCCCACAAGGATAGTGGGCCCCACAGGAGGATAAGTGGGCCCCGCCAGGATAGTGGGCCCGCAAGAGACACAAAAAATACTGCCAGTCGTACATATACCTCCAAACCAACCACATATAATCATAACATATTGCAATTGCGGAAATAAATCAGATAAGAGTATAAACAGAGAAATTCCCAACCTCCGGGAATTTCACACCACTAGACAAATAGGAGTCCGTCGAATACGGAACCCCCGGAACCCCAAATAAGAACTAGGGCAAAATCCCTACCTGGAATGTCGACTAAGCTAATCCGTAATACGTCTGAAAACTCCAAATCAACCTCCTGCATCAAAATACGGATACGTATACACGACAGTCAAAATACGAAAAGTCAACTCGGGTAACCCGGTCAACTCGGGTCAAAAGTCAAACCCGGTCAAAGTCAACTCGGGTCAAAATAGTCCACGGTCAAACCGGGTCAAATAGTCAAACTGGGTCAACCCAGTCAAAACGGGTCAAACCCGAGTCAACGGGTCAACTCGGTCAAACACGAGTCAACTCGCCGGAGCTGAGTTAATTCGGCCGTCCGGTCGCCGGAATCCATTTTTCCGGCGAATTTTCCGGTCACTCCTACATCAAAACGAAGCCCACAACAACAGAAATCTAATGGTACCTGTCTCGTTCCAAAATTCCTACTGAATCGACCGGGATCGAGCTTTGAAATTTTGAAAAACCGAAACTTCTCCGGCCGATTCCGCCGTCTACGGTGGTCCGATGGCGGTGATTCCACTCGGGTTTTGCTCCTCTCACCACGAGCTTCGATTTGACACCTTACTTGCTCCGATCGGACGTCAAACGAACAAAACCCCCTTCTCTCTCTCTCCCCCTTCTCTCTCTCTCTCTCGGCTGCTACTGAAACCAGAGAAATCTGGTTTAAACCGGATTTCTGAAAAATGACGGTTTTGCCCCTCGTCTTTCCCTATATTTACTTAAACTTCTATAATCCATAACAAATCCAATTCAACTCCGATTTAGCTGATTCTTGCGTCAATATTTTTCTAAAAATATGTAGTATTTATTAAAAATATTAAATTTGAAAAATTATTATATTTTTTAAAATTTTGGGTTCGGGATATTACATTGAAGCTGTAGATCCTCAACCTGGCGTCTCAGATCCTGCACTTCAAGGTCATGAAGATCGTGCTCCAGAGGAGCTCTAGCAGTGCCTGAACCACGCCGTCCACGACCACGACTAGCCATCCCTCTGATACCAATTTGATGTCGGTAATCTCTAAGAACTCCACAAATCCAGAAGATCCAGCAAACTACAACGACACACACAGAAGAGATATGGACAGAAGAACAATACTGAGATACAGAACATTCATATTCACCACTCAATAAGTTCTACTATCATTCCAGCCACAAGACTCTTCGCGAAGAGCTGCGCCAGAGCAACACTTTCAGTTCACAAAATATTCTTCCCCCCCCCCCCATTACAGCCACTGCCCTTAGGTTAAAATACGAACTTACACAAACAAAGACCAAAATGACCCCCACTTGGCAACAGATAAAGAGTTTGGACCAATAAAAGACTTAACAAAACAAAAGACTTAGCAAGCTACTAATGTGACGTGGTCACATATATATTTGAGGGTAAAATGGGATCGTAATTTGGGTGGATGTAACATTGCTTTATAAAATATATGCATGTTCAAATTCATATTGTTTGAATTTTTTGACATACATAATTGACCAAACTCATATTGATTTAAATTCGGACGATTAAATTGAACAACAATATAACCCCAATTAGAATCCAAACAATTAGAGTAAACAAAATTTGTATATTTAGACCTAAATCATATTTTAAATCAGATAAAAATTTAATTTTAAATTCAAATTTTAAAGATGTAACTAATGTCTAAACATGATTTTGATTGTTGCTCGAAGAGTTTTGTCATCCTAGACGAAGGGTCCCTGAGTTTTTATTATTTATTTATTTTTTCTATTTTGCAGCTTTTGAAGAATTTGTTTGAGCCAATAAATACGATTTGTGAAGAAGAACGCAAAAATAGAAGGGGTTTATACTTTCTACAGGGCTTTCTCTTGAACTTCAATTTTCTTTCGCATATTTCTTCTTAGGCCATCACTACTGGCTCCCTCTTATATCTATTTACAGTCTCAGAGAAACGATAAACTGTCTTGTGACATGACCGGGCCAGCTTTTCTCTGGCAACAGCGATGACTCTTCTCCATAGTCACCGCCGCCTCTCCACCTGCCACCGTCACGTAGCCGAACCTGTCACCGGCTTCTGCGCCTCTTGCCTTCGAGAACGCCTTGCTTGCATTGATTCCGACACGCGCCATGAAACCCCTACCTCTATCATCTCTTCCACCGAACTCTGCCGCAGCAAATCGTACTCTGCAAGCCGCGCTGAGAACCCTGTAGGCTCCTCCGTTGCCGAGCCACGCCGGAAATCATGCGACGTTGGATCTGGGAATACTCTCGCCGGTCTATTCAGCCTCGATGACAAACGAAGGGGATTTAGAAGGTCAAATATAGGGTTTGAATTCAAAGAAGTCGAGGGGAATGAGAAAGAGATCTGGGTTTCTGAGGATATTATTCAATTGGAAAAGGCGAGGGCTTTAAATGAAGTCGATGTTGAAGATGATTTTGAAGAGAACGGAGAGTTCAAGACCATGAAGGAATTTATAGATCTTGAATGGGACAGCAAGAAGAACAGAAAAGATTTTAGGGAAATCGCTGGGCACTTTTTGGGGGCGGCTTCAATATTCAGCAAAAAAGTGCGAAAATGGAGGCAAAAACAGAAGAATAAACTGCAGTATAACCTTGATAGTCTGGTAGAAGTTGAAAGGGCGAGTGTGAGTGTAAACCAGTTCAGAGAAACACGATCGGAAATTGGTGTTTTTGGGAGGAGATCTTGCGATACTGACCCGAGATTGTCCCTTGATCTGGCACGGATGTCGTTTGATGAGCCTAGGGCGTCTTGGGATGGGTGTTTGATCGGCAAAACATATCCTAGACTTACACCATTGGTCCCAGTTGAAGAGAAGGGGAATTTGAGCAGTGAAGGGGAGATGAGTCCTGGTGGAACTGCCCAGACTAAAGACTACTATGGGGATTCACTGAATCCACAGAGGCGGAGAAGGAGCTTTGATCATTCTGGATCGAACAGGAAAGTGGGATCGGGGGAGGTTGTTAATGTCAATGCTGTGTCCAACGCTAAGATGTCGCCTGAAACTGTTGGATTGTTTCATGGGGCTAAGTTGTTAGTTACAGAAAAAGAGTTTAGGGATTCAAATTGGTACTCTTTCAAAAATTATTGCCAAGAGAGTGCCAAGACTGCTGGCCATGATGATGTTGGTTCTTGTGTTGGCGGTGTTGGCGAAGATAGATTCAACCTCAAGAAGCCACGGAAGTGGCTTAATTTACGAAGCATTTGGGGTTTGATGCAAAGGAGTGAAAGTAAATGTGGTCACGAAGCAAAGGGTGTTGAAGGAACTGTGGCTGATGGCTCATTAGCTGAGTCTTGGCAGAAGTTGAGGAGGGTGGCTAATGGAGAAGCGAATGGGTCTTTCGGTGATAAGCTTATGCGCAGCTATAGTGTGAGCACCAGAAACCTCTGTAAATTAGAGGGAACAGGGAGTAGTACAGAGACGAAAGACAAACAAGATGATCTCATACTTCAGCGAAACAGGAGTTCCAGGTATTCTCCAAACACTCTTGATAATGGTCTGTTAAGGTTCTATTTAACACCTTTGAGGGATGATAGAAGGAGCAAAGCTGGTAACAGTAGGTTAAAGGACTTACAATCTATGGCAAGGGATATGTTGTAAAGGAAAAATAATTGTTCTTAAATGGAATACCATGCTGGGAGACATGTGCTTCTCTCCTAAATATGTAAGCTAAAATCACACTTGTTGTTATGTCCTCTCTGATAAATATGTCTTCTAATGAAGCTGCCATGGAAGTTGACAATGTTTTAGCTTGTGCTGTCTATATTTCGGTTTTCTTCCTGAAGCTTTTCCTTTAAAGAGCTGGGATCAAAATTTTCAGATTGACCCTGTTTGCCATAATTGTATTGCTCCTTTATAATCACATTTCATGGCATTATCTATTTCTCTGTCTTTTTACTACCTATTGGGATTTGTAAGGTCGTACTTCTTTGAATTCCTTACTTATATTCCTTGAAATTGTCTCTCAAATATTAGTTAGTTGGTTAATAGCAAATAGAATTCTGGGTTTAGAGAGCATGGGGGCATCTAGTGTTGTATTTAGGAATTCCCCTTCCTGCCATGGTGACAATTCTGGGTGGTTCTAGTTCTAGTGAGGTAAAGAAATTTAGGAAAGGGAAGTAGAGAACTCTGAGTCTCTGACGCTTAAAGGTATGTAGTATTGTAGTATCTCTGTTTTGTGAATGGAATGAAATACCGTCTTTAAAGTTTGCAGTTCTTTCAACACTAAAGTTTGTTTTTCTCTGAGGGTCCAATCTCTTTCAATGATAACACAACATTCTGGCATTCTGCTCAGCCATCTGGGAACTTATTCCGTTTCTTGAATCTTCATGATGTAACCTGCGAGGAGCCTTCTATTTTAAGTTTCCTTTACGGATTTACCATGTATTTGAGCTGCTGCATTTGCCTACCGTGTAGGATAATAAAAGCTTGCTCAACTTTGGTGGCAAGTAACTTGTGGTTGTGGGGGACATGAAGATGGCTCTGGAGGCCAGAGAACATGTCGACAATAATTGCTTGCTTTGTAGAAACGTTGTTCTGCATAGGATCCCTTTAGATCCTCTGAACAGTTGTTGGGCCCTGTATTGTCTGGACACACATCTCAATCCCAGCAACCTGCTGCC
Organism: Euonymus europaeus; assembly: GCA_963580455.1. Classification (NCBI taxonomy): domain Eukaryota; kingdom Viridiplantae; phylum Streptophyta; class Magnoliopsida; order Celastrales; family Celastraceae; genus Euonymus; species Euonymus europaeus. The sequence goes on from OY756967.1 coordinate 23,968,782, forward strand.
AAAAACTGAAAATAATACATGGTTGGTTGCTTATATGAGCTGAGCTTTCTTAATCTCACTAGAGCCCATTAGATTATCTTAATTTTATGGGCTTTTGAGCTAACGCTCGTAAATGAAGGCCCCTTGGGTGTTGCTGCGTTGGGCTTTTAACCCACATGATGTCAATCTTACAGAGTCATAATCGAGATGGACAGAAACACTCGGGCATTACCAAAACAGTTCACTGATACAGTACTGTCACTCCACCAAGGGTGAGAGCACATGAGTTTTCTTTAACATTCAACAACTACTCCTTCAAACCCTAACAGCCAGGCAGCCATAAAACAAAGGCTGAAAAATAGGACCAGGCCCAACAACACTAACAAATAAACAAAGGCCCAAAAGAGAGAGCAAAATATAAAATAACCAAGTAACAAACGCATGGGTATTGGGTACAAAACACTTCAGCTTCCCGCCTGGACCATAATGCACCTGCATCACCACAATTTCCCTAAAACTGGACGCTGATTCTCCCCAGGCCTCCAGGGTAGCCTTCAAGTCTTGAACCCGAAAGCATATAAACGAAATTTTGGTTGTAGCAAAGTGGCCCATTGCCAAAGGGCCCTTTTACAAAATAATCATGGCAAAGCTGCTTGATAATCCAAATTTTCATATGGAGTATTTTTACTCTCTATTAATCATATCTGAAGACTACTGCAACAATTCAATTGAAATCGCAAACACAAACAGCCTGTTCGTGTTCCAAATTGCTTAATGATTTAGTTTACGTACAGTAAAATAACAAAAAGTTTGTCGTTGGAATCATGTGATTAATTAAGCTTTTAATCTAAGATTAAACTCGCAGGCCAAGGCTAGTTAGCTCTGATGTTAACGTGCTTATTTGTGTGTTTCAACTTTCAAGGTGATGTACGTTATTCATTCTTCGTTATTTTTGGATTGATCTGAATTGTCTTTTTGTTTTTTGTCCTATTAATATCGGCTAAATTGTTTGTTTGGAAGGAAGGACTTGTTCCTTATCACCTGTCCCTCTCCAACACTACTGTATTCCTGAAATGTCCATCGATTACTAAGATTCCATAACTGATGGCAATGAGATATCATGGCAAAACTGATTGGGGGTGGCAATAGATAGCTCAACTTGCGGACTAAATATAATTATATAAAATTATATATATAACTCCTTAAAGTCAATTATATTCGATCCTAGAAACTGAAGAAAATAAGCTAATAATTATATAAATTATTTAAGGTACATTTTATCTTTTGAGATTTTGTTTTGATTTTTTTTTTTTTTTTTTTTTGGCCAAAGCAAAGGCGTGATTTATTAGGGAAAAAAACTATTAGGTTAGATAAAGGTTAGATGAGATGTTAGTTTTCAGGAACCACACATTTCTCCACTAGATAATGCCAGCCTTGAAAACTATTTCCCAACTGCAAAAATACTTGTTATATTGAGTGAACATCAATCCCATATATGATATGTGTGTGTGTTGTTGTCATCTACCAAACAATGCACTTTCGTTTACACTCTGGAAGGGAACATTTATTTACGCAATAGCTAGATTTAATTATATTTTGAGAGGGAAAAAAACAATATAAGTATATAACAATAATATACTAATGAGCCTTCTGCATATAATATTGTTTTAGATATCTTACTCTTGGGATATAGAATTATTGCTCCATTAATGAACAATTCATCCCTTTTCTAAATTTGTTTTTGTGACCTCATGACCATGACCCACACATAGGTTTTTTAAGAAAGTCAAGAACTAATGATTATGTCTCACCTCTACTAGATATATAATCATGCAGATCTTTCTGTTAATTAATCATCGCCTATAATATATAATTATTACCTTATCTTTTTCCCGATCATGCACTGAAAAACCCACATAGTTAGGATCATTAAATACATCGAATTTGAGTTATATATACAAACAATTAAATAGAAGGAATTGCTTATATATGTGGTCCTGTTTAATTTTGAGGGTTGTTGATAATGTCACCTTCCTCGACCGATGGCAAATATATCTGTATCCAATAAATATTGTTAAAATGTTAGCTGAGATCGGTTGTACTAGCTATACACACAAAATGGTTGGACCAAACCAACCTAGTCAATTGAAATTTGGCATCTCAAAACTTCCAATTATATGTCTTGGCTTCCAAAGAAGCATATATATATATAGAAATATAACTACTTTGTGTGAAACTCAAGAAATCAACATTTAAATTAAATTATCGTTGTTACTTATACGGAGAGCTTGCCTCTCTAATATATTATTTTCTTTTTTTTATGTCCACCTAACCTACTAAAACGACATTGCAGCAAAACAGTATTAATTATTCTGTATATATATATAAGCCATGTTTTTGTATTTGGTGGTCATCTACGCCATTATTTACAAACTGCGCACAGCACTATTTGGCTTCCGAGAGAGAGAGAGAGAAGGAGATGGCGCCGTGGATTCGGATTCTTGTCCTGGCCATGGTGGCTTGTCTGTCTCCGGCATCGGTGGAGTCAGTGGTTCGACATTACAAGTTCAATGTAAGTGCATATAATGATACTTGCATGCATGCTTGTAATTAATCTAACCCGTGTACATAATAACATTGAGTAATTAAGGTTACTAGTTTCAACCTTAACTAAGGTCATGTCATATTGTCATGTCATGCGTTTTAGTAAAAAATACCGTTAATTTGCAGCTAATGCGACTGTAGATTTGTCAACCTTGCCTTCCAGTATGTATGAGTCGTACATGCAAATTATGCTCACAACTTTTTACATGTGCACACACACATTAATTGTGGAACTACTCACAAGCATTCTAACACACAAATTAGGATATATCATGCATGCATCCATCAGCTGTTAATTAGAAATACAAGATGTCTCAGGGTCGATCGCACAGTTTATTGGGTCTATCTCAATAATATGGTGCAGTTTTGAACATAAAATTGTGCGAGTCTTAAGGTTCAAAACGAAGAATATCTCTAAAAGATATTAGAACAAACCTATCTCTCATCCAATATTATCCATTAAAATATGTTGTCGCCCAAACTATAACTAATAATCTGACTAGGAAGGATGCCCTGCTTCATTTTTTTCCTTTTAAAAACGTCATCAGTGAGATTCTCTTAATCTCTCGAAACAAACATTGATTCCTCTAATATATACCAGTAAATTATTAATTAATTAGCTCATTATTTAGAGAAAAAAAAGATTATTAAATGGGTTAAATATTAGGCACTAAACTTGGTCAAACTCTGAAAACGACAATAGTCACAATACTTCTTGGTCTTGTTGTTCAGACAAGTCACCAAAATTTGTTCTGTTAAGTTGTCAAGTATATCACCCTCAATATCGTTACAATTCCACTGACTTCAAATAAACTTCATATATTAACGTGTTTATTATATTTATCTGCGCAGGTGGTATTGAAAAACACCACAAGATTGTGTTCCACGAAGCCCATCGTCACCATAAATGGTAAATTTCCAGGGCCGACAATAGTTGCCAGGGAAGACGATACGGTGCTTATTAAGGTAGTCAACCATGTTCAGTACAACGTCAGCATCCACTGGTGAGTTTTTTTATATATAAAAATTTAAAATATGCAAAATAGATTGGGCCTGGACCAGCCCCAACCTTGTTTATCCGATGCTGACTGTTGGGCACTTGGGCTAACCCTTCCGTTTTTGGGCCAGGCATGGGGTAAGACAACTGAGAACGGGCTGGGCAGATGGGCCTGCATACATAACCCAATGTCCAATCCAACCGGGGAATCAGTACGTGTACAACTTCACCCTCACTGGCCAGAGAGGCACGCTTTGGTGGCACGCGCACATTCTCTGGCTCAGATCCACCGTCCATGGAGCCCTAGTCATCCTGCCTAAGCGTGGCGTTCCTTATCCATTCCCCAAACCTGACAAAGAAGAGATAGTTATCTTAGGTAAAAATCAATCAATCATTAATATTAAAGCGACTAATGTGCTTGGTTTAAGTATAATTAATTTGGTTTTTGATGAACTGGTAGGTGAATGGTGGAAATCAGATACTGAAGCTGTGATCGGTGAGGCTATGCAATCTGGTTCAGCCCCAAATGTCTCGGATGCTCACACTATCAATGGGCATCCTGGACAGGCCATTAATTGTCCTTCAAGAGGTGAAAATTTACCCAATTATAATAAGCACAATTAGAGTAGCTTAGTTTGTAGTATCTCTACTTAGGCTGTCACCATAGGTGCATGATTTTATTTTAATTTATTATGATTAAATATTACAGCTCACTGCCTATCCACCATAGTCTAACTGGGTCTAGGCCTCTGTGCGCACAATCCCTTTTATTTTTGGAGATTTCTTCTTGCGGGTAGCACGTTGGGGCTTGCCCACATGCTCTCAAAGCGAATTTTTGCGTCAATAGTGTTAATTTAATTCTAAAACAATTTTTTAAGTCTATTTTTATTTTTTAACAGGATACACATTATCAGTGAGACCTGGCAAGACTTATATGCTTCGGATAATCAGTGCTGCACTCAATGAAGAACTTTTCTTCAAGATCGCTGGACACCAACTCACTGTTGTTGAGGTCGACGCAACTTATGTTAAACCCTTTAAAACCGAAACAATTCTCATAACCCCCGGCCAAACAACAAATGTACTATTAACTGCCCATAAAGGCGGCGGAAAATACTTGGTCGCAGCCTCTCCCTTCATGGACGCGCCAATTGTTGTTGACAACACCACCGCCACCGCCACACTAAACTACATTGGCACCCAAACCACAGTGTCCACCACCCTCATCGCTCCAACTCCAAAAAATGCCACCCCTGTCGCAACGAATTTCACAAACGCCCTTCGAAGTCTTAACTCCAAAGAATATCCAGCAAATGTTCCACTGAAGATGGATCACGACCTTATATTCACAATTAGTCTCGGAATTAATCCTTGTCCAACTTGCCCCAATGGAAGTCGAGTTGTTGCTGACATCAACAACATCACATTTGTCATGCCCTCTGTTGCTTTGCTTCAAGCCCATTTCTTCAAATTAAAAGGGGTTTTCACTGACGACTTTCCAGCTACCCCTTTGATACAGTACAATTATACGGGGGGGACGCAGCCTACAAATTTTCGAACGATGAACGGGACGAGACTTTATAGACTTCCATATAATTCGACAGTTCAATTAGTTTTACAAGATACAGGGATGATTGCGCCAGAAAACCATCCGCTCCATTTGCACGGATTCAATTTCTTTCAAGTTGGAAGAGGCATTGGGAATTTCGACTCGAAAAAGGATCCGAAGAACTTCAATCTTGTAGACCCGGTTGAGAGGAATACCATCGGCGTGCCCTCTGGTGGATGGTCTGCTATCAGATTTAGGGCTGACAATCCAGGTAAGCCTAATCCTCTAACACCAATTATGGGCTCATTTTTAAAATCAAGCCCAACCTATTTTCATAGTTGTATATGATTGGTTCATAATGATCCATGTCTTTTTTTTCTTCCTTTCTTCAGGGGTTTGGTTTATGCATTGTCATTTGGAGATACACACAACATGGGGGCTGAAGATGGCGTTTGTTGTAGATAATGGAAAAGGACCCAATGAATCTCTTCTGCCACCTCCAAGTGATCTTCCAAAGTGTTAATCTATAGGAGATGTAGGAGAACAAATAAATAGGAGAAAATGGCCAGAGACCACTGAAGAGAACGAGTTGTTAATACTTAATAATTACAGAGGAGTTATTTGGAGCAAGCCAAACAAGAAGGCTCTGTCCATAATTCAATAATTCCGGATTGATTTTTTTCCACTTTTTTTTTTTATACTTTTGTTCTTATTTACTTTGTTCAATTGACATGTGTAATTATGATATTATTTTCGCTATAACAAACGTTTATTTGACCAAATTTCTTCTTTTCTTTGCGGTGGGACCCGTATTTAGCACTCGAGTAATTCTACATCATTTAAAAAATATTCTCATTTTATCACCATGAAATGTGAAGAGACTCCAATATTATACTCGTCACTCTTGCATGGGCACCGACGAAACACCATTAACTCAAACCATTGATCCAGAACTGGTGATAGTCCAGACTCAGTATTGACCCAAAATAATAGCAAATCACCTCACCAGTGTCCATGTGTAGTAAGTATACTGTCTACAGAAACTGCAAAAGGAGATGGTCCGGCTCAGCCTCGGCCCAAAATAATGGTCCTTATTGTAGCGGCCTGGATATTAAGTCCATTCCAATTTGAAGTCCAATGTTGCAAAACTGTAAAATGCGGGTCCGGTCCGAACACAGCAACATCCCAAGATAAATATAGGCCTTTCTTGTAGTGGCTCAGATATTGAGTCCATTCCAAGTTCCAACTTCAAAGTCCAATAGTTTAGCAAAACAGCAAAAGGGGATGGTCCAGACTCAGGCTTGGCCCATTCTGATTTCGAAGTCCAGTAGTGTAGTAAAACTGTAAAAGTGTTAAGAGCATCTCCAATGCTAGACACTCCAAATTTTCCAGTGCGGTCCCACTTCTATTACAGCAAAACACAACTTTCAATACAATCATATCAACAAAACACATATTTCAATACAATTTTTTCACTTTTCATTTACAAACACTCCAAATTTCAAGCATCAACACCATTTCTCTCATACTTTTCTACCACTTTTCATTTTTTTCTATCATTCTACACATATTCCAATACAATTTTTTCAAATTACTCTCTCTATACACTCCAAAATTTTCAGCACTCTAAAATTTGTTACCATTGCACTTGCTCTAAAACTAGAGTGGAACAGGGGATGGTCCGGAAAATAAAGGAATGGCCAAGATATTAGTCTGGACTTCTCTTCAGCCCATGTTCAAGGCTCGACTCATGAACAAGCCCGGTCATCAAGTCCATTTCCAATGTTCCAACTTCCAAGGCCAGTAGTCCTACCAAAAGGCGATTGTCCGGGCTCAGCATCGGCCCAAATGGAGGCCTGTAATGTTTGGCCCTTATTTTCAATGTCCAAGTGCTCATGATTAATGTGTACATAATTTAATTAACTATCGTCATTTGTTTTTAATAGATTTACCATTTCAGTGATGATGATAGGTATTTGTACTTCTGGTTGTGACCTTATGGATTGTCCTGACTCACTCTCTTTTGGGAGGTGTTAACGGTCGGTTTTGATATTTTTTTGATATATTTTGATTAAACTATTTGGCCGATTATCATGTCAATTTTTTTTTATTTTCAACCCAATTTTTTTATCAATTTTAATAAAAAAATATGTTTTATATAAAACACCGATCAAACTGATCCATTTTGATTTTGTCAATCCTACTCCTTTGTGATTGCAAATATTATTCAAGAAAAGAAAATCACGCGCGCACGTGAGTGGGATGATGCACACGCTTCCCAAAGTCACATAGGTTTAACTTTCCATATATAAAAAGAATCTTTCCATAAATGGAAACAAAACTGGTGCAGCTGGCGGAGGCCATTGTAGTCTATAATTGTGGGGGCACGCATATGTTTAATGTTTTGATGCATGTGCAGTTGCCATCGACGACGACGACCACGACCACAACTACATTGCATATGATATGCCCTCCTCTTCGCTGTCTCAAAGGGTCAATGTCCCTCTCTTTCCTTAAGTATATATGGTAATGACTAATTAAGCTCATAATTTTTTACTTTCTTTCTAGTCTGTACTGGTTTAGTTTAGTGTGTCAGAACTTTATGCTTCACTTGGCATCAAAAGAGTAGATTTAGACAAAATTAGTGTGGAAGTGGAGCAACTAATTACTAAGAGAAACAAGAGGGATCGATCATATTATTTTATTATTGCCAGTTTCGGGTGGAAGGGCCACATCAACCATTTGTTTGCGTCTCATTCCAGTTTTGGAACCAGTAGCCAGCTATACATCAGATAAGAAAGCAACTATTTCGAGCTCACAAACACCACAAACTCCAATCAAATCTGACCACTTATAACCTCTGTTTCTCACTCTGAGGATTTAAAGGATCCTGGGACAGCTTGCTTTTGGGCTACAGTGTTATTGTTGTTGTCTTCCATGGCACAGTAGCTCCAAAACACTTTTATCTTACTTTCCTTCCTTTATCTTTTATTTTGATTGCTCAATTATCAAAGAAAGGGAGGGAAAGAATAGATCTTTGCAGCTTTTGTGACTCAGTTCCTTCGAATTCAGAGTTTTCTCCAATTGGCTTTTGTTCAACTTTCAGGATTCTGGTTTTAATTCAGCTTCCTTTACTTAGTTTTCTTTCTTGGGTTTTTGTTTCTATGACATGTTTCTGTTTCAGTTCTTCAAATCATCTCAGGGACCTGGGTGTTCTGTTTTGTGTTCCTTAAAAAGGAGTCATTGGGTTCAGATCTCAGTTGTGCACCTAGGGTTATAATTTGGGGTTAAAGAGTATTTATTTCAGATTTTAATTTTATTTTTTTGGGAGTCAATTACTTTTTTTTTAAATTTTTTTTTGGAAAGATTGGTATTTTCTAGATTCTTTGGGAGTATGCCTACACTATAGGAAAAAAGCTATTCTGATTCTTTTTAAAATGCTTGTTGATTTCACATCGTTATTTTTATGGTGAAATCTAAACCTCCTCTGCATTTCCCTCTCTGGGGTTCTTCTCCTTGACCTCGCTGTTCCTCCTCTGTTTAACCATTTCAATTCTTCCAAGATCATCTCTATAATGATCTGAACAATGAATTTTCCAAGATTAGCAAGTATATATCACTTGGCAAAAACAATGAATTTGTTCAGGTTTGCAACTCTACATCACTAAATTCCTAATTCTCCCTTTTTGATTGGAAATATAAAATGAAGTTGGAAACGGAAAATCTGCCTCCTGCATCTTACCTTTCAACTGCAAATTCGTTCGTTGAGGAGAGCAAGAACACAAGATGGACTGCCGCGGAGAACAAGATGTTTGAGAATGCTCTGGCGGTGCACGATAAGGACACACCTGATCGGTGGCACAGAGTGGCAGCCATGATTCCTGGAAAGACAGCCGAGGATGTTATGAAGCAGTACATAGAATTGGAAGCTGATGTGAGCGATATTGAGGCAGGGCTTATTCCAGTTCCTGGATATAGTACCAGTTCGTCTCCATTTACATTGGAGTGGATTAGCAATCATGGCTATGATGGGTTTAGGCAGCAACCTTATGGACTTGCAGGAAAGAGATCTTCATTGATTCGACCACCTGATCAGGAAAGAAAGAAAGGAGTTCCATGGACAGAAGAGGAGCATAAGTAAGTCACGATTCTGTTTTCAAGTCTTTTTTGTTGAATTTCTTATCCATACTAAGTTTACATCTCCAATTGGGTGTGATTGCAGACTTTTTCTGATGGGGTTGAAGAAGTATGGAAAAGGGGATTGGAGAAACATATCACGCAATTTCGTCATAACCAGAACGCCCACTCAGGTGGCTAGTCATGCCCAGAAGTACTTCATCAGGCAGCTTTCAGGAGGAAAAGATAAGAGGAGAGCCAGCATTCATGACATAACAACGGTCAGTCTCAATGAAACTAAAACTCCTTCGCCGGACAATAAGAAACCTTCACCGGAGCAAGAAGCTGCACTAATTTTTCAGCAAGCCAATTTTGATTCCACGCCAACAACACAAAACTATCAGTGGAATCATCAGCAAGAAAACATGTCCATGGCCTCTCCTTTTGGAATCAACTCACTTGACCTTAAAATGCAAGGCCGAGAACTGCATCGAAGTTCTGTTCATGAATCTTCCAACATTGGACCTCAAAATCTGGTTTTCCAAATGCAATCCTCGCAGCTGTATCCATACGGATGATTCACATTAAACTCTCCGGCCTCTAATACTCCATTATGTCCTTTACTACTCAGATGTGGTTGTGCCTTTTTTTTTCTTCCCTTTATGGTCTAATGTGAATATGTTGTCAAGAACTAGGTCTAGTCCATAGCATTCCTAACTTGGGATGCGGTGAGAGAGGAGAGCGAGTCAAACGTTTCGCTCAGAATTGCTAGTCTGGATTATGAAACTGAGAGGGAGAAGATTCTGAAACCTGGGTTCTCTTTGCATCTTAGATTCTTGCGGCTTTTGCAATGCCTTATCAACAACAGTTGAAGACGGTAGGATAGAGGTGCATTTTCTGTGTAAAAGAGTAGACTAAAGTTGGATACCTTGAGCAGATTCTTCCAGGATAAGAAAAGACAAAAAGGGATGCATCAATGAGCAGACATATGGAATTCAACAGCAGTAGAGGTTGATGAAACAATGGCATAAGCATATTCAATTTCCAAGTTGAAGGCTTAGCATATCCTGTAGTCATTTATGCCAAACAAAGAGGTCGTACGAGCATAATGCAAGACTTGATGAACCTATGCATCTTTGGTCTGGATGCTCAACCGTTCAGTGTTTCTGTTTTTCCTTTTTCTTGAGTTAATATATCTTTTCTCAAATTTAGACCAAAAAAAAAAAAACAAACCGCGACTCCAACCCAAGTAATAACATTCAGAGTAGCCTCTTTAACTAACTAAAACAACCTACGAAAATTCTCTGCTTTTGTTGTGATGATCAAAGGTGGCAAAAAAAGTTGTAGTTAAGTCCATGAAATAATCATGATTCTATGTTTCTAAGCATAAGGAGTCAACTAACAAACATCATAATTCTATGGAACTAATAGTTTATCACATAATGAGACAAATTAAAAATGACTATTTCTACCATGCACTTAAAGTTCAATGAAGTTATGCACTTCTGTTCACCTATCAAGTTATTTTTAGCCTCTCGCCCTCCCTAACTTGCCAGAATTTTCTTATGATCAATGATTAATTGTCTTAAAACAAATCACTCCAAAAAGAATTATGAAATTATTGAAACAACTCAACAAGTTCTGGGGTGGTATATATGGAAGTTGTTGTCTTACTATTCCTTGAAGCTCCCATCTCCCTTGTTGTTTTCTGACAACTTTGGTGCTATATGGGTGATAAAGCAACCTCGCAAAAGCCCAGTTCATACCTATGTCACTTGCCCAAAGTATATTCATTCTCTTCAATTAAGCCAAGCATGTAATGCAACAATAGCAATAGGGTCATTCAACTAGCTTTTCCAAGGTAAATGACAAAACTAACCACCATCTTTTTGCAAGGGAGAAGTCCTACTACTCCAAGTAGAATAAAAAAGCATCTTGGCTGCTTTATTCTCATTTTAGTCAAACATCGAACCAGTTACAACCACATGAGTTATATCACAACTTACACCCTTTCGGTTATCTTGTTTTGGAGCTATATTCTGATTCTTCTTGCAAAACAAACCCAAAAAACATGTGTATATCAGCGAAGCTATAATTTGTTCTGAATGAGAACAAAGTTTCTATGGGCATTGTGTGATGTGCATGGAAGTAATTTCGATTCCCACATTGCCTCAGTTGACCATGAGAATCTGTTGTGGGGACTCACTGTTCCATACAGGAGAAAATAACGTGGAGGGACGGGAAGCAGAGAATATTCATATAATATCCACTAATGTTATTCAATTCAATCACACTTAATATAATTCACATCCCTTCAAATGGAACAAATCAGGATACAACAACACAGTTTATTACTAATCAGAAGGAAAAAAAATGTAACAAAGATACGGGCATATGATGATGAATGATATTAGTTGGAATCTGCTACTGCATTCTATGCCTCCAATCGCTTTGAATGGCATTGAACTGTGTTATCGCAGATAGATGTGATCAAATCCATCTTCCGCACATACCTGCATTATCTACAATTGATTATTGCCAAGTGACTTGTATTTTTTAACAACTACATTAGCTGTCCATATTCAACAAGCATTATGCCTGGAACACACTGCATACAGAATTTTGGCACAAGGAAAATGTATTAAAGTTAACCTTACAACAGCACAAAAGACCAGAATGGGTGTTCATAGATGGACCAACCATTTCCGCATCAACATTGGTTCCACTAACTTGGAACCTAAGCCAGCCTTGTTCTTCCGGGCTATTCAATTCGAGGATTTCTTCTTATTGTATCCCAAGCCAAAACCGAGAGGAAATAAAGGATCAGACGAATTTTTTCCAGCATGTATGGGCAGCTGTTCAACCTTTCTAAACCATGTCACAGGCAGCCTGCCCTCAAAGTCGTAATCTCCAAATATAACATCTGTAATTCCTGCAGCTTCAGTTCCAGGCAACCAAGCAGCAATGAAAGCATCTACCTTGTGCAAAACCCGTGGCTCCAGAATTAAGGCTCTTCCAGATATCAATATTGCCAATGTGGGTATTCTATCAGCCACAAAGCTTACCACTTCAGTTCCATTGAACGGGATTGAAAGCTCTGGATTGTCCCCTGTCTCTTCAGCATATGGACTTTCCCCAATGACAACAATAGCATAGGAAAAATCCTGACTTACCAAGGTGTCAAATGATGGATATTTCTCATAAATAACTTCAGTTTTATATCCCACAGCTTCTTTTACGGCATCCAAGATTGTTGTTCCTGAAATGCAAACAATTGTACAGGTGTTATGCTATGCACACAAGCCACAACGTCACCAAACTATATAGAAGATGAAATTATCCTCCACAAATCTTTTGCCTATACAAAGTTCAAATACAAGCTTAAAACATGCTGTGCATGCATGCACACAATATAGCCTGGGCCACTTGTCCCTTCTCCTCTGTTTCGGAAAGGCAAGAAGCAGAGGTGACAGGGATTGCTTGAACTATTATATGCTCAAGGAATAAATGATTACCTCAATATATAGGAATGTTGTCCCATGCATGCTAGAAGTAATGTTATGAAGTGAAAATTAAAATCCAGGTCTGGAGAAAATATGCAAATGAAAATTGAAAATTTAAAATCAGGAAAAAAAAACTTCATCCTGATGGAGGATAAGCATACCAATTGTTATCCTGCCACTGTTCCCATGCCAAGCTATAGTCCACCCTCCACACTGATATCCTAGGTCATCAGCATGTGTTCCAACTACAAGAATTTTTTTGGCATTTCTGTCTAATGGAAGTAACTGCTTGTTTGGGTTCCTTCCATTTTTCAAGAGAACCAAGGACTTACGAACTGCTTCACGTGCTAGTTCTCTGTGCAGCTGCCAAAAAATAACTTTAAGAATAAATCTAACCCCTAAAGCATTGAACTAACAGCTATTACTGTGAAATCTCATTACCTTGCAACCTACTACATCTAGCAAAGATCTATCTGCAAACGGATGTTCAAAGACACCCGAAACAAACTTCACTCTAAGTATACGCTCAACAGCATCATCAATTCTGGTCATTGGTATCTTCCCTGATTGTACCAGAACCATCAAATCCTCAATAAATTGTTCATACCTAAAGGCCACCATCACCTGCATTTATTTCCACTTCCAGTCAAGGGAAGGAGACTGTAAAACAAGGAAAGCAACCTCTTCCTCTAGGCTTGCAAGAATCAGTGATTGATATATACCATGTCAATGCCAGCATTAATGGCTGCAGAGATGCAGTAACGATAGTTTGAACCATGGGGTTGGGTAAGTCTGTCAAGTCCTTCCCAGTCAGAAATCACAAAACCCTGCAGCGGAACGCACTCGAGATTTATCTAGATAAAGAAGAGCATTTGCAACCACAAATAACAGCAATCAAAAGAAGGATTTGACAGCAGTACGTGTAGAGCATCTCCATTTGGAAATTTTGTTTTCGTATCATTTTAATGTTCAGGAGCATTGACTATCAAGAAAAAAATTCAGATGAACAAGCTTGAAATCATTATAGCTCTTTGACATGGAAAAGGAATGCATCTTCCAATATATCCAAAAAAATAATACACGGACTATTGCTGTTTACCTTAAATCCTAGCTCATCTTTTAAAACTTCTGTCAGGAGAAAATGGTCTGAGTGCAGTTTCCGTCCATTCCAACTGGAATATGATGCCATGATAGTGGAAACTCCCTGAGCTATACAGTCTAGATAAGGTGCCATATGGATCTTCTCTAGCTCTTCAAATGATGATATGGTATTTCCCTCATTTATACCTCGGTCAGTACCCCCATCTCCAACAAAATGCTTGGCACATGCAATTACCTTGTCTCTGGATTCGAGAACTAAGTCAGACCAATTTATAATGTGCTTAGAGGACGGCATATGTTAAGTAAATGAATACAACACGAATTTATGTCCATGATATTAGTGGAAAGAAATAAACAGTGAGAAATGTAAGAGTGATAGTGGCTAGGGATAAGAATATAAGATGTTCAAAAAATTCAACATTAACAAGAAAAGTTAAATATAAAATTTTCAACAATTTATCTTTACCTTCCCGCTACAAAAGGGTAGCCTTTTGGGTACCCTTCAAGTGGTTGTCCCTGCAATCCTGTTACAATGGAAGTCATCTTTCTAACGATGTCAGTGTCTTCACTATAGCTTTCATAGCATCTACCCCATCTTGGATCTCTGCATACCTATCAGAGCTAATTAAGATTAATTACGGAATAAATCAATGAACAGAGTCAGAATGAATGTTTAGAGAAATTTTTTTTCTAAGAAACATTAAAGCTAAGGATTTTTTTAATGACTTACAGCCACACAAGGAGCAAAAACATATTGAATGCCACATGCCCTTACTTCGAGAGCTGTTGCAGCCCCTATCCTTTTTGCCAAATCTGCATCTCTGTCACAGCACACATATGACACATATCATTAGGTTTCAAAACCAAAATTTGACGTCCTATATTGATTCATCAAAATAACAATAAATTGCAAATGAATCAACAGACAATATCACAAACCTAGTGGCTCCAAGGCCAACATTGTGAGGAAATATGGTGGTGCCATAGACGCCATTGTTACCATGAACTGCATCAATGCCGTAAATAATGGGTATCCCCAGTCGAGATTCAAGGGCCAACTTCTGGAACCCATCAACCATATCAGCCCAATCCGATGATAGGGCCTTCTCAAAGGGCATGCTACCTCCAATATTAAGTACACTCCCTACAATACGGTTGCCCACCAGCCTTATGCTTTTGGTCCTTTACTATCAATAAAAACATATTCTAGTTCGTCTTAAGCGCAAATTAAAGCGTACCTACGCCAAAGTCTTTAAGTGCAGAAGGAGTTGCGACACGGCGCTCTATCTGAGCCATTTGACCAACCTTCTCTTTCAAGGTCATTCGGGAGAGGAGGTCCTTGGCTCGGGCTTCAATTGGCGCATTTGGGTTCTTGTAGATGCAACTCATCTCCACCGATTCGCTCATGGTCTCTGCTCTAGCCTCTAGAGGCCTCAGAAGTCAGAAACGTTGAGCTTCGAAACGTTTCTCCTTCGATCTGAGCTCCAGCTGGGAGTTAGAGGAAGTGCAATTCTCTCCCAGCTTTCACCACTCCAAATTTTTTTATTTCTATTGGATCTCATTTTTATTACATCTAATTATTAGATTTTATTTATTTATATTATTAAAATATATTTTTCAATATAATTATATTTATCAAAATACATCTTTCAAATCAATTTTTCGCTTTTTATTGTCAAACTCTCTCTATTGTCAAATCCTCTAAATATCAAGTATTTATATTTTTAATATAATTTTTTTAACTTTCTTATTTTAAAACACATTTTTTAATATAAATTTTTCACTTTTTATATATTCTATTTCTCAACTCTCTTCACATATTCTAAAATTTTTAATATTTATTTTTAAATTCTTTCTAAAATTTTCAATATTTATTTTCAAGTTCACTTATTCTTTGGACAGCAGGACAGACCGACAGCGTATTTAAAATGTGGGACGTACACGTAGCTCTCCGTTTATGCAATTGTGGGTCCCACAAACGGATATTTTCCTTTGTAACTTGAAACTCGTAAGTGAATGACGGGCTGAGCTTCTCTTTCTAATCCAATGGGCTAATGTGAGTGAGAAGAGCAAATGTAATGATATATATGATATATCCCTATTTGTACCAAATTATGAGTAAGAAAGTATAAATTAGTGTATAATTTGTCAAAATAAGTTGATGTATAAATCATCGAAATAAGTTTTTTTATACTATATACGTGTTTGATAGTATTAATTTGTTCATAGGGTAAAAATTATCAAAATATCAATAAGGATATTTAGAGATGTTAAACAATAATACAAAACAAAAAATTTTAAAACTAAATAATATAAATTAATTAACAATTATTTTTATTTATATCAATAAGAACTTTAGTAATATAACTTTTACCATTATTTCTATTAATATAAATTTTAGTAAATTTTTTAGCATTAAATTTAAAACAATATATCAACCGTGTCCATTATACCCATCTCAATCTCAATTATCTTTTTATACGCGTGTCCAAAGTTTGACAAACTAAAACTAAAAATCAAAAAATTATAAAAAATTGGAACATCTCTCTACAATCTACATCGTCTTCTTTGTCTCTGCTTCGACTTGGCAGAAAAAGAAATGGCTAACAGAAAAGAGAATAACATGACAGAGGAGATGTAGATCAGAGTTGCTTTATATAGTCGGAGATGCAGATCATAGTTGCTCGAACAACAAAACTTTCGCTACAGAGAGCGCAACAACAAGGTCAAGGCACAAGTGAAGAGAGAAACAAGGGCAGTGGGGGAATTTTCTTAGAGCGTGCAAAAATAATCTCATGAGACCAGCGGTGGGATTTGCGGCGGTGAAAGCTAGCTTTTACAGTGATGAGAAAATGGTGTTCGGTAATATCAGCAAGTGTTAACTTCAGTGGGAACCTCTAGTGACCTCTATACCAAACACATGCATAGTGTTTTAAGAGGGAATGAATCATGTATTAAAATGTGTTTTTATTGATGTTGATATATTAGAATACTTGTTTTATTGATGTAACTGTATTAAGAGATATGTTTTGATGATATGGATGAATATGTGACTTGATTTTTTGTAAAAGATGTGAGACCCAATATTAATTTTGATGTAGTTTTGTTAGATAATGAATGATAAAATGGAAGAGTATATATTTGGATAATGGTTATGTATTTAGAGATGTGTTTTGCTGATGTCGTTGTATTGAAAAATGTGTTATGCTTATTTGATTATATTGAAAGATGTGTTTTTTAATAATAAAAGTGGGATCCAATTGAGAATGAATGCTTATATTGTTGCATTTGCTTAAACAGAGTGAACCGAGCTTTTCTTTGCAATGCAATGGGCTAATGAAATATAACGAACTAGGCCTGATGAACTGGTAATGCGATGGGTCAGTACAAGAAGAATTGTTTTGCCAAAGCATGCGATACGACATAGAGAAATTTGAACATAATTCTCAATGAAGAACATGGATTAAATCTATATCATGCCACAATGACAATTTATAGAGCTAAGTTACAAAATTTACATGATCCCATTTGACATGAAACTACCTCTTCTGGTTTTTTTTGTGTGGAGGGGGTGGTGGTGAGGTTCTTTTCGGATATGGCTTCAATGTGCTCAAGAGGACTTGGATTAATTCCTTCTATTGGTTTCGATAATTCTGCAGCAGTAGCTTCATGATCACCTACTGTTTTCCTTTTCGTTTGATGCGGGGTTTATAATCTTCTTCCTTGTCATTGCCATAAAAATGTTTTTTCATGTTTTAAGTATAAACTTTTGTCCCTTGGTAAAACTCGATTCGATTGAGTATTATTTGTTTCCTATTCGATATGATGTTAAGAAATATAAGCATTCTTACCAAATCAGAGAACATTTATATATGCATGAGCAATGTACGAAGATGAGAAAATGGACATTCTGTCCAAGAATGACAACATTACTGATCTATGATTTTGTATAATTGTCGTCAATAGATTGTTGATCCAACGACACCTTTACTGAAGATGTATCATTTTTGGACAAATTCATAATTAATTTCCCGATGGGCATTCATCCAAAGCTATATTTCTTAATATGATCAAGGGAGATTCCTCTGAAGAAGTAGCAATGTTAGAATGTGACTATTTTTTCTTTATAGGTTTTAGGGCAATCATTTTATTGAATGTGAACTATCACCTGTAGCGAGGCAAATAGTCTAATTTCTATATCAGATTGTAGGACACATTGTTGATCAAAATTTGATGATGATATTCGATTTCTTGGGGTCTCATTTGGTAATACTGATTTTGGAGATGAGGATGTTCTCAAATTGATCGAATCTTGTTCAATCGCCAATTTTGGGGTTTCAGCTGATCTAAGCAAATCATTAGAACTTTAAATGATCACCCCAAAACCTCCAATATCTGTAGTGCTTTCCACTACTTTGGTCCCATCAACTAACTTTGATATATCCTCTTTCTGTTTGTGCTCAATTGGATCTCCTGCATCTCCTACTATATCTCCAATTAGCTTCATATTTTTGTTCTCATTGGACCGTGTTCCTTGTCCCAGCACAACTCGATGCTTAACACTCTTATCAACATTGTGAGGACCCTACCCGCTGGCACACAGGCCCCACGGGAACACAGGCGTCTTACAATCAGGCTCCATGGGCCCCCACCCTCAACCCATCTCCCTTTCACAGGCGGGTTGTTGTCAAGGGTTCTCGAACCCTTGACCTTCCAATCACCTTACAAGGTGATCACCAACTAAGCCATGACTTAGTTGGTGGCAAGTGAGGCTGCGTGCTACTTGTTAAAGGGAGGTCAGGGGATCGAATCCTGCCTCCAACAACCTACTCTCAAAGAGGGGAGGGATGGGTTGGGCTATCTGGGCCATGGCCTAGGGAAGTACCTTTCAGCACTGTGTCTGCTACTGGGCTGTGTTCCAGGGGTTAGTCGGCCAGTGGGCAGGGTCGTCACAAACATTGCTGCCACCATCAGTTGGTTTTGAAGGTTATTTGTTTGCATGCACTATAGGACATCCACATCATAAACCTCATTTATCACTTGTGTAGACTTCCCGGAAGAAGTCAATGCTTCCTATAGTGATCAAAATTGGGTCTGACCCATTTCTTTGACAGGTTTATAGCCAGTCAGCATTTGACTGGTCAAAAGGTCCAGTCAACTTTGACCAGGTCCAAACTCAGAGTTCAACTTTGGCTCAATGGACTAGAGCTCACCAGAAAAGCCCATAAACAGGGGTTGAAGTTTATGTTGGCTTCAGCTAGCTTGTATGTGTTGCATCGCTGGTAGCCAAGACCAGAAGCACTTTAGCTCGCCAATGTTGAGTTCTAACAAGTACTAGAGATCAGTGGCTATAGTGGGCACAGAGCTCGCCAAGGTATTCAGTCTAACACCTCTGCCAGGTTGCAGATACTATTTCCTTTACCTAGGTTCTGTATCTTTCATTTAATGCTCTCATATTGCTTTTGATCCAATATCACCTTTTTCGGCCGACTTATTATAAAGTAAGTGCCACTTCTTACACAGGCCTTTCTCCTCAGTGTCAGACATGTCTCCTCAACACCAAAAGACCTTAAAATCCATACTAAAAATAGTAAGAGGGAAAACTATAAATAACCCTCTCCTCCACTGGGGCTAGGGATCGGCATTTTGAAACCTCTACCAAATATAAAAACAGTTCTCTTTCAACCCTCTCAGCCAGTAACTCCCCAAACACCATCCATATTTTCCTGGTCTCCTCCACGGTCACCGTTTATTCATCCCCTTGGAACCGACTTGATCGTCGGAGCCCCAACGACCGGACTCCCACAAATCGATCTTTGGGATCTTATGGTTTTGTATTGGAAGTGTGTACGAACGGAAATATCTTGGATTATTTGAGAGGATTACCAGAGCCCACTTGAAATTGAAGCTGTTGTATTTTTTGATTGTAGATTTCAGGCTCTACAATTCCTATTTGATATGGAAATTTACAGTGGTGAGTCTACTAAGCTACTAAGCATAGAAAAATTGTATTCTTTAACTAAAATAGTCCATTTGCATTTAGTATAGCAAGGAGATACTTGATAATAATTTTCTACAATTATTAACTAACCTCTTGTTAGCAATCGGTATATAAAATACGTGCAACGGAAGCTATAAATTTTTTTACCTCTTGAAGCGTGCTTGATCAAATTTCAGCCAACCGGTTGATCTCCGATAATACGGAGTCACTAGTCCGTCCATCGGAATCTCAGACTCAAGCTTTTTACAATGGAAGTGAAGTCTGTGTGTTTTCTGTAACTGTGTATCTAATACACATTCATCTCTTCAAAATGAAATTGAACATTTCATTTTAAAAGAGAATTGCCGACACAATTCAACCAAATGTGTCGGCAATTATTATCATATTTAATATATGATAATATTATAATATATATTATAATAACATATTATTATAATATAATATAATATTAATTAAATCATGGCTCCAACTTTAATTAATGACAAGTGTGCTAGCAGTGTCTATTAATCAATGGGATTCAATCCGGTTTATAATAAACCTGCATTTAATTAATAATTCGATTATTTTCATCATATGTAAATTATCGAATTTACACAGTTCTTCTCCTTTCCAAACTTAATCTGTGATTCGTTATGTGTGACTTTCTAGGTTCATTACCGATTGACAATAAGAATAATATCAAACTCTTTGATATTAATTAAAACACATTTTAATCATTTCTTATAAATCACGAGTGACACCTAGCAGCATATCGTGACTACTCAATCAGTGATGAATTCTTTCACATGAACCTTTAATTACAATTACCATGTAATTAGATCCTTCCACTGTACAATATCCAAATTGAGTGAGGATCATGGATATCAGTCAAATTCACTAATTCAATCATATGTCAGATCTAATATTTTATTGACAAATGAATAATTAATGAAAACAACCTTTTCATTAATCATTTCACCTCGGCCAATGATTTTTTGTGTCAATATATATATATATATCCGGATCACATAGGATATTCTCCTCGTTTATTTCGAGGCAATGAATCCCTTGTTGACTGCACACAAGTCTCCATATATAACTAATTGAATCCATCGAATGTCAATATTTATTCAATGAATAAATATTTCCAACATTGACAAAATTCAATCACCCATATACAAGACTACTATGTCATCTCAGGTCTAAGGATTATTTACACAATCGTAAATAAATAATAAATCATTGACAAGGAAATAAACCTCCATGTGATTCATTATTTAGCAAGTCATGTTCGAAGCATTTATTCAACAATAAATCTTCCATATTGTTTGTTCTAATATCTCATATTAAATTGCATGAGACTCACAACCCTATCATTATAGGAAACAAACAGTATGCTGATCTTCCGAATTATTATTGTCCAATTAATAATTCTACGATCATGAACTTTATTAAAGATATTTCTACTAGAGATCACTCGTCACTCATATTCTCAACTCTTGAGAATGAGGTCTCTAACAAATATCTACGGACATATTTAACATAACTATTAAATAGAAATATCAAATATACTATAAACTGCCATGTATTATTTCAACTAATACAGTACTATTATTATATACATTACAAATACGATCGTATAATTGGCTGTACAGGACATATATCTAACACCTCTAGCTTTTTTGGAATCACTTCTTAAGGAAAACAAGCCGCTGATCCCTCCCTATGATGCGTAGCCTTCACTGTTTCTTTAGTTGACAATGCACCTGTAGAATTAAAAGACCTATGCATTGATGCTTGACTCGCTTGAGATGTTTCAGTTTTCAAAGATGACTCTAAACTTGCATAGTTTGAATCTTGATCTCCTACTTCTCCTGACATAGTGGATAATCTGAACTGATCCTCTGGATTTTTCTCCAGAGTTGAAAGGTTTTCCTCCATGACATCCTCTTCATTGATCTTATTAGTATCTCTTAACTTTGGTTTGTCTTCTCTAACTCCATGAAAGAAGGTGCCCTACATTTCTTTACTGTCGAAAGTAATATCCCTATCTATGTCCCCATCATATATCAAGGAATCTTCATCACCGACTGAAACATTTTCGTCAACTGTCATAGGAGAACCTAATTCTGAGACCTCCACTTGCAAGTATGAAGTAATGGAGAGGCTAGGAGTATGACAACCCTTTTCCTTGTAGAATGGGCGGTCTTCCATTGTCACCTTGTCTACTGTAGATGGACTTGAATCGTATGAAGGCTCACTTACAGTTTTCCTCTTCTGGAATGGGCAAATGAAGATTTTCCTCAGAGCTCTACTAAATGACTCTGGAAGTTTAGCCACTATTGGGTACAGAACTTCAGAAAATTTGGGACGATTTAGATTGAATTTATCTTCGTCGGCTTTTGATGAAGATGACGGGATTGATCCATCAATGTTGTTCTCTGATTTTTTTTTTCATTTGAGTGTCACTTCTGCAACTTAAACTCAACTTCTTATCTTTATCTTTTCTCATATCTTCTCCTTTCAAATCAATGTTGCTGTCAATTTTCTTATTGCTTTCAGCTTTGCTTGTAACCTGATTTGGGGGGAAGTGGGGTGGGGGGCTTGAATCACAAGATCTGTTACACTCATGGTACGAAACATGCTACCACCTTCTCCGGATGATGACTGTTCAATTAGTTGGTCATGGTTTCCCTATTAACCCCCAAAAAAGTTTCATATTCTTCTTAATGAATCAAAATCCAAGAAATCAGACACAATACCTTTTATAATAGATGAAAATAGAAATAGAAATTACTCTAACCTTGCTAGGTTTTGAATCTAGATAAGCCTCGACCCTCTAGTGTCTTCTTATCAATATTGAACGAGGGATTTATAGTAGGCTCATGTCCAAGTTGATTGGGTTCCAATGAAGAGAAGGGCCCGAACAAAAACTCTCATGCCTATAAAAGAGAATTTCTTTCTGAGGAGGTGCTGAAAAGTCTTGGTGAAAACTGTCTGCTGTGAAGTCAGGTTTTTCTTCTTGTGGGTCATATAGGAGGTCAAATGGGTTCCTTCCTTATAACAAAATAGGACTAGAACCAGGCATTTGCAATCCCATAAGGTCATTGGGATTGTCGAGGATATCCAAAGGTTTATTTTTCGAAAGAAGAATGGGAGCTACTGGAGCCATAGGAGCACTGTCCATGTCAATCAAATTTTTCTCAGCATGCATTCTATATAACTTTCTCGCCCTTCGTTTTGCTATTAAGTTCTCCAACCTTGTGTTTCTTTCTAACTCACAATACCCAAGATCCATAAGATTCTTTTCATCAGCCTCAATCCATTCTACATCCTTATTATTCCCATCCACTCGCGCCGCTTCTTCATCTTCACTCCCCTCTCCTTCTGAGCTAGAAACATCTAGCCTACTGGCTCCATTGCCATAATACTAATCTGATTTCTCATGATACCCATTTTGTGAGGTGATATCCAGCTTTAATACTTCACGAACAGAGCCTGGTCTGTGTTCAACAAATACTTGAACATTTTTTGAAGCACTACATGAGGCGCTTTCTCTGTGACTCAAAGCGAACTCATTTTTTTCATTCGATTCTAATTTTGTAACTTCTTCCTTCTGCATAGACTCACCGAACAAAGTATCATCCAAAGTTGCCTGAGAAATTATATTTTCTCCCATTTTTGAGTCTCGAGAATCCCATTCTCTGTTTTTCTCTGTGACATTTCTTCAAACACTTTTCTGATTTCGCAGATAATATGCATCATTAGTTCTATCAGCAACATCAACAGTTGCAAGAGAATTAGATCTGACAGAATATATCCATTCCTCATATCTTTTCCATTCCTTACCACATCTGTTTGTTGAGAATCGAAATAAACTCGAACAAAAACAGCAGTGCAAGCAATGAATGGAGAAGAATAAATAAAAAAATAGGAGACTTGCTGGAAGAAACATATACAGAATGAAGAAGAATATAAAGTTCCCGAAATAAAAGGGTACTTGTGTATGAATATACAATTGATAATCATAAGAAATCTAAGAGTTTTTCACATGTACACTAAAACAATATTATTCGCGTTAACACCCATCTCAAGCAATCTATAAACAACATAAGGGTTTTATACAAATATACTCGAACAAAAAAAAGAAAAAAAGAAAAAAGACGTTAACCTTCCTTGATATACTGGCAATGTCAAGAAATAACACCGATGAAAAGATTCAATGAAAACCCCATACATGGAAAACTGGATTTTGACTGAAATGCAAGTGGGATGTCAAGGCAATTAGAAAATTTGCAGGAATTCATATGATCTTTGAAGATCAAATGTGCCATAATAGAAATGAAGCCGCCGAACTGATCACCAAATCAAAAGCTCCCAGAAAGCTGGAAGTGGGTTTTTGTTCCATTTTTTAGAAATCTTTCTTTGGCGGATAGCTTTGTGAGATCCCATAAATTAGGATTTTTGCACCTCCATCTCTCTCCCCCCGATTCATGGGATACAAAAGGACAAAGTAGAAAACCTGTATTTGAAGAAGTGGCGGTAGGGATTGAAGTAGAACGGTTATTTTACCCATGTGACCATCCGGTTCTCAATTATTTACAAGTCATGGCCCTCACTATTTTACCCACGGGCCCAAAAAAGATGGGCCTTTATGTATCCAAGTTGTAAAATAGATGGGCCAATATTTAGAAAAAAATCTTGGACTCGGGCCCAATGAACCCTGTGGCGCCTTATTTTCAGAAGAAAAGATCTCACAATAGCAGCGACACAGACAATCCCTCCACCGCACAAGACAATCTCTTTCTAATTTCTATTTTCTATCCACGAAAACAATCATCGTTTCACCGGATAACGCTAGACGAACCCAAAATGGAAACTCAACGGTTAAGAACCGAGTAGAACCAATCCAACGGCTCATCTTTGACGTTGATTCCTTCCTCAAAATCTTCTACTGCTCACCCGTGTTTCTGTAATTAGTAGTCCTTTTCTTCAGCCGCTCCGGCTCCTGCATAAGCAATTACGGACATGTGTAGATAAAAAGCATACATATCTTCGCTGTTGAATTCGTCGATTTGATTATCTTTTACTTTTTAGGGGTTTGAGATGGCATCGGTTGAGACTATACGGCCAATAACTCACGGGAAGGTCTACCCGTATTCGAATTGCAATTTTCACTACTCTCATGAATTGTGCTTCTACCGCAATCGATCTAGGGTTTTCCATAATGGCACTCACCGTTCTGTCCCGAGTTACTTCGCCGCTCCTTTAGCGAACCTTAAGACACAATCAGTTCCATCGAAAAACCTGGATAGGTTCACTCTCTGGGGTGGTTTTTTGAAGAATCACGGACCGAGGGAGTATAGTAGGGTCTTAGCGAATTGCCAAGACAGCGATTCGACAGCGAGCCAGAGTGGAAAAAGTGAGTCTAAGCCGAGTGAGGGCGAGGCCGTTAGCAGTGACTCAACGAGTTCGGGTTCTTCCTCATCATCGAATCAGAAAAGGGAGAAGCAAGGGAAGAGCCAATGGTTTTGGTCGAATAGGGGTAAGTGGAGATGGCAGCCGATAATTCAACCGCAAGAGATTGGGGTTCTGCTTTTGCAATTAGGGATTGTTATGTTTGTTATGCGGTTACTCCGGCCTGGAATTCCGTTACCCGGCACGGAGCCAAAGCAGCCTACGGCCTTTGTTAGCGTTCCGTACAGTGAGTTCTTGAGCAAGATTAATAGCAACCAGGTGCACAAAGTGGAGGTTGATGGGGTGCATATAATGTTTAAGCTTAAAAGTGATGGAAGCAGCCAAGAGGGTGAGGTGGGTGCTAGTAGGTTTCAGGAATCAGAGTCGTTAATAAGGAGTGTGGCGCCAACAACGAGGAGGATTGTGTATACGACAACAAGACCAGCTGACATTAAGGCTCCATATGATAAGATGCTTGAGAATGAGGTGGAGTTTGGGTCACCAGATAAGCGTTCTGGTGGATTCTTGAACTCGGCCTTGGTGAGTTCTCTTTGTGTTGATTGTTGTAACAAATCATTTTAATCATTGATTTTGACTTCACAAAGTTCAGTGGGAGGTCAGTGTATGCACTTAGTTGACTAGGATTAAAATTGGGTTTAAGTATGTTCCCACTTTGATAAACTTGTAATTCTATTTGAAGAGGTTGAATCACGCTAATTTTACTTTGCAAGAAGGTAAATTTTAGCATCCAATTACTTAGGAACAAAATTTTAGTATCCCTTGTCTGATCTCAATACACATTTCGTTTAACTTATGGCTCAGCAAACGTAACATGCAGAAATAGTCACTTAACTATTAAAATTGTGAGATTTTGATACGTTGTCCATGGGTTATCACTTCGAACTGGGAGATGCGATTTGAGTCTCCGTCACAAGAAAAATCCCAATTTGACTACTAAAGACTTGGAATTACCGATTACTAATACATTTTCATGTTTCCCTCCCCTGAAAGGTAAACGAGTGGACAATAGAGTAGATGCAAGTTGCAACATAGTTGAAAGAAAAAGAAAAATTGATCAATATTCTGTGTCGTTTCCTGTGATTATTGTACATTTTGTAAATGTTACAGTTCTGATTTGGCTCTCATTGCAGATAGCTTTGTTCTATGTTGCGTTACTTGCAGGGCTTCTTCATCGATTCCCTGTTAGTTTTTCTCAGGTATGTGCAGCATTTTTTTGAAAGCAGTGGATATCAAAGTTAATCATTAACAATAAATAAGGTTCTGAGATGGCATATTTGTGTTTGCAGCACAGTGCTGGTCAGCTTAGAAACCGAAAGTCTGGAGGTTCTATTGGGGCAAAAGTCTCTGAACAGGGGGAAACAATCACCTTTGCTGATGTTGCTGGTGTTGATGAGGCGAAGGAAGAGCTAGAAGAAATTGTGGTATGTTAGCCATTCTTTGGCTTTCCTATCACGAGTATTGGATCATCACTTATAGCAGTTTCTGAATGCTCCTTACTCATTCAGGAAAATGGTCTTATATCCTGATATTTACTGCTCAGGAATTTCTTAGGAATCCAGACAGGTATACACGACTTGGTGCTCGTCCTCCTCGAGGAGTGCTCCTGGTGAGTGTTATTATGTTCTATGTTATAATACATCACTCTGTAAAAATAAAGGTAAAAGATTGTTGTACGAGAGGGCTGATGGTTCCCACTAAGGATTCGTGGAGGTTTACTGGAAAATATTAGAAAATTGGCTGGCTGTAGGGATGGAATTAATAAGTCTTTATTTATTTACTAGGGGATTTATCCCATGCTATAAATTTCAGCCATTGTTGTTGTATTTTCATATCTTTCATTTATTGTCTGAGATGATGGACCAGATGAATGTCTGGTTGATATGATTTTTCTAGTCATTTCTTTGCATTGGAAGTTTCCTGAGATTCAACTGAATATTTCTAATGCAATTGAGTGCATTGGAGCATACATTGGTAGATATTATGATGACCACAAATGATGTACAGTGGAGGCTACCAGATTCATTCTTTGCAGTAACTTTCGAGATGTGAATGAAAACATGATTTTGGTTATCTTATAGGTTGGCCTTCCTGGGACTGGGAAGACACTTCTAGCAAAGGCTGTAGCAGGGGAAGCTGAAGTGCCATTTATAAGTTGTTCTGCTAGCGAGTTTGTAGAATTGTATGTAGGAATGGGCGCCTCCCGCGTGAGAGATCTTTTTGCACGGGCAAAGAAGGAGGCACCATCAATAATTTTTATTGACGAGGTTAGAAAACAGATATTGACGCTTGTTGGTGACTGTATTCTTGTTCTAGACTGGTAGGATGGTTGTCCACTTGATTTTGTTGTCCTCCATTTTTTTTATCTTCTCCAGATAGATGCTGTGGCAAAAAGTCGTGATGGTAAATTTCGCATTGTTAGCAATGATGAGAGAGAGCAAACTTTAAACCAGTTGCTCACTGTAAGCTTTCCTTAGTTGTGGTTTTTCTAGTGCATGTTTGTCTTGGGTATTTTACTGGAAATGGGCTTATATATGCATTTGCAGGAGATGGATGGGTTCGACAGCAATTCTGCAGTGATTGTCCTTGGAGCAACAAACCGGTCTGATGTCTTAGACCCTGCACTTCGCAGACCTGGGAGGTTCGATCGTGTGGTTATGGTTTGTATTGCAACACAT
Organism: Euonymus europaeus; assembly: GCA_963580455.1. Classification (NCBI taxonomy): domain Eukaryota; kingdom Viridiplantae; phylum Streptophyta; class Magnoliopsida; order Celastrales; family Celastraceae; genus Euonymus; species Euonymus europaeus. The sequence continues at coordinate 23,996,764 of OY756967.1, forward strand.
TTACCGTCTTTTGTGTTGATTGGATATTTAAGCTTGTTTTTTCAGGTTTGACAGTTCTGTCATGATTTGATGTCTCTTATGGTTTTTAGGTGGAAACACCAGATAGATTTGGAAGAGAAGCGATTTTGAAGGTTCATATTTCTAAGAAAGAACTTCCTCTTGCGAAGGATGTTGATCTAGCTGATATTGCCTCTATGACCACTGGATTTACTGGGTATTTATCTCAATTCTCATGTCTGATGTCTTTAATACATTGGCTTCCTTACGTTTCATTCCTACTTTTGTCTAGCATACAGGTAGTGACATTTTGATTTGAATTGCGCAGGGCAGACCTTGCAAATATTGTGAATGAAGCTGCTTTACTAGCTGGTAGACAAAACAAAATAGTTGTGGAGAAAGTTGATTTCATACATGCAGTGGAGCGATCAATAGCTGTAAGTCTCTCTCTCTCTCTCTCTCTCGTGTGTATGTGAGCATTGGTTTCTAGTTTCTACTTGTGCATTGGTGTTTTTGAGCACTGCTCTTTCCATATAAACTTCTCATGGTCCATCCCATGAGACTTACCTCCTGCTTATAGTCAGCTCAATTAATCCTCAAGCATATTTAACAGGAATGGCTTAAAAAGATTATTGAGTAACCTTGATAGGTAGACTTAGCATTTGAACGTTAATAATCTAACAACTCAAGATTACCCTGTTGCTTGCTTGTTTTAGTTTTGATGCTCTCTCTTCTTCAAATTCTTTATTAGTGCCTTGTTGATGTGACCCATGTCAGTGTTTTATAATGATATCCTAAATACTTATTTTAGATTTTACTTTGAAATGTTAGAAGGTAGATGAATAAAGGATGATCCAAAAATTTATTTTGTAGGGCATAGAGAAAAAGACTACTCGATTGCAGGGAAGCGAAAAGGCTGTGGTCGCAATACATGAAGCTGGCCATGCCGTAGTCAGTACAGCTGTTGCTAATCTTCTTTCTGGACAGCCACATGTAGAGGTAATTATGGGATACTTATACTAGATGCTCTCAGATTTTGTTCCCTAATACTTCCCTTATATTATTATCTCTTATGCATACTATGCAGGGGAAGGCTGTATATATCTTGCCTGTCCCCGACCCCGCCCATTACGGGAGCCTTGTGCACGGAAATTGTTTTAGCCTACCCTTTTTTTTACTTGTGTTGTTAAATCATTGAGTTCACGGTTGTTGAATAGGGATTGAGATCCCCTATATTCTTGCTCTCACAAATTCCACTTGCAATATGAAGTTAGGGATGTGAATTATGGACAAAGGAGGGAAAAGGCTATTCAAACATTTGTAGTGGAATTGTTAGAAATTGGAGGGTGAAGGATTGTGGGGGTCCTAGGGGATCTGAATCCATTGAGAGTTTGTGTGAAATTCACATTGGTTGTATGCTTTAGATGGTGTATCCTAACCATTGGCTGTGTCTATTAAAGGAGAATGGCTCAAGCTTAATTCATCATTCTAATTTGGGAGCTCGTTTCTTGTTTTCTTCTCTTTCCCTTTTGGGGTGGCACCCCCTTGGTGCCTCACAATGAAAGCCTTTTTTATTCAAAGTGTGGAATAAGTAAAAGAATATACTTCCACCTTTTATATGTTATTATGTTCTTATATATGTAAGGGTTCGTATATATAATGGGGCAAGGGGGACTGTTTTGATTTACAATCATGTACATATAAGGGTATGGCAATAATTAATTGTCTGGTTCTTAGAAACTTAGCATACTGCCACGTTCTGGAGGTGCACTGGGCTTTACCTATACTCCCCCAACAAATGAGGACAGATACTTGCTTTTCATCGATGAACTACGTGGCCGCTTGGTCACTCTTCTGGGAGGGCGTGCAGCAGAAGAGGTTGTATATTCAGGTCGTGTTTCAACAGGTGCACTCGATGATATACGACGAGCAACAGATATGGCATACAAGGCCGTGGCTGAGTATGGTCTTAACCATACCATAGGTCCAGTTTCTATAGCAGCACTTTCTAATGGTGGAATGGACGAGTCAGGAGCTGTTCCATGGGGGAGGGATCAGGTTTTGTTCTGCTTTTTTTCCCATCTGTTCATTTTCTCTTTTTCTATTTTCAGTAATGACTTGACTTCCCTTAATTTCAACAGGGACATCTTGTTGATCTTGTTCAGGGTGAGGTTACAGCACTGCTGCAGTCTGCATTGGATGTTGCACTTTCTGTTGTGCGTGCTAATCCTACTGTGTTGGAGGGGCTTGGTGCCCATCTGGAAGGTAATTGATGCTTTTATTTACTACATCAAATTCTCTAACATTATATTCTCATAAGTTCTGTCTTTGCTCGTAAATACTCATTCTACCATTTATAGTTCATTTCCCATATCAAACACAAAATGAAATGGATAATTGTGGCCTTTCAGTATGGTTTAGATTTGTCATTGATTTTACCCAAGCTGTTCTACATTTTCCTTTTAGAATTACCTTCGCATTTGTCATTGCTAGAAAAGTAGAAACGAGGTTGTTTCCAGTTTCAAGGTTCTGTGCTCCTCCTTATGGATTCTGAAGTGGTCCCATGAAGGGAAGCGGGCTTTGAACATCAGGCTAACTGATATTCTTATTTTTGGGTATTTCTGGGACTTGACTAGGCTATGGGTCAGTCTAACTGAATTGTCAAATTTGAAATTATGTCGTTATTCATTCATTATTACCACTCTCATCTATGGAGAGCTACATCAATGTGCATTTTAGCACCACCGCTCTGTTTGGGTGGTAAAGGAGTGGGCTATGTTGGAGTGTGGTTGAGAAAATAGCTTCGAGTCTTTGCCCTGTAAATTCATTTGCCAGTTAGCTCATTGCTTCATGATTTCTTTTTCCAAATATTGTTTGTGGGTGGTTATTCATACATGCTTGAGTACGTACAACTTTTTATTGCTTTTACCTCTTCTCCCCTGTTATCAAATAGTGTATGCTTTTGTATATGATATGATGAAATCGAGTTATCAAGTAACCCATGCAACCCAGCAGGCTTCTAGAAGTCAGCAAGGATGACACAAATGTTAAATGGCCTATATTGGAAATTAGATGTTCTGGGTGATGATTTCATTTTGACTTTAATTTGCTTGTCCAGAAAAAGAGAAAGTGGAAGGAGAAGAGCTGCGAGAGTGGCTGAAGTTGGTGGTTGCACCAACGGAACTTGCAATGTTCATGAGTGGCAAGCAAGAATCGCTTCTGCCACTAGAGGTCGGATCTGGATAACAATAACAACCCTTACAATCTGTTTTTCCATGACGTGGTGAAACCGTGATATGGCACAAGATGATATATTATCATGCCAATGATGGCATCTTCACCTATGGTTTTGACTATCGTGCAACTTGTATATTTTAGCAAAGTAAAATTTGGCGCCATTTTTAACACTGGCAGCCTCTTCTTTGTTCCAATGCTCAGTTTACCATTCCAGAACCAGACAGAATTGGGTAAGCTGACAGCCTTTTTGAGTACCTTACAACTTAAAGTTGTGTTTGATATACGCATGTCGGCCTCTAAGATCTGTTGTACGTTGGACTGTTATTTCTGTCCTGGAGTGATCTCGATTGTTTTCAGCATGTATACATACTAATATTTATTCAGTTGTATAAATAAATCTTCCATGAGATGAACATACCTCATGTGCTGCTTTGGTAGCTCGAGAAGTTTTGAATATCGTAATTGTGAAGTTTGAAGATACAATTGTGCTGGGATTTCTTGAATCCGATTTTAGATGGTATTTTCATCGTACAGCCTTCTTTTTTCCTTTTGTTTTGGATCAATGCTGAGTTGGGCGCACGTCTTAACTCCGAATATGTAACCACTTAGGTATCGCCCTATGGTTGTTTTTATGTGTAGACACGAGTAGCCTGTGGTTGTTTTTGTGTGTAAATACTATACGGATAAATTAATGGCGCCCGTGAATGCACATTTGATATTTATGGAAGCAGGCTTTGTAATATCAGTGTCACTGTCTGAAGTCAATTGCGCCTTGGGATCTAGCAATACGAACGAAACAAATATTGGCAGGACAGCAGCACATGCCTTTTGTTAAGGACAATCTGGCTTACTCGCTAGTTTTAAACTTTAACTACCTCTGTTTATTTGACAATTTGAAGCCTTGTTCTTACAATTTTCTTCTTTCTTCCAGTTGACAGGGTACTTTTGGACCCTAATAGGATGGAAATGCAGTAATGCACGATTCTAAAATACTAATCAAAGATTCAAAATACGGGGAAAAAATAAATATATCAGTTCGATTTTTTGATTTTCTTGCTACAGAAATGTAAATAGCAGAGAGTATATGCAGAAAAGAGCTGAGCATCAACTCAATCAAATGCACAATCTTGACCTTACATGTAGATCGTCCGATTACAATTGTCAAGAGCCGTTGGACGGTTCAAATATAAAAATTCCATTGTGCTAGAATCTATTATTTCATTGTATTATTACAATGAAATAATAGATTCTAGCACAATGAAATAACGTATTCAATTATAATAATACGTATTCCACTGTAATAAAAATCTGTTATTTCATTGTATTATACAATAGAATAAATTATGAGATATAAAACGACGTTGTTCAAATATTTTCATAAAATATCTGATGTGCCAACTGCCACGTAAGCTTCCTTTTTATTCCTCATTCATCGGTCCAAAAATGCCTTGGGTACAGCCTTCTTTTACACCGCCACCTACACCAGATCCCCATTATAAAGATCACTCCCTCACTCTCTGTCGAGCCCTTCAGAGCAAGCGACCACGAAGGGATAAGACTAACGCTTCGGTACTTACAAGGTTCGTTCTTCTTCGCCTCTCCGAACAATTCACTTAATTTGAAGCTTTTCAAGATGTCGATCTGAAGCACTTCATCGTCTGTACTGTAATTGTATTGATTGTTCAACCTTCATTGTCTTCTTCTTGTTTCATTTTTCTTCGGCTGCTAAGCGGACAACAGGAATATTATTTAGTTTTCTATTCACATTTGCAATCAATAGCCTATCTCCGATTGATTTTTTTACTCCTAAATGCCAAAGAGGTTTTTTAGATATTTATTTTAGATGATTCAACTTAGGGTGACGACAAAATCTTGGAGTGGATGTATTTTTTTCATATATTTTTGTACTTTCTTCAAAACTTACTTGATCTGAACCGCTAGGAATCAATATTTTAGATGAACCTCTAGGTTGATCTGAGATCACCTTGGCACTAGGTCACGAGACCAGTTATGAGTTATGTGATTATCGTTGGATCCAATCTGTATTCGGTTGAATGTTTTAATCAGCCTTCTGAATGAGGTTCAGTCGTTCAAATCAGTCTGATAAATGATAATCTATCCAATTCTTTGTATATTCTTGTTGCAGTTGTTTCTTGTTTACTCTGAATGATTGGATTTGAATGGATCATCAGTCATAACTTCATTCAAAAGCTAGTGTGGATGTTTATAGGATAATTGTTTGGGAACAGAAGAAAACGTCAAAGATCTAAGGGATCATTGACATAGGCGCTTAATAATAAGATTTTAACATTTGTCGTACATAATCATGTGATAGGTCAACCAAGATATGGCAACAGTTCAGGCCTGCTTCTCAACGATTGTGAGCAACAATGTGAATCAGTATGCTCAAACGCGACTTCCTAGTAGGAGGGAAATATGCCCCGTTCTCAGGAGCTTAAGCCCAAAAGCCACAACAACATTTGATCCCTCTACAACAAACCCACTGAAAACTGAAAAAAGAAAGCACACAGTTGATCCTGGTTCTCCTGAATTTTTGGCTATTCCATCATTTGAAGAATGTTTTCCTAAAAGCACAAAACTGTACAGGTGCAACTCTCCTTCTATCCTCTGCGTATTATTTGATGGTTTTTTTTTTTGCCGTGTACATTTTTGAGTGTTCCTTGACCCCCATTATTAGAGGATTTGTGTGATATTTGTGCATCTACATGGTCTATATTTTGGCAATGATTTGGACTTAATTTACTTGACAGGGAAGTTATTCATGAGCAAACAGGTCACTTGCTCAAGGTTCCTTTTAGGAGAGTTCACTTGTCCGGGGGTGAACCAGACTTTGACACATACGACACCAGTGGTCCTCAGAACATCAACCCACGTATTGGTACACAGCTCAATATGTTTACATATATATCGTTCTTTCAGTCTGTTCCTGTCATGAGATGAAATATCTTTGTGTGGGTTTTTTAATATCTAGAAGTGATTCTAAATGATGGATTAGATTCAAAGCAATATTGCTTTGTGAAAGCCGCAGCATAATCTACGTTATCCAGATAGGCGTTTAGTACTCAATATTATACTGACAACAATTTTGATTTCTTTTATTGGCATAACCACATAACTCGTTTGATTAATCTCACTTTCTCTCCCCTCAGACCGTGTTTCTTTTCTTCTGTATTTCCGAATACTTTAATTTCTCTTTAATTGAGTGTAGATTAGGTTATATCATGTACTTTATTTTTGGGTAAGGCCCCAAATTTGCAAGAGGACCTCTGGTGAAGTTTATGGACTTGGCTACCTCTAGACTAGGTGCTTGTCCTGCTCATATGATGTACTTAATCAGATTTATGAATGTCTTAAACAGGACTTCCTAAACTACGCCAAGACTGGGTTGACAGGAGGGAAAAGTTAGGTGGGCCAAGGTACACTCAGATGTATTATGCTAAGCAAGGTATTATTACTGAAGAAATGGTGTACTGTGCTGCTCGTGAGAAGCTTGACCCAGAGTTTGTAAGGTCAGAGGTTGCTCGTGGGCGTGCTATCATCCCTTCAAACAAAAGACATTTAGAGCTGGAGCCAACGATAGTTGGAAGGAGATTTTTGGTGAAAGTTAATGCAAATATTGGAAATTCTGCAGTTGCAAGCTCAATCGAGGAAGAAGTTTACAAGGTTCAATGGGCAACTATGTGGGGTGCCGACACGGTTATGGATCTCTCTACAGGACGCCACATTCACGAGACTCGTGAGTGGATCCTGCGCAACTCTGCTGTACCTGTGGGGACTGTGCCCATCTATCAGGCTCTTGAGAAAGTGAACGGCATTGCTGAAAATCTAACCTGGGAAATTTTCAGAGACACCCTGATTGAGCAAGCAGAGCAAGGTGTAGATTACTTCACGATTCATGCGGGGGTTTTGTTGCGATACGTTCCTTTAACTGCAAAGCGAATGACAGGGATTGTTTCCCGTGGAGGATCCATCCATGCAAAGTGGTGCTTAACTTATCACAAGGAGAACTTTGCCTATGAGCACTGGGATGACATACTTGATATTTGTAATCAATATGATGTGGCTCTGTCTATAGGCGATGGGTTACGACCTGGGTCCATCTATGATGCAAATGACACTGCTCAGTTTGCAGAGCTGTTGACCCAAGGAGAGCTGACTCGTAGAGCTTGGGAGAAGGATGTACAGGTACTAGTAAAATATATAAAATCTTTTCAGAAAGTGCAGAACAATTGCCAGAATTATTACTGAGTTCGACTTTGTGTTTTTTGGAGCCAAATTATGTCAATCATTACATAATATCACTCTTTTCAATTTGTTTTCAGAACTTTTTGTTTATTTGTACAAAAAATTTCTTAATGTGGTGTTGGGTTATTTGAAAACTTTTGTTTTTCCATTTTAGTCTGATAATGTTTTACTTGAAGTAATGCTCCGTTTCAACTATTGCAATCTTTTTTTCTTTCCAACTACTGTGATCTAAAAGCAGTTGTTGCTTTTTAGGTGATGAATGAAGGACCTGGACACATTCCTATGCACAAGATTCCTGAAAACATGCAAAAGCAGCTAGAGTGGTGTAATGAAGCCCCTTTCTACACCCTTGGTCCTTTGACAACTGATATTGCTCCTGGATATGATCACATCACCTCTGCCATTGGTGCTGCAAATATCGGTGCTCTTGGAACTGCTCTGCTCTGTTATGTAACACCAAAAGAACACCTTGGATTACCGAATCGGGATGATGTTAAGGCTGGGGTGATAGCATACAAGATAGCTGCCCATGCAGCTGATTTAGCCAAAGGTCACCCACATGCTCAAGCCTGGGACGATGCATTAAGCAAGGCTAGATTTGAATTCCGATGGATGGACCAGTTCGCTTTGTCATTGGATCCTATGACTGCCATGGCCTTCCATGATGAGACCCTGCCATCAGAGGGTGCCAAGGTCGCACACTTCTGCTCCATGTGTGGACCTAAATTCTGCTCCATGAAGATTACTGAGGACGTGAGGAAGTATGCTGAGGAGCATGGCTATGGGAGTGCTGAAGAAGCTGTCAGGCAGGGAATGGAGGCTATGAGTGCTGAGTTCTTAGCTGCTAAGAAAACTGTTAGTGGGGAACAGCATGGTGAGATTGGTGGTGAAATCTACCTGCCTTCGAGTTATGTCAACTCAGCCAAGAGGTGAAGGTTGGTATTCAAGAAATTTAGCTTCTTGTGGAACTGCTATTTAGGCAAATAATGTAACTGCAGGTAAAGAAGTTAAAAATTGGGGTCTAAAGGCTCAAAGTAAAACTAATCCGCACAAACGTAAACCAAGCACTACAATTAGTAAAGGCTAATTAAAACAGATGCATACTCCCATTAGGCATTTGTTGACAAAGAATGTGGACGCAAAAAACCTCTTTTTGGTAATCTGAGTTCTTTATCCTTCATGACTTTTGTGAATGTTATTTACAATCTTTTTTTGCTCCTACTTTTTCATGCATATCAAATGTCCATTGAAGCTTCTGTTACTAGAAATATCAAAAATAAATTGATTTGCTTCCTTGTTACTGAAACCAATATGTCTCTGATTGTTTTCCTTTAGTGCCTCCGAACTTTTCACATTGGTATTGCATTTTGCTTTCTTGGCACAATTACTGACATCTTCATGTTATGTTTTGCATCCTCATGTCAACATCTTTTCTTTTCTTGCAGGATCGGTGATTTAGGTCTAGCCGTCTGTTAATCCCTAGAGCCATGTTCCATGACCGCCAGAGCAGAGACATCAAATCTTTTCTTTCAGGCAGTAGGTAAGTTGAGCACTGTATTGCGAAGTTTCAGGACTATTGACCTTTGTTCTGCTTGTTTTTATGTCAATGTAATAAAAATCTCTCGACACATTTTCTATCGCTTGCATTTTTGCAAATTTTCTTTTACATTGACGCAAGAAACGCACCAGGGGTGTCTGTATCTGCTTTATCACATCCTATTTGAATAGGATGCAAGCGGGTCAGGCTGAGAAAGTCCCTTTGAACCTGAACGGGTTAATGCCTGCGTAGGGAGTGTGCTTTTTTCCCTTTTTTTCTGTGCTTGCACAGGGAGGCTGTTTCTATCCATGGTCAGGGCTGTTTCTATCCATGAGTGAAAATCCTATGGCATGGCTGTCATACAACCGAAAAAGGTTATTTCCTGTTCTTCCACGATTCAACTGGGATTTTAAAATTTTAAGGTAGAAATGCCAATGCTTACGTGACCCAGCCATTTATAAAGGTGAGTAGTATTGACACCCTACTTTTTTTTAGTGTCTATCCCATTTCTACAAAAACTCTAGTAAAAGTAACAAAAAATCTTGTAATACCCCAATCTTTTAGATTTCAAGAAATATCGTGTTACACCTCAAATAAGCAAAAAATCGAAACTTCCGATGAAGATTCTGGCCGATCCGTCCACTGTCGGAGGTCGTGGTTGCCTGGGCATCGTCGGCATCATCAAGGGCTTCAATTTGGTAGGTGGCTCGCCTCAATCAGAGGCCGGAGTTGGCCGGATCGGAGCTCCAAATATGCGAAAAATTGAAACTTTTGATAAAAATTCTGGTCGATCAATCCACCGTTGGAGGTTGTGGTTGCCTGAGCTTTGTTGGCATCGTTGAGGGCTTTGTTTTGCGAAAATCAAAACTTTCGGTGAAAACAGCGACCATTCATCCACCGTCGAAGGTCTTGGTTGTTTGGGCTTTGCCGGTATCATCAAAGGCTTCGATTTGATAAGTGGTTGGTCTCAAACGGAGGTCGGATGGCAGACCATGTATTTTTTGTCACGAGACGAGAGAGGTGTCATTAGATAAAAATGGGATGCTAATAGCACTCACCATTTATAAATCGTGTTCATATAGCAAAATGCGAAATGTTAAAATAATTTCTTACGTGTTTTTTTTTAAAAAAAAAAAAATTTAAAAAAAAACTCGTAGGCAAGTTGGGTGTGGGAAATTTTCCCCCATGATTGCCATGACCTATTTGAGTAATGGGCCTTAAGGCAGAAGGGTTGGGCCCATACTTGATTCCCCTCATCTCTCGTGCTTAAAAATTTAAAGTAACTATTAATAGGACTAAATACATGTTTGGAGATACACGTGTAGACGTACATTTACGGACGGCAAGTGGATTCTGTTCTCCATTTTTCCTATTGAAATAACAGAAGTTGATACTCTTGCGGCAGTTTGAAAAAGAATGATATTACGATGTTAATAATTGAATTGCCCTCCAACTCTCCAAGCTTTCTGGCTCCGTGGCTAGTTAGAAGGTAAAGCAACGGATGATGAGCGCTTCTTTTGCTGGCAGTGTAAGCAGCATATTTTGAAATGAGTAGCGTTTAAGCCTTTTTGCTTGACAAATATGAGAGTGGCGGTTTTGGAGTGTTTTTGAAGTGAGGTAAAATATCTTGATATGAAGTGTTTTTGAAACATCTCAATTTTGATAAATTAATACTACACTAATTTTGGGCGGTTTAAAAAACTTCCAAAACTAATGTTCTTAAAATATAAATACGCAAGCAAGGAATTTTTCAAATCTCTCATTTTCAGTTGCTCAAAAAAATCCCATTTTCAATAATTTACAATCTCCCAAGAGGAGCTTAAGGCTCGATAAGAGTTTGGGAATTCACGAGCTCGAGCTCGAGCTCGAATAATGTCTCAAGTTCGTTTGTAATGGAGCTTGAATTTTAGACAATTGGTGTTCGGTTCGATTGGTTTGCTAGCTGGCTCGATAACATCTAATGATATTTAAAAAATAATAGATGTGTTAATGTAATTATGGATAATTGTGCATTAGTAATAAACTAATTTGATTTTTTTTCGAAAAAATAAACTAATGTTAGTTTGAGCTCGACTCCAATACATTCTTGCGAGCAGCCAGCTGGTTAGAACCTGTTTACGGCAAGCTTCCAATATTTTAAGAAATCATAGACTTGCACGGCAAATAATATTTGCAGACAAATATTAATCGTTCCTCTGATGATGACGCTATGATCCCCTAGAATCATCAACTTTCCAACTACTTTATTTGAAAACACAAAGAATCGAGCTTAGGTAGCTTACCACTATTGGCACATTCAGAACCGTCCGAGTTACTGCGAGCATCCATAAATCATACAAAGAAACCAAAGGCATGCAAAGAGACAATAAATTATGGCGAGAGGACCATTGGCCAAATTAAAGTTAATAGCTGAGACATGATCTTGTTTCACATTGATTTAGACTCATTGACGACTGCCCCCAAGCAGCTGCTGTAAATGTAAGCCTATGTTTTGTACTAGTATGTCTCTGCTGTTGTAGTAGTCTAGTAGACAAACAATTATTAGTTCTCAGAGGACCATACACCCTCAATATGAATTGGCAAAGAACCCTAATTAGTTAATCTTACCAGCATCCATTGCCAACAACAGAAAGAGAAACCTGTAACTATTGGTAGCAACAGAACCAATAGAAGAGCTAATGCGTAAGGAAAGAATCAAACAGATTGAAACAATGAGGACAAAAATTAGGATTGGAGGTGACAAATACAAGACAATTGGCCTATGGAAGGAGTGAAGCAGAACGCAAAACTTAGGAAGAGCAAGGTACATGATGATCTAACTGCATTTTTTTTTTTTACGAAGGCAAACAAATAGAAAATTGATATAACAGAAAACATATGCTAAAACCAGCCCTCGGTGTGGCAAAGCTTAAGCCAGCAACATAACACATTCTTTGGTTTCGACATCCGGATAACTTTTAAGAGAATTGAGATGATCCTGATTCAATCATAGGAGTAACGGTTACGCTATACAGCACATCACTCTTTCTCGTCTGCCTCAGAACCTGCATCACAAGTTGCATTATTAAGCATAAGATCAATGAAAGAGCCATCTCCAACACAGCAATCGGTCTAGGAACAAAACACAACATTCCGAGAGCTCATAAGAAATCTTAACAATTCACATACGGGAAACACCCACACAGGCAGCCCAACAAAATCTACACCAAATGCACACCATAGCCTCTGGACGTCAAAATCGGCTACTACACCCACACAAACAGGAAACCCAAGAACATCAACCCCAAATGCATATTCACACTATTGCCTCTGGATGTTCAAATCCGCTGCTACACCCACACAAACGGGAAACGCAAGAACATCGACCCCAAATGCATATACACATTATTGCCTCTGGATGTCCAATTTGGCTCCTAGGAGGAAAATGAGCATCTCAGTTACCCTACTTATGGCCACAAGTAAATCCTAAAAGGGAAACACAGAGATGAGAGCAGTCCAAAAGAATATGTAACAAATCCAAAGACTTATGAATTCAAAATGACTATTAGACGGTGAGAAGTGCACGAGCAGGATGGGTTGCTAAGCCATATGTGTTGCGCATTAGCTATGACCTGTCACCAATTCTCTCTTCCACACAAAATATGGCAAGCTGAAACTTCTAAATCAACATAGTCTAGCTTTTGCAATGAATAAAAGAAGCAAGACAAGGAAAGAGCAAAGTAAACACCATAGCCAATGTCTATCAAGATCATTTGCAAAATTAATCCAATATAGAGAATCACTCACAAGCATCTAATTTTTTCAGTCTCAGCACTTAAAAACTAATGGAAACCAACAAAATGCATCAGTAATGACAACAACACAAACAAAGAAACAACTAACCTTGAACATCCTCTCCTTCTTCTTCCTCATCTTCCTCCTTCGCATTGACACCATATCTTCCATTCAAGTAATCCACAGTCTCAGGTGTTAGCACCAGCTTCTCAGCATCTAATATATCAAACAAATTAAGTGTCCGCGGTGTCAACATTTTCAATGTCCCAATATTTCTCCCGGATTTCTTCACGTTCTCCATCAACTCCTTCATCAGGAACATCGCCTTCACTTTCGGGTCCAATCCCCATCTCCCCATCGCTTCAATGAAATCCTTCGTCCTCGGCTTCTCAAACTTTTCTCCAAAATCCTCCACCACAATCATACTCTCAGTCGCACTGGCCAGCGCCGTCGAAATCGCTAATCGCTTCTCCTTCTTATTCATCCTAATGGACCAGTCTTTGGGCTTGGGCCCGAAAATTACGCCACCACCGGGCCTGAGTGGAGTCCGAATTGACCCCATCCGTGCCCGACCTGTTTTCTTCTGTCCGTATGGTTTCTTCCCGCCGCCCCGTACCTCCCCGCGCGTGAGTGTGGAGGCAGTGCCGCGGCGCTTGTTCTGGAGGTCGTGGATGATTGCTCGGTGGACGACGGCCCGGGCAGTCTCCGGTGCGGCAGACTTCAAGTCGAGGAAGGTCTCGCCGATTTTCTCGCCGGAGAAGGAGAAGATAGGTAGCGTTGCGAGCTGGGAGGAAATGGCGAGGGATTTGAAAGAGGTTTTAGGGGGTTTTGAGAGGCGAAGAAGGTTAATTTTGGGTGTTCTTTGAGGGGAGGAAGAGAGGAAGATTGAGGAAGAAGAGAAGGAGAGTGAAGCAGCGGATGTCGACGATGTCGTACAGACAGCCATTGATGTAAGTATTGGATTGGGGGATCGAGAAGGCAGTGGATAGCGAAATCGTTATCTACATCTACCCGGGTTTGTTTTCATTTTATTTTAGTCAAGAAATTCATGAAGGAAACAGAAAATCAATTGGGTCAGAGCCCACACAATTCATTTGGATTATGGTGGCCCATTTAGACAAGGCAAGCGAATTATCTAACTGGTAAAACTTTGAAGGCCCATTTGGATATTTCGGCCCCTGGCGAGTCAAGCTAACGGCCCAAAACTTTGCTCAAAATAGAAATGAGAGTCATATTATCATCGACGGTTGAAAACATAAAGTGGAACAACGAACGGCTCAGGTCCATCGCCACGTCTTTTCACGCGAATCGGTGGGCCTGCATACCTCCTTTCCCTTAATCTAAACCATTATCCATTTTCATTGCTGTCATAAGCAATTAAGCACAAAATTTCCCCAGTTCCGATCTTCCACACGCGGCAAACGTTAGCAACTCCGCCACCTATGGCCACTCAGGCGCCTCTTGATCTCGAGATCACAGTGATCTCGGCGAAACATCTCAAAAACGTCAACTGGAGGAACGGTGACCTCAAACCCTACGCGGTTTTCTACCTTGACAGCTCGGACAACCGACTCGCCACCCACTCGGATGATTCCGGCAACACTAGTCCTGTCTGGAATGAGCGATTCACGCTCCCACTGACACGCGCGCTTCACGACTCCATCCTTACCCTGGAGATCTTCCATTCCAGGCCCTCCGAGACTCCGAAACCGGTTGTCGGGACCGCGAAACTCCCGCTTAGTCAACTCGTCGATGAGTCGGGAGAGTTAACCAATTCGATCCGCACGATCGAGCTGCTGCGACCCTCCGGTCGTCCACACGGTAAAGCTCGCCTGAAAATGGCGTTAAAAGAACGCAACTTGCCTGCACCCTCACCGGATTACAGTAATGCCCCTCAGTACCGCCATTATTACTCTCCTGCCCCTCCAAGACCTCCCCCACCTGCTCCTGCACGCGACTACCGGGAATTCACTCATTCTCCGTACAGTTACGGCGATCAATACTCCGGTTACTACTCCGGCGGCTATTATCTTCAACAGCCAACTATGCCATCGCGGCCATTGTATCATCGCGCCTCCAGTTACGTTGCGCCAAGTAGCCCATCTGCGCCCGTTGATCTGTCGTCTTCGAATGTGCCTCCTCCAGTCCCCCGGACTTCCAATTACGGCGTGCCCGGTGCACCATCGGCTCCTGTTGATTATTCTTCGTCATCATCGTACGATCCAAAACCATCAATGCCGAAGGTTGGTGGGAGTACACTGACTGGCGCTTTAGGTGGGCTGAGTCTGAATCTGGAAGAAGGGAGCGTCCATGAGAAGGAGAAAACATCAGAAATGGAGGGTTATGATTATAGTGATTATCATCGTCGTGATTATTGAAGCGGATTAGTTTCCAGTGCTTTGAAAGCACTTACTGGAACTGTGAAGGTAAAATTTGGGTACTTCTATGGTTTGTGGGTTTTAAGAAATACAATATCTATGTATATATAATTAGTGTAATACTTTATTTTGTCTTTTTATTTGGTGTTTATTTAACTCTTCTCTTGGATGCTAAAGAACGGAGGCGAAAAAGTTACTGTCTTTAGTCGAAAATTTATCATCTTTATCCCCTTCATGATGCTTTTGCACCTTGTCGACGATCTATATATACATTTGCTTGGTGATTGCTTGCATATTGGTGATGATTTATTTTGATCTATGATTATGTTGAAAACACACTCAGAAGTTTCGGTTTGATTTTATCATATGCAAACAATTAAAGTGTCCGTGCCCTTTTCTGTGACCAGAATTATCTTATTTTTAATAGTCATTGGTTTTGTGAGCCCATCTGTTGACGATTCTGGGACAAGTTCAACGTAACCTGATTATGCAATGGTTTGAGTTTCAGAATGGATGCTAATGATAATGGTTTGGGTGGTGCCAACTCTATGTTTTGCAATATCAATTGTTGATTGTTTGTGGCTCTTTGTTTGCATTGTCAATATCTTTCTGTGAAAATTTAGAAGAGATTAGTTGTGCTTATAATTCATCCATGTTTCCCTTTCTCATGGTTTTAAGTAATCCTTTGATGCTGGCTACTGGTATGTTGTGTTTTATGGTGTGCCTGTCATGTGAAAATAGTCTGTCAATGCATAAATAAAGTCGACAATTTCATGAGCTACAGCTAACGATTGATAGTCTCTTGTGAAACTGTTATGTTCACTACTTAATTTCAGGAAATATGAGGACTTAGTACTCGCCATAGCCAAGGCGATGTCATGCTCATGTTTTTTTAAATGTTTGCTGACTGGAATGCTAGAGTGGGATACTATTGCGATTGCCTAAATAATTGTGGGAAGGTGACTTTTTTCTTTCGCAAAATTAGTAACTTGAAATGCTTTTTTATGTGGCATGTACATGATACTCTAACATCCTCTAAAAATCTCGGTATTTTTTTAAGGTTATAAACTGATAATGATAATGATAAAAAAAGTTCATTACTGAGACTGCACAAATTGGTATATTGTGCGACTTTTGCTCTTTATATGTGGAATTGCTCCAAATTGTGAAAACCTTTTGTTCGTGCCTCAAAATCTTTGATTGATGCAGGGGAGGGATGGGCTATTGACAATCGAACATGTTACTCCCATGAGTTCCTCAAGGCTTGGATATAAATTACCTTTTTGTGAACTTTTTTTGTTTATTCAATGTACCCGGAAAATATACTCCAACTCATAGTGGATTTAGTCACAGCTCCTGGGACGGTTCTTGATTTGCTAGTAAATTACTAGTGCTCGCTGTGTGTTGGATTTTGCGAGTTAGGTTCTATATTATTTCTTTTCAATGACTGCTGCTGTGGTGTTTCCTGTTTCCTGTTCTTGCTATTGTTTAGCTTGTGTTTTTTACTAGCACTTTCGAGCGTTTATCTTCTCTTCTCCCAAATCCATAGCCCTAGAACTACCATAGGATGTAAAATTTATATTTTTCAATAGGATGTTTGAAAGAACATGCTCACTTCCTCAAAGGACTGAAGTGAAATTTAATTTACTCTGTTGCTCCATCGACCCTTGCTCCGGAATTTGGTCTATCAAGGCAACATTGTTCCTGATTTTCTGCGTTGATGTGCATCATGTTTACTTTGAAAGCTGATCGCTAGATAGGATAATCGTAATTGGTAGGAAGATACCTTTCTGAATTGCTGATTTGTTGCTACTTTATGTGGTTGGTTTGATTATATTTGTTACAGTTGATTTTGAGAGACAAACAGGTTGGTCTAAGGGTTGAAATTTTGAATTGTGGTTTGACTAACCCGACCACAGATATGCTGCAGTTTATTGTTTTCCTTACGGAGACTACAATTATTTCGTGGTGAAACCATGTTCGACAACCAATTTCTTGTAAATAACCAGATATTTTCTTATGTTTAGTTTGTTTGCTCCTCCGGAGTCTGGACGTATGACAAAAAAAAAGAAAAAAAAAGTTTGTGTTTGTTCCTCCTCGGACCCTTTTTACTTCTGGATACCAGGCTGGGAGTTCAGGGAATGCAGTCATTTCACTGATTCGATAGGCTTATGTAGCCCATTGGGCTATTCTGTATTCAGGGACTTGTAGCAAGTCTATTGGGTTATGAGGCTGGGTATTCACTATTCAGGGAATGCTTCAATTCAATTGTGGTATGAAAGTCCATTGGGTACTCTCGTGTACAAGGCCATTTCTGACCTGTGGGTCTCCAATCTCCATACAGCCTGCTAAACCCTTTAATTTTAAAGGCCTGCATTTACCATCTGACACATGGGCCTTGCTCGGTCATCCACTATATGTATCTTCTTTGAC
The DNA here is from genome assembly GCA_963580455.1 of Euonymus europaeus. Classification (NCBI taxonomy): domain Eukaryota; kingdom Viridiplantae; phylum Streptophyta; class Magnoliopsida; order Celastrales; family Celastraceae; genus Euonymus; species Euonymus europaeus. Next base: position 24,014,386 of record OY756967.1, read on the forward strand.
GTTTTTGTCGCTATCTGGACTTTTGTCTCAAATTCTCAATACTCCCTCCTTAGCTGAAGCTAATCGTTGAGAAATAACGCGCGACCGCGAGGTTCTAACTTCCAACTTTTTTGACTTTTCCTTTCAATCTTTCTAAATTTGTAATGGCTACGCGTGACTCGTTAGTGGCATGTGTAATCGATGTGCATCCAAATTAATGCAAATATATACACATACGTGCATGTGTATGCTCTCTTTCTCTCTTATTTTTGTCTGTTCCTGATCGATTTAAATTTTGTATTGAAACTGTGGCGATTGCATTGGACCAATGTCTCTGTATTAGAAAGCTTCTAACTTCAAGCGGCACCCTGATCAGCTATTCTTGATGCAGTTTGTGTGATTGAAGATAGGTAAATGATTCACTTACTTGGAGGAAAACAAGTTCATCCCAGAGCAGATGCTACTGATGGGAGAATGGTGCATATTAGGCCAATGGTTGGTTGATCATGTTTATTATAATCTGAAGGGGATTATTAATCTGTCGGATGAAAAAAAAATTATTCTCCTTTTGTCTTTCTCTATTTATGCTGATCAGAGGTAGATGCCACTCCAATGAAGATGTTTCAATTTATCATGATTTGAAACCACTAGAAGGAGAACACAATCTGAAGGTGGATTATCTACAAATGAAACTGGAGTCAGCAGTCACCACTAGTACTTGTCATTTTTCTTTTGACCTTTGTACGTATCATTATCTTCATAAGGCACCTTATGTCAATTTTAATGAAACTTCTCATGTTACCTAGTAGCCTGAGTGAAATACTGAAATGATATGTTGTTTTTGAAGAAACTTTCTAATATTCCACATCTCCATCTTTGAAATCTATTTTGTACTTTCTCTTGCTCTGTCAAAATGATGACTTACCCTTTTGTTCCCTTCTCCTTTTCTTTTCTAGTTTCCAGCCAAAAAACAGCAGAAGGAAAAGAAAATTTTGATTGTCAAAAAGCTTATAGATATTATATTCTATAACTATCAAAGCAGACTCTACCGAAAGGTTGCTTCATCTGAAAAGGGAGTGATGAGATTTAGAAGGATGAAGGAGACTGATTTTCTAAATTGCCCAAAGTTACATTTTTACCTTTCCTCAACATCCACTTGAAATCATTAGAGACTGCCGTTCATCATCTTCAGACCATTAGCTTCTCCATAGTTGTTCCCCACCTAATCTAGAACTTGCCTGGTCTCCTCCACAATCCGAACAACTATTACAAACTTAATACTACTAACTGTGAATAATGATTTCTCGATTATTATACATAAATAAATTATAGTTGTGATGTAGTTGGGAAGATGAATATATAGTCAAAGAAACAAAGCAACAATATCGGAAAATGTGTTACCATTATCACTGGGTGTGTTTGATAAGAGAGTAATAAATATGAGTGTAATGTATTACTAGAGTGACATTACCCACTTCTTCTCATGTGTAACAATTACACTCAAAATATTAAGAAAATTGTCTAAAAGAATTACCCGGGTAAATAATATATATGTCTACCAAATATGAGTATTTGTTTATTCATGTATTTTTAATTATCCTTATAATCATTACACCCCTTATCAAATACAGGTATTCTTTGCAAAGTTACTCTGATTATTATTGTTTCTGAATCTAGTCTCTTGGTGTGATTCATAGGGTGGTTTAACATCTGATGTTTGTGACTTTCATGGTGTGTTTTTAGGCACATCTGTTTGTCATTTTTTTTAATGACCCACAAATATTTGTTGTAGACTATGGCGTAGCATATCGAGCCTTTTAATTTTTTTTCATGGTCACATTAACTCTCTCTTGTATTTTTATGTTTGCACTATACGAAAGGTATAAGTGGAATGAGTGCATTGTGACTTGTGAGCCCATAAATATGTAAATATGTCTTTAAAATGAAAGATTATAGTGTCACACTTTCTCTCTTTTATATATAGCTATACCATGCTTTTCACTTGATAAATTCACACTTTTGCCTCACCTTCCACTCCCCCTATATCTTTTATTTGCATTTTTTTTGCTACTCTCTCTATGAAAGATTCTGTTGTCACTCTTTTTATCTCTTTTATATGTAACTATACCATGCTTTTCACTTGATAAATTCACACTTTTGCTTCACCTGCCACTACCCCTATACCTTCTATTTGCATTGTCTGCTACTCTCCCCTCTGTGAAAGATGTCAACCTGGATGAACATAGTGAGTCACAGACCGGGAAGTAACAAGAGTCTTGGTTCTCTCCGGAGAACTACTAGATGCAGAGCTTCCGGCCCAGTGAAGAAGTGTGGATTGAGGCTGCCAAAAAGACCAGAATTAAAACTTCTCCAGGGTCTTGGTGGTAAGTTGGCTGTAGCTCTGCGCCTGCGGAGGAGACCTACCGCTAAGGTTTCTTCATCAGCAAGTGCGAAGACATTTGTAGCTCCTGTTGATTCTCATAGAACCGAAGCTATCGAGGATTGCATCGAGTTCATCAATTCAACCTCTTCCTTATCCAGGTCAAATTCTGTGACTGATAATTGTGGCTAAGTCATTTCTGCGAAATCCATACATGAACAGTCTATGTATGCAATATGCATTTGTCTTAAAAATATGTACATCGGGAAATATAAATGTGTTGCTCTTAGCACCACATCAGAGTATCAATGGTGTGCTCTCTTGTTTGCATTCTTGCCAAAAACAAGTCAGAGACTCTCAAATATTATGGAGTAGCCACATGAATCCCATGTTCAAATCTATTTAAACTTTTTAAGGTAGATTCTCTTTGTTATTTGATGTTTATTCGTGTGTACAAGAATTATGAATGCTTAAGTCTTGAAAATTTGAGCCAGAAGTATGACCCTGGATATCAGTACATGGCTTTTGGACAGAGCTGAACTATTCTCCGCCAACCAAGGCCAGGAATCAGGCGTTTATATATATATATATATATATATATATATATATATATATCTTTTCTTTTTGTACCTTCCGATATTAACAATCTCATCTAAGAAGTTTTGTCCGAAATGGGCCAGTGATGCCCACAGAGAAACCTTACTCCAAAAAGTCATTTCTTGAATCTCCAATATTCTCTTTTGGTAAATTGGTATTAAGTAACTGTAAGGATGGTTTCAACTTTCAAGTTTGAATATAGCCTGCTGCAACTTCCATGGATTACTTCATATTAAGAAGTATTACAACGATGGACCAAGTCACTGTGAACTGATGCCCATTCAGTTGAATGTTTTGGTCACAAGATGGTGATAAATTTCAGAGAATTACAGGAAATCTAAATTCGATTTAATGACAAATTGAATTGCATTGCATTTACGGCCCTTAGATATAGAAATATATGTCATAAAACAGAGAAAGCAAGAGAAGGAGGAGAGAGTACACAAGATGAGACTCTAATCTCCGGATGCACCAGAGAGACCATGGTCAATTCTTAGCGAAGAGGCCTCCAAAACCACCTTTTTTCTTCTGGGGAACTGCAACTGAGTTCTTCCGGCCAGTGGTGGAACCTCCGCCACTACTCTTCTCATCCGAATTGTTCAAGATTGGATCAGTCTCGTAGAATTGGTCTTCCTTCTGTAGTTTCCCCAAAATCCAATCCAGAAGCCCCTTCTCCTCCTTGCTCCCACTGCCTCCTTTGGAAGCTGTGGCTGCGTACACTCTCACGGTGGCCGGAGCGAATGTAAATGGTAGAGAAGCCATCGCTCGCTAACACTGTGCTCTGCTCCCTTGGTTTCTCTTTCGAGAATGATTGGGTGATGAGAAGAAGGGAAAGATATGGTTATGGTAATATATTTGTGTGGTGTAATCTGGACCGTTAGATGAAGTGGGAGATTGTGAAGAGGAGTGTTTGCAACACGAGCTCTCCACAAGTGGCTTATCTTCTCTCTTTTTTCTCGTTTTTTCCTTTGTAATTTTGAGAGGAGGAAGATTGAATTCGAACGATGATTCTTTGATGGATCATGGATACGGATTAAACACGTGGCAGGATGACAGCCCATCTAATTCCATAATGACTTGGGGTCCTTAACTCTTGCAGAACACATATTTCTACACACGACGTATGCAATGGTATTGGGCCTTGAGCTAAGCACTTGGGCAAGAAGAACTCTCGCACACAAGAAGCTTTTCGGCCCATTGCCACTTCTGCATTTTCATCGTTAATAGTGAGAAATGTGTAATGAACATACATCTAAGTGGTGATGGACCAGATGAAAAGTAGTCACCAACCAACGTTCATAGCCAGTTCAATACGTTATGTTAGTTTCAAGTTTAAAAGTTATTAAGTGGGTAATCGGAATCTGACTTGGGAATTAATCCTCTCACAAAAAGAAGAAAAATGGGAATTGTAAATTTGAAGCACCTTATTTACTGTTCAATTTTAAAATAAATACACGTATATAAATAATATATGTGCAGTCGTGTACATATTTATACAATATGAAGCCGCTCAGTATTTGGACTCATATTTGATGTCCAAAATGACAATATAATTTCGTATGGTGTCGCTTTCGGTAAAAAATTAATATAAAGTTAGATAGTGTACTTATGTGTGTGTATAGATATGACCATGTATACGTGATGATAATTTACCTATGTCTTATTAAATGTCTATATAATATAATAGAGCAAAAAGTAAAGGTGTGCCAGAAAAGGGAAGAAAAAAAAAAGGAAACGTTTGTGGTTGGTTTCTTTCTCCCAAAGTTTCCTCATCCTAGAACTACTAGCCACTCTCGAGAGTCAAAATAGTGTCTTTCGGGTCTCTCAAGCTTCCCTTTTTTTCTTCTTCCGATTTATGCCCTGAGAGTTAAGACTAGTCACTAGTCTCTTGCTAGGTCTCTTAAACCAAACATACCATTTTGTCTTTGTGGGTATACCGTCTCTAACTACCCCCCTCTCTCTCTCTCTCTCTCTCTCTCTGCGAATAGCTAGGATCAGCAAGAAATATATAATGCCGACAAGAAAAGGATTGGTGATCACTGTGTTGGGTCAATTGACAAACCCAATTATTCTCTCTTAGTAGGTAATAGCTGTACATGTACAATTGATGAAACTTCTAAATTTTTTAATTAATTGTAATTAATTCAAATCAAAGTTAATAACATAGTTCCAAAGACTTGAGCACCATTGCTTGTGCTTGGTAGAAAATATAAATATAATAAACAACTTGTCTTAACACAGGTGTACTCTTCACCTTTCATCTTTATATATATTTTTTCAGTTCTACTTTTCTTTATTTATACCAATTTGGTCAAATATTAGTTGGTGGCTAGGGTGAGATCTTCATATTATTTACCATTGGGTGCTATATGTGTAAATTAAACTAGCCAAAAGTGACAGATCGAGTTGGTTAGCGATAAATTTTTAAGTTGGAAATTCAAATTAAACTCTCAGGAATTATATCTTGAGATTTAACAAAATACCATATGATGGATATGGAAGCAAAAAAAAAATACAAATGGAAGATATATACTCAAATAAAATAGTGGGATGGAAGCATTTTTTAGTTTAGATTTAGAGGGACAAGTTTCATCAAATGCCTTTAGTTTATATGCAACATACCTGCTGCATGCGATCTAGCGAGCTGGGAATACTAGCGTATAGCATAAGGTTTTTTCTTTTATTTTCTCTCTCAGGTAACATTCCTAGCAACCAAATAGCGACCTCTACTTATTAATTCACATATTTTCCTAACCAACTCCTCCTACATCTTTCTCAGAATATCAACTATATATATATAATACATTCTCTATCATCTCTCTCTCAAGTGTTAACTAGTTTCCCTGGACCCGATCGAAGACACAGTCTTAACTCTTAACCACGCATCAAACCCTTCTCTTCGCTTTCATATCAGATGGAACCCCTACTTCTCTTATTCACACTAACTGTAGCTGCCTCTGCGTATCTTCTTTGGTTCTATTTACTTTCAAGAAAACTAACCGGTCCCAAAGTATGGCCACTTTTCGGATCTCTTCCGGCTCTCTTCATGAACCGGAGAAGAATCCACGATTGGATTGCCGGGAACCTCCGTGGAACAGGTGGCGCTGCCACTTACCAGACCACTACGATCGCCATTCCTTTCTTTGCTCGCAAACAAGGGTTTTATACCGTCACTTGTCACCCGAAAAACATTGAGCACATTCTTCGAACCCGGTTCGATAATTACCCTAAAGGTCCTACGTGGCAGACCGCGTTTCATGATTTGTTAGGGGAAGGAATATTCAACAGTGATGGTGACACGTGGCTTATTCAACGCAAGACTGCGGCACTTGAGTTCACGACCCGGACATTGAGACAAGCCATGGCTCGATGGGTCAATCGGACCATCAAGAATCGGTTATGGACAATTTTGGATAAAGCAGCAGAATATAAGGTACACGTGGATTTACAGGATTTGTTGCTTCGCTTAACGTTCGATAACATTTGCGGACTCACTTTTGGGAAAGATCCAGAAACTCTCTCACCGGATCTACCGGATAACCCGTTTGCGCTTGCGTTCGACACCGCCACTGAAGCAACTCTTCAAAGGCTTCTGTATCCGGGGTTTTTGTGGAGGTTGGAGAAGTTTTTCGCTTTTGGAGCTGAGAAGAGGCTGAGAAAAAGCCTTCAAGTTGTCGAAAACTACATGAACGATGCCATAATGGCGCGTAAATTGACTCCGTCAGATGATTTGTTGTCACGATTCATGAAGAAAACAGACATTAACGGAAACCACTTCGCAACCCCCGTCCTCCAACGAATTGCACTGAACTTTGTCCTTGCTGGACGTGACACGTCATCGGTTGCTCTCAGCTGGTTCTTTTGGCTTGTCATGAACAACCCTGAAGTCGAAGAGAAGATCATCAAAGAAATATCAAGCGTTCTCAGAGAGACACGTGGCAGTGACCACAAAAAATGGCTGGAAGAGCCTCTTGTCTTCGAGGAAGCCGATAAATTGACATTTCTCAAAGCGGCTTTGGCGGAGACACTTCGGCTCTACCCATCAGTTCCGGAAGATTTCAAGTATGTTGTCTCGGACGATATTTTGCCTGACGGAACGTACGTGCCGGCCGGTTCAACTGTCACTTATTCTATTTACTCCGTTGGGAGAATGAAGAGTATTTGGGGTGAGGACTGCATGGAGTTCAAACCGGATCGGTGGCTGTCCCCAGAAGGTGACCGGTTTGAACTGCCTAAAGACGGTTATAAGTTCGTAGCCTTCAATGCTGGACCGAGGACTTGTTTGGGGAAGGATTTGGCTTACCTCCAAATGAAGTCTGTGGCTTCAGCAGTGCTGTTGCGTTACCGGCTTTCGCTGGTTCCCGGCCACCGCGTAGAGCAGAAGATGTCTCTCACTCTCTTTATGAAAAATGGGTTTCGCGTCTACTTGCATCCTCGTATCCTTGCATAGAAGGGCATTCCCATTCTCAATCGTCATTGTGGGCCGAGTTGATATTCCTCGAAAGGAAACAGGGGCAGTATGGTCATCATGGTTTGTCTTGTTGTCCTTAAGGTGTCGATGACCGAAGGGTATTTTTATCATTTAATGTTTTTTGGTTTCATATTTGTATTTTATTGTTTGTTGGGCTGTTGTATTTGGTTTAAAATGTCACTGGAAATTAAGATTGAAAGTTCTGTAATGTTAAAGTTCCATATCATTGCAATGGATTTTTATTTTATTGTGTGAATAAAACATTCAAAGTTTATCACCAAATTTAATTTGTTTATCAGTTGCTGCAAGTTGAAGGCCAAAATGGCCCAATATCATTACCAGATTGTTTGGGCTCCAAAAGGCCTAAGACAGGGCTAAAAGTTTATGAGTAGGCCCAATGTCTTCAACATAGCCCAATAAATTAATAAACATTTATATAGTTTTGAGTCTATTGACAGAGAATTGTTTTTCCTTAAAAAAATAAAGAAGCTCTGTTCGCACTTGGCACCGACACCGTAGAGTAGCATGTCGAGCGGCCGAGCCCACATAAAACTAAAAAATCTCTAGGAAGGTACGAGTTGTTTGTGGGTCATAGATCAGAATCATCATGATTTATGAATGAGGATGACAAGTGGTCCGAATAGGTTGTTAACAAGTCACAGTACTCATAATGGGCCAAGTTGTATTTTGTAATTTTCGTTAACGGGGAAGCAGATAGATGCATGAGAAATTTATTCTAGTTTTGCAATCATTTACTAGGAAAAATACAAAATGTACTTGAAATTGCTTTTACCAATTAGACTACAACTTCTACAAGACCTGGCAACTATGTTGTCTGTCTTAATTTCTTCCATTAGGAAAAAGCATGTGCCAAGCCAGGATTAAGGATCGATCGATCATCAAAAGTCAGGGACTTACCATGATTATAACTAGCCCACCAACATATAAAGTAGCTAGCCTGCGCCAGCTTTAGCTACTAATTATTCTAAGAGAATAATGAATTTCTGCTTTTCTTATTATACGTACACAGATGTAGGGATTAAAGTGAAAGGATAAAGGAACCATAGCTTCTTCTTTTCTTCACTTTTAAGTACTGCATTAGTCAACTACGTGGTCAAAGTCAACTTCAGTCATTAACAAGCCTTTTGTCATCTTATTTGAAATATCGATATATATGCATGTAGGGTATAAATTGCATTGTCTCTGGTAATTCATAATTCAAGTAGAAGAACGAGGTGATCTGTCTTAAAGCTTGTACTTTTTTCTTCTTAAAATATCATCATCTATTTGAGAGTAGTTGGACTCAACTCATAGACTATATACACTGTTAGCTCTCACTTAATTAACCGACGTGGGAGATTTGTATTTCTAACAGGTGATATTGTCAATTCAATCCACAGATAATTGAAGGACTAATGGTGTACCCACAATCTTAATTATCTACAAGGCACAAGACAATTAGTGTCTAACAGGTGATGAGGTTTAATCAGAGGGAGACAGTGTGGGATCAATGAAATATTTATGGACTCAACAAAAAATATAAATATAGGCCCACCAGCAGCAGCATCATTTGGCCCACCTCATCCTTTTAAATCTTAACATGTCGACATCTGAGGCTGGAAAAAAAAAAAAATTTAAAACCATAAACGAGGAATCGTGAACAAGAAGAACCACAGTAAGAACTAAGAACGTAACCCTAAATTTGCTTCCATCATATAGGACGTAAGGAATCTGTAGCTGCCATGTAAGGACAAACTAATGCATCTTGTTCTTCTTCTCAAGTATTGTTCATTTATTTTTTTTGGTTAAACTGCATTGTGAAGGTGAGCAATGCCAAAAAGAAAAACTAAGAGAGGGTGATCGATAGTGGCTCTGGCCTTGGATTCCCTGTATGTATGCATTAGTTCTGAATAATGGGTCATTCAATTTCGACCAAATAATTGATGAGAATGTCTATGACACGGGTTAACAGGGAACTCCATATGTGGTTCAAGTCACGTCCATGTTATCTACAGGAATTCGAGTTATATTCCCATTCATATTATATATAAAACAGCACTACCGGAGCAGCAGAAACTCACGTGCCCAATCCTGACATTGCTTCCTGTCATTCGATTTCTTCATTTTTCCTTGGCTGTCTACATGTTTAATTAACATTATAGTTGATGTGGTTTTTTCTATATGTATACGGCAAGTTATTTTGCGAAATGATCGCTGGTTACATGAAATGAAATTTCACAGCGCCACAAAAGAAGAAACTTGGATGGATGGGATGGCGGATTACAGGCCGTTAGTTTCGGTTAAAGGTGCAAATCACTTTATCATATTATATATAGTGACACATAAAAATGTTATCTTCTAGCTTCGTGTGTGTGTGTGTGTGATTATGATGATCCGAAGCTAAGAATGATAAATTATCCGTTGCAGTGACTAAAAGAAACACCAATTGTTCCAATGAAGTTGCGTTCCACCTACTCTTTTAACTTTATTCTTCCATATGCCCCCACCCTCTCCCTCCCTCATCTCCCTTTACATGGCCTTTCCTTTCTTTTTTTTCCACTACCATCATTCCCTCCACCCCTTCTTTCTCTCCGTACCAATTAATCCCTCTTTCATGGCCTCAGCAATTCACACCTGATCACCTCTAGCGCAAACTCAAGCTGATTAATTACACATCAATGGCGAGTGTAGGCATGTTGTTTAACAAGTTCCTCTCAATCTTTCTCCTCCTCCTCCATTTGGGTTGCTTCTATATCACAGTGAAGGATCGCCAACGCCGAACAACGGTCTCTCCTCGCTTTCCGTCCGGCATCTCCCCATCTCGTTTCAAACCCCGTAAAGCAATTACTTCTTCTTGGACTTTTATCAAACACCTATTATCCGCAAAATCCAGCACTCAGAAACAACCCGCATCACCGACGCTAACCTCCGCAAGATCGTCTCAACTGTCAATTGTCTCCATGGTCCCACTGGAGACGCATTTATCCGATCATATTCCATGTCAAAAACCGCCCAGGTCATGCGCTGAATCCGATATCTCCGCCGATAACCCGTTCTTTCCGCTTCGAAACGACATATTTCCTTGCACAGCATGTGGAGAAATCTTCAATAAAGCACAACTTCTAGAACAACACCAATCGATCAAACACGCTGTGACAGAGCTCGTCGATGGAGATTCCGGTAACAACATAGTCCGGATTATATTCCAAACGGGTTGGACTTCGGGTAAAGGAAAATGTCCGGAGATTCATCGGATTTTGAAGATCCACAACAGTTCGAAGATACTGTCGAGATTTGAAGAGTACAGAGAATTCGTCAAACTCAAAGCCGCGCGAAATGGCGCCGTTAGAAAGAGAGATGAGAGGTGCATCGCGGACGGTAACGAGCTCTTGAGGTTCTCGTGTTCTACTTTCATGTGTGACTTGGGACTTAACGGCGACTCCAGCCTTTGTAGCCAGCAATACTGTACCGTATGCGGGATAATCAAGTCCGGATTCTCACCCAAGATGGACGGAATCCCCACGCTTTCTACTAGCTGGAGAGCGCACGAGTCGATCCCAGAGGATATCGAGGAGGAGTTCAAGTTCATGAATGTTAAGCGAGCCATGTTGGTCTGTCGAGTGGTGGCGGGTCGGGTGGGCTGTGAGTCGGATGACGTGGACAAGGAGGATGGCGGGTTTGACTCAGTCGTGGGTAGAGGTGGCAGTGGGGCCCATACCAGGGTTGATGAGGAGGAACTTCTTGTGTTTAATCCTAGGGCTGTGCTTCCTTGCTTTGTAATTGTGTATGCCGCGTGAGTTTTTAATCATCGTCATGAACGTACGTGATATTTTAATTAATTTCTCCTTTTTTTTACCTTTTATTATCTCCTTTCATGATGTGTGGTGATGATGGTGTTTCTATGTTGCTTATCACCACTAGTAGTCTCTTCCTTCCCGTGCTGAGGGTGAGCATGAGTATGTTGAGGTGTTATCGAGTCAATTAGGTCCAGTGTTCTAACACCCGGAAACCGGATTGACCAGGAAAATATGCTTTCTGGTTATCCGATCGTATTTCAACAGTGATCCGACCGGTTTGATTATGAGAACTTAAAACATGTAATTTTAATATATGTGATTATATATGGTAAAAGTTGAACACGAAAAATTGATTGTAGTTTGGTGGTGATGAAATTGGTCATTTATTTTTATTAAATAAAATGACTTTATCTGTCTAGATCAAGCCCAACCTAATATTTATTGAGAATCTAAACCTGATCGATAGTTCTGTCGAGGATTGTCAACTTTAAACTTATCGACAATTCTTAATAGAACTCACTGCCCATGACATTCCACCAATTTATTTGTTTAATTATCTGTCAACGCTGGTCCTATCCACCCTGTTTAACTTCAAGCATAGCAATCAAAGAATTTTTTTTTTAAAATAACATTATTTTTTATCGGGTTAGTGGGTCAGCCAATGATCCTATAATTTTTTTTTTAAAAAAAATACCTAAGACGAAGCCTTGTTAAGTACTTATCGGCATGGGTCATACCTTGAATGATAAGTCTCGGGCTATGTCATTGGGTCGGGCCGGTTTTCGACTCAATGTACACTCCTTAGTCCTTACACTATTGATTTGATCCTATTTCCGTTTGGTCCCCTAAATTTCACTATCCGTGAAGTCCAGTCCAAGTGACGACAAAACCATTCACCAGAGACAAGTCTTGATGAACACTATTCAGGTTGCCAAGTTTATCCCTAAATTTGTTCAAAAACACAATCCTTATGACAATTATAATGGTATCAAAGATAATAAATTATTAGTTGTTGATGCGGCTATATTGAAAAATGTATTTTGTTGATATGATTGTATTGAGATATATATTTTGATGACGTGGATAATGATGTGAATTGACTTTTTGTAATAAATATGAGACCCATTCTTGATTTTGGTGAAATTTGATGAGGATAGTGTGAAAGATAAAAAAATAGTTGGATTGGATAATGGTTTTATATTGAGAGATATGTTTTGCTGATGTGACAATATTAAAATATGTGTTATACTGATTTGATTGTATTAAAATTTATATTTTTATGAGATAAATGTAAGATCCATTTTTAAAATTTAATAGGCCAATTAGTAGATGGATTATTGTGGTTGCCCACCACAACAGTCCCTATCGTCTGAACTTGTTTCTCCACTCTAAACACTTTCACGAAATGGACGTCGACAGTGACGATGTCCACTCCGACGAAGACTCTATAGACGCTAAGGATCTTACAGAAGATTGGGAAGAATTCTATCAAGAGGGACATGCAAGTTTCTTCACTAACCAGAACGACTCTATATGAATCTCTCTCATTTGCAAGGTCGTTGAAGTTTTCTATAAAGTTCTGTCATTTTTCACCAACCCATCCCTCTGTTAGCAAATCCCATTTCTTAAATTCTGAAAGGAAGCTGTTGGACTTGGGCTGGGTCGCCCATGAGGGCTAGACTCAGCCCAACCCATTTACTTGGGAGTTGAGGCAGTTGTCTTGGAGACAACTGCTCTCAACTGCCAATATACGTTAAACGTATATTGGCAAGGAAAAACTGAGGAAGAGTTTTTTCTACCAAGAAGATTACTTCTCCAGTTCCTAAAACAAAAGAATCAAGGGTGTTCGTACTGTGAAATCTATCTCGGTTCTAGTAATCGGAGTTACGAGTTGAAGCATTGGAACCTACTACGATCCTGTCAAATTTGTCGTACCGATCAAGAAACAAGTAAGTGTTTCTTCTTCCTATCGAATCAACAATGGTATCGGAGGCGAATAATAGTATGTTTCATGCTCGATTACGTGTTTTGTAATGTTAAAATCGGGTTAGAATACGATATATACCATGATTTTCAATATGAAAACCGAAACTTTGTTCTGCATTTTGATCATTGTTATTTCATGTTTTGATTTCGTATATGGTATGGTTGGAAAGCTCTCTGAACAAGCTTTCCAACGAGTATTTTTCCACATTTTTCTGACAAATGTATGAATTGTTATGATTATTTGAAAATTCATGATCGAAATTGTTCTTGGATGAATTTTCTGGGTTACTTTTCTGGAAATTATGTGTTCTTGAACAGTTACAGTCGCGTAGAGACTGTGTGATGATCAAACATCAAAATTAAACACTCAAAAAATTTCGGAAAAATGCGAAACAAGATCTGGAAGTATTTTGGGCCAGGTTCGAAAAATTTTTGACCGGAAAACAGCCCTGGAAGGCGGCGCGTGAGGATCACGCGCCAGGCGGAGCGCTCACGCGCCTTCCTCTTGGTCAACCGGGTCCTTTGACCCGGGTTTGACCTATCCATATGCGCGGGTCGGGTTTGACCCACGGGTTGACCCGCGCTCCATTTTTTATTTAAAAAAAAAAAAAAAAAAAAATTAAGCACGCGTTGACCAGATCGTTGACCGCGCGTGTAGTACACCGCGGGCTCTGATTGGCTTCCGGCTTTGTGGCGCGTGTGAGCGCGTGAAAGGTTAGAAAATGATTATTTTTTTTTCAGATGAATTATTTATTTATTTTCTAATTATTAATGATTTTTCTGGAATTTTTTGAATTTCTGGAAAATTTTGTACATGTTATAATTAACTAATTTCTAAGTTAATTATTGTTTTATTTGATTATTTGTGTATGTAGTGGCTACACGAGCACAAATTATTCATTTATTGACATATAAGAAGAATGCATCGCATACGATTGCTGAGCATATAGATTATATGTTTTATTGGATTCAAAATTTGTGGCATCGTGATGTTCATGAGTTCTTTCTTGAGCAACAACTTGAGATTGTGCTCAATGCTCTACCGGATGAATGGGAGTTTGTTCGTCAGGCGTTGAAACCACGGTTGAGTTTTATTAACTTCAACACTCTCACTGATGAGATACTGCTTGAGAGGGAGCGCCAGTATATCATTATGGGTATACATCGAACAGGACGAAGCGCAAGGTCTCTGGAGCCTGCTGCTCGTTTTGTTCCATGGTATGAGGTGTATGAGCTTGGTGGACACAGTGATGATGACACGGATGATGTGATAGCGGATCCTGATTATATACCTAGGATGTGATATGTAGTCTTTCTATTATAGTATCACATTGAACATATTTCCAGTACATTTGATTATTTGCTTATGTATGTACATATTTATGATCTTGATGTACATATTTGATGTGTTATTTAATTAAAAGCATGTTTCTTTTATGTAATTTATTAATTAGTTACATTAAATGAGCATGTATGGAAATATTTAAGATAGTGGGAGGTTTTAGGTTGGTAGATTTATGAGATAAATCTTACCTAATAACCAAAATGTTGCGCATGTTTAAATTAAATAATAATAATTGGACTATGCTAACAGAAATTGATTGAATGTGTAACATTACTTTCGTTACTGTTGCATGTGTTAGATTATTATTAATTAATTTGGAAATTTATGGCGAAACATTGTTTAAATAATTTGAATTGTACAAAATCCTAATTTAAGTAATTGTATCTATATATAGTTGAAATGGCTGCAACAAAGAGCATTGTCGCTGATTTGAACCATGGAGACAAACTGAATGAAAAGAATTACGATGTCTGGCATCGTAAGATTCAGTATCTCCTGGAAGAGCAAGACATGTTGGAATTAATTACACAACCCATGGCTGAACCTGAACAAGGCAACACTGCTCAACATAGGCGTGATATGGAAGCATATCAGGCCTATAAGCGCAAAGATCGTGTGGCTCGCATTTTGATGTTGAGCAGCATGAAGAATGATATAATGCTGCGCTTTGAGAGGTATCGTTCAGCTCAAGCAGTTTGGGATGCTGTTAAGCTCCAGTATGGTGGAACTTCAACAACAAGGTTGCGTCAGTTAACCCTCAAGTTCGATGGTTATAAGAAGCGCCAAGATCAAACCATGAGGCAGCATCTAACGGTCATGTCTAACATGATCAGTGAACTGAGGTCTGCTGGGCATGAAATGACTGATGAGCAGCAAGTTCAAGCTGTGATTCGCTCTTTGCCAAGAAATTGGGAACACATGCGTGTTAACCTTACCCATAACGACAACATCAAGACATTTGATGAAGTCGCTCGTCATGTTGAGCTTGAGGAAGATCGTCTTCTCTCTGAGAAGCCTGATAATGAAGCTTTCTTGACTGAGTCCAAATCGCGAGGAGCACAAGGCTCTGGACGCAAGAAGTGGAAGGGTAAAGGAAAGACTTTCCATAAAGGCAAAGGAGGAAATGAAGCTAGTACTAGTGGACACAAGCGCAAGCGTGGGAAACGCGGCGGCAAGAAAGGCAGAAACAACAATTGTTTCAATTGTGGCAAACCTGGTCACTTTGCTCGTGATTGCACTGAGCCAAAGGTATTGTTTGCACAAATTTGTCCCTCTAACTTATATGTTAGTAGTTGTTTAATGCTTGCTGAGACTGTTCCTTTTTGGACTGTAGACTCAGGAGCAACCGACCACATAACAAGGGACCGAACAAACTTTGTGGAATTTCGTCGAATTCCTAAAGGAAGTAGGAGTATTTACATGGGGAACAATGCTTCCGCTGATGTGCTTGGGATCGGTACCTGCAAGCTAGAGCTGCGGGGTGGTCGCACACTTTACCTTCATGATGTGCTCTACGCTCCTGAAGTTCGACGAAATCTTGTTTCTGTTATTGTCTTATTAGAACTAGGTTTTGAGCTTCAGTTTGTTAAAAGTTGTGTAAAAGTATTTCTGGACAACGTTTATTATGGTTCTGGCTATATAATGGATCGTTTTATGGTATTAGATACCACTAACATTGTAGTTAATAACTATCCATCTATCTATGTTGTTGATAAGTCCAGTGCTGTTCCTAATACTGAAAGTATTTTATGGCATGCTAGATTAGGACACATTGGGCAAGACCGATTAAATAGATTGGCACGAGCAGGTCTCTTGGGATCACTCGCCAAAGTAGAATTGCCCACATGTGAGCATTGCCTAGCTGGAAAAGCAACTAGATTACCATTTGGCAAAGCCAAAAGAGCCATTAGTCCATTACAGCTTATTCATTCAGACATTTGTGGACCACTGAATGTGAGGGCTAGGCATGGTGCCGACTATTTCATCACTTTTATAGATGATTTCACACGTTTTGGTCACGTTTATTTGATTTCTCATAAGTCTGATGCATTGGATTGCTTCAAACAATATACTAATTTGGTAGAGAATCAATTAACCATGAAGATCAAAACTTTAAGGACCGATCGAGGTCGTGAATATCTATCTGATCAATTTAAAAGTTTTTGTGATGAAAAGGGTATAGCTCGTCAGCTAACTATTCCTTATACTCCGCAACAAAATGGAGTTGCAGAAAGGAGGAATAGGACCCTATTAGACATGGTTAGGTCGATGATGGCGCAAGCTAATTTACCTATTTCCTTTTGGGGAGATGCGTTATTAACTGCTGCATACGTACTTAATCGTGTTCCCTCTAAATCTGTCTCATCCACCCCATATGAATTATGGAATGGCAATAAACCTAATTTAGGAAATTTGCATCCTTGGGGGTGTGCAGCTTACATTCATAATAATTCTCATCAATATGGGAAACTTGGTCCTAGGGGGAAGAAGTGTATTTTTATTAGATACTCAGAAACCTCCAAAGGATTTGTTTTCATTGGTGAAAAAGCTGATGGGAGCGTGACAGAACGTGAGTCCCGAGATGTCATTTTCTTAGAAGAGGACTTTCCTGTGAGAGGTGAGGTCAATAAAGATTTTCAATTATATGAAAATCAAGAAAATGGCGCCCCAACCGCAGTTGAGGGATTAGAGAACACTCTTAATCCTCCCGTGGAACGTGGGAGCGACATGGTGCTTGATCCGACTCCTATGGAGCAAGATCATGAGCAATCTCAACCTCGTCGAAGCATCCGTGAACGTATCCCACGTCGTCGATTTGAGATTGAGGGGGAAGCATTCATGATTGCCCCACAGGATGATGAAGAGCCACAATCGGTAAAAGAGGCTCTATCTGGTCCTCAGGCTAAGGAATGGAGTAAAGCTATGGAAGAAGAAATGGAGTCAATGAACGCTAATCAAGTCTGGGATTTGGTTGATCTACCGCCAAGTCGAAAATCCATTGGAAATAAATGGATTCTCAAAATTAAACGTAAGGCGGATGGGTCCATAGAAAGATATAAGGCTCGACTAGTAGCAAAAGGCTACACACAAGAAGAGGGAATTGACTATGAAGATACATTCTCACCTGTTGTGAGAATTACTTCTGTTCGCCTCGTTCTAGCTATAGTTGCATATATGGACTTAGAATTATTCCAAATGGACGTAAAAACTGCTTTTCTCAATGGAGAACTAGATGAAGAAATCTATATGGATCAACCTTTGGGTTTTGAATCTAAAGGAAAAGAGCGCAAAGTTTGCAAGCTCAAAAGATCTATATATGGTCTCAAGTAAGCATCTAGGCAATGGAACATCAAGTTTCATCAAGCAATCCAAAAGAATGGATTTACGATGATGGATGAGGACCATTGTGTGTATTTAAAACGTTCAAGTGATGGTTTTGTAATTTTGTCCTTATATGTCGATGACATTCTAATAGCTGGAAACAACAAAGAGATGATTGATACCACTAAAAAGTGGTTATCGTCCAACTTTGAAATGAAAGACATGGGTGAGGCTAGCTACGTGCTTGGTGTGAAGATCATTAGAGATCGCGCTAAAAGGCTTTTGGGTTTATCTCAAGAGACTTACATCAAAAAGATGTTGGAGCGCTATCACATGCAAGATAGCAAGCCGATGGATACTCCTGTTGAAAAGAGTTTGAGCCTAAGTCTTGATATGTGTCCCAAGACTCCAGAAGAGATAGAAAAGATGTCCAGAGTACCTTATGCCAGTGCTGTCGGGAGTCTGATGTATGCAATGATGTGCACACGTCCTGACATATGTTATGCTGTTGGTTTGGTCAGCCGATATCAGTCAAATCCTGGTCAAAAGCACTGGATGGCAGTCAAGAGGATTCTGCGGTATCTGAAAGGAACTTCAGACTATATGCTATGTTATCAAGGGAAGAAGGATTTGCGCTTGATAGGTTACTCCGATGCTGATTGGGGAGGAGACGTTGATCAGTGCAAATCAACTTCAGGATTTACTTTCTTGCTAAATGATAGTGCAATACTATGGAGTAGCAAAAAGCAATCTTGTGTAGCCTTATCCACTATGGAGGCTGAATACGTAGCTTGTTCCGCAGCAACTCAAGATGCTGTTTGGTTAAAGAGTTTCCTGCAGCACTTAGAAATTGTCAAAACAGCATCAGAACCTGTGACAATTTTCTGTGATAACACTGCTGCATTGGCTGTTGCCAAGGATCCTAAATATCATGGAAAGACCAAACACATAAAGAAACGATATCACTATATTAGAGATGCAATTACTGACAAGGACGTGGTCCTAAAATACATTTCTACAAATGACATGGTGGCAGACCCACTCACCAAGCCTATAGCAAGGGATGTATTTATGAAACATGTAAAATCCCTAGGCATGTGTAGAATGTAATATGCGATTAGGAAGCTTGCAGTTTGTTGAATAAATTAAATGTTTTCTACATATTATTCAACGTTTATTTTACGGTATATACTGTAAGAGTATAGTTGTACAATTCAATAAGGTATGTTGATAGACAAAGATTGGCTCACTCACACGAGCAATCGCCTCTAGCGCTTGTCAAGCGAGTAGAGATGAGACTATTTGAGTTATAGCGCTTGATTAGCGACTTGAGCGCAATGGGAGCGAATTTAATTCAAAGTCATCAATTTGGAGTCGCCTTGGTTAGGACCAAGATGAGATTCTTAAATAAGAGAATCGACATGAATGAATCCCCGCCATTCATGAGTCTATATGATAAAAGCCGAGTGTGAAGTTAGTCATCTGACACTTTAAAAGTGAGTAGATGAGAAGTTCAGGTTTGGCGCCTATGATTTGGTGACAAGACTAAGACTCGTATGGTATATTACCTCTAATGAGGAGAGCAATGACATACATTCTTTGTCTTAAGAATAGAAGAGAGAAGCTCTGCCATAGCATGCATTTCATACTGCATGTGCTAGTCGACCTATTTGGAAGTGAAAGAATGGATCCCTACTTCTTCACTGTGTGAGTCCTAGAGAGATCTAGACATAGATCTCAATACTTTACCCTTTGCAACTTTAGACTATATCATGATGTGATGTATTAATGTTTGCTACCTTAAGGGTGTATCCTATGGTCATGGAATGATTCGACATAAAGGTGCACTCCTAGGAAAGCGAGTTAATTCAGATCTAATTGATATGAGGGCGAAAGAAAGAACATTTTTTTTTGGATTTACACCTATTGCTTGTATTTACCGGCCGGGATCATCTCGCTCAAAGGAGTTTGATATGATTTAGAATACTTGTAATTGTTGTGATGGATTGAGTATAGAATTCTTGAGGGATTGAATAATACTCAATTATGTGTGATTCAAAATGTTTGGGGTATATAAGTACACTTTCATGAATAATTATATTTTGAGGTTGATGTCTCTAATATGGCCTGTATGAGGTTTCTATATTAGAGCTCCCAATATCTGTGTGCTTCAGGTCGCACAGTCCGTTCACCTGTATGAATGATTTCTTATGCAAGTATAAAGTCCAGCCCATCATGGGCGAGTGGGAGATGTTGGACTTGGGCTGGGTCGCCCATGAGGGCTAGACTCAGCCCAACCCATTTACTTGGGAGTTGAGGCAGTTGTCTTGGAGACAACTGCTCTCAACTGCCAATATACGTTAAACGTATATTGGCAAGGAAAAACTGAGGAAGAGTTTTTTCTACCAAGAAGATTACTTCTCCAGTTCCTAAAACAAAAGAATCAAGGGTGTTCGTACTGTGAAATCTATCTCGGTTCTAGTAATCGGAGTTACGAGTTGAAGCATTGGAACCTACTACGATCCTGTCAAATTTGTCGTACCGATCAAGAAACAAGTAAGTGTTTCTTCTTCCTATCGAATCAACAGAAGCCTCAAATTCCAGAAAAGTTTCGATCTTTAAGGAAATGGACTTGTGTTCCCTTTGAGGTCAGGTTGTTATTCAAGGAGCAGTAGTTTGAGGAATTTGACATCTTTGTCGTCGACTGTGTCTTCTCCAAGATTTGTGAGGTTTTATGATGCTAGGTTTGAAGATAATCAACCCCATTTCTTAGAAGCTTGTTTTATTTGCAAAAAAACCTCTTGGAGGCAGTCGAGATATCTTCGTCTACAAGTTATCCAAAAAGATCTTCAAATTTTTTCCCATTCTGATTAGTTTTCTGAGCTTCACGGTCAATTAACCATGTGCAATGGAGTGAAGTACTACTTCTATTCCATCTTAACTTGTAACTTTTTTCCATTTTAACTTGTAAATTGTTTCCATTACAGACTGTTCATGGGCTATTCATGGGTTGGCCTTTATAATTTTTTCAAAAATTATAATTAGGAGTGAATTCAGAAATGTTATATATTTTGGTGGAGTTTTAATAGAATAGAGTGAATCAGAGAATCTACAAGGTGCAATAATGCTTATCGAGGGTCATTGTAGATAATATCCACTATTCAAGGTATTTAGGCCTCATTACTTAGGGGCTGGGAAACTCAACAACCTAAGTGCGCCAGAAAGAGTCTTATAGACAAAACCTCAATGTATATTAGGGGATGTAAGATATTTATACATATCTTATCTTAATATAATATATAACACATATAGTTTACTTATGTAGTTAGTATTTGTATTAAGATCATAAGTTAATGATTAACGACTCATGAGATGTAGGATGTTTATACTTTATATTGAATTTATTATTTTGAAGGTTTAAGAAGTTTTAATCATGAGATGTTTATACTTTATAACTTTATGTTGTTTTTTTTTTGATAACTTAAGATGTTATTATTTATTAAAGATTTAAAAGATTTAGGGTTGTGAATCTCTTAATTTATGATTTATGAATTATAGTTTAAGGTTTGAATTTTAACTTTAGAGTTAGAATACACATTTAGACTTTAGTGAATTTTTTAAGTTATAGTTATGTCAATACTAGAAAAAGATTAGGACGAGGCCCCGCGAATTGAGACGAGGCAAATCGGGACGGATATGAATCGGGGAAATCTACCCCGAGACGGAGCAGATCGGGTCATTAGGTTTAATGTGGGGGCACCCTGATCCGGCCGTGGCCATCCCTAAACCCCACCCGTCTTCTTTACCGCGCCAAGAAGCAAGCCTAGAATTCCGCGCAAAAACCAAAAAGCTTGTAATTCAAAGAACGAAACCACACTCTCGCTCAAACTTTGCTGCTTCGTGAAGTCCGAGCAGCAGAATGGATGAATCGGATCCTTATTTGACTTTCTAGAGGCCTCGAAAACTGTTTCCATGGACGGTTTCCTTCCTCTCTCCCGAATTCTCGCTCTCACAATTGCTTTGATTTTTCAATTGTTTCCGATCTATAGTTCTGCAGAAATTCGCCCAGATCTACTCCTTTGCGTGCTCTCTAAGCAGAAGAGCGCGTTCAATTATTTATCATTTGATCGATTGATTGGGTTTCTTCTACAACGTGTGTGGCTGTGTACGAATTCTTGTTTACCGAGTCGTCTTGATTTAATTTTAGTTGATCGTTTGGCAATTGGTCTATCCGTGCAGTTTTGTCTTGGGGCATTTTTTTTTGTAGATTTCTCCTCTCTCTTCGTTCGAATTTGTGGCGAGCTGTAGAGTAATTTCAGTCGGTACGAGCTTCAATTTCCGCCAAGTTGTTGTCGTCGTTTTTTCTCTTCTCTTTTGATATGTATCTCATCGAGTTTTTAGATGATTAATAGTTTAGAGCTTAGTGATCAGTGTTTTGATGTGTTACCATTGTAGCCATTGCTAAGTTCACATCTGATATTGTCGGGGTTCTATTTCTGATTCAGAAGGCACATATAGTATAATTTTAGACCATGTTTGTGCCAGGCTCATCTCTAATGAACTAAACAACTGTTCATTAATAGTTTCAAACTTATTTTTCATTGACATTATAACACTTTTTAGATCCAAATTGGTGTGGGTTACTTGTTTGGCACTTCAGCTTTAGTTCATTTTCTTATTTGCAGGTCCATTATATGTCCGAATTCAAGTTAGATGAGGAGGCGTGCCTTGATTCTGAAGAAAAAGGATCAAGCTCTATAAATGGGGATGTTAAACCTTATGATGGGGTTAATGTAGTATACAGGATTCTCAGTGGTATTCATAGGCAAGGAAATGATGTACCTGGCACAAACACAAAACTTAGAGCTATACGGGACAGGTAGGAGGATAAGGTTAATCTTCATGTCCACTATTTTATATTGGATTTTTGTATGCATGTCACAAGAATATCATGCATTCTCTTTATGGCTTCAAATTTCAGAGGCTACACAGGCAAGGGTGAATCTGATGTATGGATTTCCTCTTTTACTCGTGTTAAAATTATCTGAGCATTTTGTCGTATTGATTTATGATCATACTAATTTATTTCTTGAGTTACCAAGCATTGGTTCTATCTGTACTGAGAACTTTTTTGTTCATCTGCTTACTTGAAGCGACAACTGCTACTTGTTTTCTTAATTCATATCAGACTATCAGTGTGCTTGAATATAACTTGTACATACGGAGTTATTTGTTGTTTATTCTTGTAATTGGGTAAGGTTGAAGTCGATTGTTGCGGTCACAGATATGTAATGGTAGAAAAATAAAATCTGAAGGGTTTTGATTAAGTGGTCAATGCGAGTGATTTCAGTTATGCCTAAATAATGGCTAATCTATTTGTTTATTTTAACAGGTTCTTTAGAGGTAATCAAGCAACACTGGCTGACAGTGTCAGTTTTCTGGTTGGTGGAGAAGAAAAACGGGAACATGGCATAGGGAAAAAATCTGGACCTCTTTTGTCTGGAACAGCTTACTGTTTTTCGTCTTGCAGCATGATATTGTTGAACAAAGTTGTTTTGTCAAGCTATAATTTCAATGCGGGGATATCGCTGATGTTTTATCAGGTATGTTACCTATCTGAACACCTATCTTCCAATACGTTAGAAGTACGCAAAAGTGTCTATTTATGATTTCTGTAAAAAGAAAATGTTATTTTTTTCCCTTCACAACGTCAGAAACCTCATAAAATGTTCCAATAATTTGATGCAGAATTTGATAAGTTCAGTGGTTGTCCTTGTACTGGGTTTCTGCGGAGCAGTTACAGTGGAAAAACCCAACTGGAAGCTAATAAGGACCTGGCTTCCTGTCAATATTATCTTTGTTGGAATGCTTGTATCAGGAATGTACAGGTACTTCATGTTTTCATAGCTTTGATTTCAAAAAGTGATCCTTCTGGGACCCAGTTGTTTAGTCCTAGAGGAAAGAGATATACTCTTTATTATCAATGAAGTACTGGTCAAAGGACCAGCAAATGTGCTTTATCTGTTTGATGCTTCATATGTAGTTATGTAAACTGGTGAGTGGTCACTAGTAATTTTGTCAATTTGATGATATTTTTCACTGGATGCCTCGTGTGTATATTGATGATTAATACCAGTAAGGAAACAGTAGATTAAAGAATGACGATCTTTTTATGATATTGTGTGCTTGATAATTTCTTCATTTTTTTGGTTTCAGTTTGAAATACACAAATATTGCGATGGTGACGATTCTGAAGAATGTGACAAATATTTTGACAGCAATTGGAGAACTGTATATTTTCGGTAAAAGCCGGAATCGGAAAGTTTGGACTGCCATGTTCCTTATGGTAAATTACCATGTTCCCCCACCTCTTGCTTCATGTGAACTTGCTAAAGTTCTTTATATAGAATTCAAACGTTTGTAGCTCATGATGTTATTTAGTATTTGTAAAAGAAAGTTAAAATTCATTAATTTAATTACTACTTAGATTGTTAGATGGTCCACATTAGAATTGTTGAAGTTGCCTGCAATTCTAAGTATCATTTATTCTCTCATGCCGCAACACACTTGACTAGTAACCTATATATCACTCAATTAATCATTCACTTTCTTTTAGTGCTGTTTCTTGATGTATAAACCTTCCATGATTAAAATAATATTTTCTTGCTGTTATTCTATTCATGCTTTGCAGATAATCTCTGCTTTCACTGGAGGTTTTACAGACCTCTCATTCGATGCAGTGGGTTATACTTGGCAGATTTTGAACTGTGTGCTAACAGCCAGCTACTCGGTATGCTTTCTTTAGTTCCTAAATTCATTGTCTCTTTGATAGAAATAGACTGCTTGTGAGATCTGTAATTTATTATTTGGACTATGATCCTACAATGTCCAAATCATGTGGAAAATATGTAAATTGTTACAGCTCTCGCTCAGATTGGTGATGGACAAGACAAAACAATTAACGAGATCTGGATCTCTCAATGAAGTTTCAATGGTGTTGCTGAATAATTTATTATCTCTACCTTTTGGTATCTTCTTGATTATGATGTTTGATGAATGGGACTATATGATGAACGTGTAAGCTATCAATTTATACTTAAATGTCACAGTATTATGCTTGGCATTGAGTGCTCTGACATTTGTCCTCTAAATTTACAGGGATGTGGTTAAATTGCCAATGTTCTGGATTGTTGCAACGACTAGTGGACTTCTTGGACTTGCCATCAGTTTCACCTCCATGTGGTTTTTACGTCAAACTGGCCCGACTACTTACAGGTAATAATAGATGGCGAAACTAAACTCAAAATTAAACATGTTATTATCTTCAAAAGAAGTTCACGATGTTTTCCTTTCCCTGAAATGGTTTTGTTTTGTATAACCTGCCCTCCCTCCCTCTTCCCCTCGCCCCAAACACCACCACCCAAAAAAAAAAGAGAATGGAAACTCGAGAACAAAACAGGGAATAAAATGAAATTAGGTTTATGATAACCACTTTCTTAATGATGATGTTATGTGCATATTTTGGTCAACTTCTCAAATACTTCTGGTTTGTGTGATGATATGTATTTCTAATGTAGAGTTTAGGCATATTTGTACAGAGATCATGTTTTTTTCCGGTCTCTCTGTTTACTTGTTTGCTCCTTCCATCTTCCATTACGACGATGTGGGTGCACCAGTTGAAAAGTTAAGAGCACCATTGACATTTTGGCTTGTTTTACAGTCTGGTGGGGTCTCTAAACAAGATTCCAATCTCTATTGCTGGTCTGGTTTTGTTCAAGGTTCCGCTCAATGTGCCTAATTTGTTCAGTATACTATTTGGTAATGAAAGCAATTTCCTCCACAGACCATGAAAATTTATCACTAGTTTATCGTAATTGTGTTATAACTATTGATGCATGCTTCCTCCAGGTCTATTTGCTGGAATATTATTTGCCAGAGCCAAAATGACCTGACAAAAATTTAAATTTGATGGATAAGTTTCATGCTGAAGTATCCAAGTCTGGTGGTTCACCAGCACCTGGGTTCTGCGATCTAAGCGGAGTGCGGCTGGCTTATTGATTTTTTTGTAATTCTCGACATCGTTTATAGAGGGATGAATCGTTATGGTACAATATACTTTTCATGATATTTAGTGGAATATAATATTAAGAAAGAAAAGAAAAGAAAAGAAAAGAAAATAGTGGAGTTGCTTTAATTACCAGAAAATATATAGCTATGCATGTGTTTGGTGTGTGAATTTGGGATAAACTGAGATTAGGCGACCGCGGTCGATGAAAGAAGTAGATTTTTGCCTAAATTAATTACGAAACGTTTTCGTTTTTATGAGTTACTATAAATTTCATTTATCGCTCTTATTAAATTCATTTCTTCCGTAACTGGCAGAACGTTTTTGAAAATGTTTGAGGACTTGATCATTTGAAAATTCAAATGAGACCAGCTCTCTTGCCACGAGCCATCTCCATGACATTTCTAATACCAACCAAGTAGTCTGTTTAGTGTATAATTGCAATCTATAAATGAAAATTTTATGGTAAATCTACACCTCTTACTCTTGACATATCAACAATATTGTTCGTTTTCAGTTTATTTGATTTCTAAAGATGCACGGGATTTACACCGCTTTGTTCTTCGTAAGTCTTGCAAATTTTAAAAAATGACTTTGTTATAGTTAAGAGGAGGTTTTTACATGTATATATCATGTGAAAGTCATTGACTTTACCAATGCGATATCGTGTCTTTACAGTTTTTTTTTTCGTAACTTTATAATAGTATAAAACGAAGCTTAGATTTAAAATAGTTAAGTTTATTTGAAATTATATTTTAAATGGTTCACAAGTATTTTCACAAAGGAAATTGTGAAATATTGATGGATAATGAAAAATAATTAAATATGAGATTAACATCTCTTTCGTGATATCATTCCATGCAGGGCCGAGAAACTAAATTCCTAGGCAACAGAATATTGCCATTCGCGAAAAACATATACCCATGTATGCATGCACACATTCTCACTCACCGCCAATCAGAAGTTGTCGAGCGAGGTGAAGGAAAAAAGACAAACAGAAACGAAAAATGATTGAGAAGTCCAACTAATTAAAAGAAATAACAGAAACACAAATGCCACTTGTCTCTGAAAAACCCACTTCGATAAAATCAAAGAAACTAGGTCACTTCTTTGATACCCCGACTACTACTTTACCAATGTAACCTAACAACACGCAGCAATTAAGGACGCAAATGTGAAATGTTAATTAACAGCTACCTCGCTACTAATTAAGCTTACAGCGTCAGAAGCTAGGGTTGTTCATTGATTAGTACTACTTCCCTGAAGAAGCGGGAAGAAATAACACACCATCTCTATCAAGTCCATCTCTTTCCTTCCGCCATTGGAAGAAGCTGCAGCAGTACTTTCATCTATCACAAACTCTATATTGTTCATGTCAGCAGCATTACTGTAATCAGAAGAAGCAATCGATGAAGAAGTTACACCACCATTCAGCAAGTAAGAGAGGTATAGGTCTGAGTACAAATGGGTTCTTGGAGTTTCTTCTTCTTGTTGAACCACATTGACACTGCCATTTTGTTTTGGAATACTAGGCATTGTACCACTGAGGTTGTTATGGTCACAGCCGTTGATTTGATAGAAATCAAGACCTCCATGATCACCATGATTGGGTGGCTGCAGCGGCTGGTCATTATTAGCAAAGAAGTTTAGCATGAAGTAGAGTTCCTCATCACACGTTTGGGAAATCAGCGGCGGAGGTGAGTCATCGGTGGTTGGTTCTGATAGTTCCGGGAGGAAGTAATTGATCCGGCATGACGACGGGTTCTGATCGGATACAGCGGAGGAGCTGGCCGGAGTGCTGGCTGCAGTGGTTGTGGTGGAAGCAATATTATTACTGAAGTTCTTGCTTCTGATATAGTCTTGGAGAATTGATGATTGAGGCTGCTTGTTGTCATCAGGTTTTGACGATTGCTTGTTCTTCCTTCTAGAATTCTGTCTTCTCTTAGAGGCATTCCAGTGATTCTTGATCGCATTTTCAGTCCTTCCCGGAATTCGCTTTGCGATCTCAGCCCATTTGTTGCCGACTTGGGCATGAGCTTCCACTAGTACTCTCTCTTCCTCTTCACTCCAGCTATCTTTCTAAGCATATACATATATATACAATCCTCAACAAAGAAGAAACATCATGACAACCCACACACACTCGCGCGTATATATAGTTTTGCATATAAAAGTTGAATATTTTTTAATTATAATTACAAGAAGAAAAAAAATGTGTGGGGCGCGCGCTAGATTTAGGGTTTCAATCGTGAAGTTCATTATATAAGGAAACTGACTTCAATCTTATTATCCTGATTATGTAAAAATTGCATATGAACTCTTGGTTATTTCTTAATTAATTAATTAATGAAAGATCTAAGAGGGCAAACAAGAAGATTTCCTAATTGATATATATATATAGATATGAAATCACACACATATATAATTCTATATATCTAAAAAAGAGGATATGCATGTTCCTTGCACGAGATCTTAATTTGCATTTGCTTGACATTGCTATAAAAGGTTTCAAATTTGAATCTTTGTAACCCAATAAACAGCTAACACCCCACTACCATTAGGGTAGAAAGAAGAAGAAGAAACCTTAATATTTTTGTTGTTTGGAAGTCATGATCGTATCCATACCTTCGTGTGTGTGTGTGTGAATATGGGAATTAACCAAGGAATACTTCAAAAGTACATGCAAAATTCCCTAAGATCTAACGAACTAGGAAATGATAAAAATTAAAACTATATCACATTTGCAAAAATTAAAAAGAAAAAACGAAAAGCAAAAGAAGAAGAAAAGGAAGAACCTTGATATGTGGGCGCAAATGATTGTGCCATCTCTCTCGACACTGTTTGCCTGCTCTCCCAAAAAGCTTTACAGCAATCTGTGCCCATTTCCTCACTCCATATTGATTCACCAACCTTATTAGTTTCCTTGACAAACCACAAAATAAAATTAATACCCGAAAAACACCTCATTGTCAAACTTTACCCAAAAAAGAACTATAAAGAAACAACAAATTATATACCAAATTAAACCTCGTACACACACACACATATATATAAATATACCTGTCTTCTTCATCTGTCCATTGTCCTTTGATCAAAGTTTCATTACAAACTCGCTTACCTCTCTTTCCAACCCCTTTATTCGAACCTTTCTTCACTCCAACTCTCACTTCTTCTTTAGGGTTTCTCTGTTGTGTCCAGTTTAGACTCTCTCTGTCCCTATAAAACCCATCAAGAAAATTTGTTTCTTGAAAACAATCCCAAAAAACCCCATGACCACCACCACCAGTGCTAGAAGAAGAAGAAGAGAACCCATCAACAGTACCAACACCAGATTCTTCGTAATTCTTCAGAGTTGAGAAATGACTGCTTTGACCCCACAAGAACCTGTCTATGGCAGAGAAAGTTGGGCATGAGGGTCGATATGTAGATGATGGGTTTGTTTGGTAATTTGAATACCCAATACCATCACCGCCACCATTAACTCCTACTCCTCCTTCTTCCATGAAAGGAGAGCTTCAGAGGTGCTAATTCAAATCGTAGAACGAACAAGCTTGAGTTATGGTATTTTTTGTGTGCGGATTTTGTTTTCTTTGGTTCTCTAGTGCTTGTAAGGAAACTTCATAACAAGAGCTGAAGATAAAGCTTATAGCGTGCCTTTGTAAATGAGCCACATGGCTTAACAGCCGTTGATTTTGACGGTTCATCCAACGGTTCAGGATGTAAACTTGGTGTAACTCCTGAGCTTCTTCTTTCGGACAAAAGTAGAGAGCGGGGTGGAGAGATTGGTGCGTTCGTTATTAAAACCATATTAAATTAATCATTTCCCCGTAATGCCAAAAAATAAAATAAAAAAATAAAAATTGAGAAAAAAACAACAATCTCTTAAAAAAATAACGTCAACGTCGTCTTCTTCTTTCTTATTCTTGAATAATATGGATGAATAGTAATTATTTCAAGTTGATTAATAAAATATAGAATTAAAAAGTTAAGTATTTTTTTAAAATTAAAAATGGTTGGTTAAAGTCTTACAAAAACGTGGGTGGAGATGTGATTTATGAATTGTAAATACTAATTATTAGGGTGATTAAATTGAGGAGATTTTCAAGTCCTGAATTTAATTTCTTTGGTCCCTTGATGCTCAATTGCTCTCTCCATTTTATTTTATTTTTTAAAATTTCTAAAGCTTAGCTAAATGACTCGTGTTGATTCGGTTATTGACTGGTCAAATATTGGCCTTTGTTGCAAGTTGGTTACCAGAAAAGGGAAGAACATGAAACATGGTTGTATAGAAATATGTGTGTGATGATGATTTCTTCAACTTAGACCCATAAATTCAGTCAAAATACATGGATTTATAGCATCCTCCACAAGGTCATGACAATTATGCTGAATTTCAACTAATTTTGACTCGATAAATTCGTGTAACCGATCACAAATATATGCATATGGAATTAATACTTTGATTGATCGGTAGATATGGTCAAACAATCTAGATTTGATTTAGTCCTTAGTAAGCTGTAAATCTAATAATTAAATGATAAATCAGAGTAGACAGTCCTGGGTGCCCAAGTAAAATGTGGAAACCACTACATATCTCCCACGACCAGTTATTTGGGCTTTTTTATATAGTATTGCCCTATTGGGCCGAGCTGTTCTTCCATTTCAAGACCCATAATAGAGCACCTCGTTTAGTTCTAATTTTAGATGTCCCATCCAGGAATGGCAACCAAGATCGAGTTGAAAAGAAGAAAAAATTCCCTTGGTCTAGTTTGGGCTGTAAAGATTTTCTCAATAAATAAAAAAAGCCCAATAAGAACCCAACTTCTCAGCCCAGTTAGGGAATCGCCGAGCCGCCAACTGAGAGCGAGTTGCGCGAGCAGCTTCGACAACCAATATACATCGAGTTATTGATTTTTAAAGTACTTGAATCCCTATGGTCTGTTTATTTCTCTATATTTTCATTTTCTGTTTTGTTTTTTATATCAAGAAAACGTTTCTTCTGTTTTCGTTTTCTGTCTTCTAGTGATTTTGTGTCTTCTGCGTTTTCCAAAGAACAACCGAACGTATTTTTAATCTAATTATTTTTATAAATGTTCTTAGTAACGTTAGTAAATTCAAGAATGTTCTAATGAAGATTCTAATTTTCTAATGCCTTCGGGGTCGGGAAGGCATGGGATGTTAAATGAAGACATGGGAGTGTAGCTTAATATCACCATATCTTCACGTGATTAATAGATACATAAATACGTACATACACTGAATCCAAGCCTTGTTCAACAATAGCGGTTGTTGTTAATGCTGCTTCAATTCAAATCTAGACTTGGAAGAAGAGAGTTTCAACTTGACCACCCAAACGTAATTTTCTAGCGTCAAAACTAATGATATTACAAGGCAAACATCAAGATGATCTCTACAAATGCTAGAGATTAATTTATAAGAATATATAGTGGAAATATATATATACATACATATATGTATTTTCAAGAATGATTTCAAACACGTGGGGTCCACTTATTCGGGTACCACAAGAAAATCACTACTCACTAGTAGTGGAAAAAGAGTCCCGTAAATTCTCACACGCAGATGCAGACATCCGTGTCCGTAACAATTTATGTTGTATATATTTGCTTCATATGAAAGGTGGTTTACAGCCTGTAATCTCTCCAAAATAACCAAACAAAAAAGAACAGGAGAATTAACAAATCAAAAACTAAAAAACAAAAACAGGGAGATGAAATTAGTTCAGCAATTGGTTTTAAACCTGTAAAAGTACTGTCAATTGTCATGTGAGGTACATGAGGAGTTGCAGGTCCAATGAAGACGGGGCAAGCACGTGAGGAAACTTTGCGATATCCAATCCCAGTTTAGTCAACATATCAAATTTCAAAGTCAAACACATGGTGAAGGTGGGCAATAACTCGCTCAGCTGGGCTTTCGACTTCTTGTGTGAATCTTTCTAGGTATCTCTTACTGAAGACGAATCTTCCTATTTAAAGGAATCGAACTTGTTCTTTATTGATTAACATAACAACAATTACGAGTTACTTTCTCATGACACAATTGCGATTTTAATAGCACATTCAGCAGAGCATCAGATCAGGCATAGGCCTTTTTGCTTGGAATCTCAGGTTGACAGTTGATACTGGAACTTTGTAGTTAAAAATGCACATTAATTATATTAACAAAAAGAAAGGGACTAACTATAATTTGCTTCCATGTGGTTTCTGTAAACAAAAAAGAAAACAGTTTTTACTGTGCAAAAAGCCAAAAACAAAACAAAAGGTAGAAGCCGAGCACAAGACACGCCTCAGCCAAAATCTCCGCCCATTGTTGCTACTCTTCCGTAAAACACCACCACCGACCCACCACTCTCCAGTCCCACACCTTCCTTTTAATTTTATAAGAACTGCATCAAAATAAGTAAAGGATAATATAAGATCTTCAAACTATTACCGTAACCAAAATTCCCATAATTTTTACTGTGTTTTTGGGAACTGGAAATGCTGTGGTGGGTTTTTTTCTCCTCTGATTTTTGGCTTGGACGTTTGAGCAGTTGGGGGTTTCGTTCTAGTTTCTAGGCTTCTAGGCAGGTATCGGGTGGGGTGAGAGGGAAGCACGTGTCATCCGCACCAGTGTTCCACAAGAAATGTGCATAATGAGCCGGATAATAAGCATTGCTAGGATCTGCATCAATGGCTTCTAAGAAAGTCTCTTCCGCAGCCCACAAATCACTCTTTACTTTCCACAGGAAGAATGCGTACTTACTGTACGCTTCCGCGTCCGGTGGCTTTATAGCTGTAGCTTTCTTAAAGTACTCCTCTGCCCTGTTTGACATTAACAACAAACACAAGTTACGATCGGATCATTTGTGATTTATTATATCATTATCTATGATCTTTCTATAAATGGAAGTATCGACCACAAATGCTCCAATCAGTGATCTTTACCTGTCGTAGTCATGGGCAACAGTGAAGAGAAATTGGGCGTAATTGGAGAGGAGAAGAGGGTTATGAGGATCCAGAGTCAACTCTGATCGATAGAACATGTCCGTTTGGAAGAAATCCACAAAATCATCTGGTTCAATCTTTGCGTTTACAGGGGAAACTAATCTCTGCATGGTATCGTGATCCAGAGGCTCATTTTTCATTGCAGCTTGCATTCTTGAAGATTCTTCGACTATGGAATTCCATAATTGCAACTCTTCTTCGCTACTATCTTGCCCTGGAGTGGAATCTGCTTCCGCTTTATTACCAGTGGAGGAGACCTGGGAAGCTCCATCTGGGACAATTGTTCTGTACTGGTCCGACCGGTCAAACTTATCATCACCGTCACTGCCATTTGCTGCAGGACGGACCAGGCCACCATTGCCATTGTTACCCCCTACGGAAGTCGTCTTGCCACTTGAAGACGAGACTGAAAAAGACTTGATCGCTGAATAATCAAACTTTTGACTCCTCTGGTCCTCTACTTCCTCTATCACTGACGCTGTTGCCATTCCAGTATAAGATGTGAGAGGCAGAGCAGCTGCGATGGCATTGTTACTCGCCATGGAATGTACAGAGAAGTTTGCCAGTAGAATCATCACATATACCATGAGAGTCGGTGTATGTGAGAAAACTTGTTGGAATAGCCAGACGAATGAAGCGTGCATTTCCTGCTGTACGCGACCTAGAATCCCCTGCAAATCTTCGTAAAACAGAACCTCCCTCATCTGCAACGTGTAGCTCTGGAGCTCTCTGATTATAAACACCATGGATGAGAAGGCCTTTTTAACAGAACAATAAGCTGATTCCCCTACTTCTCTAAAACCTTGTTGCCAATGCATCTTCTTCTTTATCATTCGAAGTGAAAGTGGAAGATCGACG
This sequence comes from Euonymus europaeus, assembly GCA_963580455.1. Classification (NCBI taxonomy): domain Eukaryota; kingdom Viridiplantae; phylum Streptophyta; class Magnoliopsida; order Celastrales; family Celastraceae; genus Euonymus; species Euonymus europaeus. Next base: position 24,048,192 of record OY756967.1, read on the forward strand.
CTATTTGCCTTCCTTTCAATACTCGCCGCTATAATATAATCCCTATCCGGCCAATTCGGCGCCTCAATAGAATCATGACCGTTCTGTACAAAGTTGACGCTACTGTTATTTTCACTAAACTCTGAGGACACTAAGCTGTTGTCGTGATTGTCTCCAGTATCAGAAACTACCACCGATTCATCATCCACGGAGGCATTGTTACCGTCATCGTTGTCGTCGACGCCGGAGAGTTGGAACCTAAGTGCTATTTCTTGAATCTTCTTCGAGAATTCTTCGTCCGAGAAGGCGTCCAACCTGGCACTGCAAGCTCTCCTCATAGGACGAACATCGGACGTGGGATACTCGTAAGACCGAGATCTGCGGAGCTTTGACGATGGGGAACCAAACAGAGCCGATCGGTCCAGTATCTGCACGTACCGGCACACGAGAGTAGCTCCTCCCTCGCCGCTGCACCGTCGTTTCGACGAAGGAGACGAGATTGCAGAGGCTAGCGCTTGTGAGGAAGAAGATGAATGAGGAAGCACCGGCTGCGGCCATTGAAAACACGTCGTAGCTACGTTCACCCCCATTTGTTGACTGTTCAAGAGAAAAAGCTTGTCAGATTCTCTAAAAGGCACTATGTGAGAACTCGTTGCCTTATAACTCCTTTCCAATTCAAACGAACCTGAAAAATCAACGGAAACAATCATAAGTCAGTAAATGAAACTGTTTGAATTCCATCTCACACCGATTTTCCGAGAAAATATAGGCAAACAAAAAACAGAAACCACACGATTCCGAATATTATAAACTCAAATTTAAAAAATAGAGGCCATAGAACAAACAATAGTCAATCGTCACTCTCACTTGATTATCGGATCCAGAAACCAGAATAAAAAGGCATGGAATTTAAGATCCCTAAAACAACTTACGTTTGTAGAATTGTAGAATCTCCGACGAAATTCCGGCGAAGAATCAAAGCTAAGTAGTTGAACCTAGCTTGACTGGCAGCACGAAGTGCTAGCGAAACCTCTTATTTATACAGTCCAGCTCTTTTGGACTATTCCGCGTTATAAAAATCTAGGTTAGGTTTTGGTTAATTTTTAGAGTATATATTTTAGTCAAATTATATCGTTAATTTTTCATCGGTTATGCCAATTTTTAAATTTTTGTTCGAATTTCTAATCAATTTTAATAAAAAATAATTAAAAAAGTGAACCGATCAATTCGATTTAATCACATGAACCTTCATTTTGCCCTTTTTTTTTGGACAGCCCAATTAAAATTTCTCCACCGAAAGTGAGGAAATTAGGTTTAAGGCCAAAATTAAATAGCGGAGTACGTACTACGGATCCGCACATCGTGTGAAAAGGGTTATTTTGGTTTCGAGGTTGAATTGTCAAATTCCAGTTGTAATACTTTCTTATATTTACTCTATTAATAAACAAGTCCATAAAAGTAACTCAAGAAAATCATAATGATTTCTTTTATAAATGAATTATTTTAATTAACGCTGTGATATAACCTTTTTCAAGTAATTACTCATTACAAATTTACAATCCTTAGTAATAATCTTGCTATAATTCTCTCAAATTAATAACCCAGTTCATTAAACTCATCTTATGTACGTTGTTTGGAGAGAACAATAATTAGTGAAAACAAAATGTTAATAGAGTGTGCTTTCAGTCATTTAGAGAAGAAAAAAAGCCACGTGCATGATTGTTCAGATGATGTACTGAGTGCTGTCTATCGTAGGATGATAAATAATAATATATATATTCAGTATATATATACGTGTGCGGCCTGGGTTCGATAATAGAGCCCGGGTCATCCCGGTATTTGGGAAGGGGTTGGGTCATCCTAGGGTCGGGACGTCTCAGGCTTCAGGATCGAGCCCGAGTCATCTCGAGGTCAGGAATAGGGTCTCGATCATCTCTGGAGTTTGAGATTGGGCTTGGGTCATCTCGGGTCTAGAAAGGAGTATGGGTCATCCCGCACATACAAATATGTAATGATACATGTGTAAATAATTTATAATATTTGAGAATATATTTGTCCAGTGAACAAATATTTGATTTTTTAATTACAATATCAAATTTTAAATGATATTGTGATTTCTTGATTTGTAAATAATATCATTACCAAGTAATTGAATTACACTACATTTTTAAATTAGTGGGTACCAAACATTGTAATGTAATCCGAATACAATTATCATTACATTACAAGGGTAACCAAACATGTCATATTGAACACTCAGGGCAATCAAACTTGTCGTTAACCATCTGTTAAATTTTGACTACGTATACATGTTAAATGGTGATTAGATTAACCCTTATTAGGTGCCCTAGAAAAAGACAGGGCCAAAAAACCCTAATACCTTTTCTCTCCTATGGGGTTGATGAATTCAATTTTTCCTGGATCTAGTTTTTTTTATTTGAAAAAAGGATTTTGCAGGATTTATCTCATTCATATATATATATATATATATATCCTCTCTATTCGTCACGTATGTGGTGATTCGGTGACATATAATCATCACCTAATGTGGAATTTTTACGATATGAGTGAGTTTGTCATCTCTTGTTGAAGAAGATGTCAAGATCCATCATCATCTAATGTTGGTTTTTTTTATATATACGATTGAGTTTGTCATCTCTTGTTGAAGAAAATGTCAAGATCAATGTAGTAAATCCACATTCTGTTAGTTTATGTTTAGTCTATCATTTTTTTCCAATAGAATATTTACGGATACATTTCATGCGATCCGATTTATTTATTTATTTATGTTTGTTTGAAATTTGTTCTCGAATTTGTAATTCTTACATGAGGATTTGTAAATTCTTAATTTACTTCAATGCCGCTTTGTGTAATTGTTTAAATTATGGAAATATATGGTTTCAACTCAAAAAATAACGAAGGTGGAATTCTTTGTCTTTCTTTGAGTTATATTTCCATTTTTAATAATTTTATTTAATATTTGAATGTGACAGAAAATAGGAAATGCTTTAATTTAATATTTTGAATATGACGGAAAATCTAGCTGGGTACGAAAAGGAAAAGGAGATCAACTGACGGTGCAAATTGAGAGTTGGCAAGGCAAGTGGCTTGACGTCACATGAAAGGCTCAAATGACGATTGTTGAAAGTGATATCACATCAATTCAACGGGAAAAAAATCAAAAATCAAAAATCATTCAATGTAAATGAATTTAACGGCCGTGATTAATTCCGAAACAATACCATCAGGTCTGGACAATTAAATAGTACAATTTTATAATAAGATAGTGATTAGTTTATAATCAAAGAAGTGTTGTTACTCGTGAGCCGTTCAATTGGGTCAAACTTCTAGGCCCCTCACCAAGTTGGACCTACCATTAGGGTCAAGTTGGCCCAATAACCTAAAAGGCTTGGTTCATTGATTGGCTCAGTAGTCAGTAGCACACAAGGACAATCATTCTACGCCGTGAAAACATGGCTCGGTGCCCACCCCACAGGCCACAACGCAGACAGGCTGGCTCATTGGTTGCGGCACTCTAATGACATTTGTGTTCTCCAATTAATTTCTATACATTATCTTGCCTAAAATACTTTTTTTTATACCACTTTTAGCTGTTTTATATGGTAAAAATCATAAAATTCAGTGCCTAACAAGAGCAACTTGACTTAAAAAATAAGTTTGGATACTCGGTTGATTAAATAAAAATTAGTTGTCTGGAACATTGGATCCAAGAAAAATATGTCAGGTGATGCAATAGCAGAGAGGGAATTTTATTGAATAATATTACATTATTACTTGATAATTCGACTGGGAAATAGTGAAAAAAAAGACCAGAGAGTCACTCTCTATTGCAATAAGGACTCAATCCTTACTAAACAACTTATCATCCCCTTCTCCTACTACTAACTTAAATAAGAAATAGAAATAAGTAACCGTTGCTCTTAGTCACAGTTTGCTTCACTAATCATTAAGTGATGTGAAATCACATAATGGTCTCCATGAATTGCGTGGCCATTGACAACTTTTCAAATTGCTCGAGCCATGCTATTACCAAGAATAACAACGTTGATGTTTTGCTGAATTAATTGTGGCGATTTCTCCAAATTAGGTCCCCAAATCCAAATCAGATAAAATATTGTGTTCACTAATTTCTCCCTGTCGTTTTCTTATTGTCCATGTACGACGCCATTTGCACCAACAGGTCTCTAGGAAATTGGTGCATTCACATAGCTTTTTTTTAAAAAAATAAAATTTTCATGGCTTAGCGATCAGCTTATCAATAAATATACAATGGATTATTCTAGGATCACTCCACACAATATACTGCATGCAGTACAATCATAGTCACACTTAATCTCAACGCACTTCCTCGTCTCGACATTTGATCGAGCAAGCTATCACTCTTTGGCTCAGCCCTCAGCCTTCTTTAGTTAGCGATATAACTCAATAGTCGCAGTATACGTAAATTTGTATACAATATGTCGGACAACGCACGATCAATAAGCTAATATGTGAGAACTCATCACGGATAGCTCGGATGGCAATCGTGTGTAATATTTCAGATGAGTCTCGAATTCGGGCCTCCCAGTCCATTTTCCTTTACTAACAAAAATTTTGAGCTAATATGTTGCAAAAACATGGTGGAATTACCACAAGTGCATGCGTCTTATCCCTTCAATTATGTGTTCGTTCAATTGCTATTAATCTCAGCCTCAAATCACTCTCACTGGCTCGCTACTACAGAAATGGAAAGAACAACGATAAAAAATAAATATGATGGAACGTATTTTCACTATTTTGTATAACTGGTGTCTGGGGCCTCTGGGCTTTCTTCGCTTAATAGACGAATATGGGCAAAAGGCGGGACGAGACAGGGCTGGCGTCAAGACTCTTATCGTTGTTGGCTTTGAAACAAACAATTAAATCACATGGGCTGCAGTTTGGACAATGACTTGTAGACGCCAATGCCCCGCCAATTTCCTTATCTCCCATCCAATCGATTCTCCCATTCTGGGCTTTCTTTTTTCTTCTATTAATTCGATACCTTTGTTTTTTTCTTCTTCTTATTTGTTCCTTTTTTTTTCATTTGTTTTAAAGTTATAGTAACTAGGTTTCTGCATAAATATTACAACATATGTATATATCGTGAGTGGCGAATTTATAAAATAATCTTAGAGGGGTCTTGATCATTGACATAGTTCGAAATTTATAGGACGAAAGCTAAAGGGTGGATGGGGTTCGGACGCATCGTTTCCGGATTTTTTTTAAGGATATTTATTGAAAATGATAGCAATCTAAGCTTAGGATATGATTTCATCACTAAATTGATATGCAATGAGCTTGATTATATGTGTTTGATGGCTGTATCCAAGACCGATTTTTAATTTGAACATGTAATTCTTATTACGGAGTTACAAGGATATTATGGTAAAATCGAGACTGAAAATATCGGAGTGGAGTGGTCGAGTCTATCAATTAGTTCGACATGTAAGTCGCCATTTTCGCCGACTAATGGTCGATTGGGGCAGCTTGATTGTGCCTTTGCAATCAATTTGACACACACCATCAAGTACCCTAGCACATATGTTAGGCCATTCAAGTCCATACAAATATATAAGCCTGTGAATATTGACAATTAGAGAGAGAAAATATTAAGCATGCGTTTGGATGAGAGTATGAGTGATAGAGTATACTTTCTCGTAAAGCGTAAAAGCTGAGAGTGTCTGAGACTATGGGTGACAGACTCTCATCCAAACACCCCTTAGGGTGTATATGCATATCTGATGGTTCGGCCATAGGTGACTAGGGTGAGTGGGCCTGTTAGATGATGGATGTCACGCACTACAAATTCTCTTTGGACTCGGCCCATCATTTTAACATTTTTAAATGGGCTGTAGAAATAAATCAATCTCAGGCTCTCAGCCCAAGAGCTTATTTGTCTACTCAAAGAATCAAGATAATACAAGTTCGTCGTAAACTAATTTTTGGCCCAGCCCATAGTATTGCAAGCGCGCCACGCACTTCGAAATCTCCCTCTAAAGTCTCAACATATGGCGGGAGGCGAATTTGATGCGGTTTCACATTCGCGCTAAAAGACACGCCCATCACAATTTCTTTATACCAGGTTCTGCAAAATTCATCTCCAACCGAGGTTTCTCCATAAAAACTCTGCAAATTTTCTGAATCCCAACACACTTCAATTAATCCTGCGCAGAAGCTCCGAGTCTCTACGAAATGCCGACCATCGCCGGGATCAATTCGTCTCCGGTGAAGGAGAGCACTGCCATCAAATCCGAGATTGTCAGATCCAAATCTACTGGCATTACTCCTCAGAAGAGGAGATTGAGATCTAATTCAATGGTGACACAGGAGAACCAGATATCCACTCCGACGAAATGGAAATCTCCTCGCCGTTGTGACAAGTCGAGCCCCAACGGTCCTCCAAAAGTGAGTTTAATTATGTTCATTTTGCTTTTAACGATTCGTTCGTTTGGCATCATATTTTCGGAGTCTCTCAGTCAGTCAGTCTTCTCATTTAATTGTACCTCGCATCGTTAAGATAGTAATGAAAATGGAGCGAAATTTATTAGACTGGAAAATCAAATGTCTGTTAGTGGATTTTTTTTTGTAAGTGAAATTGAAAATGTGGAACATTAGATGTGCATATGCCCTCAGCAATTGATCTATTGTTGCGAGGAAAATTAACAAAAGCATATTTGTCTTGTGAATCAAGCATGATATGATATAATCTTAATCTTCTTTGTGTGCAGGAATTGAATATTGATTCTAGAAAAAGTCTCGGCAGAATACAGAATTCACCAGCAAAGCAAATTCCAAGTTTAGATGTCAAGTCGAATTGGAATCCCAGAGGCAAGCTTCAGTCACAGTATTATGTGTTGCTTCAAATTGTTTGTCGATCCTTTTTTGTATGAAGATTTCATTTAATTGCAGACATGGATCAAACGAGTGCCGTCAAAAAGGCACTGCACTTATCAATTACTCCACCATCTGTTGTTTGCCGTGAAGATGAGCAGAGAAGGATTTTGGAGTTTTGCAAGACTTCTATACAATGGGAGAAGGCTGGAAGTATGTACATATGTGGATGCCCGGGGACTGGAAAATCATTATCCATGGAGAAAGTGAGACAGCAAGTAGTTGACTGGACAAAAGAGGTAAGATCATTTACTTCTTAGATACGAAATGATTGTTGCTGCACCATTTATGCAGAATTGTTAAGAATGAGGTTGAAATATTGTCTTGATTATTTTCAATAACACACTGTGAACTTACCAGAAAAAGAAAAAGGAAAAAAGTATATGAAGTTGAATTTGTGTTAAAAGTGTGTTGTTCATATCGCGAGTTAAGGCTTTGAGACATTCCATATGTAGGCTCTGGTCTTTATTTTGGTGTACTAATAGAAGCTTCAGAATTTACAAATCCATGAGGAAAATCCATTTTATGGACTCTGGCAAAGTGTCGTATTAGTATATTGATTTTCTGATGCTGAATGCATAACCTCACCGAGTATAATATTTGCCGATTCTTCTTCTAACGCGAAATTTTGTTCTCTATGCCAGGCAAGTTTGCAGTCACCGGATGTACTGACCATTACTTGTACATCGCTAACAAATACAAGTGAAATTTTCACTAAGGTAATGAAAGGATTATGAATTGTTTTTACTCTTTTAGCCTGCCGAATGTTTTTGAACAAAGGTTTACTGATTCTTAAATGCTGATTGCTTGCCAGATACTAAGTAATAACCAATTAAGAAAGGAAATCAACTGTTCTACCTCACCTCTTCAACATCTCCAGAATCTGTACTCTCACAAACTGCAGTCATCTGGCTCGAAAATGATGTAAGAATCATATTCTCAATCCAAAACGAGGAGAAAAATTTATATCGTTGCGCTTGTGTGTGTTATTGACTAACTTTTACTTTGTCAGGCTAATTATTGCTGATGAGTTGGATTATTTAATCACTAAAGACCGGGCTGTCCTCCATGATCTGTTCATGCTCACAACTTTACCGTTCTCTAGATGTATACTTATAGGTACTCTCTTTTTTGCAATTTTCTCATTCATGATCCTGGCACATTTCTCAGTCTTATTTTATTATAATGTTATTTTGCACAAATTCATGAATCGGTTCTATAAATTATTCTTTTCTTTTGCAGGAATTGCAAATGCCATAGATCTAGCAGATCGTTTTCTTCCAAGACTTAATGCTTTACAATGTGAGTTCACTGCAATGCTCTCACTAGCTACATTTGCTCATGAATTATCTTCCGATGACTTTCACTTATTTAACATTATTAAGCATTCTGTGGAGGATCGACTTACCATCTGGTTCCTTGCTCTCTTCTAGGTAAACCTTTGATCGTGACATTTCGGGCCTATTCTAAGGATCAAATTCTCAGAATACTTCAGGAGAGGCTCATGGTAAATTTTCCCGTGTCAACTCATATTAGGATCTCTTTAAATTGCTTTTATATGTATTCTGAGGCATGAATTGAAATACTAGGTTCTGAGCTTGAACTATGATCAAATCAAATAATTCCCAGATGTTAGCAATAATTTTTTTTAGATTTCAATAGTGACAGGATATTTGCTTGTCATTAATGTTGGATGTTGTTTTCTTTTTCACCCAGGCATTTCCTTTCATTGTTTTTCAACCTCAAGCGTTGGAACTCTGTGCAAGAGTGAGTCATTAAGATATTAATTTCAGCATCCATTCAATGTTTTTTGTTGTTTTCAGTTAATGTCTTGTAGTTAGATGCTGACCATTAAAGATTTAACAGAAAGTTGCCGCAATCTCTGGAGATATGCGGAAAGCTCTTAGTATCTGCAGGTCAGTTTTCTTTTCTTTTTATCCTCTCTTTCTTAGTTTAAATTCTGTACTATATCTATAAGATTTCCTTCTCTTTCATTCTGGTTAACCGTTTCATCAAGCTGTAAGGCTGCAGTTGAAACTTTTCAAATCTGATAAGACCCGTGATTCTATTCTATACCAGGAGCGCAATTGAGATGCTTGAAGCAGAGCTGAGAGAAACTGCAACCAAGATGATTTCATCATCAGCGGAGGAGTCCTTTGATCAACAAACAACTATGGCTCCTGAATCCCTTCAACTGCAAGAACAACATAGTGTTGTAAGTTCTCCCGTTATTCTTAAATGCTTATAGGCATATATTTAAGAGTTTTCATATAACTTAGGAGTTAATGAACATGATGCAGGTCGGGTTTGACCACATGGCTCTTGCCTTGTCAAGAACATACAAATCACCGGTAGTGGAAACAATACAGTCACTTCCTCAACACCAGCAGGTAAGTTTGTCTAGCCATGATTCTCAAATGCTGTTGTATGCTATTTACTTTGCTCTGGAGTGAAGTTTTACATGTTGTTACTTCTACTGCAGATTATACTTTGCTCTGCTGTGAAGTTTTTCCGTGGAAGAAAGAAAGACACAACTTTGGCAGAGGTTAGTTTTGTTTCCATTGCCAGCAACAATAACGTCAAAAGCATGTGATGATTTTGTTTCTGCTTTCCAAACTTATTATTACATGGATGCAGCTTAATAAATCGTACATGAACGTCTGCAAGTCAACTTTGATACCACCAGTTGGAATCATGGAATTTTCAAGCATGTGCTGGGTTTTGAATGACCAGGTATTAAATTCATTACCAGGAAATAACTCCACCTTGTCAAAACGACTTCGATTAGAATTGTGAGGCATATATTTCAATATGCAGGGGCTCCTAAAGTTGGGACAGGCTCGTGAAGATAAATTGAAAAGAGTAACGTTAATAGTAGATGAGGCTGACATCAGTTTTGCAATGCAGGTACTAATCGCTACTTATCAAATCTCCTATAGAGAATCAAGAATCATGACTAATTCTCCCCCTTTGACAGTTACTTTGTTTCTGCATTTGTTTGACACAGGGAAGTAGATTTTTCCGGAATTGTCTTCTGTAGTTTTGTGCATACATACAAGTAACTCCCAAATGGGCTGCACGGGAACAAATCTGGATGCATTCCCAGCTCAAATTTTCTACATTTACAGTTATTTTTAGATCATGTTTCAGGCTATAGTTTATTTTCTCTTTGTGCCATTAAAAAAATGTCTTGCTCGCTTTAGGTTAGGAGAAATAAAAATAAAGGCGAATATAGAACGATAAAAATATTTTCTTTATTTTTCTAGCAATGCTTCGATTAATAAAAAAAAATTAGTTCATTTTTTACTTTATGTTGAAACGGAAACACTTTATATTAATAACGGGCCTGGACATGATTTTAAACTCTCAAGTTTGGACAAAGCCTCGACCCATCGACTTAATTAACCTCGTCCAACTCGAAGCCTGGGATGACCCTAACGGATCACTTAGCCCATGATCAAAGTCTACTACTTGTGATTGAGTTGAGAGGATAGAAAAGAGGTGCTGGTGTTATTTTCCTGTCTGTTACGAGGAACTTAGCACACGTGGAAAGGGAAGTAAACGGGAAGAAAATAGTGGAGAAAATATTTGGATAACACACCCCTTTATTTCTTCGAAACCAGACTTCTTATAAGTCAAACAAAAACTAATAGATGCATAACTGAAGGGAAACGTGAAATTAATAGATGCATAACTGGAGGGAAACGTGAATACTAGTGCAAAACTAACAGATGCATAACTGAAGGGAGATGTGCATGCAAAATATAAAAAACACGTACGAGTCCAAAAAAGGTAGATGCCACATTTAGTAGACTTGCACCAAATTGCATGCACACATACATATATCAATCCATGATGCATACTTCTTCCTACGACAACTCAATCAAACAAACCAGAAACAAAATCGTCCTGATCTGATTCTTCTTCTGGTTCGTCCTTCTTTTCTTCCTCCTTGGAAGCAGCTGGGGCAACAGCAGAGCTAGCAGAAGCGGCTGGAGCAAATGCAGCAGCAAATTTGCTTGGATCCTGTAATTGTTTGTAGTTCAAAATGAGTCTGCCAGAAATAACATTTCAAATGGATCAATAAGACAAATATCAAGTGACGATTCAAAAGGAAACCTTCAAATACTCTTTCACTTTCTCTGCCTGTTTGAATGTGTACTCTGTTTCCACTGAAATAGCGAGAACATTCTTGTAGGCATTGGTGAACATGTGAGGAGCAGCAGCAAGAGCTGGGTATGAGAGGGCCAGAGATAGGGAAGAAACCATTGAGAGCCCTGATACAAACTTCTCGGCAAGATGGTCTTCTGTGAGATCAAGCACTTCAGGATCAAAAACTGATCCATTATCATAAACAGATTGCACAACAAGTGAGTATGAGAATGGTCGTATCCCCAGCTTAGAGAGAAGGGCTGACTCGGATGAGCCCACCTTGTCACCCTTCTTAATCAGCTCCACATGAGTAATGATTTCCACTGTACCCTTGTTAATCTTGGTTGGGATGTTGAGCACCTAAAAATGCAAATTTAAGAATAGAACCGAAATAAAAAGTACAAATTAAGGTTAAATGATGAAGGGAATTGTGAAAACCTGGAAGAAAGAAGTCTGGGAGGGATCTAGGCCTGTATTTCCGGGCGGAACAACAACATCAATTGGAGCAACAAGACCAACACGGGCTGGGGCACCAACCTGTAATATTATTATTAAGGTAGGCAATGTTACAATGGTCATGAAGTCATGGATCTTCAGTTTGCAACTTTGCATGCAAGATAAATATAAAATGAACTTGCAGCAGGATTAATTTCTAATCCATCAAATATTCATGTTCAAGATAACTTCTACAAGTGTATGAAATGCATTAATGAATTATCATATATATACACGAATGAATAAGCGCTCACTACAACAGAGAACTCAGTGTTGACACAATAAATTACTGCGTTAATAACTGATGCCGTAATTTTATACGCGGCCCTTTCTGTAAAACATCATCAATTATAAATTTACGGCGCTTTGGTAACCGCCGTTAAAAATGAAAAAAATGACATTATTTTTAGAGCAGGAATAAGTATTTCGATGCGTAAAGCGCCGTTGTTTACAATATGTACGGTGCTTATATACAAGAGCCATAAGAATACAAAAATTTACGGCGTTTTATATTTCAATTTAACGATGCTTGTGAAGCGCTGGTAAAATAAATTTTTGGATTTTTAAAATTATATTTGTTTAATGCTTCCTTGTTTGTGTAATGTACAAGCAATCTCAAAATACAAAAGCAGCAAATCATTTGTTTTCAAACCAATAATTCAATAAATAGATTGCATATATTAACCGTTTATTTTAAACGCCGTAAATTAGACGATGCTTTTTTAAAAAACGCTACACAAAAATAGCAGCGTCGACGCTTTTTAAAAGAGCGCAGGCGAGGAGTGTTGTTTTTTAATTCAATTCTTGTAGTGGCTTCCACAATCATCAAGCATATTAGGGAATTTTGGGAGCATATAAAAGGTGATCATAAAGTTAAGTAAAGAAATGCACCTAGTAAATCAAACAAACGGCAGTGTTTTGAAATAGAAAACCATAGATACAAGATTGATGAAAAATAACCAGCTATTTTAGAAAAATCAGCAATGCAAAGGGAAAAAAAAAAGGTATCTGCAGAAAAATTGGTACCAAATCTCAATTCCAATTTGGTATTTAGAGGTACCGTCCTCTTCCATCAAAAAAAAAATGTTTAGCTGGAACATAAATTCGCAGATATTACACAATCTTACCTGAACTACAAAATATATGTGTTCATAAGTAAAAAGTATCAAATGATCGACTAATATTGTATCAATATTTTACTATACCTTGTACTTGGCAAGCTCTTCTCGTACTTCCTTCAGATCACCCTTAGTGAAAATCAATCCAACATTCCCCTTAAATTCGGAAAATGGTTTAGATAGTTAGCATTTAGCAATGGTTAAATTACCAACAAAAATAATTTAGCAATGGTTAACGTCTAGGTTATTAAGAGTCAAAAAGTCACGGGATCACATAACTCCGCGTAAAGAAGCATTCTAAGGTAAAAAGAAAAAAAGAAAATGGCCAATTAAGCCATTAAATGCTGCGCCCTTGCAGGCAGTCTGGCTTTTACTTGCCTTCGCTGCGTTAGCAGAAACATTTTGTTCCATTCAATTAATTACCAACAACCGACTAAAAAAAAGGAACCGAAAAAGGAAACCATGCGAGAGTCAGATCATGCCACAAGAAAGATAAACCATAAAAGAGAACCTAGAAGGCTAGAAGTGCTTTCATAGTTTCATTACGAATGATATCCGGTTGCTTTAACAGCGAGCGATACTTTACCTTTCTTACCGTTTCTTGACTAACAAATTAATAGGAAGCGAACACATATAATATTCACATTATTTATTTTCTCTCATGATTCGTTTTCGTTGAACGGTGATATGGCAAAAAATGGGGATCTAAAATATCCGACAAGGGGATTTTTCTCATAAGCAGATCCACACAAAATTATCAAAGATTAATAGTCGTTAATGGAAAAGAAGACGATCGAAGAGGATATCATACAACGAGCAACTGAACAAGGTTGTTGAGAGCATTATTTCCGGTCCTCTCGGCATGCAGCCTGACAGTCCGCTTCATCATCGTGTTTTTACCCATCAGCAGCATCGAGTCGCCTCGTAAACCCTGTCGTATGGTCTGCATCTGAGTGGAACCAACATTATCGGCACCGACAATCAGGATCTGTGAGTACTCGTCCAGAAGACGGCAGAGTTTCTTGTCATAGTTGATCTTCTTATCAGCTTTCGAGGGCTTCGGCATTGTTGTGGAGAAGAAAACTGGGAAACCCTAGAGCGAGCGAAATGGGAGTGACAGTGGTTGCTAAAATTGAAACCCTAAAATAAGGTTGCATGGATTTATAGTGTGGGAGATATATGGCTTTTGGAGCTACAAATGGGTCCAAGTTTTTGAGGGCCCACGGAATCGTCGGATCGGTTTAGATGTTTGTGCCCAACATGCCTTTTTTTTGGGTCTGGGTATTTTCTCCCTTTCTAAAGTTTATTAATTGTCTCACTTATGACGGAGGAATACCTTGGTTACATTAAACAAAATAACAATCTCCAATAAACTGAAAATTGATAACAATACAAACAAAGACATGCTACGCCTGTATCCCCAAAACAACCTCCACTTCCACAATATGAGAACTACCTCGAGAATTTCACCTCCTGGATCACACCAGACCAAAAGCTCTCCATGGAGAATTCCCCACCAAGACAAGCAAAAGAGTAAAGAATACATGCCTTGCACCAGCCAAAGAAAGGCCAGTAGGATGCCATGTAAACTCTCTCTCAACATGCTTAAAGATAATAAAATACATGCCTTACACCAGCCATTTTAAGAAAGCCAGTAGGATGCCATGCAATATATATCTTTGATCTCCAAGCAAAAGACTCAAATACATGCCTTACACCAGCCATCAATGACCAGTAGGTAGCCGAGTAATCAAAAAAGAAAATGACCTTTCTTCAACCAGCTAACCACAAGCAGCAAACTATACCAAACAGCAAACTACTAAAGTAACCAATTGAAATAAAGCAAACAAAAACCAGCCGCCAAAGATGACCAATATTGAGCCAAAGCTATTAGAAGTCAACAAGTAGAATATAATTCAAAAGAAAGGCCCCAGCCAGCAACACGCCACAACCAACTCAACAGCAGTAACCAACAACTGATCAGAACCAGATGAGGCCGCAGCCAGCAACACACAGAAGCAACTCAACAGCAGTAACCAAAGACTGAACAGAATCAGATGAGGTAGCTCAAGAAAAACACAGAAGCATCCCAACGAATCCTTAAAAAATGAACTCCAAGACCCAACAAAACAGGTAGCCAACCAATAGATCGAAACACAGGCAAAAACTAATCATCCATCATCCACGCAAAAAGAAGAGAATTGCGATTTGCACCTTGCTTAGCTAAAGAGTCAGCAACATGATTGGAGTCCCTCCATGTATGAGAAAAAGTGACTGAGGCCAGGAAGTTCTTCAGATTATGAATAGCATGGACATCTTGATCTACAGCCCAAGGGTTAAGAGAATTGCCTCCAACCCATAAAATAGCATTAAGCGAATCAGATTCCACCATAATTGAACCTCTATCCTGTAAGCCGTGCTGTTTTGATATCTCCAAAGCCAATCTAATAGCTTTAAGCTCTGCAATATTTGAGTCCACAAGAGAGATGGGACCAGAGAAGATGCACTTAAAATGGCCAACCGAGTCTCGCAAGACTCCCCCCACCCCAGCTTTTAAGTTTGAAACCGATCCATCCGTGTTCCATTTGTAAGCACCGCGCGGAGGAGCCACCCAGAAAGACAAAGGCTTATGAACTCTCGATATATTAGACCTGAGCTTCAAACCATCTGATGAAGACAAAAGTTCTGTTCCATTGAAAGGCAAATGAAGGTTTAAAGCTTTTAACCATATCCCAAATCTTATGAAAATTAAATAGAACACATTCACCCAATCTACAGGTTTGCTATTAAAAATGGACTCATTTCTTGTAGTCCAGATAGTCCAAATTATTGCTCCAAAAAGCAAGGACCAGACCTTTTGCTGTTGTTTACCCACAGCAAACGAAGACCACTGATCAAACAATTTTGACACTGTGTTCGGGAGACACCACTCCTGCCCCCACCAAAAAATAACCTTATACCATTATCGTTGACTAATTAATGCCAATCGGCGAACAAGCCTATGATACGTATAGGTGATAGGATAGATGTTACTTTTATATGACTGATAGTAATTATGGAGTTAATTACACCTCTGAGTATTCAAAAATTTATCGTGTTTCAATTTAGGTATTGAATCTTGAATTCATTCAATTCAGGAATCAAATTTTTATTTTTGTTCTGATTCTAATAACTGGATAGGTTTTCACATATTCGATCAGGTAAAACACTTATTATCATAATTTTTTTTTTACTGGAGTGACATCACAATTGATGACATGTAATTTTTTCCTTTTAAAAAAAACAAAAAAAAACCTAAAAAGAAGGGACACCTTCTGATTTCACTTTTTCTCCTCTCCTCTCTCTTCATTTTCTCTTGTTTTTGACTTAGCCATCTGTCTCGAACTGCAAGAATTTTCTAGAGATTTCATGGAAGAAGCCTAGAAACTTCTAGGTCATTCTAGGATTCTCTAGAGTTTTCTAGAAACTTGTACACATTTCTAGTATTTAGTAAATATTTATGGAAGTATCTAGAAAATGAAATACTTGTATAGAACTTTCTAGAAATAGAACCCTCTGGAAGTTTGAGGGCCTATATAAGGAGGAGTCCTCCTCATTTGTAAATCATCCAAGAAACTAATAATAAAGACATTCAAGAGTTACAAAATGTTCTCCACTCTCACACTTTAGGTGTTCTTCCAAATCTTCAAGAAAGCTTCTTGGAAAGGTTTGAGTTAGGCTGACTTGTTACTCGGAGGAGTGTCAATTGCCGCACGGAGCGTCGAAGTTTAGTGTGAAACTTTACGCGCGTGACAGTTGGTATCGGAGCCAGGTCCGAACTTGAGGGTTCCAGGTTCTTTCCAAAGCTTTGGGTGGGTGAAGATTTTGTGGAAGACATGGCTAGTGGTGGATCCAATGTTGATTCAAGTGAAGTAGAGGCCAGGCGTGATAATGTCAAAGGTGGGGGAAAACAAAAGAAGACACGAGAGCCATCTCAGGATATCCTTGCATCATTAGAAACCCGTGTCCTCAAATTAGAGAACACCGTGGTAACGCAAGGAGAAGTGATAGAGAAAACAGTAGAACAAGTGGCGGACTTGGAGGTGGCTACCCAAGGAGGTGAATTTTGAGAAGAATTTCAGGCATCATTGGATCGGATTGTTGCGACAATTCGAGAGGAGATGCGGACTCTCCAAACCAACATGGATGCTTCTATAGCCAAGGTGCATGAAAGGGTAGACACCATCGAGGGACGAATGCTGACCATCGAGGCAGATGTATCACTATGCAAATTTAAGGTGTCTAAGGACATAGTCGATCCTCCTCTCACACAAAAGATGGATGTGCCCCGACCTAAAGCCTATGCGGGAGTTAGGAAAGGGAAAGAAGTAGAGAACTTTTTATGGAGCATGGAACTCTACTTCAAGAGTATGAAGATCATGAGTGACGCAGCAAAGATGGATACAGTGCCTCTGTATCTAACTGACACTGCGGCACTATGGTGGCGAAGATTGAGCGGAGATATGGAACGAGGACTTTTGGAGATAACGACTTGGGAGGAGTTCAAAAAAGCTTTTAGGGCACAATTTTGCCCAAGGAATCTCGAGGATGAAGCCCGAGGTAAACTTCGCCACCTTACTCATAAAACTAGTATTCCTGATTACGTAAAGGAGTTTACAGAAATATTACTAGAGATACCGGACTTTCCGGAGAAGGAAGCAAAATTTGCATTTATAGAAGGATTACAACCCTGGGCCAAACTAGAGTTGAAGAGGAGAAATGTTCAAACCCTCAAAGCTGCGATTGAAGAAGCGAAAAGCTTGACTGAGTATAGGCGAGAAGACAAAACCAAGAATAGCCACAAGGGTGACAAGGGCAAAGGTGGAGGAGCCACCAAGAGCAACTTCAACAACCGCCAAGAGGGAGTAGGAAAATCCTTTGGAGGTAAGGGGAATGGCAAGGATGCAGGAGAGACATCCAAAGTTCCAAGGAAGGGATCCATGTATGTCGGGATAGATGTTGCAGGGACGCAACTCAAAGCTCTGGTGGATTCAGGAGCGACCGACAATTTTATGAAGGTCGATGTTGCAGAAAAGCTCGACCTAGAGGTGGTCAAGTCGGGTGGTCAGATCAAGGCAGTCAATTCAAAAGCCTTGCCAACGCCAAGACCAAGGTAGAGCAATGGTCAGGAAACATTAAGTTCACTATCATTCCAATGGATGACTACGACGTAGTACTGGGGTTAGATTGGCAAGATCAGGTAAAGGCCTGTCTTATACCTTATGCGAACTCTATTATGATTATGGATGATAGTTCTCCTTGCACAGTTCCCGTCTCAAGAGAGGCGCAATTGGGGACCAAGGTATTATCTGCTATGCAACTATGCAAGGGATTGAAGAGGGAGGAAGAAACATATCTTGCCGGTTTAAAGGTGGATGAAGGTGTACCCTCTAAAGAGGGTGACATCCCAAAGGAGATACAAAGAGTACTTAAAGAGTTCCAAGATATAATGCCACCAGAACTTCCAAAGAAGCTTCCACCTAGGAGGGAGGTGGATCATAAGTTGGAATTGGTACAAGGTGCGAAGCCACCAGCCATGGCGCCTTATCGCATGGCACCACCCGAGTTAGCAGAATTAAGGAAACAACTCAAGGAATTGCTCGAGGCTGGATTTATTCGACCGTCTAAAGCCCCGTATGGTGCACCCGTGTTATTTCAAAGAAAGGCGGATGGGTCGTTAAGGTTGTGCATTGACTACAGAGCACTCAATAAACTCACGGTAAAGAATAAATATCCAATTCCACTCATAGCAGATTTGTTTGATCAACTTGTGAGTGCTAGATACTTCTCCAAGTTAGACTTGCGGTCAGGTTATTGGCAAGTTCGGATAGCAGAAAGAGATGAAGAGAAGACCGCTTGCGTGACGCGGTATGGCTCCTATGAGTTCTTAGTGATGCCTTTTGGTCTCACTAATGCACCGACCACGTTTTGCACGCTCATGAACAAGGTACTCTCTCCATTTCTCGATAAGTTTGTCGTTGTTTATCTAGATGATATTGTTGTGTACAGCCGCACTTTGGAGGACCATGTTGAGCACTTGAGAAAGGTCTTCCAAGCTTTGAGAGAGAATGAACTTTATGTCAAGAAGGAGAAGTGCTCGTTTGCACAAGAAGAGGTACATTTCCTAGGCCACAAAATCCGAGGGGGTCGGATCATGATGGACACAGCCAAGATTCGAGCCATACAGGACTGGGAGCCTCCGACAAAGGTGACAGAGTTACGATCTTTTTTGGGCCTTACTAACTACTATAGGCGGTTCATCAAAGGGTATTCGAACATCACTACTCCCTTGACAGACATGCTAAAAAAGGCCAAAGCATGGGACTGGGGGCCTAAATGTCAAAATGCATTTGATAAGTTGAAGAGAGCGATCATGGAGGAGCCGGTTCTAGCCCTTCCTGACTACACAAAGTCATATGAGGTGCACACCGATGCCTCTGACTTTGCTATTGGTGGAGTACTAATGCAAGAGGGTCATCTGATTGCATATGAGAGTAGGAAACTCAATGATACTGAGAGGCGTTACACGGTACAAGAGAAGGAGATGACGGCAATCATTCATTGTCTTCGGACATGGCGGCATTACTTGTTAGGATCAAGGTTCGTGGTAAAGACAGATAATGTTGCCACCAGCTACTTCCAAACCCAAAAGAAGTTGTCACCAAAACAAGCACAATGGCAGGACTTTCTTGCGGAATTTGACTATGTGTTGGAGTACAAACCAGGAAAGGCCAACCTAGTCTCGGATGCGTTAAGCCGCAAAGCAGAGTTGGCGGCCATAAGTCGTCCTGAGTGCCCAATGCTTGATAGGATCAAAGAAGGCATGGATCAAGATCCTATGGCAAAGAATCTCGTGGAGTATGCTAAGGAGGGAAAGACTAGGCGGTTCTGGCTCAAGAATGGTTCGCTATACACTAAGGGGGACAGAGTGTTCGTTCCAAGATGGAGAAATCTTCGACGGGAGATTATCAAGGAGTGTCATGATTCAAAGTGGGCAGGCCATCCAGGTATGCTTCGGACCATGGCCCTAATTGATGATGGTTATTATTGGCCACGTATGCGGGATGACATAGAAGCCTATGTGAAAACTTGTCTTGTATGCCAACAAGACAAGGTTGATCTACACCAACCAGCAGAATTGCTTGAACCACTACCTATTCCAGAGCATGCTTGGGAGAGTGTCTCTATGGACTTCATCACTTGTCTACCCAAGTCAGAAGGATGTGGGACAATTATTGTGGTGGTGGATCGATTCTCTAAATATGTTGTATTCATCCCAGCCTCTCCCGATGTGACAGCAGATGAGACAGCTCGATTGTTCCTCAAACATGTGGTGAAGCTCTGGGGAGTGCCTCAAACTATTGTGAGCGATCGAGACCCAAGGTTCACAGGGAGATTTTGGACAGAGTTATTCAAGATGCTTGGCTCGGAGTTAAACTTTTCCACAAGTTTTCATCCCCAGACCGATGGCCAAACGGAGAGGGTGAACGGGTTGTTAGAACTCTATTTGAGGCACTATGTGAGTGCTAACCAAAGGGATTGGGCAAAGTTGTTAGATACAGCATAATTTTCCTACAACCTACATCGAAGTGAGTCGACGGGGAAGAGTCCATTTGAGCTTGCTATAGGCCACCAACCGTTGACTCCGAACACGGTGGCACTTGGCTACACAGGAAAGAGTCCTACGGTGTACAAATTTGCCAAAGGACTCCAGGAAGAAACGGATATGGCTCGTGCCCATTTGAGGAAGGCATCACAAAAGATGAAAAAATGGGCCGATCTGAAGAGAAGGGCAGTGGAATTCCAAGAAGGAGATCTAGTCATGGTGAAACTCTTGCCTCAACAGTTTAAATCATTGAGGGCAGTGCATAAGGGATTAATAAGACGATATGAGGGGCCGTTCAAAATCATACAACGAGTTGGGAAGGTCTCCTATAAGCTAGAGTTGCCGCCAAAGTTGCGGATTCATCCAGTCTTTCATGTAAGTCTCTTAAAGCCTTACCACGAAGATCCAGATGAACCTCAACGAGGAGTGTCCAAACGGGCACCTACAGCCATGGTAACTTCCTATGAGAAGGAAGTAGGAGAAATCCTCGCGGATCGAGTTATCAGGAGGCGAGGCGTGCCGAGCTATAAAGAGTATCTCATTCGATGGAAAGGGGTGCCAGAGAGTGAGGCTAGTTGGGAGCCCGAAGGCTTACTGTGGCAGTTCAAGGACCACATTGAGCGATTTGAACATGAGAGGACGACGAGGGCGTCGCCCTAATAGGTGGGGGAGCGTGTCACGAACTGCAAGAATTTTCTAGAGATTTCATGGAAGAAGCCTAGAAACTTCTAGTTCATTCTAGGATTCTCTAGGGTTTTCTAGAAACTTGTACACACTTCTAGTATTTAGTAGATATTTATGGAAGTATCTAGAAAATGAAATACTTGTATAGAACTTGCTAGAAATAGAACCCTCTGGAAGTTTGAGGGCCTATATAAGGAGGAGTCCTCCTCATTTGTAAATCATCCAAGAAACTAATAATAAATACATTCAAGAGTTACAAAGTGTTCTTCACTCTCACACTTTAGGTGTTCTTCCAAATCTTCAAGAAAACTTCTTAGAAATGTTTGAGTTAGGCTGACTTGTTACTCGGAGGAGTGTCAAGTGCCGCACGGAGCGTCGAAGTTTAGTGTGAAATGGGTAGGAAGAAGATGAAGTGTAAATTTTAAGTGGTTTTTTTGGGTTTATTTTTATTGAGAGTCAAAAAAAAATAAAAAAAATAAGTTACACATCGTCAATAAAAAATTAACTTCCCAATTCCACCTTAGATATTAACCTCCTCGAACGGTTGAAAATTTGACAGGTGTAGAATTGGAACAAAAATAAAAGTTTGGTTTCCGAATTAATTGAATGAGTTCAAAGTTCAGTATCTGAGTTGGAATACGGTCAATTTTTTAGTATTCAAAAGTGCTATTAACCTATAACTTATGTTATAATTAAGTGACTAAATGTTCAAATATTATAAAATGGCTGTTAATTAAATTGACTCGTGTTACAATTAAGTTTGACTGAGTTTTGATTAGTTAAAATGCTGACATGACACTAAAAATAGACTTTCAAATTAACATTTGCTTAGGTAACATTTTAAAAAAAAAATATATGAGGCATAAGAAGATTATTATATATGTCAATAACAACTATTTAATTTTGAAATCATATTATACTTATAACAAAATAAGCACTAGCACAAACGCGATCTTGCATGTAATGAAATATATTATAAGCATGTATGATAGGCAATGTTAAGAGAGACAGGTAGTTGCTAAAGTGATAGATATGTTTATAATAATAAAAAAGAGAGAAGGTTATATATACCACGTAGTTGTGGGTCTTACCTTGATAGCGTGCCTTGTGGAAGACATGTTGAGAGCAGATGAAGAACGATGGATGGAGGAGACAGTAGTCGTTCGCGTACAAGGATCGATGGAGTATTCTCACATTTTGGGAGCCCTTGTTGTAGGCATGTGGATTTTGGAGTGACCAGTTGCTAACTAAAATATTTACAGTAGTAGTCAGCGACAATGTTTAATTAAAATATTAAAATATTTGTAGCGGTCAACATAATGGACTATTTTAATTGATCACCTGCGATCACAACCAAGTGCAGGTCATAAATTTTTTACTTGTGGTCACATAAAATTGCAGGTGAAGCCTGATTGCTATAACCTAAATTAGATAAATTACATTAATTTGTTTGAGAAAATATGTTTTAAATGAATAATACGTTGATTAATATGCTAAATTTCGAATATTTTTGTAAATTAAAAAATTTGTTAAATTATAACCATTGATAGCAAAATGAAACCTGACTTGTCAAAAAATAAAATAAAAAAACAGTCAGAAAAATTGGTCCTTCTATAATCCACTTAGTCTCTCTCATCAATATTTCGCAGCCCAATATATCTGGAGCCCAAATAAGAAACAGACTTACAAAACAGTCCAATTAAAAGAAGCTTGAAAGCCCAACTTTGAATGTTTAATACCCAAACCCCAATGGGTCAGAAGCGCAAATTCAAAGCAGAGAATAGTCACATTCTACCAAAATTATTTTAATTTCTTTTATTGATCGTACTCTTTTCCATGTATTTTTTCTCTTAAAATATATATTAGATTTAAAAAAAATTAAATATTCGAACTCAACGTGTAAATATATTTTCAATAAAACTCATATTCGATAGCTTTTATTTCAGTAAATTATTTTTACATAACCATAATAGTAAATTAACAACGTATACGCTATCAAAAATTCCGCTCTATCAAACAACAAATGATTTATTTGACAGTTTATACATTATCAAAACTTTCATTCTACCTAATGGACACTCGATTTGGTATCATTCGTCGCTGATTAGCGTTTGTCAATTGAAAAACGTGAATTGCTTGTACTTGTATGCATGTATGTCAAAGAAGGGAGATTAGAGGGCGCTATCGTTTAGGCTATGCTTTGATTGAAGATGAGAGAGTTAAGTAGAGTCAAAAGTGAGCGATTCTAAGTTGTTTGAATTGAGAGTAGTGTTAATGAACAGAAAATATATAATCTTATTTGGATTGAGAAGTTTGAGAAGTATATTTATAACTATTCTATTATAATAATTATAAACCCCACTAGTTGCTTAAAATTGAGATGTTAGAAAATTAGATATTTTAAAAGTAAGGAGGAGAAAAAAACTCTCAGTGACCCTCCCTTCAATCTTCCCCTGACTTCACACACCTTCGCTCAACTAGTTCCACTTAATCCAAGCACAGCCTTTAAGTCTCATGTTTTAGAACCGTCACCGGCGGCTCCATTTCTTTGTGCGCAAACTAAAAGGCAGACGCTCTATGGTCATGGAGAAAACCCTAGCAATTAAACCCAGTCCGTTGTTCCCATTGACACCCGATATCCCTGTTAATGGAAGTGTTAACATTAACTTTAGCAGCACAGCATCGGTCTCCCGCTCAAGGTCTCTCGCTCTGTATTGCTCGAGCTCCCGCGTCCGTGCAATCAAATGCTCTTCTCAGTCGTCTTCGTCGTCAGATGGTACCACTCATTTTCATTTCCATCTGTGAACTAAGTCGTGTCGAGTTTGTACCTGGCTCAAACGCCGATAAGGTGTTTGATTGACGATATATGAATTTTATTTTTACTGTGTGGGTAGTAATTGAAGTGAGGAAATGAAGACGGAGTTTTGAGGCAATTTAATTTTTAGGATTTGGTTTACCGGACGATGAAGATTTAGCACAGTTTTATCGATTATCTGAATCCTGTTGTCTGTATGGTTGCTGAGAAATTTCGAAGCAGAAAATGTCGTTGATTGTTAATAAAGTCTTTAGTTATGTTGTTTTTTTAGAAACTAAAGGATGGCGAATGAAAATCTCGGTTATAATATCTGAAAAATACATGTATGGAATTTAAAATTCTGTCTTTGTACCCTTCTTGCGCTGAGCAAGCAAAAGGGGTGTTGAAATATTTGGAAACAGAGAGTTTCAATGACGTTTACTTGCAAGCCTAATACAACGGATGACTGTAAATAATTCAGTTATTGAAATGATTTTGGGGATGTGAGATATTCTTATTTTTCTAAATTTTTTTATCTAATTTGAGTGTTACATCGTGTTCTATTTTTAATCACTTAGTGTGGGTTTTAATCCCTGTGACCTGATTGATCCAGTTGACCAGCCAGCAAAATTTCAAGAAGCTGCCAAGAAGGGGAATTTAGTTCCTCTCTATCGGTGCATATTTTCGGATCATCTAACTCCAGTACTTGCATATCGGTGTTTGGTTAAGGAAGATGATAGAGATGCTCCCAGCTTCCTTTTTGAGTCAGTTCAGCCTGGTTTGAACGCTTCCGCTATTGTAAGCTCCTCCTAGAACATAATTTCTTTTTTATTATTAGGGTATCCAAAGCTATCGGTTTATTCTTATTTGTTTCGGTATCCATGTTAGGGAAGGTATAGTGTAATTGGAGCTCAGCCAAGCATGGAGATTGTGGCGAAAGAAAACATGGTTACAATCTTGGACCATGAGAAAGGCCTTAGGGAGGAGAAGATTGTGGAGGATCCTATGACGGTTCCTCGCAGTATCATGGAGGGTTGGAAGCCCCAACTTGTTGATGAACTTCCTGAAGTATTTTCTGGTAAGGGAACTATATTGATACTTGTTCGACAGTTGACACTTTGACCGTTAGACGTCTCCATGTATCGTGTTGCATTGTAATATGTTCTCATACGGATCTGTTTTGATGTCTGGAAGAAATAGTTTCTTGAAACGTTTGTGTAATATTTGCCAGTGTCACGACTATAACTATAGCTCTTTTGTCATCCATATTTTGCTTCCAATTTCTGAACCAACCAATGGGGGGTTTAATTAGATCATGAGGATTCATATGTTGTGTTTTCAATTTTTGTGGTATATCTCATCAGAAAGAATTAGTAATGTTGGTATTACTGCAAATATCAAGTATTCATGCGAACATCTGAGAACGGAATGCAGGACAACATCTAAGAATTAGGTGATTGAGATGGTGTTTGATCTTTTGCCAATTTCACGAACTTCTGAAGTTTTCTTCTTTCATTCTCCATACTTTTTTTGAGATTCTGGACGCAGAATTACTTATTAGGCTTTTATGATTCATGTGTATTTCTCTATTGCTGGTATCTCCCTGCTAGCAAGTACTTAATTACAGTGCTGGTGTCAACCCTTCAACGTAAGTTCTGTGAACGGGATGATCATGATGTTGTCTAATCGTGTTGATAAATTCTCTTCCTCACTAGGTGGTTGGGTTGGCTATTTCTCATATGATACAGTCCGCTTCGCAGAGAAGAAAAAGCTACCTTTCTCTAGTGCCCCGCCAGATGACAGAAATCTACCTGATGTTCATCTTGGTCTCTATAATGATGTGCTTGTGTTTGATCATGTAGAGAAGGTACTTTTTAAGTTTACTCGAAAGCCATTTGGTTGTTCTAACTATATATATGATCCAGGATCTGGAATATTGCCTTAACACTTCTTTCTTTCGCTGCTTTTGTGGTTGGTCATCTTTTTTTTCTTCCATTTTTATGAGTTAATAAGGGAGCAATTTGTTACCTGTTGACAGAGGAATTGAGTTGAATTTGATAAATTGTTTCTTTTGATGCATATAATTGCTAAGCTTTGGTAATTTTCTCGACCTCAGAAAGCTTATGTGATTCACTGGGTGAGATTAGATGCATATTCTTCTGTTGAGGAGGCCTTCAATGATGGAATGGAACGATTGAAAGCTTTTGTAGCTAGAGTTCATGATATAATAACGTAAGTTATCATTTTCATTCGTAAATCTTCCACCTCATTCATTTCATTGTTCTAAGTTCTATTTAAAGTGCGTAATTGGGTGTCAATTTCAGACCAAGGCTACCTGCAGGTTCAATAAAGCTATCAACTCGTCTTTTTGGTCCTAAATTGGATATGTCTAGCATGACAAGCGAAGAATATAAGCAAGCAGTATTGCAAGCCAAAGAGCATATTCTGGCAGGTGATATTTTTCAAATTGTGTTAAGTCAGCGTTTTGAACGAAGAACATTTGCAGACCCATTCGAAATCTACCGAGCTCTGAGAATTGTCAACCCAAGTCCATATATGACTTATTTACAAGTTCGCTCACTTTCCTTAGACTATCAGTTTGAAATGTACAGGTGATGTTAGAATTCCGAAGCACTGTTCTGTATTGTTTTTGTGATCAGGCTAGAGGGTGCATAATGGTTGCTTCAAGTCCTGAAATCCTTACACGAGTAAAGAAGGTAACTGCAGCAATAATACGCAGAGTAATTGAATTCAAATGATAGAATTCAGATCGCTGTTCCTGTTTTCACACGTTTGGGGTTTTGTCATCAGAATAAGATTACTAATCGTCCCCTTGCTGGGACTTGTAGAAGAGGGAAAACCCCAAAGGAAGATTTAATGTTGGAAAAGGAGCTTTTGAATGATGAAAAGCAATGCGCAGAGCATATAATGCTTGTGGACTTGGGGAGGAACGATGTGGGAAAGGTTTGTGCCTCTTATATAAACCTAGCTACACTTTACAGTGCAGTGAAGAATTTGAAATTTTGGATCATGTACCAAGTTTGTCTGGGTAGTCATTTTCCAAACTTCTATCAGGGGACTTGGTTTTGAATTTACTCAATATTTACGATCTGTTTCAGCAAATGCCCTTTTGAAGTCCTCCTCTAAGTCCTGCTCTAGTTCCCATGTAATGCTGGGTTATTTTTCATTGAAGTATTACTCTAAGCGTCTTTCATGCTTATTAGAGCTCACTATTTTTATTGCTCATACTACACTTGGATCATACTACACTTGGATTGAAGTCTAATTCCCCATCATAAGAGACTTTGAATTTTGATTTTCATTGGGGATTCATGTTTCCCACGTTCCTTTGTGTGTGGGTGTGGTGGATGGGGAGACTGTGTGAGATACGAATATTGTCATCATATGTTTAACTTGTAAGACACTTACTCTCTTTCTGTCAATGCAGGTCTCGAAACCTGGTTCTGTGAAAGTTGAAAAGCTTATGAATATTGAGCGATATTCTCATGTTATGCATATCAGCTCAACGGTATGTACTCCTTATTGCAACAAAGTGTTGATTAGTTAATTATTCTACATTTTTTATCGTTGCCTAGCTTTGCCGCATATATGGTTGTCTTTGCAGGTCACTGGAGAGTTGCTTGATCATTTGAGTAGCTGGGATGCTTTGCGCGCTGCACTTCCTGTTGGGACCGTTAGTGGAGCACCAAAGGTTTTCACTGGCTGCCTTGCTATAACTGGATCCATGTTTTCTGTATTTGAACAAAAAGATATATTCATTAATATAATTAGCATGCAGCCTGCATTTACCTTCCTATATTGAAATATATTCTATTCTTTTCAGGAAGGCGATTTTTGTGATGATCATTTTGTTTAGCCATTATAATCATTTTCCCCCTTCTACAATACAGGTGAAAGCCATGGAATTAATTGATCAGCTGGAACTCACAAGGCGTGGACCATATAGTGGAGGATTTGGAGGGATTTCGTTTTCTGGTGATATGGACATTGCACTTGCTTTGAGAACTATTGTTTTCCCAACCAGCACTCGCTACGACACAATGTTCTCGTACGACAATATAAGCAGGCGCCGAGAATGGGTTGCACATCTTCAAGCTGGTGCTGGTATTGTAGCTGACAGTGATCCTGCCGATGAGCAGAGAGAGTGTGAGAACAAAGCTGCTGGTCTTGCTCGGGCCATTGATCTTGCGGAATCATCATTCGTCAACAAAGACTAACTGAAAACATCCATCCTCTCTGTTGCATGTTTCGTTAATTATTAGATATCGAGTTTGTTTCTCGATCTGAATTCTGAAATTGTTTTTTCGATTCTCAAGTTACTTACTACACGAAACTAAACGTTTGTTTCACGTGGCAAGTGAAATTGAGATAATTTTCCATCAATGACTTATATTGTGTTGAACACAATTTTTTTTTTATTTGGTTGCACACAATAGTCAAGAATATGCACCTTGTTTTTTTTTTCTTTTCTTTTTCCGTTTATTATTTTCAGTGAAGTTTTTGATTCATTTCTACCTTTCAAAGTTTCAATCAAATACAAAAATATGCAGCTTGTAGGATGCATAGGAGGTGTTTGGTAAACAATTCTAAAGAGCATACATATTAGCATGTAACATATAAGCTACAGATAAATGTTAATCTAATCAAACAACAATTCAGCATTCAACATATTATTCAACATTTTTCATCTAAAAATGACATTCCCGAAATTGTCATTTTGTTTAGAATATTTTGACTATTGTACATAAAATGTCGAAACTAACCCCCATTTATTAACTAATGCCCAAGTTACCCCTGCATGTACGGACCAAAATATAATTTTTTTTCGTATTATTCAAAATGTTAGAATTATTTTAATAAAATGTAAAAATGTGTTGAACATTAATAAAAAGATATTTATAAATTGTATACAAAATATATAAATATTTTCATATTATTAGAAATGTTAGAATTTTTTTATAAAATGTAAGAAAATGCTAAATATTAATAAAAAAAATTAAGAAAAATTGTATAAAAAATATATAATATTTTAATATTATTAACAATGTTAAAATTTGTTGTATTAAAAATGTAAAGATTATTTTTAAAAAATATAAATCTATTTTTTTTATAATTTGTGTTAATACCCCTGCATGTAATTAGCCACAACATTTATACTAGCATATATGTTTTTCTCTGAAAAATCTAACCAAACACTCACAACATTTATAACAACATATATGTCAACATTTCAAGCAACATAAAGCAACTAGCATACAGACTAAATTATATGCTACTGGTAAAATTGTTTATCAAACACACCCATAGTTCAATAACCGTAGTTTGTTCCTGGATCTGAATTCTGAAATTGTTTTTCGATTCTCAAGTTACTACACGGAACTATTCTTTTGTTTCTCACTTGGCAAGTGAAATGAAGACAATTTTCCGTAATGAAATACATTCTATTCTTGAAGGCGATTTTTGTGATGGTCATTTTGTTTTGCCATTATAATCATTTTCCCCCTTCTACAATACAGGTGAAAGCCATGAAATTCATTGATCAGCTGGAACTCAAAAGATGTGGACCATATAGTGGAGGATTTGGAGGGATTTCATTTTCTGGTGATATGGACATTGCACTCGCTTTGAGAACTATTGTTTTCCCAACCAGCACTCGCTACGACACAATGTTATCGTACGACAATATAAGCAAGCGCCGAGAATGGGCTGCACACCTTCAAGCTGGTGCTGGTATTGTTGCTGACAGTAATCCTGCCGATGAGCAGAGAGAGTGTGAGAACAAAGCTGCTGGTCTTGCTCGGGCCATTGATCTTGCGGAATCATCATTTATCAACAAAGACTAACTAAAAACATCCATCCTCTTTGCTGCATTTTTCGTTAATTATTATCGTGTACTTGCTTTGGTGGACGTATAGATATCGAGTTTATTTCTCGATCTGAATTCTGAAATTGTTTTTTCGATTCTCAAGTTACTACACAGAACTAAACTTTTGCTTCTCACGTGGCAAGTGAAATTGAGATAATTTTCCATCAATGACCTATTTTCCCTAAAAACTACGACGAAGTTTAAAACTATAAGAAATGCTAAACAAAAACTAGTTTACGAGTTTTTACGTAGTGAAAGATTTTTGTGTTGAAGACAAATTTTATTATTATTTGGTTGCACATAATGGTCAAGAATATACACCTTGTTTTTTTACCGTTTATTATTCTCATTGAAGTTTTTGATTCATTTCTCCCTTTCAAAGTTTTAAACAAATACAAAAATATGTTGAGTTTTTACGTAGTAAAAGATTTTTGTGTTGAGGAATTTTTTATTATTATTTGGTTGTACATAATGATCAAGAATATACACCTTGTTTTTTTACCGTTTATTATTCTCACTAAAGTTTTTGATTCATTTCTCCCTTTCAAAGTTTCAATGAAATACAAAAATATGTCGAGTTTTTACGTAGTAAAAGATTTTTGTGTTAAAGAGAATTTTTATTATTATTTGGTTGCACATAATGGTCAAGAATATACACCTTGTTTTTTTTACCGTTTATTATTCTCATTGATGTTTTTGATTCATTTCTACCTTTCAAATTTCAATCAAATACAAAAATATGTAGCCTATAGGATGCGTAGTTCAATAACCGTATAGATATCGAGTTTGTTCCTTGATCTGAATTCTGAAATTGTTTTTCGATTCTCAAGTTACTACATGAAACTATTCTTTTGTTTCTCACTTGGCAATTGAAATGGAGATAATTTTCCGTAATGAAATACATTCTTTTTTTTTTTAGGAAGGCGATTTTTGTGATGGTCATTTTGTTTTGCCATTATAATCATTTTCCCCCTTCTACAATACAGGTGAAAGCCATGAAATTCATTGATCAGCTGGAACTCAAAAGATGTGGACCATATAGTGGAGGATTTGGAGGGATTTCATTTTCTGGTGATATGGACATTGCACTCGCTTTGAGAACTATTGTTTTCCCAACCAGGACTCGCTACGACACAATGTTCTCGTACGAAATATAAGCAAGCGCCGAGAATGGGTTGCACACCTTCAAGCTAGTGCTGGTATTGTTGCTGACAGTAATCCTGTCGATGAGCAGAGGGAGTGTGAGAACAAAGCTGCTGGTCTTGCTCGGGCCATTGATCTTGCGGAATCATCATTTATCAACAAAGACTAACTAAAAACATCCATCCTCTTTGCTGTATTTTTCGTTAATTATTATCGTGTACTTGCTGTGGTGGACGTATAGATATCGAGTTTATTTCTCGATCTGAATTCTGAAATTGTTTTTTCGATTCTCAAGTTACTACACGGAACTAAACTTTTGTTTCTCACGTGGCAAGTGAAATTGAGATAATTTTCCATCAATGACCTATTTTCCCTAAAAACTACGACGAAGTTTAAAACTATAAGAAATGCTAAACAAAAACTAGTTTACAAGTTTTTACGTAGTGAAAGATTTTTGTGTTGAAGACAAATTTTATTATTATTTGGTTGCACATAATGGTCAAGAATATACACCTTGTTTTTTTACCATTTATTATTCTCATTGAAGTTTTTTGATTCATTTCTCCCTTTCAAAGTTTTAAAAAAATACAAAAATATGTTGAGTTTTTACGTAATGAAAGATTTTTGTGTTGAGGAATTTTTTATTATTATTTGGTTGCACATAATGATCAAGAATATACACCTTGTTTTTTTACCGTTTATTATTCTCACTAAAGTTTTTGATTCATTTCTCCCTTTCAAAGTTTCAATGAAATACAAAAATATGTCGAGTTTTTATGTTGAAGAGAATTTTTATTATTATTTGGTTGCACATAATGGTCAAGAATATTCACCTTGTTTTTTTTACCGTTTATTATTCTCATTGATGTTTTTGATTCATTTCTACCTTTCAAATTTCAATCAAATACAAAAATATGTAGCCTGTAGGATGCGTAGTTCAATAACCGTATAGATATCGAGTTTGTTCCTTGCTCTGAATTCTGAAATTGTTTTTCGATTCTCAAGTTACTACATGAAACTACTATTTTGTTTCTCACTTGGCAATTGAAATGGAGATAATTTTCCGTAATGAAATACATTCTATTTTTTTTCAGAAATGCGATTTTTGTGATGGTCATTTTGTTTTGCCATTATAATCATTTTCCCCATTCTACAATACAGGTGAAAGCCATGAAATTCATTGATCAGCTGGAACTCAAAAGGCGTGGACCATATAGTGGAGGATTTGAAGGGATTTCATTTTCTGGTGATATGGACATTGCACTCGCTTTAAGAACTATTGTTTTCCTAACCAGCACTCGCTACGACACAATGTTCTCGTACGAAATATAAGCAAGCGCCGAGAATGGGTTGCACACCTTCAAGCTGGTGCTGGTATTGTTGCTGACTGTAATCCTGCCGATGAGCAGAGAGAGTGTGAGAACAAAGCTGCTGGTCTTGCTCGAGCCATTGATCTTGCGGAATCATCATTCGTCAACAAAGACTAACTAAAAACATCCATCCTCTTTGCTGCATTTTTCGTTAATTATTATCGTGTACTTGCTTTGGTGGACGTATAGATATCGAGTTTGTTTCTCGATCTGAATTCTGAAATTGTTTTTTCGATTCTCAAGTTACTACACAGAAATTACTCTTTTGTGATCACGTCGCAAGTGAAATTGAGATAATTTTCCATCAAAGGCCTATTTTCCCTAAAGATTACAGCGAAGTTTAAAACTATAAGAAAGACTAAACAGAAACTAGTTTACGAGTTTTTACGTAGTGAAAGATTTTTGTGTTGAAGACGAATTTTTTATTATTATTTGGTTGCACATAATGGTCAAGAATATACACCTTATTTTTTACCGTTTATTATTGTCACTGAAATTTTTGATTCATTTCTCCCTTTCAAAGTTTCAATCAAATACAAAAATATGTAGCTTGTAGGATGCATAGTTCAATGAGTGTATAGATATCAAGTTTGTTCCTCGATCTGAATTCTGAAATTGTTTTTTCGATTCTCAAGTTACTATAGAGAAAGTATTTTGTTTTTCACGTGGCAAGTGAAATGGAGATAATTATTCATCAATGACCTATTTTCTCTAAAGACTACTGCGAAGTTTAAAACTATAAGAAATTATAAACAAAAACTAGTTTACGAGTTTTTACGTAGTGAAAGATTTTTGTGTTGAAGACAATTTTTTTATTATTTGGTTGCACATAATTGTCAAGAATATACACCTTATTTTTTTTACCGTTTATTATTCTCACTGAAGTTTTTGATTCATTTCTCCCTTTCAAAGTTTCAATCAAATACAAAAATATGTAGCTTGTAGGATGCATAGTTCAATGATCGTATAGATATCGAGTTTATTCCTCGATCTGAATTCTGAAATTGTGTTTTCGATTCTCAAGTTACTGCACGGAACTAGTCCTTTGTTTCTCACGTGGCAAATGAAATGAATATAATTTTTCATCAATGACCTATTTTCCCTAAAAACCACGACTATGTTTAAAATTATAAGAAAGGCTAAACATGAACTAGTTTAAGAGTTTTTACGCGGTGAAAGATTTTTGTGTTGAAGACAAATTTTTTTATTATTTGATTGCACATAATGATAAAAAATGTACACCTTATTTTTTTACTGTTTATTACATTCACTAAAGTTTTCGATTCATTTATCCATTTCAAAATTTCAATCAAATACAAAAATACATAGCTTGTATGATTTACACTTCAATGGTGCGGTCGGGCCCGTTAAAAAGGGACCGAGAAGGCCCAATTTACGCAAAAGTATGAAACGGGAAGCGAGCGACAGAGGGTCCATGCTTTGCCACGTCAAAGAAGATTATGCACCAATTTTTTGTCTTGTGTTTTGTTTTTTCCTCTAATTTTTCTTTTTCTGTTGCTTCTCTGGATAAATAACTGATAAAGCATTAATCGACAAAGCTTCTTTACCGACCGTTTCTCTGCCTTCCTCCGTCACAGCATTTGGCGTTCCAAGGCCACTTTTCGTAAGTTGCTTCCTCTCTTTCGATGTTATGTTATGCTATGCATGTAACTCCAGTATATTTTAGTGTTGAGTTTTAAGTGTTGAATATTATCTGTTATGTGTTTGATGAGTGTTGCCATCGTTGTTCTGCACGTATGACTGTTTCTCCAATTCGATTCAATCAGTTGCAGTGATTGGTTTATGTTTCTCCCGATATGGACTGTTCCGTCTGATGATGATCGCCTTTTAAAATTTTTGTTTTAATAATTGCGGAGGAAAATAATTTTTATTGTTGACATTTCAGGTTATTAATTGGGGGTGACTGTTCTTTGATTTCGTTATTGTTGAATTTTTGGGATAATTTTTTAAATCATTGGCGTCCAACAATGAATTGATGGACTAAATTATCCTTATGTTGCAGCATAGATAGTTGATAGACTAAATTTTCCCTAGAGTTATTACCCTCGGTTGATTCAGATTTTGCATGATTCATGGATAAAGTTTTAATTCTTGGATTGAAATTGTGATGTTCTTCTTGACTTCCATCACTCTGTATAACACGGCCTAGATTATGCGTGTTTTTACTGTTGAGGCTACAAGCCCACAGCCACAGGCATGAGCATGTTTTGTACTTGTAACATTCTTGCAAGTGTCTTTCTCCTTTCCTTGTCATTGTACTAATAGTCACTCAAGAAACAGCAGCCATTACTTTTGAGTGATGTTTCAGGGTGCATAAATCAAGTCTAACAACTCAGTTGATGAGGTTCTCATTTGTAAACGAGAGATATTACGCGGCTTGTTGATATTTTCTGTGTATGGGCTAAAAATATGCAGGAGAGGTTATAATACATGGATAGATAGTAAACGAAGAGGAGACTGCTTCCACATAGACTTTTGTTATGACAATCACCAAGGTCTATGTAGTGTAAGTGTTCTTTTTTTCTGCTACTTGACTCTCTCCTCTCTACCTCATATACGCACATGTGCACCCATTCTTAAATGTTTTCAAGACCTCTTGAACTTTTTTGATAGAATGTTTTGTTGAAATTATCAACTTTTTATTATTTTCAGTTGCCTGATATGTGATTTTCAGTTGTTTTCTCATACACTCCACAGTTATTATTCCTTATATGGACATGTTGGGATTTTGGCACATGAGGTGCAGCGAGGAGCAAATTCAGTTCAAGGTGTTGAAGCAACACTTTGGCAGGTATATTTCATAACATTGAGAGTGTTTAGTTAACTAGTTATCAAATGAAAATGACTATGCATGTGAAGTAGTCCCTTATCAAAGCATTCTTCCCAAATAGTTTGGGATCAGTTGCACAAGTTCACAAGGAAAACCAGTTTGAATTCATAAGTGGTTTCTCTTTCACCATTGTTTCCTATCTAAAGAGTGTCTTCCACCCCGCCCCTCTCCCCTCTTTTTTCTTTGGGTTGCATTGGAATGACAAAGGTGCCCGAGACACTTTCCGACGTGATATTGCAAAAAATGAAGGCCCCTCCTAAGGCAAATGATGCAGAAGAGATCTTGCCAGAACAACTTTTAGAGGCCGATGGTTTTCTTTTTGGATTCCCCTCCCGCTTTGGTGTGATGGCAGCTCAATGCAAAGCCTTCTTTGATGCCACCCATGAGCTGTGGGCATCCCAAGCACTCGCTGGGAAACCTGCTGGGATCTTCTGGAGTACTGGTTTTCATGGTGGTGGTCAAGAGCTTACTGCGTATGTTCCTTTGCTCAGTTTCATTTTCTTGTACATAATTTTCTGGGCCATGTTCCTCAGAAGGTATCTGAATGTATATTGATCTTTGTATTATATGGGGAAGGCAGCGCTCTCTTGTTTTGCATCTTTCACATATTTTTTTTAGCTTCAATGTTGCAGATTGACAGCTATAACCCAGTTAGCTCATCATGGTATGATGTTTGTCCCACTTGGGTACCCCTTCAGAAATGAGATGTTTGAGATGAGTGAGGTGAGGGGTGGCTCTGCTTATGGTGCTGGAACTTATGCAGCGGATGGATCTCGTGAACCCACGGAGCTAGAACTCCAACAGGCCTTTTACCATGGAAAGTATGTTGCAGAAATAACCAAAAAGCTCAAAGGTCAATCCAATTGAAAAGAATTGTCGCACAAAATTCGACCAAAATAAGGTCTTCGAACCCCCATGAAAATGCTGTCTGGTAAAGGAAACTACATCTGCCATTGATTTTGTATTCTACATTTCGGCCTTTTGGTTTATGTTTTGTACGGAGACGATGAATAGCACACTGTACAATATACGCTGATTGCTATAGTACATTTCCACCTTTTGGTTTATGTTTTATACTGTCGTTTTTAATTCTGAAAATGAAATGAACCACTAATAAGAAAGATGGCTGTTACAAGTTCAAATCTGCCAATACTGGCCACTCATTCAAGCTGAGTATTCTTCAGTAAACAGGGATCATCAATCTGAAAATAGGTATCATAAATCTGAAACATCCATCCGGAATGATACAAGTGAGCATAATACAGTACACCATGCTGCAACACTGCTGATGCTTAATGCCCCAGTTACAACAAACTACAGGAAACCTGGAAGGTCATTGGGTAAAGATTCAATGTGCATACCACTAGCCTTGTTCTCATCTATCAGATCTGCGGTGATCAGCACTCCTCTCTCTATGAAGCTGGGAGGATGAATCCCTATTGTGAGCTGACCATTTGCCTCCTCTCTTATCTTGGCCTTCTCGTAGAGAATATTCTGACTCGTGCTGTCTTGATCTTTTATCTTCCCTCCTGTCCCCATCTTCTCTTCGCCTTGTCTCAAACCCATCATCACCATACCTTCTCTTCTCTTCCCTACTATAACCATTTTCTCTGTTCTTTGGCTCAAATTCTTCATCGTCGCGCTGATTCATTCTTCTTTCCTCCATCATTTGACGATCTTTGCTCCTATCGTAATCTTCTCCTGTCTTTGGCTCAATGCCATCATCATTGCGCCTTCCTGATCGCTTTTCTTCCCTCCTATCACTCTGCCTGGGGTATTTTTCCAAAGCCCTCTCCTGGCCCTTTAATCTAGAATTCAAGTCTTTTTCACCTGATCTAAAACCTTCTTCAATCTTTTTCTCACTCTTTCTTGGACCCTCAAAATTTTCATGTCCCCACCTAGCACTTTTATCTTCTGATCCCCAACCAGTGTTTGCAGCTCTCTGAATAGAAAAAACAATAAGAATAAATGAGCACTCAAGAGTAATGAGATATTCTAAATTAAGTTCTGAACGTCTCAATTTCAACTTAAAATTCAAGAATCAAGTAATCAACTCGATTATGTTTCAGAGTACATGTAGCTTTGTAGAAATGAAAAAGTACGGCAACATGGGAATTCTATTGTCTCAAGAGAAAAAAAGGACGGAAAAGTAAAAAACTTCAGGAGAACTGAATCCGAGAAGCTAACACTTAAGAGTTATGAAGAAAGATATGAATCAGAACTATCAAAATCAAATATTTGATTCGAAAACAAGGCCACATTATGTCAAAATCAGTAGTCATTAGAATCGTCATTGATATTAAGTTATCAACTTAACCATTAGTGCAATAATCATGATGGTGCAGTCATTCAAACAAATACATTGCATCTTAAAAAACACCAACAAATCTTCTCTTAAGGTATCTCCGTTCTTACCTGCTCGTCATGGGAAAATTTGCATCCAGCCCCCCGGGTACATTCACCTCTCTGAAAAGCACGGCATACCCCTCTGGCCTCCCTCTTCTTCCGTTCTGTCTCTTCATCTTCTTCTTCTTTCTTTTTGTAGTTACTAACATGATCAACCCTTATAGTTCTTCCCAGAACTTGCGCTCCATTCAAATTATCTGCTTGAAAATTGCAATTGAAACCCTTAAGCTGTCAAAGAATATGAGAAAAAGCTATTCCCATAAAAACTACAAAACAGTAAACCATAAAGAAGGAAGGGAGCACCAACCTACAGCAAGAATTGTACTTCTCTGGTCCTCATACGCAATAAAAGCAAAGCCTTTTGATTTCCCAGTTCCCTTGTCTCTAACAAGATTAACATCAACAATCTCTCCATATCTAGAAGAAAAACGATTTACGAGCAGATGTTAGTGATCGGAGAAGCATAGATTTACCCTTGTCAGAGACAATCAAGATATATTAATTCAATTGATGTATGATACTTACTGAGCAAAAACAGCGAGGAGATCGCCTTCGGTGAGATCAAATGAGATCCCACCGACGTAAACATAAGCGGAGTCTTTGTACTTGGCGTGCCACGAAGCTTGCTCCGATATCCCAAGAGTCGCCTCTCTCGAATTTATGTTCTGGATGCGTTTCACCAGAGTCAGCGGATTCATGCCTTTCTCGGGGATTTCTCGATACCACTTTCCCGATTTCTTCTCTCTCCCTAAAACCCTAATTCTCCTTTGTTCAAAATCAGATTGTTGGGTTAGATCCAGGCCTATTAATAAAAGTATGGAGGCCCACAGATACGGAGACTGTCAGTCTTCAAACGCTGGGCCGATAAGTAGGGCGAATGGGCCAATCCAAGCCTTAAGCCATTAACCAAGCCTTTACACATTTTTTTATTACAATTAAATCAAATTCCAATCACACAAGTAAAATTCAAAAATTTACAATTTAAAAATGATAAAAATTTCACTGATTTTCATTCTAAAATGGGTGGCGCTAAATAGTCCAAATTTTTATAATTCAATATTAACCTAAATTTATAGGACATACTTTGTAAGCAAATGATATGAAAAATTAAAATTTTAAAAATAAAATATTTCATTTGAAAAATTCAAAGTACATTTTTTTGTTTTTTTTTTCTTAAACGAAATTTTAAAACACTTTATTTCTTAAAATACATATTAGATTTCGAAAAAAATTACATATTCATAATCAATAACTAAAGATCTATCGAACAAGATTCATCACCAATAAATTTTATTCAGTCATTCTTAATAACATTTTATGTATTAATATGTGAGTTACATAGGTTTCAGTGTTTATTTATGGGTACCGATAAGGACTCGTATAGCGGATTTCTATGTTATTACCTAAATAATAAGTGTTAAACTCGAAGGGGAACATATTCGCTAAACCCTAATAGGCTCATGTATCGGATTTTCATATTATAATCTAAGGGGAACAGATTCACTAAACCTTAACGGGCTCGTATATAATTTCCATGTTGTAACCTTAACGGACTCGGATTTTCATATTCGCTAGGATTTGTTAAACCCTAGGGTCTTAACTACTATACCCTAATGAGTTCGGGTACCAACGTAATTTTAATAAAATACAAAAAACAATGAATATATACTCTACTATCATAGTGTAAAAAAATTTCAATTCGAATAAGGTAGTTTACACATTATATATATAAGTTACATTATTTTTAAAAAATAATGTAATTAAAAAAACGTAATAAAAACTATCGACAATGAATCTTATTAGAAATATTTTTATGCACTAAGTTCATATGTGTAACTTTTTTCGAAATATAGCACATATTTTGAGAAATAAAACGTTTTAAAATTTCGTTTATAAAAAAGATTAATATTATTAATTGATTTTTTAAAAAGTCTAACATGATCCACCTACATGGAGTGAGATGTATACTTGGATAAAATTTGTCTAATAAAAATTAGATTCTATAACATTTTTATTACAAAATTATTTCAACAATATTCATCATTTATTTATCAAGTATGATTTTTAGTGAGCGACTTGTTATAATATAATCAAATCAAGTGTCACACAGTATTCAAATATTTTTAAATCAAAATCACTAAAATCTCTATCATTACTATTCACAATTTTGTGCCCCTCGCAGAAGTGCCGTTCACCCGGTCACCTCTGCCAAACAATGAGTGGGAAACATTTCCCACACCGTTCATGCGCGAATGAGACCTGAAAAGCTTCTACCTCCTAGTGGGCCACATGGCCACTGATTAGCTGGACGACAGAGCCAATCATGTCTGTCTTTCGTCGTTTCCTCACATTTGCTGCTGCGTCTCTATTTTCATCATTAATTATTACTCATTAGACTTAAAAAACCATACTTCTTCTCCTTCCTCTTCTCCTCCTTTCACTCAGATTGGCTTACACGGGCTGAAATCGGCCGTAGCAAGACCTCAAGGAGAAATCAGGTGCGATTTGGTTACTGTTTTACTATGGTTTTGACTGGATCGGACCAGATGTAGATGATTTATGCTTTCAGTTCGTTGTCTAAATTGCTGAACGTTGTATCTAATGTCAAAATTCAATAACTCGAGACGGTTGTAAAAAGTTTACTGGTTGATGTCTTGTTTGTTACGTGCATTCGAGTGATTGATTACAACTGGGTTCATTTAGCTCCAGAAATGTTCATTAGATGTACGTCTTTATGTACTTGAGCTATATCTGTTTGACAATTTTTAATATTATATGCTTGACTGGAGAAAATATTGCGAGAACATGCAGGTTGTTCTGTGGAGCACTGGAATGAAAGGAGACAATGTCTCTTTTTGGTAAAGACACTAATCCAGTATTCCAGGGTGCAGGAGCTAAGGCGTATCCTCATGAATATTTCTTTTTTGTCTTGCTGTGTAGTGGAATGGAGTTAGTTCAGCGTCTTTAAACTGCTACTTTCTATTCAAGCATTTACATCATGCACTATTATGACTAATGCATGTGAAACTGGTTACTCAGAGACTCAGCGAAAACACTATCTAAAGTACGAACATGATAGCAATTCACTTACAGTATCGAGGTTGATAGAACTCAAGCAAATTTTCTTTTCGATTTAGGTTATGAAATAAGCATCCCAGCATTTGCAATTTTGCTGAATTTTTATGTCTGAGAACTCAAAATGGAAACGCTGGTTTCTAAGGAAATGCAGATATTGTCCCTGCAGTTTAATTATTGACCTTTCTGCCTCTCATCAAATAGTAATATCGAGCACTTTTTATGTCCGGCAAGTGGGAACTATGAGGCCACATAATAAAAAAGGCTTATTTAAGTAAGGCATGATAATCATGCTTTCGTTGTTTTGCATTCAAGTTGTTGCTATATCTTTATCATTCTTATACGCAGCGGTCTTGAAATCTGGTGCGTTGATAAACACCAATTGGTTTCTGTTCAGAAGTCCTTTCATGGGAAATTCTGTTCTGGAAGTGCATATGTCGTTTTGAATGTAAGTTCTCAAAACTTTTGCTTATATCTAATTTCCAGCATCTGGAGCTGCATCTTTGGTCTGAATTGGAATACATTCAATGCAGTGAAAATTAAGTTTTGGTTTGCAATCCTGTTACTCAATTGCTCCTTTGGTGGCATAATTAAATTATAATTTAACTCTTTCCCTAACTTATTTTCCTCTTTGTTTTCTGATAATCTTAAACTCATTATCTTTTATTTCCTGGGACAGACAGTTACACTTACCAATGGCCCTCCTCAGTACAACATACACTACTGGCTCGGAAATGGTGCAAATGAGGTTATTTCTACCTCTTGTATTTGGTGTGGATGTAGTTATGCTTATTATTTTTGTTGAATTCTAGATACTTACCAGTTTGTAGAGTATTAAGGTTTGTAATATGCAAGTTGAAGAGTGAACAGGAGTTACCAACTTATAAATTCATGATAATGTCTTCTATTATTAAGTGAAATTTTCTTTAAATTATTAACATTGACATAACATGGAAAGAAAGTAGAGACTATGAAGTGAGGAAACTAGTGTGTGAAAAAGGTTTTGGGTATTATCCTATTGTGTGCCTTATAATCCGTCCCAAGTCAAAGTTTAAGAAATTTTTTGAAATTTGAAATTGATATCTTATCTCATCTTTGGGTGCTTTAAGATTGCTAACTGAAATGTCAGGTAGACTCTGCCTTAGCATCAGATAAAGCGCTTGAATTAGATTCAGCTCTGGGGTCCTGTGCTGTTCAGTATAGGGAAGTTCAAGGACAAGAAACAGAGAAGTTCTTGTCATACTTCAAACCATGTATTATACCCATTGAAGGAGTATATTCTTCACAGCCAGGAAATGTAAATGGGGAAACCTACAAAATCAACTTATTTACATGCAAGGGTGACCATGTTGTTTCTGTTAAAGAGGTAATTTTTGTTTCAGTTTGATGGATGGAGTCACACTGGCAAAAGATGTAAATTACGTTTTGGGGCCACTGCTTCTGTGTGTGTGAGCATACTTGTAAATGTGTGCGCGCTCGCACGTTTGTGAAAATTCTTATATATCATTTGTTTGTTGGTGACACTGCTGAATTTAATCCGGGGTAATTCCAAGTCTTCTTATTCTTCCTTCCCTTATTTTTCATTCCTACTTTATTGATGGCACTCCTACTTGATCGATGGCTATGGAGGTTAAAAGGTTGGTGTAAACATCTCATATCCTTGTCATAGTGTGTAATGTGTATGTTGACCAGGTGCCATTTTCTCGGTCATCCTTGAACCACAATAATGTTTTCATACTTGACACTGTATCGAAACTTTTCCTCTTTTGCGGGTGCAACTCTAGCATACAAGAAAGAGCCAAAGCCTTGGAGGTTGTTCAGTATATCAATGAGAATAAACACAGTGGAAAATGTGATGTGGCAACTATAGGTTGGAACTCTTAATTCCACCTCTTTTTTCTTCTATGTTCTATGTTTTGATGGGAAAAAGGTTTCTGGCAATATTAGTCATTAACTTTTTGCAGAGGATGGAAAGTTTGTTGGTGATTCTGACGTTGGTGAATTTTGGAGCTTATTTGGGGGTTATGCTCCCATTCCCAGGGATTCACCAGTTCAGAAACAATCCGTCTCTTCATCCGTAAAACTATTCTGGTGAGTTCTGTCTTCTTGTGCAGCATCCCATTTTTCAATTGAAAATATTTTTTCTACTTCTAAACATTGCTAAGGTGTGTATATCGGTAACTAAGTACTCCAACAAGTGACTTATGGTGCGATGGTAGAATTGGGTCATCCATACCAGTTGGCCAAAGTATGGTATATATTCCTTGTTTTTCAATATGTATAGATGGCTGTCCCTACACACATCTTCATTAGCCTAAGGTCATTATTGGCTTAGACTTTTTTTTTATACGAAGACCCTTTGAAGTACTAAGCTACTTGATTATTTTGGTTCTTTCAGATATTGCCTGTCTTCGACACCGCCCCACACCCCCACCCACCACCCCCCACCCCTTCCGACACCCCCCATCCCCCCTCTCCCCCCCAACCACCACCAGTAGGGATGCTAAAGCTTATTTTAATGAACAGGATAACTTTACAAGGTAAACTATGTCAAAGTGAATCTGCTTCATTCGACAAAGAAATGCTTGAGGCGAACAAGTGCTATATGTTGGACTGTGACACTGACATATATGTATGGATGGGAAGAAACACCTCGCTAACAGAACGAAAGACATCAATCTCAATTGCAGAAGTAAGAAATTAGTTCTTTAATACCTTCTCAACAAACAGACAAATTACAGATAATTCAAACATGAGAGGTAGCTGGATGTATTAGGTACTGGTTGTAGAGAAAATGATTTAGTTGCCTAGACATATCTGAATATGAATTCTGTGAAAACTGCTGATATGATACGCGATAGGATGATGTGCCAAAAAATATTATTTTGCTTTCAAACATTGATTCCAACGTCATTATGAAAATATTTATTTTGCTTTATAAAGTCTATCAATGCGATGGTTCAACTGCTAATGTGTTGACTGTAAAGAGAGCTAGTAAAACCTCAAGTAATGCTTATAGTGATCCTAGCTATCAATTATTGTTTATCTATTCTATTATCTATTGTTTAAAAAGTAATATCCAAAAAGGGCACTGGGCGGGTTGTAGTCATGTTACAGAATCAAGTTATCTGTTCGAGATTTTATCAATTATACTATTGTCTTCACGCATCTATGCACACACAAACATAAACGAAAAGATAAGTCAGATATTTATACAGAATTCAATATGGAAGTCAGAAAGTTTCCTCTGA
Source organism: Euonymus europaeus (assembly GCA_963580455.1). Lineage (NCBI taxonomy): Eukaryota > Viridiplantae > Streptophyta > Magnoliopsida > Celastrales > Celastraceae > Euonymus > Euonymus europaeus. The sequence goes on from OY756967.1 coordinate 24,091,975, forward strand.
GATGTCACTATGAAATTAGAGTTTCATGCCCCTAGTTGCTGACCAGTGTCCCTTTTCACCCTGCAATATCAAGTAAATGTAAGACACAATAAAATTTCTTTCATTTAGTGGGCAAATTAGTTCCCTTATGACAAATATGATGATGTGATGTGAATATTAATGAGAACCTTTGAAATATAAGTTTTAGAAGCATGGATAAGCTACTAGATGTTGATAGATATATGCTTCTGTTGATATTTCTTATTGACAGTACACTATTATTGGTATTATTGAGGCAATTCTCCTGACTTGTCTCCTCTCTAATCTTTTGAAGGATTTTCTTAGAAATCAGGACAGGTCAACGAAGACCCGTTTAACTTTTTTAACTGAAGGATTGGAAACTACCATGTTCAAATCATACTTTAACAATTGGTCTCAGACGGTGGAGCCCAGGCTGTATGAAGAAGGTCGAGGAAAAGTAGCAGGTATAGGGCTTTCTGAAACAAAGTTCAACTAGAAAATTTTGAAAATGAAAGATAATATTTACTTGATGTTGGTTACACTACTCTAGTAGACGAGGTGTTGATAAATTTCTTTCCACATTTTCTCTTCTCCCAGCAATATTCAAGCAACAGGGTTATGATGTGAAAGAGCTTCAAGAAGAAGAAGACTGCTACATATATATTAACCGCCAAGGCAAACTAAAAGTAACTTCTTTATGAAACAATATCGTGCCTTTTACTTCTAACTTCAAATTAATATGTTTTGGTCGCTTTGCAATCTTTGATTCAGGTCTGGCGCTTTAGTGAAGGAAAATTGTTCCTTGTTCCAGTTCCAGAACAGGCAATGCTTTTTAGTGGTGATTGCTATATTGTGCAATATACATATCCTGTTGATGCAAGAGATGAGAATCTATTCCATGCTTGGTTTGGCCGTCAGAGCTTAATGGTGAGCCAATGTACCTGCTCAACCTGTATGAGCTTGCTTGAGTATCTTATTGATAAAAGTTTGTCGCCCTACAACTTGATATCATCATTATCCAAGCTTTATCTCAAAAGTTTGGGTAGATCGGTAGAAAGTGTAAAACTTTTTAAAATGTATGAACACGAGTAAAAAATGGGAAGTAATACACAAAGATGAAAAAATGCTCTTCATGTGATTTAGCCAATCGATTGATGTGGGATAGAAGCATTGGAGAGGGTTGGATATCATCTTAGCTGTAAGTAATCTTGAATCCATGAGAAGAAAAATTCCTACTCTAACAAAAAATATACATTGCATGTACAATGTTGAACCTATTTTGATTCTTACATCCTTGACATTCTGATGTCTGTGTAGCAGTGAATGGATTAGCCGTGTTGAATTCATAAAGAAAATTGCATTTTCCTAATTATTTCCTTTTATCTTTTCTGATCTCAGGAAGACAGGATTGACGCTATCACCTGTATGAATGCTATTGTTGATGCAACTAAGGGAGATCCAGTTGTGGTGGGTCTTACCTCATGTGTTTTTTTTTCTTCACAATTATCTGAAGCATTTATGCTATTTTAATGTAAGTTATATTTTAATGTAAGTTATATTGTAATGAGTACCTGACATGGTGAGACATTGAGGACAGGACATGTACTGCAACTAAATTCTCAACTCATACTCCTTTGCAACTAGGACAGTTGCTTCTCCTCAATCGATTCTCATTCTTGAAAGTATTTTATTTATGCACTAAGCGAATACCATTCAGACGAACCTATTTCATTTAAGGACCACAATGCACTTTTACTAAGGTTCATACTCACCTATCTTGTTCAAACAGATGCCTATTGCAAACTATGAAACTTACACCTTCAGACTGCCTTTATCCCCACCTTTTCTTTTTTCTTATGTGCTAAAATATTCTTCGATGAAAATTGTGTTGTTTATGGTTTTCTATGAAAGATTCTATTCTTTTTTGATTTTTTGGGTCGTTTATGGCAGTGCACAATTATACAAATATAGTATTATTGAACTGCTGATTCTACTTTCTCCAGATTATTAACACATAAGAGAGCTGACTTTTATTTCCCACACTACTGTATAACAAATGATTTTCTCTAGCTTTAACTGACATGTTTTGAGTGCAGGCTCAAGTGACGGAGGGTAAGGAGCCACTTTTATTTTTCTCCATCTTCCAGGCATTGATTATTTTCAAGGTTTGTACCATGATCTCTCTCTCTCTGAATAGATGTGTGTGTGTGTGCACTCACACATAAATACCATTTACATCTTCTAACAATTTAGTCTACTAATAAAGATGATTTGTGCTTTTGGTTTCCTATTGTTGGCCTTTTAGGGAGGTCTGAGTACACAGTATAAAAAGTTTATAGCAGAAAAAGGTGTAGAGGATGACACTTATGATGGAAAGAAGACAGCACTCTTTCGTGTTCAAGGGACAAATTTGGAAAATATGCAAGCCATCCAAGTTGATCAAGTAGGCTCTCTCTCTCTCTCATAAATTAAAGTTAATCTGGGGTTGCTGCCTTTTTTATAGCTGCAGTTCTCACCAATGTAGTAATTCATCAGTTATAGTTGAATCTTATGCTTTGCATTCATGCTCAAAGTTGGTTTTTGCCTTTTTGGCATGTCGTTATCATGAAAACAGTGAACATTGTGAACCCTGTTTTCTTTTTTTGTTGGGATCTAATTCTTTTGCTCTCTGGTTTTATAAACATAGCTTTATTCTCATTGGACATTGAAAAAGGATTATTATCTGAGAGCGTGTTTTTACTTTGCTTCTGGTTTTTGTTGGGACTATTGTCCACATAAGTTGAAAGATTATTTTATAAAACTAACTCTGTTACAGCGTTCAAGCTCCCTGAACTCTTCCTATTGTTACATCCTCCAAACTGGAACATGTATCTTCAGTTGGATTGGGAGTCTCTCCTCAACAAAAGATCATGATATTCTGGACAGAATGCTGGAACTGATCAATGTATGTGTTTTATTTTTCTCTTTCTTTGAGTACAAAGAGGGGTTGGCGGTGAACTTGGGATGCACTGAGCCTTATAGGGGTGGCTAAATAGGCGAACCTGTTAAATATTATATGCTTGTAAAGGAGACTTAAAACTCATTTGTAGTTCTGATGCATGTATCTATCAATGTTACTTGCAGCCAGCGTGGCAACCAATGTCTGTGCGGGAAGGTAGTGAACCTGATAATTTTTGGAATGCACTTGGTGGAAAGACAGAGTATCCAAGAGAAAAAGAGATGAAAGAACAAATGGAAGATCCACATTTGTTTCTTCTTGTCTTTGCAGATGGTAGGCAAAACACCCTTTGTACTAGACTCAGTTATCTCCCAAGATGATGCAGCTGTGTTGGTTCAGTAAAATGGAAATATTATATAAGTAGTCTAATGGCAGTCTTTTGTTTGAACATTTATGGCAGGTGATTTTAAGGTACACATTCACAGACGATGTTAGGGGTATGCATGTATTTAATAACAAGTGAACCTCTATGGTATACAAATTGCCCTTTCGATGCTAAAAATGCTAGTTAAGTCCCTTACATGGTTCTCTTTCTTTTGATTCTATCCTTTCTTTGGTCTATAACGCTCAGACCTTTTGGCTCTTCTTCTGCAGTATTAAAACACTATGTAGAATTTCTTTTATAAATGTCGAGGGATTTGATTAAACAGGGGTGAGACCATCACGTTTACCAATAATGCAAGGCCTTTGTGCCTAGCACCATCTGCCTGTAATATGCTCTTATTTCTCTGGCCCTAGCCATGATAGTTTTCTTGATATCCATTTCTAGAATAGTGTATATTTGCTTCTATTACAGAGTGAGACTAAACATCATATGGTTGAATTGATTATTTTCATCAAATTTATTGACTTGGACTGTTCTAGGTGGAGTAACTCGATACTTAAAAACTGTGGTTTACTATGGTTTAACACTCTATTCAAATATTGATTAAGTCAATTGTGAACCTCTGAACCAGTTAAGGTGGATTGGCTGAAAAATAAGCAACTCTTTTATTAACATCTATTTAGCTGAAGTTACTAAATCATAGACAGGATATACAAGGCAAAATGATAACTTCATATTTATTCTCAAAGTTGGTTTCACCACTCTGTAAAATTGCTATTTGAAATTTATGAACTAAAAATGGTTTTACCCTGCTCTGTTCTCATGTCTGAAAGCAGGCATGCTCCGTCTCTCGTACACTAGGTTTCTTTAAAATAGTATTTGTGGATGATTACTCTAGTTTGTTTAGTATAAAAGTTGATAGCCAATTATATAATATTTCCATTTTACTGGGATTTTTGTTTTCTTTTATTACCATGGTCATGCAAACATTTCAGGTGAAAGAGGTTCACAATTTCAATCAGGATGATCTAACTACTGAAGATATGTTCATTCTCGACTGCCACAGAGAAATATATGTTTGGAGTGGACACCATTCAAATGTTAAATCTAAGCAACAAGCGCTTTCTCTTGGCTTGGTAACAATGTCTTTTTCCAGCTCTTAGATTTTATTTTTTGCACGAAAAATTTCTTTTATTCTTCAAAGTTTTCTGAATCAGTGAACCAAATTGATAATAGTTGTCATCATCTGCATATGAACATGAAGCTGGTTTACTTGTATATCCTATATAGCACAAGACAAATGATACGCTGAAACGATTTCTTAATTTGAGAACATACTGGGAAGTATTCAAGATCAATGTCCTTGGTATCACAGTTCTATTATATGGAAGATAGATAAGTAGCTTAGGATAGGCAACTTGATGCTGATCTCCTTTTCCATGTTTTTAATCTTACTTTTTAAAAAAACTAACAGAAATTTCTTGAGACTGATATTTGGCTGGAACGATCATCTCTGGAGATTCCGATTTATGTTGTCACTGAAGGACAGGAGCCACAAATGTTCACTCGTTTCTTTGAATGGGATTTCTTAAAGGCAAATGTAAGCTTATCTTCACTCATTCAACGATTGGTTGTGCAAGCTCTGATTGAAATTATATAGAATTTTGTGTGGAGTACCCTTTTCGGTGGTTCCTCTATGCAAGCCTGTGAACTTGCGTCTGTTTACCACATTAGCTTAACAAAATCTCAATCTTCCTCTATTCTTTGGCATTTAAGCTTCTCGCCAGATGGAGTTTTGCATGTGTACAATATGAGTTTTTGTATGTTATGGTTAAGTTCATGGATAGTAGAAGATGAAAGTGAACTTTCCATGGTTCTTCTTAAATGATTCGGCGATAATCAGCTCAATAACTTATGATGACATTGTCAATCTTGTAGATGCATGGCAACTCATTTGAGCGGAAGCTGGCTATTCTGAAGGGAAATCGACACAATTTAGAAGTGAGTAACTCTTGAAGTTCATCATTTCCATGGTGTGTGTTTTAATCATCCGTCATATCATGTTTGTTTGAAGCAAATGTTATAATCTGTTTTAAAGAAAGAAAAAGAAAAGGAAAAAGAAAGAAGAAAAAAAAGAGCAAATGTTATGCACAGTTATCTAATTTAAGATGATGTATTTATAGAATCAGACATTTCTTAATTTGGACCTCCATTATTGGGCTTAGATCTTGTATATCTATCGTCATATTTTTTAGTAATAAGGCTATAGTATTTCTGGGCCCCAGTTTTCTTCATTTGATTTATGCCTATTCATGCTTTGCATAATATATTATTCAGGTGCCTGTAAGAAATTCATGGAAAACGCTCTCCAGGGACAACACCCCAGATTATGCAAGAAGCAGGTATGTTGATTCTACTGGGCGGGGAAGTAATTTATCTTCTCCAACCAGTGTTTCAGGATCAAATTTTAAGCCTTCAAATGACTACGTTAGTTCCAGTTTGACTCCAATTGGCAGAAAGCTCTTCTCAACATCTTCTCCTTGCCATAGTAGTCCTGGTAATGAAGTACTCTTTAATATATATATATATATATATATATATATATATAATAAAGTAAAGCACCATTCTACTGTGGTCAATGCACTCTTTAAAGTAATAAAACATGACAAAAAGTATAGTAAATTCCTCGAAGTAATGTTAGTGAGTGTAGGAAGAAGTGGGGAAAATTTAAAAATTGTGGTTAACCTAGTAATGCAAGGCTGATTTAGGTTGATAAATTAATGAATCAAAATACTTTATATGTTTAGTTCTATGGGTACTGATCTCTATAATTGATGCCATCATGTATGTATTCTTCATAAGTATAGCTTGGGTCACCCATCTGGGATTCTGGTTTCTTGGGTAATCAAAGTTTAGTAGAACAAGATTCTTGCTGCTCATTTGATTCCTTGTTTTTATGAAGGAAGCTTCATACTTAAACTATTTTCACCATTGACAAAATATATGTTTGAAAGGATCATATTGGTTATTTCCAGTTTCTAATATACTTTTTGAAGCTCATGAAAACCTAAGAAGTTCTATTTTTCTGATCTATTTTGAGAATGAATGGTTGCAGGTTCTCCAATTGTGGAGCCAAGCTTCTCTGGGAATGCAAAGAATGCGAACTTAGTTCAGTTCACTGGCAATGAGGCTGGTTTAAACTCATTGATCTATCCATACCAACGAGTGAAGGTGGACTCCAAAGACCCAGTTACAGGCATAGACGTGACAAAAAGAGAGGTACGTAGTTGCACTCACTTAGATAATTCAGCTCTGTTCATATTAGAAACTTTAAATTGGAGTTTTTTCCCCCTAAATTATGATTTTAATAGACATAGTGTTGCCATAAGAAACACATGAACATACCAAGTTGATATCATAGCCTTGACATCTTGTTTCAACTCTAGAGCCATTACCATTAGCTGTGCAATGTCAGCTTTCTTTCTTTTTTCCCAGCAACAATGTTGGCATGTTGGCCTTTGGTTTTGATTTGGTGTGACTAATGGCATGAACACTTTCTGGTTGCATTTAGACATACTTATCTGACGAGGAATTTCAAGAGAAATTTGGTATGACGAAGCAAGCCTTCCATCAACTGCCGAAATGGAGACAGAACAAACTCAAGATGACTTTTCTTCTTTTTTGAGGTAAGCTAAGTTGAGATAAGACCAATGACAGTCTGAGACCGACTAGTAAGATGTTTTTTTTGTGAAAATAACCAATGATGAACTATGTAGCTTTCATATTACACATTTTACATGTTCTGAGCTTGAGTTGCTATGGCACCAGAGAGTTGTTGGTTTGTCGAAATTGTTCTTAAATTCTGGGTTTCAATTTTCATTGAATTGACATAGTTATAGTTAGTAAAGTATCATTATGCATTTCTTATTTTCTTTGATAGATGAGATGAGCATCCCCAAGGAAACCAGGCAACAGTATTACATTATTATTTGGTGGAGATCTTCTGTGAGACAACTGCATTCTTCCTTTCTGTCTCTTGAGCAAAAGCCTTGTCCCCATGAGTTATTAACCCTTGTCATTTGTAAATCATCAATCTAACCAATTTGATTACAATACAAAACCCATAAAGATAATTGGAAAAAGCTTATTTAGTATAATTCTGTATGGTAAGTTCAATACCCATTAAGTATCAACCCTTGTTTTAGGATCAACCGGAAACATTGTAGCCAATTAACAGCTTGTAGAAGTCCTACGGAGACATTACGCACAAAAGACGAAAAAGACAAAATGATGAAAAGAAGTGTTATATCTTTGGCTTGGATTATTTTGTTCATGGGAAATAATTGTGGTTCTTACAATTCAATGTGGATTTTGTATACCTACATATTGCTTGTGCCCACAGTTGTAGAATATCCATCCTTTGTTCTCCTTTTTCTTGTTGGACAAAGCCATAACCTATAGATTTGTGGAATTCCTCTCTTGTGGTATATCATTATATGCTTTATTTGGTTGTGTTTAGAATACATTTGTCATTTAATTGTGCTACTATTAATATATATGTATTGATTGAATTTAATTGACATGTTTCTTTTATGATTTTTTGGTATGTGCTTTGTAGTTGTAGTCATCATGACTTGACTAATAGGATGTAATTGTATTCCAGCCTTTCAAGAAGCATGGATGGAAAGAGGGAACTAGATGGAGAATTGAAATTTGAGCTTTCACCATTCAGCATGTCTTCGTACATTTATTTTTATTTTTGAGATTGTGTGCGCGTTAGCCATTTCTAGAATTAAAAGTTAAATTAATTGTGATTTTTTCCCGCTTCTATTATATTCTCTCTTCTTATATTGAATCTAATTATCAATTTTTTTTTATGGAAACTTTGCAGTCATTCTAGAATTTTGAGGCCTCAAATCCATCGAACCCGGCAGCTTAAAGAGGCATTTTCTTGATATAAATATCTGTATGTGAAGAGATGGTTGGGATGAATAGGGATGCATTGTAAAAGTTCAAGTTCAATTTGATATGAAAATATGTGGTTAAAAGCTTGCAAAACATTTGGGGATTGGTGTTTATTTACACTGTGTAATTTGTATATCTGTAATATTAAACAGGCAGCTTAATAGTTGGACATAAAGCTTCCTGAGACTATACTCATTATAATTTTTCTTATCATCCACTTGCTGCAATATCCCTAATATTTAGAGGTGTGCACCTAAAGCTTAGCACCTATTCTCACCAGTAATTAGATTATAATTCAAAATGAAAATTAAGTGTTGGCTGAATTTCTTTGTAAGGACTTCACAGAAGCTTTCGTGTCTTTGGATAGCTGTAACCCCACTCTAACGCAGGAGCTCCAATTTAGGTGATTATGGAACCATGGAGAAATAGCTAGAGATAATAACTTGGTCAACACAACATTGAGTTCAAAGTTGAGTAAAAAAAGTAAAGTTGGTTATTTGTTTGTCCAGTGAGAAATTAGTTAATTGTTTACTAACTTTTAAGTATATAACTAGCAAATAATATTTGACGATCTTTTATTATTTAATCATGAAGTATATTGTCTAACTGGCGGGACTGTTATGTGTAGATGGATATTAACACAAGTTTGAGAAGCTTAGGTTGGGGCGGGACTTAAGGACCCGTCCACTGACCCGTTCACTGACCCGTGTCCTCGGAATGTCAGTGGAATGTAAGTTGCAGGTTATGTGACATTGCGGCAGGACTGCGGGGTGGGTCAGGTTAAATCACCAGGAACGTTCGGCCATTGGCACGCCTCGAACCCGGGACTCCGCCTTCCACCACAAACCTTAGACCCCAGCTGGTACCGCTCAACCATATACCCTGGGGGCTTTGATCGCACCCGTTGAGAAGCTGTTTTATGCTTCTTTGGTAACTGGACAAACTGATTTTACTCTAGATTATACTTTTCCCTTTTATATTGGACCCAGAAGGTATAAGTGGGTGAAAGACCACAATTTGTTTAGTGGTGATGGAAAACTGATATGGATGACATTACTCTTGATATCATTTTTTTTAATATGGTGGGTAGGGGGACAAGCGTATCATTTGTTATTGCTTCTCTCTTTGAGTTTATCAACAGTTTCTATTGCTTTAGTAGCTTCATTTTATGAATTTCGGGCATCATTGTGACATCTCTTTTATCTATGTTGCATATTTAATTGGTATAACACAAACAAAGGCTTGTGAGTTTTGTCATTTTGGTGGGGTCTTTGGGCCTTCCGTAGAAAAAGAAGGCATATCTTTGATTCGTAAACTTTCACATGTAAGGTAAAAAGGTTGAATCAAATTGTTACTTCTTTTAAAACTATGAAATTTTTTGAAAAACAGTCATAACTGCGATCATGATTTTTATTTGTAAAGTAGCACTTTCTGTAATTGATGTTAATTATTCTTATAATTATGAGTGTTGTCTCTCATTTCTTTCTTTCTAAGATCTACATTATGAATATTGTCCCTTGCTTGGAGTTAAGTGTATTAATCAGAAAACTCTTCACTCGCTACAATATAAATAAATAAATATATATATATATATATATATATATATATATATATATTCCCAGTTTTAGGAAGAAGGTTGAATTATTGTAACTCATCGAGTTTATCGCCTAATGCATAGATGAAAAGACGAAAAATCTGACACCTCCCCAACAGAGCGCAGGACCAAAAAAATGCAAAAGCCCACTTAAAAATCAGAATAACCCATGGGCGCGGAAAATCCAACAAAAAAATGGGCCCGCAGCAGAGCTCAGGTCCCACACTGTTATTTGCAATGAATGATATTGGAGAACTAAACATGCAACTTTCAAACTGTAAATATACAGTTGGGTGTGACTAAATCAACCCCCTCCAATAGCATCCTAGGCAAACCCCACCCTAGGGATGGCAACGGGGCGGGGCGGGGCCGGGTATGCCCTCCCCATCCCCGTCCCCGAACCTCATCCCCGTCCCCTTGGTTTCGGGGAATCCCCGACCCCGACCCCGATGGGGATGGGGAATCCCAAAACCCGACCCCATCCCTGAATACTATATATATATATTTATATAAAAAAAAACAAACTGTAAATGTGTAACCAGTTGGAGTTGAACCCATGACCTCACTCAAACTTCAAACACTCTCTACCACTAGGCTATTACTCTATTAGTGATTTGCTTTTTGACTTATTAGTATTTGACCGTGTATCAAATTATCAATATTAGACTATAAACAATTCTTAACAAACTGAAAAAATTGTTATAAAAAATATTATTAAATATAAAGTATATTTATATTACGTATATAACTATGTATGTACATTAAAATCTTAAAATATATTTTATTTATATTTATAAATTGTATGTTTTAAACCCTAAACACAAAGTCACAATTCACAAACTTTTATTCATAATATGAACATATGATAACCTTATATTCAATCTTCAATCCACAATAACCAAACAAATTATGAATATTTTTTATAACAATTTTTTCAGTTTGTTAAGAATTGTTTATAGTCTAATATTGATAATTTGATACATGGTCAAATACTAATAAGTCAAAAAGCAAATCACTAATAGAGTAATGGCCTAGTGGTAGAGAGTGTTTGGAGTTTGAGTGAGATCATGGGTTCAACTCCTAGTGGTTACACATTTACAGTTTGCTTTTTTTTTATATATATTATATATTATATATATTATATATAGATGGTATTCGGGGCGGGTTCGGGGCCGGGTATGGCAATACCATCCCCGCCCCATACCCGGTACCGAGAGTTCGGGGAATCCCCGAACCCGCCCCCGAATCGAGCTCCCCCGAACCCGACCCGATCGGGGCGGCACCCGCGGGCCCCCGAACCCGCGGGTGAAATTGCCATCCCTACCCCACCCTAAGGCCAAGTGCAGTGCTATGGCATTATCAAGCACTCTAAATTCTGTAATTGGATCCCACTTTTATTACACATAAGTGGATCCCATTTATTTATCCACATCAGCAAAACATATTTTACAGTCATATCAACAAAACACATATTTCAATACAATTTTTTTCACTTTCCATACAACAACACTCCAAATATCAAGTTTCAACATCTCTCTCATACTTTTATACCATTTTTCACTTTTTTCTATCTTTCTACATATCTTTCAATACAATTTTTAAAATTACTTTCTCTGCATACTCTAAAATTTCCAGCACTCTAAACACTTCCCCCATTGTCCTTGGCCTTTAAGCAATAATCTGCCACTAATTTATGCACGTGTGAAGTGCATTCATTTCCGTGTGGTGTGTGGTTTGGTTTCAAATTGCAGTCAACTGCGTAATTATTACTATGAGAATAATTAATGCACGACAAATTCCATATGTGGATCCCCTTTACAGTTTTATCATTGAACGAATGTTTGCCTATACTAAATTCCGAATAGGGAAAAAAAACTCATTATTACATCTGCATAAATTTAATATTTTAAACAGTGAAACTGAAATCAAATCGGTGAAGCTTCCGATATGCGGCATAATGGATTCAACTCGCCTGACCATCCGAACCGCATACAAAGTATTGGATGTCAACGGGCGGCTTTGGGGCGGGAAGCCCTTCACCCATCTTGGTATCCATTTAATTTTTTTTTATCTGTCCCCGTAAAAATATCCGATGAATATTTTATTTTTTGCACCATCTCTATATCCATTAGCTGCCGCCTATTTACCCCCTCGTCAACCGCAATTGTTAAAATTACAATAAAAAAATGATAGATATATCTTTAATTATTTAATTTAATAGAGCAAAAGAAATTACAGTAAATTATCAATGAAATCATTCATGAGTGTGATAATTATGTATATTATCCATTAAATAAATAAATAAATATGTTTACTGAAAAAATTAAATATATGCAAATATATATTTCTGTGAATATAAATATTCTGTAGCCACACTCACCAAACTTGCTTTCCTCTCACAGATGGACATGGTCTTGCCATCAGCATAGGACTACGTCAATCACCACGTTATGGCACAATGATAGACCGCATATGAAATAAATTAGGCAACTGAAAATAAGAAAACACCAATCTTCCGCGAAATAAACATTACCCAATTCGAAGAACATCAGCTATTGCACGGCAGGAAAAAATGGACAACTCGCCGTAGATTTGCCCACAAAAACTCTACTTTAGTATCAAGTAATGATCGAGAATGACAGGTAACTTATCAATGTACAAAAACAGCCTTCGTTGATCTTTTCTCAATATCGAGGAAAAGTCATGGATCTCACACTTGCTTGTATAAATCCAAAGGTCACCTAAGATTAGCTTGTTTACTGAACTAAGATTAGCTCATTAGTGTAACTAAAATGGAAAATTACAGTTCATCAAGAGTCAAGACGGAATGTGTAGGCAAGACAGATGCCTCCCTAAACCCCTCAGCACTAAGTTACTGTGTAGTGCTTGTTAATCACTTGTCTAAGATTCTATTGCCATTCCGTATATAGACGAATCATCTTCTCTGGAAGTTGAGGAGTTTTACAGAGGCCATGAAGACGCCAAAAAATAAAAGACAGAAGCCAACAAGCACAGCAGCTGAAACTCCAATCATTCCAGGACCATAGCCAAGGCTCGCTTCCAAATAGGCTTTCACAGTGCCGTTAAACAGAGGTTCTTCAATCAAGCTTTCCACGTCACCAAGCTGAGAGGAGACAATCCCCCGCAGAGTCCATGCAATAGGGTTAACATAGTAACCCCATATCCACCATTCAGCAATTTTCTGAGAGAACACATTTCAGATCACGAGGTAAGTTAACAGGAAAAGAAAAAGTTTTTTTTTTTTTGTTTACATAACTACGAAACCGTGGAAACAGCTCACATTTGAAGCATTAGTGATTTAGTGAGTCGAGAAAAGGGAGATATACACTACTTACTGGTTTTGGTACAAGAAAACCAGAGAGGAGATTCCAGATAGAGTAAGAGGCACAAGAAATGACAGCTGCCAAGAATTCATTACGACTGAGACCAACAACCATCATTCCGTATAAAGTGAAAAAGGTGAAGGTGAGGAACAAGAACACGAGATATAGGAAAAATTTTCCTGCAAAATAGGAAGAACATTCATATGAGTAAGTTGCATTTATTTACCAGTACCTTAATGAGCAGTATCAAGCCCTGAGATCTCAAACAAAGAAGGTATGCATGTCCACATTATTTTGAATGGAAAATATATGTTTGCAACAGCACCAAGAAGGTGCCAAATGGAGTACGCAGAAATTAAAAGCACCCGTGGAGAGAACATTGTGCTCTTTTCACTAAGATGCAGACTGTAAAAATATATGTGAAACCACCAAATTAATTAAAAGGCCATATTAGATGAAAGATTATTTATTTTAATGTTACCTGCTGACCTGTCCTTTCAAAATTGGCCATAAAATACGTGATGACACCAAACTCAATTGTTTGCAGGGCTAGATATGGAATCTCCACAAGACCCTGTTCACAAAACAATTGCACTATTAGTCAATACTCTTTCTACAAAAACTGTTACAGGTCAAATTCCTTCAATAAAATGAGACTTACCTGAGCAGCCCCATAGGCGAGAGGAGAATACATTCCAGCTGCTCTTTCTCGGTAAAATACATTCCTCTCCATTGAAACAATTGGCTGTACTGAAAAAGCATTCTGAAGCCCAAGAAATGAGCATGCCGTATAGAGAGCTCCCATTACTATGAACAGACCTTCAGTTGAGTCCCTACAAATTGTTTAGAACTATTAAAATTATTGTGATGTAAATAGAGGATGGTCAATTTTAGCATCACGTTTGAAAGAACAGGCATGCATATCATCAGTGAGCTAGACAGCAAAAAATTAATTGTTGAAAATGAGATTTCATAACCAAGAATAATGAAATGTACTTTTTTAGAATACATTTTCCAAACTCAAAATCTTCTCTTCCCACCGATATAGGATTAGCACTATATATTACTCATATTCTCCAACTACGACTACACAGTGTGGCTGAAAATTTTACCCCCATCTTGCTAGAAAACCCAGAAACGAAAAGGTAAGAAAACTGAACCTTCAAATGAACAATCATAAACATCACAATATCCCCATTAAGATGTCAACAATAATTGAAGACCTAATCTCTAACCCATGGGTGAACAGAATGTTACCTTTCTGAACCAAGATTCCAAAATACAGTTCCAAATATAAGGGCACTTGTGATGGTAAAAGTGAATCTCATGAGGTTGTATGCTGGAGTTCTCCAATAAACAAGCTTTTGTTTCTGAAGGCAGATAAGAAACTGAGCCAAAAAATTTTGAGAGTAGGTTGTGGCAAACTTTAATGGTTCTGAGCCAGCAGCTGGAACACTCATTTGATCAATTGTAGCTTCAACTTCCCTAAAGCAAAGATATCAACACAAGAAATCACATAAATCCAAATGAGCGCCAATGAATGAGTAAGAGTGTAAGACTCAATTAATGAAGATCTTGCTAGAAAATCACCTGTATTGTTCTGAATTCCTGAATATCTCAGAAAGATCGATACCAATTCTCTCCTCAACGGCAGGCGTGGTTACCTCAAGCATCCAAGTTGCCGGATTGTAACCATTCGGAATTGGAGAACTTCCATTAATTCTCTGCAGAAAATAAATGAACTTGAGAGTGTCATGACCATCTCACTCAAGAAAGTCATTATTTGTCAACAAGTGCAAAACCATACAAAAATGGAAGTTCGTAATACATTTATCAACAGAAACTCCTGAGAATTGGTCACTGCTAACACATTGAAATTTCCGTGGTAAAATTCTAGCTTCATAAAACTGTCATGTATAGGCAGAGGGTACGATTCAGGTACCATAAGATGCTTTTAGACAATTCAGTCCCAAATTAATGGATTTTCCACCTGACCCATTAGTGCTGAGGATGCAACAATGTAAACTTTACCCTACAACTTCAAATTCTTTTAATAGTACCTGTGACTATTAATATTTTCCTGTGTTTTAGAAATTTCTCTGAAATTTTCTCATACTTTACATATTTAGTATTATTACAGTTTACAGCCAGGTCATGCTCTGGCCAAATAGTTCAGATGGAAACAAGCTGAAAGGAGAGATGTCAAAGAAAGTCAAGATTGGTCTAAATACAAAATATCAAAACCAATGCCAATGCCAAACTTATATAGCTGAGCTTAAGCTAAATTAATTTAATTTTTCATAGCCAAATAATTCCGTTGAACTTAGCTTACATGGTTGAAAATGCAAGAAATTGACTTCAGAAATAAATGAAAAGATAAGCACGGGATATTTTGTAAAAAAAACCACATGATAATTTCTTTGACCTCTAGCCCAACAAGTAATATACTAAAATCTGCGCACCTTATGTGAGCCCAAAATTCAGTTTGCTCAAACACACAAACCAACAACGCAATAAATAAAAAAAAGCATTGCAAAACAATGAAACATGTGGAGGGGAGATAAGAATCTGCAACTATCAGGCTGATGATAACCACCCTTAGCACTAAACCACAGTGAAATTGGTTTAATGATTTTTAATCTCGCAGATACATATTAAGGTGAAGCTCCTTATAAGAAATTACAGACCAAGTGCGTATCCTTGGATTTCAATGAAAAACATTACAGTGAAGCATCTAGATTAAGAGTCAAGATGCTACCTGAAAATAGTCTATCATTATCTGTGAGTGCACACCAAGCTTCCCTCCATACATAACACGTCCCCCGCATTTCATAAGTAGTAACTGTGCGTCAAAACACATATTATGAAGCGGCAAAAACTAAAATGGCATATCTGGCTCTTGGACTTACTTTTTCCATATAATAGAAGAAAGTGGGAGAGTAACCTCATCAAACGCTTCAAAAATATCAATGCTTGGTTGATGTATGGTGCAAACCACTGTCCTTCCAGTATCCACCATATTACGCACAGTTCGCATCACTATGGCTGCCGTGCGTGCATCTAATCCAGACGTTGGCTCATCCATAAAAGTGATCGAAGGATTCGCAACGAGCTCTACTGCGATTGTTAAACGTTTTCTCTGCTCTGTTGATAAGCCAGAACTACCAGGCCAGCCAACCAGAGCATCTCGCAGGGAATCAAGCTCCACTAACCTCATAACTTCTTCCACAAACTCCTGCAGTTCATGTTGTATCAACAATACTGAGTTAAAAAGAGCTTACATATGAATCTGTGTCAAAAGTGCATGGAACCCACATGTTTTTGCTCTTTGCTGACTTCTTTTGGAAGACAAAGACTAGAAGAAAACCAGAGAGACTCCTCAACGGTTAGCTGAGTAGAATGTATATCATTTTGCTCCACATATCCAGAGATTCTAGCAAATAGTGAAATGTCTTCGCAACTTAGGAAGACATTTCACTATTTTCATAAGTACCACATATCCATAGACGAAGACTATAGTTGGCAATGAGATGATCAGGGGCATCTCAGGAGGCCAAAGAAAAAGAGTTACCACAAGTCTTTCTCTCTCTCTCTCCGCATATGCATGCATTTGTGTGCATGTAGACACATATTTTCATAAGTACCATGATATATGTGCGACCTTAAACTCTTTTGAGGATCCAGCTGAAATAAGTAATTAACATTGTAAGGATAAACCTCCAAACTTTTGTGGAGCCAGCTGATATGTTAATGGTTGTAGAAAGGACAACAATGCTAGACTAACATTAAACTTTAGTGGATCTAGTTGAAATAGCAACATTGGCACAAAAGACCACAAGTCCACAATACTCGAACGACACTGAATTCAGTCTCATTGTGCTTGTCTGCTATTGTTGGCGTGCTGACTAGTCACCAGTTAAATCTCTTGAAACTATAATACTTTCAGTATTTTTGTGCATACCTGAATTTTGACATTTCAAATGTTCATGAGGGTACTTAATTATTTGTTTCTTTTTTATAATAATAGTTATTCTTGGTCTTATGCAGGAGAAATGATAGTTGGCCCAAGAAAAACCCTTTTTATGGATTAAATATCCACTGGGCTTGATAGTTCAACTACTTATCAAATAGTGAAATGTCTTCGCAACTTTGTTCATTTCATGGATGCAACCGTACTCATGGCTCTTCTTCAGCCAGCACCTGAAACATTTGATTTATTTGAAGATCTTGTTCTAATATCAGAAGGCTATATTGTGTATCAAGGACCTCGAGCAGAAGTTCTGAAGGTTTGTACATTCCACGCTTTCAATGTCATATGATGATTCCATGATTCATCGGTCAGCATTGTCGAGGGAGAAGTATTCTGTTTCAAAAAACGAGCACTTCAAGGCATGCTTCTCACGAGAACTATTGCTGATAAGACGCAATAGGTTTCTGTATACTTTTAGAACATTTCAGGTAGGATTTAGTTTGAAAACACAATAGAATTTTATAAAAATTTCGAATTATCATTTGGAACTGCTTTTAATTATTCATTTTTTATGCTTAAATCAAATGTTTTATAGGTTGCATTTGTTGGAGTGCTTACATGCACGGTATTTTTGGCAAGTAGGACACATCCCATAGACGTGACAAAGGGAAATTTATCTTACTGCCCTATTCTTTGGTTTAGACCATATGTTGTTTAACGGTTTTTCCGAGATGTCCCTGATGATTAACCGGCTCCCTATTTTCTACAAGCAACAGGACAATTTCTTTCATCCTGCATGAGCTTGGTCTCTTTCCAGTTGGATCTTGAGTCTACCTTACTCTATTCTTGAAACCGTTGTCTGGTCGTGCGTTGTGTACTACACTATCGGTTTAACCCCTAGTGCTGGGAGGTAGTTCTTGTTTTTTTTACTCTTAATGCATTATGCTTTCCATAATGTTTTGTCATAAACGGTCTTTGATTCTTGTTTCAGGTCTTTTCAGTTTCTTGATTATACTAATTGCAATACACCAAATGGCACTAGGACTGTTTAGGTTAATTGCCGCATTCACACGAGATATGGTTCTTGCTAATGTTTTTTTATCTGCAATTACCTTAGTAATAGGTTTATTAGGTGGATTTATCATGCCAAAGGGTATGTTTTCTCAATACTTCAATACTTACTTGATAATACAATACTACATCATTATTAATGCTTTGGATGTTCTTGTTCTAGATGAGATAACACCATGGTGGGTTTGGGGTTATTGGGCGTCTCCATTATCTTATTGTCAGAATGCCATATCTGTTAATTAATTTACCGCAACAAGGTGGATGAAGGTGTGCTTCTGGGTTCCAATCATCTCAGTTTTAATCTTCTATATCAATGATAGATATGTTGACAGAATAATTGAAAAATCTTGCAGATGTCTCCTAATGGGAATGTTACTGTTGGGCACGACGTCCTTCGATACCATGGTATACCCACTGGTGATTATTGGTATTTGCTCGGAGTCGGTGTTTTATTTCTTTATGCCATCATTTTCAACAACCTTGTCACTTTGGCCTTGGCCTACCTCAAGCGTAAGTCTTTGTTGTATCTGTTAATGTTCAGTACTATTTGTATTCATTTTGTTCTACACTTTTACATTATTACACAAATGTGTATGCTTGTTCCTGACAGGTATTCGAAAAGCTAGAGCTGTGGTTCCACTTGATGACACTGAAGGAAATTTGACTGGAAATGGTGGTTCCCATGCGTCGCCAAGGGGCTGTGTTTTAGGCCAACCACGAGCGGGAGCACACGGGAGGCCAATATCCGCCATCTCACGCCTTCCCCGTCGGGGGTGGGGGTGGCGACGTTGCTTGACACCCAGGAAGGCGTGCACTCGGCCTGACGGCTTCGGGCACAACTTGCGTTTAAAAACTCGATGATTCGCGGGATTCTGCAATTGACACCAAGTGTTGCATTTCACTACGTTCTTCATCGATGCGGGAGCCGAGATATCCGTTGCCGAGAGTCGTTTAGTATGTGAAGCAAACGACGACGCATCCCCCCGCGACACAGTTTCCGGGACGAGAGGAGCACACATCTTTCTTTGGTTCCTTGGCGCAGTCCGCGCCGAGGTTCGTTGTTTGTGCCATGGGCGCAGTGGCTGTGGCTTCCCACATCCCTGCTCCCGGGCTACGAGCGACCAGCCCGGAGGCTCGCCGGGCGTGGTTTTCTTAACTTGTTCGCGGGTCGTTTTGCTTTGCAGGTTTTGACAATGATCTTTCAGCAGGTTCACTTACGGAAACCTTGTTACGACTTCTCCTTCTTCTAAATGATAAGGTTCATTGGACTTCTCGCGACG